>OW569417.2:50318478-52872750 GCA_937662695.2 Halyzia sedecimguttata
ATAAGGAGAATTCTCCGTGTGGACGGTACTACGAGACCGTCCACACGGAGAATTCGCCTTACATTACATCTGGACCCGGCATTACGGGTACGGTCACACACAAAATATTTACGAACACCATTTTGTGTGTGACCGTACCCGTAAGAACACAAGCGTCCTAAATTTCCTCGGTGGTTGTCGGTAAATGGCAGTGAGTCTGTGGGACCGCTGCCTAATACGCTAGCACATCGATCGACACTTGTCCTTTTTGGACCAAAAATAGCTATCATTATCATGCACAGGACGAATTTCACCTGAACAATGTCTGATGTAATTTTCTCTTTTTCGAAATGATACATTTGCCTATGAAAGGAAAGCGTTATGCGGACCTGGAAACCATCCAAATGGTTTGGACGTCCAAAAGAACGCTTCATCGAAAAGATTCTTGACCGTGCAAGGCGCTTCATATTAACATTATTTTGAAAGAAATATAAATTTAGCCAAAAAACTAAGAGCGGGTTTATACAAGAAATAAAATGAAATAAGAAATAAATTAAAATAAAGCAAACGAAATAAGATAAAATAAGAAATAAGAACTGAAGATGACGAACTTTTATCTTTTGATTTTGTTTGGAAAATTAAAATATAATGCAAATAACTTGCTCAAAACACATAAGTTATAAGCAGCGATTTGATTGGTTCATTCTTATTTTGTTTTAAGTCAATTGTATAAACCAATAATTTTTGCCGTCAGTTCGTATTTTATTCATCATCATTATTTTAATTTGTTTCTTATTTTACTTGATTTGATGTACAAACTCGCTTTTATGGCGGGTTTATACAGCAAATAAAATAAAGAAAGAATATTGAATATGTACATTTCAATGACAGCGTTTATACACGAAATAAGACAAAATATAAATAAGATCTAAGATGGACAAATTTCATCTTTAATTCTCATTTTTAAAATTTTTTTCATTTAATTGGAAAATGAAAATTCGTATGTTCAAAGAGTGAAATTCACAGAACTTGCATAAAACTCAGAAGTCATCGTCAAAACGCTGCAATTTGATTGGTTGATTCTTATTTATTATTTTGTTTTAGATCATCTGTAAAAACCAATCGTTTTAGCACTTAATTCTTGTTTTATTCGTTTCTTATTTTATTCGCTTCATAAACCCACCTTAAGTAGTTTTTCATATGATGGAATCTTTCACTAGAGAGTTCAGTTATTTTTTAATCAAAAAGGATCGATCTTCTTGTTTTTCTTATAATCTTCTACTATATTTGATTCAGTGAGATATACAAGGTGTCCCATTTTAAACGAGTAATCTAAAAATCTCGAAAACGTCCAGAGTAAAATTTTCCTTCAAAATATCAATCCCTGAAGAGTGGTGGCTACCCTTTTTAAATTATGAATAGGGAATGTAAGTGATGCCATACCTCATTCGAAAGCTTATTTCAACAACTAATAAATTCTGTACGGTGCATTCTCGAATCGAAATTTGAGCTATTTCAACATTCTTCTGCAATTCACGATGCCTAAGATTTTGTTCGTGTTTATAATCTAGTTAGAGCTCATAGCCCAGACAGTCCGTTAAACACACTGTACTTTTGACAAATTTGATCCAATAATTAAACACCGTACAGAATTGATTAGGTGTTGCAACAAGCTTTTCATTGAGGTATGGCATCACCTACATTCCCTATTCATAATTTAAATAGGGTAGCCACCACTCTATAGGGGTTGATATTTTAAAGGAAAGGAACTCTGGAAGATGTCCTCCTCGAGGTAGACGAAAAAATTATTAGTAGTATAACTTTTTTCAGGAAGTCGATAGTTTTTGAAATTTTCATATTACTCGTTTAAAATGGAACACCCGTTATATTGCTTTCGATATTATTTGTTCAAACTACGTTTGTTTCGGTGAATTTCTCGCCTTTTCCGAAAAAAATCTTCCGCTTTCTAGTAGATGTTTCAATATCGATAAAAGTGGATTCCTTCAAACAACTTAGAATTCAAATTCCAAAGAAAACACATGATGTGAAATTAAGATTGTTCTGATTGGACGAACTTGCCAGCCTGATTGTCTAATGTATTCCGATATCATTCGTCAGCGTTGGGTATTATTGAAGCCTCTGAACTCACATTCATTACAGTTTTAATGAGTGGTTAATGGAATGCGGATAACACGTAATAAGGGAAAAAAATGCCGTTGTGTTAAAAATATGACGTCAGGATGCAATTATAGAATGCTGGTAGGATTGCTTTATCGTATCTAACAAAAAAATTCAATCGATGTATTTGTGCAAGCCAAGAAAAAAAAAGCAAATTATTTTCTATTCAGCATTGTATAGTGAAGTCAAAAGTATGGAATAATGGATTTATTTTTTCTCCTTTCAGGAATATCGAAGAATCGTTCGATAGGTCAAAAGAATTTATATTTTAAGGAACATTTTCCAGCAATTCTCATTTTTGGCGCTCTTGTTCCTCGGAACAGAGTGCTTACCAATTTGCCCAAATGTCTGCAATTTTCGAATTTTTGCTGACGATGGTCTTAAATGATTTGGTTCGACTCACCGATCAAGAATCCGTGGTCGAAATCGATTATGTGCGCCGTTAACACGATAACTCTCGAACGAAAGGAGTTAAGACGATTGAAATTTGCAGAGTAGGTTTGGGGCGTAAATATCTCGGACGAGTTCGTTAGCGGGTAAAATCCACCAAGCGGTTTCGGAGTTATGGCTATCTTTAGCAAAAACATTTTTTATGAATATTTCCGAAACCGATCACTCGATCTATCTGAAATTTAGCATCAGATTGTAGAATAATGACCTTTATATGCATGCGAAGTTTTGTATTGATCGGTTTGCCGGTAAGTGTCAATTTTTTTTAAAATTTTGTTTCTACAATAACTCTCGAACAGAATGAGCTAGGCAGTTCAAATTTTCAGAGTAGGTTTGGGAGATAAATATCCTGGCTAAGTTCGTTGTTTGGCAAAATCGGCCAGATGATTTGGGAGTAGCAAACAAAAATTTTTACATTACAAATTTCAGATTCAATTTTTTTCGAGATGCAGTTTTACCATAATGATATCATTTTTACCTCTAACAAGCAAATACTTTCGGAGATATGATTTTTCAAAATTTCAATAATAAATCGTACTTTTTTTTTCACAGAATGCTTCAATTACATGCGTGAATTATATTATATATATATATATATATATATATATATTTATAGCCCTCCTGTAATTCTGCGTCCATACATTATGTTTTTTACATGTAATTCTGCGTCCACCGCATTGCTGCGTCTGTATACGGACGCAGAAATGCAAGTCAATGCTAAACGCTTTATTATAACGTCCTCGTTCGTTTCATTGTAATACGGCGATGACGTCCCAATGGCGCTATCGTGTACTTTTTTTGAATACCGTAGTTCGTGTTGTCTCCACTCGTGGCGCTGCAGTCGGGAAGTGTATATTCGAAATGTATATTACTATTACACCATCCCGACATTCATGCGTCAATAAAACCGGCAACACTGTTCCGTATATCGATAACCATCAAACCGATATTTCTGCGTCCTTCAATGATTTCCAGATGTGAGTTGTTTACGTTTTTCATGTTGAAGCAGTATTCGAAGCTTCAAGGTCACAAAAATTCGACTTCCTACGATTCAGGTACCTTAGCATTTATAATGGAGCCTAATGATAATTTCAAATTCTCACATAACGTAGCTTCAGTACACTTTAAGATCGAATAATTATTTTCAGATTCATCATGTTATGTTCTGAATCATCAAACAACATTTATTATGTTGAGGATTTTTATAAATAAATTAGCTTAATTGTGAAAAATTCACGGGAATACTTGTTTCAACATGACTGAATAAATTAAAACCAAGCAAAATTGATAATCATGAATTATTACAATGTGAATTAGTCAGTAAGCTGCATAATAGCACTCTTACGTTGGGTTTCATGAAGGTTTGACAGCTCTTAATTGCCAAATTAGTGCGATTCTATGTCGATATTCAGTTCATTTTTGATACAACCATCGAAATAAATCCACGATTAAGCTAATCGAAGCTTCGTGAAACCCAACATAAGTCAGTCAAAACCGTCACAAAAATTACTAACTCAGCAAAAGTGCAAGTAAATCTGAATTTTTGTAAGTGGCACTTGAAGAGCAATAACTAAATTTTCTGTGCTTTTTGTGGAATTAACGAAAAAAGTTTTGCACTCCATTCAATATACATAAACAATGGTCATTTGAAAAAAGTCCAAATGATAATAACAGAAGGTATTTGCTATTTGGCTGATTTCTTCCAAAAGCTTTAGCTTTTATCGTCGTGATTCACTTTCGAATATCAACGCAGTCGGCTCCAATATGAGTACTAATTCAGGCAGAAAGCACATGAGGTTTCTCAAAAATACCAACTTTATGCAAAACTGCTATTTTTATTTTTAAGAACCAACCCAAACTATTCTCTCATATTTTTCCTTATAAGTTAAGCCTTCTTACGATCATGAGAGAACCAAATGTACTATTTGCTTAAATTGGTACTCCAAATGAAGCTAAATGAATATGGAGCAATGAAAAACGACGAGAAAAAAATTCTTTCAGGAAAAGATCAGCTTAACGGTGAGTGCCATATCTCATCATCATCTATTCGACTCATAGAATTCTAATTAAACCCAAATTATTGCAAATTCAATGATAAATAAGGAGTATTTTCCTTAAATAGAATTTTGAGAGTAACAATGTGAAAACTAAATAGAGTGAATAAGTGCAAAAATTTCGTCCTTCTTCGTGAATTATCACTAGTAGCATAAATTTTCTAATGTGCCAAATATATCATGTAAAAATCTTTTATCGACTTCGACTATTGTATTAAATTAAATTTTCTGGAATATACTATGAAAACATACATATAATTTTCAAAACAAATAAATAGAAAATCACTTCTGCATCTTTTCATTGACTTATCACTGCTGGTATTACACCTATCCCTGTCCATTAAAAAATAGAGTTCTTAGAGAGAAACAAAGGAGTTTTACTTTTAATGCCTGATAGTGTCAATGCTGGCTGTAAGCGCAGTATAATTCGTCCTCAATGGTGAAAAGAAGAAAAATAGTATGTTAATTAAAGGGATATTTCCTCGAGCTTACTAGGCCTAAACAGAGTTAGTTAGTTATCTTTCTTCCACCAATGGCAGGAACTCTGTAAGACTTGGAACGGTTCCTATTGGTCTTAATGAATAAAATAATCGAATCACAAATATTCAAAAAACATAAGCGTACCATAATTCCCACAACAGGAATTTTGAGTTATACAATTTCTGTCTGACCTGAGAGGAGAAAGTCAATTCGCACGCTGTAGTTATTGATTTTCTCGGAATATTTTCTGCCAATGTACATCGATACAGTCCCATAAGTCTACATGAATCTGTTTAGTTCTTTCGTCCCTTGTTATACTTCGAACCAAAATATATTTGGCAGATTGAATCAAAGTCTTCGATCCGTTTTACCATTCAATAGAAAGTAGCAAGTAGAGCAATCCCAGAAGGGTTGACTGATGAGCATTTTTGAGAAAAATGTTTCAAACCCTAGTTTCCATAGAGGAGATCAATTTAATATTCACCTTGATATCGGGCTCTAAGATAAGGTGAAATATGTTTGTTTACATTACATGCCATATTTTTCATACCAGAAATGAATAGAGCGAAAAATTTAGGTTGATGTTGGGACCTGCCTGGCAACTCCTAGAAAGAGCACCTGGCACTTGTTTTACAAAATTTCTCCATTGCATAAATTACAGTTATTCATCTCTTGCATCTATCCCTGATCAGTGTTTGTTCATAAAGAATACACGAATATCCTGTCATTTGTCACCATACTGACTATCTACTCAAGGTATGGTGTGATTTATGAAGGTGAAATATTGCAATTTTTTCTGAGGTTTTTAGTTCAATAAATAATAGGATTTAAGTTTCAAATATTCTTGCATTGCTCTAAAAATTCGGTAATAATATTACTTCGTAATTCTTGTTATGTATTATCTTGCCATCTACACGCTTTGTAGTTGCAGGATCTTGTTCTTCAAAATTGCCAAGGCGGTTTCGGGAAAAATTGAAATAACAAGTTCTCAGTTTTAAAATCTTTATCAAATCAGGTTTAAACAAGAAATTGAAAATAGATATAATTTTTATAGAATAATCTTCTGCTGTGTAGAAAGATGGTTAAGCACCTAAACTGTATACGCTTTTGAAGTGTGGAAAGATGAATCGTCTTTCGAAAAATATTTTGCCGGATAGAAGACATCGTGTTTTTGTTGATGATGATAATAATTATAACTTTAGAATTTCGAATAATGAACCCCATCCCTCAAGGATCTGTTTTAGCACTCCTTCATTTCATACTCTTATGTGAATAACTCTTAGTTATTCTTCCGTTCCGGTACTTTACTAGAACCTCTTTCAACTCAATACTAACACTCCACTGAATCAGAATTTATATTTCCACTAATATGCAGTTTTTCATACATAAATAATGTGTGGTTAGAAACGAGGGCATTTTCATAAGTAGCTCGATTCGAACATAAAATAAATATTCGGAATAATGAATTTCATTTCAACGAAATTTAAATTATGGCTATGCATTATAGACACTTTGAAATCAACCGTTTTTTAACTAATTGAAAAAGTTGCATAACTTAGAGTGATGTTTGAAAGTGAAACTAATTGTAAATTCCATTTTTGGCATTCATAAAATATAGGGTGCCATTTAAAAAAAATCATATCTGTTATTGAAATAGTATAACCTTAAGTTAAAAAGTTAAAGTCGAATTAAAAGTCACCAACTGCTAAACAGAAAATTTTTATGCAATCTTATTCAAATAATTAGTCATTCTGCTGATTCGGTCTTTTGCTAGAGAATAATAATATTACGAATAATAAGCAATGCATTATATTATTATTGATTATTGCTATTCATTATCAACTCTCTGCAATCAAGTACTTCTCAGAACAACAGAATAATCCATCTAAAATTAGTCCAAGGAAACTAAGTATCTTAACACAAATGGAAGACGTTACATTTAATTATTGTGCTATCACAAGATTAAAATATCATATTACAATTTGTTCAACCAAATTTTTTTTTAGGTCTCATCTTATTCTATTAATTCATCTATTCGATATAATTAAGGCAACGAACACGCAGAAGAAATTCCTATCGAAAATTCCCGTACTCAATATGTTTTCTTCCTTATCAAGAGGGGCGAAAATCCGTTGAATGTAACATCTGTGTGGGTCAGGTCTGCGTTCACATCGAATGGAATGTCAAGGCCAATCAGTCTATTCCTTCATAAAAAAACCCTCATACATTCGGCAACACAGCCTGTGCAGCAATGTCCGAATGGTTGACGTGTATATAAAACGAATGACGCAGAAATGATCGAAATATCGGCAAATAAATATACGGACGCAGAAACTACGGTATTTTTTAAGGACGCAAGGTTCATTGTACCGTTGACAAGAAAATTTTCTCCCCCAGTTTTCAAGTATATTGAGATCTGAGACTCGCAAAATGATCGTGAGGTGTATACGGAGATAGTCTACCTAACATACGTCGATATACACTTCGATTTCAAGGGGACGCAAAGATGTCAGTATCATGTAATGACGCTGAAATGATGTCGGGATATATATATATATATATATATATATATATATATATATATATATATATATTATATGATCTGTGTTCTTACATGTCATCTCATTTATTTTTCCTGACATGGATAGATCATAAAATTCTTAATTCATTTGGATATTGGAGATATTAATTTTTGAATTTGAAAAACAAGTGAAAATTTTCAAATTAAGTCTTCATCAAAGTGAATATCGCAAATCGTTGGAATTGGTAGTCGTATCTGAATTTAATTCGAATTAGTTTCTCAATTTATCGTTTATCGGTATCAGACAGAACACAAATTCTGATTATTAGAGGTTGTGATTATTTCAATGAAAAATATCCTGATGCTGAACCTGTAACCCAGGGTTGAAAGTACATTAATCAGGAAGCATGAGGAGTTCGGAAACGGAAGGATCATCCAAAATGTGGCCGACCTATCTATCCATTTTTCACTATTCCTGAATGGGGAGATAAATCCATTATTCCATAGTTTTGACGCTCACTGTATGAATTTTCTATGCACGATTCCAAAGATTTATTGATAAAATGATAAACCATAAAAGAGTAAGTAACATATTATAGAGATTCCAAACTAGCTACAAAGATTGCGTATTTCCCCTCAGATGATTTCATCCTGATTAATTCCCTAGGGAAAATTGAGGGTTGAAATTTTAAAAAAATATTGAATTCGCCACTGTACAAGTCAATCGAGAAAAAGATTAAATTTTTTTCATCTTTATTTTTTTAAATAAATATTTCAATAATTAATTCTACAAAAGTATTGTTAATTTTGGTTATTTATCTATTTCACTCACAAATAAATTTAAAATTATTTAAAAAAATATATCTAATATTTTCGTTTTCCTCTGAAAAATATCTATAAAATAAAAAAAATATTATTTTGTGATTTGCTTTTGCGTAAGAAACACAAGATATTTGTCAGAAGCAATCAATCGAACAAAGTTGCCTAACAAATAACAACGAAACAACATCAACGAAGAAACAACTATATCCGTAACGTTTCGGAGTCTATATCAGACTCCTTCGTCAGACGCTCAACGAAAAAATCTTCAGAATTATTTTGTTGATTGTTATTCTGACAATTCTCGAATCTCAGAATAACAATCAACAAAATAATTCTGAAGATTTTTTTGTTAAGCGTCTGACGAAGGAGTCTGATATAGACTCCGAAACGTTAAGATATAGTTGTTTCTTCGTTGATGTTGTTTTGTTGTTATTTGTTAGGCAACATTGTTCGATTGATTGCTTCTGACAAATATCTTGTGTTTCGTACGCAGAAGCAAATCACAAAATAATAAATTTTTTATTTTATAGATATTTTTCAAAGTTTGTGAGAAAACCCATAAAGAAACCATTCAATGATGAATATACCTCCCACAGTATCCTTTAATGATTACTTAATACAAAAAATTTTTCAATTTAATATTTGAAAAACAAATAACTTATAAAGTAATATTGTTACTAGAGAATTTTATACAATCTTATTCTGAGGGAAAGTTATTTATCTTAAAAAAAGGTCCTAATGAAAAATCCATTAAAATTAATATAAAAAGGTTATGAAATTTTGAAAACATCATTCCAGGAAAATACTAATTTTTGTACCAATTCTGAATTCCCATCCCGTAGTTGAGAGGACGGACGAAATTTTTTATTCAATTTTCACCTCGATTTTCACTTCCTATCTATGTAGTTAAAATTGTACGTTGCACGATTACAAGGTTTAATTTTTGAGAAAATAATATCCCAAAATTACGTAATCGATTCATCATCTTGTTATGGTTAATGAATATTATTTTGTTCTCTAGATCGTTCACAAATCTTGATGTGAGATGGATCTATACAACAGGTCGCTCAAATTCAATTCAACAAAATATTTTCATTTTGATTCAAATATTCTCTGTTCGGCATCTTTCAGTACTTATTACCTCAGCTTATCGTACAGTTAAGCCGTTTAAACTTCCAAAAAGAAAATTACAGGTAATTGGATAACAGGAAAGAAAAAAGGAATTTTTTAAAGATGAATGATGTTGTGAATCAATTTTTCTATAGCAAAAGTTAACTTCGGATTGAGAGATAATTTTGCATGTGTTTCAAGAATCGTCTATATATACATGGAGTTTTCAATTGTGATTGAAGTCATTTATGACATCAACGTTGGCGACGAAAAAAATGAGTTTTCGAAATGATGGATACAAAACTATTAAATAATAAAAGATTTTGTGCACGATCGAGAGATCTCATCTTCAAAGCAAGCAATCTTATATATAACGAAAACGATGTTAACAACTATGAATGTTATGAAGCACAAGTTGAAAGTAATGTGACTTTTTTTCGTTTTATGTAACATTAGAATTTTGTTCTCGAATTTCTCTTGGGTGTTTAATGTGAATATGGAATGACACAAGACATGAATATTTCACGTACTCATCTGACTGTTGCCACTTGCATCTTCTTTTCCATTCGTTCAGTATGTAAGTTCGTATTTTCAACAGAATCCAAAACATTCAACATTAAATGAAATTGTATACTTCTTTGATATTTGTCAATTCCCAACTTGACAAAAACCGCGCACATTTGAGCAAAAGAACACATCCGAAATAATAATTTTAATTTCACAACAGATTTACTTGGTAGTTGATTACAAAATTGACCTCTTGGGTGTAGAGTACAAAATACTATTGCAAGCAACTTCAAATCAGGGATGTTCTTGGAAATAGCCCAGATATATGTGATCTTCTCACACTGAAATTCGTCTGAATCTATATAAACAACTTCGAATTTATTTTTAGATTTGTAATTAAATGAAATGGAATCGACTCTTCCATATGTTAAAAAAAATATTGAGAAAGAAAATTAATCAATCGTTCATTTTTAACGAATAGGCATTACCCAAGATATATCACAGACTGACCAGGCCCCGTATATTCGACGTTCGTAGAGATGAGTATTCTCATGCGAGAACTCCTACAATAAAGAAAAAAAGGGTTTTTTGCATTCATCTCAAAAAAACTATTTCATATTTTTCAAATTTGAAAATATATTCAAAAAGAGGATTTCTACTTAAAAAAAACAATCATGTATTATTTAAAAAAAAAATTTCATTTTTTATTGAACTTTCAATTCTCTATGGATTAGAGAATTGAAAGTTCAATTCTCTAATCCATTTCATCTCATTATTCCCACCTTTTTATGTTTAACTTTACTATAATTTTTAAACTACTGGAGATAACAATTTCATAAGTTAAAAAGTTATAGGTAGTAAAATTGAAGATAAAAAAAAGTTCAATAAAAATTTTTTTTTAAATACATGATTGTTTTTGTTTTTTTAAGTAGAAATTAAAAAAAAAATACAGAGACAATTCATTTGTTTATAACAAATTGTTTATTAAATAAACAATAAAAATTCAAATAATATTTTTTTTTAATATCAGAGACCAAGATAACTAACGATTTAAAAAAATACCTATTCCTTAATATCAATTAAAAGTGGTAGAGAAAAATTGTTGATTTTTTTAAATCATAATTTTCATCAAAGATTATGTTTAAAGTTGTTTGTTTATAAAAATTTCCTAAACAAAAGGAGATAAACATTATTAAAAATCGATTTTAAGTAGCTTCTGATCATGGGAAATGGAATTATAATATAAAAAAAATTCTTTTTCCAATGTTTAAGCTTTATAATTTTTAAACTAAGTAAATTGTTAATAACAAAACGAAAATGAATCATTTTATAATTTTACCAACGGAAATCTATTCTAATCTCTTCGAAAAATAGCTCCACCAAAGGAAAATATTCTGAGATTAATAGCATTTGCAATGTTAATGTTCGTGCTACAAAAATTTGTTAATTAACTAATGGACAACTAATTGAAAAATCGCGATAAAAATGTTTGGACCACGGAATATTGCAGTTGGGACTTATTTTTGGGAAATTTCCCCCTCTTTTTGAATCTCTTTTCAAATTTGAAAAATCTCAAATAGTTTTTGAGGTATATGCAAAGAACCAAACCCCGTTTTTTTCACTTAATTGTTTATAACATTTGCAATTTTTGGGAGCGGCCTTTGAATTTTCTCCAAAAATATCTACATGCCGTTCCGAATCGAATGATACCTCAATCATAATTTTCGGAGAACTCTACAAAGTTTTGACCAAAAAGGCACTTGTTGACCAGACTGTGTTCTCTCTGTGTGAGATTAAAAACCCTCATCAGAATACAACTAAAATAAAAAAAAATTAAACGATATTATTTTAGAAGTAGTTTTAGTGGCCAGTTCAATTTGTCACGTGATTCTGTATCTTCGATTCAGTTGGCGTCATCTAGCCTCCCGATTCACTTGATAAATACTAACGCATTCGAAGGCTAAATAATATAAATAGAGGAAATGAAACACCTGGTTAATCTGTAGTTATATGATCTTGAAAATCTTGATGTCTTTAAGCTAGTTTTACACGGCGAAGAAATTCATGAATTTCTTCGAGAAGTTCGGTGGTCGTTGTTTGGAAGTTCTAGTTGTGTTTTGTGGAAGAAAACGAGTGAAGTTCAGAATCGAGCCGCAGCTGCTTTTGTTGTTGTCTGGATATTTGCTAGGTTAGAAGTTCACAGTTGGCATTACTGTTATTTAACATTTATCTTCATGAATTTCTTTGGCCGTGTAAAACAATACACTTCATGAAGAAATTCGTGAATAAATTCGAGTTCAATTTCGGTGAATTTCTTCACCGTGTAAAACTAGCTTTAGACACACACACCACCCATGCCCTTGCAAGACTCGAACCTACAACATACAGTATCGTAGCCAATATCACTGTCTACCTAACATTCATTGGTGCGATTTAATTTTAAATAACGACTGAACACGCAGACGAGAAGGAAGATCACAGCTGCTGTCCAGAGGCGAATTTACATTTCCGTCATAATGTACTAGCGAACGGAATGACGCACCCGGACTAAGGCTAGTCCTAATCCAAATAGTCCAACATTGTATCTAAACAGTATGAGGTGATTTCAAATACTTTAAAATAGTTTCTTTTCAAGGATTTGTCCTTGATGAAAAAGTTCATGTTGATTTTCTTTACGCTCTGTTGTTTCTTGCAAATCGTTGCGACTTGTAGGTACTGATATTAATGTGGGTAGAAATATTTTCAAAATCTTGACGAAACTTCTTCCGATATGAGCTAAAAAATCTGCTTTTATAATGAGTTAACTTATAAAGAATATAAAGGCAGTTTGATCAAAATTAAGTTTATTATCGATTTTTAGAAGAATATTATTTGTCAACTCTTGAATTCACAAAAAAGCGGGCACTAAAAGTTAAAAAAATCTCAAAAAAATTCTAGGAAGTAGAGTAAGTAATCTGAAAATGTTTTTTTTTTAATTTTCATAGAATGAAAACAGATTAAATCCTTCAAAAAGGGTATCTTCTAGCTGCCAATTTGATTTATTAAAGAAGGTCTAATGATAACACCAAGATATTTATTTATCCTTTCTCTTAGCTTACAAAATGTAATCATGACAATAAATAAAATAATTATTTCTGTGTGGAGGTGTTGGCAACAGTGATCATTCATTTTTTAAAATATTAATAGCTGCAATTAAGATTACCAATTAATTTTTTTTGTTAGTCACGCCTTGACACTGTCAAGGTTGAATTTCAGTTGGTAACTGATAAAAGTTTGCTGCAATAATATTTTGAACTCATTTGGTCATTATTTGGAATTATTATATTTAAAGTCAATTCAATATCATCGCACCCCTCCGTTTATTCCAACAATTATTTACAAGCCCCACCACATCACAAACAAAATGGACGGAACTGTTATCCAGTTTCGATTTTTTACAGACAATCGCACTACGCCACTATTTTCCTGCTATTTCCCGTCACATTTTCCTTCACTTCACATTATCTTCCCTATCTTTCGTGTTAACCGACATAATGCGGTTTCAATAAACCGTTGTTTCCACTTAACATCACTGAGGAAGACACTGTGTTAGTAGCGAGTATCAAAACTGGTAAACACTGAAATGAATTCAACACCAAAAAACAACAATATGCTAAGTCAAGTATTTTTTATAAACCTCATCGTATTTTTTATCGGCTTCCTCAGCCAAAAATCGGGCTTCTTTCAATTGGTTCTCGAGAGCGTCCATACGTTCTTCATCAGCCAATGAGCGGTTCTCGAGAATTTTGCGTTGCCTAGTGGAAAGTAAATTGAAAAATGATAAATATAACATAAGTGCAACGATCTTCGACAACTCAGATATATACAGTAGCGAATGCCATTCATAACAAAATGTATTCATTTTTATATAGTTCACAAATATATAGAGCAAAATATAAGAATGCAAATAGAATACGATGAACCTACACCACCAACATTAATTCGATCAGTATTTTTCCAGTTATTTTGAAAACAAAATTTTCCTATTTTGGAAATTTTTCTGTCCCCAGAAGTCGACGTCAATCCGGGAGCGGGTGATAAGAGTCATAGGAGTTATGGGAAAAATATACAAAAAAAAAATAAGTTAAGTATTTTCAAAATTATAGTCACTTCAAAAAAATCGAGGAAATCATCACCCTGTGATGGTGTTTTAAACCTCGGTTTCTCGCTAATACAAATTTATATTTTAATTTCATTATGTATCCTGAATATTGCTGCTCTGAATTGATGTCTAATATTGTGAGCCAACTGCACCAGCTTGGAAGAAAATGTCAGTTTTCGCCAAATTTCAACTGTCTGTACTGAAACAAAAATGTACAACGCTAGCTTGGAAATTAACTAAGTCTCTTTACATTTAAAGCATCCTTGAGTTGGACATTTTGAACCAAAATGTCAATCTAAAGGATACTTTAAATTTGAAGAGACTTTAAAACTTATTATGAAAGCGGCCGTTACTGTTTTAGAAAGGTTTTATGTGAAACATTAATTGTTAGAATCAAAGATTTACTGCATTAGAACAAATGTTCAAACTGCCTTCCTTCGGTTGCAATACAGACATCTTAAAAAAGAGCAGATTAACAGACGGCGAATAGTCCGTTATTTATAACCTTCCATTATTTTTTGCCGTAGCTCAGTTACACTATTTCCTAATTTTTTATTACTCAATAAATAAAACACATACGGAAATGAAATTATAAACAAAAATCATGTGATAATCAACTTTAAATCAAATTAATGAAATAAAAAAAATTATTACACATTACAGTACTCTTGCTTGTTGTCACTGTAACTAACGCCATCTATTAAATATATCCGTCCCTCAGGTTGGTAAAGTGGCGCCACTACTATCTCGCTCACATTTCGTAGAATAACTCTCGCCGTCTCATTCAAACTAAAACTTTATAGTTACGACTTCGAGGAAAGCCTTGGGTACACTAGAATCATTTTAAGTAAGCAAATAAAGTTTTGTCCAAAACTGAGTTTCTTTACAATAAAAATATCTAAGAAAATTACCAATTTACTAGAAGTGTTTAACCATTTTGGAATCATTATTAATTTTGCCCACTTTTAAAGTTACTTCCAAGTTGGTATAGACATTTTTTTCAGTTTTTCGGTTAAAATTGCTCGAAGTATTAATTCTGAATACTTAGTTGTAAGTGATATTCCGCCGTATTCACAAAGCATTGTTAAGTGTTTGAATCTCCGTTAAGTCCTAACTGAGGTCCTCAGTTAAGGATAAATAAGTATCGCAACCTCAGTTTAAGTGAAAATTAACGTGAAACAGGCCTTTTTAAGCACCGTTACATACGTTAACTGAGGTTGCGATTCTTAGTTATCCTTAACTGAGAACCTCAGTTAGGACTTAACGGAGATTGAATGCTTTGTGAATACGGGGGTATGTCTTTCAAGCTGGGGCAGTTGACTTAAAATATTAGTCACCAATTCAGAGAAGCAATATTAACGATAATTAGAATTTTTTTCGATTTTTCCGAAATGCCTAAAATTTTGACTTATTTTTTTTTAAATATTTTTCTAATAACTATTATGACTTGTGGGAGAGCCTGTATATTCATGAAATAATTTAGGGTGTTGTCCAGTTAACTCAGAATCACATGTCCGAGGCCATCATTAGCACTTGATTTTACGTTTAATCGAATCTCACGTTCAATTAATAACAAATATGCCAAAAAGACTCACATTTCAGCATAAGATGAATGAAAATTTATATCTGATGACATTATGCTCGATATATCTGAGTTGTTCGAATCTTAGAAGGAAGAAATTGCGTAGATCGAACACCCCCTTGGAACCTGGTTGCCTAAAACCTGTACGGAAGAAATTCTTAGCCTACATCCTTAAATCTATTCGTCTGGATTCCAGTGAAGAAAATTCCCCAAATACCAAAACGCGAAAAATTTTGCAGATTTACACCTCTATTTATATTTTCTTCATATATAATGGTCTTAGTTTTGAAGAATTTTCTTCATTCGAATCCGTTGAGAGTGAAATGAAGAGTAGCCAACTACCTCTTCGTATTTTTTGTCTGCTTCTTCTGCTATCAATTTCGCTTGGGCAAGTTGTTCTTCTAGTAGGGTCACTCTGTCGTCTTCCATATTACTTCTACTTTCCAGGGCTTTGCATATTCTGAAGGGCGTTATGAAGATCGTGGATGTTAGATGAGACACACAATGTTCAATGTTCATTTGTCGACTATCTACTCATTATAGTTTGTAGAAGATGTTTAAAAAAAAATAATTTCGACTGAGAAAATTTTATGAGTATTACTGATTTATGTAGGTACCTATATTGGTTATTTTAAACCAAAAAAATTAAATGTAATTTAGATTACTTAGTAAAAAGTAAACAAATTTATTATCTATGATAAAAAAATTTATAAATGATTTAGTTTACGGATACCACAGTACTTACAAGTAAATTTATGACAAACCCCTTGAAAAATTTAGTCCTAAAATGACACAAAAATCATTGTACTATTTCTGCTGTGTTCGTACACATTACTCAGTTGACGTACTTTCAATATGGCTCACTCGTTATTTCATTAATATCGAGGTAGACAGTGCAAGAGTCACTCAAATTTAAAAAAAAGCCTATATCCGAGGACAAATGTTATTGAGCCAGAATTTACTGGTAAATTTATATATTCACAAATATACAATTCTGTTTAATTAGTTTGAATTGTTTATTTAGATACAAAAAATATCTAATTTACAGTCAAATATTAGAAAAGGACATTAAAGTGAGATATTAAGAGTTTTCTTTCGATTGCAACTTATATAAAGAAAGTGATGGATAAGGTTTATGAGGGTTGTATTGATATGAAGAATTGAATAATACTTTGATAATGTATGTCCAGTAAGAGCAAACAGTATAGTTAGAATGGTATCACCCATATACCCATTTGAAATTTTATATTCTCAACATATCCAAAATTACAAATTCGACAATATGCCTATCCGAAATGTCGATTTCCAGATATAACTAATCATAATTTCAGCAGTGAACGAAGTTAAAAATCGATGAAATATATTGAGCATTTAATATGAACCAGAGCGCTAACGCCCCTGACGTCATAGTAGAGTTCAAACCGGGCTCTATCGTGTCACCCCGTGGGACCTTCATTGCTAAAATGTATAGACCACTGGGTATCATTCTCCATACCCTTACAATGTAAATTCAACTGGTCGTCAAAAAATCGTCGTGTGCAGGAAGGGGTGGGGGGCATTTTTCCAAAAATTGACAAAAATTTTTTTTCTGTTCATGGTCATCTATATACGGTGAACATCACTCACACAAACTTCTGTTGAAATATACGATTCAGAAATATTTTTTATTAATTGTCAAAAAAGTCGGATACAATGCTCTTAAATGAAATTCCTTAAGATATAAACGCTTGCCCTGAACACCCAAATCAACTATTATGTTCCACTCGGTTTTACTCGAGATCTGTTAGGATTATCGAAAAAATGCCTTATATGAAAGGTCTGCTCCGAAAACCAACGATTCAGATGCTTCTTTCAAACTTACAATAGGTAGAATAGTTTCCTCACAAAATAAGAAATTGTGTTATTAACTCCCATTAACCGAAACCGAACCTGGAGACGCTAGTAAGGCGCAATTTGTAGCGTTAGTCCATGTTAGTGGCGACCTTATGGATTTGAGCTTTGATCTATGCACATAAGGTTCGTTATATCTATCCGACAAACTTTACAGTACTATTCCTGCTAATATGCGAGTTCAAACTTATATTCATTACTTCATAAATCAATTTTGTGACGTAATATTACCACATTTTTGAAATCATCGTTCATTCTCATTAGTAGTAACAAGATTTCCTGAATCCTAGACCAAAAATCTGGAAAAGAATTAAGAAGGTATATAGTTGGTATCTATGATATTTAGGGTCTAAAAATTTCTTACATGTCATGATTCATCTAATTCAACTATCACTATCAGATGAAGAATCATCATTTTGAAGATATTGTTTAAATTCCTAATTTTTTATGTATATGAGAATTTTACAGATAATTCATATATATTTGATTTAATTTTGTTAATTCGTTAATAAATATGCAAATATGCGAGTTCAAACTTATATTCATTACTTCATAAATCCTTTTTGTGACGTAATATTAACACATTTTTGAAATCATCGTTCATTCTCATTAGTAGTAACAAGATTTCCTGAATCCTAGACCAAAAATCTAGAAAAGAATTACGAAGGTTTATAGTTGGTATCTATGATATTTAGGGCCTAAAAATTTCTTACATGTCATGATTAATCTAATTCAACTATCACTATCACATGAAGAATCATCAAGGGAAGGAAGATTTGAAAAATTTGAAGTACTCGTATTTGCACATGTTTTTGGGCCATACATTTGCAGGAGCCAATACACGGAATTTGTTTTCTTTTACAGGAACACATTGATCCTGTGCAATCTGAAATGAGAATTTCCATTTCATAAAGAATATTTACGGATCTGATATTCGAAATAATATTTACCTTTCCTACAACTGCAGTTGCTAAGGATAGATGTTTCCTTAGGTAGGATTGGCATCGTCGTTAATTTTGGCAGAAGTTATCCATTTTCTACATACCACCCACTAAATATAGGATCCGGTAAAGATGGTCATGGTACATTACTATTGATCCAAATTTTTGTTTGGTAATGGACTCGAAGGCTGTGTTGTCTCAAACTATCCAATGTTGGAGGTAATTTACTTATGGATCTTGAAGAAGCTATAATATTCCCCTGAGCCTGTTGATACATTTCACATTTTCGTTTGTCGTATACAGATGGATTTCAAATTCAACAATATCATTGAATACTTATTCTCTCAAATTCTCAAAATTTCGAAAGTTCACTCTGCAGTATCTGCTCAGAATCTTCATCAATTTTCATTATTTTTTTACCTTCTTCGACATTTTGACCGAATGAAGATGCAAAGATGAGCGTAATGTGACTAACTTTATACCAATAATGTTGTAACTCAAGAACCATTCATCCATTCTATAGTACTATTTTCAGTTTATCACACTGTTCCTCCTGCAGCTGCTGGAATTTTTGTTGATATGCTCTAGCGCCTGATCTACAGAAAGTTGGTTAAAATTCCCAATCAAACATTTAATGACAAAATTCCTATTTTTGAATTCATCATGTACTTCCGGTGCCATGTTTGAAAGTATTCAATGATATTGTTGAATTTGAAATCCATCTGTATACGACAAACGAAAATGTGAAATGTATCAACAGGCTCAGGGGAATATTATAGCTTCTTCAAGATCCATAAGTAAATTACCTCCAACATTGGATAGTTTGAGACAACACAGCCTTCGAGTCCATTACCAAACAAAAATTTGGATCAATAGTAATGTACCATGACCATCTTTACCGGATCCTATATTTAGTGGGTGGTATGTAGAAAATGGAAAACTTCTGCCAACATTAACGACGATGCCAATCCTACCTAAGGAAACATATATCCTTAGCAACCTCAGTTGTAGGAAAGGTAAATATTATTTCGAATATCAGATCCGTAAATATTGTTTATGAAATGGAAATTCTCATTTCAGATTGCACAGGATCAATGTGTTCCTGTAAAAGAAAACAAATTCCGTGTATTGACTCCTGCAAATGTATGGCCCAAAAAACATGTGCAAATACGAGTACTTCAAATTTTTCAAATCTTCCTTCCCTTGATGATTCTTCATGTGATAGTGATAGTTGAATTAGATGAATCATGACATGTAAGAAATTTTTAGGCCCTAAATATCGTAGATACCAACTATATACCTTCTTAATTCTTTTCTAGATTTTTGGTCTAGGATTCAGGAAATCTTGTTACTACTAATGAGAATGAACGATGATTTCAAAAATGGGTTAATATTACGTCACAAAATTGATTTATGAAGTAATGAATATAAGTTTGAACTCGCATATTTGCATATTTATTAACGAATTAACAAAATTAAATCAAATATATATGAATTATCTGTAAAATTCTCATATACATAAAAAATTAGGAATTTAAACAATATCTTCAAAATGATGATTCTTCATCTGATAGTGATAGTTGAATTAGATGAATCATTTAGACAATTTTTAGACCCTAAATATCATATCTACATACCTTCTTAATTCTTTTCCAGATTTTTAGTCTAGGATTCAGGAAATCTTGTTACTACTAATGAGAATGAACGATGATTTCAAAAATGTGGTAATATTACGTCACAAAATTGATTTATGAAGTAATGAATATAAGTTTGAACTCGCATATTTGCATATTTATTAACGAATTAACAAAATTAAATCAAATATGTATGAATTATATGTAAAATTCTCATATATATAAAAAATTAGGAATTTAAACAATATCTTCAAAATGCGTTCTGAAGGCACGCAGGAATAGTACTGTAAAGTTGGTCGGATAGATACGAGGATAGATATAACGAACCTTATGTGCATAGATCAAAGCTCAAATCCATAAGGTCGCCACTAACATGGACTAACGCTACAAATTGCGCCTTACTAGCGTCTCCAGGTTCGGTTTCGGTTAATGGGAGTTAATAACACAATTTCTTATTTTGTGAGGAAACTATTCTACCTATTGTAATTTTGAAAGAAGCATCTGAATCGTTGATTTCGGAGCAGACCTTTCATATAAAGCATTTTTTCGATAATCCTAACAGATCTCGAGTAAAACCGAGTGGAACATAATAGTTTATATGGGTGTTCAGGGCAAGCGTTTATATCTTAAGGAATTCCATTTAAGAGCATTGTATCCGACTTTTTTGACAATTAATAAAAAATATTTCTGAATCGTATATTTCAACAGAAGTTTGTGTGAGTGATGTTCACCGTATATAGATGACCATGAACAGAAAAAAAATTTTTGTCAATTTTTGGAAAAATGCCCCCCACCCCTTCCTGCACACGACGATTTTTTGACGACCAGTTGAATTTACATTGTAAGGGTATGGAGAATGATACCCAGTGGTCTATACATTTTAGCAATGAAGGTCCCACGAAAATCTGTTTTAGAGCTCTTTTCATGCCTTTTGAACTCTACTATCAGGTGATTTTATGTAGAATGAATATCACGCGTGATTAAATTGAATTTTTTTCTTGCATGATATTCCGGTGGTATTTTTCATGATTCCCGCTAAAATAATGACGCCCATGTTTGTTGTAAAAATTTAAATAAACGTGAAAGTTCGTCAGGAAGTCCCATATAAACAGGGCGAGTCTTTAAGTTGTACATTAATTTTAAACATAGAATCCTCTCATCAAATAAAACACTTTATTCATTTACCACCTTCCCAAATTTGGCTCAGGTAAAAAGTTACAGGCTGTTGACATTGCAGAAAAAAAGCCAGATTTTTTTTGTAGCTCTGACATGGTTATTCAGAATGAAATGAATTTTAGTATTAGGTTTTCTATAACTATGATACATATTCTCAAATAGTCAATAATTCTTTCCGGGCCGTCTTCCTAATTTGATGTCATTAGGATATTTAAAGAATGATGAGAATAAGGATATTTATAGAAATGGAATAATCTTAAAGTGGAAATTGAATTGAAGTCAAGTGGATATTCAGTGTTTTATAGTCTAGTCAACAAGTGCTATTTGGACCAACTTTTTTCAGCAGTCTCCGAAAATTATGTATGAGGTGTCATTCGATTCGGATTGGCATCTAGATGATTTTTGAGAAAAATGAAGTTCCGCTTGCAAAAATTGTAAAAGTTATTAACAATTAACTAAAAAGAAAAAAGGGGTTTTAGTTTTTTGTAAATATCTCAAAAACTAATGAAGATTTTTCAAGTCTGAAAAAAGATTAAAAAAGAGGAGGAAATTTCCAAAAAAAAAGTCTCGACTCCCGAAACTGTATGATAAATATTTATAATTTTTCCAGAGGGATGAAAATACGGCCGAAAACGGGTACTCTGGCTTGGAGAAGCCACGTCCACTTCGGGCACTTCAACAATAAACATTTTTTAAACATAGTAAATATGAAAAAAAAAAATTGAAAAAATTCAGGCAGCAACTGAATAGATGAATGAATAATAATCTGCTTGAACTAAACTTTTATAATAATTTTTCATTTAGTTATTCAATAGTTAATAAATAACTTTCTTCTGCTTGCACATTAACATTGCAAGTGTGATAATTGCTAAACTATAAGTTTTAGATTTTTTTCCTCTCTTGGAGCAATTCTTCAAAGGCTTAAGAATAGAATCCCGTTGGGAAAATTAAAAAATGTTTATTTTTCAATTTTTTATTAATATAGATTTCTATGCAGTTTCTAATAACATAAAAACGGATCGTTAATAATATTTAAAAAAAATAATTATGTTCCATGATTAATTTAAGTTTTTAATTTTGCAACAACGAAAATTATTAATAAAAAATTGAAAAATAAACATTTTTTAATTTTCCCAACGGGATTCTATTCTTAAGCCTTTGAAGAATTGCTCCAGGAGAGGAAAAAAATCTAAAACTTATAGTTTAGCAATTATCACACTTGCAATGTTAATGTGCAAGCAGAAAAAAGTTATTAATTAACTATTGAATAACTAAATGAAAAATTATTATAAAAATTTAGTTCAAGCGGATTATTATTCATTCATCTATTCAGTTGCTGCCTGAATTTTTTCAGTTTTTTTTTCCATATTTACTATGTTTAAAAAATGTTTATTGTTGAAGTGCCCGAAGTGGACGTGGCTTCTCCAAGCCAGAGTACCCGTTTTCGGCCGTATTTTCATCCCTCTGGAAAAATTATAAATATTTATCGTACAGTTTCGGGAGTCGAGACTTTTTTTTTGGAAATTTCCTCCTCTTGTTGAATCTTTTTTCAGATTTGAAAAATCTTCATTAGTTTTTGAGATATTTACAAAAAACTAAAACCCCTTTTTTCTTTTTAGTTAATTGTTAATAACTTTTACAATTTTTGCAAGCGGAACTTCATTTTTTTCAAAAATCATCTAGATGCCAATCCGAATCGAATGACACCTCATACATAATTTTCGGAGACTGCTGAAAAAAGTTGGTCCAAATAGCACTTGTTGACTAGACTATTTAATAGTGCAGAATAGTAGAATATTTAATTCAAATCAAGTGGATTTTCAGTGATTTAATTGGAATATTTTCATTAGGAATACTGCAACGAGCTGGGAAACGTAATAATCCCGATAATACTTGAGTGAGTAAATAAGTTTTCTAATTATCCAGAAATAGGATTATGTGTTAGAGATGGAAACAATGTGCAGGAGAAACTTTTTACCAGAACCGAACCTGGAAAAATGATAAATGAAAAAAGAGTTTTATTTGAAGAGAAGAATCTATGGTTTAATTAAATGTACAATTTAAACGACTCACCCTGTATATATTTATAATTATTCAGTGTGGAAAATCCAAATGAAATAAATTACAATTACGTATTTATGGAAAATCCTGAAACACGTCAAATTTAAATTTTAAATTGTCTTCTTCGTAAAAATTCAAACCCTACCTTCACAGGTACAACCCTCAATTTTTCAAATAGGAAGTATGGGCTTGTGATACATCGTTTGGCAGGTTATCACTTTCATGTTTATTGCAAAAATCAAATAAAAAAAAATAAAATCAAGTGATAGCGAAATTTGGTACAATATCAAAAATTTCAATGTAGCAAAAAAAATTATGAAGGTAATGAAGTAGAAGTTCAAAGTGTTCACCGCGAACGCCTTGGCAATATACTAATCTCAAATAAAAATTTCGTCCAACATTATTAACATCTCAGGAGTGATCATTTTCTTTCTATCAAATCTTGAAGGCAAATAAGTTTAGTATTATTGTAATAAAGATTTGGGAATATTCGAGAGAATATTATATTTCGGTAATCAAATGATTTTATTTTTTTCTAATTTTATTTTTGCAACAAACATGAAAGTGATAACCTATCTGAATAGAGAATGACGAGACCTTTAAAACTATTTATCACAAGCCCATAGGTCCTCTATTTGGAAAATTGGGGGTTGTACCAGTCTTTCGAAGGGGGTTGAAGTTAGGGAAGAATGACAATTTAAATTTGACGTGTTTCGGAATTTTCCATAAATATGCACAGTAACCAAGATAATGAATTTATTCCATTTTGCTTTTCAGCATTGTATATGTTATGAATTCCTCATGTTAACTGTTGAACAATAAAGGCTATTATTATTATAACGAATCCTAAATTTTGACGTTGCGTTGCGCCATCCACGGCAATCGATTCATTTCAATATTCAATCTATTTCACTTCTGAAAATTGATATTTTTATTTCGGATTGCGATAATAGAGCATACAGTCGACAATGAACATTGAGGTGGATGTTATTTTTCAAGTGGGGAGGGGAAACAAACCTTTCACTTTCATCTGCAGCTTGGGATGCCTCCGCCAATTTGGCGGTGGCAGTGGCCAAACGTTCTTCAGAACGTTCGAGGTCTTCTTCCAACAATTGGATACGACGGTTGAGAGCGGCAACTTCTGATTCCGCCTGAAATTAAAATGGAAAAATATTAATGGTAGTGTTTACATTCTGATTTAACAAAGTTGAAAGAGTTGGTATGAACAGATAAGTAATATTACATTCTATAATTTTATTACTTTTATTATTATATTTAACTATAAGCTTTTCCAATGGGGCCCCCCCAGAAATGTTCAAAATATTACATTAATATTGTATTGAAATAATGAGAGGCGAATTTTTGAATATAAATATAAGTCATATTTTTGTTCAATTTCCTTAAACCCTCACCGCAATATCTAAAAATGAAAAATTAATATTCTGAAACAGAAACAATTATTATGGATTGAATCTGAAACTAGAAATGTTTAGGATAACTAAAATGGTAAAATATTAAGGTTATTGCTGTGATAGAAATTGTCAATATTAATTGTTGTGTACTGTATGACGTTTCAGTCAATATGTACTTAATTGCCATTTTAATTATCCTAAATATTTCTGGTTTCATATTCAATCCATCATAATTGTTTCTGTATAAGAATATTAATTTTTCATATATTTCCCTTTTTTTGACGCTCTTGTTCCTCGTAACAGAGTGCTTATCAATTTGCCCAAATGTCTGTAATTTTCGAATTTTTGGCTGAAAATGGTCTTAAACGATTTGGTTCGATTCACTGATCAAGAATCCGTGGTCGAAATCGATTCTGTCCGGCCGGCCGCTAACACGATAACTCTCTAACAGAATGAGCTAGACAGTTGAAATTTTCAGAATAGATTTGGGACATAAATATCTCGGCTAAGTTCGTTATTGGGCAAAATCGCTCAGATGGTTTCGGAGTAACAAAAAAAAATTTTTTTTTTACATTACAAATTTCAAAATAAGTTTTTTCCAAGATGCAGTTTCACCATAGGAATCCATTGATGTTATTTTCAACTCTAACAAGCTAATACTTTCGGAGATATGATTTTTCAAAATTTCAATAATAAATCGTACTTCTGTGTTTTCACAGAATGCGATAATTATTCTATCTATGAATTATTATAATATGATCTGTGTTGATACATGTCAACTTATATTCATGCGACATGATATGTCAAATTTTGATATTTAATGCCCATGGTTAATCCATATGATGATGGGAATGGTAATGGTAAGTTAATAATATTGAGTTCAGAATATCTCCAGTAAAAACAAAACTGAAATATTGGCTAAAGTTTCAATTGATATAATACAATTTTCATAGTGGATTCGAGGAAAAAATATATCGTTTATCATAGAATTGAGGAACGAATATCGTTGTTGGGTAGAATTGGTCTATTGGTTTTGGATTAATCATTTTTGGCACTCTTGTTGAATTTGAATTTTTTTTATGTTTAAATTTAAATTCTGCTATTATGAAGTTCTATCATCAGAATACATTGATATAAATCCCAACTCTTACCAATACTTTCGAAGATATGATTTGTCTAGGTTTGAACAAGAGCGCCAAAGCTCCTGTCCACAGGGCTTGAACAATTTTATTTTATATATTTGTGTATAAACATCAGGCAATGGATGTTCGAAATCGAAATAATCAAGTGAGTTTGCTATTAACATTTAAATCAACTCTCATCATGTCTTGTCTTATTATTGTGCATCATATTGCAAAAATTATTAATTTCATTAGAAACTCGATGAGGGAAGGTCGATTTAGGTAAGTACCAATTTCATAGTCCCCCATGTAATTTAATTCGGGATATTCAAGCTATCGGCTACTATGAAAACAAACCTTAAATCAATTATTATCCGTTTGTAAAATGTTACTATGAAATGATTCAATTGTAGTTATCAACCGCATTCTATATTGTCGAAAGATTCCATCGCACACAATCACAATTAATATGTTATGGTTGCGGATACTATTCCACAACAAAGTCGGGAATCAAAACCCATACTTCCTTCCGGTCTTTCATCAGTGACGTAGCTTAGCCATAACTATTTTTCGAATGGATGTGATGTAACGCCTTGTTCCAAATGTTTACATGCATTGTCGAGTGCTGTTCACTCGTGAGGAATTACTCATTTTATCGACTTCTTTTTCGTATTAATCGTGGTGAGTCACGCCTAGTATGTAACTGCTGAAGAATGACTACCAAAAAAGGAGCGTTTTTGAAATTAATTCAATGAAAACCCATTTTGCGTCATCGTTGGAAGAAACTCAAAATACTGATGCCCATTCGTATTGAAAGAAATAATTGCATCAATTCTTGTGAGCCACTTGGTGTATGAAATTTTGATATAGATGATCTATTCGAAATTAACCTGTAGATGTTGATTTATTAACCTCCATAAAGTTAGCAGAGCCAGAGCAAGAATTTCAATGAAACCTATTGAATTATTTGGGTCGAGAATTTGTCGTGAAAAAAAAAATCGTCACTCGCTTAAGGCGGGTTCATACAGCAAATAAAATAAGATAAGATAAAATAAGTTGAACATGTACATTTCTATGAGAGCGTTTATACACGAAATGAGATAAATAAATTAAGAACTTAAGTTGGCCAACTCTCATCTTTATTTCATATTTCATTTTGTCTTGTTTGGAAAATGAAAATGCTTGTGCTTAAAGAGTGAAATTCACAGAACTTGCATAAAATGGTCAAAAAGCTGCGATTTGATTGGTTCATTCTTATTTCTTATTTTGTTTTAGATTATTTGTATAAACCAATCCTCTTGGCCCATAGTTTTAATTTTATTTTAATTTGTGTCTTATTTTATTTGCTGTAGCCTTTAGTATTTTTATATGTGGTGGCTCTGCTAACTTAATATTAAGTTAGCAGGGCCAACCATGAATAAACATCAAATGTCATCATAATGGTTATGAATGATTGTCGAGTATTATCCATCTGACGTAAAATCAACGCAAAAGGTCCCATTCCTTATAGGTTATATAGGTATATATAAATAGATATTCCAACTTATCAGTAATACACTCAGGTAACTTAGTTGATTATATTTTTCTTCAAAATGAAATTTCAGAAATGAACTAAATAATTGTGGAACGACCAAAACGTATTTGTCGTGAAAGAAAAAACTGTCTAGCTCATTCCGTTCGAGAGTTATCGTGCCTACGACCGGCCGGACAGAATCAATTTCGACCACGAATTATTAAACAGCGAGTCGAACCAAATGGTTAAGACCATTTAATCAAAAAATTCGAAAATTACAGACATATGGGCAAATTGATAAGCACTCTGTTCCGAGGAACAAGAGCGCCAAAAACACGCGATAATTTTTTTCCACGACAAATTCTCGACAAGTAATGCAATAGGTTTCATTCAAATTTTCGCAAGTGGCTCTGCTAACTTTATGGAGGTGATTCAATCAACGCATTCTAAGGAGTTTGATGAACTGAAATTAGAAATAATCTATTCGATCTTAATAAATGAAAACCGAAATATACATGCACCTACTCAATCAAATCAGTGGTTCACTATTCATATACGAGGAAGAGTAAAATGAGTTAATATACCCATTAACTAAACAATTAACCTACATAGGTACAAGGTGGTTGAAAGATCGGGGATTATAGACGAGCAGTTTGGGTTTAGTTCTACGCTAGGACATTTTTTTTAGCATACCCCTTATACAAATAATTATATTGATTTCAAAGCTAATTCACGAAGAACAAACACAATTTATATTTAAAAAAATTTCAATATGATGGTTATGTTGCCATCGGCTGTCATGAAGTCTACATTGATTCTAGAAACAATTGAATTATACTCAAACTATTAAATATATAATTAACAGCGAAATTCGAATAAAATTGCACATTTTCCAGTTTATTGTCTGACTATTTATAGATGATATTTGTTCATATCTACAGGTTATCTACAGCTAGTCAATAAACGATCAACACGGTAAACCTGTTGAAATAACTGTGCCTATTCTTTCGAACGAAGAACGAAAGCCAAACGGAAAATTATGACAATTACACGTATAACCAAAACATAACTGCATGAAAAAATGTACAGGTAATCGATTAACCTCAAAATCACACATGCTACGAAGTACCTACGTTTATGAACTTGGCATTCTGACAGTAACACCCAATATTTTCTTAGATGTTAACCGAAAAAGGAATATTTAGATAATCAGAATCAAGGTAAAATAAATATTTGCTTAAAAGACCACATACGTCACCAATTAAAATCGATATCTAGTGAACGTGGAAGTCGAACAACATAGATTTCGAGAATTTCTGTCAGAATAAGGAGTAGTATTTGAATGATACGATGAAGGATATAGAGAAACCAGTAAATATACAAGTACTGTTAATAAGGCTTACTTCTTCTCGTCTTAATGCTTCTAGTTGCAAACGTTTAGTGTATTCCTCGCACTCATCTTTATACCGTTCCAATTCCTCTTTAGTTTGACGCATTTTTTTTTTAAGAACATCCAGAATGGATGTTGTTACAGGTAATGTGGTAGTCATTTTGACTTTTTTCTGGAACACGACACTAAAAGAAACACGAAACAACTTGAACCGTCGCGAACTGATAACAAACTGGGCGAGCCGGCCTATGATTCAATATGGCGTCTGCGCCTGCGTAGGAAACACCTGTATGTTGTTCAGCTTCCGTCGTTTTTGAATAGAGGCGCGCCCGAAATTTCGAAACGTTATCTAATTTGTGCGGCAAACCATGAAATCATAAGCGTAATTGACAATTGTATTGAATTATAATTGTTGGAAGCTTCAGTGGTAGTACTGTTCGGTCACTAAGGAGTTCCTTTTCAATTAATTGGAGGGCCGTTTCAATTGAAAGTTCCGTTGCGTACTTGAACGTTTGTTGCTTGATTGAATGTAACAGTTTGTTGATAAAAAATCTGTAAACGAAGAACGATAGGAATTTCTGTAATTCACATTCATTTTCATTAGACTGCAATTCATTCGAAGCACATAATTAGGTACTTAAATAAATTATCTATAGATATTTGAAGAACACAGAAAATGATAACAAGAATATGTTCCAAATCATTACATAATACAGTAAATGGTTAGGAGTAGGTGTTACAATTTTGACATAATTGTAGTAGTACTGGAATCTTGACAGTCGACTCTTGCAGATTTCAATAAATTTCAGGTTATGTACCTGCAAATACATACTATGATGATATCACTGATTCGAAACTTTCCATTTTTTTATGCGAACATTGAACTAGTGACGTCAAGTTGAATAGGTCGGTTTCATTTCGACGCATTTTCGATTGGTGTTCAATACCAAAATGGTGGTCTGATTTAACATTATGATTTGAAATTAGGCTAAAGGATATATCCACTTTCGGGAATCGTGAAGACTAATCACATAATCTCACTCGAAGTCATACGCATTATGTTGAGAATGCAATGCCAAATTCATTGAATGATACTAAAATAAATTGATGATACTAAAAATAAACTGATTTGTAATATCATCACATATTGTTAAAACAGCTGAGAATTTAAATAAAATATCAACCTCCTCCACTCTAGCCACCACAAAACAAAAAAATCTAGTGCCAACCATCATTCAGTATAATAATAATAATAATTTAAGTGCTCGTAAAGAATACTTTACTATGATAAAAGGCAAAGCTGAGGAAAATATTGTAAATTAATATTGGTTATGTCGTAAAATTTTAAATGCATGATAAATCATAACTACTTCTTCTTCTACGAGAATTGTTCAGAATGCCTTTAATTACGCTAAAAACAGTTATTAGGTCCATTTTTGGCGCTCTTGTTCCTTGGAACAGAGTGCTTATCAATTTGCACAAATGTCCGTAATTTTCGAATTTTTGGATGAAAATCATGATACTAAAACCTGTTATAGTATCATGGATGAAAATGGTCTTGAACGATATGGTTCGACTCACTGATCAAGAATCCGTGGTCAATATCGATTCTGTTCATTTACACGATAACTCCACAACGCAGTCAGCTAGGCAGTTGAAATTTTCAGAGTAGGTTTGGGAGATAAATATATCGTTTAAGTTCGTTAATGGGCAAACTCGGCCTGGCCCGGTTGTTTCGCAGTAACGAAAAAAAATGTCATCTTATCTACCGATAAGAGACATGTCATATTTATTTCTGGCTGTATTCAAAATTCGTTACTCATGATATAAAATACCTGCTGTTCTAGAAAACAAAGTATGATTGAATGCAATCCCCCCCACCCCCATTAGGTCCGTGCCCGTCACCGGTCTATCTAATAGCTCCATTAGAAGAGTTCTTAAACCTAAAAAATTTCATCCGCACAAAATGCAAATTCTACAGAAACGAACTGAGGACTATCCATATCGGTGACTTCAGTACTGTGAACTAATGACAGATAATCAACTCTCACCGGCAACTCATCATTGATATTTGCTTCACAGATGAACGTACTTTTTATTTGAATTTCAATATGAAATAACATAATTGCCGTTATTTGAGCGATGAAAATCGGCACGCTTACGTAGTACCCTGAGAAGATTTCCGTTTGGGCTGCAATATACGGTAATAAAATTATCGGCCCCGTATATCTTGAAGGTAATTTTAATGATGAACCTTACCTACAAACGTTAGAAGACATAAAACCCTCGATTGTGGAAGAAAATCAAGTAGATGAACAGGGAAATCCAGTATTGAAAGAAAATCTCATTCATTTTCAACAGGATGCCCAATCGAATGACCATCCATGTCACCTGATCTTTCTCCGCTGTTTTTTTTTTGTAGGAACACTTGAAATCAGGAACATCGCCATCATTTTGCCCAAATGACGGTAACTTTTGATTTTTTTAAATAAAATTATTAAAAAAATATTATTTATGTCACGATAACCTGAGAACGGAAAGAGATTGCGACTTGCAATTTTTGTTGTGCATCTGAATGCGACATTTGAGTTTGTCAATAGGCATTATCACCCAAACGGTTTTGGAGTTATACCGATCTGAAATTTGGTTATTTCCAAAATAACTCGAAAAATCCGAGTCCGATCCAATTCAAACATGGTTATTAGTTGTAGAATGCCGACGCGAAAATTCCTGCAAAATTGCTAGAAAAATAATACTCTGTGATTACTTGTAGAATGCCGACCCACTAATTTTCGCGGAATTTCGTGAATATCGTATCCTGGAGTTACCTGGGTTGTGTTCGAATATTAACTCCGTAGAGGAATATTTACTCCATAGCGTTCGAAAACTGAAAGGTTGGGTAAATTTTACTCCATGAGTGCCGTTCGAAATGCAAGAGTTGTGTTCGAAAATTAACTCCACGGAGTAGAGTAGAGTTTTTGAAGGTTTGACAGATTTACTCTAGAGTTAATCTGACACTGACACTGACAGTGACAGAAGGTGCCAATATCGGAAAATAGGTTATGTTGGTTTAAGAAATATCCTATTATTATTGTTTTCTTCACATATATGTAACTCTAATCATGAATAGATATTGTGAGCAGTATAAAAACTATTAAATTACCTCACAAAACATTCATAAAACAGTTAGACAAAGATACTAGATTTTCCTTCCCATGAGGTATGTCAATTTTGACAGGAGTAAAATGAACGCCGAGTCGAATACTCCGACTTTTCGGACGACTGACACAGAGTAAAATTTACTCAACCTTTCAGTTTTCCAACGCAATGGAGTAAATATTACTCTACAGAGTTAATTTTCGAACGCAACTCAGAGTATTCGACTCCGAGTTCATTTTACTCCCGTCAAAATGGACATAACTCATGGGACGGAAAATCTAGTATTTTTGTCTCACTGTTTTATGAATGTTCTGTGAGGTAATTTAATAGTTTTAATACTGGTCACAATATATATTTATGATTAGAGTTACATATATGTGAAGAAAACAATAATAATAGGTTCTTTCTTAAACCAACATAACCTATTTTCCGGTATTGACACCTTCTGTCAGTGTCAGTGTCAGAGTAAACTCCAGAGTAAATATGTCAATCATTCAATAACTCTACTCTACTCCGTGGAGTTAATTTTCGAACACAACCTTGAGGTGTAAGTTTTTTCGTATTTCAATTCCAGTAGAATACATATGTCAGAATTCAAAATTCTGTGATCATAGAGACGATTCTCTCGCTACTGAAGTATGTCAATGGTATGAAATGTATCCATATATTATAAAAGCTGAGAAAATGGTATATATCGATTAAGACTATCCTATACAGGTGAGTAGACAACATGCGCCCAAAAGCTCCTGACTTCACGTCATTGCTTGAACTAATTTTTATTCAAATCACCGCGAATACTTCTATTTTAGATAGCTATTCCTAATAGCATTGTAAAGCATTCTATACAAGCTTTTAAATGACGTATCACAAGCAGGGGGTTGCCTTTTGATTTTCTTGTTTTGGGATGGCTAGAGCACACTATTGAAACATGTTTAAATGTTTTTTCGTACCTCTTATAACTTGACAAGTTTTTAAAACACCATCCTGTGTAACTTATTATGTAGAATCGACCTTGTATCCTCAAATTACAACAGTGTTATATTAATTATACACAAACCTATGGACCTACCAAGAAACGGGTACAATCGTTGAATTTGAAGTAATGGCGGTTACATCATCATTGAGGCCACATATGGTCATGTTATCGAAATCGACCTTATTAAAGATACTTGCCCATATTGATGACACCATATGGTCTTTCCATGCTTTTTCAATACTTCTCCAAACCAATGTTATTTATGAACTTGGAATTCATATGGATAATCGAAAATAAATATGTGCCCGACCGACAACACCGAGAGAACTGTCGGTGTTGTCGGCCGGACGCGTTGGTGTGATATTCCATTCGATATTGTATATTTATTCGTAAGTAGCAACAATTGTAACAAAACTAAGGGATAATACTGAAGTTAATGAATTATATCATTGACCAGTTTACTGACGTTACGTAGACGTCATCCTCGACGTAACCAAAAGTTGAATTCAGTATTGGAGTTCAGCAGGTGTTAGTAAATTCGAATAATACACTATGCATAATTTTATCTTCATATATAACCTCTTATGTCAGGAAAAGTAAGTCTGAAATAAATATTTCTCAAAATATCATAACTCTCAGTAATATCAGACCCTGTAACCCAACTCAAACGGGAAATCTTGAATATTGAATATTACTCTATTCTTCTTCGAAATCAAGGTATTTTGACCTGAAGGTTCTTCATTGGGATTATTGGGTATGTTTGGTGTGTTTTCAAAAAATATATTCACCTCCCTGATGTTTGGAAAATATTATAACATTAAAGCCGACGAGTTGGATCCATTTAAATAATGGCATTAAAATTGACAAATTATAGTTTTAAGAAGGGTATTCTTATCTTTTGAAATTGACAAACTCCAAGTGATGTAGTATAATCATTACGAATTATTGATATAATGATGCTGATAGCGGAGTAATATTTGGCAATGACTCAATAAATAGCAAGATGATGACGACAGTAAAATGATTTATAGATGATGATGAAAGTTATTAACCTAGCATCAAAATTATTAGGTTCCATTTTATGAAAAATAATAATTACGGTTGAGATATATCGAAAAACATCAACATTTTTGGAAATCGGTTTTCGAGAACTCAACAGTTTGCAATCAATGAAAATTGGTAAAGTGTCCTCATACCTTCGACTCATAGAGCATCAAAGATTAGATATTGGCCAACTCTGGCTAGATATATTGTACAATTTTTTGTAAATCCCTCTAGAAAAAGTTGCAGATTTCGTTTCAATAGTTAATCCCATTATTTTGAGTTTTAAATAAAAATATCTGAGCAGACATCATTGAAAACCATATCTCTGTAATATATAGCTTCGAAAATTGTTAGTGATATGTAGGTTCCCTTCAGAATGATGCAATGATGGCTGTTTACACAATGTGTAAACTAAACAACAACTTCTAATTGAAATCTTAGATTTTTAAACTGTAAACTCTATTTGAGCGATTATCCGAAAATATTTGATATTCCCCACAACTTCAACACTGATTGCAGTATACAACACTTAATTAATTAATTATCTAAATAAACAATGAATTCGTGATAAGAATTCAAATATTTAGAATACCTATATTGTTTACTTACCAGTATAATCAATAATTAGCCATAAAACTATGTATGCATTGTCTGGAATTTATTCTATACTTACATTGAACAATTATTGAATTCAAGACTTTCACAAATAGTAAACTCTACTTTGAGTGGAAAGTAGGTATATCATGATGATTATCAAAAGTATTTCTTTTATGCAATAAGTTATACATCTATAGTTAGCAAATAACTCATTGATAATAGAGGAGTTTATGGAAGTTCATATTATAAAGGGCGCCTAAGTTCAAGTAGGTAGTCTTTACTTTTTTATCTGAGTCAATATTAATTGAATCAATTTAGGTCAAATTGTTAAGCGAATCAGCCGGTTGAGAAACGAATAGAGTTCGAGTTTATATCAAACTGGATTTGGTATTGAAGTAATCCTTGCGAAAATTATCAGAAAAGGCCAAGAATTTTCGAAATTATATGGATTTAACCTCTGGAATCTTGATCATAACATGGTCATAACCTATCAAGGGACTCTGTGACGTCTACCTGTTGCGTCGACACAAACAAACCCATGTGACAAACGTCAGCTGAGAAGAGAACTCGCGTTTATTTATTTAGGCGCAATTCATCCCGTTAAATATAAACTTTGGTGCATCAAATAGAACCTCTAGAAATTTTACGTGGTCGATTGAAGATCGCATAGCAAGTCAACATACCCTCTTCAACTGTGTCTTCATTATATTGTGTAATTCATTTCGAATTATAGAGAATTTCATCAAGGTGTCCGAGCTGAAGATGGAACTGAAGGCTAGTCCTGGGTAGTCTGCACATCGTCTTCTTCTCCTGTTCTCCCTTTCTGCTATAATTTCTGTGCATTCCGAGGTGCATCGAAGTTTGGAAAGTTCTTCTAATTCGGGGTCCTTTTCTTCATCGCTTGTACCTTCTGCTGCTGGTCTGTATACTGTTGACATGTCTTCATCCCCAAAGTTATCTTCAGGTAAATTATGTACTTGACGAATACGTTTATTCTGATTTATTCTTAAACTTTTGGTTTGTTCTTTGACAGGTGTGGAGAGGGGGCTTGATTCTTTACTTGTTACTTTACTACTATCTAATTCGTCTTCGCTATTCGTTAGGTCTATAACTACATTATCACATTCGTTACTTGACTTAATATCACTTATTGTATTCGAATTTGAGGCACTTTGAATCACAGTGGGGCTTGTTATAGATGTTTGTGGACTGTATTCACTGTGGGGCGTCATTGAACTTTCAACATCCTTTTTCAGTAGCGCCTTCCTCCGACTGCCTTCATTTCTAGGGTGGTGTTGGTGACCACGTTTCTTAGCAGAGCCCCTAGGCCCCGTGTTTTGTGACATTGTCACTTGGATGTTGATTTGAGCGGCCACATAGCCACTGTCATCTTTCGAACTGCAGATACTACTGCGGACTAGCGGCGGCAGGTCGAAGCAGAGCGGATTGATCCCGCGCTTGCGTCGCGGAACAGCTTTCTCTTATTTTACTCCATCGTAGTTGGCTAGTCATGAACGCCTTGCTTCCGCGAACCCGCAACCCATAATACATGCTCCGTAATTAAATTAATTATTGATACTTCCTTAAAATTCCTCAAGAGTTATCAGAGATAGAGGAATCCAATGGTATTCATTCTACCGCTATTGTTCCGTCGGCTGTTTCAGACTGAGAATCCCTTGACGTATTACAGTGAATCTGAGAATCCATATTTGGCAAGAGATCGAGTTCTCCGAGATATTTTTAGACTTGAGGATGTTGCGTGGCGATGGTATAGTGTAAATCACACCAACAAAGCCGGAAATATTTCATTTGAGAAAATACTTTGCAAATGAGTTCATTCTTGTGTCGCGGTTTACATTCTTTGCGGGTACAATTATTTTTGTTATCGAGTGACAATATTTGAATATTGTATGAACTTTATTGTTTCAGAAGCTGACCTTGCGTTATATTGGTTTGGTTTGAAATTTGAAATAGCTCGCATGACAGTATAACTTATATAATGAATAGCATGTTAGTGAGGTCATGGTCCAGCAATAGATACTATGTACTTTCTTTTCGAAGATATCTGAATGCTTCAGTTTTACGGTTCAGGGAGAAATTCAAGTGTAATTTTTGTCCTCCAAGAAATATATCGTTTTCGATTTTAATCCCTGTGGTAGAGCATCAATCTGAATTAAATGATTGAAGGATCATGCCAAAGTTGGGTTGCTAGACGCCACGCTTTTGGCGTGTTTAGTATGCTGTCTCACCAGATGTCAGTTGCCACGCGCTATGCCAATGTCTCCAAATAGGTGCCACGATTTGAAAATTCAATGAAAATTTTACAGAATTAAGTGCGGAGTAGAAATATAGGTATCTATTGATTTTTTCTAAAGCACTCATAGTGCTCGTTACTTGGAAATTTTGATGAATATATTTTCTTCACTTCATTCAAACACAGATTCCGATGGAATTTTCAGTCATGCTTAGCATTAAGATATAGAAGTAAAGCTGTATTGAAAACATTAGAGAGGGAATTATTTGTGGAATAAAATTTCTCATATTCTTGTTCAGAATTTAAGATACAATTTAGAAGAAAATTATCTGTTACTGTCGATTTATCAATCAGATTTTTGCACATGTTCTAGGGAACAGCGTGGTACGTTTTTATCCAAATGTCTGTCATTTCAGAATTTTTTTTGCCGAAAATGGTCTCAAACGATTAGGTTCGACTCATTGAATTCGAGGGTCAAATTCGATTCTGTCCCGCCTTTTTAGGGTAGGTTACGCATCGTTAATATACGTAATCGGCCAAACTGTTTTGTACTTTTACTCATCCGAAATATTGTTATTATTTTCTCAATAACTCATTGAACACAGATCTGATTTAATTAAAACGTGGTAATCAGCTATAGAACGCCGACGCGCAAATAAATTATGTGAGGATCGAATAATTATAAAATAAAAAAAAAACTGTATCTTAGAAATTATCCATCCGATATCGTTGAAAGTTTGCGGGAGCCTTCAGAAACTAATTTTACAACCATGTTCTAAATTTGAACACGATCAGATCTATGTTGTTGAACATATTGAAAAAATATTGCAAGCCGTGCAGCCTTGGGCTAGTTCAGTAACTTAAAAACATGAACTTTTAATACTTCAGAAAGTGTAACAACAAATTTCTACACAAATCCAATGGTCCATTATTTGAGAGAACAGTAACAAAAATTTATCCGGTTTCATATTTGACAAAAATTCCAGCATACACTCATTTGAAATTTTGATTTCTTGAAATATTGTACTGTAAATATCAGCAATGTATGGTGTTACAAATCATTGACATCCTGACAGAGGATAAGTAATAATGTTTTTGCAATTGTAGAAGGCTTAAGTTGTTCCTTCAAGATTTACATATGCTTTTCCAAGCGGTCGACTGCATAAAATCACTGCACTGCACTATATACAGGATGTCTATATATAGTTGTGAAAAAATTTAGGAGATGATTCCTTGTCGAAAAATAGGGTGAGTCTATATTTTTTTATTGAGCAGCCCTCGCTTATACAGCCCCCCAAAGATGGCGCCAGAAAAGCAATTTTCAATTTTTTTCTTGAAGACCAAACAACTGAAAAGAATGAAACTTAGCAGAAATTGTATGTGAGTGAGAAGGCACTGAAAACATATTTTTGGTGGTGTTCCCATATGTGCACAAGGGGTAGAAAAAGCCACCCCTAAAATTTGTTTTAAAAGAAACTTTTTTCCTTACACATATTATACTATTTAAAAATTAATTTAAGATAGCTTTGTTCATTCTGAATATATAATGGCTCTCGTAATTTCTTGCGCAAAATAAACGGTTTTTGAGAACAAAAATTATCAACAGATTGATGCGTGAGTCGTAAAGACTGGAATTCTTTTCGAACTTAAATTCATCTAGTAAGCGGATGCCATTTGTTATGACAACTAATTAGTTTTGATTAAGTTTATTTCGATTACAATTATTTTTTGGTCCTTGCAATCAATTTGAGTTGTGATATGCATTCTGTTTACGGTCTTTCTAAGCATCCAGAAGATATGCAGAAATATACCCTGAACGTATGGCTCCTCATCACACTTTATTTAGACCAATTCACCAACAACTAGGAGGAAGTGGTACATTTAAAATAAATAAAAAATCTTATGGTCACAAACGCGAAGTTCAAACTCCAGCAATAGAAGAAGCAGTACTAATTCTTGTCGACGAGCAACCTTTCATATCCATATCAAATTCAACCTGTTCAGGCTCTGTTACCAGGGGATTTTTCGAATCGTCCCTAAGTCGGGAATTATTGAACTATATCTTCAATTATTGAAAAAGGTCCTATTCACAGACGATGCTAACTTTTCTAGAGATCCAATAATTAATTTCCATAATAACCACATATGGGCCGAAGAGAACCCTCACTCTTTAATTGAAGCTCACCACCAAGAACAATAATTATCTCTAAATGTTGGACTTGGATTTATTGGGAATCAGATAATTGGTCCACATTTTCTACCACCTAGATCAAATGAAATACATACGGTCAATATCTAGAAGAAGAACTTCCTCTACTTCGTGACAATATTCCTTTGCGTGTCCGAATGACAATGTGGTTTATGCATGATGGGCCTCGGCTCATTTCAGTATTAGAGCATGTCAGTATTTAAAACATACATATCCAAATCGATGGACAGGACGAGGTGGACCTCATTTTTGGTCGACCCGATCACTAGATTCAAATCCTATACATTGGTTGTAAACCAAGACTCTGTCCAAGAAAGGGAAGACTTAAGGAACCACATTGTTCTTTCATGTGGGTTTATTCAAAATAATTCTAGAATTGTTGACTGGGTAACCCAATCCAGACTCTTGTGTCTGAAAGTGATACTTTCAACATTTAATAAATCATTCAATTTTTGAAAAGTTTATAATTGCTGTTTTCTTACATTGATTTTATACTTGTACGAAATCTCAATGAAAATGTTTACAGGACATTCGCCTACTAGATGAACTTAAGTCTGAAAATGATTCCAGTCTATACGACTCAGGCTACGTACATGTTGGTAAATTATTTTTTTCCCAAAACCGTGAATTTTATCAAGAAATTAGAGGATACGTTATTTGTTCAGAATTAATCAAGCTAAAAAAATAAATGGCTTAATTTGTATAAGGAAAATCTTGAGAAACAAATTTTAGGGCGCTTATCCCTTGCAAGTTATGCAAATATAGGAGAACACCACTAAAAATGTTTTCAGTGCCCTCTGCTTAGTTTCATTCTTGTCAGTTTTTTGGTTTTCAAGAAAAAAATGATTGCTTTCATTACATTGATTGCTTTTGGCACTTGGCTCTACTTTTGTATTATTTTGAATTTTTAATTTTTTTTGTGAGGTCATAGGTTTCGACCTCAACTCTATATCATAATGTAATAGTAAATAGTAATTGTAATATTAATTAATTTTTGGCGCTCTAGTTCCTCGGAACTGAGTGCTTATCAATTTGCCCAAATGTCTGTAATTTTCGAATATTTCGATGAAAATGGTCTTAAACGATTTGGTTCGACTCACTGATCAAGAATCCGTGGTCGAAATTCATTCTGTCCGGCCGGTCCGGCCGGCCGTAGGCACGATAACTCTCGAACGGAATGAGCTGGAGAGTTGAAATTTTCAGAGTAGGTTTGGGGGATGAATATCTCGGCTAAGTTCGTTACTGTGCAAAATCGGACAGAAGGTTTCGGAGTAATAAAAAAAAAATTTTTTTTTACAGAACAAATTCCAAATTAAATTTTTTTAATAAGCAGTTTTATCATAAGAATCCATTCATATCATTTTTAACTCTAACAAGCTAATACTTTCGGAGATATGATTTTTCAAAATTTCAATGTAAATCGTATTTCACAGATTGATATAATTATTCTATGTATATTCTATGTATGAATTGTCATAACGTCAACTTGACAGAAGGGAATATTGTAACTTCAAGAATATTGGGGTTGAAATACTCGTATTTTAGCGATGCAACGGGGACCTCACCCGAAAATGTTTGAAAATATTACGTAAATATTGAAAGCATAATTCTGTAGTTCGCGAGAGGAGAAAATTTGGTGAACGTAGATCAGGAAATTTTTGATCGATTACAAGGTAAAAAAAAATGAACTATTATTTGAATTTAATTTCCTTTATGATGCAGTTCTTTCATAAGAATACATTGATTTAATTCCCAACTCTGAGAAACCAATACTTTCGGAGATATAATTTGTCTGTTTGAACTAGAGCGCCAGAAAGCTCCTGTCCACAGGGCTTGAACCCATTTTTAATTGATATAATATGTGTAAGGAAAAAAGTTCATTGTGAAACAAATTTTAGGAGTGGCTTTTTCTACACCTTGCGAACATATGGAAACAACACCAAACATTTTTTTGAGTGCCTTCTAGCTCGCATATAATGACTGTTTAATTTCAGTTGTTTTAAAGAAAAAAAAATCAAAAATTGCATTTCTGGCTCCATTTTTAGTATCTAAGCAGCGGCTGCTGAAAAAAAACTTATATCAAAGAACCACTCTATATTTTGACCACTTACATTTTTCCACAACTTCCTACTTATTTACACCCATCAATAACACTATGTAAGAATTTGTCGCAAAATTTTATAATCCTGTATAAATGAATTGAAATATATTTCTTTGAGTAAATCATCGAAGATATAATATTCGAAGCCGCCATGCTCAGTTGTCCAACGATCACGAACAATCGAGATATTGAAGAGGAAATAAATTTTATAGTACTCATACAGTGTGGAAAAGCTAAATGGAATAAATCCATTATCTTGGTTACTGTATATATTTATGGAAAATCTCGAAACACGTCAAATTTAAATTTTAAATTGTCATTCTTCTTCGTATGAATGAGAACCCTGCCTTCAACCCCCTTCAAAAGACAGGCGCAACCACCATTTTTTCAGAGTCTGAGCTTGTGATACTTTCATGTTCATTGCAAAAATATCAAATTAAAAAAAAATTAAATCATGTGATTACCGAAATTCATTTTAATATTTCCTCGAATATTCCCAAATGTTATTAAAATACTACTAAACCTATTTGCCTTCAAGATGTGATAGACAGAAAATGATCACTCCTGAGATGTTGGAAGAAATTTTTATTTGAGGTTAGGATGTTTCCAAGACGTTCGCGGTGAACACTTTGAACATCTACTTCATCAACATTCATAATTTTTTTGCTACATTTCAGTTTTTGATATTGTACCAAATTTGGCTAATTCCTTTACTTTTTTCTGATTTGATTTTTGCGATAAACATGAAATTGATAATATTTCTGAATAGAGAAAGACGAGACCTTTCAAACGATGAATCACAAGCCAATACTTCCTATTTGGAAAATTGGGAGATGTATCTGTTTTTCTAAAGGGATTGAAGGTAGGGTCCGCAATTTTACGAAGAATAATGACAATTTAAAATTCAAATCTGACATGTTTCGGGATTTTCCATAAACATGTATCTACAGCAACCAAGATAATGAATTTATTCCATTTGGCTTTTCCACACTAAAGGTGTTCCTCAACAGGATATAATCAATTCAAAGAGAACAAAGTTGGAAAATGAGGTAAGTAATTGTCAATATTTATCTCGATTTTTAAATCAAAGAGGAAGGTAAGTACGTCATTAGAAATGCTGTAGGTATAACCATTCCAAGTTCATAAATTGTTTAATATTCTTGACTACATAACGTAATGATGATAATCGCAACCCCAATATTAACTTAAACATATGAATCTCATTGAGCGGAATATATAATTGTATATAGATATACTTATACTGAAATGTTGCTGACCTTATTCGAGGATGGGAAGTTCACATATGACACATCAAAATTATTGGTTTTATACCAGACAGGACAGCAAAGATAAGCTATAGATAAGATAAATAGAGTTGCACAAGGGCGTAGCCAGGAATTAATTTCGGTGGGGGGGGGGGGGGGTAAGTAAAAAAATATAAAGAAGCACTGACGCGAAGACAGTACTCTTTGGTGCTCTTTTCAAAATTTCAAAATGACTTATATTTGAATTATATAGCACGCTCTTCATGGTGGAACAAGCGCACAAAAACCATATTTCACAAGTACAGAACTGCCACGGATAAATCAGTATGACAGCATTTTCGTACCTCAAATCCCACTTCTCCAGAATTAAAATGCTAGGAGTTATGGGCAATCAAATTTGTAAATTCGGTTTCCCAACAACTCAAAAAATACTGATCTGATCGAATGGAAACTTGGAAGTAAACTGAAAAATACCGACATAAAGCCTCGTACAAAATTTCTAGAGAATCGGATTACTAGAAAAAATTTTGCGGAATATTTTGCTTGAAATTCCGAAACCACATTTAGGAATGAGTTTTAATTTGGCATTTAGGTGACCAATAATGACCTCTAGGAGTATACAAAATCTCATGGAACATAGACCCTTAGGAGCTTCAAAAAATCAAACTCAATACGAAATTCCAAATACCTACAGGCTTGTTCACAACGAGAAATTCTGAACGCAGATAAGTGCAAGCATAATCTGTGATTCATTTCATTTTCGTTCATTTGTGATCGAATAAGTAAGTGTTACCACAGATGCGTTTCAAAAAGTGGATGAACGGTGTGTGGAATGTTATTTAACTTTCACGGTGGGTTTCACGAAACTTTGGCAATTCTTCATTGCCAAATTAATGTTTTAAATGTGATTCTATGTACATAGATCTCCAGTTCATTTTTAATGCAACCATCGAATTTAATCTACGAGTATAATCAAGCAAATCGAAGCTTTTTAAACCCACCATTAATGTTTCAATGTGGAAGTGTGAAATAATTCTGTGCGAGTCCAGCATATGCACAGGATGGTTTTGCAGAATGAAAGATGTGTAGAATTATTTTTTTTTCAAATTTGCCTGAAAGTTGAGTGAGTGGAAGGCCATATTAACACCTCATGTCAATTATGTGCGAGTAAGGAGAATGGGCAGGTACTTCATTCGTATAAATGACGAAAGAGTGAGTGGGCTGTGGGCTATGAAGAAAGAACAACCAATGTGCAAGAAATACCTATTTTACCCGACTATGCTAGACTAGAAGAAAACACAAATAGAAAGTCGGCTTATGCGGCTAAAAGATTGTTAACAATAATTTCGAAAAGAAGCCTATTCGAGAAAGGTCTTCTTCAGTTAGGGTCTTGGCTCTTTATGAGCTCTGATAAATGTAGAAGCTTTTTGTGAGACTTGGGAACCAATTTTACATGACATGCTTTTGGAGCGATTGTAATTGCCTGGAATAAATTTAATTCCTTAATTATCGTTAACAATATGTTGGCAATGATCTATCCGCAAATTTAAATGTTAATTCACCTCGTACAAAGTAGGAAATCCCTATCAAATAAATATAACATGGATTCCTTATTCTGTTCATATCATAAAATCAGTCATTTAACTTGTTGCAATTACTGCAACTATAAAATTTAGGACAAAATAATGGTACTCACATTCTGTAGGGCTTTTTCTTTTTCTTCCAATTTTCCGTTTACTTGTGTGAGTTGTTCTTGCGTTTGGTCAAGATCGTTCTCAATCTGCTGGATCTTTTTCTGTAGAGAACGAGCTTCTTCTTCGGCCTGTGAAATGAAAATTAAAATCATGAGTAATCAACTCAACATGATATTATTATTATTATTACTATGTTAGGTACCTATATGATTATTAGTGACACTCCTAGGTATTCCAAGTGACATGGTGACCCCTCGGCCTCCTAAGCGCTTAAAAGCTTGTGCGAGTTAGGAGAATAAGTTGTGTTCTGTGTATGCTTTGTTACCTTAGACAACGCGCTGTCGTGCGGTTTTATCACGACACAGAACACAACTTACGCAAAATTCTTAGACTGGCCAGCTCTGGGCGTTTGGAAACTATGTGTTCTGCAGTTTCCTTTTCCAATCCACAGAACCTGCATGTTTCATCTGCTGACTCACCCATGCGGTACAATTGGTATTTGTAACGACAGTGCCCTGTCAGCAGTCCTACCATTACCCGAAGCTCAGCTAATCCAGCTTCTCCAAAGAGCTGTTCTATTATTTTACTCCCATTGATGGACCGTTGTTCTGTAGTGTGGTCAGGTTGTCCGTTATAATATAGATGTATACAGCTAGTGTTTATGCCTAACAGATAGGGGACTCATGTCCCATGGACACAGAAATCCTCAGTTTCGCCCATATACCTACCTCAATACCTTAATCCAAATCTCATTTTGATCCATCAGTATACGGATGCCTTTTCTCCAATCGATTAACGAGGCCCACCGCACTCAAACGGTCTATTACGACTGTTGCAAAGGGTGTTTCGAAATCGAATATGGTTAATGGCATTACATCTGAGGGCTTGGCCAAGAGGTTTGAATCCAGTTGGTCCAGTAACCTCATGTGTCCTACCTAGTTACCAGGAAGGGGTTTTCCATTACGAGAAATTCTTATTGCATCCAGCAAGCTACATTTCCTTACATATAAGTGCAAGGGAGGCAGATTAATTATGACCTCAAGCTGCTGTGGGAGCGGTATAGCTAGCTCTAGTGACAACAATCTAGGCAAGCCGTTGCAGTTTCTGCAACCGGCTGCGTGTGGTGGCCTCATCAGTGTTTGTCCACCATGCTAAGGATGCGTAGGGGAGCACTGCAGCTGCCTTTTAGGAGCCTGCCTTCGTGGAAGACCTAGGAGGTTCAGGATAATCATATTAAAAAAAATTGCAAAATTGCACCAATACTACAAAATTACTATTATTCATCGACATCTTATACACCACCATTCTTTTATAACACGCGACATTTTTGATAAACTACCACAGAAAAAAAACTCTTGTAAAATTAAATTGATTTTTTTGAACAATTAAGGAACAAAAAATCCTGTAATCACCTTTACAAAAATATCTTTTCGATGTACAGTTTGTTAATTTACTGAGTACACAAACTTCAAGGAGTAATTATTTGGAGGATTCTCGAATGAAAAGTTCATAAGAACATAGCTCCGCGAATTTGTCAAATTTTGAAGAAAAAAGGAAATTTAATTAATATTTTGAAACCACCCAAGACCTTTCACTGATATTTTGTGCATAAGCTAATACGGGTGCATATTTTTCAATGCATCATAACTAACTTAACCAGTAGGAGGAATACAGACATTGGCTTCCATATTATTCTTATGAAAAAGATGGTACACCATTGCTTTTTTGAAACGAAACATATTTTCGAATTTCCTGATCAATTTTGAAGATAGAATGTAGTAAGAATTATTTTTTTACGTCGTTCATGTAAGGAAATAATATCAATTTATTCAAGTGACTAAATCAAAATATTGAAAAGTTAACCTTTATGAAAAAACTGATATTTTCCCTTTGAAATTTGAAAATGATAACAGTCTGGATTTGTTTTCTGGTAACCATAAAATTGTGAGATAAAAAAGAGTTTTTTTCTGAGTTGACATCTTGAAAACTATGTATTTATGGACCTATGTTCATATTTTTCAACGATCACCCATTATTAACTTACTTAATTAAAATCCTGTGAGTATATCTGGAGAAAATGATATCATTACATAATGAATATCATCCGAATACGTCCGTTTCGTTTTCAATCGTAAAATATATGAACTCGTAGATACACGCGATTCCAAAGGAAATAATAAAACAAGCCATATGAAATACAAAAACTCCTTCCGGATGAAGAGTCCTCTCACTAAAATACTCCAAGGTACCTTACTCCCTATTCAGAAATTGAAAGATTATTTACGTACTAACCAGTAGCAAAATCTCATCAGTCAAATAAAATATCTCTTAATAAAGTTTTGTAGCAAAAATTCGGAATTTAAACTTGAATCATTCGCTGACTATCCTTGTGAGTTTCAAGAATTTCCTTCCAATAGTTCAGGCGAAAAGCTCGTAATACGTACGGCGGTTCATTTTGATTCATTATTTAAATTGAACCAAAAAGCAAACTGAGAAATTTCAGGGGGTTAATGCCAATTCCGAAGGTTTATTAATCGAGAAGAATACTGCTACTGATTAATTTTTACATCTGTAACGAGTTTAAGAATGGCATGTTGTCAAAATAAGGTTGATTTGCTCTCTACCTTTTCGGCTCGGAGGTTGGCATCTTTGGCGAGTTGTTCATTGTATGCGGCGCGGTCAAGAGCATTGTCCTTTTCAAGCTTCATAGCCTGCATTTTCTTCTTGATGGCGTCCATATTGGTTGATTTGAGTACGCTGTTTCAACACTGTAACAAAAAATATGCCATTAGTCACAACGGTCTTCATTCAGATAAATAAAAAGGAACATATCAACCGAAATAATTCTTAAGTAACGCTGACGTGAAGTCGGGAGCGCATGTTCTTCTGTCTATTCACGCCTCACACACTCTCACGAAATACTGCATGAATCTTCAAGCCGTCTTTTTTCAACCGAGTACTTGATTTCAATCCGATCGGATCTATGTTTTTAAAAATACTGGGAAAATAAATTACGACTTGAAGCTTTATGCGGAATTTCAGCGGGATAGTTCCTGAAATATAAAGTTTTTAAAGAAAAATTTTAGGTTATATTTGGAAATGGTACGATCCTCACGAAATTTCTCGAAAATTAGTGCGTCGGTCTTCTACAAGTAATTACCAAGTTCTAATTGGATCGAATTCGTATTCTTTGAATTATTCAGGAAATAAGAATGAAATTTCTGATGGGTATAACTCCGTAACCATCCAACTACAGAACTCGTCCAAGGCTGCTCAGCTTCCAATATTTTTTCAAAATCTCGAAGAATATAGACTCGATCGTGTTCAAAAGGACTTGGCTTTGGAATTGGGTTTTGAAGGCTCTCGCAAAATTTCATCGATATCGGACGCATAGTTTCTGAGATACAGAATTTTTTCCATTGAAAAAAATCTCTAGTGATACGATATTTTACAAAAATTTGCTGGTCAGCATTCTACAACTAATCACCAAGTTCAAATTGGATCGGATCTGTATATTTTGAGTTATTGAGGAAATAACAAGAACATTTCAGATGGGTATATAACTCCAAAACTGTTGGGCCGATTATGTCTATTAACCTACCCTGAAAATTTCAGGCCGCTATTTCTTCTCGTTCGAATATAAACGTGGCAACGGCCGGACGTCCGGACAGAATCGAATTTGACCTCGAATTCTTCATCAGTGAGCCGAACCTAATATTTTTAGACCATTTTCGGCAAAAAAATCGAAAATTACAGACATTTGGGCAAAATGATAGCAAAAAGGAACATATCAACTGAAACATGAATAACATCGAGAGAACGAATTTAACATGATAATGAACAGAAAAATCTTAATATGTAATTAGCCCCCAATCTTCCTCGAAGCACATACACTATCACTGGCAACAATACAACAATATCATATACATACTGTGCCAACTAAAACACGCCACCAGATATAGTACCAGAACTGATTTTTCCAGAATGCTTCGGTCCTTCAAATTTTTATTCGAATCGTGTTTTCATGAGGATTTCACTACCCCAACTTCATACCCCAAGCGTCTAAAGCTAACCCCCAAGTACCTATTCGAATAGGGAATGCGGGCCGAATGACATTATCATTTAAAATTTGAAATTTTTCCTCTGAGGTTACCCTGATCTTTTAAATCATATTATTTACATTTTATTAAAGTTAAATAGGGAAAAACAAATTCTCAGCAAAATAAGTCGAAAGAATTTCATAAAAATCAATTGTGTGACTAATTAGAGGAGTATGGCGTGTTTCAGTCTTAAAATCCTGTGTATTATTGAATATAAACACGGAGGAGAGTATTAAAAAAATTGTTTCAAGCAGTGACGTGAAGTCAGGAGCTTTTGCGCGCATGTTCTATTATCTACTCACCTCGATTGGACATAATCGAATGTAGCATGGATATATACCGTTATCTCAGCTTTTATAATATATGAATACATTTCATACCATTTTAATGACATACTTCAGTAACGAGTGAATCGTCTATGATAGCAGAATTTTTAATTCTGACATTTGTATTCTATTGGAATTGTAATACGAAAAACTTACTTACGCCTCAAGTAACTCCAGGATACGATATTGACGAAATTCCGCGAAAATTAGTGGGTCGGCATTCTACAAGTAATCACTGAGTTTTAATTGGATCAGTTTTGTATATTTTTAGTTACATAGAAAATATCAATAAAATTCAGATGAGTATAACTCCAAAATCATTTGGCCGCTAATGCCAATAGACTTAAATAACAATAAACTTTCGTGGTCGCATTCGGATACGCAACCTACCCTGAAAATTGCAAGTCGCTATCTCTCTGATACGATCCTCACGAAATTTGCAAGAACTTTCGCGTCGGCATTCTACAACTAATTACCATGTTTAAATTGGATCGGATTTATATTTTTTGAATTATTGAGGAAATATCCAAATTTCAGATGGGTATAACTCTGAAACTGTTTGGCCTATAATGCCTATTAACAAACTCAATTGTCGAATTCAGATGCACGATCTACCTCAAAAAATCCCTATTCGGAAACCATTGGGCCAATTATACCCATTAACGAACTTTTTCCACCGTATTTGGGCACCTACCCTGAAAATTTCAAGTCGCTATCTTTTTCCGCTCTGAAGAGAAGATAAAATAAAAAGTTTCGAATTCAGCATGACAAAGTCGATATATTATTATTTATTGTAAGTCTTTCGAAAGATTAGTACCTACTATTTTTTAAAAATTTCCACCCCCTCCAATTCATATAAAACTGGCTTTCAAAACTCCCACAAACATTAAAAAATTTCTAGGAAATACATTCGATAAAACTCGGGACATGTTGAAATCGGGTATATATGAAATTAAATGCATAGATTGCAACCAGTGCTACGTCGGCCAAACCACCAGAAACGTTATAACAAGGTGTAAAGAGCCAATAGGAAACATTCGAAATAAAAACATCGATGAATCTGCTGTTGCAAATTATGTTCCAACAACCAGCTACTCAATTTCCGGAAACTCCGTAAAATTGTTGAAAAATGTCAATGAATTGTAGCTAGGAATTTTTGGGTATTAAAAAACATTGAGAAAAGCACTGACGTGCATGTTCCATTTTCTATTCACGGCACATACGCATTCGATCGAGCTCAAAATCGGTACCCACTCGATTGTTAAATAGTGGCTCGAAGTTATGTGCGGAATATCAGCTAATTCTAATGCATAGTTTCTGAATTATAAATTTTTTCAAGATAAAATGAAAAAATGGACTGCTAACATTGAACCGACAAAATTACTGTTATTAATGTTTTATTCTCCTCTATTGGACACTCTTTATCGAATTTACCGTCGATATAGACCGTTTTCTCAGCTTTTATAAGATATTAATACATTTCCTACCATTTTAATGAGAAACTTAGTTAATAAGATAATCGTCTAAGATCACGGAATTTTTAATTCTGACATATGTATTCTATCGGAATTGAAATTCGATAAATTAGCGCGTTGGAATTCTACAAGTAATCACCAAGTTTTAATTGGATCGGATTTGTATATTTTGTGTTATGAAGGAAACAAGATTTTTAGATGTAGGTATATAACTCCAAAAACGTTTGGCCGATTATGCCTATTGACGACCTTGAATGTCACATTCAGATGCGTAACCTAGACTGAAAATTGCCACTATCTCTTTTCGTTTTCAAGTTATCGTGATATAAATAAAAATTTTTAATGATTTTTTTTATTTTCTAGTGATACGCACCTCAAAAAATTTCACATACATCTTTATGTCAGTATTGTACAACTAGTAACCTAGTTTCAATTCGATCGGATCTGTATTTTTTGAGTTATCGAAACAAGAATATTCCAGATGGGTAAAAATCCGAAACAGTTCAGCCGATTATGCTCAACAACGAACTTTACTGTCCCATTCGGATGCACAAACTATCCTGAAAATTTCAAGTCGATATCTTTTTCCATTCGAAAGTTATCGTGAGATACGTAATATTTTTTCATAATTTTTTGGAATTTTTTTAGTGATACGATCGGCACAATATTTCACATAAGTCTTTATGTCGGTATTCAACTAGATCGGAGCTTTATTGGTTGAAAACAAATTAAGTAGGTACTCGAAAACCGCTGGGCCGATTATACCCATTTACGAATTTGTCTGTCACCTTTGGACGCGCCAGCTACCCTGAAAATTTCAAGTGACTATCTCTTTCCTTTCGAAAGTTATTGTGGCAAATTTGACCTCGAATACTTCATCAGTGAGTTGAACCTAATCGTTTGAGACCATTCGAATATTATAGACATTTGCGCAAAAATGCTGTTGTCCAGAACATGCGCGCAAACAGATGTATAAAAAGATGGCGTCAGGTAGTGAAGCTGGGTATGAAACGGGTCCGCCCGAAAATTCAGAAAATAGTGGAAACTATAAATGTTGTGTCAAGAAAAAGGTGTCAAATTACGTGTGTGTGAATTGTTATTCGCTCTTCCATACAAGTTGTGCAAAAAGACATCCAAATATGAAAATACTGGACGATCTTAAGGTACAGTGTTGTGAAAAGTCTGACATGGCTTCATCTGCAACTAATAGTGAGATACAGAATATTGAGATTAAATATCTCAAGGAATTATTAAAGGAAACACAAGACAAAAACGGAATACTGAAGATGAATAATGAATTGTTAATGGAAAAAGTAAGGTTACTAGAAGAAAAAGTTGAGAATATAACAAAAAAACAGACAAATTATATCTCCGAAAGTATTGGTTTCTCAGAGTTGGGAATTATATCAATGTATTCATATAATAGAACTGCATCCTAAAGGAAATTCAATTCAAATAATAGTTTATTTATCAAGATTAAATGAGCAATCATGAGAATGAGAAAAGCACCATGGAAGAAATCAAATTAAATCTGGCCAATTTTGCCCAATAACGAACTCAACCGAGATATTCATCTCCCTAAACTACTCTGAAAATTACAACTACCTACCTCATTCCGTTCCAGAGTTATATCTATGTCTATGGATGAAAAGCAGTCTCACTACTCTCAGATCTCTTACTTCATGTTCAGTTCCGAAATGTAAGAATTTTCTGAGAAAAACTAATATCGGAGCAAACAACTGAGATTTAACTCACTTCGCTCACAATTCTTCGATTGATTAGTCTCAGGAACATCATTTGACATTATGACAATTCATATTCATACATAGAATAATATCATTCTGTGACAACGTTGAAATACGATTTATTATTGAAATTTTGAAAAATCATATCTGAGATTTTTCTCACTTCGCTCACAATTCTTCGATTGATTAGTCTCAGGAACATCATTTGACATTATGACAATTCATATTCATACATAGAATAATATTATTCTGTGACAACGTTGAAATACGATTTATTATTGAAATTTTGAAAAATCTTATCTCCGAAAGTATTAGCTTGTTAGAGTTAAAAATGATATGATTGGATTCTCATGATAAAACTTTTTATTAAAAAAAATTTAATTTGGAATTTGTTTCGTAAAAAAAAAATTTTTTTTTTGTTACTCCGAAACCATTTGTCCGATTTTGCCCAATAACGAACTTAGCCGAGATATTTATCCCCCAAACCTACTCTGAAAATTTCAACTCTCTAGCTCATTCCGTTCGAGAGTTATCGTGCCTACGGCCGGCCGGACAGAATGAATTTCGACCACGGATTCTTGATCAGTGAGTCGAACCAAATCGTTTAAGACCATTTTCATCGAAATATTCGAAAATTACAGACATTTGGGCAAATTGATAAGCACTCAGTTCCGAGGAACTAGAGCGCCAAAAAGGTGAAAGCAAATATTATAGTTACGCTAATGTGATAAGCAAAACACAGAAAATACGACAAGAACTACCACAGAATACGAATATCAGAGAGAGAACTACTGGAGGCAGACCACAGACAACATCGACTGGAACTACTGTCGGAGAAATGTCAATGAATGGGAATAAAGTACCGAAAATAACTGTCAACAAGGAAGGTACGAATCATAATAATGGTAATAAAAACATGGAAAATGACCGAGAGTGTATGGAGGAAAACGTTAGGGATTTCTTCGGTGGGCTTGCTATGGACAAACAACAAAGTATGGAATCAGAGGATTTCAGAGTAAGTGGAAATGATCGAACTATTTCGAATAATTACGATGACCAATGGAGAACTGTCAGGGGAAGGAAGAATATAAACATTAAAAAGAATATATGTACTGGAACTAGAGAGGTTGGTAAGGAGATAGGCTTTCAAGGAGCTCCTAAAAAACAATGGATATATGTTGGTAAAATTGCAGGAAAGGAGGTAACAGCTGAAACAATGATCAAATACTTAAAACAAAGTAATAACGAGTGTGAATATGAAGTTAAAAAGTTGAATACAAAAGGAAATAACTCTGCATTCAGCATCGGAGTGACCTCTGAGAAAGTTTATGCTGATATTTGCAAGCCAGAGTTTTGGCCAGCGGGTATTTTAGTGCGAGACTTTTCATTCAGGGGTTTTTTTCGGAGGGAAATGGACAGGCCCCCGAGTATTTCAAGAGAACTAAGACAGAGCCAATGTTGAAAAATATGACGATCTTTAATCAGAATGTTCAGGATATTGGGACCTCATTTCTGAGACCGGTGTGAACTTCGCGGCGTTTTTCTAGCAGCACTTTTAAGCCAGCGCGACCGAAACGGACCTCCATTGGCGTACCGTTGCCCTCGCACTCGACGCACTCTCGTTCTTCGGGGAGCGGAAACTTGTAATCCGCCCCGAGATGAATTATACTATTCATTCTATTACGACGTTATTTGGAATTATAAATTATCATTCGGCTACAATGAAATGCGATTCTGATGAATTTATATTTCAAACACACATAGCAATAATAAGGTAATTAAATTCAAGCAGTTTAATCATAAAATATTGTGTATGGAAACGATCGCGGCAAATCATCCTGTTCTTTCGGAATTCGTACGCAATCGACTAGCTCGTAGATTTTATAACCATACAGAACAAGTTTTTGAAGCCATTGAATTTTATATTCTATACCAGATGTGTCACATCGTATTTTATACCCTTAAGAAACATTTCAACGGACTATTGAATAGGGGAGATATGAACGAATCTGCCGCTGAAAATGTCATCTTCCATTCAACGTTTTCATTTCCACAAAAATTAAGGAAATGGATTTTTGTTTTCAGAACCTACAGAAGCATATAGTGATCATAATTTTTTCACCCATAAGAAAAATTTCAACCGAACTATGAGTACGGGAGAAGTGAATAAATTAGCAGCTAAAAATTTCATTTTCAATTTCGCGTTCTCATTTCCACAAAAATTAAGGAAATGCATTTTTGTTTTCAGTACACACAAAAGCATATAGTTATCATAATTTTTTCACCCATAAGAAAAATTTCAACCAAACTTTGAGTACGGGAGAAGTGAATAAATTAGCAGCTAAAAATTTCATTTTCAATTTCGTGTTCTCATTTCCACAAAAATTAAGGAAATGCATTTTTTATTTCAGAACCTACAAAAGCATATAGTTATCATATTTTGTCACCCATAAGAAAATTTTCAACCGACCTTTGAGTACGGGAGAAGTGATTAAATTAGCAGCTAAAAATTTCAATTTCAATTTCGTGTTTTCATTTCCACAAAAATTAAGGAAATGCATTTTTGTTTTCAGAACCTACAAAAGCATATAGTTATCATATTAAATCACCCATAGGAAAATTTTCAACCGACCTTTGAGTACGGGAGATACGAATAAATGTGCCGCTAAAATTTTCATTTTCGATTTCGCGTTCTCATTTCCACAAAAATTAAGGAAATGCATTTTTGTTTTCAGAACCTACAAAAGCATATAGTTATCCTATTTAATCACCCACAAGAAAATTTTCAACCGACCTTTGAGTATGGGAGAAGTGAATAAATTAGCAGCTAAAAATTTCATTTTCAATTTCGTGTTCTCATTTCCACAAAAATTAAGGAAATGCATTTTTTATTTCAGAACCTACTAAAGCATATAGTTATCATATTTTGTCACCCATAAGAAAATTTTCAACCGACCTTTGAGTACGGGAGATATGAATAAATGTGCCGCTAAAATTTTCATTTTTGATTTCGCGTTCTCATTTCCACAAAAATTAAGGAAATGCATTTTTGTTTTCAGAACCTACAAAAGCATATAGTTATCCTATTTAATCACCCACAAGAAAATTTTCAACCGAACTATGAGTACGGGAGAAGTGAATAAATTAGCAGCTAAAAATTTCATTTTCAATTTCGCGTTCTCATTTCCACAAAAATTAAGGAAATGCATTTTTGTTTTCACAACCTAGAAAGCATACAGTTATCATATTAAATCACCCATAAGAAAATTTTCAACCGACCTTTGAGTACGGGAGATATGAATAAATGTGCCGCTAAAATTTTCATTTTTGAATTCGCGTTCTCATTTCCACAAAAATTAAGGAAATGCATTTTTGTTTTCAGAACCTACAAAAGCATATAGTTATCCTATTTAATCACCCACAAGAAAATTTTCATCCGACCTTTGAGTACGGGAGAATTGAATAAATTAGCAGCTAAAAATTTCATTTTCAATTTCGCGTTCTCATTTCCACAAAAATTAAGGAAATGCATTTTTGTTTTCAGAAACTACAAAAGCATATAGTTATCATATTTTGTCACCCATAAGAAAATTTTCAACCGAACTATGAGTACGGGAGAAGTGAATAAATTAGCAGCTATAAATTTCAATTTCAATTTTGTGTTTTCATTTCCACAAAAATTAAGGAAATGCATTTTTGTTTTCAGAACCTAGAAAGCATACAGTTATCATATTAAATCACCCATAAGAAAATTTTCAACCGACCTTTGAGTACGGGAGATATGAATAAATGTGCCGCTAAAATTTTCATTTTTGATTTCGCGTTCTCATTTCCACTAAAATTAAGGAAATGCATTTTTGTTTTCAGAACCTACAAAAGCATTTAGTTATCCTATTTAATCACCCACAAGAGAATTTTCAACCGACCTTTGAGTACGGGAGAAGTGAATAATTTAGCAGCTAAAAATTTCATTTTCAATTTCGCGTTCTCATTTCCACAAAAATTAAGGAAATGCATTTTTGTTTTCAGAAAGTACAAAAGCATATAGTTATCATATTTTGTCACCCATAAGAAAATTTTCAACCGAACTATGAGTACAGGAGAAGTGAATAAATTAGCAGCTAAAAATTTCATTTTCAATTTCGCGTTCTCATTTCCACAAAAATTAAGGAAATGCATTTTTGTTTTCAGAACCTACAAAAGCATATAGTTATCATAATTTTTTCACCTATAAGAAAAATTTCAACCGAACTTTGAGTACGAGAGAAGTGAATAAATTAGCAGCTAAAAATTTCATTTTCAATTTCGTGTTCTCATTTCCACAAAAATTAAGGAAATGCATTTTTTTTTTCAGAACCTACAAAAGCATATAGTTATCATATTTTGTCACCCATAAGAAAATTTTCAACCGACCTTTGAGTACGGGAGAAGTGATTAAATTAGCAGCTAAAAATTTCAATTTCAATTTCGTGTTTTCATTTCCACAAAAATTAAGGAAATGCATTTTTGTTTTCAGAAACTACAAAAGCATATAGTTATCATATTAAATCACCCATAAGAAAATTTTCAACCGACCTTTGAGTACGGGAGATATGAATAAATGTGCCGCTAAAATTTTCATTTTCGATTTCGCGTTCTCATTTCCACAAAAATTAAGGAAATGCATTTTTGTTTTCAGAACCTACAAAAGCATATAGTTATCATAATTTTTTCACCCATAAGAAAAATTTCAACCGAACTTTGAGTACGGGAGAAGTGAATAAATTAGCAGCTAAAAATTTCAATTTCAATTTCGTGTTCTCATTTCCACAAAAATTAAGGAAATGCATTTTTTATTTCAGAACCTACAAAAGCATATAGTTATCATATTTTGTCACCCATAAGAAAATTTTCAACCGACCTTTGAGTACGGGAGAAGTGATTAAATTAGCAGCTAAAAATTTCAATTTCAATTTCGTGTTTTCATTTCCACAATAATTAAGGAAATGCATTTTTGTTTTCAGAACCTACAAAACCATATAGTTATCATATTAAATCACCCATAAGACAATTTTCAACCGACCGTTGAGTACGGGAGATACGAATAAATGTGCCGCTACAATTTTCATTTTCGATTTCGCGTTCTCATTTCCACAAAAATTAAGGAAATGCATTTTTTATTTCAGAACCTGCAAAAGCATATAGTTATCCTATTTAATCACCCACAAGAAAATTTTCAAGCGACCTTTGAGTACGGGAGAAGTGAATAAATTAGCAGCTATAAATTTCAATTTCAATTTTGTGTTTTCATTTCCACAAAAATTAAGGAAATGCATTTTTGTTTTCAGAACCTAGAAAGCATACAGTTATCATATTAAATCACCCATAAGAAAATTTTCAACCGACCTTTGAGTACGGGAGATATGAATAAATGTGCCGCTAAAATTTTCTTATTTTATTTCGGGTTCTCATTTCCACAAAAATTAAGGAAATGCATTTTTGTTTTCAGAACCTACAAAAGCATATAGTTATCCTATTTAATCACCCACAAGAAAATTTTCAACCGAGCTTTGAGTACGGGAGAAGTGAATAAATCAGCAGGTAAAAATTTCATTTTCAATTTCGCGTTCTCATTTCCACAAAAATTAAGGAAATGCATTTTTGTTTTCAGAACCTAGAAAGCATACCGTTATCATATTAAATCACCCATAAGAAAATTTTCAACCGACCTTTGAGTACGGGAGATATGAATAAATGTGCCGCTAAAATTTTCATTTTTGATTTCGCGTTCTCATTTCCACAAAAATTAAGGAAATGCATTTTTGTTTTCAGAACCTACAAAAGCATATAGTTATCCTATTTAATCACCCACAAGAAAATTTTCAACCGACCTTTGAGTACGGGAGAAGTGAATAAATTAGCAGCTAAAAATTTCATTTTCAATTTCGCGTTCTCATTTCCACAAAAATTAAGGAAATGCATTTTTGTTTTCAGAAACTACAAAAGCATATAGTTATCATATTTTGTCACCCATAAGAAAATTTTCAACCGAACTATGAGTACGGGAGTAGTGAATAAATTAGCAGCTTAAAATTTCATTTTCAATTTCGCGTTCTCATTTCCACAAAAATTAAGGAAATGCATTTTTGTTTTCAGAACCTACAAAAGCATATACTTATCATAATTTCTTCACCCACAAGAAAAATTTCAACCGAACTTTGAGTACGGGAGAAGTGATTAAATTAGCAGCTAAAAATTTCAATTTCAATTTCGTGTTTTCATTTCCACAAAAATTAAGGAAATGCAATTTTGTTTTCAGAACCTACAAAAGCATATAGTTATCATATTTAATCACCCACAAGAAAATTTTCAACCGACTTTTGAGTACGGGAGAAGTGAATAAATTAGCAGCTAAAAATTTCATTTTCAATTTCGCGTTCTCATTTCCACAAAAATTGAGGAAATGCATTTTTGTTTTCAGAACCTACAAAAGCATATAGTTCTCATATTTTGTCACCCATAACAAAACTATGATGAACACCGATATATAGGTGAGCTCGTAAAGGTCGGAATATATTTATTTTCTTGCATTCTATCGAATTTCGAGAGAAATCAAGTGTTATTTTGAATAAACCAATCTTTTAATTCAACATTTAACGTGATTACGTCTTGAGATTGTTCGATTCTGCATTCATGATAAGTACATTGCGAAATTGTTTTCTACAGATTGAGCCTTTTTTCCCCAACTTTGAATATCATTATTATAGTGATGACGTCATCCTTGTAGGTTTGATGTCGTCATCGATGTTTTTTCAAATGCAATCATAGTGTCCTATGATACCTCATGTAAAAGGTCACTCCTGTACTCACCAAACCAACATACAAAAAAAAAAATATTTTATGCAGCCTGAGCCGGAGAAATAATGTAAATTAAACTTGGAATTCCATCCAATTTCGAGAAAAATCCTGATAGTGGTAACCAACTACATAATACATAATCGTAAGTGGTTACGATCTCGATGTAGGTCACCTTTTTTTTATACAAAATAAAATTGTCATGTGACACCTCCTTCAAAAGCTCTTCAGTTCTTCAGTACTGCATGATAATTACAGTTACATGTTGTTTTCTACACAATCAGCCCAAAAAAGGAATTAACGATGAGGTTGAATATCGAATAAATTTCTAGGCAAATCTTTAAACTGCTAATTATTTTCTTCTCCAACCTTTGATGAAACTTACGTTTCATCACGTTACGTCATGAGTATAGGTTTGGTGACGTCATTGATGTTTTTTAGAATACATTAGGGAATTATTTTATAAAGGGTAAGCCAGAAAAAGAATGTAAATTAAAGTTGGAAGGAAATCCATGCAATTTCTAGAAAAATCCTGATAGGGATTACTCCTCATTAGTTTTCCTTTCATTTTAAAATACGACGATCGATGTATATCGCTACATAAAAAATCAGTGACGGCGGAATTTGAAACTGGGAAGTTGAAAAATCTGGAAATTTTTTTTTAAATAATGCAGGAAACGAAAGGCATCTAGAACCGAATGAAATAAATTTTAAAGCAGGCCACTATGGTAGAACCATAAAATATTTTCTTAAAGACAGTTTAGATGATGGGGTGATAACAAATAAGATTATTATGGGAGTTGCCGAATAATATTGAGGTGTCGGATTCATTTCAATTATCTAAGATTTAGGATTTGTACCTCATCTTGTTGGAAACATTTTTATTTTCCGACATAAACATTCCAAACGGTTGTTGGTGATTCCATATTCAGCATAATATTTGTTGCTAAATGGAGAATTTTTATGGTGTCCATTAGTGAGAATGATTGAAGGATCTTTATACAATGTGTTGATAACAGAGATCCTTTGGTGAATATTGTGAGCAAGATTATCGAACATTTGACGAGCTCAAAGAATATCCGGTTATGCCCTTTATAGAAAGAACATCTGCATTTTTCATCCCTCCTGTTGAAAAATTCGAATTTTAATTTGTGAATATTTTTGGTACTGGATTACAGATTCATGGAATGCACTTTTCGACATACAGCTAATGTATATTCTTAGAAGACAATTTCCAAATTGTTGTAAAGGAATTGCCTTTCGAGTAAAAATTCTTTGTTGCAATGAATATTGAAAACTTTCTAATATAAATAATTAAATACTTTGGCACTGGAATGGACATTAATGGAAAGCTCTATGACACATACACCTCATGAATATTCCTAGAAAACAATATCGAAATAATCATAATCAAATACTGGTTTGAGCCTATGTTGTACTCAATATTCGAAAATATATGAGTTGCCGTAAATGAAATTGCCGGAAATCATTTATATGATTATGTAGAATATTCCTGACATATCAAACAAATTAAATGATGTATTATTAACACTCAGTAAAGAAATCGAAGTTTGAATAAAATAAAGCCATAGATATCTGCATGGAAATTTAAATGACCTAATAAACTTGTATTATCTATAAAGAAACATATAATTTATCACGACCCGGCGATCTATTTACCTCCTATCGTAAATATCTGATGCCGATGGAGACAGATACTTGAACACATATCATTAATTGCTAAAGAATTGGATTAAACAACAGTTCAATTAGTTGTCAATGTATTTTATAGTGTTATGAATTAACATCGGAACTAATGAATATCCGTGTCGCTTTTTCCTATTTAAATCAAATTTTAGTTCTGCAACTTCACACTGCGGTGCAATGTGCCAGAATCTTTGTTTTCAGATGTTGAAAACGAAAGTGATCCCTGATTGAGACGGTACTTACGGTGTCCTTAAATTTACCATCATTTAAGAAAAATATCAAGTTTTTCGACTTCCCAGTTTATCCCAATTTATTCACTTCTCCCGTACTCATAGTTCGGTTGAAAATTTTCTTATGGGTGACAAAATATGATAACTATATGCTTTTGTAGTTTCTGAAAACAAAAATGCATTTCCTTAATTTTTGTGGAAATGAGAACGCGAAATTGAAAATGAAATTTTTAGCTGCTAATTTATTCACTTCTCCCGTACTCAAAGGTCGGTTGAAAATTTTCTTGTGGGTGATTAAATAGGATAACTATATACTTTTGTAGGTTCTGAAAACTAAAATGCATTTCCTTAATTTTTGTGGAAATGAGAACGCGAAATCAAAAATGAAAATTTTAGCGGCACATTTATTCATATCTCCCGTACTCAAAGGTCGGTTGAAAATTTTCTTATGGGTGATTTAATATGATAACTGTATGCTTTCTAGGTTCTGAAAACAAAAATGCATTTCCTTAATTTTTGTGGAAATGAAAACACAAAATTGAAATTGAAATTTATAGCTGCTAATTTATTCACTTCTCCCGTACTCAAAGGTCGGTTGAAAATTTTCTTGTGGGTGATTAAATAGGATAACTATATGCTTTTGCAGGTTCTGAAATAAAAATGCATTTCCTTAATTTTTGTGGAAATGAGAACGCGAAATCGAAAATGAAAATTTTAGCGGCACATTTATTCGTATCTCCCGTACTCAAAGGTCGGTTGAAAATTGTCTTATGGGTGATTTAATATGATAACTATATGCTTTTGTAGGTTCTGAAAACAAAAATGCATTTCCTTAATTTTTGTGGAAATGAAAACACGAAATTGAAATTGAGATTTTTAGCTGCTAATTTAATCACTTCTTCCGTACTCAAAGGTCGGTTGAAAATTTTCTTATGGGTGACAAAATATGATAACTATATGCTTTTGTAGGTTCTGAAATAAAAAATGCATTTCCTTAATTTTTGTGGAAATGAGAACACGAAATTGAAAATGAAATTTTTAGCTGCTAATTTATTCACTTCTCCCGTACTCAAAGGTCGGTTGAAAATTTTCTTGTGGGTGATTAAATAGGATAACTATATGCTTTTGTAGGTTCTGAAAACAAAAATGCATTTCCTTAATTTTTGTGGAAATGAGAACGCGAAATCGAAAATGAAAATTTTAGCGGCACATTTATTCGTATCTCCCGTACTCAAAGGTAGGTTGAAAATTTTCTTATGGGTGATTCAATATGATAACTATATGCTTTTGTAGGTTCTGAAAACAAAAATGCATTTCCTTAATTTTTGTGGAAATGAGAACGCGAAATCGAAAATGAAAATTTTAGCGGCACATTTATTCGTATCTCCCGTACTCAAAGGTAGGTTGAAAATTTTCTTATGGGTGATTTAATATGATAACTATATGCTTTTGTAGGTTCTGAAAACAAAAATGCATTTCCTTAATTTTTGTGGAAATGAAAACACGAAATTGAAATTGAAATTTTTAGCTGCTAATTCAATCACTTCTCCCGTACTCAAAGGTCGGTTGAAAATTTTCTTATGGGTGACAAAATATGATAACTATATGCTTTTGTAGGTTCTGAAATAAAAAATGCATTTCCTTAATTTTTGTGGAAATGAGAATACGAAATTGAAAATGAAATTTTTAGCTGCTAATTTATTCACTTCTCCCGTACTCAAAGTTCGGTTGAAATTTTTCTTATGGGTGAAAAAATTATGATAACTATATGCTTTTGTAGGTACTGAAAACAAAAATGCATTTCCTTAATTTTTGTGGAAATGAGAACGCGAAATTGAAAATGAAATTTTTAGCTGCTAATTTATTCACTTCTCCTGTACTCATAGTTCGGTTGAAATTTTTCTTATGGGTGAAAAAATTATGATCACTATATGCTTCTGTAGGTTCTGAAAACAAAAATTCATTTCCTTAATTTTTGTGGAAATTAAAACGTTGAATGGAAGATGACATTTTCAGCGGCAGATTCGTTCATATCTCCCCTATTCAATAGTCCGTTGAAAAGTTTCTTAAGGGTATAAAATACGATGTGACACATCTGGTATAGAATATAAAATTCAATGGCTTCAAAAACTTGTTCTGTATGGTTATAAGATCTACGAGCTAGTCGATTGCGTACGAATTCCGAAAGATCAGGATGATTTGCCGCGATCGTTTCCATACACAATATTTTATGATTAAACTGCTTGAATTTAATTACCTTATTATTGCTATGTGTGTTTGAAATATATATTCATCAGAATCGCATTTCATTGTAGCCGAATGATAATTTATAATTCCAAATAACGTCGTAATAGAATGAATAGTATAATTCATCTCGGGGCGGATTACAAGTTTCCGCTCCCCGAAGAACGAGAGTGCGTCGAGTGCGAGGGCAACGGTACGCCAATGGAGGTCCGTTTCGGTCGCGCTGGCTTAAAAGTGCTGCTAGAAAAACGCCGCGAAGTTCACACCGGTATTTCTGAGGATAGAGGAAATGCTGACCAAACACTGTGTAGATTATCTGTGTGTCACTGAACATTGGAAATCAAGTGAAGAACTGAAAGCTTATAAACTTGAAGGGTATAGTATGGAGGCTGCTTTCTGTCGAGAACGAGGTAAACATGGAGGAACTGCCATATTTAGTAAAATTGGAAAAAATTGTATCGTAAGAGAAGATATCAATGCAATTAGTACTGTGGGAGTTTTCGAATGTTGTGCAGTACAATGTATGGAAAGAAATATCAAATATATGATTGTCTCCTTGTATAGACCATGTACACATCCTGTGAAAGAGATAGATCTATTTTTTTAAAAGTTAACCCTACTCCTTGATATATGTTTACTAGAACAATGTAGGATAATAATAGCTGGTGATTTTAATATTGATGCTCGCAAGGATACAAAGGAATTGAGGAACTTCATGATGCTTTTGAGAACCTATAATTTGAGTCTGGGCACCAGGGAACCAACTCGCATTACCAATACATCTGCTACATGTTTGGATAATTTTATAACTAATGTGATGGGAGTAACAAGTGTAACTGAGGAGCATATGTCTGATCATTCTGGTGTAAAGTTAACTCTGCAAACGTACCATGCCCAAATGAAGAACAATCAAACAAAAAGGGTTAGAAACTACAGTGAAAATGCTTATGAAGAATTTGAAAGAATGCTCGATGAAATTGATTGGTCAGAGATTTATGGATTGCCAAAGAATGAGATAGACACTATGTGGAATATATTTGCTGGACATATAAAATCCATCTTTGAGAATTGCTTTCCACTTAAGGAGGTAAAAATAACTCCTCGATCAGTAAAAATTAAACGATCAACATTAATTAGGTCTTTGAAAACAAAACTTGATTTCCTTTTTGTGGCAAAAACTAGGGATTTCAAATATGTTGAGGCATATAAGAAGACAAAATGTAAATACGATGCAGCATTAAGGGAGGCTAAACAGAGATGTTATGGTGAAATGATATCGAAAGCAGACAACAAAACTAAAGCGGTTTGGAAAATTATTAATGAACTAAAAGGTAAAAAAAATAAAGTACTAAAGCTTCCATCTAAAGCCAATATAACAACTAAGGGCTGTGATAGGGTGAAATTAGCTAATGAGTTCAATATCCATTTCACTGATGCAGTCAGAAGTAATAACATGACGTCAACAAATACAAACATAAATAGACATGCTAAACGTTCCATTAGATCCTTCTATATGTTCAGGATTGAAAAGCCAGAGATCATTAAAGCCGTTAAGCAAATGAAAAACAAGAGATCGTGTGGATATGATAACATACCCATATTTGTGATAAAACGATGCATTGTACAAATTGTAGATCCCCTGACATATATAATGAATTGTGCATTTACTGGAGGTATTTTTCCTGACAGTCTAAAGATTTCAGTGGTTAAGCCTATTTATAAGAAGGGAAATATTGATGACTTAAATAATTACAGGCCAATATCTCTTTTTACAACATTCGCGAAGATCTTTGAGAAAATTCTGGCAAGTAGATTATTGAATTTTTTACTTAAGTTCAACATTGTGTCGAAAACGCAGCATGGTTACATCAGAGATAAAAGTACTGAAACAGCAATTTTTGAGCTCACGCAGAGGGTTATAGAAACACTAGAAGGTAGGAGTATACCAGCCGCCCTATTCGTTGACTTGTCAAAAGCTTTTGATCATGTGAATCATGAGTATTTGTTGCACAAACTGGAGATGTATGGTGTAAGGGATGTTATGCTTCGGCTGTTCAGGAGTTATCTCACGGGAAGGAAACAAAGGGTAATGATTTCTGTGGACACTTCGGAGTACGTATCGGAGGACGTGCAGGTAAATATTGGTGTGCCACAGGGGAGTATTTTGGGTCCCTTGTTGTTCACCTTATACATGAATGATCTACCTGATTTATTAATGAATGAAGCGCTGCATCCCTATATGTATGCTGATGACAACAATGTTTTAGCAACAGCAAGAGATAAGAGTGAGCTGCTCTCTAGACTGATCGAGGCAATGGAGATAATAAATAAATGGTGTCAGAATAATGGACTCATTGAACACAAGTAAAACAAAAAGCCTAATTTTTGAGACCAGATCAAGAACAGAGTCAGAATCAATAAGTACATTCAATTTTAGGGATCAAGCGGTAGAGGTTACAAGTGAATGTAAGGTATTGGGTGTTGTGGTGGACCATCAGCTCAAGTGGAGAAGCCACTGCGAGGAGCTGTGCGTTGGACTTAGCTCTGTGGTGTACTCTCTGCTGGCAATACGGAAAAAAGTTGAATGTGACGTCCTGAGAACAGTATATTTTGCATGTTTTCAGAGTAAGATGAATTACTGTATAACACTTTGGGGTAACAGCACGTCAGCCGAACGAGTTTTTTTGATGCAGAAACTAGCTATTAGGGCAATGTATGGGCTAAGATACAGAGAATCGTGTCGTGGGATATTCAAGAGAAATAAGATACCAACATGTAGTGGTCTTTATATTTATCGACTGCTAACATTCTTCCTGAAGCATAACCACTATTTTGAAGAATGTAGAAACAAGAACGAAACCAGGCAAAAGATAAAGTACTTCTATCCAGCTCATTCTAGAAGCCTTACTGAAAAAAATATGTTGTATATGGCAATAAGACTTTTTGAATCTTTGCCACAGAGAATAAAAGAAATGAGAGATTTAAGGTCTTACAAAAAGGAAGTCTACAGGATGATTATAAATGGTGAACCATATACAGTAAAGGAGTTTTTGGAGAGAGAAGAAGAGTAAAGGTTTATGTTTGACGTACTTTCCTTTTATTGTTTGTATTTTTTACATAGCAGTGACTGTGATGGTGAATAAATATTTTCTATTTCTATTTTCTATTTCTAAAAGAAAAGATGTTTTACTCTTACTTTACTTTTACTCTTTTACTTCAAGCCCTGTGGACAGGAGCTTTGGCGCTCTTGTTCAAACTTTGACAAATCATATCTTCGAAGGTATTGGTAAGAGTTGGGAATGATATCAATGGATTCTTATTAAACAACTTCATCTTAGCAGAAATTGAATTCAAACATCATAGAAGAATTCAAATTCAACAAGAGTGCCAAAAATTATCAATCCAAACCAATAGACGAATCCTAGCCAACAACGAACTCATCCGAGATATTCATTCCTGAATTCTATGATGAAAGATAATATTTATATTCTTTCCTCGAATCCACTTCAATACTCCAATACAGTTTTGTTTTTACTGGAGATATTCTGAACTCAATATTATTAACTTACCATTACCATTCCCATCATCATACGGATTGACCATCGGCATGAAAATATCAACCAACAAAAAGTATGATATCATATTATAATTCTCATAATTCTACGATTGCTGAAATGAATTAGACAATGTCATGTCTCAGGAAAATAAGTTGACATTATAACAATCCATAGATAGAATAATTATATAATTCTGTGAAAACATAGAAATACGATTTATTATTGAAATTTTGAAAAATCATATCTCCGAAAGTATTAGCTTGTTAGAGTTAAAAATGATATCAATGGATTTTTATGGTAAAACTGCATATTGAATAAAATTTAATTTGGAATGTGTTATGTCAAAAAAAATTTTTTTTTGTTACTCCGAAACCATCAGTCTGATTTTGCCCAATAACGAACTTAGCCGAGATATTTATCTCTCAAACCTACTCTGAAAATTTCAACTGTCTAGCTCATTCCGTTCGGACAGAATGAATTTCGACCACGGATTCTTGACCAGTGAGTCGAACCAAATCGTTTAAGACCATTTTCATCGAAAAATTCGAAAATTACAGACATTTGGGCAAATTGATAAGCACTCTGTTCCGAGGAACAAGAGCGCCAAAAATTCATTAAATCACATATTTTTAATAAGGGGTGAAAATTGGGAAAAACAGTTCATGAGCACCAATGCAAATGTTAATATAAAACTCAGGATGAAGATAATATAGTCAAATCACTTCTCGCATCTTAAGGTTCAGCATTTGGAAATAAGGATCTTCTAAACATCTAAACAATAAAATATGAATGCCTGTATTCATTGTGGAAGTAATATAATCCGTGAATTGCTCTAGCACCAATAGAAAAATATCCTCAATTAACACATAGACGAAGCCAATTATTAAATTAATTACGTTTCTGCAAGCCCATTACTGAATTGAACAAAATCAACAGCAACTGCAACAACCGCAATCAATATGAAACTTCACGACGCGACGCAAAAATAATCGAAGTAGGTAACTCGCTTGTTTCCAAATATGGCGAAAATTCGAAATGCTACCTTGACAACTTCATCTGATGAATAACATGGAATTAATCTCTGAATTTCACTTTATAGTCAAGGGCAGAACGTACTTTTTTTTTCTCTTGGGTCAAGTGCGCCGGCCATATGGTTGTTACGATTTAGCGAAATTCGTCACGATTTCTGTTATCGGAGATTTTGTGAAAGTAGAGATCATTTTATGGGTTTGATAAAGGAGCCGGCGGAGATCAAAATAGCTCATCTCTACGAATATAATTTCTTCCAAGAGAATATTTTATACCTGTATTGAGATTATTGTTGTGGAATGCAATGATAAAGGCACCTCACACTGGCAAAAATTTCGCTCAAAATTTTGTGTACAAATATTGAGCTTATTTTTGTGCACAATATTGAAAGGTCGTGAACCATATTTTAGCACAAAATTTGTCCTCTCACTATCAATATTTTCACACAAAGACGACGTCTTCAAATTTTTGTGCAAAATTTTCGCCATATAAATTTTGATGTATTGTTTCCATATACATAGTAGGTATTCATTTTTGACGAGCTTGCTCCTCTGTCTTCCCGTAAGCATCATAACTCTCGAACAAAATGAGTTGGAGAGTTGAAATTTGCAGGGTACGTTTGGGGCTTAAATATTTCGGTTGAGTGCATTAATGGGCAAGTGTTAAGGAGCTATGGTCATCTGAATTTTGAGCTTTTCTTCCGAATATTCTCCATATGGATCGCATAACCAGGAACAGCAATTGAATGGTTCTTTCCTGGGTTGTCACCCCGCCGAAAGTCCCGAAATATCGATAAAATAAAAAATGTATTATCTTGTAAATTGCTTCTGCGTTAGAAACACAAGATATTTGTCAGATACAATGTATAGAACAATATTGCCTAACATACAATAACGAAACAACTTCAACGATAAAACTTCTATTTTGTAACGTTTCGGAGACTAGATCAGACTCCTTCGTCAAACACCAAGCGAAAATTTTCAGAATTATTTTTTGTTGACAGTTATTCTGAAATTCGAAAATTGTCACAGTTTTTGAAGATCATAACAACATAGTTTCACATTGCATTGAAATTCTCGAATTTCAGAATAGCTACCAACAAAAAAAGAATTCTGAATATTTTCGTTAAGTGTCTGACGAAGGAGTCTGATATAAACTCCGAAACGTTACGAAATAGTTATTTCATCGTTGATGTTGTTTGGTTATTGTTTGTTTGGCAACATTGTGCGATAGGGTGCTTCTGACAAATATCTTGTGTTTCCAGAAGCAATTCACAAAATAATAAATTTTTATTATATAGATATTGTTCAGAGTTTGGAAGAGAAAACCTAGAAAGGAACCATTTAAAAATAAAAAAATATATTAAAAAAAATTATGTATCTCGGAAACTATCCGTCAGATATCGTAGAAATTTTGCAAGAGCCTCAAAACTTTATTTCACAAGTTCTTGATTTAAACTCAATCGGATCCATATTCTTGGAAATATTATGAAAGACCAAGCAGTCTTATGCATGCGAGTGTATTACCTGGTTGGGTAACCTTTCTGGCTATGAAGCCTGCCAAACCAAACTGACCTCAGTGTTTTTCCAATTTTATTATCACTCCAGAATATAAAAAATTCTGGCATTAGTTTATTAAATTTTGCAATTGCGTAGTGAACTATATTTTCAACTTTCCTTGATATGTTCGCGATATATACAAAATATGCCTTTTTCATGTTTTGATTTCATGATACCTCGAAAAATATGGTTCCAACCAACTTTGAATCGATTTAAAAGTTTATGCAGAACTTAGTAATGATGGTCAATTTGAAATTTTTGGAATATCTAGATTATTTATTCGGAACATCAAACAATAATTGATAATTTCATGTATTATATAAGATTTTGTTGACTTCAGGAGGTTGTGTGGCTTGTTGGTAAGTTTGCTACGTCACGGTAAAGAGGTCACGAGTTCGAAATACAGAGCGGTCAATTTATTATTTCATTTTGGACCGCTCATACTATAAATATTATTATAGTTCTAGGGTCACTTACGGGATTTTCAGTTTTGAAATTCATAGGAGCTGTCAAATTTTAACATAAATCTTGACTGATTTTATATATTTTTGTGAAGGTATAACAAAATAACGAATACTGAAAAATCCGGGATGCGCTTTGACAGATTCACAAAATTGGATAAAAAATATATAGATTCACCTCGAAAACTGATGTTTTCTAGAAACTTCATAAAATATACATACACATACATATATTAGAAACAATTATTTGAATATGCCCCATCAATTTTTTTCCTTGACTAGTTGGATTTTTAATAAGATATCCATACTTTTAGGTAGTGCTATAAATAAATTAAGAACCTATTTGTTCAATAAGAGAGCACGTTGACGCTTTAAATTTTTTTGTTTAAAGTCCCAATTCTAAAATCTTATAATGACATCAATCGAAAAGCTGGGAAGAATATACACGATGATTCTTGATATCGGTACTAACTTCAATGGCTTTTTCTGGGTTTCCCCTCCCGAACTCTAAAAAATTTATAAAATAAAAATTTTATAATCATATTTCAGAATCATATTCAACCAAACGTGATTTACTGTGTAACGTAACAGAAAATATGTTTTATCCTTGGTGTTGTTTCGTTACTGTTTATTAGATAATATTGTTTTAAATATTGCTTATGACAAAAAACATCTATTATTTCTAACGCACAAGCAATTTCAAAACGATTAACAAAATTTCATTTTATATATTTTTTCAGACTATGGAAGACAAAATCCAGAAAAACCAGTGAATTATGAATGCATTTCCCAAAATATCCTTCAATGATGGAACTAAGATTTCAAATTTCCCCTAGGTACTAGTTCGAATATTGAATTTTACTTGAAAATATCTTACCTCTTTCACGAGCAACGACTCACAGAAAATTGATTAGTGATTTTGTGCGGTGTCAATTAATAATCCAAGAATTTTCACGTGCACTAATGATATTTATGTCGGAAAGCACGTAGTAATTCGAGGCTTCTCATGTTTGGATATTTGTTATCCGTATTTGTCTTACGTTCGAGCGTACAGCAACAATTTGTTGAAGAACATTGTTCGAAATTAGAATGATATTATTCATATACCTAAATGCTGGTATTAAAATATACGACTGATGAATATTTAAATGAGTACTATCAGATTACTGTTCATTTATTTAACTGCAAACGCATAAATATATGAATATTATATTGTTTCACCTACATGCCAACAAATCAAAACGATTACTACGAATATTATCAATGCAGTGTGAAAAATAGAGTCGAATTCCATTTTCACCTTCGCACATCCGCAAGAACTGCAAGTTTGTGAAATACGTACAAGGTCTAATGGTGAAATTATTTGTGTTTGGTTAATCGTTAGTCGTAAAACTATTTCTTCCATTTTAGAGAATGTCTGATTATAGGGAATTATGCTATTTATCTTCTTCACCCTCCTCTGAAGCCTCCAATTCAACATCATATTCTCTTCAATTTCTCAATCATTGTTAGCAAAATCTCCAAACTGGCAAGATATTGTATAACTTTCGTTTCTTTGTTATCTAGTTATCCCCGAATTACCATAGCAATATCTCCAACAATTTCCTTTTTCATATCCACATCCCAGGTAACACAGACCTCTCATAGATATCTCTGGGAGGTTACATTGATGATGTATTGCGAGCTCCTATTGTGAGATCTCCAAGATATCGCAAGTGTATCGAGGTTAGGAAATTCCTATTGCGGAGATCCTCTGGATATCACACATGTAACCACAATAAGACATTCCTATTGCGAGCTACTTAAGATATCAAACAGATATCGAGAATAAGACTTTCCTATTGGGAGCTCCTCAAGTCATCGCAAGTACAACGAGAATAAGACATTCCTGATGCGGAATTCCTCGAGATGTAACATATTTATCCGGAATAAGACATTCCTATTGCGAGTTTCTTAAGTCATCGCAATTAAAACGAGAATACTAATTTCCTTTATTTCCGGAGCTTTTGCGCACATTTTCCATTGTCTATTCACGCCTCATACGAAGTCGATCGAGCTGAAATTCGGTACCCGATTGTGAAATGGTGGCTCAAAGGTATGGGAGGAATTTCAGCTGATTCTGATTTCTGACGTATAGTTTGAGGAATTTTTTTAAGAAAACATTTTTTTTGATTTTCATCTAGTGTGCGTTGGCATTCTACAAGTAATTACCGAGATTTAATGGGATCAGATTTGTATATTTTGACTTATAGAGGAATTAACAACAAAATTCAAGATGGGTTCAACTCCGAAACCGTTTGGCCGATTATGCCCTACAACGAAATTGACTGTCCCATCCAAATGCATAACTCACCCTGAAAATTGCATATTCATCAATTGAATATTCACCTCAGGCTGCCCGGATCTCCAACAATATAGATCACATCGTGTTCAAATTTGGAACTCCGCTGTAAAGTTAGGATTCGAAGGGTTTAGCAAAATTTCAGCGATATCAGGTAGATAGTTTCTGAGATACATAATTTTTTTCGATGATTTTTTAAAATGTTCTAGCGTCAACGTTCTACAAATGAATAGGTACCTTGATTGAATTGGATCGGATTGGTATTTTTTGAGTTATAGAGAGGAAATAATAACAAAATTTCAGATGGGCATAACTCCAAAGCCGTTTCATTTCTCCGCGCAAAGTAATCGTGACAACGGCCGGCCAGACATAATCGACATTTGGGCAAAATGATAGCACGCTGTTCCTCAGGACATGCGCACAAAAAACAGGAACTTCTGTAGGGGTGATAGAATGAATACTTAATTGTATATTATAATATTACAAATAATGAAGATTCAAACCTTATGGAAAGAGAACATAACTGAAAATGTTTGTTCAAATTGATTATTGTAATTTTTCACTATGAAAATTGAAAAAAACTTCAAAAAAGGATTGCATGACACACATTTTTTGCGCGTATATATTCTGGGGAACATCGCGTTATTATTTTGCCTTAATTCTCGAATTTTAATGGGCTTTAATTGACTTCGACTCACTGATGTAGAATTTGAGGTCAAATTTGATTCTGTCCGGCCAGCCGGCCGTCCGTTGCCACGATAACTTGAGAACGGAAAGAGATAGCGACTTGAAATTTACAGGGTAGATGGCGCGTTCTAATACGACGGACGAGTTCGTTAATGGACATAATCGTTTTAATGGTTTCCGAGTAATAATTTTGTTTTCAATCAATACAGGTCCGATCGAATTAAAACTGGGTAAGTGGTTGTACAATAAAAACCTAAAGACGTTTGTCAAATTTTGTGAGGCTCGTTGCTCTTTGAAAAAATTATTGAAAAATATTATTTATGTCCCGATAACCCTCGCGATAACCCGAAACGGAAAGAGATAGCGACTATTCAGGTAAGGTTATGAATCTGAATGCGATACTTGGGTTTGCCTATAGGCATAATCGGCCAAATGGTTTTGGAGTTATACCCATCTGAAATTTGGTTGTTATTTCCTCAATAACTCGAAAAATACAAAACCGATCCAATTCAAACATGGTTATTAGTTCTAGAATCTCAATGTGAAAATTCTTGCAAAAAATCGTGAGGATTATACCACTAGAAAATTTTTAAAAAAATCATTGAAAATCGTTGAAAAAAGTTCTATATATCAGAAACTATTCCTCCGACTGCGCTGAAATTTTGCGAGAGGCTTCAGAACTCAACTCTGCTATCAAGTTCCAAGTTTGAACACGATCGGAACTATATTGTTGGAGATCTGAGCAGCCTTGTGTGAGTTCAGTAGCTGGATGGGTGACCGTTGCCTCGATAACTTTCGAACGAAAGGAGATAGGGACTTGCAATTTTCAGGGTAGGTTGCGCATCTAAATGGGAGAGTTGAGTTCGCTGTTGGCCATAATGGGCCCAACGGTTTCGGAGTTATACCCATCTGGAATATTATTTCCTCGATGACTCAAAAAATATAGACCCGATCGAATCGAAGCTTGCTAACTAGTTTTAGAATATCGACATAAAGACGTTTGTAAAATTTTGTGAGAACCGTACCCCTAGAAAATTTAAAAAAAAATACGAACAAAAAAATTGCTTCAAGCACTGAAGTCAGGAGCTATTGCGCGTATGTTCTATTATCCATTCTCCTGTATTGGACACTCTCTTAATCGAATTTACCATGGTAAATTCGAGGTAGGTTGCGCATCCGAATGGGAGAGTTGAGTTCGTTTTTGGGCATTATTTCAGAGTTATACCCACTTGGAATATTATTTCCTCGATAACTCAAAAAATATAGACTCGATCGAATTGAAGCTTGGTAATTAGTTGTAGAATATCGACATAAAGACGTGTGTAAAATTTTATGAGATCCCTACCCCTAGAAAGTTAAAAAAAAAATACGAAAACAAAAAATTGGTTCAGTGCTTCAACCAATATTTTTTCTCGATTTTTCAAATCAAGAATTGCTTCGACTTTCTTATTCACAGAATAAAGTATCCACCCAAACAGATTCTTCCTACACTATAACCGATAAAAACTATATGCAAACGAAGATAGCCCCTTCGGGCGCATCTGTATTTTATTTTCAGACCATACCAAAATAAACAGACGGCCTACTTCGAGTTTTAACTGCTGGATAGTTCAGATCATATGCGATCTTATTTCAATGAAGTAAATCGTACAAAAACTTATATATAGATTTGTACGTTCGGGGGGAGCTATTAATAGTCCAAGCAAAAATGAGTTGAAGCTCCTGTTTGAGAATTATGGAATTACAGCCTTAATACTTATAAAATTTCATTGCCAGATGGAGAGGGAACATTCCGTATAGATTAAATGTTGAGAACGATTTTGTGTACTGGTAATATAATAAAGAAATTAGAAGAATTAATTTAATTAATTAAGAATAAGGAAATTTCATTTATCCAGATAAAATAAAACAAATAAGCAACCATGCATGAGTTAAGACCTAAAGATGTGAAAAACTTTTGAGCCAGGAATAGAGGGGGTTTATCTTGACTACTATTATTTCGAATTTGAAGACAAAATTATTTTCATTTAAATTTCAGTTATACCCACTGTGTGTTAATGGACTAGGATACAATAATAAAAATTATACAATATTGAAATACCTACTAAATGCGGGGTGAGTCTTCAAGTTGTACATTAATTTTAACCATAAATTTCTGTCATCAAATCAAAAACTTTTTTCATTTATCATTTTTCCAGATTTGTAAATGTAAAAAGTTACAAGCATAAAGATGTCATAATGTGCTAATACGCTCCTGCATATAAATTATCTATGATTGTAATATCCAACGACAAAAAGGTACGGCAACTTAGCTTGGATCTTGATTCAAGGATTGAAAGCTCACAAAAGTAACGAAACTGCTAGAGTTTCAGATTTCATGGCATTCAATGAAAAATATCCCGATAGCGATACGTTTAAGGAGGAATGATGAAGAGAAATTTAATTTCCTAAAATGAGTGAATAAGTATTCTTGAGATGACTCAGGATAAAGCCCATCTGTGTTCTTTATGCTAATTTCATTTAGTTCCATTAATTCGCGAGTCTATAACTAGAGAACCAGTGAAGGTAGGAGAAAAATGGTAATTGGAAAATATGTGTCATTGTTATTAGAAATCTCAAACCAATATCCATTTCATTCATAAAAACCATGTCCAATCTACAAAATAAAACTGATTATTTTGGAAATTTCAACACCCTGTACTTTTTTACCTGAGTCGTATTTTCCAAAATGGTAAATGAAAAAAGTGTTTCCCTTGATGAGAGTACTCTATGGTTAAAATTAATATACAACTGAAAGACTCACACTGTACATATTTAATATTGGGACACCCTCAAAATAAATTAGAAGTCATTCTACTTCTAGCGGAACATTTGCCTTGAAGGAACGAAATAGTATATTCTAAAACAAGTTGCAGAATGGGCTCCTATTAAAACACGAATGCGAAATTCGAAAACGAGCGACGAAGGAGCGAGTTTTCGAACGCATGAGTGTTGGAATTGCCTTCTGCAACGAGTATTAGACGATATTTTCTCTATTTCAGGCAAGTTTTATAATATACTGTTGAAATTTAATGAAAATTATACATCCTAGTGACTTTTGTATTGTATCTTGGTAGTTGGTGTGACTGTTACGAAATTTGACAGATTACGGAATTTGAATTTGAAACGTACGTAGGGCAACGAGATCAGATTTAAAACAGTTTCCTAATAGCATGAATGATTCAAAATTAGCAAGAAGGAAATCTCTAGTACCATATTTTAATGAAAATAAAGCTTTTCCTCAACAATTATTTCACTATATCCAGATTATATTGTATTGTCAATTGACGTGTGTTGAAATTTGATAGGATCGAATGTCAGTGCTGACTAAAACAAAACGAAAAATATAACTAGAAACAATGCGGGAATAAGTTAATTCCAGCACTGTTTTCAGTGCTGGAATGGTCTCATTACGATACTGAAATAGAGAAACATTTTTTAGTAACCAAGAGTATTCAATATTTAGCAATAAGTGGAATGTTGCATAAGAAATAACTGAGAACTAATTTAGCCATTTTGCTGAATAATGTTGGAGATAATTTTGACGGAGATGGACTATGGAAGAAAGAAAAGTGAATTTCATAGGATATATTCAACACCATAGCGAAATACTCACAAGACTTGTCGAAGGAAATAAGGAAGGAAGAAGTACACCAACAAAATTGGAAGTCTTATATTTGCAACCGGTAATGATAAAATCCCAGCTTAACTTGAACAGAAAATCAAGTGAATATCATTCCATCAATCCGTTTGTTAAAATATTGATATTTTCATTAGTTTTCACCGAATTTAATCCGAACTGCAATGTTAATACCACCAATGTACAATTCCTATTCTTTCTTGACTGTCTGAATTTCATACTTTCAGCTTCAAGGTAATCACGCCCTCAGGGTCAATTTCCGACTAATAAAAACGCCTTGTCAGGTCACTTAAGCTTCATACAAATTATTAAAATTCTGAGCTTGAATAAGGTATCTTCGATCGTAACCTATGATAGTTCTTCGTATTTGGATCATTAAATAGCTTCATTCACCTTGACTGTGAACCAGAACTGGATCCACAGAAAAGCAGAATAGGTGAATAGGAATACCGTTGAAATTATCGGAAATTTTCATATAGTGACCTCCCCACTAGAAATTAGTTTTTTTTTTATGTGCGTACTTCGAGTAAACGAGAACTCAAAGTCTCATCTCTCAGAATGAAGTCAGAATCTGTGAAAGATCTACATATTTGTCTAACAGAGAAGTTCATTTTATTGGTCATTAAGTAATACATTATTGGCTGTTTAAAGATCCGTTATGGATAAATAAAATTTATTGCAATTTTGCATCAACAAGTATACCAACATATGAGTCTTTACAGTTCTATACAGATAAGGAATCACTGTTAAGAGATAGATAAAGCAGCTGCCATTTAAAAGAATATAAATATACCGTGAGCATCGGAAGTATGGAATAATGCATTTATTTTCTTTTTCCCTTTCAGGAATGGCGAAAAATGGCTTGATAGGTCAAATTAATTATTTTTTTAAGGAGCATTTTCCAGTAATTCTTATTGTTCTACCATTTAACGTTATCAAGCATTGATGTCATCGATATTTTTTTCCTGCCATGGATAGATCATAATATTCTGAATTCAGTAATCCATATATAACGCAATTTGGTTCAATATTCTCGAGAATTCTCGAGACATTAATTTTAAAATTTGAAAAACATGTGACAATTTTCGAAATAAGTCTTCATAAAATAAATACTTTTTTCGTCGACCTCTATTCTATTATCAAGTACTTTGCGGACGAGAATGTACTTTCTCGTTTGCAAAATTACTTTCTCGTCCGCAAAATTGCTTTCTCGTCCGCTGTGGTCACTATGAATACGGGATGATGCGGTTCAATACAAACATAAGTTACTCTAATAATAACTGTCAGTGCTGTGGTCACTATGGATTCGGTTCAATATAAACACAAGTGTATGTGTCATTTGCTATTGTGAAATTATTTAAGAGGTCCGAAATTCATAAAAATATGTGAAGGTTGACGAAAAAATGTAATATGCACCTCGGCGAGAAACTGTCTATTGTATCGCCTGCTTGCTATCCTCGGCTCCGCCTCGGATATCAATTTGCAGTCTCGACTGTGATAGACAGTTTGCCGCCCTTGGTACATAAATAACTATTTTACTATAAAAAACGATACTAGTATTGATACTGAAATTCACAAAAAATATTTTAGACATCTGGATAACTTGTGTGTTATTCAAGTACAATGCCTACAGTGAATATTGCAAATCGTTGGAATTGGCAGTCGTATCTAACTAACTGTTAAAAAGTGAATGGTCATCAAATTGAATACTTACTTTGATAATTTTTGTAAGTTATGAAACCTTCGAGTATAGTTTCCAAAATAAAAATGTGTTTATTTGGTGAAGACATTTCAAAGTTTTCACATGTTTTCCAAATTCCAAAAATTAATATCTCGAAATTTCTTGACCAACTGGCGTTACATGTGCATTACTGAACTCAGAATTTCATAATCAATTCAAGGTAGGAAAAAAATAGGGAGTTTAAAAAAAATATCGATGTCGTCACTGCTTGGTAACGGTACAACAAGAAGAGTTATGGGAAAATGCGTCTTGAAAAATAAATTGATATGAGCTATCAAACCATTTGCACTATTCCTGAAAGGAGAAATAATTAATCCATTATTATTTGACGCTCACTGTTTAGAAACTTAAGGAAGTGTTAAAGTCTAGTCATAGGAATTTTCGCTTATGTGTTATCTATATCGCCGCAGCGATGTCAATTCGTCACCAAGACGGTGCAATTGGACTTTTTGTTGTGGAAGAAATCAACATATCATTATTGGAATTAGTCGGTGATTATTAATAATACTATTGAAAATTCCGTCAAATAAATGAACCTTTGAAAACAGGGACATATTACCATATTTGTTTATCGTGTTGTATCACGTGTATAAAAATATTTATATTTTTTCAATATTTATCACCGAAACGTCAGTCAGATTGAAATACCCCTTTTTTGAAATAGGTCAAGGGCGAGTAATTACTCCACATACAGTGTGGAAAAGCCAAATGGAGTAAATTCATTATCTTGGGTACTGTACATATTTATGGAAAATCCCGAAATAAGTCAAATTTAAATTTTAAATTGACATTCTTGTTCGTAAAAATACGAACCCTACCTTCAACCGCCTTCGAAAGACAGGCACAAACCCCAAATGTTAAAAGAGGAAGTATGGGCTTGTGATACATCGTTTGAAAGGTCGCGTCATTCTCTATTCAGAAATAATATCACTTGATTTTATATTTTTCTTATTTGATTTTTGCAATAAACATGGAAGTGATAAATTTTCTGAATAGAGAATGACGAGACCTTTTAAACGATGTATCACAAGCCCATACATCCTATTTGAAAAATTGGGGGTTGTACCTGTCTTTCGAAGGGGGTTGAAGGTAGGGTCCGCATTTTTACGAAGAAGAATGACGATTTAAAATTTAATTTGAATTTGACGTGTTTCGGGATTTTCCATGAATATGTAAAGTATCCGTATTCTAGTTTGAGTTCAATGTGGACTGATCATAAACACTACACTAGTAACTATAGTGTATTAGTGATTAGTGAGAACAATGAGTTGCTAATAGGGGTTAGATCAATCTTAGGCAAAACATATTTTCTCTTATACATTTCGATACCTTCCTAAGTAAAATATATTGGGATTTTTCCACATTAATACGGAATTTTTGGAAGTTGAGTGGTGGGTTGTTAGAACATGATTTGCAACAGCATATTAACAATTAAGACTCGACAACCGGCCAGTCAATTTCCGAAAATTCCGTCAAATTGTAGAAAAATTCGAATAAATTATATCTAGGAACACTTGAAGGTATCGAAACGTATAAGTGAAAAGTTTTACTCCAGAATGATGTTACACCTATTCACAACTCATTATTCTGACTAATCGATTTATGACCAAGGGTAATATCAACCCATAATTGAGTAGAGTAATAACAACATGCTTTAGTAACGCTTCGTCTCGGAAGATGGAAACATGTGTCAGATAACAACGTTTGTAGTGGAAAAGAGTGTAGTGTTTAAGAATATATCCATTGTGTTCGAATTATGACCAATATAATATCATGAAAGGCAGGAAATAATGTTGAAATAACTAGAAATTGCGTTTACCTATCAGAAAATTTTACTCGTATATGGGTTTAAATCAATTCTCACATTCTCCTCTAAATCTGACAATTTCGAGGATCCCTAGTTTCATAGTGAAGATCATGGATTTATTTTTCGATTTTTCCTCTTATATTTTCAGTGAATAGGTCCGATTTGAAGAGCTTTGTAAGATGTTTTGTAGTCATATCTGAAATTATGATTGCCGTCATCACGTTCAATGGGAAAATTGGATACAAATCTGTTGAATGATATAAAAACATACGATTTACGATGCTCCAAGTAGAACTGAGACGCATGGATAAGCAAATAACAGTATTTTTTCAAGAATTCGGAGCGATGAAGAGACTTTCAGGCAGCAATTTCAGATTTCCTCCTCTAAATAAATGTCTTCCTGATCCATGCTTTGCTAAATATTATGCGAAAATATTACTGTTTAAACTGAGGGTAGTTTGATGTGTGCACTTGCAATATATATATACATGCTTCATTATTAATTTTTGGGTTTCTTAAACACCGACGATGTTCAACCTTCAAGACGTGAAAATGAGACAGTAGACATTCACTACAGAAGAAAGACCCTAAAAAACCGTCGATGAACAAAATTTTTGGTTGCTGGGAATAGATGACATCATTCATATGACAACATGTGGGTAATATTTTACAACCTTTTGGTATGTAAATGTAAAATTATTAATCTAAATGGTACAAGAACAATAGTAGAATATTATGAATATTCTTCAGCTGCAGCATCAATATCCTGCTTGGAGGAGGAAGTCAACGAATTGTCACAGAAATTTTCACAAACATGAATTGATTGAGCTGAAATTTTTCCACCTTATTCTACAGATTTGGTGTACCTATGTGTTATTTAAAACGAAGTTATAAAGCAATCGAATTCTATTGAAATGAACAAAATGCTAAGGAATCAAATTACTTCGTGCCAGAAAACTGTCCTCAGATTGACTAGAACCCACTAAATCCCTGAAAATTGGTTCATCATATATAGTAAGATTATGAAATGTCACACCAATTGGGAAATTTCATATGATCTTACAAAAATAGCCCGACACCTTTGCGCAGACACCAAAGTAATTTCGTTTTTTGCATGAATAGAATTGTTGGAATACCATCGAGCTGAGTCTTATATTACAACAATATTCTCCAAGAATTTTGTTTGTTCAATTATGTGTATAAATAGTGAGTCATTTTGTCGTTGGTTTGATTGATGTGCTACCGATAAACCGGAAAGAACATCCACATGGTTTATCTGGCATCTTCAGTTAATTGTGGCTGTGAAACTGGATTCAAAAGTTGAACTTCACTGAGGTACCTATTGCCCGAACTTTATATTCTTGGAAATTAATTTTACACCCACACCCTATCTTTTGGACAGTTCGAATCATTGTAATAAAAACAAATAATTATATAATTGACAACGATCGAACATGCAAATTAGTTTTCTCATTTCCCAGACATAAAGAGATCTAGAATAATTTCTGCAATATCCGTTGGAACTGTAGGTATGTGGTATCATCTGATAACAACTATTGCAACCTGCAAGAAGTCGAGGAATCTCAACAATGTCATTCTTCCAAGACTGCTCCCATTGTTGCTTCTTATTATCTACTTCTAAATGCCACTAGCGAACTGTACCCGAAAGAACTACACATAAAAGATGCAATTTGACGAAGAGTACCACAGATCTACGTAAAAATAAGCCGAAATACTCACCGTAAAGTAACAAATAACTCCTGACAACACACGGCGCGAGGTTAGCGAGCGACTGTCTTATTCAACTTGAGAAAAGTGCTATCGTCTTACGGGGCTCCATACCGGGAGAAGCCCCACTACCTAAACGGAGCGAGGCTAAAATCAGAAAACGACACCGATACAGTGCGACCAAAAATGTTCAATCTTTATACGAAGTACAGAGAATTTTTTCTTGGTAAACTGAAGAAAATTTCAAAAATGGGACAATTGAACCAATTTAAGACTGAATATGTCTCTAAAATCCTCAATTTCAGTTATACTTACTTACTTACTTATACTATTCTGAACTGACATCCATGAGAAAAGATTTTGTTTTGGTTCATTATTTTCGAACCAAAATCCTTAGCGATTACACAAATATAATAATTAAATACCCCCGTAATTTTTAAACATCACATCTTGAAGTATGAATATTCCGATAAAAGTACCTAAAAAAAGATCGGAAAATTAAAAAAAATAGCCATGTAGCGGAAAGTTCTTAAATGGCCACGTGTCTTCTGTACGAGTAGATTTTCGGAGTTAATTTTTTTGGTCAATTTGACTTGATCAATCACAGAATATACATTTCATTTATTTGTTACACCCAATCTCTTTCCGTTCTCCGTTTATGACTTGAATATAATTTTTTTAGAATTTTCTAGTACAATACTGTTCTCACAAAATTTCACATACATCTTTGTGTCAAAAATATACAACTATGTAGCTACCAAGTTTCAATTCGATCGGATTGGTATTGGTTGATGACAAAAATATTACTCGGAAACTGTTTGGCCGATTATGCTCATTAACTAACTTGTCTGTCGTATTTGGAAGCGCCACCTACCCCGAAAATTTCATGTCGCTATCTTTTTCCGTTCTCAAACTATCTTGGCAACAGCCGGCTGGACAGAATCAAATTAGACCTCGAATTCTTCATCAGTGAGACATATGGGCAAAATGATAACGCGATGTACCCCAGAACGTGCGCACAAAAATAAATTAATGTTTGATTAAAGGAGAATTAAATCAGTGAATTATAGTCTAGATAATATTCTTTACTTCAAGTATCTTAGTATCTATAATGGATTTGCAGAAAATAAATTTACAGAAGTCGTTTTCTTAGATATTGAAGGAGCTTCTGATAATTTCAATATAGACATGCAATATAGAAGATATGCAAAATATATCACAGCTGCTTACAACCAGAGACATGGATTTCGTTGTTCAAGGGAAAATAAGAACATGGGCACTTCCTATACCGATAAGGGTCTGTTACAGGAATCCAAATTGAGTTCCCTCAACCTCTACGTGAATGATATAGTTAAATGTAAAACCCAGGGTGAAAAATTGGTTCAAGCACTGACGTGAAGTCAGAAGCTTTTGCGCGTATGTTCTATTGTCCATACTTCTGTATTGGACACCCTTAATCGAATTTACCATGGTAAATTATGTTGTCCATTCTCCTGTATTGGACACTCTCAATTCGAATTTACCATGGTAAATTCGAATTAAGTGTCCAATACAGGAGAATGGACAACATAATTTACCATGGTAAATTAGATTAAGGGTGTCCAATACAGAAGTATGGACAATAGAACATACGCGCAAAAGCTTCTGACTTCACGTCAGTGCTTGAACCAATTTTTTTTTCGTGACTTTTTAAAAATTTTCTAGGGGTACGGTTCTTGAAATTTTTTTTTTCGTCATTTTTTTCAAATTTTCTAGGGATACGATTCTTACAAAATTTTAAACACGTCTTTATGTTGATTTTCTACTACTAGTTACCAAGCACCAATTCGATCGAATATTTATTTTTTGAGTTATCAAGGAAATAATATTCCAGGTGGGTATAACTCGGAAACCGTTAGACCGATTATGCCCAAAAACGAACTCAACACTCTCTTTCGGATACGCAACCTACCCTGAAAATTGCAAGTCCCTATCTCCTTTCGTTCGAAAGTTATCGAGGCAACGGTCACCCATCTACTAAACTCGCACAAGAATGCTCGAATCTCCAACAATATTTAACCGATCGTATTAAAACTTGAAACTTGGCAGTAGAGTTAGGTTATGAAGGCTCTTGCAAAATTCCAGCAATTTCAAACGAATAGTTACTGATATATAGAATTTTTTTTTTTATTTTCAATGATTTATTAAAAATTTTCTACAAATGCTATCCTCACCAAATTATGCAAACATTTCCGCGTTGGCATTCTACAACTAATAACCATGTTTGAATTCAATCGGTTCAGTACTTTTTGAGTTAATGAGGAACAAAAACCACGAAATTTCAGAAAATTTCAGATGGCTATAACTCTGAAACCGTTTGGCCGATTATGCTCATAAACAAACTGAAATGTCGCGTTCTGGTGTTCATCCTAACCTGAAAATTTCAAGCCGCTATCTCATTCCGTTCTCAAGTTATCGTGACAACAAAAATATTTTTTAATAATTTTTTAAAAATTTTCTAGCCATACGATTCGCACAAAATTCCACAAACGTGCTTAAGATCATATTCTACAACTACCCATCAAGTTTCAATTCGATCGGATTTATATTGGTTGAAAACAAAATTATTACTCGGAAACCACTGAGCCGATTATGCCCATTAACGAACTTGTCCGTCGTATTGAGATGCGCCACCTACCCTGAAAATTTCAAGTTGCTAGCTCTTCTCGTTCTCAAGTTATCGTGGCAACGGCCGGACGGCCGGACGGACAGAATCAAATTTGACCTCGAATTCTTCATTGGGGAGTCGAACTTAATCGTTTGAGACCATTTTCGTCAAAAAATTCGAAAGTTACAGACATTTGGGCAAAACTATAACGCGATGTTCCCCAGAACATACGCGCAAAAATTGGGAATATGCGGATGACAAGTATGTGATATGTTCTGGGTCAGAGATATGATTAGTAAACGAAAAAAATTCTGATACACTTGATAATATCAATAATTTCCTTATTGACAGAAACCTAATCATTATCGCGGAGAAGTCATATGCTATGATGTTTGCAAGAAGAGAGAACCCTGACATGTTGCCTTGTGTCAGTATTAACAATTGGAGTTTATTGTGGAAGAAGCAAATTAAATATTTAGTTATCCTTGATCCAAAATTAAATTAGTCTCAAAAAAGGAATAGAAATCATAGAGCATAAGTTAGAACACATCTTGACTATGGGGCGATGATATATGGTGGCTGTCCTAGAAATAAAGACGTTAATTTTCGATTACAGGATTCTGTGAAATCAGAGAATTAGGACTTAGGTACTATTGAAATATTTTAAAAATCATATCTCCGAAAGTAATAGCTTGTTTAAAATGATATCAGTGGATTCTCATGATGAAACTGCATCTTAAAAAAAATTAATTTGAAACTTGTAATGTAAACAAAATTTTTTTTTTTCGTTACTCCGGAACCATCTGGCCGATATTGCTCAATAACGAACTTAACTGAGATATTTATCTCCAAAACCTACTCTGAAAATTTCAATTGCCTAACTCCGTTCGGATTTATTAGTTAATGGCCGGACCGACCAGCAGGGCAGAATTGATTTTGACCACGGATTCTTGATCAGTGAGTCGATCCAAATCGTTTAAGACCATTTTCATCCAAAAATTTGATAATTACAGACATTTGGGCAAATTGATAAGCACTCTGTTCCGAGGAACAAGGGCTCCAAAAAAATTGAATTTGATATGTAAAAAAATTTTTTTTTTCGTTACTCCGAATGATGCCCAATAACGAACTTAACCGAGATATTTATCTCCGAAACCTACTATGAAAATTTCATTTTTTCTCCTCCGGTATGAAAAGTTCACTTTTAGTCCCTGTCAAACGGGACAGAAGTACCCGATTCTCTTCCGGTGAGATGGCAAATGTGCGCATGCGGGTACTTTACTTTATCTCCCGGTTACCTAGCAACCGCGTGTTTATATCTCAAGTTGATGACAGATGAGTCAAAAAAAGGTTAATTATTTCAGTGAATACCGACAAATATAATAAAAAATGGATTTGATTAACTCTGATGAAAGTGAATAAGACGGAGAAGAAAAAAATTGTATACGCACCTAGGGAGAAAAGTAGGACATCCTCGCCCGCGATTGTCACCCTCGCCTTCGGCTCGGGTGACAATCATTCGCGGGCGTAAATGTCCTACTTTTCTCCCTCGGTGCGTAATATACTATTACCTAGCTCATTCCGTTCGTGAGTTATCGTGTTAACAGCCAGAATAAATTTTGAACTCTTCATCAGTGGGTCGAAACTAATCGTCTGGGACCATTCTCGGCCAAACATTCGCAAATTACGGACATTTGGACGAATTGATAGGCACTCTGCCCACCTGAATAGCGCTCCAAAAAAGCAAAAAGGTTACTGCCGTAAGGTCAGTATGCTTTTCCGTGCTTGTTTATGAGGTCATTCAATTCAAATTGAACGCGTAGCGCGTCGAAGAAGACTACCTCATGGCGTGAGTTTTGGCGCTCTTGTTCCTCGGAACAGAGTGTTTATCATTTGCCCAAATGTCTGTAATTTTCGAATACAATCAATGGATTGACGGGATACAGATGGTATACGCGTAGACTGATGGACTGATGGACCAGATTGAGGACAAGATTGATATCAGATTGATGCCAGACTGATACCAGATTGTCCATGTAACCTCCTTCTAATTATAATTTGCTGATGTATGTAAATCCAACATATGACGGAAGTCATAGATCTCCGTTTTGAATCTAATTCTTTATGATGCAGTTTTATTATAAGAATCGATTGATATCATTCCCAACTCTGAGAAACCAATACTTTCAGAGATATGATTTGTCAAAGTTTGAATAATTACTCGCTAGTAGTTTGACAAGAGCTCCAAGGCCCCTGTCCACAGAGCTTTCCCACTTTTATTCCTTTATAATTAGATTGACAGCTTTGAATTTTGCCAGAAAATACGTATCATTTTGTTTTCGGTGATTCATTCATATCAAATGCAGAAAATCCGAATTACGATAATATCAACTTTTCGATAACTAAAGTCCAAGTTTCAAGCCGTCTTATTAGTTCAATGATATCCCGAATAAAATCACGAAAAATGTTGAAAAACTATTCATTTGAAGCTGGTGATCAAGTTCGAGTCGACTACCCTTTATTTGGAAACGCATAACAAAACCTAAACTTATTCCAACCAACAGTTCATTCTCAAAAGTTCTTGGATGTATTTCTGTGCCATGGTGAGTTACTTAAAGCATTTCGGATGATTTGTGGATGATTTTCAATTTCATAACATGCCTCGGTTATTCTTGGCGAAAAATGTTCCCTGTCAGTCATTCCTACAGCATAAGCTATTTCTTTTAAACAACCCCATAAAAGATAATCCTAGCATGTTGTATCGGGAGAACGAACTGGCCAGTGATGAGGCCCGACTCTTCCAATCCAGTAATTTGGATACACTGTATTCTTTACATACCAGAAGATTTTTGTTAAGAAAAAATCATATGTGAATTATTCACAGTTAAAAACTTTTGAGATGTTCATGAACAATTTACCGTCTGTTTTGAGTGTGGTCAGGAACCCCGTCAATAACGAAGTTCCTTACGCGTTTTCTTTTAATCCGAATGAAATTTGATATAGATATACTAATTATTGTTATTTATTAATTCGTTCCAGAAAAAGGGACACAAAAAGGCCCACATGTTGGCAAAGCACTAGATCTATGATCACTCAATGGATTTCACTTGTATCCTAGCCCAGACAACACTAAAAACAGCTAGGTAAATTCTAGGGGTTCGCAATTCGACGGTAGGGTGTCCGCGTCAAGATTTACGCGACTGGCAGGCAGGTTCGACACAAATGGAAGCTCACCCGTGATTTAATTAGTTAGTTAAGGGGTTCGCAGTCATCTGGAAACCTTAACAGGGGTTCGTGGTGCCAAAAGTTTGAGAAACCTTGCTATAGCGGGATAGCATCCTCCAACTCCAAACCTCACTCCTTTCAGACGAAAGCTTGAAATACTTGAAAGGGGCAGCGTTCATCTTAAATTTGGCCCTAGGGCCAGTGTATCCTAGTGTAGGTACAGTGTACCCAAAGAAAACAAAATTTCCATCAAAACAACTTACGCACCCGAAGTATTGTGTGACAATGAGTCCTTTCAGTTTCTACTGGCTGCGTTTCACCTTATTTCTCCATATATCAAACAAATGTTAGGAAATTTCATCCACCGTTAGTCCACTCATCGAATCGCATCTGTACCTACTTACACTCATCCGAACGCCCCTGTGCTGTACTTACGCAAAATCAATTCAGTCTGAATAGAAGCTTGACGATATTATCCGAACAAAACCGAGCACGGAACCAACTGCAACGTAACTAATGTACTGACCATTTCTTTCAGTTAAGTATAAGCTAAATAACCACATTGATTAACTAGTTGTTTCATTTCAGCAGTATTTGTTGTCCACACTACAATGTAAATATTTCAGTCTCATGTTCACAGTCCACCATGGAGGACTTTGTTTTGTGTGGAATGAGTTCCTGCTTAGTGGTAATTATAAGTGAAAGAACACGAAAACGTAAACGTTGGTGGACATCCCACAAACAATAATATACGTGATAATCTTCAATTAGACTCAAAACTTTTTCATTAGGCCACATGTTTCAAAGTAACTAAAACGCTTTTGAAAAACTGAATAAACAGCCGAACCACACCACTCGGTAGCTGGAAACAGAGTAAAGATGTCTCGTCTCTAGACGCTGAGTACGTCCACACTGTCAAAATGTTGGGCAATATGTCTAACGTTGCATTAAGTCTCCCATTCCAATCGGGAGACCTTAGACCTGCGATTTTTGGTCTCGCAACAAGCCCGTAGACGGAGATCGGTCTATAGACCTGTCTACGTAGACAACTTGAGACACGTCTCAGAGACCAAAATCGCGCAACATGTCTACTAGTGTGGACTAGGCTTTAGATTGATGTAGTCACTATGTTCATTGTGATCCAGGCACTCCATAGTTGAGAATAAATGCGGTTCAAAATATGCCTTGAACTTTAATCTCAGAATTGTTCAGAAAAGTAGGCATTTACAAAAACCTCTGCCGCTAAACAGAAACAACGCACAAAAGTAGACTGACCTCACGTCAGTGCTTTTTGTGCGTATGTTCTAGGGAACAACGTGCTATCATTTTGCCAAATCGTCTGATATTATCGAATTTTTTGTCGTTCGAATCACTGATGGAGAATTCGACGTTAAATTGCATTCTGTTCGGCCGGCCGGCCGTTACCACGATAACTTCCGAAAGGAACGAGATTGAGACGGATCTGATCGAATTGAAACTTGGTAATTGTTTTGTAGAATGCCAACACAAATACTTATGGCGAATTTTGTGAGGATAGTACCCCTATAGAAAATTTAAAAAACTTATTTGAAAATATTATGCAATTATGTAGAAACTATCCGCAGGATATTGCTAAAATTTTGCGAGTGCCTTCAAATCCTAATATGACAGCAAATTTGAACACGATCGGGTCTGTATTGTAGGAGCTTTTGAAGGAATACTGGAAACCAAGCAGTTTTGGGTGAGTTCAGAATCTGGATGGGTGACCGTTACCACGATAACTTAAGAACGGAAAGAAGTGGCGACTTGCAATTTTCAGGTAGGTTGCGCATTTTTGCGATATTTAAGTTCGTTAATACTCATAACTCGGCCAAACGGTCTTGGACTTATATACCCATTTGACATTTTGTTGATATTTCTTCAATAACTCAAAACATACAGATTCGATCCAAACATGATAATTAGTTGTGGAATACCACACAAATTTTTGTGCCCTAGAAAATTTTAAAAATATCATTGAAAAAAATTCTCAGTAACTATAACTTTTGATATCACTGAAATTTTGCGAGATACATCAAAATCTAACTTCACATCCGAGTTCAAAAGTTGAACTCGATTGGGTGTATATTGTTAGAAATCCGAGAAGCCTCGGTTGAGTTCAGTAGCTGGATGGGTGATCGTTGATACGATAGCTCTTGAACGGAAAGACATAGCAACTTGCAATTTTCAGGATAGGTTGCGCATCCGATGGGACAGTTAAGTCCGTTGTTAGGCATAATCGGCCGAACAGTTTCGGAGTTATACCCATCTTAAGTTTTGTTATTTCCTCAATAACTCAAAATATACAAAGCCGATCCAATTAAAACTTGTTAATTACTTGTAGAATGCCTACGTGCTAACTCTTTCGAAATTTTGTGAATACTAATCTAGAAAAAATAAAAATTTGTTTCTTAAAAAATTCAATATTTCGGAAACTATCCGTCAGAATCCGCTCAAATTCCACACATACCTTTGAGCCACCATTTTACAATGGTGGATTTTACAATCAGCTCGATATACTTTGTATGAGGGTTGAATATACACAACATATGCACACAATTGCTGCTGACTTCACGTCAGTGCTTTTTAAGAATTTTTTTTTAATATTCTCCCCCCGATGTAACGATTTTGGGAGGATCAGTTTTCCTGTTCATGAATTCTGGACCACCGAACTCCTTGCAAAATGTCTGAATTTTCATCTGGAATTTGGCCTTTTGGCGATGAACCTGATGAACTGTTGTTTAACCTCAAAACGTTCTCCTATGGCAAAAACGGGCATAATTCATTGTGGGTACAGTTTATATTGAGCATCATATCAAATCATATTATTTATGGATTTGGTAAGGTCTATAATCTTATTATTTCATGACAATTCCGTTTCGTCGATTTCATCACAGGAACTGTTCACTTTATTCATTCACTCTTGTGAATATACTAACTGACAAAATACTGCAACACCCAGAAGGAGCTGTTTAAATTTTGAATTTTTTTGGTAAAACATAGATAGTATAGCAAGGACTAAATGATTACAATTTGGAGAAAAAAATCGTGAAGGTTTTTTCATGTAAACATTTTTTGTTGCTTACATATTGGAGTCATTTTTTGCAAATTTTTTAAATTTTACAACAAACCAGGAGATCTGAAGTCGATGTTTAGTTGTTGTTAAAATGCCTAGAGCACGTGTACGCGGAATTTATCGCCAGATAAGTGAATTTTAAAGAGGTCGAATTATTGGTCTACGGGAGGCAGGTTTGTCATTCCGAGAAATCGCTAACTGTAGGAACAGAAATCCAACTACTGTTATGAGATGTTTTCAAGCGGTTTTTCAAGTGGTTTGATAATGCCCAAAATCGAAGAAGAGTAGGCACCAGGCGTCGAAGGGGCACACATGAAGTTCAAGATCGACGTCTAAGACTTAAGGCTATAAGAGACCGATTTGCGACAACTCGATCATTTGCTGATGAGTAGTTAGGAGAACAAGGCCATCTTGTTTACCACCGGATAAGATCTTTTGGACTGCAGCATTATCAACCCCATCTTGTGTTACATCTGACGGTTGAGCTGTTGAGCATCGCCGGCAACGATTACAGTGGTGCAGAGTCCGTCAACATGGAATGTGGAATGGCATCAGGTCGTCTTTTCTGATGAATCTCGATTCTCCTTGGGTGCACATGATGGCCGAAGAAGGGTAAGACGTCGGTGAGAAAGACGTGAACCTCATTTTGATATTGAGCATCATGTACACCGGAAAGTAGGCGTTAATGTATGGGGTGTTATTGCACATGCAGTAGGTCACATGTAGTCTTTATTCGAGGTAGCACGACAGCGCTGCGTTACCTTCAAGAAATAGTGTAGCCATATGTTCTCTCTTACCTTAACTGGCTCTAGAATCCAATATTTCAGCAAGATAATGCTCGACCTCATGTTGCCAGAGTTAGTTTAAACTTTTTTGAATCTTTTGCGATGACCGCCCAGATCCCCCGATCTTTCGCCCATAGAGCATGTTTGGGACATCATGGATAGAAGGCTTGGAAATTTACCCCAGCCCCCACGGACTTTGGTGGCTCTGATACATGAACTACAGGTAGCTTGGGATAGTATCCGTCAAGAATAAATAGACCATCTTATTGCTTCAATGTGTTGGGGAGTGTATGGATAATCGCGGTGGACAAACACATTACTAACAAATTTATTAAAAAAAATTGTAAACACTTCGTTTTTTCTTCAAATTTCAATCATTTACTCCTTGCTATACTATCTATGTTTTACCAAAAAAAAAAAAAAATTTAAACAGCTCCTTCTGGGTGTTGCAGTTCCTTTGTCAGTCAGTATAAGTTGACTGTTCTGAATTTGTACTTTTAAGGTTAAAAGTATACCGCTTCTTCTACGCCATCTAATAGACACGGCTTAAAAATTTGTACATAATGCCGAAATGTGTTCTTTTTATTTTTCAATATAATTTCGATATTTCGAATTTGTTAATTGGTATTTCGTATGTTGACAATTTTTTTCTGGTTTTCAACGATTTTGTTGTTTGTTCATACTCCGCAAATTATTGTACCGTTTGGTATGTTTTGGTACTTCCAATTGCTATGGATACACCCAAGATGCATAGAATAACAAGGTGTCGACAATCCCTGCTAATTCCTGTTAAAATTTTCGGCCGAAAAACGGACCTAGAACTGTGCTTCAATGTGTTGGGGAGTGTATGGATAATCGCGGTGGACAAACACATTACTAACAAATTTATTAAAAAAAATTGTAAACACTTCGTTTTTTCTTCAAATTTCAATCATTTACTCCTTGCTATACTATCTATGTTTTAACAAAAAAAAAAAAAAAATTTAAACAGCTCCTTCTGGGTGTTGCAGTTCCTTTGTCAGTCAGTATAAGTTGACTGTTCTGAATTTGTACTTTTAAGGTTAAAAGTATACCGGTTCTTCTACGCCATCTAATAGACACGGCTTCAATATTTGTACATAATGCCGAAGAGTGTTCTTTTATTTTTCAATATAATTTCGATATTTCGAATTTGTTAATTGGTATTTCGTACGTTGACAATTTTTTTCTGGTTTTCAACGATTTTGTTGTTTGTTCATACTCCGCAAATTATTGTACCGTTTGGTATGTTTTGGTACTTCCAATTGCTATGGATACATCCAAGATGCATAGAATAACAAGGTGTCGACACTCCCTGCTAATTCCTGTTAAAATTTTCGGCCGAAAAACGGACCTAGAACTGTCAAATCACATACTTTATGTACTACTTCACTTTATTAACGATGGTGCCGCTAGAGTCGATTTCGAAGATTCTGACAAGCGAATAAATGAAAACTGACAAGCGACAAAGTTCACTCTCCACCGTTGCTTGTACGTAAATCCAAATTATTAGAATATAATGAAGCAGTTTATTGAAAAATCAATTCACTTTTTGATTAATCAGACATCTGTTCAGACATTATATGTAAACCCCATTTGTTTGGAACAGAAATTTCATCTTGCCAAGACATAATGAGTTCAAATGAGGGATTTAGCAGTAAGGGAGTTTCTTTGGAACATTTTGAATGGAACTGTAAATGAAGAAATCTGTTAAATCATTATTTTTCCATTACAAATCCATCATCTCCAATGTGATTAGAATATAAGCATTTAATTTATGGTTTCTGAAATACACTGCTCAACAATTGATAGGGATCACTTACTTTTTCTAAATTTATTTCTGAATTATTAGCTCCAAGATTATAAATTTAGTCAGATATCAGAGTATTTTCAGTTGATAATATGGTTCACTTGAGAAAAGAATGAAAAAATGGAAAGTTGGAGAGAAAAAAAGACTTTATTAGGAACACTCAAAATTTTGTGTTTGAATAACATAAAAATTTTATGATGACACCACAAGAAGGCTGAAGTTTCGGTTAAGCTAGTACCTAGTTGGCCCCCCACGAGCTCGTCTCAAGCATTCTACCCTACGAGGCATACTTTCAATCAAACGATTTATAAAATTTTGAGGCAAATTCGTCCAAATATCCCGTAAAGCGTTAGAAAGGTCCTCCAGGTTATTGATCGGTTGTTCTAAGGTTGACAATTGTCTAGACATCTCAGACCAGACATGTTCGATGCAATTCATGTCTGGAGAGCGAGCTGGCCAGTCCATCCTATCAATAGCATGAGTTTCTAGCGCTCCAGACGACTACGGTGTGGACGGGCATTATCGTCAATTAAAATGAAATTCTCGCCCAAGGCAGCCGCAAACGGAACAATTATGGGTTCAATAATCATATCGTGATATCTCTGGCTGGTCATTGTGGTGTTCTGCAGAACAACTAACTCTGTGCGTTGGTTCAAACAAATGCCTCCCCATACACATATAGAACCTCCGCCAAAAGCTGTTGTGGGTACCATAAACTGTTCTGCATACCTTCGACCTCTTTCCCTCCAAGCAAGAATACGTCCATCGGAGTTGACCAAACGAATTTTTTTTTTTTTTTTTTAAACAGGAGAAACCTTTTATAGGCGAACCTTGAACGGAACAGTGTGGGAGTCCATCTTCTCCTGAAGATGTTTACCTCACTAAAACTCCTGTCTCCATCAGGGCGTCGATGGGTGTTTTGAGTTAGTATACAATACCTTTACTCATGTTGTCTCTATTTTTATTTCCTTCTTGAATGTGTTGTTGAAGTGTTACATCTTCACTTCGTTAGATGTCGGTTTCTTCATTGTCCTCCGACAGGTAATAGTGCCAATTTTGGCCGTTTGATCTTTGTGGGTTCTTCTGGGTCATAGTCCAAAGCTTCTCTAAGTGTTGGGTTCGTGTGGCGTTCTGTGTTTTCCAGGATCCTTTTATTCCTCTGTCGTATTTGATCTTCCATCGTGCTCACCCCAAGGTCTTGCCGGATGTTTCTATTCCTGATGAACCAGGGCGCATCAGTTATCTGTCTCAGGAGTTTGTTCTGGGCTGTTTCCGATTTCTTCATGTGGCTTTTTGCAGTCTCTCCCCATGCAGTTGAACAGTACAACATGCGTGGTACAATTATTGACTTGTATAAGCGTAACTTGTTGCTTATACTGAGCTTACTGTTTCTAGCAATTAGCGGATAGAGTTCTATTTTTCTTACAGCAACTTTCTGCATGATATAATCGATGTGGTCTTTCCACGTGATTTTTCTATCAAATACTACTCCCAGGTATTTGATTTTGTCCTTCCAAGGAATCGTCTCTCCATCTATCTCTATTTCTTCTGAGGGTAATGTGCTTTTCTTGCCGAATACAATAGCCTGTGTCTTTCCTGCGTTTACTTTAATTTTCCATTTTTCCATCCATTCCAGGATGGTGTCAATTGCCGTCTGAGCGTATCGGGTTCCTAGGTTCAAGTTTTTTGAATGTGCCAGGATTGCGGTGTCATCTGCGTATGTGAACACTTTCGTATCGTTGGGGAGTACATTCGGTATGTCTGCCGTGTATAAGTTGTACAACTTCGATGAAAGTACTCCTCCTTGTGGTACTCCTCCTGTTATGGGGGTTTTGCGGGATCTATGTCTTCCAATTTTTACTTGAAAGGATCTGTTCTTCAGGTATTTTCCGATGACCTTTATGATCGGTAGGCTTATATTAGCTTCTTTCATCTTGTAGATTAGTCCTTCATGCCACATCTTGTCGAATGCCTTCGAGACATCTAGGAAGGCGGCCACGTTTATGTGTTTCCTATTTATATTGTGGATTATATTTTCCGTCAATCTTAGTGTCTGGAGTTCTGTTGAATGTCCAGCTCTGAATCCATATTGTTCTGGTGGGATCACTTTCTTCTCTTCTAGTTCATCTTCTAGTCGTCGTAGTATTAGTCTTTCAACCAGTTTTCCAATTGTACATAGTAAGCTTATCGGGCGGTGATTCTGCGGGTATAGTTGGTCCTCTCCTTGTTTCGGGATCATTATCACTGTGGCATTCTTCCAGGCTTCAGGGAAGTAAAACATTCTCAGTATGCCGTTACAGATGTTCACGATGAATTCCAGGTATTCAATCGGAAGGTGTCGTATTTGAGTGTTGTTTATTCTATCTTCGCCGGGTGCACTCTTCTTTTTGAGGTGTTTGATTTCATCTTTCAACTCGTCGATTGTTGTGGGTCTTATTTGTTCTTCTGTGTCTGTTTGTAGTATTCGTGCTGCTGTTCTTTCCACTCTCTCTTCGAAGTCGATGTCGTCGTCTGGTGTGCGATGCGGTGCGAATTGGAGCTCTAGTGTTTCAGCGAAGGCGTTCGCTTTGTCTTCATCTGCGTATACAATTCCATTCACGCCGTGTAAAGGACGTGATTTGTTGTTCCTTTTCTTCAGGATTCTGTTCAGACGCCACATTGGTTTGTAGTGGGCGTCTTGTTCTTCGCAGTCTTCATTGATGCTTTCTAGTAGCACTTGCCATTTCTCGTTCCTGTATTTCTGTACTTCTTCCTTGACTAGGTTGGCTAGTCTGTTGGCCTCTCTCTTATCTTCGGGATATAAAGTTCTTTGAGCGATTCTTCGTGCTCTATTTTTGTTCCTTATCAGAGCTTTTAGTTCCGTAGGTAGTCTGTTGACTTCTTTGGAACACTTCTTGATGGTCCTTGTGGCTTTTTCCATTGCGGTTTGAATTTCCTTCGTTATTTTTCGGACTTCGAGTTCTATGTCGGTGGTCGTTTGTAGATCCGGTGGAATTCTCTCAGTATTCTTCAGTAATTCGGTGAACTTTCTCCAGTCGATTCTTCTTTCTTTCTGTTGTTGAGGTATTGAGTTCCAGTGATCCAGTGTTAGAATAACTGGATTATGGTTGGAGCTCAGTACCACCTCGGTGTCTATGGTGGTGGGTTGATTGACGTTATTCGTAATAAAAATGTCTAAGAGATCAGGTCTACCTGTTGACCCGTAGAACGTCGGTCTGTCCGGTCCGATTACCGAATAATTATTTGATTCCGCGTGAGCCGCTAATGTTCTGCCGCGCGTAGTAGTTACTCTGGAGTTCCAGATGCTGTGTTTAGCGTTCAAGTCACCGCCTAAAATTATTTCGTTGGGCGAAGGGAAAATTTCGTCCAAGTCGGAAGTTAATAATGTTTTTCTGGGCGCGTTATATGCGGCTATGACAGTTATTGTCCTGTTGCCAGCCATATATATGTTTACTGCGGCGTTTTCTAAATTTTCCGTATTGAAATTATTGATCCGCTGGTGCGCTATGGAGTTCTTAATGAGTACGGCTACTCCACCTCCCATATTTGTTCGATCACTCCGGTATATCGCGAAGTTCGGTAAAGCTAAATGAACTTGGGGGTCGAGCTTTGTTTCGCTCAGCAACGCCACGTCGATATTTTCTTCGGATAAATAATCCCCAAGCTCTAGAATTTTGTTCCTGATGGAATTCGCGTTCCACGCAAGTATCTTTAATGATCGCGGTTTGTATTTATCCAAGACGACTGGCTATCTTGGTCATAAGCACTGTCATTTGTGCCAACATCTCTGCGACTTGGTTAGGACTTGTGTTTAAATTCTTTTCCGGCGTTGGTTTCGCGGATTGTTTAGCTGCTGAGAGGTACGATTTACCTTCAACAACTTTGCTTTCCCGAATAATTCGTTTCGGTTGGCTTGGAGTCGATGTTTTGGGAGTATTTCCCGGGTAGTATTTGCATCCGCGATAGTTAGCGGGGTGAGCGAGCTTGCAGTTGGCGCAAACTGCTGGGGTTGAGGACGATTTCTGGCACTCGGTCGTCCAGTGACCTTCGCCGCACTTTACACAACGTGGGTTAATTCTACACGTTGACTGGGTATGCCCGAAATTTTGACATCTATGACACTGAAGGTGTCTTTTAGTCGACCTTTGCGGCTCGACTCTGACGCGGAAATATCCTATATAATTAATTTTGAAAATCTCTTTGCTGTCCTCGGATCTGGGCAGCTTGACTAACATTAGCGGGAATACGTGTTTGTTTCCCGCTTCTCGTTTGTATAATTGGGTGACCTGCAATACTTGGAAACCCATGGCCACTAGTTGGTCTCTAATAGTTTCTTCGGTTTCATGGGATGGAATTCCGCGAATGACCACCCTCATGACCTTCTCATCGTCACGCGTATACGTGTAATATTGTTGTCCGTGTCTTTCTAGTCCGGACGTTAACTTTCTGTGGTCGGCTTCGGTCTCGACGTGTATGTGCAACGCGTTGCTGTTTTCCGTCGCGAATTTTATTTTTATGTCGTCGGCTTCGGCCAATTTGGCAACTGCGGGGAACGATCCTTTGTTGAGAATTTTTATCGGTGGAATTCTCTTCACCGTATTCTTCTTTATAACTTCGGTAGATTTACTGACCGGAAGTGGGGGGAATTCAATTGTCGGAATCGATTTTTTAGAGTTTACTCTCATAATTGGATGTCTATTATCCTTTTTGGTAGCGAGGGGGTTGTTCTCGACAGTTGGCTCAGTCGACATGAGCATATCGTCATTTCCGTCTTCGTTTTCAAGAACATCAAATCTATTTGATGTTCTCACGGGGGATGTGGATTCCTGGCGTTGCACGCGGGGTCTTTTCCTATTTTCTTTGGTCTCAAACGCATTTTTGTTAAGATCAAATCCCAGTTTTTCAGCTATCAAAACGAACAGCTTAACGAGCGCAGCACGGTCATCCGCTAGCGAATCAATGAGTGATTCCGCGGTAGAGCCGGCCATTTTCGGATTTTAGTTTCTCAGTATATGGGGGGTTATATAAGCAATATCATGTTTTCAATAAAAATATTAAAATATCACAGTCGTAAGACTCACCTGTAGTTTCCTGTGGAACCAACGATCCGAAGATCTGGACTCAACACATCACTACAAACTTCACTAACTTGTCACCAGTACCCGTAACGGGTCGATCGAGTCGGCTAACCCGTCAGACGGGTTGAACTTAACAGCACTGCACACTGGTACGGGAGCGCATGCGCACTGATCGGACGAGCACTGAACTGACGTCTGCACTGGACGAAGCCACGACGGAGACTCTGACCAAACGAAATCTAGACTCATCCGTAAATAAACATCGGCTCCAATCTTCAACTGTCCAATTGCGGTGCTCCTCAGCCCATTGCCGTCGATGAACCCGGTGTTCCCTATTCAAACGGGGATGTTGTACCCTCCTACGTGCTCTCAAACCACGAACATGTAGTCGTCGTCTTACAGTCTGGTTCGAAATTAGAACTCCTGTTGCAACTCTCAGTGATCTATTGAGCCACGACGCCGGGTAAGTGGGATTTCTCCTAGCATTGAGGACCAAAAGACGATCTTGGGCAGCTGTTGTACTGCGCTGCCGACCTCCCCCATGAACATAAGCTACTGAGTCGTTTTGGATGAACCTATTCCAAGCCCGACTCACGACACTTTGCGAAACATTCAACCGCCGGGACACTTCTCGCTGGGACAAACCTTCCTGTATCCACCGTATGATTTGGTCCAGTTGCACAGGAGCCAAACGTCTTCTCGGCATGACTGATAAGCTAATATTGTTCTCATTTCTTCAATTATTGTCACCTTATGTGTTTGAACGAGAGAAAAAAACAGATTTAATAACAAATACCACATTGCTTTTCACTCCACATGTAACAGCCTACAGATAATAATCGATTTTGTGAACAAGAGCCGATGAAGTGAGGAAAAATTTGATATAATCAACTCAAAACATCTTAATTTTTCCTTAGAGAACATATAATGTACAGATATTCACGAGATAACTTGAAAAAAATACAAATGAAGAGAAGATCATAAGTGATCCCTAGCAATTGTTGATCAGTGTACATTGAATAATACAGTATTTTCTGTAATACCTCTACATAATATCTTTCGATATCATATTATTATTCAAATGTATTAATTACCTTAATCATGCAAGGCTCATTTAAATTGAGCATTTTACTTATTATTTTCGATGTATAATTTGAAACTTCATCAAAGCATTCTCATGTAAACAGCATTTTTTCAGTTACCCAATGCCCCTTGGCAACTTTTTATATACTCAGCAATTAGATTGCAAAATATATTTGATTCGATAGCTATTTCAGTACTAAGTACCTATGATGAAATATCGAAAAATGATTAATTAGATTGATAAACTAACCAAATAAAGTGTAGTGTACGTTTCAATCTTTTATTCAATATATATTCGCTAGAAAAATATTTTGAACAAACAAATGTTCTAATTTTCAATACCCTACCTCTACCACAAGCCAGTTGCCATTCTGGTCGTGTAACAATATCCTTGAAACAAATACTATTACAGTATAAGAGCGCCAAAAAGAATGACGCTTTAGAAAAGCTATTCAAATTTGATGAAATCGCACACTGTGTGGTTGCTCTGAACTTTGTTCTCTGCTAGTCCTTTCATCGTTAACAAATTATATTGTTAGTTTTCATAACATGTCATTTCATTCCTTCTCAATATATAACTGAATTGTATAATGCATATAATTATGAATTAATAGAGTTATACCTCAATGTTGCAACTGTTAAAACAGTTTATGTTCATCAACCGGCAAGATTATAGTAAATCAACAAGTAATAGCGTTCTCCTATGTTGATTGATTGATTAACAATTAACGGTATCAGCGATCTTTCAATATTATAATTAATACCTATCTTGATACTAGAAATCTGGCCCTGATCCCTTAAGAATAAACAATTGTTAAGAAAACTATATTCGCATAAAAACGAAGTATTTTCGGAATGAAAATAGTAATTTGATTAAAATGGTTCTGGATACTCGTTCAGAGTTCACACAGCAAACATTTGGCTTACTTTCGGCGCGGAAAACAAGGACGTTGAACAAAATACTCAAAATACTAAATTTCAGCAAATGGTACGACTTTCCTCAAGAAACTGGAATAACCAAAGATTCAAATTTAATTTGACATGTCGATAATTTTGCCCATAAAATTTCTACTGTCGGCATCTATCGGCGAAAACTGAAGTAGAACAAAATCCTTGTATTTTGACAGTATTTGGACCGCAATTCGGCCGAAAATATGTCAAAGAGTGTCTTCACCATGTATTCTATGCATCTATGATACACCTTTACTTCTTGATATAAATGTATTTTCTTCGATCGTGGGAAAAGTGACACTATTTTGACCTGTTTTCTATGCGCAAAGCTCAACATTCCAGAATAGTGGGCAGTTGCTAAGCAATTAGAAATAACAGTGCGGTAATATTCTTACCCCACTGCTGTAGCGTGCGGTAGTGTTGCAAATGGATTATTATAATGAAATGAAACACTACTTTTGTCATAACAAAATAATTTCCATGGTTACCACTTCTATATTTCAATATGAACATAGAGAAACCTATTTAAACTTACTTGATTACGTCTTGAATGAAATATTTTTTAATTAATTTTATTAATTGTAAGTCAACGATTGAAGAAAAAAGAGTGTGTATAATTCGTGGGAAATGCATATTCACCAAACTCCTGTGTTACCAGACTCGTTGCTACGCTCCTCGTCTGGTAATTATCACAGTCGTTTGGGAATATTATGCTTTTCCCACTAATTAAACAATATACTATTCTCTATTTCAGATTCGTAATGAGTTCATTACAGCACTAAAAACAGTGCAGTAATGAATTCATTCCCGCCTTGTTTCTAGTTATATTTTTCGTTTTGTGGTAGTCAGCACTGACATTCGATCCCATCAAATTTCAACACACGTCAATTATTGTCAATAAAATATAATCTGAATATAGTGAAATAATTGTTGAGAGGAAAAGTTTCATTTTCATTTAAAAATAAGGTACTAGAGATTTCCTTCTTGCTAATTTTGAATAATTCATTCTATTAGGAAACTGTTTTACATCTGATCTCCATGCCCTACGTACGGTTCAAATTCAAATTCCGTAATCTGTCAACTTTCGTAACAGTCACATCAATTGCCAAGATACAATACAAAAGTCATTACGATGTATAATCCGAATATCTCATTAAATTTTACCAGTATTTTATAAAACCTGCCTGAAATAGAGAAAATATCGTCTTATACTTGTTGCAGAAGGCAATTCCAACACTCATACGTTCGAAAACTCGCTCTTTCGTCGCTCTTTTTCGAATTTCGCATTCGTGTTTGAATAGGAGTCTCTTCTGCAACTTGTTTTAGAATATACTATTCCGACATCAGGGGGCTTGATTTTATACACTCATTTGACAATATGAATATCGAACTTGCGCTCCTCCCTAGTTTTCTCGCCCCCTCATGTGCATTTCGGGATAATTTGCCTCATAAGATTATGCTTTCTCCAATAATGAATGTCATGAATCGATCAGCAAAAAAAACCTACAGTTTACGTTTTGAAGAAGGTAACAATGCAAAAATTAAAAATATAAAATTTTATGAATCTGAGTACTTTAATTGAAGAAATCCCACAATGGCAGATGAATTATGACATGGAGTTTTACCTGAGAATTTTTTATCTGCGAATGCAACCTAATCGTTTGAGACAATTTTCGGCTGGAAAATTCAAAAAATACAGATATTCGGACGAAATGCGAAAGAATATTCTACCGCAAATTGCCAGTTACAAGCCCAAACATTTGAGAAAAGCACTGACGTGAAGTCGATTTGAGAGTATGTTCCGTTGTCTATTCAAGCCTCATTCGAAGTCGGTCGAGCTGAAATTCGGTACCCTATTGTAAAGTGGTGGCTCGAAGTTATGTGCGCATGACGCATTGTTTCTGAAATATTAAATTTTTCCAGATAGCTAAAAAAAATTCAAATTTAATCTTAAACTGACAAAATTACTGTTGATAATTATTCGACTCTATTGAACAAATTTACCATCGATACAGACTGTTTTCTCAGCTTTCATAAGATATTAATATATTTCATTCCATTTTTATTGACGGACTTGAGAATCGCCTAAGATCACCGAATTTTTAATTTTCTATCGGAATTGAAATTCGTTAAATATCTAATAATATACGAACAAACTTACATCACAAGAAATTTTAGGATACCATAATCCGCTAAAATAAGCGCGCAGGCATTCGTGAAGCAATTACCGAGCTATAATTGGATCAGATTTGTATATTTTGAGTTATAGATGAAATAGCAACAAAATTTCAGATGTCTATAACTCTAAAAACGTTTGGCCGATTATGCCTATTAACTAACTTAAATGTCGCATTCGGATGCGCAACCTACTCTAAAAATCGCTTCCTCATTCCGTTCTCAAGATATCGTCGGATACATAATATTTTTTCATGATTTTTTAAAATTTTCTAGTGATATGATCCTTAAAAAATTCCACATACGTCTTCATGTCGGTATTCTACAACTAGTTACCGAGTTTCAATTTGATCGGATCTATATTGGTTGAAAACAAAATTAGTACTTGGAAACCATTGGACCGATTATGCCCATTGACGATCTCTTCCGTCACATTTGTACGCTCTACCTATCCTGAAAATTTCAAGTCGCTATCTCTTTCCGTTCGAAAGTTATCATAGCCATGGCCGGATAGAATCATAATTAACCTCGGATTCTTCATCAGTGAATCGAAAATTACAGACATTTCGGCAAAATGAGAGCACGTTGCTCCCCTAAAGATACGCGCATTATCTTAGAATGTATCCTGCCCTACAAATTAATTTTTCAGTATGATCTTGCAGTTGATATGCATGTTCCTCTTGATATACTTCTATAGATAGATTTACTCATTTAATTGTTATTTATTTGATGAATCCATTATAATGAGTGATATTAAATGATTTCAATTCCACTTTAACAATAATCGTCATATTATATTATATCATTATTGCATTGTTCTTGTTGTTGGTTCTTGTTCAACCAACTCCAACATCTCTTCAGCAATTTCAGCGATTCCTATTATTACTTACAATCGTTATCACATAATCTAGTCGGTATTTCTACTAATTAATATGAATATTCAAGCAAGGTATTCGACGGATTCATAGAACATTCGTGAAGTTGGATAGTTTTTGCGCGCGTGGGAACATCGCGTTATCATTTTGCCCAAATGTCTGCGGTGCGCCTCACTACACGAAAGACTCATTGCACAGAAGCTCTACTGCATCGAACTTTACTGCATCGAAGAGTCACCACATCGAAAAACCCCCCACTTTAGAAAGTGGGCGGCACTAACTAGAGTTAATGTTCGTGCTTTCTCCTGCTTGGCCGAACGTGAAAACCCGTTTATCGATCGTCTTCGACGATAGTTTCGCTCGATGAGAGGCAGCGATGCCAGATGTACCATAATTATGGAATTGTACCATAATTTATACCTCAAATTTAGAGCATTCCATAATTGTACCATAATAAATAATTGTACCATAATTTCCATCGATTCTTCCATTCAATATTATTCGCAAAACTATTCAGCGAATATGTCAAGTCCTCTCATTAAATGGCTTTTTTCTGGGTTTTTTCTCTCAAATTCCGAAAAATATCACAGTACTTCTTATAGAAGAAAGATCCTATTATTATTGTTTTCTTCACATATATGTAACTCTAATCATAAATATGTATTGTGAGCAGTATAAAAACTATTAAATTACATCACAAAACATTCATAAAACAGAATTTAGAATAAAAATATATTTATATACTTACCTTTTTCCTTCATTTCAAGCTTCCTGCCATTGTTATCGTAATATATTTCTACCTTCGTATTAAAGGGTTATAGGTATCTTTATACAAATTTCTTTATTACGAATAAGAAGTAATATAGAAACCAATCAAACATACTTAAATGAAGTGTTTGAAATCAATATTAAAGTCAGTGGTGTAACAAAATATCCTGCTCTTTTAATTGATGAACGTTTCAACTTGCTTCGATTATTATAATAAAATGATATTTATATGTGGTCAGATTAAAAGTGATAAATAATACAGCAGCATTTTATTTAGATTTCAATTTTATTTCAAATAAGGATCTGATACTCAAGTAGAGTACATTCTATCATGTTAGTCTATAATAGATAATATTGTTAAAATTAATGAAATCGTTTTCCTTTGAAGGGTACACTTACTATGTTTACTGCCTCTGATGTTTACAGAAAAAGCAGTCAATTAAATAAGATATCATAGAAAATCGGTTTACAGTAAACATTTTAAATACGGTGTTTTTTCTCCCATTGTTATACTAATTTATCATCGTTCCAATTCAACAAATACATAATACAACTTCTATAATGGATAATATTGTGTGAATCAATGAAATAGTTTTCTTCAGTTCCAAGTCCTGGTAATTTATCCCCTGGAGGATAGACATACTGTGTTTACTGCCTCTGATGTTAACCATGGACAGTCGATGTACAGTATATGCTTTAAATACAATTCTTTTTCTGCTCCGATTGTTATACTAGTTTATCACCGTTCCAACTCAACAAAAAAATGCCTTCGTCTTGATTGACTAGTAAGTAGATAGTGCAGGAGCAATTTTACCCGGTGCTGTTTTCTTCTTGACAAATTTAATATTGAGATTTCAATCTTGTTATAAGTTCTATATTGGATAATAGTGTGTGAATCAATTTCTTTCTTTCTTCAGTTCCAAGTTCTGCAGTAATTTTCGTCTGGAGGATAGAAATACCGTGTTTACTGACGTTAACAGATAATGCAGTCGGTTTAATAAAAGACCATGGACAATCGCTGTAGAGTAAATGTTTTAAATAATATGTTCTTCTTTTCCCATTGTTATACCATTTTATCTTTTATAATACTTCCAATAAATAGATCGTGATATTTTCATGTTTTCTTCTCGACAAATTTCTGCACCTTTCAAATTTTAGGTTAGTCCGATCCGATTTCCGTCTGTTGACGTACACTCTTTGAAACAAGTTACCTCTCATCAGCGATGCCAGATGTCGAATATAAAATTATGGTACAACGATGCCAGAATTATGGAATTTTAGGGCAAATTATGGTACAATAATATATATGCATATTTTTTTATAATTAAATAAGAAGTACTGTGATATTTTTCGGAATTTGAAAGAAAAAACCCAGAAAAAAGCCATTTAATGAGAGGACTTGACATATTCGCTGAATAGTTTTGCGAATAATATTGAATGGAAGAATCGATGGAAATTATGGTACAATTATTTATTATGGTACAATTATGGAATGCTCTAAATTTGAGGTATAAATTATGGTACAATTCCATAATTATGGTACATCTGGCATCGCTGCCTCTCATCGAGCGAAACTATCGTCGAAGACGATCGATAAACGGGTTTTCACGTTCGGCCAATCAGGAGAAAGCACGAACATTAACTCTAGTTAGTGCCGCCCACTTTCTAAAGTGGGGGGTATTTCGATGTGGTGACTCTTCGATGCAGTAAAGTTCGATGCAGTAGAGCTTCTGTGCAATGAGTCTTTCATGTCGTGCACCCTACTCAATGTCTGTAATTTCGATTTTTTTGCAGATAATGGTCTCAAACCATTTTGTTCGATTCCCTGATGAATTCAAGGACAAATTTCATTCTGTCCAGCCGGCCTTCTAGCCGTTGCCACGATAACTTGAGAACGGAAAGAGATAGTGACTTGAAATTTTCAGGGTAGGTGGCGCGTCCCAATACGACGGACAAATTGGTTAATGGGCATAATCGGCCCAATGGTTTCCGAGTAATAATTTTGTTTTCAACCAATACAAATCCGATCGAACTGAAACGTGGCGAGTAGTTGTAGAATACAAACTAAAAAAAAAGTTGTGTATCTGAAGGCGACATTTGAGTTTGTTAATATAGGCATAATCGGCCGAACGGTTTGATGTTATACCCATCTGAAATTAGGTTATTATTTCCTCAATAACCCGAAAAATACTGATCCAATCCAATTCAAACATAGTTATTGGTTGTATAATGCCCACGCGAAAATTCTTGCAAATCAGAGTCTACATCTACATGGAGCTTTGATGCAACAGCCATCTATTCTCCGCCATAACACCTAATCACAGAAATCAAATATATAGAGTTTTTCGATAGCTTTTAACGAAGGTTCATAAGAAGGAGACTGGAATGCTGACTGGGAATCACGACTGATTACTCCTAAAGGACGCAACTTGTTGAAGGTAATAATGAACAGAAATCTAGACGCAGTTCCTTCAGGAACACCAACTTACTGGCCAACTGATCCAAACAAAATCCCAGACCTTGTCGACTTTTCCATCACGAAAGGTATTGCAAATGGCTACCTTCAAACATAATCAACCCTGGATCTATCATCAGATCATTCGCCCATTTTGCTGAACCTAAGTACAACTGCTAAATTCTGGAAGACTAAACCTACTCTCACAACACATGAGACAAACTAGAACCCATTTCAACAAATTAAACTGAAAACATTAAACTGGATATAAAACTCAAAGTTCCTGAAGATTTGAAAGAAGCCTCCAAATATATCGTAGAAATTATTCAGATTGCAGCCTGGGATAGCACACCAACACACTCTGAAGAAGATGGAAAAAAGAAATTACCTCCGCACATTCGAGAACTGCAAAACGACAAGCGAGAGGAAGATGGCAGAGATCTCGTAATTGGGCAGATAGAAAAGACTACAATTACCTAACCAGAAAACTGCACAAGATACTCCAATTCACAATTCCAACACCACATAGAGAACATTGACAATAACGGTGATCACAACATCTGGAAAGCAACCAAAAAAGTACAAAAGGCCAATAAATCCTGAACATGACGTAAGATCCTATAGACCCATAAGTGTCCTACCAATCTTGGGAAAACTGTTCGAGAAACTGCTATTCAATAGATTGAAGAAGGACATGGACATGAACACACTTATACCCAATTATCAACTAGGTTTTAGGGAAAACCACTCTACAATTCACCACATACACCGTGTAATGAACACTATTTCAACGAGCTGAGAAGAGAACAAATATTGCACTCCTGTATTCATGGATTCATCTCAAGCTTTCGATAATGTATGGCACAACGGACTTCTTTTTTACAAATTGAATAAACTCCTTCCCCAACCGTATTATCTAATGCTGCAATCCTATCTTACGGATCGACACTTCGCCGGGAAATATGGTGATGCTATATCAAGTCTAATTCAAATAAAAGCAGGAGTTCCACAAGGAAGTATATTGCGTTCACTGCTATACCTATTATATACATCTGACATTCCAGAAAATCCAAATACCACATTAGCCTCATTTGCAGATGATATAGCGACACTTACATCTCACGAAAATGCTGATAAAGCCTCCAAAATCCCCCAGGAACAACTGATTGAGTTGGGACAATGGTATCGAAAATGGCGGCTCACTATCAACGAAACAAAGTCAGTACAAGTCACATTCACCAATAAAAGAAACATATGCCCCCGGTCCAAATCCATGATATCCAAGTTCCAGTTAAACAGAAGCAAAATATCTTGGCATTCATCTAGACCAAAGCCTCACTTGGAAACCACACTTATCATCTTAGCCAAAAAAACACAAATAAACATGAAGATCAGACAAATGTATTGGCTCATAGGAAAACAATCCAAATTGTCCCTTAAGAATAAAATACTGATCTACAAGGCTATAACAAAACCGATATGGACATACGGCATACAATTCTGGGGATGTGCTAAGAAATCAAATATACAAATAATACAGAGACTCCTGTCCAGAATACGCTTGATCAAACTACATCATACATAATGATTTGATGATACCGTTTATTGATGATGAAATCAAAAAACGTACAACAAAATACCATCAAAATCTTGAAGGACATGACAATAACCTTATAGATCAACTGGCACAAAACCTCTTCAGAAAAAGAAGACTACAGAGAACTTGGCCAATTGACTTTAATTAAAGTATTGTACAGAAGTATCAATATTGTTTGATAACTTCTTCATGTCATTTACTCAATACTTATGAATAGTAGATGGTAAATTTCAATAAACGTATTAAAAAAAAATTCTTGAGGATCGCATCAAATTTTTAAAAAATCATTGAAAAAAGTACTATATCTCAGAAACTATTCGACCAACATCGCTGAAATTTTGTGAGGGGCTTCACCTAACTCTACTAACAAGTTCCACGTTTGAACACGATCGGATCTATATTGTTGTAGATCCGAGCAGCCTTGGATGAGTTCATCAGTAGCTGGATAGGTGACCGTTGCCTCGATAAGTTTCGACCGAAAAGAGATAGGGACTTCCAATGTTCAGGGTAGGTTGCGCATCCGAATGAGAGAGTTAAGTTCGTTGTTGGGCACAATCGGCTCAACGGTTTCGGAGTTATACCCATCTGGAATATTATTTTCTCGATAACTCAAAAAATACAGACCTGATCAGATTGAAGCTTGGTAATAACTAGTTGTAGAATATCGACATAAAGACGCGTGCGAAATTTCGTAAGGACCGTGCCACTAAAAAAGTTTAAAAAACTTTATATATCTCACGTAACTTGAGAACGGCAAGAGATAGCGACTGATTCTTGAAATTATATTCAAAATAAGGCTAAAACGAACCTATGTTTGTATGAATAATTTGACTGCAAATCAAGCATAATATAATAGATTTATCTCTTTAAATATAGACATTCAATTAGAAAACAGCCTGTATAATCATTAAACTCAAAAAACACTTGTAATTACTGCGGAGACTTATATTCCGTTATGGGTACGTAACCGTGAATAAAGACCGAACTTGAGGACATACCAAGAGAACGAATATTGTCCATATTACAATTTATTTCAAGTAGCTCACCTTCATGCGCCTTTTTCCCGATATGGGTCAAATCTCAGGAGAAAGATCATTGTTGATGCATAACCCATAACACGTAACATACTTGCTGAACGTAAGTACGACCTTGATCAATATCGCTTATGGATCTAAGAAATCATAACACTAGGAGAAGCTTTGGTCTGCTAATGTTTAAATTGATTCAGTTCTTTAATTCTATTTTCATATATTTTAGCTATTAGTTATTCCATAATACAACGGGAAAAATTGTGACTTTTCAAGACAGCTGCATTGATCAAGGTAGACGAAATCGGTAAGTGGGCCACTCATGCTCACTATCGAAACTCTCGCTTACATGATTCACCACCTTTTTGATTAATTTTAGTTCAGAAATTATTTCGGGTTATTAACGTACCTATTTCATTATTTGTATTGGCGTTTCAACATAAAATATACCCCGAAGTCAGGAGCTTTTACGCGCATGTTCTATTGTCTACTCACCTCTATTGGACACTGTTAAGAATTTAGCATCGATATACTGCGTTCGTTAATACTCATAATCGGCCAAACGGTCTTGGACTTATACCTATCTGAAGTTTTGTTGTTATTTCTTCAATAACTCAAAACATACAGATTCGATCCAAACATGATAATTAGTTGTGGAATGCCGACACACAAATTTTTGTGCACTAGAAATTTTGAAAAATATCATTGAAAAAAATTCTCAGTAACTATAAGTTTGATATCACTGAAATTTTGCGAGATACATCAAAACTTTACATGCGAGTTCCAAAGTTGAACACGATCGGGTTTATATTGCTGGAAATCCGAGAAGCATTGGTTGAGTTCAGTAACTGGTTGGGCGATTGTTGATATGATAACTCTCCAATGGAAAGAGATAGGGGCCGAAGTCAGGACCTTTTACGCGCATGTTCTATTGTCTACTCACCTCTATTGGACACTCTATAGAATTTAGCATCGGTATATTGGGTGTCCCAGTATACATGTCCCAATGGATTATCTAAGCCATTTCAAAAAGTTGAAAATTTTATAATTTTCAATTCGTTCAAAAAACCTTGAACTGAGAAAAACAAAAATTGAAAGTCATTTCGGTTCAACCGGAAGTGACTCTGACTTTTTTATCTCAAATAGCACACTATATATTTTTTGCGATTTTTTATTTCTACTCGAAATTACCTTTCCAACAATGTACCACTCTTTCCGCCGTATTCACAAATCATTCAATCTCCGTTAAGTCCTAACTGAGATCCTTAGTTAAGGATAAAAAATAAGAATCGCAACCTCAGGTAACGTATGTAACGATGGTGAAACAGGCTTGTTTCACGTTAATTTTCACATCAACTGAGGTTGCGATTCTTATTTATCCTTAACTGAGGACATCAGTTAGGACCTAACGGAGATTGAATGCCTTGTGAATACGGCGGATTGTGTTTTACATTTGATTTGATGGTGAAAACGTCAATTGAAATGTGAGCGAAGTGATAAAAGTTTCAGAAGCTTATTTTGAAATTATTTGGTCTTACCAATTTCTTAGAAGATACTTATATTTCGGTACAGAATACGAAGTAAGGGGTCTGAATGAAATGATGTTCTGTACCAAAATATAAGAATCTTCTGTTAAATTGCTGAGATGAATCAATTTCGGAGAAACTTCTGTGATTTTTCTCACTTCGCTTACATTTCGGAATATACATTAAAAGTTACAAATTCACGTATTCAAATTATTATTTTTTTATTATTATTATTATTATACTGATCCTCCTGGGTCTTCCACAAGGAGACCCCTCATAAGCTCTAAGAGCTTGACCTGAGTTAGGAGAACCAGTTGTGTTCTGTGTAGGCTTTGTTACTGTGTCCTTACGCCACCTTAGGCACAGCAATGTTAATTTTTGACCCAACAGCGAATGGTGGCGATTACCGTGACTAGAAAATTTCTTTCCTAGCCTAGGAATTGAACTTGGGGCTTCCGCTCCCAAGTCAATTACTCTACCACTGAGCCAACCGCACTAAATGTTTCCATGGTGACATGAATTATTATTGAAGTCAAAAATAAGATTACACAAAATATTGTAACCTACCGCAATTTTCTCAGTTTCAAAATTCAATTGACGTTTTCTCCATCAATTCAAATTTAAAATACAAAGTGTGATAGATCGTTAGAAAGGTAATTTTGAGTAGAAATATTAAATTGCAAAAAATATACAGGGTGCTATTTGAGATAAAAAAAAGTCAGAGCCGGTCGAACCGAAAGTGACTTTCAATTTTTGTTTTTCTCAGTTGAAGGTTCCTTGAACGAATTGAAAATCATAATATTTTCAAATTTGTATCTTTTGAATTGGTTGAGATAATACATTGGAACATGTATACTGGGACACCCGGCATACCGTTATCTCAGCTTTTATAATATATGAATACATATCATAACATTTTAAAGATAGACGTAACGGGAGAATCGTCTATGATCACAAAATTTTTAATTCTGACATATGTATTCTATTGGAATTGAAATACGAAAAAACTTACGCCTCAAGTAATTCCAGGATACGATATTCACGAAATTCCGCGAAAATTAGTGGGTCGATATTCTACAAGTAATCATCTTGTTTTAATTGGATCAGATTTGTATATTTTGAGTTATAGAGGAAATAACAAAAAAATTTCAGATGGGTATAGCTACAAAACCATTTAGCCGATTATGCCAATTAATCAAACCAAATGTCGCATTCAGATGCGGAACCTATCCTGAAAATTGAAAGTCGCTGTCTTCTTCCGTTCTCAAGTTATCGTCAGATAAATAGTATTATTTAATATGTTTTTTTAAGTTTTCTAGTGATATGATTCTCACAAAATTTCGCACCGTCTTCGTGTCCGTATTCTACAACTAGCTACTAAGTTTCAATTAGATCCGATCTGAATTGGTTGAAGACGAAATTAGTACTCAGAAACCGTTGGGCGGATTATGCCTATTAACGAATTTGTCGGATTGAACGCGCCACCTACTCTGTAACTTTCATCTCGCTATTTCTTTCCGTTCAAAAGTTATCGTTGCAACGGCCAGCCGGAGAGAATCAAATTTGACCACGAATTTTTCATCAGTGAGTCGAACCTAATCATTTGAGACCATTTTCGGCAACAAAATCGAACGATAGGGATATTTGGGCAAAATGATAGCGCTGTTCCCCAGAACATGCGCACAACAAAGGAACTTCCCGTACCTAATCTGTTTCCATTTAAATTTACATACACGCAACATACATACAACTATTTTTGCGCGAATGTTCTGCGGAACAGCGTGCTATTATTTCGCCAAAATATCCGTAACGTTCGATTTTTTTACCAAAAATTGTCTCAAACGATTAGGCTCGACTCATTGATGAAGAATTCGAGAATACCCTGGAAATTTCCAGGGTAGGTGGCGTCCAAATACGACGGAAAAATTCGTTAATGGGTATAATTGGCCCAACGGTTTCCGATTACTAATTTTATCTTCAACCAATACAGATCCGATCGATTTTAAACTAGGTAACTAGTTGTAGAACGCCAACATGAAGGCGTATGTGAAATTTTATGAGGATCGTATCACTAGAAAATAAAAAAAATATTATTTATCTCACGATAACTAGAGAACTGAAAAAAATAGCGACTTGAAGTTTTTATTCTAAGTTGCACATCCGAATGTGAAATGTTTGTTTATTAATGGTTATAATCGGAGGCATAATCTATAGAACAGTTTTGCAGTTATAGATATCTGAAATTTTATTCTTATTTCCTCAATAACTCAAAAATACGTAAGGATCGTACCACTAGAAAATTTCAAAAAAATTATATATATCAGAAAACTATCCGTTTGAGATCGCTGAAATTTAGCGAGAGCATTTAAAACCCAACATTACAGCCAAGTTCTAAATTTGAACACGGTCGGATATATATGTTGTTGGAGATCCGAGCCGCCTTGGGTGAGTTCACGAGCTGGATGGGTGACCGTTGCCACGATAACTTTCGAACGGAAAGAGATAGCAACTTGCAATTTTCAGAGTAGGATGCGCATCCGAATGTGACTTGTATGTCCGTTAATTGTATACTAACTACCTATAGAATGCCGACACGCTAAATTTTTGCGGAAGTTCGTGAATATCGTATGTTGAAATTACACGACACGTAATTTGTTCGTATAATATTAGATATTTAACGAACTTCAATTCTAATAGAATACACATGTCAGAATTAAAAAATCTGTGATCTTAGACGATTCGCTCATTGCTGAAGTATGTCATTAAAATAGTAAAAATGAAATGTATTCATATCTTATAAAAGCTGAGAAAATGGTCTATATCGATGGTAAATCTGATCAAGATGTCCAATAGAGGTGAATAAAACATTATCAACACTAATTTTTTCAGCTGAAATTCCGCACATATCTTCGAGCCACCATTTTATCGATCGAAATCGTATGAGGCGTGAACAGATAATGGAACATGCGCGCAAAAGCTCCTGACTTCACGCCAGTGCTTGAACTGATTTATATTTCATAATATGTTACGCAGGCTGATATAAATAATTTACCGTTTTCTGAAGAAAATTACTGTAAAGAATCAGAATCAGAGATTATCAAACAGATAGCGGGAAACAATGGATATGGAGTTACTCAGGAAAATGTTGAACAAAATACAATTTGTGTCATGTTTCTAAAAAATGGTAATTTTAGGTATAACTTCAGACATAGTGCGTGTTTGCGTAAAACTGCTAGGAGATCAAAATAATCAAAATTATCAAAAAATATCGCTCCGAAATGCCATACGAGATGTTAAGAATAATGAAAAAGTCACGAAAAAAAAATTGGTTCAAGCACTGACGTGAAGTCAGAAGCTTTTGCGCGTATGTTCTATTGTCCATACTTCTGTATTGGACACCCTTAATCGAATTTACCATGGTAAATTATGTTGTCCATTCTCCTGTATTGGACACTCTCAATTCGAATTTACAATGGTAAATTCGAATTAAGTGTCCAATACAGGAGAATGGACAACATAATTTACCATGGTAAATTCGATTAAGGGTGTCCAATACAGAAGTATGGACACTCTCAATTCGAATTTACAATGGTAAATTCGAATTAAGTGTCCAATACAGGAGAATGGACAACATAATTTACCATGGTAAATTCGATTAAGGGTGTCCAATACAGAAGTATGGACAATAGAACATACGCGCAAAAGCTTCTGACTTCACGTCAGTGCTTGAACCAATTTTTTTTTCGTGACTTTTTAAAAATTTTCTAGGGGTACGGTTCTTGAAATTTTTTTTTTCGTCATTTTTTTCAAATTTTCTAGGGATACGATTCTTACAAAATTTTAAACACGTCTTTATGTTGATTTTCTACTACTAGTTACCAAGCACCAATTCGATCGAATATTTATTTTTTGAGTTATCAAGGAAATAATATTCCAGGTGGGTATAACTCGGAAACCGTTAGACCGATTATGCCCAAAAACGAACTCAACACTCTCTTTCGGATACGCAACCTACCCTGAAAATTGCAAGTCCCTATCTCCTTTCGTTCGAAAGTTATCGAGGCAACGGTCACCCATCTACTAAACTCGCACAAGAATGCTCGAATCTCCAACAATATTTAACCGATCGTATTAAAACTTGAAACTTGGCAGTAGAGTTAGGTTATGAAGGCTCTTGCAAAATTCCAGCAATTTCAAACGAATAGTTACTGATATATAGAATTTTTTTTTTTATTTTCAATGATTTATTAAAAATTTTCTACAAATGCTATCCTCACCAAATTTTGCAAACATTTCCGCGTTGGCATTCTACAACTAATAACCATGTTTGAATTCAATCGGTTTAGTACTTTTTGAGTTAATGAGGAACAAAAACCACGAAATTTCAGAAAATTTCAGATGGCTATAACTCTGAAACCGTTTGGCCGATTATGCTCATAAACAAACTGAAATGTCGCGTTCTGGTGTTCATCCTAACCTGAAAATTTCAAGCCGCTATCTCATTCCGTTCTCAAGTTATCGTGACAACAAAAATATTTTTTAATAATTTTTTAAAAATTTTCTAGCCATACGATTCGCACAAAATTCCACAAACGTGCTTAAGATCATATTCTACAACTACCCATCAAGTTTCAATTCGATCGGATTTATATTGGTTGAAAACAAAATTATTACTCGGAAACCACTGGGCCGATTATGCCCATTAACGAACTTGTCCGTCGTATTGAGATGCGCCACCTACCCTGAAAATTTCAAGTTGCTAGCTCTTCTCGTTCTCAAGTTATCGTGGCAACGGCCGGACGGCCGGACGGACAGAATCAAATTTGACCTCGAATTCTTCATTGGGGAGTCGAACTTAATCGTTTGAGACCATTTTCGTCAAAAAATTCGAAAGTTACAGACATTTGGGCAAAACTATAACGCGATGTTCCCCAGAACATACGCGCAAAAATTCCTTATGGGAGGCAGCCGAAGCATACAGGGTAACAAAATCTACATTACATGACGCAATTACAGGCACTCATACAAAAACAGTAGGAGGTGCTCTTTCATCAGCTGAATAACACAGACTATGTTTAGCTGTAACCACAGTTGCCGAATGGGATTTTTCCCTTACTGAATACGATATTTGGCTAGTTGTCAAACAATATTAGGACAAAAAGGGCTTAATTCAAAGAAATTCCATGATAACTTCATTATATTAATTTCCAATTGCGCAATATTTATTTTGCTCATTTTCTTTCTTTCCCTTAGTTGATAGTTTGTTTTATTCATATTATGTTTGAAAAAATGGCCAAATTAAGTTGATTTAAAATTATGTGTTTGTTTTGTATATTTTCTGAGAATAAAAGCCTGTTTTACTGATTTTTTTGAAACTTAATGACTCAAAAAATAATAAATATTGTGCCCGATTTCTAGGGGGTGTCCGAAATCACCACACCTATCAAGGTGACTTCGGACACAATTTGACATGAAAAGAAAAGGATTTTTAAAATATTTTTACCCACTTAAAATATTTTGTTATGTTCCCTAAGGATGAAGGTACCATCTGCTTCAAATTTTATGAAATTATCATTAACTGTTCAAATTTCACTCGGGAAAAAGTGTGAAAATCGTCCGAAAACACCGGACTCGCTCAGAAATCATCTAAAATGAAACAAAATTTATATGTCCAACTGTTCATGTAAAAATGAATAATAAAGTAAAAATTCTTATAAAAAAAAACATCCAACATTCTAAAATAGGTACTGATTTTTATCGCATTATTCTGTATCGAAATATAAGAATATAAGGTTCTTTTTCATGATCTACTTTTGGCAAACTGCCGTAATATAGTCACAATCGAGTTTTTATAGTGCGTCATATTCTATGCAGGGTGCCTCATTGGTAAATGAATACGGTAACCAGAGGTAGAACTATCCTAGACGAGTCCCAAAAACCTTTATATAATAGATCTAATCAATTCCATAACTGAGATACAGGGGGGTTCATGTATTCACCAATATTTTCTGATAACTTTTGAACCTTGAAGGGATTCCCATATTTGTTTCTTACATGGATCGGGATTTTTTCGAGTAATTTGAATATGAATCGATTGACCTGTGAAAGTGAATTATATGTTCCAAATATTAATGAACTATACTGGGTATGGTTAAAAGATATGAGAAATTGAAAATATTGTTGAATACATTAACCACCCAGTATCGCGGTTATGGATTTGTTCCGTACTATCATCATAGTCTTTTGTACTAGCCTAGGGTAGCTCTACCTAAAGTTACCGTATTTATCAATGAAACACCCCGAATATAAAAGTAATAATTCATCTAGGTTTTCATGACTCAGATTGGACCTTATATTTGTTCATATTTTTTTTAGGGCCTAGAAGAATCGTTCGTCTGACGCGTTTGAAATAGGTATTGTTTTATAAATTTCAAAAAGTGTTAAAATATTTGGGAAAGTTGCTTCTGTCTATTTGGACGACCTCAAACTATTCATGAATTGAGTTTTTGATTGAAATTTTACATAATTCTTGATAATTTATAATTTTATTTTTCAATCATTCTTTGATGTCTTCAATATCCTTCTTATGTCTCACTCAAAGAGTTGATTGATGTTTCGGTTTCATTCTGATCTAGTGTTCAAAAACATTTGAATGCAGATGTTGCTTCTCCGTAACATTCGATTCTTTTTCTATAAGGTCCTAAGAAATATTAGTAGATATTACAATGAATACCCTCAATTCTGAATCTTCCATTTTATTCTTGTACGATTTTGTTTTCACCTGTTCCATCGTAAAAAAAAATTGCTCTGTTTCACTCTTTTCAGTTAATTTTTTCAGTGAATATTTTTCTTATCCTTACTTCGCAGAAACGTTTTTTCGTTTCTAACTCTGTTTCATGAAAGTGTTCTCATATTTCAGCAATGAAAGTCAAAAGAGACGTCATCAGTTCTACTCCAACTGGGATGTTAATGATATAATATATATAATAAGAGTGCGGCGCATTTGATAATTTTTTATGATTTTATGATGGTTGAACTTCTCGCTATTTTCCTTGTTCCTGACAATATTGAGTTATCATTGGGTACTTTGATTGTTTGATTTTTTTTCTTAAAAAACCTAAACACCGCCTTTAAATCTTGGCACCTTAGGCCTTACGGCCTAGCGACGCCTCTTACCCCCTAGCGACGTCACTTCGAGCATGAGCGTAGACATCTTTCTTTTCGCATAATTATTCTGAAAATTTTACATCTTTAGCTATCGAAATTAATAAACCAAGTGATCAGTGGATAAACCGGCACTGTCCTGAACACTTTTAGGTGAAGAATAGCAATCGGAATATATCGTTGATGTTTTATAGGCTGATAAGTTCATCATTTGAAGCCAACAAAATATTTAATGGTCCTAGTCACCAATAATCACCTACCTGAATCTTGAATGATTCAGGTCAATCGAAAGATTCAAGAGCAACCTAAGTACTCATCGTGACCGAAATCAGTCCAAGCATTAATTTTGTGTTCCGTGTATTCGAGAAACAGTCAACTTCTGGGCGCGGAATTTACATGTAATGAATTACAATACGTCGTGCACGTAATTTGACTTTCAACCAACTATGAATATTAAAGAATGTCGCCAAACCAATTCTTCTCTAGTTCAGTGGGACAGCAAATATTTCTGACTAGCTATCGCTCTCGTAGCTTCAATTCCATTCACCAATAATGAGATGATGTTGACGTATTTATTTTTGGCGCTATGTTGTTCGTCGGGTCATCTCGTTATCATTTTGTCCAAATACATCTGTAATTTTGAAATTTTTGGATGAAAATGATCTTAAACGATTTGGTTCGACTCACTGATCAAGAATCTGTGGTCAAAATGGATTATTTCAGGCCGGCTGGTCTGGCCGGCCTTTGCGACGATAACTGTCGAACGGAATGAGCTAGACAGTTGAAAGTTTCAGAGTAGATTTGGGAGATAGATATCTCGGTTTAGTTCGTTAGTGGGCAAAATCAGACGAACAGTTAGGGAGTGTCGAAAAAAAAATTTTTGTTACATTACAAATTTCAAATCCATTTTTTTTAAGATGCAGTTTCATCCATTGATATAATTTTCAACCCTAACAAGCTAATACTTTCGTAAATATGTTTTTTAAAAATTTTAATATTTAATCGTAATTCTATGTTTATATATATAAATATATATATATGAATGATCTGTGTTCATACATGTCAACTTATCAACAGATAAGAGACATGTCATATTCATTTCTAGTTTTATTCAAAATTCTTGATATTAAGTATAACCTGTTCCAGAAAACAAATAACAGCAATCGAATATTATGAGGATTATAGGATATTGGATAATCCATGTGATGATGCAAATATATACTTTCGTAAGTTATTCAAATTGGATTCAGAATATCTCCAGTAAAAACAAAACTCGAATATTGGCTAAGTCTCAATTGATATAATATAATTTTCAGAGTAGATCTGAGGAGAAGTTCGTTTTTGCGTAGAATCGATCGGGTAGTTTCGTACTAATAATTTTTGGCACTCCTGTTTTTTTAATAACACTTTTTTGAATTTAATTTCTGTTATGATCCAGTTCTATCATAAGTATCCATTGATATCATTCTCAACTCAGAGAATCCAATACTTTCGGAGATATGATTTGTCAAAGTTTGAACAAGAGCGCCAAAGCTCCTGTCCACAGGGCTTTCCCACATTTTTCTGTATGCATTTGAATTCATGTCACAAATTACAGCTATGTTTGCGCGCATGTTCTGGGAAATATCGCGTTATCATTTTGCCCAAATGTCTGTAGTTTTCGATTTTTTGCCGAAAATGGTCTCAAACGATTGGGTTCGAAATCCTGATGAAGAATTGTGGTCAAATTTTATTCGGTCCGGCTGCCCGGCCAGCCGTTACCACGATAACTTGAGAAAGGAAAGAGATAGCGACTTGCAATTTTCAGGGTAGGTGCGGCGCGTATCAATACGACGCACAAGTTCGTTTTTGGGCATAATCAGCCCAATGGTTTCCGAGTAATAATTTTGTTTTCAACCAACCAATACAAATCTGATCGAATTGAAACTTGGTGATAGTTTTAAAATACAAACATAAAGACGCTCGTGGATTTTTGTGAGAATCGTATCACTAGAAATTTTTTAAAAAATTATTAAAAAATATTATTTATTTCAGGATAACCTAAGAACGGAAAGAGATAGCGACTTGAAATTTTTAGGTCAGGTTGCGCATCTGAATGCAACATTTGAGTTTGTTTATAGGCATATTACTCAAAAAGTTCAACTGCCAACGCTTCACTGATGGCAGGATGTTTGAAACCAAGTATTATAATTTCGTTTACTATACATGCGGACTCTTTTACCTATCTTTTAACGTGGCAGGATTGTCAAGTAATATATTACTGAAACAATTCCACTCCTAACGCAGCCCTGATGGCCGGATATTTGAAACCGACTATTAGAAATTCCTTTACTATACAGACAGACCCTTTTAACCATATTTAAATGTGGCAGGATTCTTAATAAAGATATTACTCAAAAAATTCCACTGCCAACGCTTCCCTGATGGCCGGATATTTGAAACCAAGTATTATAATTTCGTTTACTATACATTCAGACCCTTTTACCAATGTTTCAACGTGGCAGGATTCTCAATAAAGATATAACTGAAAACCTGACGCTGCCCTGACGTCCGGATATTCTAAACAGAGTATTAATATTACTTCTACTATCCAGACAGACCCTTTTACCAATCTTTTAACGTGGCAGGATTCTCAATAAAGATATTATACCAAACGGTTCCGGAGTTATACTCATCTGAAATTTCGTTGTTATTTTCTCAATAACTCGAAAAATACGAAACCGATCCAATTCAAACATGGTTATTTGTTGTAGAGTGCCAACGTGAAAATTCTTGCGAAATTTCGTGAGGATCGTATCATCAGCAAAAAAAAATCATTGAAAAAAATTATATATACTTATCAGAAACTATTCATCCGATATCGCTGAAGCCGCGAGAGCCTTCAAAACCTCTACTGTCTGTCAAGTTCCAAGTTTGAACACGATCAGATCCATATTGTAGGAGATCCGAGCAGCTTTGTGTGAGTTCAGTAGCTGGATGGGTTACCGTTTATTCGATAACTTTCAAACGAAAAGAGATAGGGACTTGCAATTTTTAGGGTGGGTTGCGCATCCAAATAGGAGAGTTAAGTTTTTGGGCATAATCGGTCCAACGGTTCCGGAGTTATACCCATCTGGAATATTATTTCCTCGATAACTCAAAAAATATAGACTCGATCGAATTGAAGCTTGGTAACTAGTTGTAGAATATCAACATAAAAGCGTGGCTAAAATTTTGTGAGGACAATATTATGTATGTCACGATTCCACGAGAACGGAAAGAGACAGCGACGAATTTTCAGGGTAGATTGCGCATCCGATTAAGATATTTAAGTTCGTTAATGTTGTTTCACCTATAACTCAAAATATATAGAAATCTGATCCAATTGAAACTCTGTGATTACTTGTAGAATGCTGACTCACAAATTTTCGCGGGATCTCGTGAATATCGTATCCTGGAGTGACTTGAGGCGTAAGTTTTTTCGTATTTCAATTCCAATAGAATTAAAAATTCTGTGATCATAGACGTCACTGAAGTCCGTCATTGAAATGATAGGAAATGTATTCATATATTATAAAAGTTGAGAAACCGTATTAATCGATGCTAAATTCGTAGTGGTGTTGAATAGAGGTGAATAGACAATAGAACATGCGCACAAAAGTTTCTGACTTCACGTCAGTGCTGGAACCAATTTTTTGCGTTCGATTCCACTGTATTTCATTGTAAATAGATGTGGATGTTTACGTTCCAAAATATTCGAAAGGAAATAATAATATCAGTCTTAGGAACTAATTTATTAACACTTATTCACAAGTAACGTTTCGAGGAAGAGAACCAAGTTTCTCGACACGTTGTTTGTGAATAAGCGTTGATAAATAAGTTCCTTAAGACTGTTAATATTATATCCTTATTTCATTGCATTCCAGGTGATATATTCATCCATGAATTTTTACTTTCAGGCAGAGATGAGCTGTATACCTTTGCAAAAACATTTACATCCACTTATCTACGACAACCAATATCATTAAAGATATTATAGAATCAATTTACTAGATAATTTCGTTCTATCTATAAATACATAGTCCGACGTAAGGGGGGCACTTTTGAGTGCAGATTAAAACAGGAATTTACATCTGCGAAATTAATCTATCTCATTTGAGTTCACCTTTCACCAATGTTTCGACAAAATACCTGATTTCATGAAGGAAGATTAAGTACCTACATGAATTTCATTATTATTAATGTAATCGAGTTGTGGATAGAACAATCAGTGGCGTATTCACGGGGGGGGGGGATAAGGGGATATTCCCCCCCCCCCCCCCCAAGAAAGATCCATTGTTATGTCCAAAACTGCGAATTCTTCAATTAACGGTAAAACCCAAGGGAGTTGGAGAGTTCCTGACATTAATAAAATATTATTATTTGTTTCATATCCCACCCCCCCCCCCCAAGACAAATGTCTGGGTACGCCACTGAAAACAATTAGACTCTATTTTGAGATTGAAAACTTATGGAATAAGAGGACCAGCACTAAAATGGATAACCTCATACTTCAACGGAAGAACACAGCTGGTGAAAATACAAACAGAAAACCATATGGAACATTCAGAGAGACAGGAAATCATTTTAGGAATACCACAGGGAAGTGTAGCAGGCCCAATATTCTTCATATTAAACATGAATGATTTTGGCATAGGTAAAATATGGAGAGATAATAGAATATCAAGAATAAACTATACAGATGACACAAATCTCCTCTTAGTGGAATCCCTATGGCCGGACCTAAAAATCTTGATCGAGACTGTAATGAAAGAAGCGAGCAAATGGTTCGAACTGAATAATTTTTTGCTAAACAAGTGGAGTATAGGATTATAAAATTGTATAACCAGCTACCAAGAGACTTACAAGGAATAGGAGATCATAGAATATTAAAAAAAAGCTGTTCAAACATTTGCTGAACAGAGAACCCTACAGTCTGGATGATTGCCTGAGATGATCTAGACCGAAAACCTTTTTCTTCGAACGCAATTTCATTTCATTTCTGTTATGCACGCATGTATAATGTCTGGGATGATTTGAAATAAAGATGATATTATTATTAATTATATTATTATATATTTCCATTATCATATGGATTATCCAAGAGCTATCTACGAAAGCTGAGGTTATTTCTTTGGTATTTTGCATCCAATCATAATTTGTTTGACATGTTTCTTATCTGTAGATGAGATGACATGTATGAACACAGAACATGGTTTAATAGATACGGACGTAAATTTTGGATTACAGCATTCTGTGAAATCAATTTGTTAGAGATTCTTATGATGAAACTGCATTATCAAAAAAAATTGTATTTGGAATTTATAATGTAAAAAAAATGTTTTCGTTACTCCGAAACCATCAGGCTGATTTTGCTCAGTAACGAACCTATCCGAGATATTTATCTCCCAAACCTACTCTGAAAATTTCAACTGTCTAGCACTAGCTCATTCCGTTCGAGAGTTATCGTCTACGGCTGGCCGGCAGGACAGAATCGATTTTGACCACGGATACTTAATTAGTGAGTCGAACCAAATCATTCAAGACCATTTTCATCCAAAAATTCGAAAATTACAGACATTTGGGCCAATTGATAAGCACTATGTTCCGAGGAACAAGAGCGCCAAAAATAAATGTTGTCGATGACGAAAATAACGAAATCACAATTTTGGCATATTTTCGTGTGAACCCGAAAAATTCTCTAAACGTCGCTGGACTAGACCTAGGATTGTGTTGATCTAGCGTCAGGAGAATTTTGAAACAAGTTGGGGATGCACGGTGGCCAGGAGCTTTGGCGTGCTTGTTAAAATTCATAGCCAGAGTAGTCACCGATCCAGGTACTGAACTCGCCCAAGGTTATTTAGCTCCAGGAAAAAAAATATTTACTCTATATTTCCAACAATATAAATCCGACCGAGTTTAAATCTAGAACTTGGCTCTACACTATGGTTTTGAAGGCTATTGCAAAATGTAATCGATATCTGACGAATAGCTTCTGAGATACAGAATTGTTTTCAATAATCTTTTCAAAATTTCCTAGCCAAAAGGTCCTCTCAAGAATTTGTATAAATTGAATTTTATTGTTTGGATAGCATTTCAAGCAGAAAATGTTTCTATGTCGTACTGATGTTAGTTGCTATACCCCAAACATGTGTACTAAGTCACCATGTGGATAATTTTGGATATATTAAGAGAATACTTTAACTTTATGCCATAAAAGGGAATTGATAGTGAGCAGTATTCAAATAATTAAAATTATTGTATATTTCAAGAAAGGTCCATTTCAAGAATCTATTCATCAGGTTAAAATGCACAGATTTCTTGATAACGCAACATACTAGTTCAATTTGTTGAATTATTATCTACAGAGGCAATCTGTCTACTCAACAGAATTACAATTTTATGCTATGAAAATCGTGACATAATAATCAGTAATACTTTTCTTCAAGAATTCTATCCATTGCAAACTATCGAGAATAAGCAAAAATGTACTTCCATTTCACATGAAGAAATATTTCAACAGATAATATTCGTCAAAAGTTGCATATTGTTTTGATTAATTTTAAAAAGTAATAAGAAAATATCACAGAGTTGCATGGATACAATTATTATACTATAAAATACCTTAGCGTGGCTTGTCTACAAACATAGTACTTCTAGTTAGGCATCTTTGTTGTTCTGATAAACTACTCCACACATAACTGTGTGGTTGTGATTAGCATCCAATACCATATATATTAAAGGATGTTTATATTAACCAATTGCACTACCAACTATAAGAATATAAACAAACAATTGGGATAACCTTTGTTTATATTCTTCTAGTTTATAGGGTAATTGGTTGATCTAAACATCCTTTAATAGAATGATGGACGATATTGGCGGCTAATCACATAGTAATGTTTGGAGTAGTTTATAAGAACAGCAAATATGCCTAACCTAACTAGAAGTACTATGTTTGCAAACAAGACATTTAAAGGGACCACCACATCATATATCGAAATTGATATTTCAGAACCCTCCAGTAATTTTTATACTAATTAGTTGTGAATGCTCTATCGATCTTTGTTCAGCTACCACTCTGCAAAGAGGAGAAGAGTGTAAAAGGTGCTCAGCATTTCAGGCAAGTGTATAAGATACCTTGTCGATATAAATAATAATGCAATGTATGCAATATTATAAGATTAGAGTCAGCACTGCAATTAAGACTACCTACATAACAAAATAAATATTTCTTGATAAGGATAATTCTAAATGAATTGCAATGTCTCTTCTGACTTATCAGATATTAGTATGTATTCAAATCACGTAATAAATTAGTAAGATAACGCAAAAATCGATATTAGCATGTCGAACAATAAGAACTACACATCTCAGACAATATTTGTCTTCGATCAGTAAAATATGCTTACCGTTCATGAAATTTAATATACACGTAGGCAAATTAACAAGTCCAGAGCATTCCTGCCAATAGGGTCCTTCATAAATGGCTTCGTAGAATTAATATAATAATAATAATAATAATAATAATAATAATAATAGTTTATTCATGCGAATACAAATAAATGCTTACATACGTCAAATAGGAAAACAAAAATACAAAAAATAAAAGGTATGATCACATCATTCCTGGAAATCAGAAAAATCATTAGAAAAAAATTCTTCCAAGGAGTAAAAACATTTTCGCGTTAAAAAGTTTTTCACGGAGATTCTGAAGCGTTTCAAGTTAGTTATTTTCATCGTGGTTGGCAGTTTATTGAATAGTTTGGGCCCATAAAATGTTATCCCACATTTAATTTAATTTATTCGATGGAAATCGGTATGAACATGTGAACATGATCCCTTTGACGAGTACAATGATCATGCAACTCTTTGTTTGTCCTATATTCGTCTAAATGTAACCTCACATATACATCAAACATTGTAACATGTATAAACAAGGGACAGTAAGAACTTTATGATCTTTAAAAGCAGATCGACAGTCTTCTCTGTACCCGAGTTGGCTAATTATTCTGATAGCTCGCCTCTGTAGACCGAACAGTCGCTTTACATTCGCATCATGACCCCAACACAATATTCGATAAGACATTTTCGACTCTACAAATGCATGATACACATGCTTCAACACCGAATTCGAAACAACACCAACCAAGTTTCTCATTGCATAAATACAGGATGATACATGATGACACATGTTATCTATGTGCGAATTCCAGGATAATTTACTATCTATATGAAGACCTAGGAACTTGATCGGCTCAGTTGTAGTAATTCCGTCCATATCTCTCATTGAATAATACATAAACTCCGTTTTAGTTTCATTCAACCTGAGCTGATTGCTATGAAACCATTCCGAAACGACATTAAATGCTTCTCTCATAATACCAATCAGAAGTTCCTTAGATTTTGATCTTTTTAGTACCATTGTATCATCAGCAAAATTTACGAAATCAGCGTTTTTATCACTGTTTACAAGGTCATTTACATAAATGATAAAAAGAAGTGGCCCAAGGACTGATCCCTGAGGTACACCATATTTAACATCACATGTGTCGGATAATTCACTATTGTGATCTACACATTGTTTCCTATTTGTCAGAAAGGAATCAATGAGGTTAATTGCCCCCTGAACAACATTGTAGAATTTCAACTTTTCGAGGAGCTTCTCCTTGGAAAGGCAATCAAAAGCCTTGCTAAGGTCACAAAAAATTGCCCCTATGTATTCACCCCCACTGTAGCCCTCATTTATTACTCTAATCAGCTCTGCAACAGCAGCTGTTGTAGAGAGGGAACTTCTAAAACCGAACTGAGATTTGTTGAAGAGGTGGTTATTCTCAAAATATGTAGTCAACTGTTCTTGTATTACTTTTTCAAAGACCTTTGATAGAACAGAAATGATCAAAATTGGTCGGTAACTTTCTACTGCGTTCTCTGGGCCTTTCTTGTGCACAGGGACAACTCTGGCTAATTTGAGAATGTTGGGAAATGTGTTGTCTCTTATGCAAAAATTGATTAATTTTGTTAGCGGACTAATGATCTCATTAACCCGACTCTTGAGGATTTTACTGTTTAATCCGTGCAAATCTCGACTGCTTTTATTTTTTAGTGACATAATTATATCTCTGACTTTAACCTGAGATACAAGAGAAAATGCAAATTGAATACCATCCAACCTAGACCTAGACCCCATTGAACTGCAGTAATCACGAATGAAATCGGACGATGATTTTTCAGACGGTGGAGTTTTATAAACAACCTCTTCAGGCATTCTAATGAAAAAATTATTGAGATCATTAGGTGTTAAATTGCTTTCACAATCGCGACGTTTTTTTTAATAGGTTCGTGCTATTTCTTACGACGCTCCAAATCGCCTTCGGATTATAGTTCTGCTGTCGAAGGTAGTTATCATTGTGCTGTTTCTTTGCTTTTTTGAGCTCAAGTCGATAAAGTTTCAGATAATCTTTATAAATCTTCATAAAGTTTTTCGACCCATCAATTGTAGCAAGATCCCTATAAAAACATAATCTTTCCCTCATATTCTTCAAGTCACCGTTGAACCAAGAAATGGGCAACGTGTTGACACAATGATTATACCTTTTTTTTGGAAATGCTTGATCTGCACAATTCTTTAAAAGGGTGGTGAACATTGTGAACTTTATGTCAGTACAGATTTCCTCACTATCAATGAAACCCCAACATACATCTCGCACCAGGAACTTGAGAGTATCTATCCCCTTCTGCGTGACAGGTTTACACATTGTTATCTTAGTGGCATCATTTATTTTTTCCGCGAAAACATAACTAGTCTCTACACCCCGGTGATCAGAGAAGCCATGATCAACTACACCGCCAATGCTCTCAGAAACGTTAGTAAAGACATTGTCCAAACATGCCCTACCTCTAGTCGGTGACGTCACAATGTAGTGTAGCCCATATACCGCGAAAAGGTCAATCATCGCAGATCTGTTTGGACTGTTAGTTAAAAAGTCGACGTTATAGTCCCCCAACACAAACACGCAACAATCAGAGCCTGCAATCTTCTCCAAGATATCTGCGGTCAAATCGAGAAATTTTCCAATGCTACCTGATGGAGGACGATCCACTGTTATTATTATAAGTTTCAATTTTTTGGACTGAATTGCTCATACCTCTAATTCCGTTTCTACGGACATTGAATTAATATCATCCCTAGGTTTAAAAAGACCCACACGAGAATCCCTTACAGCGGCTGCCACGCCACCATGAATATGGTACTTACGAGAATAATGGGAAATAATTTTATAATTATGTATACAAATCTGCTCCAATTCATTAATTGACAACCAATGTTCACTAAAAAGAATAATATCATGATTAATATTTGAGGCTTCAATCAGTTCAACTTTATTCTGGAGGCTTTGAACATTCATATGTAGGATATTAAATTTGATACATTTTTCTTTTATGTGTTCGAATTTTTCCCCCTCCTCTGAAAACAATTTTGAAAATTAAAGGGTCTGATCACCGCACCAGTTGGCCAGAAGTCCTTATCACTTAATGACTTATAAATTTCAGCATTAGGAGCGCCTATACTGAAAGCAGAGTTTGATCCTACTGTATTTAGTTTCTTAACAGTAATTCCTTCCGTAGTTTCCAAATTTCTGAGGTATGCTAACACTGACTCTTCTGAAATGTTACCTGCAATTTTTCCAAGTTACAACCACTGTATTCTAGGCGCACCCATAATAGTTGGTGTTTTTTCTGTTTTCGGGGCATTTAGTCCAGTGCAAATTGTGCCCTTTTGAGATTTTCGTCGGCGTCTTTCATTCACCAATTTCCATTCATATAGGTCGGTGGATGTGGAATTCCTTCCATTTACATCTTCGAAAACATTTGTGGGTGTAGCCTGTTTATGTATGGAAATGTCATCTGGCTGTTTATCAATATGTTTGTGTTCTGCGTACGCATCCTTCTGTGGGAATCTCTTTCTGTCATTTGGAAATTTGTTACCATCTTTCTGCACAATATCACTCCATAAGTTGCCAGACTGGTTTCCTACATCTGAAGAAATCTTCTTCACATGTGATGCGTCTACCACATTATCCGCATGTCTCTTCTTTGTGTAACGCGAATTTCCGTTAGCTATGGCAATATCGGATTGTTTGATGTTTTCATCATTTTTCTTAAATTTTTCAATTAAATATTCTTGTGATGCGATAGCGATCTGTTGATTAGTTATTGATCTCTCCATTTCCGTAATCAATCGTTTTTAACACGCTTTTATTAGCTTGGGTTGTATCTGACTATGTATGTATGTAACGGAATCTTTGAACTTAATTTTCACCAGTTTCCAGTAGTCTGATTAATTTGAAACTTTGCATACGTATCAAGAACCGATGACAATGCAATAATTTGATAACAGTTTTCCATTATCCTTATTATCCACAAAAATTGATTATTATTTATAGCTTATTATCTCATACCGGGCACCTCCGCCAATTTGCAACGTGATGTTTCAGGTGCAGTTCATACTGATGCGATATCGCATGAGCGACAAGCGCAGACAGATACTCCGCCGTATTCACAAAGCATTCAATCTCCGTTAAGTCCTAACTGAGGTCCTCCGTTAAGAATAAATTTGAATCGCAACCTCAGTTAAAGTATTTAACGGTGGTGAAACTGGCCTGTTTCACGTTGATTTTCACTTTAGGTAACTGAGGTTCCGATTCAAATTTATCCTTAACTGAGTACCTCAGTTAGGACTTAACGGAGATTGAATGATTTGTGAATACGGCGGACTATCTGTATCTCATGTACAAAATCTCACAGAGTGGAGCCTGTCTATCGCAAGGCGATTTGTCGCATGCGATATATCATTTTGGGCTCATATTCTAACAGTTCTAACATGTTCTAACAGTTTCCCATTATCCTTATTGGGACCGCCAGGATTAATAAAATTTTGAATGAAATGATGAGATTGCGAAATAATTTGTGAGACATTTCAATACCACATGTCAACAAATAACTAATTGATAAATCGAACTAAAAAATGAAAAATAAATAATAGTTTAAAAAAACTAAAAAAACACGCTTTTATAGCTAACCGAACTAAAAATTAGAAAATAATTTTTAATTTCAGAGAGTTTATAATACAGTAGTAGAAGATCGAACAATCAATCAGAATTTATCACCTCAAAATAAAATTATAATAAAGTTTAAGTTATTAACAAAAGAATTCAATTCAGAGTAAAAACCGTGGGGTGCATTTTACTACTTTTCATAACTCTCTTCTCATAGATAGTTGCCAATAGAATGGTTGCTACATTTACTTTATCAAGCACCCCACGCTATTTACTCTGAATTGAATTCTTTTGTTAATAACTTAAACTTTATTATAATTTTATTTTGAGGTGATAAATTCTGATTGATTGTTCGATCTTCTATATGTTCTATATGTTCTATATCTTCTATAAACTCTCTGAAATTAAAAATTATTTTCTAATTTTTAGTTCGGTTAGCTATAAAAGCGTGTTTTTTTAGTTTTTTTAAACTATTATTTATTGATATTCGATTTCAGAATTTGCACACTTCAGGTTCTTTTCAGAGCAAAGTAACTTACAGGTTATATCTTGCCGTTCTTGGGTCGTTTCATCGGATTCAATTTGGGTAACGTCCGAAACGCTTTCAATTTGATTTCGTGTAGATTCACTAACCTTTACATCATTAGGTATCCTCTTCGTATATATATATATATATACTTATGCATATATTTCACAAATCAAACAGACCCCAGGGGGTTCATCGATTTGCCGAGAAAGCAAGAGCAGACGCGTTTCTGGCTTCTTGGCCTTCATCAGTACTCTGTAGCTTCTCAAAAAATTCAACTAAACTGACCCGGGTTAAGCCTCTCAGAGCCGGCTTGGTCGATCATACCTAATCGCCCACGCCACCTATGAGACAAAACACGGAAATCAGCCTTTCCCCACCAGTAAATATTTGAAGCGTGAAATCATATGCCACCATTCACTCGATATTAATCGAGAAATGAGTCCTGCAGAGCTCAGACAGTATCTTCCCAATGGCCATGAACGCTGTTTAGCGTTTTCAAAAATGCCTGTTGGCAGGAACGCTCTGCACTTGTTGATTTATTAACAACGGTATCGCCATTTTTCATTAATACTCGTAGGCACCTACTTAAATAACATACTATTTTGAAAAATATCTCAAAATGTATTGGAGTGATTCATTCAAATGGTTGAATGCAATGAAATATAGGAAGATTTTAAGATGAACAGTACATGAAGGATATGAACTCTGGATTCAACACCAGTCCTATTAGGAAATGAGGAGTAGTTGTGTGTCTGGACATGTTTGTATTTTGAAGAGTTATAAACTGTATAATGCACAATGCACATAGTACATTAGAGGTAATATAGAATATAGATATACATTGCGGAAAAGTCAAACGGAATGAATTCATTATTTTGGTTACTGTAGGTACATATTTATGGAAAATCCCAAGACACAACAAATTCAAATTTTAAATTGTCATTCTTCGTAAAAATGCGGATCCTACCTTCAACCCCCTTGGGAAGACAGGTACAAACCCCAATTTTTCACATAGGAAGAATGGGCTTGTGATACATCGTTTGTAAGGTCTCGTCATTCTCTCTTCAGAAATGTTATTACTTTCATTGTTGCAAAAAACAAATTAGAAAAAAATTAAATCATATGATTACCGAAATTCATTATAATATTCCCTCGAATATTCCCAAATCTTATAACAATAATACTAAACTTATATTTGCCTTCAAGATGTGATAGAAAGAAATTATCTCTCCTGAGATTTTGAATAATGTTGAAAGAATGTTTATTTGAGGTTAGGATGTTGCCAAGGCGTTCGCGGTGAACACTATGAACCTCTACTTCAATAACATTTAAAATTTTGGCGCTCTAGTTCCTCGGAACTGAGTGCTTATCAATTTGCCCAAATGTCTGTAATTTTCGAATTTTTCGATGAAAATGGTCTTAAACGATTTGGTTCGACTCACTGATCAAGAATCCGTGGTCGAAATTCATTCTGTCCGGCCGGCCGTAGGCACGATAACTCTCGAACGGAATGAGCTAGAGAGTTGAAATTTTCAGAGTAGGTTTGGGGGATAATATCTCGGCTAAGTTCGTTATTGGGCAAAATCGGACAGATGGTTTCGGAGTAACAAAAAAAAAATTTTTTTTTTTACATAACAAATTCCAAATTAAATTTTTTTTAATAAGCACTTTTATCATAAGAATCCATTCATATTATTTTTAACTCTAACAAGCTAATACTTTCGGAGATATTATTTTTCAAAATTTCAATGTAAATCGTATTTCACAGATTGATATAATTATTCTATGTATGAATTGTCATAATGTCAACTTATGACATGACATGACATTATCTAATCAATCGAAGAATTATGAGAATAAAGTGTATTCCGAAATATGAGCGAAGTGAGAAAAATCTCAGTTGAATTGAATTTCCTTTATGATGCAGTTCTATCATATGAATACATTGTTGATATAATTCCCAACTCTGAGAAACCAATACCAGATATAATTTGTCTGTTTGAACTAGAGCGCCAGAAAGCTCCTGTCCACAGGGCTTGAACCCATTTTTGGCGCTCTAGTTCCTCGGAACTGAGTGCTTATCAATTTGCCCAAATGTCTGTAATTTTCGAATATTTCGATGAAAATGGTCTTAAACGATTTGGTTCGACTCACTGATCAAGAATCCGTGGTCGAAATTCATTCTGTCCGGCCGGTCCGGCCGGCCGTAGGCACGATGACTCTCGAACGGAATGAGCTAGAGAGTTGAAATTTTCAGAGTAGGTGTGGGGGATAAATATCTCGGCTAAGTTCGTTATTGGGCAAAATCGGACAGATGGTTTCGGAGTAACAAAAAAAAATTTTTTTTTACGAAACAAATTCCAAATTACATTTTTTTTAATAAGAAGTTTTATCATAAGAATCCATTCATATCATTTTTAACTCTAACAAGCTAATACTTTCGGAGATATGATTCTTCAAAATTTCAATGTAAATCGTATTTCACACATTGATATAATTATTCTATGTATGAATTGTCATAATGTCAACTTGACAGAAGGGAATATTGTAACTTCAAAAATATTGGGGTTGAGATACTCGTATTTTAGCGATGCAACGGGGACCTCACCCGAAAATGTTTGAAAATATTACGTAAATATTGAAAGCATAATTCTGTAGTTCAAGAGAGGAGAACATTTGGTGAACGTAGATCAGGAAATTTTTGATCGATTACAAGGTAATTTTTTATTTATTACTCATCTTCTTTCATATTATTACTCATCTTCTTTCATACATGTTTTATGGAATACCTACTATTTGTAGGTACTTTAAACCTGTTTTGGGCAATTGTCAAACGAAACTTGTTTTTTTGGCGCTCTAGTTCCTCGGAACAGAGTGCTTATCAATTTGCCCAAGTGTCTGTAATTTTGGAATTTTTGGCTGAAAATGGTCTCAAACGATTTGGTTCGACTCACTGATCAAGAATCCGAGTGCGAAATCGATTCTGTCCGACCGGCCGACCGGCCGTAGGCACGATAACTCTCGAACGAAAGGAGTTAGCGGATTGAAAATTGCAAGGTGGTTTTGGAGCGTAAATATCTCGGACAAGTTCGTTCGATCTATCTGAAATTTAGCATCAAATTGTAGAATCATGACCTTTATACGCATGTGAAGTTTTGTATTGACCAGATTACCGCAAAGTGTAAAAAAAAATTTTTGAAAATTTAAAAAAAGTTTTTCCACAATAACTCTCGAACGGAATGAGGTAGGTAGTTGAAATTTTCAGAGTAGGTTAGGGAGATGAATATCTCGGTTAATTCCGTTATTGGGCAAAATTGGCCAGATTTAATTCGATTTCTTCCATGGTGCAGTTCTCATTCTCATGATTGCTCATTTAATCTTGATAAATAAACTATTATTTGAATTGAATTTCCTTTATGATGCAGCTCTATCATATGTATACATTGATATAATTCCCAACTCAGAGAAACCAATACTTTCGGAGATATAATTCATCTGTTTGAACTAGAGCACCAGAAAGCTCCTGTCCACAGGGCTTGAACCCATTTTTTATTTTTGGTACATGTTAGTTTTTTATATTCTAGCAAATTTCAATAATCACTTGATTTTATTTTTTTCTAATTCGATATTTGCAATAAAAATGCAAGTGTTAACATTTCTGAATAGCGAATTACGAGTCCTTAAAAACGATGTATCACAAGCCCATACTACCTATTTGAAAAATTGGGGGTTGTACCAGTCTTTCGAAGGGGGTTGAAAGTAAGGTTCGCATTGTTACGAAGAAGAATGACAATTTGAAATTTAAATTTGTCGTGATTTGGGATTTTCCATAAATATGTAACCAAGATAATGAATTTATTCCATTTGGCGTTTCCACACTGCATATGACTTGAAAGAATATAGTATATGAATAAATATTTCATAGCGAATGTAACCATTCCTAGCTATGTTGTTATGCCCAACAACGATTACCTTCATCTATTACTTCAATACATTTAACAAGAGAATGAAGAATACCGAACAAAAGAATTCATTAGAATGAGGTTAATTCTGCAATTGATATATAATTATTGCAAGTGACAGTAATCAGTAAACCGAATCGGTGCCCTGAATCTCGCGATTTTAACAACGAGGAAATCTGTTATGATATAGAGTTTATTATATTCAGTACCCTGGTAGTAAAATCAGTTGTACAAAGATATTCTCCAGAACGGCGAGCAGGCATTGCTTCTAATTCAACAATAATTTGCAGCCTTGGGTGAGTTCTGTACCTGGATGGGTGACCGCTCTGGCTATGAATTTGAACAAGTGCGCCAAAGCACTGACTGATCTCACTTCAGTATTTTCCCAACTTTTTTAACTGGAATAAGATTGTTGAATGAAGTTGAATTCGCAGAATTATAATATTTCACATCGATTGCATAACATGCAATTTATTGGGAAAAATCTAAATTTCGCCGAAAATTCTAAATATTTTGAGAAAAGAAAATTATTGAAGAGAGATCGTGGCGTGGCTGGCAGGTGTCCAAGACTCGAATCGCGTTTACTTTTCGAGTCGCTTGCCACAACTCTATATCATAATACGCTCATATTCCACAAATACAGACCTGGATCACTTGTAGAGCAACAAATCTTGCACTACACTTTTTGGCGCGCTGTTCAGGAAACATCGTGCTATCAATTTGCACGGATTCTGTATTTATGGAATTTTTTACCGAAAATGGTCTCAAACGGAGTTGTGGCCATTTTTAGTAAAAATATTTCTTATGAATATTTCCGAAACCGATCATTCGATCTTTCTGAAATTTGGCATCAAATTGTAGAATCATGACCTTTATATGCCTGCGAAGCTTTGTACTGATCGGACGGCCATAAAGTGAATCGATCTATCTGAAATTTAGCAGATTGTAGAATCATGACCTTTCTATGCATGCGAAGTTTTGTATTGCCCGGATGACGATAATCTGGAATTTTTTTTTTTCAAATTTGAACACTTTGTTTTCACGATAACTCGAAAATACTGATCTGATTGAATTGAAACTCTGTACGTAGATGAAAAATATCAACGCAAACACTTGTACAAAATTTTGTGGTGATAGCATGACTAAAAAAAATTCAATAAATATTCAACTAATTGCGGAATATTTTGCTTGAAATTCCTAAAGCAAATATCGGATTGAGTTCAATTTGGACGTTTCGATGACCATGACCTATGGGGTGTGCAAAATTTCACTGAGAATAGACCACCAAGAGTCTCAAAAAAAAATTAATAATTTAGAACTTCCAATCTGAGTGAATTATTTCAGTTGTTTCCTTACGTGGAAAATCACATCTGGTTAACAAACATTCGACCTCGGTTCCTACACGTGGTTTATCTGAATATGACGATCGCTATCATATGTACAAGGGCTACTAATTTAAATATGGACGTGTATATACGGTGGCAATTGAATAAATGGGTGAACGATGTGTGAAATTTTGAATTGTTTTTAAAAATTTGACTGAAAGTTGAGAGATCGGGTACAAACTCGATGGCCATATTACCACCTCATGTGAATTTTGTGAGTGTGCAAGCTCCTTTCGAGGAAAGAGCGTAGTGTCCGAGGATGGGGTATCCATAACCTAGTCCTTGGGCCAATTTTTGAAGTTCTTGTTACCCCTTTTGGGTATTTTTCGTTATGCGTATGAGCAGACGAGAAGTGATTTAACTACTGGAGTTTTCGTCTGCGTGGATTGAGGTTTGGAAGTGCAGGATGCTATTCCTTTGTAATATCCAGATTTGAACTCGATCGGATCTATATTGGTGAAGATATTGCCGAAATATCGAAATATTCCAACGATCGAGGTGTGCTGGTCCATTTTTTTTACACTCCATTATCTGAGTTATCAAAAGGTTTTGAATTTTTACTAAAAGAAGTGAATTTAATGAATCATCATGTCATAGACAACATATCAAGTCTGTGTATGTTCATATTTATTTTCGAGCGGCACACAGCAGTCAAATTTGACTAGTCGATACGTCAAGATCATGTCAAAATTGGAGGTGAAGAAATAATAATTTATCGAATATATTCGAATATTTCCTTTGTGTAATGGATAAATCATCCTTTACATATCGGTTGAACAACATATTAGATGATATTTTGCCAGTTATCCAGAGCAATTTTATTTGCGATTAAATTTATATAATATAAATTATAATAATGCTTATTCATATATTCTTCGATAATCGAAGCTTCGTGAAACCCACCATAAGTGTATCTATATACAATAGGAAAGGAAACTATCTCAGAGTTATATAGATACTTCTTCAAATTTATCAAAGCAATAATGTAGCTCTTGATGAATATTATATTTTGAATTGTGAATTCCTTTGTTTGAAATGGAAGTACATTTTTGCACATGCTCGACAGTTAACAATAAGTAGAATTCGTGAAGAAAAAGAATTACTGATTATTATTTCACGATTTTCATAGCATGAAATTATGTTTGTGTTGGTTAGATATATTGCCTCTGAAGATAATAATTTAACAAATTGAACCATGATGCATTGAACCAGTATGTTGCGTTGTTAAGGAATTTGTGGATTTTAGCCTGGATAATAGATTCCAATAGATTTCTCGAAATGTACAACAATTTTAACAATTGGATTACTGTTCACTATCGAGTCAGATATACACAATTATCTACGTCCTGACTTAGCACAAAGGTATGGGTTATCGCAGGGTATAGCAACTAATATCAATATGACATAGATACATGGTCTAAATGAAATTATATTCAAACAATTAAATTCCATCTTATTCAAAATTTTGAAAGGATCCTATGGCTAGGAAATTTTTAAAAGATTATTAAAAACAGTTCTGTATCTCAGAAAATAATCGTCAGATATCGCTGACATTTTGCAAGAGCTTTCAAAACAATATTGTACAGCCAAGTTCTAGGTATAAACTCGGATTTATATTCTTGGAAATATAGGACAAATATTATTTTCTGGTGCTAAGCAACCTTGGGCGAGTTTTGAGTTCGGTACCTGGATGGGTGACTGCTGTGGCTATACATTTGAACAAGCGCGCCAAAGCTCCCGGCCACAGCGCTTTTCCAACTTGTTTGATTTGAGTCATGAATTGGGGATTGGCTTCTGGATTGAATGAAATAAAATCTTCTGATATCTTGCGCTATCCTGAATTTCAATTGAATATATTTTGTTCAAATATCAAATAGAGTGACTTTACGTTGATTGACAATATGAAGCATCTTTGTATGATTTATCGGATCCAAATGAAATCGATCAATGTCACAGATTGGATTAGATAATATAAAACTATACTGCATCACTTGAACATGTTTCATTCAGATCCGTCGTTAATTTTCCCAGTGAATTGGTTAAGCATTATTTATTCCTTCATTATTTCCTTGAGAGGAATAAAATATTTCACATCGTGGCGAAAAACATTTTCCACTTGCTTACTCGCTTAGAAATAATGATATCTGGCAATGAAAACGCTTTTCATCTTATGGATTTCTCCTCATATGGTGTGGCATTAAATGTATGTCAATGTTAATTTATTACCCTAATGTTTATAAGATTTCTTTTCTAGCCTAATTGAAACAGACAAGTATGAATCGCTCTTGTATTTGATGTTCATGTTTGATATTGAAGAAATGCATTCATTATATACAGGGATATTTCGAATCAGGTAATGGAGTTGAAAAATATTCAACGATTCTTATCTGTTTGTTGGACTCAATGCAGAATATCAATTAAGTTATTCGCTACGGAATGTATGTCTCTTTAATGAAGAATATTCGAGAAATAATAATAAACTTTCAGTATGTAATGCGTGGCACAAATTGAATCGAATTTTATGTAACTCCGCACCAGTGTACAAACACTCTAATCAGAAGTTCGAAGTGAAAATATTCAGTTCTCACGATTTTTGTCACGAAAATTGGTTCAAGCACTGACGTGACGTCAGGAGCTTTTACGCTCGTCTACTCTCCTCTATTGGACACTCTTTATCGAATGTAGCATCGATATATACCGTTTTCTCAGCTTTTATAGTACCTATATGAATACTTTTGATACCATTTTTATGACATACTTCAGTAACGAGATAATCTAATATCACTTAATTTTGAATTATTTCATATGTATTCTATTGAAATTGAAATAAAATACGACAAAAATTACGGCTCAAGTAATACCACTATACGATACTCCGTGGAAACTAGTGGGTCGGCATTTTATAAGTAAGCACCGATTATTAATTGGGTTAGATTTGTATAGGTATAGAGTAAATAAAAACAAAATGTCCGATGGGTATAACTCCAAAACCATTTGGCCGATTATACCAATTAGCGAACTGAAATGTCGCATTCAGATGCGCAACGTACCCTGAAAATTGCCAGTCGCCAACTCTTTCCGTTCTCAAGTTATCGTGAGATACATAATATTTTTTCGTAATTTTTATAACATTTTTTAGTGATACGATTCTCACAAAATTTCACAAACGTCTTTGTGTCAATATTCTACAATCAGCTACCAAGTTCCATTTCGATCGGGTATGTATTTTTTGAGTTATCGAGAAAATAATATTCCCCATGGGTATAACTCCAAAAGGGGATTGCCGATTATGCCCAACAACGATCTTAACTCAACCATTCGGATGCGCAACCTACCCTGAAAATTACAAGTTCCTATTTCTTTTTGTTCGAAAGTTATCGAGGTAACCGTCACATCCAGATACTGACCTCACCCAATAATAATAATAATAAATAAATATTTATTGATCCATCATTCACAATTTACACTGTATTGGACACGTCAGAAGAAAAAAAATTAATTGCTCACACACAATATCCCAAGTTCAAAAACTGCAGGCCATTAGAAGAAACATAATATGCACGTTATAGTAATCAAGTTCAGTATAATATGCCATTGAAAAAATTCTTGAACTCTGAGAGATCATAACCTGAGAGATCACAACCTGAGTATGCTGATCAGTTTCTTTTTGAAAATACTTAACCTTTAACTACGGACGTGCATTAAGTATTACACAATTACGGACGTGGGGTCGAAATGACCCCACATACTAAATTGTTCTGAGGGGGGTGTTAAAATTTAAATAATGAAACATGACAGGCTGCAACATCGTACTTACGGTCGGCCGGACAGACAGAATTGAAAAAATACATACATTTGGGAAATCCGTAGGCAAAGAGGTTCAGGAAACAAGCTCGCCAAAAAATAAATAACTAACTTTATTGAGATTAAGTAATCATTAAAGGATACTTTGGGAGGTGAATTCATCATGGTTCCTTTGTGGGTTTTCTCTCTCAAACTCTGGAAAATTTTTGTAAAATAAAATAATTATTTTGAAATTGATTTTGCATTAGAAACACAAGATATTTATCAGAAGCAATTTATAGAACAATGTTGCCTTATAAACAGTAATGAAACAACATCAACGTTCATATTTCAATAAACATGTGGATATTGTTAATGATAAGAACAAATACATTAAAACCAATAAAGATCCCACTTCTATAAGGGAAAGAAAAGTAAAAACATTCGAAAATCCAAAAGAAATTAGAAAATGATGGCGCACTCGGTGATTAAAGATTCAAAACTTAATGCTAATGATATTATGGAAATGCTTGATGAATGTTTAAATACCATCTATTTCCAACGTGAGATGATCATCATCGACTGAAATTTGAAATAGCAATGGGTTTTCCTTCATCAACTGTCATGAGTAATATATTCATGTAAAATTTCAAAGAAAAATTTGTGGATACATATTTGCTGAAACGAAAAGCTTGGTGGCGGTAGGTTGACGAAATACATATTTGTAATTTGATATAATGGTGGAAAAGAGTTAGACAAAATTTTCGATTAATAATCGATAAAATTCACTTTGGAAATAGAGAAGAATAATCAGCTTTCTTTTCTAGATATTTCGATAATCAAGTATCCAAACCATTTTGAAACAAATGTAAATACATACAAATAGATATTAGAATTTCTATTCAAATCATCAACTAGGTGTGAAACGAGGTGTTATTAAATCACTTTACGATAGAGCTAATCTAGTTTGTTCTACTCTTGAGAAACGAAATAATGAAATTGATTTCATCAAAAAAGTCCATGAAGATAATGGGTATCCGGGACAATTCGCAAATGCATATATCATGAATATAAATAGAAGAGATTCTCATTAAATAACAATTAATCATTTTCAACAGAATAACCAACAAGAACAACAACCCAATCTATTGAATGTGATCCCTTATGTTCGTGGCCGTTTTCAAGACACAAAAGGATCTTAGATTTTTATTAACTAAGCCAAAACCGATTAATGAACAAGAAAAATAAAAAATTGTGTATACAGGGTGTCCCAAAAATACCACGCGAAAGTGACACTAGAGATAGATTGGCATTAGGTCTATCAGATAGCATCAACATGACCTCAGTAAAAGTCCGCTGGTTTTCGAGATATCACCACTTTTGTGTATTTTTTAAAAATCTCCAGTTTTCGGTCTTTTATCGCCTAGCATTGCTAGAAATTACTTCAAACTCATGTTTTTGTTTACCTAGGCTATCCTGAATAGTTGCTTCAAACAATGAAGTAATAACTTCGCCGACAACTAGAACAAAATCCTTCAAAAAATGTCTAACTTGTTGTATTTTATGCCAAAGTTAAAACGTTAACTTAAGTTTGACTGACTGCTGTGAAAAAAAATTATATCAGACTGAATTGACAAATAATCGCAAAAACTGGTCCATTTCATGCCCTTTTCAAAATGATACAACACTACCAATTTTTTTTAATCAGAACCAGAATTGCTACTTATTAAAAAAAAACCAAAACCCTTATCGGCTATCTCGCTCCCACATTCATTGTTTTGTAACATGGAAACCGGTCCGACTTTCACAGACTAGGGGTCTTCGAATTCTCTAGACCAGGGGTCACCAAATGGCGGACCGCGGTCCGGATGCGGATCGCGAACCTTTTTTTTGCGGACCATCTTTCCAGAAAACATGTATTCTTGATTAAAAAAATTCAGATAACTTTTCGTTTTATTTACTAATTATAGATATTGGATTTAGATTAACTGCTAGTCAAATTGTTATGCCATCATAATGCTATCAACGACCCGCGACAGATATACAGATTTTGTGAACGGACCTCCAATGAAACTAATTGGTGACCCCTGGGTTAGATACTAGAGAAAACTTTTTGGCGTTTGACGGATTTACTCATTTCCTAATATTCCGAATGGATAGAGATACAGAGGAAATAGATACATAAATCTAAACGTCGTCCACCGACCAATCATCGGGGAAAATTTGGATATCGAGATGTGAAAATCATAGATTTCGGACGGGAAAGAAGAATTTTCCTTCGATTCCGGGTCAAAAATATTTCTAAGTGCCGACCCAAAAAATTTTTCATCATCGTATATCGATACGGAGCTCGAGTCTAGTTAAATCGAGGTCGCTGATCACGAATATGCAATTAGTTTTTCCCTAAGTGGCGTACTTTGGGAAAATTTTCACTTAGAGTGAAAAAATGGACGAAAATAGGTCAATTTTGGAAGTTCACACCGCCCAAAAAAATCGGAGTAAGGTGTTGTTGATTTTTGCCCTCATATATGGATCCTTTATCTACTGAATAATCCAAACAGAAAATGTCCAGGCCGTACTATTCGGAAATTATGATTTTTTTCCCAAGGGTCTGTTTTTTGGAAAATTCATTTCGCGGTATTTCCGCGGAAAATTCTCTAATGAAAAATCCGATCATATATTCGTAATCTACGGTCTCGAATTAGTAAATGACGTAATTTGCATCGAAATCGGAGACCGGTCAAATTTTGGCAATTTTTTAACGCAAAACTATGAGACGGGTACTTATTCTCATAGATTCGGGGCCGTAGATTCCGAATCTACCATCAGATATTTATTACAAAAATTTTCCGAGGAAATATCGCGGAAAGAATTTTTCGAAAATAGACCCTTCGGAAAAAAATCATAATTTCCGAAGCGTACGACCTGGACATTTATTGTTCGGATGATTCGATAGATAAAGGATCCAAATATGACGTAAAAAATCAGCAACACCCTACTCCGATTTTTTTGGGCGGTGGAAAGTTCCAAAATTGACCCTTTTTCGTCAATTTTTTCACTTTAAGTGAAAATTTTCCCAAAGTACGCCACTTAGGGAAAAACTAATTACATATTCGTGATCAGCGACCTCGATTTAATTAGACACGAGCTCCGTATCGATATACCATGAAAAATTTTTTGGGTTGGCACTTAGAAATATTTTTGACCCGGAATCGAAGGAAAATTCTTCTTTCCCGTCCGAAATCTATGATTTTCACATCTCGATATCCAAATTTTCCCCGATGATTGGTCGGTGGACGCCGTTTAGATTTATGTATCTATTTTTTCTGTATCTCTATCCGTTCGGAAAATATTAGGTAATGAGCGAATCGGTCAAACGCCAAAAAGTTTTCTCTAGTATCCAACACATACAAAAATCTACGCGGCTTTGGTTATTCACTAAATCGGGTACGCAGATCACGAATCTGTAATTAGATTTTCCGTATCTCGATAAGTTTCGGAGCAATGACGAAGAAAGTCGCAATTTCTGGCTCTAGCTCCGGAAAATGGACTAATCAGTCGGATTTTTCGCCATATTACCAAAATTAATCGAGATACGGAAAAACTAATTACAGATTCGGAATCTACGCCCTCGATTGAGAGAATAGCCAAAGCCGTGGCGATCTAATCGGAAAATTCTAGATTTTTGTATGGGTTAGAATCTAGACAAAGGACTCACAGCTCTGGCAATGTGTTAGTTGTTGTATGCATTTTATCAATATTTCACAGGAAATAGGTCATAAATACTTCTACAAGGGTTGAAGTATTACAAGATATTTTACTTGCAATTATCTTTCCGTGGAAAATATTAATTTTAAGGGTGAGACCACCCATGCAAAAATAAACCAGTTAACCCAAAACATTTAAGTTTTACAAGCGAGCTGCTTTGTTTAGAAATCCAAATGAGCGCTTCCCAACATGTGAAGTCATGGGACGCAAGAGTGGTGATATCTCGAAAACCAGCGGACTTTTACTGAGGTCATGTTGATGCTATCTGATAGACCTAATGCCAATCTATCTCCAGTGTCACTTTCGCGTGGTATTTTTGGGACACCCTGTATAATACTCCTTGTATTTGTGGTAAATAGACAGGAGAAACATCGATACCAATAGACGTAAGATAGTCAGAACATAAAAAAACTTAAGGAATAGAGACATACAAAAATCAAAAATAGCAGAACATGTATGTATCTATGGAGATCACAAGATGGATTGGAGTAAAATAAAGATTCTGATGAAAGGAGTATGATGGCATAAAAAGGAAACTTAACGAGTCGACTTGTTGTTTCTCCAAAGACTGCCACTGTGAACAATATCGAATTTCAGAATAACTGTCAACAAAAAATATCTCTGCAGATTATGGCTTGGTGACTGAAGAAGGATACTGATTTAGTCTCCGAAACGTTACGAAATAGTTGTTTCATCGTTGATGTTATTAGGCAACATTGTTCTATAAATTGCTTCTGATAAATATCTTGTGTTCCTAACGCAGAAGCAATTTCAAAATAATAATTCTTTTATTATATACAGGGTGGCCCACCACAGACGCGGAGCTCGTTTTGAGGGAGTAAATGAAGATATTTTGAAAATATTTGTGATGCGTGTAGGGTGTTCAAAAGCACAATTTAACATTATTCTCATACATACAGGATTTTCTAAAACAAAGATATAGACCAAATTTCAATTTTTTTAAATGTACCATCCTGTATTTGACCTAAAAAATGGAATGGCAAGCTCAAATTATGATGAGTTTCTTCAGGTCACTTTATACTTTAGAAGCTCCAATTACGAGAAAATGGCGGAAAATTGAAAAAATGGAGTTTTTTTAAATAGCAATTAATGAAGAAACCAGATACGCCAGCAATACAGACATTATTTTTTCCAGTAGACATATTGGCTACTCCTATACAGAAAAAAAAGTTAACTCTGAAATATACAGAGTGATCATAATTGATTTTCAAACATCAACTACAAATAATGGTCGAAAATTGCTGAGAAACTATGTGTAGGTTAACCTTAAGAAGATAGATGGAATAATTACTTTTCAGGTTCAACGAGATATAGAAATACCGGGTGTGCTATTTGAAATAAGAAAGTTTTTGACCATTATTTGCAGTTGATGTTTTATAATTAATTATGATTACTCTGTATATTCCAGAGTTAATTTTTTTCAGTATAGGAGTAGTCAATAAGTCTACTCGAAAAAATACTGTCTGCATCGCTGGGGTAACTGGTTTCTTTATTAATTGCTATTTGAAAAAAAATGGTTCAAGCCCTTTGGCAGGAGCTTTGGCGCTCTTGTTCAAACTTTGACAAATCATATCTTCGAAAGTATTGGTAAGAGTTGGGAATTATATCAATGGATTCTTATGATAGAAGTTTATAATAGCAGAATTTAAATTCAAACATCATAAAAGAATTCATTTTCAACAAGAGTGCCAAAGATTATTAATCCAAAACCAATAGAGCAATTCTACCCAACAACGAACTCATCCGAGATATTCGTTCTTCAATTCTATGATGAACGATATATTTTTTCCCCAAATCCACTCTGAAAATTATATTATATCAATTGAAACTTTAGCCAATATTTCAGTTTTGTTTTTACAGGAGTATTCTGAACTCAATATTATTAATTACCATTACCATTCCCTCATTCCCATCATCATATGTATTAACCATGGGCATTAAATATCAAAACTTGACATATCATGTCTCAGGAAAATAAGTTGACATGTATCAACGCAGATCATATTATAATAATTCATATATGAAATAATTATCGCATTCTGTGAAAACACAGAAGTACGATTTATTATTGAAATTTTGACAAAATCATATCTCCGAAAGTATTAGATTCTTAGAGTTAAAAATTGCATCAATGGATCCCTATGGTGAAACTGCATCTTGAGAAAAACTTATTTCGAAATATGTAATGTAAAAAAAAAATATTTTTTTGTTACTCCGAAACCAACAGAACGATTTTGCCCCACTTAGCCGAGATATTGATGTCCCAAACCTATTCTGAAAATTTCAACAGTCTAGCTCATTCCGTTCGAGAGTTATCGTGTTAACGGCCGGCCGGACTGCCGGACAGAATCGATTTCGACCACGTATTCTTGATCAGTGAGTCGAACCGAATCGTTTGAGACCATTTTCAGCAAAAAAATCTAAAATTACAGACATTTGGGCATTTGGGCACTCTGTTCCGAGGAACAAGATCGCCAAAAACTCCATATTTTCAAGGTATAAAGTGATTTGAAGAAACTCATCATAATTTTATTATGCCATTCCATTTTTGAGGTCAAATAGAGGGTGTTACATTTAAAAAAATGTAATTTTGGTCTGCGTCTTTGTTTTCAAACACCCTGCATATATAAAAATAATTTTGTTGTGCTTTTGAACATCCTACACACCTCACAAACAAATATTCTCAAAATATATTCATTAACTCCATCAAAACGAGCTCCGCGTCTGTGGTTGGCCACCCGGTATATACAGGATCATTCAAAAGTACAGGTCATAACTTTAGGAAGTGGTTGTTTTCGCTAAAATAAGAAGTTTTTCCAAGTAAATTTTTTTTTTACCTCGAATCCCTTCGGACATACAGGCTGCCACTGCGGATTGTAGGAACTGATCAAAAATATGAAAATTATGGAAATCCTCTGAGTATAATATCCCCCAAAATTCAAACTCTCATTATCTCGGCTCGTTCAGAATTTATAAAATAAATGACAACAGATACAGGCTGAACTTAGAACTCCGAAGGGATTCGAGATATTTTACATAAAAAAACTTCTTATTTTAACTAGAACTATCAGTTCCTGAAATTATGACCTGGACTTTTGAACAGCCTGTATATTTTTCAGAGTTTGAGAGAGAAAACCCAGAAAGGATCCATTTAGTGATATTGGGATTGTCTAACTCAATAAACTTGAAGAGTATGTTACAATTATGTTTATTTGGGTGTTGTTATAAGGCTATTTTTATCATTCCGGAGAGTAAGAATCCATAGATGTTTTTTATCAAACCTTTCCATATTATTCATGGAGATCACGTTTCTGGGATTTCCTTATTATTGAAACAAATCTGTTCCAAACAAGTGCGAAGAGATCGAGGATGAAGCATCTTCTCCGATATAACCTGCAAGCATCTATGACATTCTCCCGTTTCAGGGTAAATTCCCGCACATCCTCAACATTTTGGCATTTCCTGCTAGTTCCCGACTTAAGCCATCGAGTGGTGAAGTGGGGAAGTGGCTAGAGGGGAATATCAAGAAGGGGAACAGGAGCGCAAGCACGATGAGCATCCCGACGCCTGTAGCTCCCTGGACAGCGTCGAATCTGAGCGTCTTCAGGCGAAACCAGGTAGGTCGTGTTTTGTGAAGTGTTCCTGACTAACCTCTAAATATAAAAGCGAAAAATGAGGACATTGTTAAGTGACAGTTGTGAATATTTCTAGTGAGCTTTCCTCTGTGGGGAGTCGAAATGAGACTTTAAACATGTTTTAGGTACTTTCTTGGTCTATCAAGAGAGTATTGTTTCTACCATAACCACTGATCTTTTCTCTAAATTTGGAGACTTGGCACATGGCCAAGATTTTTGCATTACATCAACACCTACCAATTGAGAAGAAGAGATATTTTAAGAAGCCTTCTCATTTGTAACAGTTTCACTACATTTTCAGAGCAAATACTTCATTTGTAACATTTGCGGAAAGAATATTCGATTTGAGTATAGCTATGGTCATTGAAATAGTCTCCAATTCGTTTTCTTATGATCTCATTTTTCCACAAGTTTGATATTCTTAACTGTAACAAAATGTAGATTAATGTTTTCCTTGTTTTATTGTTGGAAATCGATTTTTGTAGTAGTTATCTCAGTCGATTTGTGTTTGAACTAAAAAGTGATAACCAGTCAAGAGTGTTTTAATATTTTGACAAGTGCCGCCTTGCATACGTGTTGATACTATAAATTGGGATTTTACTGAATGAATGCAGGATTAAGATTTTTTAATGTGCTCCACTACATTCATGATGATTATAATTCGTTCTACTTATTCAAGTGATATATCAGTTTGTGTACATTCTGATCGGTGTGACAAAATTTCGAATGTTTCATATACGAAACGATATAATTAGTTGTAATACATTGTTGTTCGAAAAATGTGAGCCCCGGGTGGAGGTGGTTTACCCCCTTCCTCCCAAATCACAGCGTCACAACCCATGAAAGTATATACGTGAAATACTAATCGAAACTATTTGAGGAACCTTTGTTACTGTTTTGGAATTATTCATTTATTATATTTCAACAATAAATGTTACAGTATTATTCAAACATATTAATTATTATCTATATCTGTATTAACAGTATACCTGCCAGTTTCAGCAAATCTGAAAATACTAAAAATATTAGGGTTTTTAAAATGGATGACTTACTATATCGCTGTGCATCCAGAACAATGGATATAGAACATGCTGCAATTTTCACAAGAGGTTCGATACTTCCTCATCAAAATTAACTTATTCCCTCTAGAGTCTAAATCCACTCTTTTTCGCATACCACCACAATTTTATTAATAATCGCGAACGACTAACCATGGAATATTGCGGTGAAATGTTACGGATTACGAATTTATTTTCGGAATTTCAACACGTTTATTGGTTCTCTGAGCATTTTTTCCATCGCCAATTTTCACCACTTGCAATGACCTGAGTGAAAAGTTTGAAAAATATCATTTGAAAAAATATTCCTTCTTGAAATGTTCACAGTTAAGGTATGATTTCAACAGTCGATTGGAAAAATCCATCATCTGCCATTGTCCAGAAAGTTTCTCCGGAAGTATAAGAGACAAATTTATGAAACTTGGTACAACAATTAAATAATTTGCTATTAAAGATTGGGTTCTCGTTAATCACTTGCTGAAACATTCTCACAAATTATTAAGGGAAAGAAAACACTTGGCTTAAGTTACACTACTATGTTTTTGACACAAATATATTTCGGGTTTTATCGCATTTTCAAAATTGAGGAAAATAAAATAAACAATGCAATTTACATAGAGATGAAAGGAGTGGGGATAGGTGAACTTCAAGTTGATTAGTGACAGGTAGTTTTTGTCTGCGTGCATCAGACATTTCTGGGGACTCCAAAATGTCTAATCATTTTCTTTTATTACATGAATGTAATATTTCTGATTTGGTGAAATCTATGAAATAATTTCATCTCATACGATATTCTGCACCACTGGTGTAGAATCTTTATCTTCATCTATCTTTATATTTATGGAACGTCTGGTCTGACCTATATGTAGAATGTAGGGCTTTCATTAGAATATAATTTGTAAATACCGCTTTTTTCCCCAATGTCAAGACAATCTTTGTTATTGATCAAGAGCGATCCAATTCTTTTCTTATTTGTATGAGTGTGTTAATTTTATGTATTTTCAATATATTGCAAATTTGTGGGTTGTAATGGATTGAAGGATAGATATATCATTCAATCAATAACCTCCCACAAATCATCCGAAAAATTGCAATATACTGAAAAAACATAAAATTGACAAAATCTGTTCAAATGAGAACAAACTTGGTTCCCCCTTGATTAATAACAAAGATTATTTTGACATTTTAGAAAAAAGAGGTATTTGCAAATTATATTGTAGCGAATGCTCAGCATTCTACAAAGGTCAGGCTGGACCATAACCACCACCAATATTAGGATAGATGAACACAAAAAATACATACCTGAAATAAAATATCCACCGATTTTGGCAAACATTGTATAAACGAAAATCATTTCATAGATTGCAAATACCAAAATATTACATTCAGGTAATAAAAGTAGAGGATTATGTATTTGGAAATCTTTTAAACTCACTGTCAAAAATTACCTGTCCCTAACGATCAAATGGAATTTCATCTATCCCCACTCCTTTTAGTTGTACGTAAATTGCATTTTTAAGTTTATTCTCCTCTGGTTTAGGCAGGGGATTAAACCCGCAACATATATGTCAACAATATAGTATTTTATTATGAAACGTAGCCAAGTGTTGTCTTTCACTTAATAATTTGGTATTGGTAGGTTTTCAGTAGAGACGTTCGAATCTAAGAGTTGACAATTGAGGGTTGCAAAAAAAAATTCTCAAATGGTGTGAATTCGATTAAATGAATACTAATAGACACAAATAGACTTCTTCTTGAATTGAAGTTTAAGTTCCTTCTTTTGCTTTTTGAATTTAATTTCTTTTGGAAAATTGTAATATTTTCCAGTAACAGACGTCTAGTTTAAATTCGCAGCATGATCAAATCCCAAGGGTCTGAATACTTTTGTGATTTTCTATAATGCCACAATGTATAATAGTAGAAAATATTAAGAAACAAAATCAAAAAGAATAAAAAGGGGGGTTTTCATAATTCATGTCTTGCAGAAAGGTGAACCGTATAGAAACATCTAATTATTCCTGTCCGCGTTTTTGAGAAATATAAATCCTTCGTATTCATCAAAAACATGATATAAAATTTATCAATTGCAATTTAATCATCTATTGATAATTCTGAGAAACTTCTTTTGGATTCACTTCTTTTACAAAAGTTGTCTATCTTGAATCCTTGATTTATTGGTGAACATTAAAACGTTGATTCGGACATTATGAATTTCCAGATGGAATATAAACTTAACGCCATTCATTCACTAGCCATATTGTTTGGCCGTCATTTTCACAGCGTGGGTGATTCGGAAATCTATAATTAAATCATTTGCTAAACAATATTATGCAACTGCTCCGCGTATTTGAATAGCTCGAGCTCGTGAAAAATGATCTGGCCCAATTCCGCCAATATTATTCGATGTTTTCCTTTTCTGTAGCTTTGAAATTTGTCCCAGTCATTTCTTCGCTGAAGCATTGTTACCGATTTTTTTCTGAAAAACCTCGAATTATTGCTTTTGAATAACGTTTCGATTATATCTGAGTAAGATAATTTTTTGTAAATATATATATATATATATAAAGGAATAACTTCTGTGACAATTCATGCATTGTAGATGATTATGTGTGAAATATTTATACACATTTCGACTATCAGACTCTTGAGTACACTGAAAATTTTTGCTTGATTTTTCTGGAAATGAAATGAAATAATTTGTTCGTTTTGAAAAGGGCCATTTTATTCCATCGGGAGGTAATAACCAACTATATTCTCTCATTTATCCGAAGTTCTACAATGGATTCAAGTATTTCGATTTGTATTCCAGGTTTAGTATTTCAAAAGAAAAATTAAATAAGTACATGGAAATGCTCTATAAAATGGCACAGTGAGATGATAAATCCGAAAAAGCAGATTGATATTTTTCATTCTATTCGATAAATTATTTTTCCAAATGACCTACATGAAGTTGGTTTTTCATGACCACCATGATATTAGGTCAACATACAATTAACATTTCCTTCAGGCCTTGGTTCATTCTGTTCACACTTTTCACACACTTGGTGAATCGTTAATTATTAACACTACAAAAGTAACTAAACTCTAGTCCACTACAGTTTTTGTCGTCTGACATATATGTTTCGAAAACAAAGTTTCCATCTTCAGAGACGAAGCGTTACTATAACGCTTCGTGGTAGTTTGATGGGTTGGATTTGTATATTTTGAGTTATTAAGGAAATACATTTAGATGGGTTTAACTCCGAAATCATCTTGCCCAAAAATGGTCACCCATCCAGCTACTGAACTCACTCAATGCTGCTCAGATCTCAAAAAATAAACCTCCGATCATGTTCAAATTTGGAACTTGGCTGTAAAGTTAGGTTTTGAAGCCTTTCTCAAAATATCAGCGATATCAGACTGATAGTTTCTGAGATACAGATTTTTCTTCAATGATTTTTTAAAAATTCTTTTGTGATACGATCCTCGCCAAATTTTGCAAAAAGTTGCGCGTCTGCTTTCTGCAACTAATAACCATGCTTGAATTGGATCACATCTGTATTTTTTGAGTTATTAAGGAAAAAAACACAATATTTCTGATGGGTGTAACTCCAAAACCGTCAAGCCAACTATGCCTAGTAACGGACTTAAATGTCTTATCCGGATGCGCAACCTACCCTAGAAATTGTAAATCGCTAGCTTTTTCGTTCTTAAGTTATCGTGAGAAACATTACATTTTAAATAATTTTTTTCAAATTTTCTAGTGCAATTATCATCACGAAACATCACATACGTCTTTGTGCCGGTATTCTACAACTAGTAACCAAGTTTCAATTCGATTGGATCTGTATTGTTTGAAAACAAAATTTGTTCTCGGAAATCGTTTGGCCGATTATGCCCAATTGTGTGTTTTCCTTAATTATATTGAATCATCATAGATTCCATTATGTTCGGCTTATGGTCTATTCTGGTTGGTAATAGTGCCGGATTCCAATAGAACATCCACATCTTCGTAAGAAATAGCGTCTTAGAAAATCTCAGTTATGATTTTTTTTTGTTATTTCCTGAATAACTCAAAAAGTGTATATCCGATCGAATTGAAACTTGGTAATTAGTTGTACAATGATGACACGCAAATTTGTGCGAGATTTCGTGAGGATTGTATAACTGAAAAAATACAAATTTTTCTTAAAAAAAAAACACAATGTTTATCGGTCAGATTCCGCTGAAATTCTGCACAAAGCTTCAAGCCACCATTTCACAAGTGAATACAGGATTTCAGCTCGATCGGCTCAGTAGTTTTCTAATTATTTTATTTCAAAATTTGAATTCAGTTGATTCCCAATGCATCTTCCCACATGTTAACGCTGCCAATATTCATACTCTACTTCATGCAGTATTTCTTTCGAATATATGAAGTGTGAATAGATAATAGAACATGCGTTAAAAAGTTCCTGACTTCACGTCAGTACTTTTCTCGAATTTTTATCCATTTGATTTGTGAAATTTCATCTGAATCTGAAAGTAGTTAAGTTGGCAATACTGAGTTGTCTGTTGACTGGTATTCCGTTCGAGGTTATTGCACGATAAGGCATATATTCTGCAAGGAGCTTTGAAAGCTTTGAAGATGGAAACTGAAATCTGAAACAAAGTAGGTACCTATTCAACATATCTTCTTGTCCCCGATTTACCCACTTTAGCGCGTAGTGTTCAAATTTCGATCGCATCGCTATTGTGCATTTCTTGGAGACTCTAGATTCCGTGTTTTCCCTACGCAAAGTTGTAATAAGTTACTTGTTACACCCACAGGTAGCGCTGTAAATCAGTTCAGATGTTTCCTTCTGATGGCTTTTATTATGTCAAAAATTGATCGACATTTTGGTCCTTCCTACATAGGTTCAGGTTATTTGCATTAATTTTAAGTTTCAATTAATCTAGAGGTTCTGCTAGGATATGAAGCATTTCGATAATGTGATTTTAAAGAATTGGTTCAAGCCCTGTGGACAGGAGCTTTCTGGCGCTCTAGTTCAAACAGACAAATTATATCTCCGAAGGTATTGGTTTCTCAGAGTTGGGAATTATATCAATGTATTCATATGATAGAACTGCATCATAAAGGAGATTCAATTCAAATAATAGTTCATTTATCAAGATTAAATGAGCAAATTATGAGAATGAGAACTGCACCATGGAAGAAATCAAATTAAATCTGGCCAATTTTGCCCAATAACGAACTTAACCGAGATATTCATCTCCCTAACCTACTCTGAAAATTTCAACTACCTACCTCATTCCGTTCGAGAGTTATATCTATGTCTATGGATGAAAAGCAGTCTCACTACTCTCAGATCTCTTACTTCATGTTCCGTTCCGAAATGTAAGACTTTTCTGAGAAAAACTAATTTCGGAGCAAACAACTGAGATTTTTCTCACTTCACTCACAATTCTTCGATTGATTAGATAATGTCATGTCTCAGGAAAATAAGTTGACATTATGACAATTCATACATAGAATAATTATATCATTCTGTGACAACGTTGAAATACGATTTATTATTGAAATTTTGAAAAATCATATCTCCGAAAGTATTAGCTTGTTAAAGTTAAAAATGATATCATTGGATTCTTATGATAAAACTGCTTATTGAAAAAAACTTGATTTGGAATTTTCTTTGTAAAAAAAATTTTTTTTTTGTTACTCCGAAACCATCTGTCCGATTTCGCCCAATAACGAACTTAGCCGAGATATTTATCTCCCAAACCTACTCTGAAAATTTCAACTGTGTAGCTCATTCCGTTCGAGAGTTATCGTGCCTACGGCTGGCCGGACCGGCCAGACAGAATGAATTTCGACCACGGATTCTTGATCAGTGAGTCGAACCAAATCGTTTAAGACCATTTTCATCGAAAAATTCGAAAATTACAGATATTTGGGCAAATTGATAAGCACTCAGTTCCGAGGAACTAGAGCACCAAAAACCACTTACGATTATGTGTAAGTATTTTATTTGCGGTAGGTAGTTATACCTACTGAAGTAATTGATGAGACTGATTGACAAAGTGGCGTAGTCAGACATCATAGTCTAGTCAACAAGTGGTCAAAATTTTTGCGTATTCTTCGAAAATTATGATTGAGGTGTCATTCGATTCGGAATGGCATGTAGATAGTTTTGAGAAAATGCTAAGGCCGCTCGCAAAAATTGCAATTGTTATAAACAATTAAGTGAATATAAAAGAAGGGGGTTTGGTTTTTAACCAATATCTCAAAAAATGTTTGGGATAATGTAAATTTGAAAAAAGATTCAAGAAGAGGATACATTTTCCTATCAAAAATGTCACACCTCCCGTAACTAGAGACCAATATTTATCATTTTCCCAGAGGGTTGAAAATACTCCCGAAAACGGGTACTCCGGCTTGCGTAAGCCTCGCCCCTTCGGACGTTTCATGAATAAATATTATTTAAACTTATTAAATATGAAAATAAAGAATTGAAAAAATTCAGGCACCTGCAGGTTAGATCAATGAACAATAATCCGTGGTCCAAAAATGTTTATCGCAATATTGCAATTAGTTATCCATTAGTTAATTAACAATTTTTTGTAGCACGAACATTAGCATTGCAAGTACGATAATTATTAAATTATGAATCTGAGAATTTTTTCTTTCGTGGAACTATTTTTCAAAGATCTTAGAATAGATTCCTGTTGGAAAATTCGAAAAATTGTTAATTTTCGTTTTGTTATGAACAATTTACGTAAGTGAAAAATTATCAAGCTTCAATCTATTAACATTACTATTGATCCGTTTTCTTATGATCAGAAAATACTTAAGAATGTTTGTTAATAATTATTATCTCCTATTGCTCATACAATTGTTATAAACCAATGCATTGTTTATGAGATAATTTGAAAATTTCTTTTGAAAACATAGTTGAAGCTCTATAATTTTTCACTTTAGTAAATTGTTAATAACAAAACGAAAATTAACAATTTTTCAAATTTTCCAACGGGAATCTATTTCAATACCTTTGAAAAATAGCTCCACTAAAAGAAAAAATTTTCTGATTAATAGTTTAACAATTATCGCACTTGCAATGTTTATGTTTGTGCTATAAAAAAACCTCTAGACTCCAACGTTACAAAACAGTTTCCTCGAGTTAAGGAGAAATTTGAATCGCAATCTCAGTTAACGTATTTAACGGTGTTGAAACAGGCCCGTTTTACCACCTTTATCCCTTATTATCCCTTAGTATCCTAAATTTATCCTTAACTGAGTACCTCAGTTAGGACTTTACGGAGATTAAATGCTTTGTGAATACGGCGGTTAATTTTTCAAATATTTGGCCGAGAATGGTCTCAAAGGATTATTTCGACTCACTGTCGAAGTCATCACGATTACGCTTAGTCACGATTAGTTAAAAAGTTGAAATTTTCACAGTAGGTTTGGAGTCTAAGTAGGCAGGCTAAGTTCGATAATGGGCAAAATCCACAGAATGGTTTCAGAGTTACCTCTGACATTTAATATTTATTATCTATATAATAAATATTTTGGCAATATCTCCACCAATATAGATCCGATCAAGTTCAAATATAGATCTTTTCTGTAAAATAAGGGTTTGAATGAATTTTCCATTCATGTGATCCTCACAACATTTTGCATAAATCTTCGTGTCAGTATTTTACAACTAACTACCGCGCTTTAATACGATCAAATTAGTATTTTTCGAGTTATTGGGAAAATATGGCTATAACTCAAAAACCACTCAGCGTATTTTATCCATTATTGAACTCAACCGGCACACTTGGACTTCAAACCAACCCTGCAAATTTCAATTCTCAAACTTCGATATTATCTGAGTTAACGGACGGACGGGCAGAAATAAGTTTGTCCTGGATTTTTCATTAGTAGGTTATACTATAATTGAACGAGACTTAGTGCCTTTCTTATGCCGTTCCTTCTTTTCTGCTTCTGTTGTCGATATACTCGGCACTGTTTCCAAAATATCCTCACACAATTCCTGTTTCAGAATTGTTCGAATTCTGAACCACCAATTACTAAAATTATTTTAGTAATTGGTGTAATCCTGTTGTTATTGGGTTTCAACTTATCAAATTGTCTCGTGTTGTTTCTACTTTTTGGCGCTCTAGTTCCTCGGAACTGAGTGCTTATCAATTTGCCCAAATGTCTGTAATTTTGGAATATTTCGATGAAAATGGTCTTAAACGATTTGGTTCGACTCACTGATCAAGAATCCGTGGTCGAAATTCATTCTGTCCGGCCGGCCGGCCGGCCGTAGGCACGATAACTCTCGAACGGAATGAGCTAGAGAGTTGAAATTTTCAGAGTAGGTTTGGGGGATGAATATCTCGGCTAAGTTTGTTATTGGGCAAAATCGGACAGATGGTTTCGGAGTAACAAAAAAAAAAATTTTTTTTTTACGAAACAAATTCCAAATTAAATTTTTTTTAATAAGCAGTTTTATCATAAGAATCCATTCATATCATTTTCAACTCTAACAAGCTAATACTTTCGGAGATATGATTTTTTAAAGTTTCAATGTAAATCGTATTTCACAGATTGATATAATTATTATTCTATGTATGAATTCTCATAATGTCAACTTGACAGAAGGGAATATTGTAACTTCAAAAATATTGGGGTTGAAATACTCGTATTTTAGCGATGCAACGGGGACCTCACCCGAAAACGTTTGAAAATATTACGTAAATAGGTATTGAAAGCATAATTTTGTAGTTTGGTGAACGTAGATCAGGAAATTTTTGATCGATTACAAGGTAATTTTTTATTATTACTTATCTTCTTTCATATTTGTTTTATGGAATACCTACTATTTGTAGGTACTTTAAACCTGTTTTGGGCAATTGTCATACGAAACTTGTTTTTTTGGCGCTCTAGTTCCTCGGAACAGTGTGCTTATCAATTTGCCCAAGTGTCTGTAATTTTGAAATTTTTGGCTGAAAATGGTCTCAAACGATTTGGTTCGACTCACTGATCAAGAATCCGAGTGCGAAATCGATTCTGTCCGGCCGGCCGACCGGCCGTAGGCACGATAACTCTCGAACGAAAGGAGTTAGCGGATTGAAAATTGCAAGGTGGTTTTGGAGCGTAAATATCTCGGACAAGTTCGTTCGATCTATCTGAAATTTAGCATCAAATTGTAGAATCATGACCTTTATACGCATGTGAAGTTTTGTATTGACCAGATTACCGCAAAGTGTAAAAAAAAATTTGAAAATTTAAAAAAAGTTTTTCCACAATAACTCTCGAACGGAATGAGCTAGGTAGTTGAAATTTTCAGAGTAGGTTAGGGAGATGAATATCTCGGTTAAGTTCGTTATTGGGCAAAATTGGCCAGATTTAATTCGATTTCTTCCATGGTGCAGTTCTCATTCTCATGATTGCTCATTTAATCTTGATAAATAAACTATTATTTGAATTGAATTTCCTTTATAATGCAGCTCTATCATATGTATACATTGATATAATTCCCAACTCAGAGAAACCAATACTTTCGGAGATATAATTTGTCTGTTTGAACTAGAGCGCCAGAAAGCTCCTGTCCACAGGGCTTGAACCAATTTTTCATTTGGAATATAATCCGCAATCTACATGCATGCCCATTGGCATAAAGTGGTGTTTTGGCGACCGTCATTCTTAAAACTAGAGGAATAATAATAATTTATATATACATACAGGGTGTTTCATCATAAACTGGACAAACGAATGCAGCGTGTAGATGACATCGGGAGAATCATTTTTGCCTTATGACATATACCCCGTTTTCGAAGCATAAGCGAGATACAGGCTGTTCAAGGTAATTTTTGAGCAATATTCTATCGAGTGTGGTCAGTTATGTGTAACATTTGAAATAATGGTTTTTGGTCACATCTCAGTATTTTTTTATGCTCAATTCTGAAATGATATAAGATTCTGAAAATAGTATTTAAAAATGGTGGAAAACCTGCAAAGTTCGAAATTTTTTTACGCGGTTGCCAATTTGAGTTTCACTGTATGAATTATCTCAAGTTTTTAAGAAATTCTGTGAAAAATTTTTTTCAAAATTCGAACACAACTTTTTTTTTACATGTCTACAGCAAAAATAAAATTTCATCCGAAATTGATGAACTTTTCCACGCTTATACTATTCTTCAACCTTAACGAAAATATGAAAACAGAACCGAAAAATATCGATGGGTTTGTTTTTTATAGCCATTCAAAGTTTCCACTCGGATATCTAACTTTTTCGTTTTTTGAAAACTGGATTGGCTATGAGGGCAAAAAGTTTGAAATTGAACTGACGAAGCATTCCAGATGGAAATTAAAATTTCTCAAAAAACATTTTTTTTGTTCATATTTCAATAAAACTCTAGCTGGAATCGAACTAGTGACCTTGCGATTAGAATTACTCTTAGCTCTAGATAGAAATTGAAATTATTCAGAACATATTAATTATCGTTACCTAGCAACAGTAATTCACAGAATTTGACAGTATGTTCGAATTCAACTGAATAATATTTCGTTAGTTTCTTATAAAACATTTCAATTCGAGCAGAAATTAAATAATCAATGTTGGAAATAATTATTTGGTTCAGCGAATCAAGAAAATCAAGAAAGTGAGAGAATATTGTCTTATAGCAAAATTTTCTTGAATATTTAATTTTATATTTCACTAACGCAAGAATATAACACAATAGTAGACAAATTTAACAATTAATTGAACAACTCTGACGAAATTATAGATTATAATTCAGTTTCAAAAATATTCTCATTCATTTGAACACACAGTCTCGCTCTTTTCACCACACTGTTCACCGCTGAACCTATCATTCCTTGATTATGACGAATTTCCTGGGCAGCTGATTCAATTCGTTGAATCAATTCTTCTTTCGATTCTACTGGAGCTCGCTTGTCGTAGACCAGACTTTTCATATGACCCCAGAAATAAAAATCCAGTGGAGTTAGATCTGGAGAACGTGGAGGCCATGCAACAGGTCCAAACCGACCAATCCATCGCCGTGGGTATTGGGAGTCTAGAAACTCGCGTACACTCCTGACTGTGTGCGCAGGACAACCATCGTGTTGGTACCAAATACCTCTAAATTGATTCAAAGGAATATTTTCCATGAGATCTGGTAGAGTCTCTCGTAAAAATTGATAGTAACCATTTCCAGTCAATGTTTCAGGGAGAATGAAAGGTCCGATGATGAATCTGTCCTTCATTCCCACCCAAACATTGAATGAAAACCTTTTTTGACTATTCATCGAAACCGAAGAATGTGGATTATTGATTTGCCGTACCACATTATTTTTTCTGTTAAAAAATCCATCTCTATGAAAGGTCGCTTCATCGCTGAATAAAATGAGACGTGGAAAATCTCTATTCGCACGCGTTCTTCTTAAAATGAATTCACAGAATTCTTTCCTTTTACTGCAATCACCCTCTTCTAATTTTTGACATCTTTGAAAATGATATGGGTGGTAGTGATTCCTCTTTAGAACTCTCCATACAGTCGATTCACTTTGGTTCACACTGGGGTGATTAGATATCATTTTAGTTGATATTTTAGGATTACTCTCAACCAAATCCAGGACACGTTCATCGTGACTTCGTATTGTTTCTTTTTTCTTTCGGTTAAGAGTGCCATCTTCACGTAATTTACGTACTGTTGCCATAAATGTTTTAAAGTTTGGTACTGATCGGCTTGGAAAACTGCGGGCGTATATTTCTCTCGCTTTCCTCCTTGAGGAATTCGCTTCATAATAAGTTGAACCATATCATTTTTCTTCAAGATTGAATATTTCATTTCTGCTCAAATTAAAATGGTTTTCAAGAAACTTGCGAAATAATATTCAGTGAATTCGAATAATCTATCAAATGCTTTGAATTACCGTTGATAGGTAACGATAATTAATATGTTCCAAATAATTTCAATTTCTATCAAGAGCTAAGAGTAATTCCTATCGCAAGGTCGCTAGTTCGATCCCAGCCAGAGTTTTATTGAAATATGAGCAAAAAAATTTTTTTTTGAGAAATTTTAATTTCCATCTGGAATGCTTCGGCAGTTCAATTTCAAACTTTTTCCTCATAACCAGTTTTCAAAAAACGAATAAGTTAGATATGCGAGTGGAAACTTTGAATGGCTATAAAAAACAAACCCATCGATATTTTTCGGTTCTGTTTTCATATTTTCGTTAAGGTTGAAGAATAGTATGAGCGTGGAAAAGTTCATCAATTTCGGATGAAATTTTATTTTTGCTGTAGACATGTAAAAAAAAAGTTGTGTTCGAATTTTGAAAAAAATTTTTCACAGAATTTCTTAAAAACTTGAGATAATTCATACAGTGAAACTCAAATTGGCAACCACGTAAAAAAATTTCGAACTTTGCAGGTTTTCCGCCATTTTTAAATACTATTTTCAGAATCTTATATCATTTCAGAATTGAGCATAAAAAAATACTGAGATGTGACCAAAAACCATTATTTCAAATGTTACACATAACTGACCACACTCGATAGAATATTGCTCAAAAATTACCTTGAACACCCTGTATCTCGCTTATGCTTCGAAAACGGGGTATATGTCATAAGGCAGAAATGATTCTCCCGATGTCATCTACACGCTATATTCGTTTGTCCACTTTATGATGAAACACCCTGTATATACATGAATACCAATCATATAACACATACATACAGGGTGACAGAGATAAAACTGGCAAAACTTATGGGGTTATAGGGACTACCAATATGATTGCAGAATGCCATATGCAAATGTCCAAAACCACTTTGTTACTGAAATACAGAGTGTATTGTGAATTTAAACAAAAAATTCATTTCGCCATATTAAATACAGGGATACGCCGATTTGGTTTAGATTTGTTACATGAATTAAACTAAAAGGCCTTAACAAGCAGCTCGTTGAAGCAAACCAATATCAGGATCGGAATATTATTTTTCATTCATGTTAAGTTCTTGTAAGAATAACTTAATTCGTTTGGAATAATGTTATGAAGGTTTGAGATTTCGAGCAGAACACCTCATACTGTCAACAGTGCCAACAGTTTAGGCAGATATCTCAAAAACTGGTCACTGTAGAATTACGAAGAATTCAGGATACTATTTGTGCGAAAAATCCGAATTTAATACCGCACATCGTTCAATCTCGTTACTGATTATTAAATCAATTCCCTATCATTATGGAAAATACTTTTCCGAATTTTTCATAAAATTAACAATTTAATTACAATAAGTCAGCTCGCAAAGTTTCCTACGGATCGTTGTCGAGAAAGGAGAAGTGTTTTGGAAGAATTATCTGGCGTCAGATGTGTACTGAATAGAAGTTCACTCTAAATTTAGGGACACCAAGTAAGGTCAGAGTTAGAGAGCTCATCCAACTGATCTGATTTATCGCTCTCGGCCCGAACATAAGATTTAACATTAAACAAACGAAATATATTACTGAAATTGAACGAACGTTGTTTCAACGCAGTTTTCAACGGAAAATTACTAAAATTGTTTGCCAGTTTTGGTACGAAGAAGAAATAATATCTTGTTTTAATACATTATTAACATATCTCCTTTTTTCAAACACCCCGAAATCTCTGTTTGAAGGTATCTTTTTGCCCCTTCAAAATATACCAATTCTATGTAATCTTTGACTAGCTCTAGATGAACAAACTCTCTACTTTTTGGCGCTCTAGTTCCTCGGAACTGAGTGCTTATCAATTTGCCCAAATGTCTGTAATTTTGGAATATTTCGATGAAAATGGTCTTAAACGATTTGGTTCGACTCACTGATCAAGAATCCGTGGTCGGAATTCATTCTGGCCGGCCGGTCCGGCCGGCCGGCCGTAAGCACGATAACTCTCGAACGGAATGAGCTAGAGAGTTGAAATTTTCAGAGTAGGTTTGGGGGATGAATATCTCGGCTAAGTTCGTTATTGGGCAAAATCGGACAGATGGTTTCGGAGTAACAAAAAAAAAAATTTTTTTTTACGAAACAAATTCCAAATCAAATTTTTTTTAATAAGCAGTTTTATCATAAGAATCCATTCATATCATTTTCAACTCTAACAAGCTAATACTTTCGGAGATATGATTTTTCAAAATTTCAATAATAAATCGTATTTCAACGTTGTCACAGAATGATATTATTCTATGTATGAATATGAATTGTCATAATGTCAAATGATGTTCCTGAGACATTATCTAATCAGTCGAAGAATTGTGAGCGAAGTGAGAAAAATCTCAGTTGTTTGCTCCCAAATTAGTTTTTCTCAGAAAATTCTTACATTTCGGAACTGAACATGAAGTAAGAGATCTGAGAGTAGTGAGACTGCTTTTCATCCATAGACATAGATATAACTCTCGAACGGAATGAGGTAGGTAGTTGAAATTTTCAGAGTAGTTTAGGGAGATGAATATCTCGGTTAAGTTCGTTATTGGGCAAAATTGGCCAGATTTAATTTGATTTCTTCCATGGTGCTTTTCTCATTCTCATGATTGCTCATTTAATCTTGATAAATAAACTATTATTTGAATTGAATTTCCTTTAGGATGCAGTTCTATTATATGAATACATTGATATAATTCCCAACTCTGAGAAACCAATACTTTCGGAGATATAATTTGTCTGTTTGAACTAGAGCGCCAGAAAGCTCCTGTCCACAGGGCTTGAACCCATTTTTTTTTACCTCAATGTATACATCTTAATTACTTTGTAGAATGTCGAAATAATCGGATCAAACGTAACAAAACTGAAATTGCATATTTTTGGCGCTCTTGTTCCTCGGAACAGAGTGCTTATCAATTTGCCCAAATGTCTGTAATTTTAGAATTTTTGGCTGAAAATGGTCTTGAACGATTTAGTTTGACTCACTGATCAAGAATCCGCGGTCTAAATCAATTCTGTTCGGCCGGCCGTTAACACGATAACTCTCGAACGGAATGAGCTAGACAGTTGAAATTTTCACAGTAGGTTTCAGGGATAAATATCTCGTTTAAGTTCGTTATTGGGCAAAATCGGTCTAATGGTTTCGGAGTAACGAAAAAAAAAATTTTTTTTTACATTACAACTTTTGAATTCCAATTTTTTTGAGATGCAGTGTCATCATAAGAACCCATTGTTATCATTTTCAACTCTAACGAGCTAATACTTTCGGAGATATGATGTTTCAAAGTTTCAATAATACATCGTAAGTTCTATGTATTCACAGAATGTGAACACAGAATCTGTCTGTGATCACTATTCATAAATGTCATCTTTGCTAGCTATTAGAGATTGTCAATTCGTAGTTTGAAAATATTTTCTCTTGGAAAGCAAGTATTCGATTCTTGAATTTGTGAATATATTATACAAGACTGTTTTGATGTAGTTTATGGAGGCAATAGGAAAGAAGAACATAATGGAATCATCAAAAGAAATTACTGTTCGTTGACCACTGAGGTTAAGTTTACTTTTTACTTTTACTTCGGCCGTCCGTCTGGTCGGCCACGATATCTTGAGATCGGAAAGAGATACTGACTTGAAATTTTCAGGGAAGGTGGCGTATCCCAATACGACGAACAAGTTGGTTAATGGGAATAATCTGCCCAATGGTTTTCGAGTATTAATTTTTTTCCAACCAATACCAATCCGATCGAATTGAAACTTGGTGAATAGTTGTAAAATGCAACCCTAAGGACGTTTGTGAAATTTTGTGAGAATCGTATCACTAGAAAATTCTAAAAAAAATATTTTTTATGTCACCATAACCTGAGAAAGGAAAGATATAGCAACTTGAAATTTTTAGGTTATGTTATTGTGCATCTGAATGCGACATTTGAGTTCATTTACAGGCATAATCGGCTAAATGGTTTTGGAGTTAGGTATACCTGTTTTTCAATGTTTTAGTGATATGATCCTCACAAAATTTTCCGAGAATTTTCACATTGGGATTCTACAACTAACAACCATGTTTCAATTGGATCGGTTTTGTATTTTTCGAGTTATTGAGGAATGAACAACCAAATTTCCGATGGGTTTGGCCCATTATGCCTATAAACAAACTCAAATGTCCCATTCAGATGCACAATCCAACCTGATAATTTCAAGTCGCTATCTCTTTCAGTTCTCAGGTTATTCGGACAGGACAAATATTTTCCATGAATTTTTTTTTTATTTTCTAGTGATACGATTCTCACAACATTTCACAAACGTCATCAGGTTTGTATTCTACAACTACTCACCAAGTTTCAATTCGATCGGACCTGTATTGATTCAAAACAAAAGTATTACTCGGATACCGTTGTGCAGATTATGCCCGTTAACGAACTTGTCCGTCGTATTGGGACGCGCCACCTACCCTGACAATTTCAAGTCACTATTTCTTTCCGTTCTCAAGTTATCGTGGCAACATTTTCGGCAAAAATTCGAAAATTACAGACATTTGGGCAAAATGATAACGTGATGTTCCCCAGAACAGACCCGCAAAAATGGACAAAAATGCACCACAATTTTTCAAAATTATATCAAAACCTGAACATTGCAAATAGCTTTCTATTTTCGTTCCAAAGTTATCGTGCCTGTTGGCCTGCTGGACAGAATCGAATTTGACCTCGAATTATTCATCAGTGAATCAATCTAATAGTTTTAGACCATTGCTGGCAAAAAATTCGGAATTTACAGACATTTGGGCAAAATGATAACGTGATGTTCCCCAGAACAGACCCGCAAAAATGGACAAAAATGCACCACAATTTTTCAAAATTATATCAAAACCTGAACATTGCAAATAGCTTTCTATTTTCGTTCCAAAGTTATCGTGCCTGTTGGCCTGCTGGGCAGAATCGAATTTGACCTCTTATTATTCATCAGTGAATCAATCTAATAGTTTTAGACCATTGCTGGCAAAAAATTCGGAATTTACAGACATTTGGGCTAAATGATAGGAACGCTGTTCCCTAGAACATGCCCGAACTGAAAATAGGGTGGGATAATTTTGAAAGTTCCATCATATTCATGCAAGAAGCGACTTGAAATATAAGTATTTCAAAATTCAAATAAAATTTCAGATATTTTCAACGCTCATTACTGATTGTTTAGGAAATTGTTTCCACCAGAAATAATCCAACATAATTTATTCCGTGAATATAGCGGATATGAAATATCTATTTTGTGTCATCTTACATTTCATTTTGCTCATATAAATAATACCTACCATATTTCAAAATTTTCCAATTTTTATTCGTGTAGTGGAACAATTGAGTGGTTGGGGTGAAGAAATAAGCGGAGACAAAAGATAAAAGATACCGTCTTACGAAGAAAATAATGAACCCTCGAATGAAATTTTCGGTATATTATTTCCTCTAATAATAAACTTGTAGAATCATGATTTATATTTTATGATGTTCCACGGTGAAGTTCCTGACAATCTCTCAATGGACGGCAATTAAATCTTTTTCAAAAGGCATGAAGGACCGTGGTAAATTCCTCCTCGGTCTAATTTAGTAATAAAAACATATTATAGGTCATGGCTACTTCCTGTCGGATATTGGTGAAATAAATAAATTCATCATTTCGTTGAACACCCCCACTATTATCGATGTTTCTGCGATAATTCCTTTTCCTAAAGTTTATGAAGTTTGGAATTGAAAAGCTACCAACTTCTTTTCAACTGAAACGGAAATAATTAATACGAAATAAAGAGTGCTAGTTCAACGCTGAGTAAAACTGGGTTGTTAAAGGTAGTTTCCAACAAAACTTCCGGATGTATGTCCAAATTGCCTGTCAGAATGGAAATAAAGCATAATATTCGAAGTTTCGTTATCGCTGTGCATACAAGCAGTTCGTTTCTCAGCAGTTCCTATCCTTTCCTAAATTAAAGCATGAATAGGTACGCCATTTGTTGAAAGTAGGTTGATATTATCAAGGACGCGGTCATATCGAACATTTTGGAAAATATTCGATATCAATCGTCCTTTATGATGGATGTTTTCCAGTGTTGTCTCGTGATATACGGTCATGGAGAAACGGGTGAAGCCAATATGTATGTTGGTATTCGCTCAATCACGAACGCCGAGTTTGAAAGGAATGTATTTTGGTTTAAAACCTGTGGAATCCACGGAATAAAATAAAATTGTAAACCCCCCAGTTGCCGAGTATGAAGAAATCGAATGAATTTAAAGGTGTTTTTGAAAGGCGCTACTTAAGAAAATATAAAAGGGGGTTTTATTTTTTGTAATTACACTAACAATTTCTTAAGAAGAGATCGAGATACCTGAAAATTGGTCATTGAATTTTGCTTTCCAAAAAAAAATCTTTTAATTTACAAAAAGTTGAAGTATCACTAGTTCTGATGCAAAATATTATAGTGGTTCATTTTCTACCCCTTTGTGAGAACATTTCAGAATTACAACGGAAAGTGACATCAAATCAGCTTTAGCGATCTGACAAATTTCGTTCTTCTGAATTGTACAGCATAGATGGTATACTCAATGAAAACAACATTTTTACCTCAATTACGAAGGGCAGTTACTTGATGGGAAAGGGGATGAGAACAATAATGTGGGAAAGCCCTGTGCACAGGAGCTTTGGCGCACTTGTTCAAACTTTGGCAAATCATATCTCCGAAAGTTTTGGTTTCTCAGAGTTGGGGATGATATCAATGGATTCTTATGATAGAACTGCATCATGAAAGAAATTAAATTAAAAAAAGTGTCAATTAAAAAAAAAACGAGAGTGCCAAAAATTATCAATCCAAAGCCACCAGACCGGTTCTTCCCAATAATGAACTTATCTGAGATATTCATTCCTCAAATCTACTCTGAAAATTATATTATATCATTTGAAACTTAGCCAATATTCCAGTTTTGTTTTCACTGGAGAAATTCTAAACCAAATTTTGTGCATAAATCTGAATGTTTTCGAAAAATATGGTGAAAATGTGAAACACAATCTTTACTAATCGGTTTATTCACGTTTTACTGAAGAATTTGGTAGATATGTTAGGGTATATTCGTTTATTTTAATGACCAGCTATTATCGCAGAAGACTGTAGGCAAATGAAATAATAAAGAAGGTAAAAATAGTACACAAAATAGAAATACCGCATGAATGTTCAAGTCATCTTTTTGGCGTTAACAAGTGAAATAATGCACCAACTGAATTTAAATTTAAGAAGAAATAAAAAAATGAACTCAACAGGGATTCGAACCCGGATGTCCTGCGTGGCAGGCAAGGACCCTTACATCTCGGCTATAGAGGACTTGTTACAATTCTGAGATTTACATGATTCGAAATTAGAAGTAGATATCAGTTCGAAATTTGATTTTCACAACAATTGCTAAAATACAAAGCCGATCAAGCAGAAAGCCGGTAATAGATAGAATAATGATGCCTTGAATATATGTGAGGAATTTCAGCGAAATCTGACAGAAAGTTCCTGAATTATAAAATTTTTGCAGAATTTTTCTTTTATTTTCTAGGATATGATCCTCACAAAATTTTGCAAAAATTTGCGCGTTGGCATATTACTACAACTATTAACGAAGTTTCAATTCGATCAGATATGAATTCTTTGAGTTAGTGAGGAACAAATATTTCAGAAGGGTTTAACTCTAAAACCGCTTGACCGATTATGCCCAGTAACAATCTTAAATGTCGCATTGGGATGCGCAAACCTATCCTGAAAATTGCAAGTCACTATCTCATTCCGTTCGAAAGTTACCGGCGGAAAGATTTGAATTTGACCCCGACTTCTTCATCAGTGGGACAAACCTAATACTTGAAGATCATTTTCGGCAAAAAAATCGCAAATTTCAGACATTTGAGTAAAAGGATAGCTCACTGTTCCCTTAAACATGCATGATTAAATGAAGTAATATTGCTGTGAACCTTATTCAAATACATAGTATCTGATAATTATGTTATTTTTCAGTCCATTATCTTTTTCTTGTGAGAAGGAAACAACAAAAAAGCTCCCACCATGGACGCCATCAAGAAGAAGATGCAAGCTATGAAGCTTGAAAAAGACAATGCTTCCGACAAAGCTGATGCGATGGAGGGTCAAGCTAAGGATGCCAACCTCCGCGCAGAAAAAGTAAATGAAGAAGTCCGTGACTTGCAGAAGAAGCTCACTCAGGTCGAAACTGACTTTGAGACTACCAAAACAAACCTTGAACAGGCTAACAACCTTTTGGAAGAAAAGGAGAAACAGTTGACACAGGTTGGTATTGGTTAATGAACCGAATTCTTAAATCAAGCGTTTTCATCAAACGTCCGCCCGGTACGATTAAACAGTGCTATAACGAGGGTATCAACGCTTGTAGCGTGTGCTTAACTGGTGACTCCGCAAATATAGTCAGTATAATTATACTATTCTTTACAACTACGGCATAAATCGTTGAATAAAGCGATTCAGACCCTTTGCCCATGGGCATCGGCATACTGAATTGAAGCCATTCCAATCTCCTAAGCAGGGGTCTTACTTTTACACTCGGTTTCTATGGGAATCATACACGTCGATTAATACAAATGTAATTTCAGCGTTGCCAGTCTACACGATTCACGCGACTGGCATGGAAGTAGAATGATCGAGTAGTTCGAATGTCGCTTAAGTCATGGAGGTTTAGCTTCCATTCCGATCGTAGGGAATTTTAATTGTAGTAATCGTCCAAGTAATGTTTCCATGGAAACTGAGTGTAGGAAAAGGACATAGGATTTTGGAATCACGTCGATATTGTATGCCCGTGTGCGTACGCTCTAAAGGATACATGAAAAGCAGCTGACAAAAATGTACCTAGCAGGAAATATTCAGTAGGTAAACACATAGACTAAAAGTTATGATCATTTGGTATGCGCCCAGATAAATACCAGCCTATGGAAACAGACATACAAATATCCAGATATTGGCGGAGTATACTTTGACGATAAATGTCATATCTGATATCTAGTGAATTGAAATATGCCATTATTTTAGAACATTCTTATAGAAAACTCATACCCAGGTTTTTCCCACCAAAGGTTGAAGCTGAAATGGCCACTCAGAACAGGAGAGTACAGACCATTGAAGAAGATCTTGAACGATCGGAAGAGCGTCTTGCAACTGCCACCACCAAATTGGCAGAGGCTTCCCAAGCAGCTGATGAGAGCAGCCGTATGTGCAAGGTATTGGAAAACAGGGCTCAACAAGACGAAGAACGTATGGACCAACTTACCAATCAATTGAAAGAGGCTCGTATGCTGGGTAAGTTATTATTAGCGTTATTACAACTTGGTATGAGTAGTAGTGCAATACTTATTATACTCATTATTATTATCATTATTTTGGTACCAGCCGACACGTGTTTCTGCTAATTGCCTTCTTCAGGATAGGGCAACCAAGAGACCTAGAAAGTATGGACAGAAAACTGAAAACAGGTGACATCATAACAGGAGCGAGCAACCAATTTGTGCCTTCAGCTCTAAGACCTCCAATTCGGAGGCAAATTATTCCATCGACGCGAAGAAAGCATAAGCAGCCTGTGCGATGCTGCTTTGATTTCTTGGTTCGCCCGTCCTCAAGAAGCCAATTAACAGAAACACGTGTTGGCAGGTACCCCCAGAATGATTTTTCTCTGGTCCTTTTGCGGAACTACCCGATAATCTTTGCGCTTTATACTGTATATTTTTGTATTATTTGGGATATTTTTGTATGTTAGGGCCGAAGGCACTTCAACAAAGACGTAGAATTTGTTTTATTTGTTTTCGCCTAGGTTGCCAAAAACCCTAGAGCCACTTGTGTGTGTTAGTTTTGGTTTGAAAGGTTTACAAAATGCGTGTTGAAATATTTAGGAGCCCTGAATTATCCGTGGAAATTAACTATTGCGGGTAATATAACTACCAGTCCCTGATGATTTCGGAGATTACAAGACCCTAATTTTTATATGCGAAGGAAATCTTTTATTTTCCTCGATGTCTGCGTGTTCCATCACCAGATTGTTGGATGATCAAAATTCTGTGATCTTATTAGTACATAATAATTACGTTCATTCCTGATAATTGTCATATTCTGTAAAATATAGTTATCGATGCATGGTAACTTTTTGCTCGCATGTTCTGGGGAACATCGCGTTATCATTTTGAAATATGTCTGAAATTTTCGAATATTTTGCCGAAAATGGTCTTAAACGATTGGGTTCGACTCCCTGATGAATAATTCGGGGTTAAACTCGATTCTGTTCGGTCCTCTGAGCTTTGCGTTGAGAACGGAAAAAGATAGCGACTTGCAATTTTCAGGATAGGTAGCGTGTCCCAATACGACGGACAAGTTCGTTAATGGGTTTCCGAGTAATAACTATTACCGATCCGATCGTATTGAAACTTGATGAGTAGTTGTAAATTACAGATATGAAACGTATGTGCTATTTTGTAAGAATCGTATCACTAGAAAATTCAAAAAAATGATTAAAAAATAATTTTCATCTCACGATAACTTGAAAATGGAAAGAGATAGCGACTTGCAATTTTTAGGGTAGATTGAGCATCCCAATGCTACATTTGAGATCGTTAGTAGGTATAATCGCCCAAACAGTTCTGGAGCTATAGCTATTTGAAATTTTGCCTCCTTTACTCCTAAAATATAAAACTAATCCAATTGAAACATAGCAAATAGTTGTAGAATGCCGACGCGCAAATTGTCACGAAATTTCGTGAGGATCACATCACTAGAAAATTAAAAAAAATATATTGAAAATCCTTGAAAAAAAATGTAAATCTCAGAAACTATCTGTTCGATATCGCTGACCATTTGCGGAAAGCTCCAAAACCTAACTTTACAGCCAAGTTCCAAATTTTGAGATTATCAAGAGATCTGAGCAGCATTGAGTTAGTTCAGTGGCTGGATGGGTGACCATTGTCACGATAACTTTCGAACGGAAAGAGATAGCGTTTCGCAATTTTCAGGATAGGTTGCGTATCCGAATGGAACAGTTATTTTGAATGTTGGTTTTAATCAGCAAAACGGATTCAGAGTTATACCCATCTGGAATATTGTTTTCTCGATAACTCAAAAAATATAGATCCGATCGAATTGAATCTAGATGAGTAGTTGTAAAATATCGACACAAAGGGGTTCGGGCAATTTTGTGAGCATCGTATCACTAGAAAATTTGAAAAAAGGCATTAGGCATTAAAAGTCATAATCAGCTAAACGGTTTTGGAGTTATATCAATCTGAAATTAGGTTGTTATTTCCTCAATAACCCAAAAAATACGATGCCGATTCAATTCAAACGTGGCAATTAGTTCAAGAATGCCGACACAAAAATCTTTGCAAAATTTTGTGAAGTTCGCTTGGAAGAACGAATAGAAAATGGCGACTACTGTCTCTGTTTCTTTCACCTAAGGGTTTTCCGTGAGGTCTTTTATCATGTTTTCGCTACTTTTCAGAATTTTTTTTTAAATACATCAATTTATCCCTACAGCTGAGGATGCTGACAACAAATCTGATGAAGTATCCCGCAAGCTGGCCTTCGTTGAAGACGAGCTCGAAGTTGCTGAGGATCGTGTTAAAGGAGGTGATGCCAAGATCATGGAGCTCGAGGAAGAATTGAAAGTTGTAGGTAACTCCCTCAAATCTCTTGAAGTATCTGAAGAAAAAGCCAACCAAAGAGTAGAAGAATTCAAGAAACAACTCAAAACTTTGACTGTCAAACTAAAGGAAGCTGAGGCTAGAGCAGAATTCGCAGAAAAGACTGTTAAGAAATTGCAGAAGGAAGTCGACAGGCTAGAAGGTAAGGTTCTTCAAAATATATATTCTCAAAGATTCATTCAGCTTTCACATGTACGATCGCGCATAACCTGAATTGTCGATACCAGACTTTTTCAGTTGGATTCAAAGATTCGTATATTCACTTTAAATATTCAATTAATTTTGAAACATGATATACCTACTTTTGAACCAGAACTCTGAATGAACTATTGAGAAAGATTTCAAGTATTTATGCTTCGCTATTTATTATTATTTTGTATTGCTTACAACTTACTTCTTTTATTTTGCTTTCTTTTATTTTTCAGATTTTGTACTACGCGAAAAGGCCAAGTATCATGGCATTGTAACAGATATAGACAAAACATTCGTCGAAATGTCATCACAAGCCTCCAAAAAATAATCGAACATTCTTCATGAGCTGCCAAAAATTTTAGATATAGGAAATAATAGAAAATCCCTTCCAATTTTTGATATCATTTATTTTCATATTCATTATAAGTACGATATTTCTTCAATCACGTCGGATAATTTTTTCATCAAAACTGTAAAAGAGTCGAACGAAATAATAATCGAGAAATAATGATAATTTTTAATCTTTGAAACAAAATATAATTATACATGATTACCACAGAAAATCCATTCAATTTCACTATTCTTCGATATGATAACATTATTCGATCATCTCATTTTCGTCCGTATCACAAGAATCGATTTAACCATCATCAGTTTCGGCAATGCAGAATTCCATTCAAAAAGTTAATTATGTCGGTACAATGGCTGCCTTTGAGCTCAGTTAAATGATTGCTGTTTTCCACAAAGGTTTTCAATAGGTATGTTTTAAATGTTACATGTTTGTAAGAGTCAGAACGTCTTTCGTGTCGACTTCTATGTAAAGCTAACTGTGTATATGTCGGAAAAAATAACGAAGTTTTGAATGTATGATTTTACGATTAGATTTTAAAGGATTTCCCGAATTGAAGAATTTTTCTTCTTCGTGTTCCAAATTAGAGTAGCCATACTTTAACCCTTCATCGTGAAATGAGGAGATACTTTTCTTTTATTCCTCAGAATTCATATACTCGTATTCAGAAATAGAAAAGTTACTACTTCGAACATTTGTTCCAACGAAGTACTCATGCTGGAAACATAATTTACCAAGAGTCATTTTTCCCACTATACAGGGTTGGGCGATAGTCTGGAATAAAATTAATATTTTTCAACCAATTACTTAGAATAAATACGTAGAAATTCTTCAATTGATTTTTAATTTCCTCCATTTTTTGGCGATAAAATGGAGTACCTATTTCTCTTCAACCCCTTGGCTGCAACCCTACCCAACTTCCGTAGTTCAAATGTGTACATATGTCATGTGTGGGCACGCTGGAAAACTCATACAAAATTGAATCTTACCATACCCTTTTTTTTAGTTATTTAATTGTTAGGAAAATTAATAAATAAAACCGATCGGTAAGCGGAGTTCAGTTGTGGATAAGTTTTTGTTTTACATCAATAAAAAGAAAAAGCGAGTGAAATGGTATCAACTTACACCTGCAGAAGACTTTCGCTTTTTCTTTCTATTTTATCGATGTAAAACAAAAACTTATTCAGAATTGAACTCAGCATATCGATAGGTTTTATTTATTAATTTTCCTAATAATTACATAACTGAAAAAGTAAGTGTATGGTAAGGATCAATTTTTCATGAGCTTTCCAATGAGATCACACATAACAAAAGTTGGGTTGGGTATCAGCCAAGGGGTTAGGGAAATATTCCATTTTATCGCCCAAAAATGGGTAAAATTAAAAAATAATTAAGAGGTTTCAGCGTTATTGGTTGAAAAAAATATTAATTTTATTACATACTATCGCCCAACCCTCTAAGTATCCCAGTAATAGTTAATTCGTCAATCCCTTGGTAGGTAATCAATGAGGCGAGGCATCTGGAATCTTATTTTTAGTATTTAATAGTGTTGGCATATCCTCCTTATTGCTATGATTTGGGATTTTATATTTGTGGATTTATTTAAAAATAGTGTAACATGTTGGCTAATTTTCAAAACTTCATAAAAGAATCGTATCTAGTTCAGACGAGGAATGCAAGTATTAAGCAATCCTATTTTTAAAATGTCCTGAAAATAACGCTTCGGCGCTTGCTGATTCTATTTGTTATTTTAGAAATTGTTTTCACCTACGAATATCTAGATGCATTGGTGATCAAATGTATGTAATATTTCTTATCATGTTTCATTGATTTTTATGGAGAAAGAACTATCTTCAACATTCTCTATCGAAGATTTTTCCACCTTATCCAACTGGAAAACAAAAGGAATTTCTTGTTAGTATCCTCGGAAATTCATAAGAATATAGATTTTGAATTGAATCCGAACTCAGGAAGCAGAGTGATTAAATTCGACCCCACTGTGAAAGTTGAAATCATTTTCGAGGCCGTATCGGAATCGCGTCGATTTTTTTTTCGAAACTATCAGTGAATTGAAATTTAAATCATTTTAGAAAAGTGTTATCTTATTCATGTCCCAACATGGTCTCCAATCGAATTTATTTTATAGAGATCAATTTCGAATTGCCTTAGAAAATATTAAGAAAATTAGCTTGCAAAATTCAAAAATAGCAAAAACTTCATGTCACTTGCTTGGTTGGTTGTCGAAAATCGACACCTTTTGCAACATCTTTGGTAACATTATACAAATTTTCCTAATTTGGATGTGATCGAATGAATTTCAGAATGTTATCTATTTAATCAAGATTATCCACTATTTCACTATTCGATGGAAACAAAAATCAACATTGGTGTACCCAAGGTAGCGTAATTATCAACTATTTCACTATTCGATGGAAACAAAAATCAACATTGGTGTACCCAAGGTAGCGTAAGGATACAGTAACAACTCCTCGCAAAACTCGATTGATTGATTGACTTTTCGAGGGGTCTCCATGGAAAGGAGTCGTAGTATCAGAATAGTACCAATATGAATTGTAACCTAATCTAAACATATTTATAATACCTAAATATGACTATCAGATTTTTATTTTTAATTTTGTCCCAATGTTTTCGTTTATTTTTTTAGTTCGTGAATACCAAATTAGTAGAAACTAGTGATTGTAGATTGTGATGTACCGATATACCGTCTGCAACAATGTTTTCTGTTCATGTATTTGACTGTATTGCGTTTTAATAGTTTTCATCCAAAATGATATAGATAATAATAATATCCCATTTTCAGACGAACTTGGAATCAACAAAGACAGATACAAGTCTCTTGCCGACGAAATGGACTCTACCTTCGCCGAGTTGGCTGGTTACTAATTATTCCATCTGAAATATATTTTTCATCTACTTATATCTATTGAGCCCTATTGATTTTGTACATCTGGTGATCAAAGCGGCCATTCTGTATCATTTATGTATGTATGTTCTGCTTTTTGAACTTGCCATTGTTTATTGATTCATTTGAATGACATTGTATAGACCTTTATTTTATGGAATTGTTTGTTTTTGTTTATTTTAATAAAGTTGTAAGGAATTGACTATTCTTGTTTTCTACAAAAGCGATTAGGTTATAAAATGAGGGATTGAATGGAAAAAAAAGTGGTAAAGCCCTGTGGACAGGAGCTTCGGCGCTCTTGCTTAAACTTTGACAATTCCAGTTTTGTTTCCACTGAAGATATTCTGAACTCAATTTGATAAACGTACCAAATTATATATTTCCATTATCATATGGATTATCCAAAGGCATATAGGGTAGGGGTAATTATAATATCCTATACCAAATTATTGGTCATTTTGCATTCAATCATACTTTGTTTGTTAGAACAGAAATACATTTGACATTGTCTGTTATAGGTAGATAAGATTACATGTATGAACAGTGAACACAGATAGAACACAGACAGATAGCATTCGCATTCTGTGAAAACATAGAAGTACGATGTATTATTGAAATTTTTAAAAATCATATCTCCGAACGTATTAGCTTGTTAGAGAAGAAAATGATATCAATGGATTTTTATGATGAAATTGCATCTTAAAAAAATTGAATTCCAAATTTGTAGTCTAAAAAAAATGTGTTTTTCATTACTGCGAAACCATCAGGCCGATTTTGCCCAATAACGAACTTAACCGAGATATTTATCTCCCAAACCTCATCTGAAAATTTCAACATTCTAGCTCATTCTGTTCGAGAGTTATTGTGTTAACGGACGGACGGCCGGACATAATCGATTTCGACCGCGGATTCTTGATCAGTGAGTCGAACCAAATTGATTAGGACCATTTTCAGCCAAAAATTCGAAAATTACAGACATTTGGCAAATTTATGCGCGCTCTGTTTGGAGGAACAAGAGCGCCAAAAATTGTGAAGCAGTACCAAATCGATAACAAAGCACTACGAAGTGGGAATTTTAATCCTTTTCATTTTAGTTCTTCGAAATTGATCGACTTCAAATAGGAGGAACGAAAAGTGTATATTAACAAGTTGGAAAAGCAAAGTGGCCAGCAGATTTGGCGCGCTTGTTTGGATTTACCCATCCAGTCACCCAGGTACTGAACTCGCCCAAGGCTGGCTGCAGGAAAAAAAAACATTCTCAATATTTCTAAGAATAAGAATCCGACTTAAAAACAAGAGTTAAAAAAAACAGGGCCACTTTTTGGCCGAGAATGGTCTCAAACGATTAGTTTCAACTCAAATACATACGTTTAGTTTTGGGTTAAAAATAAACTGTGCTGAGTTTGTGGTGGCGTAAGGACCAATGGAATACATACATTTACTGTATGGTCGAAAATAACCAGTGCTTCATTTGTGGTGGCGTAAGGACACAAATTATACAATTGTGCCATGAGATCAAAATCATTCGAAATTAAAATTTGTAAAATAACTAATAGTATACCAAATTATTCACGTTTCACGTAATTTTATTGAAAGATCGACTGTATTTACTTATTTTTGAAAGGTTTTCACAATTCCCTAATTTCACGAGATTATCATCATGTCACATATTATTGAACGACTGACCGGCGAATGTAATAAGAAATAGTATGTGGCCAGCGCATTTTAGAGTGATAGCTCGCCAGTTTTTGCCGATACTTTTGGGGACCGCTAGGTAGGTCGAGTTGGTTCTCACTCATGGCCTGCTCCATCCCCGGGCTTAAATCCTCTGGATTATTTTCTATGGGTCTATCTTAAGTCGTTAGTATACACTAGACTAGTGGAGAATTTGGAGACTTGGAGAAATCGAAAAATTTCTGGGTGCAACACAATTAGAGACAACCCTGATGTTTTTGAAAGAGTTCAGCAATCCATGAGCAGAACACTAGATTCTTGTATTCTAGCTGGATGTGGCCGTTTTCAACAATTCTTGTAATTTTAAAAGCTGTTTGATGTAATAAAATTCACCGGTGGATTGTTCTACTCGAGTATTTTTTGGCGCTCTTGTTCCTCCGAACAGAGTGCTTATCAATTTGCCCAAATGTCTGAATTATCGAATTTTTGGTCTTGAACGATTTGAATATGGTCTTGAACGATTTGGTTTGACTTCTGATCAAGAATCCGTGGTCGACATCGATTCTGTCCGGCCATCCGGCCAGCCGTTAACATGATAACTCTCGAACGAAATGAGCTAGACAGTTGACATTTTTAGAGTAGGTTTGAGGGATAAATACTCGGTTAAGTTCGTTATTGGGCAAAATCGGTCTAATAGTTTCGGAGTAACGAAAAAATGAATTTTTTTTACATTACAACTTTTGAATTCAAATTTTTTTTAGATGCAGTTTCATCATAAGAATCCATTGTTATCATTTTCAACTCTAGCAAGCTAATACTTTCGGAGATATGATGTTTCAAAGTTTCAATGATACATCGTAAGTTCTATGTATTCACAGAATGTGAACACAGAATCTGTCTGTGATCACTAATCATAAATGTCATCGTTTCTAGCTATTAGAGATTGTCAATTCGTAGTTTGAAAATATTTTCTCTTGGAAAGCAAGTATTCGATTCTTGAATTTGTGAATATCCGAGACTGTTTCGTTGTAGTTTATGGAGGCAATAGGAAAGAAGAACATAATGGAATCATCAAAAGAAATTACTGTTCGTTGACCACTGAGGTTAATATTACCTTTTACTTCCTTAAGTTGTGAGACATGTTCCTATATACAGTATTTTCATAATGTGTCTAGCAAAAAAATACTGAAATATGGATCTACATTTGTGTATCAAACATTCTTCCTTGAGTTAAGGTTCATAATACAGAAAAGAATGTGTTAGTAGTATGAACTATTAAATTTTCAATTATGAAAAGAGGATAGTATTTTATTAATTAATATATTTTGAACTATTAAAATAATTTGTTCGTAATCCACTACCTAGTCAAATATCAGGAATAAATGGACAATCTGCTATGATTGTCTCCAGCCTTGCTCTAGACATTTCGATGATACTTTCCTTATGTATTTCGAGTTGTGAAAACTATACACAGAGTGTAAGTTGCAACAACCCATTCCAAGAGGTTGAATTATTGCAGAATGCTCATTTAATCTTGATAAATAAATGTAATGACAAATTTTTGAAGCATTAAAGCATTGTAGACTGCTCTTTTTTTAAAAGATAATTTTTGAAGCATTTTTTTTAAACGACACTTTTTTGCGCGTATGTTCTGGGGAACATCGCGTTATAGTTTTGTCCAAATGTCTGTAACTTTCGAGTTTTTTGAAAAAAATGGTCTCAAACGATTAAGTTTGACTCCCCAATGAAGAATTCGAGGTCAAATTTGATTCTGTCCGGCCGGCCGTCCGGCCGTTGCCACGATAACTTGAGAACGAAAAGAGCTAGCGACTTGAAATTTTCAGGGTAGGTGGCGCATTCCAATACGACGGACAAGTTCGTTAATGGGCTTAATCGGCCCAGCGGTTTCCGAGTAATAATTTTGTTTTCAACCAATATGAATTCGATCAAATTGAAACTTGGTGAGTAGTTGTAGAATATGAACCTAAGCACGTTTGTGGAATTTTGTGCGAATCATATGGCTAGAAAATTTTAAAAAAATTATTAAAATATATTTTTGTTGTCACGATAACTTGAGAACGGAATGAGATAGCGGCTTGAAATTTTCAGGTTAGGATGTGCACCAGATCGCGACATTTCAGTTCTTCTATGAGCATAATCGGCCAAACGGTTTCAGAGTTATAGCCATCTGAAATTTTCTGAAATTTGATGGTTTTTTGTTCCTCATTAACTCGAAAAATACTGAAACGATTGAATTCAAACATGGTTATTAGTTGTACAAGGCCAACGCAAAAATGTTTGCAAAATTTGGTGAGGATAGCATTTGTAGAAAATTTATAATAAATCATTGAAAATAAAAAAAAAATTCTATATATCAGTAACTATTCGTTTGAAATTGCTGAAATTTTGCAAGAGCCTTCATAGCCCAACTCTACTGCCAAGTTTCAAGTTTTAATACGATCGGTTAAATATTGTTGGAGATTCGAGCATTCTTGTGCGAGTTCAGTAGATGGGTGACCATTGCCTCGATAACTTTCGAACGAAAGGAGATAGGGACTTGCAATTTTCAGGGTAGGTTGCGTATCCGAAAGGGAGAATTGATTTCGTTTTTGGGCATAATCGGTCTAACGGTTTCCGAGTTATACCCACCTGGAATATTATTTCCTCGATAACTTAAAAAATATATACTCGATCGAATTGAAGCTTGCCAATTAGTTGTAGAATATTGAGTAGAATTTTGTGTGAACCGTATCGCTAGAAAATTTAAAAAAATATTTTTTATGTCACGGTAACCTGAGAAAGGAAAGAGATAGCGATTTGAAATTTTCAGGTTAGGTTGTGCATCTGAATGCGACATTTGAGTTTGTTCATGAGCATAATCGGTCAAACGGTTTTGGAGTTATATTCATCTGAAATTTGATTGTTATTTTCTCAATAACTCGAAAAATATAGGACCAATCCAATTCAAACTTAGTTATTAGTTGTAGAATGCCAACGCGAAAGTTCTTGCAAAATCTTGTGAAGATCGTATCACTAGAAAATTTTTAAGAAATCATTGAAAAAAAATTCTGAATATCAGAAACTATTCATCTGACATGGCTGACATTTTGCGAGAGCCTTCAGAACATAATTCTACTACCAAGTTCCAAGTTTGAATACGATAGGATCTATATATGTATATGAAATTTATTCAATTTTTTTAAATATTTAAAACTGTAATTAGTTCTTTGAAATACCATTGAATGAAGAAATTCTTGTAAGTTAACAAAATATCTTTATTTGAACAATAAAAATGCATCATTTTATTAAAATGATAGTTAGACTATCCAATTGCTTCTTTTCTTTATAATATTTTTGCTGTAAGTCAGTATAGCTTAGAACTTTCAAAGTAACGTCCTACAATATTAATGTAAATGATATTGTAAATAAAAAAAAATTTGTTCAAGCACTGACGTAAAGTCAGAAGCTTTTGCGCGTATGTTCTATTGTCCATTCTTCTGTATTGGACACCCTTAATCGAATTAACCATGGTAAATTATGTTGTCCATTCTCCTGTATTGGACACTCTTAATTCGAATTTTCCATGGTGAATTCTCTTGTTCAAACAGACAAATTATATCACCGAAAGTTTTCGTTTCTCAGAGTTGGGAATTATATCAATGGTTCCTGATAGAACTGCATCATGAAAGAAATTAAATTTAAAAAATTGGTTCAAGCACTGACGTAAAGTCAGAAGCTTTTGCGCGTATGTTCTATTGTCCATTCTTCTGTATTGGACACCCTTAATCGAATTCACCATGATAAATTATGTTGTCCATTCTCCTGTATTGGACACTTTTACCATGGTAAATTCGAATTAAGAGTGTCCAATACAGGAGAATGGACAACATAATTAACCATGGTAAATTCGATTAAGGGTGTCCAATACAGAAGAATGGACAATAGAACATACGCGCAAAAGCTTCTGACTTTACGTCAGTGCTTGAACCAATTTTTTAAATTTAATTTCTTTCATGATGCAGTTCTATCAGGAATCCATTGATATTATTCCCAACTCTGAGAAACGAATACTTTCGGTGATATAATTTGTCTGTTTGAACAAAAAGCCAAAAAGCTCCTCTCCACAGGGCTTGAACCAATTTTTTGAATAATAAATGGTTTTCAATTCTTCACTGAAAAGTGGTGCATCCTAGAGAAAAAACGCAGGAACTCTTTTTGTTCTAAATTGAATATGGTTTGTAGAAATTAATTTAATTTTGGAAAAAGGCACTGGCATACTATTTTTTTCTTCAAAAATATGAAAGTCAATGCCAGTACGCACGACACTGTAGTTGCTGAAGACGTGTTATTCAACGGTAAATATTCACCTCAACAAAATGTTCCTATTTACCAAATCTCGTTCAAATATCTCATAACGTTTCGAAAATATCGAAGTATTTGCTATTTATTTGGAAAATATATAACGCTCTGCATCTTGGAAAAGAAGCCTTTCCGGGCCAAATCCCCCAAATAACTCAGGGATTAATATTCTGAATTTGCTCAAAATGTTTATGAGACACCCTGTATAATGAAACTCGAGAGCTCCTCCTATGTTCATTCAATATTGCTTTTACTCCATTTATTTAAAGTAGGTTATTTTTCATGAAATCACTGGTTCATTATAGTATAAATGTTCTATTATCGAAGTTTTTGTGAGGTTTCAAAACTGAACTGAGGAGTTAATGGCAGGCACCTCATGGCATCCAAAAAAATATGAAATTTCTATTTCAGAGCGTGAAATGATATGTGCCTATTAAATCTGAATGAGATTGCAAAATATCATAACTTCATTATATCCCTAAGCGAAAATATGAATAAAATATCATCTTCATGCAAAATGTATCTGTTCAACTGGGTTGCCTGCTTATGGGCTGTAATATGTGATAAAATCTCACAGCTTTTCATGATTTTCGGCAGTCTGTTGAGATTCAGCAGTCATTTATATTCTTATTGGTCGCATAAACAAGAGAATATCGAAGAAGCTATAATTGATCGTCAGGACTGAGATTTTTTCCACTGCTCTTCCGAAACCAATAACAGTATTCAATGGATATAAGTCACGCGAATCTAGGTATTTTCAGAGATCCTATTTTATGAGAAGAAGTTTCGTTTTTATCGAAACATTCTCTTTATCAAGACGATCTCATCTGAATCTGTCTGATTCCGATAAAATAACGAATATTGATGAGTTTTCGAATTGTTTGCCAAAAATAGTCTGAAACGATTGGGTACAAGTCTCTGATGAACAATTCGAGATCAAATTTGATTCTGTCCGTCCGACCGCCCAGCTAGCCGGCCGCCGCCACGATAACTTGAAAACGAAAAGAGATAACAACGTGAAATATTCAGGATAGGTGGCTCATCCCACGACGGACAAGTTCGTCAATGGGCATAATCGGCCCAATGTTTTTCGAGTCATAATTTTGTTTTCAACCAATACAAATCCGATCGAATTGAAACTTGGTGAGTTGCTGTAGAATACTAACCTAAGGAGGTTTGTGCAATTTTGTGAGAATCTTATCACGAAAAAATTTAAAAAAAAACCATTAAAACATATTATTTATGTTATGAGACAGCGACTTGAAATTTTCAGGTCAGGTCGTGCATCTGAATGCAACATTTAGGTTTGTTTATAGGCACAATTGGCCAAATGGTTTTGGAGTTATACCCATCTGAAATTTGGTTGTTATTTTCTCAATTACCCCAAAAATATACAAAACCGATCCAATTCAAACCTGGCTATTAGTTGTAGAATGTCAACGTGAAAATTCTTGCGGTGTTTCGTGAGGATCGTTTCGCTAGAAATTTTTTAAAAAATCATTGAAAATCGTTGAAAAAAATTCTATATATCAGAAACTATTCGTCCGACATCGCGGAAATGTTGCGAGAACCTTCAAAACCTAACTCTACTGCCAAGTTCCAAGTTTGAACATGATCGGATCCATATTGTTGGAGATCCAAGCAGCCTTGTGTGAGTTCAGTAGCTGGATGGGTGACCGTTGCCTCAATAACTTTCGAACGAAAGGAGATAGGTACTTGCAATTTTCAGGGTGGGTTACGCATCCCAATGGGCATAATCGCGCCAACGGTTTCGGAGTTATACCCACCTGGAATATTATTTTCTTGTTTGTCGGAGATGGTTTTAAACGATTTGGTTCGACTCACTGATCAAGAATCCGTGGTCAATATCAATTATGTCTGGCAGTGGCACGAGAACTCTCGAATGAAATGAGCTAGACAGTTGAAATTTTCAGAGCAGGTTTGGGAGATAAATATCTGGGTTAAGTTCGTTATTGGGCAAAATCGGCCAGATCGTTTTGCAGTAACGAAACTCTATGATTTCACAGAAAGCTGTAATCGAAAATAACGTCCGTATTATCTATGAATTTAATAATCTCTGTTCATACATGCCATCATTGTCATCTCATCTACAGATAAGAGACATGTCAAACAAAGTATGATTGAATGCAAAATAAATAATGAAATAACCTCAATTATCGTGCATAGCTCTGGGATAATCCATATGATGATGAAAATATATTCTTTGGTAAGTTAACCATATTTGTTTTCAGAATATCTCCAGTAAAAACTAAACTGGAATATTGGCTAAGTTTCAATTGATATAATATACATAATTATTTTGATAGTAGATTGGGGGAATGAATATCTCGGATAAGTTCGTTATTTGGTAGAATCGGTCTGGTGGTTTCGGATTATTGGTAGGTACTCTTGTTGAATGTAATTTCGTGTATGACTTTTGAATTTAATTTCTTTTATGATGCAGTTCTATCTTAAGAATCCATTGATATCATTCCCAACTGTGAGAAACCAATACTTTAGGAGATATGATTTGTCAAAATTTGAACCAGAGCACCAAAGCTCCTGTCCACAGGACTTTCCTACATTAGTCATAATGGATTTTAGATTTATCCGAAAGCAAGTTCAATCTTATAGTGTTGGCTGCAGCTAATACATACAGGGTTGGGATAAAGTATGGAACCAAGTAAATAACTTTTAAACCAAAAGAACAATATTTTTTTTTTATGAAAATTTGCAGGTGAGTGCAATGGAACAAAATGCATCTGATGTACATTTTTTTGTTAATAATATACATCTGGTTTAACCAGAAATGCCATCAACTGCTTTAATTTGAATGGGACACCCTATATATTTTAACAGATTTTGAAAGAGCTTGTTATTTTGAACATAAATACTGAGTTTAGTGTAAATAAAATTGTAAGAACGAGGAATATAGCACTTTAATCAACCTCCTTTGAGTTTTTTGCATTAGAGCAAAAAACTATTTAGATGAACTAATTGATGTTGTTTGAATGCATAGAAATAAATAAAGGAGTACTGTTTAGTACGTCTTTTGTTCTCAAAGTGTCAAATTCTAAGTGACGGAAATAAAGTTTACAATTTAGAATGGTTCAATTAAGTGAAAAAGAGCGTATTGAAATTTTGATGATAATCGGTTATGGTGGTCGTGTTAGAACTCAGGAAGAAGTGTGTCATATTTTTAATAATTTGCATCCGGAGAGAAATCCTATATCACGCTCAACAGTAACTAAAACATTACAACGTTTTAATATAATTGGGATGGCAAAAAATTTGCTAAAACCTGGAAGACGTCGCGGACTGCAACGAACGAAACTGTTCAACAAAATATTGCAATCGATTTAGAAGAACAACCTCAAACTTCCACCACAAATTTGGCACTGAACCATGGTATCAGTCGGCGTTCTCTAGGAAAGATATTAAAAAGTGAAAAGTATCATCCGTATAAGGTACAGTTGGTTCAAGAATTGTCAGACGATGATTTTGACCGACGGCTGAAATTTTGCGAACGACTAATGGAAATCTGTAATGTCGACGAAAATTTTGCATACATACATACATACATTTTGCAAACATAGTTTTTTCCGATGAGGCAACTTTTTGTTTAAATGGATCAGTTTTTCGCCATAACTTAAGGTATTGGTCAAATGAGAATCCTCATTGGATTCATGAAGCACATACCCAGAATCCACAGAAGTTGAATATTTGGATGGGAATTGTCGAAAATAGGCTTATAGGCCCATTTTTTATCGACGGAAACTTGAATGGTGACAAGTATTTGGATCTACTAAATAACGAAATTATTTCTGCACTCCAACAGAATGGGCAATTACCACAAAATGTTTGGTTTCAACAAGATGGAGGAACTCCGCACTATGACAGACGGGTTAGGTATTTTCTGGATGCGAATTTTCCAAATCGATGGATTGGACGTAGAGGATTCATAGAGTGGCCTGCCCGTTCTCCGGATCTTAGCCCGTTAGATTTTTTTCTTTGGGTTATCTAAAATCACGTGTTTACGTTAGACGACCAATAAACTTACAGGAATTGAGACAAAGAATTACTGATGAATGTGAACTAATACGTGGAGACCGGAAGTATATTATTAACAAAAAAATGTACCTACATCAGAAGCATTTTGTTCCATTGCACTTACCTGCAAATCTTGATAAATATCGTTCTTTTCGTTTAAAAGATATTTACTTGGTTCCATACTTTATCCCAACCCTGTATATCGTCAGGAATCTCAAAATCTTACATGATTTTAATGATGACTTTTTGAAATGCCAAAATGAAATGACATAAAATCTTGTTGCTTTTATTTTCGCATCGCTGTTGTCAATGATACGATAAAGCTTCGAATGGAACTCGATTATTAAGGCGCCTACAGTCCCGACCCGACTTAATAAGAGACGTTTTGAGGTTATGTTCGTATAGCCGTAATAATTATTGATAAACATTACAGGTAGTATATGCTTTTATGTGAAAGGTGCGCATTTGTCCATTTGTCACACTAAATAGTAGTGAGAACTGTGAAGATTCGGTAAAATAACCGGAAATGTATTCGTAAGTATGCTTTTAATATCTGATGTTCCCGCTCTTACTATTGCTTTCAAATTTGTAGGTTAGAAATTGGCAAAAAATTTAGCTCTTATTCTGATGTCAAAGATTTCGTCAATCAATATGAAAACAATACATACACGAAGTTTTGGAAACGGGATGCTAAACTTATTTCGTCGAATCACAGCAAACGCCCTATGAAAAGCGAAGTGATTTTTCTTACCTCAAATATTCTTGCATTTATGGAGGGCAACAATTTCGGCCAAAAGGGAAAGGAATACAAAGACTTTTAAAAGGGAAGATTTGTGTCCGGCCTTCATTTCATTTTGTCCGGATATCAAAGGCAACTCATTACAAATAAGAAAGTTTAACGAAGAACATAATCACGAGAGAACAAAAGGAATGTTTTCATTTTTGCCCCAGCAGACATCAGTTGCCTGATGATGCAAAAGAGACTGCTAAGCATTTGCTAAGTCTCAGAGCTGATAGGAAATTGGTGCGGGAAAATTTACAGCTAATAACTGGCAGAAATATAACTCTAAAAGACCTATCAAATTTACAAAGAACCCAAGTTAAAGGAGATAGCTTGAAAAAATGTATTGAATTCATTAAACAGAAAAATGCTGATGTGGTCCTTTTCAAAGACGATATTGACAATTTTAAAGGTTTATTCGTTCAGACTCCAGAGATGAAAAGTACCATGGCTGCGTTTCCTGAATGTTTGGCTATTGGTGCGACCTACAGACTACTGAACAGTGGAATTCCAATTTTTTTAATAATCATTGAAGAAGGTAATTGCCAGAGACCGTAAGCGGGTCCCGACAATAATATTAATGACGTCATTTGATGTCGTTAGTCGGGACTGGACACGGGTCCCGAGTCGGGACTCTAGTCACAGCGTTTATTAAAAGCTATTTCGAACATGACTTTCCCATATTACTTTTATGTCCAGATAATAACCCTTGTTGCGCGTATGTTCTGGGGAACATCGCGTTATCATTTTGCCCAAATGTCTGTAACTTTCGAATTTTTTGACGAAAATGGTCTCAAACGATTTAGTTCGACTCCCCAATGAAGAATTCGAGGTCAAATTTGAATCTGTCCGGCCGGCCGTCCGGCCGTTGCCACGATAACTTGAGATCGAAAAGAGCTAGCGACTTGAAATTTCCAGTATGGGTGGCGTATCCCAATACGACAGACAAGTTCGTTAATGGGCATAATCGGCCCAGTGGTTTCCAAGTAATAATTTTGTTTTCAACCAATATAAATCCGATCGAATTGAAACTTGGTGAGTAGTTGTAGAATATGGACCTAAGCACGTTTGTTAGATTTTGTGCGAATCGCATGGCTAGAAAACTATAAAAAAATTATTTAAAAATATTTTTGTTGTCACGATAACTTGGGAACGGAAAAAGATAGCGGCTTGAAATTTTCAGGTTAGGATGTGCACCAGAACGTGACATTTCAGTTTGTTTATGAGCATAATCGGCCAAACTGTTTTAGAGTTATAGCCATCTGAAATTTGGTTGTTTTTTGTTCCTCATTAACTCGAAAAATACTAAACCGAATGAACTCAAACATGGTTATTAGTTGTAGAATGCTGACGCAAAAATTCTGGCAAAATTTCGTGAGGATAGTATTTGTACAAAATGTTTAAAAAAATCATTGAAAATTGAAAAAGAAATGTCTATATATCAGTAACTATTCGTTTGAAATTGCTGAAATTTTGCAAGTGCCTTCATAACCTAACGCTACTGCCAAGTTTCAAGTTTTAATACGATCGGTTAAATATTGTTTGGAGATTCGAGCATTCTTATGTGAGTTCAGTAGATGGGTGACCGTTGCCTCGATAACTTTCGAACGAAAGGAGATATGGACTTGCAAATTTCCTTGATAACTCAAAAAATAAATATTCGATCGAATTGAAGCTTGGTAACTAATAGTAGAAAATCAACATAAAGACGTGTTTAAAATTTTGTAAGAACCGTACCCCTAGAAAATATCAAAAAAATCACGAAAAAAAAAATTGGTTCAAGCACTGACGTGAAGTCAGAAGCTTTTGCGCGTATGTTCTATTGTCCATTCTTCTGTATTGGACACCCTTAATCGAATTTACCATGGTAAATTATGTTGTCCATTCTCCTGTATTGGACACTTAATTCGAATTTACCATGGTAAATTCGAATTAAGAGTGTATTATGTTGTCCAAATGAATTAAACATTTCTGTGAAATAACGTTCAAATAAAGTTGTTCTTATTGTTAATAATATTTTTGAATAATTAATAAAATTTATTTAAGACAAATAAAGAATCATTATATCAAATCTTGGCAGCAAAATATGTTCATATAAATTCAAATGAGTATGAAATGAACTGGCTGTTTGCATCGCTATTGACCATGAATCAAGAAAGATATAGTATTTTCTCAATTAAATGCACTACGTAAGAAAATAACTTTCTGGAAGGAGTATAAATTTCTTTCGAAACCAACTTGCGATATGAACCTGAATCCGCATAAAATGGTGCTATGACGTGTCCTAACACCAACAAAACCAGGAACCGAAGGAAATCGAGCAATATAAACGAAACGAGAGTGCCAATGAGTATTAAACTTTGGCCTATAGGAGTATGAAATGGGTAGATTCGTGATAATGGCGAACTTCAGCATTCTTAGCAGGACCGGAGTTCTGCTCCGTGTTGTATAATAGACGATGATAGCTCCTCGTTCTGGAGGAATCTAATGATTAATAGATAGAATTTCATGAAGAAACTCAAATTCAACTCAAACTGCATCTTATTTTCCTTCAACTTCAGATTATCTCAATTCTCTAAGAACTACATTTTGTTTTATTGTTTTCTCAAATACCAAATATTTGGCTGTCGGAAATTTTAGAAACTCTGACGTGGCGTCTTCAGCTTTTAGCGTGCTCGTTCATTGAAGAATGATTTTTCCATGCTTAATCATATGATCTCTTCGAAATTCAGCATAAATATCCTTATCCATACTTCACATCTAACGACTTAAACTTGGCTAGATTTCAAATTTTTCTGATAAGGTCACTTTTTGATGCAAATCTAGAAATTCTTAACCCCATTGAGATTTTCTGCCATAATAACGTTGTAATTTTTTCGGAGAACCAAGATAATAGTCGTCTGAAATTGAGAATGAAAACATTGTTAGTTCGAAAGTTATAACATTTTTAAATTAAGATTTTTCTGGTTGGAAAGGGCTCAATACGCCGTATTTTTTTCGGAGAACCAAGATAATAGTCGTCTGACATCGAGAATGAAAACATTGTTAGAACGAAAGTTATAACGTTCTTAAATTCAGATTTTTCTTGTTGGAAAGGGCTCAATCGATGATAAGGTTTCGGAATGTTCGAACTCTGATGATTTTCAGCGTTTGGGTAGAGATTCAACGGGCAGTTATTTTTAAATTTTGGAGAAGTCTTTCGACAGAACTATCTTGACTATCGAATATTTTGAACAAACTGAATACAGATTGAATCTTATGAATCCAAGAACTCCCCTCTCGTACGGTTTGCCCAAAATTCATAAACCGAACATTCCCATAAGACCTGTAGTTTCCTTTGTCAATTTTTCATGCAATAAACTTTCTCACATTATTTTAAGATTTATAACAAGCTATGACGCAACTTTTTCATTCAAAAATTCTGTTCTTTTTTCGAGATGTATCCAAAACGTTTTTGTACTTGGTGTTAAGAATTTATTTCCCAGCATCCACCACCGGATTCCATTTTGCTGGTACAGGCATTATTAATCAGTAAACTTCCAATTATTGTCATTGAGGACTTACTTATTTTACTTGATATAGTTTGAAACAGAATTTTTTCCTGTTTAACAGCATGTTCTTCAAGCAGAAGGAGGGATTAGCGATATGCTCTTGTCTGACTCCAACCCTAAGTTTGGTTTTCATAAACAATTTGGAACCAAAAATTGTTAACAGCGCTTGTAACACTAATTTATTATTTTATAAGAGATATGTGGACAACATTTGTATAATTTTGGACGGATATGACGAACAGCTGTCTAACTTTCTAACTTTTGTAAATACACTACATTCTAAAATTGAGTTCACCGTGGAATTTGCAAACGAGGGTTCCCTCGCATTTTTGGACCTCTTATTAAAAAATATTAAAAAATATACAGGAATTCTTCGGCCACTGATAACATTATTCTGTTTCATTCTAATACCCCGTCAATTCACAAGGTTGCTAGCTTTTATTCCCCTCGTATATAGGCCTTTTAATATCTCTTTGTCCAGAATAGTATTCAACCAAGAATTTACCACCATTCAATTCATTGCTTTCCGTTTCCTTCGAAAACTATGAATAAAATTTATAATAAATATCTTAATAGATATAAAATGTCTTTCAACGTTGTTGATGCTGAAAAACCGACCATGAACTATAGATCTATTTCATACTTTGGTGGCATGTCTTCACGGCTGGCAAGGATTTTCGCTCCCCTCAACATTATCTGCTCCTTCATGCAGGACTACCAACTCCCTAAGGGACCATCTCGTGAAGGAAAAGGACAAACTACTCCCCTCACCATCTTCCGATGTATACGAGCTCGAATGCCCAGTTTGTTCAGCTATTGATGTGGATCAGTCTGGCCGTAGAGTGTCTCAAAGGTTCAAAGAACAGGAAGGCAAGTTTTCAAAATACGAGGAAACTAGGGCTTCATGCGAGAGCGAGATTTTTTTCGTCTCGTCTCGTTCTCGTCTCGTAAAAGCGAGACGAGACGAGACGACACGTTTTGAAAAATATTATAGGCGATACCGAGACCACATACAGCGCAACACCAGAGTCTCGTTTTTGGTCTCGTTAAATTTTTTGTATGAAGTTTTATATACGACTCGACTGTTTTCAACACCCACAGAAAACAATTGAATATGAAGAGTTTCCACTATAATTACCAATATACTTTATCTATATTATGCATCGATCGTTCTAGAAATACACGATTTTTTAGAAGATTATTAATTCGTTATGACCTTGCGATAACTGAGATTATTTTTCAAGAAAAAATAGAATTCACAACCATAAAAACGGATGCCATTATGAATTCAATACTTAACGGACAACTTTTATTGCTCCTAAATCCCAATGCTTTGAAATTTTGTCTCTATCTGAACATCTGGAGAAATTTATTCTCTTGTGCTCCTTGTAGTGAAGATGTGAACAATTATTGTATACATCTGTGGAACTACGTATAATAAAACTGGTAAAGAAATGAAGCTATTCAATGTTTCGAAAAGTGTTATGAGGAATACGCCAAGAACACCCTCGATGATCTATCCAAGGGGAAGGTATTCTTTGAAAACTATACCAAATTGTTCAATTCTATTAAAAAATGTATCGACATCGATAGCCTATTCAAAACATCAACAAAACTTGGAAATATTGGAAAGCTGAGCTTGAAGAATATTTGCTGTTAGAAAGAGCAAATAAAAATCAAAATATTTTACAGTGGTAGAGAGTGATGAAAAAGTCCATCTACACTTTCGAAGATGATGACGACGATGATTTATTAATGGCTACATCCGTACCGGTTGAAAGATTATTTTCCACAGCAGGTATGATCATGGCAAAAACACGTACATCATTGAAAAATGATGTGCGTGATTATGTTTGAATTCTTGGTGATCGAGTAATTTAAAAGTTGAAATTATCAGTGTTTAAAATTAAAAATAATATGTACATGTACAAATATTTTGTATAAGAGCGTAATAAATATAGCTTTACAAAATTATTCATTATTGTATACCATTTCGTTTATATATTATAATATTTATTATCGTTATTCAGAATTAAGCGAGACGAGACGAGAGAACTGATAACGAGACGAGATCGAGATTTAAACCAGACTTAATTTTTTGGGAATTGGCAAGAGCGAGACGAGATTTTTTATACTCTCGCCTACTCTCGTCTCGTGTGAAGCCCTAGAGGAAACTGATGTAGTAGTTTCAAAGTTGGCTTTTGCCAACCATTAATCAACTGAAAAGCAGCGATTTCAGGCAGATAGTTTTTGAGATATATATATATATATATATAGATTTGTTCGACCGCACATACAGACCCAAATCAGTATACTCGACCGACTATACGATCCAAAAGTGACGTTGTCAGACCCGGCTCCGGGTCTGGAAACGTTCGACTATAGAATCATTATGAGGGAGGTTAGGGGGAGCTAGGGGTGAATTTTCAGCTGGGTGTGAAAAGTCGGTTATACACGATATTATATACAGAAAGTTTCAGGGTTTGGCCAGTGCGAGGGCGCTTCTACCGATTTGAATCTGATGTATATGATTCGTATAGCTGACCGACGCGTTCAGTCCATAAACATGGCAACACTGCACGTTGAGAGCTTCATAATATACCGACCTCAAATCATCTATTTTGGATCTTATATGATCCCGGTATAGTAAACCGTCTTTATGAGCAATGAATATACTATGGATATTTCAGATTCTCACAAATTTGTTTTTACATCGTACAACCTTACGGAAGCTTATACAAACCCGATTAAGGTGGTCAACGTCATGAATATGGTTTATTTGAGGTATTTCTGATGGAATTTTTATTTCAATCATTCGTGAGTAGAGTACCTGACAATTTGACTTGATGAATTTTAAAAATTCATTCGTGATATTATACTGCGTGTACCAGTGCCAAATCGACATTATTAAGCGTAACGATCAAAAGTAATCAATATAAGGGTGATTCACATCGATGACTATTAGACGTTTATGGAGAACTAATCAGAATTTTGAGCTCAAAATTGACATTGGTCTTCCTTCCCAAAATATTTTTAAACCTCTTCCACTTCCGCTTATACCGGAAAAATAATACTACATTTGATGGCAATTTCAGTAATGTGCATAACTTTCTCAGTGGAAGTAGTCTGTGACTTTCCGGAAACATAGAAAGAAACTGAAACTCGATGATTCGAAAACTTAATTTGACATCCCATGAATTTTAATTCATTATTCTTTGGATTGTTGAGAATCCAAAACCCAATTAAAAGTATCTATTTTCAATGAAAACTACATAAATGGAAATATTCTATTTCGGTCTATAAATACTGGTAGAAAAAAAAAAGAATAATGTTTTAAAATAATCAACAATCGCAACGAACAATTAATTAAATATCGGGAAATGTCAAATTAAGTTTTCGAAACATCGGATTTTAGTTTGTTCCTATGTTTCCCGAAAGTCACAGACCACTTCCACTAAGAAATTGCGCTTTTTCCTGATTTCAAGTTTTTCGTCGTTAACTCTCCAAGTCCTCATTTTAGGTATAGGGTTTGCTTAAGTAACCCCCCCTTTTTTTAGGCGTAGAATCGACTGAAAGAACAAAAAATGTGAGTGGCAATTTGAAAATCTTGAGTTTTGATGAATTTGAGTTGTCCAAGTTCATGGCCTTCTCGTAAACACCCTGTACATTTTTGGTGTGAACTGCCACCAGTCTGTTATACTACGTATTGGAAAAATTAAGATCGAAAAAGATTATCTCGAAAAAAACTTCTCCTGAAGAAATATTCAAAGAAAAGTGAGGCCCAAATCACTGAAATTGCTATCAAATAAGCTATCCGATGAAAGAATAATATACTGGGTGTGCTATTTAAATCAAGAAAGTAGTAGTCTGTTTTCGGTATAACCGGAAGTGGGAGAGGTTTGAAATTATTTTAGGGAGGAAGATCAATATCTCAACCCCCATTATGCGAATTTTCAGCTAAAAATTCTGACTAGTTCCGTTTTTTTTTTTTGAAGAGGGGGAAACCTTTTATAGGCACCCTGGTTCTAAGTTTCGGTTTAAGATCTTTGTCCAGCAGTACTATATCTGGCTTTATGGCATGGATCTGCCGAGTTGTTGGAAAAGCATAGTTACAGTAGATTCGAGCTCTATCATTTTCGATGACTGATCCAATTTCCAGAGGCACATATGGTAGCACTGGCTTCTTGTGTATACCATAAAATTCTCTCAGATGGAAGTAGAGAATTCTAAGTGCCGCATTGTGTCTTTCTGTATATCCTGATGGAGCGTGGACTCTGCAAGCAGACAGTGACTGCTGACTGTGGCATGCTCTGCAAGTTGTTGGGGTGTCTGTCCACTTTCATGATGTTCTTCTTATACCATCTTGTATTTATCTCTCCAACTTTACAAGACATAACGAATCCCTCCGTTACAGACTTTAGTCCAGCCGACTTCAAGAACGCAAAGGATAGTTCCTCCGACAGGCCCTGATCTTTCAGACTCCTGAAATATATAGAGTGCAGACTTTTACCTATTTGGTCTTCGAGTAGCTTCTTCAGTTGTGCCTGTCTGATCTCTCTGCCCACTCTTCTCTGGTCTGTTGGCGTGATAGGTGTTCCCACTAGCTCATGGTCGATGGATACTCCAGTTATACTGAGTTTTTCCAAGGTTCTCCGTCCAGCTCTAAATAGGAAAGCTCCTTGGTACCTAATTTCATGATGGGCTACCATTTTCAGAAGCGGGTCTTCACTTCTCCATATTGCCATTTCCAACGTTTGTTGATGGTATTGGTATTCTCAAGTCTGCAAACCTCTGCCACCCTGCGTTCGTGGGAGATATATTCTTTGTACCGAGCAGTTGGGATGAAGGCTCCGATTCATGTTCATCACTTTACGTTTGGCCCTGTCTAGCTGGAGAGTCTCATTCACTGTCCAGTTAATTACCCCGAAAGAGTATGTGACTATCGGGACTGCCAGGATGTTCGTAGTTGACACCTTGTTTTTACCAGACAGCTGTGATTTCCATATATCCCGGATCTTCTTTTCGTAGCTGGCTGTTAAGGTATCCTTGATTCGGGTTGTCCCCAGTGCGCCTCTTTGTTGCATTCCGAGAAATTTGTGAGTTTCCTCTTTAGTTCAGTCAATCTGGCAAAAATTAAATCGTTCCGATACAGAAAATAACCAGTGGCTGAATCTTTGTTAATAGTTGGAGAATGATGTTAGAAAAGGGTTTATGGGGTCGGCCACGTTGGACCGTGATGCGTGTTTTGAAAAACTCAAAAAAATTTTGAGATGCATTTATCTCGTGATCTATGCATTTCACAGAAAAATTTATTCAAGAAAAAATGTAGAGGACATCGATATCTACAATTAATCTCATTTGTGCTATGCCGTACAACAAAAAATGCACGCAGTAGGTGGCGTTACAGTTCTAAAATAAGAGTTTTTCCACTTTTTTGCTATTAAATTTTCTTTTTTCAACTATATTGTAAATGTAAATGTTGTTCCTTTTAATATTACGAACAACTTTTATTTAAACATTTCTTACATACAACTTACCGTTCGAAAGTTATAGTGTAATACAGCGCTGCGTTAACATCGCAGTGCTGCTAACGGTATTTTTCTCAGTCCTATTTTAACTTTCTCCGGCGGGATAGTTTGATGAAATTTGATCAAAAGCTATAATTATTCATAATAATTTACAATCGCTAATTGGAAATATTACAAACAATGTTAAAACAATATAAATTATTACATTTTGATCAAAACAATAAAGATACGTCAGTTATATGCACCACAGCTGTCCTCATACTTTGTGAAATCGTTGTAATGGAATTTTCAAACTTCAGCAAGCTGTAGCTTCAAATGGGTAAGTTGTATGTGAAAAATGTTTAAATAAAAGTTGTTCGTAATATTAAAAGGAACAACTTTTACATTTACAATATAGTTGAAAAAAAAAAATTTAATAGCAAAAACGTGGAAAAACTCTTATTTTGGAACTTTAGCGCTACCTACTGCGTGCATTTTTTGTTGTACGGCATAGCACCACTGAGATTAATTGTAGATATCGATGTCCTCTACATTTTTTCTTGAATAAATTTTTCTGTGAAATGCATAGATCACGAGATAAATGCATTTCAAAATTTTTTTGAGTTTTTCAAAACACGCATTACGGTCCAACGTGGCCGACCCAATAAACCCTTTTCTAACATCATTCTCCAACTATTAACAAAGATTCAGCCACTGGTTATTTTCTGTACCGTCGAAATGCCAGATTGACTGAACTACTTCATCGAGGTGCCGAATGATTATTCCCCTTTCCAGTTCGATGTCTTCTCCTACTTCTTCAGGTCTTCCTCTGCTCAGATGGAAAACAGTACATTTTTCCAAACCGAATGACATTTCTATTGCTGAGGTGTATTCCGCAACGATGTTAAGAAGTTGTTGTAGTGCTGCCTTGGAAGGAACGTACAGTTTTAAGTCATCCATGTACAGGAGATGTGAAACCAGATGTTCTCTTCTGCCTGGTGGACCGGCCTTGTACCCTATTCTGCTCTCCCTGAACTCCGGTGTTAATGGTAGGAGTGTTATACAGAATAATAACGGGCTTAGCGAGTCTCCTTGAAAAGCGCCTCGCTTGTATTTCACCCATCCTGTATACGTGGTTCGACCTTCCGATCGAACGGCGAACTTGGTCTTCCATAGCGCCATAATGTTTTCCATCACATGGATGATGTTAGGGTGGACTTTGAGCATCTCTAGCAGCTGTATTATCCAGCTGTGCGACGATGTGTCAAATGCTTTCGCGTAATCCAGCCATGATGTATGTAGATCGCGCTTGTAGTGTTTCGCATCTTGACAAATGCTCTTGTCTATGAGAAGGTTGTCCTTGCACCCCTGTACTCCTTTCCGTGCCCCTCTTAGCTCGTAGATTTGGTTCCACAGTGGTGCGATAACCGTCAGAATCCGGTTTTGAAGGACACTTGTGAGAATCTTATACAAAGTGTTGAGACACGTGATAGGGCGGTAATTCTAGGGCTGTCCTAGATCGCCTGATTTCAGAATCAGTACAGTTCTGTCCTCTACCAACCATGATGGAATTGGCTCACGGTGAATTATTATTCCACTGAGTAATCTGGCTACGTGTTGATGAGTAGCTGGAAAGTTCTTCCACAGTAGTTCTGGATCCCATCCAGTCCAGGTGCCGTGAAATCATTTTTGTTCTTCAGGGCTTGTCTAATTTCTTCGGTTGTTATTTCAGTTGGTTGCACACTTTGATTGATCGCATAATGTCTGGAATCCGTGAAGTGCTGGAGTATCTCGGGTTTCCGCTGGTCGCTCGTACAATTTCTTCCAGAACCGTTCGACTTCTTCTGGTGATGGCGGGTTTTCTGCCTCTACTTGTTTGTGGCAACTTGCAATAGCTTTGAGGGCTCTGTGGTGAACGTGTTGTTGTCCTCTATCCATTTCTGCTTCTTAATCAGCTTCTTCCTTGCTGCCGCAAGTGATCTTATTCTATCGACAGCTTTTTGCTTCAGTAGATTGATGGTGGGCAAGCTTATCGTACGGAGTAAAGCACGCAGCTCCCCCATCATGATATATCGATTATTATTATTATTATTATTATTAATATAGGTACACCTCGCAGAAAAATATCTTTGGTTGCCATTTTCATTATCCGTTTCTATCGTGAATATATTTTCTTCGCGTCAACTGAAAAACATAGACAGGAATTTTTGCCGTCACAACTTCTATTTCGCATCCTTTTATACATTGAAATCACCGTGGAATGACCCGAAGAGCTGGCAACACCGCTGGGATCGGAAACGTTGGTCGTATTTAGTGATGCTGTATATGTGGGACTGGAAAGTTTGCGTAATGTTTCGGGATTGAAGATGAGTATCGTTCATACAACTTTTATAAGAAAAAAAAATCTTTTCCCCTCTGAGGCTGCCTAAAGAGTTATATGTTTGAATAACTTATTTCTCACTTATATACTCGTTATATACTTTCGGATCATGTGGGTCTTAGGTCGCCTTAAGTACGTACCGGGATTCGAAGCGTCTGTTAGACAAATATATATATATATATATATATATATATATATAAGTGGAAATGTTTAACGGGTAATTCCGCAAAAGAAGCAGATTAAAAATAATTCTTTTGCGGAATTACCCGTTAAACATTTCCACTTATTGATTTTACTCCGCATGATCCATATTTCTATGAGATATACAGGGTGTAACTAAATAAGTGTAAAATATTTAAGGGGGTGATTCCTCATCGTCAAAAAGATAGGATCTTTCTTATAAAGAAACTTCATTGGAGCATCCCTTGTTAAGATACAGCCCCTTAAAGGGGGTACAGAAAATTTGTTTAATAATTTTTTTCACAAGCACTAAAAAAATCACAATATTGAAATTAACCTGATATTTTCTAATACCAAAAAGACACTTAGCCAGTAATTTATTTGGTTTATCCCATGGTTGTAAGGGGTGGAAAACGCAACCCCTAAAATTTATTTCCGATAACCTGTTTCATTCTAAACAAAAAATGTTCCTCGATTTTTTTGTATCATGTAATGCAGGTAGAAACTACAAAATAACAATAAATCCAGATCGCATTTATGACGATTTATCTCTGTAGTTGTTCGTAAAATAATGTTTTGCTGTAATCTGGTTTACTTTGGACAAAACATTCAAGAGACATTTTTTGTTTAGAATGAAACAGGTTATCGGAAATAAATTTTAAAATGGTAAACAAATAATAAGACAAAAAGTTACAATCTAAATAAATTTTAGGGGTTGCGTTTTCCACCCCTTACAACCATGGGATAAACCAAATAAATTACTGGCTAAGTATCTTTTTGGTATTAGAAAATATCAGGTTAATTTCAATATTGTGACTTTTTTAGTGCTTGTGAAAAAAATTATTAAACAAATTTTCTGTACCCCCTTTAAGGGGCTGTATCTTAGCAAGGGATGCTCTAATGAAGTTTCTTTATATGAAAGATCCTATCTTTTTTTCGATGAGGAATCACCCCCTTAAATATTTTACACTTATTTAGTTACACCCTGTATATATATATATATTTTTCAACGATTTGCAATATATTTTTTGAAACTTTCTAGTGATACGATCCCCAGATTTCCCAATAAATTGCGGGTCGGCATTTTACAACTAATTACCATGCTTGAGTTCAATAGGATTAGTATTTTTTGAGTTATTGAGGAAATAACAACAAAATTTCAGATAGATATAACTCTAAAACCGGTTGGCTGATTATGCCTATTCACAAATGTCGTATTCGGATACGCAACCTACCGTAAAAATTGCAAGTCGCTTTCTTTATCGTTCTCAAGTTATCTTGAGATATATAATAATTTTCTCAAAATTTCTACTTATAAGATACTGACAAAATTTTACTTCTTTATGTCGATATTCTACAACTAGTTAGCAATTTTCAATTCGATCGGATCTGTATTTTTTGAATTTTCGAGAAAATAATATTACAGTAGGGTATAACTCTGAAACTGTTGGGCGGATTATGCTCAACTAACCTTACCTAACTGTCCCATTCGCATGCGCAACCTTCCCTGAAAATTTCAAGTAGCAATCTCATCCCGCTCTCAAGTAATCATGAGATACATAATTTTTTTATTATATTTTTTTTTAATTTTCTGGTGATACAATCCACACAAAATTTAACATACGTCCTTATGTTAGTATTCTACGACTAGCTACCAAGTTTCTATTTGATCGGATCTGGATTGATTGAAAACAAAATCTGTACTCGGAAACCGTTCGATTAAACCCATTAACGAACTTTTCCGTTGCATTTGGACACGCCACCCAGCCTGAACATGTCAAGTCACTATATCTTTCCGTTCTCAAGTTATCATGGCAACGGCCGGACAGAATCAAATTTGACCTCGAATTTTTCATCAGAGAGTCGAACCTAATCGTTTGAGACCATTTCCAGCGAAAAATTCACGGATTCTTGTGGAGGTAATTTCAAACAGAATGACCTTTTAACAACAACTTTTATCCCTATACAACCGATTCTATTTTTTTTTCAAGAACAGACAATATTATACTGAAAACAAAACTCAGCACTACAATACAAGAACATCACAGATTTCATAACCAGCACACAGGCTCACAATAACGAAAAAAGGGCCACAATATCAATAGGTAAAATATTTCAACCACTTTTCAATAGAAGTCCGAACAGAAACTAATATTAACTTATACAAAAGAAAGATCTATAAAATACTATTGAAAATGGAACCATGTAACGTCGAGGAATTTTTTATGAGTAACGTTCCAACATAGACATAACTTTGACATAATTTCATTTCTAATTGTTTACAATGTCATGTAGCATGATGATTTGAAATAAAGAGGATTATTTATTTATTGATTTAGAAACCATCACAACTAAGTTGAAAATCTTAATAACACCTCTTTTCACACTTAGTTGATGGTTCGAATAGAAATTCATATCTATTTGTATGTGTCTGCTTCCTGAATGGGTTCTCCTTTGTCACCTGTCGTGAGTAATATATCCATTCTCCTGTATTGGACACTCTTAATTCGGATTTACCATGGTAAATTCGAATTAAGTGCCCAATATAGAAGAATGGACAACATAATTTACCATGGTAAATTCGATAAAGGGTGTCCAATGCACGAGAATGGACAATAGAACATACGCGCATAAGCTCCAGACTTCACGTCAGTGCTTGAACCAATTTTTTTTTTTTTTCAAATTTTCTAGGGGTAGGTACGGCTCTTACAAAATTTTTTTTTCGTCATTTTATTAAAATTTTCTAGGGGTATGGTTCTTACAGAATTTTAAACACGTCTTTATGTTGATTTTCTACTACTAGTTACCAAGCTTCAATTCGATCGAATCTTTATTTTTTGAGTTATCGAGGAAATAATATTCCAGGTGGGTATAACTCGGAAACCGTTAGACTGATTTTGCCCAAAAGCGAACTTAACTCTCCCATTCGGATAGGCAACCTACCCTGAAAATTGCAATTCCCTATCTCCTTTTGTTCGAAAGTTATCGAGGCAACGTTCACTCATTTACTGAAGTCGCACAAGGCTGCTCGAATCTCCAACAATATTTAACGGATCGTGTTAAAACTTCAAACTTGGCAGTATAGTTAGGTTCTAAAGGCTCTTGCAAAATTTCAGCAGTTTTGAATAGTTACTGATATATAGAATTTTTTTTTCAATTTTCAATGATTTCTTAAAAATTTCCTACAAATACTATGCTCACTCAATTTTGCAAAAATTTTCGCGTTGGCATTCTACAACTAATAACCATGTTTGAATTCAATCGGTTTCATATTTTTCAAGATAATGAGGAAGAAAAAACAACTAAATTTGAGATGGCTATAACTCTAAAACCGTTTGGCCGATTATGCTTATAAACAAACTCAAATGTAGCATTCAGATGCACAACCTAACCTGAAAACTTCAGGCCGCTATCTCTTCCCGTTCTCAGGTTTTATTTATTTATTTATTGATACAACTCATACAGATTCCACAATACAAGAGTATTCTAGTTTCCGATTCTTGAGTCGGCTATTACTTATAACAATTGTACACTAATAATTATCAATCCGATTCAACTTTAACCATTACGGTTTTTGAATACAAAATACAAAATTAAAAACTTCAACAAAAGAATAAAACAAAAAAAAAATACATTTCAGTTTAAACTTTTAAGATGCAATTATTGAACCATAGAAGTATTCATACAATTTTCGCTTTATTTGAGATGTAGAGTGCGAAAACAAATCACATACATCCTGAACTCTATTGTACTTATCACACATTGAATACACTGGAGAAAATTTCATATAATTTGTTCTAGGGCAAGGCAGATAAAACGCAGTATGAGATCTCACATTAATCTTCGGTACTGAGAAAAGTAATTTATCAAGTGTAGCACTGTCAGTGTTTTCATTTGTAACTGTTTTATGTAGGTAAACTATTTCAGCAATAAATCTTCTATTTTCTAGTGTTATTAAATTATAATTTCTTAAATTATTATTAAAACTATTTTTACTCTTACGTAATATAAAGTAACATTATTAAGAAATTTCTTGAGTACGCCCTCAATCTTTCCTCGTTGAAACAAGTAATCAGGACTCCAAACGACCGAACAATACTCAAGTCGAGACATAACATATGAATCAAACAGGATTTTTAATGTTTTAAAATTTGTGAACTCTCTAGTGTTTCTCCAAATGAACCCAAGCATCTTATAAGAATTTTTAACTACCTCGTCAATAAGGTAATTAAAGGTTAAATATCTATCAAACAATACACCCAAATCTTTGATTCTCTCGAGTCTACCCAAGGGATCACCGTCCACAGCATAATTATAGGTAAGGTCCACCTTTTTTCTAGAAAATGTTACCAGATAACATTTCGCACTATTAAATGTCAATTTATTTCTCTTTGCCCAGGCCACAACCCTATCCAAATCAGACCGCAGTTCCTCTGCATCATTTGGATTTCTAATAATCTTATATAACTTCATATCATCAGCATAAAGACTCATCTCAGAGAAATCCAAAACATCAGCTATATCATTGATATAAAGAAGGAACAATAAGGGCCCAAGGTTTGAAACCTGTGGTACCCCTGATGTGGCTTCAAAGTCTATAGAAAAAAATTTATTTATCCTCACACACTGAGTTCTCCCACCCAAGTAAGAACGAAAAAAAGAAACCAAATGCGGTGAAAAGTTGTGTTTATGCAGAAGCTTATAGAGTATAATATCATGGGGTACTCTATCGAAAGCTATTACTGCATCCAGATAAAGCACATCCACCTGACAATGATTAGCAAAGGCATTCAAGGAATATTCAACAAACTCAATCAAGTTTGATGACGTAGACCTACCAGCGGTGAAACCATGCTGCTGAATTGGGATTTTGTTCTTCACGTGAAACATAATATATTTACACAAGACCGATTCAAACACTTTCGCAATATTTGAAATGATAGAAATAGGCCGGTAGTTCACTATTTTTTCTTTTTCGCCCGTTTTATATACTGGGCATATAAAGGCTGTTTTAAGATGTTCGGGAAAACTAGCTGTTTTCAAGGATAAATTAAATAATATAAAAAGTGGCTTCACAAAAATATCTGCACACCGCTTGATTACACATGTCGGTAAATTATCAGGACCCATACTCTTTTTTGGCTTCAAATTTTGAATAGCCTCCCCAACATCTTCCACAGTTATTTGACTTATATGGAAAAACCCACCGCGATCAGCATTGCAAACATCATCCAAACAACCTGGTTCCTGTTTCGTACACTGAGAGAAACGTTTATTTGTGGTTAATAAGATCAGGTAATCACAAACTAATATCAGCTTTGAATAGGTCCCAACTTACGTAAGTTTCACACTAACGTTTGAAATGCTAAACTTCTGTGAATAAATGATTTGTTGTATATTAAACAATCATATCTTGTTGAGTAGCACTGTTAAGCTTTCTAATAACATATATCTCTTTGTAAGCAGCAACATATTTGTTTACGACGAACTTATCACATATTGTATAATAAATATATTCATAAACCCAATATATAAATGATAATGTGAAATAAATGATGAGTTTGTATTGTACTCGAAAATTGCTCCATAATATCGATATATTTTGTCACATCATAATTCTCTTTGCTTTGAACAAACGATCAGTTTATATTGTACCTCAGATAGTTCTATAAAACATTGTTATGTTTCCAGGTATGATAATATTTTTTTATCCCAAATGAATGATAAGTTTGTATTTTACTTTTGAAAAGGTTTACAAAATTTTTTTTTGACGTGGCTAGTTTAACAGAGTCGGATTATGAGTTTTAGTCAAAATTAATCATAAAATAAAAAAATAATATTGGCAAAAGATATATGTAGCTATAATAGTTTCAGTGAAAATCTAAACTGAAACTATTATAGCTACATATATTTTGCCAATATTATTTTTATTTTATGATTAATTTTGGCCAGAACTCATAACCCTGTTAAAACTCATAAATAAATACTATCAAAGTTCTTATGAGTTCAGGTATGATGTAAATAAATGAATAAAATATCAAATGAAACTGAACATAAATATTTATTGCAGACATAAAAAAACATTTTACAAAAAACAAAAATACATACATACATACTTTTCTGCAATACAACACAGCTAAAAAACTTTTCTCTCGAAGCAAACTTTTTGGCGGACACTGTTTATATATACATTTAATTGACTTTCATCACTGTGTATTCTGGTTCCTTTCCTGCATGAAAATAATCCTTTGCTTTTTGAACCAGTCTTAAACGGTCACCAATTCTTGGAACCAGCGACTCCAAGAGATGTTTTTCTTCAATAAAATCCTTCAATATATCGAGGGTAATTCCTTCTTCTGTAAAAAAAGAAACATAAATGTACAACATATTTCTTTAGAAGTTTTATTGTAATGACATAACAATTCAGTCCATGCATCAGTTCATTAAGTATGCATACTTTACTGTGTAATATTATACATATATGTAAGCCTAGGTATGCAAGTTTGTATTAAATAGGATATTATAGTCTAGGTGGTCATCAATTTATCACACAAAAATAGCAAGTAGGTAGGTATTTACCCAAATTCATAAAAACTATTTCGAAATATAAGAAGGTTCTTACTTATTCAATTATTTCATAACATTGTTATGACCTCATCTTTGTTATATAAGTAATATGTATTTAAAAATAATGTGAGTACATACCGTGTAGTTAACAAAACAAATTGACTCCAGCTACAAGAACAATCAAAATGGTGTCTGCTTGAACTGAAGAAGACACCACACTAAATACCTTCATATATATCAGCATTTATAAATGGAAACATCATATCCATTTATGATGTCATTTTGATGTTACTTCTTAACAACCATATATTAGTTGTAAAAATATATGCTAAATGGAAATGTTTCATGTTATATACCAGCAAATGAATGTTATTTGAAGTGAAATTGTATGTTGGCATCAAAATTAACATATTGAAATAAACAAAATACTCAAAAATTGCTTACCGTGAAATTTGTTGGACAAATGCTCCAAGCCCCAATTGTTTAGTAAGATGTTTATCGGATTTGTGGCTGTGGCGGACATTGTATCCAAAAGGGTGGTTGCTTGAGTGTCCATGTGCTTATTATATAGAAAAAGGATCTTGAACAAAACCAAACATTAACTCATTACGATAGTTATATCAGGAATGTATGAATGATATTAAAAAATAATTCAACTAATATAAGTAATATAAAATAAAATAATTCTTACTTGATTCAGATCAGTACCGTCCGACACCAAAGGAGCGTGAGTGAACTCGTGAACTATGTATAGTTCACGAGTTCTCATGCGCATGCATGAGAACCCAGAACTGAAATGAACTATGAACTACCAACTACCCGTTACGACTCGCGCGGTTCGCGCCAATTTGCGGTTGTGAGGATCCTGTCCTGATAGGTGGTCTAGTCTCCCACTTTATACTATTTTAATGTTCATTCATCAATTTGGTGCACGTGACAAAATGCGACTAGAAAGTTCTTCGAAATATCGTTCCTGTAAACAAGCGTATCTTACTGGGTATATTCTCATTTCATTCCATTTCTAATTATTTTCTATAAGTTCATTATAAAGATACCGAGGTTCAAGAGAAACAAATATTTTTTGCGTATTGATATATTTATTAAGAAGAAACCAATATTACTGAGCACTATGAGAATTGGTTATGACCAACAATCGGAAGTCCATCAAAAATACTTTATTTTATGCAAAGATAATTTGTTTTTATTCAACAAATACCTGGAAAAATTATTTAACATTCAAAATTTTTTTCCTAAAGCTGAAAATTTGGCGGGTTGATTTTGCATGTAATAAATAACGTTAATTACAAATATGAAATATTTATATTCAACTGACAAGTGGTTAACAAGTCGATAAGTTAAACATGAATAATCCTTTCTCTCAGTGTATAATTTTTAGAAAAGTGATCTGCAAATGCATTTACTATTTGTGAACCGTCTGTTAAGATCTCATCCCCATACTCCATCTCACCCGGTATCCTAGTGATATATTTTTTATTATTGACAAAATTCCAAAACTTTTTAGGGTTTTCTTAAAGTTCTACTTCTATATTCATCAAGTATTTTTTATACGCAGTTCTAATTTCTTTTTTAACCCTGGAACTCAATTCATTGAATCTTTCATAGTAACAACCAAGCAGATGCCTCTTATATAGCCTATGATATTTATTTTTTTGTTTTATGTTATTAATTATATCACTACTGAACCAAGGAGGATAAAGAAATGTCCTGGAAATAGTTTATGGAACACAAACATCCACCACATCAAGAACAATTTCATAAAATTTATCAAATGCCAAATTTACATCTGAAAAATGTTCAAGAACATCCCAGTCAACCTGTGAGAGCAGGTTTTTAATAAGCAGCATGTCAGCTTTTGCATAGTTATAAGTAGCACAGTTATTTGTATTAATTTTTTTCGGTTATCGTGACAACAAAAATATTTTTTTATAATTTTAATATAATTTTCTAGCGATACGATTATCACAAAAATTCATAAACGTGCTTTGGTTTATATTCTACAACTATTCACCAAGTTTCAATTCGATCGGATTTATATTGGTTGAATACAAAATTATTACTCGGAAACCATTGAGCCGATTATGCCCATTAACGAACTTGTCCGTCGTATTGGGATAGCCACCTACCCTGAAAATTTCAAGTAGCTAGCTCTTTCCGTTCTCAAATTATCGTGGCAACGGCCGGACGGCCGGCCGGACAGAATCAAATTTGACATCGAATTCTTCATTGGGGAGTCGAACCAAATCGTTTGAGACCATTTTCTTCAAAAATTCTAAAGTTACAGACATTTGGGCAAAATGATAACGCGATGTTCCACAGAACATACGCGCAAAAATTGGTTCAAGCACTGACGTGAAGTCAGGAGCTTTTGCGCGTATGTTCTATTGTCCATTCTTCTGTATTGGACACCCCCAATCGAATTTACCATGGTAAATTATGTTGTCCATTCTCCTGTATTGGACACTCTTAATACGAATTTACCATGGTAAAATCGAAAATTTAAACTACCCTGAAAACTGCAAGTCGCTATTTCTTTCCATTCTCAAGGAATTATGAGATACATAATATTTTTTCGTAATTTTTTTTAAATTTTCTAGTGGTACAGTCCTCACAAATTTATCAATTTTACACACGTCTTCATGTCGATATTCTACAACTAGTTTCCAAGCTTCAATTCGATCGAGTCTATATTTTTTGAGTTATCGAGGAAATAATATTCCAGATTGATATAATTCCGAAACCGTTGGGCTGATTATGACCAACAGCGAACTTAACTCTCCAATCTCCTTTGGTTCAAGCACTGACGTGAAGTCAGGAGCTTTTGCGCGAATGTTCTATTGTCCATTCTTCTGTATTGGACACCCCCAATCGAATTTACCATGGTAAATTATGTTGTCCATTCTCCTGTATTGGACACTCTTAATACGAATTTACCATGGTAAAATCGAAAATTTAAACTACCCTGAAAACTGCAAGTCGCTATTTCTTTCCATTCTCAAGGAATTATGAGATACATAATATTTTTTCGTAATTTTTTTTAAATTTTCTAGTGGTACAGTCCTCACAAATTTATCAATTTTACACACGTCTTCATGTCGATATTCTACAACTAGTTTCCAAGCTTCAATTCGATCGAGTCTATATTTTTTGAGTTATCGAGGAAATAATATTCCAGATTGATATAATTCCGAAACCGTTGGGCTGATTATGACCAACAGCGAACTTAACTCTCCAATCTCCTTTGGTTCAAGCACTGACGTGAAGTCAGGAGCTTTTGCGCGAATGTTCTATTGTCCATTCTTCTGTATTGGACACCCCCAATCGAATTTACCATGGTAAATTATGTTGTCCATTCTCCTGTATTGGACACTTAATTCGAATTCACCATGGTAAATTGGAAGTCAGGAGCTTTTGCGCGTATGTTCTATTGTCCATTCTTCTTATTGAACACCCTCAATCGAATTTACCATGGTAAATTATGTTGTCCATTCTCCTGTATTGGACACTTAATTCGAATTTACCATGGTAAATTCGAATTTAGAGTGTCCAATACAGGAGAATGGACAACATAATTTACCATGGTAAATTCGATTAAGGGTGTCCAATACAGAAGAATGGACAATAGAACATACGCGCAAAAGCTTCTGACTTCACGTCAGTGCTTGAATCAATTTTTTAGTTCTTTATTAACAAAGATAAAACCCATTGATGAAAAACAAAAATCAACACCGACATGGGCAAGGAGGTGATCGGGTACCATTATGATGTCACACCTCATATTGTTAAATTGTCTTCCGGGTCTTCTGATGGAAGTTAGAGATGGTTTAAGCCAGGGGTGAGTTTACTTATTTTGCAAATATTTCAGAGACCAGTTGAGATAGAGGATTGGAATTTGACGGTTTCAGTAAGCAGCTCGAGTACTTTTGAAACCCTGGTGAAATAAGCTTTTGTTATCCCCACTAAAACAAATGGTAGGGAGTGGGGTATTTTTTAAAATAAATGATTTTTTCCACGATAAAGTACTAATAATAAATTAGATTCCAAAACTGCGATCTTTTACCTTTCATTTGGTGTATCGTTGACACATGGGGCTCAAGCGGTTACAAAGATTTTTTTAAAAGAATGTTACAAACACACAACATTTTCGATAACGGGGCAGAGCACTACATACAGATCGGCGTTTTTCAGCTTCCCATTACCATATTGAAATTTTTTCTTTTGCGAGTGTCGTTTTGGACCATAGTCTCCATATTTTAAAGATATTAAGGAGTATACATGGTGTTCTAAAAGAAGGCTAGTAATCTCACAACTTCCAAATTTTCAATGCGATACCCTGTATACTCTGTTATCTTTTAATTCTTTCTTATATTTCATTTTATTAATGAATTGTTAGCATAAAACGTATGCATTCCGCAAATAAAAAATATACTGTGTCCATGATAGATAGATCCTATATTATTATTTTTACAAGCCTTGAAATTGCGCCTATATGCCTGAAAAATAAATCAAAAACGGCTGCTTAAATAAAAAAAGTTCTCCTCACAAACTTGCTTTTAGATTTGTAGTAGAATTCAAAAATGACAAAGTATACAGGGTATATCACATTGAAAATTTGGAAGTTGAGAGATGACTAGCCTTTTTTGGAACACCATGTACACTTCTTAATATCTTGAAAATATGGAGACTATGGACTATGGTATAGACACTCGCAAGAGAAAAAATTTCAGTACTCTAACCCGTTATCGAAAATATTGTGTGTTCGTGACATTGTTTTAATAACATCTTTGTAACCGCTTGAGCCCCAAGTGTCAACGAATACAGCAAATGAAATGTAAAAGATCGCAGTTTTGGAATCTAGTTTATTATTACTACGTTACCGTTGAAAAAAAATCCATTATTTTAAAAAGTACCCCACCCCTAACCATTTGTTTCAGTGGGGCTTACAAAAACTTATTTCACCAAGATTTCAAAGTACTCGAGCTGCTTACTGAAACCGTCAAATTTCATTGATCCTAACTGGTCTCTAAAATATTTGCAGAATAAGGAAACTCACCCCTGGCTCAAACCATCCATAACTTCCATCAGAAGACCTGGAGGACAGTTTAACAAAAGGAAGTGTGACACCTTAATGGTACCCCCCTCACCTCCTTGCCCGTGTCAGTGTCGCAGCCTTGGACCCTGTATAATTTTCCTCGTATTTTTTGCTATACAGGGAAACATCCAGATCACTAGAAGTAAGAAAGTCGGAACATAAGAAGAACTTGAGAAATAGAGGCATACAAAAATCAAAAATAGCAGAACATGTATGTACAATCCTAGGAGATCACATGATTATTATTATTATTATTATTATTACAATTACAGTAGAGTTGATATTAATCTAAAAACTCAAAAAAAAATCGAACTTAACAAAGAAGAATTGTCACTACAAGGCAAGCACGGAGATAAACATTCATGAAGGATCAGTCGCGAACCATCTGTCCAAAGAGTTCTTGAAACTATTCACCGATGATTGCAAATTGCTCAATTGATATTGACCATATTTGGCTGAATTTATTAAAAAAGGAGTTGGAACTTTCTATGCTAAGTAAAACTATGTTACTATTTTCAAAAACTGTCAAAGTGACAATTCTTGAATATCAGAATAGATATATCAACAAAAGATAATTAAAAAAAAAACTCAATTGGAATTGACCATATTTGACTGAATTTATTGAAGAAGAAGTTGGAAATTTCTAGGCCAAGTAAAACTATGTTACTATATCATTATGATTTTCAAATACTGTCAAAGTGACAATTCTCGAATTTCAGAATAGCTATATCGAGCGTGTCAATGGAAATCGCCATGTCATCATCATGTCTGACGAAGGTGTCTGATTTAGATTCCGAAACGTTACGAAATAGTTGTTTCATCGTTGATGTTGTTTCCTTATTGTTTGTTAGGCAACATTGTTTGATTTATTGCTTCAGACAAATATCTTGTAGTGATACGCAGAAGCAATTCACAAAATAAAATATTTTTATTCAATAGATATTTTTCAGAATTTGGGAGAGAAAACCCGGAAAGAAACCATTTAATAATGAATATCCCTCCCACAGAATCCTTTGTCCCCAAAGACAAATCCCATTAATGAAAAACAAGAATAAAAAACAGTGTATATGATATTTGTGGTAAATCGTACACAGGAGAAACATCAAGACCACTAGAAGTAAGAAAGTCGGAACATAAGAACAACTTGAGAAATAGAGACATACAGAAATAAAAAATAGCAGAAGATGTATGTGCAATCCAATGAGATCACATGAAGGATTGAAGTAATACAAAGATTCTGATGACAGCATCTGATTACGTTTAAAGGAAACTAAAGGAGTCAACTTGTATTCTGTTGAACAGATAATGCAGTTTTGCAAACAGCTCAATTGATATTGACCATTTTTGGCTGAATTTATTAAAAAAGGAGTGGGAACTTGGAAATTTCTATGCTAAGTAAAACTATGTTACTATATGATTTTCAAAAACTGCCAAAGTGACAATTCTTGAATATCAGAATAGCTATATCAACAAAAGATAATTCTGAAGATTTTCGTTGAGTGCCTGATGAAGTAGTCTGATCTGACTCCGAAACGTTACGAAATAGTTGTTTCATCGTTGATGTTGTTTCGTTATTGTGTGCAAGGCAACATTGTTCGATTCATTGCTTCTGACAAATATCTTTCATTTCTTCCGCTGAATCAATTCAGAAAATAATAATTTTTTATTTAATAAATATTTGTTTTATCTCTTTGTTATAGAGGTGATTTGAAATAAAGGAGTTTATTTATTTCTTTAGTCTAACTCTTAAAATCGTAATTTTTGGAGGGCCAATTCTTATCTGTGAATAATTTTTATTCTACGCGGAAAGATGATGTTTTGGTGGTTGCCAACATTTGACGGGTATTTTTCAGAATGCACACCTAAATACCTTATTCCGGCTCTCAATATGTGCTCGAAAAATATATGTTCTCCCTCCTTACTTTTTTGTCAGGCTCTGATATTCTGAAAGTGAGGGCGTGCGTGTGTCTGGTGGAGGCGGTAACAGGTGTCGAAGTCTAAAATAAATACCGTCACCTCACGATCATCTAGTTCTAGTGCCACTGAATCCTCGAAGGGTTAAACTTCAACTCTATTAAACCCTCATTATTTCCTAACATCTTCTCTGCTTTGTGCATAATCGGGTATGATATTTTATTTACTCTTGTTGGCCAATTTTTTATCCCCCACTGGAATTTGTGAGTTTCTGCAGCCTTATTAAAGACTTATTACTTTTTAAACCTTATAGTAATTGATTAATTTGAAAAGTTTATGGAATGGAAATGTTATATTTATTTGTTATTTCCAGATCATAATTGTTTCACATAAAATCTAATCTAACAAACCGAACACCGGAATAATTTCTGTGAAACTCCTTAATATTTTCACGATTTACGCTCTGAAGATAATAAAATGATGATAGTATATTATAGAAAGAATTCTGATTCTCGATACAGCAAGTACCAATTACTCCTATGTGTCTTTAACACTGTCTACTAATACTGTAGACTGATTTTTCACATTTTCACCACTTCTTCTTCACAAAACCAAAGAAAATTTAACATATAGGTTAAAGTTAAAAAAGGTCCAAATTTTGCAAGAAAGTTCTTTATTTCATCTTCAAAATACACCATTCAGTTGTACTTATTTTTCATAATTCCTGAACTAAGGATCGAAGGAGATTGTGTTAAAAAAATTGTTGAGACTTACAAAAGATTCGAAATACTGTTAGTATTCAATAATCATACCTCACATTTTCTCACCAGTAAATTTAACATATTCAAATACCTATCAAGTAATAGATAGTAATTACTACCTTCAAGCCAAACCTGTGGAAAAGTGTCAAATTTCTATAGTGTTTTATTTGAATATTTATAATTGATTTTCATATTATAAAAAAAATATCATCAATACTGTCTACTATATCTGCATTATTGAGGTCCTAGGCTTTGCAGACTCAATGAGCCACAATAGCTATTTGTGTATTAAGAGCGCAAAATGATATTTTGTCGATTGAAAGAGACAATGAATTTAGACTCGAATTACACACCAAAAATTTATTTAATTTAATGAAAATTAAAAGTAGAGTTTTTACATTTTTTATGACAATTCCAGAAGCTGAAGAAAGATGAGTTTGAAATTATATGTTCTGCCATTGTTACTGATTCAACAATTTGTAGTTTAGATGATTCACCTATACCCAAGATTTTCTGTTCCGTATCGATTTTATTATTGATAATTGTAGAATTGAGACCTTTGCTATTATAGGATGAAGGTCTGGATATTGATCAAAGAAACCATGCCAACTAGTTTCGGTTTTAAATAAAAACCTTCTTCAGGGCTCTAAAATGAACACAATTTTTTTCTATTTTAGTACAAATTTTCAAATTAAAAAAACAGAGACATTACAATTGTTTATAAATTAAATCTAAGTTGGCTAGACAAAGAAGCAATATCACAATCAACAAAAAGCAGCAATTAACCTAGCCTATCAACAGTTAATATATTTATTTTCAATTTTGACAAACAAAAACAATTCCAAGGGGATCTGTGGGAGTTACTTACAGTTTTTACATGGTTTAGATGTCAGAGCATTAAAAGTTGGAAATGAATACACCTTAAACAACATCAAAAGAGAACGATCAAAAAACAACTGGCACATTCATTCAACATTTACAATCTGAAATATGTCATAGAGATAACAAAATATACGTATAGGCGTTTGAATGTTGATTAAACACCTTGAAATCAGGAAGTAAGTCTAGTCTTTAATTTTATTAATATGCTAATAATAAGCTGTATTTAAATTCTCTATATCAGTCCTCTTATTTATAGAATTTGTTTATAAGAATAATTATGAGTTTGTTTATAAGCATAATCGGTCAAACAGTTTTGGAGTTATACCCATCTGAAATTTGGTTGTTATTTCCTCAATAACTCGAAAAATTCAGAACCGATCCAATTCAAACATGGTTATTAGTTGTAGAATGGCAACGCGAAAACGTTTCCGAAATTTCGTGAGGATTGTAAAAAAGCTGTTTTCAACACAGAAATTAGAAAATTGGTTCAAGCCCTGTACAGGAGCTTTGGCACTCTTGTTCACACTTTGACAAGATTTGTTGTTATTCATCAAGATTAAATGAGCAATCTGAGAATGAGAACTGCACCATGGAAGAAATCAAATTAAAATAGCTTTGACTCCCTCTTAAAGAACAGGATGACATGTACGAGTATGAACACAAATCATATAATAATTCATAGATTGAATAATTATAGCATTCTGTGAAAACATAGAAGTACGATTCAATATTGAAATTTCGAAAAATCATATCTCTGAAAGTATTAGCTTGTTGGAGTTGAAAATGATATCAATGGATTTTTATGGTGAAACTGCATCTTGAAAAAAATTGAATTTGAAATTTGTTAAGTTGAAAAACATTTTTTTTTTTAGTTACTCCGAAATCATCTGACCTATTTTGCCCAATAACGAATTCAACTGAGATATTTACCTCCCAAACCTACTCTGAAAATGTCAACTGCCGAGCTCATTCTGTTCGAGAGTCATTGTAGAAAAAAAATTTTAAAATTTAAAAAACATTTTCTTGACATTTTACGATAATCCCATCAATACAAAACTCCTCATGCGTATAAAGGTTATTATTCTACAATTTGATGCTACATTTCAGATAGATCGAGTGATCGGTTCCGGAAATATTCATAAAAAATGATTTTACCAAAAAGGGCCATAACTCCGAAACCGCTTGGAAGATTTCGCCCGTTAACGAACTTGTCCGAGATATTTACGCCAAAAATTCGAAAATTATAGACATTTGGGCAAATTGATAAGCACTCTGTTGCGAAGAACAAGAGCGCCAAAAAGTGACAATTCTCGAAAAACATGACGTTTTCGTTGTCAAATACGAGCACAATTGCCTACTCTGGAGATGGATTGTAGAAAAATATAATGTATGCTATCTAAATAATATCTCTGAGTTACATGTGAAGAATTCATTTACGTCAATGTACTCATGGAATCTGACTCGATTTAAATTGCCTGCATTATTGGAGCCCTAGGTTTGCAGGTTTGATATCTATATAATATACAGTGTGTGCATAAAGTAAAGAACAAAATTCATAACTTATTGAAAGGTTTAAAATTAATCACCTTAAGGCATTAAATGGTTTCTTGCTGGGTTTTCTCTCCCAAACTCTGAAAAATAAACCATTTAATGATGAATATACCTCCCACAGTATCCTTTAATGATTACCTTAGGCATACAAATTTTTCTTATGAAGTCATTCATTTTAACATAGTGACGTCATAATTTATTTTTGAACGACTACCTACCCCAATTTTTTTTTTGCTACTCTATTAGAGTCACCTAAAGGATGGTGTAAAAAAGCGATACCGTAGATAACAATTTTTTTTAGAAAATAACACATTTACTGTAAGAAATAAAAAAATTTTCATAGAAAAAAATCTTTACTCAACCCAAGAAACAAACGGAATTTTGCGTAAATGTTCAAATTGCTCTCCGTCAACCATTTGGAACTGACCGATATGAGTGTAAACACTTGTAACAAAAATAAAATGTTTTTAGCACTAATTATCGTTGTGATATCTGTGTCACATTTGGCAAAAACAATATATTCTTAAATTTTACTTCTTAAAAACAAAACTTGAGTGGGAGTATAAGGGAACCAAGTTTTAGGAGCTAATTTTCTTTGATGTTAAAAAAATGGCACGTTTAACTGAACGGGAGCGAATAGAAATTTCAATAATGATTATGGATATGGTGATGATTGATAAGCTAAGAACACATGGGAAGCATGTGAATTATTCAACCAAGAACATCCTGACATAATACATATTGCAAGATCCATCACAGTAAGTAAATTTGTTAATCAATTCACTGAAACGTTATCCGTCCATGATTGAACAGAATTCGTGCTGAAGTGGAGCAGATTACTCCTGAAGTCCTTGAGCGAAGTGCACAAAGTGTTTGTACACTCGTATCGGTCAGTGCAAAATGATCAAATGAGCACAATTTGAACATTTCGGGTTTCGGGATTTTCCACAAATATACAGGGTGAGTCTTTGACCACTGCATTAATTTTAACCAAAGATTCCTCTCATCAAATGAAACACTTTTTTCATTTACCATTTTTCCAGATTCGGCTCAGGTAAAAAGTTAAAGCGTTTAAAGATTTCACAATGTGCTAATACACTCCCGCATATAAATTATCTATGACATTGTTGACGGACGAGAATAAGGCATGGTAACGTGGTTTACAGCTTGATTCGGGATTCCAACGCTCAGGGACGGATCCATAAAAGTAGTGAAATTTCTGGAGTTTTCCATTTTAAAACATTCAATGAAGAATATCTCGAAAACGGTGCGTTTAAGGAGAAATGATGAAGAATAATATAATGTTCTAAAACGATGGAATAATCTTGAAATGACTGAAGAAAAACTTTATGTGCTTTCTTTATGCTAATTTCGTTTAGATTTATGAATCCACGAGTCCATAACTAGAAAACCAGTAGAAGTAGAAAATAACTAATATTTGGAAAATATGTATCATAGTTATAGGAAACTTTACGCCAACATTCATTTTATTCGAAAAAAGGATGTCAAAGCTACAAAATAAAAACTGAATCGAATCTACATTGTAGAAATTATTAGGGAAATACATATAAATCATAAAAACTGTAATTAGAAATTTATTCGTTCATAATCCATCTTTCACCGCAGATCTGTACAGCATAGCTCTGTTGGATAAATCATTGGGCTGCTATAGAAATCATAAACTCGATCCCGGTACCTTCTATAACGGGATAGAGTCTAGGAGCCGAAATTAAGCGTTTTCGTTTTTTGCGCGTATGTTCCGGGGAACATCGCGTTATAGTATTGCCCAAATGTCTGTAACTTTCGAATTTTTTGACGAAAATGGTCTCAAACGATTCAGTTCTACTCCCCAATGAAGAATTCGAGGTCAAATTTGATTCTGTCCGTCCGGCCGACCGGCCGTCCGTTGCCACGATAACTTGAGAACGAAGAGAGCTAGCGACTTGAAATTTTCAGGGTGGGTGGCGCATCCCAATACGACGGACAAGTTCGTTAATGGACATAATCAGCCCAGTGGTTTCCGAGTAATAATTTTGTTTTCAACCAATATGAATCCGATCGATTTGAAATTTGGTGAGTGGTTGTAGAATATGAACCTAAGCACGTTTGTGAAATTTTATGCGAATCATGTAGCTAGAAAATTTAAAAAAAATCATTAAAAAATATTTTTGTTGTCACGATAACTTGAGAACGGAAAGAGATAGCGGCTTGAAGTTTTCAGGTTAGGATGTGCACCAGAACGCGACATATCAGTTTGTTTATGAGCATAATCGGCCTAACGGTTTTAGAGTTATAGCCATCTGAAATTTTCTGAAATTTGGGGGTTTTTTGTTCCTCATTAACTCGAAAAATACAGAACCGATTGAATTCAAACATGGTTATTAGTTGTAGAATGCCAATGCAAAGATGTTCGCAAGATTTGGTGAGGATAGCATTTGTAGAAAATTTTTAATAAATCATTGAAAAAAAAAAAAATTCTATGTATCAGTAACTATTTGTTTGAAATTGCTGAAATTTTTTCAATTCGAATTTACCATGGTAAATTCGAATTAAGAGAGTCCAATACAGGAGAATGGACAACATAATTTACCATGGTAAATTCGATTAAGGGTGTCCAATACAGAAGCATGGACAATAGAACATACGCGCAAAAGCTTCTGTCTTCACGTCAGTGCTTGAACCAATTTTTTTTCATTTCTATTGAAATATTATCTCAGAGGAAATGGTAAACGAACGAATTTTAATTGTTTTTTTTTCATTAAAATTACGTGATACATACTTTCTCATGACACAACTGATTTGTTTCATAGAAATTTCTCTTGGAATACACTATTGAAAATAAACAACTGCCATACAGGGTGTTTTTTACCTCATAGCAAAACTATATGATTGAACTGGTTTGTGTCCTTACGCCACCACACAGGACTGTTTATTTTCGACCCAACAATAAATTTATGAATGCGAACGGTTCCTTACGCTACCGCAGTCACAGCTCTGTTTATTCTTTATCCAAGTGGATGTCGAAACTAATCGAAACTCAGTACCCGGATGGGTGACCACTCTGGCTATAAATTTGAACAAGCGTTCCAAAGCTCCTGGTTACAGTGCTTCTCCAACTTACTAAATGGTTCCTTTCTGGGTTTTCTCTCCCAAACACTAAAGAATATCTATAAAATGTAAAATTATTACTTTGTTAATTGCTTCTGCGTTAGAAATAACACAAGATATTTGTCAGAAGCAATGCATAGAACAATGTTTCCTAACAAACAATAACGAAACAACATCAACGATAAAACGACTACTTAGTAACGTTTCGGTGACTAGATCAGACTCCTTCGTCAGGCACGAAACGAAAATCTTGAATTTTCAAATTTCAGAATAACTGTCAACAAAAAATAATTCTGAAGTCGGGTGTCTGACGAAGGAGTCCGATCTAGTCACCGAAACCTTACGAAATGGTTGTTTTATCGTTGATGTTGTTTCGTTAGGTAACATTGTTTTATACATTGATTCTCATAAATACCTTATGATTCTAACGCAGAAACAATTCACAAAATAATCTTGTTTAGGAGCACCTATCAATTCGTCCAAAATGTCTGTAACTTTCGAATATTTGGCCGAGAATGGTCACAAACAATTGGTTTCGACTGACTGATGAAGAATCCGAGGACAAAATTGATTATGTCCGGCCGTCAGCACGATTACCCTCGAACGCAATGAGTTAGGGAGTTAAACTGTTCAGAGTAGGTTTGGAGTATAAATGCGCCAGCTAAGTTCGTTAATGGGCAAAATCCACCGAGTGGTCTCAGAGTTATAGCCAACTGAAATTTTGTTTTCCCAATAACTCGAAAAATACAAATAATCTGATCGAATTAAAGCGTGGTAGTTTATTGAAAAATACCGACACGAAAGCTGATGCAAAATTTTGTGAGGACCGCATGACTGGAAAATAAAAAAAAAATTCTGTATCTCTGAAACTATGTCAGAGATCGTAGAAATTCTGCGAGAGCCTTCGAAACCTTATTTTACAATAAGGTTCTAGATTTGAACTCGATCGGATACATATTGGTGAAGATATTGCCGAAATATCGAAATATTCCAACGATCGATATGTCCACTGGTTTTACACTGGACCAGCGAAGTTGTCAATAGTTCTGATTTTTGACCTGATGGAGAGAATTTAATGAATTAGATCGACTGAAGTTAAATTTGATAAGTCGATACGTCAGTAATAACATTCATTCAATACCTAGTAAAAATTGGTATATCTGGTCTATAATATGTAACTTATTTTACAGACAAATTCTCGATTTAAACTTGATCGAATAATATGTGACATGATGATATTTTTCTGAAATTATAAATTTAAAAACAAGTTTTCAAAGGTCAGTAATAACATAAGTTCAAGTTTTAATTGATTATTCAGTCCTTCTGTGGCCAAGTGGTGAGGATTCGTCTTCTTGGCAAGTAGCTACCAGGATCGATGTCCGTAGCTGAAATTATTGATCTTTTTCTCTTTTGTTTCCAATTCTATCGGAGTAATAACTTCCTGAAAAGGGACAGAAGTAAGTCGATATTCTCATAAAATTGCGTGAGTATTTTCGTACATCATTAGATATTAAAAAAAATACGGCTATACGGGTCGTTATTGATAAAATGTCAATTCATAGGTCCTCATGGCACAACCATACGATTCGACTGATTTGTATCATAGGAGTAATTCTTGGAATAATTTATAGAAAATAAACCACTGCTCTACATTACGCCGCTACAAACAAAGCAATGTTTATTTTCGACGCAAAAGTAAATGTATGTATTCGAATGGGTCCTTACGCCACCACAAAAACAGCTCTTTTTATTTTTGACCCAACAGTGAATGTATGTATTTGAGTGGGTCCTTGCACCGCCACAGACACAGCACTGTTTATTTTCGATCCAACAGTGAATGGTATACCGGGTGTCTCAGTGTATATGTTCCAATGGATTATCTCATCCATTTCAAAAGATAACAATTCGAAATTTTCATGATTTTCAATTGGTTCAAGGAACCTTCAACTGAGAAAAACAAAAATTGAAAGTCAGTTTCGGTTTGGCCGAATTGACTCTGACTTTTTTATCTCAAATAGCACCCTATATATTTTTTCCAATTTTTTAATTGTACGATGTAGAAAACGTCAATAGCTATTTCAAATTGAAGAATTGTAGTAGGCTACGATATTTTGTGTAATCTCGATTTTGACTTCAATAATCGAGAACAATAAAAAAAACCTTCCTCAAGTTGAAATCAACTATGTATTTTACCGAACGTTAAACAAAGAATGAATAGTAAAAGAAACAAAAAATTACAAAAAAGCGGGTAAAAAAAACACCTATAATAACTAAAGCATATGTTCGTAATGTTGGGATCATCTGCTTCTACATATCTTTCAGCTCGGTGGACTAGTTCACGCGAAGTAACACTTCTCAACACATCAGCATTAAGGGCTCTATATGCATTCCTTATTTTGTTTTTTAAGTCTTGCAAATCAATAGGAGGAGTCTGGTACACACGATCTTTCAAATATTCCCAAAGGAAGACATCTAGCGGTGTTAAATCTGGAGATCTTGCAGGCCATCTTATCGGTCCATTTGAAGATAGATGGATCGGCACACACGGATTATATGTTAAAATAAAGATTATACAAAATATCGTAGCCTACTACAATTCTTTCAATTTGAAATTTCAATTGACGTTTTCTCCCTCAAATCAAATGTAAGATATTTTCCGCCGTATTCACAAAGCATTCAATCTCCGTTAAGTCTTAACTGAGGTCCTCAGTTAAGGATAAATTTGAATCGCAACCTCATTTAAGGTGAAAATTAACGTGAAACAGGCCTATTTCACCAACGTTAAATACGTTAACTGAGGTTGCGATTCAAATTTAGCCTTAACTGAGGACCACAGTTAGGACTTAACGGAGATTGAATGCTTCGTGAATACGGCGGAAAGTGTGTTACATCGTTGGAAAGGTAATTTTGAGTATAATTAAAAAATTGCCAAAAATATATAGGTTGCTACCTGAGATAAAATAGTCAGAGTCACTTCCGGTCAAACCGAAAGTGACTTTAAATTTTTGTTTTTCTCAGTTGAAGGTTCCTTCAACGAATTGAAAGCATAAAATTTTCAAATTTTAATCTATTGAAATGGCTGAGATAATCCATTGGAACATGTATACTCGGACACCCGGTATATGTATTCGAGTCGAAACTAATCAATTTTTACCATTCTCGGCCAAACAGTGGACCAGTTTATTTTTGGACCTTTGTGTTTACAGTCGGATTAATATTGTTGGAAATATTATTTTTTTCCTGGAGTTGAGCAGCTTTTGGTGAGTTCAGTACCTGGATGGGTGACCGCTCTGGCTATAAATTTAAACAGCACGCCAAAACTCCTGGCCACAGTGCTTTTCCAACTTGTTTTTATAGATATTTTTCCAGAGTTTGGTAGAGAGAAAACCCAGAAAGGGTAATATAACATAATATGTAGTAATGAATATATCTCCCAAAGTATCCTTTAATGATTTGAATTTTTGAACTTGTTCAAATGCAGAACATCCATCTTGAAAAGCAATTCATCACACCTCATAAAAATAATGTCTGGTCCTAAAACTGCGACACATTAACGATAATATCTTGTCTAATAACGCGATGTTCTACGCAGCCCAACCATCGTGCAAGGATGGGGGACGCACAGGACGATTCTTCGACTGATCGGTTATGGGTGAGACTCAGTGCTTTGGGGGAAGGTAACGTGTTCGCCGTTCTGCCTGAACTTTTCCGGAAAATGATAACGCAAGACGCACTATCAGGTGCCGCTGAGCCCTTCGACATGATTTTTCCCAGTGATGACCAATGGAAAGAGAAGATTTACTACAGGCTCGTGGAGCAACAGAGAAAGGCTGACGCTGCCACGAATGACGAGTGAGTACATGTTTTTTTTTACAACCGTAAGATGAAAATATTGTTATCATTTGAATTTGCATACACTGATCCCATGAACAATTTCAGAGGATTGGAATACTGCAGTCTGATGTTAATTATTATTATGTTAATTATGTTTTTTTTCAAACGTTTGACACTTAGGGTTAACTTTGTTTTAAAATGTAAAATTTGTGGACGGATTCATCTAAAATTGGAACAGTCCATATATTTTATAATGCTCACCGCGTTTCATCAACTTATCGACTACATCATAATAAATTCTCAAAAATGAATTACCTCCCTATGCAGTGTGTGGATAAAGCAAGGGACAAAATTCATAACGGCGTTATTACATGTTTTCAAACAAAACGCTTGAATAGGTCAATTTAAGTTTTCAATTAACCTCCTTATGGCATGCAAATTTTACTTATTCCCTCATTAATTTTTAATGAGACACGTACTAATTTTTTTTTTATTTCCACTCCAAATTTGTTTTGCTGCCTAGACGGCCCAACAATGGTGTGAAGAATTGAAATCGTAGATAACAGTTTTATTTCAGAAATAGCACATAAATAAAAATGAAAATTTCATGTAAGAAACTCTTTATTCAACCCAAAAAACGAAATTCAGCGCTAAGGTTTAAATTGTGCTTCGTTAACCATTTCGCACTGACCAAGTGGAAACACTGACTGACCGAGTGTAAACACTTTTTATCTACACTTCGCTCAATGATTCAGGTTGACGAACCAGTTGGAACCGACTGATATGAGTGTAAGCACTGTGTGGTAAAAAACACGAGTCGAATTTAAGCGAATATCCAAAACACAGTGGTTAAGACCAATTCCTTTCTATCATAACCGATCGGTCATGATTGAGAGGTATTGGTCTTAACCACTGTGTTTTGGTTACTCTCTTAAATTCGACTAAAATGTTTTTTGCTCTAATTATGGTTATGACATCTGTGTCATTTGGCGGAACAATAGAAAGCAATATACTCTTAAATTTTACTTCTTGAAAACAACACCTGAGTAATTGCAGTGAGAGTGTGAGGGAGACATAACCAAGTTTTAAAAGCGAATTATCCTTGGTGTTAAGAAAACGTGGCACATTTAACTGAACGTGAATGAATATAAATTTTAATAATGGTTGCCTATGGTGATAATCTAACAACACATAAGGAAGCATATGAATTATGCAAACAAGAACATACTGACAGACTGCCTATTGCAAGATCCACAGAGAGTAAATTGGTTGCTAAATTCACTGAAATGGGATCCGTCCATGATTTGCCTCGGTAAGTTCGACATCGGCTAAACGGAGAAACCATATTAATTGTGTTAGTTAAAGCTGAAGGAAATCCTCACTTTTCTACAAGACAGCTAGCCCTAAATCATAACGTGGACCACTCTTTTGTCGCGAAGTTGTTCAAGAAAGATAACTATCATCCTAACAACGTTCAACTGATTCACGAATTAAACGAGGATGATCCAGACCACCGTTTGCAGGTTTGCGGTGAACTAAAGTTACGCTGCGATGAAGACCCCAATTTTTTAAATAATATCGTATTTTCTGACGAAGCCAGTTTTTGCCTGAATGGGACATTACATCATCACAATTGCAGGTATTGGTCAAGAGAGAATCCTAATTGAATGTTTACATTGCAATAATCGGACGGCGTTTAATAGGGCCTTACTTTGAGGAAAACCTTACAGCAGGACGTTATTCGAACTTTTTGCGGTTTCACTTAGTGCCTGCTCTAGCAGCAATGCTCCCAAACTATAACGAAGCAAGTGTACCTCATCAGGATATTTGGTTGCAACAAAATGGGAGCTCCTCCTCACTTTGTAATAAACGTCTGTCAATGTCTTGACGCCACATTTCCTGGAAGGTCAACAGTACAGGGTGATTCACTTATCTTGGTAACACCAATTTTCTCGGAAACGGCCGAATATTTTTTCATTCTGTAAACGGCGTTTTGTACAAGTCAATGTTGACTTGAGATGCGCGTAAAATTTGGCGTAAAAAATGAAGATGGCTGGCGTCGCGGCGCCGTCAATTTTTTTTTCTCAGGAACATACCTTTTTTATTATACCATTCGGAAGGAGATTCAATTCTAAATTTCATTTCCAGATACCTTTTTTTCCCATTTCAAACCGTTAGCGATCTAGAGGGTGTTTTATGTTAATTCTATTCCATTTTTTGTCTGTATTGTGACAATATGCCCTGATTTGGAGACATAGATATGATTTTGTTTCTTAAATTCAAAAATGCTTCGTAACAAACTATAACTCTTTTATTATATTCAGTAAATAATATATTTTAATAACAATGAACAATTGTTTTAATGACAAACTAATCATTTTAAGTCATATGTTCTATATGCATACCATTATGATCCATACATCAATTATATCTGTTCCTTATTTCATTATAAGTCACTTTTTCCAGAATATTAGGGTTTACATCGGCGCATGCGTTTGTTATTCTTACTATTAAATGGTCTTAAATACTAGAATAAGTTTTGTATACCATATTTAACATCAGGGTGCCCCAAAGAAAGTAATCCATGGGCGTTAGGACCGGTGATCTTGGGGGATATCTGAACCAAAATCATATCTATGTCTCCAAATCAAAGCATATTGTCACCATACAGAGAAAAGAATTGGTTCAAGCCCTGTGGACAGAAGCTTTCTGGCGCTCTTGTTCAAACATACAAATTATATCTCCGAAAGTATTGACTTCTCAGAGTTGAGAATTATATCAATGCATTCTTATTATAGAACTGCATCATAAAGGAAATTCAATTCAAATAAAAGTTTATTTATCAAGATTAAATGAGCAATCTGATAATGAAAACTGCACAATGGAAGATATCAAATTAAAATAGCTAAAATGAATTTGACTCTCTCTCATAGTACAGGATGACATGTACGAGTATGAACACGGATCATATAATAAATCATACATAGAATAATTATAGCATTCTGTGAAAACATAGAAGTACGATTCATCATGAAATTTCGAATAATCATATCTCCGAAAGTATTAGCTTGTTGGAGTTGAAAATGATATCAATGGATTTTTATGGTGGAATTCCAACTTAAAAAAAAATTATTTTGAAATTTATAAGTTAAAAAAAATGTTTTCGTTACTCCGAAGCCATCTGGCCTATTTTGCCAAATAGCGAGATATTTATCTCTCTAACCTAGTCTGAAAATTTCAACTGCCTAGCTCATTCCGTTCGAGAGTTATTGTAGAAACAAAATTTAAAAATTTTCAAAATTTTTTTTTTGCACTTTACGATAACCTGATCAATACAAAACTTCACAAGCGTCTAAAGGTTATGATTCTACAATTTGATGCTAAATTTCAGGTAGATGGAGTGATCGGATTGGAAAAAATTATAAAAAATGTTTTTACTAAAAACGGCCATAACCCTGAAACCGCTTGATGGATTTTGCTGGCTAACGAACTCGTCCGAGATATTTACGCTCCAAACCTACCCTGCAAATTTCAATCCTATAACTCCTTTCGTTCGAGAGTTATCGTGTTAACGGGCGGACGGCCGGACAGAATCGATTTAGACCAAGGATTCTTGATCAGTGAGTCGAACCAAATCGTTTGATACCATTTTCAGCCAAAAATTCGAAAATTACAAACATTGGGGCAAATTGTTAAGCACTCTGCTCCGAGGAACAAGAGCGCCAAAAATGGAATAGAATTAACATAAAACACCCTGTAGATCGCTAATGGATCGAAATGAAAAAATGGTAACTGGAATTAAAATTTAGAATTGAATCATCTTTCGAATGGCATAATAAAAAAGATATGTTGCTGGGAAAAAAAAATTGACGGCAGCCATCTTTATTTTTTACGCCAAATTTTACGCGCATTTCAAGTCAACATTGACTTTTACAAAACGCCGTTTACAGAATGAAAAAATATTCGGCCGTTTCCGAGAAAATTGGGGTTACCAAGATAAGTGAATCACCCTGTACATCGAGGACCTATTGAGTGGCCACCACGTTCCCCAGGCTTCGCCCCAGCAATTTTTTTGTGGGGTTATTCGAAATCAAATGTTTATTTTAGTACGCTAAATGATTTAGAAGAGTTACGGCAAAGAATTTGCGCCATAATTAAAAATTGAATTTACATGTCCGAGCGTTTTGCTTGAAAGTATTCAATGTTGCAGCTATGAGTTTTGTTCCTAACTTAATCCACACACTGTATATTCATATCCATATCCCAATCGATAGATATATAGGGGGGATATATAGTCTTCCTGTTCTTCTTCTTATTATTTCTTCTTCTTACGACTTTAGAACCAGTTACACAATCTTTCACTGCTAGTTCTTTGCAAACATTTAAAATAATTAATTTCTCCGGTTTTAATGAATTTAATCTATATTTAAATATATTGAGAAACTGAGAAAAATTGAGATTTTATTGTTCACTAACTTTTAAATTACCCGTTTGTTTTCTCTATTTATTTCCACCATTTACCAATAATTTTATTCAGTTGCTCACCTTTATTCAAATTGTGTAGAATTTTTTAATCCGAGTAAAGCGTTTTTCTGCTAATAAATGATTGAAATAAATAGAATTAAATGTGTTGTATTGGCAGCTGTTCCTTAATTCTTGTTGCAAAATTTCTATCTGTTTGCCTTAATACCATGAGCATCGAAGTTATGGAATAATGGATTTATTTTCTCCCCTTTCTGGAATAGCGAAAGATGGTTTCATAGGTCTAATTAATTTATCTTTTAGGGGACATTTCGACGTAAGCCTTGTCTTATTATTTAAATTGCAAGCCCCTATTTTTTGCGCGTATGTTCTGGGGAACATCGCGTTTTCATTTTGCCCAAATGTCTGTAATTTTTTAATTTTACGCCGAAAATGGTCTCAAACGATTGGGTTCGACTCTCTGATGAAAAATTCGAGGTCAAATTTGATTCTGTCCGTCCGGCCGGCCGGCCGTCCTGCCGTTGCCACGATAACTTGAGAACGGAAAGAGCTAGCGACTTGAAATTTTCAGGGTAGGTCGCGCATTCTAATACGACGGACAAGTTCGTTAATGGGCATAATCGGCCCAATGGTTTCCGAGTAATAATTTTGTTTTCAACCAATATAACTTGATGAATAGTTGTAGAATATGAATCTAAGCACATTTGTGAAATTTTGTGGGAATCGAATTACTAGAAAATTAAGAAAAAATTAAAAAAAAATATTTTTTATGTCTGGATAACCTGAGAAAGGAAAGAGACAGCGACTTGAAATTCAACGACTTGAAATTTTCAGGTTAGGTTGTGCATCTGAATGTGACATTTGAATTTGTTTATAAGCATAATCGGCCAACCGGTTTTGGAGTTATCCCCATTTGAAATTTGGTTGTTATTTCCTTAATAACTCGAAAAATATGAAACCGATCCAATTTAAATATGGTTATTAGTTGAAGAATGCCAACACGGAAATTCTTTCAAAATTTTGTGAGGATCGTATCGCTAGAAATTTTTTTAAAAATCATTGAAAAAAATTTATATATCAGAAACTATTCATCCGACATGGCAGATATTTTGTGAGAGCCTTCAGAACCTATCTCTACTACCAAGTTCCAAGTTTGAACATGATCGGATCTATATTGTTGGAGATCTGAGCAACCTTGTGTGAGTTCAGTAGCTGGATGGGTGACCGTTGCCTCGATAACTCCCGAACGAAAGGGACTTGCAATTTTCAGGGTAGGTTGTGCATCTAAATGGGTCAGTTAAGTTCGTTGTTGGCCATAATCGGCCCAACGGTTCCCCATCTGGAATATTATTTCTGCGATGACTCAAAAAATATAGAACCGATCAAATTGTAGCTTGCTAACTAGTTGTAGAATATTGACATAAAGACGTGTGTAAAATTTTGTGAGAACCGTACCCCTTTAAATTTAAAAAAAATTATGAAAAAAAAAATTGTTCAAGTACTGACCTGAAGTCAGGAGCTTTTGCGCGTATGTTCTATTGTCCATTCTCCTGTATTGGACACTCTTAATCAAATATACCATGGTAAATTCTATTGGCCGTTCTCCTGTATTGGACACTCTTAATCGAATTTACCATGGTGATTTCGATTAAGAGAGTGTCCAATACAGGAGAACGGATAATAGAATTCACCATGGTAAATTTGATTAAGAGTGTCCAATACAGGAGAATGGACAATAGAACATATGCGCAAAAACTCCTGACTTCACGTCAGTGCTTAAACCAATTTTTTTTGTAGCCAGGGTTAGATCATAGAATTCTGAAATCAGTAATACACATATAACGCCATGGGTCAATAATTCTCGAGATATTAATTTTTCAAATTTGAAAAACATGTGTTTTTAAGTTTCAAAACTTACAAAAATGATCAAAGTAATTTTTCAAATTGATGGACATTCACTTTTTTGCGGTACGCCAATAAAGTTTGAAACTCGAAACAAATACACTGCGCAAAAAAATTAACGCACATTCTGAAAATCTCAATTTTAATGAAAGTTAACTCTACATTTACTTTATAACTTATTTTTTATGGTCTCTCGGGAAGGGTTTGAACGAAACAAGACACATTAAATGCAAGAAAAATTCAGGATTTCACCGAATCTTATGTGAAAGAAGAGAAATAAACAATTGTCAAAATACTGGAATGCTGATAAGTGATTTAATACTTGGTATTTCCACCCCTTGCGTTAATTACAGCTCGGCAACGACGGTTCATACTCAAAATGAGTGATCTTAAAATGCTCTGATCTAATCCTTCCCAGATTTCTCTGAGTTGGATTCCTAAGTCATTAAGAGTAGCTGGATGATTTTCTGAACTTCTCAGCCTTCTATTGAGGTTGTCCCAAACCTGCTCAAACGGATTGAGATCTGGACTTCTTGCTGGCCATTCCATTCGAGAGACTTCAACCTCTTCAAGGTACTCCTGAATGATACGCGCACGATGGGGTCTGGCATTATCGTCCATAAAAATGAAATTTTCACCAATGTATGGGGCAAATGGCACTACATGCTCTTAAAGAATGTTCCTTATACACCTATCAGCATTCATAGCTCCATTATCAACGACCACTAGGTCTGTTCGAGCAGTTAAAGATATTCCACCCCATACCATAATCGATCCTCCCCCGAAACCAGTAGTATTCAGGAAATTGCACTGAGCATATCTTTCATGTGGAAGTCTGTATACAAGGGACCGTCGATCACAATGGTAGAGGCAGAATCTAGACTCATCTGTGAAGAGAACTCTTTCCCAATCAGCCTCTTCCCAATGGATATGCTCTCTCGCAAAATCCAAACGCGCCCTTCGATGGGCTGGGGTAAGAACTGGGCCTCTTGCCGTGACACGAGGCCTTAAATCATATTCTCTGAGGCGATTTCTTATTGTCTGAGTGCTAATTTGCACCCCATGAGTTTGCTCAAGCTGATTTTGAAGGAGGCGAGCGGTTGCAAATCGTTGTCTCAACGAAGGTACTCTCAAGTAACGTTCTTGAATGGCAGTTGTTACCCGTGGTCTACCCTGTCCTGGTCTTCGGACATTCATACCTGTCTCCCTGAATCGCTTTAACATTCTGGACACACTTGTATGGGAAACTCCAAACCTTTCTGCAATTCTTGTGTATGTCCACCCTTCTTCTCACAAAACTACCGCTTGGGCACATTCCTCTTGGGTCAAATTGCGTGTTTCGCGTTGCATAGCGATCGAGTGTAGAAAATCAAACGAAAGAAAAAGTATTGATCACTAGAATTGATCGAGAACAACTGATTTCAGAATGGAGCCAATACATTCAAAATCTGATAATCTCATCTTTTTTTATTCCTGCTGGGAAAAAACATCTGTATTGAAGAAAAACGTTGAAAGTGGATAACATATGCATGCATAATTCTGATAAAAATAATTATCATTGAGAACACCTTCACTTGTAGAATATATTTGAGATTTCCATAATGTGCGTTAATTTTTTTGCGCAGTGTATTTTGGAGAGTTTCAGGCTGTATTGCTCTTATTTCGTCCTCGTAACTCCTCTGTTTCAACTCCTCGATGTTGTTTGGCCGATTGAGGTAAACTTTGCTTTTGATATAATTCCATAAGAATAAGTCTAACGGAGTCAGATCTGGAGACCGTACCAGCCATTCAATAAATCCTCGCCGACAGATCCATTTGTTCGGGGGCACTTCATTCAGGTAGGTACCTAATCACGTACATCTTGGAAACAATGGGGTGGAGCTCCATCCTGTTGAAACCATAGCGTTTCATTTGGAATAACTGGATCCGCATCTTTCAGAACAAGAACCGTTGTGCTCTCCACAACCTAATGATCCGAATTTCTATTGTGTCTGGTGCCGATCAAAGCCGTAGTCAAGTTTGGTATTTGGCAAAAGGTGAAACGGTACTTTTCGGGGAAATATCATAGAATCATCAGATAAACAACAATTTCCTCAATTCTGAGAATTTGCCAATTCGTGTCAAATATGTTTTTTAAATTCATCACATACTGGGTGTTCTCCAATGTGATTCGAATTTCATCGACTTTCAAAGAACCCGAACTCACTTAAATCAAATGATTTCAAAAGTTGAAATCCGGATATCCGCATACCGTTCTGCATAAACTCGAGATGTCAGAAGGCAGTTTTTAAAGCACTTTTCAATTATCAAACTCATATGAATACGTTCTTGCATCCCTTATGTTTACCTTTTTCAAATGATTTCTGAAGATCTTCGAATTAGAATAATAACGACGAAGAACTTTTGAAATCATGAAATATATGGTGTTCCATTTGATTTAAGTGAAAGTCGATGAAATTCGAATCACATTTCAGAACACCCCAGTATGTGATGATTTTAAAAAACACATTTGAAACTAATTGGCAAAATCTCAGAATTGAGGAAATTGTTGTTTATCAACACCGACAATTTTCAAAAAGTTTTTATGAAGAAGTTTCATCAATATTTGAAAGTAATCGAATTATTGAAAAAAAAATATAGGATATTATAGGAGAAATAACCTAAGTTCAGTACATTTCTCTCAAATGGAACACCCTGCTTATGCAAAAATATTTTAAGAATATGCTAACAATCTTTCTTCACATGACAACTGAAGAAAAAATCAAGATATCGGCTTTTACTGGCTATGGCGATGAAAGGCGAATAACTAGGACCACCCTGTATATTAAATTTATTTTTCCCCGGAATAGAGTGGTTATCAATTTGCCCAAATGTCTGCTTTCGAATTTTTGAAAATTTCAATAATAAATCGTACTTCCATGTTTTCACAGAATGCTGTAATTATTCTATCTATGAATTATTATTTGATCTGGGTTCATACATGTCATCCTATTTTCCTACAAGAAATATGTCGAATTTATTTCAGCTGTCGTAGAATTAAGAGAATTATAATATGATATTATACTTTTTGGGTGAAATTTTAATGCCCGTGGATAATCCATATGATGATGGAAATATATACTTTGGTAAGTTGTTCAAATTGGGTTCTGAATATCTCCAGTAAAAACAAAACTGGAATATTGGCTAAGTTTCAATTGATATAATATAATTTTCAAAGTAGTTTTGAGGAATAATACTATTAATAATAATAATACATTTATTGGAGAGGAATCATACAATTTTTCAGAATACATTAAAGAGAAAAAAATAACTGCAAAAGGACTTAGGTACGTCAGTGATACTGTTATTATTGTAAGCCCAAAAACACCAAGAAAAAAATGGGTTCAAGCCCTGTGGATAGGAGCTTTTTGGCGCTCTAGTTCAAACAGACAAATTATATCTCCGAAAGTATTGGTTTCTCAGAGTTGGGAATTATATCAATGTATTCATATGATAGAACTGAATCCTAAAGGAAATTCAATTCTAATAATAGTTTATTTATCAAGATTAAATGAGCAATCATGAGAATGAGAACTGCACCATGGAAGAAATCAAATTAAATCTGGCCAATTTTGCCCAATAACGAACTTAACCGAGATATTCATCTCCCTAAACTACTCTGAAAATTTCCACTACCTACCTCATTCCGTTCGAGAGTTATATCTATGTCTATGGATGAAAAGCAGTCTCACTACTCTCAGATCTCTTACTGCATGTTCCGTTCCGAAATGTAAGAATTTTCTGAGAAAACCTAATTTCGGAGCAAACAACTGAGATTTTTCTCACTTAGCTCACAATTCTTCGATTGATTAGATAATGTCATGTCTCAGGAACATCATTTGACATTATGCCAATTCATACATAGAATAATATCATTCTGTGACAACGTTGAAATATGACTTATTATTGAAATTGTGAAAAATCCTATCTCCGAAAGTATTAGCTTGTTAGAGTTAAAAATGATATTATTGGATTCTTATGGTAAAACAGCTTATTGAAAAAAATTTAATTTGGAATTTGCCTTGTAAAAAAAATTTTTTTTACTGTTACTGCGAAACCATCTGTCCGATTTTTCCCAACAACGAACTTAGCCGAGATATTTATCTCCCAAACCTACTCTGAAAAATTCAACTGTCCAGCTCCAGAATGAATTTCGACCACGGATTATTGATCAGTGAGTCGAACCAAATCGTTTAAGACCATTTTCATCGAAAAATTCGAAAATTACAGACATTTGGGCAAATTGATATGCACTCAGTTCCGAGGAACTAAAGCGCCAAAAATACTAGTCAATCATTCCCACTAGAGAATCCAATGACGCAAATGCTGGATCCCGCAAATGCGGGATCCCGCTGAAATTCTGCGGGATCAACATTGCGGGATTTTCCGTGCGGTATCTGCGGGACTCAATATTAAAATTCCGTATTCGACAATGAAAGCGCAAAAGTCCCAGAAAAAGAAAAAGTACTTTTTCGTCCGCTGTGGTCACTATGAATACGGCATGATACGGTTCAATACAAACATAAGTGCCTGTAAGAATAACTGTCAGTCGCTGTGGTCACTATGAATATGGCATGATACTGTTCAATACAAACATAAGTGTATATGAGAATAACTGTGACTTGCTATTGTGAAATTATTTAAGAGGTCCGAAATTCATAAAAGTATGTAGAGGTCGACGAAAAAATGAAATATGCACCTGTCTCGCAAACTGTCTCTTGCCTCGCCTGCTTGCTATCCTCGGCTCCTCGGATAGCAATTTGCAGGCCCAACAATAATAGACAGTTTTTGGTCATGGGTACATAAAAAATCTCATATGCTACTACTTAAGTATGTTTTTAACTGCATAAGACCTTTTTGCGCGTATGTTCTGAAGATCGCGTTATCATTTTGCCCAAATGTCTGTAATTTTCGATTATTTGCCGAAAATGGTCTCAAACGATTGGGTTCGACTCCCCGATGAAGAATTCGAGGTCAAATTTGATTCTGTCCGGTCGGCCGTTGCTACGATAACTTGAGAACGAAACGAGCTAATGTCTTTAAATTTTCAGGGTAGGTGGTGCATCCCAATAAGCTGTACAAGTTCGTTAATGGGCATAATCGTCCTGATGGTTTCCGAGTAATAATTTCGTTTTCAACCAATACAAATCCGATCGAATTGAAACTTGGTGAATAGTTGTAGAATATAAACCTAATCACCTTTGTGAAATTTCGTTAGTATCGTATTACTAGAAAATGTAAAACAAATTATTAAAAAGTATTTTTTGTCACGATAACCTGAAAATGTAAAGAGATCGGCCAAACGGTTTTGGAGTTATACCCATCTGAAATTTGGTTGTTATTTCCTCAATAACTCGAAAAATACAAAACCGAATTCAAACATGGCTATTACTTGTACAATGCCAACGAAAAAATTCTTGCAAAATTTCGTGAGGATCGTATCACTAGAATTTTTTTAAGAAATCATTGAAAATTATTGAAAATAATTCTATATATCAGTAACTATTCGTCCGACATCGCTGGAATTTTGCCTTCAGAACTCTACTGCCAAGTTCCAAGTTTGAACACGATCGGATATATGTTGTTGGAGATTCGAGCAGCCTTGTGTGAGTTCAGTAGATGGATGGGTGACCGTTGCCTCGATAACTTTCGAACGGAAGGAGATAGGAACTTGCAATTTTCAGGGTATGTTGCATATCTGAATGGGAGAGTTAAGTTCGTTTACGGGCATAATCGGTCCAACTGTTACGGAATTATACCCACCTGGAATATTATTTCCTCGATAACTCAACAAATATAGACTCGATCGAATTGAAGCTTGGTAACTAGCTGTAGAATACCTGTATTATACAGTTATTATACAATACAGGAGAATGGACAATAGAACATACTCGCAAAAGCTCCTGACTTCTCTTCAGTGCTTGAACCAATTTTTATTAGCAGGTTTAATAGTTTGAGTACAAAGAGTATACAATATTGTTAACAATCCCGCATTTTTGCGGATCCGCGGGATTGATAACTTTCATCCCGCGGGATTGCGGGATTGAGTTTTTGGTAAGGGATTGGATTCCCTAATTCCCACATCTCAAACCATAAGCTCCAAGAATGTGCACACCCAGAGGAATCCAGATAATTCAGCACAAACTTGCCTTCAGTTCTATGTGCTCAGCAACATCTTTCGATACTTACTTTTGATCCGCGATGGATGACTTAGCCTCAGAGAGGAAGACGGAATAAAGATGTTCTATGAGCAGGCGGTGAAATTAATCCCCTAAATCTAACATTTACATTGTGAACGTCCGACCTAAACCTTATTTTGTTGTACAGATATGGGGGCGTACGTAAACAGATGATGGAATGGAACAAAACCACGGAATGCAGCTCCCTTCGCTTATCCACGCTCAGCCATTGACAGCACTCCAACTTATGGATAACTGGTTCATATTTCCTTATGTATAAATGAGCCTCAGGCAAGAACGTTGCACTCTTTGTATTATTTCCACAATAATTGAAATGGCTCAAAACCAGTGAGTCAGTCAGTAAAATTTTAGTCTTTTGAGGTATTTGACGTCTACTACAGTATAAATTTTTCAATCCTGAATACGCTCGCTGAACGCAAGATGTGACGTGTTCGGTAATTCGGAGCTCCGTATCCAAAATAACCCTCAAATTACGTGCAGATCTTACCACAGGAATCTTGACACCATCAACTGTGACATCCAATAGAAACTCCAAATTTTTGCTGTCTTTTCCAAATACGAGAACCTTTGTTTTAATTGGGTTCAAGGAAAGCTGATGATTATTCGAATTTTTTACCAACCGATCAATATCCGCATTGATCTCACTTGTTACCCGGTGCAATACTGCTGACTCAAAAGTGAAGAGTAGCTGCGAGTCATCAGCGTACTCGAAGTCCACACAGTACTGCAGTCCATTGGTGACGAAAAATGTATAAACGCAGAACAAAATTGGAGCAAGAACTGAACCCTGTGGAACTCCACTTCCGACCGGTCCCAACTCCAATCTATCTGTCAATGTCTCCACATACTGATACCTATTTTGAAGATAACTTCTTTATAAGTTCCACGGCCATATCGGAATTATTTATTTATTTAAAATACAAATAAGAGTAGAGGTTTATGCCTATAAACTCCAAAAGAACTACGAAAATGGACCAATGTACAGACTATTCATCAGTTCACAAATCAAATAGAAAAGAAACTAAAAACACTGAAAAGTCAATATAACCTCTAAATATTCAGTAAAATAAATAATGAAATCGAATGCCTTCGAATCAACTCAACTGGTGTTGAATACGGCTCAGACTGTCCAAGCTATTTTTGAACGAATTTGTCGATGGGCTGTTCACAACCGAAGCCGGAAGCCCATTCCATAAATCAAATACTCGGTTGCTCAAAAATAGCTGTCTTTGAGTAGTTCTTAACTTCTCCTTTGCAAGCTTGCAGCCATGACCCCGAAGATTGTTGGTATTCTTCTGAAATATAGCTTGTACCTGTGGCCCGAAAGGAGAATCCTATATGCCTCAGTATCGCAGCCAACAGTTGATGATTCACTCTATCAAAAGCCCTGGAGTAATCCAAATGCAATAAAACACAGCTTGTACCAGTGTCAATATTTCGAATAATAGTATCCACAATATCGAGAGGAGCTGTACAGCAACCATATCCCTTCCGGAAGTCAGACTGGCGTGGCGGCAAAATGTTAAATTTATCCAAATGAGATCTTATTCTGACTGCTAGATTTTTTTCAGTACCTTCGCGCAAGGAGAGAAAATGGAAATAGGGGGATGTCATTAAAACTTGTAGGGTTATTGGGAAAAATTGGTCTGGTAATTTCGGTGTAATAATTTTTTGTAATTTATTTTCTTTCATGCTGCAGTTCTATCATAAGAATCCATTGATATCATTCCCAACTCTGAGAAACCAATACTTTCGCAGATATGATTTGCCAAAGTGCGCCAAAGCTCCTGTTCATAGGGCTTTCCTACTTTTTTCAGTAACATTAACTTCGGGAAAGCATACATCTGTGTAGGAACATTTTTTATGAATATTGAATAGGTCGCTCATTTATCCAGTTAATAACTCATGTGAAATCTTCTCTAACCGAAATGCCGATCTGGAGGAACTATGTAGGAGGAATTTTCGAGTTATGCGAACTTCCGCAGTTATGTGTGTAGGTCTACCCAATCTGCATTTCTAATATGATTACATGCATTTCGCCGTGCACAGTAATTTGAACTATAATACAATAAGGAAATCTTATAGATTGAACAAATATTTCCCAAACAGAGTGATATGGTTGTTAAAAATTTGAGAAAAGCACTGACGTGAAGTCACGAGCTTTTGCGCGTATGTTCTATAGTCCATTTTCTTGTATTTGACACTACAAAATCGAATTTACCATGGTAAATTATATTGTCCATTCTCCTGTATTGGACACTCTTAATTCGAATTTACCATGGTAAGTCAGTGCTTGAATCATTTCTTTTTTCATAATTTTTTTAAAATTTTCTAGGGGTACGATTCTTATAAAATTTTTAACACGTCTTTATGTCGATATTCTACAACTATATACCAAGCTTCAATTCGATCGAGTCTATATTTTTTGAGTTATCGAGGAAATAATATTCCAGGTGGATATAACTCTGAAACCGTTGGACCGACTTAACACACCCATTCGGATACGCAACATACCCTGGAAATTGCAAGTTCCTATCTCCTTTCGTTCGAAAGTTATCAAGGCAGCGGTCATTCATCCTTGTGGGAGTTTAGTAGTAGTAGTTTAGTAGATAACTCCCACAAGGCTGCTCGAATCTCCAACAATATATATCCGATCATGTTCAAACTTGAAACTTGGTAGTAGAGTTAGGTTTTGAAGGCTCTCGCAAAATTTTAGCGATGGCGGACGAACAGTTACTGATATATAGATTTTTTTTTCAATAATTTTCAATGATTTCTTAAAAATTTTCTACTAATACGATCCTAACGAAATTTTTTAAGAATTTTTGCGTTGGCATTATACAACTAATAACCAAGTTTGAATTTAATCCGTTTTGTATTTTTTGAGTTATTGAGGAAATAACAAGCAAATTTCAGATAGTTATAACTCCAAAACTGTTTGGCGGATTATGCCTATTAACAAACTCAAATATTGCATTCAGATGCAACTTTACCTGAAAATTTCAATTCGCTATCTCTTTCCGTTCTCAGGTTATCGTGACATAGAAAATATTTTTTATTAATTTTTTTAAAATTTTCTAGTTTTGCGCTTCTCACAAAATTTCTCAAACGTGCTTAAGTTCATATTCTACAACTATTCACCAAGGTTCAAGTCGATCGGATTAGTAAAGGTTGAAAACAATATTATTATTCGGAAACTTTTGGGCCGATTATGCCCATTAACGAACTTGTCCGTCGTATTGGGATGCGCCACCTACCTTGAAAACTTCAAGTCGCTATCTCATTCCGTTCTCAAGTTATCGTGGCAGCGGACGGCCGGCCGGACATAATCAAATTTGTCCTCGAATTCTTCATCATGTAGTCGAACTCAATTGTTTGAGACCAGTTTCGGCAAAAAACTACAGACATTTGGGCAAAATGATACCGCGATGTTCCCCAGAACATACGCGCAAAAATGTGAGAAAAGCACTGACGATAAGTCAGGAAATTTTGCGCGCATATTCCATTATCTAATCACGTCTCATACTGAGTCGATCAAGCTGAAATTCTAACCCCGACATGGTGTGCGATATTTCAGCTGATTCTGATGCATAGTTTCTGAAATATGAAATTTTTCAAGAAAGCTGAAAAAAAAATAAAATTCAAAATTAAACCGACAAAATTACTGTTAATAATGTTTTATTCACCTCTATTTGGCACTCGAATCGAATTTACCATCGTTATAGACTGTTTTCTCAGCTTTTATAATATATGGATACATTTCGTAACACAGACTTGAGTAATGCGAGACAGACTTGAGAAATACGAGTATCGTCCAGAATTTAAATTCTGACATATGTATTCTATCGGAATTTAAATTTGTTAAATATCTAATAATCTACAAAAACGATATTCACGAAATTCCGCAAAAATTTGTGTTTCGGCATTTTACAAGTATTTGTATATTTTGAGCAATAGAAGAAATAACAACAAAGTTTCAGGTGTGTAGAACTCCCAAACTGTTTGGCCGATTATGCATTTCAACGAACCCAAAACCGAAAATTTCCTAGTGTTACGATCCTCATAAAATTTCATATATGTACGTTTTTATATCGGTATTCCACAACTAGTTACCCAGATACAATTCGATCGGATCTGTTTTTTTTGAGTTATCGAGCAAATGATATTCCAAATGGGTATAACTCCGAAACCGTTGGGCTCATTATGCTAATAACTTAGCTGCCCCATTCGGATGTGCAACCTACCCAGAAAATTGCAAGTAGCTATCTCGTTCTGTTATCAAGTTATCGTGACAACGGTCACCTTCCAGCTACAGAGCTCACACAAGGCTACTCGGATCTCCAATAATATATATATCGGATTGTGTTCAAATTCGAAACTTGAATGTAATGTTAGATTTAGATTTTTTTTAAATTTTCTAGTGATACGATCCTCACGAAATCTCGCAAATATTTGCGTGTCGACATTCCACAACTAATTAGGATGTTTGAATTGAATCGGTGCCGCATTTATTGAGTTATTGAGGAAATAACAACAAAATATCAGGTAGGTAGAACTTCAAAACCGTTTGGCCGATCATGTCAATTAACTCAAATGTAACATTCGGTTTGAGTGAACCAAAAAAATATTCATCAACCTTACAAGTCTTGTCACTTGTAAGGTTGATGAATATTTTTTTGGTTCGCTCAAACCACAATCCCTAACATTAGGGGACCCGCTAAGTTACGGTTAATACGAGGCTAACTTTAGTTTAGTTTTTGTATATATTTCACAGATAAGAAGAATTTTTCCACCACTTATGACCTTTTTTGCTGAAGATGAAGGATGTGCTAAAAATCCTGCAAGAACGAGGGGCCAACAACAATATAATCTAGGTAATAAAACAACTTAATACCAACAACAGTACACGAATACAGTCAGGCACCTCAACCACAGAGGAAATGCCGATATAGATAGGTATCAGGCAAGGAGATAGCCTGAGCCCGATGCTATTCAACCTAGTAATGGACCACATCATAAGCCGGGTGAAAGGTGTAGGAAGAGGTTACAGAATGGGACAAACCGAATTCAAAATACTGTGCTATGCAGACGATGCGGTTCTCATAGCAGAGAATGAGGACAACTTACAGCGAATGCTATTCGAGCTAAACCAGGCCGCAAAGAATTATAACATGAGCATCTCGATACCGAAAACCAAATCTATGACCATAAGCAAGGAACCGATACGATGCAAGCTAGCACTAAATGACCAACCAATAGAACAAGTGATGAGTTTTGAATACCTGGGGATAATAGCTTCAAGCAGCCGGAATACATATGACGAGGTTAAAACCCAAGTAAATAAAGCGGCAAGAGTGTCTGGTTGTCTACATAACACTATTTGGAGAAACAAACACATGTCGATAACCAGCAAGGCCAGGATCTACAGAACAGCAGTGAGGCCCATCCTCACCTACGCAGCGGAAACGAGAGCAGACAACAACCGGACGAAAAGAGCACTACGAACGGCCGAAATGAGGGCCCTACGCGCGATCACAGGCGTCACACTGAGGGACAGGCAGCGAAGCAATGAGATCCGGGAGCGATGCGATGGAATGCCAGATGTTGTTAGATGGGCACGAGGAAGAAGAAGAGAGTGGAGAGAGCATGTCGACAGGATGGAGGACGATAGACTCGCCAAGGCCGCATACAAGGAGAAACCGAATACGACCAGACCCTTAGGAAGACCACCAAAAAGATGGGCTGACTCCTGGACTTCATCTTCACAGGACATACCATAAAAAGTTGGAAAAACAGGACATAGTCCTATCAAAAGGAAGAAGAAGAAGAAGATGAAGGATTGTTCCTTCGAAACATGTCCTGCTGATGTAATTCTTCCGACTGCATCCCATTATGTGCTGATGTGTGTCCTCTGACTACTCAGACATTATTAATAAAGTTTATATTTGGTGGAGTTTGACTGAAAGTTTTTGCGCGTATGTTGTGGGGAACATCGCGTTATAGTTTTGCCCAAATGTGAAATTTAACTCTGTGGTGCCGTCCGTTGCCACGATAACTTGAGAACGAAAAGAGCTAGCGACTTGAAATTTTCAGGGTAGGTGGCGCATCCCAATACGACGGACAAGTTCGTTAATGGGTATAATCGGCCCAATGGTTTCCGAGTAATAATTTTGTTTTCGACCAAAATAAATCCGATCGAATTTAAACTTGGTGAATAGTTGTAGAATATAGACCTGAGCACGTTTGTGAAATTTTGTAAGAATCGTATCGCTAGAAAATTATTAAAAAATTATTAAAAAATACTTTTCTTGTCACGATAACCTGAGAACGGAAAGAGATAGCGGCTTGAAAAGTTCAGGTTAGGTTGTGCACCTGAATGCGACATTTGAGTTTGTTTATGAGCGTAATCGTCCAAACGGTTTTAGAGTTATAGCCATCTGAAATATTCTGAATATTGGTTGTTTTTTGTTCCTCATTAACTCGAAGAATACAAAACCGATTGAATTCAAACATGGTTATTAGTTGTAGAATACCAACGCGAAAATTCTTGCTGAATTTCGTGAGGATGGTATAACTAGAAAATTTAAAAAAAATAATTAAAAATCATTGAAAAAAAATCTATATATCATAAACTATTCGTCCGGCATGGCTGAAATTTTGGAAGAGCCTTCAGAACCTAAGTCTACTGCAGAATTCCAAGTTTGAACACGATCGGATCTATATTGTTGGAGAACCGTGCAGCCTTTTGTGAGTTCGGTAGCGAAGCGGCAGCGAGGTAGCGGATGCGAATCGTCGTATGATATGTTGTCTATGGTCGTATTTTTGCGAGAACCTTCAAAAATAAAAATATGAATGTCATGATGACATATCTTTTACGCGTATGTTATGGGAAAATCGTGTTATTTCATCACAAATCTATGGGAGATGATAGCCCTACATTAGTGGTCAGACCTGGTTTTGAAAGAGATCCTCCTTAGGAGGAGGCAACTAAATATTGAAGGGATTTCTATGAACAAGAGTGAATATCTTTGAGAAATAGAGAAGACGATTCTTCTTCAAGAGATCCATGTGCCTTCAGAGGAGTATATTTGCGAGAGGAGACTTTTGAACGGTTATGTATTATTATTAATATGATATCGCTGAAATTTTGTTGAAGGCACTGATCTTGTAAGGTGAGAGGCTCATTTGTGGATATTAAATCTCGTGATGGGTAGAGAGGAATTTTAGGCCAGTTTTTCTATAACTAATGAGAATATATCTTTATGTTTCACCTCATCACCTTTAGATCTATCAATGGACATTTATTGGTTAAGAATAAGTAATTGAATATTACTTTGAATTGAATTTCATTCAATATGTTTGTATCTAAACTTATAATTTTCTTTACTTTGATTATTTAAATATGACATTTATTCCACTAATATTTTTCAAGAATAATTATGTATTCTTCTCCTAAGGAAGAATTGAAGGTAGATAATAATGTGTTAATTTTTTCATCATTGCTTTCTATCCTGACTTCACGAAAAAAAAATTGGTTCAAGCACCGACGTGAAGTCAGGAGCTTTTCCGCGTATGTTCTATTGTCCATTCTCCTGTATTGGACACTTTTAATCGAATTTACCATGGTGAATTCGATTAAGAGTGTCCAATACAGGAGAATAGACAATAGAATTCACCATGGTAAATTCGATTAAAAGTGTCCAATACAGGAGAATGGACAATAGAACATACGCGCAAAAGCTCCTGACTTCACGTCAGTGCTTGAACCAATTTTTTTCACCTATCTGGTATCATCTCACCTCCACTGTATGTTATGGATCGCCTCTGTTGGATACAGACATTTGGTCAAAATCATAGCACGCTGTTCTCCGGAGCGCAAAAATTAAAAAAAATTCTTAAAAAATTTTATATTTCAGAAAGTATTCGTCAGAATTAGCTGAAAAAAAAATTGGTTCAAGCACTGACGTGAAGTCAGGAGCTTTTGCGCGTATGTTCTATTGTCCATTCTCCTGGAGTCCTTGTCCAATACAGGAGAATGGACAATCGAACATATGCGCAAAAGCTCCTGACTTCACGTTAGTGCTTGAACCAATTTTATTTTTCGTAATTTTTTTGAAATTTTCTAGGGGTATGGTTCTTACAAAAATTTTTTTTCGTCATTTTTTTTTAATTTTCCAGGGGTACGGTTCTTAAAAAAATTTAAACACGTCTTTATGTTGATATTCTACTAATAGTTACCAAGCTTCAATTCGATCGAATCTTTATTTTTTGAGTTATCGAGGAAATAATAATATTCCAGGGGTATAACTCGGAAACCATTAAACCGATTATGCCCAAAAACGAACTCAACTCTCCCATTCGGATACGCAACCTACCCTGAAAAATGCAAGTCCCTATCTCATATGTTCGAAAGTTATCGAGGCACAGGTCACCCATCTACTGAACTCACACAAGGCTGCTCGAATCTCCAACAATATTTAACCTATCGTGTTAAAACTTGGTAGTAGAGTTGGGTTCTAAAGGCTCTTGCAAAATTTCAGCAATTTCAGACGAATAGTTACTGATATATAGAATTTTTTTTTTATTTTCAATGATTTTTTTAAAAATTTTCTACAAATACTATCCTCACGAAATTATGCAAGAATTTTCGGGTTGACATTCTACAACTAATAACCATGTTTCAATTCAATCGGTTTAGTATTTTTCGAGTTAATGAGGAGAAAAAACAACCAAATTTCAGAAGGCCATAACCCTGAAACCGTTTTGCCGATTATGCTTCTAAACAAACTCAAATGTCGTGTTCGGATGCACTACCTAACCTGAAAACTTCAAGCCGCTATCTCTTTCCGTTCTCAAGTTATCGTGACAACAAAAATATATTTTAATAATTTTTTAATAATTTTCTAGCCATACGATTCGCACAAAATTTCACAAACGGTCTTAGGTTCATATTCTACAACTACTCACCAAGTTTCAATTCGATCGGATTTATATTGGTTGAAAACAAAATCATTACTCGGAAACCATTGGACCGATTATGCCCATTAATGAACTTGTCCGTCGTATTAGGATGCGCCACCTACCCTGAAAATTTCAAGTCGCTAGCTCTTTCCGTTCTCAATTTATCGTGGCAACGGCCGGACGGCCGGCCGGACAGAATCAAATTTGACCTCGAATTCTTCATTGGGGGATCGAACCAAATCGTTTGAGATCATTTTCGTCAAAACATTCGAAAGTTACAGACATTTGGGCAAAATGATAACGCGATGTTCCCCAGAACATACGCGCAAAAATGAATTTTCAAGAATGTTGGCAGGCATACCTTCTGACTCCAGTGTTTCCAGAGTTGATAACCAGACAATGCAACATGAATGTGATAAAATAATTTTACTTCGATTGTGGGAAAAGTGACACTATTTTGACCTGTTTTCTATGCGCAAAGCTCAACATTCCAGAATAGTGGGCAGTTGCTAGGAGGCAATTAGAAAATACCAGTGCGGTAATATTCTTACCGCACTGCTGTAGCGTGCGGTAATGTCACAAATGGATTATTACAATAAAATGAAACAAAGTATGATTTTGATTTTTATATTATTTTAATCAAAAATTGTATATGTATTTCGTATTTTATGCATTTTAAGTACCTTATACTATTTTATCTATCTACTTACTTTCGTCGATAAAAAGATGTCATCTGGGGCCTCTAAAATGAATTTCCGAACTTGTCCCTGGGTTGAAATTTTGGATCTTTTCAGTTTGTATCCTATAGCTTGACGTTTTAAAAATGCTCTCAGTTTTTGATACTGGGCAATATTAATATTATTTTTAACAGACGAAGTTGATCGAAGCATGGAATAATGTGCCCACAACGTCGAAGATTTCATTGTTTTAGCCAATTCAGCAATTCAATATCAGTACATTCTCAGGAAAGGATACACTGTTGTTTTTTCTGCAAAAATCCATGAAGCGTTGGTACGCAAGTTCATACTTCTCTCTGGATTTCGCCAGAAGTAAATTAAGTGAAGCCGCGTTCGCGGCTTCTGTTAGTTCAGGAGGCGTGCAAGTTAACAATTAATCACTATCAGTGTTCATATTTATTAATTCTTTTTTAATTCCTTATAAAATATAACGAATCAAACAAATCCAGCTTGAAAATTATTTTACTTTTGTCATAAGAAAGTAATTTCCATGGTTACCACTTCTATATTTCAATATGAACATAGAGAAACCTATTCAAACTTACTTGATTACATCTTGAATGAAATATTTTTTAATTAATTTCTTAAAGGTGAATCAACGATCGAAGAAAAAATAGTATTTATACTCCATTCACTTTTATAATTTCTCCTGGTTGGCCATGATTTAGGTCCATCACGTTTTTGTAACTAAAACACAGGCAGGTTGGCACTGCTGAAATATAGTCAAGGTCAAAACAATTCGCAGAGACGATGCCAATTTCTATTCTCAACATAATCTTCAATCTTCGAATAATAAAGAATTCTTCGCTTTGAAATTGAAAATGCCGAAAGTAGTTTTGAAGAAGCAGAAGTGCTATACAGAACCGAAATCTGCAATAGGAAAACTTAATTCAGACATGTTGAACTCTCGAATGAAATTACTTAGTTTCCTATATCATTATATTTGTGGTTGTGCAACAAGGTATTTGAATGTCTCCTTGAGAAAAGTGGGGAATTTCATAGGTTCGTCTGTTCGTTTAGAAGTTTTCCAGCCGGGTTATTCAGGTACTTTTATTATTTTTTCTAATGAACTATCACAAAGTAACGGACTACTCTATCCACGATTTTTCAATAAAATTCCAACACTTGATTTCCACAGAAGAAAATAGCATAATTGAATCTTCCAACCAGTTCATATACGTGAAATATTTCCAGTAACAACAGAGGAAAAATGTTCTTCTACATTCGCCAGGACTGTGGAATTATCGAATTGACATAATATTCCCTCAAATTCATTATTTTTCCGAAGTAAATTCACATCGTGAAAATACGTAGTTACTACGACTTCTTTGTAGAGAGGACAACGTTGCGTAGTTATCTGACAGGAAAATGACTATAACCTAACATTTTCAAAATATACATGGTGAAATGTGTCAAATTTTCATGGCCAACCGGGAGACTTTATAAAAGTGAATGGAGTATATAATTCGTGGGAAAAGCATATTCCCAAACTCCTGTGTTACCAGACTCGTCGCTACGCTCCTCGTCTGGTAATTATCACAGTCGTTTGGGAATATAATGCTTTTCCCACTAATTATACATTATACTATTATGCCTTTCATTTTCATGTTCTATAGAAATATCCGGAAATTTTACTGTCTAAATTCATGATTATAGTTTATAGTGATCTTTGACACTGACATTCTGTCAGAGTGTTATTCAGTTTATTTTGAAATAAATTGTAGTGTAATTTATCTGTCAACTTCCACATTCAAGGTAGGATTCAGTCCATTCTACTCTTCAATATTCCATCAATTCAATGCCTATCCCGTATAATGTTACCCATTATGTTTCCTTCATTCCATACGTGAAAAGTGATCTATCTCAATCTGCTATGAAATTTTCAGTTACATATTAAGGAGGTGATCATCAAGGAATAATATTCTGGTTGAATAATATTCTGGACGAATTTTGAAATTAAACATTCATCCATTCTGGTTATATTGTGTCTTGTGTCAAAATATATTGACCTCGTCATTTTTCAATGAAAAGAAATAGAAAGTAGGTGAACTACTCTGGCTCATGATACCAAGTCAAAAGTAAATTATCACTCTCAGAGAAGTCCCTTCGAATCGAAAATCGGATCTCTGCCTATTCAGGGTGTCTCAAAATTAATGCAACAAAATTTGGTCACAGATTCTCGGGACGAAATTAGAAGCTTATTATTTCTCAGGAGGCCTTCTCTTTCGGACTTACAGCCTCCTGAGTTTCGCCCCTTAAAATAGTCGTTTCTTTTTATCTCAGAATCCGGACATACGAAAATCACTGAATTTGGTACACATGATTGTTATGATATGCGAAAACCCATAGTGCTAACTGTTTTGGCGATGGACATTCTTAGGACATCTTCTAACTGGGCCACAATGTATTTGGAACCAATAAACATTAACCGCGTATTTAATTTCCTTGAGAATTGTTAAACCTTTAAGAAGGCCATTCAATTGAAATTGATGGCTGACGAAGCCACTTTTTTCCTGAATTGGACGTTACATCGTCACAATTGCAGATATTGGCCAAGAGAAAATCCTCACTGGACTCAAGACTGTCACAGTCAACCCTGTGAGAAATTGAATGTGACATTGCAATAATCGGACGGCATTTAATAAGGTCTTACTTTTTGACGAAAACCATTACAGCAGAACGTTTTTGAACTTTTTGCGCGTATGTTCTGGGGAACATCGCGTTATAGTTTTGCCCAAATGTCTGTAACTTTCGAATTTTTTGAAAAAAATGGTCTCAAACAATTAAGTTCGACTCCCCAAAGAAAAATTCGAGGTCAAATTTGATTCTGTCCGGCCGGCCGTCCGGCCGTCCGGCCGTTGCCACGATAACTTGAGAACGAAAAGAGCTAGCGACTTGAAATTTTTAGGGTAGGTGGCGCATCCCAATACGACGGACAAGTTCGTTAATGGGCATAATCGGCCCAGTGGTTTCCGAGTAATAATTTTGTTTTCAACCAATATGAATCGGATCGAACTGAAACTTGGTGGGTGGTTGTAGAATATGAACCTAAGCACGTTTGTGAAATTTTGTGCGAATCGTATGGCTAGAAAATTTAAAAAAAATTATTAAAAAATATTTTTGTTGTCACGATAACTTGAGAACGGAATGAGATAGCGGCTTGAAATTTTCAGGTTAGGATGTGCACCAGAACGCGACATTTCAGTTTGTTTATGAGCATAATCGGCCAAACGGTTTTAGAGTTATAGCCATCTGAAATTTTCTGATATTTGGTGGTTTTTTGTTCCTCATTAACTCGAAAAATACTGAACCGATTGAATTCAAACACGGTTATTAGTTGTAGAATGCCAACGCAAAAATGTTTGCAGAATTTGGTGAGGATAGCATTTGTAGAAAATTTTTAATAAATCATTGAAAATAAAAAAAAAAATCTATATCGAATTTACCATGGTAAATTCGAATTAAGAGTGTCCAATACAGGAGAATGGACAACATAATTGACCAAGGTAAATTCGATTAAGGGTGTCCAATACAGAAGAATGGACAATAGAACATACGCGCAAAAGCTTCTGACTTCACGTCAGTGCTTGAACCAATTTTTCGGTTTTATTTAGTGCCTGCTCTGGCAGCAATGTTACCAAATTTCTGAAAAAAATTGGTTCAAGCACTGACGTGAAGTCAGGAGCTTTTGCGCGTATGTTCTATTGTCCATTCTCCTGTATTGGACACTCTTAATCGAATTTACCATGGTGAATTCTATTGTCCGTTCTCCTGCATTGGACACTTCCATGGTAAATTCGATTAAGAGTGTCCAATATAGGAGAACAGACAATATAATTCACCATGGTAAATTCTATTTACCATGGCTTTTGCGTTTTGAAAATGACTATTCTTCAAACGATGTGTCAAATTATTACCATATTCCATATCGAGAGACATTCTTGTGATAAAGAATTAGAATTGTTTGATGGCTATTATAATATATCGATAAGCAATAATTCAAAGTTTTTCTTTGACTATAGAGGATAAAAAAGCAATATTCATAAAACACTTGTGATTATGGATATTCTAATAATTCATTCCCCAAATGGTAAATAGCTAATATTGGTCATTATATATATATATATATATATATATATGCAAAAGAGTGAGTTTCGCTTTTATGGAAAGCTAACCACTAGACATAAATAATAATAGGACTAGCAGGGACCGCAGTGAAGAGTCATCCACAAAGTGTAATTCCATCATCGGTATGTTGCTAGTCAGCGTTGATGGAATTACACTTTGTGGATGACTCTTCACTGCGGTCCCTGCTAGTCCTATTATTATTTATATATATATATATATATATATATATATATATATATATATCTGTTATAAGACAAAGAGAAAATCATTGGATATAATGCAATGATGAAAAAATTAACATATTGTCTATGTTCAACCTTCTTTGGGAGAAGAATACATAATTATTCTAGAAAAATATTGCTAGAATTAATTTCATATTTAAATAATCAAAAAAAATTATAAGTTTAGTTATTAACATATTGAATGAAATTCAATCGAATTCCAGTAATATTGAATTACTTATTCTTAACTAATGAATGCCCAATGATAGATGTAAAGGTGTTGAGGTGAAAAATAAAGATATATTCTCATTAGTGATAGAAAAACTGGCCTAAAATGCCTCTATATCCATCACGAGATTCAATATCGACAAATGCGCCTCTCTCATCACAAGATCAGAAAGTGTGGTTAATTTAAAGTTAAGTTTGCAAGCCTTCAGCAAAATTTCAGTGATATCATATTAAAAATAATACATAACATTTCAAAAGTCCCCTCTCACAAATATACTCCTCTGTAGGCGCATGGATCTCTTGAAGAAGAATCGCATTCGCTATTTTTCAAAGATATTCACTCTGGTCCATAGAAATCCCTTCAATATTTAGTTAGGAGGATCTTCAAAACCAGGTCTGACCGCTACAGGAACCTTATGTAGGGCTATCATCTCCCATAGATTTGTGATGGAAAAATCAGCCCGAAAATTGATGTTAATATTTCATCATGACATTCATGGTTTTGAAGGTTCTCGCAAAATTTCAGTGATTTCCATCCAGCTACTGAACTCACAAAAGGCGGCTCAGATCTCCAACAATATGGACCCGATCGTGTTCAAACTTGGATCTTGGCAGTAGAGTTAGGTTCTGAAGGCTCTTGCAAAATTTCAGCGATGGCGGACGAATAGATTCTGATATATAGAATTTTCTTCGATTAATTTCAATGATTTTTTTGAAATTTTCTAGTGATACGATCCTCAAGAAATTTCGCAAGAATTTTCGCGTTGGCATTCTACAACTAACAACCATGTTTGAGTTATATCGGTTTCGTATTTTTTGAGTTACTCACCAAGTTTCAATTCGATCGGATTTGTATTGGTTTACACCAAAATTATCACTCTGAAACCGTTGGGCCGATTATGAACATTAACGAACTTTTCCGTCGTATTGGGACGCACCTCGGGACGCACCACCTACCCAGAAAATTTCACGTCGCTATCTGTTTCCGTTCTCAAGTTATCGTGGCAACGGCTGGCCGGCAGGACAGACAGAATCAAATTTGACCCCGAATTCTTCATCAGGGAGTCGAACCTAATCGTTTGAGCGCATTTTCGGCAAAAAAATCGAAAATTACAGACATTTGGGCAAAAAGATAACGCGATGTTCCCCAGAACATACGCGCAAACATATTATCTAGGTACAAATTTATTACACCATCATTTAGGTTGCACTGTCAAATAAAGCAGAAAAAAATTTGGGGTGGATGTTTAAAAACTAAAATTGATCTGCTGAAACGTTTTACCTGAAAACATTCAATAACGCTGTTATGAATTTTGTTCCTTTCTTTATCTACACACTGTACGTATCAAAGTATATTCTCCAGAACAGTGAGTAGGTATTGCTTTCAATTCAATTTCCATCGCTCTGGCTAAGATTTTGAACAATGTTATAAAGGATACAAATTCATTATTCACTTTTCAGGATGTTGGATTCAACACATCAACAAAATCAGAATGAACAAAAACTTCACGACTGGAACATCATACCTAAGAATGAGAGGACAGAATGTGATGAGGTTATACCAAACAAAATAGGTAGAAAACGGTTGAAGCAAGGACCAAACCCAATAACTTGGACAGTCAGTGACTTGGCAAAGGCAGGATGCCTGCTACATTCACCACCAATAGGTACAGCTTTCGAAGATGAGCAAGAAATGAGAAGAGTATACACCCTCATTTATGACGTGTTCCGATGTGAGTGAAGTTTTTGAAATTTCATATGGATTTTTGGCATATACAGTGCGCGTCCAAATTATGGAACAAATTCATTTTCTCAGAAGAAAGATATTTGCCAACAAAATCCTGAAACAGGTCAATTTTTGTTTCACTTTTACCAAATTATTATGCATTTTTGAAGGATTTTTGTTGCACCCTGTGCCATCCCCATCAACCCTCTAAATTTTTTGAATAGGGAAAGTGGGTCATGTGGTACTTTTTTGGCAAGGTGTTTGTATCTTCTTCACAGAACTGCAGAAATTTTTTTTTTCTTTTTTGAAAAATAGTTAGTTCAAAGAGGTTTTCAGTATGTGCACTTTGCCATGGCTCATTTACTTTGACAAGATGGTACCTGATGAAATTTGTCACCGAATGAAAGTCGACCATTACAGTCTTGTTCATGCACAACTTTCAACCCCTTTCAATCCCCTCATCACTCCCTCCCCCCCATTTTTTTCTCCATTAAAGGGTTTGTAGGGGTTGAAAGTTGTGCATGAACAAAACTGTAATGGTCGACTTTCATTCGGTGACAAATTTCATCAGGTACCATCGTCTCAAAGTAAATGAGCCATGACAAGGTGCACATTCTGAGAACCTCTTTGAACTAACTATTTTTCAATAAAGAAAATTTTTTTCTTGAAAATTTCTGCACGCCTGTAAAGAGGATACAAAGGCCTTGCCAAGAAACTACCACATGACCTACTTTTCCTATTCAAAAAATTTAGAGGGTTGATGGGGATGGCACATGGTGCAACAAAAATCCTTCAAAAATGCATAAAAATTTGGTAAAAATGAAATAAAAATTGACCTGTTTCAGGATTTTGTTGCCAAATATTTTTCTTCTGGGGAAATGAATTTGTTCCATAATTTTGACGCGCACTGAATTTTGGGAAAAATTTATATATTTGCACATATGAAAGCGATGTCTGCTCTGAAGTTCTCAATGGCTATTTCGAAAGGTGGAATTAAATCAAAATATTATTCGAAACTTTATATAGGGTGTTTCTGATTCTGATTTACATATTTCAAGGGGTAATAGGTCATACATGGGTATGATCGAAACGGCCCCACAAAAAAAGTTTTCGAAATTGAAGGTTTTTGGCCAAAATTATTTTTAGGGATTTTTTCATAACAGATTTTACTAATAGTTGATATGCGTGTAGTGGGCACACAGTGTGTTCATTCTAGGCCAGCTGAAAAAAATTGGGTCAAGCACTGATGTGAAATCAGGAGCTTTTTCGCGCATGTTCTTTTGTCTATGCACCTCTATTGGACACTCTTAATCGATCTTACCATCGATATATACCGTTTTCCCAGCTTTTATAAGATACGAATATACATATTTCGTACGATTTTAATGACTGACTTGATGAGTAATGAGAGAATCGTCTGAAATCACAGAATTAATAATTCTGACAAACCTATGTATTATATCGGAATTGAAATTCGTTGAATATCAAATAATATAAAAAAACTCGCGTCTACTTGAGACGTGAATTACTTAATGTTAGGATACGATATTCACGAAATTCCGCGAAAATTAGTGCGTCAGCATTCTACAAGTAATTACCGAGTTTTAATCAGATTTGTATTTTTTGAGTTATAGAGAAAACAACAGAAAAATTTCAGAGCATAACTCCAAAACCGTTTGGCCGATTATGCCTATTAACGAACTTAAATGTCTCATTCGGATGCGAAACCTACTCTGAAAAGTGCAAATCACTATCTCTTGCCATTCTCAAGTTATCGTGAGATACATAATGTTTTTTCATAAGTGTTTTCGGATCTGTATTTTTTGAGTTATCGAGAAAATATCATTCCAGACGGGTATAACTCCGAAACCGCTAGGCCGTTTATGCCCAACAACGAACCTAAATCTTCCATTTGGATGAGCAACCTACCCTGAAAATTGCAAGTCCCTATCTCTTTCCGTTACAAAGTCACCCATCCGGCTCCTGAACTCATCCAAGGCTGCTCGGATCTCCAACAATAAAGATCAGATCGTGTTCGAACTTGGAACTTGGTTTTGAAGGCTCTCGCAAAATTTCAGCGATGTTGGACGAAAAGTTTCTGATACATAGACCTTTTTTTAATTTTCTAGAGATATGATCCTCACGAAATTCCGCAAAAATTTGGGAATTGGCGTTCTATAACTACATAATTATCTACCATGTTTGACTTGGATCTGTTTCGTATTTTTTGAGTTATTGAGGAAATAACAACAAAATATCAGGTAGGTATAACTCCAAAACTGTTTGTCGATTATACCCATGCCGTGTTCCGATATTCCTGAACAGTACTGAGCAGTAAATTGAAACGTCAGATATTACTGAAATTCACTGGCGATGCTTACTCTTACTTAAGAGCGTTCCGAAATTACTAAATGCGGCCAGTAATGCCAGCAATTTTGGAACGCAAGGCCACTAGCACACTCAAATGTCATATTCGGATGCGCAACCTACTCTAAAAATGGTAAGTCGCTAACACTTTCCGTTCTCAAGTTATTGTGAAGTGAATAAAATGTTTTAATAATTTTTTTCTGGTAATATCTTCACAAAATTTCTCATACGTGTTTATGTCGGTATTTAACAACTAGTTACCAAGTCTCAATGTGATCGGATCTCTACTGGTTGAAAACAAAATTCGTACTCGGAAACCGTTGGGCCTATTATATGCCCATTAACGAACTTGTCCTCCGCATTTGGACGCGCCACCTACCCTGAAACTATCCGTCAGATATGGCTGAAATTCAGCAAGGGCCTACTAAACTTATTTTACATCAAATTTGTAGATTTGAACTCGAACTCGATTTATATTATTGGAGATAGATATTGGCAAAATATCAAAATAATGCAAGGAACATTTGCACTTACTGAACTACTTTATTACACTGGAACAACATAGTTGTCGACTGTTTTTGATATTTGACGTAAAGTCAAACGAAATTCAAGATGATATTTGTAAATTTTCTTTGTATAATCTTGATGTAATTAGAAATATCATGCCTGTCTGTGGTCATGTCATTTTTATGAGGTAAGAACAATTTATTTAAAAGATGATTTTACATCGATATTTATTATCCATCCATATAATATTAAACAATAAACAATGAAAAGGGTAAGTATCTCATAATCCTCAAGAAATCTAACAATCTTTATGGAAAAAAATATTTTGGATATTCTTAAATGACAGTTTCAGTGGAGGTTGGAAAACAGTTATTTAGGCGCATTTGTATCGATATTTGTAACGATTCGTTGATCAAAGATAATGAAAAATGGCATATTGGACGTATTTTGATGAATTGAAATAGATATTGTGTGAAAGTGGATATTTTTGTTCTCTACTGATTGGAAGTTTTATTTACAAATTTGATATCTAAACGCAATACTGACTCGAAAGCCGTAAAGTGGGGTTTATTGATCATACTCTAATCTAATGAATTGGAAATAATATTTCCGGAATTCGATATATGAAAAATGATAACGTATTAGATGAATTCCTATAGAACAGTTCTATGTTCTGAGGTTGAATTAAATAATAAAGTACATAGTACAAAGTACCAGATACCAGATACCAGATACCAGATTGACCGTGCAACCTCCGTCTTAGACGGAGGTTACACGGTAAATCTGGTATCAGTCTCGCATCACATCAATCATGGATTGATGTCAGATTCAAGGAAATTGGTTCTATATGCGTAAATTGATGGACTGATGGTCCGGATTGATGGTAATACTGATGCGAGACTTATACCAGACTGACCGTTTAATCTCCGTCTAACCTACACCATTCATAGATGATTTACGATTTCGATGATTTCATAGAATTTTCTTGATAAGTTTTGACTTATGTCACAGTTATCAGATATCATTGAAATTTTGCAAGAGCCTTCCAAACTTTATTTAATATCCAAGTTCTAGATTTAAACTCAATCAGATCTATGTTGATGGAACTATTGTGAAAATATTACATATATTATACCAGAGATCGCATGGATTTATCCGAAATAAATGAACGGGACAGAGCAGAATGCTATTCATAGACAAAGAAAGGCTGACGGCGAAAATGTGACTGATATTTTTATGACATTGGAGGTATCTGAGGATTTATTTTTCAAAGTCATATTTCCAGAAGATCTGGAAAAATATTCCAGGATCCAGTACATCTACCCCAGTTCTGTATGTAGTGCGGTTGGCTCAGGGGTAGAGCGTTTGACTTGGGAGCGGAAGCCCCAAGTTCAATCCCGAGGCTAGGAAATGAATTTTCTAGTCAAGGTAATCGCCACCATTCACTGTTGGGTCAAAAATTAACAGTGCTGTGCCTAAGGTGGCGTAAGGACACAGTAACAAAGCCAACACAGAACAGAACTGGTTCTCCTTACTCGCTCAAGCTCTTCGAGAGCTTATGAGGGGTCTCCTTGGGGAAGACCTAGGAGGATCAGTATAATAATATACAATCTAGATTAACTGAAATATGATAAAATAACTGCCATGATAGCTTGTGAGTCCGGTTATTGTGAAATTGATTGCTATCACTTGTGCTATGTGTAAGGTTATCAGAAATCCCAGATTCAAAAATACCTAGTGCGAATTGAATATGTATGTACCTTATTTTAAAGCCAAGTTCGAGATTAAAACTTGGATCTAAATTGTTGGAAGTATTGTTAAAATATTATTTTTTTTTCTGGAAGGCAAGCTGCCTTGGGCGAGTTCAGTACCTGATGGATCGGTGACCGCTATTGTTATAAATTTAAAGAAGCGCGCCAAAGCTCCTGACCTCAGTGCCTTTCCAATTAGTTATTTCATAGCAGTTGTGCTTCTATACCTTTTCATGTTCAATTACGGAAAAAGTAAAACCAATTTCGAAATAGTATATTCTAAAACAAGTTGCAGAATGGGCTGATATTCAAACACGAATGCGAAAGAAGAAGCGAGTTTTCGTACGCACGAGTGTTGGAATTGCCTTCTGCAACGAGTATTAGAAGATATTTTCTCTATTTCAGGCAAGTTTTGTAAAATACTGTGGAAATTTAATGAAAAATTAGGATTATACATCCTAGTGACTTTTGTATTGTATCTTGGTAGTTGGTGTGACTGTTACGAAAGTTGACAGATCACGGAATTCGAATTGTACGTAGAGCATGGAGATCAGATTTAACAGTTTCCGAATATCATGAATGATTCTAAATTATCAAGAAGGAAATCTCTAGTACCTTATTTTTGGATGAAAGTAAAACCTTTCCTTTCAACAATTATTTCACCTTATCCAGATTATCTTATATTGACAATAATTGACGTGTGTTGAAATTTGACAGGATCGAATGTCAGTGCTGACTACCACAAAACGAAAAATGTAACTAGAAACAATGCGGGAATGAGTTCATTCCAGCACTGTTTTTAGTGCTGGAATGAACTCATTACGATACTGAAATAGAGAAAAAGTAAATCCAATTTCGGATGAAATATTCAGAATTACTTAGTGAAATTTCGTGTACATAAGAGCGATTTTCGTTCTTATCGCATTGAATATCTTCTATCTTATGATTTTAACTCGTACGATGAGCAATTTAAGGATGACTAAACTACCAGAAAAATATTTATCGACTAATTATTGTAACCTTCCTACTCGGTGGGATTTGGGCATTTAGGTATGGTGGTTCATTTTAGATTATTGAGTCAATATTTCGGTATATTTTTCAGCAGAATGACTTTTTAAACGAAAAGAAAGGATGCATTTCTTATTGCAATATCAATATTTAAATATAAAGAGCGTTTATGAAAATTTGATCGCTAAAGTTGATTTAAAAAATAATTTGAGTTCATTTCTCATGCTGAAGATAAGGCAATGCAAACATTAATTTAACATTTTTTACCATTCGATTGTATAATGACTAAGTATACTAACACACCAAATGTTTCTTCGGAATTTAAAGAACACAAATGCCCATATCAAGAGGCTATCAAATGTAAGGCTGGCAGTGTTATGTTTCTTCATTGTTCAAATAAAGGATTATTTTGATTCTCACTGAGAGCTTTCTTGTTATGCGTTGATAGGTACCTACTTTACCTAAACTACTTTCGGAAAAAAACACACATACGTCCTCGATCTCTTTTGGAACTTACTAGTCAAATTTGTCGAGAAATATTCACCGATTTCCTTCTACTCGGCACGTTCAAAACTATCATTCTTTCCAGCATTTACATGTGATTACCAGCCTGTATATATTGTAATAGTAACCGGAAGTACCGAGTTCAATACCGAATAGAAATTTACTAGTCAGACGTAGTGGTCACCATTCACCGTTGGTCAAAAATTGAAAGTGCTGCACCTAAGTTGGCGTAAGGACACCTTAACAAACCCCACACAGAATACAACTGATTCACGTAACTCGCATAAGCTCTCCCCCTAATAGCTTATCAGAGGTATCCTCAGAGGTAGGAATCTCTGTATAAACGAAATAATATCATCCGATGTTAAAGAAATTGTTGCAGGAGGAAATTTCCTGAAAAAAAATTCCGAACTGCCGGAACAGTACGACCAATATTTATAATTTTCCCAGAGGGCTGAAAATACGCCTGAAAACGGGCACTCCAGCTTGCGAAAGCCTCGCCCCCTTCGTACCTTTGATGAATGAATATTATTTAAACTTCATTTAAATATGAAAATAAAAAATTCAAAAAATTCAAGCGCCTATAGAATAGATCAATGAACAATAATCCGTGATCCAAAAATGTTTATCGCGATTTTTCACTTAGTTATCCATTAGTTAATTAACAATTTTTTGTATCACGAACATTAACATTGCAACTACGATAATTGTTAAACTATTAACCTGAGATTTTTTTCGTTTCATTGAGCTATTTTTCAAAGGTCTTAGAATAGATTCCTGTTGGAAAATTTTTAAATATTGTTAAATTTCGTTTTGTTATGAACAATTTACTTAAGTGAAAAATTATAAAGCTTCACTTTATATTATTACTATTGATCCGTTTTCTTATGATCAGAAACTACTTAAGAATGATTTTTGTTATTTATTTATTTATTTATTTATCGTATGGCAATTTAGACACAGTAAGCTTAAAAACTAATTTACACACATAAGTTAATACGAGTATTACATACTTAAGGTTTTCGCAATCAAATAAATTGGCAATTTTTTTTTCGTGACTTTTTAAAAATTTTCTAGGGGTACGGTTCTTGAAATTTTTTTTTCGTCATTTTTTTCAAATTTTCTAGGGATACGATTCTTACAAAATTTTAAACACGTCTTTATGTTGATTTTCTACTACTAGTTACCAAGCACCAATTCGATCGAATATTTATTTTTTGAGTTATCAAGGAAATAATATTCCAGGTGGGTATAACTCGGAAACCGTTAGACCGATTATGCCCAAAAACGAACTCAACACTCTCCTTCGGATACGCAACCTACCCTGAAAATTGCAAGTCCCTATCTCCTTTCGTTCGAAAGTTATCGAGGCAACGGTCACCCATCTACTGAACTCGCACAAGAATGCTCGAATCTCCAACAATATTTAACCGATCGTATTAAAACTTGAAACTTGGCAGTAGAGTTAGGTTATGAAGGCTCTTGCAAAATTTCAGCAATTTCAAACGAATAGTTACTGATATATAGAATTTTTTTTTTATTTTCAATGATTTATTAAAAATTTTCTACAAATGCTATCCTCACCAAATTTTGCAAACATTTCCGCGTTGGCATTCTACAACTAATAACCATGTTTGAATTCAATCGGTTCAGTACTTTTTGAGTAAGGCTGGTTTTCCTGTCACGCTGACGGTCGGCGCTGACGGTCAGCGCTGATCGGTCAGCTCGTATCCTTTTAGCATTACGCTGATCACATTGAGAAATAGAAGGATGCTATTGTCTCTGGCTCACTGAATGTGGAGGCTTGTCGGCGCCAGCTAGTCAGCGGCGCCGACGCGCTGGCGCGTACGTGCGCGTATATAGCTCAGCGCTGACGGCCGTCAGCACCGCGTGACTCGAAAACGCTACCTATAGCTACATACATATTGACCCATCAGCGCCGACCGTCAGCGTGACAGGAAAACCAGCCTTAATGAGGAACAAAAACTACGAAATTTCAGAAAATTTCAGATGGCTATAACTCTGAAACCGTTTGGCCGATTATGCTCATAAACAAACTGAAATGTCGCGTTCTGGTGTTCATCCTAACCTGAAAATTTCAAGCCGCTATCTCATTCCGTTCTCAAGTTATCGTGACAACAAAAATATTTTTTAATAATTTTTTAAAAATTTTCTAGCCATACGATTCGCACAAAATTCCACAAACGTGCTTAAGATCATATTCTACAACTACCCACCAAGTTTCAATTCGATCGGATTTATATTGGTTGAAAACAAAATTATTACTCGGAAACCACTAGGCCGATTATGCCCATTAACGAACTTGTCCGTCGTATTGAGATGCGCCACCTACCCTGAAAATTTCAAGTTGCTAGCTCTTCTCGTTCTCAAGTTATCGTGGCAACGGCCGGACGGCCGTACGGCCGGACGGCCGGACGGACAGAATCAAATTTGACCTCGAATTCTTCATTGGGGAGTCGAACTTAATCGTTTGAGACCATTTTCGTCAAAAAATTCGAAAGTTACAGACATTTGGGCAAAACTATAACGCTATGTTCCCCAGAACATACGCGCAATAATTATATATTCTATAATTATTAATATAATCCATCGACCCAGCGGTTGCCAGGAGGAATTCTTCTGGTCTGCCGTTGTTATAAACCAATGCGTTGTTTATGAGATAATTTAGAATTTTCTTTTGAAAACATAATAGAAGCTTTATAATTTTTCACTCAAGTGAATTTTTTATAGTAAAACGAAAAATAACAATTTTTCAAATTTTCCAACGGGAATCTATTTCAAGACCTTTGAAAAATAGGTCCACGAAAGGAAAAAATTCTTAGATAAATAGTTTAACAATTATGGCACTTGCAATGGTAATGTTTTTTGTACAAAAAAATTGTTAATTAACTAATGGATAACTAATTGAAAAGTCGCGTTAAACATTTTTGGAGCACGGATTATTATTCATTGATCTATCATGCAACCTGAATTTTTTTAATTTTTAATTCTCATATTTAATAAGCTTGAATAATATTTATCCATAAAAGTTCCGAAGGGGGCGAGGCTTACGCAAGCCGAAGTACCCGTTTTCGGGAGTATTCTAAACCCTCTGGGAAAATTTTAAATATTGGTTCTAGTTCCGGGAGTTGGGACTTTTTTAGGAAATTTCCTCCTCTTCTTGAACATTTTTTCAAATTTGAATTATCCCAGATAGTTTTTGAGATATTGGTGAAAAACCAAACCCCCTTCTTTTTTTTCACTTAATTGTTTATAACTATTGCAATATTTGCGAGCGGCGAGCATTTTCTCAAAAACTATCTACATATGGCATTCGGAATCGAATGACACCAAAGTCATAATTTTCGGAGAATACACAAAAATTTTGACATAAAAAGCACTTGTTGACAAGACTATTGGTCATTCTTTAATCACTTCATGTACGAGTTAAAATCGTCAGGAAGAAGATATTCATTACGACAATAACGAGAATGGGTCTTACTCTTCTGGACGCAAAATTGTAGTAAGTAATTCTGAAAATTTTGTCCAGAATTGGACTTACTTTTTCCGAAATTGGTTTTACTTTTTCCGAAATTGGTTCAACTATTTCCGAAATTGCTTTTACTTTTTCCGAAATTGAACTAGTCTTCGAATTACGTACTTCATTATAATTTCCAGCCTTTTCTTGGCCACTTTAGTTCTTAGGATTGATCATCGATCATTCACCCCTCCATTATATTCCTTAGTATGAATGCGGTGATAGTATGGTTTGGGTTTTATTCCTCCCTCGTTCGCAAGTAATTTTCATTTTTTATGTAATTGAGGTTTCATCACATATTTTATTTTAGAATCAAATTTTGAATAGAAGCTGCAGAATAAACCAGGACATATCAGTTTCATGTCTATGCCGTTTTGCATATATGTAAATCCGCCGAAATAACAATACATCATGCGACCCAAATACCGATAATGCCTTGCCGATTTTATTCCTTTCAAGGAACCGCTCTAGCGTGATCGGGCAATCAGGAGAAGTCACAACTTTCCAATTTATATTCAAGAAAGATAAAATTTGAGCAATTCGATTTGACAATCATATTGTATTGATGGCTTCTTTGTTTTCCACAGATAAGAATGTACTGATGCAGGCATTGAATGACATAAATTTCTTCCAGATCTTCGAACAGGTAAGTTACGACTTTTATAATATCGGTTGAACATGAACAAGCAATAGCGATATACATAATGTAAAGAACGTGCAGCCGATATTTTGATTTAGAATATCCAAATAACGGATTAAAGGAAACGAACATCTAAAACATGTTTTAGCTTCACCCGAAATTTTCATATTTTACAGTTTGAATTAGTTAGATACGCTAAAAAAGTAACTACACTCTTGTCCACTACAGTTTTTGTCGTCTGACATATGTTTCGGAAACAAAGTTTCTCTATTTTAGTATCGTAATGAGTCCATTCCAGCACTAAAAACAGTGCTGGAATGAACTCATTCCCGCATTGTTTCTAGTTATATTTTATGTTTTGTAGTAGTCAGCATTGACATTCGATCCTATCAAATTTCAACACACGTCAATTGTGAATATGATATAATCTGGATATACTGAAACAATAATTGTTGAGGGAAAAAGATTTATTTTTATTAAAAAACAAGGTACTAGAGATTTCCTTCTTGCTAATTTTGAATCATTCATGCTATTAGGAAACTGTTTTATATCTGATCTCCATGTCCTACGTATGATTCAAATTCAAATTCCGTAATCTGTAAACTTTCGTAACAGTCACACCGACTGCCAAGATACAATACAAAAGTCACTAGGATGTATAATCCTAATTTTTCATTAAATTTCAACAGTATTTATTGCCTGAAATAGAGAAAATATCGTCTAAAACTTGTTGCAGAAGGCAATTCCAACACTCATGCGTACGAAAACTCGCTCCTTCGTCGCTCGTTTTCGGATTTCGCATTCGTGTTTAAATATCAGCCCATTCTGCAACTTGTTTTAGAATATACTATTCTCTATTTCAGTATCGTAATGAGTCCATTCTAGCATTGAAAACAGTGCTGGAATGAACTCATTCCCGCATTGTTTCTAGTTATATTTTTCGTTTTGTGGTAGTCAGCACTGACATTCGATCCTATAAAATTTCAACACACGTCAATTGACAATACAATATAATCTAATTTAGTAAAATAATTGTTGAGGAAAAGCTTTATTTTCATTAAAAAATATGATACCAGAGATTTCCTTCTTTTTAATTTTGAATCATTCGTGCTATTAGGAAACTGTTTTGAATCTGATCTCTATGCCCTACGTACGTTTCAAATTCAAATTCCGTAATCTGTCAACTTTCGTAACAGTCACACCAACTATCAAGATACAATACAAAAGTCTTTAGTATGTATAATCCGAATTTTTATTAAATTTCAACAGTATTTTATAAAAGTTGCCTGAAATAGAGAAAATATCGTCTAATACTCGTTGCAGAAGGCAATTCCAACACTCATGCGTTCGAAAACTCGCTCCTTCGTCGCTCGTTTTCGAATTTCGCATTCGTGTTTTAATAGGAGCCCATTCTGCAACTTGTTTTAGAATATACTATTCCATCTTCAAAGACGTAGCGTTACTAAAGCATGCAATCAATTTCTACATTCCAGTATGGGTTGACATTATACCTTCAGTCATAAACCAATTAGTGAGAATAATGGGTTATTAATAGGGGTTAGATCATTATTGAGTAAAATATCCTTTCTCTTATACATTTCGATACCTTCAAGTGTTCCTAAGTACACTTTATTGGAATTTTTCTATAAAATGAAGGAATTTTCTGAAATTGAGTGGCCAGTTGTTATAGCGTGATTTGCAACCGCAGATTTATCGATGTTGTTGTTCCGAATGTGTCCCGTATGCTCTTTCTACCGTGTGAGAATGTTTCTGGTTGTTCGCCCGACGTAACACTTATTGCAATCTAAACATTTAATTTCATATATACCCGATTTTAACATGTCCGGAGTTTTGTCGAATATATTTCCTAGAAGTCGTTTATTTTTCGTGGAAGTTTTGAAAGCCACTTTTATATTAACGTTTTTAAAAATATTCTGGAGTTTGTTGTTTTGTTTTCGGATGGAACGTGAAAGCGTGGAAACCTTTTACCGTTTTTATTTCTTTCGTTAAGGTTATGTTACTGGAGACATTTTTATATGTATGCTAGTTGATGACTATACCCGTTTCTTTCGGCAATTTGGAAAATTATATTTCTTTCTTTCTTGAAGTTTACATTGCTTAGCGGAATTTTAAATAACCGGTTGACGAGGAAATGTAACCTGGCTGTTTTATGTGACCAGGAAGCTACCGAATCACGAAATGTATAAATATCAGAATTAGTAGAGTTTCTAAAAATGTCAACTAATTAAATTTGAGTTACCTCTAGATACTTTTAAATCTAAGAATGGTAAGTAGCCGTCCTTTTCCATTTCGAAGGTGAACTTAATAGATAGGTATTTACTGTTTAAGACCATGGTAAATCAAAATTTCCATCAACAATTGCAAATATGTCATCTACGTATCTAGCCCAAAATTCTGGAAAATATTTGTGTTTTTTTTTTGGCGCGCTGTTCTATGAACAGAGTGCCTATCAATTCGTCCAAATGTCTGTAATTTTCGAATATTTGGCCGAGAATGGTCTTAAACGATTAGTTTCGACTCACTGATCAAGAATCCGAGGTCAGAAATGATTCTGTCCGGCCGTTCGGTCGGCCTTCAGCATGATTACGCTCGAAGGCAATGAGGTAGAGAGTTGAAATTTTCAGGGTAGCTTTGTAGTCCGAATACGCCGGCTGAGTTTGTTAATGGGCAAAATTCATCGAGTGGTTTCTGAATTATAGCCATTTGAAATTTTGTTTTCCCAATAACTCGAAAATTGCTAATCTGATCAAATCAAAGCACGGTCCTTAGTTGAAAAATACCGACACGAAGACTCATGCAAAATTTTGTTGGGATCGCATGTCTGCAAAATTTAAAATAAATATTTAAAAAATTATGTATCTCAGAAACTATCCGTCATATGTCGGTGAAATTGTACGAGAGCCATCAAAACCTTATTATATTACAGTGAAGATATTGCCGAAGTTTAAAAATATTCCAGAAATTGGGGGCCAACGGTCCACTGTTTTTACATTCAACCAAACAAATTCTCAAGGGTTTTTTGATTTTTGACGTTGCTCTAAATTATTTCATATTATATTTTGTGCTCTCCATAGAACGTATGTCTGTATTTCATTAATTTCATGTTCCTCTATGTTCTTTACATAAACATATGACATGTGTCCGACAATAGTCGAATTTAAGCGATGGACCGAAAGGTTTCGGTCCAACTTGCGGTTATCGTACTGGTTATAAGACAAATGACAATCTGACGTCACATTTTATAACCGACATCTCAGTCGCTTGAATGCATTGGTTTTAACTGCAATCTTTCAGTGCGAAAAACCTATTTTATTTTCTTTTCTCCAGAGACAAGTTTACTCCTTCTATAAATATATCTTTTCAAGTTCAGTTTTGGGGAAAGTAAAACCAATTTCAGAAAAAGTAAAAGTAATTTCGGAATAAGTAAATTCCGAGGAGATCACTCTTGCATATTATTGTATCAGTTGTGGATATGCTTGTATATATTTGGACATATTTGAATATATTCGGATATGTATTTTCTGTTGTTTCTTCATACGCACTCAATGCTCAATCACTTTTTGAGTTTTTTCAAAATAATAGATAACACACAATTGGACTAATACTGATGAAATATGAGTTTATATTAAAGGGGAAGTACCTGAAGAAGGGTAGCTAGCTGATCGGGAACTGTTGGCTAAGGAAATAAATTTGAGTAACAGTTCACATTTAAAAGATGATGCCAATAATAATCTGAACCAAAATAATTCCGAAAGAAACAAGAATCAGCAGAGTTCAGATCGCACAGAAAGAGTAAAATAGGTATTTCATGCAACATTCTTGACCATACCAATCGAGAAGTCAGTTAAGTCTAGAACTGTATTCAAGTTTTTCAATGCCAATTATGAATTAATTATAGAGGAGTTGTCTTCCATTCCTTGGAAAAACATTTTGAATGATGATGTAAACAAATGTGTAAATGCCTTTAATGTAGTTTATAAAAAAAGCAAATTGGCTGTCTCAATATTCTCCACTTGCATATTATAATCGGTGTCCTCATAATTGATAGAAATACAATAAATTTGATCGTTTTCCGCCATTTTATATTTCCCGCTCATTCGATGGACCGTTCGTAATACAACTACAGAGCTGGGTTAAAACCGCAAAATTTTGGTTATGCTCGTGATCTGTTCACAACTCATTCATGACGTCTGCGGACCTAAACCGATCGAATAACCGTTTTCGCTTAAATGAATTGGTTAAGACCAAAAGGGATTGGTTTTAACCGCTCTGCTTTGGTTATTCGCTTAAATTCGACTCATATGTTAAGTAAACCTGAGAAGATCCAATTTCATTCTGTTCAGTTTAAAAAATGATTCAAATCGAAACTGAATGCCTATCGCGGGTCGAGATGAGTTAAATATGGTACAAATGGACATATTCGAGAAACGATATTTACTTTGGCTGTATATATTCTTTTAAACCTCGAGCATTACAATTTGTTTTTTATCTAACAATAAAGCATGTGTATGAAAAAAGTGTTAGCAGAGGTTAGTATAGGTATTCCAGTAAAATAGTTTAAACCAGAAATATGAAAGAAAGAAAGTAAGTTGTGATCTGGTTTGGCAGTTAATAGAAGGGGATTCTAGTATATTTTCTTTTCAGTAGTAACAAATAAACTTGCTTATCAAGGAAATTGAGTATAGTGACTATAGATAATGTGTTTCGTGGCAGACTCGACATTTGTCGTCTGAACATTTTCCAGCACCTAACAAGATAGCTGGGTTTATTTTACTCCACTCAAAATTGACATAACTTATGGCCCATGGGACGGAAAATCTCTTATTTTTGTCTCATTGTTTTATGAAGAGCCAGTGGCGGAATATCATTTGACAACTGAATAATTATGCTGGAAGATAGCCAGTGTAATTACCACAGATGAGTATTGTATCCATGATCATATCCAAGAAACATACCTGCTGGATCAGAAATCCCAGATTGTCATTATTACCTATTTTGATCCAGCATACATCTATATGCTATCTTTACACGTAGCTCCGTCTTAAACGGAGGTTACACGGTCAATCTCGCATCAGTTCAGTTCGTAAACTTGATCACGATGAGACTTGTGCGGATTGATGGCCTGACGAAGCACATTAATATGCATGAATATTCCATCAATCCATCAGTTTCCCGGCAATCTGATATCAACCTATGATTGATGTGATGCAAGAATGATATCAGATTGATGGTGTAACCTCCACCTAAGGGTAAGAATTTAGCATAGAGTTCAATAATAAAATTGATTTACTTAAGTAACATATAACCAGGCATGTTTTGGGTAGGATCAACACAAACTGTTCAAGCGATGACTACAATATGGGTTTTAATATTAATTATCATTCAAAGTTTCAAAAAAAGAAAAATATGTTTTTTTAGGAGATGACTTGTTTTATTCATAAATGATGGCAGTTTCAAAACAATGAGTATTTAATTTGAAGAAAGAATACAGATATAAGATAAAAATGCCCGTCAATATTGAATATTTCATATATAGATTCACAGTCGATCGGATCTATATTACTGGAAATCATGGACAGATATCATTATTCCTTCTGCAGCTAAGCAGCTTTAGTCAAGTTCAGCACCTGGATGGGTGACAGCTCAGACCAAAGCTCCTGTCCACAGGGCTTTCCCCCTTTTTGCACGCGTGTTCCGCACGGAACAGCGTTCTATCATTTCGTCACAATGTCTGTATTTTTCGAATTTTCTTTCGAAAATGTTCTCAAACGATTGGGTTCGACTCCCTAATGAAGAATTTGAGGTCAAATTCAATTCTGTCCGTCCGGTCCAGCCGGCCGTTAGCACGATAATTCTCGAACGGAACGACTTAGAGCGTTGAAATTTGCAGGGTAGTTTTGTAGCGTAAATATCTTGGACAAGTTCGGGCGAAATCCACCAAGCGGTTTCTGAGTTAAGGCCGTTTTTAGTCAAAACGTTTTTTATGAATAAGAAAATAGAATAACGCGGATAAGTTTATTAAAATGGAGAAGTATAACGGGTAATTCCGCAAAAGGAGCAGAGAAAATCATTCTGCTGGTACCTGCCGACACGTGTTTCTGCTAGTTGGCTTCTTCAGGACAGGGCAACCAAGAAACCAACAGGTGACACCACAACAGGAGCGAACAACCAATTTGTGCCTTCAGCTCTAGGACCTCCAATTCGGAGGCAAACTACGGCATCGGCACGAGGGAAGGATAAGCTACCTGTGCGATGCGACCTCAACCCGAGGATATGTAATAAGAAAATAGGATAACGCGGATAGGTTTATTAAAATGGAGAAGTATAACGGGTAATTCCGCAAAAGGAGCGGAGAAAATCATTCTGCTGGTACCTGCCGACACGTGTTTCTGCTAGTTGGCTTCTTCAGGACAGGGCAACCAAGAAACCAAGAAAAAGGTGGAAACATAACTGAAAACAGGTGACACCACAACAGGAGCGAGCAACCAATTTGTTTTTCAGTTATGTTTCCACCTTTTTCTTGGTTTCTTGGTTGCCCTGTCCTGTAGAAGCCAACTAGCAGAAACACGTGTCGGCAGGTACCAGCAGAATGATTTTCTCTGCTCCTTTTGCGGCTTTACCCGTTATACTTCTCCATTTTAATAAACTTATCCGCGTTATCCTATTTTCTTATTAGTAATTTTTTTTTCTGATGATTCAAGTAACCGGCCAAGAAAAATCATTAGCAGGAAACATGTGTAGATCAAATACCTAATCAAATTGATTTTTTCGTTCGATTCATATAGCCTTAAGTACCCAGCTCCAAGGATCGAAATATGAGATTTATCTCATAGTGCTCAGATAGAAGTTGGAATTTTTTTTTTCTGAAGATTCAAGTAACCGGCCAAGAAAAATAATTGTTAGGATACATGTATCGATCAGATACCTAATCAAATTGATATTTTCGTTCCATTCTGATATTAATATTATTATTATTATTATTATTATACTGATCCTCCTGGGTCTTCCTTAAGTACCCAGCTCCAAGGATCGAAATATGAGGTTTATCTCATAGTGCTCAGATAGAAGTTGGTATTTTTTTTCTGAAGATTCAAGTAGGCGGTCAAGAAAAATAATTAGCAGGATACATGTGTAGATCAAATACTCAATCGAATTGATTTTTTCGTTCGATTCAGATATCCTTGAGTACCCAGCTTCAAGGATCGAAATATGAGGTTTATCTCATAGTGCTCAGATAAAAGTTGGTAATTTTTTTGCGCGTATGTTCTGGGGAACATCGCGTTATCATTTTGCCCAAATGTAACTTTCGAATTTTTTGACGAAAATGGTCTCAAACGATTAAGTTCGACTCCCTGATGAAGAGTTCGAGGTCAAATCTGATTCTGTCCGGCCGGCCGTCCGGCCGTCCGTCCGGCCGTTGCCACGATAACATGAGAACGAAAAGACCTAGCAACTTGAAATTTTCAGGGTGGGTGGCGCATCCCAATACGACGGACAAGCTCGTTAATGGGCATAATCGGCCCAGTGGTTTCCGAGTAATAATTTTGTTTTCAACCCATATAAATCCGATCAAATTGAAACTTGGTGAGTAGTTGTAGAATATGAACCTAAGCACGTTCGTGAAATTTTGTCCGAATCGTAGGGCTAGAAAATTTTAAAAAAATTATTAAAAATTATTTTTGTTGTCACGATAACTTGAGAATGGAAAGAGATAGCGGCTTCAAGTTTTCAGGTTAGGATGTGCACCAGAACGCGACATTTCAGTTTATTTATGAGCATAATCGGCCAAACGGTTTTAGAGTTATCGCCATCTGAAATTTTCTGAAATTTGGTGGTTTTTTGTTCCTCATTAACTCGAAAAATACTGAACCGATTGAATTCAAACATGGTTATTAGTTGTAGAATGCCAACGCGAAAATGTTTGCGAGATTTGGTGAGGATAGCATTTGTAGAAAATTTTTAATAAATTATTGAAAAAAAAATAAAAATTTCTATATATCAGTAACTATTCGTTTGAAATTGCTGAAATTTTGCAAGAGCCTTCATAACCTAACTCTACTGCCAAGTTTCAAGTTTTAATACGATCGGTTAAATATTGTTGGAGATTCGAGCATTCTTGTGTGAGTTCAGTACATGGGTTACCGTTGCCTCGATAACTTTCGAACGAAACGAGATAGGGACTTGCAATTTCCAGGGTAGGTTGCGTATCCGAAAGGGAGAGTTGAGTTCGTTTTTGGGCATAATCGGTCTTACGGTTTCCGAGTTATACCCACCTGGAATATTATTTCCTTGATAACTCAAAAAATAAATATTCGATCGAATTGGTGCTTGGTAACTAGTAGTAGAAAATCAAAATAAACACGTGTTTGGAATTTTGTAAGAACCGTACCCCTAGAAAATTTGAAAGAAATGACGAAAAAAAAATTTTAAGGACCGTGCCTCTAGAAAATTTAAGAAAAATCACGAAAAAAAAAATTGGTTCAAGCACTGACGTGAAGTCAGAAGCTTTTGCGCGTATGTTCTAGTGTCCATTCTTCTGTATTGGACACCCTTAATCGAATTTACCATGGTAAATTATGTTGTCCATTCTCCTGTATTGGACACTTAATTCGAAATTACCATGGTAAATTCGAATTAAGAGTATTTTTTTTCTAAAGATTTGTATAGCTGGCCAAGAAGAATGATCTGCAGAATTCAATCGATAACTAATCAAATCAACGTTTTCTATAGAATCAGAGTGCTCCAAGTCCCCATCTCCATGAATATAAATATGCGGTTATCAACTTAGTGCACAGTCAAATGCTTCCTTTTGTTCAAAAGACTGTATACCGAATCTTACATTACTATCAGATATATGTATTTTTTTTGACGTTGTAGGAGGTTAATACCGTATTACAATAATTAGTGTAATTAATAATTGAACTAAAAAATCAATTTGATTAGGTATTTGATCAATACATGTATCCAGCTAATTATTTTCCTTGGCCGGCTACTTGAATCTTCAGAAAAAAAAATTACCAACTTCTATCTGAGCACTGTGAGATAAACCTCATATCTCGATCCTTGGAGCTGGGTAATTAAGGATATAAGAATCGAACGGAAAAATCAATTTGATTAGTTATCTGATCGATACGTGTCTACTGCTAATTATTTTTCTTGGCCGGCTACTTGAATCTTCAAAAAAAAAACTTTCCGAAAAAGAAATTCCAACTTCTATCTGAGAACTATTAGATAAACCTCATATTTCGATCCTTGGAGCTGGGTACTTAAGGATATCTGAATCGAACGAAAAAATCAATTTTATTAGGTAATTGATCTACACATGTATCCTGCTAATTATTTTTCTTGGCCGGCTACTTGAATCTTCAGAAAAAAAACTACCAACTTCTATCTGAGCACTATGAGATAAACCCCATATTTCGATCCTTGGAGCTGGGTACTCAAGGATATCAGAATCGAACGAAAAAATCAATTTGATTAGTAATCTAATCGATACATGTATCCTGCTGATTATTTTTCTTGGCCGGCTTCTTGAATCTTCAGAAAATGAAATTACCAACTTCTATCTGAGCACTGTGAGATAAACCTCATATCTCGATCCTTGGAGCTGGGTAATTAAGGATATAAGAATCGAACGAAAAAATCAATTTGATTAGGTATTTGATCTACACATGTATCCTGCTAATTATTTTTCTTGGTCAGCTACTTGAAGTTTCAGAAAAAGAAATTCCAACTTCTATCTGAGAACTATGAGATAAACCTCATATTTCGATCCTAGGAGCTGGGTACTTAAGGATATCTGAATCGAACGAAAAGATCAATTTGATTAGGTATTTGATCTACACATGTATCCTGCTAATTATTTTTCTTGGTCAGCTACTTGAAGTTTCAGAAAAAGAAATTCCAACTTCTATCTGAGAACTATGAGATAAACCTCATATTTCGATCCTAGGAGCTGGGTACTTAAGGATATCTGAATCGAACGAAAAAATCAATTTGATTAGGTATTTGATCAACACATGTATCCCGCTAATTATATTTCTTGGCCGGCTACTTGACTCTTCAGAAAAAAAAATACCAACTTCTATCTGAGCACTATGAGATAAACCCCATATTTCGATCCTTGGAGCTGGGTACTTAAGGATATCAGAATCGAACGAAAAAACCAATTTGATTACTTATTTGATCGATACATGTATACTGCTAATTATTTTTCTTGGCCGGCTACTTGAAGTTTCAGAAAAAGGAATTCCAACTTCTATCTGAGAACTATGAGATAAACCTCATATTTCGATCCTTGGAGCTGGGTACTTAAGGATATCTGAATAGAACGAAAAAATCAATTTGATTAGGTATTTGACCTACACATGTATCCTGCTAATTATTTTTCTTGGACGGCTACTTGAATCTTCAGAAAAAAACCATTACCAACTTCTATCTGAGCACTATGAGATAAACCCCATATTTCGATCCTTGGAGCTGGGTACTTAAGGATATCAGAATCGAACGAAAAAATCAATTTGATTAGTTATCTGATCGATACATGTATCCTGCTAATTATTTTTCTTGGCCGGCTACTTGACTCTTCAGAAAAAAAAAATACCAACTTCTATCTGAGCACTATGAGATAAACCCCATATTTCGATCCTTGGAGCTGGGTACTTAAGGATATCAGAATCAAACGAAAAAATCAAGTTGATTAGTTATCTGATCGATACATGTATCCTGCTGATTATTTTTCTTGGACGGCTACTTGAATCTTCAGAAAAAAAAAATTACCAACTTCTATCTGAGCACTATGAGATAAACCCCATATTTCGATCCTTGGAGCTGGGTACTTAAGGATATCAGAATCGAACGAAAAAATCAATTTGATTAGTTATCTGATCAATACATGTATACTGCTAATTATTTTTCTTGGCCGGCTACTTGAAGTTTCAGAAAAAGAAATTCCAACTTCTATCTGAGAACTATGAGATAAACCTCATATTTCGATCCTTGGAGCTGGGTACTTATGGATATCTGAATCGAACGAAAAAATCAATTTGATTAGGTATTTGATCTACACATATATTCTGCTAATTATTTTTCTTGGCCGGCTACTTGAATCTTCAGAAAAAAAAAATTACCAACTTCTATCTGAGCACTATGAGATAAACCCCATATTTCCATCCTTGGAGCTGGGTACTTAAGGATATCAGAATCGAACGAAAAAATCAATTTGATTAGTTATCTGATCGATACATGTATCCTGCTAATTATTTTTCTTGGCCGGCTACTTGAATCTTCAGAAAAAAAAAATTCCAACTTCTATCTGAGAACTATGAGATAAACCTCATATTTCGATCCTTGGAGCTGGGTACTTAAGGATATCAGAATCAAACGAAAAAATCAAGTTGATTAGTTATCTGATCGATACATGTATCCTGCTGATTATTTTTCTTGGACGGCTACTTGAATCTTCAGAAAAAAAAAATTACCAACTTCTATCTGAGCACTATGAGATAAACCCCATATTTCGATCCTTGGAGCTGGGTACTTAAGGATATCAGAATCGAACGAAAAAATCAATTTGATTAGTTATCTGATCAATACATGTATACTGCTAATTATTTTTCTTGGCCGGCTACTTGAAGTTTCAGAAAAAGAAATTCCAACTTCTATCTGAGAACTATGAGATAAACCTCATATTTCGATCCTTGGAGCTGGGTACTTATGGATATCTGAATCGAACGAAAAAATCAATTTGATTAGGTATTTGATCTACACATATATTCTGCTAATTATTTTTCTTGGCCGGCTACTTGAATCTTCAGAAAAAAAAAATTACCAACTTCTATCTGAGCACTATGAGATAAACCCCATATTTCCATCCTTGGAGCTGGGTACTTAAGGATATCAGAATCGAACGAAAAAATCAATTTGATTAGTTATCTGATCGATACATGTATCCTGCTAATTATTTTTCTTGGCCGGCTACTTGAATCTTCAGAAAAAAAAAATTCCAACTTCTATCTGAGAACTATGAGATAAACCTCATATTTCGATCCTTGGAGCTGGGTACTTAAGGATATCAGAATCAAACCAAAAAATCAATTTGATTAGGCATTTGATGGACACAAGTATCCTGCTAATAACCTTTCTTGGCCGGTCATTCAGATATCCAGAAAACTAACATTACAAACTTCTATTTGAGCGCTATGAGAATAATTTAATATTTCGAACAATGCAGCTGTACCTGTAGTGCTTTCAGAATTGAATGAGAAAATTTGAGTAATTTATTAGTGCTTAGGTATATGCATTCAGCTGATAACAAAGCTTAGTCGCCTATTCAGATCATCGGAATAAAATATCAAAAGCGCCAGAGAACGGTAGGGGAACGGTATTGACCGTGGTGGAATAGCAGCGCTTGGAAGTGGCCGGCCGGGAGCTAACGTCACCTCGGTATGATTTTCTCTGCTCCTTTTGCGGAATTACCCGTTATACTTCTCCGTTTTTTATGAATATTTCCGGAACCGATCACTCGATCTTTCTGAAATTTGGCATCAAATTGTAGAATCATGACCTTTATATACCTGCGAAGTTTTGACCGGACGGCCCTAAAGGGGCAAAAATTTTCAAAAGGTTAAAAATTTTGTTTTCACCATAACTCGAAAAATACTGATCTGATTGAATTGAAACTCTGTAGTTAGATGCATAAGACCAAAGCAAACCCTTTTCGCATTTCCCATCTCGAAGAATCACGTGACATGAAAAAAATCAAAACATTACTACTATTTTGCGGAATACTTTGCTTGAAATGCCAAAACCTATTTTTATCATTTAACTGCTGTAGTTTTCGTCAGAGATGATTGGGGTGGCGGATGCTATTCCTCCATAGAATCCAGATCCCTGATTAGGGTCTGCGCATGCGTGGATTAAAGATGTGATATCTCCCGAACCACTAGTGTTGGAGAATCGGAGTTTTTTGTAAAGTGTGTGATTTTGAGAGGACTTTTAGTCGCGAGTAGATTGCGCATGCGCAGAAGAGAAGTGACTGTTTTTGGGTTGGATGGATTATGTTGGGAGTAATGAGCCGATATTGTGAGGTTTTAAAAGAATATTCTTGTCAATTCAGTGCACGGACACAAGTCAGTTTGGGGGAAAAGAGTTGTTGTCGAGTTGAAGTGTGCATACCGTGGCCCTGGGGCTAATTTTGAAATCTATGTTAACCCTTACGGTCATTTTTCGTTATGCGCATGAGCAGACCATCAGTGATTTAACTGCTGGTGTTTTCGTCACAGAGAATTGGGGTTTTGGGGTTGGCGGGTGCTATTCCTCTATAGAATCCCTTGTGAGGGTCTGCGCATGCGTGGATTCAAGATGCGATATCTCCTGAACCACTTTTGTTGGAGAATCGGAGTTTTTTGCATGCGCAGAAGAGAAGTGACTGTTTTTGGGTTGTACGGGTTATGTCGGGAGTGCTGTGCCAATATTGTGAGGTTTTAAAAGGATATTCATGGCAATTTAGTGCACGGATAAGTCAGTTTGGGGGATGTAGCGTTGTTTCCGAGTTGAAGTGTCCGTACCGTGGCCCTGGAGCTAATTTTGAAATTGATGTTACCCATTACGGGCATTTTTGCGCGTATGTTCTGGGGAACATCGCGTTATAGTTTTGCCCAAATGTCTGTAACTTTGGATTTTTTTGACGAAAATGGTCTCAAACGATTAAGTTCGACTCCCCAATGAAGAATTCGAGGTCAAATTTGATTCTGTCCGTCCGGCCGTCCGTTGCCACGATAACTTGAGAACGAAAAGAGCTAGCGACTTGAAATTTCCTGGGTAGGTGGCGCATCCCAATGCGACGGACAAGTTCGTTAATGGGCATAATCGGCCCAGTGGTTTCCGAGTAATAATTTTGTTTTCAACCAATATAAATCCGATCGAATTGAAACTTGGTTGGTAGTTGTAGAATATGAACCTAAGCACGTTCGTGATATTTTGTGCGAATCGTATGGCTAGAAAATTTTAAAAAAATTATTAAAAAATATTTTTGTTGTCACGATAACTTGAGAACAGAATGAGATAGCGGCTTGAAATTTTCAGGTTAGGATGTGCACCAGAACGCGACATTTCAGTTTGTTTATGAGCATAATCGGCCAAACGGTTTTAGAGTTATAGCCATCTGAAATTTTCTGAAATTTGGTGGTTTTTTGTTCCTCATTAACTCGAAAAATACCGAACTGATTGAATTCAAACATGGTTATTAGTTGTAGAATACCAACGCGAAAATGTTTGCAAAATTTGGTGAGGATAGCATTTGTAGAAAATTTTTAATAAATCATTGAAAATTAAAAAAAAAATTCTATATATCAGTAACTATTCGTTTGAAATTGCTGAAATTTTGCAAGAGCCTTCACAACCTTACTCTACTGCCAAGTTTCAAGTTTTAATACGATCGGTTAAATATTGTTGGAGATTCGAGCATTCTTGTGTGAGTTCAGTAGATGGGTGACCGTTGCCTCGATAACTTTCGAACGAAAGGAGACAGGGACTTGCAATTTTCAGGGTAGGTTGCGTATCCGAAAGGGAGAGTTGAGTTCGATTTTGGGCATAATCGGCCTAACGGTTTCCGAGTTATACCCACCTGGAATATTATTTCCTTGATAACTCAAAAAAAAAAATTGGTTCAAGCACTGACGTGAAGTCAGAAGCTTTTGCGCGTATGTTCTATTGTCCATTCTTCTGTATTGGACACCCTCAATCGAATTTACCATGATAAATTCGATTAAGGGTGTCCAATACAGAAGAATGAACAATAGAACATACGCGCAAAAGCTTCTGACTTCACGTCAGTGCTTGTTCGTTATGCGCATGAGCAGACCATCAGTCATTCAAGTGCTGGTGTTATCGTCAGAGAGGATTGGCGTTTTGGGGTGGCGGATGCTATTCCTCCATAGAATCCCTTGGTGAGGGTCTGCGCATGCGTGGATTCAAGAAGCGATATCTCCTGAACCACTAGTGTTGGAGAATCGGAGTTTTTTGTGAGGTGTGTAATTTTGGGAGGACTTCCAGCCACGAGTAGATTGCGCATACACAGACGAGAAGTGACTGTTTTTGTGTTGTATGGGTTATGTTGGAAGTAATGAGCCGATATTGTGAGGTTTTAAAAAAATATTCATGTCAATTCAGTGCACGGACACAAGTCAATTTGGGGGAAATAGCGTTCTTTCCTAGTTGAAATGTCTGTATGGTGGCCCTGAGGCGAATTTAAAAATAACTATATTCGGTATAGATCTATATCAAAATATGTTCGGATTTGAAGAAGAGGCAATTGCGTTCCTAACGGAGGTCTCATAACCGCAATTTTTTTCGATCTACGGTAAAGCTAACAGCCAAACTGTATTGAACTATATTTTTTGAAGGGACTTGAAAAAAAAACCACTGACGTGAAGTTAGTACTCTTTGGTGTGCGTGTTCACGTTGGCTAATTTGAATTGAATGTTGAGTACTTCAAGCTCAGTGGATAGGGCGAGCCGAAGATCTACCCAAAGGATAGTGGACACCATTCACTGTCGGTTCACAAATTAACAGTGCTGTATCTTAGCTGCCATCAGGATAGAGTAACAAAGTTGGAAAAGAACACAACTGACTCTTTTAGTCGCACAAGCTCCTAGAAGATTTGGAAGGGTCAGTATAATCCTAATCATGTTTATAGCACGCCCGCCAAATGCAGATTGACTTAACAATGAAAGAAAAAGTGTAAAAAGGCATTGACGTGGGGTCAATCTGCTTTGGCGCGCGTGCTATAAACATGATTAGGATTATACTGACCCTTCCAAATCTTCTAAGAGCTTGTGCGACTAAGGAGAGTCAGTTGTGTTCTTTTCCAACTTTGTTACTCTATCCTGATGGCAGCTTAGGTACAGCACTGTTAATTTTTGAATCGACAGTTAATGGTGTCCACTATCCTTTGGGTAGATCTTCGGCTCTCTCTATCCACTGAGCTTGAAGTACTCATCATTCAATTCAAATTAGCCAACGTGAACACGCGCGCCAAAGAGTACTGGCGCCAAAGAGTACCCTGGTTTTACCAGGGTTATGATGATTCGAAGGACCAGATGTTTCGTACCCTGAATATTTTATCAGGGTGTTGAGGTTTTGTTGTTTCTATTTGAGAAACAACAAATGTTCAAGATTATTAATCTCGATGATTAATATCGTTGTGAATGCACAACCGATCAAGGGGTAGGTATACTTAACCTTAAGCACCCAGCAGTAATCTCCTGGATTACTGCGTAAATTGTTATTTGCAATTATATAACAATTAGGAAAAGGATGAGGAAGTGGTGGAAATTCTAAATCACTTTAAACAAACAACAAAACTGTATTTTCTTTTTACCTAGGTATACCTAGTCTAGTCAACAAGTGCTTTTTAGATCAAAATTTTTGCGTTTTCTCCGAAAATTATAATTGAGGTGTCATTCGATTCGGAATGGCATGTAGATAGTTTTTGGGAAAATGCTAAGGCCGCTCTCAAAAATTGCAATAGTTATGAACAATTAAGTGAAAAAAAAAGGTTTGGTTATTCGCTAATATCTCAAAAACTATCTGAGATAATTCAAATTTGAAAAAATATTCAACTAGAGGAGGAAATTTCCTAAAAACATGTCCCACCTCCCGGAACTAGGACCAATATTTATAATTTTCCCAGAGGGTTGAAAATACTGCCAAAAACAGGTACTCCGGCTTGCGTAATTCTCGCCCCCTTCGGACGTTTCATGAATAAATATTATTAAAACTTATTAACAATGAAAGTAAAAAAAAAATATAAATTCATGCGTCTACAGGATAGATCAATGAACAATAATCCATGGTCCAAAAATATTTATCGTGAATTTTCAATTAGTTATCCATTAGTTCATTAACAATTTTTTTGCAGCACGAACATTAACATTGTAAGTGAGATAATCGTTAAACTATCAATCTGAGAATGTTTTCCTTTCTTGGAGCTATTCTTCAAGGGTCTTGGAATAAATTCCCCTTGGAAAATTTGAAAAATTATTAATTTTCGTTTTGTTATTAACAATTTTCTTAAGTGAAAAATAATAAAGCTTCAATTATGTTTTCAAAAGGAAATTTTCAATTATCTCATACACAACGCATTGGTTTATAACAATTTTTTTCAACGATAGGAGATAATAATTATTAAAAATAATTTTTAAGTAGTTTCTGATCATAAAAAAACGGATCAATAGTGATATTATAAATTGAAGCTTAATAATTTTTCACTTGAGTAAATTATTCATAACAAAACGAAAATTAACAATTTGTAAAATTTTCCAATCGGAGTGTACCTATTCTAAGACCTTTGAGTAATAGCTCCACGGAAGGAAAAAATTCTGATTAATAGTTTAACAATTATCGTACTTGCCATGTTAATATTCGTGCTACAAAAAATTGTTAATTAACTAATGGATAACTAATTGAAAAATCGCGATAAACATTTTTGGACCACGGATTATTATTCATTGATCTATCCTGCAGGCGCCTGAATTTTTTAAATTTTTGCGCGCATCTTCTGGGGAACATCGCGTTATCATTTTGCCCAAATGTCAGTAACTTACGATTTTTTTTACGAAAATGGTCTCAAACGATTTGGTTCGACTCCCCAATGAAGAATTCGAGGACAAATTTGATTCTGTCCGGCCGTTGCCACGATAACTTGAGAACGGAAAGAGCTAGCGACTTGATATTTTCAGGGTAGGTGGCGCATCTCAATACAACGGACAAGTTCGTTAATGGGCAAAATCGGCCCAATGGTTTCCGAGTAATAATTTTGTTTTCAACCAATATAAATCCGATCGAATTGAAACTTGGTGAATAGTTGTAGAATATAAACCTAAGCACATTTGTGAAATTTTGTGAGAATCGTATCGCTAGAAAATTATTAAAAAATATTTTTCTTGTCACGATAACCTGAGAACGGAAAGAGATAGCGGCTTGAAGATTTCAGGTTAGGTTGTGCATCTGAATGCGACATTTAAGTTTGTTTATGAGCAAAATCGGCCCAACGGTTTTAGAGTTATAGCCATCTGAAATTTGGTTTTTGTTCCTCATTAACTCGAAAAATGCTAAACCGATTGAATTCAAACATGGTTATTAGTTGTAGAATGCCCACGCAAAAATCCTTTAGAACCTAACTCTACTGCCAAGTTTCAAGTTTTAACACGAACGGTTTAATATTGTTGGAGATTCGAGCAGCCTTGTGTGAGTTCAGTAGATGTGTGACCGTTGCCTCGATAACTTTCGAACGAAAGGAGATAGGGACTTTCAAGGGCAATTTTCAGGGTAGGTTGCGTATCCGAATGGGAGAGTTGAGTTCGTTTTTGGGCATAATCGGTCTAACGGTTTCCGAGTTATACCCACCTGGAATATTATTTCCTTGATAACTCAAAAAATAAATATTCGATCGAATTGAAGCTTGGTAACTAGTAGTAGAAAATCAACATAAAGACGTGTTTAAAATTTTGTAAGAACCGTAGGTACCCCTAGAAAATTGGAAAAAAAATTACGAAAAAAAAAAATTTTAAGAACCGTATCCCTAAGAAAGTTTCTAAAAAATCAAGAAAAAAAAATTGGTTCAAGCACTGACGTGAAGTCAGAAGCTTTTGCGCGTATGTTCTATTGTCCATTCTTCTGTATTGGACACCCTTAATCGAATTTATCATGGTAAATTATGTTGTCCATTCTCCTGTATAGGACACTCTTAATTCGAATTTACCATGGTAAAATTAAAACTACCCTGAAAACTGCAAGTCGCTATTTCTTTCCGTTTTCAAGGAATTATCAGATACATAATATTTTTTCGTAATTTTTTTAAAATTTTCTAGTGGTACAGTCCTCACAAATTTATTAATTTTACACACGTCTTCTTGTCGATATTCTACAACTAGTTACCAAGCTTCAATTCGATCGAGTCTATATTTTTTGAGTTATCGAGGAAATAATATTCCAGATTGATATAATTCCGAAACCGTTGGGCTGATTATGGCCAACAGCGAACTTAACTCTCCAATCTCCTTTCGTTCGAGAGTTGTCGAGGCAACCATCACCCATCCAGCTACTGAGCTCACAGAAAGCTGCTCGGATCTCCAACAATATAGATCTAATCATGTTCAAACTTGGAACTTGGTAGTAGAGTTAGGTTCTGAAGGCTCTCGCAAAGTTTCAGCGATATCGGACTAATAGTTTCTGATATATAGAATTTTTTTCAATAATTTTCTATGATTTATAAACATTTTCTAGTTATACGATCCTCACAAAATTTTGCAAGAATTTTTGCGTTGGCATTCTACAAGTAATACCTATGCTTGAATTGGATCGGTTTTGTATTTTTCGAGTTATCGAGGAAATAACAACCAAATTTCAGATGGGTATAACTCCAAAACCGTTCTGCCGATTATGGCTATAAACGAACTCGAATGGCGCATCCAAATTCTCAACCAACCTGAAAATTTCAAGTCGCTATCTCTTTTCGTTCTTAGGTTATCGTGACGTAAAAATAATTTTTTATTAATTTTTTAAGAATTTTCTAGCAATACGATGTTCACAATTTAACAAACGTGCTTAGGTTTATATTCTACAACTACTCACCAAGTTTCAATTCGATCAGATTAGTATTGGTTGTAGACAAAATTATTACTCGGAAACCATTGGGCCGATTATTGTCCTTCCTATTGGGATGCGCCACCTACCCTGAAAATTTCAAGTCGCTATCTCTTTCCGTTCTCAAGTTATCGTTGCAACGGCCGGCCGGACAGAATCAAATTTGACCTCGAATTCTTGATCAGGGAGTCGAACACAATCGTTTGAGACCATTTTTGGCGAAAAATTAAAAAATTACAGACATTTGGGCAAAATGATAACGCGATGTTCCCCAGAACATACGCGCAAAAATTGGTTCAAGCCCTGTGGACAGGAGCTTTGGCGCTCTTGTTAAAACTTTGACAAATCATATCTCCTAAATTATTGGTCTCTGGGAATGATATAAATGGATTCTTACGATAGAACTGCATCATGAAAGAAATTAAATTCAAACAGACCGATTCTCCCCAATAACGAACTTATCCGAGATATTCATTGCTCAAAGCTACTTTGAAAATTATATTATATCATTTATTAAAACATAGACAATATTGCAGTTTTATTTTGCGTGCGTGTTCCGCTTGGAACAGCGTGCTATTATTTCGTCACAATGTCTGTATTTTACGAATTTTTTTTCGAAAATGGTCTCAAACGATTGGGTTCGTCTCCTTGATGAAGAATTCGAGGTCAAATTCAATCCTGTCTGGCCGGCCGGCCGTGAGCAAGATAACTCTCGAACGGAACGACTTAGAGCGTTAAAATTGGCAGGGTAGTTTTGTAGCGTAAATATCTCGGTTCGTTAACGGGCGAAATCCACCAAGCGGTTTCGGAGTTTAGGCCGTTTTCAGTAAAAACGTTTTTTATGAATATTTCCGGAACCGATCACCCGATCTTTCTGAAATTTGGCATCAAATTGTAGAATCATGACTTTTATATGCCTGCGAAGTTTTGTTTTGACCGGACGGCCCTACAGTGGCAAAAAAAAATTTCAAAAATTTAAAATTTTGTTTCCACGATAACTCGAAAAATACTGATCTGATGAAATTGAAACTCAGTAGTTAGATGCAAAACACCAAAGCAAGCACTTTTGCAAAATCTCCTTAAGATCACGTGACATGAAAAAAATCAAAATATTACTACTATTTTGCGGAATACTTTGCTTGAAATGCCGAAACCTATTTTTTTGAAGTTCATGCTGCCCTTTCCGGGCATTGTTCGTTATGCGCATGCGGAGATGAGAAGTCATTTAACTGCTGTAGTTTTCGACAGAGAGGATTGGGGTTTTGGGGTGGCGGATGCTATTCCTCCATAGAATCCAGATCCCTGATGAGGGTCTGCGCATACGTGGATTAAAGATGCGATATCTCCCGAACCACTAGTGTTGGAGAATCAGGTTTTTTGTAAGGTGTGTGATTTTGAGAGGACTTTCAGCTGCCAGTAGATTGCGCATTTGCAGAAGAGAAGTTACTTTTTTTGGGTTGGATGGGTTATGTTGGGAGTGATGAGTCGATATTGTGAGGTTTTAAAAGAATATTCATGGCAATTCACTGCAAGGACAAGTCAGTTTGGGGGATGTAGCGTTGTTTCCGAGTTGAAGTGTCCATACCGTGGCCCTGGGGCTAATTTTGAAATTGATGTTACCCCTTACAGGCATTTTTCGTTATGCGCATGAGCAGACCATCAGTGATTTAACTGGTGGTGTTTTCGTCAGAGAGGATTGGGGTTTTGGGCTGGTGGATGCTATTCCTCCATAGAATCCCCTGGTGAGGGTCTGCGCATGCGTGGATTAAACATGTGATATCTCCTGAACCACTAGTGTTGGATAATCGGAGTTTTTTGTAAGTTGTGTGATTTTGAGAGAACTTTCAGCAGCAAGTAGACTGCGCATGCGCAGAAGGGAAGTGACTCTTTTTGGGTTGTACGGGTTATGTCGGGAGTGCTGAGCCAATATTGTGAGGTTTTGAAAGAATATTCATGGCAATTCAGTGCACGGACAAGTCAGTTTGGGGGATGTAGCGTTGTTTCCGAGTTGAAGTGTCCGTACCGTGGCCCTCCGGGTTAATTTTGAAATCGATGTTACCCCTTACTGGCATTTTTCGTTATGCGCATGAGCAGACCATCCGTGATTTAACTGCTGGTGTTTTCATCAGAGAGGATTGGGATTTTGGGGTGGCGGATGCTATTCCTCTAAAGAATCCCCTGGTGAGGGTCTGTGCATGCGTGGATTCAAGATGCGATATCTCCTGAACCACTAGTGTTGGAGAATCGGAGTTTTTTGTAAGGTGTGTGATTTTGGTAGGACTTGCAGCCGCGAGTAGATTGCGCATGCGCAGAAGAGAAGTGACTGTTTTTTGGTTGTATGGGTTATGTTGGGAGTAATGAGCCGATATTGTGAGGTTTTAAAAGGATATTCATGTCAATTCAGTGCACGGCACATGTCAGTTTGGGGGAAATAGCGTTGTTCCCGAGTTGATGTGTGCATACCGCGGCCCTGGGGCTAATTTTGAAATTGATGTTACCCCTTACGGGCATTTTTTGATATGCGTATGAGCAAACCATCAGTGATTTAAATGGTGGTGTTTTCGTCAGAGAGGATTGAGTTTTGGGGTGGCGGATGCTATTCCTCTATAGAATCCCCTGGTGAGGGTCTGTGCATGCGTGGATTCAAGATGCGATATCGCCTGAACCACTAGTGTTGGAGAATCGGAGTTTTTTGTAAGGTGTGTGATTTTGGTAGGACTTGCAGCCGTGAGTAGATTGCGCATGCGCAGAAGAGAAGTGACTGTTTTTGGGTTGTATGGGTTATGTTGGGAGTAATGAGCTGATATTGTGAGGTTTTAAAAGAATATTCATGTCAATTCAGTGCACGGCACAAGTCAGTTTGGGGGAAATAGCGTTGTTCCCGAGTTGATGTGTGCATACCGTAGCCCTGGGGCTAATTTTGAAATTGATGTTACCTCTGACGGGCATTTTTTGTTATGCGCATGAGCAGACCATCAGTGATTTAACTGCTGGTGTTTTCGTCAGAGAGGATTGGGGTTTTGGGGTGGTGGATGCTATTCCGCTATAGAATCCCCTGGTGAGGGTCTGCGCATGCGTGGATTCAAGATGCGATATCTCCTGAACCACTATTGTTGGAGAATCGGAGTTTTTTGAAAGTTGTGTGATTTTGGGAGGACTTTCATATGCAAGTAAATTGCGCATGCGCAGAAGAGAAGTGACTGTTTTTGGGTTGTACGGGTTATGTCGGGAGTGCTGAGCCAATATTGTGAGGTTTTAAAAGAGTATTCATGGCAATACATTGCACGGGCAAGTCAGTTTGGGGGATCTACCGTTGTTTCCGAATTAAAGTGTTCGTACCGTGGCCCTTGGGCTAATTTTGAAATCGATGTTACCCCTTACGGGCATTTTTCGTTATGCGCATGAGCAGACCATCAGTGATTTAACTGCTGGTGGTTTCGTCAGAGAGTATTGGGATTTTGGGGTGGCGGATGCTATTCCTCCATAGAGTCTCCTGGTGAGGGTCTGCGCATGCGTGGATTCAAGATGCAATATCTCCCGAACCACTAGTGTTGGAGAATCGGAGTTTTTTGTAAGGTGTGTGATTTTGGGAGGACTTGCAGCCATGAGTAGATTGCGCATGCGCAGAAGACATGTGACTGTTTTTGAGTTGTATGGGTTATGTTGGGAGTAATGAGGTTATATTGTGAGGTTTTAAAAGAATATTCATGTCAATTCAGTGCACGGACACAAGTCAGTTTGGAGGAAATAGCGTTGTTTCCGAGTAGAGGTGTGCACACCGTGGCCCTGGGGCTAATTTTGAAATTGATGTTACCCCTTACGGACATTTTTCGTCATGCGCATGAGCATAAGATAGTTAACTGCTGGAGTTTTCGTCTGAGTAGATTTGGGATTTGAGGTGCAGAATGCTATTTCTCCATAGAATGCCCTTGGAAGTGTCTGCGCATGCGTGGATTGGAGCAGTGATATCCCCTGAACCAGGGGATAATCATAATCATGTATATAGCACGTGCGCCAAATGCAGATTGACTTAACAATGAAAGAAAAAGTGTAAAAAAGCATTGCCGTGGTTTCAATCTGCTTTGGCGCGTGTGCTATATACATGATTATGATTATACTGACCCTGCCAAGTCTTTCCCAAGGAGAGCTTGTGCGACTGAGGAGAGTCAGTTGTGTTCTTTTTCAACAGTGTTACTCTATCCTCACGGAAGCTTAGATACAGCACTGTTAATTTTTGAATTCAGTTCGAAAGTTATTGTAGAAACAAAATTTAAATTTTTTTGACACTTTACGGGAGCTCGATCGATACAAAACTTCGCAGGCATATAGAGGTCATTATGCTACCATTTGGTGCCAAATTTCAGATATATCGAGTCATCGGTTGCAGAAATATTCATAAAAACTGTTTTTACTGAAAACAGCCATAACTCCGAAAATACTTGCTGGATTTCGCCCGTGAATGAACATACCTGAGATATTTACGCTCCAAACCTACCCTGGAAATTGCAATCCTCTAAGTCCTTTCGTTAGAGAGTTATCGTGTTAACGTGAGAGGATTCACAAAAACATTCCTTGTGTGGTATTGTATCTCTACATAGCGAACACAAATAAGAAAATGAAAAATAATTCATTTCTGAAAATATATTAGACAAAAATGTATTAAAAAAAATCAAAAGACAAAAAAATGTATTCGACATAGAGAACAGCATAACATTCACAGAACATACGCGCATGTTGCAGGCATACAAATTTTCCCCAAGCTTTACAGACATATTCCGTTTTGCCAACACGATACACTGACAAAATTAACATCTACACCGTATTGAGTTTCAGGCTTCGCACAGGTGTGTCTTTAGTTTCTCCTCTGATTCTATTTGTAATAACACCCTTAGATCGAGAAGTACTCTAACGTAAATTGGTAATCCTTGTCTTCTGATAATAATGATTCATCTACCCATTTACTAATTCTGTGAGGTATTATTTTCACATGCTTGTCTCATTCTAAGGTCTGGTTCTCACATTTTACTTTTGATCAACTGTCCTCCATTTATTGACGCCAAGGGTAGGTCGCGCTATTTGAGGGAGTAAATGAAGATATTCTGCGAATATTTTTGTGATGTTTGTAGGGTGTTCAAAAGCACAATTTAAAATTATTTTCATATATACTGGGTGTTCGAAAACAAAGATATAGACCAAAGTTACATTTTATTTAATGTAACATCCCGTATTTAACCTCAAAAATGGAATGGCAAGCTCAAATTATGATGAGTTTCTTCAGAAAATATGGAGTTTTTTAGATAGTAATTAATGAAGAAACCACTTACGCCAGCGATACAGACAGTAATTGTTCGAGTAGAATTATTGGCTACTCCTATACATACAAAAAAATACCTCTGGAATATACAGAGTGATCATAATTAATTTTCAAACATCAACTGCAAATAACGGTCAAAAACTTTCTTATTTCAAATGGCACACCCGGTATTTCTATATCTCGTTGAACGTAAAAATTTATGTCGGAACTATCTCCATAAGGGTTTCCTACACCTAAACCTCAGCAATTTTCGACCATTATTTGAAGTTGATGTTTGAAAATTAATTATGGTCACTCTATATTCCAGAGTTAATTTGATTTTCGTTGCCAATAGTCTACTAGAATGAATACTGCCTGTATTGTTGGCGTAACTGGTTTCTTCATTAATTGCTATTTAAAAAATCTCCATATTTTCAATTTTTCACCATTTTCTCGTAAATGGTGTTTCTAAGGTATAAAGTGATCTGAGGAAACTCATCTAAATTTGAGCTTGCTATTCCATTTTTTTGGTCAAATTCAGGGTGTTACGTTTAAAAAAAATTAACTTTGGTCTATATCTTTTTTTCGAACACCTTGTGTACATGAAAATATTTTTGAATACCATACACACATCACAAAAAAATATTCTCAAAATATCTTCATTTATTCACTCAAAACGAGCTCCGCGTCTGTGGTGGGCCACCCGGTATATTACTTTTGTAATTCTCAAAATATTTTTAAACGCATTCGTCACCGCTTGAAGATCACTACGGAGAGCAAAAATTTTAAGAATTTAAAATGAAAAAATTCTTAAATGTGATTAAAGCTTAAATAAAACTATATCTTCGTACTACGTACTGGATGGTGCCAGTTTCTGGAACATATCTTAATTGTCTCGACAAATGTGTTCGTTTATAGAATATACGTCAATGTTAAAATTAGAAGGTTTGAACTGATGGGATTCTCTCCCAAACTCATCGTCGTTATCATTTTTCCTGAACCATATTTATTACTGATAATTATATTCGTCTTCTTGATGATACAAATTTCAAGCAAAGCGATTATTCTAAGTTAAATTGATCATTTCCTTTGATGAGGTTACATTCATCTTTCGAACGTAATCGCCAGAGACGGTTTAGCGTGATCGTCGGCGTGTACAATTGTAGGTATCTATCTATAACCGAAATATGTCAATCAATGTCCCCAAACCATTTCGAACGTCTTTCCTAACTTGGGAAACCCTCCGTTTATAATTATCAGTTCAATTCCAAAGATAATGAATCATTAGAATGTTTTCATATTAATTTTAATTATATCCGCTCATTTTGGCGCTCTTGTTCCTCGGAACAGAGTGCTTATCAATTTGTGTAATTTTCGAATTTTTGGCTAAAAATGGTCTTAAACGATTTGGTTCGACTCACTGATCAAGAATACGTGGTCGAAATTGATTCTGTCCGGCCGTCCGGCCGGCCGTTAACACGATAACTCTCGAACGGAATGAGCTAGACAGTTGAAATTTTCAGAATAGGTTTGGGACATAAATATCTCGGCTAAGTTCGTTATTGGGCAAAATCAGTCAGATGGTTTCGGAGTAACAAAAAAAAATTGTTATGCAGTTTCACCATAGGAATCCGTTGATGTCATTTTTAACTCTAACAAGCTAATACTTTCGGAGATATGATTTTCAAAAATTTCAATAATAAATCGTACTTCTGTGTTTTCACAGAATGCGATAATTATTCTATCTATGAATTACTATAATATGATCTGTGTTGATACATGTCAACTTATTTTCCTGGGACATGATATGTCAAATTTTGGTATTTAATGCCCATGGGTAATCCATATGATGATGGGAATGGTAATGGTTAGTTAATAATATTGAGTTCAGAATATCTCCAGTAAAAAGAGAACTAAAATATTGGCTAAAGTTTCAATTGATATAATATAATTTTCAGAGTGGATTTGAGGAACAAATATATTGTTCATCATAGAATTGAGGAACGAATGTCTCGGATGAGCTCGTTGTTGGATAGAATTGGTCTATTGGTTTTAGATTAATAATTTTTGGCACTTTTGTTGAAATTAAATTCTTTTGTGATGTTTGAATTTATCATAAGAATCCATTGATATAATTCCCCACTCTTACCAATACTTTCGAAGATATGATTTTTCAAAGTTTGAACAAGAACGCCAAAGCTCCTGTCCACAGCGCTTGAAGCAATGTTTTCTTCCTATAGATGAAACTCAGTTGAAAGCCAGTTGATTAACCCAATATATCATTTGGTTAATAACTTGAGCCAACCTAAAATATTCAATAGTGGGAAGTTGTTTACTTCTATGTTTGTTCAGTAAGTAATATTTTAATTTAATTATATACTAGCTGGTATATGGTGTCTCAGCAAGAATTTGAAAATTTCTAATTGCGCGCCATTTTTTACTGTCAATTGTTGAGTCAGCCATATTTGTTGTTTGTTAAATTAAAACATAGACATTTACGGAAATGGTGCGTTAAAGCTTGGAAGAACGTTTGTTAATAGTGAAAACCCAGTATATATTATATTACGTTGCCGCTGTGACTGTCGACGGTCATCATTACCGGGCCATGTTAACAGACTTTTTTTTGGAAAGAATTAGACCGAATGGACTTAAATGAGAAGTGGTTCCAACAGGATATCGCCACCTGTCACACCGCAAGGGAAACAATGGTCGCATTCAGCGGACGAAGCGCTCAGCCACTTTACGCTACCGCTACCTAGCACAAATCAAATGTGCTCCATAAAATAGCCTCCGTTCCACAACGTGTTGAGTTCGTAGGGCATGTGCCACCGAACGTTTTGGTAACGGTTGCGCAACTGTTTCGTCCGCTGAATGCGACCAATGGTCGCATTCAGCGGACGAAACAGTTGCGCAACCGTTACCAAAACGTTCGGTGGCACATATTGGCTATTTATGGAGCACATTTGATTTGTGCTAGGTAGCGGTAGCGTAAAGTGGCTGAGCGCTTCGTCCGCTGAATGCGACCAATGACTTTGTTACAAACCAAGTTTTCAGGTCGAGTAATTTCTCGTTTCGGAGACCAAAACTGGCCGACAAGAAGTTGTGATTTAACTTGTTTGGACTATTTTCTCTGGGGTTTTTTGAAAAGTAAGGTCTATGCGCACTATCCTGAGACAACTGAGGAACTCAATGAAGAAATTGCACGTCAATACAGTAACCCTTAGGCCCCTTTCACACGGGGAGCCGCGCGGCTCTCGCTCCCGAGCGGGAGTAAAGGCTGGTTTATGCTGGCTGGTAACTTTAACTTATTCCCTAACTTAAAAATTGAAACATAGATTTCTAACGCTATGGATGATACTGAGACTGAATTATACGTTTACTTATTATTAATAATAATAATTAATAAGTTAACGGATGATTTAGTCTGATTATAAAGCATAACACTAAAAATAAATGTCTATATATATCTAATATATAAAATTCTCGTGTCATAATGTTTGTAATCGAACTCCTCCGAAACGGCTTGACCGATTTTGAGGAAATTTTTTGTGCTTATCCGGTATCTATGAGAATCGGCCATCATCAATTTTTCATCCCCCTAAATATTAGGGGTAGTCCACCCCTAAATTTTTTTTTTTTTATTTTTAGACGAAATTTTTTGTTTTTATTTTTTTATGATACATCATACAAAAATACATTCAACCCTAAATTTTCACCCCTCTACGATCAACCCTTATATAAAATTCTCGTGTCATAATGTTTGTAATCGAACTCCTCCGAAACGGCTTGACCGATTTTGATGAAATTTTTTGTGCTTATCCGGTATGTATGAGAATCGGCCAACATCTATTTTTCATCCCCCTAAATGTTAGGGGTAGTCCACCCCTAAATTTTTTTTTTAATTTTTAGACGAAATTTTTTGTTTTTATTTTTTTGGGCGCATGTTCTAGGGGAACATCGTCCTATCATTTCGTCCAAATGTCTGTAATTTTCGAATTTCGAGCTGAAAATTGGCTAATAGACTAATTCGGACTCCCTGATCACGAATCCGGTGTCAGATTTTTGGGTGCCGTCCGGCCGGCCGGCCGGTTTTCCGGCCGTAGGCACGATAACAGGAGCACCCAAGGTCCTATCGACTTCAAACTTTCAGGGTAGGTTTCTGATCAAAATGCGACGGTTAAGTTCGTTAACGGGCAAAATCGGCCGGACGGTTTAGGAGTTATAGACATTTAAAATTTTGAGGTTATTTCCCTGATATTTCAGGAACTAAAGAAGATGTTGAATCGAAACTTGGTAGTCAGTTCGAGGATATAAACGCGCAACTTTTGGCAAAATTCTGTTATGATCGAAATGTTGGTAATTTTTAAAAAAATATTTCTTTTAATTTTTTCGAAAAAAAAATTTTTTCGTGAACTATTCATCAGATTGCAACAAAAACTTGTACTAACGTCAATTGTAGTATTTTGCAACATTGTGCAAAATTTTGGCTCTATACGATTTCAATTTCTGGAGATATAAGACAAAATGTGTCAAATTTCCTGGGTCTCTCTCAGTATTTTCATCGATTATTATATAATAATCAATAATATTAAGGTATTCAACATGATACTGCTTTTTGGCGCTCTAGTTCCTCGGAACTGAGTGCTTATCAATTTGCCCAAATGTCTGTAATTTTCGAATTTTTCGATGAAAATGGTCTTAAACGATTTGGTTCGACTCACTGATCAAGAATTCGGGGTCGAAATTCATTCTGTCCGGCCGGCCGGCCGGCCGGTCCGGCCGTCCGGCCGTAGGCACGATAACTCTCGAACGGAATGAGCTAGACAGTTGAAATTTTCAGAGTAGGTTTGGGGGATAAATATCTCGGCTAAGTTCGTTATTGGGCAAAATCTGACAGATGGTTTTGGAGTAACAAAAAAAAAATTTTTTTTTGACAGAACAAATTCCAAATTAAAATTTTTTTCAATACGCAGTTTTACCATAAGAATCCATTCATATCATTTTAAACTCTAACAAGCTAATACTTTCGGAGATATGATTCTTCAAAATTTCAATGATAGAATTATTCTGTGGCTATTCTATGAATTGTTATAATGTCAACTTTGACGTTGTCTCATTGTCATTCATTCCAGTAATGGTATCAATATGAGAATAATAATATGAGGAGCAACTTATCAAAACGCATTAAGTCCAAAAACCATTTTATTGGAAATCAACGAAAAACGATTTTTTCTTCCTCCCTGGCTTATAATTTGAGTATGTCGAGTTTGTTTGATAGAAATTTACATCTAAAGGTAATAACTAATCTCATCTAAATCAATATTGATCAGATATACACAGAAAATGTAAAAAACGTTTGGACTTAATGCGTTTTGATTCATCTCATTTTATATAATGCGTTTTGATGTGGTTGAAATTGAAAATAATGCTGTTTGTTGCGATTTTTTATACATTTAGAGAAAACAGTCTGCACAGTAAGTGTTGGCCTGTAACCTAATTAACATGAGCAAATCGATAAAACATGTTTTTGGTTATATTTTATTTCTTTTAAAAATGCAAACGTAAACATAATTCATTGCGATGCGGCTTACATACTTTGGATTTGAATTACAGAGGGACTTAATGCCATTTGGAAGATTTTGTTTACATAGGGCTATAGAGCAACAGAAAACATTTCTGAATCCGCTTCAAACTCAATTTCGCCCAAATTGGACATAATGCGTTTTGAAAAGTTTCTCCTCATATAATATCATACTTTTTGTTGGTTGATATTTTCATGCCGATGGTCAATCCATATGATGATGGGAATGGTAAGTTAATAATATTGAGTTCAGAATATCTCCACTAAAAACAAAACTGGAATATTGGTGTATTGGAGTAGATTTGAGGAAAGATATATTATTATTATTATTATTATTATTATTATTATACTGATCCTCCTGGGTCTTCCACAAGGAGACCCCTCATAAGCTCTAAGAGCTTGCCCTGAGTTAGGAGAACCAGTTGTGTTCTGTGTAGGCTTTGTTACTGTGTCCTTACGCCACCTTAGGCACAGCACTGGTAATTTTTGACCCAACAGCGAATGGTGGCGATTACCGTGACTAGAAAATTCCTTTCCTAGCCTCGGAATTGAACTTGGGGCTTCCGCTCCCAAGTCAATTACTCTACCACTGAGCCAATCGCACTACAATATATTATCGTTCATCATAGAATTGAGGAATGAATATCTCGGATGAGTTCGTTGTTGGGTAGAATTCGTCTATTGGTTTTGGATTGATAATTTTTGGCACTCTTGTTGAATTTGAATTCTTCTATGATGTTTGAATTCAATTTCTGCTAAGATGAAGTTCCAAATTTCAATAATGAATCATACTTCTATGTTTTCACAGAATGCTATAATTATTCTATCTAAGCTTTATTATATGATCTGTGTTCGTACTCGCACTTTTCGCTTGGGGTTGGGGTTGGGGTTGGAGTTGGAGTTGGAGTTGGAGTTGGAGTCGGAGTCGGAGTCGGAGTCGGAGTCGGAGTCGGAGTTGGAGTTGGAGTTGGAGTTGGAGTTGGAGTTGGAGTTGGAGTTGGAGTTGGAGTTGGAGTTGGAGTTGGAGTTGGAGTTGGAGTTGGAGTTGGAGTTGGAGTTGGAGTTGGAGTTGGAGTTGGAGTTGGAGTTGGAGTTGGAGTTGGAGTTGGAGTTGGAGTTGGAGGGCAGTACGAAGTCTGCCGGGCCAGCTAGTTATATATATATATATATATGATTAAGTTAAAGTTACCAGCCAGCATAAACCAGCCTTAAGATTCGACATATGTACTGAAATGCAAATAGTACAACGGAGCTTTCACACGAGGAGCCGTTACGGCTCCTGCATCGCGAGCCGGGCGCGCGATGAGGAGCCGCGGCTCTCTCTCGAAATGCAAAGAGAACAGTGGCTTTTTCACACGACGCGCCAAGACGGGGAGCCGTGCGGCTATCGCTCCCAAGCAGGATTAAGACTCGACATACTGAAATGCAAATACATAGTACAAATAAAAGGAGAACGGAGCTTTCACAGGAGGAGCCGGTACGGCTCCTGCATCTCGAGCCGGGCGCGCGAAGGGGAGCCGCGGCTCTCTCTCGAAATACAAAGGGAAGAATGGGGCTTTCACGACGTGCCAAAACGGATCTCGCTAGTCAGCATATTATCGAGTATATCTTGTCTTTGCAGTATATAGTATATCTTGTCTTTGTCAGGAGCTTTTGCGTGCATGTTCTTTTGTCTATTCGCGTCTTTTTGGCGCTCTTGTTCCTCGGAACAGAGTGCTTCTCATTTGCCAAAATGTCTGTAATTTTCTAATTTTTGGCTGAAAATGGTCTGAAACGTTTAGGTTCGACTCACTGATCAAGAATTCATGGTCAAAATCGATTCTGTCAGTCCAGCCGGCAGACCGTTAATACGATAACTCTCGAACGGAATGAGCTAGATAGTTTAAATAGAATTGGGTGATAAATATCTCGCGCAAGTTCATCATGGGACAAAATCATTTTGATGGTTTCGGAGTAACGAAAAAATATATTTTTTTCCACATTACAAATTTCAAATTTAATTTTTTTTAAGAAGCAATATCATCATAAGAATTCACTGATATCATTCTTAACTCTAGTAAACTAATATTTTCCGAGATGAAATTTTTCAAAATTTCAATAATTAATATCTAGTAATTTTATGATTTCATACGATAATTATAATTTGCTGATGTATGTAAATCCAACATATGAGGTTAGTCATGAAGCTATGCTTTGAATTAATTTTTTATGATGCAATTCTACAATCAGAATCCACTGATATCATTCCCTACTCTGAGAAACTAATACTTTCGGAAATATGATTTGTCAAAATGTGAATAATTACTCGCTAGTTGTTCGACAAGGGCGTCAAAGCCCCTGTTCACAGAGCTTTGCCACACTTTTTCAAACACGTACTGGATTTCAATTCGATGGGAACTGTATTTGTGGAAATACTGGGTAAATTAATTGCAGCTTGGGGGTTTCTATGGAATCTGACGGATAGATGCGGAAACATTAAATTTTTGAAGAAGATTTTTTATGTTTTTTTGAAGAAATTTTTCTTTTCTAATGATACGATCCTCGCGAAATTTTACAAAAATCTGCGCATCTATATTCCACTATTATTTAGTAATTGCGTTCCTAACCATTGCAATCGGATGCGCAACCAATCCTGAAAATTGGAAGTCGCTATCTCTTTCCGTTCGAAAGTTATTGGGGCAACGGATGGCTGGAAGGAGTTTGGATGAAATGATCCCTAGAACATGCGCGCTACAATAACAAAATGCTTACTACACATTATAATGAGACGATGACGTTTTTCTTGTCGTCGAAAACGGCAACGACGGAGAAAATAAACGACTATAGCACGTGAAACAAATATTGCGACTGAATCGGCGGCTCCTGCATAGGAGCCCATGTGACAGAATCTGATGTAGGAGACGAAAAAGCTCCCGCGGGCTCCCCGTGTAATTAATATGTAAGAACCGAAAAAGCTCCCGCGCGGGAGCGAGAGCCGCGCGGCTCTCGGTGTGAAAGTATTGGATGTAGGAGCCGAAAAAGCTCCCGCTCGGGATCGAGAGCGACGCGGCTCTCCGTGTGAAAGTATTGGATGTAGGAGCCGAAAAAGATCCCGCGGCTCTCCGTGTGAAAAGAGCGTAACAGCAAATTTACTGCAACATTTCATCAAAAGAGTGCATACCTGCCAACAGAGTAACAGTGGCCATTTAACCGATATTTTGTTTCATGTGTAAATGTCATCACTACCTCCATACATATGTAGAAAAAAAATGTTAATAGAATATTAAATAAATATGTATTTTTGCGCGTATGTTCTGGGGAACATCGCGTTATCATTTTGCCCAAATGTGTGTAACTTTAGAATTTTTTGACGAAATGGTCTCAAACGATTTAGTTCGACTCCCCAATGAAGAATGCGAGGTCAAATTTGATTCTGTCCGGCCGGCCGTCCGGCCGTTGCCACGATAACTTGAGAACGGAAAGAGCTAGCGACTTGAAATTTTCAGGGTAGGTGGCGCATCCCAATACGACGGACAAGTTAATGGGCATAATCGGCCCAATGGTTTCCGAGTAATAATTTTGTTTTCAACCAATATAAATCGATCGAATTGAAACTTGGTGAGTAGTTGTAGAATATGAACCACAGCACGTTTGTGGAATTTTGTGCGAATCGTGTGGCTAGAAAATTATTAAAAAATTATTGAAAAATATTTTTGTTGTCACGGCGATAACTTGGAAACGGAAAGAGATAGCGGCTTGAAGTTTTCAGGTTAGGATGTGCATCAGAACGCGACATTTGAGTTTGTTTATAAGCATAATCGGCCAAATGGTTTTAGAGTTATAGCCATCTGAAATTTGGTTGTTTTTTTCTCCTCATTAACTCGAAAAATACTAAACCGATTGAATTGAAACATGGTTATTAATTGAAAAATGCCAACGCGAAAATTCTTGGAAAATTTCGTGAAGATAGTATTTGTAGAATATTTTTAAGTAGGTAATCATTGAAAATTAAAAAAAAAATTCTATATATCAGTAACTATTCGTCTGAAATTGCTGAAATTTTGCAAGAGCCTTTAGAACCCAACTCTACTGCCTAGTTTTAATTTTTAACACGATCGGTTAAATATTGTTGGAGATTCGAACAGCCTTGAGTGAGTTCAGTAGATGGGTGACCGTTGTCTCGATAACTTTCGAACAAAAGGAGATCGGGACTTGCAATTTTCAGGGTAGGTTGCGTATCCGAATGGGAGAGTTAAGTTCGTTTTTGGGCATAATCGGTTTAACGGTTTCCGAGTTATACCCACCTGGAATATTATTTCCTCGATAACTCAAAAAATTAAGATTCGATCGAATTGAAGCTGGGTAACTATTAGTAGAAAAACAACATAAAGACGTTTTTTAAAATTTTCAAAAACCGTACCCCTAGAAAATTCTAAAAAAATTACGAAAAAAATTTTTTGTAAGAACCGTACCCCAAAAATTATCAATCCAAAACCAATAGACGAATTCTACCCAACAACGAACTCATCCAAGATATTCATTCCTCAATTCTATGATGAACGATAAAATATATATCTTGCCTCAAATTTACTCCAATACACCAATATTCCAGTTTTGTTTTTAGTGGAGATATTCTGAACTCAATATTATTAACTTACCATTACCATTCCCATCATCATATGGATTGACCATCGGCATGAAAATATCAACCAACAAAAAGTATTATATTATATTATAATTCTCATATTTATACGTTTGCTGGAATGAATGACAATGTTATTAACTTACCATTACCATTCCCATCATCATATGGATTGACCATCGGCATGAAAATATCAACCAACAAAAAGTATTATATTATATTATAATTCTCATATTTATACGATTGCTGGAATGAATGACAATGATACAACGTCATGTCTCAGGAAAATAAGTTGACATTATAACAATTCATAGAATACCCACAGAATAATTCTATCATTCTGTGAAAACGATTTACATTGAAATTGTGAAAAATCATATCTCCGAAAGTATTAGTTTGTAAGAGTTAAAAATGATATGAATTCTTATGGTAAAACTGCTTCTTGAAAAAAATTTAATTTGGAATTTGTTTTGTAAAAAAAATTTTTTTTTTTGTTACTCCTAAACCATCTGTCCGAGTTTGCCCAATAACGAACTTGGCTGAGATATTTATCCCCCAAACCTACTCTAAAAATTTCAACTGTCTAGCTCATTCAGTTCGAGAGTTATCGTGCCTACGGCCGGACGGCCGGACCGGCCGGACAGAATGAATTAGGACCACGGATTCTTGATCAGTGAGTTACGGACGGCTGGACGGACGGACAGAATTGGATTTGACCCCGGATTATCAGCGAGTCGAGCCCAATCGTTTGAAACCATTTTCGGCAAAAGTTTCCAAAAATAGACATCTGGGCAGCGCCCAGAAGCTGTTGATCAAATCGCTACCAAAAATCACGGGCCACCCTCTGGACTAACCTGAAGTGAACCTGAAAATGTCATCAAAATGGGTCCTGCCATATTGGAGTGTATAGGGAACGCACATACAGCGATTTTCATATATACAGGATATTCAAAAACATCTACGGAAGATTTCAGATGGTGATTCCTTGGCCAAAAATAGAACTGGTTTGTTATATGAAAACTTTTCGAATTCATACCATGAATTGATGAATAATAGGTCACATATATTTTTGAAAAGTTGTAATTTACCATACATGGTACAAGTACCACTATTTTTTCAACCCCCTTCAATATCTACATGAGGTTGAAACAAACAACCTCTTCCATAAATTATTCCATAACTTTTCAGATACTCCTAAAATTTGAAAAGTGTGAATATTTTCCGGAAGAAAATCATATTTTGGATTTTTTTGCGCGTATGTTCTGAGGTACATCGCGTTACCATTTTGCCCAAATGTCTGTAATTTTCGAATTGTTTGCCGAGAATGGTATCAATCGATTAGGTTAGGTTAGGTCAATAATGAATAATTCGAGGTCAAATTTGATTATGTCCAGTCCGTCTGGCTGGCTGTTGCCATGATAACTTGAGAACGGTAAAAGATAGCGACTTGAAATTTTCAGGGTAGGTGGCGTATCTAAATAAGACGGACGTGTTCGTTGATTGGCATAATCGGCCCAATGGTTTCCGAGTAATAATTTTGTCATCAACCAATACAGATCCAAGCGCATTGAAACTTGGTAGTTAGTTATATAGAATACCAATACAAAGACGTTCGTGAAATTTTGTGTGAATCGTATCGTTGGCTAAATTAAAAAAAAATATATTCAAAAATATTATTTCTGCTACGATAACCGGAAAATAGAAAGAGATAGCGACTTCCAATTTTTAGGGTAGGTTGTCCATCTCAATGCGGCATTTGAGTTTCTTAATAGGTACACTCGGCCAAACGGTTGCAACTTGCAGTTTTCAGGGTAGATTACGCATCTGAATACGACATTAGAGTTCGTTTACTAGCATAATCGGCAAAATGGTTTTGGAGTTATACCCATCTGAAATTAGGTTGTTATTTCCTCAATAACTCGAAAAAGAAGAAACCGATCCAATCCAAGCATGGTTATTAGTTGTAGAATGCCGATACGAAAATTCTTGCAAAATCTCGCGAGGATTATATCACAAGAAAAAAACATTGAAAATCATTGAAAATAAATCTATATATCAGAAACTATTAGCCCGACATCGCTAAATTTTGGTGAGAACATTCAAAACCTAACTCTGCTGTGATCCGAGCAGCCTTGGGTGAGTTTAGTAGCTGGATGGTTGACCGTTGCCTCGATAACTTTCGAACAAAAGGAGATAGGGACTTGCAATTTTCAGGGTAGGTTGCGCATCCGAATGGGAGAGTTAAGGTCGTTGTTGGGCATAATCGACCCAACGGTTCTGGAGTTATACCCATTTGGAATATTATTTTCTAGATAACTCAAAAACATACAGACCCGATAGAATTGAAGCTTGGTAACTGCTTGTAGAATATCGACACAAAGACGTAGGTGAAATTTTGTGAGGGCCGTACCAATAGAAAATTTTGAAAAAATTATGAAAAGATAATATCATCTATCTCACGATAACTTGCGAACGGAAAGGGATGGCGACTTGCAATTTTCTGGGTAGGGTGCGCATCCGAATGCGACATTGAAGTTCGTTAATCAGCATTATCGGCCAAATTGTTTTGGAGTTATACTCATCTGAAATTTTGTTGTTATTTCCTCTATAACTCAAAATATAAATATCTGATCCAATTTAAACTCGGTGATTACTTTTTTTTCCGAATTTCGTGAAAATCGTATCCCGGAGTTACTAGAGGCGTAAGTTTTTTCGTATTTCAATTCCAGTAGAATACATACTATGTCATTAAAATAGTATGAAATGTATTCATATATTATAAAAGCTGAGAAAACGGTGTATATCGATGCTAAACTCGTAGTAGTGTGTTCAATGGAGGTGAGTAGGCAATAGAACATACGCGCAAAAGCTCCTAACTTCACGTCAGTGCTTCAACCATTTTTATCCCTTGCATTTACTACGTACTACGTAGATCCAGTAATTTCAAAGGAAATAATTGAAATGTAAAATCACTTTTTCCACGGTTGATACCAGGACGCCGAGTTATCATGTGAATTGGAATAATTTATGGAATTTATGGAAGGAGTTGTTTCTTTCAACCCCATGTAGATATCGTTCGGGGATGAAACAATTGTGGTGCTTGTTCCACGTATGGTATAATTCAACTTTTCAAAACCTATCTGTCTGGGTATTTGGGTTCCGTAGATAAATATTGAAAAATCAATTAATCCTTCCAATGGTTAAAACTCAGCTAGGAGTGAGAATTCGAAAAAGATTTCTACGAGACACTAGTTCTATTTTTGGCTAAGAAATCACCTCCTTAATTCATCCGCAGTTTTTTTAACACCCTGTATAGATTTTTAGTTCTGAAATTTTCTTAAAAAGTCAGGGCTTACTTTCATTTCTGACTCATGAAATATCGTCGGTTATCTATATATCTTATATTTATAAAAGAAAGTCGTGTTAGTTACTTCACTTATAACTCAAGAACGGCTATACCGATTTGGCTCAAAATTGGTGGGGAGGTAGCTTAGAACCAGGAGACGGACATAGGATACTTTTTTGTGTTATACAGGCTGTTTTTCTTTTAACGTCAATTAAAACTTGCTGTTTTTCCGGCCATAATCGTACAATTTTAGTCATGTGTGTTTAAAAATAAACTTTCGAGGCATACACCATTGAAAATAAAGCATTACTATACAGGCGGTCCTTTTTCTCATGGCACAATTGTACGTGATTGAAGTGATTTGTGTCACAAACAAAGCATTAACTAAATAGGTACCTTGGATGGATTCTCATAATGTATTCGTCCGAAATCTCCATACAGGGTGTTCTTCTTTTAACGTCAATTGCAACTTGCTGTTTACCATGCCACAATCGTACAATTTCATTCATTTGTGTTAAAAAATAAACTTTAGAGGGATACATCATTGAAAACAAATCATTACTGTACAGGGTGTTTTTTTTCTAATTGCACAATTGTACGCGATTGAAGTGATTTGTACCACAAACAAAACATTAACTTAATAGGTACCTCAGATAGATTCTCATAATGTATTTGAATAGGGACCTTATGCGACCGCAGAAGCGGCGTCGATTATCTTCGAATGTTGCAAATTGATATATGATTAATTGGACGCAGTTAAGCAGAAATATATGATTATATACATCAACTATCTATATTTTATGACAAACGTGTATAATAAAATCTAAAATCTGCTTATTTATTGCCTCTAAGGCGGAACAGAGTTCGCTGGGTCAGCTAGTATATTTATAAAAGAAAATCGTGTTAGTTACTTCACTTATAACTCAAGAACGGCTATACCGATTTGGCTCAAAATTGGTGGGGAGGTAGCTTAGAACCAGGAGACGGACATAGGATACTTTTTTGTGTTATACAGGGTGTTTTTCTTTTAACGTCAATTAAAACTTGCTGTTTTTCCTGCCATAATCGTACAATTTCAGTCATGTGTGTTTAAAAATAAACTTTCGAGGCATACACCATTGAAAATAAAGCATTACTATACAGGGTGTCCTTTTTCTCATGGCATAATTGTACGTGATTGAAGTGATTTGTGTCACAAACAAAGCATTAACTAAATAGGTACCTTGGATGGATTCTCATAATGTATTCGTCCGAAATCTCCATACAGGGTGTTCTTCTTTTAACGTCAATTTCAACTTGCTGTTTTCCATGCCACAATCGTACAATTTCATTCATTTGTGTTAAAAAATAAACTTTAGAGGGATACATCATTGAAAATAAATCATTACTGTACAGGGTGTTGTTTTTTCTAATTGCACAATTGTACGTTCAATTATTGAGACATAAAGGGATTGTATAGAAACGGTGAATATAAACTATCTATATTTTATGACAAACGTGTATAATAAAATCTAAAATGTGCTTATTTATTGCCTCTAAGGCGGAACAGAGTTCGCCGGGCCAGCTAGTATCGTATAAAATTGTGATTGAAAGTGTGTCAATAATGATTTCGATATTTTACACTTTGAAGTAAAAAGTTTCACCCCCACTATTTCAGAATCTTAATGAACAAACAAATGTAAACAACGCAATTTCACTCATGTCCACTGCAATTTCTCGTGTCTGATATAGGTTCGAATCTTTTGAGATGAAACGTTACTTTAGCCTGCTATCTACCACTCTACCTAAATATTCACTGACATTATCCTTAGCCATAAAACGGTAGTAAGAACAAGGAATTATTAAAAATTGATTCAAGCACTGACGTGAAGTCAGGAGCTTTTGCGCGTATGTTCTATTGTCCATTCTCCTGTATTAGACAGTCTCAATCTAATTTACCATGGTGAATTCTATTCTGTCTAATACAGGACAAAGTACAATAGAACATACGCGCAAAAGCTCCTGACTTCACGTCAGTGCTTGAGCCAATTTTTTTTCGTAATTTTTTTAAAACCTTTCTAGCGGTACGGTTCTCACAAAATTTTACACACTACTTTATGTGATATTCTACAACTATTAAAAGGTCTCTTTCTGGGTTTTCTCTCCCAAACTCTGAAAACTATCTATAAAATAATAAAAATTTATTATTTTGTGATTTGCTTCTGCGTAAGAAACACAAGATATTTGTCAGAAGCAATCACTTGAACAAAGTTGCCTAACAAACAACACCGAAACAACATTGTTGTTTGATAGGCAACATTGTTCAAGTGATTGCTTCTGACAAATATCTTGTGTTTCTTACGCAGAAGCAAATCGCAAAATAATGAAATTTTTTTTCATAGATATTTTTCAGACTTTGGGAGAGAAAACCCAGAAAGAAACATTTTAATAATGAGTATACCCACAGTATCCTTTAATGATTATTCTACAACTAGTTAGCAAGCTTCAATTCGATCGAGTCTATATTTTTTGAGTTATCGCGGACATAATATTCCAGATGGATATAACTCCATCGAAACTGTTGGGCCGATTATGGCCAACAGCGAACTTAACTCTCCCATTCAGATGCGCACTCTACCCTGAAAATTGCAAGTTCTTATCTCCTTTCGTTCGAGAGTTGTTATCGAGGCAATGGTCACCTATCCAGCTACTGAACTCACACAAGGCTGCTCGGATCTCCAACAATATAGCTCCGATCGTGTTCAAACTTGGAACTTGGTAGTAGAGTTAGGTTCTAAAGGCCATGTCGGATGGATAGTTTCTGATGTATAGAATTTTCTTCAATTATTTTCAATGATTTTTTAAAAATCTTCTAGAGATACGATCCTCACGAAATTTTGCAAGAACTTTTGCGCTGTAACTCTACAACTAATAACCATGTTTGAATTGGATCGGTTTTATAATTTTCGAATTATTGAGGAAATAACAATCAATTTTCAGATGGGTATAACTCCGAAACCGTGTGGCCGATTATTCTCATAAACAAACTCTAATGTTGCATTCAGATGCACAACCTAGCCTGAAAATTTCAAATCGCTATCTCCTTCCGTTCCCAGGTTATCGTGACATAAAAAATATTTTTCAATCATTTCATTTTCTAGAGATACGATTCTCACAAAATTCCACAAACGTGCTTAGGTTTATATTCTACAACTATTCACCAAGTTTCAATTCGATCGGATTTATATTGCTTGAAAACAAAATTAATACTAGGAAACCATAGGGCCGATTATGCCCATTAACGAACTTGTCCGTCATATTGAGATGCGCCACCTACCCTAAAATTTCAAGTTGCTAGCTCTTTCCGTTCTCAAGTTATCGTGGCAAGGCCGTCCGGACGGCCTGACGGCCGGCCGGACAGAATCAAATTTGACCTCGAATTCTTCATCGGGGAATCGAACCAAATCGTTTGAGACCATTTTCGTAAAAAAATTCGAAAGTCACAGACATTTGGGCAAAATGAGAACGCGATGTTCCCCAGAACATACGCGCAATAAGTGGTAGATCATAGTAAAACATTCCTTCTTTTATACATTTCGATACCTTCTAGGGTTTCCAAGTACAATTTATTGGATTTTGGTTATGGAGGGGCCAGTGGTTGAAACACGATTTGCAACAGCAGATGATTTTATTATTTCAAATGTATCCCATAATATGCTGTTTATATCTTGTGAGAATATTTCTGTTTTTGCACCTGAGGAAGAACTTGTTGCAGTCTAAACATTTAATTGCATTAATACCCGATTATAACATATCCGGAGTTTTATCGAATGTATTTTCCAGAAACCATTTAATGTTTGTGGGAACATTGAGAGCCAATTTATTTTTTAATTTAATGGAGTTTAATTTTCCTTTTTGGATGAAACGTGAAACCTTGGAAACCTTTTTCTGTTTTCATTATTTCCGTCAGGGGTATGTCACTGAGAGTTGTTTATCTTTATGTTTGTCATTAATTTTTTGAACAAGTTGACCTCCCGGTTTTTCGGAAATTTGGAAAAGGTTTTGTTTTTCTTCCTCGAGGTTTTCATTGTTTAGCGGATTATTAAATGACCGGTTGACAAGGAAATGCAGGCTGGCTGTTTTATGTGACCAGGGAGCAACTGAATCGGACGAAATGTGAATATCAGAGTTGATTAATTTTCTAAAAATATCTAAGCTGATCGAATTTGGAGTATATCTAGATAATGTCAAATCGAAGAATGGCATGAAGCCATTCCTTTCCTTTACGAATTCTTCCATTCTTCCATTCTTGATTGATGGAAATCTAATGTTTTGAGGAACATGTACGAGTATATTAATTTTCAAAATTATAATATCCCTATTTACCACGTGGAACAAATCTTATTATATTTAATTTCACTTCATGATGAATGACAGATGTTATTTTAAAATAACTGCTGTATATGTGCCGCATGCAAAGGAAATATTTGCATGCAGCTCTAAACCATTGCACAATTAATAGGTACACTTCTTCAACGTGGCATTTCCCTTTTTGGTCTATCAAATTCATCACCATTCGCCTCAGATTTTGATGCCCATTTAAATCCGATTTGCATTCGTCAGAAGTATACACGCGATATCTGCAGCGTGCAACGAAGAAAAACTGTTGTTCCTATTCCCCGTGGAGTATATTATCCACGTATTTGTGAATTGGTAGTAATCTTCTGCTGTTTTATTGTCCCGTCTTTAACTAAACAATAAAATGTATATCCTCTACAAATTTTACTTATTCTTCATTGGCTAATGACATCGATTGATATCAGAGGCTAGCAAGTCCTTTGAAATGATAAATCTCCGATTAATATTGAGAAAGCAAAAATGAAGGGTAAGCGCTTAAATTTAAAGAAAGTTATTGAAATGCACGCACGTGAAGTTTTCTTCTAGTATGTTATACGATTCTCACAAAATTTGGCAAAATCGGTATTGTACAAGGAATTAACAAATTTCAAATCGATCAGATTATTTTCTGAGTTATTACAACAGATATCTAGGTATAAATCGGAAACCGTTCGACCGATTATGCCCATTAACGCACTTGAATGTCGCATTTGGATTCGCAACCTACCCTGAAAAATTCAAGTCGCTATCTCCTTCCATTCGAAAGTTATCAATGAGTAGAACGTAATCATTTGAGAGCATTTTCAGCATATAATTCGAAAATTACAGACATTTGGGCAAAATGATATTGTCCCCTAGAATATGCGCGCCAAAAGCCGAAAATTATATGAAACTCGGCACATTACGAAATGTGTTCAAAAACTTGCAGTTCAAAAACAATTGATTAAATCAGTTAACGCTTTTCATTTAAGTCTGGTCACCCCTAAATATTTAAATGACGATTGAAATTTAACTGCAGTAGTGCCAAAAAATGTTTCATCAGCGTTTTGAAGATCTTATAGGCTTTCAGATATACAAATTTGAAGAAATGTTTTTTGAACTGCTTGTGACACTACACACATACTAAATTTCAATGAAATCGGTTAATCCGTTACAAAAATATCCCCAAAAAATTGGTTCAAGCCTCGTGGAAAGGAGCTTTGGCGATCTTGTTCAAACTTTGACAAATCATATCTTCCAAAGTATTGGTAAGAGTTTGGAATTATATCAATGGATTCTTATGATAGAACTTCATAATAGCAGAAATTAAATTCAAACATCTTAAAAGAATTTAAATTCAACAAGAGTGCCAAAAATTATTAAACCAAAACCAATAGACCAATTCTGCCCAACAACGAACTCATCCGAGATATTCGTTCCTCAATTCTATGATGAACGATATATTTTTTCCTGAAATTCACTCTGAAAATTATATTATATCAATTGAAACTTGAGCCAATATTTCAGTTTTGTTTTTACTGGAGATATTCTGAACTCAATTCCCATCATCATATGGGACAAAAGAAGAAAACGAAAAATTTCAAAATGGAATATTTCATGGTTTATTAAATATATTTGAAATTCACCACCTATTCCAAAAAGGACTAATTTTGAATAGCCCCAAAATCATCCTGGAATCGATATATGGGACAATTATTAATAAAATTATCTATGGTCTCCTCTAGTTCCCCGTATTCACAACTAGGGCTCTCAACTGAGTTCCATTTGAAAAGCATGCTGTTGCTAAAGTCGATTTGGCAGATTCTGACAAGAGACAAATTTTAGTGTCATTTAACTTGCCACTGTGACTACTTAGAAAATCGAAACTAAAAGAATATTATCATAATACAAAATTATAGAGTAGTTATATATTGTTTTAAATCAACCACAGTGGTTTGTTCTCCAGCTTAACTGATTTGTTTTTCATTATTGCCTCAACAAAGGGAGCACTTAGGTACTAAAGAGCGTTCTATAATGAATTTTCCTGCAGTATCACAAATAACTTTTGAGAACAGAATCTGTTCAGTAATATGTATTGTATACCCCATATGCCCAGACATAATGAGGCCAAATAAGGGATTTGTCAGTAAAGGAGTTTAAATGGAACAAGAACAGGAATTGTAAAGAACGACTGTCAGAAGAATAGAAGTATTTGATTTTTTTTAAATACATTGAATAATACAGAAATTATCTGTGATACCTCTACAAAATATCTTTCGTTATTGTATTATTCTTCAAATGTATACATTACCTTTATAATGTACCTATAAGGCCCATTCAAATTTTTATTTTCGATGTATAATTTGAAACTTCATCAAGACATTCTCGTGTATACAGCATGTTTTCAAACTTCCCCAATTCTGGATGAAGACTGATTGCCTTTTCAATGATTAAGGAGTTCAAAATATATCGGATTTGATCATTCAGAACTAGGTATATTCATGAAATAACAAAAATGATTTATTAAATTTATAGACTAACCAAATATAGAGGGGTTGTGGCCCCACTTTTCAATCTTAACTTCAATATATATTCAGTAGAAAAATGTTTTGCACAAACAAATGTTCCAATATTCGATACCCTACCACAAGCAATTTGCCATTCTTATAACTCTAATAGCTCAGAAAAAATCAAAGTAAACAATTACAATACTAAAATAACGAAATTTCACAAAATTTTACGACTTTCAACAAGAAACATGAATAAACAAAGCTTTGGACATCATTTAGGCCGCAGTTCGGCTGAGATTACTTCAAAGAGTTTCCGCACCATGTATTCTATGCATCTAGTTTAGTGATTCTGACAAAGTCGTCTATTTATATTTTTCACTGTCCCAAAATATTTTGTAAATCCAATTCATAGCAACGACTAATTGATTTACTTAGACCCCATCATTGTGTGTTATGTAGCTCACAGGCAAACCTTATTTTCTGTTATGATGAAAAAGCTATAAAGCCCATTTTTCGGATAACTCATTTTGTCATTATCCTTTAGGCACGTACGGAATTACAGCCATTTCGGGCGATGAGTTTCCAAAATATTGAATTCTTCTATTCGTTTGATACGGTTCTCATAAAATTCTGCGTGGGCCTCAATACAAAATTCAACTCGATCTAAAGATTTGAAAATATTGGGATCTCCAACCCACTTACGGTGCAATTTCGTTGCGAAGTCTTGCGTTCACGGCCTGCCGCGACGTTTGGAAGTGAGTGGAGGTCGGGCCGCCGCATCTTCAAGACGAACGATCGAATGGCCAACGCGATCCCCTGATCTTAACCCATTAGATTTATTTTTATGGGGATATGTGAAGAGCATTGTGTATAAAACTAAAACCCTTGATTAGAATTACCTTGAAGATCGAATAACACTTGCGATTAGGTCGATCACTCCTGAGATGTTGAATAATGTTGGAAGAAAATTTTATTTGAGTTTATAATGTTGCCAAGGCGTTCGCGGTGAACACTTTGAATATCTACTTCATTAACATACATAATTTTTTTCCTACATTTTGTCTTACATTTTAGTTTTTGATATTGTACCAAATTTCTCTGATCAGTTGATTTCATTTTTCTAATATGATTTTTGCAATAAATATGAAAGTGATAACATTTCTGAATAGAGAATGAGGAGTCCTGTCAAACGATGTATCACAAGCTCTTACTTCCTATTTGAAGAATTGAGGATTGTACCTGTCTTTCAAGGGGCTCGAAGGTAGGGTTCGCATTTTTAAGAAAAAAATGGCAATTTAAAATTTTAATTTGACGTGTTTCGGGATTTTCCATAAATATGTAGAGTGACCAAGAGAATTTATTCCATTTGGCTTCTCCACACTGTATAAAATATGCATGATAGGGCTGCTAATGTTTGCGAATTTTCGAGTACGGCTCTGTCTCCCCTCGCTTTCAACCATCGTAAAGGTGTAATCCCAAAGTCGCATACAAATTAGCAATGCTTAAGAGCCGACGCACACGGGTCGACCGGGATATATTTGACGCGATCAGAATCGCATCGGCAATTTATCGATCTGTCATTCAGGGCGTTGCTATATCGTTCAGTCTTATAATCACATAATAAAATTAATTCATGTCAGAAATTCTTCGAACCACGTAATATTTACATTCCAAATAACATTACTTTCTTAGGGGGTGTCCATAAATTACGTGAGATGTTTAAGGGGGGGAGGGGGTCGAGTCAAATCTCATCTAATCTTACGTTGGATAGAGGGGGGGGTCTCGGCAAATATCACGCAATTGTTTTTCTGATTGAAACAAAATTATACTATTTTGGTCCATTTTTTAATCACAGTAGTCACGATTTAAGTATTCTATTGTTAAATTTTTATTACACTTATAACTCTCAGCAATATTGATTACTAGTCGTAAATAAAAATACGAAGTAATTTTTTTTTCTTTTTACAATAACAATCCAACGCGTTTACGTAAGAAACCCACATTTTGAAAAATCTCACGTGAGATTGGGGGATGGGGGAGGGGGTTGAATAAAATCTCACCACATCTCACCAGGGGGGGAGGGAGGTCCAGAAAATTTAAAAAAACACCTCACGTAATTTATGGACGCCCCCTTACTTGGTTGGAAGATGCATAGAATAACACTGTGTCGACACTCTCTGATAATTCCTGTTAAAATTTTCGGCCGAAAAATGGACCTAGAACTGTCAAATCACGTACTTTATGTAGTACTTCCCTTTATTAACGATGGTGCCGCTAGAGTCGATTCGGAAGATTCTGACAAGCGAATAAATGAAAACTGACAAGCGGCAAAGTTCACTTTCCACCGTTGCTAGTTCGTATTCGTAAATCCAAATTAAAAGAATATAATGAAGCAGTTTATTGAAAAATCAATTCACTTTTTGAATAATCAGACATCTGTTCGGACATTATATGTAAACCCCATTTGTTTGGAACAGAGCGAATTTTTTTTCCTCGACTCTTCAGAGGTATCTACTTATAATTTAACATAGAAGGTATGGGCCATTTATGCAAAAAATAATGCCCCAAATAATATGAATATAAATTAGAACTACACTCACTTATCTCCATGACATCAGCGACGCGCGATATGTCGGTATACTTCCTGCACTCCGATCGCGTGAATCGTTCGTTCCAAATCGCACGCTCCAAATCGCAAACGAGTATGACGTCTAGTTTTAAAAAATGAATTCGTTTGTTATATGCAAGATGCATAGAACGTTATTCTTTGCGTCTATGATATATGCATAGACATGATATACTATACTGGTTATATGTAATAATTTGAGTGAAGATACCGCCCTTGATCATTATTTTCTAACCAGAAAGATCACAGAAAAGAGTAGTGGATATGGTAGATCGCAGATATCATAACTTAATTCAATTTTTCCATCGCAGATTGCTGGTGAGTGATAGAGCTTTTTCTATTCATCATTTTGCATTGATTTCGTTCTTGCATTCAATATTATTGTATGTTGGAAGTAAGGTTATGAGGAATAAAATATTATGCGATTCGATGAATTTCTGGCTTGAATGAATTTTATTTTGTGATCATAAGACTGAACGATAAAGTAACGCCCTGAACAAGATGCATAGAATAACAAGGTGTCGACACTCCCTGCTAATTCCTGTTAAAATTTTCGGCCGAAAAACGGACCAAGAACTGGCAAATCACGTACTTTATGTACTACTTCACTTTATAAACGATGGTGCCGCTAGAGTCGAGTTCGAAGATTCTGACAATGGAATAAATGAAAACTGACAAGCGATAAAGTTCACTTTCCACCGTTGCTAGTTCGTAAATCCGAATTAAAAGAATATAATAAAGCTGTCTATTGAAAAATCAATTCACTTTTTGATTAATCAGACATCTGTTCGGGCATTATATGTAAACCCCATTTGTTTGGGACAGAAATTTCATCTTGCCAAGAAATAATGAGGTCAAATAAGGGATTATTCAGTAAAGAAGTTTCTTTGGAACATTTTGAATGGAACTGTAAATGAAGAAATCTGTGAAATCAATATTTATTCAGATGTATTAATTACCTTGTCATGTAAGGCTCATTTAAATTGAGCATTTTACTTATTATTTTCGATGTATAATTTGAAACTTCATCAAAACATTCTCATGTAAACAGCATTTTTTCAGTTACCCAATACCCCTTGACAACTTTTTATGTTCTCAGCAATTAGATTGCAAAATATATTTGATTCGATAGCTATTATTCAGAACTAAGTATACTGATGAAATATCGAAAAATGATTCATTAAATTGATAAACTAATCAAATACAGGGTAGTGTACTACGTTTCAATCTTTTATTCAATATATATTCACTAGAAAAATATTTTGAACAAACAAATCTTCTAATTTTCAATAACCTAACTCTACCACAAGCCAGTTGCCATTCTTGTCGTGCAACAATATCCTTGAAACAAATAATATTATATTTTAGTATAAGAGCGCCAAAATTGACGCTTTAGGAAAGCTATTCGACTTTGATGAAATCATACTGTGTGGGTGGTTGCTCTGAACTTTGTTCTCTGCTAGTCCTTTCATCGTTGACAAATAATATTGTTAGTTTTCATAACATGTCATTTCATTCCTTCTCAATATATAACTGAATTGTATAATGAATATAATTATTAATTAATAGAGTTATAAACCTTAATGTTTCAACTGTTAAAAAAGTTTATGTTCATCAACCGGCAAGATTATAGTAAATCAACAAGTCTTAGCGTTCTAATATGTTGATTTATTAACAATTAAAGGTATCAGCGATCTTTCAATATTATTAATATTATAATTATTACCTATCTTGATACTAGAAATCTGCCCCTGATCCGGCAAGAATAAACAATTGTTAAAAAAACTATATTCGCATAAAAATGAAGTATTTTCGAAATGAAAATAGTATTTGATTAAAATGGTTCTGGATACTCGTTCAGAGTTCACACAGCAAACATTTGTCATACTTTCGGCGCGGAAAACAAGAACGTTGAACAAAATACTCAAAATACTAAATTTCAACAAACGGTACGACTTTCCACAAGAAACTAGAATAAACAAAGATTCGAATTTAATTTGACATGTCGATAATTTTGTCCATAAAATTTCTACTGCCTGCATCTATCGGCGAAAACTGAAGTAGTACAAAATCCTTGTATTTTGACAGTATTTGGACCGCAAATCGGCCGAAAATATGTCAAAGAGTGTCTTCACCATGTTTTCTATGCATCTATGCCCTGAATGACAGATCGATAAATTGCCGATGCGATTCCGATCGCGTCAAACATATACCGGTCGACCCGTGTGCGTCGGCTCTAAAGGCGGGTTTATACAGCAAATAAGATAAGATAAAATAAAATAAGAAATAAATTAAGAAAGTTAAGCATGTACATTACTATGAGAGCGTTTAAACACGAAATAAGATAAAATAAGAAATAAGAATTAGAATTAAAGTTGGCCAACTCCCATCTTTATTTCTTATTTTATGTTATTTTGTTTGGAAAATGACAATGCGCATGCTCAAAGAGTGAAATTCATAGAACTTGCATAAAATTGTCAAAAAGCTGCGATTTGATTGGTTCATTCTTATTTCTTATTTTGTTTTAGATTATCTGTATAAACCGATCCGTTTAACCCTTAATTCTTATTTTATTTTAATTTGTTTCTAATTTTATCTTATTTGCTGTATAAACCCGCCTTAACTGTGCAGAAACCTAACGTTGTACATCAATTTAGTTTTTTTAAAGGACATAGCGAGATCATTGAAATAGGAACACCTTTTCCTGGACGTACAACGTTATGTTTCTCCATACGAGGGTGGTCCGACAAGTACTTAGCCACCGCCTGATGGCGCCAGTATCACAAGAGCAGTTTACTATCGTGTAGTACATTATCGTAGACGGCTACTGTCGAAATTTCAGCCGGATCGGTCACGCAGTTTTGTTTTGACAGCATGTGGAAGCGGGAGTGTCCGCGTATTCAAGAAGAATGGAAAAAGAGCAATATCGGTCGGTGATTCGATTCTTGTTCTTGGAAGGGAAATCGGGCAGCAAAATCAAATAGCGTTTGGATGCAGTGGAGTTTCAACGTGGTCGCACGTCGGTTTTTGATGAACCACGTCCAGGTGCCCCAAAAACGGCTACCACGGAGGATAACGTGAAAAAAATCCACGATCTCGTGTTGGCAGATCGCCGATTGAAGGTGTGCGAGATAGCTGAGACAGTAGATATTTCAAAAGATCACGTGGGTCATATCCTGCATGAAATTTTGGGCATAAGAAAGCTGTCGGCGCGATGGGTGCTGCGTTTGCTAACTCCGGACAACAAGCGCAACCGTGAGACCACTTCGGGGCAGTGTTTGACGCTGTTTAAGCGAAATCCGAAGTTTCTGCGTCGTTTCGTGACAGTCGACGAAACTTGGATCCACTGGTACACACCAGAGAACAAAGAACATTCGAAACAGTAGACTTCACCCGGCGAAAGTGCTCCGAAGAAGGGTAGACTCTTCCATCGGCCGGTAAAGTGATGGCCACGGTTTTCTGGGATTCATAAGGTGTGATCCACATCGACTACCTGCTGAAGGGCAAAAATGTGACAGGGCTATACCATGCCGAACTATTGGGCTGATTCGACGCCGAATCGAAGAAAAAACGGCCCCACATGGCGGAGAAAGAAGTGCTCTTCCACCGTGATAACGCACCGGCACCGAGACCGGCACACACCTCCGCCCTCGCCATGACCAAATTGGTCGAATTGGGTTACGAACTGCTGCCCTATCCACCTTATTCGCCAGATTTGGCCCCGTGCAACTTCTTTTTGTTTCCAAAATTGAAAAAGTCACTCGCCGGGCTGAAATTTCAGTCGAATGAGGAGGTCATCACCGCCACGTAGGGCTACTTAGCAGACCTCGAGAAATCGTATTTTTCAGACGGGTTAAAGAAGTTGGAGCATCGCTAGGTCAAGTGTATCGAACTGAAAGGGGACTATGTTGAAAAAATTAAATCGCCATTTTTCAAATATTTGTTTTTCTTTTGCAGGCTAAGTACTTATCGGACCACCCTCGTAGATAAGCATTGCGAATTTATATGCGACCGAGCCGTACTCGAAAATTCGTGGAATCGCATGCGACTTCGGGGTTGGATAGCAGCCCTACCATGCCTATTTTATATATGCGATTTTTGTCGAAATGATGTATTTTGATGAGTTCTATACCTTCTGTAGTAAAAAAGACTGACCTATAGGGTGTTTCAAAGAAAGGTGGTGTCGTTGCTAGAAGAGGTAGAAACTGAAAAATAAGTGGGGTTTGCTCAGTAAAAAAATTGTGTAAGCATCCTTATTCAAGATATAGGCTGCTACGAAAAAAGTTCCATACACATCTTTTACGATTATGTCGAAACTGCTGGCAGCATTGTAATGATTTGGTTTGATACATTTGAACATAAATATTTCAACTGAATGATATTTATTTCATTTCAGCTTCAGGCTTCTGTGCCTATTGTATGGCTACTCTTCTATGACCTCTACCATAGGAGTTTCAAAAAGAGGGAGACATCTGTTCGGGAGCTGGTTGCAAGACTTTTTCACCATGCAAAGCTATCCTTTGCGGAAAACGCGTTATGGTTTCAAAGAGTGAAGTTAGCTGCAGCAGTAGCTAGGTTGAGAATCAAGTACAATGCCCTCAGTCTAATGGATCTGCTACCCTCTCATTTAAGGGGAGATACGGTGAATAAAGAAACCCAAAACATACCGGTTACTGTATGGGTTAATAACAGTAAATTCAGGTGAGTGCTTCTAATCATCATGTACATACAGCTCTCATTGAGTAGAAATAGTTATTTTGCTAACAAGTGCGCAAAGTGTTAGTTTCGGAATTTGCGTGCGGCAAAGGCACTTTACGCACGTGTTACGAACATTTTTTTCCTATGAGCGCCATATTAAATAAAAACATAATAAATTATTCGACAATTAACGCAATAGGATTTAATGAAATTGTTCCAAGTGGCTCTGCTAACTTAAAATTAAGTCAGCCTAGCCACCGGACATGAAAAAAAAACCAAACGCCACAAATCTTTTTCTTTCACGACAAATTTTCGACAATTAATGCAATAGTTTTCATTGAAATTCTTGCAAGTGGCCCTGCTAATTTTATGGAGCTCTCTTGAAGAATAGTCAAAAAAATTACTATTGTCATTTGAACAAATTATGGATAACGTCATATCTTAAATTTGGGATAATCTGTATAACATTTTCTTCCATCAAAGGGAGCGCAATTTAAAATTGTAATCGACCTATCTGAGCATATTTAGTAAATACGCTCGGACAGGTAGCTGATGTAAATATTATTTACAAAAAAAACCCGTCTTTGATTTACTGAATTTATTCCAAGTGTTAGAGACTCGCACTGTATAATGTGTTAATGCATAAAAATCGAACACGTCGTTACTGGATTCATCCATTCAATGAAAATTGTTCAGGTATTGGAAATTTCAAAGTTTCAGGGTATTTGAAGAAAAGTTTAGTTAGCTTCCCATCAACTTCGCACCAAGAGGGAGTAAAAAGTAGGTACATCAAAAATGGTAAATAATGAAATAAAACTCGGCCAAATGTGACTTCCGGATTGAGCGGAAATCGCCATTTTTAAACAAAAATGTCGATTATCTTGGAAAATTCGAACTTCTCGTATGAAACGCTCTAAGTAAGCTTTGTTTGAAATTATGATTTAGATCAGTGCGCAAGAATTCAGGTCGGAAAACCATAAAAAATAGTTTTTTTTGCTTATAAATCTATTCAACATTGAATAATTACCTAACGGAATTTTTTTTCGTGACTAGACAATAGTAGTGTCAGCATGAATATGATTGTAACTAGAAAATTCAGTTTGATCTTGGTTTCTCGACATTAGTTTGAATTTTCACAAATCTGTGATAATAGTAAATTTAATTGAATTCAAACTAAACTAACGATGGATATTCATGACAAAATTCTATTTCAATCAAAAATTGAGGAAGAAATTGACATTTTGAAGCCAGATTTGCATTATTTAGGTATTGTATTGTATTGTATATTGATTATACTGATTAATCAATTTTTAAAAATGTTAGAAGCGAAAGGAGAAAAAGTATTTTTCATGATTTTCTGGCCTGATTTTTTTCATATTGATCTAAATTGTAATTTCAAACAAGTTTGCTTAGATCGTTTCATACAAAAAATGTGGGAAAGCCCTGTGGACAGAGCTGGGAAGGATATCAATAGATTCTTGTAATATATATATATTCTTTTGAACTTGAGCATTACAATTTGTTTTGTATCTAACAATAAAGCATGTGTTAGCAGAGGTTAGTGTAACGGGGTACCATATAATTTGATATAATATGATACTAGAGCTTAGGGAAAAAACCTCAGCAAAAAAAACCCTATCTCCCCGTTAGTGTTGTGATTTATGAAAATTGATTTTGTTAACAAAATATGCTGAAATATTAAATATTGAAGGGCATCTTTTTCTTCATTATCGCTTCTTCCTTCAACAAGCAGAGAAGATTCTCCAAGGTCCGAAACCCAATCTGGAAAAGGAAAACACAAAGGGAGAAAACGAACAAATTAAAATGGAATATTCTATATTTCATTAAATAGATTTGAAACTCGTTACCCATTCTAAAAAAGATTCAGAAACATTATGAATAGCCCTAAAACCATCTTTGAATCTATATATGCGACAATTATTAACTAAATGATCTATGGTTTCCTCTGCTTCCCCGCATTCACAACTAGGACTCTCAACTGAGTTCCACCTGAAAAGCATGCTGTTGCAACGACCATGACCGGTTCTTAGACGATTCAGAATAGACCATATTCTCCTTGGAAGATCAAACCCCGGAACTCTATCTGAAGGATCAGAAATTAAATCTTTGTTGAATAAATTGCAAGAAATCCATTCAGACCGCCAAACTTCCTTGTCACTTTTATTCGAATTAAGAAAACAGTTGGACCATAAAGGGTTTCGTGACTTCAATCTCGGAATCTTATTGCCTGGAATGTAGGAGATAATCGGAAATGAATTCGGAAAAGAATTAAATTTATTCCAAGAATTTGAAACAGCAGTCTGCTGCGAATGTGGGGCGGGACAATGTTTGAAAGAACTGGCAACCAATGAATAGGTGTAGATCTAATAGTTCCAGTGATGATTCGCATAGATGAATTCAACTGTGCATCAATTTTTTGAGTATGAGCACTATTAAACCAGACAGGGCAACAATATTCAGCGGCAGAAAAAACCAAGGCTAAGGCTGCCGTTCGAAGAGTAGCTGCATCAGCACCCCATGAAGTACCAGCTAATTTCTGTAGAATATTATTTCTCGTTTTCAACTTCAGACGCAAGTCATCTAAATGGGCTTTGAAATTCAAAGATGAATCTAGTTTCACTCCTAGATATTTAGGATAAAAATTATGTCTCAAGAAAGAACCACCGAAAGTTACACTCAATGTTCTATATTTTTGGTGATTGTTCAAATGAAAGCAAGAAACCTCAGTTTTATTCGGATTCGGACACAAACGCCACTGAAATAGGTACTTTTTCAGAATATCTAAATCTGCAGAGAGATTATTTTCTATACTTTCGAAATCAGAATGACGAAATGCAAGGGCAATGTCATCAGCGTATATGAATTCCTCAGACGAAGTAGCAGGAATATCACACAGATATAAATTGAAAAGAAGAGGTGCTAAAACTGAACCTTGTGGGAGACCATTATTCAAATTCTTGAATTTACTACTATTATTATCAATAAAAACACGAAACCTTCTATCCGAGAGCATATTTTCGAGTAAACGAACCATTTTGCCACACTTTAAATGAGTATAAAGTTTAAAAATCAAACCATCTTTCCATACCGTGTCATATGCTGCCGACAAATCCACAAATGCTGTTCCTGTTTTCATTTTACTATTGAAACCTGTTTCGATATATGTAAGGGCTTTTCGGAAACTGTGATCGAGTTAACTCGATCAGTCCGTTCACTGATCTGCGCGTTCGGAAACAGAACCAGGTTAAGATATTTATGTTCGGAAATAACTGATCCTAAATCGGGTTTGGACCATATGTTGTGATCTGGTCGATCCTGCTTTTTCTAGGGTTGAGAGGGTAAATGCAATCAGCTGTTCGATGTCAGTTCAATTTTCGCGGGCTTGTTTGAAGTCATGAATTATTCTGAACATTAAAAAGGCTTTAAGAAAGTTGAATGGTTATTGGATAGTAAGGAAAATATAATAATTTCTCTACAAGATAAGTTTTGGAGTAATTACGATGTTAAAGTGTCCGCTTATGAGTATAATAGAATAATCACAAAATCTAATCAACATGCTCGAGTTGAGAATTTCATCATTTCAGAGAAGAAATGGTACCTTGGTACCTAATGCATAAAGGAAAGTTGGAGGTTCGAAGGAATTTTTGATTTTATTCAAAGAATTGGAAGGATCACAAATATGAATTAAATCTTTAGAACTTCCACATTTGTAGAGTTCGTTTGCAAGCAAGCAATGTATTTTTTCTTTGAAAGTTTAACACTGTTGTCTCCATTTTCATAATATAATACCTGCTCTTGCTTAGTTGAAAATTATAGTAAATTTATCAAGAACAAATACAAAGTTTCAACCTCGTAGAATGGGTTGTTGCAACTTAAACTCGTTCACAGTGTTCACAACTAAGGAAAGTTTCATCAACATGTCTAGAGAAAGGCTGGACACAATCATAGCAGATTGCCCATTTATTCCTGATATTTGAATAGGTATCGCATAGCCAACTCTATTTAGATAGAATATGCTATGGGTATCGCTAACGAACAAATTATTTTATTAGTTCATTTCATTTTGTTTGAAAGATTAAGTATGTGTTTTATATTCTTGTTTTTCTTTATTTGTACACTCTCATTATAAGACAAATTATATTAATAAAATACAATAATCTTTTCATTATTTAATAGTTCATTCCACTAAGACTCAAGCGAAATAATATTTGATACACATGTAGATCAATATTTTAGCATTTTTTTGCTGGCAAATTATAAAAATACTGTTTAGGAACATGTATTACTACTTAAGGCAGAAAAAGGAAATATAAACCTCGGTGATCCACGAACAGTAATTTCTTTTGATGATTCCATTATGTTGTTCTTGTCTTCTGCCTTCAGAAACTTTATCATCAAAATGATCCAATTCTAAATCTTTTGAAACATCAACCCCAATATTTATACATAAATTTTATTCAATATGCAACAACTCAATATTATTTTTGGTATCAAAACAGTCTTGTTTATATTCAGGATTCGGGACAAAATATTTTCAAAGTACGAGTATAAACAAATAAAAAATAAGGTTATGTAAATTCTACCTCGGCGCTGACTGCCGCGTTCGGAAACAGTGATCCAGAACGCGATTCTTTGCAAGAACCTACAAACAGCTGATGATGATCTACCCGATCCCGGGTTACACTTTCCGAAAAGCCCTGTAGTTAGACTAAGCACCTGATCACAACAATTTCTATTTTTCCTGAAGCCCCCCTGGCAATTCTGTTGAACGTCTTCTACAGACGATTCAATCCTAAAAAGAATCAATCTTTCTAAAATTTTAAAAGGAACACTCAACAGACTAATGGGTCGATAACTGCTAGGATCAGAAGAATCCTTTCCACGTTTTAAAATTCCTATGTCTTTCGCTTTGCGGAATTCCTTTGGAATATTTCCTGTATTCAGAATATTATTATAGAATGATAATAACCAGGACAAGGCTTTTTTGCCCAAGTGTTTGATGAACTCAGGATAAATTCCATCAAATCCGGCTGCTTTTCGAGATTTAGTGCATTTAAGTGCTGCTTTTAATTCATCCAAGTTGAATATATTCGAGATACTGTCTACAGATGAAGATGATATCCTAAATTTGTGCAAATTATACTTCATATCCTTGATTTTTTATTTTGAAATTTCAACCGAATTGGAAACATCAACTAGTCGACGAGCAATCAATTCAGGATCAATTTTGGAAGATGACAATGTTAGAGGGGTAGCCTCCCCTAATTTTCTCAAAACATCCCATGTACTCCTACTCGAATGTGTGAAATTCATATCGGAAACTACACTATTCCACTTTTCCTTACGACTTGTATTTATCGAATTTATTAGCTTCTCGCATTTTTCATTAGTTGGGGAATTTTGATAATCCTTATATAAATGTTCTGCTTCAACTGACCAACCAGGAATATACAGTTCTTGTAATAGAACTGCATCATAAAATAAACTAAATTAAATAATGAACTTATTCGAGCTATTCATTCCTCAAATCTAATCTGAAAAAAATTATATTATGTCAATTGAAACTTAGCCAATTTTCCAGTTATGTTTTCACTGGAGATATTCTGAACCCAATTTGATAAACTTACCAAAGTGTATATTTCCATCATCATATATGTACCTTTTATCCAAGGGCATATATATAGGGTAGAGGTATATCACCCAAAAACTATAATATCCTATAATTGGTTATTTTGCATTGAATTGTACTTTGTTTCCTAGAATAGATATAGATTTGACATGTCTGTTACAGGTAGCTAAGATGACATGTATGAACAGAGAACACAGACAGGTATAATTCGCATTCTGTGAAAACATAGAAGTACGATGTAGTATTGAAATTTCGAAAAATCATATCTCCGAAAGTATTTGCTTGTTAGAGTTGAATATTACATCAATGGATTGTTATTATGAATCAGCATCCTATAATAGGTTGAATTTGTAATTTAAAAAAAAGTTTTTTTTTGTTACTCCGAAACCAATTGGGCCAATTTTGCCCAATACTGAACTTAACCGAGATATTTATCTCCCAAACCTAGCCTGAAAATGTTTGACCACAAGTTATTGATCAGCTAGTCGAACCAAAACAATTGAGATCATTTTCAGCCAAAAATTCGAAAATTACAGACATTTTGGCAAGTTGATAAGCACTCTGTTCCGAGGAACAAGAACGCCAAAAAGTTCAAATTTTCTGAGATAATCAACATTTTTGTTTAAAAATGGCGATTTCAGCACAAACCGTATGCATTTTTATCATAAGAATCCATTGATATCATTCCCAACTCTGAGAAACCGATACCTACTTTCGGAGATATGATTTGTCAAATTTTGAATAATTACTCGCTAGTAGTTTGACAAGAGCTCCAAATGCCCCCTTTCATAGGGCTTTCCCACATTTTTTGCATATGTTTTCATCAAGAAAAAACGAAAGTGCTGGGCTAACTTCTTTTTCATTTTCGCGATTTCTCGGAAAATCCGAAGACTTTTCGCGAAAATATGAATGGCACAAATATAGCACAATTTTTTTCACTAATTTTTGATAAGAAAAAGCGTAAGTACTAGGCTAACTCTTTTCCTAACTCTAGATTTTACGGGAAAATAGAGGGACTTTCGGAAAAATTCGAACGGCACAACTCAGTACAAGTATAGCACAATCTATTTCAGCCGCTGAAACCCACATTTTGGAAAAGTGCCGAGCTGGCCCATTTGATACATTTTGAGGAATATCTTGAGAACCATATGAAATGAAAACAAATTTCAACGACACAAACCTAGCAAAATTCAGCTTTTTTTCGAAAATCGAAAATGGGTGGGCCAACTTCACAAGCATTGTATTTGGGCTTTCAATTCATGCATGCGGGAATGTACTACTTTGCGCAGGCTTGTAGAAAATCCTTCATTTGTAGCCTCCTGAGTCCACTGTGTTCCATTATAAGATTACTTATTAGTCCTTAATTTTTGACCTGTATACGGGGTCTTGTAGAACTAATGGTATTTGTCGTTTATTTCTAATTAGTTCATGATGGTCGTATTCATGTAGGTGCTGTAAATAATTATCCGATTTTCAGAAACATCAATGATATCAGAAGACAAATTGAAATTACCCTAAAGGTGAAATTGGTAGACGATGTTAAGGATCTGGGACCTCTTACTTTCAAATGGGATCGCCACTGTCCGTTAACTGTTGGATTTCATTATTCTATGAGGACAAAACTAGCAAAATGTAATCTTGTTCGAAACCATAAGCTCATTGTTCAGGTAAAAAAAAATTATCCGCTCCCAATTTATATTCCTATTTACAAATCAGATATGTATTAAATCTCGGTAATGAACCCTATGGAGATATAACAGAGGACAAAAACATTGATTTTTGTTTCAAAGAGGTATGGAAGGACGATTCCTTTGAAATGATGTAAAAATTATATTTTTCGGCAACCGTCCGGGAAGTGCCCACTTCCCGGACGCTTTTTCTTCGAGAAAGAAGCATTTCCCGGCCTAGTCCGGGAAGTACGTACTTCCCGGACTAGGCCGGAAGAATCACGTCGTTTTGGTCATTGTAAATATGAAAATCTTGGTAGGTATATTTTTGATAAATGAAGTTACCATAGCACTGAGAAAACGGCTGACAGTTCATATAAAATTAGTTGTCAACATGTGATATTTTCTGTTCTTTTTAATTTGACTAAGAATCAAAATATATAAAAAAGAAATGTGTCGTCTCATTGATTTGTTATTCTACACGGTTGCCGAAAAAATATTGTACGCAACACGCCCGAAAAAGGTTTTTTTGGACTCATAGACTTCTAGGACTCGCTTACGCTCGTCCTAGAATTTTGTCTATTCGTCCAAAAAAACCCTATTTTCCGGACTTGTTACGTAAATTACTATTATGCTACATCAAGCTGGCTTAAGCTCTCAAATGTATTTAGTAAAATTCCGTTTGTGCGCGCATGTTCTAGGTAACAGCATAGTATAATGTTTTGCCCAAATGTCTGTATTTTTGAAATTTTTGCCGAAAATGGTATCAAACGATAAGGTTCACCTCACTGATGGAGAATTCGAGGTCAAATTCGCATCTGACTGGTCATCCGCTGAAACGATAACATTCGAACGAAAAGAGATAGCGACTTGGAATTTTCAGGATAGGTACCGCATCCGAATGCGATAGTTGAGTTCGTTAATAGGCATAATCGGCCTAAGCGTTTTGGAATTTTGAAATTGAATTTCGAACTGGTATCTTCTTCTTCTGAGATATTTCAAATCATGTAAATCTCCGAATTGTAACAACACCTCGATGGACGAGATTCGGGTTCAAATACCCCCGAATAAGTTCACTATTTTATTCATTTTAAAATTTGAATTCGGTTAATGCCCAATGTATATTATCACGGGTTGACGCTAAAAAGACGACTTGGAAGTTCATGCAGTCTTTCGTGAGAGTGCCTGAGGCGTGAATAGACAATAAGCATGCGCGAAAAATCTTCTGACTTTACGTCAGTACTTTTCGCGAGTTGCTATTTCTATCATTGAAATAAGGGCAAATAAATTAATATGGTTTAGGGTATATCGATTATTCGAATACATATGAAAGTATCTTGCGTGCGGAAGGCACCCCATTCAATTAAGTATACATGCCTAAAGGAAATGGAAATATATGATATATACCTGACATCTCATAACAAACAGATTTCGAAAATCCGAAAAAATTACTCAAATATTTTTCCGGTTGTGGTTCAGAATATTATATATTTTTAAGCGAAAGGTACTGATTATATCCAGGGTTTGAATCTGGATAGATGTTTAACAAAAAAATTAAGTGTATATTAAATTATCACTAATTGCCTTATCATAAATGTCTTTATATTATATACAGGCTGATTCCAAACTAGACGTGAATATCCTTGGAGGAAGTGTTAGTATGACTCATTTGCTGTTGTTTGGCATATTTATTGATAACCGAAAAAGAAGAGTTTCCGAGATATTTGAGTTCTGTTGATTTTTGAAAGATTTCTCACTTTAGTTCATTTTTCGTCAATTTTTTCTACTTTGACTAAATGTGATTTAATTTTGGGTTATTTTCCTCAGAAAAGTATATAATATATGTATTACAAAAGCAACAATTTTTAGATGTTGAAGAAAAATTAGTAAGATTCGAAAGAAAAATCAATTTCTAATATTCGAATTTCACAGTTTGTTGATGCCAAAATTATTTAAAAAAATTTACAAATTCCTTCTTTATTCCTTAAAGAAGTTTTAGTTAGAATGCATTCACTAGTTTCGAGTATCTTCTGATTGTCAGGTATCTGTTGATGGAGAGTACGAATCAGAAAATTTTGCCCGCACATCTGGCGTACCCCAGGGCTCGCATCTGGGGCCGTTATACTTTCTAATATATTTAAACAATATACATACAGTCTTCAGAATCTGTCGATTTCTTCTGTATGCAGACGACGTGAAGATATTTTACTCTATCAGGAAGAGAGAAGACTGCCACACCATCCAAGAGGAGCTAGATTCCTTTGCAGAATTCTGCAGCTTAAATAATCTATTTTTGAATCTCAAGAAGTATATCGTTATGTCGTTCACAAGAAATCAAATACCAATTCTTCACCATTACAAAATTGGCGATACATTACTGACCCGAGTCCCCAAGATGCGAGATCTAGGGGTAATATTCGACTCAAAGCTCGTATTCAATTTTCATGTGGAAAGTGTTGTCGGATCTGCTGGTAGGATGCTCGGATATATTTTCAGACAGTGCAAACCTTTCAGAAATACGCTGCCCCTAATGAATGTCTACTACGCATACGTTTTCAGCCGTTTAAACTTTGCTTCGGTCTGGAGCCTGCAATACAAAGTCTATATTTCACGCCTGGAAAGAATCCAAAACCGATTTCAGAAACACATTGCCTTCGGGGCCTGTTAATTGGGAATAATGAAGAGAGCGATATCCTTTCATCAGGAAATAATTGAACATAGTTTCTCTTGAAGACAGACGCAAAATTAACGACGTCATATTCATATCGAAATTACTTGGCAACTACTTGCAGGCTCCCGACATCTTGAAGGGATAGAGATCAACATTCCATCGTTCAATCTGAGACAAAGTGAATTATTTCATATTGAATTCAAGCGCACAAATTGCTCTCGAAATGGACCCCTTGTGAGAATGCTGAGATCCGCTAACGAGTCGCAAACCTTAGTTGACATATTTTACCTCTCGCCTCAAAAAATCAAATTAATTCTGAAGAATTGATACCTGAGTGCCTATTAAATGGCACTTGTCCTCTTCCCGTATGTGGTTTCCTTGCTTTCGATTTAACTCTGTTCATTCTAGATTTTTTTTTTGCCATCTCAAATACATATACCATTCGAGTTCCTATACATTACATAAAACAAAATTTATTAGTTTGTTTTTTTTTATAATTCCTGTATTTTTTTTATATTATTATAATTATTTTATATTACTGTGTTATTTTTGGGTCTTGATATTTGTTCGGTTACCTTAGTTCAGCTATTATTTTTGACGCTTAATGTATGCTCATAATGTATGTTTTATTTTAGTTTATTATCTGTAAGACCTGATTTTTGAGTGATTATTTTTGTTTGTGGACACTGTTTCTGGGTGTCATGCCTGTTTGTGTCCCTAATTCCTAAATAAATTTAAAAAAAATAAATGAATAAAAAATTGTGAATGCATAATCAAAAGGCAGCGAGAATAACTTTCAGGCGGAAAGTAACAATGGAAGAAATTATAAAAAGGGTTTCTCTGTCCTACACTTTTAGATTTCACAGTAACAAAATATTAAATGAATATCAAAATTCTAATAACAACACGAGTTTCTCAGTTTTACTATGAGTACTATGAGTCGGTGAGGCCTACTAAGGAGTGGTGCGAATTTGAAGTTCCAGAAGAAGCAGCGTTTATTTCTTGCCTAATATGACAAAAATTACTAAGACCGGATCCGATATATTGGTACCGAATCCGCGGTATAGGCTAAATGATGCCGGATTTCCGGTCCGGTTTTTCCGGATTGAAATCCCTAAGCACGTGCTTGTATAAGGAATGGTGGAGGTCATTTTGAACATAATTTATGAATACAATCGTTATCTAATGAAATTTCGAGTTTATTTGCAATAAAAAAATATTTAACTCATTATTTTTTAATTTCTTCACTTCTTCACCTTTTAAATCATACTAATTCTTTTTCAACATCGAATACAGCATAGATGATTTTTTCATACATATCATATTCTTTTCTGATAAATAATAATCCAAAATTATAATCAAATTTGGTCAACGCAGAAAAAACTGTCGCAAAATGAACTATGGTAAGAAATCTTCGAAAAATCACAAGAACTCTAATATGTCTGAAACTATTGATTTTCGGTTATCAATAAACAAAAGCAAATAAGTCATACTAACACCTCCTCCAAAATTCACGTCTAATTTGGAATCACCCTGCATATTTCTTAGAATTTGAATAAAATGCGTTCAGTGACTCAGTGTAATTCTAGATCCCTCGAATACGGAAATAATTTGACAGTGGGTTTGATCATGCCACATTTTGTATGTTACCTATAACGAGAAATGTTTCGAAAGTATTCGAAAAAATTAAGGGCTTTTATTTATTCATCAAATTCCCGAAGAAAGGGCAAAACAAAACTGGACAAATTCATTATCCCTATGAAATCTTGACAACACAACATATTTTTCTGAAGATTATATTTGTTTCTAACGTTAAGAATTAACAACAAATTAGCAAAAATGATTCCCAAATCAGTTTTTCCAATTTTTAAAAATGCCCTGCTAAGAGCATTATGAAGTAACCCGGTTTGCAATGTATTTCCAGCCGTACATTACTTTGGTTTTGAACTTTTCTCCCTAAAATAATGACATTCTTTTTTCTCAGTTAATTGTATCGTGAATTTGTCGTAGGATAGATCATTTTGTGTCGGTGCAGCAACATTCTGGAAGGTGGTGGAAGATCTAGAACTTTCAGGAAGTGTAATACAAACACATGTCAATTCTCCAAGGTCCACAGCATATCTGGCTAATCTGTTGTCGCAGAACGAGAAAATCAAGAAACTTATGGCTTTCAGTGCAGGTAGAAGGTAAAATTTATTAGAAACTATTTTGGAATTGTGTCAGAAGATGAGCAGAATTATCGCAACCATTTTTCAATGTTCAGTTCAGACCAGAAATCTGATTATAGTTGAAAATCTTTATTATTTCATGGTTCTACCACATAACTGAGGGTTGAGTAGCTAAGCAGCAGATTTTTTTTTAATATGATGCAGCCAGATTCCCGAACATTAAAGGCGGGTTTATACTACAAGTAAAATAAAATAAGAAACAAATTAAAATAAAATAAGAACTAAGGCCTAAGAAGATTGGTTTATACAGATAATCTAAAAGAAAATAACAAATAAGAATTGATCTTTCAAATCACTGCCTTTTGACAATTTTATGCAAGTTCTGTGAATTTCACTCTTTGAGCATACGCATTGTCATTTTCCAAACATAATAACATAAAATAAAAAGTAAAGATGAAAGTTGACTATCTTTAGTTGTTATTCTTATTTCATATTTTATTTTATTTCGTGTATAAACGACGTCGTTGAAATGTGCATGTTCAACTTTCTTATTTTATTTTAATTTATTTCTTATTTATTTGCTACATAAACCCGCCTTTAGTTCGCTGAATGCAATGTCGTATAGTTTTTGATTACATCTTTCAACAGTTCAATATGGTCCAAAATGACAATATCTTTTTGGAGTTCAAGAACTTACCTAAATGACAGTGTCAGAAATTGTTAGTGTAGATAACAATTTTTTTGAGAAAATAACACATTTATCAAGTCTGTGGAACGTGGTAGCCACTCAATAGGTACTCGGAAGTCCTATTCATCTTCCAGGAAATGTGGCGTCAACATATTAACGGACCTTTATTCCAAAGTGAGCAGGAGCCCCATTTTGTTGCAGCCATATATTCTGATTGGGTACATCTGCTTCGTCATCATTTGGGAACATTTCTTTCGGTGCAGGCACTGAATGAAACCGCAAAAAGTTCAAAGAACGTTCCACAAAGATTTTCGACAAAAAAGTAAGGCCTATTAAACGCCGTCCGATTATCGCAATATAAATATTCAATTTATTGCGGCGTCTTGAGTGCAATGAGGATTTCATTTTGACCTGTACCTGCCTTTGTGACGATGTAATGTCCCATTCAGGCATTAAGTGACTTCATCAGAAAATACGATAATATTTAAAACAATTGGGGTCTTCATACCAGCGTAACATTAGTTCTTTGTGAAACTGCAAATGGCGGTCTGGATCATCCCCTTTTAATTCGTGAATCAGTTAAACTTTGTAAAGATGGTGGTTCTCTTTCTTGAACAACTTCGCGATAAAATAGTGGTCCACGTTGTGCTCTCGGGTTAGGTGTATTGTAGAAAGGTGAGTTAATCTAGTTTCTTCGTTTAGCCGAAGTCGACCTTGACGAGGCAAATCATGGACGGATCCTGTTTCAGTAAATTTAGCAACCAATTTAAATTACTGTGGATATAGCAATAGGCAGTCTGTCAGGATGTTCTTGATTGAATAATTCACATGCTTCTTCATGTGTTCTCAGCTTATCACCATAGCCAACCATTGTTAATTTCTATTCGTTCCCGTTCAGTTAAACGTGCCATTTTTTTATTAACATCAAAGTTAATTGGCTTTTAATCCTTGGTTATGCCTACCTCACACACTTACTGCAATTACTCGAGTGTTGTTTTTTTAGAAGTAAAATTGAATACAGTTTTTCTTCCATGAAAGTTTCATTCTGATTTCTAACATTAAATCTGTTATTTTCGGAAAAAAAAAATTTCTACGTACCAATTTTTTACACTATAATTAAGGTAGTTTACACCGTCTAATAAAGAATAAAAACAAATTTGGAATGGTCATTTAAAAAAAATATGATATCACTCTGTAAAAAATGAATTGAAGTTCATCAAAAAGTAAAATTGACCTGTCCGAGCGGTTTGCTTCAAAACATCCAATAACGCAGTTATGAATGTTGCTCCTTACTTTATCCACACACTGTATTTTTGGTTGTAATTAAGTAACTGTGAGATATAACATTTTTGCTGAATTCGTACTCATTTTCAGAAAAATTGAATATGAAAACTACCTTCATGAATTGGGAATGACGAATGTTGTGATATATTCCGATAAACTCGTGGATTTTGGATTTGAATCACCATGCATGGAAGAAGTAGTTGCAGTTTATGCAACACCACCAAACAGTTATTCTGCCGTAACCGACCCTATTGACTTGGTATGTTTTGTTCAGATTCTGTATTGATGATATCACCTATTAGGCAACATTGTTGCGAACCTGAGATGAAGTTATTTTTGAGGAATAACATGGCCGATGGCTGTTGACTACTACGATAACGTTAAAACGGAACTACGCAATACATATACAGGGTGATTCAAAAGTACTTTAACAAACTTCAGGAGGTGATTCCTCACAATATTATATAGGTCCGGAAACGCTTCGTTTCCAAGATACAGGGAATTCATGTTTTTTTTATGTTATCTTTTTACATCCAACAGGCAAATGCCCAATTACAAGTGTAAACAGGTTACCAATACATACAGGTACATATGTATAATGCCTCAAGCCATCGTCAACCGAGAATGAACCAAACATGCACAAAAAAAGATTAGTTTCTAATAAACAAATGCAATTATTTTTTCCTAAACTGACCAATAGAAAAGAAAAACAGATCAACTAATTGTAAACCATTCAAGCTTCTACAGATGGATGTAACCGAACTATGAAAATGGTGTTGAGTATTGGAGACACTAATTTTTAATGTTAAATTTGTTCTGGTTAAAATGCGGGGTGGGTGTATTAAAGTATAACAAGGATAGCGGCTTGACCAATAACTAGTTTCTAAACAAAGACTGTACCTGAAATTTCTCTCCTCTTTCTCAAACTTATGAAGTTAAACCCAACCAGTATAGAGTTATAGTCATAATGGCGTATAGGGTAAACGTTATGATTTTGTGCGCATGTTCTGGGGAACAACGTGCTATCATTTTCCCAAATGTCTGTATTATTCGAATTTTTTTCTGAAAATGTTCTCAAATGATTAGCTTCGACTCATTGATGAATAATTCGAGATCAAATTTGCTTCTGTTCGGCTGGCCGGCCGTTGCCGCGATAACTTTAGAACGGCAAGAGATGGCGACTTGAAATTTTCACAGTTGGGGGCGCGTCCAAATGCGACGAACAAGTTCGTTAATAGGCATAATCAGTACAATGGTTTCCAAGTATTAATTTTGTTTTCTACCTATACAGATCCGATCGAATTGAAACTTGGTCGCTGGTTGTAGGACACCAACACAAAAACGACTGTGGAATTTTGTGAGGATCGTATCACTAGAAAATTCAAAGATAATTATTAAAAATATTAAATATTTATCTCACGAGAACATGAGAACGGAAAAAGATAGCGACATTCAATTTTTAGGATAGATTGCGCATCCGAATGCAACATTTGAGATTGTTAATAGGCATAATCGGTTAAACGATGTCGCTGAAATTTGATGAGAGTCTTCAAAACCCGACACAAAAACTAACTTTACAGCCAAGTTCCAAGTTTGATCACGATCGGATCTATATTGTTAGAGATCCGACCAGCATTGGGTGAGTTCAGTAGCTGGATGGGTGACCGTTAACACGATAACGTTCGGACGGAAAGAGATAGCGACTTGCAATTTTCAGGGCAGGTTGCGCATTCGAATAGGACAGTTACGTTCGTTCTTGGGCATAATCGACGAAACGGTTCCGGAGTTATACCCACCTCGAATAATATTTTATCCTATTTATGTTATGCTTGTTAACAAACTTAACCGTCGCATTTGGATGCGCAACCTACCCTGAAAATTGCGAGTCGCTATCTCGTTCCATTCGAAAGTTATCGTGGCTTCCAACTTCGAAAACTACAGACATTTAGGCAAAATGATAGCACGCTGTTCCCTAGAGCATATGAGCAAAAATACACTTCATTTTTGGTTCCACAAAACTACGCTAACAAATACATTTAGAAGCATCATATTGATCGAAAAACTTTTCATTTGATCATAACTCTCGTAACCCAAATTTTCAAAATTCCATCAATTCTTGTTAACCGCGAGTATTTCAGATAGCGGTTTTTTTGAGCTATTTAACTTTTCTAAATTTTTTTGCATGAAAGTCGTTAATTCACCTATATATAGGTACCAAATTTCCACCCAATCGGATATGCAGTTTCGATAATATTGGGAAAATAACATTTAAATGACTTCGTAATCACTAGGGGGATCTTGCTCATTCATGAAATCCATTGGCTTATCCAGACTTTAAACCTACCCTGCAAATTTCAATTATTTAAGTTCCTTTTTTCGAAAGTCGTCGTGTTGGCCGCTAGAACGGCGGACAGAATTCTATTTGACCATGGATTCTTCATCGGTAACGATATGATGAAATATGTGTTGATAATTTCCAAGTGACTTATCTTCGACAACAATGGTTTTGTTTTTTTTCTTAATATTTGGGGGAATTTTTCTGCATGCGTCATTTTCATGAGATGCACAATAGGTCAACTACGTGCCATTTATTGTTTCAGCTCCTCTATACCTGGTGTTTCACGATTTTTCAGACTAGTTGTCTGCAACACCATCTTTTACTTTTACGGTAACTAAAATACGTTTTGAATAAATCTGAAATTCCGAGTTGTTGATTGATTTCATGTATTTCGATATTTTTTATTTTTCTTTAAAAATTCTTCTTTACATTTTCGGCCATAATCTAAAGTCTTACTGAGCTTTCGCTATTAGTTTTATGACATATCTGTATTTTCCCTAATGACTCAAATTGATTTCATCTCTTTCAAGAGAACTTAAATTCCTGCCACTTAATTTGTTCGTTCTCATTATAATACATTATAGACACGCACGTAAAAAATATGATGAAAAGCCAAAACAATCGCATTAATATTTCCACAGTAGTATAACAAAATTCATATGAATAATTTTATTTGATTTTGATATAAGAAAAAAAAACTAGTGAAAGGCAGTTAGAAAACTGCCGAAATATATTTGAGGCGTTCAAACTACTGCGTGCATTCGATTCTTATAAATATCTAGCTTTTCTTGATGGGTTGCCTACCGTTTGTTCATTGTAGGTCTGCAGTAGAGGAGGTGACTTATCGATGTTGGAAATTTTAACGGAATCTGAAGATACTTTACAAGGAAGGAATAGAGTAACGAAAATACTCGAGGAGCAGAGGAAAACCCTCAAATTCGCAATGTCGAGGCCACAGGAAAGTATTACATTGATATTTTAGTATACTATTTACAATAGGCCGAGATCGGTTATACATTTTATTACTGAAATCAAATAAAGCCAATTATTCTTGTAGTAAGATTTAATTAACTTAATTAATTTAAATTAACTGAGAATGAGAAAACAAAGAATTATAAGTGGGAAGGTTTAACGGGTAATTCCGCAAAAGGAGCAGATCTGCTCCTTTTGCGGAATTACCCGTTAAACCTTCCCACTTATATATATATTACTCCGCATGATCCATATTTCTATGTTACAAAGGATTATTATCATCTGTCAAATGAAGGACCTTATTCCCACCAGCTCTTGATAGCCTAGGAGGTTCTGTATAATCATCTCGAATGGACGTAGTAGTTATTGAAAGTATAGATATCCATCTTTCATTTGAAGGATCCTAATTGAAGTTTCGTATTAATCATAATAATCCTATTTTACCCTTCTTAAACAGATTCAAGTTGTTTTGTATGAAACTCATTCCGAGCTGGATGTAGAGAACTGTGACATGGTCAAGACAACACTGAACGAAATCAACAGATTAGCAAAGCTACACCATGCCTCGTTACAAGGATTAATAAGCCCAGATTACATGTCGGGAATGCAAATGGTGAGATTCGTATTTTATAGATTAGGGCAAAACTGAATCGAGATTTTTTTCTGCAATAGCCTTCAGAATTACTGAAGGAGATAAACAATAATGAAGAACAGGAAAAACAAGAGCTGGATGAAAAGAGTGAGAACCAGTGCAATCCAGAGGACAAATATTCTATAAACATTCCAAATATTATTGGAGACGTCCACAGTGAAAGATATGATGATCTCAAAAATGTGCACGTGAGTTCATTATGTAAATGAATAAAGTTTTTTTTATTATCATAGTTTATTAGCAATCAAAATACATTATTTCTATAAGATATCCTGCTGTCTATAAGAGCATTGTGCCCTCAAGGAATTTTAACAGGTCTTCTCCATTGAGAGAACCCCTCCAACCTACTTCATGTCTACTGGCCAGCTCCTTTTGAGTCTTGTACAGTTCGAAGATTGGATTATTAGATGTAGTATGTGATTTACATGAGCCTCAAGCTTGATATGGTGTTTTTTACTTGTTTTTTCCTTTAATGACATCCTTCACATAAGGAATGTAGAGTTATATTTGTCACGTACCAAGAAGCATTGGTTATTATTCTCAAAATTTTTGACTGACTTCTTTGTATTATGGCTATATTCACTTGAACATCCCCAGAGCTCAATTCCATACACCCATATGACTTTTGAAATCGTTTTGTGTAAAAGAATCTTATTTTCTAGTGAAAGCTTAGATTTCATACGTCGGTTGAGCTATTTAATTTTTTTTTAGATCTATTTTTTCCTTTTTAGGTGCTCTTGTTCCTTGGAACAGAGTGCTTATCAATTTGCCCAAATGTCTGTAATTTTCGAAATTTTGGATGAAAATGGTCCTAAACGATTTGGTTCCACTCGCTGATCAAGAATTCGTGGTAAAAATCGATTCTGTCCGGCTATTAACACGATAACTCTCTCGGGTTCTAGGTTTTTTTTTTTAAAGATTTTTCGCATTTGGAAATAAAATTGCAACCGCAATAACCGATTTGGCGCAGGCGAAGTTGCGTGGGACAGCTAGAATATTATTCCATATATACTAATTGAAATTGAGTCATGGCAACCGATTACTTTAGTTTTTGACAGCAGGTGAATAAAAATTAACAAATTAATTCAAATTAAATTCAGATGCGACTTACAATTCCAACGATTGCAAGACATCTAGATTATTTAAAATATTTCTTGTGAGCTTCAGTATCGATAATAGTATCATTTAAAAAAAAATTGCTTCAGTGCTTGAACCATTTTTTGTGCAATTTTTTTTAAATTTTCTATGTGTACGGTTCTCATAAAATTCTACACAGGTCTTTATGCCTATATTCTACAACCAATTACGAAGCTTCAATCCGATTGAACCTATATTTTTAGAGTTATCGAGGAAATAATATTCCAGGTGGGTATAACTCCGGAAACCGTTGGACCGATTATGCTCAAAAACGAACATAACTCTCCCATCTGGATGCGCAACCTACCCTGAACTTTGCAAGTTCCTATCTCCTTTCGTTCGAAAGTTATCGAGGCAACGGTAACCCATCCATCTACTCAAGTCACACAAGGCTGCTCGGATCTCCAACAATATAGATCCGATCGTGTTCAAACTTGGAACTTTTCAGCAGAGTTAGGTTTTTAAGGCTGAGCGATGTCGGACGAATAGCTTCTGATATATAGAATTTTTTTTAACGATATTCAATGATTTTTTAAAAATTTTCTAGTGATATGATCCTCACAAAATTTTTCAAGAATTTTCACATCGATATTCTACAATTAATAACCATGTTTAAATTGGATCGGTTCAGTATTTTTCGAGTTATTGAGGAAATAACAACCAAACTTCAGATGGGTATGACTCCACAACCGTTTAGCCGATTATGCCTATAAAGAAACTCAAATATCCCATGTGATGCACAACCAATATAACCTGAAAATTTCAAGTTGCTATCTCTTTCCGTTCTCAGGTCATCGGGACATAAATAATATTTTTTGATATTTTTTTTACATTTTCTAGTAATACGATTGTCACAAAATTCCACATACGTGTTTGGGTTTGTATTCTACAACTACTCACCAAGTTTCAATTTGATCGGACCTGTATTGATTAAAAACAAAATTATTACCCAGAAACCGTTGGGCCGATTATGCCCATTAACGAAGTTGTCCGTCGTATTGGGATGCGCCACCTACCCTGGAAATTTCAAGTCGCTATCTCTTTCCGTTCTCAAGTTATCGTGGTAACGGACGGCCGGTCGGACAGAATCAAATTTGACTTCGAATTCTTCATCAGTGAGTCGAACTCAATCGTTTGAGACCATTTTCGGCAAAAAACGAAAATTACAGACATTTGGGCAAAATGGTACGGCGATGTTCCCCAGAACATACGCGCAAAAAGTGGAATGCTTTGTGGACAGGCGCTTTGGCGCTCTTGTCAAACTACTAGCGAGTAATTGATCAAACTTTGACAAATCATATCTCCGAAAGTATTGGTTTCTCAGAGTTGGGAATGATATCAATGGATTCTGATGATAGAACTGCATCAGAAAAAATTAAATTCAAAGCGTAGGTCTAACACTCAGCTCATATGTTGGATTTACATACTTCAGCAAATTATAATAAGGAGGAGGTTACACGGTCAATCTGGTATCAATCTGGCATCAATCTGACATCATTATGGACTATCAGTCTACGCCTATACATTGGTCGCGTTCAGCAGAAAGATCGGTAGCATGAACCGCTCCGCTACCGATAGGTAGTGGTATCGTAATCTGCCGAACGGACAGCTCTAAATCACAGATGTTTGGAGTTCAGGTTAGGTGATTCGAATTTTCTTTGATTACCTACCTGTCACAAAAAGAAATATTCAATCATGAATCCAAATATCATTTCATTTCTCTTCGAAGATGATAATATTACGGCTAACATAAGAAGTGAACTTGTTAAATTATAAGCTCAACCTCTGCCTTCATTGGAAGATGGAAACAGAGAAATTGTTCCCAGGAATCAGAATTTTTATGAAGAGACAATTCCTCAATATATGGGTGATTTATTCAAAGACCATTTTTGAATTTCTCGAAATGCAGGTAATTCTTTCCGTCGAAAATATATGTCCAGTATCCATTTTTTCGCTCCTTTTTTTAAAATAAATGTCACAACTGTCAAACTTACAACATGTTACCGATACTGAGCAGAAAAAATCAACGCTCCTTAAAATGACAACCGCTACTCAAGATGTTCCAAAGTGAGAGTACCGTTCGGCAGAAAAATCATCGAAATGTGACAACTGTTCCGCAACTGTTGGTTCTGCTGAACGCGACCAATCAGTTTCCCGTCAATCTGACATGTATCCATGATTGATGTCAGATTGGCCGTGTAACCTCCGTCATAGGGTATTCTATGAAATCATAAAATTACGATTCATTATGAAAAATCATATCTCCGAAAGTATTGGTTTGTTGGAATTGAGAATGATATCAATGGATGATTCTTATGATGAAACAGCATCTTAAAAAAATGAATTTGAAATTTGTAATGTAAAAAATCCTTTTTTCGTTACTCCGAAACCACCAGGCCCCACAACGAAATTAACCGAGATATTTGTCTCTCAAACCTACTCTGATAATTCCAACTGTCTATCTCATTCCGTTCGAGAGTTATCGTGTTAACGGACAGCCGGACTGAATCGATATTGACCACGGATTCTTGATCAGTGAGTCAAACCGAAACGTTTAAGACCATTTTCAGTCAAAAATTCGAAAATTACAGACATTTGGGCAAAATGATAGCACGCTGTTCCCCAGAATCTATGGTTGTAATGTACAACTCAAAGAATCACCCTGTATAGATCTATAACTCTAAGGAAAAATGAAGATTTTCTGGGAACTGCATGACTCGATAGTGGGGGTATCCCAGTAAAAATTCCACCCGTTCCTATGAATTTCATTTAAAATCAATATTATATTGGCCTCTGAGTAATATTCTCAGATGAAGTTACCTTCGTAAATATATTATCCGTGTCTATATTATAAATTATTTTCTAATTATGATGAATCTTTGATAAATAACAATAGATGAAGTTACTATGCTGAAGTCACGAAATGATCAATGGTATACCTATGTAATTGTTTGTTTGTAATCATAACACGTATTCTATGTGAGCAAAAATCTACCCGGTGAAATTTAATTTCCTTTCAATCAACGAGTGCACTAAAACTGCTGACGCCATTGCATTGCTAATATAATATTTGTTTATTTATTCTTTATGTCGTTAAAGAAAACAATATTTCTTTATGTTACACCAGTGATGATTATTCCTCATCAGAATATACCTAATATGTCCATTTTATTTCTACATCTACTGCTTTCTTTCATTTGGACAATGATTTCTGATATGTAGCGCAAATTTCAAATTTTTAAATTATTGAGTAACTCTTCAATTGTTTAACATGGACTATGTAACAAAATGAATAGATATATGATGTTCTTCGCAAATCTTACTGTGGATTGCTGTTGACCTTCGAATCAGTGCAATTCTATGTTGGATTTGGGTTAATTTTTTTATGAAACCATCGAATCTAATATGAAATTTTTTTTGGAAATTGATCTTTTTGGTCAGAGAAATGAGGATTATCCGAAAAATGAATAAGAATCGTGCTCATTACACCGATTACTACTCACCAAGTTTCAATTCGATCGGATTAATATTGGTTGAAAACAAAATTATTACTCGGAAACCATTGGGCCGATTATGCCCATTAACGGACTTGTCCGTCGTATTGGGATGCGCCACCTATCCTGAAAATTTCAAGCCGCTAGCTCTTTCCGTTCTCAAGTTATCGTGGCAACGGCTGGCCGAACAGAATCAAATTTGACCCCGAATTCTTCATCGGGGAGTCGAACCTAATCGTTTGATACCATTTTCAGCAAAAAATTCGAAAATTACAGGCATTTTGGGCAAAATAATAACGCAATGTTCCCCAGAACATACGCGCAAAAACTCTTTTTTTAAGGCTTGTTAGCGCATCTTTAATTAAAAAAGCACCAGCGACTACTATCACATCGTCTGCATCCATGTCGCCGAACACGCAAACACTGATACGGGTGGGAATACCGCAAACTCTCCAAACAGCCCGCACAATGTTTGTTGCAGCGCGCGCGGTTTGTTTGGTTCGTTCTCAGTGTTCTGTTGCAAGTGAATACGCACCTTTAGGCATTCGAAATCTGGAACTTGGCCCACTCGTCTGAGCTGACTTCCCGTGTTTTCTAGACAAAAGATTTCAGCAGAGATGGATGGGTTCCGCAGTTTTACTTATTGCCAGTGAAAATGGATACCACGATTCTATGTCTTTTACATGAAGTTTGCTATGAATCGCTCTAGAGTGGTCGACCTTTCACAAGAAATTCCACTCTCGGATAAAGCAAAGTTATCTTTCAAGGTATCCACATGGCAACGACCAACCCCGGTGGTCCTTTGTTGAGAAGAAACCTAATAAAAATTTCTTAAAATGTAACGTCATGATACGTATTTTTGGGATGTAAACAAAATCAAAAACAAAAATTATTTTCATCGACAGATAATTCCTCAGAAGTGCTGTATTGAAATAAATTTCTAGTTGCGATATTTATGATTTTTTGATATGATTTATTCCTGATCTTTATTTTAGTATGCTTCGATTTCTTATCTTGGATTTTCCTCAGCTTATTCGCATCATTGTCCATTTTATCCTTTATTTCTCTATTCTCCTAGAAAACTCTCTTCATGGGAGTGCTTGTTAAAAACATCCGAATGCTACTTGTTTTTATTACTCTTTGTTATATTTGTGAGTGAGGACGGCAAGACTTGTAGGATATTACACTTGTGGAAATGATTTATTGCTGGGGTAATGAGGGTTTGAGTAGCTCGTATTGACTGGATGGATCATCTCGAAATAATAAAACAAATAAAATTTATGAAATAATGCATAGAATAGACTCAAAATACAACAGAAAAATACTTAATTTGATGGCAAGTTTTAGCACTTGTTCATAACGATGTTTAACTAAACTTACATGTTCTTTTCTCCGCCATACGCGTGCTACTGAACCGGCCAGCGGTAGCTATTTTCGCCCACATTGTGCGTTCCCGCTAGCTCCCATTCCCCCACTCCTGTCTAGTAGTAAAATCTTTTCAGTAAAAAAAGGTTACTGTAGTATTTGAAGAAAGAACTTTAAAATTTTGTTTCAAAATTTCCAATATACCATTAAAACACAAATATTATATGAACGAAAATTGTTTAAAGGTGCCTGAAACGGACTTATTTGATACTCCGGAGCTTCCATGCCTGTGCCCTGAAGAAATGAACTGCAAAATGGAGAATGGTTGTTACCTGGCGCTCATACAAAGAAAGGTTTTAGCAGTAGATTGTGAGTTTGAATAAGCCCATTGACTCGCTATTTCTTCAGCAAGTACTAAAGCTCGATAACAAATACATGATCCAAATGGCAGAGCAAAGAGGTTTATTTGGAAGCAACAATAGTAATACATTGAAACAAAAAGGATCAAAGCAAAGTAGGAAGAAGCAACAAACTATGAAACAAGAAATAAAACAGAAAAGAACGAGAAAAAGACTGAAAGATTTTGAGGTAAACTATTTATCAATATACAAAATCACACAGCAGCAATTGTTCTACTCCCTTAAAAGCAGTGACTCGTTTTAGTCACTCATATTCTAATCTCTCGTTCTGTTTGATGTGCTACGGATATTTCAATATTTTTGAAAGAAATAAAATTCGACCGGGTTCGAGTAAAGCCCAGATTATTATTATTGGTTAAGGGGTACTGCGAATGATATATTGTGGCCCCCTTTTCGAGAGCAGTCCCAGAGTACTGATGAACTTCAGTATATAGGACGTCTTCGTATTAATTATTATTATTAGAACGGGGCTTAGAGTTGTAGATTAGATTATGGGGAGGGGAAGGGCGGTAAGGCCATGTAGACCTCGCAAACACGTCAAGTATCATAGGGAACCTTTCCAATGTTCCGCAGATTATAATTCACAGTATATTCTAGTTTGAGTTCACTATGGACTTAGGAACACAACAAAAATAACCACGCTTGTCCACTACAGCACTGTAGTGGAAAAGAGTGTAGTTACTTTTGTAGAGTGTATAATTCACAGGACAGTGTCCCGAAGTGCACCCGTCAATTTACTCAGTTCTAATTTGCTGAGAGAGAACGTTTTTGCTCCAGCTCGTCAAGTAGGAGAGGAATAACTTGGACTGTCTCTGACCCCTGACCGTTAGACAGAACGCTAGCTCCCTTTTTCTTCCCATTTCTTTACTGCCATTGACTGATGGCTGCCTGAGAAACCACAAAATGGCTCTGGGCCAATGAAGGGGGTGGCCGCCCTTTGACAGCTGATCTGCCGTTTCGTTACTATGCACCACAGAGTGACCAAGCACCCATATAAGGTTGACCTGATTGTGGTGTGGCTTGGTCCAGCCCTTCAGAACGGCGACCTATAAGATCTTTTGTTCTATTAACTTACTTATTCAATCGCTGGCCAGCTCTAGATATTTGCAAACTATTTGTAAGGCCGTTTCCGTTTCCTATCCACATAGCTAACATTATTCGTCTGCTGACTTGCCCATGCGGCACAAGTTGTTCCGACATTGCCCTGTCAGCAGTCCCAGCAATAACTGAAGCTCGGCTCGTGGCAGCTGCAGGAGTTTTTTGGTATAGGATGGTGAGAAATCCTCGAATCTTTTTGCCTGTGCAAGAAGATTCGTGGAAGGAAGGTATATCTCCATTTCTTATGAATTCATTGCTGAAGCACTCCTTTTGTTGGATCCAAATGGCAAGGCATTATGCTGTTCTTTTCAGAAGTATCTTCCTAATCTCAGGCAATGTTCATGGCAAAAGGATGGTGGCAGGACCATATAAACTGCTCGCGACAAGGTCCAGCAGGTGATATGGAAGACGAAACAGCCAGCCATGTCCTAATCAAATGCGAGGCTTTGTCTGGCGTAGAACTAACATATTCGGCTGTGTTGACGAATATAACTTATTTCCACAGGAGAATTTAATTAACATCCTACCCAAAAATGCCACAAGCCAAGATCAGCACTTGAAATCCAATTCAGTCCCGTTAAAAACACCAGGTCATTCCTCTGCACAGAGAAACACGGTACTTTAGTTATGGCTATTTCAAGAAAATATAAATTACTGCTTTTTAAATCACGGAATATTGCACCGTTTCCAAACTAATCCTGGATTAGTGGTACTGAACTTCTTTCGGGGATATGTAGTGTTGTTATGACTACACGTACATGGCCGCTAAATGTCCTCAGTGCTCTCATAATCAGGGCCGGTGCTGCTAAAGTTGGCGCCTGAAGCAAGGAATGGTCAGGCACCCCTACCAATGCAATATGAAAAGTCGGCCGGCGAACTGTAGCCCAGGAAAGTTAGTGCTAAAATAGGGTCTAGCCCTTGGCCTAGAGCCAAGTAGCCAGTCGCCGACTCCTCTTTGGATGGAAGGAATGCCAAAAATGACAACATATTCCCGATGAAACGCGGGAAGGGCAATCAGTAAACCATGATCTATAGTCCTAACAACAGCAAGCTATCCTTAGATGGACCACGAAACTTCTTTCTCCATGCCTTCAGCGGCTATGACACGACCTCTTCGTTTTTCCGACAAGGCAAGGTCAAATTCTTCAAAACTCTTGCCAAAAATCCTGATCTCCTAAGTATTATCTCGATTTTCCTCGACCACAAAGCCAGTCCTGACCAGGTTGCTGATTATGAAGTGAAATTCACTGCAGCAGTTTTCTCAGGTAACAGTCTCTCAACCAACTAAGATTTCAACTCTTACAGAGGGCCCTCTGTAAAAATACAGCCGCTCACCAACATTTGTTCAGGGCGTTTTTGCTGGTGGAGATGTGGAGGGACCGAGATATGAATGCAGAGCAATGGGGATAGAAATCCGCTCCAGGTCGTTTGATTGTCCAAAACACTCGTCCTCCAGAACCCGATACATTATTACTCAATTACCCTCTCCTGAAAATCAGGGTGCAAAAATTCATGCTCCTGCCTTAAAGTCGGGGTCAAGTGCTCAGCCATTTGCGCCCAATGCAAGGGGTATGCAGCCTGAATTCAGTCGGTGAGCACCATGACATAACTATGGACTCCTCTGAACTCCCCAGTATTCCGAAGACAAATGATCTGGAGACAGAATAAGGATCAGCATTGGAAGAGGAGGAAGAGCAGCAAGAACTGGAGTATGAAGAACAGTTCCCTGAACAACTTTTGTTCTGCCTACAGGATCTACTGAGACGAGGTACTGGCAAAAAAAGCCACAATTCCCTCACAATTGTAGCATCCATGTAAATAACTCCTTGTTAATTGCAAAGACTTTTTTTTATTAGTTAAAATATATACTTTGATATTTTGGGCAACTCTCTCATTTTTTCTTGCCTGTTCTATTTTCTGGGATTGTCTTGTAAGTCATTAATGAATGATGGTTACCTCTAAATCAGAGCTTGATATAATGACTTCTTAAGTTTAAATTGTTATATAAGTTTACTAAATGTAATATTTCTTGAAAAAAAAATGTCTGAAAGTGAGAAGTTTTGAGTTAAGACGAAATTTCCTGCGTTGGACTGCCTTAGCGGAAATATGGCTCTACGAACTTTTTCTGTTTAGAATTCATATCTCAGCACTGAATTTTCAATTGGTGAAGTCGTTTTAGACCTAAAAGCGGATTGTCAACTTTTGAGCTAAGTTTGTAAAAATGGCTCATCTTTGACGGGTGATTGCGGCTGAACTGCTAAACTGCTCTCGATGTTTTGAACGCCATTGGACGCTAAATATAATCTTTCTTAAAAGGGAAAAGAAACAAATTTTCTCTAGGATGCGTATTCTTTGAGTTATTTATATAACTCAACTCGCTTTTTTTATTATTCTTTATATAACTCATATCGCTTATGCGATATACTGAAAAAAGTGCGGAAATTTCGCGGTTTTTAGGCTGTCAAATCTGAAGCAGAACCTATAAACCGTCGCAAACTCAGATACTTGTTATGCAGGACCCCCAGAAGGGGCTAAAACGATTTCCAGCTCCGGAGCAATTTTAAGGGGTTAGAGCTCTAATTTGCCTGGGCTACTGAGCCAAAATGCCTCCCCCAGAAAGTTGGCGCCTGAAACAGTTGCTTCACTGTTTCACCATCAGCGCCGGTCCTTCTCATAATAATTGTTTATAGATCTGGCTATAGAACGTAACTCTTACTATGATATTTTTGCAGGAATATTGAAATATCCGTAAGCTTTGTTGTTTTATTCATGAGGCCCAGAAACTAAATGAACATACATATGTTACATATACTTTAATTCAGTTTCTCTAAAAGGACCTATGATATCTTTGACACATCAACAGAACATAAAACCTTCATATCACAAATGTCAGAATGGATTATTGCAAATGGTATTAGTAAGTAGGTTTTTCTTCATTTTATAATTTTTAGATGGAAAGAATCGCAGCTCCAACCCACTCATTTTTGCGACATGTCACGGTAACGTGTCACGAATGTCAGCGATGCCGACAAATACAAGAAGACCTGAAAAAACCGCAGCCTCATCCTTATAGGAAATGGTGGACGGAGACCACTCATTACCTATCGACAATAAGAAGTAGTCTAATAAAAAAGAATCTTTTGCCGCCAGCTCGTACAGCTCCCGCCCTTTCTGCCAAAAACATCGTTAATCGTTTCGTTCATTCCTCGTGTCGGTTGGACGAGGTTGTTGCCAAACATAACTCGTCCTCTTCCATTCCAATACTTCCGAAATTGAAGCTGACGAGAGAAAAAACAAGACAGAAAGTTCCACTTGTTATTCCTATTACACTAGTTTCATTCCCACATAGTTACTGTACGAATCATCCCCCTCACTTATGCGGCGCCACAAGTTGATAAGTGTAGGTACGTGATGAAAAATCGAATTTATGTACATGTTGTGTTCGACAATTTTATGATATTTATTGCAATATAATTTACATATACTTGAGAAATGATTCCTTGTTTTTTTTTTTCCTCGAATAAGTGAGTCATTGGCCAACACTAAACAAAATTTGTGTACTATTTAGAATAGTTACTTATGTACCAAGGAAGAAAAACTGCCTATTATAGTCGAGTCTGCAAATTGCTATCCGAGGTGGTATCGAGGATTGCAAGCAGGCGAGACAATAGGCAGTTCTTCGTCGAGGTGCATATTAAATATTTTCTTCAACCTCTACATATTTTATGAATTTTGGACATCTTAAATAATTTCACAATAGCAAATGTTAGACACAAAGGAAATTACACATACACTTCAATACACGAAAATGTTTGTATTGAACTGTATCATGCCATATATCCATAGTGACCACAGCACTGACAGGTATTCAAACACACACCTATGTTTGTATTGTACCGTATCATGCCGTATTGATAGCGGTGACCACAGCGGACGAGAAAATGATTTTTCGGACGAAAAAGTAATTTTTCATTCAATAATAGTCGATTATACGGCCCCAAATTAGTATGTAAAACGTCACGTTTTATAGAGGTCGACCAAAAAAGTATATTATGTATACAGGGTTACAGGGTAAGTCGTACTGAATATTGAAGGACGTTATTATTCAAGTCATTTCTTATTAATCTGGTCTTATAATATGTGCTTCGAAATGTCACCGTTATTGAGATATTGAATTTTAAAGATTTTTTTGAAATCCCTAATTTTTTGGATTTTTTATCGTTTTTTTCTAGGATTAGAGCTCCTAGGGTCCGTTTTTTGATCATTCCAGGTAGAGAGGGTGTCAATAGATAAAAATCATGAACAAAAACTGAACCTACTACTAACAGCATAAAAAGACTGCTTGGCAAAGATTAGAATTGAAGAATTTTCATGGAATGTTTTTAACTTTGAAGCGCTTTTCTTAAAGAACAATGTATGGAAGTTATTCTGCAGATGCTTTTAAAAACTTCTTCGTCTCTTCAGCTGTTCAAATAGGTATAATACTTGCTATGAAATAGGCAAAACATTGGCGAAATTACAGTTAAGGTAGTAGAGGGTACATTTTTAGTTTGAGGTAAAAGAAGCTAGTAATACGTAAATAAAACAAGAAGAAATAGAACAATATTCTTATAACTCTTGTTAACATGGCCACCGTCATTTCTCACACAAATTCTCATTCGTTTCCTTAAATTACTTTTCACAACATGAGTTTGCTGGCTCCGCCTCATTTCCTCATCTGCATCAATAATAATCATCTGTCTCAGAATATCGAAATTTGCAATTGGCGTCATTTGGTCGTACACTAGGCTTTTCATATGACCACATACATAAAAATCCACCGGCGTTAAATCGGGGCTCTTCGCCGGCCATGCTGTGGGTCCGCCTCTTCCAATCCATTTATTTGGGTACTTCTCGTCCAGACATGCTCGAATACTTCTTCTGTAGTGCACTGGGCAGCCATAAGTCGAAAGAACATGTCTCGTCTCACTGTAATATGCAAGTCTTCTAATAAAGCGGGTAACTCCTCCGTCAAGAAGTTTTCATATGTTTCGCCATCCAAATTATCGGGCAGGAAGTATGGCCCTATCAAGTAATTTGATATGATGGCCATCCACGCGTTCAGACTGAATCTTCTTTGTGACACTTTTTTTCTTTGGGTTACCACGCGCTTTGGGAGCCCAATAATGGGCGTTATGATAATTTGTGATGCCGTCTTTATGAAATTACGACTCATGTGGACACATGATTTTCTCTAAAAAAACTGGATCTTCAATATCGGCAGAGAGCATGAATCTGCAGAAGTCTAGTCGCCTCAACGGATCCCCTTCTTCAATTACTTGCACTGACGTGTAGTAGTAAGGGTATTGCCCAGAAGTGTACATTACGAACCATAATTTCCACTGGGAAATACCAAGCCCTCGATGGAAATGAATACCATCTTCAATTAATAGGCACACAGAACCTTCTTCAGGCAAAGTTCTGTTGTGAAAAATGATTTTAAAAAAGTATGATAATTTGTATAAGAAATGGCGGCGGCCATGTCGAACAAGAGATATAAAAATATTGTTCTGCATTTTTTTGTTTTATTTACGTATTATTAGCTTATTTTACCTCAAACTAAACATGTACCCTCTACTACCTTAACTGTAATTTTGTCAATGTTTGGCCTATTTAATAGTAAGTGTTGTGCCTTTTTGAACAGCTGAAGAGACGAAGAAGTTTTTAAAAGCATCTGCAGAATAACTTCCATACATTATTTTTTAAGAAAAGCGCTTCAAAATTAAAAACATTCAGTGAAAACTCTTCAATTCTAACCTTTGACAAGCATTTTTTTGAGCTGTTAGTAGTAGATGCAGTTTTTGTTGATCATTTTTATTAATTGACATCCCCTCTAACTAGATACATCAAAAAAACGGACACTAGGGGCTCTAATCGTAGAAAAAATCGATAAAAAATCCAAAAAATGAGGGATTTAAAAAATTTTTTAAATTCAATATCTCAATAAGGGTGAAATTTCGGATAACATATTATAGGACCAAATTCATCAGAAATGACCTGAATAATATGAATATCGTCCATCAATATTCAGTACGACTCACCCTGTAACCCTGTATAATATGTAATAAGAATTTTTATGTATATTATTATAAGAAAAAGAAACAGATTGGGAAAGCATTGGGGCCTGATGCTTTGTCACGCTTATTTAAATTTATAGCCCGAGTGGTCACCCATGCAGGTACAGGAAAAAAATAATATTTCCAAGAATTTGGGTCGAAAATAAACAATACTGTATCTGTAACGTAAGGACCCATTCAAATACATACATTCATTCTTGGTTCAAAAATGTAGGTACAGTACTGTGTCTGCGGTGGCGTAAGGTCCCATTCGAACACATACATTCACTGTTGGTTCGAAAATGAATAGCGCTGTGTTTGTGATGGCGTAAGATCTCCGATCAGATACATACATTCACTGTTGGGTCAAAATCAAAAAGTGCTGTGTTCGTGGTGGCGTAAGTTCCCATTCGTATTCCTACATTTATTGTTGGGTCGAAAATAAGTATTACTTTATTAGTGGCGGCATAAGGTCACGAATCAATTCAATCACACGGTTGTTCCATGAGGAACTATTGATTGACATTTTATAAAATAATTACTCCTATACGGAGTAATTTTTTTAATATCTAATAATATGTAAAAATACTCACGTTTCACGTAATTTTATGTGATACTAGCTGGTCCGGCGAACTTCGTACCGCCTAACTTAATAAAAAAAAAATGTTCGGTATGAATGAAATTTTATTATTATTTTCGATTAATTGCACATGATGTTGCTTACTTACAAAACAGAGATTTCCTGAAATACTGGCAATTTATAAGGTTGTAAGGTCATAAGGTTGAAAGAAAAACATCCTGTATGACAATTTCGGACAAATACATTATGAGAATCCTTCCAAGGTGCCTATTTAGTTAATGCTTTGTTTGTGGCACAAATCAATTCAATCGCGTACAATTATGCAGTAATATAAAGAACACCTTGTATAGTAATGGTTTATGTTCACTGATGTATGCCTCGAAAGTATAATTTTTAACACAATTGAAAATTTCGGACAAATACATTATGAGAATCCATTCAAGGTACCTATTTAGTTAACGCTTTGTTTGTGGCACAAATCACTTCAATCGCGTACAATTGTGCCGTGTGAAAAAGAACACTCTGTATGGCAATGGTTTAATTTCAATAATGTATGCCTCGAAAGTATAATTTTTAACAGAATTGAATGAAATTGTACGATTGGCACGAAAAGCAGCAAGATGCAATTGATGTTAAAAGAAAAACACCCTGTATGAAAATTTCGGTCAAATACGACGTTAAGAGAATTACACCGTGCAGGAAAATTTCAGACAAATACATTATGAGAATCCATCTAAGGTAACTATTTAGTTAAGGCTTTGTTTGTGGCACAAATCACTTCAATAGCTTTCAATTGTGCCGTGAGAAAAAGAACTGTACTCTGTAATAGTTTATTTTCAATGATGTATGCCTCGAAAGTAAATTTTTTAACACAATTGAATGAAATTGTACGACTATGGCGTGAAAAAGAGCAAGTTGCCATTGACGTTAAAAGAAGAACACCCTGTAGACATTTTTATATTTATTCGCCTTTTAAACCTTTCCTGGACTTCCACAAATAATTCAAGACCAAAATTAGCCAAATCGGTCCAGCCGTTCTCGAGTTTTAGCGAGACTAATGAACAGCAATTCATTTTTATATATATAGAGCTGACCCGGCAGCCTTCGTACTGCCTCCTCAAGGCCTACCCAACGCTAACGCCTACTCCAACTCCAACACTAACTCCAATGCCAACTCCAACACCAACTCTAACCCCAACTACAACGCCAACTCCAATACTAACGCCAACCCCAACACCTACTTCAACGCCAACTCAAACTCCAACTCCTTGTCCACCTCCATCTCCACCTCCAACTCCAATCCAACTACAACTACAACGCCAACTCCATAACCAACGCCAACCACAATGCCTACTCCAACTTCAACTGCAACTCCAACCCCAACGCCAAAGCCAACTCAAACTCCAACTACATTTCCACCTCCATCTCCATTTCCATCTCCAACTCCACCTCCAACTCCAATCCAACTACAACTACAACGCCAACTCCATAACCAACGCCAACCACAATGCCTACTCCAACTTCAACTTCAACTCCAACCCCAACGCCAACTCCAACACCAACTCTTACCCCAACTACAACGCCAACTCCAATCCTAACGCCAACCACAACGCCAACTTCAACGCCAACTCAAACTCCAACTCCATTTCCACCTTCATCTCCACCTCCAACTCCAATCCAACTACAACTCCAACTACAACGCCAACTCCATAACCAACGCCAACTCCATAACCAACGCCAACCACAATGCCTACTCCAACTTCAACTTCAACTCCAACCCCAACGCCACTCGAACACCAACTCTTACCCCAACTACAACGCCAACTCCAATCCTAACGCCAACCACAACGCCAACTTCAACGCCAACTCAAACTCCAACTGCACCTCACCTCCATCTCCACCTCCAACTCCAATCCAACTACAACTCCAATCCAACTACAACTCCAATCCAACTACAACTCCAACCCCAACGTCAACTTTATTGAATAAAGTTCAAATTGACTCTACATTTTAGTTAGAAAACGTTTGTATGAAAAAAAGAAAAGGGCTGTTTTTAGGGTTTTCCCGGCAATTATTCGAAATTTTCTCCCCGTAAAAACCATCCTTGGACTTCAACGAACATTAAAAAAAGAATTAGCAAAATTGGTCCAGGCACTGCTGAGTTATGCGCTTACCAACACATTTTGCGATTAATTTTTATATTATTATAGATTGACTTAATTCCATCCATAACCTTTTTCTCAAAGTTATTATTTCGATACTCTTTGTTTAAGTATATATTTCCTTTTCCCAGTACACCCCGTATCTTTATCAATGTAGGTGATTCGAATCCAGGCACGGGCCTAAGGAGGGAGATGGGGGGGGGGATGATCCCCCCCAATGTTGAAGGGAGTTGGCAAAACAGTTGGAAAATTTTCGAAGGAGTTGGAAAAAAATTCGAAGCAGTTGAAAAAATTTCAATGGAGTTGGGATATTTCCGAAATATAATTGTAATGAAATGTGAAGGAATTTGACCACCTGACCGGATGAATGCAAAGCACGCAGATAATAGGGACGGGATAACATGGAATAACACCGTGTACCGTTATACACATTCCTGTTGCCGTAAATTCAATAAACAATAGTTTTCGGCACAATGTGTGTAGCCGGCAAAAATGATATTTATTATCTTTTGCGTTATCCCAAAGCGGGTAGTCATAAAACAAACCTTCTGGTACCAATTTGAGCTGTTTCTCACTGTCGAGTGGCATTTTAAAAAGCTTTTATTTCTATTGTTTTTAGCAGCGTAAATATGTAAGTACGCAGTTTGCTCCTTTATTTTGATAATTTTTATTAATCTTGTTAATTAAAAATAGATAAGTTTGAATTTCGGAAAACACGTTCCCGATTTAAAAAAATTAAGGCTTAGTTATGGTAGAAACTATTTTTTCGAATTTAAAAGTTTGTCCCGCTAATTATCTGGGCACTTCCATACATACATCGATGTTTCCAAATGAATAATGGATATTCAAGAGTAGAAGCACTATTTAAACTCAAAACTGGTCGTGCAAGAGTCGGTATTGTATAGGTGTTCGTCAGAGATAAAATATCACTTGCAAGTGCACTGAGAAAACGTATATTGCCACATGTTAAGGTGATATCAACTTTGATGATTTTATCCCCATATGTGTCAGAAATGCATATTTTAATGAATCTCACTTCAGTTCATCATTCAAATTATAAATAGATATTAATATATATATAAATTAAAATATAACGTCCAATGCAACTCTGTTGTGCCAGGAGTGGTAGATTTCGGTTCACTACACAAGCAAAGAACATAATTAGTTTATTTTTCGGTGAAAAGGAAGCCTTTAAGTTCTCCCACATGGAGTCGATGTCTTTAAGATACCACATATACCTCCGTTTCTTTGAGCAGCATCAGAGGAGTATCCAAAAAGTAAATTTCAAATCGAAACGTTCGTTAAAGGGAGTTGCACTCACTCGTGAATGCAAGCACCTAAGATTGGAGTGGGAAATGAAAAAATATCACTGGCAATGAAGGGATATATGCAGATATGTGATCTTAACGAGTCCAGATATGAACATTCTTCCATCGAATACGGATCATGGCATAACCTCTGGTACCAAGAAAAGCATCCTTCTCGAGCAAGCAACAGTTCAAAAGATTAATCCGTTTGGAGGAGGCAAAATAATATAAAGGATGGATACCACTGAAGAATCGGACAATTCTACATTTAACCGATATCCCCTGATTTCGACCCAAATGAGCTTACTCGACCGAGGTGACGTTAGCTCCCGGCCGGCCAACTCCAAGCGCTGCTATTCCACCACGGTCAATACCGGCGCTTTTGATATTTTATTCCGATGTTCGGAATAGGCGACTAAGCTTTGTTATCAGCTGAATGCATATACCTAAGCACGAATAAATTACTCAAATTTTCTCATTCAATTCTGAAAGCACTACAGGTACAGCTGCATTGTTCGAAATATTAAATTATTCTCATAGCGCTCAAATAGAAGTTTGTAATGTTAGTTTTCTGGATATCTGAATGACCGGCCAAGAAAGGTTATTAGCAGGATACTTGTGTCAATCAAATACCTAATCAAATTGATTTTTTGGTTTGATTAAGATATCCTTAAGTACCCAGCTCCAAGGATCGAAATATGAGGTTTATCTCATAGTTCTCAGATAGAAGTTGGATTTTTTTTTCTGAAGATTCAAGTAGCCGGCCAAGAAAAATAATTAGCAGGATACATGTATCGATCAGATAACTAATCAAATTGATTTTTTCGTTCGATTCTGATATCCTTAAGTACCCAGCTCCAAGGATGGAAATATGGGGTTTATCTCATAGTGCTCAGATAGAAGTTGGTAATTTTTTTTTTCTGAAGATTCAAGTAGCCGGCCAAGAAAAATAATTAGCAGGATATATGTGTAGATCAAATACCTAATCAAATTGATTTTTTCGTTCGATTCAGATATCCATAAGTACCCAGCTCCAAGGATCGAAATATGAGGTTTATCTCATAGTTCTCTGATAGAAGTTGGAATTTCTTTTTCTGAAACTTCAAGTAGCCGGCCAAGATAAATAATTAGCAGTATACATGTATCGATCAGATAACTAATCAAATTGATTTTTTCGTTCGATTCTGATATCCTTAAGTACCCAGCTCTAAGGATCGAAATATGGGGTTTATCTCATAGTGCTCAGATAGAAGTTGGTAATTTTTTTTTCTGAAGATTCAAGTAGCCGGCCAAAAAAAATAATTAGCAGGATACATGTGTAGTTCAAATACCTAATCAAATTGATTTTTTCGTTCGATTCAGATATCCTTAAGTACCCAGCTCCAAGGATCGAAATATGAGGTTTATCTCATAGTTCTCAGATAGAAGTTGGAATTTCTTTTTCTGAAACTTCAAGTAGCCGGCCAAGAAAAACAATTAGCAGTATACATGTATCGATCAACTAACTAATCAAATTGATTTTTTCGTTCGATTCAGATATCCTTAAGTACCCAGCTCCAAGGATCGAAATATGAGGTTTATCTCATAGTTCTCAGATAGAAGTTGGAATTTCTTTTTCTGAAACTTCAAGTAGCCGGCCAAGAAAAACAATTAGCAGTATACATGTATCGATCAACTAACTAATCAAATTGATTTTTTCGTTCGATTCTGATATCCTTAAGTACCCAGCTCCAAGGTCGAAATATGAGGTTTATCTCATAGTTCTCAGATAGAAGTTGGAATTTCTTTTTCTGAAACTTCAAGTAGCCGGCCAAGAAAAATAATTAGCAGTATACATGTATCGATCAGAGAACTAATCAAATTGATTTTTTCGTTCGATTCAGATATCCTTGAGTACCCAGCTCCAAGGATCGAAATATGAGGTTTATCTCATAGTTCTCAGATAGAAGTTGGAATTTCTTTTTCTGAAACTTCAAGTAGCCGGCCAAGAAAAATAATTAGCAGTATACATGTATCGATCAGATATCGAATCAAATTGATTTTTTCGTTCGATTCTGAAATCCTTAAGTACCCAGCTCCAAGGATCGAAATATGGGGTTTATCTCATAGTGCTCAGACAGTAGTTGGTAATTTTTTTTCTGAAGATTCAAGTAGCCGGCCAAGAAAAATAATCAGCAGGATACATGTATCGATCAGATAACTAATCAAATTGATTTTTTCGTTCGATTCTGATATCCTTAAGTACCCAGCTCCAAGAATCGAAATATGGGGTTTATCCCATAGTGCTCAGATAGAAGTTGGTAGTTTTTTTTTCTGAAGATTCAAGTAGCCGGCCAAGAAAAATAATTAGCAGGATACATGTATAGATCAAATACCTAATAAAATTGATTTTTTCGTTCGATTCAGATATCCTTAAGTACCCAGCTCCAAGGATCGAAATAAGAGGTTTATCTCATAGTTCTCAGATAGAAGTTGGAATTTCTTTTTCTGAAACTTCAAGTAGCCGGCCAAGAAAAATAATTAGCAGTATACACGTATCGATCAGATAACTAATCAAATTGTTGTTTTCGTTTGATTCTGATATCCTTAATTACCCAGCTCCAAGGATCGAGATATGAGGTTTATCTCACAGTGCACAGATATAAGTTGGTAATTTTATTTCTGAAGATTCAAGTAGCCGGCCAAGGAAATAATTAGCTGGATACATGTATTGATCAAATACCTGATCAAATTTATTTTTTAGTTCAATTATTAATTACACTAATTATTGTAATATGGTAATAACCTCTTACAACGTCAAAAAAAATAAATATATCTGATAGTAATGTAAGATTCGGTATACAGTCTTTTGAACAAAAGGAAGCATTTGTCTGTGCACTAAGTGGATAACCGCATATTTATATTCATGGAGATGGGGACTTGGAGCACTCTGATTCTATAGAAAAAGTTGATTTGATTAGTTATCGATTGAATTCTGCAGATCATTCTTCTTGGCCAGCTATACAAATCTTCTTCTTCTTCTTCGTCAGCCCTCTCTTGTCCACTCCTGGACGTAGGCCTCTTTCCTGTTCCTCCATGCTGTTCTGTCCTGAGCTATCTGAAACCATTTATTTCCCGCATACTGTCTCACATCATCAAGCCATCTTCTCTGTGGTCTACCTACACTGCGTTTTGTCATTCTTGGTCGCCAGTGTGTTACCTTATATGTCCATCTCGATTTGTCTTGTCGAGCCACGTGTCCTACCCACTGCCACTTCAATTCTGCAATACGGGCTATAATATCTACGACTCTGGTTCTTTGTCGGATTTCTTCATTTGTTTTTCGATCTCTGAGACTAACATTTAGCATAGTTCGTTCCATCGCTCTCTGCATCACCTTCAGTTGGTTCGCGGTTTTCTTTGTTATTGCCATAGTTTCCAGGCCATATGTCGCTACGGGTAATATGCAGGCATCGAAAACTTTGCGTTTAAGGTTGATGGGTATGTCGTTGTTTCTGAATATATATTTCATTTTTCCAAAAGCCATCCAAGTTAGCCTAATTCTTCTTTTTATTTCGGCTGTTTGATTTTCTTTGCCGATTCTTATTGAGTGTCCTAAATATATATATTCTTCTACATTTTCCAGCTGAATGCCGTCAATGTATAAGTGCTCTGTGGTGTTGTGGATGATTTTGGTCTTTGAAATATTCATTTTCAAGCGGACCCTTTTCGAAGAATCATTAAGTTGTTTCAACATGTCGCTTAATTCTTGCATGTTGCTACTTAATGATTCTTCGAAAAGGGTGGGCTTGAAAATGAATATTTCAAAGACCAAAAAAAGTTGTTTCAACATGTCGCTTAATTCTTGCATGTTGCTACTTATCAAAACGATGTCATCGGCAAAACGAAGATGGCTTAAGTAGGATCCGTTCACATTTATGCCTTTAGTTTCCCACTCCAATGGTTTAAAGATGTTTTCCAGCGCCATCGTGAACAGCTTCGGTGATATAGTGTCGCCCTGACGTACTCCCCTACCAATTTTGATCTTATCCGTTTTCAAGTCTTCGTTTATTTTAACCTGGAATGTGGCATTTTCGTATATATTATGAAGTAAGTTTGTATAACGAGAATCTATTCTCGCGTCATTCATTGCTCGTATGATTGCCCACGTCTCTATAGAGTCGAACGCCTTATGAAAATCGATAAATGCCAGATATAGGGGAACATTGTATTCGGTTGTCTTCTCTATTAGTGTTCTTACAGTCTGTAGGTGGTCGATTGTACTGAACCCCCGGCGAAACCCCGCTTGTTCCACAGGTTGGTAGTCGTCGAATTATACAAATCTTCAGAAAAAAAAATTACTAACTTCTATCTGAGAGCTGAAAGATAAACCTCATATTCCGATCCTTGGATCTGGGCACTTAAAGATATCAGATTCGAGCGAAAAAAGCAATTTGATTAGTTATTTGATCGATACGTGTATGTTGCTAATTATTTTTTTGGCCGACTACTTGAATCTTCAGTAAAAAAAAATTACCTACATCTATCTGAGCACTATGAGATAAACCTCATATTTCGATCCTTGAAGCTGGGTACTCAAGGATATCTGAATCGAACGAAAACATGAATTTGATTATGTATTTGATCGATACATGTATCCTGCTAATTATTTTTCTTAGCCGGCTACTTGAATCATCAGAAAAAAAATACCAACTTCTATCTGAGCACCATTACATAAATCTCATTTTTCGATCCTTGAAGCTGGGTACTTAAGGATATCTGAATCAAACGAAAAAATCAATTCGATTAGGTATTTGATCGACACATGTATCCTGCTAATTCTTGACCGACTACTTGAATCTTCAGAAAAAAAAATACCTTCTTCTATCTGAGCACTAAGAGATAAACCTCATATTTCGATCCTTGGAGCTGGGTACTTAAGGATATCAGAATGGAACGAAAAAATTAATTTGATTAGGTATCTGATCGATACATGTATCCTGACAATTATTTTTCTTGGCCGGTTACTTGAATCTTCAGAAAAAAAAAATTCCAACTTCTATCTGAGCACTATGAGATAAATCTCATATTTCGATCCTTGGAGCTGGATACTTAGGGATATCTGAATCGAACGAAAAAATCAATTTGATTAGGTATTTGATCTACGCAGGTATCCTGCTAATGTTTTTTCTTGACCGGTTACTTGAATCTTCAGAAAAAAAAATTACTAACTTCTATCTGAAAACTATGAGATAAACCTCATATTTCGATCCTTGGAGCTGGGTACCAGGATATCAGAATCAAACCAAAAAATCAATTTGATTAGGTATTTGTTTGACACAAGTATCCTGCTAATAACCTTTCTTGGCCGGTCATTCAGATATCCAGAAAACTAAAATTACAAACTTCTATTTGAGCGCTATGAGAATAATTTCATATTTCGAACAATGCAGCTGTACCTGTAGTGCTTTTAGAATTGAATGAAAAAATTTGAGTAATTTATTAGTGCTTAGGTATATGCATTCATCTGATAACAATGCACAGTCGCCTATTCTGAACGGGGAACGGTATGGACCGTGGTGGAATAGCAGCGCTTGGAGTTGGCCGACCGGGAGCTAACGTCACCTCGGTGCATACTCGGGATCTTCTCCATAGAACACTGGATGTTCATAGACCATAACCAGAAACTCTCAACCTGCTCATATGGGTCCCTCGCAACAAATGGCACTGGATTTTCTTACTAAGTTAGTGAATAGCAAGTATGCAGAGGGAATATTAAACACTAATTATTGATACACGTGGTGCTCATAAACAATTGTATTTAAGATCAAAAATATGCCTTTGAATTATAATGCATTTTTTTTTGTATTTACAATTCACTAAAATTCTATGATGTTTTCATAAGAATACATTTCTTCATTGAAAATTCATTTAAATGATTCTGAAAACTCCAGATATATATTCATTAAATCGGAACCTGCTCATATATAAAAAAACTCAATATTTCTAACGTTTGAAGCGGAATATAGATTTGAAAGTATTGAAAGGATGAGATGAATGGAAGAGATCCGGAATTTATTTCATGGCGTATGAAGTATACAAGGATAAAGTATGAGGTGTACAATTTTCCAACTATTTGGGTCCTTTGATTATGGAGATAGTTATGTATTTATTACTGAATATTCCCATTTTCGCTAACAGTATACGACTTTCAAACCATTGCAATTTCGAAAGATTAGTCCAAAACTGAGTCTGGCTGATAGTATGACGTAAGTTTCTCGGTTTAACAATGGTAGATGTACATCACAAGATTTATAAAAATATTCTAAATATTTTAAACTTGAATACTAATAAATACTTGGTTACAACCTAGTATCTCGAATAAATGAAATAACTCCTAAGATTATTTATAAGTATACTGATCCCTAGGTCTTCCCCAAAGAGACCCCTCATAAGCTCTCGAGAGCTTGAGCGAGTAAGTAGAATCAGTTTTGTTACGGTGTCCCTATGCCACCTTAGGCACAGCACTGTTAATTTTTCACCCAACAGTGATGGTGGCGATTACCGTGACTAGAAAGTTTAGCCTAGCCTCGGAATTGAACATGGGGCTTCCGCTCCCAAGTCAAACGTTCTACCACTGAGCCAACCGTACTGGAATCAACTGAAAAACATATTGTATCGAAAAAATTCATCTATAATACTTCTGATATTCAGCTCATCATTATGAGGTAACTATTATCACCATTGAGTAAGCAAAATAATAATTTATTTTTTTCCAGGTATTATCGGAATCCGAAACAGATGCTGATGATCAACTGGAAATCATAGGGATAGACAACACCAACATGATTGAAGGTAATTTTCTTCCAAAGATATATATTAATTTCATCCATAGATTGCTCTTAGCGAAAACAACAATTTTTGGCACTCTTGTTCCTCGGAACAGAGTGCTTATCAATTTGCTCTAATGTCTGTAATTTTCGAATTTTTCGATGAAAATGATCTTAAACGATTTGGTTCGACTCACTGATCAAGAATATGTGGTCGAAATTCATTTTGTCCGGCCGGTCCGGCCGGCCGGCAGGCCTTAGGCACGATAACTCTCGAACGGAATGAGCTAGACAGTTGAAATTTTCAGATTAGGTTTGCTAGATAAATATCTCGGCTAAGTTTGTTATTGGGCAAAATCGGGCAGATGGTTTCGGAGTAACAAAACAAAATTTTTTTTTACATAACAAATTTCAAATTCAGTTTTGCCATAAGAATCCATTGATATAATTCTTAACTCTAACAAACTAATACTTTCGGAGATATATGATTTTTCAAAATTTCAATAATAAATCGAATTTCTATGTTTTCACAGAATGATATGATTATTCTATCTCTGAATTGTTATAATATGATCTGTGTTGATACATGTCAACTTATTTTCCTGAGACATGAAATTGTCTAATTCATTTCAGCAATCGTAGAAATATGAGAATTATAATATGATATCATACTTTATGTTGGTTGATATTTTCATGCCGATGGTTAATACATATGATGATGGGAATGGTAATGGTGAGTTAATAATATTGAGTTCAGAATATCTCTAGTAAAAACAAAGCTGGAATATTGGTATATTGGAGTGGATTTTAGGAAAGAATATATATTATCGTTCATCATAGAATTGAGGAATGAATATCTCGGATGAGTTCATTGTTGGGTAGAATTCGTCTATTGGTTTTGGATTATTAATTTTTGGCACTCTTGTTGAATTTAAATTCTTCTATAATGTTTGAATTTAATTTCTGATACGATGAACTCAATGAAAAATTATATACGATTTACACTTATTTATTCAATATTGTGACGCGTTTCGTCGACACAGCGACTTCATCAGACTACATCATACTAAATTCTTAACCAGTTATTATCTCCCTATACCTAGATGACATGGACACAGAATCATTTAAAACTAATTACCTGAGAAACTTATTTAAAACAAATTACATAATAGACTTATTTAAAACTAATTACATGAGATTTCACTGCTGGTTTTTTTGTACACATTAACAATAATTCATTCCTAATACTTTTATAAATTGATTCTCTATTTGAATAGATTTAGTAACGGTGAAAAATTTAGATCTAATTGTTCATTAACTAAATTACCCGTATGTTTTTCCCTATTTATTTCGACCATTTCCCAGTAATTGAGTTGCGCACCTTTATTCAAATTGTGTAGAATTTTGAAATCCGGGTTAAACTTATGTAATTCTGCTAAATGATTCGAATAATTTGAATTAATTTTGTTGTTTTTGTAGCTGTGATGATGTTTCTTTATTCTTATGCCAAAATTCCTACCAGTTTTTCCTATATATGATTTGTCACAACTCCCGCAATTTAATTGATAAACACCGGATTTATCTTCTTTATTCCTTTTCGATTTATTGTTCGTTATGAGTTTGGCAAGGTTATTATTTGTCCGGAATGAGATATTCACCTGTTGGTTTCGAACAAACCTTTTAAGTTGTTGACTCGGTGTACCAAAATATGTTAAGTTATTGAATATTTTATTATTATCCTTAATTTCTGGAAATACTAAACTAATTGTTTTTCTAAATTTTTTTTCGTCAACATTTTTCTGATTAACTCTGTGTTATATCCATTGTTCACCGCTATTTGTTCGATAATTTCTAATTCTGTACCATAATTTTCTTCGGCTAATTAATATACCTTTATCCGAAGATAATTATGGTAGAGAATTAGAAATTATCGAACAAATAGCGGTGAAGAATGGATATAACACAGAGTTAATCAGAAAAATTTTGACGAAAAAACAATTTAGAAAAAAAATTTGTTTAGTATTTCCAGAAATTAAGGATAAAAATAAAATATTCAATAACTTAACATATTTTGGTACACCGAGTCAACGACTTAAAAGGTTTCTTCAAAACCAACAGGTGAATATCTCATTCCGGACAAATAATAACCTTGCCAAACTCATAAAGAACAATAAATCGAAAAGGAATGAAGAAGATAAATCCGGTGTTTATCAATTAAATTGCGGGAGTTGTGACAAATCATATATAGGAAAAACTGGTAGAAATTTTGGCATAAGAATAAAGGAACATCATCACAGCTACAAAAACAACAAAATTAATTTAAATTATTCGAATCATTTATTAGCAGATGGACATAAGTTTAACCCGGATTTAAAAATTCTACACAATTTGAATAAAGGTGCGCAACTCAATTACTGGGAAATGGTCGAAATAAATAGGGAAAAACATACGGGTAATTTAGTTAATGAACAATTAGATCTAAATTTTTCACCGTTACTCAATCTATTCAAATAGAGAATCAATTTATAAAAGCATTAGGAATGAATTATTGTTAATATGTACAAAGAAACCAGCAGTGAAATCTCCTGTAATTAGTTTTAAATAAGTCTATTATGTAATTTGTTTTAAATAAGTTTCTAATGTAATTAGTTTTAAATGATTCTGTGTCCATGTCATCCAGGTATAGGGAGATAATAACTTGTTAAGAATTTAGTATGATGTAGTCTGATGAAGTCGCTGTGTCGACGAAACGCGTCACAATATTGAATAAATAAGTGTAAATCGTATATAATTTTTCATTGAGTTAATATGGATTTGCATCAAGATAAAAGCCACAAGCATTAAATTTTTGATACGATGAAGTTCTTTCATAAGAATCCATTGATATAATTCCCAACTCTTACCAATACCTTCGAAGATATGATTTGTCAAAGTTTGAACAAGAGCACCAAAGCTCCTGTCCACAGGGGTTGAACCAATTTTTTTTATTTCATTTACCAATTTTCCAGATTCGGCTCAGGTAAAATGTTACAAGCGTTTAAATATTTCACAATACGCTAATACACTCACTCCTGCATTTTGTCTATCCATTCAAGACTTAAAGGGTTACGATAATCTGTATTGAATATTTATTAACCAAAGTCTGTATCATCGGATACTTGAAATACAATGAAATTGCTTGAAAAAACTTATTTACTCACTCAATTTTTATGATTTGGTTCCTACTGCAAGATTTAATATATTCCACTGATCTAGGGGCGGTTTCCACCCATGTGCTGCAGAAAACTTTTTGCGCGTATGTTCTGGGGAACATAGCGTTATCGTTTTGCCAAAACGTCTGTAATTTTCGAATTTTTCGCCGAAAATGGTCTCAAACGATTGATTTCGACTCCCTGATCAAGAATTCGAGGTCAAATTTAATTATGTCCGGCAGTCCGGCCAGTCGTTGCCACGATAACTTGAGAACGGAAAGAGAGTGACTTGAAATTTTCAGGGTAGGTGGCGCATCCCAATACGACGGAAAAGTTCGTTAATGGGCATAATCGGCCCAATGGTTTCCGTGTAATTTTGTCTAGAATCAATACTAATCCGATCAAATTGAAACTTGGTGAGTAGTTGTAGAATATAAACTTAAGTGCGTTTGTGAAATTTTGTAAACATCGTATCGGTAGAAAATTAAAAAAGAATATTAAAAAATATTATTTACGTCACGATAACCCGGAACGGAAAGAGATAGCGACTTGAAATTTTCAGGTTAGGTTGATAATCTGAATGCGACATCTGAGTTTGTTTATAGATATAATCGGCAAAACGGTTTTGGAGTTATACCCATTTGAAATGTGGTTGATATTTCCTCAATAACTCGAAAAATATGAAACCGATCCAATTCAAACATGGTTATTAGTTGTAGAATGGCAACGCGAAAATTCTTACAAAATTTTGTGAGGATCGTACGACTAGAAAATTTAAAAAAAAATGGGTTCAAGCCCTGTGGACAGGAGCTTTCTGGCGCTCTAGTTCAAACAGACAAATTATATCTCCGAAAGTATTGGTTTCTCAGAGTTGAGAATTATATCAATGTATTCTTATGATAGAACTGCATCATACAGGAAATTCAATTCAAATAATAGTTTATTTATCAAGATTAAATGAGCAATCTGAGAATGAGAACTGCACCATGGAAGAAACCAAATTAAAATAGCTGAAATGAATTTGACTCTCTCTTATAGAACAGGATGAAATGTACGAGTATGAACACAGATCATATAATAAAACTTAGATAGAATAATTATAGCATTCTGTGAAAACATAGAAGTACGATTCATTTTTGAAATTTAGAACTTCATCTAAGCAGAAATTGAATTCAAACATCATAGAAGAATTTAAATTCAACAAGAGTGCCAAAAATTATCAATCCAAAACCAATAGACGAATTCTACCCAACAACGAACTCATCCGAGATATTCATTCCTCAATTCCAGTTTTGTTTTTAGTGGAGATATTCTGAACTCAATATTATTAACTTACCATTACCATTCCCATCATCATATGGATTGACCATCGGCATGAAAATATCAACCAACAAAAACTATGATATTATATTATAATTCTCATATTTATACGATTGCTGGAATGAATGACAATGTTATTAACTTACCATTACCATTCCCATCATCATATGGATTGACCATCGGCATGAAAATATCAACCAACAAGAAGTATGATAATATTATAATTCTCATATTGATACCATTACTGGAATGAATGACAATGAGACAACGTCAAAGTTGACGTTATAACAATTCATTGAAATTTTGAAAAATCATATCTCCGAAGTATTAGTTTGTTAGAGTTAAAAATGATATGAATGGATTCTTATGGTAAAACTCCTTATTGAAAAAAAATTTAATTTGGAATTTGTTCTGTAAAAAAAAAAATTTTATTTGTTACTCCGAAACCATCTGTCCGATTTTGCCCAATAAGGAACTTAGCCGAGATATTTATCCCCCAAACCTACTCTGAAAATTTCAACTGTCTAGCTCATTCCGTTCGAGAGTTATCGTGCCTACGGCCGGACCGGCCGGACAGAATGAATTTCGACCACGGATTCTTGATCAGTGAGTCGAACCAAATCGTTTAAGACCATTTTCATCGAAAAATTCGAAAATTACAGACATTTGGGCAAATTGATAAGCACTCAGTTCCGAGGAACTAGAGTGCCAACGGAGACTTGCAGTAGAGCCAAAAAATCGACCTACCTCATTCAGTGGTCTTTTGGCGGGTGTAGTATACGGATTACGGACTGCAAAATTGTTATACACAACATATGTGAGACCAATTCTGGAGTATGCGGGTTCAGTTTGGTGGGTCGCTCTAAGATCTGACTCACAACTTCTTGAGTCTGTTCAAAGATGGTGCACAAGAATCCCATTTTCCTCCTTCTCTCGACCTGACTACCAGACAAGGTTGGGCTTATTCGGGCTAACCAGCTTCGAGGACCGGCGTACCAGAGGCGACATGATAGTAGCTTTCCGAACAGTGCATGGATTCTTCTGTATTGACCTTGGACAGTTATTCCTTCCAAATCGGAACAACCTTCGCGGACACGCTTATAAATTGGCCAAGGAACCATTTCGAACCTCCTGCCGAATGAACTTTCTATCCAACAGAACTTTTGAGGTTTGGAATCGTCTCCCAGGTGCAGTGGTGAATGCAACATCCACCAATGGATTCAAGAACTTTTACGACCGATGCGGTGTTGATTAGTTTCTATTTTTCCTTTAGAATTCTAGCAGAATAATTTTGGCTTTTTTGAGTGCATAAGTTTTACCTCCACTATTATTGTAATTTAATAATAATAATAATAATAAATTCGATTAGGAGTGTCCAATACAGGAGAACAGACAATATAATTCACCATGGTAAATTCTATTAAGAGTGTACAATAAAGGAGAATGGACAAGACAACATACGCGCAAAAGCTTCTAACTTCACGTCAGTGCTTGAACCAATTTTTTTTTAGTTAAATAGGTAATTTTCCTGGTAAGAAAACACTCACATCTTTTACCCACGAACCGCCACTGCAGTGATCAGAATTTCCTAGATGGTAGATTTCAATTAAATATTGTCCAATTGTTTCCACTATTCACTATAAGATTATACAGGGTGTCCGGAAATGATGAGCAAAAAATTCAGGGGTGATATCTAGACCCAAAATAAATTTTTTTGACACTTTGTGGTAATCTGGTCAATACAAAACTTCCCATGCGTATAAAGGCCATGATTCTACAATTTGATGCTAAATTTCAGATAGATCGAGTGATCGGTTTCGGAAATATTCATAAAACATATTTTTACTAAAATCGGCAATAACTCCGAAACCGCTTGATCGATTTCGCCCATTAACGAGCTCGTCCGAGATATTTACGCTCCAAACCCACCTTGCAAATTTCAATCCACTATCACCTTTCGTTCGAGAGTTATCGTGCCTACGGCCGGCCGGACACAATCGATTTCGACCTCGGATTCTTGATCAGTGAGTCGAACCAAATCGTTTAAGACCATTTTCATCGAAAAATTCGAAAATTACAGACATTTGGGCAAATTGATAAGCACTCAGTTCCGAGGAACTAGAGTGCCAACAAGTTTCGTATGACAATTGCCCAAAACAGGTTTAAAGTACCTACAAATAGTAGATATTCCATAAAACATGTATGAAATAAGAGTAACAATGAAAAATTACCTTGTAATCGATCAAAAATTTCTTGATCTACGTTCACCAAATTTTCTCCTCTCTCGAACTACAGAATTATGCTTTCGATATTTACGTAATATTTTCAAACATTTTTGGGTGAGGTCCCCGTTGCATCGCTAAAATACTTCATGTTCCGTTCCGAAATGTAAGACTTTTCTGAGAAAAACTAGTTTCGGAGCAAACAACTGAGATTTTTCTCACTTCGTTCACATTTCGGAATACACTTTATTCTCATAATTCTTCGATTGATTAGATAATGTCATGTCTCAGGAAAATAAGTTGACATTATGACAATTCATACATAGAATAATTATATCATTCTGTGAAATACGATTTATTATTGAAATTTTGAAAAATCATATCTCCGAAAGTATTAGCTTGTTAGAGTTTAAAATGATATCATTGGATTTTTATGGTAAAACTGCTTATTGAAAAAAACTCAACTTGGAATTTGTTCTGTAAAAAAAAATTTTTTTTGTTACTCCGAAACCATTTGTCCGATTTTGCCCAATAACGAATTTAGCCGAGATATTTATCTCCCAAACCTACTCTGAAAATTTCAACTGCCTAGCTCATTCCGTTCGAGAGTTATCGTGCCTACGGCCGGCCGGATCGGCCGGACGGCCGGACCGGCCGGACAGAATGAATTTCGTTCACGGATTCTTGATCAGTGAGTCGAACCAAATCGTGTAAGACCATTTTCATCGAAAAATTCGAAAATTACAGACATTTGGGTAAATTGATAAGCACTCAGTTCCGAGGAACTAGAGCGCCAAAAATATTAATGATTGTTCACTCATAAGAAGGATCTACTTTCAGATGATGATGCCAATAAAGCAGGGGGTATCTTGGGAAATTTAACAAAAAATCAACTCGAAACATTGATATCGCCATCCTGCAAAGTATGCTGTGAACCATGTTCAGCAACAACGATTGAGCTTCCGCAGGAAAGATATATTCTGTAGAAACGAGTGAAAATATTTCTGGAGATAATGTGACCATCCTTCCATCGGTAAGAAATGTAATTCTTACTAAGTGATTGCTTATCCGAAAAATTAATACTTTTTGCGCCCATGTTATGTGGAATATCGTGTTATCATTTTGCCGAAATGTCTGTAATTTTCGAATTTTCTGCCGAAAATGGTCTCAAACGATTAGGTTCAACCCCTTATGAAGAATTCAAGGTCTAATTTGATTCTGTCCTTCCGGCCGTTGCCACGATAACTTGAGGACGGAATAAGATAGCGACTTGGAACTTTCAGGGTAGGTGACGCATCCCAATACGACGGACAAGTTCATTAATGGGCATAATCCGCCCAATGGTATCCGAGTAATAATTTTATTTTCGTCCAATACAAATCCGATCAAATTGAAACTTGGTGAGTAGGTATAGAATATAAACTTAAGGACGTTTGTAAAATTTTGTGAGAATCGTATTGCAAGAATATTTAAAAAAATATATTAAAAAATATTATTTATGTCACGATAACCTGAGAACGGAAAAAGATAGCGGCTTGACATTTTCAGGTTAGATTGTGCACCTGAATGCGACATGCAATTTCGTTTATAGGTATAATCGGCCAAACGCTTTTGGAGTTATACCCATCTGAAATTTGGTTGTTATTTCCTCAATAACTCGAAAAATACGAAACCGATCGAATTCAAACATGGTTATCAGTTGTAGAATGCCAATGCGATAATTCTTGCTAAATTTCGTGAGGATCGTATCTCTAGAAAAATTTTAAAAAATCATTGGAAAATATTATATTCGTCTGACATCGCTGACTTGCCTTCAGAACCTAACTCTACTGCCAAGTTCCAAGTTTGAACACGATCGGATCTATATTGTTGGAGATCCGAGCAGCCTTGTGTGAGTTCAGTAGTTGACTGGATGACCGTTGCCTCGATAACTTCCGAACGAAAGGAGATAGGGACTTGCAATTTGCAGGATAGGTTGCGCATCCGAATGGAAGAGTTGAGTTCGTTTTTGGGCATAATCGGTCCAACGGTTTCGGTATTATATACAGCCGGAATATTATTTCCTCGATAACTCAAAAAGTATAGACTCGATCGAATTGAAGCTTGCATGGTAACTAGTTGTAGAATATCGATATAAACACAGTGCTTGTTTTCTTTCTGGCGCTCTTGTTCCTTGGAACTTGGAACAGAGTGCTCATCAATTTGCCCAGATGTCTGTAATTTTCGAATTTTTTGCTGAAAAGGGTCACAAACGATTCGGTTCGACTCACTGACCAATAATTTGTGGTCGCAATCGATTCTGTCCGGCCGTCACGATAAATCTCGAACGAAAAGAGTTAGAGGATTGAAATTTGCAGGGTAGGTTTAGAACGTAAATATCTCGGACGAGTTCGTTAACGGGTGAAATTCACCAAGCGGTTTCGGAGTTATGGCCGTTTTTAGTAAAGATAATTTTTATGAATATTTCCCTCGATCTATCCAAAATTTAGCATCAAATTGTCGAATAATGACCTTTATAAGCATGCGATGTTTTGTATTGATCGGGTTGCCGTTAAGTGTCAAAAAAAATTTTTTTTTATTTTTGAATTTTGTTTATACAATAACTCCCGAACAGAATGAGCTAGGCAGCTGAAATTTTCAGGGTAGATTTGGGAGATAAATATCTCGGTTAAGTTCGTTATTGGATTCGGAGTACCGAACAAAAATTTTTCTTTTTCACTTACAAATTTCCGCAAATTTCAAATTCAATTCTTTTTAAGATGCAGCCTTACCATGAAAATCCATTGATATTATTTTCAACTCTAACAAGCTAATACTTTCGGAGATATGATTTTTCGAAATTTCAATAATGAATCGTACTGTTTTCACAGAATACTATGATTATTCTGTCTATGAATTATTATATGATCTATGTTCATACTCGTACATGTCATCCTATTCTATAAGAGAGAGTCAAATTCATTTCAGCTATTTGAATTTGATTTCTTCCATGGTGCAGTTCTCATTATCAGATTGCTCATTTAATCTTGACAAATAAACTATTATTCGAATTGAATTTCTTTTATGATGCAGTTCTATCATAAGAATACATTGATATCTTTCCCAACTCTGAGAAACCAATACTTTCGGAGATATGATGTGTCAAAGTTTGAACAAGAGCGCCAAAGCTCCTGTCCACAGGGCTTGAACTTATTTTTATTCTACGAGTTGAAAATGTTGAGAGGTCTAATAATGTTTTTTTTGTACTTCAATGATCAGCAGGCTAGTCAAGAGAATAAACAAAAATCTTCGAAATTGGCTCAGCAAAATGATGTCTCCATTTCAACGGGAGAATGTATGTCCGAAGCTCCGGAAAACCTATTAAGAGCATCGTTGGTAAGGCCTAAGAGTAGATATGAAAGCTTTTCAGTCGACCCACTTGATGTAAGCTATCAAAAACTGAATAAGGCTCATCCATGTAGATATAGGAATAAATGTGACATAAAGATCTCTGCACAAAGACTAGAAACGATAAATAAACATTCGAATAATATGTTAATACTCAAGAAGAAGGAATCTACTACAAGTACATTACGACTTTTGAAATACCGCTTGAAACAACTAAAAGAAGAAAAGTCCTTCAAGGTGAGTAACTTTCAGCATATGGGGGAGTATCTGATTACTAAAATTGTTTTAACAATGTTCAAACCATTCTATCGGGATGCCAGTTGTATTCAATTTTTTTTACCGATTTCAATGAATTCCTCTTCACTAATTCATGCGAAAGTTCCTTGAAAACTATTGTGAAGAAATTCGTGAACCATATTAGGTATACATACCACCATTGATAATACAAGCAATATTGTAATCAATTCATCGAAAAGATATGGAAATTACATAAATATATATCGGAAACCAATCTTTGCTGCATCGGAATAGGTCTCTTGCATGTAACACGAAATACCATATGTTTATGTTCATTCAGAAAAATCTACTTCAATACCAGACCATCTTGTATGCCCTCATACACTTTCATCTGTATATATAAAAATCAATGCCACTTTTCGTTGTAATTTTATAACTCAAGAACGGGCTCACCTATCTAAACCAAATGTTTAGGCTTTGTTCGGACTATTTAGTATAGATGGTTTATGTGAAGTTTGCACAAAAACGGTCGAGGGGTTCTTCATTTATCAAAGGAACCTTTTTGAAAATGCTACTATAAATGTGATGTTTTTTTGGATGTTAGGAGGGGGGTTTGGGGGAAATTTCGAAGGGGGTTATCGAGGAAAAACACGGAAGTTTCATAGAGTTTTGCGTTTTCGGAGTGAAAATATGGGGGTGGGGAGGTGGGGAGGTGGAAAAATTGCGAAAAGACGAAAAACGCCGATTTTGGCAAAAGGAGCAAAATTGTGGTAAGGTATTTGGAGGAACGGTGGCGTTCGGAACGACGGTATTTGCGGAATGCGAAGACGAGATTCGAAATTAGTCCGTAACGGAGCCCTTTTTTCGATCCTCTCTTTCGTTTTCCGGGAAGAACGGTAGGAAAATGTGACTTTTCGCGAAAATCGACAAAATTCTGACGATCCACGTATTTCTGTGGCGAATTTTAACGCGGCTCCTTCAAGGTCGACGTTTTCGGTCTGAACGAGCGACGAGAAATGTCAAATCGAATTTGAATTTCGAACGGAATTACTCGAAAATCGTTGAATCGTCTAGAATAACTGCGAGAAATATGAACGAGTAACCGATTTCGATCGATCGCTTGACAGGATCTTCATTTGGCACATAATAGGAGCTGATTCGGGTATACAACGTGGCCGAGTGAGCTGAGGCGTTGGATTGGGAATTTATAGCATGTACCAAGCCTCGCGGGGCGGTGGGATCGAATCTCGGAGCGTCCGAAATAGCTTTCTCTGAATTTTTTTCATTTTTACCTAATGAAAAACTTAAAGGAGCGTTACTCCAGTAAATGTATCTTGGGATTTGGATCTTTTCGTCATGTTACGAAATCTATAATGAATACCGGTTGGATCGGACGGATTTTTGCATTAAAATTACTCAAAATATTCAATCAATAAGCAGAAAATTAACGGTCGAAAATGAAAAACCCCCAGCCGTTTGTTTATTCATGCTCAAATGGAAAAACAAAAAATATTTTTTATCCAAATGTTTTGGATTGAATTTTAAAATAGCTAGCAATTAATAAAATATATTTTTGTTTGAATAAATGAATTTGATGTTCCAATCAAATTTTCACTTAATACGTAGCGAAGCACGTACTGGGCTGCTAGTAATTTATAAAATTGAAATATTTCGGTATTGAAAATCGGTAAATCAAGAGGCACTTTCAAATGAGATGAAACGCTTCTGAATCGTTGCTATGACGGATGACGTAATCAAAATGTACCATCTGCTTGTTACATCCAATGCCGACTTCGAGCCCACTATAGAGAGCTGTGTTACACTTTACACTGGAATAAAGATTGAAACGGTCACGAGAAGAGAGTGAGAGTAGATATGACGAGCTACGTCACGGACTGGCGCCAAGTTTCAATCGTTTGAACAGGCATTATGTGCAACCAAATTTGAATGATCGTTTTCTCGTTGAAATTGAAATTGTTGACGGCGGTTGAACTCTTTCATTATCCTTATGGATATAACAATCGATTCCAATAATAAAAAAAATGGGTTCAAGCCCTGTGGACAGGAGCTTTCTGGCGCTCTAGTTCAAACAGACAAATTATATCTCCGAAAGTATTGGTTTCTCTGAGTTGGGAATTATATCAATGTATACATATGATAGAGCTGCATCATAAAGGAAATTCAATTCAAATAATAGTTTATTTATCAAGATTAAATGAGCAATCATGAGAATGAGAACTGCACCATGGAAGAAATCGAATTAAATCTGGCCAATTTTGCCCAATAACGAACTTAACCGAGATTTTCATCTCCCTAACCTACTCTGAAAATTTCAACTACCTAGCTCATTCCGTTCGAGAGTTATTGTGGAAAAACTTTTTTTAAATTTTCAAATATTTTTTTTTTAAACTTTGCGGTAATCTGGTCAATACAAAACTTCACATGCGTATAGAAGTCATGATTCTACAATTTGATGCTAAATTTCAGATAGATCGAACGAACTTGTCCGAGATATTTACGCTCCAAAACCACCTTGCAATTTTCAATCCGCTAACTCCTTTCGTTCGAGAGTTATCGTGCCTACGGCCGGTCGGCCGGCCGGACAGAATCGATTTCGCACTCGGATTCTTGATCAGTGAGTCGAACCAAATCGTTTGAGACCATTTTCAGCCAAAAATTTCAAAATTACAGACACTTGGGCAAATTGATAAGCACACTGTTCCGAGGAACTAGAGCGCCAAAAAAACAAGTTTCGTATGACAATTGCCCAAAACAGGTTTAAAGTACCTACTAATAGTAGGTATTCCATAAAACAAATATGAAAGAAGATAAGTAATAATAAAAAATTACCTTGTAATCGATCAAAAATTTCCTGATCTACGTTCACGAAACTACAGAATTATGCTTTCAATATTTACGTAATATTTTCAAACATTTTCGGGTGAGGTCCCCGTTGCATCGCTAAAATACGAGTATTTCAACCCCAATATTTTTGAAGTTACAATATTCCCTTCTGTCAAGTTGACATTATGAGAATTCATACATAGAATAATAATTATATCAATCTGTGAAATACGATTTACATTGAAATTTTAAAAAATCATATCTACGAAAGTATTAGCTTCTGCTTATTAAAAAAAATTTAATTTGAAATTTGTTTCGTAAAAAAAAATTTTTTTTTTTGTTACTCCGAAACCATCTGTCCGATTTTGCCCAATAACGAACTTAGCCGAGATATTCATCCCCCAAACCTACTCTGAAAATTTCAACTCTCTAGCTCATTCCGTTCGAGAGTTATCGTGCTTACGGCCGGCCGGCCGGACCGGCCGGCCGGACAGAATGAATTTCGACCACGGATTCTTGATCAGTGAGTCGAACCAAATCGTTTAAGACCATTTTCATCGAAATATTCCAAAATTACAGACATTTGGGCAAATTGATAAGCACTCAGTTCCGAGGAACTAGAGCGCCAAAAAATTCATGCAAGAGGCCTATTAGATGAAGGGTAAGCTATAAATCTCTGTATAAAATTCTGCGTTTCTAAAGGATACAACTGACTCCATTTTTGATAAAAATAATAATAATAAAAAATAAAATTTTTGATAAAAATAAATTGTTCAAATCGTAAATATAGGTACCTACACAGTTTGAGGGTAGTTTTTTTATACTGCAAAACTAACTTCGAAGAGTGGTCTAATTTTTCCGATTTATATTTGCTTGCAATTTAGTTCAAGACGTTTCCGTCTCTAAAATCTTTCAAATGAAATACTTCATTCGATGGCTGATACCTTTTTGTGCACATGTTCTGGGCAACAGCGTGATATAATTTTCCCCAAATGTCTGTAATGTCCGAATTTTTTGCCGAAAATGGTCTCAGAGGATTAGGTTCGACTCACTGACGAAGAATTCGAGGTCAAATTTGATTCTGTCTGGGCGGCCAGCCGTTGCCACGATAACTTTAAACGAAAAGAGATAGCGACTTGACATTTTCAGAGTAGGTGGCGTCTAAATGCGACGAACAAGTTCGTTAATGGGCATAATCGGCCCAACGGTTTCCGAGTACTAATTTTGTTCCTAACTAATACAGATCTCATCGAATTGAAATTTGGTAACTAGTTGTAAAATACCGACACAAATACGTATGTAAAATTTTGTGAAGATTGCATCACTAGAAAATTAAAAAAAAACATATTAAAAAATATCATTTGTCTCACGATGACTTGAGAACGGAAAGAGAAAGCGATTTGCAACTTTGAGGATATACTGTACATATAAATGCAATATTTGAGTGTGTTAATAGAGATAATCGATGAAACGGTTTCAGAGCTATACCTATCTGATATTTTGTTGCTATTTCTCCAATAACTCCAAAAATACAAATCCGAGCCAATTCAAACATGGTAATTCGTTGAAGAATGCCAACGCGCAAATTTTTGCGAAATTTTGTGAGGATCGTGTACTAGAAAATTTCTGAAAAATATTGGAAACATTTCTATATCTCAGAAACTATCCGTCTGATATCGCTGGAATTGCGAGATCTTTCGAAACCTAACTATACAGACAAGTTCCAAATTTGAACACGATATGATATATATTGTTAGAGATTTGTGAAATTTCGTAAGGATGTTTCACTAGAAATTTTTTAAAAAATTATCGAAAAAAATTCTATATATGTCAGAAACTATCCGTCTGATGTCGCTGAAATTGCGAGAGCCCTCAAAACCTAACTTTATATCCAAGTTCCAAATTTGAACCCGATCGAATCTATATTGTTGGAGATCCGAGCTGCCTTGGGTGAGTTCAGTAGCTGGATGGGTGACCGTTGCCACGATAACTTTCGAACCGAAACAGATAGCGACTTGCAATTTTCTGGTTAGATTGCGCACCCGAATGGAAAAATTGAGTTTGTTGTTGGGCATAATCGGCCAAATGGTTCCGGAGTTATACCCATCTGGAATATTGTTTTTTGTTTTCTCGATAACTCAAAAAATACAGATCCAATTGAATTGAAAGTAGGTAGCTAGTTGTAGAATACCGACGTAAAGACGTATGTGAAATTTCGTAAGGATCGTACATAAGTATAACTATGTAACTAGAAAGTTTTCGATCAATTATCAAAAAATATTATGTATCTCACGATAATTTGAAAACGGAAAAAGATAGCGACTTGCAATTTTCAGGATAGGTTGCGTATTTGAATGCGACATTTAAGTTCGTTGATAGGCATAATCGGCCAAACCATCTGAAATATTGTTGTTATTTCCTCTATTAATGAAAATATACGAATCCGATCCAATTAAAACTTAGTAATTTGTAGAATCCCGTCACGCAAATTTCCGGGAAATTTAGTTCTCAAGAAAAAAATTAAAAACTCTTTTTCTTAAAAAATTTAATATTTCAGAAACTATGAGTCAAAATCAGCTGAAATCCGCACATACATTCGAGGCACCATTTTACAACCGAGTACCAAATTTCAGTTTGATCGACTTCGTATGAGGCGGGATTAGACAATGAAACATGCGCGTAAAAGCACCTGACTTCACGTCAGTACTTTTCTCACATTTTTTCATATCCCAATGAGCTCCTACGTGAAGACAGATAGGGAACCTGGTTTAGTTGAATGTCTGAGCTACAGTTTGCTGACGAGTGATGAGGTCCAAATTAGACCAAAACACGGGTCAATTCTTGCTCTTGCCGGCTCGATGATATCTTCTGTAGATATTTCGAATAGTGAAAACTATATACTTAGTGTACGTTGCTACAACCCAATCTACGAGAGTAGGTACCATTGCAGATTGCTCATTTATTTTACTGTTACATTAATCTTTCGATTTATGGTAAGTTTCAACAACTTTTCTACAACAAAAAGTAGTAGATCCCTGAAGTGTTCAGGGATCTACTACTTTTTCAAAATGCTTATTACTCACTCAATTTGATAGACAGATAACGAATCATTCGGGAAACGCAAAACTTTCTTTCCCTTTTCAAGCGACATTATCTCCATGCTTATGGAATACTTTTCTCATTACAAGAGTATAAGCAAATCGTCGACGACTTCGTCTAAAGGTAGCATTCGGATCTCGGAAGTCGCGACCAGGCAGCCGCGACCGACAGCCGCGACCCATTACCACTGCTGTGCAGCGCTGCCACGAGCTTTCGGATATCAGCGACCGCGGCCTGGGCAGCGATTCCGACCCGAATGCTCCGTGCAGTAGTCAAGCAGAATTTAATGTGAACAGTTGTGCGTTTCCAAACTGAACTATGTCTGAAAACATGAATAAACGAAAACGGGAACTCTTGTTGCGATTGATAGAGGATGAAGAAGAGGATGATGAAGTAATGTTGCTCTTGCTTTCATATGAGAAGAGGAATAAAATCGATTCAACTCCATCGAAATTTGTCCAACTGCTGCGAAACTTTTTCCAACTCCTTCGAAATTTTTCCAACTTTTCCAACTGCTTCGAAATTTTTTCCAACTTCTTCGAAATTTTGTCCAACTCCTTCGACATTTTTCCAACTGCTTTGAAATTTTTCCAACTGTGTTGAAAATTTGCCAACTCCGTTCAACATTGGGGGTTCATCCCCCCCCTCCCCTTAAGCCCGTGCCTGTACATCCAGAATTGATGAAGGTAGCTACAACATCCTCATAAAACACCACTTCAATTTAAACGAAGAGAAATTCAGGAAGTACTGCAGACTTAATAAACACAATTTGAATTCGTACTTAGTTAGACAATGTTGTCCTTATAGGCTGTGAGTCTGGAATTGTAAAGCGGCGGATTTTTAGCTATTAATTCGACTAAAAACTCGTCATTTTCATCGGTGAACAATGCCATTTTGACTATCGTAAAGAGCGAGCAGCGCGACCATACTGCTACCGAAGCGGTTTGGCGGCGATGCCGTGGTCGCGTGCAGGACACGCCCCCCAGCAGCGCTGCTGAGTCGCTTGCATCAGAAAGCGTTGCACGCAAATCCCTTCAGAGCGGTGTGCCGCGACTGCGGACGCGGCTGCCGCGTCGCGACTGCCGAGATCCGAATGCTACCTTAATGGATACGAGATTATTGTGAAACCAAGTGGAACTTTCAATAAAACCGCCGGACCAGTGAGAATTTTCAAGTATGGATTAGATCTCAGAAGAATCAGAGGAAAATTAACCCAAAACATCATCAATAGAATAGCAATGCCAACAGAACCAACGAGAATTAGATATATAAGAGTGGTAAAACTTGTTCAATAAGTACTACAAAAGTAACTACACCCTTGTCCACTACAGTTTTGGTCGTCTGACATATGTTTCGGAAACAATGTCTCCATCTTCAAAGACGAAGCCTTACTAAAGCATGCTATTAATTTCCGAAACATTATGTCGGACGATAAAAACTGTAGTGGACATAAGTGTAGTTTCTTTTGTAGTGTTCATAATAAGTCCACAGCGAACATCGCCGCAAATAATAATAACTACTTCAATTACCCTGACATTATGTTCAGACCAAAATCCATCCACTTTGGACCTACTATCCTACTAATCAGTAGTAATCACCAACGATCGGGACCCTATCTGCGATATACGGTATCACGCACCGATTGGCAGATCCGACCATTGCGTTTTAACTGCTGGGATACACTTTTCTTCCTTCCCAATAATGAGATCAACAAAAAAGTACTACACAATAATTGACTATGTCCATCTGAATGATCATTAAATGGTTTCTTTCTGGGTTTTCTCTCCCAAACTCTGAAAAATATCTATAAAATAAAAAATTTATTATTTTATGATTTGCTTCTGCGTAAGAAACACAGATTTGTCAGAAGTAATCAATCGAACAATGTTGCCTAACAAACAATAACGAAACATCATCAAGAATGAAACAACTATATCAGACCGAATTTTGACCGAGAATTTGGAGAATCATATAAAAAATAATAGCAACGACAAAAAAAAGGATGTAAACACGAATATAATAGATAAAGATAAGCAACGAAATTCAGGTTTAATGACATATAGCTCTGTGACCGGCAGACACACAGAGAATAGCCAATCACGACCTGCGCAGACGTCAACGCTGTCAATGTCTTCCAACAGTCAAAACAGACAAACCACCGATGCTTCTCGGGAAAAAAATGCGAGGTTAACTACAACAACAAATAGTAACGAGAAGTCAGAATTGAACGAAGACGCTAATATTGATACCGGAGGCTGGTCCACAGTTACAAGAAAGAAAATAAGTGCAAAGAAAACAAACAGGAATATTTGCTATGGTAATAAGGCTACCGACCAAAATACATCGATTCAAGGTGCAATTCGTAGGCGATGGATGTATGTAGGAAAGATTTCAGGCAAGGACGTAACAGAACAAGACATGTCATCATTTTTAAAAGAGGTAGAAGGACACGAAAAATTCGTTATCAAAAAGTTGAACACTATCGGACAAAACTCATCTTTCAGCATTGGTTTAACTGAAGAAGCATATAAAACGGTATTCAATGAATCCTTTTGGCCCATTGGTGTTGTAATAAGGGAGTTTACATTTAACAAAGAGTTTTTTCGGAAGTTGGAAGACCACAGTGCTCCACGGAATCCGTAGACTTATCGGTAGTACACCTAAATATTGAGGCCATATCAACATCTTTTTGTGGATTGGAACTAATGGCTTCAGAATATAATGTGGATTTTCTTGCAATAACTGAGCACTGGCAAGATCGGGAACAACTCTCCGCCTATAACATTCTGGAACATAAGCTCATATCAAGCTACTGCAGACCAAGAAATAAACACGGAGGCTCTGCCATTTATGTGAAAAACTATCTGGCAGTGAATTGTAAAAAAAGAGAGGATATTGAACGAATGAGTATTCCACAGACAATCGAGTGTAGTGCATTGGAATACTATGCTCCTGCATCAAACAAACTGCTTCTAATATGCCTGTATCACCCTAGCAGTTATGGTCCAAACAAAGAGGTATTCTTCGAAAGATTAATGGAGATCTTGGATGTGATTACAACAGAAAAATCCATTAAATTCATTATCGCAGGTGATTTCAACATTAACCTTCTTGATACCAAAAATAAAAATACAGAAACTCTGCTTGAAATCTTGGAATCATATGGAGTCAGAGTATTGATAAATGAACCCACAAGAATTACACCGACCAGCCAAACATGTCTTGACAATATATTTACCAGCATCGAAGATGGCTATGCGTACACCCTGCAACCTCACCTATCGGATCACCTAGCACAAATATTTGAGTTCAAGTTGCCACATAAATCAAAAAACATACAAATAACAAGTAATATACGGCAATATAGTGATAAAAATGTCACAAACTTTCTTGAAGAACTGGAGCTAACGAACTGGGACAATTTGAAAAACTGTGAGAGGGCTGATGTGAATAGCATGTGGGAGATCTTCACATGTAATTACAACAAAATATTCCAAAATAATTTTCCTCTCAAAAAAGTAAAAAAAAGACCTCATTTGCAGTCACATCTGGAATTTCTGAAATCTCAACCTGAGATACAAGATCTGAAGAAACGTTTGGATATTCTCTTCCTAATATCCAGAAGAAATGGAGCTTTACTTGGAGAATACAAAAGGGTTAAACAAGAATATGATAGAATGCTCAAGGACTCAAAGATGGCCTACTACGGGGATAAGATCCGAACCTCTCGTAACAAGTCAAAAACTACCTGGCACTTGCTCAATACACTTACAGGCAAAAGTCCCAACAGAGAACTAGTTTTACCATCTACAGACTATCAGACCATTGCTGACAACTTCAATCACCATTTTGCAGTCACTGCTCCGAATCCAACAAGAGAAGAACTTTCACTGAAAACGAAGAGGATAGACAATAGCTTTTACATGTTTGATGTGACTAGCCAGGAAATTATCAGTACTGTTAAACAGATGAAAAATCCATCGTCATGTGGTCATGATAGTATACCTGCTCGCATCGTCAAGAAATCCATCCATCTAATCGCTGAGCCTCTCACCTACATAATGAATCAGGCTTTCATCGAAGGCACTTTCCCAGATGACCTCAAGCTGGCAATCATCAGACCCTGCTATAAGAAAGGACCCTTTACTGCAATGGAGAACTATCGCCCCATCAGCATGCTAACAACTTTTGCGAAACTATTTGAGAAAATATTATCTAACAGATTGCTGTCCTTTTTCAGAAAATTTGGAATATTCACCAATCACCAGCATGGTTTCAGGAAGAATAGGAATACAGAGACTGCAATCTTCCAGCTAACAAGTAAACTCGTCGAGGCCGTGGATAATGGATATGTACCTGTGGGGCTTTTCTTGGACCTTTCGAAGGCCTTTGATTCTGTCAACCACAAACAACTGATACAGAAGCTTGAACACTACGGGATTCGAGACAAGCAATTGAATCTCATCAGGAGCTATCTAGAAGGGCGTAGGCAAAAAGTGGTGATCTCAACCAAAGGAGAAGTATTTTCGTCAGGCGAGGAACTGATCAAGCTGGGAGTCATACAGGGAAGCATACTGGGACCACTGCTCTTCCTCATTTACATCAATGACCTACCATCTGATCTTGAGGGAAATCCACAACTTCGTGATGCAGTGGCTGATATGACTATCTACGCTGACGATACCAATATTATTGCACTGGACAAAAATATTGAGGAAACATTTAGAAAAGCTGAGACGACTCTGGTCGGTGTCAAGAGTTGGTGTTCTAAAAATATGCTCCGATTAAATGTGGATAAGACAGAGTGCGCTGTGTTTCATAGTGATCGTTCTGGCATTCTACCTCCTGATACTGTTGAATTACAGGGTGTTATAGTTCCATGCCTGAGCACTGTCAAGTTTCTAGGTATTCAGCTGGACTCCAATCTGAAATGGCATGACCACATCTATAGCCTCTGCCAAAAACTGAGTAAAAATATTTATACCTTCAGTGTACTTAGACAATTTGTTGACAAGAGTTTGTTGATGATTTTGTATTTTTCCAACTTTCAATCTGCGATTACTTATGGTATTGTGACTTGGGGCAATAGTAACCAGTTGTTTAAGGTCCTCAGAGTACAGAAGTTGGCCATCAGGGTCATCAACAAAATGAAATTCCGCGAAACTTGTAGGGGAGTATTCAGGAGAGATAACTTGTTGACTGTAGTCGGTCTATATATACATAGATGTATGTTATTTATCAGAAAATATCCTGAATTTTTTGCAGAGTTTTTAAATGTTAACAACACTAGACGTAGGGCACATTACTTGTATCCTAAGCATTCCCTCAGTCTAGCTCAGAAAAATAGTAGATATATGTGTATGAAGTTATATAACTCACTTCCCGGAAGTCTGAGAGCGATCAAAGAACTCAATGTCTATAAGAAGAAAGTGCACCAGTTCTTAGTTAACATCGAACCTTATTCACTTGATGAATTTTTTTCTAGGTTGTAGGAACTTTAAGTAGTTAATGTCATCTATCTGATTTGACATCATTTCTAATTTATTATTTGTAATAACTTTTGAAATGCAAATAAATTATTATTATTATTATTATTATTATTAGACTCCTTCGTCAGACACTTAACTGGTTAAGATATAGTTGTTTCCTCGTTGATGTTGTTTAGTTACTGTTTGTTAGACAATATTCTTCGATTGATTGCTTCTGCCAAATCTGTGTTTTTTACGCAAGATGCAAATCACAAAATAATAATTTTTTTTATTTTTCGGTAGACCAGTAGCGGCTATTTTGCGATTAGCATGACCGTTGAGAGAAAAAGTGCAGTAATCAGAAAACAACGTCTTAGCGTTAGTAAAGTTAACTAGTGGCCAGCAGACCATATTTTGGAATCCGATGAGCCAGTAGATTAATTAAATAGAAACATTAATTGAACATCAAAAATATAACGATCGAAAGAAATGATAAGTTAAAAATTATATAATGTATTCAGAAGAATAGGAAAAACAGTGCAATATATGTGTCGATCATTGTAAAATTGGTCTAACTCCATACCTTTCAAATACATATTTTTCAGCTCAATGATATCACATCTAGTCATTGCAGTATTATCAGGATAATACTGCAACTATTGCAGTCGCTTCACTATTTTGATGAGATATATGACTAAATCTGATATCATTAAGCAGAAGAACATTTATTTAAAAAGTGTGGAGTTAAACAACTTTTACAGCGACCGACACATATATAGAGAAAGAATTGCTATAATGAAGCTACCAAATAGTCATAATGATTAAATTATTTGATGAAATAATACTCAGACACACAAACAAAGTTTCATCGAAATCGGTCGAGCCCTTTTTGGAGTTTCTATAAACTGGTTGCACCGAGACCCATTGGATTCAATTGTAAGCATAAGCTACCCCAAAACACACTAAAATACACACATAGAATTACATCTCAATTGATTGAAACGTTTTTCAGTAGACATTTTTCGAGAAACACTTTGTATAAGAGTGGTCCATCATTTGTTCAGAAAAATAAGTCCTCCTATCAAAATCGTCTTCCCAGAGCTCCTGACTAGGTATCATTTTATGGGGATGCATTTTATTTAGTTTTTATATGTTTAGAATCGATGTATGGCTGTCATTGAATGTTGTGGAGGCATGTCTAATCGATTTATGTGGATTTTTTTCAAAGTCAAGCATCACATCTAATTTCACATCCTCACACAGTGTATTAGCAACTGCTTTTTTAATCTGTCTTATTACATGCCCAACCTCGTGAAACTGATGCTCCTCTATTTTAATTATTGTCCGTTGGGTTATAGGCATCAAATTCGAAAATTTCTCATGAAACAAGCAACTTCTTTTTGTGTTCGGGTGTTATCTCCGTAACCAATCATTTGTAAAATTGTTATTTTGTGCCAATTGAACCATTATTCAAAATTGAAGTTGATGAAATTCAAACACAAATTAGACAATTCATAAACTACAACTTATCAGCACAAAACAGTTTGCGAAGGCGTTCTAAAGAAATAAACATTGCCACATAATGTGTTTCATGGTTCCATCTGGAAAACACTTAGACTATAGTCTTTAGTCTAAGGGAAAACACAATATTATATGCCGGAGGTCGCAGGTTCGAATCCCGCTCAGGGCATGGATGTGGTGGTGGTGCATGTCGTAAAAATTAATTTGAAAGAGTCTTCGGAAAATATAGAACTGTGTAGATAGTCTCAGTTGCCTAGCACATAAAAAAACAATATTATATATGCTTGTTTTCAATTTCTTTATATCACATCTCGTAGGCAAATAAGTTATGTATCATTGTAATAAGATTTGGGAATATTCGAGGGAATATTAATTATAATGAATTTCGGTAATGACATGATATCATTTTTGTCTATTTTGAGTTTTGCAATAAACATGAAAGTGATAACATTTCTGTATAGAGAATGACACGACCTTTCAAACGATGTATCACAAGCCCATACTTCCTATTTGAAAAATTGGTGGTTGTACACCTGTCTTTCGAAGGGGCTTGATGGTAGGGTTCGCATTTTTACCAAGAAGAATGACAATTTAAAATTTGAATTTGTCGTGTTTCGGGATCTGACATAAATATATACAGTAAACAAGATATTGAATTTATTCCATTTGGCTCTTCCACACACATATAATATATGTATAAGTCAAAGTATTGTATGGATTTATGTATTTCTGAATTTGATTTCATGTTTTTACCACGTACCAGCCGCATTTTGTTGATTCTATGTTTTTATAGTGTTTATCTCCTTGAATTATTTTTAATGTACTTGCTTTAACGATTTCAGTATATAAACAATATATGATATGATATTCAAAAAACTGCAACCTAATACCTGCTTATTGTGTTATACTTCTAATACTGCGGTGATCTGCTGTATGATAATAAGATTGTGTGTCTTCCGATGATATACAATAATTTCCTTTTCTGTCAAGTACTTTCATGTGTTTTGACATTTTCGAATAATCCGCTGATTAAAGTTTATGTATGACGATGAACCTTTAAAGTTAGTTTTACACGGCGAATAAATTCAAGAATTTCTTCGCGAAGTTCTTCATGAAGCTACTCCATGAAGAAATTCTCAGTGTAAAACATCAACTTGACGTGAAGATACTTCACGTAAAACTTCATGAAGAACTTCACGAAATAGTAGGGGAGCCCACGTAGCTAATTCGGGATTTACTCGAGCGTCATAGAGAGCTATTGGGTTGTCAAGCTTAAATGACAAGAAGAAAAAAATGTTATATAATATATACCTGTTCATCGGTGGGGTGAGCAGATATAAATTTTCAAAAATGTAAAAATAAAAACCGTTACGTGGACATACTCGAGCGCGTCAGATATTGATAGCATCTATGTCCTACGTATTTTAAAAAATGTATAGATGTTAATCTGATCGTTTCCATGATGGAGGTGATCATACGTGAGGGTTGAAAATGAAAAAAAAAAATTTTTATCGAGCTCGTCAGATTTTCTAAGGGGGTGTTGAGTGAACCTTGAAAGATGCTCTTGTATAATAATCTGACGATTGGGATGTAAAGCAAACTCGTGGTCATTATTAGAATATGCAAAAAAAAATTGCCATTTAGAAATACTCAAGCGCGTCAGATTAAGATATATGTGGTTCATCAATATGGCCTAGACGTGCTGTCTCCTAATCTGACGATTGTCTGGAGGGATTCGCTAAATCTGACAATAAATTTTTTTTTTTCATTTTTTAAATCATTGAACTCAATTAATCGAAAAGCTCAGGAAATAGCGTGCAAATGAAAAAGCTTATGTTGTTCTGAGTATAATATTTATACAAATAATAATTATACAAAATTTAATTTTCAATTTTTTGAATCGGTTTGCTCCGACGATATTCTAAACTTTAAAGTAATGATACATTTTTGTAAAGTTTCTAATGGAAATTTGATTGTTTTTTGTAAAGTACTTTCACCACAAAATACACAATTCACATTAATATCACTCAATCATCATAGTATTTATTTATTAACTTTAATTCGCATAACTTTTATTTAAATCGCAAAATAACCTAATACGTTGGAAATACGTTGTAAACAAGATGATACCGTGAACGAGTCTGCGTGACCAGCTGTTATGGCGTTATGGCAACAGAAACCGGAGTGGGACGGAGTGAGAGAGCAATAGATAGAGAAAGAGTGAGAGGAGAATAGAAATACGTAGAGGGGAATATAGGCATGGCATAGCTACACGCATTCAAATTTATCAATTAATTTTCATTACTTCGGCTTGTCAAAATCGTCAGATTATACATTTTTCGTAATTCTTGCATTATTCCCTTCAAAATAAAAAAAAATTTACCACGCTCGAGAATCTCAAGATGTCGTTTTTTTTACAACTTTGTAACCCTCCCCCTTCTTTACGTCACTCTCAAATTGTCAGATTAATGGTATATACACTTTTTAGCATGTAACTAACTCACCCTACCTTAATCTGACGCGCTCGAGAATTTCCGATGATCAACTTTTTTTTACTAATCTGATGCTTTATCCTTGACGGGCGGCCATATATATATGGCTCATGTTTGGTGGAGAAACTTAACCAGGTACAAGGTATCCCCCTATATATTAATCTGCCGCGCTGTAGTAAATCCCAAAATCCCCGCTTGGGCTCCCCTACTAAAATTAGAACATGTTCTATTTTATCAACAAGTTTCGCGTGAAGTCAGGGGTACCAACATTTGTTTCATCCCATAAATTATCGGAAAAGCTTTAAAACATGAACCAGTGGTCGTTTGGAAGTTCTAGTTGTGCTTTTCGGTAGAAAACGAGTGAAGTTCAGAATCGAGCCGCAGCTGCTTTTGTTGTCGTCTGGATATTCGCTTGGTTAGAAGTTTACAGTTGGTATTAATGTTATTCTGTTATTTGACATTTATCTTCATGAATTTCTTCGCCCTTCGCCCGTGTAAAACGACACACTTCATGAAGAAACTCGCGAATAAATTCATGAAGAACTTCGTGAAGAAATTCATGAATTTCTTCACCGTGTAAAACTAACTTTAGAAATTATTTTAAATTCAGCAAAAATATGATGCGACTTAATTTTCAGGAATGCCTACCAACATGTAGGACAACTGACGGTGGAACTGCCACTAGAGATTTTATATGTGAATGTTGTAAAAGACGGCATTCCTAATTGTGAAATCGTTCAATCATCCATAACCTAATGATTATAATGTTATTGAATGTGAATAAAGATGTGTTGAAATATCCAAAATTGTCTGTCTAATTCCAATATGATGGCAATGATGATAAGTGTTCATAATGTTTAAAGCTGCTCAATTCCCAAAAATAATATCGCTCAGACAGTAGCATTGCCACTGCGGGAGGGATTTACCTATACTCCATTCACTAATCACTTTTTTAGTGATCAGGCTTTCGGTTGGCCATGATTTAGGTCTATCACGTTTTTGTAACTATTACTAAAACAGAGGCAGGTTGGCACGGCTGGAATATCGTCAAGGTCAAAGCAATTCGCCGAGACGTTGCCAATTTCTACTCTCAATATAATCATAATACCCCTGTTACACTATGCATTTTTCATGTCTATATTTGCGCCTATTTTCATGGCTATTTGTCGGTTGAATTTCCCCCCAAATGAGTGGCACTATTACACCGCGCTTTTTTCGCGCTTGTTGTTCCTATATTTTTAAAACAATACCATAGTGTTTTAAGAATGTCTGAAGAAACGTCTAATATGCTACTACATAGAGTGCAAATTCACTTAGAGAAAAAAGACACTGTAATTCCAGCAAGCATTTCTCCAAAAACGACATTAATAATCACTTTGCGATACTAGGCTACTAGTGAAAACTTCCATATCACTCAGGGATAGTCATCACAGATTATCTGGCCGTCGTAAGTTTAGTTAGTTTACGTCCTCAGAGTAATAAATATAAATTTATGAGTGAATTTACGAAGGCTACGATTCAAAGGATAGAATAAACTATAGTCGAATTTAAGCGATGGACCGAAAGGTTTTGGTCCAACCTGCGGTTATCGTACTGGTTATAAGAAAAATGACAATCGGACGTCACATTTTATAACCGACATCTCTGTCGCTTGAATGCATTGGTTTAAACCGCAATCTTTCAGTGCGAAAACTAACCTATTATATTTTCTTTTCTCTAGAGACAAGTTTACTCATTCTATAAATATATCTTTTCTAGTTCAATTTAGGGAAAAGTAAAACCAATTTCAGAAAAAGTGAAAGTAATTTCGGAATAAGTGAATTCCGAGGAGATCACTATATTGCAAATTATTATTGTATCAGTTGTGCATATGTTTGTATATATTTGGACATATTTGAATATATTCGGATATATATTTTCTGTTGTTTCTTCATACGTACATGATCAATCACTTTCTGAGTTTATTCAAAATAATACATACTGGTCAAATACGAGTTTACATTAATGGGGAAGTACCTGAAGAAGGGGAGCTGGCTGATCGGGAACTCTGTTGTCTAAGGAATTAAATTTGAGTAACAGTTCACATTTAAAAGTTGATGCCAATCATGGAGGTAGGCCATGATGCCAATAATAATATGAACCAAAATAATTCCGAAAGAAACAAGAATCAGCAGAGTTCGGATCGCACAGAAAGAGTAACATACATGGAGGTAGAAGGAAGTGGAGGAGGCATAAAGATCGAAACTTGTCACATACTCCGCCATATTGGTGTGTCCCAATTTTCTATAGGAATCCGGAATTCCAACCATAGAAAACTCACAATTTCATGTTTATAACAAAGGATTTGCCCATACCAATATGGCCGATTTTATGTGACACTTTCGTTACAAGGGAAATATAGCACATGCTCCCTCCACTTCCTCCTACCTCCATTGTAAAATAGGTATGCAACATTCTTGACCGTACCAATCGAGAAGTCAGTTAAGTCTAGATCTGTATTCAAGTTTTTCAATGCCAATTATGAATTAATTATAGAGGAGTTGTCTTCCATTCCTTGGAAAAACATTTTGAATGATGATGATGTAAACAAATGTGTAAATACCTTATATGTAGTTTTGAATAAAAAAAGCAAATTGGCTGTCTCAATATTCTCAACTAGCACATTATAATCGGTGCCCTCATAATTGATAGAAAATACAATAAATTTGATCGTTTTCCGCCATTTTATATTTCCCGCTCATTCGATGGACCGTTCGTAAAACTACTCCAGAGCTGGGTTAAAACCGCAAAATTTTGGTTATTCTCGTGATCTGTTCACAACTGATTCATGACGTCTGCGGACCTAAACCGATCGAATAACCGTTTTCGCTTAAATGAATTGGTTAAGACCGAAAGGGATTGGTTTTAACCGCTCTGCTTTGGTTATTCGCTTAAATTCGACTTATGTTATGTTTAGACGTCAATATTGTGTTGGTAGCCATGACATTTCAACAAAAAGGCAAAAATCCCCACGATTCAGTGGGAACAAATACAACCAGTTCTATTTATTTTCAAGCCTGAAACAGTCTACGAAATAGTCCCGGGCGCCTGCGTATTTCTTAAAAATTTCAGCTGACAAATAGGCACGAAAAAGGCATAGTGTCCCAGATAGCACACAACATTCTGAGAATGTGATATCTAGCTTCTGAACGTTCATACTTTAGAATATTCTAATAGAACGTTCCATGCATCGCCGTATAACATCTAGAATATTCAAGGAATGTCCTTCAGTAAACGTTCTGATCACATTTCAAAAATGATATCCATATCATATGATATGAAGAACATTACTAGAATATCCTTAGAGAATATTCATAGGAGTTGTATTTTATTTCAGTATTTGGTAAGATCCTTGTGGAATATAATAAGAACCTCCTCAGAATGTTCTTTGATCATTGCGTCGCGTGGGATCATTTTGAGATTTATGGTTAATTCAATAGTGTAGTGTAACATGTGACTTTACTACTTCACCTCAGAGGCTTTTCGATGCTATAGAAATTTTTATATCTATTGTTCATAAGCTCGGTCAACACCTCCTACATCCTTTTAGGAGGTGTTGGCTCGGTATATTTTCACTAGTGAAAGTTAATCAGTAAAGTTCTGATTCAAATAGATGAACAGCTTTTCAAGCCGAATATTTTTCCCTAATCTTCCAACCCTGACCGATTACTTCGGCTATCAGAACACGCTCCTGGCTCTTGTTACCAGCCCAGCCTACAGATATTTATTAATTTCACAATCGCATCCTGGAATCATCACGTGACGTGACGTGAACCAATATGGCGGTTCTTTAATCTTTGATGGTTCTTTGTACATAAACAAGTAAACAACAAATAAGTTACGTGTTGGTGTTGAGGTCGTTGGTTATTTTATAGTGTTCATTGACTTATTCCGGAGCTTTTCTGCTGTTTAAACTATATTGAAATGGAGAATGAATATCTGAAAAGACTATTGTTGAACAACGGAGACTTTGCTGAACGGTAGGTTCGAAAAAAAGTACCTTCATCATGTGTTTACATTTGATTTTATTACAGATATACATATAATAAAGTTGGGATTAATTAACGGCTTAGATCCTTCAACATTGAATGTTTCTGATCTGGATAGTGGATAATTCAATTGATGGTGTTCCTCCAATCACATATATGGATATTGCAACATATTTGGATTATTATATACCACAACCTACAAGACATTCATGCATTTTTGCTAATAAAGAGTTCATATCTAATAGCACAATGCTGGGATAATTACTTTGAAAACAAACAGTTATTACTACCAAAAAATACAAATTCAATTATTCACCTCACAGTCGCATTATTGTGATTTCGTTATATGATTTCCAAATAGTTGTTTCGAAGTACGAATCCTATAAGATCTGGAAATATGGGAAAAGAACTGCTAAGAAATTTCATTCAGAAGTTATTATGCCAGGGCTGATGGCGAAATATTTCACATCTGTAGAGGTTGCTGCAGATTATCGAGAAATGATCTTAATAATAATGATCATGAAACAACTGAAGAATCAATCAATTTTGAAGAAAAGTTTGATTTTCCTATTAAATATTACAACGTATTACAAAAATTGGAGAAATAGTAATTTAGACCTTGAGGAAATTAAAACAAAAGTGGTAAGTTTCAAGATTTTGATTTGTGTGATGTATCCAAATGTTACATTCAAATAGATTTTTGTTCTCTAGAAAATTCATTGATACTACCACATTACTGGTTATCAAATTTGTTCACATATAAAAATCCTCAAAATTATTGTATGAAATTCTCCTGGAAATTAATAATGTATACTCCTATCTAACATATAGGATTAGATAAGTCCACAGCATACATATTATTATTTATGTTACATTTCGGTTGTTGTTTTAGGTTTAAGAGTTGTCAAAAATTGGGGGCCTAAACACAAAGTGATAACAAAAGGAAAGGTTGATGACAAATGCTCTTGCTATGAACTCTAGCTGGTTAGGATTTAAGAAGAAGGATAATTTTTCGGCATTGATTTTTTCCGAAATAGTGAAAGGTAAGAATTTTCGAAGAATTTACTATGTTCTATAAGATAGATAAGATAAGAAATATATTTCTATGAAGAAGCAATGTTTGATGGAATAACTAGTCAAGATATTTTACCGAAATCGCTTTACTTGGAATTATTGCGATAACTAAAATACATTAATACATATTTGAATTATCTCTCATATTTTACAGAATCTGTGATGAACATTCATCGAAAGATTACAGAGTCTGATGCGGAATTGGTAATTAAGGACTGGTTGGTTAAGGCGAAACAGAAGGAGGAAAAGTTCCAGAAATTAGACCTCAAAACTATAATCTAGTGAAGGTAGGAATATTAGTTGTACTCAATATCATTCATACCATGAAGCAATATTTTTTGATTATTCTACTAGCTAAAATTTGGTTTGTTGCCTTGTATTTCATTCTGATCTGGGTTTACACTGAAAACTATTAAATTATTCAAGGTGCCTAGTAATATTTCATTTCTTCTCTTCCAGAATCTCTGATTTTGAAACCAAAAGGCTGGTTGGTAGCCAAAAATGATGGAGAAGATAATCTCGCGAATATTATTTTTTTTATAAACAAAATATTTTCTTATTATTCTTTTGAATTTATTTCAGGAAATGTCTTCCTAAAAATAAAACTGATGACTTGAATTATGTATTATTATAAAATGGATTAGTGTTGTTTGACCTCGAATTATATTATTATATTATTTGTGAAAAAACTAGGCTTATGCTCAGAATCAGCATTCTGATGATTTTTTATGGGATTACAAAAAATAAATAAGAATTTCATAACCATTCAATGTGATGAGTCTATGAAATCTCAAAGTTTAACTAAATTTACAAAACAATTTAATTTTAAATTGAAACAAAAAAGCATTCAATACCGTTAATTTATCGTTGAACACAATTTTTTTTTAGTTTTTCAGTTGGAGTTCGGTATTATTAATTCCCGCAGGGAATGCGGCAGGAATTAATAATACCAATGAATTTATAAATTCAACCAAATATTCTCGGAATTAAAGTATATTCTGGGAATATTTCTAGAATGAGTGGGAATCTCCATAGAATATTTGGAGTAATATTAATAGGAGATTTTTTGAAACGTACCTGGAATATTCTCAAGAATATGCCTGAAATATTGTCAAGAACATTCCTAGAAGGTTCTAGAATATTCGGGAGAACATTCATAGAACCTGTATAGAACCAGAGTTCCTCTCTCACTTAATAGTGCATGGAATGTTCTAAGAATGTGTGGGGTCTGTTGTGAGGATATTCTATGAATATTTGAACATTCTGGCGGTATCTTCTAAGAACATCCATATAACGTGTGTGTGCTATCTGGGGTAATAAGGGTATAACATAATCTTCAATCTTAGACAAGATATTATCACGGACCATTATCTTCGAGTAAGGCTTGTTTCACATGCATACGGTTCCATTCAGTTCGGTTCGTTTACGGTTTCAACCGAAAACGAATGACGCCCTTTCACACATATACGGTTCATATTAGGTTTTATGTTATCTTCCAAAACACAGGCTCAATCACAATTCCAATTTTTTCGTGACGTCAGATCCATCAAAGTTATTAAAAATTTGTGCACAAACATCTTTGCACGCTTCCTGCGTCTTTAATACATCTTTATATTTTTCGAAAGTTTTTTCCCACAGCACTGGTTCAGATTTACAGCAACAATCAGTCGATCCACATTTGGTAAACCATCATTTTCTCATGGATACCTACTGAGATAGCAACAATATCCCGAACATATGTGTTTATGTTTATATTTCTATATTTGAAGAATTTGAGAAATATTGAAAGATATCAGCTCAATAGGAGGTTAAAACCACAGAACGAGACAGAAAACATTATGTACGATGTATAAATATTTATTACATTATGGTTAAAACCGAAACTAAACCGTGTTTGTGTGAACGCTCCGGTTGATCTGTATTCCCAACACATGAATCCAAACCTGATTGAAACCTATTCGTGTCGAGTGAGAATTCGGTGCTGTACGGTTTCTATTCGGTATTTCGGTACCGAATCTGAACCGAAGCACCGTTTCACACGTGTCACCAGCGACCGAATGGAAACCGAAAATGAACCGAACCGTGAAACAAGCCTTATAAAGAACTCTTCGCTTTGAAATTGAAAATGCCGAAAGTAGTTTTGCAGAAGCAGAGACAAGGTATCAGGAAGTGCTATACAGAACCGAAATCTGCAATAGGAAAAATTTATTCTGACACGTTGAACTCTTGAATGAAATTACTTAGTTTCCTATCATAATATTTTATCAAGGTATAAGAATGACTCGGGTTTCGTAATACTACTACATTTTGAAACTGGTGTATTTCAAGTTGTGAAACAAGGTATATAAATGTCTTCTTGAGAAAAGTGGGGAAATGCCTAGGTACGTCTGTTCGTTTAGAAGTTTTCCTGTCGGATTATTCGGGTACTTTTACTATTATTTGTTCAAATGAACTATCACAAAGTAACGGACTACTGTATCCATTATTGGCGCTCTTGTTCCTCAGAACAGAGTTCTTATCAATTTGCCAAAATGTCTGTAATTTTCGAATTTTTGGCTGAAAATGGTCTGAAACGATTTGGTTCGACTCACTGATCAAGAATCTGTGGTCGAAATCGATTCTGTCCGGCCGGCCGTCCATCCGTCCGTTAACACGATAACTCTCGAACGAAAGGAGTTAGAGGATTGAAATTTGCAGGGTAGGTTTGGAGCGTAAATATCTCGGACGAGTTCATTAACGTTGAAATCAATCAAGCGGTATCGGAGTTATGGCCGTTTTTATTAAAAATATTTTTTATGAATATTTCCGAAACCGATTACTCGATCTATCTGAAATTGAGCAACACATTGTAGAATAATGACCTGTATACGCATGCGAAGTTTTGTATTGCCGTAAAGTGTAAAAAAACAATTATTTTTAAATTTTGTTTCTACAATAACTCTCGAACAGAATGAGCTAGGCAATTGAAATTTTCAGAGTAGGTTTGGGAGATAAATATCTCGGTTGAATTCGTTATTCGGCAAAATAGGCCAGATGGTTTCGGAGTAACGAAAAAAAAAATTAATTTTAACTTACAAATTTCGAATTCAATTTTTTTTAAGATGCAATTTCACCATAAAAATCTATTGATGCCCTTTTCAACTCTAACAAGCTGACACTTTCGGAGATATGATTTTTCGAAATTTCAATAATAAATCGTACTTCTATGTTTTCACAGAATGCTATAATTATTCTATCTATGAATTATTATATGATCTATGTTCATACTCGTACATGTCATCCTATTCTATAAGAGAGAGTCACATTCATTTCACCTATTTAGTTTGATTTCTTCCATGGTGCAGCTCTCATTTTCAGATTGCTCATTTAATCTTGACAAATAAACTATTATTTAAATTGAATTTCCTTTATGATGCAGTTCTATCATAAGAATACATTGATATCATTCCTAACTCTGAGAAACCAATACTATCGGAGATATGATGTGTCAAAGTTTGAACAAGAGCGCCAAAGCTCCTGTCCACAGGGCTTGAACCAATTTTTTTCAATAAAATTTCAACACTTGATTCTTGATTTCCATACAAGAAAATAGCATAATTAAATCTTCCAACCAGTTTATATACGTGAAATATTTCCAGTAACAACAGAGAAAAAATTTTCTTCTACAGTCGCCAGGACTGTGGAATTATTGAATTCAAATATACCGCTGTATTCACAAAGCATTCAATCTCCGTTAAGTCCTAACTGAGGTCCTCAGTTAAGGATAAATAAGAATCGCAACCTCAGTTAACGTGAAAGTTAACGTGAAACAGACCTGTTTCATCACAGTTACATACGTTAACTGAGGTTGCGATTCTTATTTATCCTTAATCGAGGACCTCAGTTATGACTTAACGGAGATTGAATGCTTTGTGAATACGGCGGAATATCTTCTCAAATTCATAATTTTTACGAAGTAAATTGTATTGTGAAAATACGTAATTACTACGACTTCTATGTAGAGATGACAACGTTGCATAGTTATCTGAAAGCAAAATGACTATAACCTAACATTTTCAAATATGCATGGGAAATGTGTCAAATTTTCATGGCCAACCGGTAGACTTTATGAAAGTGAATGGAGTATATACCGATTTGTGCTGCCTTCTTCCGAACATGAAAAAATTATCAATGAACTGGTGCATCGACCTAGGCGACTAAACTTGATCGATCAAACGAACTTGTGAAGTTCGATCGAAATTATACTAGGCGCCTCGCCGAAGAGATCACTGTTAACTAGGTAGTACGGTTTTCTGTGTCACACATTTTTAAAGGAAGAAGAAGGGGTCCATTGTCTATAACACATGTACCCGGGGATTCCATTATTATTTTATAGTGTCGCCGCAATATTTTCTTATAGGGAGGGTTTATTCAATTTATTGGGTGGGAGTGATCTCTTCGGCGAGGCGCCTAGTATAATTTCGATCGAACTTCACAAGTTCGTTTGATCGATCAATTATACTACGGCGCCTCGCCTTCAAGATCACTGTTAACTAGGTAGGATGTTTAAAGTTAAAAATATTGCGGTATTCTCGTTTTTGATGAAATCAGTTCAATAAATGATTCCTGCATAAATGAACGAAAATACATTTCTCTTACTAATAATCTTGTAACATTCCAATTGTTACTGAAGACAGATTTCATGAGATTATCGGGACCTTTTAATAAAGGTCAAATATACTAATTTCCAAAAGTTTTGATTTGTTTGCTCAACCAGCTGCTTGGCTGATTACATTTGACCACAGCCTCTCTATAGATATAGTGGGCTGTGCTTTCACAATACATTTTTCCTCCTTGCAGTTGAAGTTGCTGCATGTCTAATTGAAAGAGCGGAGAATATACCTATATTTATATTTATCCCTGCAGAACTTAAGGTGACTTTTATCCATTTCGATTTTGCTGTTTTGGTTACTTGATAGCTATATATAGATTATATATTTGTTTTGTATTCTTGTGGTTGATAGTAAGGTGGTCTTGAGGAAATAAACATATTTTCTGAGTCTTCTCATCTCAAATTAACTGTATGCTCTATATAGACTAATGATGATTATGCAAAGAAAGGTAGATTCAAGTAAGGTTGATAAGAATTTACTTTTGATGTTTTAATAAAATCTGGTAGATAGGTACACCTACATTTTCACTCCATCTTCTTCAAGATTATATTTTGAGTTTTCATTGCATGTAATGTTTGCACCCTTCGTCCTGTGACAATAGGGCTAATAATGTTGCTACTTTACCAGTAAGATCTGTTAGTGACAAATCTTTGTTTTTCCCTCGAGTATTCAGAAAGGTCAACACTTTTTGAGGAGCTCTAGCACCTGCATATTTAGGTCTGGCTGGTCTCAGTTATACACTCCCTTCATAAATCGACATTTGTACCATCTCCTGATAATATTAATGCTAATGCTGATCAGTGTTGATTCAATGTCTCAAATTCATGCCTTTTTGTTTTTAACTGATTTTGGAGAAATTATAAAACCTTATGAACTGCACCATAAAGGACTGTTTAAGCTCCGAGCAAAATTTAAACCATGCTCGATAAGATGAGCTATATTGTCAGATCGTTGACTCTGATATTGATTCTAGAATCGTGTCCAAATTTGCTTCAGGGTAGCTAGGTACCCTTTATTTAAGAGTACTTTCCTGATAACATCCCTACAATAAGTTTTGGTGTTTTGCTAGAAGGGCAAGTTAATAGTCGGACTATGTTCAAATAGAATTATCTCTGATATAACTAATTTCTGAAATAAAAGGTACCATGGTTGTGGAGGCCAATCAGGAACTACAACAATACCCTCAGCTTTATCAATTGAAATTTTCTTAGAATTAAACTGAAGGCTGAAAAAGCATAAATTTAAAATTCATTCCAGGGAAAGAATGCATATACAGCAATGGAATCTGGATCTGCGATCCAAGATACATAGGTATTACATTTTTTGTTTACGTTAGTGGCGAATAGGTCAGTGCTGGTATTTTCAAAAGTTTTGATAATTTTAGAATTGGGCAGATAGACTCAGTTTCGGCCTGTAATATTTAAGAGCTTCTGTATCTGCTTTGTTATTAGCTGAAGATACATATGAAGCAAGAATCCATTAATCTTTTTCCTCACACCACTACCAAATTTATTTGTTAGTTGATGCAGCTCTAAATGTTGTACACTGCCCATCCTATTTATATAGGAGGGAGCGGTTATTTATCAATCCTAAGGACATTCTTACAGTATGCATTTTTTGAAAAACATTCAAGGCCATAAAATGCTGCTATTAATCCAGGTAGTCGATGTGTTTTGTGCTCAGTATAGTGAACTCCAACATCCTCGAGTACTTTGTGCATAACAATACGCCCCCCCCCCCCAGTTTTTGAATCATCTGAATAATTCTCAATCTCAAAAGTATCATTTATAATTTTTTGCTATGAGAATATTTTCTTTCCACCAATTTAGATCGTCCTTGATGTTATTTGGAAGTCATGAAATTGTTAAAATTTTGATTTACATTTTGTAAGGCTTTTCTCTTTCGAATGTTTTTGTATAAAGCCTACCATATTTTACACCCAAACATGCTGGTACAATAATACCATAAATGAGGCAAATTTTCTTATTTGAATATTTGTACACTCTTAAGTGTTATAATTTCTTGATAGATTTTTTGCTTTTTTGTCTGGAGTTATCTAGTCATAGTTAAAGAATTGATAACGAATCCTATAACTTAACAAGTATGTTTAGGAATCGGACAACTTTTTGTTTCCTTCGTGATAAATCCTAGGGATGTTAAAATATCTATAGTAGTTTTACCATTTTTCCTGCATTCTGTTTCAGTTTCACCTACTATCCAAAAATTGTCTAAATAAGCTATAATACACATGTTATTCCCTTAGCTTAGTCAAGATAGGTTTTAATATTTTGACACTTAGTTTACAAAATATCATGTCGACAGGAATACCAAATGGTACACAATTTACTTTATTGATACCTGCAATCTCAAATATTTTCTTAAATTATTATGTATCCGAATTAGAAATTATTCATCTTGGACTAACTAAATTCATATTCTCAAGTCCTCCATTTTAGTAAGGTACTGATATAATTGTCGATTTCATTTTTTCAAGTTTAAAATAAAACATTTATCACCATTCGGTTCATCGATTAAAAGAGCATGGGGATACAAAGTGACTAGTTGTGTATTTACTTTCACTTATAGCATCCATTCTTAATAACTTCCTCAATAGCTTCAACAGTAGAATTATCTACATTTGTTGATTTTAACATAACATGTTTCATGTACTGTTTTACTGAAGGGAATTTTGTATCCTATTATAGTATCGATGACCTCTAGAGTAATATCAGGTAACTTTTTCCTGTTACTTTTATATCAACTCAACGTTTCTGTAATTCTCACCTTGTTCAATTCCTCACAGTTATGAACTTTTGTTGAGGATATGCCCTCGAGTATCTCGATGGGCCTTAAAGTTTAAATGCTTGTTGACCATTGTTAAAATAGGTCTTTTGACAGATTGTTGTTTCAAATCATGATTAGATTTTTCAATAGCTTTTGCAGTTTTATTTGTTCTCCCAAATGATAGTTAACCTACTGGTAGTTGAATTCAACATAAAGTCTTATTCGATAAGGGAGTAATAACAGTCCTTCTAGACAACGATAAACAATACTGAAGATCACATAGTATCTTCCCTAACTCATTCAATAGAACAATTATGTAATTTTTCTGTGGTAAATTATATGAAGATTAAATTAATAAATTTCAGGCTTTTCCTATTACTGATATGCCTTTGGCCAATTGTGTTTGTCGACTATAAAGGAACTTATCCTTTTTTACAGCCGATTCCTGTAATGCTGAAGTTCTGTATTTAGTATTGCAGCATTGAGTTCATTAAGATTATCAGGGACAATGTCCTTCAAGTAATCTCAGTCTTTCGTCATTTTCTAAACCATTAGTCACAAAATTTTACCACTTAGGTTTCAAAATAGTATGTAGTTGATGACTTGTTTTTGTTCTCAACTTCTCCTAAGATTTGGAAGAATCTTCCAGTTTTTCATCATCAATTTGTGAAATTTCTTCATCAGATTGGTGATTCTTCTGAAGTAGGTTATTATCAAGACTGTCATCATCATGGATCATGGATATTCACATTCTTCACCTAATATGTTTTCCAGGTCTACGGTACTTGACCTTAGACTAGACCTGTAAGGACTTGTTGCACCAGTGGAGCTAACGTTTTGGGCTCTTAGCCTTCTAAACGAGCTCTCGGACTCACACTTACTGAATTTTCCAGAGGGAGAGCTCCTTAGACTAGACCTGTAAGGGCTTGTTGCACCAGTAGAGCTAACGTTTTTGGGCTTTTAGCCTTCTAAACGAGCTCTCGGACTCACACTCACTGAATTGTCCAGAGGGAGAGCTAGAATTTAAATTTTTAGATGAATCTGATATTAATTACCTGACATACTTGGAAGAATGAGTTTCTTCAGCGTGATGCCGTTTTTCCAGCTTTCTTTTCCATCTGTATACATGTTCCAAATCTTGGCGGAACCGTTTATTTTCTTGGTCTTTTGTATAATGATCTCGTGTATGAGATCTTTTATTACCTTTTCCCATTTTATTACGAAATTTGAAATTTTCCAATCGGAGTTTTGTTTAAAGCTTCTTCACGTGTGCACACATAAAACCAGAATGGAATCCCCGGGTACATGTGTTATAGACAATGGACCCCTTCTTCTTCTTCCTTTAAAAATGTGTGACACAGAAAACCGTACTACCTAGTTAACAGTGATCTTGAAGGCGAGGCGCCGTAGTATAATTTGTTATATAACAGCATATCTGCTATATAATTTTTTTTATTTTTGCGCATGTTCTGGGGATCAGCGTGCTATCATTTTGCCCAAATGTCTTTAATGTTAGGATTTTTTGCCGAAAATTGTCTCAAACGATTAGGTTCGGCACACTGATGATGAGGAATTCAAGGTCAAATTTGATTTTGTCTGGCCGGCCATTGCAACTTTAACTTGAGAACGGACAGAGATATAACGACTTGAAATTTTTAGGGTAGGTGGCGTGTCCAAATGCAACGGATAAGTTCGTTAATGGGCATAATCGGCCCAACCGTTTTCGAGTAAAAATGTTGTTTTCAACTAATACAGCTCCGATCAAGTTGAAACTTATTGGTAACTAGTTGTAGAATACCGATAATAAAGACGTAGGTGAAATTCTATATCACAAGAAAATTAAAAAAAATATATTTAAAAAATTTGTTCAAGCCATGTGGACAGGAGCTTTGGCGCTCTTGTTCAAACTTTGACACATCATATCTCCGATAGTATTGGTTTCTCAGAGTTGGGAATGATATCAATGTATTCTTATGATAGAACTGCATCATAAAGGAAATTCAATTAAATAATAGTTTATTTATCAAGATTAAATGAGCAATCTGAGAATGAGAACTGCACCATGGAAGAAATCAAATTAAAATAGCTGAAATGAATTTGACTCTATCTTATAGAATAGGATGACATGTACTACTATGAACACAGATCATAAAATAATTCATAGATATAATAATTATAGCATTCTGTGAAAACATAGAAGTACGATTCATTATTGAAATTTCGAAAAATCATATCTCCGAAAGTGTTGGCTTGTTAGAGTTGAAAAGGATATCAATGAATTTTTATTGTGGAATTGCATCTTACAAAAAATTGAATTTGAAATTAGTAAGTTAAAATTAATTTTTTTTTTCGTTACTCCGAAACCATCTGGCCTATTTTGCCCAATACTGAACTCAACCGAGATATTTATCTCCCAAAGCTACTCTGAAAATTTCAACTGCCTAGCTCATTCTGTTCGAGAGTTATTATACAAACAAAATTTAAAAATTAAAAAAAAAATTTTTATACACTTTACGGCAACCCGATCAATACAAAACTTCGCATGCGTATAAAGGTCATTATTCTACAATTTGATGCTCCATTTCAGATAGATCGAGTGATCGGTTTCGGAAATATTCACAAAAAATGTTTTTACTAGAAACGGCCATAACTCTGAAACCGCTTAATTGATGGATTTCGCCGGTTAACGAACTTGTCCACATTTACGCTCCAAACATACCCTGCAAATTTCAGTCCTCTAACTCCTTTCATTCGAGAGTTATCGTGTTAACGGACGGACGGCCGGACAGAATCGATTTCGACCACGGATTCTTGATCAGAGAGTCGAACCAAATCGTTTGAGACCATTTTCACCCAAAAATTCTAAAATTACAGACATTTGGGCAAATTGATAAGCACGCTGTTCCGAGGAACAAGAGCGCCAAAAATATTATTTATCTCACGATGATGACTTGAGAACGGGACGAGAAAGCAACTTGAAATTTTTAGGCTGGTTGCGCATCCGAATGTGGAGTTTGTTAGAAGGCATAATCGGCCAAACGGTTTCGGAGTTACACCTATCTTAAATTTCGTTGTTATTTCCTCAATAACTCAAAAAATACTAATTCGATTCAATTCAAACATGGTCAAGTAATTGAAGAATGCCCACGAGCAAATATTTGAGAAAATTCGTGAGGATCGTATCACTAGAAAATTTCTACAAAAATTATTGAAAATCATAAAAAAAATTGTATCTCAGGAACCATCCATACAAAATCGTTGGGCATAATGAACAACGGTTTCGAGTTACCCATCTGGAATATTATTTTCTTTATACCTCAAAAAATACAGATCCGATCGAATGGAAACTTGTTAACTAGTTGTGGAATACCGATATAAAGACGTATGCGAAATTTTGTAAGGATCGTATAACTAGAAAATTTAAAAAAATTATGAAAGCATTTTTGGCATCTCTCAATAACTAGAGAACGGAAGAGATAGCGACTTGGAATTTTCAGTGTAGGTTGCGCATTTGAATGCGACATTGGAGTTCCTTAATAGTCATTCTGAAAATATCTGGACAATATATATATAAATATAATATTTCTGCCAAATGGTTCAGGAGTTATACACAAATGACATTTTGTTGTTATTTCCTCTATAACACAGAATATACAAATCCGATCCTATTTAAACTCCGTATAATTACCTGAGGAATGCCGATGCGCTAATTTTCACGGAATTTCGTGAATATTGTATCCTGAAATTACTTGAGACGTAAGTGTTTTCGTATATTATTGCAAAATTAAAGAATTTGAATTCTGATAGAATACATATGTCAGAATTAAAAATCCTTTGATCTTATACGATTCTCTCATTACTCAAGTCTGTCATTAAAATTAATTTTCATTAGATCTCTCTCCTCATTTTCCATATCAACAGATATATAAATTTTACCTGAGCCAAATCTGATGATAAGTCAAATGCGGAGAGAGATCTAATGAAATTTTCTCAAAAAAAATTTGTTCAAGCTCATTTGAACTCTTATGAGCGTTCAAATGAGCTAATACACTACTGCACTTTATGTATAACACAGAAAACTCTTACTGTAGTCTGTATTACATCCAAAAGCTGTAGCATCTGATATTTATCCAATAAAAATGGTTTTAGAAGACATATTTACTGACAAAAGCCTTATGATTTCGTTCAATGCTGCATTTGTAACAAAAATATTCCACTGTTCTGGACTATTATTAAATCACTCTATTTCCATTCAATATCCAATTTTATTGTTTTCTGCATTCACTAAGACCATGCACAATCTGATCATCGCCAATCTCGTAATTCCGTAAATATCTTAATTTACAAGAAAATCTCAAATTTAATAGTTGATATCATGTGAATCCAACTGACAGAATATATGTTAGGTTGAATTCTATGGGATCATATTGTAGTATCTATGACTTTGATTGTGAAAGAGCATACAGCTTAGATGCATCAAGTGCGGCAATGTTTAAACCTTGACACAAGGCATATTCTAGCTCACAAGAAAACGACCAATTCTCAAATTTCAACCTTATTACCCTTAGCAATAATTCGATCCTTCCTCCTGACAACTTGATTAGTTAGGAAAATGTTCTGTATTGATAGAAAAAGAAGATGTAATACTCGGTTTCAAATTTCCGACGGCGGCGTTGTACTAGCAATATTTTTATTATGATCCTGCCTCATTGATATCTCAGGGAAATGTTCTACATGAATTGTAATAGAAGTTGTGAAACTTGGTTTAAAATAACCGACCGTCAGGGCGGCGTTAGGGGTGGCACTTTTTCAGCAATAATTTTATCGAGAATCCTGCCACCTTGAAACTCTGTAAATACATTCTATATGGTTTTGTATACCAGTTTGTCAACTATATTTGAGTTACGAATTTTCGGCGGAACGTTCTGCCTACTCTGTCAATAGCATGATTGACAAAGGAATTGTCTCAATAAACAAGCAGTCATAAGAATTATCTATTTATACATATAACAAAAGTTAACAGTTCGTATTTCGTGAAAATGTCTAAACAAGTTTTTTTATTACAAATTTCAATGTCATAAAATTCAATAAATATAATTTGTCCATATCTAACTGAATTCAAAAATAGTCAAATATTATCTAAAAATAAATTAGATAGGAGAGCACTTTACATTACACTGAAATAGTCTGACGAACCTCATCAATAACATTTTATTTGTACACTTTACATACATGCCACAATAACATTGTTTTATCGTTTGTATAGTTCGTCCATATTGAAAACAAAGAGAAAATTATTCCAGCATTCACTTCATCTTTTGTTACATTTACTGAATGCCTAAAAACACAATACTATCAATTATGAATTGCAAATTGTCAAACTATTATTATTAAATTACTAGGGCCATTTTGATGGAAAAATAATATCTTTATTTTCCACGGTTTGACCTTTTTGACTTGAATGAATACACTTGAATTCCCAAAGATATAGAAGATTCAAATTATCATTTTATGAACAAATATTTTCACTTTGCATTCTGCTAAACAGCAGTTACAAATATATCACATTGAAATTTTCATTACAAACATTACACTTTATGAAAGTGACAATAATGCTTTAGCTGAGACATCACAGTAATACCTAATATACACTTGGTATATCTTCAAGCAGAGGAAGGTGGTAGCATCAACACATAATGAAATTACATATATCAAATTAATTCCAATTTATTCAATACTTGAACAAAATACCCATTTGCTAATTTTTGTCTTATCACGTAAGTACTAATCATATCAGTAGTAGGCGCATTAAGCAGAATGAGGTAGAAATTGCTTCATAATGAAAGTTATCCAGTTTTTATGATATTTGTGCTCAAATAACGGTTACTGACTGCTACCGACCGTTTCAATCCTCAGTATCATTTCGAATTAATCATGATATTATATTCTATCAACAAACTTTTGTTCATTAACACTTCCCAAACTTTGTCCCATTTTCATTTTCGCACCAGGAGCAACATTGAATTTGAAATTAGGTGGTGCTTGAAATACAAGCACAATAGTAGATCCCATTCTAAATTCACCTACAATATCCCCTTTTTTGAGGTCAAGTGAATTTCCGAAACAAACATCCCTACATTTTGGAGTCTTCCTGGAGCAGTTAGTTTGTAGATTTTTGTCAAAGTATACTTTGATTGTTCCAACATTCGTAGCACCTGTAATAAAATATATTTATTAATAACTCATGATTGAATATTGAATGAGGTAAACTGTGGCTAATTGCAAATAACTAAACCAAGACACACGGTGAAATATTTATTGATTTTAACCATCAACAAATATTCCGCGTGGCTGGGCTAGATCGCCTCATCCCTCAGTGTTCCCCAACCAGTGAACATTCAATGTTCACTGGTTGGTGGTTTATATAACCACACTGAACCGGGCGTTTTCGGTCCGTAAAGGTCGCTTTATAGGTAGATGGAATTGCCATTCCTGACCCTCTTACGGCTAAAGAATTAACGTCGCTGAACATCGCTCAAGGTTTCTTCAACGCAGAGGGTCGGAGCTCCATAGGTGCCGCTGGTGGGATTTTCCCTACCAGTTCGTGACCGATGGATTTAAGTTCCTAGAACGCCTTCAGTTTCATTCAGTGTCGGCTAAGACACTGATGATTGGTTATAACCATGAAACCCTGGGTATGTGTATGCCCTTGAATTACGCTTTCCTCTTTGGGGAACACTGATCGATGAGGTGATCTAGCCCGGCCACGCGGAATATTTGTTGATGGTTAAAATAAATTAATATTTCACCGTGTGTCTTGTTTCATGATTGAATGAAGGATAGAGATCTTTATCTAAACAATTCAGTATCTATGGAATTTTTCGGGCCAACTGAGCAAAAATATGCGGCACATTAATTGAACAAAATACGTGGAAGTATATTGAGATAACTTTTTTAAACCTTCACTATTCACATATTCAGTAAAATGGCAATGTGCTCACTAAGTTTCCATTTGAAATTCATAATGAATGTTACTGCAATCATAAGTCATTCATACGGGAAAATACTAGTAGTATACCCTGCAATATCTACATATATCCGTCCAGATATTGTCAGAGAACTGAAATATCCAATATATGCAATAACCAATATTTTTGTTATTTATTCCAGTATACAGGATGATTCATAACTCGTGTGGGTTATTTTGGATACAAAATTTAATTTCAAACAAAATAATGTGGGAAAGCCCTGTGGACAGGGGCTCTGGCTTATGGATTCTTATGATAGAACTGCATCATAAAAGAAATTAAATAAAAAATGTGGGATAACCCTGTGGACAGGAGCTTTGGCGCTCTTGTTCAAACGATGACAAATCATATCTCAAGTATTGGTTTCTCAAAGTTGGGAATGATATCAATGGATTCTTCTGATAGAATTGGTCTATTAAACTAGCGTGTAATTATTCAATTTGACAAATCATATCATAGGATTGATTTCCCAGAGTTGGGAATGATATCAATGCATTCTTATGAAAGAGGAGTTAGAGGAAGAAATATTGTTTGCGGCCATATCACACTGAATATGCTAGATACCGTTCGAACACTGAAGTTAATCAGCGTCGGGCGCGGTTAGTACTTGGATGGGTGACCGATGGGGAACACCGCGTGGTGTAACCTTTTTGCGCGTATGTTCTGGCGAACATAGCGTTATCATTTTGCCCAAATGTCTGTAACTTTCGAATTTTTTTGACGAAAATGGTCTCAAACGATTTGGTTCGACTCCCCGATGAAGAATTTGAGGTCAAATTTGATTCTGTCCGGCCGGCCGTTGCCACGATAACTTGAGAACGGAAAGAGCTAGCGACTTGAAATTTTCAGGGTAGGTGGCGCATCCAGGACGGACAAGTTCGTTAATGGGCATAATCGGCCCAATGGTTTCCGAGTAATCATTTTGTGTTCAATCAATATCAATCCGATTGAATTGAAACTTGGTGAATAGTTGTAGAATATAAACCTAAGCACGTTCGTGGAATTTTGTGGGAATCGTATCGCTAGAAAATTACAAAAAAATTATTAGAAATATTTTTCAATACGCGATAACCTGAGAACGGAAAGAGAAAACGATTTGAAATTTTCAGGTTAAGTTGTACATCCGAATGCGACATTTGAGTTTGTTTATAAGCATAATCGGCCAAACGGTTTTGGAGTTATACCCATCTGAAATTTGGTTGTTATTTCCCCAATAACTCAAAAAATATAGAAGCGACCCAATACAAATATGGTTATTAGATATAGAATGCCAATGCGAAGGTTCCTGCAAAATTTCGTGAGGATAGTATAACTAGAAAATTTTTAAAAAATCATTGAAAATTATTGAAAACAATTTTCTATTATATCAAAAACTATTCATCCAATATCGCTGAAATTTTCCGAGAGCCTTCAGAATCTAACTCGCCTACCAAGTCCTAAGTTTGAACACGATTTGATATATATTGTTGGAGATTCGAGCAGCCTTGTGTGAGTTCAGTAGATGGATGGGTGACCGTTTGCCTCGATAACTTTCGGATGAAAGGAGGTAGGGACTTGGAATTTTCAGGGTATGTTGCGTATTCGAATGAGAGAGTTAAGTTCGTTTACGGGCATAATCGTTCCAACGGTTCCGGAGTTATACCCACCTGGAATATTATTTCCTCGATAATTCAAAAAATATAATCTCGATCGAATTGAAGCTTGGTAACTAATTGTAGAATATCGATATAAAGACGACGTGTTTAAAATTTTGTAAGAACCGTACCCCTAGAAAATTTCACAAAAATTACGAAAAAAAAAATATTCCAAGAACCGTAAACCAAGAAAATTTCAAAAAAATTATGAAAAAAAAATTGGTTCAAGCACTGACGTGAAGTCAGGAGCTTTTGCGCGTATGTTCTATTGTCCATTCTATTGTATTGGACACTCTTAATCGAATTTACCATGGTGAAATCGATTAAGAGAGTGTCCGATACAGGAGAACGGACAATAGAATTCACCATGGTAAATTCGATTAAGAGTGTCCAATATGGACAATAGAACATACGCGCAAAAGCTCCTGACTTCACGTCAGTGCTTGAACCAATATTTTTTCCTTATTTTTTTTGAAATTTTCTTGGATTACGGTTCTTCCAAAAATTTTTTTTTTTCAATCTGACTTCTGTGCGTTTCAAGAAAATCCGTAATTAAATTTAAAACGTGGGTCTATGACACACCTCATGTTGGATTTACATACATCAGCAAATTATAATTAGAATATTCTATGAATTCATAGAATATAATTATTGAAATTTTGAAAACTCATATCTCCGAAATTATTAGTTTGTTAGAGTTGAGAATGATATCAATGGATTCTTATGATGAAACTGCATAAAAAAATTGAATTTAAAATTTGTAATGTGAAATAATTTTTTTTTCGTTAATCCGAAACCTAGGGTAAAATTAGAGGAAACTAAGGCATTCATTCCAAGTTTCATGGAAGATTGGGTATTTGGTTTCATAGCTTTCGATAATACTGACTAGTTGCTGTTCTGGTTGGGTTTTACGAACTTTGATCCAATTTGAACAAATTTATTAGCATCAAATGTTTCAAATATTGTATATTACAGATACAGAGTACAGTAATATATGAGAAAATAATGTGATCTGAATATTATTGTAAAATTTGCCTAATAACGAACTTATCCTAGATATTTATCTCGCAAACCTACTCTGAAAATTTCTTCTGTCTAGATTAGGGAATCCCGCTGATATTCTGCGGGATCAACATTGCGGGATTTTCCGTGCGGGATTTGCGGGACTCAATATTAAAATTCCGTATTCGACAATGAAAGCGCAAACGTCCCAGAAAAAGAATAACTGTCAGTCGCTGTGGTCACTATGAATATGGCATGATACTGTTCAATACAAACATAAGTGTATATGAGAATAACTGTCATTTTCTATTGTGAAATTATTTAAGAGGTCCGAAATTCATAAAAGTACGTAGAGGTCGACGAAAAAATGAAATATGCACCTTGGCGAAAAACTGTCTATTGCCTCGCCTGCTTGCTATCCTCGGCTCCTCCTCGGATAGCAATTTGCAGGCCCGACAATAATAGACAGTATTTGGTCATTGGTACATAAAAAACCTCATATGCTACTACTAGAGTATGTTTTTAATTGCATAAGACCTTTTATCGCTTATGTTCTGGGGAACATCGCGTTATCATTTTGCCCAAATGTCTGTAATTTTTTGCTGAAAATGTTCTCAAACGATTGGGTTCGACTCCCCGATGAAGAATTCCAGGTCAAATTTGATTCTGTCCGGCCGGCCTTTGCCACGATAACTTGAGAACGGAAAGAGCTAGCGAATTGTAATATTCAGGGTAGGTGGCGCATCTCAATGAGACGGAAAAGTTCGTTAATGAGCATAATCGGCCCAATGGTTTCCGAGTAAAAATTTTGTTTTGAACCTATACAAATCCAATTGAATTGAAACTTGGTGAATAGTTGTAGAATATACACCTAAGCACGTTTGTGAAATTTCGTGAGAATCGTATTACTAGAAAATTTAGAACAAATTATTAAGAAGTATTTTTTATGTCAGGATTAACTGAGAATGGAAATAGATAGGTCAAACGGTTTTGGAGTTATACACATCTGAAATTTGGTTCTTATTTCCTCAATAACTCGAAAAATAAAAAAGCGATTAAATTCAAACATGGCTATTAGTTGTTTAACGCCAACGCAAACATTCTTGCAAAATTTCGTGTGGATCGTATCAGTAGAAAATTTTTAAGAAATCATTGAATATTATTGAAAAAAATTCAATATATCAGTAACTATTCGTCCGACATCGCTGGAATTCTGCGAGAGCCTTCAGAACCTAACTGTACTGCCAAGTTCCAAGGATATATATTGTTGGAGATTCGAGCAGCCTTGTGTGAGTTTAGTAGATGGATGGATGACCGTTGCCTCGATAACTTTCGAACGAAAGGATATAGGGACTTGCAATTTTCAGGGTATGTTGCGTATCTGAATGGGAGAGTTAAGTTCGTTTACGGGCATAATCGGTCCAACTGTTTCGGAGCTATATCCACCTGGAATATTATTTCCTCGATAACTCAAAAAATATAGACTTGATCGAATTGAAGCTTGGTAACTAATTGTAGAATACCCGTATTATACAGTTATTATACAACAGAGGAGAATAGACAATAGAACATACGCGCAAAAGCTCCTGGCTTCACTTCCGTGCTTGAACCAATTTTTATTAGCATGTTTGATAGTTTGAGAGTATTATATATTGTTAACAATCCCGCATTTTTGCGGATCCGGGGGATTGATAACTTTCATCCCGCGCGTTTGCGGGATTGAGATTTTGGTGCGGGTTTGGATTCCCTAGTCTAGATCATTCCGTTCCAGAGTTATCGTATAACGTCCGGACGGCCGGACATAATCGATCGTGACCATGGATTCTTGAAAAGTGATTCGAAACAAATCGTTCAAGACCATTTTCAGCCAAAAATTGGAAAATTACAGACATTTGGGCAAATTGATAAGCACTCTCTGTTCCGAAGAGCAGGAGCGCCAAAAGGAAGACTAACATTTTCATGCTCTTGTCTTTGTTGAGAAAATATACAAGTTTTCAAACGGAACAAGCAACTCCGCAATTTCTGCTAAGAAATACCGGATGCTTGAAAGGACAACAAACCAACTTTAATACTAGTGCTGAAACTTATTTTTACTAACTTGATTTACATTGATGAGAAAAAGTTCTTGATATAAAGAAAAAGTATTTCGGTCGCATAGAAACATGAAATTCCAGGAAAAGAAAGTATCTTGTGAAAATTAATTGAAAACTGTATACGTTGATTTAATGTTATCATTCACGGTCTAAAGTTCGCAATTCTTCAATAACGTATATTATTATCTCTTGTTGTTCAATGTTTCCTTTTTAAAACTTGTATATCTCGTTAATAAAAACGAAAACACGAAAACTTAATTTTTCTTTATAAGTTAAAAATTCTATTTTGAATCAGAATCCAAAATAGTGCACGCGGGTTATGAATCACCCAGTATGTTAGTGTGTGGCGAATTCTGCCAAAATCCACATGAGGGGGCGTTTGTTTGAGCTAGTAGCCCGAGTTGCAGCCTATAGAGGCTTATTGCACCTCGATCGGTCTCCTATTAGCTGATTGGGTCTGGTGATGATCCCCCTCAGCTCGGGTTGCTCGGGCCTCATGGAACATCCCCACTGCCTTGTTGGAGTATTACCTACATAAGGTCCATTTTCCTAGCAAGTAGGATTATGCCCTTGACTAGGTTCCTCGCACGGTTTATGGCACTCAGGTTCGTGTCGTCGCCCCCATAGTGAAGTCTCCATTGTGTGTGGGCTGGACAGTCAAATATGACATGTGAGCCAGTTTCGTCTGCCTCCCCACATTTCCTACAAATAGGGTCTTCTCACAGAATCCCCATGTTGTTCAAGTGCTTTCTCAGGGTACAGTGTCCGGTTAGTAGGCCAGTTACTGCCCTGAGCTTACTCCTACTCAGTAGTAAGACTTCTTTAGTTAGTGAGGGGCAGGGCTGCCCTATCATTAACTTACTATGCCGCTGACCCGAAGTTTTGTTCCAGTGCCAAGTGTGCTGTTAACGGATTCATTTTTCAATGACGCCTTTCACAGCCAATTTGGTCACCCCTACTCCCAGCTCTGGCCCGAAGAGGGGGATAGCCGAGCCCTCTCTAGCGAGTGCGTCAGCTTTTTCATCACCCGAGCACAACTCGGTTTCTGGCAGCCAAGGTTTCCAAATGCTTTCGGCGTTCCAGCACAAGTCTGCAGTTAATTCTCCAGCGTGCTATTGCCTTAAGTGCTGCCTGACTGTCCGAGGGAATTCGTATGTTCCAGTTGGAACCATTGGCCCATACGAATACTCGGCCCATACGAATATACGTTTAGTTACAGCCTGTAGGCCCCCACCAGAAAGTGAGGGGGAGGGAGTCCCACGAGAACCTCCATACCCGCAGTTGGAGTACTTTTCATTCCTCCAGTAAAAAAAGGGCCAGTCACTGAACTTTCCCCCGCTCTTTGATGGCCCTGTTCTGGTTCATTTTTGTCCAGCACACAGCACTAGCATATGTGAGGGAGAGCCTCACTATAGCAGTGTAAATCCACCTAGTGATTACCGGGCTTAAGCCCCATGTTTTGCCAATTGCCCTGCGAGCAATCATGTGGGTTTTTCTTTCCCTTGGCAACTGTTGCTGAGAGTTGTGCGTTCCAGGTTAGCTTGGTATCTAGCATAACGTCAGGTAGCGTACCCCATCTGTCAGGTTCAGTTGCACACCCTTGAGTTTGGGGGCTTTAAACCCCTCTAAATTTCTCTTAAGTGTGAACGGTATAATAAAGGTTTTTGAGGAGTTAACACTGAGGCGGACCCTCTCGCACCAGCTTCCTACCACTTTTATAGCCTAGAGAGTTAATTCCGGGACTACCCTTGGAATCATTCATCGGATTAATATGCAGATGTCATCCGCATAACTCTGGGTGTAGGATCTGCCGTTATTCAGTTCAACCAAGAGCCCATCCACCACAGGGTTCCATAGCGGCGGGGAAGTTACTTCCCCCTGGGCCGTGCTCCTAGTCGCAGTAACTTTTAAGGCTTCCCCGCACAACGGCGGCCGTGCCTGTCAGCCATGCAGTGTGGAGATCATCCACCTGCAAAAGGTTTCGTCTACTCCATGCTTCTCCGCCGCCTTAAGCATGGCATGATAAGTGGTGCGTCCTCTATGTCGAGGAAGGTTCCAAGTGCCACTTCCTATATCCCAGACACTAGATGGTGTAAGGCAGAGTCACACGATCTACCTACACGGTAAGCATGTTGGTTGCAGTGCAGGTGCCTTCCTTTAAGAAAGTTGCCTTTAAAGTAAAGTATGAGAGGGTAATGTGTCTATACGCCTTAGGGTCTAAATGATTTTTTCACGGTTACGGTATAAAGACCCCTCTGGCCAGTTTCAAGTCCCGCGGTACATATCCAAATGCCACGCTAGCTCAAAAAAGTCTGCACAAAAGCAGTCCGATAACGTCCCTGCCCTACTGCAGTAACACAGGAAAAATCCCGTCTGGTCCAGGTGATTAATAGGGTAAGAGGTCCTGTTAGACAGTCCCTCCCAACCCAGCCGGTTCGGAGGCTATCACCGAGTCTGGGAGGTGAGCTTGGAGCTTAAGTTCCAATGTCTCCCTGCTATCAGCTGTGAATCCACCCCCAGGTTATTAACCTCACTGCATCACGTAATTCACGAATGGATAATTTTTCAAACGCTCGGTACTCACCTACTGCAGTATAGGAGAAAAATCCATGTTCCCATTCGCCGAGATAAATTGATCTTTCATTTATCGAAAACAAACCAGGTATCCAACTAGCAATCTTAGGATTGACAGATAGGAGTTCACCATGGAAATGTCTACGATGGGTAGGCTTCCAATTGGCAGGGGAATGAAATCTGAAATAGAAAACGTACTTTTTGTCAATATTGAAAGTATACTCATCAAAATAGAATACTTCTAAAAAAACTGGATACACAAAACTTGCAAGATATCAGAGTATTCTTTATGGTCCAACTGTTTTCTTAATTCGAATAAAAGTGATAAGGAAGTTTGGCGGTCTGAATGGATTTCTTGCGATTTATTCAACAAAGATCCTTCAAATAGAGTTCCGAGGTTTGATCTTCCAAGGAAAATATGGTCTATTCTGAATCGTCTAAGAACCGGTCATGAGCGATGCAACAGCATGCTTTTCAGGTGGAATTCAGTTGAGAGCCCTAGTTGTGAATTCGGGGAAGCAGACGAAACCACATATCATTTAGTTAATAATTGTCGCATATATAGATTCAAGGATGGTTTTAGGGCTATTCATAATGTTTCTGAATCTTTTTTAGAATGGGTAGCGAGTTTCAAATCTATTTGATTAAATATAGAATATTCCATTTTTAATATGTTCGTTTTCTCCTTTTGTCTTTTCCTTTTCCATATTGAGTTTCGGGTACCTTGGAGAAACTTATCTGCTTGTTGAAGAAAGAAGCGTTAGTGAAGAAAAAGATGCCCTTCAATATTTAATATTTCAGCTTATTTTGTTAACAATTTCCTTTTTCACCACACTAACAGGGAGATAGGGTTTTTTGCTGAGGTTTTTCGCTAATCTCTAGTATCATATATCAAATAATATGGTACCCCGACCTCTGCTAACACTTTTTTCATACACATGCTTTATTGTTAGATGAAAAACAAATGTAATGCTCGAAGTTCAAAAGAATATATATACATAACAGGGTGAGTCTTTGACCACTGCATTAATTTTAACCAAATATTCCTCTCATCAAATGAAACACTTTTTTCATTTAACATTTTTCCCAATTCTGCTCAGGTAAAGAGATACAGGCTGTTGAAATTTCGAAAAAAAATCAGTTTTTATTTTGTAGCTTTGACATCCTTTTTTCGAATAAAATGAATGTTGGCGTAAAGTTTCCTATAACTATGATACATATTTTCCAAATATTAGTTATTTTCTACTTCTACTGGTTTTCTAGTTATGGACTCGTGGATTCATAAAACTAAACGAAATTAGCATAAAGAAAGCATATAAAGTTTTTCTTGAGTCATTTCAAGAATATTCCATCGTTTTAGAGCATTATTTTATTCTTCATCATTTCTCCTTAAACGCACCGTTTCCGAGATATTCTTCATTGAATGTTTTAAAATGGAAAACTCCAGAAATTTCACTACTTTTATGGATCCGTCCCTGAGCGTTGGAATCCCGAATCAAGCTGTAAACCACGTTACCATGCCTTATTCTCGTCCGCCAACAATGTCATAGATAATTTATATCCGGGAGTGTATTAGCACATTGTGAAATCTTTAAACGCTTGTAACTTTTTACCTGAGCCGAATCTGGAAAAATGGTAAATGAAAAAAGTGTTTCATTTGATGAGAGGAATCTTTGGTTAAAATTAATGCAGTGTACAAAGACTCACCTTGTATATATTCCTAATTTGAAGATTAAATATTAATGTTGATACAGATCTGGAATCTCTGCTTTGGTTTTTCTATCATTACGCTTCATATAAAATCATTGAACAATGCCGCCAATATTAATGAATTCGGTGTAAAAAAGTGTCATAAAGTTTGAAGCAACCAAGAAGTGCTGAAAATTAGCACCCATAGCATAGCAATATCAAAAGGTGCAAGCGTTGCAACTGCAAGATCATTTTTCTCAACTATGTTACACATGGTGTTACAATGGGAACAGAAATATCTGAACGGCGAATAAAGGATACCCATGAGGTCCTTTCTGGAGCCTTGACTCTTGAACCACCCCTTATAGTTTTTGCGCGCATGTTCAGCGTTCTATTATGTTGCCCAAATGCCTGTGATGTTCGAATTTTTGACGAAAATGGTCTCAAACGATTAGGTTCGACTCACTGATGAAGAATTCGAGGTCAAATTCGATTCTGTACGGCCTGCCGGCCTTTGCCATGACTACTTTAGAACGGAAAGAAATTGAGACTTGAATTTCAGGGTAGGTGGCGCGTCCAAATACGACGCATTTTAGGATACGTTGCACATCTGAATGTGACATTTGTGTTTGCTAATAGGCAAACAGTTTTTGAGTTAAAATAACTCAAAAAATACTAAACCGATCTTATTTAAACATGCTGAAATTTTGAGAAGATAGAAGGTTTAGAACATTTTAAAAAAATCATCAAGAAAAATTCTATATCTCAAAAACTATTCGTCCGACATCGCTGGTTGTTATTTCCTCAATAACTCAAGAAATACGAATCCGATCCAATTCAAACATGGTAATTAGTTGTAGAATACCAATGCGAAAATATTTGCAAAATTTCTTAAGGATCGTATTCGTAACACTGGAAAAATTCAAAAAAATATCTTTGAAGTCATTGAAAAAAATTATGTATATCAGAAAGTACTCTTCTGACATCGTTAATATTTTGCGAGAGCATGAGACATGAATTCGTTTGTTTGTTACTCTCTTGAAAAAAGTGTGCCATGTAAAACAAAAACTTAATTCATTAGATTGAATTGTGTATTTCTTCATGGCAATAACGACATTTTTCAAACTGATGTAAATTTTATAGATTTCTAAGTTTGAAAGGGATACCTCGATATTCTGAGTACTGCCCTGAAAATAATTAAATAACATGAGTCGTTTTAAAGAATTATTGAATGTGAATCCCTGATTCCCAAGTTATGGATATCGAAAATTCAGGCCAACATTCATGAATCACCCATTATCTCCGAAACTAACTGCCTTTGGATACAAAAGAAGCAATTTTCCTGAAAGTCCTGGATGTCCTGAATTTACCACTAGGCTATGGCCAACCACACATGTAACACCCTGTATATCTTTTTGAATTTCCAGTGCCATTATCCCATAAAAATCTCGAAATCGTCGGTTTAAAAATTCCGATTTGTAACGGCACGAGTATTGTTAGTCATGCGGTCTTGTCCAAGCCAATAGCACCGCGATGTCCTCGGACGCAGACAGCTGCCGATACACTCTCTACCTGACACTGCAACTTACCTATAGCACTACTCACATGTATGAGTAACTTCCTCGATCACCTGGCAGGTGGAATATCTTACCGAAATGATGTGTAATTTTTGAAATATTTATTTTTAATTACCTATACATAATATCTTGTTAAAATTTTACTGTGCCTCAAATACAAAATAAATTTGCGAACATCTGGCAAAGTTTACAACCCGACTAAATAATCTTATTTTTTACATAAATATTAAATTTAAAGTTTAAACTTATGAAATGCCACGAGGATATTTTTTGCAAAAAAATAATCGTCTCTTAAATAATATAAGGGTTGATTTAACCCCGTTGCTTACCAACTAGGTCTGCGGTTCTGTGTTTGTAATAGGAGCATTGGACAGTTCTTCAGCGTGCCTCCAAATACCTACCCAAAAATATCTACCAGCGCTCGAAATATAGATTAAATATACTGCCTCATTGATAAAATCATTCGTAACCAAATTCCAAATCAAGGATATCTTCTGTATCTATGATCGATTTAAAACTAAAATATATGCACAGATCTCACTTCTATTTCCATAATGGACCTCTACAGAAGGGGCGTGAAAATGTTTTTGGAAGAAATTATTTTATATTGTACAATATTCATCATTTCATCATATATTTATTGTTGGGAATCGTATTGTACAAGTTAGTATACAAGAAGTAATAAATAATTCCGTTGGATAAACCGATATATTCGTTGAGATAACTCTGTCAAATTGGCAAGTTAATGTACATGTGTTGTTTTAGTTATTCCCACACAAAACCCCAATTAGCAATTTATTATCAGGTCATGCGATGGGAATAAAGAGCAACTTTAATCAATTTGTAATTCAGGATGTGAATATTGATGATATGACATTCAGGCCTGATAAATAGAACGAAACTGTATTTTATTAAAACTATGTTTGATGGATACGTTTCACATATTGAAAAAGTCTAGAAAAATTTCAACAATTTATTGTCGCTCTCCTACTTATTGAAAAGTATTGCAATGTATTGTGATAAAACTGTTGGATCGCGCTTTGGTTAGAATTTATATTTCTCTCCCTTGAATTATATTTGAGAGATTAATTTCTCAAACTCTAAACTCTCACGTAATAACTTTCAATTTGCAGACTTCAATGGTGAACGAGAAATGGGTACGACACCGTGGCTTACATATTGATTCGTACATTCCAAAATTCAGGGACGAGTCCATAAGAGTAGAGAAATTTCTGGAATTCCAGATTTTATAACATCAATAATTGAGAAATGATGAATAATAATTTTCTGAAATGATAGAATATTTTTGATATTTTTAGTAAATACGGAATTTCCACGTTTTATATACCTGTCAAATCCTTCGTAGTTCCGTTTGTTAGTATGTATCGACTCCGTAAACTCACAATGTATATATTTATGCAGGATTTTTATATCAATCGTCGAGGGATTGAATTACGCTTTTAACATTTCGTCTTTCGCGTCTTCGGTTTTCAAAACACTGGTTCTGATATTTACATTTTATTTACAATATTATAACTGGATGAAAATATTCACAATTCCGATAGAATTTACTTTCGCAATTAGTGAAGTTTGACAACTACTGCAAAATGCTCTAACTTCGTCTAGGTCAGAGTTCCTCTTGTTATAAAAAATCGTTTAAGTATCAAGGATAACAACTCGTATTACGCTAATCGTATTAGCACCCATTAGGGTGTCACACTTCCTGTTGTTAAACTGTCCTCCGGGTCTTCTGTTGGAAGTTATGGATGGTTTAAGCCAGTTTAGAGACCATTTGAGATAGAGCAATTAAATTGAAATAAATGAAATAAGTTTTTTAACCCCCACTAAAATAAATGGTGGGGAGTGGGGGTACTTTTTAAAATGAATGATTTGTTTTAACGGTAACGTACTGATAATAAATTAGATTCCAAAACTGCGATCTTTTACCTTTCATTTAGTGTATAGTTGACATCTGGGGCTCAAGCGGTTACAAAGATGTTATCAAAAGAATGTCACGAACGCACAACATTTTCAATACCAAATATATTCTTCCCCCATAATAACGATAACGGGGTAGAGCACTACATACAGATCGGCATTTTCCAGCGTCGTTAAGGGCCATAGTCTCCATATTTTCAAGATATCGAGAAGTATACATGGTGTTCCAAAAAAGGCTAGTCATCTCACAACTTACAAATTTTCAATGTGATACCCTGTATAGGTTTTCATTTTTGAATTCTAGGATAAATTTTAACCGAAGTTCGTGAGAAGAACTTTTTTATTGAAGCAGCCCTTATTGATTTATTTTTTAGGCAAATAAGCGCATTTTCAAGGCTTGTAAAAGTAACAAAATATCATGGATAAATCAAAAACGGCTGCTTAAATGAAAAAGGTTCTCCTCACAAACTGGCATCAAAATTTATCGTAGAATTCAAAAATGACAAAGTATACAGGGTATCACATTGAAAATTTGGAAGTTGTGAGATGACTAGCCTTTTTTGGAACACCATGTATACTTCTTAATACCTTGAAATATGGAGACTATGGTCCCTAACGACACTCGCAGGAGAAAAAAATTCAATATGGTAATGGGAAGCTGGATAACACCGAGCTGTATGTAGTGCTCTACATCGTTATCGAAAATGTTGTGAGTTCGTGACATTCTTTTGATAATATATTTGTATCCGCTTGAGCCCCAAATGTCAACGATACACCAAATGGAAGGTAAAAGATCGCAGTTTTGGAATCTGTTTTATTATTAGTACGTTACCCCCACCCTCTACCATTTGTTTTAGTGGGGGTTACAAAAACTTATTACACCAGGGTTTCAGAGTACTCGAGCTATTTACTCAAACCGTCAAATTACATTGCTCTATCTAAACTGGCCTCTAAAATAGTTTCAAAGTAAGGAAACTCACTCCTGGCTCAAACCATCCCTAACTTCCATCAGAAAACCCGGAGGACAGTTTAACAACAGGAAGTGTGACACTCCAATCGTAAGTAATAATTAAAGGATACTGTGGGAGGTATATTCATCATTAAATGGTTTCTTTCTGGGTTTTCTCTCCCAAAATCTGAAAAATATCTATAAAATAAAAAATTAATTATTTTGTGATTTGCTTCTGCGTAAGAAACACAGATATTTATCAGAAGCAATCAATCGAACAATGTTGCCTAACAAATAACAACGAAACAACATCAACGAAGATTTTGGAAGAGAAAACCCAGAAAGAAACCATTTAACTCTAATGGTACCCTATCACCTCCTTGCCGTGTCGGTGTGGCGACCTCGGACCCTGTATAGGTACAAGTAGAAATTCAATTACTTATTGAAATGCTGCATCTATGTATATTCATAATTTTAATTAACTATCTTGACATCTTTCGTACGTAACCATGAAACACCAGACAGTCAACTACAAAGGCGACTTTAATAGCTTTTTTGTTCGAAAACAATTGCATCCAAATACACGTTATTGTTGTAAACTGAGTGTTTAAGAGGGTTCATACTGTAGGTATTCCAAAGCAACGAATGCTGAATATTTCAAAAGCTCATTGGACTAGGAAATATGTATGAATTGCATTCCGTATCTACTATTTTCCTTCGATTATGCATCATGCAATTATTTACTGCGATTTGCAATAATTATGATGTTGCTTCAAATCTGTATCTGTAATATTTGTATGTCACCGAACAGGTGACAATGCAATTAAATGTATTTGGTGCAGATATAAGTCAACTGTTTCAAGTCGCTAATTATATGAATATTGCTAAGTGGGAAAAACCTGATGTATTGATGTATTTGGTTGTCTTCCTGAATTCTATTCTGATCAACGATATTATAATATAAAATCGAGAAATATAATAATAATAATGATACAATATAAAATAGGATCACTTGCCATGGCAAGGAAGAAGCTGAGCAAGAGGCAAAAGTGGATCGAAGATAACAACACCTTCACCGCAGAACCTTCAAAGTTATTTCGACCCGAACAAGTAGAGACAAAAAAAAAAGCACTGACGTGAAGTCAGTACTCTTTGGCGCGCGTGTTCACGGTGACTAATTTGTATTGAATGATGAGTACTTCCAGCTCAGTGGATAGAGCGAGCCAGAGATCGACCCAAAGGATAGTGGACACCATTCACTGTCGGTTCAAAAATTAACAGTGCTGTATCTAAGCTGCCATAAGGATAGAGTAACAAAGTTGAAAAAGAACATAACTGACTCTCCTTAGTCGCACAAGCTCCTAGAAGATTCTGAGAGATCTCCTTGGGAAAGACTTGGGAGGGTCAGTATAATCATAATCATGTTTATAGCACGCGCGCCAAAGCAGATTGACCCCACGTCAATGCCTTTTTACACTTTTTCTTCCATTGTTAAGTCAATCTGCATTTGGCGCGCATGCTATAAACATGATTATAATTATACTGACCCTCCCAAGTCTTTCCCAAGGAGATCCCTCAGGAGCTTGTGCGACTAAGGAGAGTCAGTTGTGTTCTTTTTCAACTTTGTTACTTTAGCTGTTAGTTTTACCGTAGATCGAAAAAAATTGCTGTTATGGGACCTCCGTTAGGAACGCAATTGGCTCTTCTCCAAATCTGAACGTAATTTGATATAGATCTACCGAATATAGTTATTTATAAATTCGCCCCAGGGCTACGATACAGACATTTCAACTCGGAAACAACGCTATTTCCCCGAAACTGACTTACCCGTGCACAGAATAGCCATGGAATTTCTCTTAAAAGCTTAAAATTACGGCTCAGCACCAAATCCATCACCGCTAGACTCAAACCACTCCCAACATGAGCCATACAATCCAAACGTCTCCTCTGCGCATACGCAATCTACTCGTGGCTTAAAGTCCCCTGAAAATAACACTTCACACAAAATTATGATTCTTCAACACCATTGGTACAAGAGATATCACTGCTCCAAACCACGCATGCGCAGACACTGCCAAGAGATTCTACGGAGGAATAGCACACATCACCTGAAAACTCCAATCATCTCAGACGAAAACTCCAGCAGTTAAATCACTTCATGTCTGCTCATGAGTTAAACGAAATATCTCCGAAAGGGGCTACATGAATTTCTAAATAGGAACGCAATTTCTTCGCCTATTCTCCAAATCCGAAAGTAATTTAAAATTGATTTTCCAAATATAGTTATTTATAAATTGGCCCCAGGGCCACGACACAGACACATCAACTCGAAAACAACGCTATTTCCTCGAAACTGGCTGGTTCATTCATAGAATTGTCTTGAATTTTCTTTTGAAACCTCACAATATTGGCTCAGCACAAAATCCATTACCGCTAGACGTAAACCGCACCCAACATAAGCCCTACAACCCAAAAAGAGCCACGTCACCTCTGCGCATGCACAATCTACTCGTGTCTGAAAGTCCTGTCAAAATCACACACCGCACACAAATCTCTGATTCCTCAAAACTATTGGTTCAGGTGAGATCGCACTTTCAATCCACGCATGTGCGGCTACTCCCAAGGGGATTCTGTTAAATAATAGCATCCTGTAACTCAAATCCCCAATCCTCTCAGATGAATACTCCAGCAGTTAATTCACTTATCATCTGCTCATGCGCATAACGAAAAATGCCCGTAAGCGGTAACATCAATTTCAAAATTAGCCCCAGGGCCACGGTCGCACACTTCAACTCTGAAACAACGCTATTTCCCCCAAACTGACTTGTGTCCGTGCACTGAATTGACATGAATATTCTTTTAAAACCTCACAATATCGGCTCAGTACTCCCAACAGATTTCATGGCACCTGGACTGGATGGCGTTCAGAACTACTGGTGGAAGAACTTTCCAGCTACCCACCAACACCTAGCTAGATTATTCAGTGAGAGAATAATTCACTGTGAGCCAATTCCTTCAACGTTGGTAGAGGGCAGAACTGCACTGATACCGAAATCAGGTGATCTAGGACAGCCAAACAACTACCGCCCAATCACGTGTTTCAACACGCTGTATAAAATTCTCACAAGTGTTCTTCAACATCGGATTCTGGAGTTCATTGGACCAGTGTGGAATCAAATCTACGAACAAAGAGGACCAAGGAAAGGCGTGCTGGAGTACAAGGACAACCTTCTTATAGACAAGAGCATTTGTCAAGATGCGAGACACTACAAGCGCGACCTACATACTCATGGTTGGATTACACGAAAGCATTTGACATATCGTCGCACAGTTTGATTATACGGCTGCTAGAGATGCTCAAAATTCACCCTAACATCGTCCATGTAATGGAAAACATTATGGCGCTAAGGAAAACTAAGTTCGCCGTTCGATCTTAATGTCGGACCACATATACCGGAAGGGTGAGATGGATGCGAGGCGTATTTCAAGGAGACACGCTAAGCCTGTTACTGTTCTGCATAACACTAATACCATTAACAACTGAGTTGGGGGCAAGCAGAATAGGGTACAAGGCCGGGCCACCAGGCAGAAGGGAACATCTGATCTCACTATCATCATCTAGGCAGCACTACAACAACTACTGAATATAGTTGCCGAATACACCTCAGCAATAGAAATGTCATTGGGTTTGGAGAAATGTGTTGTTTCATCTAAGCAAAGGAAGAACTGAAGAAAAAGGAGAAAACATAGAACTAGGAGGAGGAATAAGCATTCGACACCTCGAAGAAGGAGAAACTTACAAATTTCTTGGAATGAGACAAAGAGGCGCACAGGAGACAACCCAAATCAAGGATGCCTTAACAGCTAGCTACAAAAAGAAGCTCCGAGATATATGGAAATCACAGCAGCCCGAGAAAAATAAAGTGTCTGCCACGAACAACTTGGCAGTCCCGATAATTCCCTACTCTTTCGGGGTAGTTGACTGGACAGTCTTGAGCTCGACAGATCCACACGTAAAGTGATTAACATGAATCGTAGCCTGCATCCCAACTGCTCGATACAAAGAGTATACCTCCCACGATTGCAGGGAGGCAGAGGTTTGCAAAGTTTGGAATACCAAGACCATGAACAAACGTTGCAAATTTTGATAAGGATATTGAGAAGTGAAGAGAGCTTTGGACAAGCTCACCATAACTGGCATATCCATCGATCATGAGCTAGCAGGAACACCGATCACGCCAACAGACCAAAGAAGAGTTGGCAGAGAGATAAGACAGACACAACTGAAGACACTACTCGAAGATCACATGAGTAAACACCTGAACTCCATATATTTCACGAATTTGAAAGATCAGGGCCTGTCCTTCGCCTTTTTGAAGTCAGCTGTGCTCAAATCGGAAACGGGGGGATTTATTATGGCTTGTCGGGATGGGGTGTTGAATACTAGATGGTATAAAAAGAACATCATGAAAGTGGACACCCCAACAACTTGCAGAGCATGCCACAGTCAGCAGGAAACTGTTATGCACGTTCTATCTGCTTGCAGAGTACATGCTCCATCAGGATATGTGGAAACACACAACACGCCACTGCGAATTCTCTACTTCCATCTGAGAGAGGTTTATGGTATAGACAACGAAACAGTGCTACCATATATGCCTCTGGAGATTGAAGCAGTTGTTGAAACTGACAGAGCTCGCACCTACTGGAACTATCCGATTCCAACAACTCGGCAGATCTACGCCATAAAGCCAGATATACACCTGCTGAACAAAGAACTCAAGGAATTGTTTGTCGTCGAATTTTCATCCCCCGCAGAAAATAATGTGGTGATGAAAGAAAAACAGAAGAGGGAAAAATACAAGTATTTAATGTTCGAACTAGGACTCCTGTATCCAAGGCATAAAGGATGGACGTCCTAATCATATGAGGCCTAGGCGGAATGAGAGCGAACTACGTGAACGAATTGAAGATTATTCCGGCCTGCAAATCCCTGGCCGAGGAATTAGCGCACATAATGCAAAAAGCGGATCACTTCGAGTCTTCAGGTCCCATCAACTGTGAAAGCCGCTTGCAGCTCATCTCTTTTGTTAACGGACGCTGTAAGCTGTAAGGGCAGGACGAGGAGCTACTCCAAGGGACGTGCGATGGTTTTTTTTAGGGAGTAACCAATCAACAACTGGAGTCTCACACTGCTGAGAGAAGCGGACCCTATCAGGGGGGCCTATAAAAGGTTTTACCTCTGGAGCGGAAAAAAAACTGATATTTCATAATATGAAATATCATCCAACTCCGATATGGCGGATATAACATAATACTAGTCTATTATTCACATCAATATTCTTAGAAGAAACATCTGTAGAATTTCCGCATATTGTTAGGTCGCGATCTCTGTGTAGATATTTACTATTAACCCATTTATTGAAAAATCTAAATGATTATGTAATCAAAATGCAGGGAGTACCAAAATATTTATAAAATACTTTTTGCACGAATAACCCTCCTCAGGCGATAACCCCTTAATGGGGTCATATTTCATTAATCAATATTTGACATTAATAATTCAAATCACGAGAGACGGTGCAGATTGATATCCGGGATAAAAGTTTCAACGAATCAGCTTTGCGATAGACATTTTGAAAATTCGTTGATGAACGCAGCATAGTAATTGCTCGTTCAAGGACATTAGTAAAACTGTTATTTAGAAACTCAAGTTTCAATAAAAAAGAATTCAAGGTCAAATTCGATTGTGTCCGACCAGCCGTCCGTTGCTACGATGACTTTTATCAGGGTAGGCAGCGCCTCCGAATGCTACGGTTAAGGTTCTTAATGAACATAATCGGTTAAACTGTTTCGGAGTTATACCCATTTGGAATATTATTTTCTCGATAACTCAAAAAATACAGATATGATCGAATTTAAACTTGGTTACTAGTTGTAGAACACCGAGTAGAACACCAACATAAAGACGTATATGTAATTTTTGTGTAGATCGATCACTACAAAATTATAAAAATATTATGCATCTCACGATAACTGAAGTAGCTTTTACTAAATATGGAATTCCAATGTTTTATCAAACTGTCAAATCTTTCCGTAATTCCGTTTGTTAGTGGCAGTCATTGAAATGTATCAACCCCCTTAAACTTACAATGGATACATTTATATCCAAAATTTTAATGATAACTACGAGTTAATTGTAACATCTTTGGTACGTAACCACTAACCATAATACATGAAATATTGTTTCCTAATAATAACTCAAAAAGTACAGATATGATAGAATTGTGACTTAATAATTAGTTGTAGGATTACAACAGCTAAATATCGAAACGATCATATCAGTAGTAAACATTTTTTTTTCTTCAAAAATGTGATATTTCAGAAACTATCTGCTTCCACTCAAATTCTGCACAAACCTTGGAGCCGCCATTTTACAATCGAGTACCGGATTTTAGCTCGATCGGCTATGCGCTGTGTGGTTTAACAATTATTGTGGAAATGAAATTCTGAACTGGTATCTGCTTCTGAATTTTCCAATAATGTAAATCTCAGTTTATTCAAAACACTGCGACAGACGCGACGTTAGTTTGCCCACCTGCCGCGCGGGAGATCCGTGTTCGAATCTCTGCTGAGTAAGTTCACTGCTTTATTTATTTCAATATTTCAACATTTCATGCCCAATGTATATGTATATGTGTTAACGCTAATTAAAGACGTCTTGAAGGTTCATTTTTGTGTAAGATCGTGCCTAATGTTACTTTTAACAGTATCTATAATGTACCAAATCTTAAACTCTTTGTGCGTATGTTCTAGAGAACAGCCTGCTATCATTTTGTCCAAATGTCTTTATTTTTCGATTTTTCTTCGAAATTGGTCTCGAACTATTAGGTTCGACCCAGTGATGAAGAATTCGTGGTCAAATTCAATTCTGTCCGGCTAGCTGTCCTTTGCCACGATAACTTGCGAATGGAAAGAGACTTACAATTTTCACAGTAGGTTGCGCATCCGAATGGGCATAATCAGCCAAATGGTTTCGGAGTTAAACCCAACTGAAATGTTGTTTTTTCCCCAATAACTCAAAAATTACAGTACCGATTGAATCGAAACTTGTCAATTAGTTGTAGAATGCCGGCGTGCAAATTTTTGCAGAATTTCGTGAGGTTCGTATCACTAGAAAAACAAATAAAAATATTTCTTCTAAAAAAGAATAGAAATTGTTTTTTAAAAATTTTATATTTCGGAAACTATTTGTCAGATTCCGTTGAAAGTCCGAAGAAACTTTCAAGCCGAATTTTGTTTTCCCAATATTTTCCAAAGGAGTGAATACACCGAACAAGCGTGCAAAAGCTCAGGACTGTGGTTCGACTCGGAACAGCACTTCTCTTATCTATACACGTTTCGTATGTGTGTCAGACTTATTACGGTATTCTGAGGCAACTCTATCTTAGCCTTATCGTTGATAAGCTATATGAAATGTACTCTTTATGGACGAATAATTGTATATTATTCAATGAGTTTGTTATGACAGTCATAACAAGCCAAGTCGTGGGCAAAGGACATTGATACTATCATTGTTTTGTTAATTAATCAATTTGGTGGCAATAAATATGATAATGATTAAGTGACAACGATTAGGGGTTTTTTCGGGGAGGATGATTTTGATGACATCAACTATGGATCGGCTGTTAAGTATATTTTTTTCAAATACCACAAAATCTCCGGCACGTTGATATTCCTCATCGAGAATCATCGATAGTTTTGCAATAGGAAAATATTCTTGAAGCTTCAGATGCTTTTTGGAACCTTCTATTTTCAAATTATCCAGGTGATATGTTTCGGCTTTGAAGCCAATATCAAACCATAACAATGATGTTCGGTTCCAAAGTTATACAGTGCTTCTCAGCAACTCCCCGTCAACAGGATCTTTTCTTTTCTATTGATATTTCCGAAGTTTATTTCTTACAAAAAATTGGAGTATTAAAATTATAAAAATGTCCAACTGTGACATCGGGTTTGAGCGGAAATCGCCATTTCTAAACAAAAATGTTGATTATCTCGAAAAAGGTTTTATATGGAATGCTCTAAGTAAACTATTTATATCAATATGCAAAAATTCAGGTCGAAAAACCATGAAAAATATTGATCCTTTTTTTATCTATAACTCTCTTGAAAATTGAGTAATTACCTAACTCGAAAATTTTGTTTGTACTTGGTTTTTCTCTTTGTGAGCGTTTGAGACAGAGTTAGGTGCGAGTCTGAGTGCCCTTCAGGGAATCTAGTCAGGAGCATCCTTTCGGATCCCGACTGGTTGGTACTTGACTTCGTTACTGGGGTGGCGTGCAGTGGGCCCTACCGTCTCCGTTGGATTTGTACTTTGTATTTCTGTTATCAACCGCTTAAATCGATGGCCGTGTGAGCGTTTGAGACAGAGTTGAGGTGTACGTCTGAGCGTCCCTCAGATCCGAGGGGTCAAGACTCACGCCTGGTTAGTTAGCTGACCTGGCCGGATGTCTGGGGTGCTATTTCCGATTAAAGGACCCTGATTCGAGTGTGGAAATTTAGGTTGTTCTATTTCTGATAAGAAATACAATATAGATCCGTATACACGAGCCAACGCACATAATTATTATTCCCATTCACTGGTAAATGCTATGTAAGCTCTCATAATCTAATATTTATCACTCCATTTTCAATCTAATTTGTTGCCGAATTGAAATTATAATTTTTCGTCCGATTGTTTATAATGATATATATGTAGGATATTGTATTTGAAAATTATTACAATTCCCATAATCTTTTTATTTTTCCTGTACTGATTAATTAAACCAAATTTTGAAATGTATATGTCCATAATAATTATAGTTTGACAACAAATTTCTAACAGTTTTGTGGAAAAATATTGGTATATTTATATTATGGACAGAGATAGCAACTTTAAAGTACTTACTCCTCCAGAAATAAGGGAAGTGGCAAAAATTATTGAGTTGAATTTGTTGCCGGAGAAGTCTCGGATGAAATATGAAGGAAATAATAATCATTTTGCTGCCTAGGCAGGAAAAGTAATAGTTTGCTTATTGATATGTGCCTGCAAAATTAATATTTGCTGTCAATCAGAGAAAAACAGAATTTTGTCATGAATATCCATCGTTACTTCAATTTCAACACCATCAGTTAATCATTTTCTATGATCACAAATTTGTGAAAATTCGACCAGAGTTCAGATAGAATTTTCTAGTTACAATCATATCCATGCTGACACTAATATTGCACAAAAAAACCGTTACGTAAATATTCAAATTTTAAAACAGTTCCTTCATGAATTTTTGCACATTGATCTTAATTGTGATTTCAAACAAATTTACTTAAAGCGTTTCATACAAAAAGTTCGGATTTTCCAAGATAGTCGACATTTTGTTTAAAAATAGCGATTTCCGCTCAAACCGGTCGGAATTGGCCGAGTTCTATATCATTTTTGATGCACCAAATTCTTGTAAAAAATAAAATTCAGTAAAATTTATATTTTTCCATCCCAACCACTCTTGGTGCGGAGTTGCTGGGAAGCACTGTATGATAGGTAACCGTCACGTCTGAACTTTCCAGGGAATACAATCGTCAATGTTACTTAAATAACATCAATAATATAATCAACTGGATTCAACTGACTAGTATTTTTGCACGCTTGTTCCGCTAGCAACAGCATGCTATAATTTTCCCAGATGTTTGGCCGAAAGTGGTCTCAAACGATTGGGTTCGACTCACTGATGAATAATCTGGGGTCAAATCCAATTCTGTTCGCCAACCGGCCGTTCGTGCGATATCTGTTGAACGAAATGAGTTAGATAGTTGAAATTTGCAGGAAGGGTTTGGAGCGCAAATATTTCGGTTCAGTTCTTTAATGGGCGAAATACTGCATATTTCCAAAACTCTTTCGATCTGTCTGAAATTCAGCACCAAATTGTTGAATTACGAACCTTATATGCGTGCGAAGTTATCTTCATAGAATCTCCTTGAGGGGGACGGCGCATGCGTGTATTGAAGTTGCGATACAATCTAAATTCCGATAGTTGGCCTTCCGTTACTGACCTCTATTAATAGTCATGCTATTACAAAAAAGCTAAAAAAATATTAGAAGGCATTGAGTTTTGAACACGCAACCTCCTGCAGCATAACCCTACTTCCTAACCCCTGAATTGACTCCTAGAGTTAGATCGTACAAAATCCTATTTGAATAATGAAAATATACATAGAATGAAGTGAGGTGAGGTCAGGCTAATTGCTAATAACAGATCGTTAAAATCGACGAATATTTCGCCGTGTATGTTTTAGTTATCAGCTACAGTCACCTCATTCTACGTTCACTGGTTTGTGGTGTGTTCTCTAGCCACACTAAGCCGAGCGTTTTCTTGTCACAATGGGATCATATAGGTAGTCTGCATTGTATTGCAGTCCCCGACTCCATCTTGCGACAGAAGAATAAACGTCACTGAGCATCACTCCAGTACTTCACCACTATAGGGTTTAAGTTCCTAGAGGTCCTTCATTCATCATCAGTAGCTAAGTTGCGCTGATGATTTGTAACAACCATTAAACCGATATGTATCTGCCCCCTTTTAGGGGACGCATATTTCGCCGTGTATCTTTTAGTTATAAGGAATTAGCTACAGTCACCTTTGACGTTAGTAAAGTTTAGCATACCACCCACAGTATCCTTTAATGATTATTTAGTCTACGTGTTTTAGTCCACTTGACTTCACTTGAAATTCGCAAAATACAGACATTTGGACAAGCTTAATAACGCTGTCGTACAGGCGCAAAAGAGATTGTATTTACTGCTCTGTACCGAAAAAAATTGGTTCAAGCACTGACGTGAAGTCAGACACTTAATTCGAATTTACCATGGTAAATTCGAATTAAGAGTGTCCAATACAGGAGAATGGACAACATAATTTACCATGGTAAATTCGATTAAGGGTGTCCAATACAGAAGAATGGACAATAGAACATACGCGCAAAAGCTTCTGACTTCACGTCAGTGCTTGAACCAATTTTTTTTCGTGATTTTTTTGAAATTTTCTAGGGGTACGGTTCTTAAAATTTTGTTTTTCGTCATTTTTTTCAAATTTTCTAGGGGTACGGTTCTTACAAAATTTTAAACAAGTCTTTATGTTGATTTTCTACTACTAGTTACCAAGCTTCAATTCGATCGAATATTTATTTTTTCAGTTATCAAGGAAATAATATTCCAGGTGGGTATAACTCGGAAACCGTTGGACCGATTATGCCCAAAAACGAACTCAACTTTCCCTTTCGGATACGCAACCTACCCTGAAAATCGAATCTCCAACAATATTTAACCGATCGTATTAAACCTTGAAACTTGGCAGTAGAGTTACGTTATGAAGGCTCTTGCAAAATTTTAGCAATTTCAAAAGATTAGTTACTGATATATAGTTTTTTTTTTTTCAATGATTTATTAAAAATTTTCTACAAATGCTATCCTCACCAAATTTTGCAAACATTTCCGTGTTTGCATTCTACAACTAATAACCATGTTTAAATTCAATCGGTGCAGTATTTTTCGAGTTAACTAGGAACAAAAAACCACCAAATTTCAGAAAAATTCAGATGGCTATAACTCTAAAACCGTTTGGCCGATCATGCTCATAAACAAACTGAAATGTTGCGTTCTGGTGCACATCCTAACCTGAAAACTTGAAGCTGCTATCTCTTTCCGTTCTCAAGTTATCGTGACAACAAAAATATTTTTTAATAATTTTCTAGCAATACGATTCGCACAAAATTTCACAAACGTGCTTAGGTTTATATTCTACAACTACTCACCAAGTTTCAATTCGATCGGATTTATATTGGTTGAAAACAAAATTATTACTCGGAAACCACTGGGCCGATTATGCCCATTAACGAACTTGTCCGTCGTATTGGGATGCGCCACCCACCCTGAAAATTTCAAGTCGCTACCTCTTTTCGTTCTTATGTTATCGTGGCAACGGCCGGACAGAATCAAATTTGACCTCGAATTCTTCATTGGGGAGTCGAACTTAATCGTTTGAGACCATTTTCGTCAAAAAATTCGAAAGTTACAGACATTTGGGCAAAATGATAACGCGATGTTCCCCAGAACATACGCGCAAAAATGGAATAGCAATGACGTAAGGTCAGTATGCTTCGGCGCACTTGTTCAAATTAATAGCCAGATAGGTCACCCATCGAGGTACTGAACTCGAACAAGGCTGCTTGGCAACCGGGAAAATAAATAATACTATCCCAATATTTCCAACAATATAGTTTGATTTGCTAACGAAACTAAATGTTTAAGACCATTTTCAGCCAAAGATTACTGCCTTTTGGGCAAATCATAGGTCAAGAGCGCCATAAAGCATATTGTCTTGAGTGCTTCCCATCTGGAAAACAGGTGTACAATGAAATACCAACAACTATCGTTATCAAAGTTAAAGGATTCTTCATTTACTCACCTGTGATAATCTCCGGGTGCTAAGTAGATTACGCATTGGTATAAGTTCGGACAATTCTTTTTACTGTGTAGGAGAGAAGTTCTGTAGTCGGGGCATTGGTCAATCTTGCTATTCCACGTATTTTTCCCGAAGAAACTGGTTAATGTGTAGGTAATTCCTTTCACCTGGAATATGATATTCACAAGTGAGTAATTCAGTTGTATCACATTTTAAGCAATGCAGTTAAATAAAGTTGGAAAATCACTGTAGCCATGAGCTATGGCGCGCTGTTCAAATTTATAGCCAGAGCGGTCACCCATCCAGGTACTGAACTAGCCCAAAGCTGCTTCACTCCAGGAAAAGAAATAATATTTCCAAGAATATAAATCCTACTTTAAACACAAACGTCAAAAAAACTGGCCGAGAATGGTCTCAAAGGATTAGTTTCGACACAAATACATACCATTCACTGTTGGGTCGAAAATAAGCAGTGCTGTGTCTATGGTGGCGCAAGGACCCACTCAAAAATACATACATTCACTGTTGAATATATATGTTGACAAGTTCTGCACATTTGAGAGAAACTCAACCCAAAATGTTTTACCTTCAGTTTCAATCTATACAGATGAAAGACGCGGCGAACCATCTTAGGGTAGTTATAATAAATTAAGAGGGTTTATACGATTGAATTCGGGACCTTACGGTTCCTAGTCCAACGTTCTACCACCGAGCTACCGGCACTACTATTAAACAGAAATTCATAAAATTTGGTACATTATTTCGTTAAGATTATTTTATCTGAATTTATTCACTCTGGAAAATATGGGATTGACATATTGTAGAATATTCTCCACAACTACACACAAATACACTATTTTATTGATCGCGAATATCGTAGATTATTGCGTTAAAAAATGTTGAATTAAGCTTGTCAAAATTGGCATATACCTACCTTGTGATGTACCCCGCTAGGGTAGGTTCGCTCAATCGTTATACAGTAGAGGGATGGCGAATAATACACAGCAGACTCATCGAAGGGTGTTTATTTCTTAAGCCATACTGAACGGATCACAAAAGACTCGACTACTATGATGTAAGTTTAATAATGAATGAAGTATCAATCAATACTGAATTCATCTTCTTCCAGCCAAATGTTATGTATATATTTATAATATTGTTTGCTTATTGTATTGATAAACATGAACGACAATGGTTACAAACAAACGTGTCTTCTCAATATCACTTGGATCTATCTGAGGCACGTTTTTAAGATGATGTAAGGTTATACATCTTACGTATGAAAATATACAGCTTGTTCCTACTGATACATACTACACCTTCCCTCCTTGAGAGAAAAAAAAAATTTCTACACAATTATATTTTTTTTTTTTTTGACTTATCTATCATATACTTAATATCACAGAATCACTTAAGCCTATACATATATACAATTAATTGTCTCTATTTAGAAAACTAAAATTAAAATAAATTCACTACATTCCTTAATTCTAAGCACTGTTAAGAGTTATAAATTTTCACCCTATTTTTATGAACCGTTTTCAGTTTACGGTTGCCTAGTTTCACGACCACGTTTGGATTGTCCACTTTCACTATTTCGTAGGGACCGTGAAACAAAGGGTCCAGTTTACTTTCACTACTTTTATTGTCCATAAGTACCTTATCTCCTACTTTATAGTCACTCTTAACACACTTTTTATCAAAAGTATCTTTCCTTTTGCATTTAATCTTTTCCAAATTTTCTCTTGCGTCTTGCCATGCTCTTTGCAATCTATATTTTAATTCTATAGGATAGTTGTCGAAATTGTAAATAGGATCGATCTGTTTCTGAATATTTTGGGGAATTCTACTGGGCATACCAAAAACGAGTTCATAAGGAGTATAGCGAGTTGAAGAATTTACGGTATTATTGTATGAAAAACACCAGTACGGAACCCAATTACTCCAACTGTTACTTTCCTTAGCTGCGTGCATACGAAGAAAAGCTCCCAAATGTTTATGAGAATTTTCAAGTGCACCTAGTGTTTCGTGATGATAAGCGGTTGAATTGAAATGATTAATTTTGAGCAGATCACACGATTCACTAAATATTTTTGATAAAAATTCGGTGCCTTGGTCGGTAACAATTTCAGAAGGTATACCATACCTTAATACAAAATTTTGAACAAAAGCTTTAGCGACTGTTTCGGCTTCTTTATTTGGCAAAGGATATCCCTCGACAAATTTTGAAAGATCACATTGAATTGTGAGTATGTATTTATTTTCTTGGATATCGACAGGTAAAGGACCTACTAGATCTAAAAAAATTCTTTGAAAAGCAAAAGAAGCGGTTGTAGTGATTGTCATCGGTTCTTTCCGCGGTAAAGAATGTTTATGCCTTTGACAATCATCACATTTCTTGACGAATTTTTGAACGTCTGCTTTCAAATTGTTCCAGAAATATTCTCTTTTAATATTATTATACATGCGTTCTATACCTGCATGTCCACCTGTAGGTAACATGTGGAAATCATTAAGAATAATTTGTCTCAATTCCTTATCTTCTATATGTCTTGCGTCTCTAACAACGTTTATCTTCAATGATTTTCCTAAAATTTCATTTTTATATTTCATCAACACGTTCAGAAATTCAATATTGCTAGCTAGCTTCATTAAATATACTTCTTTTATATCATTTTCTGTGCACAAGTTTTCCAGAGTCCTCAACGTTATACCTAAGTCGTGCGCTGATCGGATTGTCTGGTTAATAAAAATGATTTGTGAATTCACATCGTATATCATATTATTATAATACTGAACTGCGTGTTGGTTCGTTTTTAAATTGGAAAATTCTATTTCATGAAGTGGCCTCAACTCAACACTTTCTGTTGGACGTTTCAACACTTCGACAACTACAGGGTGATCAATCCTCTTGCTATCGGAGGTATTCGTCTCGTGTTGTTGGGAACCTACCTCGGTTTTTGCTCGAGACCGCGTTAGAACGTTAATTTTACCAACATCATTTTTCATCTCTTTTAGTTCGTCAGATTCTAACCTAATACGCGATAAGGCATCCGCTGTAACATTTTCTGAACCTTTCACATAATGAACAGTGAAATCATATTCTTCCAAAATCAAGCGAAACTTAGTTAATCTACTAGATGGATTTGTCATACTGAACTGAAACGTAATTTAAAGCATTTATATTGAAGTTTACATGATTATTGGCCACGAAAAAATGTTTCAGGCTGGGGATTTTGTTCCTCGACCGAGTTTGAAGAGTTTTCGGCGAAATAAGCTCTACGCGAGTTCGAATAATTGTTGTTATTATTTATGGGACCTCGATTGAATGGACGAGCGCGACCTTGACCATGATTTCTTTCTGCTGAATTGAAATATTGTTTATTATTCGGATTTCCTTTGTGGTAACGACCTCGATTTGGATAGTTGAAATTTTTCCCCCGACTAAATGATTTATGATTTTGATTATTATTTTTCCTGTGAAACATTTTCTGGCTAGTTGGTTGAATTGGGCTGAATTTACTAGCTTCTGCAAGTGAATTCTCTATAACTGCTTGGTGAGGACTTGATGCTTCGAGAAAATTTGGATCCGACTTGACAATTTCATTTAGCTTGTTGAATTTATATTCTAACTTGACTAATTCATTCAGAAATTTGTTGACTCTATCCTCCCGTTCCCTACGTTCTCTCGGCTCTTTTCTTATATTTTCAAAGAACTTCAGGGACACACTACTCAACTCACTTAACTCTGCAATTAGTTCATCACTTTCCATGGACAATCAGACATAACACGGAAGAGGAAAAATTCTTACGGTTTCATACCAAATCCTGGTGGCTTCTCCTCTGACCTCGAGCAGCACCTTCTTTCCAATTGCTTCCTTGATTCTCCCATGAAGATATATGAAGATAGGGACCTTGCTGCAACTGATGAAGTGGCTGCACTATTCCCTGTCTGACGGGCCATGATCACCCCTTCTTGATTGGATGGCCCCGATCCCATCTTGGTTTGGCGGTCGAACTATGAACTTCAAGTGGGATCACATAACCATATCCTGATGAATACCATCTGGACCTCTAACTGCATAGGACTGGCAGGATCACCATGTGATGTACCCCGCTAGGGTAGGTTCGCTCAATCGTTATACAGTAGAGGGATGGCGAATAATACACAGCAGACTCATCGAAGGGTGTTTATTTCTTAAGCCATACTGAACGGATCACAAAAGACTCGACTACTATGATGTAAGTTTAATAATGAATGAAGTATCAATCAATACTGAATTCATCTTCTTCCAGCCAAATGTTATGTATATATTTATAATATTGTTTGCTTATTGTATTGATAAACATGAACGGCAATGGTTACAAGCAAACGTGTCTTCTCAATATCACTTGGATCTATCTGAGGCACGTTTTTAAGATGATGTAAGGTTATACATCTTACGTATGAAAATATACAGCTTGTTCCTACTGATACATACTACAACCTATTTCGAATTAGAAGTAGATTCTAATTTTCACCACCCATTCACCTCGTACAGCAGAATTCAAATGATCTTCTTGCCGAAATGTTTAAATTCGAATTTCCGTAATGTATATTATGTCCCTTCTAATACATAAATGATTATATTATACATGATCTACGAGTATATTCAATTGTAAGGTATCAGGTACAGACTCACTTGTTCAATATCTTCAGTATGAACTGGTCCTAAATGTAATACTGTTCCATCACAGGGTGAAACCAAGCAACTCTTTTGATCGACTGTCCTTACGTCCTCTTTAATAGCTCGCGAAAAGAAATCTGCTAGGCTTGAGTACGACTTCAAATCTTCGTTTAAAGCCTCCGATAAATTGACTTGGAACATATTTATATACATGCTGTATACATAAGGTCTCAATACTTGTGGCAACTGAATATCTGAAAAGAATAGAAGATTTCTCAGATTAGAGAAAAAACAGAACGAAATATTCAACAATCTATGAAATAGGGGAACATGCATAAACAAATGTTCCTACTGTGTTTTGGTGTAATTATGATGGAGCGAATAGAGCTGAGATATGGCCCGGAATAACTTAGGGACGGTATTACAAAACTACTTTGACAGATATCAAGAAGTGAACTTGTGGAATGAGGTCATGTCAAAGTTATCTTCCCATTTAGGAGTTAACTTTATCGGGTGGATAGGGTATCGGTTAAAGTTAACTTTGTAGAAAATGGTGGTTTTCGACAGTTGATATGTAAATATTAATATGGCATATAACCTAAGTCTTTGATATAACCCTAATTGTATTGCTTGGTTTTTCGCAATGATTTTAGCAGACGATATCCAATTTATTTTTGAGAAACTTTAACTGAAGATGAAGCAGGTCCATTGAATTTTGTTGAAGGCCCTAGGCTAGCAAGGATATATAGAAATCCGTTAGACCATTTCGATTATCAAAACAGTCTGTACTCTTGTTTATGGAACACATTGAAGCAAGTTTACAAAGACCAATTAATAGGTTTGCATTTTTATTATCTAGTATGAATTGTAATTATTTTTAGAAATCATCCTCTATCGCCAGTGACACAGGTTCATTCTTGGTAGTTGCTGGAGATTTTGGGGGTATTCACAAGTCAACTACCAGCAGAATCATTAGAGATGTCACAAAGGAAATTGCATTGTTATCGCCTATTTAAATAATTATGCCAGAGACACTTCGATTAAAGAGAGAGACTATCATGGCAGTTACCCGTAGCAACTGGAGTTCTACATAAGTCCAATTTAAGCAAGTAACCGGAGCAGAGCGGTTAAGACCAATCTCTTGCTAAACATCGGTTATAATAGCAAGTGATTGGTTTTAACACCTCTGTTCCGGTTACTCGCTTAAATTCGACATAATATCGCAGAAAATATGAGGGGAGAAGAACCTCATGAAAATGTATCTGTAGAGTTGGAAAATATCAATCAACATTTTCCACACAATCATTCCACAGATTCAGAATTTGGTGCAACAATAATTGATTGAAGAATATTTCCAAAATTTATAAATGAACATTTTCTTCTCCAGATCTCATGAGCTTATCCAACACTTAATTTTTGGCGGTTAAGACCAATCTCTGGCTAAACATCGGTTATAATAGCAAGTGATTGGTTTTAACACCTCTGTTCCGGTTACTCGCTTAAATTCGACATAATATCGCAGAAAATATGAGGGGAGAAGAACCTCATGAAAATGTATCTGTAGAGTTGGAAAATATCAATCAACATTTTCCACACAATCATTCCACAGATTCAGAATTTGGTGCAACAATAATTGATTGAAGAATATTTCCAAAATTTATAAATGAACATTTTCTTCTCCAGATCTCATGAGCTTATCCAACACTTAATTTTTGGCAAATTTTTAAAGCTGAAAGTGATGTATGTATATTGTTTTCTTTTTATTTTTACTTTTTCTCGTAGCCACGATATTGTAATTGTAACTCTATTTTTATTACAATGATATGCAAATTTACATTGCATTGTTGAATTTCATGGTATGTGTACTATTGTAAAGTTGTATACATGGTTTATAAGATCTGCATAGTACAAACTAATTGAAGAATATGAAAAGAAATAACAGTATTAAATTACACGATACCTTACATTTAGCCTTAATTAGGAGATTATTTATATAGAAACAAAATAAAATATTACTGGAGAAAATGTATTTTGAAGGCAAATTTTTAAATAATGAAGTGTCTTTCATGGTCAAAGTTGAAACCCTTTCTACTTTCTCCAATTCTAGGGCTTCACACGAGACGAGAGTAGGCGAGAATATAAATAATCTCGTCTCGGTCTCGCCAATTGCCAAAAAATTAAGTCCCGTTTAAGTCTCGGTCTCGTCTCAGTTGACTCGTCTCGTCTTGCTTAATTCTGAATAACGATAATACATATTAAAATATATAAACGAAATGGTAGAAAACAATGAATAATTTTGTAAAGCTATATTTATTACGCTCTTGTACAAAAATATTTGTACCTGGGTTTTCCACTATAATTTGACCCCCCCTTTAACTTTTACGAATGGAGATACAAAAAAATGTTCTATACAAAAGTTACCGTACAACTTTTGCACAGAACTTTTTTTTGTATCTACATTCGTAACAAAGTTAAAGGGGGTGTCAAATTATAGTGGGAAACCCGGTACATAATTTTTTTAATTTTAAACATTTTTTATTTCATCTTTTGAATTACTCGATGACTAAGAATTCAAACTTAATCAAACTTGCATCACATCATCTTTCAATGCTGTACGTGTTTCTACCATGATCATACCTGCTGTGGAAAATAATCTTTCAACAGGTAAGGATGTAGATTGATAAATCAACGGCCATTTTTGAATGTGTAGGAACTTTTTCATGCACTTTCCACCACTCTATAATACAATTTTGATTCCTATTTGCTCTTTCAAACAGCAAATGCTCTTCAAACTCAGCTTTCCAATGTTTATAAGGTTTTGTTGATGTTTTGAAGAGGCTATCGATGTCGATACATTTTTTAATAGAATTGGACATATTGGTATCGTTTTCAATGAATACCTTCCCAGTAGGTAGATCATTGAGGGTGTTCTTGGCGTATTCCTCATAACACTTTTCGAAACATTGAATAGATTTATTTTTCATTTCTTTACCAGTTTTATTATATTTACTTCCACATATGTAAACAATAATTGTCCATTTCTTCACTACAAGAAGCACAATAAGAAACAATAAATTTCTCCAGATGTTCTAATAGAGACGAAAGCATTGGGATTTAGGGGCAATAAAAGTTGTCCCTTAAGTTGTATTGTATTCATAATGGGATCAGTTTTTATGGTTATGAATTCTATTTTTTCTTGAAAAATAATCTCAATTATCGCAAGATCTTTAAAAAATCTCGTGTATTTCTAAACGATCGATGTATATTATAGACAAAATATATTGGTAATTATAGTGGAAACTCTTCATATTCAATTGTTTTCTGTGAGTGTTAAAAAAGGTCGAGTCGTATATAAGCAAAGTTTACTGAATGTATCTGTAGTAAATAAGACTATCTTCGAGGTAGAAATTTTCGAGTCAAAGAAACCCTTTCAATAATATGCACGTTTATTACTCACTAGTTCATGGACACATTTACTCGACCAAGAGTAAAAAAATTGGTTCAAGCCCTGTGGACAGGAGCTTTCTGGCGCTCTTGTTCAAATTGAAAAATTATATTTCCGAATGTATTGGTTTCTCAGAGTTGAGAATTATATCAATGTATTCTTATGATAGAACTGCATCATGAAGGAAATTCAATTCAAATAATAGTTTATTTATCAAGATTAAATGAGCAATCTGAGAATGAGAACTGCACCATGGTAGAAATCAAATTAAAATACCTGAAATGAATTTGACTCTCTCTTATAGAACAGGATGACATATACGAGTATGAACACAGATTATATAATAAATCATAGATAGATAGATAGATAGAACCGTACTTTATTGGAAAACCAAAAGGCCATCGACCTAAGTCCTTTAGCCTGTTTTTTTGTCTACAGATAATGGAGTGATATATTACACAAGTGTACAAGTCTTATTGTTTGAATGTGAATGGAAAGAGAGAAAAAGAAGAAAGATCTTATATATATGAATAAATATTTTATGTCGGATGTTGAATCCCTTGTTTCCTGCAAGAGTTCCCAGATAGTTTTGTGTGGGAGTTTTCTGTGTGGCCTTACTTCTGGGTTTCTGTTAGTACAAAATTTTTCCAGCATTTCTGTGTTGTGATTGCGACGTGAGAATTCACGGAACAGGTCTTGGATGCGTTGCTCGATTGGTGTAATCTTGGTCACCTCGTATAGTAGAGTGTTCGGTGGGTTGTGCAGTGGATTGCTGGGGTGTCTCATTCTAGTGATGGTTCTGAGGGAAGAGGTTTCGGCAATTTGGAGTTGTTTTACAGTAGTTTTGTTAGCTATTGCGTAGATTGGATGGCAGTATTCAAGCAGGGGCGGCATATTGTTTTGTAGATGTGGGTAGCGGTTTTGGACTTATACCAGAATTCTTGTATGTGAGGTTCTTGAAATGTTTGCTCCTGCTAATACATTTCTTCTTCAAATTGATAGTGTGTTTCTTGAAGTTTGCTTTATTATCAACTTCAACTCCCAAATACTTCACACTGTCCTGAGCTTTGATCTGTGTGCCTGCAATATTGATTTTTGGTGAATGATCGGATATTTTGTGGTTGAATATAGTGAATTGAGCTTTTCTCGGGTTTACCTTTAGTCTCCAAGTATTGAACCAATGTGTTGTTGTCTCGGATATGTGTTGAAGGTTTTCTATGCATGTCTTGAGGTTTTTGTTGTGGCTAACTACGGTTGTGTCATCAGAGTACTGTAGCATATACAAATTGTCGTTAAAGTATTCGGGGTGGCGGTTGGAATTATATATATCGTGAAAGTAAACTTTGCTCAGAGATGTTGACAGAGGTGAACCCTGTGCGATACCTTGTTCGATGTGGAATGTTGCAGAGTAAGAGTTATTGACTCTGACGCGTAAAGTTCTGTTTTCAAGGTAATTTTTCAGTATCCATAGTAACTTTGGTAGGCATTCCAATTTGTATAGTTTATAGAGAAGCCCTCTGTGCCAGATGCTATCGAATGCCTTTTTAATATCCAGGAGTAATGCTGCCATATATTTCCCCATAAGCTTGTTTGTTTGGATGTTTGATATTAGTGTTGTCAGTGAATGGACGGTGGAAGTCTTTTCTCTGAAGGCATATTGGTAATCTGGTATCTTTTGGCCAATTGCTGCATCTAATTGCTTCTTAATAATGTGTTCCAGCTGTTTTCCTAGGACAGGTAATAGGGTGATGGGACGATAATTTTCCACTCTATTATGGTCTGTGTTATGTTTTGGGATTGTGACAATGTTTCCTTGCTTCCATTCAGAAGGAAAGAAGTGATGTTTAAGGCAGTATTCAAATATTTTGATTATATAGTTGTGGACACCATCGTTCAGTTTTCGAAGTATTCCTTTGGTGATGTTGTCGTGACCAGGTGCAGTGTTCTTTCCTTTATTTAGAATCTCATAGTAGGTTTCCCAATCTATGTTGATGTTATGTGGCTCTGGTTCTTCTGCAAAGAATTCTTCGTACCAATTTGTGACTTCTTCGTATTTGTGAAGGTCGTATTGTGGATCGTGACTTTCTTTGAAGGTATTTTCGAAGTGGCTTGCAAAGATCTCGGCTTTCTGTTCATCAGTGGAATATGTCCGGTTGTTCCCTTCCATTGGTGTAGAGTTTGTGCTTCCTTTGTAGTGTAGTTTCCTAATTAATTGCCAATAGTTTTTTCCTTTAGGTTAGTTAATCTCATTGCAAACTGTAATCCATTTATGCTCTTTGAACGATCTGATAAGAACTTGAATACTTTTATTGTAGCCATTTAATTGACATTTCGCTTCTTTGCTGGGGTCCCTAAGATATTCTCTGTGCATTTTTCTCTTGTTTTTAATCATTTTGATGATATATGGAGGTAGCTCGTGAATGTAATGTTTATTTTTCATTATAGAACTATTTTCTAGTACAAGAGAAGTGTTTTATTATTGAAAAGACGGATTTTTTCGGGGTTGATTGACTCATCAGCGACATTTTGTATGAAATCTTCTACTTTTCATTGACTTTCTCCATGTTACATCGATTGATATTCCTTTTTGTTGTTTTCTGTTCAAAGATCTGCTTTTGAAGTTCGATAGCGTCATGTTCTACTGCAAGGTCCGGAAGTGTTTCAACTAGTGCGATATTATCTTTGATGTTTTTGGCGCTCTAGTTCCTCGGAACTGAGTGCTTATCAATTTGCCCAAATGTCTGTAATTTTCGAATTTTTCGATGAAAATGGTCTTAAACGATTTGGTTCGACTAACTGATCAAGAATCCGTGGTCGAAATTCTTTCTGTCCGGCCGTAGGCACGATTACTCTCGAACGGAATGAGCTAGAGAGGTGAAATTTTCAGAGTAGGTTTGTGGGATAAATATATCGGTTCGTTATTGGGCAAAATCAGACAGATGGTTTCGGAGTAACAAAAAAAAATTTTTTTTTACAAATCAAATTCCAAATTAAATTTTTTTCAATAAGCAGTTTTACCATAAGAATCCATTCATATTATTTTTAACTCTAACAAGCTAATACTTTCGGAGATATGATTTTTCAAAATTTCAATGTAAATCGTATTTCTACGTTTTCACAGATTGATAGAATTATTCTGTGGGTATTCTATGAATTGTTATAATGTCAACTTATTTTCCTGAGACATGACGTTGTCTCATTGTCATTCATTCCAGCAATCCTATAAATATGAGAATTATAATATAATATCATACTTTTTGTTGGTTGATATTTTCATGCCGATGGTCAATCCATATGATGATGGGAATGGTAATGGTAAGTTAATAATATTGAGTTCAGAATATCTCCACTAAAAACAAAACTGGAATATTGGTGTATTGGAGTAGATTTGAGGAAAGATATATATTATCGTTCATCATAGAATTGAGGAATGAATATCTCGGATGAGTTCGTTGTTGGGTAGAATTCGTCTATTGGTTTTGGATTGATAATTTTGTGCACTCTTGTTGAATTTAAATTCTTCTATGATGTTTGAATTCAATTCCTGCTAAGATGAAGTTCTAAATTTCAATAATGAATCGTACTTCTATGTTTTCACAGAATGCTATAAATATTCTATCTAAGCTTTATTATATGATCTGTGTTCATACTCGAACATTTCATCCTGTTCTATAAGAGAGAGTCAAATTCATTTCAGCTATTTTAATTTGGTTTCTTCCATGGTGCAGTTCTCATTCTCAGATTGCTCATTTAATCTTGATAAATAAACTATTATTTGAATTGAATTTCCTTTATGATGCAGTTCTATCATAAGAATACATTGATATGATTATCAACTCTGAGAAACCAATACTTTCGGAGATATAATTTGTCTGTTTGAACTAGAGCGCCAGAAAGCTCCTGTCCACAGGGCTTGAACCCATTTTTTGTGTATAATACTCAGTCTGGTGTAGAGTCTGGGTTGTTAGGCATTCTGAACGTAGGCGGGGTCGAAGCCATTTCAAAGGGCGCATAATTCATGAAATCTCTAACCTGTCTATTCTTGTGTCGGTTCATGTTGAGGTCGCCTATAATTATACAGTATTTGTATAGAGAGCCTTTATTTAGGATCGTTTGTTCTATAGGGGAAGATGGGTGAACATATACTAGAATTACGTGCAGTCTTTCATCAAGGAATGGAATAGAGAAATGCAGGGCCTCGTTTAAGGGGTTGTTTATTAGAGGAGGGTTCTCTTTCTGCTTTTTTAGTCCCGGGTGCACCTGTACCAAACTTCCACCACGCACATTAGTATTTACTATGTTACCATTCAGTTGCAAAGAATTCCAATTTCTGTATCTTGTGTTACTACTGGCCTTAGTTTTTGTTTCGACAAACAGGGCACAGTTGCAAACAGGGCAGGGTTGGAATATAATATCTTAAGTGTCGACATGAATTTGTACGTTGTTGCCATCCTGGATTGGTCCAGGTCGAACATCAAAATATATAGGCGGTTTCCAGAGAAATGGGCAACAGTGTCAATAGCATATTGGGTTACGAATTTTTTTCTAAGCTTGGCTATTAGTTCCTTTCTGTTAGTGCTGTTAATTTTATTCAGTTTGTTGATGTATGTGTCTATAATCATGTCATGAACAGTGACTGGGGAATGTATTTTAGTGTTTGTTGTAATATTAGGGTCAATTTCGCTGGATTTTTTGTTGAGCCTTCTGATCTGGCTATTAGGAATGCCGTCGATTGGTTTTGTTGGTCTTCGATGACACTTTAAAGACCATGCTGCATGGTCATCGGCGCCGCATGCCGCACATTTAGGAGGTAATTGGCTGTTGCATTTACTGTAGTGATGGGGGCCTCCGCATTTGGCACACTTGATCGGGAGAGTGCAATTTTCGCGTGTATGTGTGAAAGCTTGACAGCGGGGACAAGGTTGCGGAATCGGAGTTGGCGGGTTGCTGGGGTAGATAGGGTAGTACCTGTGTTTGTAGAAGATACCTTCGTTAAGCAACTTTTCGGAAGAGAAGAGACAGGAGGTGATGATTCTTATCAGAAATGTGGGCTTGTTAGTTGTTTTGGCTATGATTCTCCTGCAATATCGATATTCCATGTTGCAGCGTTTAAGATGTGTGCTAATTTCTGCTTCGTTAATATCAAGTTCCACTGATCCAACTACGACGCTGTATGAAGCCCTGGAGTCGGCTGAATGAGATTGAGGAGTTGCTGAAGGTTGGATTTCTTCGAAGCTAGAAATTTTTGAATCATTTTTCAGTTGTTGAAGGGTGTCTATAATTATGTTTCTTTCTTGATTCGTTTTCAGTAGAAAGCCCTGCTTGGTAGCGAGTATGATGTCTTGCGAGTTAGGGTGTACTATGTCCCATGTATCTGAGAGGTTTTTGCGTGATAAGTTCGCAGATGCCCCGATGTAGAACAGGTGATTATATTGCTTATTGACGATATCTTTCATTTTGGCAGAGTAATTTCTGCGGTTGGAGAATTTCGGGTAGTCATTTATAGCAGGAACATTGACTGTGTTGTGCATTTTATCAGCAGACGTGTGTTTATTGGAATTCCCTCCAGCTGACTGAATAGTTTTTGTGTATTGTTGATTAGTAAGATTGGCGGCATATGACGTGGTTGTTAACGGTCTGTTGGATTCGCAAGCAGGTGGGTAGATAATTGAAGAAGGTCTTACTGTTTGTTGATATGGATATGCAGATGTTGTCGTTTTTTTGCTAGGTTGTTGTGTTGACGAGGTTGGGAATCCTTTAAATCTTTTTCGTTTGTGACGTACTTTTTTCCATTCTCCGTTATCCTCAATTTCCATTTCAGTGTACTCGGCGTCACTCGTAGAGCTCATATTGAAAATTTCGGATTTTCAATCGCTGTAACTATATTAAATCTGTTCAGATCGGCGAAAAGTACGACCGCTCGCGACAGATGATGCATGTGTACCTACTGTAGATAGAATAATTATAGCATTCTGTGAAAACATAGAAGTACGATTCATTATTGAAATTTCGAAACAAGAGCGCCAAAAATCGTTTTTGAAAAAAACACATTCAAAACCTAAAATATAAAAATCTGCAAGGATAGATATTTATTATGATAGATACGTTACTATCGCCTATAATATTTTTCAAAACGTCTCGTCTCGTCTCGCTTTTCCGAGACGAGAATAATCTCGCTCTCGTGTGAAGCCTGAAGCCCTACAATTCCAATATTTCCAGCTCAATTTTGTTGTTTTTCATCTTAATTTGATGTACTTTTTTGTATGCTAGATGGTCTAAAAACTAAAATCTGTGTATAAACATCTGTGCAGAGAACACAGAAATGGGTCTTTTATAAAAGACATTTTAAGGCTGAAGTTATCTCGACCGATAAGGTTAAACTTAACTTCGACACATGTTTATAATACCGGCCCTTATGCACAAGCCAGTGTTGCTGGGACCCGAACTTATTACGTATAATGACAGGTTTAATTGAACTGCACATAATTAATTGTTGGCTATTCTTAATTCAGTGTGAAAATGAAAATATTTCACGAAAGATAATATGTATCCAATGGAGCAGATCTAGCCTCATCTGTCAGAGATTATTGTCAGCTATTTATTATTATCAAAACAAATATATTCAGTATCATAATGCAATCCACGCGATAGTTATAATTTGTCAAAACATCGTGAACTGAACTTAATTCTGGTTCAAGTTAATACATATTACTCATTCTCCGAAAATATGACTGCTGATTTGACAACCACGCATAGAAATCAAAAATCGACGACAGATGCATAAGTTGCCAACTATATCACCCCTATACGGATTTCTCAATTAAGGTATGTATATTCTGACTGACCATAATTTGTTGTGAAATTTGTTAGTGAAAAAATGCAAAGTTACATGAGAAGCCAAATTTCGAAATACAATTTTTCTTAAAGGGACTTGAAAGGCCCATTCACAAGAAGTGCATACCGAAATTAACGAAATTTTATTTTTGTTGAATCTTACATTACCTGCAATCCAACCCCAACATCTTGAAACTGTCCTTAATGGCAAAAAGCAGTAACATTTGATTTCCAGTTGTGTGGCTACTCTATCTTGGCTCCTCTTCCGAAAAGCTCTCCATTGCATCACAGCCACAAGACAAACTCCAACGGGGACGAATTTCGTGAATACACCACTCCATTCCGACCAGCCTATAAAAAAAGATTGGCTAATCAAATGAATATATTTTTGAATGTTGAAACGGCCATATAAGTCACATAAGATTTACCAGAAAGTACACTATATTAACCAAATACGAATCCCCGCCCCAATGTCGAACGGAGTTGACAAATTTTTAAAGCAGTTGGAAAAATATTAAAACAGTTGGAAAATTTTCAAAGCAGTCGGAAAATTTTCAATGCTGTTGGATAAATTTCGAAGCAGTTGGAAAAATTCTAAAGCAGTTGTAGAAGTTGTCTCAAAATGTTTTTTTACGCGTATGCTCTGGGGGACATCGCGTTATCAATTTGCCCAAATGTCTGTAATTTTCGAATTTTTCGCCGAACCAATACTAATCCTATCAAATTGAAACTTGGTGAGTAGTTGTAGAATATAAAGCTAAGGACGTTTGTGAATTTTTGTGAACATCGTATCGCTAGAAAATTTTTAACAAAATATTATTTACGTCACGATTACCTAAGAACGGAAAGAGATAGCGACTTGAAATTTTCAGGTAAGGTTGAGAATCTTAACGAGCCATTCGTTTATCATAACGGCAAAACGGATTTGGAGTTATACCCATCTGAAATTTGGATGTTATTTCCTCAATAACTCGAAAAATACGAAACCGATCCAATTCAAACATGGTTATTAGCTGTAGAATGGCAACGCGAAATTTTGTGAGGATCGTATAACTAGATAATTTTTAAAAAATCATAGAAAATTATAGAAATATATTCTATATATCAGAAACTATTCGTCCGATATCGCTGAAAATTTCGAGAGCCTTCAGAACCTAAGTCTACTACCAAGTTCCAAGTTTGAACATGATCGGATCTATATTGTTGGAGATCCGAGCAGCCTTGTGTGAGTTCAGGAGCTGCATGGGTGAGCGTTGCCTCGACAACTCTCGAACGGAAGGAGATAGGGACTTCCAACTTTCAGGATGGGTTGCACATCTGAATGGAAGAAGTTAAGTTCGCTGTTGGCCATAATCAGCCCAACGGTTTCGGAGCTATACCCATCTGGAATATTATTTCCTCGATTGCTCAAAAAATATAGACGCGATCGAATTGAAGCTTGGTAACTAGTTGTAGAATATCGACATGAAGACGTGTGTAAAATTTTGTGGGGACCGCACCACTAGAAAATTTTTAAAAAATTACGAGAAACTATTATGTATCTCATGATTCCTCGAGAACGGAAATAAATAGCGACTTGCAGTTTTCAGGGTAGATTACGCATCAGAATACGACATTTAAGTTCGTTAACTAGCATAATTGGCCGGCCCGGTAGTCTAGCGGTAGCAATACTAGCTAAGGTGCCGGAGTCGCGGGTTCGAATCCCGTTCAGGGCATGGATGTAGAATGGATGGTTGTAATGTCACTATAATCTGTGCACATGGCTCACGCCGAGCACAATAAAAGAGAAGCTTTAAGCTTTAACTAGCATAATCGACCAAATGGTTTTGGAGTTATATCAATCTGAAATTTGGTTGTTATTTGCTCAATAGCTCAAAAAATACAAATCAGATCCAATTCAAGTATGGTTATTAGTTGTAGAATGCCAACGCGAAAATTCTTGCCAAATTTCGTGAGGATCGTAGTACTAGAAAATATTAAACAGTCAGTTCAATTCTAAAAAATTAGTTCAAGCACTTACGTGAAGTCAGAAGCTTTTGCGCGTATGTTCTCTTGTCCATTCTCCTTTATTGGAGACCCTTAATCGAACTTACCATGGTGAATTCTATTGTCTGTTCTCCTGTATCGGACACTCCGAATTTACCATGGTAAATTCGATTGAGAGTGTCCAATACAGGAGAACTGACAATATAGTTCACTATGGTAAATTCGATTAAGGGTGTCCAATAAAGGAGAATGGACAAGAGAACATACGCGCAAAAGCTCAGAACTTCACGAAAATAAAATTGGTTCAAGCACTGACGTGAAGTCAGGAGCTTTTGCGCGTATGTTCTAATGTCCATTCTCCTGTATTGGACACTCTTAATCGAATTTGCCATGGTAAATTCGGAGTGTCCGATACAGGAGAACAGAAAATAGAATTCACCATGGTAAATTCGATTAAGAGTGTCCAATAAAGGAGAATGGACAAGAGAACATACGCGCAAAAGCTTCTGACTTCACGTCAGTGCTTGAACCAATTGAACTGTCTGTTTAAAATTTTCTAGAGATACGATCCTCACGAGATTTTGCACGAATTATCGCGTCGACATTCTACAACTAATTACCATGTTTGAATTGGATCGGATTCGTATTCTTCGAGTTGAGGAAATAAGAACCAAATTTCAGATGGATATAACTCAAAAATCGTTTGGCCGATTATGTCTGTTATCAAACTCAAATGTCGCATTCGGATGCACAACCTACTCTAAAAATTGCAAGTCGCTATCTGTTTCCGTTTTCTAGTTATACGATTCTCTCAAAATTTCAAAAACGTCTTTGTTTCAGTCTGTCAGTATTCTACAACTAGCCACCAAGTTTCACTCAATGAAAAATTATATACGATTTACACTTATTTATTCAATATTGTGACGCGTTTCGTCGACACAGCGACTTCATCAGACTACATCATACTAAATTCTTAACAAGTTATTATCTCCCTATACCTAGATGACATGGACACAGAATCATTTAAAACTAATTACAGGAAAAACTTATTTAAAACAAATTACATAATAGACTTATTTAAAACTAATTACATGAGATTTCACTGCTGGTTTCTTTGTACACATTAACAATAATTCATTCCTAATGCTTTTATTTATAAATTGATTCTCTATTTGAATAGATTGAGTAACTATTCAAATAGAGAATCAATTTATAAATAAAAGCATTAGGAATGAATTATTGTTAATGTGTACAAAGAAACCAGCAGTGAAATCTCATGTAATTAGTTTTAAATAAGTTTCTCCTGTAATTAGTTTTAAATGATTCTGTGTCCATGTCATCTAGGTATAGGGAGATAATAACTTGTTAAGAATTTAGTATGATGTAGTCTGATGAAGTCGCTGTGTCGACGAAACGCGTCACAATATTGAATAAATAAGTGTAAATCGTATATAATTTTTCATTGAGTTAATATGGATTTGCATCAAGTAAAAGCCACAAGCATTAAATTTTTTCACCAAGTTTCAATTTGATCGGAACTGATTGATGATAAAATTATTACTCGGAATCCGTTGGGCCGATTATACCCATTAACGAAGTTGTCCGTCGTATTTGGACGCGCCCCCTACCCTGAAAATTAATCGTGACAACGGACGGCCAGACAGAATCAAATTTGACCACGAATTCCTCATCAGTGAGTAGAACCTAATCGTTTGAGGCCATTTTCGGCACACAATTCGAAAGTTCAGACATTTGGGCAAAATGATAGCACAGAATATGTGAGCAAAAAAGTCACTTTTAGCGAATGCAAATCCATAGATTTTTAATCCAGTTTAGTGAATCTGCAACAGTAACTACATATTGATATTTTTCAGTGACCCAATGTAATATTAACGACGAATAAATTGTTTACTTAAGTACATTACATTGAGTTTACTAGTTTCCTGGGAAATCTTATTTTCTGTTATGATAAGAAAGCTATATAGCTGATTTTTTGAATAACTTATTTTATCGTTGACCTTTAGGTACATTCAAAATTTCAGCGAATTCTGACGATAAGTTTCCGAGATATTGAGTTTTTGTTTATTTTTCACTTCTGATGATGCAATTCTCAGGAATCTCGCATGAACCTTGAAGTCGGTATGCTCCACCTAACTACAAATTTCAACTGATCGAATCTGTAGTTACAGAAATATCAGGAGAATAAAATTCCATATGGGTATATCTCCGAATCCATTCGACGGATTTTTCCCTTTCACTCGATCAGCGCATTTCGACATTGAACCTACCCTGCAAATTTCGAGTTCATTCTTTCGAAATTTATCGTGACTACCGTCGGAGGGACATAATCAAATCTGCCAACGGATTCTGAATCAGAAAGTCAAATGGAATCATTTGATAGTTTTGAGACCATTTTCGGTTCAAAATAAGAAAGTTATACATTTGGCCTAAATGACAACACCTTGTTACGAGCGTTCAAAAATTGGTTCAACAAATTATTGGTAATTTATCACTATAAATCAATTAGTTTTAGGGTAAGGATCGTTTCTACATTTACGAATCGAATTTACCATGGTAATTTCGGAGTGTTCAATACAGGAAAACGGACAATAGAATTCACCATGGTAAATTCGATTAAGAGTGTCCAATAAAGGAAAATGGACAAGAGAACATACGCGCAAAAGCTTCTGACTTCACGTCAGTGCTTGAACCATTTTTTTTTAATGATTTTTTTAAAATTTTCTCGGGCTACGATCCTCACGAAATTTTGCAAGAATTTTCGCGATGGCATTCTACAACTAATAACCATATTTAAATTGGATCGGATTTGTATTTTTTGAGTTATTGAGGAAATAACAACTAAATTTCAGATTGATATAACTCCAAAACCATTTGGCCGATTATGCTAGTTATCGAACTTAAATGTCGTATTCAGATGCGTAATCTACCCTGAAAACTGCAAGTTGCTATTTCTTTCCGTTCTCAAGGAATCATGAGATACATAATATTTTTCGTAATTTTTTAAAAAAATGTTATTGATACGGTCCTCATAAAATTTTACACACGTATTCATGTCAATATTCTAAAACTAGTTACCAAGCTTCAATTCGATCGAGTCTATATTTTTTGAGTTATCGAGGAAATAATATTCCAGATGGGTATAACTCCGAAACCGTTGGGCCGATTATGGCCAACAGTGAACTTAACTCTCCCATTCAGATTTGCAAGCTTCTGACTTCACGTCAGTGCTTGACTGCTTGAACCAATTTTTTAACCCCTTTTCAGAGCCTTTGTACCCCCAGTTTTGAGATGTGATAATATTCACCAAAACCTTTCATTAATTTCTCGAGATATGATCTTTTTGGAACCGGAGGTTTATTGAAAAATGTTGAGTTTTAATGAATTTTCAATAAACAAATTTTCCAAAAATGGAAAAAAACGCGTATCTCTCACAAACTACTGACGAACTTTGTTTTTGCGCGTATGTTCTGGGGGACATCGCGTTATCATTTTGCCCAAATGTCTGTAACTTTCGAATTTTTTGACGGAAATGGTCTCAAACGATTTGGTTCGACTCCCCAATGAAGAATTCGAGGTCAAACTTAATTCTGTTCGGCCGGCCATCCGTTGCCACGATAACTTGAGAACGGAAAGAGCTAGCGACATGAAATTTTCAGGGTAGGTGGCGCATCCCAATACGACGGACAAGTTCGTTAATGGGCATAATCGGCCTAATGGTTTCCGAGTAATAATTTTGTTTTCAACCAATATAAATCCGATCGAATTGAAACTTGCTGAATAGTTGTAGAATATAAACCTAAGCAAGTTTGTGAAGTTTTGTGAGAATCGTATCGCTAGAAAATTATTAAGAAATATTTTTGTTGTCACGATAACCTGAGAACGGAAAGAGATAGCGGCTTGAAGTTTTCAGGTTAGGTTGTGCATCTGAATGCGACATTTCAGTTCGTTTATAAGCATAATCGGCCAAACGGTTTCTTAGTTATAGCCATCTCAAATTTGGTTGTTTTTTTTCCTCAATAACTCGAAAAATACAAAACCGATTGATTTCAAACATGGGTTTTAGTTGTAGAATGCCAACGCGGAAATTCTTGCGAAATTTCGTGAGGATAGTATTTGTACAACATTTTTAAGAAATCATTGAAAATAAAAAAAAATCTATATATCAGTAAATATTCGTCTGAAATTTTGCAAGAACAGCCTTTAGAACCTAACTCTACTGCCAAGTTTTAAGTTTTAACACGATCGGTTAAATATTGTTGGAGATTAGCTGGCCATACACGTACGTTCTTTCGCGCGGTTTATCGTGTTATCTACAAAATCATGTGGAAAATCCCTTGCGTGAGTGGGCATTGCAGCATGCCATGATAGAGCGTCAAGGGATTTCACACGTTATTTCCTCTGGAGTGGCGTTTCATCGCCATACACACACACGATTGAGCAGTCGGGGATTCCCGACAAGCTTTCCTAATGTCACTGGTGTCTATTCGTTTTTGAGAGTAGTACGTGATAGCTGGTCATATACACGGACGTTTTATCGTTAGTTTAGTTTGTTTTTTTTAATATTAGTTGACATGGCCGATATTAGACACGTCACTAAAGATGTATTGAAAGAATTCATTGAGATTTATAGGTCTCATCCGGCTTTATGGAAAGTGAAATCAAAGGAGTATTGCAACCGAAATTTAAAAAATGCCGGTTATCGAGACCTGGTGACTAAAAAAATTCAATCCATGAGAGGATCATTTCGAAAGGAAATAAAAAAAATTTGAGAAATTCAATAGGAGTGGCGCTTCTAGTGATGATCAGTACGTGCCAAATCTGTGGTACTTTGATTTATTAATGTTCACTCGAGAACATGAGACGCCCACAGAGAGTGTAGACAATATGGAGAAGTGTCCCTCCTCCCCAGAATATAATGCTGAATCTGAGATATTCGACAACCTAGATGAAAGCAGTCAAATATTGGTTGAAGAAGATCCTGCTGTCCCTAAAAAGGGTAAAGAAATAGATGAAATGAATGAAACGGTTGGTATTACTATTTAAGTATTTATTTCTTGTTAATGTTCATCCATTTTCTAGTTAAACCATATATTTCAATTTACTTAAGTTAGAACTTCAAGAATTGTTTAGGCTTTTCCTATTTTTAGCATGTCTTCTTGCCATGGTACTGCACCTTCTCCATTGAATGAATGAAACGGTTGGTATTACTATTTAAGTATTTATTTCTTGTTAATGTTCATCCATTTTCTAGTTAAACCTTATATTTCAATTTACTTAAGTTAGAACTTCAAGAATTGTTTAGGCTTTCCTTTTTTTAGCATGTCTTCTTGCCATGGTACTGCACCTTCTCCATTGAAGATGTAACATAGTTATCGCGATTGGATTTAGCTGATAAATAAGTGCTCTGGCGTACAGTTCTCAGACCAATAAGTTGTACTTCATTTTGCCGCCACTCTGCATTGTAATTTATGTCGTGAGAATTTGCATTCACAGAATCACAATCATTTCCTCCAACATATGATCTTGAATTTCTCTTTAAGAAGTTATGAAGCACGCATATAATCATTACGAAGCAAGAAATTTTCTCAACGGCTACATTTATAGGCGTATGCAAAATTCGAAATCTGGCTGCAATCAAGCCAAAAACGTTCTCGACAACATTTCTTCCTCTGGACAATCTGTAGTTATATATACGCCTTTCATGTGTGAGATCCCTTTGTGGAAAAGGTTTTAAAATATTGTCATTTAAAGCAAATGCTTCATCCCCTATGAATACGAAATTCAAACCTGAAATAGTCTCTGCACTATTAGGCAAATTAAGTCGATCTGAAGTCTGAAGTTTGATAGCCGACCGTTCTTTCCAACATCAACGTACAAGAACTCATACTCTGCATTCACGATTGCCATTAAAACAATACTATAAAAGTTTTTATAATTATAGTATAATGCTCCTGCATTTGGTGGCGGAAATATACGAATATGTTTCCCGTCGATGGCTCCTCCACAGTTAGGTATCTGCCATCGTGAAATAAAGCCTTCAGCAATGTTCTTCCACTCTTCTTCACTTGATGGCATCTAAAATAAAAGACACAATATGAAAGTTAATTTTGATAAATTTTCCATGAAGTTATAAAACTTTCATTTAGTATTTGATGAAAATTTGTATGCAAAAGAAATAGTAAATATTTTATTCATTCTATGCCCAAGAGAAAAGCAAGATGAAGTTAACTAAATAGTCAATTAATATTTTCAGACATGGTATATTAGGAAGTTTATTTAATTTTACAGGTTTTCAAAACACCTGTAAAAAAAGCAAAGAGGAAGTTGACATCTCATGAAATACAGCAGTAAATATTTATGAAGAGTTGCACCGACGCATTAAAAAACTGTGATTCTGAAACAGAAAGTACAGCTTTTGGAAAATTCGTTGCCGCAAAACATGCAAAATTGAATGAAGTTCAAAAGATGTATGCTGAAACCCTGATAACAAAAATATTGCACAAAGCGGCATTGCATGAATTGTCAGATAGCACTAGCATTCTGGAGGCTTTTTCTCCAGCAACATCAGCAACACCTTCACCTTCATCATCACGTGAAGGTGTGGAAGATCAAATGCACCAACAGAATGAAGGAGAGTTATTGATTTTTTTTGTTGTGTGATTAAAATCTAAATATATACATCTTATAATAACTATTATTAATAAACTTACCTTTAAGTAATCCTTGCGTAATACTTCATACAAAACCTTGCACGTTTCAGGTATAATGCGCCCTAAAGCTTGAGCAGATATTCCTGTAGAAAATTTAAGATCTTCATAGCTACGTCCAGTAGCAAGGAAACGAAGGGTAGCAATTAAGCGTTCTTCGGCTGATACACTTCGTCTCATTGCAGTATCTTTTTTATTGAGATGAAGATTCACTGAATTTAAGAGCTCATCAAACGTGTTTGTGTCCATCCTTGAATAATTTTTCAAGTCATCGGGATTATCATCCCTTAATTCCCGCAAAAGCGACATGTGGCAATATTTTTCTTTGTCAGCCAGCCAACTCTTCTGCCATATACGTCGTTTTTCCTTTTTTCTTTCAATTCTCATGGCCATAACCGCACATGCAACAATAGAAATGTTTTTCTTTTTATCCATCACTTTACGTCTTACACCAGAGAACACGAAAATTTTCAACTAACTGAATTGAACTGGGTGGTGAAACGACGCCTTCGTGTAGCAGAATCGCCAAGAATCATCTTGAAAATTCGAAGATGACTGAACGCCGTTCCAAATGACACTTTTTCCGACGTTTTTCGGCCATACACACACGGTTTATCCTTTCAAATGATTCGCTACAAACCATCACGTGCAAAATCATCTGAATAATTCACAACGTGTATGGGCAACGACGGTTTTTTCGCCATGCCGTTCTTTTTGGCATGATAACCGCCACGTGACAACGCACCATGATAAACCGCGCGAAAGGACGTACGTGTATGGCCAGCTATTCGAGCAGCCTTGTGTGAGTTCAGTAGATGGGTGACCGTTGCCTCGATAACTTTCGAACGAAATGATATAAGGACTTGCAATTTTCAGGGTAGGTTGCGTATCCGAATGGGAGAGTTAAGTTCGTTTTTGGGCAAAATCGGTCTAACGGTTTCCGAGTTATCCACCTGGAATATTATTTCCTCGATAACTCAAAAAATAAAGATTCGATCGAATTGAAGCTTGGTAACTAGTAGTAGAAAATCAACATAAAGACGTGTTTAAAATTTTGTAAGAACCGTACCCCTAGAAAATTTGAAAAAAATTACGAAAAAAAAAATTTCTAAATATCTCATACTAGGTGAATAAAAACACCGTATTATTTTTAATATATGATAAAACTACATGCGTTTCTTCGCATACGCCCCCGCATGTAGTTTTATCATATATTAAAAAATATTGGTTCAAGCACTGACGTGAAGTCAGGAGCTTTTGCGCGTATGTTCTATTGTCCATTCTCACACTCTCTTAATCGAATTTCCCATGGTAAATTCGATTAAGAGTGCCTAATACAGGAGAACGGACAATAGAATTCACCATGGTAAATTCGATTATGAGTGTCCAATACAGGAGAATGGACAATAGAAAATACACGCAAAAGCTCCTGACTTCACGTCAGTGCTTGAACCAATTTTATTTTCATGTGGGAATCACTTGCGAATTGATTCCCACACTTGGGAATTGATTCCCAATGTCAAATATTTGCATACACGGATTCTATTATATGTATCAGGAAACTTAAAATAAAAACCATTGTTTAGATTATACGATTTTGTTCTGTTTTCTAATACAGCGTATCTATATCTTGGTTTCGTCTTGTTTCCACAAGACACTACGAACATCCTTCGCTGCTGCAAATCCCCCACTCCCCTGAATTCTCTTTGAATAGGGTATGTAGATTTTCTTCTCATATTTGAAATTTTGGCAATTGATTTTATAAGGGCTGGGGAGTGTAAGGGTCGCTTTCTGCAGCAAAAAGTATTTTTTAAGACAAAAATAACATTTTGGGGGGGGGGGTTGAACCCCCAAAACCCCCCCCCCCCTGGCTACGCCCTTGTGGCCAACCACTCATGTAACACCCTGTATAACTTATCTATAACTCTCTTCATAAAATGATGTGGAAGTTGTTCAAGTTGGACAAGATAGTACGAATGTTGATAATTCAAATCGATTTTAATGATTTTTAAATATCATAATGAAAACACTTCAGAATTAAAAAATGTATTCAAATAGAACAGAAATATATTCATGAAGAGAAACTCTATTCTTTTCGTAAATATTCCGAATATAGAGTAGCACTCTCATCACAATTATACAATAATACAAGTAAATAATACATGTTTATTCAAATAAGATTAAATACTCAAACGAGTTGATCCACTTCATAGTATTATAAAGATTTATCGAACAGAATATCAGTTATAATTTGTTAGGTCATTAACTTGATAATTAATCTAAACATATCAACATTTCGAACATCATGGGAAAATCAACATACCGAATAAAGCATATCATAGGATTATCCGATTCCTTAGAAGTTGAATGGAAAAAGAAGCATATATTACTTTCAGTTGTAATCTTTTGGTTTTCGCCTCATTAAGTATCTATTTTGGTTCATTGGTTTCCCAAATAATGAATCTTTGGAATTCTGGAGGTAAACATTTTCCCAGTTTACAAGTAGGTACATACTTAGAATTTTGGTTTTCGCCTCATTAAGTATCTATTTTGGTTCATTGTTTTCACAAATAATGAATCTTCGGAATTTTGCAGAATAACTATCAAAAAAATAATTCTAAAGATTTTCGTTAAGTGTCTGACGAAGGAGTCTGATATAGACCCCGAAACGTTACGATATAGTTTTTTCTTCGTTGTTGTTGGTTAGCCAACATTGTTCTATTGATTGCTTCTGACAAATATCTTGTGTTTCTTACGTAGAAGCAAATCACAAAATAATTAATTTTTATTTTATAGATAGTTTTCAGAGTTTGGGAGAGAAAACCCAGAAAGAAACCTTCTAATAAACATTTTCCTAGTTTACAAGTAGGAACTTAGAATTTCAAAATAAATGAAAATTTCCGGGAAACTGAACTATTGGAAACAAATTGGTTCAGGCACTGACGTGAACTCAGGAGCATGTTCTATTGTCTATTCACTTCTATTGGACACTCTTAATCGAATTTACCATCTATATAGACCGTTTCCTCAGCTTTTATAAGATACGAATACATTTCGTACCATTTTAATGACAGACTTGATTAATGAGACTAGTTACCTAGTTTCAATTCGATCAGACTTTAGTTTTTGAGGTATCGAGAAAATAATATTCCAGATGGGAATAACTCCGAAACCGTTGGGCCGATTATGCGCAACAGCAAACCTAACTGTCCTATTCGGATGAGCAACCTACCCTGAAAATTACAAATCGTCGTTCGGAAGTTATCGTGGCAATGGTCAACCATCTAGCAACTAAACTCACCCAAGGCTGCACATATCAATACAATAATACAACAATATGAATCCGATCGTGTTCAAGCTTTAAAGTTAGGTTTTGAAGGCTCTCGAAAAATTTCAGCGATATCGGACGGATAGTTTCTGAGATATATAATCTATTTCAATGATTTTCACTAATTTTTAATCCTCACGAAATTTCTCAAAAATTTGTCCGTCGGCATTTTACAACTGATAACCATGTTTCAATTGGATCGGTTTAGTATTTTTTGAGTTATTGAGGATATAGCATCCAAATTTCAGATAGGTATAACGCCGAAACTGTTTAGCCGATTATGCGTATTAACAAACTCAAATGTCGCATTCGGATGCGCAACCTACCCTAAATATCTCGTCCCATGCTCAAGTTATCGTGAGATGAATGATATTTTTTTTTATTTTATGTTTTTTAAAGTTTTAATGATATTTATATTATAGTATATTTTATTATCAACATAAATATTTATTGAGCTGAAAAATATAGGGCATTCCACATTACCGTAGTTGGCACGTAGTTGTAAGGGAAACCAATCATTTATGTTGAATTGTCTCTACGTAGCTATAATGATGTATAATGAGGTTTAAAGTTGTCTGATAATAAAGAAAAAACCATAAACAAGGTGAATTACCCAAAAAATAATCTGTTTAACATTACGCTTGTTTCACTCTTTTCAGTTCATCACATTTACAGTAAGGTTTGTTTTTATTATACAGGGTGTTTCATCAGCTCCATAGCCGATATACAGGGTGATTTATGTATTCGCTAATATTTTCAATTGCTCATAACTTTTGAACCACCCAGTAGAATCAGTTGATATTTGGAACGTAAAATATACTTCCATGGGTCGATCGATTAATCTTTAAAATGATTAGAAAAATCCAGGTCCGTATTAGAAAAATTCAGAACTTTTCGCAAGCTGGACTCGTCTAGAGTAAATCTACCTCAGGTTAACGTATGTTCATTTACCAATGAAACACCCTGTATAAATTATACGGGTATTCTCTATTTGTCTCTATTTCTGATTTTTTTTCACTTTTCACAATCTTCCTGTTCATCCCTATTTACAGTTATTTGTGGTCACCCCGTATATAGATCAGATTTTCAATATATTCAAGTACGGAACATTGAAGATTTACTCGACAACAATTTTCAGATATTACACAGGGTGTGTCTGTATCAACCAGTCAGAGTTAAGGTGAAGATAGTACTTGGTCTGGCACTTTCGGAACTATATTTGATTTATGGCTGCTGATTGGGGCTATACAGGCTGATTTTCGTGGAATGGTCAATTTAATTTTTAGTAATAATTTTGGAATGAATTATCCGATTTTAATGAAACTACCAACGCAGATAGGTAATTTTACTAGACGAAAGAACAATTGCATTTTATTTAAAACATAATATATTGCTTTTTTTTAATAGACTTTCATATGGAAATAAACTCCCTAGTACTAAATAAAAATATTTTTAAAAACTGAAAACAAAGATGATTCTTCGAACTATCTTAAATATCTAACTACTTTTCAACAAAATAATTTCAAAATGGGGCTACTTTCATAGGTACCAAGCAAATGCAGTGAAGAAACAATAATATAAATCAACGAATATTCCCTGCATTCGACATCGCGAAGTGACTGGAGAGATAAATGTCAAAATTTTCTCTGGTACACCTCTTGTTCTAGTTTTTTATAAGATAATTTTTGAAGCATTTTTTTTAAACGACACTTTTTTTGAATTTTATTTCTTTCATGATGCATTTCTATCATAGGAAACCAATACTTTCGGAGATATAATTTGTCTGTTTGAACAAGAGCGTCAAAAAGCTCCTGTCCACAGGGCTTGAACCAATTTTTTTAATTTAACTTTACAGCTCATACTCCAGGGTAAAATACAGGTTAGAAGAAGTGTTGGCCGAAGAAGAATTTCAAGGCTGAAGAATCTAAAGGCGCGTCCAGACTATGCCGATCGGCACCATTCGGCCAATGCCAGGCGGCACGTTCGGTTCGACATGTTCGGTTTGGCATGACGTCCAGACTGGATTTGCAGTGTAGACGGCCCGAATGATGCCGAACCACTCAGTTGTGTTCGAGCATTGAAGGAGTGAAGGAATTTAATTTCAATAAAGAGTATGAATGATGACGCTATTCTTCGGCATCAATGCCAGTTCTTTTACTGTTGATATCTTTTTTTCTTTCACTAGAAAAGCGAACTCCAACCTGTCAATGCCAAATGACACCTCAAATTCAGTTATTGCATCGTGTCTCCGATTTTTATTTTTGCGCGTATGTTCTGGGGAACATCGCGTTATAGTTTTGCCCAAATGTCTGTAACTTTCGAATTTTTTGACGAAATTGGTCTCAAACGATTTAGTTCGACTCCCCGATGAAGAATTCGAGGTCAAATTTGATTCTTTCCGTCCGGCCGTTGCCACGATAATTTGAGAACGAAAAGAGCTAGCGGCTTGAAATTTTCAGGGTGGGTGGTGCATCGCAATACGACGGACAAGTTCGTTAATGGGCATAATCGGCCCAGTGGTTTCCGAGTAATAATTTTGTTTTCAACCAATATAAATCCGATCGAATTGAAACTTGGTGAGTAGTTGTAGAATATGAACCTAAGCACGTGAAATTTTGTGCGAATCGTATGGCTAGAAAATTTTAAAAAAATTATTAAAAAATATTTTTTTTGTCACGATAACCTGAGAACGGAATGAGATAGCGGCTTGAAAATTTCAGGTTATGTTGTGCATATGAATGCCACATTTGAGTTTGTTTATGAGCATAATCGACCAAAAGGTTTCAGAGTTATAGCCATCTGAAATTTGGTGGTTTTTTGTTCGTCATTAACTGGAAAAATACTGAACCGATTGAATTCAAACATTGTTATTAGTTGTAGAATGCCAACGCGAAAATGTTTGCGAAATTTGGTGAGGATAGCATTTGTAGAAAATTTTTAATAAATCATTAAAAATAAAAAAAAAAATTCTATATATCAGTAACTATACGTTTGAAATTGCTGAAATTTTGCAAGAGCGTTCATTACCTAACTCTACTGCCAAGTTTTAACACGATCGGTTGAATATTGTTGGAGATTCGAGCATTCTTGTGTGAGTTCAGTAGATGGGTGACCGTTGCCTCGGTAACTTTCGAACCAAAGGAGATAGTGACTTGCAATTTTCAGGGTAGGTTGCGTATCCGAAAGGGAGAGTTGAGTTCGTATTTGGGCATAATCGGTTTAACGGTTTCCGAGTTATATCCACCTGGAATATTGTTTCCTTGATAACTCAAAAAATAAATATTCGAGTGAATTGAAGCTTGGTAACTAGTAGTAGAAAATCAACACAAAGACGTGTTTAAAATTCTGTAAGAACCGTACGTAAATTTGAAAAAAATGACGAAAAAAAAAATTTTAAGAACCGCGCCTCCAGAGAATTAAAAAAAAATCACGAAAAAAAAAATTGGTTCAAGCACTGACGTGAAGTCAGAAGCTTTTGCGCGTATGTTCTATTGTCCATTCTTCTTTATTGGACACCCTTAATCGAATTTACCATGGTTAATTATGTCGTCCATTCTCCTGTATTGGACACTTAATTCGAATTTACCATGGTAAATTTGAATTAATAGTGTCCAATACAGGAGAATGGACAACATAATTTACCATGGTAAATTCGATTAAGGATGTCCAATACAGAAGAATGGACAATAGAACATACGCGCAAAAGCTTCTGACTTCACGTCAGTGCTTGAACCAATTTTATTATAATTCATATTAGTACTATCCCATAATTTTGGACGAACACGATACATTTCTATTAGTTTGATCATCTGTCCACTTCATTTCACCGTCAAAAAGTCATCAAACAAATGAACGCGTACAGATTAACACGAGATCGCCCTTCAAAGACGGTCTTCCTCTGAACCGAAGCCGGTCGTCACTTCCACATTGTGAATTTTGTTTTCATCGGTTCGGCTTTCTTTGAACCGGACCGCGCTGATTCGGGTTGGAAGCGGCATGATTCGGTTCGGACCAGCAAGGCCGAAAGACGCGTCCACACTTATCTGGCTTTGCGGATCGGCACAGGCCGAATGGTGCCGATCGGCATAGCCTGGACGCGCCTTGTGAGTTTGGTTCAATTCATCGACTGTGGGTTTGTTTCGAGTAGCTGTCCATAAGGTCCGTATAGCCATCATGTTAGCCAGCATCCGGAACGGATAGGCACCAGAAGAAGAAGAATTTAACTTTTTTGGAATATTTTAACTGATTTGTAGTAAAACAAGAATATCACCTCATTTTCCAATTTTTGCGCGTATGTTCTGGGGAACATTGCGTTATCAGTTCGTTAATGGGCATAATCGGCCCAACGGTTTCTGAGTGATAATTTTGTTTTCAACCAATACAAATCCGATAGAATTGAAACTTGGTGAGTAGTTGTAGAATCCATACCTAAGGACGTTTATGACACTTTCTGAGAATCGTATCAATAGAAAATTTTGAAAAAATTATTATTATATATTATTGATGTCACGATAACCTGAGAACGGAAAGAGATAGCGACTTGCATCCGAATGCGACATTTGAGTTTTTTATAGGCATGATCGGCCAAACGGTTTTGGAGTTATACCCATCCGAAATTTGGTTGTTATTTCCTCAATAACTTGAAAATACAAATCCGATCCAATTCAAACATGGTTATTAGTTTTAGAATGTCAACGCGAAAATCCTTGCGAAATTTCGTGTGGATCGTATAGATAGAATATTTATAAAAAATCATTGAAAAAAATGTAAATTATCAGGAACTATTCGTCTGAAATTTTGCGAGAGCCTTCAGAACCTAACTCTAATGCCAAGTTTCCAAGTCGAATCCATATTGTCAGAGATCCGAGCAGCCTTGTGTGAGTTCAGTAGCTGGATGGGTGACCATTGCCTCGATAACTTTCGAAAGAACGGAGATAGGGACTTTAGACTCGATCGAATTGAAGCTTGGTAACTGGTTGTAGAATATCGACATAAAGACGTGTGTCGAATTTACCATGGTAAATTCGATTAAGAGTGTCTAATACAGAAGAATGGACGATAGAACATGAGGGCACAAGCTCCTGACTTCACGTCAGTGCTTGAACCAATTTTTTTCTGATAAATCCGAGGGTGTGACAAAATATTTTAATGCACAAAATTAACGCCTCGTTAAAGTAGATTTTGCGACGGATGTCAAAGAAAATTTCAATGAACAGGGTGTTATTTCAATCATTGCACATAATTCGGGATTTTCCAAATATTACCCAGAATTTTGAAACGACTATTTAAAATTACGAATCCTCTTATGGATCTCTTATAGGGTTGGTGGTTTCACTCAAATCGGATAATAAATTCTAAAATTATAACTACGAATATAATTGACAATTTCACGAAAATCATCCTGTATAGCCCCAATAGAAGCTCGCAACCATAAATCAAATATAGTTTAGTTTCAAAAGTGCCAGACCAAGTACTACCTTCACCTAAAATGTGACGGGTTCATACAGACTCACCCTGTATAGTAAATTAAATCCACCCTATATTCCCCAAGTAGCGTGAGGACATTATCTTTAGAACAATAAGCTATAATGTAGATACTGACCTTTGACAATGAGTAAGTACTGAATAAAATACAGTCCTATATCCGTAAAATCGGACGGCACTAAAAATATTATTATACTTTTTCTATTTAGAAGTTTCATTGTCACTCAAATCACCTTCGAATTCGCACAACTTCCACGATCACACCGCATGAAAAGCCAGAAACTAGTTGATCACTCATTATATACTCTCGCATGTATGGACTGTTGATAACTTATATCAAGAAATTGATGTACTTTATCTATAGAATGAATGTACTCACTTGATGTTGCGTTGCTGCTTGAAGAATTATTCCTTGTTTGAATTAAATGACCCGGAAGTTCAGTTTTATTGTAACGTTTATTGATGTAAATTGAAGATTTCAACGGACTTGCTCGTTGGTACCTGCAAAATAAAGAAAAGACAGAGAGGTGAAACGCCGTTGAAACGCATATACATATTTGAATAGCAGGAAATATTTATATTGAGTTAAATTTTTAAATTATTGTTCAATTAATATTACTGTGGTTGGTGCCAGGTCTACCCACATGATTGAATGTCAGATGTATCTAAATAATTATGTAAAAAACCCAGTAATCAATTCAACATGGTATACATCGGTTTGACAACAATAATTATTAAGCAGTGAATTCTGCAAAATTTCATATTGCTTGAAAAACAATTAGATATAATAACTAATTTTATAGAATTTTTAGTTTTCACTTTTCAGTCCTATTTTTGAACTAGTTAATTTTTGGCGCTCCTATTCCTCGGAACAGAGTGCTTATCAATTTGCCGAAATGTCTGTACTTTTCGAATTTTTGGCTGAAAATGGTCTTAAACGATTTGGTTCGACTCACCGATCAAGAATCCGTGGTCGAAATCAATTCTGTCCGGCAAGTCTTGCCGGCCGTAGGCACGATAACTCTCGAACGAAAGGAGTTAGAGGATTGAAATTTGCAGAGTAGGTTTGTAGCGTATATATCTCGGACGAGTTTGTTAACGGGCAAAATCCACCAAGCGGTTCAGGAGTTATGGCCATTTTCAGTAAAAACATTTTTTATGAATATTTCCGAAACCGATCACTCGATCTATCTGAAATTTAGCATCAAATTGTAGAATAATGACTTCTATATGCAAGCGAAGTTTTGTTTTGACCGGTTTGCAATAAGGTATCAAAAAAAAATTAAATTTCGTTTCTACAATAACTCTCGAACAGAATGAGCTAGGCAGTTGAAATTTTCAGAGTAGGTTTGAGAGATAATTATCTCGGTTGAGTTCGTTATTGGGCAAAATTGGCCAGATGGTTTCGGAGGAACGAAAAAACTAATTTTTTTTTACAACACAAATTTCAAATTGAATTCCTTTTAAGATGCAGTTTCACCATAAAAATCCATTGATATCATTTTCAACTCTAACTAGCTAATACTTTCGGAGATATGATTTTTCGAAATTTCAATAATGAATCATACTTCTGTACTTCTTATGTTTTCATAGAATGCTGTCGTTAGTTATTGTATCTATGAATTATTATATGATCTGTGTTCTTACATGTCATCTTATTTTCCTATGAGAGATAAATGTCAAAATTATTTCTGGTACACCTCTTGTTCCATTCCACGAGGTTGAATCATTGCATATTGCTCATTTAATATTGATAAATAAAATTTAATGACAATTTTTTAAGCACTAAGGCATTGAAGCATTGTAGATTGCCCTTTTTTTCATAAGATAATTTTCGAAGCATTTTTTTTAAACGACACTTTTTTTAAATTTAATTTATTTCATGATGCATTTCTATCATAGGAAATCATTGATATAATTCCCAACTCTGAGAAACCAATACTTTCGGAGATATAATTTGTCTGTTTTTTTATTATGCAGGTTGATTCCAAATTAGACGTGAACCTTTATGAAGGTGTTAGTATGACTCATCTGCTGTCGTTTGAGCCATATTTATTGATAACCGAAAACAGTTTCCGAGACATTTGAGTTCTTGTTATTTTTAAAATATTTCTAACCTTCTAACTCCATTTTTCGTCAATTTTTTCTACGTTGACCAAATATAATTTTGGATTATTTTTATCAGAAAAGGATATGATTTGTATGAAAAAAGCGAAGTAGTTTGATTTGAAAGGGGATATATCAAACAAAGAAAGAAAAATAATGAATTAGAAATTTTTTTATTGGAAAATATTTATCAAAAAATTTTTAAAATTATCTCATGAACAACGCATTTGTTTATAAAATTTTTTTAAACAATAGGAGATGAAAATTATTAAAAATCATTTTTAAGTTGATTCTGATCATAACAAAACGGATCAATAGTTATATCATAAAAAAAAGTTTTTGGCGCTCTTGTTCCTCGGAACAGAGTGCTTATCAATTTGCCCAAATGTCTGTAATTTTCGAATTTTTGGCTGAAAATGGGCTTGAACGATTTGATTTGACTCACTGATCAAGAATCCGTGATCGAAATCGATTCTGTCCGTCCGGCCGTTAACACGATAACTCTCGAATGGAATGACCTAAACAGTTGAAATTTTTAGAGTAGGTTTGAGGGATAAATATCTCGGTTATGTTCGTTATTGGGCAAAATCCGTCTAATAGTTTCGGAGTAACGAAAACAAATATTTTTTTTTTACATTACAACTTTTGAATTCAATTTTTTTTCAAGATGCAGTTTCATCATAAGAATTCATTGTTATCATTTTCAACTCTAACAAGCTAATACTTTCGGAGATATGATATTTCCAAGTTTCACTAATACACCGTAAGTTCTATGTATTCACAGAGTGTGAACAGAATCTGTCTGTGATCACTATTCATAAATGTCATCTTTTCTTGCTATTAGAGATTGTCAATCCATAGTTGTTATTTTCTCTTGGAAAGCAAGTATTCGATTCTTGAATTTGTGAATATATACAAGACTGTTTTGATGTAGTTTATGGAGGCAATAGGAAAGAAGAACATAATGGAATCATCAAAAGAAATTACTGTTCGTTGACCACTGAGGTTAATATTACCTTTTACTTCCTTATAAGTAGTGAGACATGTTCTTATATACAGTATTTTCATAATGTTGCTAGCAAAAAATACTGAAATATGGATCTACATTTGTGTATCATCAATCATTTTTTCTTGAGTTAAGGTTCATAATACAGAAAACAATTTGTTAGTGGTATGAACTATTACATTTTAAATTATGAAAAATGGGTTCAAGCCCTGTGGACAGGAGCTTTCTGGCGCTCTAGTTCAAACAGACAAATTATATCTCCGAAAGTATTGGTTTCTCAGAGTTGGGAATTATATCAATGTATTCATATGATATCACTGCATCATAAAGGAAATTCAATTCAAATAATAGTTTATTAGATAAGTAATAATAAATTACCTTGTAATCGATCAAAAATTTCCTGATCTACGTTCACCAAACTACAGAATTATGCTTTCAATATTTACATAATATTTTCAAACATTTTCGGGTGAGGTCCCCGTTGCATCATCGCTAAAATACGAGTATTTCAACCCCAATATTTTTGAAGTTACAATATTCCCTTCTGTCAAGTTGACATGAGAATTCATACATAGAATAATAATTATATCAATCTGTGAAATACGATTTACATTGAAATTTTAAAAAATCATATCTCCGAAAGTATTAGCTTGTTAGAGTTGAAAATGATATGAATGGATTCTTATGATAAAACTGCTTATTAAAAAAAATTTGATTTGGAATTTGTTTCGTAAAAAAAAATTTTTTTTTTGTTACTCCGAAACCATCTGTCCGATTTTGCCCAATAACGAACTTAGCCGAGATATTCATCCCCCAAACCTACTCTGAAAATTTCAACTCTCTAGCTCATTCCGTTCGAGAGTTATCGTGCTTACGGCCGGCCGGCCGGCCGGCCGGACCGGCCGGACCGGCCGGACAGAATGAATTCCGACCACGGATTCTTGATCAGTGAGTCGAACCAAATCGTTTAAGACCATTTTCATCGAAATATTCCAAAATTACAGACATTTGGGCAAATTGATAAGCACTCAGTTCCGAGGAACTAGAGCGCCAAAAAAGGATAGGATTTTATTAACATATTTTGAACTATTAAAATAATTTGTTCGTAATCCACTACTTACTCAAATATCAGGAATAAATGGACAATCTACTATGATTGTCTCCAGCCTTGCTCTAGACATTTCGATGATACTTTCCATAGGTATTTCGAGTTGTGAAAACTATGCACCGAGTGTAAGTTGCAACAACCCATTCCACGAGGTTGAATCATTGCAGATTGCTCATTTAATCTTGATAAATAAATTTAATGACAATTTTTTAAGCACTAAGGCATTGAAGCATTGTAGATTGCTCTTTTTTTCATAAGATAATTTCTGAAATATTTTTTTTAAACGACACTTTTTTTAAATTCGATTTCTTTCATGATGCATTTCTATCATAGGAATCCATTGATATAATTCCCAACTCTGAGAAACCAATACTTTCGGAGATATAATTTGTCTGTTTGAACAAGAGCGCCAAAAAGCACCTGTCCAGGGCTTGAACCAATTTTTTCAAGAAAAAAATTAATCTGCTGATTCTTCATACATCATTCAGAATAGTATATAGGGTGTGTTTAGTAGGTAGTATTTAGTATTTTGCGAGCATGTTCTAGGAGACAGCTTGCTATCATTTTGCCCAAATGTCTATAATTTTCCAGTTTTTGCCGAAATGGTGTCAAACGGTCAAATTCGATTCTGTCCGTTGCCACGATAACTTTTGAACGGAAATAGATAGGGACTTGAAATTTTCAGGGCATAATACACTCATTTTAGGTTTTACCTGCGGAAAAATTCTTAGTGAGCTGAATTTTTTTATACACCTTTATTACGGCGTTGTAGTGAAAAATCGACATTGATATCGTGCCAGCTAAAAAAGTTATAAGGTCAAAAGATCAAAAATTTCGCAAATATCTCGCGATCTATTGCTTGGAGGTCTATAGAGGTCATTATATAAATTGTTTGTCGTGAAATTAGCTACAAAAATATAAAGAAGCACTGACGTGAAGTCAGTACTCTTTGGCGCGCGTGTTCAGGTTGGCTTATTTGAATTAAATGATGACGGTTTCAAGCTTAGCGGATAGAACGAGCCGGAGATATACTCAGAGGGTAGTGCACACCATTCACTGTCGGGTCATAAATTAACAGTGCTGCGTTTAAGCTGGCATAAGGATAGAGTAACAAAGTTGACAAACAACACAATGGACTCTCCTTAGTCAAACAAGGTCCTACGTGCTTCTGAGGGATATCCATGGGGAAGATTTGGTAGGGTCAGTATAATCATAATCAAGTTTATAGCACACGCGCCAAAGCAGATTGGCCCCAAGTCAATGCTCTTTTAGCCTTTTTTTCATTGAGAAGTCAATCTGCAATTGGCATGATTATGACTATACTGACCCTCCCAAGTCTTCCCCATGGAGATCCCTCAGAAGCACCTAGGAGCTAGTTTGACTAAGGAGAGTCAGTTATGTTCTTTGTCAACTTTGTTACTCTATCCTTATGTCAGCTTAGACAAATCACGCTTAATTTATGACCCGACAGTAAATGGTGTCCACTACCCTCTGGGTAGATCTCCGGCTCGTTCTATCCGCTGAGATTGAAACCCTCATCATTTATTTCAAATTAGCCAACGTGAGCACGCGCGCCAAAGAGTACTGACTTCACGTCAGTGCTTTTTCATATTTTTCATTTCTCGTTTTGTGGTGCTGAGTAATAATTTTCAGTAATGCTTCATATGCCTATTGTTTCTTAAGTCAGTGAATATTGTTTTTGGGCATATGCCTGTTTGTATTCCTATTATCATAAATAAATAAAAAAATTAAAATTACTATCCGTACGATACGGCTGAAATTTTGCGAGAGCCTTCTACAGCCAAGTTCCAAATTTGAACACGATCCCATTTTAAGTTGCTGGACGGAAAGAGATAGCGACTTCCAATGTTCACGGTTGAGTTCGTTAATAGACATGACCAGCCAAACGGTTTTGGAGTTATACCCATCTGAGATTTTGTGTTTTGTGAGAATAGTATCACTATAAAATTCAGAAAAAAATCATTGAAAAAAATTCTGTGTCTCATAAACTATCCGTCCAATATCGCCGAAATGCGAGAGCCTTCAAAACCTAATTCTACAGCCAAGTTACAAATTTCAACACAATCGAATCTATATTGTTGGAGATATTGAAAAAACATTGTAAGCCGAGTAGCCTTGGGTGAGTTCAGTAGATATATGGATGACCATTGCCACGATAACTTTCGAACGGAGATAAATATCGACTTACAATTTTCAGGGCAGGTTGTGCAGCCGAATGCGAATGTTAAGTTCGTTAATGGGTATAATCGGCCAAACGATTTCGGAGTCATACCCATCTGGAATTTTGTTGTTATTACCCCTGCAAACGCTCCTGTCTTCACGTCAGTGCTTTTCTCGATTTTTTTTTAACAGGGGATAAATTTCATCAAAATATACTATTTCACAAATAATCGCCTATATGGAAGCCAGGAAATCTCGAAGTGAAACTTATAGAATGGTTCCTAATGCGGCTATGGTTTAAAAATACTTAAAGCCTGAGATAACGTGAAAGTTATCCATCTAATTACCTCCTTGTGATCCACGAAGTGGCATTTTTGGCGCGCTGTTCAGGGAACGGGGTGCCTATCATTTTGCCCAGATGCCGGCCGGTCCTCCGTAATATAAGCAAAATAACTCTCGAACAAAGTGGGTTGGGGCCGGTTTCTCAATTGCGAGTTAACTCGAGGTTGCGAGTTGACGCATGTATTTAGCGATATTCATGAATGCGCAACACTCGGGTTACCCGCAACCTCGGGTTAACTCGCAATTGAGAAACCGGCCCTTAGAGAGTTGAAATTTGCAAGCTAGGTTTGGAGCGTAAATATCTAGGTTCAGTTCCACCGAGTGGTTTCGGCAGTGGCGGATTTACAGATTTGCCGCCCGTAGGCTATTCAACACAACACAAATATTTCTCTCTAATTTTCGAAATTCGTATTTTGTGTGTGTGTAATATTTGTTTTCAATATGTAAGTCGAAATAAAAAATGTATGAACTAAATTTGCCAATATGCCGCCCCTTGACATTTGCCGCACTAGGCCCCAGCCAACTCAGCCTGCTGGTAAATCCACCACTGGGTTTCGGAGTAATGGCTATTTTTAGTTAAAGCATTGTTTATTAATATTTCCGAAACTAATCACCTGATCTATCTGACATATAGCATCAAATTGTTGCATCATGACCTTTATATACATTCAAAGTTTTCTATTGATCCGACAGCTACAAACTGGAAAAAAAAGCAAAAATGTTAAAATTTTGTTCTCGCAATAACTCGGAAAATACTAGTATGAATGAATTGAAACTTGATAGTTTGTTGCAAAAGACCGACACAAACATTTGTGCAAAATTTCGTGAGGATCGCATGACCAGAAAAAAATAAAAAAATGTTCAACTATTTTGCGGCATATTTTGATTGAAATTCCGAAACCAAATATCGGATTGAGTGTAAATTTGGCATTTCGGTGACCAATAATGACCTCTTGGAGCGTGCAAAATTTAATTGAAACCGATAGGAGCCACAAAAATAGTAATAATTTAGACCTTCAAAGAGTGGGCAAATTATTTCAGTTGTTTTCTACGTAAATCACTTTCTGTTTATTTTGGTTTACTCAGTTCCTACACGTGATTTATCTAATTATCGCGACCGCTATAATATGTATAAGGGAATCTAATTTAATATAATAATAATAATTAATGGATGTGTTAAGTACGGTGCCAATTGAATAAAAGGGTGAACGAAGATTGGAATTTTGAATTGTTATTCAAAATCTGTCTGAAATTTAAGCGGGGGGTTCAAACCCCCCCGAAATGTTATTTTTCTCTTAAAAAGAAAAATTTTGCTGCAGAAAATGACCCTTACACCCGCTCTATCCACTGAGCTTGAAGCACTCATCATGCAATTCAAATTAGCCAACGTGAACAAGCGCACCAAAGAGTACTGACGTAATGTCAGTGCCAAAGTGTCAAAACCGGGTTAGTTACACCATTAACGGCTACACCGAATTTCATTACCTTTGAAAAAACGAAAAATCTCTGATATATCACAATAACAAAATACGGACAACAATGTACATGGGGCGTTGTATGCTAGTTTCGACTCAAATAAATACATTCACTGTTGGGGTCGAAAATAAAGGGTGTTGTGTCTGTAGTGGCGTAAGGACCCATTCAAATACATACATTCACTGTTGATTCGAAAATGAACAGTGCTGTGTGCGGTGGTGTAAGGTCGCATTCGCAAATATACATTCACTGTTGGATCGAAAATGAACAGTGCTGTGTTTGTGGTGGCGTAAGGTCTCTATTCAAATACATACATTGACTGTTAGGTCGAAAATAAAAAGTGTTCTGGTTGTGGTGGCGTGAGGACCCATTCGAATACATACATTTACTATTGGGTCGAAAATAAATAGTACTTTGTTTGTGGCGGCGTAAGGACACAAATCAGTTCAATCGTACAATTGTGCCATGAGATAAAAAACACCTATATAGACCACATCAGTTAGGTTAGAATCATTCTCTTGGCGGGAGATCCATATTCAATTTTTTTAACATGGGAGTCTTATGGAAGTTAACTTCGAGATGATACCCACACTATTCAAAAGAGAATGTTAGTACAGAGACATCAAGTATTGGGTACCTTCATCATTAGTGCATGTTATCATGTTCTTTCCACATCAAATTCTACTTCTATTTATCCTGAAATCAAAATTGAAACTAGTGTAGTTCGAAAGATCTCCGTATGTCGTAGATGACTTGTGTTGTGCTTCATTACAAGGCCGATTTAGGGTTATGTTATTATTAATTTGGTGAACACTTTTATATTTATTAATTATTTTGGAAATTTACAATTTTGTTATGAAAATTCGATTCTAGATTGTTGAGAATTGTTCACTGAATCTATTTCAACCGATAAAAACCTTTAGAAAGTAGCCAACGTATCTAAAAACAGGCGAGAAATTCGCGTAAATTTTAGGTCCATAAGAAATGCATCGGGAATTCAGTGCTCGGATCCACGGATAGATCGTAATTCAAATTTCCCGCCTAACCTAACCTAACCTAACCTAACTAATGTGGTCCATAGCAGTGGTTTATTTAAAATAGCTCATTCCGAGAATTATTGCTATGACACTAATCAGTCGAATCGTATGGTTGTGCCATGAGCAGCTATAAATTGACATTTTATAAAAAACGCCCTGTATAACAATAATTTTAAAACATTTAATTATATACGTCATATATCATCATGTTACATATTATTCGATCAAGTTTAAATCTAGAACTTGGCTGTTAAAAAAGGTACATATCCAATTATCACTAGGTACTGAACAAATGTTATTTAGCATGTTGAATTATTCAGTTGAATCAGTACTGAACTAATTGAAACAACATCCCTAATAGGGATGTTCTTTCGAATTAATCGAATTGATTCAACCTATTTTAGTTACATAAATCACTTCGCTCAGTACCAATTACCGGCAGGTAATTTGGTATTTGAAAAATCCAAAAAATTATTTCACAGGTATCAGATTGCTTGCTTAATTTGCTACATTTTTATGTGTTGAAATATAACAACTTTAATGAATGGCTTATAGTTCGTCAGATAAATCGTTACAGCTAAACTATTCTTGTCACAATAAATTCGAATCGTAACTCCTAAACAGATGACAAACCGTTAAAAAGCGCTTCATGCAAAAAAGTTCTTGCGTTAATCAGTATGCAAGGTCTCCTGTTAGAAACTACGAGAATTACACCTGAGAGCATACAAGTTGAAGTTGCTCGAAAATCTGGGACAATCTAACATGCCATTCAACAGTCTTTAGGCAAAAACAACATGTCCAAGTAGGATATTGTCTACATTGTAAAGAAAGCAATTAGAGAATGAACCCCATGTATTTATACTTAAGGCCTCCCAAAGGTATTCCCTATTTGAAACACATGCGGAGGAATTTGTTCTCAATTTTCCCAAGTAGATGAATGTGGGTGTGATACATAGACCTGATATCCTATTTAGGATATTAGGTCTATGGTGTTATACGATGGTGAGCACACAGTCCATGTATACACAACAATACTTCTGACAAACATACAATGTATTAATCTTAAAGGTACTACAATAAAACTTTTACATTGAACAAGCAGTGGCGTAATAACAAACTAAGGATGAGATGCTATAGATGTTCGCTGGATGGCGACAAATACATTCTTTTTAATTGCGATAAATGCGGAAAGACCGAATGTAAACAGTGCGGCTTGTTTTCGGCCTCTGAAGAAAAATGCTTTCCACTAACTAAAAGGAAGGTGTTACTCTATTGTCTGGAATGCAGAAATGATGGTTCAAACTTGGTTGATCAGGAGATATTACTAGGAAAAATCAAAAAAGAAAATGAAAGATTAAAACAACTCATTGAGAGTGTCGAGATGGAGAATGCGAGCTTGAAAGACATCTCGGAGAAGCAAATCTCACAGTTAAAAGTTGAAATATCCGAGAGGGATAGTTACATTGATAGATTGAAAAAAGCTAATTCTTCATTTGAGGATACAGTCAGCGAAACTGAACATAAGTACATGGATGAGATTCTCAACTCAAGATGAAGATTGCTATGACGGAGATCGGGGAGAAGGTTGCGCTGTGGAAAAATCGGTGCAGTGAACAGGAGGTGATGTTGAAGGATCTGGCTGACAAAAACCATGAAAGTCAAAGGAAGCAGGAAGAGGTGGAAAATATATCTAGAAATATGATTGATTCAATAAGGATATTAGAGAGTGAGAAGAAAATGTATGAAATTGAGCTAACAGAATTTAAAAAATCAAAGAAAGAAGCCAACATAGACAAGCAGGGACAGGCGAATGTTGTTGTCAGGGATGTTTGTTTCACGCTCCCTCGATTTATAACTGCCGATGATAGGGCTAGTGGAACTGAGACTGATCTTTTATCGGGTTCTACAAAAGATTACAGTACATTGGAAGAACGACTGTATAATAGCTTATTTAGAGAATTAAAAAAGCAAAAACTTATGGAGTTGAGTGGCAGAGATGGTAATGCTCAGGATGAAATGTCTGAGGGTGAAGGAGTAAGCAAAATTCTGCAATGAAATAAAGAGCATAAGACATCTACAGGGAAAACGTTTGCCAGTGCAGTGAAAGATAAGAAGACATGTGAGAACAAAATGTTGAAATATGGTACAGAGCCAAAAGATAACCATTTAATCGAGTATCCTAGAGGTAGAGCAGATTCTAAAACAAGTGCACCTCTTAGTGATAAGACACCCAATTGCTCCTCAACAGGCATGAAGGGATTGGTGTTGGGGAGTAAGCATACATCGGACTGTTCTGATAGCTTCATCCCTAATGAATTCTTCAGAAATAATAACCCACCGGACCTCTCGGAGAACCTAAGTGAATTATTACCGGTGACCACGGCAACAACTGAAGTAAAGGACAAGGAAATCAATGTCAATGGTGAGACGGAGGAATGGAAACTGGTTCGCGGAAGGGATCGTTCAAAAAGGATTGATATCCGAAGCCGACCCACCCCAGTTAAAGGAAGTAGTGTAAAAGCTGGTCAATTGAGAGTGGCCACCAAGTGGGAGTGGTTGTTCGTTTCAGGTCTAACAACTGATACCACAGCAGATGAAATTATGAAATATGTTGAAGAGAGTGGGGTGGTTGATTCAGTGTGTGAAAAATTGAAAACTAGAAAAGACCATCACTATAGCTCGTTCAGGCTGGGAGTGCAGCCTAAGTATACAAATGAGGTAATGAACCCAGAATTTTGGTCGAAGGGTATAATTGTGAACCGGTTTTTAAACTTACAAAGGACACTCCCTCTAGGAAGGGTAGAGTTACAAAGCTGAATAATCGTACAACAGATGACAGCCAAAGCTCAAGGTCAAGGAATAGGCTACACGTTTATTACCAGAATGTGAGAGGGCTGCGAGGCAAGCTTGCCACTCTTACATGTAATGTTTCCGTAAACAGCTATGATGCTGTCCTGCTGACTGAGACCAATCTATCTGATGACATTTTGGACGCTGAGCTGGGCTTGGATGACTACATCATCTTCAGGAAGGATAGATCGGCTGAAACCAGTAATAAGAAGACAATGGGTGGTTGCTTGATTGCAATCCGCAAATCCATTACATGCACTCTCGTGCCAACTGCTCCTCGGTTGGAACAGGTTTTTGTGGGGATAGGATCGGGAAGGCCAGTGTATATTTTTGGCTGCATTTATCTGCCGCCGCATTCTCCAACTGAATGGTATGTTCTATCGGGCGAGACCGTTGACGAGCTAAAGGACTCATATCCCAGCACCAATATTTGTATTGCTGGAGACTTCAACCTTCCAAAGGCTACATGGATTAATACTATCGACTCTTCCTTGGCTGTCCCATGCCGGGATCAGGAGGTTTATGTGGCTCCACAAACCAGGGATGGGATTGCTGCCATCTCGGATTTATGTGCATACCATGGTCTCTTCCAGCTCAACTCTGTTCGTAATGGTAGTGATGTGATTTTGGACTTGGTATCTTCTGATGAAATGTTTGATGTTCGGGAATGTGATCCCCTTGTTAGGGTTGATAGTCATCATCCACCCCTTTCATTTTGTGTTCAGATGGCAAGGAGGGGGCACATTTCGATCAGCCCTCAGGCAAACACTTTTTATTCAGATTTTAAATCGGCTGATTATGGACTTATAAGCGAGGCTTTGGGGTTGGTTGACTGGGATTCGACTCTGTGTAATCTTGATGTACATGAGATGGTAGAAAAGTTTTATGGAATTTTAAATAATGTGGTTCAAACCTTTGTTCCTTTAAGAAAGGTAGCCAGTAGAAAATTTCCTATTTGGTTCTCACAAGAGCTCAAGAACTTAACCTTTGAGAAAAAAATTGCCCATAAGAATTACAAGACTAACCCAGGCCACCATAGTTACACGATATTTTCAAGTTTGCGTTCTAAGTGTAAAGTGCTATCTAACCAAAGCTATAAGAACTATATACAGGACATTGAATCTGAGCTGGATGTCAGTCCGAGGCAATTTTGGAACTTCGTTAGGTCTAAGCGTAATTCATCTGCTATTCCTTCTGACCTCTATCTGGATGGTGAGCACAGTGGAATGGGTGTCGGAGCGGCCGATCTGTTTGCTGAGTATTTCGGCTCTGTATATTCTGTACAACCTGAATACAATGGTGATCTATCTCTGAATGACATTAATATTGCTGATCACAGTGTGCTCATATCCGATATCTACTCTGAACTGGCTGGCCTGGACGTGTCTAAGGGAGTTGGTCCGGACAACATTCATCCAGTTCTCTTGAAGAACTGTGCATTCGTTCTCTCTAGACCTCTTCATCGGATTTTTAATCAGTCTTTAAGAACTGGCTGCTTTCCTGACATTTGGAAGACAAGTTTTGTCGTTCCAATCCATAAGTCAGGAGACAAGTCTAATATAAAAAACTATAGACCAATAAGTATTATGAGTGCAATTCCAAAAATGTTTGAAATGCTAATATCAAGGTTTTTAATATCGCTGCTATCACCTTTGATAATTGGTGAACAATATGGTTTCTGTGCAGGTCGGAGTGCAGAACTGAATCTAATATCATATACAACATATATTGCAGAGGCATTGGAGACGGGACTGGAGGTGCACTCAGTATACACTGATTTCGCTAAGGCCTTTGATAAGGTGCGCACAATGTCATGATTGGTAAGCTGAAGGCATATGGAATTTCTGGTCCAATGCTTGAGTGGATTCAGAGTAACATGGTGGGCCGTATCCAGAGGGTCAAGGTTAATAACTTTATATCTCGTGAGATACTGGTAACCTCTGGAGTTCCGCAGGGATCGCATCTAGCGCCGCTGATTTTCAATCTCTACATTAATGATGTGGCATCTTGTTTCACTTCATGCCGCATACTTTTATTTGCAGATGATCTGAAGGCATTTAAGATCATTTCAAGACCTGCTGACTGTCTGGATCTCCAGCCAGACCTTGATAGATTTGTGGGGTGGTGCGAGTCTGGGGGGATGGAACTGAATGCATCTAAGTGCGGACTCATGATTTTCTCCCGAAAACGAGTGAAAACCTGTTATAATTATGTCATTAAGGACGAGATTCTTGTAACATGCGAAATAATAAAGGACCTCGGAATCGTACTTGTCCCTGAGCTGTCCTATGCTGAGCACATCAACTCAATTATAAACAAAGCTTTTAGAATGCTCGGGTTCTTGAGGAGGAATACTCATGATTTTCATTCCATCCGTACGCTTAAAATTCTTTTTTGTAGTCTGGTTAGATCTCATCTCGAGTATGCATCCTCTGTGTGGAGTCCATATTATGAGGTGCATTCTGCAAGAATCGAGAGAGTACAGAGGAAGTTTCTTCGTCATATTAACTTTCAATTCTTCAATAATGAGCGCACCTATCTGGACCTTTATCGCGATGTAGGTCTACTTCCATTGGAGACTCGCAGGGTTCACCATGATCTACATTGCCTTTTTAAAATTTTCAACTCAATAGTCGATTGTCCTCAGCTAACTAGTAGAGTGACTCTGAGTGTTCCTCAGGTCAGAACTCGTAGCCATCAGCCTTTTCATGTACCATTTTGTCGTACAAACTATAGTAAAGGTACATTTTTTCCTAGAACCATGTCGTTAGCCAACAAATTTCCTGAATTGGATTTCTTTTGCACAGAAAAAAGGTTCCTCGGCCAGTTGCCTCGGGTTGTTTCAGTTTGTTATCCGTAAGAGTCTTGTTGTCTGTGTTAAGGTTTTAAGTATTTATTTATGTAAAATATTTTATTGGAGATTTTGTCTCTGTATTGTAAGAAAAATGGATATTTTGTCCGTCAATAAATATTATTATTATTATTATTATTACATTGACGCTGAATAAATCCAAGTAATTTCATGCATCTCTTGGTCACCTCATCACCACTTGAAAAATTCAATATTTTTTCAACCAGTTGCAGACCAGGACATAATAACAATCATAAATAGCCTGAAAAACAAAAAATCAGAAGACTTAGATGGTATCAGTACTTTTATCATGAAAAAGTGAGAATCCTATATAAGTAAACCTCTGACAGACATCGTTAATAAATGTCTAGAAGAGGGGGTGTTCCCAACAGGTATGAAAAATGGCAAAGTGTGTCCAATATTCAAAAAAGGGGATCCATCAATAGCAAATAATTTCAGACAAATTGCGATTCTACCAGCTTTCTCTAAAATACTAGAAAGAGCAATATATAACAACCTAAACAGTTTTCTGAATCAACATGAGATATTGTGTCAAAATCAATATGGTTTTAGAAAAGGTCTATCCACAACAGATGCAATACTGTCTCTGACAAAGTATATAGAAGAATGTTTCGAAAATAAAAACCAATGTCTAGTAATCTTCACAGACTTATCTGCGGCTTTTGACTGTGTGAATCACACAATCCTCCTGGACAAACTGAATAGATATGGCATACGGGGAACATGTCTAAAGTTATTTGAATCATACTTGTCCAACAGATACCAAATAGTAGATATAGATGGAAATAAAAGTAACTCGCTACCGATAAATAGAGGAGTACCGCAAGGTTCAATACTGGGTCCGTTACTCTTCTTGATTTACATTGACGACATGCCTTCCAACGTAATACACAGAAACACAATCTCATGCATGTACGCAGATGACACCACCTTTGCAACGGAAATGGATAAGGGAATGAACATACGAACTACCTACCATGATATAATACAAAAAGCAAAAAAGTGGTTCACAGCAAATGAGTTATTTCTAAATGAAACCAAAACCAACTCTCTATGCTTCAGTGTAAAGTCAATCGCAGAGATCTCAAATGAAAATTCTTCAATAAAATTTTTAGGGATACAGTTAGATCCCCAACTAAATTGGTCATCCCATATTGATGCGTTAAGATCCAAACTCGCAAAAGCAATATACGCCATTAGGAAAGTCAGTGAAACTTCCAATACAAATGCTGCGCTAACCAGTTATTATGCCCTGTTTCATTCTCATCTAATATATGGAGCACAATGCTGGAGTAATGCTGCCTCAGTGCACATTTCAAAAATCTTTACATTGCAGAAATTTGCTGTCAGAGGTATCCTTAGAGTTGCATGGAACACAAGTTGTAGAACGCTATTCTCCACACTAAAAGTAATGACAGTATATTCAGTTATCATCTACCAAAAACTGCTACATATTAAAACACATCTGGACACCTATACTACACAAAAAGACATACACAACTATAATACAAGAAATAGGCAAAACTTGACTCTCCCCCAAAGGAGGTTAAAGAGAACGTACAACATCGACATACAGCTATATAATATGCTGCCTGTACGGTTTCGAAAACTGCCAAATGCACTATTCAAACACAGACTGCGCATTATTCTCTCAGATAACAGTCTCTACAGCATTACAGAATACGAAACGCTCATTAGGGAAAGGGGAGACGTTTTCGGCATTTATCCATGAATTTGTTTTTAACTTGATATTCTTGGGATCTATATGGAATCAATGCAGCGATATGAAGAAATCTATGTACTATTATAATTGGTAGTTTGTAGTTTGTAATCATGGGTTAAGAAGTGACTATTCCTATACAATTGTTATTGTCACAGAGGAAATAAACATTATTATATTATTATTATTATTATTATTAAAGCGATCAGCGAAGTTTAGTCTAGAATCAAGGGCAATCCGCCGTATTCACAAAGCATTCAATCTCCGTTAAGTCCTAACTGAGGTCCTTAGTTAGGGATACATTTCAATTGCAACCTCAGTTAACATATTTAACGGTGGTGAAACAGGCCTTTTTCACGTTAACTGAGGTTGCGGTTCGAATTTATCCTTAACTGAGGACCTCAGTTAGGACTTAACGGAGATTAAATGCTTTGTGAATACGGCGGAATATCATTGTACAAGGTAATATTTATACAATGATAATACCGAGGTCCATAACTACGTTCACTCTACCCAATAAACAGTACATAATAAAATATGTTTATAAAGAAATCACAAAACTCACAGTCTATAAAAACTGAGAATAGAACACATTATTCAAATCAAACATATAATATCTAAACATTGGATATTGGATCGTTCATAACCAAAACATTTCATTTAACCTAAATTACCTTATGATGACGTTTAACTTATTAGCACTACAGGAATCAGAACTAATTCATATTTTGAAGGATTTATGTCATCTCTGAATATTACTTACATACTTCTATTTATATATAGTATTATGTAAAATCAAGAATTGAATAGTTGTAATATAATCTACATGAATCTAAAAAGTTATATATATTTATATAATATATTCATATTATGTAGGAATCATAGACGATGAGTAGGTTCTCTGCAATGTAGTTATGTTTTAAACAGTTAATCAGAGAACTGTTTCTCTGCACTCTGCTGAACTTAGTGTTCTGTCATCTGTGCTCTGCAGTTATTCTGTGGTTAATACATAAAATAATAAAATAAATTCAAATTTTAATCTAATCAAAGATTATAAAGCATTCTATAATCTTGGAAATTTTTACTTATTTTCACTTCTGAGTTGAATACTATTACTGATTTGTTTAATTCCTTACATCAAAGATATGTATACAATTGCATGAACAGAAATGTCGCTCCGTTCCAAATCTGAAACTACAAATTCCCTTGGCAAATCATCTGAAAAGAACGCAATATCCAGTGTAGTAACCAGTTAGTTCCAATATTAATTTTGAATGCAATATCCTTATTTGAGAATTTTTGTTTTTTGTAGGTACTCAGAATGTAATTGATGATAATTTGAGTAAAGATCAATTTTTCAGTTCTACAATGATTGATGAATTGGGAGATACATTGGATAATATTAATACCCAGGCAATATTCTCAGATAAGAAAAACGAATATTCAATATCGATGAATACTATACCCCACCAAAATAATGTGCAATATGAGAATAATATCATAACATCAAAAAATGAAACATCTAATAATATGGAACTTGTTATCAAAGAAAGTCCTTTACCTACTCAATTTTTCGATGATTCTCTTATAATGGGACAGATAGAAAATGCATTAGATTCTATAAATCACAGCTCTTCCTGTGGTGATAAAGGAATAAATTCACAAAGGAAACGTAAAATAAAAGATGACCCAGGATACGATGAGGAAACATTCAAAATTCCTAAGCTCACAAAGGATTCTGTATCTAATAAAGTATCAATAGGAAATAAATATAATCAGACTTTATCTGAGTTATTAAACCAGAGTGATATGGATATAATTTTTGATGAAATAGAAAATTCAATATGCAAGATGGGAACTACTCAAGAAAAAATTAATACCAGGCATGATGATGTTTTAGAAATGATATGTGGTAGTGATAAAGAGGAAGATACATCCATTCTTAATATGAGTTCTAATTTGAGTTTCAGTAGTATTTTCAAAACCAAGTTGCTGGCTAATGCCTCTAAATGTGCCACAGTACAGAAAACTGAAATATCTAATATCACTTTGAGTGAAGAAATAGTAGAGTTTCAGGAATTGGGACCGTTTTATGGACTGCCTACTAAAGTAAAGGATCTAATCAAACTTTATAAAGGAATTGATGAACTTTATGGTGAGAATTTAAGTACCTACCTTATTTCACAATAAATAATATTCCAGTATGAAATCCTATATGAATGAGGGTAACAATAAATATCTACATAGAAAACACTGATTCTCCTAACTCTCACTAGCTCTTAAGAGCTTATGAGGAGTCTCATTGGAAGACCTAGGGGGATCAGGAAAATCATATAATAATAATAATTTCCTCCGTATGTTTTAAATTTCTAATCTAATATGGAGAATTTTGGAACTATTAACATCAGTCGCCATCAAACAAATATTATCTCGATGTTTGGTTTACTATCGCGGCCATATCAATTGAACTGATATTTCATGGGTATATTTCTGCTTCCTCATGTACTTTTGTGTGTTGACTATACACTTACCATCACAACTAACTGCCCACCCATGTGTTTTTGCTTCAAGGCATTCCCGCTTTTAATTACACAATATTAATAAATTCGTCGAAACTGTAGTTATTTGATAAGTCTTTGTCATGATCATTACTAAATGGCATTCTATGGCATCTGAAACAATTTTCTGATCAAGGTGGACTTACTGGATGGTCTAAATTCAATGGTTAGGTCTCTTTATATTCAAGGTGTATTTTATTTTCAGATTGGCAAGATGAATGTTTGAACCTCCCAGCAATTCATCAAAAGAAAAACCTTATTTATGCTTTACCCACAAGTGGAGGCAAAACTTTAGTTGCAGAAATTCTCATTTTGAGGGAATTACTGTGTTTCAAGAAGAATGCAATTTTCATTTTGCCATTTGTTGCTATTGTACAGGAGAAGGTAATGATATGGTTTTTTTATATGGCAATGATACTGCAAGATTTTTCAAATGAATTTGGGTGAATTTCCACATGTCATCTCAATTCCATAAGATATCTGTTTTGTAATATTTATTTCAATCGCCCTTTAAAAGAGTTCTGCCTCGCCCTATTTTTGTGTTCCTTAATATGTTTTATTAGTGTGCATTACGTGGTTTTTTAATATTTTATTTTCATGTTTAGATTTATCTTTTTATACATTATATGACTTGTAAAAGCACAGTGTGCAATGTGACCCATAAATGTCTATCCATCTATCTATCTTGTGCTGGATCCCACATGGATATAGCGCTTATTATAAAAATAATTTCAAAATTGGTCACAAGAAAGCGAAAAAAGTTATTATAAGATGTCTAGGCAAATTGAATTCTGAATAAACCAATCTTATTAGACTCTGTTGATACTGATGGCAAATAGACTCCAAATTGAGAGAAGTGTCAGGAGATTCAGCACTATTCACTATTTCCTCATGAATACAGAAATTCAACCAGAACTTGCAATTGCAGTTATTCAAGGGAATCCTTGAAAGAATATGAAATTTTTGAAGAGGGATATGATATGGAAAAATTTTTGATGTACAAGAACATTTCACATTAGGTAAACGACTACGATAGCGAGAACACATGTGCGTCGGCTGCGTATATATCGAATTTATTTACGAGTGAAAAACAGTTTGAAAATTGCGGAAAATAATATTTCTAATCATCCTACAATAAACGTGGACGACTTCGAGGCATTTTATGTTTCGGAGATGTCGCAAACAGGCGAAGAAACGGCAGAAGATACTTCGGCAATGGAAGAGGAAACAGACTCTCAATTCCAAACGGTAACAAGGAGGAAACGGAAAAAGAAAGGAATAGAACCCAAACTGCATCCTAAAAAGAAAGACGAAAAGGCATCCCCAGAAATAAACACACAATTATCTACAAGTAATCCTTACATTTTCATAAAACCAAATACGCAAAAAACTAATCAACAAATCACCCAACCTCAAAACATAAACACTGATAAAGAAACGAGAGATAAACACACATCTGGAAAACAAAATACAATACACAAAACATTCAAGAACCTATTTCTCATGAATACACCACCCAACACAACAAGAGTGCAAATTGCAAATGCTTGGATTGAAATATTTCCAACTAATACAGATATAATAATACAAACAAGACAAGGATTCATAGTTAAATCAGACAACACTAAAAACAACGTAAATAAAGCCCTCGAACACCTTAAAAAAGAAAAAGTAATATTGAATTTTTATGAAACAACGGAAAACAAAACATTCGCCCCAACTAAAGGATCAACTGAATCTTACTCTGCTGTCATATCTAATGTGGAGATAGAAATAGAAGAGCAGGAAATCGCTATGGTCCTAAACTCCATCCAGATTAAACGCCGATACTGCAAACGAATCATCTCCAAGAAAACAAGCAAACCATCACTTTTTGTCAGAATTATAACAGGAGAAATGGCATCTTATGAAAGGCTAATAAATGAAGGAATTTATTATAAATGTAGACATTATATCGCAAATCCAAGCCATCCCCCAGACCCTATTCCAATACCCTGTACAAAATGTTCACAATTCACACATAAAACTGAAGACTGCAAAGAACCGATTAAGTGCAGCAAATGTGAAGGCAACCATAGAGATACCCAGTGTGAAACAAACCTTCCACAAAAATGTACAGCATGTAACTCTACAGAACATGTGCCTTGGTCAATAAAATGTCCAAAAAGACCACTAAAACCTATAGAGGGAATACCTAATGTTAAGATCCGATCAATAAACAAAAAAACCGTTGAAATTGACATAAACAAAACTAAATCAAGTAGGATTCACCAAACAATAACAATCCATGACTACATCATTGAAACATATATTAATAAAATCAACAAGCCAAAGAAAACGGATAGACAAATGCTTATACAAAAACTGCAAAAACGATTCATGGAATCCTACCGAATAAACACAATACCAACTTTTGTGGGAAACAGTCTATATGTACTGATGTTTGATATGGAAAGGGAACCCAGGACAGTTGACACTGAACCATCAGAAGGAACACAACTTCACAGAAATATTGATGTTTAAGAATATCTATTGTAATTTAAACAGCTTGAATAACAAAAAAGAACTGATACGTCACTATATAGAAGAAAACAAAATAAATTGTGCAATGTTTGTAGAAACCAAAGCAGATGAGAAAAACATCTTCAAATACAAGGATTGGAGAACAATATGCAAGCATGGAACTATTCAAAATCAGAACGTCCGCGGAGGAACAATGGTACTGGCTGAAAAAATAGTTGAAATTGGAAAAAGCAACCCACCACATTTTAACAACACATGGAATGATGTCCTGCACTTCACTATCCCCTTCAAAAATGATAAGCTCCATATATTTCTGGTGTACATGCATCACTCTAGCAGACTGATTGAGGAGAATTTATTTGTAAAAGCATCTCAGTACAGATATTGCATTATTTTGGGAGATTTCAACATGAATACCCGAAGAAGAACTCAACTTCGCAACTTCCTGAGGAATTCCGACTTCAGCAAGATTGACACCCCACCAACATTCATAATGAAGAACAACATAGACTCTACACCCGATATCATATTATGTACAAGAAATATAAGGAACAACATCCAAAACATTAACCTTAACCCTGACCTAGGATCTAACCACCTTGCAATCGAATTCACAATAAATTCCAACAGAAACCCAATAAGATACCCGCAAGAAACAAGGTACATATTCAAAAAATGCAACATCGAAGAAGTAAATAAACAAATGGTGGAAATAATAGACACAGAAAATTAAATCACTACAGAATACATAACATTCTTTCAAAATGCCATTTCAAATACAATAATGAATCAAACACCCAAATCAAAGAAAAAATACTACAGTCAGACACTACCTCCATATATTCTCAAGTTGATAAAAATGAAAAAACAACTATATCGTGAATTCCAAATTAATAATGATACCAATTTGAAAGTAAAATACAACAATCTTAACAAGGACATCCACAAACTCATTTTAATCTACAGGTCCAACAAGTATTTAGAAGCATGCAAGGAAATAGAAGATCAGAAGGGACGACCTCCATAAAGTTAGCAGAGCCACTTGCGAAAATTTCAATGAAACCTATTGCATTAATTGTCGAATATTTGTCGAGAATTTGTCGTGAAAGAAAAAAATTTGTCGCGCGCTTAGTTTTTTTTATATGGGGTGGCTCTGCTAACTTAATATTAAGTTAGCAGAGCCACTTGCAACAATTTCAATGAAACCTATTGCATTAATTGTCGAGAATTTGTCGTGAATTTGTCGTGGAAGAAAAAAGTCTGTCGCGCGCTTAGTTTTTTTTATATGGGGTGGCTCTGCTAACTTAATATTAAGTTAGCAGAGCCACTTGCAACAATTTCAATGAAACCTATTGCATTAATTGTCGAGTATTTGTCGTGAATTTGTCGTGGAAGAAAAAAGTTTGTCGCGCGCTTCGTTTTTTTTGTATGGGCTAAATTAATATTTGGCTAAAGGGGCCACACACACATCACGTAAGTTGGTTAATCGTATTTTTCTTCAATCAGAAATGAGCTGAATAATTGTCGAACGACCCAAACATATTCGTCGTGACAGAAAAAATTTTGTCGCGCGCTTAGTTTTTTTTTAAATGGGGTGGCTCTGCTAACTTAATATTAAGTTAGCAGAGCCACTTGTAACAATTTCAATGAAACCTATCGCATTAATTGTCGAGTATTTGTCGTGAATTTGTCGTGAAAGAAAAAAGCTTGTCGCGCGCTTCGTTTTTCTTGTATGGGCTAAAACAATATTTGGCTAAAGGGGCCACACACAAATCACGTAAGTTGGTTAATCATATTTTTTTTCAATCAGAAATGAGCTGAATAATTGTCGAAGGACCCAAACATATTCGTCGTGACAGAAAAAAATTTGTCGAGCCCTTAGTTTTTTTTAAATGGGGTGGCTCTGCTAACTTAATATTAAGTTAGCAGAGCCACTTGCCACAATTTCAATGAAACCTATCGCATTAATTGTCGAGTATTTGTCGTGAATTTGTCGTGAAAGAAAAAAGCTTGTCGCGCGCTTCTTTTTTTTTGTATGGGCTAAAACAATATTTGGCTAAAGGGGCCACACACAAATCACTTAAGTTGGTTAATCATATTTTTTTTCAATCAGAAATGAGCTGAATAATTGTCGAAGGACCCAAACATATTCGTCGTGACAGAAAAAAATTTGTCGAGCCCTTAGTTTTTTCTAAATGGGGTGGCTCTGCTAACTTAATATTAAGTTAGCAGAGCCACTTGCCACAATTTCAATGAAACCTATCGCATTAATTGTCGAGTATTTGTCGTGAATTTGTCGTGAAAGAAAAAAGCTTGTCGCGCGCTTCGTTTTTTTTGTATGGGCTAAATTAATATTTGGCTAAAGGGGCCACACACAAATCACGTAAGTTGGTTAATCATATTTTTTTTCAATCAGAAATGAGCTGAATAATTGTCGAAGGACCCAAACATATTCGTCGTGACAGAAAAAAATTTGTCGAGCCCTTAGTTTTTTTTAAATGGGGTGGCACTGCTAACTTAATATTAAGTTAGCAGAGCCACTTGCCACAATTTCAATGAAACCTATCGCATTAATTGTCGAGTATTTGTCGTGAATTTGTCGTGAAAGAAAAAAGCTTGTCGCGCGCTTCGTTTTTTTTGTATGGGCTAAATTAATATTTGGCTAAAGGGGCCACACACAAATCACGTAAGTTGGTTAATCATATTTTTTTTCAATCAGAAATGAGCTGAATAATTGTCGAAGGACCCAAACATATTCGTCGTGACAGAAAAAAATTTGTCGAGCCCTTAGTTTTTTTTAAATGGGGTGGCTCTGCTAACTTAATATTAAGTTAGCAGAGCCACTTGCCACAATTTCAATGAAACCTATCGCATTAATTGTCGAGTATTTGTCGTGAATTTGTCGTGAAAGAAAAAAGCTTGTCGCGCGCTTCGTTTTTTTTGTATGGGCTAAAACAATATTTGGCTAAAGGGGCCACACACAAATCACGTAAGTTGGTTAATCATATTTTTTTTCAATCAGAAATGAGCTGAATAATTGTCGAACGACCCAAACATATTCGTCGTGACAGAAAAAAATTTGTCGAGCGCTTAGTTTTTTTTTAAATGGGGTGGCTCTGCTAACTTAATATTAAGTTAGCAGAGCCACTTGTAACAATTTCAATGAAACCTATCGCATTAATTGTCGAGTATTTGTCGTGAATTTGTCGTGAAAGAAAAAAGCTTGTCGCGCGCTTCGTTTTTTTTGTATGGGCTAAAACAATATTTGGCTAAAGGGGCCACACACAAATCACGTAAGTTGGTTAATCATATTTTTTTTCAATCAGAAATGAGCTGAATAATTGTCGAAGGACCCAAACATATTCGTCGTGACAGAAAAAAATTTGTCGAGCCCTTAGTTTTTTTTAAATGGGGTGGCTCTGCTAACTTAATATTAAGTTAGCAGAGCCACTTGCCACAATTTCAATGAAACCTATCGCATTAATTGTCGAGTATTTGTCGTGAATTTGTCGTGAAAGAAAAAAGCTTGTCGCGCGCTTCGTTTTTTTTGTATGGGCTAAATTAATATTTGGCTAAAGGGGCCACACACAAATCACGTAAGTTGGTTAATCATATTTTTTTTCAATCAGAAATGAGCTGAATAATTGTCGAACGACCCAAACATATTCGTCGTGACAGAAAAAAATTTGTCGAGCGCTTAGTTTTTTTTTAAATGGGTGGCTCTGCTAACTTAATATTAAGTTAGCAGAGCCACTTGTAACAATTTCAATGAAACCTATCGCATTAATTGTCGAGTATTTGTCGTGAATTTGTCGTGAAAGAAAAAAGCTTGTCGCGCGCTTCGTTTTTTTTGTATGGGCTAAAACAATATTTGGCTAAAGGGGCCACACACAAATCACGTAAGTTGGTTAATCATATTTTTTTTCAATCAGAAATGAGCTGAATAATTGTCGAAGGACCCAAACATATTCGTCGTGACAGAAAAAAATTTGTCGAGCCCTTAGTTTTTTTTAAATGGGGTGGCTCTGCTAACTTAATATTAAGTTAGCAGAGCCACTTGCCACAATTTCAATGAAACCTATCGCATTAATTGTCGAGTATTTGTCGTGAATTTGTCGTGAAAGAAAAAAGCTTGTCGCGCGCTTCGTTTTTTTTGTATGGGCTAAAACAATATTTGGCTAAAGGGGCCACACACAAATCACGTAAGTTGGTTAATCATATTTTTTTTCAATCAGAAATGAGCTGAATAATTGTCGAACGACCCAAACATATTCGTCGTGACAGAAAAAAATTTGTCGAGCGCTTAGTTTTTTTTTAAATGGGGTGGCTCTGCTAACTTAATATTGAGTTAGCAGAGCCACTTGTAACAATTTCAATGAAACCTATCGCATTAATTGTCGAGTATTTGTCGTGAAAGAAAAAAGCTTGTCGCGCGCTTCGTTTTTTTTGTATGGGCTAAAACAATATTTGGCTAAAGGGGCCACACACAAATCACGTAAGTTGGTTAATCATATTTTTTTTCAATCAGAAATGAGCTGAATAATTGTCGAAGGACCCAAACATATTCGTCGTGACAGAAAAAAATTTGTCGAGCCCTTAGTTTTTTTTAAATGGGGTGGCTCTGCTAACTTAATATTAAGTTAGCAGAGCCACTTGCCACAATTTCAATGAAACCTATCGCATTAATTGTCGAGTATTTGTCGTGAATTTGTCGTGAAAGAAAAAAGCTTGTCGCGCGCTTCGTTTTTTTTGTATGGGCTAAATTAATATTTGGCTAAAGGGGCCACACACAAATCACGTAAGTTGGTTAATCATATTTTTTTTCAATCAGAAATGAGCTGAATAATTGTCGAACGACCCAAACATATTCGTCGTGACAGAAAAAAATTTGTCGAGCGCTTAGTTTTTTTTTAAATGGGGTGGCTCTGCTAACTTAATATTAAGTTAGCAGAGCCACTTGTAACAATTTCAATGAAACCTATCGCATTAATTGTCGAGTATTTGTCGTGAATTTGTCGTGAAAGAAAAAAGCTTGTCGCGCGCTTCGTTTTTTTTGTATGGGCTAAAACAATATTTGGCTAAAGGGGCCACACACAAATCACGTAAGTTGGTTAATCATATTTTTTTTCAATCAGAAATGAGCTGAATAATTGTCGAAGGACCCAAACATATTCGTCGTGACAGAAAAAAATTTGTCGAGCCCTTAGTTTTTTTTAAATGGGGTGGCTCTGCTAACTTAATATTAAGTTAGCAGAGCCACTTGCCACAATTTCAATGAAACCTATCGCATTAATTGTCGAGTATTTGTCGTGAATTTGTCGTGAAAGAAAAAAGCTTGTCGCGCGCTTCGTTTTTTTTGTATGGGCTAAAACAATATTTGGCTAAAGGGGCCACACACAAATCACTTAAGTTGGTTAATCATATTTTTTTTCAATCAGAAATGAGCTGAATAATTGTCGAACGACCCAAACATATTCGTCGTGACAGAAAAAAATTTGTCGAGCCCTTAGTTTTTTTTAAATGGGGTGGCTCTGCTAACTTAATATTAAGTTAGCAGAGCCACTTGCAACAATTTCAATGAAACCTATTGCATTAATTGTCGAGTATTTGTCGTGAATTTGTCGTGAAAGAAAAAAGTTTGTCGCGCGCTTCGTTTTTTTTGTATGGGCTTATTTAATATTTGGCTAAAGGGGCCACACACAAATCACGTACGTTGGTTAATCGTATTTTTTTTCAATCAGAAATGAGCTGAATAATTGTCGAACGACCCAAACATATTCTTCGTGACAGAAAAAAGTTTGTCGCGCGCTTAGTTTTTTTTAAATGTGGTGGCTCTGCTAACTTAATATTAAGTTAGCAGAGCCACTTGCCACAATTTCAATGAAACCTATCGCATTAATTGTCGAGTATTTGTCGTGAATTTGTCGTGAAAGAAAAAAGCTTGTCGCGCGCTTCGTTTTTTTTGTATGGGCTAAAACAATATTTGGCTAAAGGGGCCACACACAAATCACTTAAGTTGGTTAATCATATTTTTTTTCAATCAGAAATGAGCTGAATAATTGTCGAACGACCCAAACATATTCGTCGTGACAGAAAAAAATTTGTCGAGCCCTTAGTTTTTTTTAAATGGGGTGGCTCTGCTAACTTAATATTAAGTTAGCAGAGCCACTTGCCACAATTTCAATGAAACCTATCGCTAAAATTGTCGAGTATTTGTCGTGAATTTGTCGAGAAAGAAAAAAGCTTGTCGCGCGCTTCGTTTTTTTTGTATGGGCTAAAACAATATTTGGCTAAAGGGGCCACACACAAATCACTTAAGTTGGTTAATCATATTTTTTTTTCAATCAGAAATGAGCTGAATAATTGTCGAACGACCCAAACATATTCGTCGTGACAGAAAAAAATTTGTCGAGCCCTTAGTTTTTTTTAAATGGGGTGGCTCTGCTAACTTAATATTAAGTTAGCAGAGCCACTTGCAACAATTTCAATGAAACCTATTGCATTAATTGTCGAGTATTTGTCGTGAATTTGTCGTGAAAGAAAAAAGTTTGTCGCGCGCTTCGTTTTTTTTGTATGGGCTTATTTAATATTTGGCTAAAGGGGCCACACACAAATCACGTAAGTTGGTTAATCGTATTTTTTTTCAATCAGAAATGAGCTGAATAATTGTCGAACGACCCAAACATATTCGTCGTCACAGAAAAAAGTTTGCCGCGCGCTTAGTTTTTTTTAAATGAGGTGGCTCTGCTAACTTAATATTAAGTTAGCAGAGCCACTTGCAACAATTTCAATGAAACCTATTGCATAAATTGTCGAGTATTTGTCGTGAATTTGTCGTGAAAGAAAAAAGTTTGTCGCGCGCTTAGTTCTTTTTGTATGGGCTAATTTAATATTTGGCTAAAGGGGCCACACACAAATCACGTACGTTGGTTAATCGTATTTTTTTTTCAATCAGAAATGAGCTGAATAATTGTCGAATGACCCAAACATATTCGTCGTGACAGAAAAAAGTTTGTCGCGCGCTTCGTTCTTTTTGAATGGGCTAAATTAATATTTGGCTAAAGGGGCCACACACAAATCACGTACGTTGGTTAATCGTATTTTTTTTTCAATCAGAAATGAGCTGAATAATTGTCGAACGACCCAAACATATTCGTCGTGACAGAAAAAATTTTGCCGCGCGCTTAGTTTTTTTTAAATGGGGTGGCTCTGCTAACTTAATATTAAGTTAGCAGAGCCACTTGTAACAATTTCAATGAAACCTATCGCATTAATTGTCGTGTATTTGTCGTGAATTTGTCGTGAAAGAAAAAAGTTCGTCGCGCGCTTCGTTTTTTTTGTATGGGCTAAATTAATATTTGGCTAAAGGGGCCACACACAAATCACGTAAGTTGGTTAATCGTATTTTTTTTCAATCAGAAATGAGCTGAATAATTGTCGAACGACCCAAACATATTCGTCGTGACAGAAAAAATTTTGCCGCGCGCTTAGTTTTTTTTAAATGGGGTGGCTCTGCTAACTTAATATTAAGTTAGCAGAGCCACCCCATTTAAAAAAAACTAAGCGCTCGACAAACTTTTTTCTGTTACGACGAATATGTTTGGGTCGTTCGACAATTATTCAGCTCATTTCTGATTGAAAAAAAATACGATTAACCAACTTACGTGCTTTGTGTGTGGCCCCTTTAGCCAAATATTAATATAGCCCATACAAAAAAAACGAAGCGCGCGACAAACTTTTTTCTTTCACGACAAATTCACGACAAATATTCGACAATTAATGCAATAGGTTTCATTGAAATTGTTACAAGTGGCTCTGCTAACTTAATATTAAGTTAGCAGAGCCACCCCATTTAAAAAAAACTAAGCGCGCGACAAAATTTTTTCTGTCACGACGAATATGTTTGGGTCGTTCGACAATTATTCAGCTCATTTCTGATTGAAAAAAAATACGATTAACCAACTTACGTGATTTGTGTGTGGCCTCTTTAGCCAAATATAAATTTAGCCCATACAAAAAAAATAAGCGCGCGACAATCTTTTTTCTGTCACGACGAATATGTTTGGGTCATTCGACAATTATTCAGCTCATTTCTGATTGAAAAAAAAATACGATTAACCAACGTACGTGATTTGTGTGTGGCCCCTTTAGCCAAATATTAATATAGCCCATACAAAAAAAAACGAAGCGCGCGACAAACTTTTTTCTTTCACGACAAATTCACGACAAATATGCGACAATTAATGCAATGGGTTTCATTGAAATTGTTGCAAGTGGCTCTGCTAACTTAATATTAAGTTAGCAGAGCCACCTCGTTTAAAAAAAACTAAGCGCGCGGCAAACTTTTTTCTGTCACGACGAATATGTTTGGGTCATTCGACAATTATTCAGCTCATTTCTGATTGAAAAAAAAATACGATTAACCAACGTACGTGATTTGTGTGTGGCCCCTTTAGCCAAATATTAAATTAGCCCTTACAAAAAGAACTAAGCGCGCGACAAACTTTTTTCTTTCACGACAAATTCACGACAAATACTCGACAATTTATGCAATAGGTTTCATTGAAATTGTTGCAAGTGGCTCTGCTAACTTAATATTAAGTTAGCAGAGCCACCCCATTTAAAAAAAACTAAGGGCTCGACAAATTTTTTTCTGTCACGATGAATATGTTTGGGTCGTTCGACAATTATTCAGCTCATTTCTGATTGAAAAAAAATACGATTAACCAACTTACGTGATTTGTGTGTGGCCCCTTTAGCCAAATATTAATATAGCCCATACAAAAAAAACGAAGCGCGCGACAAACTTTTTTCTTTCACGACAAATTCACGACAAATATTCGACAATTAATGCAATAGGTTTCATTGAAATTGTTACAAGTGGCTCTGCTAACTTAATATTAAGTTAGCAGAGCCACCCCATTTAAAAAAAACTAAGGGCTCGACAAATTTTTTTCTGTCACGACGAATATGTTTGGGTCGTTCGACAATTATTCAGCTCATTTCTGATTGAAAAAAAATATGATTAACCAACTTACGTCATTTGTGTGTGGCCCCTTTAGCCAAATATTAATTTAGCCCATACAAAAAAAACGAAGCGCGCGACAAGCTTTTTTCTTTCACGACAAATTCACGACAAATACTCGACAATTAATGCGATAGGTTTCATTGAAATTGTGGCAAGTGGCTCTGCTAACTTAATATTAAGTTAGCAGAGCCACCCCATTTAAAAAAAACTAAGGGCTCGACAAATTTTTTTCTGTCACGACGAATATGTTTGGGTCCTTCGACAATTATTCAGCTCATTTCTGATTGAAAAAAAATATGATTAACCAACTTACGTGATTTGTGTGTGGCCCCTTTAGCCAAATATTGTTTTAGCCCATACAAAAAAAACGAAGCGCGCGACAAGCTTTTTTCTTTCACGACAAATTCACGACAAATACTCGACAATTAATGCGATAGGTTTCATTGAAATTGTGGCAAGTGGCTCTGCTAACTTAATATTAAGTTAGCAGAGCCACCCCATTTAAAAAAAACTAAGGGCTCGACACATTTTTTTCTGTCACGACGAATATGTTTGGGTCGTTCGATAATTATTCAGCTCATTTCTGATTGAAAAAAAATATGATTAACCAACTTACGTGATTTGTGTGTGGCCCCTTTAGCCAAATATTGTTTTAGCCCATACAAAAAAAACGAAGCGCGCGACAAGCTTTTTTCTTTCACGACAAATTCACGACAAATACTCGACAATTAATGCGATAGGTTTCATTGAAATTGTGGCAAGTGGCTCTGCTAACTTAATATTAAGTTAGCAGAGCCACCCCATTTAAAAAAAACTAAGGGCTCGACAAATTTTTTTCTGTCACGACGAATATGTTTGGGTCCTTCGACAATTATTCAGCTCATTTCTGATTGAAAAAAAATATGATTAACCAACTTACGTGATTTGTGTGTGGCCCCTTTAGCCAAATATTAATTTAGCCCATACAAAAAAAACGAAGCGCGCGACAAGCTTTTTTCTTTCACGACAAATTCACGACAAATACTCGACAATTAATGCGATAGGTTTCATTGAAATTGTGGCAAGTGGCTCTGCTAACTTAATATTAAGTTAGCAGAGCCACCCCATTTAAAAAAAACTAAGGGCTCGACAAATTTTTTTCTGTCACGACGAATATGTTTGGGTCCTTCGACAATTATTCAGCTCATTTCTGATTGAAAAAAAATATGATTAACCAACTTACGTGATTTGTGTGTGGCCCCTTTAGCCAAATATTGTTTTAGCCCATACAAAAAAAACGAAGCGCGCGACAAGCTTTTTTCTTTCACGACAAATTCACGACAAATACTCGACAATTAATGCGTTAGGTTTCATTGAAATTGTGGCAAGTGGCTCTGCTAACTTAATATTAAGTTAGCAGAGCCACCCCATTTAAAAAAAACTAAGGGCTCGACAAATTTTTTTCTGTCACGACGAATATGTTTGGGTCCTTCGACAATTATTCAGCTCATTTCTGATTGAAAAAAAATATGATTAACCAACTTACGTGATTTGTGTGTGGCCCCTTTAGCCAAATATTAATTTAGCCCATACAAAAAAAACGAAGCGCGCGACAAGCTTTTTTCTTTCACGACAAATTCACGACAAATACTCGACAATTAATGCGATAGGTTTCATTGAAATTGTGGCAAGTGGCTCTGCTAACTTAATATTAAGTTAGCAGAGCCACCCCATTTAAAAAAAACTAAGGGCTCGACAAATTTTTTTCTGTCACGACGAATATGTTTGGGTCCTTCGACAATTATTCAGCTCATTTCTGATTGAAAAAAAATATGATTAACCAACTTACGTGATTTGTGTGTGGCCCCTTTAGCCAAATATTGTTTTAGCCCATACAAAAAAAACGAAGCGCGCGACAAGCTTTTTTCTTTCACGACAAATTCACGACAAATACTCGACAATTAATGCGATAGGTTTCATTGAAATTGTGGCAAGTGGCTCTGCTAACTTAATATTAAGTTAGCAGAGCCACCCCATTTAAAAAAAACTAAGGGCTCGACAAATTTTTTTCTGTCACGACGAATATGTTTGGGTCCTTCGACAATTATTCAGCTCATTTCTGATTGAAAAAAAATATGATTAACCAACTTACGTGATTTGTGTGTGGCCCCTTTAGCCAAATATTAAATAAGCCCATACAAAAAAAAACGAAGCGCGCGACAAGCTTTTTTCTTTCACGACAAATTCACGACAAATACTCGACAATTAATGCGATAGGTTTCATTGAAATTGTGGCAAGTGCATGGCTCTGCTAACTTAATATTAAGTTAGCAGAGCCACCCCATTTAAAAAAAACTAAGGGCTCGACAAATTTTTTTCTGTCACGACGAATATGTTTGGGTCCTTCGACAATTATTCAGCTCATTTCTGATTGAAAAAAAATATGATTAACCAACTTACGTGATTTGTGTGTGGCCCCTTTAGCCAAATATTGTTTTAGCCCATACAAAAAAAACGAAGCGCGCGACAAGCTTTTTTCTTTCACGACAAATTCACGACAAATACTCGACAATTAATGCGATAGGTTTCATTGAAATTGTGGCAAGTGGCTCTGCTAACTTAATATTAAGTTAGCAGAGCCACCCCATTTAAAAAAAACTAAGGGCTCGACAAATTTTTTTCTGTCACGACGAATATGTTTGGGTCCTTCGACAATTATTCAGCTCATTTCTGATTGAAAAAAAATATGATTAACCAACTTACGTGATTTGTGTGTGGCCCCTTTAGCCAAATATTGTTTTAGCCCATACAAAAAAAACGAAGCGCGCGACAAGCTTTTTTCTTTCACGACAAATTCACGACAAATACTCGACAATTAATGCGATAGGTTTCATTGAAATTGTTACAAGTGGCTCTGCTAACTTAATATTAAGTTAGCAGAGCCACCCCATTTAAAAAAAAACTAAGCGCGCGACAAATTTTTTTCTGTCACGACGAATATGTTTAGGTCGTTCGACAATTATTCAGCTCATTTCTGATTGAAGAAAAATACGATTAACCAACTTACGTGATTTGTGTGTGGCCCCTTTAGCCAAATATTAATTTAGCCCATACAAAAAAAACGAAGCGCGCGACAAACTTTTTTCTTCCACGACAAATTCACGACAAATACTCGACAATTAATGCAATAGGTTTCATTGAAATTGTTGCAAGTGGCTCTGCTAACTTAATATTAAGTTAGCAGAGCCACCCCATATAAAAAAAACTAAGCGCGCGACAGACTTTTTTCTTTCACGACAAATTCACGACAAATTCTCGACAATTAATGCAATAGGTTTCATTGAAATTGTTGCAAGTGGCTCTGCTAACTTAATATTAAGTTAGCAGAGCCACCCCATATAAAAAAAACTAAGCGCGCGACAAATTTTTTTCTTTCACGACAAATTCTCGACAAATATTCGACAATTAATGCAATAGGTTTCATTGAAATTTTCGCAAGTGGCTCTGCTAACTTTATGGAGGTGAAGGGACGAACATACTGGAGGACAATCAAAAAATTATCCAAATATACAACACATAATCTTGCAGATCCGATACAGTTGAATGGAAAAACACTAATAAATGACAAAGAGATCACCAATGCATTTGCAAGACAATTCCAAGAAATTTACAAAAAAACTACCAGCACAGACTTTGACAATGAACACTATAATAAGATAGAACACTGGCATCAGTACAGCTTTTCCCAAATACAGGCAGAAACAAATATAGAATCAATCACGGAGGAAGAATATTACAAGGCCCTATATCATGGAAAAAACACAACACCTGGATATGACAATATTCCTAGAAGAATATTGAGGAAACTGGATCCCCTTATACATGACCATATAATTAAAATATATAATTTCTGCATCACCAACTCTTATTTCCCCATTGAATGGAAAAAAGGAATTCTCATTACTATACCAAAAGCCAATACAGACCATTCTAAAATAGAAAATTACAGACCAATAACATTACTCCCAGTGTTGGGAAAAAATTTTGAAAAAATTCTGACGGAGAGGATCCGTACAGCAATAGGAGAATCTATTCCTTCATACCAGTTTGGATTCAAGAGCCAAACCTCCACAACTCACCTTCTAACAATTTTAACATCAAATATTCAATGTAATAAGAAAAATGGAAAGAAGTAGGCAGCCCTATTTATAGACATCCAAAAAGCATTCGACAGTGTTTGGCACAATGGACTTTTATTCAAATTATGCCACCTACAATGCCCAATATACCTATTGAAAATGATTTCCAAGTTTCTATCGGGAAGAACACTTCAAGTTAAAGTGAAAACAGAAACTTCAGCTCCATTTGTGCCACTATAAGGTCTTCCACAAGGTTCGCCACTATCTCCGATATTGTATAATTTATACTGTCATGATATATACAACCAAAATCAAGAATCAGAACACCATATCAACAAACAAGCATATATGCTGCAATTTGCTGACGATACAACACTCATTGCACATGGTACCACGATTAACAACTCTATGGAAAAACTACAAAAATTAACAGACGTCACTGTAGCATGGATGAGACGCTGGAGAATTCAAGCAAACCCTTCGAAATCAAGACTTTTGATCTTTAATCACAAACTCAAACCTAACACCAAAACGATTTTGTTTGGAAACTGCACAATTACACCAACAAATATGTGTAAATATCTTGGCATCAAAGTGGATCATAAGCTCACCTTCAAAGCCCACATAATAACACAAAAGAAAGCGGCTATTACCCGAGCTGGACATTTTAGATCGCTCACATATAAGAATCTAGGAATCAGTACCAAAACAGCCAGCACAATATACAAGATGATATGCAGGCCTTTGTTGGAGTATGGACACACAGTATTCTTGAACACCCCGAAGACAACACTGAAAAACATAGAAGTCGCCGAAAGAACCTGCCTTAGGAAAGTCACAAAACTGAGACACCCAAACAATCCACTCCATAATCCTTCTAACCAACTTTTATATGAGACTACAAAAGTGGAACCAATAATAGGAAGACTTGAAAATATTAGCAGAAGATTCATCACCAACCAGAATAACATAAATATTATGGACCCTCTGATTCACAGCTAACAAGAAACAACACCACCGAAAGCAAAATTACCACCACTCCCAATCTTCGAATATTTAAAAACCTTGGTAACACCTTGAGAATACAATGGATATTTATGTTAATGAAATTTTTTAATTGGCAGGAAGACTTAGGTCGATAGCCGTTTGATTATAATTATGATCAATAAAGTTTATTTCTCTCTAACTCAAGAACATTTCGGTACGCTTTCATGAGTGGACGTATTTCTTTGTGCTCTTGCTGATATCTTCCGATTTATGTGTTACAACGCCAACAAACGAATCTCACAGCATTAAGACTGTAAGTGAACTGAGACACTTTTCAAACTTTGATTTTTCTCTAGTCTGGCACTACAAACTGCATTTCGCTTTTTTTTCCTTTTTAAAACATCCCATAATAAAACTGTAAACAATCCTAATTAATTGACCCGTGGCCTTGCCCGCACGACGGAGGACCGGTTCACACTGGTCAAACCAGTGGTCCGTTCTGCTTTCAGTCCCTTTCAAGAACTGTCTGCTCAGCGCGACGGAGGGCAGGTTCACATAACACACACTGTGGTGAGGTCAGCTTTTGTTTTTACGCATCGGGTCTCCAGGTGCGTATCCGCATAGGAGTCTTGTTTGCATTGCTGTATAACGTCCCCGTATCCCTAGCGCATCGACTAGTATCTCCTCATCCGTGGCCTTCCCTGTCTGTCCAAGCCTTTCCTATGGGTCTGGGAAAGTGAAAAGTTGTAATTGTTTTCCATCCTCTACCTGCTCGATCCTGCTTCATGATGCCTCGCAATTGTACGAGTTGCACCAAATCCATTTCCGATGTAGCTTCACACGTCTCTTGCTGAAGGTCAGGAAGTTTTTTCATCCTGAATGTGTCAACCTCACTATGAAGGAACTCGAGTTCCTCAAGGATTGTAAGGAGAAGTGGTACTGTCCATCTTGTACTTCGATCGAACGCCTTTTACGAAGCAACTCGAGTGGTTCCCGCGCCGTGTCCCCTTCCCAGGTCAATATTTTACCATCTGTGCCTGACTCATCTGACACGGCTCTCACTGTGAAGCACTTCAACCTTATGATGGAGCAAGTGCAAAATATTACATCCACCCTCGATCTTGTCGAAAGGAGACAGGATGACGTCCTGACCCGACTCGACAGTTGCACTGCCGCCATTAAAGGTCATTCAGAAACCCTAGAACTCCATTAAAGTCGAATTGATTCTTGCGAATCCGAGTTGGCTGCATTAAGGGGTGCTCACTCTGAACTGTCCCAGAATTTCTCGACTCTCAGCGAACAGATTTTAAACCTCGGACCTCAACAACTATCCCCCAACAACTCTCCAGAAGCTATCGTCCCGGAAATTCTTGATCGGGTCAAGCGTTCGTATAACCTCATCATTTCTAATGTTCCTGTGTCTGAAGAGACTTCAGACACAGATGCTATTTCCGCTATCACAGATCACATTAAGTCTTCCCCTAGTCAATTTATCACCGGCGTAACTAGGATGCCAGCCAAGGATTCCACCCGCCCAACTTGGATGAAGGTTACATTTTCTAATCCTGAAGTTGTACCTTAGAAATAAGGCTTCAATAACCGGGAACCCTCGGATCCCTACTATAAAAATCCAGGATGATAAAACCAACGACCAGATATCAAGTCTAAACACGCTGAGGATTGAACTGAGGAGAAGGCAGGACGCTGGCGAAAGAAACTTAACAATTAAATACATCAAGCAGGTTCCCACTATCGTCACCACTTCACTAACGACAACTAAACAACTGTCAAAAAACTGAGCGAACTACATTCCTGGCGCGTCATCTACACAAATATTCAATCTTTACCGTCTAAATTTACCGAATTAATCTCTTTCGTACAGTTCAATAAACCTTCCATAATTCTTATCAGCGAATCATGGCTCTCTCCTAGTATCCCGAACTGGATGATTCACATTCCTGACTACACAATCTACAGAGAGGATAGCAGAGAAGCACCTGGATATCGAGGTGTATGCATATATTTGCATAAAACGATCATTGATTCATACAAAATCGAATCCACACATCACGATTGATAATATCGATAACATCTTCCTAAAAATTTCCAATCCCCAATTTTCACTCATGACTGGATGTACATACAGACCGCGTCCATGTGATGCCGACTTAAGTTGCGCAAATTACCTGATCTCACTGGCATCTAACAATAAAAATTCATTAATTATGGGGGACTTTAATTGTGCTGACCTAAAGTGGCCACTCCTCCAATTACCCTCTCTATCTTCCCCATCTTATCCATATGCCGAGCTGGCACTAAGTTCTGGCCTCCAACAAATCGTTGATAGACCCACCAGGTACAGAGCAGGCCAAACTCAATCTACACTCGATCTGGTCTTCGTCTCTGATCTACAGCTTACTTCTGATCTGTGGTATCTTCCCCCATTTGACAAATCGGATCATGTCACCTTATCCACCGAAATAAAGTTTCATTCCTCAATATCCAAGAACTATAAGTTCAAGAATATTAGCAGGCTGGATTACGAAGTTATCTCCAATGAACTGGAGATGATTGACTGGGATTCATTCCTCATTCCTCTGGATGACATCGAGCTGGTGCGGGGGAGGTTTGTCGACACCGTCGGTGAGATTGTAGATCGCAACAGCTGAGTGGGGACTATTAAGCCCTGGATCAACGACCAGTGCCTTCGTCTTATAAGGAGGAAGAAGGCACTCTGGCAAAGGTATTTGAGATCAGGATCGATCGGCGACTACAATAACCACCATAACTTCTCCAATCACGTTTCCTCTTCGCTGCATGGATTTAAGGTTCATTTTGAGAATGGTGTGGCATCTCCCAACAATAGAAAGAAACTCTTTAAGTATGTCCGATCTTCATCCAACGCTAAAGTGGGAAGTCAGAAACCTTTCTGGAGGGATCAGTGGCAGTCCGAGGGAGTCAGCGGACGTCCTGGCTGAGGTTTTCTCTCACGTTTTTTCGCCCGAGTTGCCTGGTCCAAAGCCATCACCAAAATCTCCTCGTTCTTTTTTTCGATATATCCAATATCGAAATAACCGAAGAAATTTTGAGGAGATATCTTTCCGGATTTAACACCTCTTCAGTCCCGGGTTATGATGGAATCTCAACTCTTCTTTTGTGTCGCTGTGCCAACGCACTTGCAGCCCCTCTCAGCATTATATTCCGTAGATCTTTATCCTCTTCTTCACTTCCTTCCGACTGGCTATTCGCCTGTGTGACCCCTATCTTCAAAAAAGGAGACAAGCTCTCACCCCATAACTATCGTCCTATAAGTCTCCTGTCGACTACTTCCAAGGCTTTGGAACGAATAATTTGTGAGCAGATTCTGGAGTTTTCTCTCAAACACAAGGTAATACCTGACCAACAGCACGAATTTGTTCCGGGGCGCTCTACTATCACAAACCTTATCTCCTGTTTGTCTGACTGGACCAGTGCTTGGGATTCCGGACTGCCTGTGGACGTGATCTATCTAGATTTTACGAAAGCATTCGACAGGGTTCCACATGGCAGACTTCTAACAAAACTCACCTGGGTATCAGAGGCGGACTGCTGAACTGAATAGGGGCTTATCTTTCAAAGCGCTCCTATCGTGTTCGGGTCGGATGTGAGCTCTCTTCGAGGTCTTGGCGGGTGCTTTCTGGTGTACCCCAGGGATCCTTCTTGGGTCCCTTGCGGTTTCTTTTGTACACTTCCGATTTGCCGCTTCAAATAAGATCTTCTCTCGCGCATTTCGCCGATGATCTGAAAATCTACAATTCTCCAATAACCAATCATACCATGCTCCAAGAAGACCTGGACAGCTTGAACAACTGGTGCAATATATGGATGCTCCCCCTCAATATAAGTAAGTGCTCCATTCTGCACATCGGCAAGAACAACCCTCGTCGACCATACAACATCGGTGGTCAGGCTCTGGTTTCCGTGTCCCAGCTGTCCGACCTTGGCATTATAGTCTCGGAAGACCTCAGCTGGCGTACCCATGTAGAACATATCTCCTCCAAGACAAAACAACTCACATACATGTTCTATAAGTCATTCAGGGGTTGCAACGACAGAACATTTGGCACTTTATTCAAGACATACATTCGCTCCACTCTTGAATACGCTGGTCCAGCTTGGTGGTGTACTACAAGAGGCGAGGCTGACCTACTCGAAACCACACAAAGATGGGCAACTCGTATTGGCTGTGGACCCATTCGACCTTCATAACAACAGCGACTGGAATCCATGGGACTGACTTCATTCCTGGAGGGGGGGGGCTCGCGGGGACTTGATATTTTCATACCGAGCTATACGCGGATTTCTGGGGGACAAGATCAGAGACATTTTCACCCTAAACAGCAACAATCTTAGGGGTCGTGCTTACAAACTAAGGCGAGAAAACTTCAGAACAACTCAGCGTCAGAGTTTTCTTGCTAACAGAGTTTTCAGCGATTGGAATGGTCTTCCCGACTCAGTAGTGCAAGCTTCTTCTGTCAACGCTTTCAAAAACAGATACGACGGATGGAAGTCGGCTCAGCGAGGGGGTCACTAATATTCATCCCATAGTTTCAACTTTTCAGTGCCAGTTACAGTGATTGTGATTATTTTTCCATTCTCACATGCTTTTTTTTTGTCCTTCTTTTTTCTCTTTTTGAGATTTCTCACCAATGTTTCATGCGTACCAATTGTATTATTTTTCATTTTCAGTTAATAGGTTTTTGTACCTCAACTTTTATTCTTGTAATAATAATAATAATAATAGTATTGAGATTGAACAACAAATTTTTATTCAGAGAAGTTTGAAAATAAAAAACAAACTGTAGCAATATCAACAGCAATAATTTAAAATCCAACAAATTGTGGTTTGCTGCGTTTCTTAAAATATGTTTGTCATTACGCAATCTGTAACAAGCATTTTCTGTTCTCTTAGCTCATCTCTAGTTGTCACTTCAGGAGCATATACAATTTGTTTCAGATTACCCCAGTGGAAATAGTCCATGGGAATTAGGTCAGGCGCTCTCGTTGGCCATGTAATTGGACCATTGTTTCCTATCCACCTATCACGATGTGTATCATTCAAGTACTCTACAACCTCTCTTGAACGATGTGCTCTTCCTGTTCCGTCGTGTTGAAACTGTAAACCTCGCACTATACCACACCAAACATTTAAAGAGAATTTGTGTTGCGAATATTTTTGTCTCAGACCATGAGTATTATTTTCTGACCATAAATGAGAATTTCTCAAATTGAATATGCCATGTTTAGTGAAAAAGGCTTCATCCGTGAAAATCATTCTAGACATGGTCCGTGGAATATTCAATTCCCATCGGCAAAATATTCTTCGACAAACATTATCCTCCAGTTCGAGTTTCTGAACTTTTTGTAAATGATAAGGATATATTTCGCTTTATGTAATGTTTCCCAAACAGTTGATTTTGGAAATCCAAACACTTATTTTCCAAGGACTATATTGGTTTTCTTCCACTTGTTGGAAAATCTCACGTACGTTCACAGGTTGATTCTGATTATGGTCCTGGCAAAATGGAGTACTTGTATATTTTCCATACAGCCGGGAAAAATTGAAAACTCTTAGAGAAACTGGGAAATTGGGAAAACGTAGCCTGTATTTTCTTACTGCAGCTCCTGCATTACCATCGCGAAATCTATAAACAAAAAAAACTATAACAGCGTATTCTGTATGGGTAAATTTCTGCACCATCTCTAGTTTATTTATTTTTCATTATTTCTTGCTATGGCCATAATAAATGTCACTCTCTGCTATTATTCGCTCATAAAATCATGGAGAAAATTCATATGAATATTTTGTATTATTGATGGGGAATTAATTAATCAAATTTCATTCATAACCAATATTCATTTCTGCATTGCCGATGTAGTCTATTCGACTCAATAACAAATGGGATGTCCATACTACTGCAGTTCTCCTTAAAATTTATTCAGAAAAATGTATTTCCCCTCAGTATCAACAGAGAGGTATTCGGTTGAATTATTCAAAATTCAATTCGCCTAAACACATCTTATCCTAACTTTTTTCGCTTTGGTGTGCCAAATTTCAAAATTATTGTCATGATGACAGTTATCTATGCAGGCTTCGGTCCAATAAATTTGTTTTCAGAAATGCATTTATAGGGTGAACATTTTCAACTCAACAAGAAAATACAATTTTTCTGAATACGTGCCTGAAATTTTTTTTTCATCTACTCACGATCATGTGAATTCTTAGTGTTGAACACAGTTTTTAAGGCTACGAGATAGATCTTTCACTCCAGTAAACTATGGCTGACCAGTTGTAGGACATCCTGTCAAAATTATTGATATCTTTTTTTGTGTAATTTCTTAGAATCATTTTGTGAATTATAACACGTTCGTTACCAACATTAATTCAAGAGGTCCTTCTGTAGGCCCAATACATTTTTCACTTGTTTATACATTTCTGTATAGATTTAAGTGAATATAGTTATGGAATAAGTCAAATTCAAGTTTTTTTCTAAAAATTAAATCTATGAAAAAAAAAACGCATACGTGGCGTCCGAGGCTCTGCATATGAGTACCTATCTCATTCCCAGAGCCTAAGGACGCACAAGTGGCGTTGATATAGGTTTTTGCTGAAGTATTATAAATTTTGGGTTTGTACAGGGAAACTGAGGAAATTTTTCACAAAAAAGCAATTTATTTGAAAAATATAAAAATTTAAGAGAAAAAGATTATCAGAAAAACAAAAAATATTATTTCATGCTCACATGGTATTCCTCAAAACATTCAATACACAACCCTGGAGAATCTGATCATGTTCTACAGTAATACATTGTATCCTTCCTCTGTTTATTTTTGAAACATTGTCTGCATTTTTTTAGTATTGTTCTTCCTTTATCAGATGCCCCAAACTTCGCAACATTGTGTCGACCGGTAGTTTGATAGCAACGCATTATATTCACACTTGGCATAGACGCATATGTGGCGTCCTCGGCTCTGCGCATGAGTAGCTTGAGGACGCCACATATGCGTCCTTGGTAACGAACGTGTTAATTCTTAGATTTTTGTTGATCGAATTGACTTAATATATATTACACATTTGGGAGAATAACAATAATAAGTTTAACCATCGCCACATCGCTCAGTGTCCCCCCAAATAGGAACGTGTCATTCAGGGTAGATACGCACCGGTTTCATGGTTGTTACCAATCATCAGCGTAACTTAGCCACTGAATACAAACGAAGTATGGTTAGAGAAGACCACAAACTAGTGAACATAGAATAAGGTGACTGTAGCTAATTGCTAATTACTAGTTTCTCTCCTGGAGCTCCTTTAAATATGGTGACATAGTTGCTATTAGTAGCTAATAGTAACTAGTAGCTATTAGCAATTATCTGCAGTCACTTTTTTCGAAGGAGCTCCACGAAACTTAAACCCTATGGTGGCCAAGTACTGGAAAGAAGACCTTAACTGTGCCACCTAGAGAGATCCTTTCGAACGTGTGATGCAGAAACCCTGAGCGATAACACCTCTCACATAAATTCCGATGAAAATCTCGCAATATTTTTGACATGAGATTATGGTGATAAGACAATCAAAATTTGCAACTATATTGTCATCGTGAAGCGACAAAGTTGTCCCACATGTTCATATAGTTAAAATTTGATTGCAGGTTTGGACATTATCTCCCTTTGCAGTAACATTAGATTTCTTAGTTGAAGAATATGCTGGAAGTAAGGGTATCTACCCCCCGAGGAAGAGAAGAAGAAAGCATTCTGTATTTATAGCAACAATAGAAAAAGCTCTTGGATTAGTGAATAGTCTCATAGAAACAGGTCGACTGAATGAGATTGGACTTATAGTTGTGGATGAATTGCATTTATTGGGTGAACCTGGAAGAGGTCCAACATTGGAAGCGCTCCTAACAAAACTTGCTATTGTTGATGGTAATTATTATTCATGGTATATCGGAAATTGTAAAATCTGAGATTTATGGCATGTTTTGACTGCTCATCAAATGGTCCAGAAATTAATCGTGAACTTGATCATACAAATTTTGACTGTGCATTGGTAAAGTGAATAACTTCAGTAAAGGTAATCCAAAATCGGTTGTTCTTCCTGAGTCAACTGATACTGTGCCTAAATTGATTTTCTATCAGCTCAGCAGTTGTCAATATAATGTTACACTTTCAGACACTAAACAAGTTAGAAATCACTGTGGCCAGGAGCTTTGGCGCGCTTGATCAAACCAGAGAGTCCAAGGCCGCTCAGCTCCAGAAAAAAATTATAGTCCAAATATTTCCAAGAATATCAATTCGAATCCAAAAACAAACGTCCAAAAAAAAACTGGTTCACTACCTATAAATTTAAATTTTATAGAAAACGACCCGTAATTTTTTGTGCGCGTGTTCCGCAAGGAACAGCGTGCTTTGCCACAATATCTGTATCTTTCGAACTTTCTGCCGAAAATGTTATCAGATGATTGGGTTCGACTCACTGATGAATAATCCGATAATCCGAGGTCAAATCCAATTCTGTCCGTCCGGGCGGTCGGTCCGGCCGTTAGCACGATAACTCCCGACCGAAAAGAGTTAGAGGATTGAAATTTGCAGGGTAGTTTTGGAGCGTAAATATCTCGGACAAGTCCTTTAACGGGCGAAATCTACCAAGCGGTTTCGCAGTTATTTTTATTTAAAATATTTTTTATGAATATTTCCGTAACCGATCACTCGATCTATCTGAAATTTAACATCAAATTGAAGAATCATAACCTCTATACAGGGTGTTCCTAAATCAGTGTATCAACGGTCAATTGTAGATTTCTCATGCAAAAATAACATTTTTTTTCTCTTCCATTTTTTCCTCCGGGTCTTCGTTTCAGAGATACAGGGTGTGAAAAATTTATATTTTTTTCAGTTTTTTGCTAATATCCCAGGAACTGTTTGAATTACAGAATTGAGTTTTTGTACGCACATTTTCACTAATAATAGCTTTCTTGCACTTTACTCGGTTTTATTAGACGTGCCAGTGGCGGAGATATTGAATTAGCACAAAAGTTTTACCCCCGACTTTTACACCACTAGACAAATTTGCATTTGCACAGCAAATTCTGATGCGCCAATGTGTTTTACACATAAAAGGTACTCTTGGTTCATTGCTGTAAAGTGAACCGTTTTCGAGAAAACTGGCATTTTATGATCAAAAACAATTTGCTAACGCATTGTAAATTTCTTGTAATTCGAAGAATGATTTGTGATAATTAACAAGTCTATTAACTGCAACAAAATTTGATAACTAGGTTTTTAAGTTTAAATTGCAAAGTTATTTTTCATTATTTTTAGCGGCCATAAAAAAATATAAATTTCTACAGTTGACCGTTGATACACTTATTTAGGAACACCCTGTATGCGTGCGGAGTTTTGTATTGATCGGATGGCTATAGACTAGAAACAAACATTTCAAAAACTTGAAAATTTTGTTTTCACAATAACTCGAAAAATACTGATCCGATTGAAATGAAACTCGGTAGTTAGATGCAAAGTACCAACGCAAACACTTGTGAAAATTTTCGTGGGCATAGCATGAGTAGAACAAATTCAAAGAAATTGTTAACTAACGGGTCCGCCAAATAACTTTTTTTTTTGAAAATGCAATAAGAAAAAAGCTACTGAATATTTTCTCAAATTTCTTTTTTTATTTGAAAGTACAATCCTTCCGGTTAATAATGGAAAATAATTTCATTCAAATGGCTGCCTTGCTGGCCATGCAGTAGCCTACACGATCGGTCCAATTTTTAAGCACATTATCGATTGTGTGCAGCTGTATTTCACCAATGGCTTCACGAATATTGTCCTTTAAAGCGCCAATTGTCTCTGGCTTGTTGGCGTAACACTTATCTTTGACGGCACCCCACAAATAATAGTCCTACGGTGTCAAATCGCAGCTCCGAGGTGGCCAAACGACATCAGCTCTGCGGCTGATAATGCGATCTTCAAAAACAGGGCGACTCCTGAAACAATTGGACTTTGTATGGCGTCATACCAAGGTCTTTATGCAAAATTCGTCTCAATGATGTCTCCGAAATGTTCAATTCTTGAGAACGACGGTGAATTGATATTGATGGCGCTTTACGCACACTTTCTGCCACAGCAGCAATATTCTCGGGTGTATGCACTGTTTTTTGGCTTTTCACGCTTTGGTTTATCGATAAGGATGCCAGTTTCTTTAACTTTTTTCACAAGATAACGAACATACGGAGCTGACGGTGCTTCTCTTCTTCCAAAATCCGTACGCAATTTTCGCACACATTCTGCAACATTATCATGAATATATCAAAGTGATGTCGCAATATTTCCCAGCGTTGTTCAAGCGTATACACAACCATATTCGTTCAGCAGAAGGATAACACTAATTATCTGTCAAATCAGACATGAGCTAAGTGTTACCATTCACGAAATAAGACTAGTTGAAAAAAAAAACGTTAGATGGCGGACCCTTTATTAGCGGAATATTTTGCTTAAAATTCCGAAACCAAATATCGGATTGAATTGAATTTTGGCGCTTCGGTGCTCAATGATGACCTCTTGGGTGTGCAAAATTTCACTGAGAACATACCACTATGAACCCAAAAAATAATTTTATAATTTTGAACTTCCAAAGTGGGCTAATTATTTTAGTTGATTTCTTACTTGAAAATAAAATCTGGTAAGCAATCGACGTGTTTTATCTCATTACTGCGATATGTATGAGGACAACTGATTAAAATATGGACGGGTAACCACAGTGGCAATTTAATTAGTGGGTGAACGTTGTGTGGAATATTAAATTGGTTTTTAAAATTCTGAATGTTGAGCGACTGGGGGTGTAACTGGAAGGCCAAATTACCACCTCATGTCAATTCTGTGAGTGTGCAAGCTAGTTTCAAGAAAAAAGCGTAGTGTCCAAGGTGTAGTGTTCATAACATAATCCTTGGGGCCAATTTTGAAATTTATAGAAAAAGAATGACGCCTTAGGAAAGCTAACCAATAGTATAATTCAAGGATGAAAGAACTAGAAGAGACCAAAGTTCAGAGCAATCCACATAGTGTGATTTCATCAATGTTGAATAGCTACATACCGCGGTTCACTACGTAGAAACCGGTTTATCAAATTCCAGCCTTTCATCATCGTTGAATTGAAATTCATGCTGCCTCTTTCGGACATTTTTCGTCATTCGCATGAGCAGACGAGAAATTATTTAACTGCTGAAGTTTTCGTCTGAGAAGATTGGGGTTTTGAGGTGCAGGATGCTACTCCTCCATAGAATCCCCTTGGGAGGGTCCGTGGGTTGAAGCTGCGATATCTCCTGAACCACTGGTGTTGATGAATCAGAGTTTTGTGTGAAGTGTGTGATTTTGAGAGGAATTTCAGCCACGAGTAGATTACGCATGTGCAGAGGAGAAGTGGCCCTTTTCGGGTTGTATGGTTTATGCTAGGAGTGGCTTACGTCATGGTGGTCATGGATTCGGTGCTGAGTCGATATTGTGAGGTTTTAATAGGAAATGTATGCCAATTCTGTGCACGGACAAGTCAGATTCAGGAAATAGCGTTGTTTCCGAATTGAAATGTCTGTACCGTGTCTCTGAGGCCAATTTATAAATAACTATAGTCCGTTTAAGATATATTGACATCGAAGTAGGCCTTGAACGTGTGGTCGGTGCTTTATTTCTGGTGACAAAAAAGTTACTGTTCATCAACCAGAGAAATGAATTATTAATATAACCTTGAATCCTTGCATGTTTTCAATATTTCAATGCTATCTGCTTGTAATTAATTGAAGACCGTTATAAATGCATTCTTGAATCTTGATTTATTTTGGAAATTCAAATCCCCCATGTATTTTATCCTGAAATTTTGGAAGGATAATTTTCCAAGTTCAACTGCAGTAGACTGATGAAACAAAAATAAATATGAGGTTGAAACCCAGAAACCATTTGAACGAATTAGAAAAAGCATTATTTATAATAGAAAAGAACAAAAATTGGATAGTTTTTTGATGCAGGATGAAGAACCTTTTGACATAAAACTCATGTGCATCTCAATATGTATATCTTAGAATTTAGGTTCCTTGTCCAAAGCCATTGGAGAATCAATCAAGTTGTAGAAGCCAATAAGAAACTCACTTTTCATTTATTGAATCCATATTCGTTATTAAATAATTTCTTTAATATAATGTTATTATTATTACTTCGTATAAATCACTGAGAGGTTGGGTTGAATAATGAAACAGTATTTTGGAACAAGAGTTAATTTATCAGTGTTTAAGCAGACTTATTATTTCTGTCTTAATTAACTTTGAAAGTAATAGCATTGTGAAAGATCATAATCTTTATGCAATGATAATAGTTCAAGTGTTTATTTTTCCATAAAAAAATCAGAACCATATCAAATTTACAAAAACTTGATTGTACATTTGCAAGTCACTTTTAGAAGGAATATAAATCAACTTATTTAAATAACAACAGAGTATTCACAAAAATTGAAAAGTTCAGTCATCAGAGGAAAGACGGGGATAACTTGAAACTATACAAATAAGTCCTATCTTAAGGGGGGGGGATGTTGATTATTCAGAGTCAACAACCATAACTGTTATTATTTCCTCATCTGAGCTGAACTCTTCGAGGTCGTCATCAGAATCATCAGGACTTGTATTAATGATGAAAGGCGGTATGTCAGCCATATCATAATGTCCCATATATTTAGTCCAATCATCTCCTATTTCTTTTTCAATGTGTTCTATGTAAGCTTTCCATTTATCAGCTGTACACTCATGCAGTGCTTCCTTCCAAAGACGTTTCACTCGCTCTCGATCTCCTAACATTCCCTGAATCCTTCGATTGTAATACATTTTACAGAAACCCCAAGCCAATTCAATAGGGTTGTACTGACAATTGTATGGTGGCAATCTAAGGACTTCATGCCCAGCATTCTGTAAAACTTCATCAATGCGGTACTTCTTGAAATTCGGATTGTCAGAAAGTGGTTTTATAATACTCAGAAGTTTCGTTTTAGTGAAGCTTTCTTCGAATGGAATGTTATGTTCCTCTAGCCATTGTCGAATTACCTCTTTACGAGAAGCAGTTGTTGGTAATTTATCCACTTTTATGGAATGATATGGTGCATTATCCATGATAATGACACACTTTCTATCAATCAATTCCAGAGAAGGTATTAATTTATCAATAACCCATTTCTGAAATATTTCACCATTCATAGTTTTATGGTAATCTTTATCATTGATACCACTATCAAGAATCAGGTCACATCCAGGTAAGAAGCCATCAATTGTTCCTGCATTTAAAATAGTGTATCTTCTACCTTCACCCTTGAAGATATTTGGCACACCTTTTGGATCACTTTCAAGGGTCCACTGACGAATTTGGCTGCCATTTTGAAATATCCATGTTTCATCAAGATAAATGAATTTTACATTTTGTTTCGAGTACTCTAGGTATTTCCCACAAAATCGTATTCTGTCTATTATATTTTTCTGTTTATCAATCAGAATTTTTCTTCGATCAACTTTCTTGAATTTGTAACCAACTTTCTTTATAATATTATATAATGATGACTTTGATTGCTCGAAATCCAGGTACTTTTTGGCTAATTCAAAAATAACATCCAAACTGATGTACTCATTGCTTTTGATTTTAGTGAAAATGATATCATTTAATGTCTCTTTAAATGTATAGTCGTATATCACAGCAGTTCTTCCACAACTGCTGCCAGGTTTTAATGATGTGCCTTCTTCCTTTTTCCTAAGAATTCTTCGAACAGTACTTGAAGAAATCTGAAATATTAAGGCCAATGTAATAATCAGAATACACTTTTAGTGGTTGAATAACAGTTTACCTGGAACACTAGAGCAACGCGGTTGATGCTGGCGGTAATATCTGCAGAGTCCCTGAAGAATTCACAGTAACATCTATATACTGCTTCGCGTTCCCTTTTTGTTAGGCGAGAGGTATCGTTATCAATTCCAGACATTTTTAATAGCACAATGATGCGGAAATACTCAAACTCGGTACGATTAATTACAAACACACATGAAAAAACTATCCCAAATGGTTCTATTTTGGTTATATCCAGATTATCAAGAAATAAATAATAAATGACAGTTCATCAGTTCCTGGTAATTTTCAATGCGAACAACCTAAATTATGAGACTTCAAATATAACTAGATCGGTTGTTGCCAACTGAATTTCGATTTTCCATAGGCACCCTTGATGTCAATATATCTTAAACGGACTATATGTATATTCGGAAGATCTATTTTGAATTAGTTTCTTATTCGAAGAATAGGCGTAAGCAATTGCGTTCGCAATGGCGTTTCCATAACCGATTTTTTTTATATTTCGACCTACAGTAAAACTAATAGCCAGAATTGTCGAAGAAACTTGAAAAAATATAAAAAAAGGTCTGACGTGAAGCCAGTTCTTTTTGGTACGCGTGTTCACGAGGGCTGATTTGAATTGAATGATTAGTGTTTCAAGCTCTGAGGATAGAGCGACCCGGACATCTACTCAGAGGGTAGTGGACATGAGTGGACATCATTCACTTTCGGGTCAAAAATTAACAGGGCTGGCGTAAGGATAGAGTAACAAAGTCGACAAAGAACACAGCTAATGGATGTCCTTGGGAAAGACCCAGGAGGTCAGTATAATCATAATCATGTCTAATAGCAGGCGCACAAACGCAGATTGGCTTCACTATGAAAGAAAAAGGCTAAAAAAGCATTGACGTGGGATCAATCTGTTTTGGCGCGCGTGCAATAAACATAATCCTAGGTCTTCCCCAAGGAGATCCCTTAGAATCTCCTAGGAGCAATTTTGCGAGAGCCTTCAAAACCTAACTTTACTGCCCAGTTCTGAATTTGAAAACTATCGGATCTATATTGTTGGAGATCCGAGCAGCCTTGTGTCAGAATCGGGGTATTTACTTAAGAAATAGCGATACACATTCATAGAATACAAGAAAAAAAGAAAATTATCATGTACCTTTCAAACATCTAGAAATATCCAAAAGATCTCCTAATACTTTTGGTGTCCGTTTATACAACTTGCTTCCACGAGAGTTGAAAAATATGACGTCTCGGAAATTCAAATGTAACTTAAAGAAGTTCCTAATAGATCTATGTCCTTACACCATACAAGAATTTATTGATTCTGGCTAAAATTTTGTTTGTGAATTGTCCTCCTATATAGGCTTTTTTATTTTTATACACCAGTTCTGTACATACTATTTATATTTTAGAAATGTATTTTTTGACCTGTCCTATAACTTGTATGTTCCAAAAGATTAATAAAATGATTGATTGATAGTTCAGTAGCTGGATGGGTGACCGTTGCCACGATTATTTTCGAACGGAAAGAGATAGTGAGTTGCAGAGTAGGTTGCGCATCCGAATGGGACAGTTAAGTTTGTTGTTGGGCATAATCGGCCCCACGGTTTCGGAGTTTTACCCAGCTGGAATATTATTTTCTCGATAACTCAAAATTACAGATCCGATAGAATTGTATCTTGGTAACTAACAGAATACCGACAAAAAGACGTATGTAAAATTTTGTAATGATCGTACACAAGAAAATTTTTAAAAAATTATGAAAAAACCCGAATGCGACATATGACTTCGTTAATAAGCTTAATCGCCCAAGTGGTTTTGTAGTTATACACATTCGAAATTTTGTTGTTATTTCCACTATAACTCAAAATATACAAATCCGATCCAATTAATACTCTGTAATTACTTGTTGAAAGCCGACGCGTAAATTTTCGCGGAATTTCGTGCATATCGTTTCCTGAAATTACTTGAGACGAAGTTATTTCGCATATATTATTAGATATTTAACGAATTTCAATTCCTTTAGAATACATAAATGTCAGAAATAAAAGTATATTAGAACGGGAAGTCAACATTTTTCCACCTGAAATAAAGTGATGGATGTATTATAATTTTCAGTGTATGCAAAAGTGTATTGATCTGCATGGAGAATATATTCAAAAACGTTAAAGCCATGTACTATAATCATTTTTCGTTTATGTTTGCTATTCTTGAAAACTAAAAGGAAATCCTTGTATGACCCTATAACCCAACACCTTCTTTGAAACCTGTTGTCATTTATTTGTATATTTTTATTGGTATATATCGCTAACAAATGGATTAAATAAAATTTTCTTGAATGTTTCATATTTCAGCCAAAGTACAAATTGTTGGAATGAGTGCTACCATTGGAAACCTAAGTGACATATGTACATTTTTGAAGGCTGAAGCATATACAAAAAATTTCAGACCAGTGGAATTAACAGAATACGTGAAATGTGACTCTGAAATTGCTAAAATCGATTTAAAGGCTAATGAAGATGAATTGCTATGTTTTCAAAGGACAGTAGATTTCAAAGTAAGATGAAGATTGGTATTTCGGTTAAAAAGAAAAAAACTATTTTTCAGTGCAATTAAAAAGAAAATATTCAAACATGTTCACTATTGTTCACAACTGATCATATTTGCTAATTTCAAGACTTATTTTAAGTATGCTCCAGCAATCAAAGCTCTAGATCCTGACCAACTAGGTGGATTAGTTATGGAAGTGATACCAAAAGGTTCCTGTCTTATATTCTGTGCTTCTAAAAAGAACTGTGAAAATGTTGCAAAACTTTTATCCAGGATATTATTCAAGTAAGAAGTGAATTATTACAAATTATTTCAAAAAATTACAATATATCATGGATGAATGAGAAATATTCAAGGATAGAACCTCACAGATTTGAAATACATACAGAAGATATCACCGAAATTTCGAGAGCAAGTATGGACACGTCTTTCGTACTAATCAGTCCATCATCGGCTACCTGTAGCTCAGACTTTCGACTGAACTAGGCTCCTTATCTGCCTTCATATGTACTCTTGCAGTGCTTGAAGTAAGATGTCTATAAACTGGAGTATAAGCAGATTTCATTTTGTTTTTCCATTTTCCGGAAAATTGGTACAAATTCATTTTCCTACCTGTAAGTAGCGCTATTAAGTAATTACAAAGGATGTTCCACATACGGTTACAGTTTTACTTTATAGGTACGAGGTTATCATAGCAGATTGCTCATTCATTCTTGATATTTGAGTAGGTTTCAGCCAACAAATGAATTATTTCAATATAATTACATTATATATTTCAAGGTCTCTAAAAAATCATAAAATCAATGAAAAAGAACTTCTACTTAAGGAGCTCAAAGATGAAACAGGAAGTTTATGTGAGACTCTGAAATTTTCGATCCCATATGGTGTTGCATATCATCACTCAGGTAATAATTGAATTCTAATATTTAATTGAATCGGTCTTTACTTGATGGAAATCCATTTTAATAATTCAGTAGTGCCTCAATACTTCATACTCCACCTATTCCGAACGCTTCTATAATCCCGACCCACCCTAGTCTGTCGGGATCGATGGATATGCCCGTTATACTGAGCTTCTCCAAGGCTCTCTCTCCAGCCCTAAATTGGAAAGCTCCTTGATTCCTGATTTCATGATGAGCTACCATTTTCAACAGCGAGTCTTCACTTCTCAATATCCTTATTGTCATTTCCAATGTTTGTTGATAGTGTATTCCAAACATGTGAGTGGGATTAGAGCCGTTCGAATCTATGCAGGTAATACTCATAAGGGAGTAAGGTTCAAGGTCGATAAGTAACTTCTTTACTTCCTTTTTGAATGTGCCAATGCTTTTCAAAGTTTTTATATCATTTAGCAATTTATTGAAAAACTTTATTGAGGCATATGATGGATGCTTTTCTGATAACACTAATTTGTGTACTAGAAAATTTAAATTTACATTGCGTGTAGAATATATCTGATTGGATCTGTGCTCATACAGGTCTGTATTCTTGAACAAAAGTAGAACACATTCATATATGTATAATGTGTAAATTGTCATTATGTTGTTTGTTTTGAAAACACCTCTATAGGTTTCACAGAATTTCAATTTGAACATAGCTCTAATCACTCTCTTTTGAATGCAAAATAAGTCACCAATGTAGCTTTGGGACCCCCAGAAAATTATTCCAAATTTAGCACAGGATTCAAAATTTGCATAGTATACAATATTTAAGGATTTTTCGTTAAGATATTTGATTATGACTGATGCTATAGCAGATCTGGTTCAATTTTGCTCCTAAGTTTATGATGTGGACATTCCTTTTTAAATATTCCTCTATAAAAACCCCCAAAAATTTGGTGTTATTCTGGATTTTGATTTCACTGTTGAGTAGATATATGTTTTCTGGTGTTTCAATTCTCTGTTGTTGGGTTCTAAATAAAATAGCTTTGGTTTTCTCCACATTTAGTATTAAATTATATTCTCTATTTCAGTATCGTAATGAGTCCATCCAGCACTGAAAACAGTGCTGGAATGAACTCATTCCCGCATTGTTTTTAGTTATATTTTTCGTTTTGTGGTAGTCAGCACTGACATTCGATCCTATCAAATTTCAACACACGTCAATTGACAATACAATATAATCTGGATATAGTGAAATAATTGTTGTGGAAAAGCTTTATTTTCATTAAAAAATATGGTACTAGAGATTTCCTTCTTGCTAATTTTGAATCATTCATGCTATTAGGAAACTGTTTTAAATCTGATATCCATGCCCTACGTACGTTTCAAATTCAAATTCCGTAATCTATCAACTTTTGTAACAGTCACACCAACTAGCAAGATACAATACAAAAGACACTAGGATGTATAATCCGAATTTTTCATTAAATTTCAACAGTATTTTGCAAAACTTGTCTGAAATAGAGAAAATATCGTCTAATACTCGTTGCAGAAGGCAATTCCAACACTCATGCGTTCGAAAACTCGCTCCTTCGTCGCTCGTTTTCGAATTTCGCATTCGTGTTTTAATAGGAGCCCATTCTGCAACTTGTTTTAGAATATACTATTCTCTATTTCAGTATCGTAAGGAGTTCATTCGTGCACTAAAAACAGTGCTGGAATGAGTTCATTCCAGCACTGTTGTTTCTAGTTATATTTTTCGTTTTGTGGTATTCAGCACTGACATTCGATCCTATAAAATTTCAACACACGTCAATTATTGTCAATATAAGATAATCTGGATAAGGGGAAATAATTGTTGAGAGGATAGGTTTTTTTTCATAAAAAAATAAGGTACTAGAGATTTCTTTCTTGCTAATTTTGAATCATTCATGATATTAGGAAACTGTTAAATCTGATCTCCATGCTCTACGTACAATTCAAATTCCGTGAGCTGTCAACTTTCGTAACAGTCACACCAACTGCAAAGATACAATACCAAAGTCACTAGGATGTATAATCCTTATTTTTCATTAAATTTCAACCGTATTTTCCAAAACTTGCCTGAAATAGAGAAAATATCGCCTAATACTTGTTGCAGAAGGAAATTCCAACACTCATGCGTACGAAAACTCGCTCCTTCGTCGCTCGTTTTCGAATTTCGTATTCGTGTCTGAATATCAGCCCATTCTGCAACTTGTTTTAGAATATACTATTTTGTAAACCGATTTTAGATATTTCCTATGATGTTCTGACTTTTTTGTATTAATTCCGGATAGTCTGAATTTGAGACCAGCAAGTTAGTATCATCTACGTAGTTGGTTAGATGTGCTGAGGCATCAAAGTCATTTAGGATTTCCAACATAATATATCATTCATAAAGATTCAAAGTAGTGGCCCTGTTATGCTCCCTTGAGGGCTCCTATCTTGATACTTTGTATGTTAGACTTAGTTGCCTGTCCATCTTTCACAATTTTGACTTTCTGTTGCTGATGTGCTAGATAGGATTTAAACCACTTCAAGAAATTTCCTCTTACGCCATATTTTTCGAGTTTTGTGAGTAGGTAGTCATGACTCTGGCAGTCATATGCCTTGGATAGGTCCAAAAAGATACCCAGCACAATCTCATTATTTTCGAGTGAATAGTGAGTATTGCAAACCCCTCCCTCCCTCCGTTCGTGGAAGGTATATTCTTTGTGTCGAGCAGTTGCGATGCAGACTACGATTCATGTTCATCACTTTACACATGGATCCGTCGAGCTCGAGAATTTAATTCACTGTGCAGTTAAGTACCCCAAAAGAGTAGATGACTATCGGGAGTGCCAAACTGTTCGTAGCAGACACTTTATTTTTCCCGGACAGCTGTGATTTCCATATATCTCGAAGCTTCTTTTTGTAGCTAGCTGTTAAGGCATCCTTGATTTGTGTTGTCTCCAGTGCGCCTCTTCGTTTAATTCCAAGAAATCTGTACGTTTCTTCCTCTTCGAGGTGCCGAATGATTATACCTCCTTCTTGGTCTATGTATTCTCCTGTTTCTTCAGTTCTTCCTTTACTTAAGTGAAACACAGCACATTTGTCCAATCCGAATGACAGTCCTATTGCTGAGGTGTATTCGGCAATGGTATTAATCAAGTAGTTGTTGTAATGCTGACTTGGAAGGAGCGTACAGCTTTAAGTCGTCCATGTACATTAGATATGTTCTCTTCTGCCTGGTGGCCCCGTTCTCTTCTGCCGGGTGGCCCGGCCTTGTGCCCTAATCTGCTCTCCCTCAACTCAGCTGTTGATGGTTGGAGTGTTATGCAGAGCAATCATGGGCTTATTATGGCCCTTATATTATTATATTATATTATATTATTATTATTATACTGATATATTATATTATTATTATTATACTGATTCGACCTTCCGATCGGACGACAAACTTAGTTTTCCATTGCGCCCTAATGTTTTCTATCACATGGACGATGCTAGGGTGGATTTTGAGCATCTCTAGCAGCCGTAATATCAAGCTATGTGCCGATGTGTCAAATTATTTCGCATAATCCAACCATGATGTATGTATCGATACGATCTTTTTGCGCGTATGTTCTGGGGAACATCGCGTTATAGTTTTGCCCAAATGTCTGTAACTTTCGAATTTTTTGAAAAAAATGGTCTCAAACGATTAAGTTCGACTCCCCAATGAAGAATTCGAGGTCAAATTTGATTCTGTCCGTCCGGCCGTCCGGCCGGCCGGCCGGCCGTTGCCACGATAACTTGAGAACGAAAGGAGCTAGTGACTTGAAATTTTCAGGGTAGGTGGCGCATCCCAATAGGACGGACAAGTTCGTTAATGGGCATAATCGGCCCAGTGGTTTCCGAGTAATAATTTTGTTTTCAACCAATATGAATCCGATCGAATTGAAACTTGGTGGGTAGTTGTAGAATATGAATCTAAGCACGTTTTTGAAATTTTGTGCGAATCGTATGGCTAGAAAATTTTAAAAAAATTATAAAAAAATATTTTTGTCGTCATGATAACTTGAGAACCGAATGAGATAGCGGCTTGAAGTTTTCAGGTTAGGATGTGCACCAGAACGCGACATTTCAGTTCGTTTATGAGCATAATCGGCCAAACAGTTTTGGAGTTATAGCCATCTGAAATTTTCTGAAATTTGGTGGTTTTTTGTTCCTCATTAACTCAAAAACTAATGAACCGATTGAATTCAAACATGGTCATTAGTTGTAGAATGGCAACGCGGAAATGTTTGCAAAATTTTGTGGGGATAGCATTTGTAGAAAATTTATAATAAATCATTGAAAATAAAAAAAAAAAATTCTATATATCAGTAACTATTCGTTTGAAATTGCTGAAATTTTACAAGAGCCTTCATAACCTAACTCTACTACCAAGTTTCAAGTTTCAATACGATCGGTTAAATATTGTTGGAGATTCGAGCATTCTTGTGTGAATTCAGTAGATGGGTGACCGTTGCCTCGATAACTTTCGAACCAAAGGAGATAGGGACTTGCAATTTTCAGGGTAGGTTACGTATCCAAAAGGGAGAGTTGAGTTCGTTTTTGGGCATAATCGGTCAAACGGTTTCCGAGTTATACCCACCTGGAATATTATTTCCTTGGTAACTCAAAAAATAAATATTCGATCGAATTGAAGCTTGGTAAGTAGTAGTAGAAAATCAACATAAAGACGTGTTTAAAATTTTGTAAGAACCGTACCCCTAGAAAATTTGAAAAAAATGACGAAAAAAAAAAAATTTAAGAACCGTACCCCTAGAAAATTTCAAAAAAATTACGAAATAAAATTGGTTCAAGCACTGACGTGAAGTCAGAAGCTTTTGCGCGTAATTTACCATGGTAAATTCGATTAAGGGTGTCCAATACAGAAGAATGGACAATAGAACATACGCGCAAAAGCTTCTGACTTCACGTCAGTGCTTGAACCAATTTTTTTGTTCTATTACCCTAATCCTAAGGTTATTATCAATTGTTTTAATATACCTGATGACGTCCTTAGGAGCCTTGGCTACCACATCGTGAGGTTTTAGAACTGGCTCATCCATATGTAAAATTCTTGGGCTGGCCAGCTTTGGGCATTTGCAAACTATGTGTTCTGCAGTTCCCTTTTCCGATGCACAGAGCTTGCATGTTTCGTCTGATGACTTGCCCATGCAGTAAAATAATTGTACCGCATGGGCAAGTCAGCAGACGAAACATGCAAGCTATAGCATTACCCAAAGCTCAGCTCATGGCAGCTGCAGAAGATTCCTAGTATAGGATGGTGAGAAATCTACGAAGCTTTTTGACTGCGCAAGTCCTGGAGTATTTCTGCGAAAAATTTTGTTTTCCTTGTTGGGCGCATGTTCTAGGGGAACATCGTCCTATCATTTCGTCCAAATGTCTGTAATTTTCGAATTTCGAGCTGAAAATTGGCTAATAGACTAATTCGGACTCCCTGATCACGAATCCGGTGTCAGATTTTTGGGTATTTCTATTAATTTTTTCGAAAAAAAAATTTTTTTTTCGTGAACTATTCATCAGATTGCAACAAAAACTTGTACTAACGTCAATTATAGTATTTTGCAACATTGTGCAAAATTTTGGCTCTATACGATTTCAATTTCTGGAGATATAAGACAAAATGTGTCAAATTTCCTGGGTCTCTCTCGGTATTTTCATCGATTATTCTATGAACTCTTTGAATTCCACCGAAAACAAATTCAAAGACATAAACATAAAGAATCAAGTCATAGTTTAGACGTCGAAAGAAGGACGATGTTGATCGACTTGAAAAGGTACCTATTTCAAGAAATGCAATAATGAAATGCTTAATTTATGGATATAATATTATCTAAGTATTGTTGGGATCGGGCAGTTGGAAAATTTTTTAATAAAAAAATTTGTACCGACGTTAAATCAAGCATTCTACACGAGTGTGCAAAATTTCAGTTCGATACGATCTCAATTCCAGAAGATATTGCTTAAAATTCACATTCCAGCGTGTTTTGACGTTCTATGGTCACAGAAAATCGTCACAAAATTCTATTTACCTCATTTGACGGCTGTTTGTCAAATCAATTAATTCCAATAATTGATGTCAGATTTCCTACATACCAAGTTCAAACACATTTTATTATATGGAAAACACTTATTATGATCACGTTCTACAGGAATTGATACTAAATAGAAGCTAGATGAAGATTATTGTAATGGAAAATTTGTGTTCCAGAATAATATTAAGGTATTCAACATGATACTGCTTTTTTTCTTTACTGGTCAGTACGGGCCACAAGGAAGATGAACATGCGCCCAATAGCTCCTGTCCACAGGGCTTGAACCAATTTTGTAATTCTTGAAATAATCCATCAGTATTATTCATAAGACACATCATCATTTTTTAGCCCGCTTGTGCCCCTGAACGCCTATCACTTTGCAAAATGTTTGTAATTTTCGAATTTTTGCTCGAAAATGGTCTTACACGTTTAGTATCGACTCACTGGATGAAGGTCAAAAAATTCTGTCAGGTCGTCCATCCGTTGGTACGATAACTGTAGAAAGAAATGAGTTAGAGAGTTGAAATGTGAAAATTGCTCCTTCGGGCATTTTTCATTCTGCGCATGATCAGACGAAAAGTATGTGAGTGTTAGTTTCTGGGAAATAGCGTCCTTTCCGAGTTGGAGTGTCCGTACCGTGGTTCTAGGGCCAATTTTCAAATTCAGTCGTTCCTGCCCCCTCCGGGCATTTTTCATTCTGCGCGTGAGCAGACGTTTTGTTCGTAGTTTTTGGGTGCAGCCAGCATTCTAGAGAGCACTTTAAACTGCGTATGTACATAAGTTAGTTGGCTGTTTATGATGTTGTTCGTACTAAAATGCAATTTCGTGGAGTGGTCATGGGTTTCTTATGCTGTGCATATGAATAACTACATATATTTGGAAGACCTATATTGAATTACATTGTGATTCGAAGAATAGACGTAAGCAACTTCGTTCCTGACGGGGATCTCCTGACCGCAATTTGGCGTAGACCAGACTGTAGTAATGAACACAATTCTCAAAAAGCTGCATAAACAACTTTAAATATAAAATAACACCAACGTGAAGTCAGTACTCTTTGGGGCGGTTGTTCACGTTGACTAATTTGAATTGAAGGATGAGTGGTTTGAGCTCAGTAGATAGAGCGAACCGGAGATCTAGTCAGACAGTAGTGGCCAGCCACCATTCACTGTTGGGTCAAATATTAACAGTGCTGTGTGCAAGTATACAGTCTGGCGCAAGTATACAATTCCAAAGTCTACGCAGAACACAACTGACTCGCACAAGCGAGCTCTCCTTGTGGAAAACCTAGGAATTGGTATAATCATAATCATGTCATTAGCAAGCGTGCCAATGCAGATTGACTTCACTATGAAAGAAGTCAAAAGGCACTGACGTGAGGTCAATCTGCTTAGACATGTTGGGACGTTTAATAGACCCGACGATCTGAATCACAATAAAAGTATCATCCACTTTGCAGCAGCAAATACTGATTTATTCTAGTTGTCATGGCACCGTGTCGTTAACTGGGTATCCCATTACACGCTCAAGCTCTCGATAGCTTATGAGGGGTCTCCTTGGGGAAGACCAAGGAGGATCAGTATAATAATATACACAAATATATATAATATATACGAGTAAATCGACAAATTAAATGTGATTCTAGCGCTTCCGTGAGCCAGAGGTATCGTTTCTGTCTAGGCTTCAATTACATATTTATAGTGTTAGTGTATAGCTAAATTCGAATTATCTGTCTTAAAATGTTTCTAGTTTACGACCCAGTTCGTGTTTGTTGGAAAAACTTTATTCAAGATGGCGCAGAAACGAAAAAAAAAGGCTTTTTGCTATTTCAGTATTATAATGAGTTCATTACAGCACTAAAAACAGTGCTGTGATAAACTCATTCCCGCATTGTTTCTAGTTACATTTTTCGTTTTATGAAAGTCAGCACTGACATTTGATCCTGTCAAATTTCAACAGGCCTCAATTGTCAATATAATATATTCTGGATATAGTGAAATAATAATAATTGTTGAGAGGAAAACTTTTATTTTCACGAAAAAATAAGGTACTAGAAATTTTCTAATTTTGAATAATTCATGCTATTACGAAACTGTTTTATATCTGATCTCCATGCCCTAGGTACGATTCAAATTCAAATTCCGTAATCTGTCAACTTTCGTAACAGTCACACCAACTGCCAAGGTACAATACAAAAGTTACTAGTATGTATAATCCCATTTTTTCATTAAATTTCAACAGTATTTTATAAAACTTGCTTGGAATAGAGAAAATATCACTAGGACGTTAATAAAGTGGCCAAATTTGGAGAAGATTTGAAATGTAATTCACCCCTTCGTAGGCACGAGGCGCCATTTATACAAACCACAACAAACTTTTTTTATTTTTTTCTGGGGAATATTTCGAAAGTATCAAGTGTGGCATAAAACCTACTACAGGCCTCATCCAAGTGATCCACCCCTGCCAATATCGATTTCAAGTCATTCTTAGTATAATATCATAAGTTGGCAAAATATGACATCATGATATGTGGACAAGTAGTGAGTAAAATGATGACTTATACACAAAATGTTCCTGCTTTTACCCAGAAGTTTATGATTTTTGTAGTTAAAATGCACAAGTCTTCGAATTCCATACATACATATAATAATTTGGTCACATTGCCGCCGCCACTTTATCATAACTCGTGAACATAGAACCGTATAATGTGTAAAAAATGTTGTACTAAGTTTTATGAATTAGCCTATGTTACTTTGGGAAAATAGCTCCGGATACTATATGGCGTGAGATATTATACTTACCCTTCCATCTTGATTTGTAATATCCTCCATATTCTAAGCCCTTTAAACTCAACAAACTACAAATAGGTAATGAGGCATGGATATTTTACCTGCCGATAGTGCCGATGTAACCCCGGCACAGGTTGACAGGTACCAAGAATATCTTCAACACTGTTGGCATTACAATAAAAGCCATTAGATCCAAAATGGAATGGAGATCCCGTTTAAATTCTGATGGAAAGAAAAAAAAATTTATTATGACTATCCTGTACAGGTTTAACAACTGAGGAAAGGCGTCTAATCGAAGATGGCTTCAGAGCAGGAACTATATCTGTGATATGCTGCACTTCAACATTAGCAGCTGGTGTAAACTTACCAGCAAAAAGGGTAATTATGAGAAAACATTGAAAATTGAAATATAGTAAAACAGTATCTGTCAAGGTTATTCTAAGGTCTCCATACATTGGAAGAGATTTTATGAACATGTCCCGCTATAAACAAATGATTGGTAGAGCTGGCAGAGCAGGATTAGGGGAGAAAGGAGACAGTATATTGATATGCACCAACAGAGATCTTCCTAAAGTTATTACTTTGCTGAAATCGCCTATGGATAAATCAATGTCTTCAATACATGAAAAGGAAGGTAAAGGTCTAAGGTGAGTGTTACCAGATTTACGATTGGATCAAATTTTCTTTCATGTATTCAAGATGTTATATGTATTTACAATAATTATTGTTTGTCTTCATTGCAGACATTTACTACTGAGTTGTATAGCTCTAGGCATTGCGAATACAAGGTCAGAACTTCAAGGTGTAACGAAGGAAACACTATGGGCAGTACAGAATAAAAACGAAGTGGAGCAAAAGAAAATTACAGATAAAATAATTAAGGATCTTTTCAATATGGGAGCTTTGCAAACAACTGATCCGAAACTAAATATTGAAAGAGTAGCTTCAAACGTATCTCTAAAACTTGAAACTACCGTAAGTATTCAATCATTAGGTGGATGGATCAGCCATTTTGTAATTTTAGTTACAAAAGGACCACTGTAACAAATATCATTAGGTTTGTTCCACTTCGCTGTAAGGACGGTTCTAGAAGCGTCTCTACTGCGAAGTCGTGCAAACCTAATTGTCTGACAAAACGTCCATTTTCATCCAGAAAAAACTCACCCTTTTTCTTACGCCAAGCAATCCGCTATCGCATATTCCACCAGGGATGCCACAGCTACCGAAATATCGGTAGATCTACCGAATTTTGAAACTTTCTACCGATCTACCGATTAAGATTGAATTTCTACCGAATTTTCCTTAAGCTATGAACTACCTCATATTTTTCAATATGAATTGACTTTTATATTTGATTCCTGGGATAAAAGTTTAATAATACTTGGATTTCTATTTTTCAAGGTGTCACGGACGAATCTGTGGCTAAGAACCAATAAGCAACGCTGCTATTACTCCCTTCGGGGATAGATGGCACTAGTAGTAAATACTTCATGTTTTCTTCATGCATTGAAATTCTTACTATTATTTATTGTTTTGTGTATAGATATTTACATACATAGCACTTTGTTCTCATAATATTGATATAAAACCGCTCGATTCGGCGCAAACGGACCAAATAAATGAAGTTTTTTCAAATCTACCGAAATTTTACGGAATCTACCGAAATTATTCGATCCTTCTACCGAAACTTCGCTCAAAGTCTGTGGCATCACTGTATTCCACTAACCAAAACAACGCATATTCCACTAACCAAAACAACAAAATAAACGATCCCACAAATACTAATTAGTTTTTCACCCTGACTTTGATTAAATTGATTCAAATCCATCGATTAGAGTGATTAGACGATATACTATATTTCAATGTTAATCCTTACAAGTAAACGGTGGTCCAACAGACAGATCAACAGAAAGAATAATATGTAATAATTCGTACAGAAGACCCGAAATCTGTCATTTGGTAGATAAACAAGAACCGCTGTATTATCGACGATACTCATACGAGATTCACAGCAGAAGCTTCCCGTCCATAGAAGGCGTCACCAGTATCGAAACTCGTCAAACTCTACACAAAATAAAAAAGTGCAGCAAGTTGTGCACAATTTTCACCATAATTTTTTGGAGGAACGATGTGAAACTCGAATTTTTACTGTTAGGATAAAACGAAAGTGCCAATACTTTCGCATCAGCGATTTAATTCTATATCATTTTAGCAGTAAGAATTGAGAAGCGACTTGCCCGATCAATTTCGTTCGATAAAAATTGTTTATATCAATATTTAATATTAAAATAGAAAAGTCAACAATACTATTTGAACAAAAATTCAACCACAATGGAAATGCTCTACTTCATTCAAGTAACGGAATAATTAGGGGTTTTCCCGTTCTAACTGAACAAATAACCTTTTCCTTGAATACTGATGTAATATTTTATATATGACAGATCAATAGTGAAGAGAATTTAGAAAGCCAAGAAGTCAACAAAGGCAAAAAGAAACATCTACTCATACAGAAAAACACAAAACTAATTATTAGTAAGATGGGACTAGCAGCAATAAAAGGTATGTATATCATATGGATATTACATCAAATACTATTTATTTGAGTTAAATTTAATTATGGTGTATATAAATGTAAAACAAATACAAATTCTCTATTTCATAGGTGGCCTTGAGTTGTCAAAAGCACATGTCTTATACGAAGATTTAGTCCAGGCACAATATAGTCTGGTATTATTAGATGTACTTCATTTGCTTTATTTAGTGACCCCATACGATCTAACTGACCAAATAAGGCCAGATATGAATTCTTATTTCACAATGGTAAGTTTGACTCAAATACCAAATATGGTGGCTGTATCAAATGCAGATCTTATATAATTCCAACAACTTAAATTCTCCAGTCATGTTCGGAATAATGGATTTTCACGATGCTTGTATTGTAATGGCAAGTGATTTCGATTGGTTTTTCTCCTGTCAGCTGAAAAAATGAGTAATCCATATCACACCATTTGCAAAATCACTAAAAACTCCATTAGTGAGAATGAATTATCACTCAAATGTGCAAATAGTAGCACAACTGAATATAAATTTTGGCAACTGTGAATATTTTCCAAAAGTCGTCGGTGAATGCTTTTAATACAAAGTTGCCATTTCACATAGGTCATTTTTCGGAGAATAGGTTATATCAATATGAATGAATATTAAGTTTAGTTTGAGAAACGTGAACAGTAAAAACAGGCGTCCAAAAAACGAATAGTTTCATCTCACATACATTCGCTGTTGGTTCGAAAATGAACAGTGCTGTGTTTGCGGTGAAATTCGAGTATCGGAATCACTGTGGTCTATCATTAAAGGATACTTTGGTAGGTATATTCATTATTAGATGGTTCCTTTCAATGTTTTAAATATCGAACCATTTTCCAATCTTTGTAAATTGTGAAACTGGTTCCTGAATTCTATTACCAAGTTTTATCATATATAACATCATTTTCAAACTGGTTTGTCTGTCAACCTGTCATGTCAGACAATAACATGAACTCGAACATGAGAGATATGAAAAAGAATGACATCACAGAACACTGAGAATAATGATCTAGGCGTATGTTTGCATACGCATAGATCATGGCTATTTATATTCTTTCAAACATCGAAAACTGTTGACAATTTGTTTGGTTTAATGTAAAACCAGTGGACCAGTTCACCCCGATCTTTGGAATATTTCTTAATTTCGGCAATATCTTCACCAATATAGATCCGATCGAGCTCAAATCTAGAACTTTACTGTATAATAAGGTTTTGAAGGCTCTCGTAGAATTTCAACGATATCTGACGGATAGTTTCTGAGATACAGAATTTATTTAAATATTTTTTTTAAATTTTTGCACAAGTCTTCGTGTCGGTATTTTTCAACTGATTACATTGCTTTGATTCGATCAGATTAGTATTTTTCGAGTTATTGGGAAGACAAAATGGCTATAATTCTGAAACCACTCGATGGATTTTGCCCCTAAACGAACTTAGCCGGTGCATTTGGACTCCAAACCTACCCTGAAAATGTCAACTGTCTAACTCATTGCGTTTGATCGCAATCGTACTGATCGGCCGGACAGAATCAATTCTAACCTCGGATTCTTGATTAGTGTGTCGAAACTAATCGTTTAAGACTATCCTCGGCCAAGTATTCGAAGATTACAGACATTTGAACGAATTGATAAGCACTATGTTCATAGAACATAGAATGATTAGGTAAAATAGAAAATGGGAGATTTTACAAAGGCTTGGCAACTGCGGTGTATGCTTCAGGTAGTCGTATATCTATCTATCTGCTTAATTTCGGTATTGTCAAACTACAACCAATCGTATTTCAAGTCGGCATTGACGTCACGTCATCCTCACATAGTATAAAACAAATTCGCTTCCCGCTGTCTGTCTGTCCCTATGTATGCTTAGATCTTTAAAACTAAGTAAAGGATTTTGATGCGGTTTTTTTTAATAGATAGAGTGATTCAATAGGAAGGTTGATATGCATAATACATGCATAATGTGTTAGAGAAACACTGATAATTTTAGAGGTTTCTAATGTGATGTCGTAAATAAACACATTTTTTTGTGCTTACATTGCAAACGCTGGCTGAACCCTACGAGATAGATCAAAATATTGTGGTACGGTGTGTGTGTGGTACACCTTAAACAGGTCTACAAAAAAGTCCGCGATGGTATATGTCTATCTCTAAAGGATAACCCACAATAACCATTTTTTATCCTTTACATTTTACGAGAAATGATGGCTTGATTACGAAGCGATTTAAAGCAATACAGCATTGATCCTTATCCAATTAAGTACCTTAAATGCATTGTGCATTTAATATTGATCACTATGGCCCTTACAGCATGTAATTTAAATGAATATTCTCGAAGATATTGCAGATTTAAAATGCAGGGACATAGCGGTTGCCGTGATACCGACCGGGGGGCTGGCACAGCTAGGATAGGGATAGAAATCGAATACATAGAGCCAGAGAATCATCTGTAGAGCGTGAGGCTCGCCTCAGCCAGGATAGATGTATTGATTCCCCGTATTTCTCTGACACCTTATCTCACTCTCTGTTCAGATGCTGCTTGCATTTTGTTTCTCGTTCATTAGAACTGGTATTGTAATGTCCACATCAAACTTTGTAGTTCTGAAGTATTTGCGTATTCTTTGGGGTACTTCATCGAATTTTTAACTTGTTCAATTGCTAATTACTTCGATCTGCCTAGACTTTAACGATCTGATTTCCAGGGTGTTTGGTTATGTCACTGCAACTAGCGGAGTGATGTTAGTTTGCAATTGATAGTTGGTGTCTGCATCTTGAGTTGAAAATAGTCTATATCTGTGTTGGTGCATTGTATAATACTAAATAAGCATGTTATCGTAGAACTTGCATAAGTATTTAACATTTAAAACAGCTATCATTAAAGAAAGTGGTAGAAATTTCAGCAATCACGTTATCTATCAGCTAATCAATTATAATTCTCTAAACCTATTTACGTGCTAGTTAGCTCAGGGTGTTAGAACAGGATAGGGAAGAAAGATAAAAATAAATCGTGCTACGCCGAAGGTAGACTAGGGACACAGTAACAAATCCTACATAGAACACAACTGATTCTACTAACTCGCCCAAAGTCGTAGAAGCTTATGAGGAAGACCTAGGAGAGTCAGCGTAATAATACATCAGTATCAATGTACACCCAAATGGCTGTACTACCGAGAACACATTGTACCATTCGAATTGATTATTGATTTCCATAGCAGTTTTTTCTCCTAACGAAACTGACAACCAACCATTTTTGCGCGTATGTTCTAGGGAACATCGCGTTATCATTTTGCCCAAATGTCTGTAATTTTCAAATTTTTCGCCGAAAATGGTCTTAAACGATTGGGTTCGACTCCCTGATCAAGAATTCGAGGTCAAATTTCATTCTGTCTGGCCGGCAGGCCGTTGCCACGATAAATTTAGAACGGAAATAGATAGCGACTTGAAATTTTCAGGGTAGGTGGCGCATCCCAATACGACGGACAAGTTCGTGAATGTGCTTAATCGGCCCAACGGTTTCCGAGTAATAATTTGGTTTTCAACCAATACAAGTCCAATCGAATTGAAACTTGGTGAGTAGTTGTAGAATGCAAAACTGAGGACACTTGTGAAATTTTGTAAGAATCGTATCACTAGAAAATTTTAAAAAAATATTATTTATGTCACCATAACCTGAGAACGGAAAGAGATAGCGACTCGGGTAAGGTTGTGCATCTGAATGGGACATTTGAGTTTGTTTATAGATATAATCGGCGAAGCGGTTTTGGAGTTATACCCATCCGAAATTTGGTTGTTATTTCCTCAATAACTCGAAAAATATAAAACCGATCAAATTCAAACAAGGTTGTCAGTTGTAGAATGCCAACGCGAAAATTCTGTCAAAATTTTGTGAGGATCGTATAACTCGGAAATTTTTAAAAAATTATTTGAAAAAAATTCTATAGATCAGAAACTATTCGTCCGACGTCGATGAAATTTTGCGAGAGCCTTCAAAACCTAACTCTACTGCCAAGTTTCAAGTTTGAACACGATCGGATCTATATTGTTGGAGATCCGAGTAGCCTTATATGAGTTCAGTAGCTGGATGGGTGACCGTTGCCTCGATAACTTTCGAACGAAAGGAGATAGGGACTTGCAATTTTCAGGGTAGGTTGCACATCCCAATGGGAGAGATGCGTCCGTTTTTGGGCATAATCGGTCTATCGGTTTCTGAATTATACCCACCTAGAATATTATTTCCTCGATAACTCAAAAAATATACTCGATCCAATTGAAGCTTGGTAACTAGTTTTAGAATATCGACATGAAGGCGTGTGTGAAATTTTGTGAGAACCGTACCCCTAGAAAATTGTTCAAAATTGCGAAAAAATTGGTTCAAGCACTGACGTGAAGTCAGGAGCTTTTGCGCGTATGCCAAATTTTTAACATGTATAGAGTAATGTTTTGGTCCTGTTTTTTTTTTCATTTTCGCTTCTGGTGTCTCAAAGAAAATATGCTTGCAAAATATTATCAGAATCGATTCAACAGTTTTGAACTTACATGGGTTTGAAAATGCTATGATTTTCAGGAAACATCCTTTATCTCAGAAACTAGTAGGCATAAGAGATGGTTCGCTATTACCCACTGCCTGATGGGGCATTGGTCCGAAATCACCCTGTTTAAAAGGGGGGACACTGGTCCCTTCGGAAGGTAAAATTAACTAGAACTGATTTGGTTTTATTTACTTTGATCTTCCACTGCGCAGCCATTTTTCTATTTGATCAAGATTAATTTGCAGTCTATTAGATGTTTCTTTGGGACCTTCGTGGATTGCAAGGATTCTAGTATCATCGGCAAAAGTTCATATCATTGTATTCTAGTTTGTGGGCAGGTCTGCCATATACACCAAATATAAAAACCGTCCTAAAAACCTTCCTTGGGGAACACCTGATCGAATAGGCTTAAAAGTAGACTTTATCGTTTACTCATACTCTGAATCTAATTCAACTAAGATGAGATATTATCAGCTTGTAGTAAGATATCGGCAGATATTTCTTAGTTTGGTATGGAATACCTGAATGCCAAACTTTATCGAAGGCTTGACTTGCATCTAAAAAAGCATAATGTACGCTATTTTTTTACTTCCAGAGCTTTGCTTGTTTCGTAGCTTATTCTGTGAGTCTGGTGTATGTAATTATATATGGATTTATCTTTCTTTTCTAGTTTCAACAGTTATCACCAAAAAAATTGCATACAGCTAAAGTTCTTGGGATAACCGAGTCTGTTGCAGTGAAAATGATGTCTAATCAACCAATAAAGGTTAGTCAGTTCTGTTTCAGACCTTTAAATCTCAATACTTGTAGTTCTATTTTTCAGACTGTTTCAGAACGCGTCCTCAATAGATTTTATTTAACATTAATGTTATATGATCTTTGGAATGAAATGCCAATTTTCGAAGCTGCGGATAAATATGGGGTAAGATCATCTCTAATTCTTATACGCCTAATTGTGAGAGAACTAAAGGCGAAAATTCATGTGACGATTCTGTCTTTAAAAATTGGTTCATGCCCTGTGGCAGGAGCTTTCTGGCGCTCTAGTTCAAACAGACAAATTATATCTCCGAAAGTATTGGTTTCTCAGAGTTGGGAATTAAATCAATGTATTCTTATGAAAGAACTGCATCATAAAGGAAATTAAATTCAAATAACAGTTTATTTATCAAGATTAAATGAGCAATCTGAGAATGAGAACTGCACCATGGAAGAAATGAAATTAAAATAGCTGAAATGAATTTGACTCCTTCTTATAGAACAGGATGAAATGTACGAGTATGAACACAGATCATATAATAAAGCTTAGATAGAATAATTATAGCATTCTGTGAAACCATAGAAGTACGTACGATTCATTATTGAAATTTAGAAAAATCATATTTCCGAAAGTATTAGCTTGTTGGAGTTGAAAATGATATCGATGGATTTTAATGATGAAACTGCATCTTAAATAAAAATTACAGACATTTGGGCAAATTGATAAGGACTCAGTTCCGAGGAACTACAGCGCCAAAAAGTCCCGCCTTCTCTCGTTCCGAAACGGAAACCCGACAGCGTAGACATACCGGCTATCGGGCTCCTCGTACGATCTTGTCGATCTCCGGTATTAGAATAAAACGTCGGTACTTACCTGGGATATATATTCTTAATTTTCACTTTTCGACATAAAATCGCCACATGGGGGTTAATTTGACGGTTTTTTACCCTTGTCTCTCTAAGTCGATTTTGACGTTTCTCGAACCAACTATTAGCAAGGAATAAGACAATGTCATATCTCAGGAAAATAAGTTGACATTATGACAATTCATACATAGAATAATTATATAATTCTGTGAAAACGTAAAAATACGATTTTTTATTGAAATTTTGAAAAATCATATCTCCGAAAGTATTAGCTTGTTAGAGTTAAAAATGATATCATTGGATTCTTATGATAAAACTGCTTATTGAAAAAATTTGGAATTTGTTCTGTTTTTGTAAAAAAAAATTTTTTTTTTCTTACTCCGAAACCATCTGTCCGATTTTGCCCAATAACGAACTTAGCCGAGATATTTATCTGCCAAACCTATTCTGAAAATTTCAACTCTCTAGCTCATTCCGTTCGAGAGTTATCGTGCCTACGGCCGGCCGGACAGAATGAATTTCGACCACGGATTCTTGATCAGTGAGCCGAACCAAATCGTTTAAGATCATTTTCATCGAAAAATTCGAAAATTACAGACATTTGGGCAAATTGATAAGCACTCAGTTCCGAGGAACTAGAGCGCTAAAAAGCAACGACGCTTTCGTTCAAAATTTCCCTTCCTATACTTTTCATGGAACGGCGAAATCGGACAACAGCTTATTTTGAACTGATTTAAAAACATAACCTAATTGAATTTAAAAATATTACAACTAAATATATAGGCACAAAATGAGTACCTAAAGTACTACAGTTGTCTCTAATAATTGTATAAATGCAGCAGCTCCAATTATGATTGCTAACAAAAAAAGAAAATATAATAAAAATAAATTTTGGGTTGCGTGTTTATAATATACTTGCGAGCTGAAATTCTATATCGGATTCCATTGCATGAAAAAAACCTGCATGCTTTGCACATTCTACTTTCTGCGCGCATGTTCTAGGGGACACATCGCATTATTATTTTTCATTTTCATTCCCATTAATGTTTGTCGTAATTTCTATACTTACGCAGGTATGCTCAAAAATTTCATATAGTTTCTCATGAAAAATAAATTTCTAATTTGCTATACATTTTTTTCTCTGAATATACAATAAAAGGCAAATTGAGGTGATAATAATATTATACCTATCAAATTTAGTTTTGTACAAAAATCTTCTGTATGAACGTCCTCTGTAAAAAGTATATCTATACAAAACTAAGTATCATCCTTTTCATATAGCACACCAGAAATCTCGTTCCATATATTTACCCTGGTAAATTAAGTAGCGATGCCACTCTGAGCGTTGTAAATACGCTAACCATGTATTAAGTAGAACATCTTTAGTAATGGTTTCCACAAAAATTGTTGTGTCGGCCATATTGGATCCATACCAGATAAAAATTTCATAATATTGCATTTTTTCCCCCAATTTAAATCGTTAATAAAATATGATATCAATACTTCTAATTTTCTTTGTTCTCAACCCTCTGAACCGCTGAAGTCAACGGGTACCTACTAAAAAAAAACATTTAAAAGTGTAACAAACTGAATTATGTAGATAGTTCTAGAAGAACCGAATGCTCTTTATCAAATATCTTGATTGATATTACCCACAGACATAGTACCAAGGAGACGAAACGATGTTTTGGCTCCAACATTGAAATCCCGACTAATGGGTGTGACAGAGATACAACATCAAACCTCTGTGGTCAGAGAGCTAACTCACCAACACTGTACCAAATCTGATAATTTCGTTTTAGAGTATTTATTATAGTACAATCCACTTACCTATGGAACGATAATATCGGTCTAGAATTCCTGTCGTTCCCACACAGAAATTTCACATCTGCAAACCATATTTGGTGAAATTTATAATATTAAAAATAAACAAGTTGGAAAAGCACTTTGGCGCGCTTGTTCAAATTTATAGCCAGAGTGGTCACCCATCCAGGAACTGAACTCGCTGAAACCTGCTTAGCTCTAGGAAAAAAAATAATATACCCAATATAAATCCGACTGTAAGACAGCTAACACAGACCTCGCCTAGAGATCTTTGGGGGGTTACAGTAAGGATGTATTGCGAGCTCCTATTGTGAGAACCTCAAGATATCGCAAGTGTATCGAGAATAGGAAATTCCTATTGCGGAGTCCTAATGGTGTGGTCGTCAACGCAGATCTTGACTGGTCTGAGCATATTACGGAGACTTGCAGTAGAGCCAAAAAATCGACCTACCTCATTCAGCGGTCTTTTGGAGGCTGCAGTATACGGACTGCAAAATTGTTATTCACAACATATGTGAGACCAATTCTGGAGTATGCGGGTCCAGTTTCGGGGCCGCTCTAAGATCTGACTCGCAACTTCTTGAGTCTGGTCAAAGATGGTGCACAAGAATCCCATTTTCCTCCTTCTCTCGAGCTGACTACTAGACAAGGTTGGGCTTATTCGGGCTAACCAGCTTCGGAGACCGGCGTACTAGAGGCGACATGATAGTAGCTTTCCGGTAATGCATTGATTCTTCGGTATTGACCTTGGACAGTTATTCCTTCCAAATCGGAACAACCTTCGCGGACACGCTTATAAATTGGCCAAGGAACCATTTCGAACCTCCTGCCGAATGAACTTTCTATCCAACAGAATTTTTGAAGTTTGGAATCGTCTCCCAGGTGCAGTGGTGAATGCAACATCCACCAATGGATTCAAGAACCTTTACGACCTATGCGGTGTTAATTAGTTTCTATTTTTCTTTTAGAATTCTAGCAGAATACTTTTAATTTTGGCTTTTTTGAGTGCATAGATTTTACCTCCACTCTTATTGTAATGTAATAATAATAATAATAAATCCGACTGTAAGATAGTTAACACAGACCTCAAATAGAGATCTTTGGGGGGTTACAGTGAAGATGTATTGCGAGCTCCTATTGTGAGAACCTCAAGATATCGCAAGTGTATCGAAAATAGGAAATTCCTATTGCGGAGTTCCTCAGGATATCACACATGTAACCAGAATACGACATTTATATTGCGAGCTCCTCTAGTCATCGCTAGTATAACTAGAATAAGAAATTCCTATTGCGGAGTTCCTCAAGATATCGCATATTTAACCAGAATAAGACATTTCTATTGAGAGCATCTCAAGTAAAACGACATTTGGGGAGATAGATTTCGTGGCGAGTTCCTAGCGATATTCCAGTGAACCTGTCAAACTATTTCCCAAGGTGAGCTGTTTGGGAACTTCCAAATGTGGCATCTCTGAGATGTTGTTGCTGGGTTCATCCCCTGTGGCGGACATTTAGAGGAGATATAGAGCTCTTGGAGATCTCAAACCTCTCAAACTAATTCCCAGGGTGAGCTGATTGGGGACTTCCCAATGCGATATCCCTGAGTTGTTACTGGGCTCATCTCCTGTGGCTAACATTTGTAGGTGATAGAGAGCTCTTGACGACCTATCAGGGCAAAAGTCGTCACAGTATATTGGAAAAAAGTGGCCCTCTAGAGAGATATTAACACTATTTAAAGTGATTAATGATTCTTCCAATTATGTAAAATGTGAGTTTAAGATGGAATATTTCTTGACCTTTTAGGATCCTTATCCCAAACTAATCCACAGGGGGTCGTTGTGTTAACGTTAACCTTGTAGGAAATTGAATTGGATACTCAAAGGTTCTACATGATTCGCCGAATGTTATTTAGTGAGATAGAACGCAAAACCTGATTTAACCTATTTCAAGATGACTGCTGATTGCTGACTATAAGAGTTATTTGCACCAAACAGACTCTCTAGACTTACCACGTCATATAGGCGGCGTAGAGAAAATTTTGACTTTACAGAATTGAGTATTTCCTGACGCTGTCAGCCCTATGTCAGTGTGATATACAGGGTCTTTATAAATGATTGTAACATCGCAGTTGGCTTTGAAATATTCTTATTTTGCTACTTCATGTATATACTGTTAACATTCGCGATTCCATTTACATAATTTATTTTCTGACAATACAATTATTATCGAGGCTGACAATTTCAAATGCCAGTAAAATAGTCAGGATCCTCAGCGAAGAGCGGCAAAGAATTATTCGTAGCTAACTTGATGTTACAATCATTTATAAAGACTCTATATTTTTACCTTTACCTAGGTCGATAGGGGATTGGTCCAAACTTTGATGCAGTCATCTGCTTCATTTTCGAGCAATGTAATGAGTTTTTGTCAAGAATTAGAGGAATTTTGGCCATTTGCCCATCTTTTAAAAGGAATGAGTATGCGATTATCTCATTGTTGTACAAAAGAATTGATGCCTCTCATGGAATTGCCAGCTGTGAAACAGGTACCTTTCTATAAATCAATCCATAAATAATGTTTAGATTTAAACCCAGTTGTCCATATTTTAGAGCCGTGCTAAACAACTGTTCAATGCTGGTTACAAGACATTACATACAATAGCCAAGGCAACTGTTGAAGATTTAATCAGAGATATCGAATATTTGAACAAAAGAGTTGCTGTACAGTTGATTTCCGCTGCAAAGGTAAGAAGAAATTTTTCCCATGTTTTTGTACGATCGGTTCGATTCAAATTCGAACTGAATACTTAAAATTGGTTCAAGCCCTGTCTACAGGATCTTTTTGGCGCTGTTGTTCAAACAGACAAATTAAATCTCCGAAAGTATTGGTTTCTCAGAGTTGGGAATTATATCAATGGATTCCTATGATAGAAATGTATCATAAAAGAAATTAAATTTAAAAAAAGTGTCGTTCAAAAAAAATGATTCAAAAATTATCTTATAAAAAAAAGCAATCTACAATGCTTCAATGCCTTATAATGCTTCAAACATTTTCATTTAATTTATTGATCAAGATTAAATGAGCAATCTGCAATGATTCAACCTCGTGGAATGGGTTGTTGCAACTTACACTCGGTGCAAAGTTTTCACAACTCAAAATACCTAAGGAAAGTATCATCGAAATGTCTAGAGCAAGGATGGAGATAATCATAGCAGATTGTCCATTTAACTCAATGAAAAATTATATACGATTTACACTTATTTATTCAATATTGTGACGTTTTCGTCGACACAGCGACTTCATCAGACTACATCATACAGTATGATGTAGTCTGATGAAGTCGCTGTGTCGACGAAACGCGTCACAATATTGAATAAATAAGTGTAAATCGTATATAATTTTTCATTGAGTTAATATGGATTTGCATCAAGTAAAAGCCACAAGCATTAAATTTAAAAAAAAAAAGATTGTCCATTTATTCCTGATATTTGATTAGGTAGTGGATTACGAACAAATTATTTTAATAGTTAAAAATATATTAATAAAATACTATCCTCTTTTCATAATTTAAAATTTAATAGTTCATACCACTAACACATTATTTTCTGTATTATAACCTTAACTCAAGAAAAAATGATTGATGATACACAAATGTAGATCCATATTTCAGTATTTTTTGCTAGCAACATTATGAAAATACTGTATATAAGAACATGTCTCACTACTTATAAGGAAGTAAAAGGTAATATTAACCTCAGTGGTCAACGAACAGTAATTTCTTTTGATGATTCCATTATGTTCTTCTTTCCTATTGCCTCCATAAACTACATCACAACAGTCTTGTATATATTCACAAATTCAAGAATCGAATACTTGCTTTCCAAGAGAAAATAACAACTATGGATTGACAATCTCTAATAGCTAGAAAATATGTCATTTACGAATAGTGATCACAGACAGATTATGTGTTCACATTCTGTGAATACATAGAACTTACGATGTATTATTGAAACTTTGAAACATCATATCTCCGAAAGTATTAGCTTCTTAGAGTTGAAAATGATAACAATGGATGGATTCTTATGATGAAACTGCATCTTAAAAAAAATTGAATAAAAAAGTTGCAATGTAAAAACAAATATTTTTTTTCGTTACTCCGAAACTATTAGACCGATTTTGCCCAATAACGAACTTAAACGAGATATTTATCCCTCAGACCTACTGTGAAAATTTCAACTGTCTAGCTCATTCCGATCGAGAGTTATCGTGTTAACGACCGGACGGACGGACAGAAACGATTTCGACCACGGATTCTTGATCAGTGAGTCAAACCAAATCGTTCAAGACCATTTTCAGCCAAAAATTCGAAAATGACAGACATTTGGGCAAGTTGATAAGCACTCAGTTCCGCGGAACAAGAGCGCCAAAAAATGGTTAATTTTGCAGTGTTCTATTGGATTTTAGGATAAGTTCAATTCATTAATTTTTTAAATCGAACCAGAACGAATTTGAAATGATACTGCGAGCTTTTCATCTAGATCGGTTCACTCCTAGGGTTGAAATAAAGATATATATTTGGTGAGAGTGTGCGTTAATAAATGTGCTTAATCTACAAATTTCAACCGCAATATTCTATGATCAGTAGTTATTTGGCAAAATTTGGTCAAAATAAAAAAAGGACATCTCAGAAACTATCCATCAGATATTGCTGAAATTTTTCAAGAGCCTTCAAAATCTTACTTTACAGCTATGTTCTAGATTTAACTAGATCGAATCTATATTGTTGGAAACATCGGGAAAATATAATTTTTGCGCGTATGTTCTGGGGAACATCGCGATATCATTTTGCCAAAATGTATATAACTTTCGAATTTTTTGACGAAAGTGGTCTCAAACGATTTGGTTCGACTCCCCAATGAAGAATTCGATGTCAAATTTGATTCTGTCCGGCCGGCCGTCCGGCCGTTGCCACGATAACTTGAGAACGGAAAAAGCTAGCGACTTGAAATTTTCAGGGTAGGTGGCGCATCCCAATACGACGGACAAGTTCGTTAATGGGTATAATCGGCCCAATGGTTCCCGAGTAATATTTTGTTTTCAACCAATATAAATCCGATCGAATTGAAACTTGGTGAATAGTTGTAGAATATAAACCTAAGCACGTTTGTGAAATTTTGTGAGAATCGTATCGCTAGAGAATTATTGAAAAATTATTAAAAAATATTTTTGTTGTCACCTTAACCTGAGAACGGAAAGAGATAGCGGCTTGAAGTTCTCAGGTTAGGTTGTGCATCTGAATGCGACATTTGAGTTTGTTTATAAGCATAATCGGACAAACGGTTTTAGAGTTATAGGCATCTGAAATTTGGTTGTTTTTTGTTCCTCATTATCTCGAAAAATACGAAACCGATTGAATTCAAACATGGTTATTAGTTGTAGAATGCCAACGCGAAAATTCTTGCAAAATTTCGTGAGGATAGTATTTGTAGAAAATTTTTAAGAAATCATTGAAAATTGAAAAAAAAATTCTATATATCAGTAACTATTCCTCTGAAATTGCTGAAATTTTGCAAGAGCCTTTAGAACCTAACTATACTGCCAAGTTTCAAGTTTTAACACGATCGGTTAAATATTGTGGGAGATTCGAGCAGCATTGTCCGAGTTCAGTAGATGGGTGACCGTTGCCTCGATAACTTTCGAACGAAAGGAGATAGGGACTTGCAATTTTCAGGGTAGGTTGCGTATCCGAATGGGAGAGTTAAGTTCGTTTTTGGGCATAATCGGTCTAAAGGTTCCCGAGTTATACCCACCTGGAATATTACCCTACCCCTAGAAGAATTAAAAAAAAATTACGAAAAAAAAAATTTTGTAAGGACCGTACTTACCCCTAGAAAATTTGAAAATGAAATACGAAAAAAATAATTGGTTCAAGCACTGACGTGAAGTCAGGAGCTTTTGCGCGTATGTTCTATTGTCCATTCTCCTGCATACCCTTTATCGAATTTACCATGGTAAATTATGTTGTTCATTCTCCTGTATTGGACACTTAATTCGAATTTACCATGGTGAATTCGATAAAGGGTGTCCAATGCAGGAGAATGGACAATAGAACATACGCGCAAAAGCTCCTGACTTCACGTCAGTGCTTGAACCATTTTTTTTTCTGGAAGCCAAGCAGCCTTGGGCAAGTTCACTTCCAGGATATGGGTGGCTATGAATTTGAACAAGCGACAAAGCAGACTCACGTTAGTGCTTTTGCAATATTTTTGGATATATTATCGTCTTGATACGTTTTATTAACATTTATATTTCCTGCCGAATCTAGTGAATTGTGATTGACGTATTCTTAATGAGAAAATCGCTTTTTTACCACACCTACATCATTTCAGATGTTACTCTTAGAGAAGGTGGAGAACCTGAGAGAAGAAGCCGAGGATGTTTTGAATGGAGTGAATGATGTTCACCAGCATAATCAGTTCAATATGAGCTTACCTCGTTAAAATAAAAATAATATATTTAAAAAAATATTCTGTTAAATTGTTTCTCCAATTCATTTTGATGTGATGATACTTCAATGTCTGAGATTTTGTACCATTTATCATCAATATGACGAAACTCTTTGGAAATGGATATTTCTTTCATATTCCTAATGTTAATTGTATTTGGAGTAATGAATAAATTGATAATCGTTTTCAGCTGTTTCTATTAAAGATTAAAATTGTGATGACCAAAATTTGTAAAATATATTGGGATATCCAGAAGAGAAGAGCTGGCTTAAATTGTAGTTACCTCATTTGTATCAATCAGTAATATTGAGAATTTTTCCATATATGTCATACCTCCCAGATAAAATATCTTCTTAAAGTCAAAAGGTACTTAAATTTTAAGAAAATCTTCGGGGAAAGTATTAATGATTGGTTGGGGTTCGGCTATGGTGTATATCTATTTTGATTGCAGAAATATGGATGAGAAAGTGGAGTTTTTCAATATAAATTTGCCAATCTTGTTCGATTTGCACGCTCCTATCAGGAATAGAGCAAAGAAATCAAATTAGCCTTTTGGCTCACTCACTGCTTGATAGCTATCAACAAAAAACAATTCTGAAGATTTTCGCTTGGTGTCTGAAACGTTCGAAATAGTTGTTTTATCGTAGATGTTGTTTCGTTTTTGTTTGTTAGGCAACAGCGTTCTATACATTGCTTCTGACAAATATCTTGTGTTTCTAATGCAGAAGCAATTCATAAAATAATAATTTTATTATTTTATACATATTTTTCAGAGTTTGGGAGAGAAGACCCATAAAGGAACATTTAATAATCCATGTAACTAACTTCATAATTTTACATGTTACATAAATGATTGAGAACTTTCAGATGAATGATTTCAATAATCGATATATAGGTTCTTGAAAGGTTTCAATAATGGAATAATTACTTGAGATATTAAACGCTTGGTGCTCATCTCAGTCCTTTCTGCATCAACGGCCTCCTTTATCCCTTATCTCCAATGTGTTTGTTTCGGTTCGCTTTAACTGTATTCAGTATTATTTAATTGCGTTTCACCGCCGAAAGATTATGCCTGGTTGTTATAGATAAAATACAGAATATTGTGATGTTTATTCCATTGGAATATATAACAGAAATTTCTGACAACAATTCATTTAAGCTAGTTTTACCTGGCAAAGAAATTCATGAATTTCTTCTTCGCGAAGTTCTTCATAAATAAATTCTCCGTGTAAAACATCAACTTGACGTGAAGTCACCTCACGTAAAACTTAACAAAATTAGAACTTGTTCTATTTTGTCAACAAGATTCGCGTGAAGTCGGGGGAACCAACACCTGTTTCATGCCCCATAAATTATCGGAAAAGCTTGTAAAAAAATAAACCGGTGGTCGTTGAGGTTGTTGTTTGGAAGTTCTAGTTGTGTTTTGTGGTAGGAAACGAGTGAAGTTCGGAATCGAGCCACAGCTGCGTTTCTTGTCATCTGGATATTTGGTACAAGTTTACAGTTGGTATTACTGTAATTTGACGGTTATCTTCATGAATTTCTTTGGCCGTGTAAAACCACACACTTTATGAAGAAATTCGTGAATAAATTCACAGTCAACTTCGCGAAGAAATTCATGAGTTTCTTCACCGTGTAAAACTAGCTGTGCATCAACATCAACATACATTCTACAGGGTGAGTCTTTGACCACTGCATTAATTTTAACCAAAGATTCCTCTCATCAAATGAAACACTTTTTTTATTTAACATTTTTCCAAATTCAATTCAGGTAAAAAGATACAGGCTGTTGAAATTTAAAAAAAAAATCAGTTTTTATTTTGTAGCTTTGACATCCTTTTTTCGAATAAAATGAATGTTTGCGTAAAGTTTCCTATAACTATGATTTTCCAAATACCTATTAGTTATTTTCTACTTCTACTGGTTTTCTAGTTATGGACTCGTGGATTCATAAAACTAAACGAAATTAGCATAAAGAAAGCATATCAAGTTTTTCTTGAGTCATTTCAAGAATATTCCATCGTTTTAGAACATTATATTATTCTTCATCATTTCTCCTTAAACGCACCGTGTTGGGGATTTACCTAGAAGAATTTAAGTGGACTGTTTTTTTTTTGAGCGTTAAATCTTATCCCAACACAGCACGAAAAGGACAAGTGAAATCAAAATAATAAAGTAAAATATTCTTACCTAAAAGTGGGTCAACTTGAAAGCTATGGATCTTGTAGCAGTCCTCACTTACCAGAAGCAGAATGATTGAGCTCAACAAACTGAACCAGTAGTGGAAGATCCTTTATGATTGAGAAGCTGGAAATTATTAATTCGACACCACTTATCCTTAAGAGTGTCACAGAGTACGCCACTGATGACAACTTATTTTCTCACAACGGAGTCTTTTGATACAAAGTTTATTGAATGGAAACACTGTAATGCAGATTACACTACTTCGTTTTTCAGCGAACACCGCGAATGAAAATGCGATATTTTCCAAAGATTGTGTACGTAAACTACGAAGAGAATTATAATTATTTTCGGAGGCAGAAAAGGAAACAATCGATCTTTCGTACTATACGTAAAGAATGATACTGACTCGTAATTAAAAATGTGTGCGCGAAGCGTCAGGGATCACATCTGTTTTAAAATTACTTATGGAAATTTCACCTTTTGTAAACAAATGAAATTAATACCGAAATTAAATCCATTTGAAATGTAATAACTGAAAAATTATTGAAAACTTAAAATGTACAAAAAAAAGAACGTTCACTTGGCGTGAACATAACCGCTCACCTAAAATTTACCCAATTTTACAGACAAACGACATTACAAGAAGAAACAATGAACTAGAATACCTTATTATCTTAAAGGTTAAGAGGCACCAATTTTGTTAGCGCTCTCGTATACTGACCAGTTGCGGTCTTAACAGACGCTACCCGAATTATACCATCAGGTCCCGGATGTAATTTCAATATACGTCCGATAGGCCAAGTGGCAGGGCTTGATTCTACACCCTTTAAAATAACTATATCTCCTTCAGAAGGACAAGCACTTTCTGAATGCCACTTATTGCGCTGAAGCATAGTATGCAAATAGTCACTTGACCACTTTTTCCAAAACTGTTGGAATAATTTTTGGGCGTATGTTCTAGGGGAACATCGTCCTATCATTTCGTCCAAATGTCTGTAATTTTCGAATTTCGAGCTGAAAATTGGCTAATAGACTAATTCGGACTCCCTGATCACGAATCCGGTGTCAGATCTTAGGGTGCCGTCCGGCCGGCCGGCAGGCCGGCCGGTTGTCCGGCCGTGTGCACGATAACAGGAGCACCGAAGGTCCTATCGACTTCAAACTTTCAGGGTAGGTTTCTGATCAAAATGCGACGGTTAAGTTCGTTAACGGGCAATATCGGCCGGACGGTTTAGGAGTTATAGACATTTAAAATTTTGAGGTTATTTCCCTGATATTTCAGGAACTAAAGAAGATGTTGAATCGAAACTTTGTAGTCAGTTCGAGGATATAAACGCGCAACTTTTGGCAAAATTCTGTTATGATCGAAATGTTGGTAATTTTTAAAAAAATATTTCTTTTAATTTTTTCGAAAAAAAAATTTTTTTTTCGTGAACTATTCATCAGATTGCAACAAAAACTTGTACTAACGTCAATTGTAGTATTTTGCAACATTGTGCAAAATTTTGGCTCTATAAGATTTCAATTTCTGGAGATATAAGACAAAATGTGTCAAATTTCCTGGGTCTCTCTCAGTATTTTCATCGATTATTCTATGAACTCTTTGAATTCCACCGAAAACAAATTCAAAGACATAAACATAAAGAATCAAGTCATAGTTTAGACGTCGAAAGAAGGACGATGTTGATCGACTTGAAAAGGTACCTATTTCAAGAAATGCAATAATGAAATGCTTAATTTTTTTTATGGTCACAGAAAATCGTCACAAAAATCTATTTACCTCATTTGACGGCTGTTTGTCAAATCAATTAATTCCAATGATTGATGTCAGATTTCCTACATACCAAGTTCAAACACATTTTATTATATGGAAAACACTTATTATGATCACGTTCTACAGGAATTGATACTAAATAGAAGCTAGATGAAGATTATTGTAATGGAAAATTTGTGTTCCAGAATAATATTAAGGTATTCAACATGATACTGCTTTTTTTCTTTACTGGTCAGTACGGGCCACAAGGAACATGCGCCCAAAAGCTCCTGTCCACAGGGCTTGAACCCATTTTTTATGTTGTTCCCAACGATTCAATGGAGCTTTGACATCATCATATGTCAACTCGGGACTGGACAAGAGTGGGGCACCTATTAGGAAATGTCCTGGTGTTAAAAATTCACCGGACTCAGAGGGGTCTGGAGATAATGGACAAATCGGTCTACTGTTTAATACAGCTTCGATACGAGCAAAAAGTGTTGCTAACTCCTCAAAGGTACAGGCAGTTGCACCTAACATTTTGAAAAGAAGCCCTTTTGCTGACTTCACACCGGCTTCCCAGAGACCACCAAAATGAGGAGCATATGGAGGGATAAATTTCCATTTAATGGATCTTGATGACAAATTTTCGAAAATATTCGAATTATTTTGGCTGAAAAAGTAATTAACTTCAGAAATATAACGCGCTGAACCTACAAAATTTTTACCGTTATCTGACCAAATCTCTAGGGGTAAACCCCTTCTTGCAATAAATCTATCCAAGGTTGATAGAAATCCCTCCACATTGAGAGATGAAACGAGTTCTAAATGAACGGCCTTAGTTGAAAAGCATACAAATAAAGCAAGATATGCTTTTAACATAGTTGGCTTACGTGAATTATTTGACCGATAGGAAAATGGTCCGGCAAAATCCACACCCACCTTACTGAAAGGACGAGCAATATTTACTCGTTGTGAAGGTAGTGGAGCCATTAAAGGCTCCACGAAATCTAGTGCAAGTGATGCATTTTCTGATGCATTCTCGCACCAGACCTCTGAGAGACAAAATCCAATAACTCTGCCGAATCAAACTCATGGTCGTGTTTGGACCTGAATGTAGGGAAACCAAATGATAATGGTTGCAAAGTAATCGCGAAAGCACGCATTTCTTCGGAAGGAGAATTGGGTGCTTAGCATTCTCAGATAAACAAGAATACTGTAGTCTACCGCCCACCCTGATCAATCCCGCAGAGTCGACATAAGGACTTAAGTTCCTCAAAGATTTTTCAATTGATTTTTTGTTTGATAATCTCTGATTCATTTGATCAAAATAGTGATTTTGAGTGATCAAAATAATGGAATGTAAAGCATTCTTAAGCTCAGATTGTGAAAGAAGACCAGTCAAACGTGTTTTCGAGTTCAGACAATTATAAGTGAATCGCCGAACGTAAGCAAATACTCTTTTCATTCTGTTTAAATCTGAAAAGCTATCCAAAATATTCAGAAATGGGCTAATAGTAGGTTTGGTTGCAATTCCACCATGAAGACTAGGTTTCAATTCAGGTAATAAACAAGTCTCAGTGTCAGAATTGATAAATGGTGGTGGCCAATTTACAACGGGCATCGACAGAAATTCAGGACCATGAAACCAAAATTTTTGAGTTTCCGGATTCACGAACTGGTGAGGAACGAGACCTCGAGAGGCCAAATCGGCGGGGTTAGAATTAGTTGGAATATGATGCCATGAAGCATCAGAAACAGAATCGTTTATTGCGACTACACGATTGGCAACAAACGTTTTGAGCCTATGAGGCGGGGTTTTTATCCAGGAAAGGACAATTTGAGAGTCGGAAAATAAACGAACCTCCGAAATTGGCACTGGAAATTCATTTTTCAAAATAAGCTTTAGCAACTTGGTCAGCAAGACTGCGGCAGATAGTTCCAGTCGAGGAACAGACAAGGTTTTTAATGGAGCCACTTTGGATTTTGCAATCCATAGATGAGCGTGTATGATATTTTTTAATGTAACAGATAGGTAAACAGTGACTGCGTAGGCTTTTTCGGACGCATCACAAAATCCCGCTAATATAATGCTACTTTTAGGAGCAGAAATTACAGATCGTGGAATTTTAATATTCGTAAGTAAGTTAATATCATTCACTATTTTAGACCAGTCATTATTACAAGCAATTGACAAGGGGTCATCCCAAGCGTGGTTTTCCGACCATAATTTTTGTATTAGGAGCTTCATTGAAATTACAATAGGAGATAAAAATCCCACTGGATCAAATATACGTGCAATATAAGAAAGAATTGAACGTTTACTTGGTTTTTCCTTGAATTCATTCACATTGAAAATGAATGAATCAATTGCTGGAATCCAACTTAAACCCAAAATTTTTATTCCCATGCAATCATCGTCAAAATTTAACTTAGCCTCAATATGATCAGGGGGTAGGTCATTCAAAATATCGAGACAATTGCTCGAAAACTTTTTCAAAGAAAATCCGCCCCTCTTCAACATTTTCTGAAGCTCATTGCGCAGTTCGATAGCTTGTTGAACGTCAAAAGCGCCTGTTAAAATGTCATCAACATATATATCCTCGTTCAATACTTTGGATGCTCTAGGAAAATGTTTCCCCTCGTCAATTACGAGTTGTTTCAACACTCGTATAGCCAAGAACGCCGAAGGTTTCAACCCATAAGTGACAGTGTTCAATTCAAATTCTGTTACAGGCTGATCGGGAGATGAACGCCAATATATATGTTGAAATTTGCGGTCAGAAAGACATACTAGAATTTGTCTGTACATTTTCTCTATATCTGCACAAATGACTACAGGATACATTCTGAATGAAAGTAAAATTATCTGAATATCCTTCTGTAATTTAGGACCTCCCAACAACATATCATTCAACGAGCTGCCCGACATATCTAAATCTGAGGCGTTAAATACAACTCGCAGCTTCGTGGTTGAGCTAGAGTCCTTACGAACAACATGATGCGGTATCACATATCTATTGGAAGTTTTGGCACGTGCCATATGATTCAATTTTAAATATTCTGACATGAAATCGTTATATAAATTCAAGGAAGCTTCATCCTTCATTAGTCGATTTTCGAGCGAAAAGTAGGATTTTAGTGATCTTTTTGAATTAAACGAGAGAACTGGATTTGGATTATCCACCTTGAAAGGCAACGACACTACGTATCGACCACTTTCATCGCGAAAGTGAGTAGATGCGAAATGTTTCTCCACGTAGTCATCTACAGGATCCAGAATATTAGCCTGTGCAACTTCTTCCAACGACCAAAACTTTTGCATCTGTTCGCTGAGATCAGATTTAGTCAAAAGAACCGACTTAGCATAAGAACACATTTCATTTATGGGACCTATGATTGTCCAACCGAAAAATGTATTAACGGCCGTAGGGTATCCAGGAGACGAAATACGCCCGTCACGTTCGAAAACGATTGAATAGGTATCAGCACCTAACAACATATCTATGGGCTGAGACATATGAAACGATTCATCAGCTAAATTCAAGTGCTTGAAATGTTTAATTATTTCTGGTGGCAAAGGGACAGAAGGTATATTGCTGGTTATTTCAGGTAACACAACAGCGTGCACATGCAAGTACTCTAATCCCGTTCTGGGATACAACTTACAATCTATCAGACCTAAAGGTTGCGCATTGGTCTGACCAATACCAGAAATAGACATATTAACTGAATTAATATCTAAACCCAATTTGTTCACTAATTTCTGACTGATGGCAGAAATTTGAGACCCAGGGTCTAGCACAGCTCTAACTTGCATCATTGTACCGTCGGCAGATTCAATTCTAGCTTGAACAGTACCAAGAAGCACTTGACCGACACAAACCGATTTTTTGTTGATATGATAAGAGTTGATAATATCATTGGGATTATCAAAATCAGAGTCCGAAACTTTATTCTGTTTGTGGAGACTCTTACTTTCTGGAATTTTAGATGGATTGTCTGACTGATTGACAAATTGGTTATCTGGATGAAGAGTAGTATGGTGACGAGTTGAGTTGCATACTCTACATGAATTTTTGGAAGCACAATCTCTAAAATTATGGAGTCCAAGACAGTTGAAGCAACGTTTGCAATATTTTAAGTAATCAAATTTAGCTTGCCTCGACATTTTTATATAAGATGGACACGCAAACAAAGGATGTGTATCATTACATTTTGGGCAATTAAGTTTTCTTGAATTCGCTGAACGAGATGATACACCGAGAGAACCATTCTGAGAAGAACCAGCAGAACTCGTGAGCAAAACATTTTTTGTTTTATTATGAGATGAACTTAAACCTGTTGATTTATTCGAAGATCTAGAAGAGTTCTGTTCGCAAAACTCCTGAGCTTTAAGTTGTTTCGTAACAAAATCAATCAAAGCCTTATATTCAGGAATATCAGACGAGCCTAATTGACTTTCAAATGCTTTTCTAGTATAATTATCAACGTTACGTAGCGCTAGTGAAAATAAAAGAAAATCTGATAAATCTTTTATGTTTAGTGCTTTTATTGCGTTCACGGAGGTTTGATGGCAATTTAAGAATTCTTTGAGATGTGTTACAGAATTATTAGTTGAAGACTTGAAATTTAGTATTTCATTTAAGTACATAGTCGCTAACATTCTTGGATTTTGATAACGTGATTTCAAGTTTTCATATGCCAATTCATAATTTTCATTGGATAACTGCAGTCCTGATATAACTGCAAGAGACTCATTCCTTAAATAAGATTTCAATAACTGAAATTTTTGTATTGGCACTAAACTTTTATTTTTATGGACTAGAGAATTGAAAAGTTGAAAGAATTCTGGCCATTCTGAGCTTTCGCCTGAGAAAGGGCGAATATTTATTTTCGGTAGCAAAAGTGATTCGAAATTTGAAACCTGTGTATTGGACGCTTGGTTTGCTACTGATTGCTGTTGCTTTAATGAAAAAAATAAAGCCCTAATGTGAGATACCACCTCAGCAAACGCCAACTCCGACTGTGCCGTTTCAACGTGTTCAGTTGCTAACAATTCCGAATTAACTTCCATTATTTCCTCTTGAATGCTTTCAAATTTTGCCTCGTACGCAGGTATTTTCTCCTGATACGCTTGTAATTCAAAAAAATTTGAAGAATCGTAACCCTTTATTTTTTTCCATATTCCGGTTACAATAGAGAATACATTGGCTCTTTTATCGACCAATTTATTCAATACGGAATTGCCTGTATCCGTTTTAGGTGGCATTATTGTAAATAAGCGAAAGAAGAAACAGATTTAAAAATTTATCGATTGAATTGAAACAGATGTGAGCTCTGAATACGATCACTTGCCAGTTATGCTGAATGTTGCCAGATTTTAATATATGGATGCGTATAAAAACTGTTTTGATGACCGTAAAAAAAAGAAATATGAGACGAAGTTAATGAAAATTTAGAATTAGATAGTGAAATTAAGTCCAATCTGGCTCGAATTAAGGACCAATTATGCTGGGGATTTACCTAGAAGAATTTAAGTGGACTGTTTTTTTTTTGAGCGTTAAATCTTATCCCAACACAGCACGAAAAGGACAAGTGAAATCAAAATAATAAAGTAAAATATTCTTACCTAAAAGTGGGTCAACTTGAAAGCTATGGATCTTGTAGCAGTCCTCACTTACCAGAAGCAGAATGATTGAGCTCAACAAACTGAACCAGTAGTGGAAGATCCTTTATGATTGAGAAGCTGGAAATTATTAATTCGACACCACTTATCCTTAAGAGTGTCACAGAGTACGCCACTGATGACAACTTATTTTCTCACAACGGAGTCTTTTGATACAAAGTTTATTGAATGGAAACACTGTAATGCAGATTACACTACTTCGTTTTTCAGCGAACACCGCGAATGAAAATGCGATATTTTCCAAAGATTGTGTACGTAAACTACGAAGAGAATTATAATTATTTTCGGAGGCAGAAAAGGAAACAATCGATCTTTCGTACTATACGTAAAGAATGATACTGACTCGTAATTAAAAATGTGTGCGCGAAGCGTCAGGGATCACATCTGTTTTAAAATTACTTATGGAAATTTCACCTTTTGTAAACAAATGAAATTAATACCGAAATTAAATCCATTTGAAATGTAATAACTGAAAAATTATTGAAAACTTAAAATGTACAAAAAAAAGAACGTTCACTTGGCGTGAACACACCGTTTTCGAGATATTCTTCATTGAATGTTTTAAAATGGAAAACTCCAGAAATTTCACTACTTTTATGGATCCGTTCCTGAGCGTTGGAATCCCGAATCAAGCTGTAAACCACGTTACAATGCCTTATTCTCGTCCGCCAACAATGTCATAGATAATTTATATGCGGGAGTGTATTAGCATCATTGTGAAATCTTTAAACGCTTGTAACTTTTTACCTCAGCCGAATCTGGAAAAATGGTAAAGGAAAAAAGTGTTTCATTTGATGAGAGGAATCTTTGGTTAAAATGAATGCAGTGGTCAAAGACTCGCCCTGTATATACTCATGAAATGTAAGGGTGAACATTAATAAAAACAATGAAATGAATTATATATACATATTTATCTTTTTTTGTACAAGCATGGATTCAAACTTAAAGCAGGTAAACCTTTGCCCTTCTTAGTATCAGTCATTTTTTTGAAATCCAAAAAATAGAATATATTATGAGATAAATCTTTATGAATATTTTGGAAACCAAAACATTGAACACCTTTAATAAATTCCTCAACGTCATTAAATCTGCTCTCAACTTCGGCAATCTTCAGGATTCCCCTGTAAAATAGAATTAAGATAATAACATCCCAAACATATATAAAATTTTGTTATTGTTTCCTTATTATTACATAATTCAATGAAGAGAAATCTGAAGAGGTGCCATCTAGGTTCAACAGTCAGAGCCACGCCAACATCCACTATCTGCCGCCATTCAATTATTAGGGAGCAAAATTTTTGCAATTAATAACATGTTGACTGCCAAGGCACTTTCCCAGACAAAAATCCATTTTTAATTTTATCATATTATATTATTATTATCAAAAATCGTAATTATAGTTCATTGTAGTGATCAAAAAGTTTATGGAATATGTTTTTATGAAAAAAAAAATCTTACAAATTATTTGCATTTCATGTCTTTCCTGACTACACTTGAACACTATGGTAATATGTTCATTTATGCCATCATTTATTGTAAGTTCTTTTCCTTGAAGCCATCTATTTACACTATATACTACGAATTTCATCGTAGCTGCATGGATGTGGCGAATAAACAAACTATGAGTTATCTCATAGTTGGACGGTGTTCTGCAACAATGGTGTAAACCTCAGTTTATATTTCTTGAGTTATGGCAATGAGCAAGAATGGGTCAAGTCTTATCAACAACATCAACATAAATGACGTTACAACACAAGATGTAGCTTGACAAATTTTTGCTTATTGCTGTGTTGCATTTGATTTATGTTATATTTCTTGATGGAAAACTTAAAAGCATGAAAACTATGGGTTACACCATTAACTCAATGAAAAATTATACACTATTTACACTAATTTATTTAATATTGTGATGCGTTTTGTCGACACAGCGACTTCATCAGACTACATCATACTGTAGTCAGTAGTATGATGAAGTCGCTGTGTCGACGAAACGCGTCACAATATTAAATAAATTAGTTTAAATAGTGTATAATTTTTCATTAAGTTAATGGTATAACCCATAGTTTACATGTTTTTAAGTTATCCGTCAAGAAACATAACATAAATCAAATGCAACACTGCAATTGTCATTGAGTTAATATGTATTTGCATCTAGTAAAAGCCGCAAACAAAAAATTAAAAAAGGTTACCCTACTGTTGCAGAACACCGTCCAGGTAGTAAACGTGTTAAAAAGAATATCCATGAAAAAATATTTCTTACCCAATTTTAAGGACTCTGTTTGCTTCCTTCAAATAATCCTGAAGATTGGTTCCCATTAAAGAAAGACAAAATACGGCAACATCTACACTTTCTTTAATTAAGGGAACATTGGCCATATCACATGCTGTGACTCTCTCATTGGTTGCTGCTAAATCAAAAGAGTGTACTTTTTGTTTAACTTCCTGAGCGATTTTAGCATCTCCACAGCCAAAGTCTGCAATTACATGATTTTTGTTCCTGTGAACAGAACATTTATTAGACAAACTGCAAAGCATGAAAAATTGATGGTTGAAGAGAAACTACACTATTTGAAACAATTACAACTGGTATTTTAGTAAATTCAGAATTCACTCACATTTTTTTAATGCTCTTAATAATAATATCCACTGGATTTACTGGCCATCTATCTACTTGTTGCCTGAATCCCTCATGGTAAGCTTTAAATGAGTCTGGATCGCCCTTAAATAACTTCTGAGCATCTTTGCTTGGTGAACAATACAGCTGTTCGTTCAAATATCTAAATCTTGAAGCTTTAAGTTTTGCTAACATCCTTTCTCTCAAAGACAAATTCTTATTGCCCTTTTGCTCTCTTTTTTTTGCCAGTGTATTAACATCTCCCGAATTTGAATTCAGAGTATTATTGAAATTACAGTCTTCTGTATCAATTATATCATCTGAAACTTTCCATTGACTTTTCTTTCTTTTCTGTTTTAATATATTTTTTACTTCGAGGACATCTGACTTAATTTTTTCCGTCATATCCTTCTTGAGATTTCCTAGTTTTTTCTTTTGTCGTTTATTCTTTAATTTAATCTTGCTTGTACTATATTCTGACATTGTATGATCACCATCTTCTGAAAAAAGGATTTTCTGGTCATCTCCTTCACCACTCAATTGTGTTTTCAGCATATTCTTCACATATTTTAGATTTGGCAAGTTTTTTATCTTTGGTTTTTGTTTTATCCTTTTTATAATAATTTTTCTGTGGCTTGTGTCCTTTCCATTTCTGTTAAATGCATTCAGCGAATCACCTTCTGATTTTGGTTGGTACTGTTTTTTTACTTTATTTTTTTTCTTACTAACCAGATTTTTCACTTCACCCAGGTTTCCTTTTATGTTCTTGACGAATTTCTCATTAATCTGTTCTTTTGCTTTTTTCAATTTCGCTTTTACTATTCTGCCTCCATTTTTCAGTTTTTCTTTCCTTTTGCTTTTTCCTTTATATTTACCCTAAAAAAAATCAGATAGTGTAAATAACATAAGTATTTGTTTTATGCAACCAACGGTATCAGATAAACATCACTGTCCACTAATCCACTCAGGTGATTTATAAAATGTATTTAACTATTACCGTTAAGAACGATTCTGGATTATATCTAATATAATTTTTCAACTACAAATTATAAGTATAGGTATCCTATATATTTGAGACTCAATTTAGTGTGCATTTAAAGGTGAGTCTATATTTTTAACAGGAAGTAGGAATGAACAAAATGGCCTATTTCACCAAAAAACGCTTCTATAAAAGTTGCAGAATGCTGTTTGAAGTTCTATTACGAAAATTCACCGATAAAATGTATCCTACTGCGGCCTTGGTCTACTTTGACAGATAGAACGAATCTTCACCTGACATAAGAATAATAATAATAATAATTCAATTTATTTCTTAAATTACAGGCGACAATGCCACTTCGACAGTATCAATTGTTAAATATGAAATTACGTCAACAAAAAAAAACAACCAAAATGAAATAATGCAATTTTCCAACACCGTAGCCACAATCAAGAAGACGCCAGAGCACACAGGATGACTCACATCTACTGGATAAAATAATCTGCCAAAGTATATGGTTTAAGATCAATCAAAAATTCTCTAGTGATCTTTCTGAAAGATCTCTCTGAGATATCTAATTTTCTAATATTTACTGGTAACCTGTTAAAAACCTTTATTGACGCATAAAAACAACCTTTTTCATAAATCGTTAATCGATGAAGAGGTAGATTTAAGTTTGTTTGTCTATTACTCACCGTTTTGGAGCTGTCATATAATTTTTTGTTCTTATGCATAAATTTTAGTAATTCATAGATATACAGCCCCACAAATGTTAATAAATTATTCTGTTTGAAGTGCCCATGACAGCTTTCATAATAATCCAAACCCAGAATTGTACGTAGTGCTTTCTTCTGAATTATAAACACATCCTTTACATCTGTATTCTGACCCCAAAATATTATGCCATAACGCAGTATCGACTCAAAGCATGACAAGTATACAATTCTTAATGTATGTGTATTGACATAGGGTTTTAACACTCGCAGCTGATAAAGAGTAACATTTAATTTCTTTCTTACTGATTCTATGTGCAAATTCCATCTGAGATTTTCATCTAACATGAGACCCAAAAATTTTGTCGATTCCTGCCTCTTCAAGCTAGTGCGGTCGACTTGCACGGCATCTGGGACCATTAAGTTAGAATTCTGTGTTCTGAAGAAGACAAGATTTGTTTTCTCTTCATTTAAGATGAGTTGATTTTTTTCTAACCACCCTGAAACAGCTACCACGCAGTTTGTGAGCAATGTCACAGTCTCCGCCAGATTGTCAGCCTTCACCAATGAATTTGTGTCATCAGCAAAAACTATCAAGCCACAATTCAATCCCTGCACACTATCACTAATATCATTGAGATAAATTATAAAAAACAGAGGTCCTATAAGACTGCCCTGAGCAATCCCTAAATCCCCTGTGTATATACAATCTGAGAGATGTGTTTTTCCATCTCTTTCCACAGCTACCCTTTGAGATCTAAAAGTTAAAAAGGATTCAATCCATTTTAGTACATTGCCCCTCACACCATACCTCTGAAATTTTTCCAGAAGCAAGATGTGCCTGACAGAGTCATAGGCCTTCGTTAAATCCAAGAACAGCCCAGTCACATATTCCATGTCCTCAAAACCCTGCAAGATATCATATGTGAAACTGTGAACCGCCGTCGCCGTTGATCTATTCTTCCTGTACCCATGTTGATTCTCCCTAAAGAACTTATTAATTTCGAAATAATTTATAATTCTACTGGCCATTGCACTCTCGAATATTTTTTAAAAAGAAGATAATAAGCTTATTGGACGGTAATTTGCAATCACTGTTGGATCTCCTCTTTTAAATAAAGGCTTTATTAAAGCTACTTTTAATGTTCTGGGAAAAACGCCATGTATGAAAGAATTATTTATAATAAAGGCTAATGGTTGACTAATCTCTTTTGCACATACTTTCAGGATGGGCACAGGGATCTCATCCAACCCACAACTCCACTTATTTTTTAAATTTCGTATGATAGTTACAACTTCCTGACTCAGGACTGGATTCAAGAATATCGAATTTCTACTTTCATTGATTTTACTTTCGAACTGAGGAGGATTGGCATCCTTTGTCACATTTTTAACCGCATTCATGAAGTGCTCATTGAACTGATTTGCAACATACAACGATTCACCCACAACCTGGTGGTCCCTACATTTTTTATCACCCTTTATGTCTCTTATGACGCTCCATACTGATTTTGATCTATTTTGAGAGTTAGATAATATATAACCTGCATAGCGACCTTTTCTATAATTAATTAGTAAGTTATCATAGTACTTCTTTAACCTTTTATAATCGTCTGAGAAACCATCATCTATATTTTTAAGAAAGAACAAATTATCTAGTTGTTGCTTACATTCTATAATTTCAGGGGAATCATACCTAATCCTGGTAGATCGTCTACTCTGGCGTCTCCTTCTAAAACATTCATTAAAAACAGGAGTAAAAATATTCATAAAATTCTCAAATTGACTATCTACATCATGGTGGGAACACAAGTACACAGACAGCCAATCCTGTTCATCAATCAGATTTCTGAACCTAACTTTGCCTTCCTCCGAATACATACGCCCCACCCGAGAGATGTCTTCAACCCTATCAACAACAAATTCTAATTTTTGACCGATATGATCAGATATTTGGTAATTTATCACTTGTGAGTGAAATGTTGTGATATTCGTGAATATATTGTCAAGGCATGTCTTAGAAGTCGCTGTTATTCTTGTTGGCTCAAATATTGACTGTCTCAGACCAAATGATCTGAGCAGTTCCAAAAAAGATGCAGATTCAGGTGTCCTCACCATCAGATCAATATTGAAATCACCTGCCAGTACAACATTACAGTTTTCAGAACAACCTACAATAGTTAATGCTTGCTCGAGCTTGGCAAAAAACATCTCCAAACTTGAGTCAGGTGTTCGGTACACACACATTACTACGTACTTTTTACTGCATATTTTAAATTCAACACAAGCACATTCAAACTCATTTTTCACAGAATGTTTTGATACCTGGGTTCTCTCTCTTGCAATGATATGGTCTCCCAGGAAAATCGCTGCACCTCCATGTTTACCCTCCTCTCTACAATAGGATGCACCCAATTTATACCCATGAATGTGATATAGTGGCAGCTGCTGTGCAGATTTCCAGTGCTCAGTCACACATAGGCATATACATTGTGTGTTCTCAATTACAAGTATCTTCAATTTATCTACACTATTGCCTATTGATTGTAGATTTTGGAGTATTAGTCTACACTTCTTAATCCTTGGGTTCTTCTTAATCCTTCGATTCCGTCATTATTAGATGGCCTTTGACTCTGTTGTCGTGATTCTTGCTTCTCGATTCCTCTGAAAAAACTTCCTATCGAAAGAGAACTCCCTGAGTGCAACCCCCTGTGGCCAAAAGGATTCGTCGAAAACAGCTTCAAAGGACTCTTTGGTAGGTAAACCGACGCTAAATGCCGAATTGGGTCCTAGGCAATTTAGTTTCTTTACGATGATCTGCTCATTTATATTAGACTCCTTCAAGAATGCTTGCACATCCTCTTTGGTTACTTCTTTTCATGCTATCTTCCCTACATATATCCATTGTCGCCGAATTGCTCCCCTTATCGGCATGTTTTTATCAGTTGTTTTTGTTCCATAACAAGATTTCCTAGAAGATTTTGGATGTTTGTTCACTCTTCTCCTCTCAACTGTGGTCCATTCATCAACGAAAAGTTCTTTGTTTTCAGTTGATTTGTTTATTCTGGTATTCTCAGATGTTGACATTTGTTTGGGAATTCCGGGATCCACGGGCACATATGATGACTGTGTCAACGAACTCGTATTTTCCATATTTGCGACATTATATGATTTATCTCCTGATGTAGTACGTTTACTATCTTTCCCGATGTTATTGGAATTTTTTGCCCCAATTGTACTGGTTTTTGTGGAGACCTCGATTGACTGAATTCTTTCATTTAATAAACGATTGTTTTCCATCAGAATTTCATTCTTACTTCGACATCCTTCCAAAAGCGACTTCAGATACAAATATTCCAGTTTGAGAAGTTCACTTGCATCGTTGACTTGGGAATCTTCATCAGTCGATTTTTGCACGCAAACCTCATGCTGACAGGTAGTTGTTTTTTTGCCTGCAGCGAGGTTCAAACACGATGGGTGAAACATACCCTCACATTTAATGCACTTGACAAACTCCTTAACTTTTCTATTGCAATGATAACAAACTGTATCCTTAATTTCACTGTTCTCCTGAGAGAACGCAAGGCGCTTCACATTTGCATCCTCACTCGACGACATCTCGACACACATATTATATATATATATATATAAGAAGTGGATGGAAGAGTAGCAGAATGAACCAACCTTAAACCTTCATGAGTGTTTCATATGTGGGAATCTTCTACAGATCGAAGAAGGCTTTTATGAAAATGATTGACTAAGTTATTTGTAAATGTAGGTTGGTCTGTAAGTAAAATATTATTGTTGTGGTGGCTAATTTAGGTTACACAGACAGAAGTCTATTCTTGAAGGATAATCTTGAGATTGTAACACTTGTACTCTTGAATAATGGTATGGATGAATATACCTTGTACTTGTTAGCTCCTTAGACTATAGAAATAGAGACACAGCATGTAGTATAGAAAGATGAAGCCTACATCCAGAAGGTTCAGAACTGACCTATCCAATTATAGTACTACAGAATGAGGAAATCGATAATAATTGTGCAACGTTGTCACGTTGTCTCAGTTTTTTGATAAATAAAGAATCAATCATTTTATAATGGTCATTTAAAGATGAATTCTTTCAATAAGTCTTGGGTAAATGATGGAAATGAGAATTTATTACATCAATTGATATGACGTCTTTGGATTTCTTTCATAATCTCATCAATTATTCGCGAAACGGCCCTTCAGTTTCAGCTTTATAATATATATGGCAACACCGTTCTGCTACTAGATGACGATTTCATTCATGATTTGAAGTCGCCATTTCCAAGTTATCAGCTGGTACCAACGTTGCCGAATCATATTTTGGGTGTAAAACGTGACATTTTGAGTGATTTGAGGATATTTTGTGAAAAATACGTTTAAATAATGGTTCGTAAGTGTCAAATGTGTGAAAAATTGGACCATTTGAACTGATTTGAACCTTAATTTGAGTTTTCACAAGTAAGTAGAATTCTGATTATCAGTGGCGTAGATTGTTCCATGTTTACTTTCAGGTTTCCTTCTGATACTGAGCTAAGTGATATATGGTTCTCTATTCTGAATTTATTTGACGCCAGTAACTTACCACAGAATCTGTTCTTATGTTCCCAACATATTGAGCCCAAAGATTTTGTTATCCGAGGGGGGTGGTAAAAAGTTTCTTCAAAGTGATGCTAATCATATTCTTGCAAATCAACTATTGGAACTTACCAGAGAACTGAATCACTTATCACCTGTTCTCCAACAAGTGGCAGGTAAAACTTTTGTAATTATTACCACATTGGCGATTAATTATATCTGGTTTGATCTGTTTCACACAGGAGAGAAAATGGAAAGTACCATTGGAAAATCTGAGCAAACAGTAGAGAAACTGTATTCAACTCCTTCCACTTTTACTGAGGCACCAACTTCTATAAAAAACTGAAGAATAAGGTGAATATTGTTATTAAAAATTTACATCAATTTGTATTTTAAGGACTAATTATGCTGATTCTTTACAGAAAGAGGTCTCAGACAGGTGATATACTTACATACTAATGAGAACAACTATGTATGTCATTAGAACAGGAACGGAATCAGAAGAGTAAAATACGTAATCTACAGCAGTCTGTTAGTACAATGTCTCGAAAGGTTCAGAAGCATTTATTTGTACGTTTTTTCTGTTTATCGTTTAAAAACTTGAATATAGACATCAGACCAATGAATATTTTTTTTTTTCAGCCATCTGTTGAACCTGAAGCTGTGAGTAGTTTATTTGAGAGAATGTTGAAAAAACTGAGTAAGCAGATAAACCAACTTTGAGAGCATTTGCATTGACATTCAATTCGCCTTTTATTCACCAAAAGGCTACCATTTTGTAAGAACAACAACCTTCCTCATCTAGAAACAAGGTCGATGTGGTACAGATCTGTGCACGCAAATCCAGGGTTTTCAAAAGAAGTATTTACTGCTTTGACTTTAAGACAAAAAGAAGCCGCATATCCTTTATTATGTAATCGTGTCTTGGTGAAATGTCTATCAGGCGTCCAGTTGAGTGGACAGGTACTAAAGTCACAGGTTATGGCGATATTGGTAGCAATTTGGATTGTGACATTGTTCCTGAAAGTTAGTAAAGGATGGAATGACAATGGAAAGAGCTATTTTTTTTTCAAGAAACAAGGTATGTTGAACTATTTATTAGGAATAAATTCAATGAAACCCATCACTTCCTCTGTATTAAATGGTTTCTTTCTGGGTTTTCTCCCCCAAACTCTGAAAAATATCTATTAAATAAAAATTCATTATTTTGTGAATTGCTTATGCTTAACAAACACAATATTTGTCAGAAGCAATAAATCGAACAATGTTTCCTAACAAACAATAACGAAACAACATCAACGATGAAACAACTATTTCGTAACGTTTTGGAGTCTAAATCAGACTCCTCCAGACACTAACGAAAATCTTCAGAATTATTTTTTGTTGATATAGCTATTCTCGAATTTTAGAATAGCTATAGATTTTTGTTAGTGTCTGAAGAAGGAGTCTGATTTAGACTCCAAAACGTTACATTGTTTCCTCATTGAAGTTGTTTCGTTATTGTTTGTTAGGCAACATTGTTCGTTTTATTGCTACTGACAAACACTGTGTTTCTTACGCAGAAGCAATTCACAAAATAATACATCTTTATTTAATAGATATTTTTCATAGTTTGGGAGAGAAAACCCAGAAAGAAACCATTCAATGATGAATATACCTCCCACAGTATCCTTTTATGATAATTTACTTCCTCTCCAATTAGAGCTTATATCGAAAAACATTCATAGAAGAGTTGTATGTTTTTTTGTGTATTTTTTGTTCGTATCTAATTTGAGTAACAATATTTATAAGTAATAATAATGCTTTATGTTTTTTTTTCTCAGGTGAGTACCCAGTACTGGGGGCAGAAGTTTTTTGTATTGGATTTATGAGTGACATCATGGAACGTAAACTGAAGGATTTCTGTAGAACTATACATTGTATCAATGGAACACAGCACAAACCAGAAGTGAAGAAATTTAACTATTCTTATAAAAGCTGATAGAATTGTAATAAAGGAGCAGGAAAGTAGATCAGGGACGAATAAGAGGAAAATGCAAAAGCATGAATTCTTTTCGAAAATTATTGTGGTTATTTTTATATGGATATGGTTCATGTTTCAGTAGATGTATATACTGTATTGCTATTTTTCTTGTATATCTATGACATTTTTTGATATGTATTGAATTGTCAAATAACGTTGTTTGCTGGTGATAAAATGGTTTGTTTCTGTAGAGGATATAGAAATTATGTTTAAATTAATCAATGATTATTTAGTTAGACTTTAGGTGGCTTTGTGATAATAATCTTAAAGTTAACATAAAGAAGTCAAAGAAAGTAAATTCCCAGTAACCCAGTAAGCAAAGATTATTAGTTGAAGATTTGAATAATTTATCTGTGAAAATTTAAGAACAACATATCGAACAAGTTCATGAGATGTATGACTATTTAGGCCTAATAATAGATGCAAATTTGAAACGCATGTGAATTATATTGCTAATAAGATGTCTAAAACGGTAAAATTTTTTGTCATATAGAGAAATAAGGTATATTAATATACAGCAATATTATTGTTGACCAATGTCCACTGTATGTTGAGTATTCTTCTTTTGTAATGTTCAACTTGGGAAAAGGTCATATTGAAAACTTATGAAGATTCAGAATAGAGGTATGCGAATAGTTCGAAAATGTAATAGAAGAATGTCTGTGATTATGACGCTACAGATTAACGATTATCAGCAACAAATTGCTTTCAATACTTTGGATTTGATATACAAATTGAGATATAATATGTTACCGTATTATTTGAGTGAGAATATCCAATTAGTTAATGAGTTTCATGATTATGATACAAAACGTCTAAATGATTCTCATGTTGAGAAATTCAACACTACTTTTTAGAATTAGTCCACATTCAGCAAGAGAGCTTTATGTACAATGACTTGCCAATTACTTTGAAATATTGTGAATGATATAAAAAATTCAATAAATTGTTAATAATATTCCTTTTCAGAATTGTGGATGTAAACACTTGATTCTCAATAGCCCAAGGCTAAATAAAGGTTTTAGTAGTATATTATCTTGTAGTAGTATAAAAATTTTGATATGTATATAGAAACATTTGTACATAATGCATGATTTGTTTGTAAGCTAATAATTATTGTATTTTAACTTTTCCTTATAATAACTTTGAATTGATCTTGGTATGAATAACAATAAAGTATGTATGTCTAATAAATATCACACGTAAGTTTCTTGTAGTTTCTTCTTACATGTTGTAATCGAAACTGCGGATTTCTTGAAGCTAAGTGAGTTTAATTGAAAGACTTTAATATTATTTGTGTTTTTTATTTAATATAGTGTTTGGTTCAATATCCTTTTTATAATATTCAAGATAGTGTTGCAAAACAACTGAATTAATGCAATTTTTCAAAAATATTTATGGCTGTAACGATGCCTGTGTCAGAAACACTTTCCAATAATTAGGAATAGTTAAATGAAGACTTGACGATTTTAATGGCCAGCTACTTAATATACTCGAAATATAAATAGTATTGGGTTATTTTGGAGTAAGTAATCATTAAAGGACACTGTGGGAGGTATAATCATTATTAGTTCTTTCTTCGTTGTTGTTTGTTATGCAACATTGTTCGATTGATTGCTAACACACTTGGTGTTATATAATAATAATAAAAATTCTATCGAATTTTTAATTTATTTTTTTTGTCTGTATAGTGTTCATAATCAAGTTTACACACATTCCACAATTGATGTTGAATATTATGAAAATGCTATCGAATTCTTAATTTATTTTTTTTGTCTGTATATAGTGGTCATATTGAATTTTACACACGCCTACGCTAATTATTCGTTACATAGGATGCGTAGTTTCCAAACTACTCGGAAAATAATCTTAAACGTCCATGACACCGAAACCCTTCCGCTTATTTAACTCATTACCGAACATAACCAGTGCATTTGGACCACGAATCCACCCTGCAAATTTCAGCACTCTAGCTTCTTTCGTTCGAGAATTATCGTGCTTACAGATATCGACAGATAATTCACTCATTGTTATTTAATTTTCATTGATTTAATAACGGAAGCTACGCCACTGGTGCCTGTTCAAATTGGGTGGAGTTAGTTTCTCCGGTGTTGCCAATACAAATGTAAATTATATCGCTCTCCTTGTGCTATCTCTTTCCCACCCATAGGACATGTTGGCCTCATTTATTGGAGAATTTATGAATGAGATACTGTGTCTCCTCTTTCTATAGTCTAAGGTTAGCTCCTCCATGATCATTTTGTCAACTTAATATATTTTGGTGATTGTCCACATGTCTTTCTCGGTAATAGTTAACTTCTCTACTTGACTTTTGTTTACTGAATAAATAGAAAGCACAAAATACACACAACACCAAAAGTTTAGGACCCCATAGGGGGTCATTTGATATATAGATATCAAATGACGAACCCCACGACCAGTTGGTCTATTGTGGCACACTATTTCCTGTATAGATGATTTTTAAATTAGTCATATTTTGCTCTGCTTTCTGTGTTTGAGATTTCTGTTTTTATCTTGACAATGGACTACATTATATTACTGTTCTTTCAGCAATAAATTTATCTATCTTACTTTATTCTTAACTGTAGCTTGTGATATAGACTGTGTAATCTGTTTAATGATTGGTCGAATAAAGTTATTTATTATTATTATTATAATTAATATTCAAGAGAACAGGTCTATGATTCAAATAAGTGCCCAATAATGTAAAATTAAAAATACTGCTACATCTTATAAATTCTGTATAAACCTTTTTATGTGAAGTATTTCATTTAAATAGTTCTACCCCCTGCTAAAAATGAATCACCTTTGAAAACAGCCTGTGTATATGATTATCCTATAACCTGTAATTCTTAGGAGACACCTTCGAAAACTCTGTCGAAAGCCTGTATGAGTAGGAGGATCATTTGTGTTAATCCTTGCTGATATGAACTATATTGTGGGCCAATAAAAAATCATCAGAAATTCATACTTTTATTTTATTACTATTCTAATAAAAATAGTTTCTTTTGATTCTTGGATGCTTCAATGAGGCAATTTCACGTTTTTCCTCAAGAAGTTCTTGTTGCTTCTGACGGAAAGCTGCCAAAGGATTTTTGAACGTTTTATAGTACTTTAAAACCTCCCTCACATCATCCACATTATTTTGAGCAATTGTTGCAAGAAATGACGTCAAATGAATCAAAACTTCATCATCATGTCCATCCCAAGCTCCAATATTGAACAGATTTTCCTCATGAAATTTGACAGATTCATCATCATAATCTATCACAATAACTTTACTCAGATCTCTATTGAGTTTGTTAAGGTTTTTCACATGATGACCATCTACAAAATGTGTTGCATCTCTAACCAATTTGTAAGAGATCAAATTTTTTGGATCAATAGCTTCACAAAGTGGAAATACAATAACACCTTGTTCTGCTGTGAAGATTACTATTTCATATAATCCAACCAAATTTTCAAGAAAATAGTTCAGTCCAGGCCGCTTCTTGAATCTCCACCCAGTTTTATATGTCCAATCAGGGTGTACAAGAACATTTTTTAACTCAATAATTAATGTATATGGTGGTTGATGGTACAGAGGTGTTAAAGGATCTGGTAACAACTTCTCCCGAGATGGTTGTTGAATGAAGAGAGTTAACGTTCTTATAGCTTCAATACAACGATACGTATATTGCTCCCAAATTGGAAGTTTTGTAAATTCATCTTCAACTATATTTCCATTGTCGTCTACTCCTGGACTACCATACTTCGTGAATAAGTAGGCCCCTATTGTTGCTACACCTATTCCCAAAGATAGTAAAGAGTACTTCAGAGATTTTGTTGAATGTTCTTTCTCATTTCCATCTGAATTATTATATTCTGATACTTTTGTTTCTGTGTCAGTGACAACCCTTTGAGAACTATATGTGTGATATAATACAGAACTGCAACGAAAAAAGCTGATATTTTTGCATGGACTGATGGACGCGTAAGAACGAACAAAATTACTGTAAGATTTTGGAGATTTTAAGGTAATAAAAACTAAGACCGGCTTCCATTTGGAATTCATAACTAAAACTGACCTGTCAAGAAAATTCATGAGCAAAGCCATCTTGAAGTAATATTTCACAACAATCAGTAATAAATTTTTACCTTAAATAATGTGTTGCATATTTCATCCCCTACAGTATTTGAATCCCATTGGGGGGTAACGAATTTTCCCATTATTTTATCCCAGCAATTCAACAACAACAACAATGAATTCACATCAACAAATAATTCAACGACATAACCTCACACCTGACTAATTACTGTATTTCTGTGTTGTGTGTTGTGGTTTATTCTTTATTCCTATGGCCTGCGTTCTTGCGTGAACGTACCAGATCGTTAACATTTTGCTCAAATGTCTGTAATTTTCGAAAAGCTCCCTTTCAGGACTGGTAATGAAATATACTATTCCAGCCAAGATTGCATGTAATTAAACTTCATAGATAGATAGATATGATTGTAATAACACTCCTATAGGTCTTCCGAAGATACCTCTTATAAGCTGCATGGGTTTGTGCAATTGCACAAACACAGACTTGAGTCTGTGTAGGATATGTTACTGTGTCCGTACGCCACCTTAGACACAGCACAGTTAATTTTTTTTACGGGACTATATTAGTACCGCCTGACTTATTAGCCCCGGCATTGAAATCAGGACCTATTGTTTCGGATTAAAAACGCTCCTACACTGCGCAAACTGCTTCATAATGATACAGTTTATTATAATTTTATAAAAAATCTTAAGAATTGATAATAATTCATTCCGCCGTATTCACAAAGCATTAAATCTCCGTTAAGATAAATAAAAATCGCAACCTCAGTTAACGTATGTAACGGTGCTGAAACAGGCCTGTTTCACGTTCATTTTCACTTAAACTGAGATTGCGATTCTTATTTATCCTTAACTGAGGACCTCAGTTAGGACTTAACGGAGATCGAATGCTTTGTGAATACGGCGGATAGTATTATACCTAGGTACTCAATCTTAACTAGTGAATTACTGATCGTGTATCGTTTCGGTAAAAAACTTCAGATTTACTGTAATGATTTTCTTGCACGTTTTATTATATAGTAAAGGTAGCGTCTTATATTATCATCAACCCTATATTATCGAGTATTCAATTTGAGACTTATAGTGAGAATAATACAAAATTACGAAAATAATAATGAAAATTGATTTTATTAGAATCCTTCTCTTCTTTCGAGTTTTGTTAGACGCAGACAAGAAATAATTTATCACCAAATATTCAGTTGGAAGAGGAACTATAGACATGTAAACTCGGAATTCTTTAGAATTTAGAATATTACGTATTTACAAATGCGTGTTCTAAACAAAAGCAATTGCCCCACAATGTTTCACAAGGGTAGGTACGTTAAATCAATATAAAAGTTAACAGAACAATTATCTCCAAAGTGATATCGATCAAACAGAAACCATCGAAAATATTCCCTTTTCCATCTTGGAAACCTCGAAGCTTGACGACGGACCTCAAATAAAGAACATAAATATTCCTCATATTCATTTGCTCATACGCCTTCAGGTATACCATTCATAGATTAATGATTTATTTCTATGTTGAAATTTTCAATTTGAATCAAGTATCCGAAGGAAACAAATGTCACGAATATAAAAATATTGACAAAACACAAGAATTTTTCATTCTCAATGGAAACGGCAAATGAAATTTTCACTACCAAGCAATATGGAAATAAACAGGTGAGTAGAAACCATTATTTGTTACTCAGCAATAGCGAATTAACGCAAATTCATCAAGCAGATACGTTTCCCTGATGACGATTTGCCAAAATACGAAATCCGAACAGATGCGAACCTTTTCTCCGCATCTGCTCCAGGACCAAGCCATGCCAGAAATTTCGAGAATGGAGCCAATGACCTGATTTTCTTTGAAAATCAGAATAATGAAGCCTTCAGAAAGAGAATGGTGAATATATTTCTGAAATTAATTATATTTTGTTCTGACATTTCCTGAGATTTCAAGATTCGATAAAAGGAAATATATTGGTAGATATACCTATACAGCGTGTTTCATAAGTACCTACCTATATTGACAAACTTCAGGGGGCATATTCCTAGCAGAAAATATTCCATGAACAATGCTCCGAAAGGCTTTGTTGAACTCAAAAAAATAGTATATTCTAAAACAAGTTGCAAAATGGGCTCCAATTAAAACACGAATGCATGAGTGTTGGAATTGCCTTCTGCAACGAGTATTAGACGATATTTTCGCTATTTCAGGCAAGTTTTATAATATACTGTTGAAATTTAATGAAAAATTCATGGAGGTAGAAGGAAATGGAGGGTGCATAAAGATCGAAACTTGTCACGTACTCCGCCATATTGGTGTGTCCCAATTTTCTATAGGAATCTGGAATTCCAACCATAGAAAACATACAATTTCATGTTTATAACAAAGGATTTGCCCATACCAATATATCCGATTTTATGTGACACTTTCGTTACAAGGGAAACATAGCACATGCTCCCTCCACTTCCTCCTACCTCCATTGAAAAATTATACATCCTAGTAACTTTTGTATTGTATCTTGGTAGTTGGTGTGACTGTTACGAAAGTTGACAGATTACGGAATTTGAATTTGAAACGTACGTAGGTCATGGAGATCAGATTTAAAACAGTTTCCTAATAGCATGAATGATTCAAAATTAGCAAGAAGGAAATCTCTAGTACCATATTTTGGCGCTCTAGTTCCTCGGAACTGAGTGCATATCAATTTGCCCAAATGTCTGTAATTTTCGAATTTTTCGATGAAAATGGTATTAAACGATTTGGTTCGAGTCACTGATTAAGAATCCGTGGTCGAAATTCATTCTGTCCGGCCGTCCGGCCGGCCGTAGGCACGATAACTCTCGAACGGAATGAGCTAGACAGTTGAAATTTTCAGAGTAGGTTTGGGAGATAAATATCTCGGCTAAATTCGTTATTGGGCAAATCGGACAGATGGTTTCGGAGTAACAAAAAAAATTTTTTTTTACAAAGCAAATTCCAAATTAAATTTTTTTCAATAAGCAGTTTGTCCATAAGAATCCAATTATATCATTTTTAACTCTAACAAGCTAATACTTTCGGAGATATGATTTTTCAAAATTTCAATAATAAAACATTGTAGCAGAATGATATAATTATTCTATGTATGAATTGTCATAATGTCAACTTATTTTCCTGAGACATGACATTATCTAATCAATCGAAGAATTGTAAGCGAAGTGAGAAAAATCTCAGTTGTTTGCTCCGAAATTAGTTTTTCTCAGAAAAGTCTTACATTTCGAAGCGGAACATGAAGTAAGAGATCTGAGAGTAGTGAGAATGCTTTTCATCCATAGACATAGATGTAACTCTCGAACGGAATGAGGTAGGTACTTGAAATTTTCAGAGTAGGTTAGGGAGATGAATATCTCGGTTAAGTTCGTTATTGGGCAAAATTGGCCAGATTTAATTTGATTTCTTCCATGGTGCAGTTCTCATTCTCATGATTGCTCATTTAATCTTGATAAATAACCTATTATTTGAATTGAATTTCCTTTATGATGCAGTTCTATCATATGAATACATTGATATAATTCCCAACTCTGAGAAACCAATACTTTCGGAGATATAATTTGTCTGTTTGCCAGAAAGCTCCTGTCCACAGGGCTTGAACCCATTTTTGCGCGTATGTTCTGGGGAACATCGCGTTATAGTTTTGCCCAAATGTCTGTAACTTTCGAATTTTTTGAAAAAAATGGTCTCAAACGATTAAGTTCGACTCCCCAATGAAGAATTCGAGGTCAAATTTGATTCTGTCCGGCCGGCCGTCCGGCCGTTGCCACGATAACTTGAGAACGAAAAGAGCTATCGACTTGAAATTTTCAGGGTAGGTGGCGCATCCCAATACAACGGACATGTTCGTTAATGGGCATAATCGGCCCAGTGGTTTCCGAGTAACAATTTTGTTTTCAACCAATATGAATCGGATCGAACTGAAACTTGGTGGGTGGTTGTAGAATATGAACCTAAGCACGTTTGTGAAATTTTGTGCGAATCGTATGGCTAGAAAATTTTAAAAAAATTATTAAAAAATATTTTTGTTGTCGCGATAACTTGAGAACGGAATGAGATAGCGGCTTGAAATTTTCAGGTTAGGATGTGCACCAGAACGCAACATTTCAGTTCGTTTATGAGCATAATCGGCCAAACGGTTTTAGAGTTATAGCCATCTGAAATTTTCTGAAATTTGGTGGTTTTTTGCTCCTCATTAACTCGAAAAATACTGAAGCAATTGAATTCAAACATGGTTACTAGTTGTAGAATGCCAACGCAAAAATGTTTGCAAAATTTGGTGAGGATAGCATTTGTAGAAAATTTTTAATAAATCATTGAAAATAAAAAAAAAATTCTATATATCAGTAACTATTCGTTTGAAATTGCTGAAATTTTGCAAGAGCCTTCATAACCTAACTCTACTGCCAAGTTTCAAGTTTTAATACGATCGGTTAAATATTGTTGAAGATTCGAGCATTCTTGTGTGAGTTCAGTAGATGGGTGACCGTTGCCTCGATAACTTTCGAACGAAAGGAGATAGGGACTTGCAATTTTCAGGGTAGGTTGCGTATCCGAAAGGGAGAGTTGAGTTCGTTTTTGGGCATAATCGGTCTAACGGTTTCCGAGTTATACCCACCTGGAATATTATTTCCATGATAACTCAAAAAATAAATATTCGATCGAATTGAAGCTTGGTAACTAGTAGTAGAAAATCAACATAAAGACGTGTTTAAAATTTTGTAAGAACCGTACCACTGGAAAATTTGAAAAAAATGACGAAAAAAAAAATTTTAAGAACCATACCCCTAGAAAATTTAAAAAAAATCACGAAAAAAAAAATGGGTTCAAGCACTGACGTGAAGTCAGAAGCTTTTGCGCGTATGTTATATTGTCCATTCTTCTGTATTGGACACCCTTAATCGAATTTACCATGGTAAATTATGTTGTCCATTCTCCTGTATTGGACACTTGCTGGCTAACCACAGAAAACAACCGATTGCGCTCTACGTCGGACGCATCCGACGTTGATTCCGAACGCGACCCAGATTATATTGTAATTTGATAGGATCGAATGTCAGTGCTGACTACCACAAAACGAAAAATATAACTAGAAACAATGCGGGAATCAGTTCATTCCAGCACTGTTTTCAGTGCTGGAATGGACTCATTACGATACTGAAATAGAGAATAGTATATTCTAAAACAAGTTGCAGAATGGGCTCCTATTAAAACACGAATGCGAAATCGCTCCTTCGTCGCTCGTTTTCGAACGCATGAGTGTTGGAATTACCTTCTGCAACGAGCATTAGACGATATTTTCTCTATTTCAGGCAAGTTTTGCAAAATACTGTTGAAATTTAATAAAAAATTCGGAATATACATCCTAGTGACTTTTGTATTGTATCTTGGTAGTTGGTTGACTGTTACGAAAGTTGACAGATTACTGAATTTGAATTTGAAACGTACGTAGGGCATGGAGACAGTGTTGCCAATCTGTTACAATTGTAACAGATCTGTTACTATCGAAAGTAATCTGTTACCCTGTTACTCTGAGCAGAAATCTGTTACGATTTGAAGCAAATCGGATTTTGTTTATTTTTGAATGTTCAGAATTATTTACACAGAACACTAATAATATATTATTTCAAATTTCAAAAAATGAAGTTTCAATAGCACAGAGTCAAATGCATTAATTTTTAGGTTAATGATAATTCTGTTACGTTTTTCTTGGATCTGTTTTGTGATCTGTTACTATTTTCGATGATCATCTGTTACTCTAGTTTGAAATACTCTGGCAGCACTGCATGGAGATCAGATTTAAAACAGTTTCCTAATAGCAGGAATGATTCAAAATTAGTAAGAAGGAAATCTCTAGTACCATATTTTTTAATGAAAATAAAGCTTTTCCTAAACAATTATTTCACTATATCCAGATTATATTGTATTATCAATTGACGTGTGTTGAAATTTGATAGGATCGAATGTCAGTGCTGACTACCACAAAACGAAAAATATAACTAGAAACAATGCGGGAATGAGTTCATTCCAGCACTGTTTTCAGTACTGGAATGGAATCATTACGATACTGAAATAGAGAAAAATTATTCCAGTTTTATTTACCCAAAACTATTCAGAATTCTAATCTAACTTCCGCTGAAGGAAAATACATAGATGGATTGATAAAATTATGGTTTTTTCTGCTAACAGTTCTGTTGCTTTCCAATAGGTATTGTACAGGGTGGGTAAAATCGATGATTCCCGAACTTCAACTTATTAACCCTAAAGGTGCATTTTCATATTGTAAAACTTAAAATGCCTTTAACTACATTATTCTTACCTCTTTTGTTTTCGTTTGTGCTACGATGTTAGAATAAAAACATTTTCGAAACACTTTTTTGATAGCAATCCAGTGGCGTCCTCTGTTTTTTTACCAAGGGGCAACTGAATTTATCTCATAAGCCTGTCTATTATTTCTTAACTCAACTGAGTTGCTAGTTGCTAGTTGCACCACTCGCCCTTCGGACTGATGGTGCTTTCAAGCAACTCAGTTTCGTTAAGAAATAAGTCGACAGACTTTATTATCGCGAAAATTTAATCACTTATTATATTACTAGTGATAATGGACGTGTTTTAAAATTTGATAGGATTGAATGTCAGTGCTGACTACCACAAAACGAAACTTTTTTACTGCTGTAATGAACTCATTACGATACAGGCAATCCAGTGGCTTACTGTGTTTTTTCCAAGGGATTTCCTTGCTGAGATATAACATAAAGTTGTGTTTTTTCTTATGGAAATAATAGTTTATAATGACTTAGAAAAAACCACCATTTTTTTCCGTTCCAAAAATATATAATATATGGAAAATTATGGAAATAATAGTTTATAATGACTATATGATATATTTTTGGAACAGAAAAAAATGGTGGTTCTTTCTAAGTCATTATAAACTATTATTTCCATAAGAAAAACCACAACTGTTGTATGGGGAACAGCGTGTTATCATTTTTCCCAAAAGTCTGTAATTTTCGATTTTTTTTCCGAAAGTGGTCTTTAACTATTATGTTCGACTCACTGATGAAAAATTCGAGGTCAAATTTGATTCTGTCCGACCAGCCGTCTGTAGCCACGACAACTTTTGAACGGAGAGAGATAGTGACTTGAAATTTTCAAGGTAGGTGTCGCATCCGAATGCGACGGTTAAGTTCGTTCATGGGCATTTACAGCCAAACGGTTTCGGACTTGAAATGTTTTATTTCAATTACAGATCCGATTTAATTGAAACTTGGTAACCAGTTGTAGAATGCCGCCACAAAGACTGGCAAGGGAAATTTCTTGAGGATACCACTGGCCAATTTGTGGTACTCTTGTTCCTCGGGCGTTGGAGTTCAGTATCTGGATGGGTGACGGTTACCACGGTAACTTTTGAACGGACAAATTGCGAAATTTGTTGTTATTTCCTCAATAACCCAAAATATGCAGATCGGATCCCACTTACACTTGGTAATTAGTCGTAGAATGCCGACGCGCAAATTTCTGCGAAATTTCATTTTTTTTTGATGATCGTATAACTAGAACAAAAATAAAAAATATGTTTTCTTCAAAAAGGTGTTCACGTGTTAACACTTCCATTATTCATATTGAAGTTCATGCAGTATTCTGAGAGGGTGTGTGAAGCTTGAATAGACAATGGAACATGCGCGTAAATTCTCCTGGCTTCACGTCAGTGCTTTTTGGCGCTCTTGTTCCTCGGAACAGAGTGCTTATCAATTTGCCCAAAATGTCTGTAATTTTCGAATTTTTGGCTGAAAATGGTCTTAAACGATTTGGTTGGACTCACTGATCAAGAATCCATGGTCAAAATCGATTCTGTCCGTTAACACGATAACTCTCGAACGGATTGAGCTAGACAATTGAAATTTTCAGAGTAGGTTCGAGGGATAAATACCTCGGTTAATATCGTTATTAGGAAAAATCGCCCTGATGGTTTCGGAGTACCTAACGAAAAAAATTTTTTTTTTTTACACTACAACTTTTGAATTCAATTTTTGTCGCTCTTGTTCCTTGGAACAGAGTGCTTATCAATTTGCCCAAATGTCTGTAATTTTTGGATCTTTAGGATCTTGCAATAGGAATATCTTATTCTTGTTATCTGTGTGATATATTTAGGAGCTCGCAATGGAAATCTCTTATTCTGGTTACATATGTGATATCTTGAGGATCTCGCAACAGGATGCCTTAGTCTGGTTATCTGTGGGATATCTTTAGGAGCTCGCATTAGGAATACCTTATTCTGGTTATCTGTGTGATATATTGAGGATCTCACATTGGGAGCTCGCATTTTCATCCACATTGTTACTTCTCAGAGACCTCTATGCGAGGTCTGTGTTACCTGGGGTTTACCTCAGTGGTCAACGAAAAGTAATTTGTTTTGATGATTCCATTATGTTCTTCTTTCCTATTGCCTTCATGAACTACATCATTAAAATAAAATGATCCAATTCTAAATCTTCTGAAACATCATCCGGATTCATACATAAATTATTGAATATGCAACCAGTCAATATAATTTCCGGTTTCAAAACAGTCTTGTATATATTCACAAATTCAAGAATCGGATAATTGTTTTCTAGCAGAAAATATTTTCAAACAACGAATTGACATGTCTCGAATAGCTAGATGACATTTATGAACAGTGAACACAGACAGTTAGAAATGGCATTTTGTGTATCCATAGAACTACGATGTATTATTGAAATTTTTAAAAATCATATATCCGAAAGTATTAGCTTGTTAGAGTTGGAAATATCATAATAATCGCATTGGAATATTATGATGAAACTGCATCTTAAAAAAAATAATTAAACAGTTGTTATGTAAAAAAAACCATTTTTTTTTCGTTGCTCCGAAACCATTGCGCCGATTTTGTCCAATAACGAACCTAACCGAGATATTTATGTCCCAAACCTACTCTGAACATTTCAATTGTCTAGCTCATTCCGTTCGAGAGTTATCGTGTTAACGGAGGGCCGGCCGGACAGAATTGATTTTGACAATGGATTCTTGATCAGTGAGTCAAACTAAATCGTTTAAGACCATTTCAGCCAAAAATTCGAAAGACATTTGACAAATTGATAAGCACTCTGTTCCGAGGAACAAGAGTGCCAAAAATCATTGTAAAAAATTCTATATACCAGAAAATATTCATCCGTACTCGCTGAAATTTTGTGAGAGCCTTAAGAACCTTATTCTACTGCCAAGTTCCAAGTTTGAACACGATCGGATCTATATTGTTGGAGATCCGAGCATGTCGATATTCTATGAAACCGTTAGGCCGATTATGCCCATTATTGAAAATGGACGTGCCACCTACCCTGAAAATTTCAAGTCGCTATCTCTATCCGTTCTCAAGTTATCTTGGCAATGGCCGGCCCGCCGATCGGACAGAATCAAATTTGGCCTCGACCTCGAATTCTTCAACAGTGAGTCGAACCTAATCGTTTTGAGGCCATTTTCGGCAAAACATTCGAACATTACAGACATTCTCAAAATAATCGACTGATTTCAATGAAAACTATGATTATGAATAAGATGCTGAAAAATAATTTCAAGGTAAATCTGAGCGTTTATTTTGAAAATCAGATAAGTATTAAAACCATATCTCTGTGTTTCCCATACTTCTCATTCGTGCAGAGGAGAAAACATTCAAATCTTATCCCAATTTTTTGTGGGGTATATATATATATATATTAGGGTGTCCCTTATTTTTCAAAGTTTTAATTTCACAACGCATAGGCTCTTGTTTTGTTCATTTGGACCCAAATCACTCGAAAACCATTTTTTACCTCATTTGGAATAGAACTAACCGTGCCGACTTGCACCTAAAGAAGTTCATACAAGTTCACTATTCAGTCACAGAAGCGGCGCATGCCTTCTGTTATTGTCAGTTTATTTCGGCTTGTCGAGTAACGATTCGGTATTATTTCGATTTTGAGGATGTCAGTGGAATTAAGAAACAAAATAAAAAAATTTTATTGGTGAAATAAGTCGCCTAATAACAGGTGCAAAATTACCGTCTATTCGTTAATTTCTTATGTATTTATTTTTCAATATACGCGAAGCTAAGTTGACTGCTAATGACAGTGCAAATCTTCTGGAGTGTATTATATTCTGTGAAAAGGCTAGAATACCTACCAAAGCTGTTCGTAGTGATGTCAAAAAGTTATCAAGTCTGGCGTGAGCTTCAAAAGGATAGTGAGAAGATTCAGGATGTTTATAGGCACCATGCACAATAAAAACTTTCAATTTGAGTTATGTAGATAATTTATTGGATATCGCACATGCTGATACTCTCGAAAGAATAAAAATTGCAGAAGATAAGATATTCTTGCAAAAACAAAGCGACCCAGGACTTCCGGGATACTAAGCATGTGTTGACAAAAAGTTGGCTGAAATTGAACAAAGGGCAGCGCTGAGTAAACTGGCAGAAGAGAAAAAGAAATGAAGGCAAATGATTTCCGAAAGATTATTGATTCTTCACACAGCTTTGAAACATATGGAGAAATAGAGGAACAATCTACAATCTCTGAAGAAAGTCTGGAAGAACCTCAGGCTGCCACATCTCAATATGTAAGTTGACAAGAAGGGGAAGAAAAGGTTTTGTGACCTCAAAATTAGTTACAACTTTAGACAGATGTCCACTAAGCATCAAGCGAAAGCTGTAATAAATGTACTTAAAGGCCAGGTTCTCAAAACTGCGTTTGATCCAAGATCCAGCTAGTTACTAGTAGTCCTGATATTACGCTGTTCAATAAGTTTAGGGACAACTGGATGGATATTAATCCTAGTGCCATCAAACCATGTACCGATTTTGTTTAACAACACCTCTGTGGAACAAATAAATTGATGACGTTTTTCAACAATGAACTGACAAAATCGATAATATAAGATCCTTATCGTAAATCAATCGAGCTTGCTGTTCCTTTTCTGGATAAAGATAATGATAATGAACTAAAAATCAGACATTCTGGCGCAATGCATCAAGCTGTTTGGGTGGCAAAACCCAAAATAACACACTTAAAAAAGCTGTTTGTTACAATCTCATGAAATGGGTGCCAATAAGGAACAAGCTCTACGTGATTTGTGTTCTTTTATTGTGGCAGTTTATGAGAATCCCTAGCTGGTATGTATTTTGGCAGAAAATCACCTTATCAACATTGTGGTTTTATACAAACCTTAGAAGATTATGAAAGGGTTGATAAATTAAATTTTAAAGCTACTCTAAACGAGTTCTGTCAACACTTGTAGTACTTATCAGAGGAAATATTCGTTATTTAAAATTTTGATGATAAGGTTGATGAGCGGACGATAACGAACATTGTAGAAAATTTACAGCAAAGGCTTTGAAGCTTCTGAAAAGAGATATGTACCATCCAGGGAAGAAATGTCTGGTTCTCTTTACGTTTGGTAAAAAGTAGTTTAATCAGTTCATTGAAACTCACTCTTTCATTCATACTACTACAAGTAGTTTAACATTTTTCAGGGAAATCTTTGATTGAGTTCGTATCAGTGACAAGCAAAGATTTATTCCCCTGACTGAAACTTGACAGTATTTTCCTGCAAGAGAATGTGTTATTGTGGAATGAAAACTCTGCGAAGTACGAGTATGTATTTTGAAGCAAAAAAAAAATTTTTAGATTAAAAATAGTTAATGACACAGCTGAACGAGATACTAAATTAGTGCTGGAGGTTGATTGTTTGATTACTGCACATGAAGAACAGTAAAATGGAAAAATATGAATTAATAATCAGATATATTGTACTATTTTTATTAGTTGCAGAAAGTTTATCATATAAATTTGTGTTTTGATCATAATTTATCTTATAGAATGTATTTAAGTGATGGTCTACGGGCAGAGTTAGGAAATGGGTTTAACAGCTATTTTCGAAAACTTCAAAGCTAAGTCGGCACGGGATAAAATCAACGTAGGAGGTTGAAATTCTGTACTTGGGTAACTAATAGACTAATAAATATAATAAGAGGGTATGCGTTTCGAAAACTAAAAAAATTTTTTTTTTTAATATATAAGGGACACCCTAATATATATATATATATTCTTTTGAACTTGAGCATTACAATTTGTTTTTTATCTAACAATAAAGCATGTGTATGAAAAAAGTGTCAGCAGAGGTTAGTGTAACGGGGTACCATATAATTTGATATATGATACTAGAGCTTAGGGAAAAAACCCCAGCAAAAAAACCCTATCTTCCCATTAGTGTTGTGATTTATGAAAATTGAAATTGTTAATAAAATATGCTGAAATATTAAATATTGAAGGGCATATCTTTCTCTTTATTATCGCTTCTTCCTTCAACAAGCAGAGAAGATTCTCCAAGGTACCCGAAACCCAATCTGGAAAAGGAAAAGACTAAGGGAGAAAACGAACAAATTAAAAATGGAATATTCTATATTTCATTAAATAGATTTGAAACTCGCTACCCATTCTAAAAATGATTCAGAAACATTATGAATAGCCCTAAAACCATCTTTGAATCTATATATGCGACAATTATTAACTAAATGATCTATGGTTTCCTCTGCTTCCCCGCATTCACAACTAGGACTCTCAACTGAATTCCACCTGAAAAGCATGCTGTTGCAACGACCATGACCGGTCCTTAGACGATTCAGAATAGAACATATTCTCCTTGGAAGATCAAACCCCGGAACTCTATTTGAAGGATCAGAAATTAAATCTTTGTTGAATAAATTGCAAGAAATCCATTCAGACCGCCAAACTTCCTTGTCACTTTTATTGGAATTAAGAAAACAGTTGGACCATAAAGGGTTTCGTGACTTCAATCTGGGAATCTTATTGCGTGGAATGTAGGAGATAATCGGAAATGAATTCGGAAAAGAATGAAATTTATTCCAAGAATTTGAAACAGCAGTCTGCCTGCGAATGTGGGGCGGGACAATTTTTGACAGAACTGGCAAGCAATGAATAGGTGTAGATCTAATAGTTCCAGTGATGATTCGCATAGATGAATTCAACTGTGCATCACTTTTTTGAGTATGAGCACTATTAAACCAGACAGGGCAACAATATTCAGCGGCAGAAAACACCAAGGCTAAGGCTGCCGTTCGAAGAGTAGCTGCATCAGCACCCCATGAAGTACCAGCTAATTTCTGCAGAATATTATTTCTCGTTTTCAACTTCAGACGCAAGTCATCCAAATGAGCTTTGAGATTCAAAGATGAATCTAGTTTCACTCCTAGATATTTAGGATAAAAATTATGTCTCAAGAAAGAATCACCGAAAGTTACACTCAATGTTCTATATTTTTGGTGATTGTTCAAATGAAAGCAAGAAACCTCAGTTTTATTCGGATTCGGACACAAACGCCACTGAAATAAGTACTTTTTCAGAATATCTAAATCTGCAGATAGATTATTTTCTATACTTTCGAAATCAGAATGACGAAATGCAAGGGCAATGTCATCAGCGTATATGAATTTCTCAGACGAAGTAGCAGGAATATCACACAGATATAAATTGAAAAGAAGAGGTGCTAAAACTGAACCTTGTGGGAGACCATTATTCAAATTATTGAATTTACTACTATTATTATAAATAAAAACACGAAACCTTCTATCCGAGAGCATATTTTCGAGTAAATGAACCATTTTGCCACACTTTAAATGAGTAATTTAAATGGTTGAATATATCAGGAAACTTAATACCAGAGCTTAATTAATTCAGAGAATTGATGGGAGGATATCCTGATATTCAGAGTAATAATTTTTTTATTTTATATATATTTCTCAGAGTTTGGGAGAGAAACCCAAAGTGTAATTTAATGATTACTCAAATTTCATCAATAATTATCATTTTTTTGTTTGTTAGAAGTTTAATACACATAACAATTGTTTGATTAAAATTATACAAAATAATTCATCAAAAAAATCGGCTAATGAATTTTCCGAACCGCTTTCGCCATCACCGGAAAAAAAATTGCTAATTGAATATATTGTTTTCGACAGCATTTTTTCTGTTCTTCACGAATATGGATGTTATTGAGAAAAATGTGAATCATATACAGTGATATTTTTAATATCTGATCATAAAACAAAGGCGGTTCTGCCTGTTGAAATTATTTATTAGCAGCTTATTCATAATCATAGTTTTCATCGAAATCAGTCAATTATTACGAGAATCATAGGGATAATGTTTTTTAGTGAAAAAATCGAGATATTTTGTTATTCAGATGGCTTTACTCCGTAGAAAAAAATTGTGTCATTCTAATAATTGCTCTCAATTAAAATAAAATATAATATATTGATTTCTATAGTATTTTTTTGTCCCTTCGCGATACTGACAACAAAATTATATTTTCCCAATACTAAAATGGCAATGTGTTTCATAGAAGGGGAAAAAAAAAAACTCTTTGAAAATGTTACTATAAACGTGACGTTTTTTTGGATGTTAGGAGGGGGGTTAGGGGGAAATTTCCAAGGGGTTTATCGAGGAAAAATACGGAAGTTTCGTAGAGTCTCGCGTTTTCGGAGCGAAAAGACGGGGGTGTATTCTAAAAAAAATCACGAAAAGGCGAAAAAACGCAAAAGGAGCAAAATTGTGTAGAGGCATCCGGAGGAAAGGTGGCGTTCGTAACGACGGTATTTGCGGGAACGCGAAGATGAGATTCGAAATTAGTCTGTAACACGGCCCTTTTTTCGATCCTCTCTTTCGTTTTCCCGGAAGAACGTTAGGAAAATGTGACTTTTCGCGAAAATCGACAAAATTCTGACGTTTCACGTATTTCTGTGGCGAATTTTAACGCGGCTCCTTCCAGGTCGACGTTTTCGGTCTTCTTCTTCTTCTTCTTCTCAAAAGCTGTCTGCTAGGTCACCAACTGTCTCTTGACAACCCTAGACGGCAATCATGAGCTCAGCATTCACTGCTATGCACTCAAATTCAATATTCCATATCCATTTAGCAGCTTGGTTCCCGGAGACAGCAAGAATCTGAGCGTGGCTCATACCAAGCTACTGCTGAGGGGCAAATTGACTTTTATTAGTTAAAACTTCAGTCTCGCATTAACTGTTTCCAGAAGTAGCAAAGCTGAGGGCTCATGCACCATTAGAGCAGGAGAGGGAGGAGGGTAACACAAAAGTAGGCACATTCAAGGTATCACAAAGCAGGAGGAGGGACACATAATTAAAACATATGAAGAACCAACTATTCCTCCAAGGGAGGCAGCTATAATTTCAGCTGAGAAGCGGTTATGAACTCAAATGTCAACTGAAGGATCTTCTGAGAGGAGCTATAAATAAAATCATTAACGGAAAGGGGGGCAGACGAAGTTAACACACTCAAATCTCGGTAAAATTTATTACAATTACGTATGTTAGTATTGCATTCGAAAAAATATGGGTTATCGAGCCAACTTCTCCACATTGGCATTCCGAATGCTGAAAAACTCCCAACCTGTGCAGATGTACAGGCACACAGCAGTGTCCCGCTCGAAGTCTGCTCATGGATGTGATCATACGTCTAGGCACCGTTGTCTCTCTTACTAGCCAATAAGGCTCCGTTCTACTTTCGACCTGCACAAACTGAGTGTAGGTTATGCCCTTGGTCTGACCAATCATCTTCCATTCGCAGTTCCACTCAGCATATAGTTCTCTACGAAACTTGGGCCAAAGTAAACGGGGGTCACCCCTGTATGCCCTGGCCCGGTTCAGTTGTCTTCCCTCATTCGCCAGCCGATCAGCCGCATCATTTTGACTTATACCAGAATGACTAGGTATCCACAACAGAACAGGGTTCAGATTTCGCTGCTTAGCCCTGTACAACATCTCCTTTACATGAACTGACAAAACATCAAGACAAGCCCCATTCCTCCAATGCTTCAGCTTCTGCAGCACACTTAGCGAGTCCGTAACCACCAGAACATCAGCGACATCCTTGGAGAGGATGTAATACAGTGCATATCCAACCGCCGCCATCTCCGCCATGTAAACACTCCAGTGATTGGGGAACCGCCTCTTAAAGGACAGACCAAAATTATCTGAGAATATTCCAATCCCGACCGTTTCACTCTCCACATCAACAGAGGCATCCGTATAGATAGCCCTATAACCACTATATTTATCAGAGCAAAGACTCAAAAATTGCTCACCGGTGTCAGGGGCTCCCTTACGGAGTCCAGAGTGTACCGCAACCGGTCGATCCGCATGTACCATCGATGATATCAAAAAACAGGGGAGGACTCTGTCCCTCCAGATGTGAACAGCCACTGGCTGTATCTTCATATGCGCAACAATAACCGCAGGAAGCACTCCTCTGGACCAAAATCTATCAAAACCAGCTACCTCCCGCACAATATCCACTATGGGATTATCCATCATTCGGTCCGAACGAGCCACGATAAATGTCAAATCGAATTTGAATTTCGAACAATTAACCGATTCCGATCGATCGCTTGACAGGATTGACGATATTGTGAAAATCGAAAGACGGAAATCATCCCAGTATTATAAAATCTTTATTTGGTAGAAAATCGGAATTGATTAACGTAGGTAAACTAGCCGAATGGTCTAAGGCGTCTTTAGGCTTATAGTCACGGGGCAGCGGGATCGAATCTTGGAGCGTCCGAAATAGCTTTCTCTGAAATTTTTTCATTTTTACCCAATGAAAAACTTGAAGCAGCGTTACTACAGTTAACGTATCTTGGGATTTGGATCTTTTCGTAAACATAATGAAAAACCGCTGCTATACAGGGTGTTTCAAGTAAAATGTCACCCCAAGAGATCTATCTTGAAGAAAATTCTCAACATTGTAAAACCATTACGAAAAGAACCGCTGCTATACAGGGTGTTTTTGAAAAAAAATCAACTTCGAAACGGCTTCACCGATTTTGATGAAACTTTGTGTGGGTGTTTTGGTGGGTCATTGATTCACAATAGCATCCGGTAGGTGGCGCTGATAATGCTCTTTAGTTACTCAGAAATGGCTCGACCGATTTTGATCAAATATTGTGTACGTGTTTGAGTGTGTCTCAGGGTCACAATAGATAACCGGTAGGTGGCGCTGTATTCGGTTTATAGAAACTCAAGAATGGCCGAACCGATTTCGATGAAACTTTGTGTGTGTATCTGAGTATGTGTCAGGTTCGCAATATACCCCGGTTTCGATGGAACTTTGTGTGTGTGTGTATCTGAGTAGGTTTCGGTTCCACTATATTCCCCGGTAGGTGGCGCTACAATCGGTTCACAGGAACCTAAAAATGGTTATACGGATTTTGATGAATCTATGTGATTGTGTTTAGGAAGGCCTTAAGTTCACAATACGATTCGGTAGGTGCCGCTATATTCGGTTTTTAGTAACTCAAAAACTCCTTACATATTTCGATGGGACTTTCGTGTGTGAATGATTCTCATCAGAATCACAACAGGACCCGGTAGATGGCATTGAACTACCGGTTCAATTAATCTACCTATTCAATTTATCTACCGCTTATATATTGATCTACTAAAAAAGTGGAGGTCTACCGGAAAAATGTAGATCTACCGGAAAAATGTAGATCTATCGGAAAAATGTAGATCTATCAGAAAAATGTAGATCTACTGGCAAGGTAGATCTGCTGGCCACTAGTTTCATCTAAAGAGTGATGTTCTGGTGTGTGGACATAAAAACTTAATGTTCTAGTACAGTCCTGTTTTTTTCATTTTCGCTCTCGGTTTCTTTCAAGTGTCTCAAACATAATAATCCAGCCAAATATTACCAAAATTGATTGAACAGAACTTATAGGGGTTTGAAAACTCTCTGATTTTTAGGAAGTACCCTAAATCTCAGAAACTAGTAGGCATAAGGGATGTTCGGGTGCCCAATTCTGACTCCTGATATGATCTGATCATTGGTCAGAATTCAGTGAATTCACCCTGTATAATTAGTTTCGAACGTCAACGGTTTTCTACTAGTATAAACATCAAAAGCTAATTCTTCAAAGGTAGCATCGGAAAGTGCAGAACTATCACCACCGGGAGAAGAGAACATGACGTTTATTGTAGTATCTTTTCAGTTCACTGGTCTAAATGGAAACGAAGATTACGGTGGTCAACTTGTGGAAATTGATAACAACAGATATCAATACATTTCGCCACCTAGAAAGAGGAGGAGAAAGAAGAATCATCTAGATGACTTTGTGGCAAACTATTCTGCAGTACGCAATAAACAGACTGATACGGTTGAAATTCCAGAAGAGGTAATATGTGCTGTATGGAATAGTTATTTATGTACTAAGGACGGAAAACTGTCTGTTATAGTCGAGTCTGCCCCTCGGATAGCAAACAGATAAGACAATAGACAGTTTTTCGCCGTGGAGCATATTACATTTTATCGTCGATTCCCACATATTTTTATGAATTTCGGACCGCTTAAATAATTTCACAATAGCAAATGACACATGCACGTATGTTTGTATTGGACCGTATCCATATAGTGACCACATCACTGACAGTTATTCTTACAGACACTTATGTTTGTATTGTACCGTATCATGCCGTATTCATAGTAACCACAGCAGACGAGGAAGTAATTTTGTGGACGAGAAAAAAAATTTGCGCACGAGAAAGTACTTTCTGGTCTGCAAAGTACTTGCCTTAAATAATAGTCGATTTTACGGCCTTTTTAGTGCGTAAAATGTCACTTTTCATAGGGGTGGACGAAAAAATAATTGGATATCTTGGAGGTTTGTTGATACACATTCTGACTTAATATACGATTTATCTGTTATGAGAAAATATATTATTAATGCGCGCATGTTCTGGCGAACAACGTGCTATCATTTTGCCGAAATGTCTGTGATGCTCGAATTTTTAGCCGAAATCGGTCTCAAACGATTAGGTTTTTTCTCACTGATGAAGAATTTGAGGTCAAATTTGATTCTATCCGACCGGCCGTTGTCACGATAACTTTCGAACGGAAGGAGATACCAACTTGAAATTTTCAGGGTAGGTACATAGCACAAATGCGATGGTCAAGTTTGTTAATCGATCCGACGGTTTCCGAATACTAATTTTGTTTTCAACCAATGTAGATCCGATCGAATTGAAACTTGGTAACTAATTGTATAATACCGACGTAGAGACGTATGTGAAATTTTGTGGGGATAGTATGTCTAGAAAATTAACAAAAACATATTAAAAAATATAGCGACTTGTTTTCATTAGGGTAGGTTTAGCATCCGAATGCGACATTTGGGTTCCTTAATAGACATACCGCCGTATTCACAAGGCATTCAATCTCCGTCAAGTCCTAACTGAGGTCCTCAGTTAAGGTAAATTTGAATCGCAACCTCAGTTAACGTGAAACAGGACTTTTTCACCACCATTAAATACGTTAACTGAGGTTACGATTCAAATTTATCCTTAACTGAGGATCTCAGTTAGGACTTAACGGAGATTGAATGCTTTGTGACTGAAGTACGGTGGATAATCGGCCAAACGGTTTTGAAGTGAAATTTTGTTCTTATTTCCTCAATAACTCAGAAACTACGAATCCGATCCAATTCAAACATGGTTATTAGTTGTAGAATGCTAACGTGCAAATATTCGTGAAATTTCGTGATCGTATCACCAGAAAATTAAAAAAAAACCCATTGCTGAAATTTCGCGAGAGTCTTCAAAAACTAACTTTACAGCCAAGTTCTAAATTTTCGCAAAATTTCGTGAGGATCGTATCATTAGAAAATTTTTAAAAAATCATTGAAAAAAATTCTATGTATCAGAAACTATTCGTCCGACATAGCCATAGCGAGAGCCTTCAGAACCTAACTCTAATACCAAGTTCCAAGTTTGAACACGATCGGATCTATATTGTTGGAGATCCGAGCGGTCTTGTGTGAGTTCAGTAGCTGTGAAGATCGAGTTAATAGAAAATTTTAAAAAAATCATTGAAAAGAAATATATTACTATATATATGAAAGCATTTGTCCGACATCGCTGAAATTTTGCGAGAACCTTCAAAATCATTAATGTCATGATGACATATCAAATTATAACATACATTTTCGGGCCGATTTTTTCATTACACAATAGAGAGTGAAACATGTATCTATGGAAGATGATATCCCTACATTAGGGTCCTTTAGCAGTTTTCGAACATCTGAAGTTCTGAATAATCATCGTTTGCATTGGCCAGACCTGGTTTTGAAAGAGACCCCACTGGCCTTATGAGCTACGACATTTTCTTTATTGAACTCAAATATTGAAGGGATTTCTAAGAACAAGACTGAATATCTTTGAAAACAAGCGGAGGAGATTATTCTTCAGGAGATCCATGCGGCTACAGAGGAGTATATTTTTGAGAGGGGAAAGGTTATGCATTATTTTTAATTTGTTCGTTTTTCTTATCTTGTTTTTTCGGAGTTATACTCGTACCCACCCGGAAATTTTATTTGCTCGATAACTCAAAAAAAATAGACTTGATCGAATTGAAGGTTGGTAACTACTTAGTTGTAGAATATCGACATAAAGGCGTGTGTAAAATTTTGTGCGAACCGTACCCTAGAAAATCATGAAAAAATTTCGAAAAAAAAATTGATTCAAGCACTGACGTGAAGTCAGGAGCTTTTGCTCGTATGTTCTATTGTCCATTCTCCTGTACTGGACACTCCTGACTTCACGTCAGTGCTTGAATTTTTTTTTTTCAATTCCATTTTTATCTCCAACAATATAGATCCGGTCGTGTTGAAATTTGGCTGTTAGCAAAATTTCAGCAATATCGAACGCATAGTTTCTTAGATAGGTAATATTTTTTAGTATTGTTTTTTTTATTTTCTAGTGATACGATCCTCACGAAACTTTATGTGGCCATTCTACAATTAGTTACCAAGTTTCAATTCGATCGGATCTGTATTGTTTGAAAACAAAACTTGTACTTGGAAACTGTTTGGCTGATTATGCCCATTAACTAACTAAACCGTTGCATTTGGATATGCAACCTACCCTAAAAATTTCAAGTTGCTATCGCTTTCCGTTCTTAAGTTATCGTGGCAACGGCCAGCCGGACAGAATCGAATTTGACCTCGAATTCTTCATCAATAAGTCGAATCCAATCTTTTAAGACCATTTTGGGCAAAACAATTGATAAAATTGGTTCAAGCACTGACGTGAAGTCAGAAGCTTTTGCGCGTATGTTCTATTGTCCATTCTTCTGGAATCTTCCTCCGAATTTACCATGGTAAATTATGTTGTCCATTCTCCTGTATTGGACACTTAATTTGAATTTACCATGGTAAATTCGAATTGAGAGTGTCCAATATAGGAGAATGGACAACATAATTTACCATGGTAAATTCGATTAAGGGTGTCCAATACAGAAGAATGGACAATAGAACATACGCGCAAAAGCTTCTGACTTCACGTCAGTGCTTGAACCAATTTTTTTTTCGTGATTTTTTTAAATTTTCTAATAGTACGGCTCTTAAAATTTTTTTTTTCGTGATTTTTTTCAAATTTTCTAGGGGTATGGTTCCTACAAAATTTTAAGCACGTCTTTATGTTGATTTTCTACTACTAGTTACCAAGCTTCACTTCGATCGAAAATTTATTTTTTGAGTTATCAAGGAAATAATATTCCAGGTGGGTATAACTCGGAAACCGTTAGACCGATTATGCCCAAAAACGAACTCAACTGCCCCTTTCGGATACGCAACCTACCATGAAAACTGCAAGTCCATATCTGCTTTCGTTCGAAAGTTATCGAGGCAACGGTCACCCATCTACTGAACTCACACAAGAATGCTCGAATCTCCAACAATATTTAACCGATCGTATTAAAACTAGAAACTTGGCAGTAGAGTTAGGTTATGAAGGCTCTTGCAAAATTTCAGCAATTCCAAACGAATAGTTACTGATATATAGAATTTTTTTTTTTATTTTCAATGATTTATTAAAAATTTTCTACAAATGCTATCCTCACCAAATTTTGCTAACATTTCCGCGTTGGCATTCTACAACTAATAATCATGTTTGAATTCAATCGGTTCAGTATTTTTCGAGTTAATGAGGAACAAAAAACCACCAAAATTCGGAAAATTTCAGATGACTATAACTCTAAAACCGTTTGGCCGATTATGCTCATAAACGAACTGAAATGTCGCGTTCTGGTGCACATCCTAACCTGGAAACTTCAAGCCGCTATCTCTTTCCGTTCTCAAGTTATCGTGACAACAAAAATATTTTTTTATAATTTTTTTTTAATTTTCTAGCCATACGATTCGCATAAAATTTCACGAACGTTCTTAGGTTCATATTCTACAACTACTCACCAAGTTTCAATTCGATCGGATTTATATTGGTTGAAAACAAAATTATTACTCGGAAACCACTGGGCCGATTATGCCCATTAACGAACTTGTCCGTCGTATTGGGATGCGCCACCTACCCTGAAAATTTCAAGTCGCTAGCTCTTTTCTTTCTCAAGTTATCGTGGCAACGGCCGGCTGGACGGCCGGACGGACAGAATCAAATTTGACCTCGAATTCTTCATTGGGGAGTCGAACTAAATCGTTTGAGACCATTTTCGTTAAAAAATTCGAAAGTTACAGACATTTGGGCAAAACTATAACGCGATGTTCCCCAGAACATACGCGCAATTACAGAGATTTGGCCAAAATGATAGCAGACGCTGTCCTCAAGAACATGTGCAAAACAATATCAATACCTATAATCTTTTATAGATTTTAGGAGACATTTATACTGCAGCAGCATCGCCAAATTGTCTTCAACAGGGCGCAGATGCACGAGTTGATGAAGTTATGAAAGCAGCTAAATCTCTCTTTTCCAAAAGGACAAGAACTCTCTATCACTGGATGCATCCCAATGCACCAAAACCACACATCAAAGCAGCAGTTTCAGCATCTTGGGATTCCTTGGGTACTCAAGAAAAACAGTTTTATGTTTCCCAGGTATGTGTGTGTTAGTATCTTCTGCAATTAAAAGTTACTGCCCAATCACAATGCTTCTAATGGTAATGTCAAGGTTGAGATGTTAATGTTAGTGGATATGTTGAAGCTGTTCACAATCACGGTTATGTTGATGCACTTTATGTAGAGAAAACAGAAATGTTGAATTATGCGCTTGAATATGAGAGGAGTCAGAAAAATTTTGCTCTTCAATTTTATAGTTTGTTGATGAAAAATGATATTAGATATTTGTTCTTCTCAAATTGAAATCATTGTTGCTTTTGAGTCAAAAAAAAAGTTATAAACTTCATTCTGGAATCTTCCCAAGAATAATAATTCATGAATGGAAATAGCGGGAGCGGTAGACTGTAATGGTAAGTATGTAGTATTTTCTTTAAAAGGCCTTCAATTATAAATACTGACAAGTTATTTGCTTTACATTCCTTGACGAATGTCTGTGCTTTCCAACGAGTTTTCACTTACCCAACTACATACAATGTGGAAAAGCCAAATGGAATAAATTCATTATTTTGGTTACTGTACATATTTATGAAAAATTCCGAAACACTTCAATTTTAAATTGTTATTCTTTTTCATAAAAATGCGAACCCTACCTTCATCCCCATCGAAAAACAGGTACAACCCCCAATTTTTCTAATAGGAAGTATGAGCGTGTGATACATTGTTTGAAATGTCTCGTTATTCTCTATTCAGAAATGTTATCACTTTCATCACATTGCAAAAATCAAATTAGAAAAAATCATGTGATTAGCGAAATTTGGTACAATATCAAAAACTGAAATGTAATACAAAATATAGCAAAAAAAATATGAATGTTAATGAACATCATTAACATCTCAGGAGTGATCGACCTAATCGCAAGCGTTATTCGATATTTAAGGTCATTCTAATCAAAGGGTTTAGATTTTTACACAATGCCCTTCACATATCCCCATAAAAAGAAATCTAATGGCTTAAGATCAGGGTATCGCGCTGGCGATTCAATCGTTTGTTGCCTTCCTATCCACCGATTTGGTAATATTGCGTCGAGGTACTAGCGGACCTTGCGTTGGTAATGTGGTGGTGGTCCATTCTGTTGGAACCATATCGTATTCCGTGGAACTTGGGTATTTCCTTGATCAGGATATAAATTTGCCAAAATTGGAATGACATCATTTATATTAAAGTAGTGCTCTATATTAATTCAAATTGCCCCCAATGAAAAAGGGGCCTATGATATGATTTCGACCATTTCCTGAGCAAACATTAACCTTTTGAGGAAATGTCGTGTGTTCCTCTCTCATCCAGTGAGTATTTTCGGTAGACCATCAGTAGCGGCACGATTAGCATGGTCGTTGAGAGAAAAAGTGCACTCATAAGAAAATAAAACGTCTACTAATTGGATAATATTAATTGTTATCCAACATTTCCAACATGTCCATCATTTTTTCACAAAAATAAGTTTTCCTATCAAAATCGTCTTCCATGAGCTCCTGGGTAGGTATCATTTTAGAGGGATGTATTTTATTTTGTTTAAATATGTTTAGAATTGATGTATGGCTGACATTGAATGTTGTGGAGGCATCTTTACTTGATTTATGTGGATTTTCTTCAAAGTCAAGCATCACATCTAATGTCATATCCTCACACAGTGTATTAGCAGCTGCTTTTTTGATCTGCCTTACATGCCCAAACTCGCGAAACTGTTTCTCTATTTTACTTATTGTCCCTTGGGTTATGGGCGGCAAATTCGGAAATTTCTTATGAAACAATAAGCGACTCACTTCTTTTTGCATTAGGGTGTTATCTCCGTATTAACCAATCAATCATTTGTGAAATAGTTATTTTGTGCATTTCTGTTAATCGAACCATTATTCAAAATTGAAGTTAATGAAATTCAAACACCAATAGACAATTTATAAACTACAACTTATCAGCACAAAACAATTTTCGAAAGCGTTCTAAAGAAACAAGAAACTAACATTGCCACAGAAAGTGTTTCATGTAAGCAAACAAGTTTATTATTATTGTAATAAAATTTGGGAATATTCGAAGGGATATTATAATGAATTTCGGTATATTGTATATTATTATACTGATCCTCCTAGGTCTTCCACAAGGAGACCCCTCATAAGCTCTCGAAGAGTTTGAGCGAGTAAGGAGAACCAGTTGTGTTCTATGTAGGCTTTGTTACTGTGTCCTAACGCCACCTTAGGCACAGCACTGTTAATTTTTGACCCAACAGCGAATGGTGGCGATTACCGTGACTAGAAAATTTCTCTCCTAGCCTCGGAATTGAACTTGGGGCTTCCGCTCCCAAGTCAATTACTCTCCCACTGGGCCAACCGGTGATCACAGGATTTTATTTTATTCTATTTTTATTTTTGCAATAAACATGAAAGTGATAACATTTCTGAATAGAGAATGACGTGACCTTACAAACGATGTATCACAAGCCCATACTTCCTATTTGAAAAATTGGGGGTTGTACCTGTCTTTCGAAGGGAGTTGGAGGCAGGGTTCGCATTTTTAAGATGAAGAATGACAATTTAAAATTTGAATTTGACGTGTTTCGGTATTTTCCATAAATATGTACAGTAACCAAAATAATGAATTTATTCCATATACACTGTATATGCAAAGAAAATACTTCTACTTATTAGTAATACTCAGTATTATTACTAATTAAATGCTTTGTAAGGAAAACTTACCATTATAGTTTAAAGTCTCCGCTATTTCCGGCATAATTCTTCTTGTCAAGACTCCCGAAATCTTTTCTCTTCTTATCGTACAAAAACCTATATTGTTGAACTAACTCTATTAATAACATTACATTGACAGGCATACTTAATTATTCAGCTGATAATAATTTTTCAATAGATTATGACATAATTCGATGCATCCATGCCAAATCTACTTCCGTGGTACCTATCTACCCAAACAACGTTTAAGGGCTTAGGTCACTTTTTAGAGATTCTCAGTAGAGAAGGTTAAAAACTGAAACTCTTCCAATAACCCATTTTTGTCTTATTTTTCACATGCCTTTTTTTTATTATCTACAAAAATTAACTACTTTGTAATGATCTTTTGAGCTAGTTTCCCAAATTGAGACTGGGTATTTGGGTGTAGAATAACGAATCCCAAGGTTCATGCATAATTGCATTAATGAGAATCGGACCACAAGAAACATTTTTTGAAAATTTCAATACCTATGTCGGAAATGAAGAAATTGTGTGTTCTTTAATTAAAGGGCAACGATGAAGTGAGTCATCTGAAGAATCAGTTTTATTGCTTTTTTATCATAACATAAATCTAATCATCGATAGTAGTGCATATTCACCATTAATATTATTTTAAGTTGAGTAATCATTAAAGAATACTTTGGAGGTAAATTCATCACTAAATGGTTCCTTTTTGGGTTTTTCTCTCAAACTCCGAAAAATATCTATGAAATAACAAAATTTATTATTTTTACATTGCTCCTGCGTTAGAAACACTATTAATATGTGTCAGAAGCAATATATAGAACGATGTTGCCTAATTAACAGTAACAAAACAACATCAACGATAAAAAAACTATTTAATAACGTTTCAGAGACTAAATAAGACTCCTTCTCCTCCTCTTCAAAATTACGTTTCGTTGATTCTGAAATTTGTCTTCGAAAAAACATAGTAAGTAAAGTTCAACTTTACATAGAAATTTCTAATTTCTAACTCTTTCTTCATCAAATTCAGCTATTCGGTAACGTTTCAGAGACTAAATCAGACTCATAAGACACCCAAGCGAAAATCTTCGAAAAAATATAGTTCAACTTTACATAGAAATTTCTAAGTTCTAACTCTTTCTTCAACAAATTCAACCAGATATGGTCTATTCCAATTGAGCAATTTGCAAAATTGTTTTCTGTGATCAACAAAATACAAGTTGAGTTCTTAAGTTACATTTTTATGTCATCAATCTTTGTTTTACTCCAATCCATCATTTGATCTCCATGGATTGTACATATACATGTTCTACTATTTTTGATTTTGTATGTCTCTATTTCTCAAGTTGTTCCTATGTTCCTACTTTCTTAACTCTAATTGTGTCGATGTTTCTCCTTTATAGGATTTACCATAAATACAAAGAATATTATATGCACAGTTTTGGATTTTGTTTTTCATATCATGTGATATACATTGTTTGTACATCCATGTACAAAACAATGTATATAATATTCCTTGTATTTGGGGTAACTCGTATACAGGAGAAACATCTAGACCACTAGAGTTAAAGAAGTCGGAACATAGGAACAACTTAAGGAATAGAGACATGCAAAAATCAAAAATAGAAGAACATGTATGTACAATCAATGGAGACCACGTGATGGAATGTAGTAAAACAAAGATTCTGATGACAGAGCCTGATCGCATAAAGAGGAAACTTAAGGAGTCGACTTTTGATTTTTTCACAACAGAAAACAATTTTGCAAATGGCTCAATTGGAATTGACCACGAATTCTGTCCGGCCGACCAACCGTTGCTACAATAACTTTCGAACGGAAAGAGATAGCTATCTGAAATTTTTAGGATATAGGTGAGTCCAAATGAGAATGACAAGTTCATTAATGGGCATAATAAGAATAATAAATACGAATCCGATCAAATCAAAACATGATAATTACTTGTATAATGCCGACGTCAAATTTTTGCGGAATTTTGAAGATCGTGTCTCTGGAAAATTAAAAAAATTTAATGAAAAAATTCTATATCGCAGAAAGTGGCCGTCCGATATCGCTGAGATTTTGCGAGAGCCTTCAAAACTTAACTTTACAGCTGAGTTCGAAGTTTGAACAAGATCGGATCTATATTGTTGGAGATCCGAGCAGCTTTGGGTGAGTTCAGTAGCTAGATGGGAGACCGTTGTCACGATAACTTTTGAACCGAAAGAGATAGCAACTTGCAATTTTCAGAGTAGTTTGTCCATCCAAATGGGACAGTTAATTCCCTTGTTGGACACAGTCGGCCAAATGGTTTTGGAGTTTACCCATCTGAAATTTTGTGTTTATTTCCTCAATAACTCAAAATATACAAATCCGATCCAATTAAAACTCGGTTATTACTTGTAGATTGGCAATTCGCTAATTTTCGTGAAATTTTGGGAATATATTATAACTATAGTGATACGATATTTTGGCGCTCTAGTTCTTCGGAACTGAGAGCTTATTATTTGCCCAAATATCTGTAATTTTCGAATTTTTGGCTGAAAATGGTCTCAAACGATTTGGTTCGACTCACTGATTAAGAATCCGAGGTCGGTCCGGCCGGCCGCAGGCACGATAACTCTCGAACGATAGGAGTTAGAGGATTGAAATTTGCAAGGTGGGATTGGAGCGTAAATATCTCGGACAAGTTCTATAATGGGCGAAATCCATTAAGCGGTATCGGAGTTATGGCCAATTTTAGTTAAAATATTTTTTATGAATATTTCCGAAACCGATCACTTGATCTATCTGAAATTTAGCATCAAATTGTAGAATCATGACCTTTATACGCATGTGAAGTTTTGTATTGAACAGGTTACCGCAAAGTGTCAAAAAAAAATTTGAAAAATACGAAAAAAATTTTTCTACAATAACTCTCGAACGGAACGAGCTAGGCAGTTGAAATTTTCAGAGTGGGTTAGGGAGATGAATATCTCAGTTAAGTTCGTTATTGGGCAAAAAAAAAATTTTGTTTTTATTAACAAATTTCAAATTCGATTTTTATTTAAGATGCAGTTTCACTAAAAAAATCCATTGATATCATTTTCAACTCCAACAAGCTAATACTTTCGGAGATATGAGTTTTCGAAATTTCAATAATGAATCGTACTTCTATGTTTTCACAGAATGTTATAATTATTCTATCTAAGCTTTATTATATGATCTGTGGTCATACTCGTACATGTCATCCTGTTCTATAAGAGAGAGTCAAATTCATTTCAGCTATTTTAATTTGATTTCTTCCATGGTGCAGTTCTCATTCTCTGATTGGTCATTTAATCTTGATGAATAAACTATTATTTGAATTGAATTTCCTTTATGATGCAGTTCTATCATAATAATACATTGATATAATTCCCAACTCTGAGAAACCAATACTTTCGGAGATATAATTTGTCTGTTTGAACTAGTTTATTTTGAAATAAAAAATTTTTTTCTTCAAAAATTTTATATTTCTGAAACTATTCGACTTAGTATGAGGCATGAATAGACAATGGAAAATGCGGGCAAAAGTTTCTGATTTCACAATAACTGTAAACATAAAATAATTCTGAAGGTTTTCGCTTGGTTTGTCTGATGAAGGAGTCTGATTTGGTCTCGGAAACGTTACAGAATGGTTGTACGTGAGTGCATTAAAAATGTTTTTATTCAAGGTCCTTGGACGCTTTGGATTTTCACAATGCAATCTCATGATAAACCCTCAGCTGGGAGGAATCAAGGAATTGCCACAGGTGCCAGAAGTTACAGAGTTTAACGATATATCAGCTCACGAACTAAGAAACGCTATCTCAAGTATTACCATCGATGGAAACAATGTTTTCATTTCGGGAACGCCGAACAATTTCAATAGTGGCGGTCCGAAAAAACGACTTGGTAGACCACCGGGCAGGAAGAACAAGAAAGTCATAACTTGTGAAACTTTGAGGGGTACTATTAATCAGGATTTTCAAGATGATCCAGAATTGAGTGAAGAATTACAACAATTTGCTATGAATTTAAGTATACCGTGAAATCATGTTATGGGCCTTGTCCAAAGTATGAAATTTCAATTGTTTTTGATTTGTTTTCAAACTGTAGTGTTTCTTAATAAATATATCTGATGAAATTTATGTTTCATTTTTATTAAACAACAAGAAAATATACCATACGTGCTGAAAATAATATTCAGAGGATAATTTTAGATTCATTCTTACATCTCAAAATATGAAATTTGAAAATGAAATTCTCAAGTTTTGGTCAGTTATAACAGTGATGACTATACACCATACTTCAATATATTCCGAGCAAGGCACATATTGGAAGTACGTTCTTAAGTCCATTAGGGGAATCCCAAGATGTTCCAAACAGCCAATAAAAGCCAGTAAAAGAAGAAATATGTTATGCTCTCAGACAGGGTACAAAGTTGAAACAAACAGTAATTTAAATGGCATCAAAAACTCTATCAGAATCCATACAATATAGACAATAAAAAAAAACATTAACACAAACAACACTCTGAAATATAGTAAAACAACATAATAATCATTTAAAATAAAAATTAATGTTACAAATGTTCGAAATTTGCCCCATAGAGAATGGACTGAGCAAAAATGGTTAATGTGCCGGAAATTATAATTATTATTTTTAAGGGTTGAATTTACGTGAAACGATAAAAAATCATTTTAACATATTTCTCCTTTTACTGAGGTCGTTTAGAGTGAAGAAAATATAAGGGTGCCATTATAAAAAATATCGGGGGGTAGTTTTCAGTTTTCAGGGGAGATATTTAGAAACATTATTTTAACGATTCTTCTAGAGTTTCTGATGCCATTCAAAATACTTCTTGTTTGAACTTTCTACCTTGTCTGAGAGCCGAGATATCGGCTGTTTGGAACATCTTGAGACACCCTGTATAGGTAACGCATAAGACGGAGGTTACACGGTCAATCTGGTATCTGTCTCAGTATCACATCAATAATGGATTGATTCAGATTGACGGGAAATTGGTTCTATATGCGTAGACTGATGATCCGGATTGATGGTAAAATTGATGTTAGATTGATGCGAGATTGATACCAGATTGGCCGTGTAACCTCCGCCTAAAATGAGTTATTCAATTCTTTACGCACATGATCAACCAGATAGTGACACATGAGGTTTGGGTCAACATACAACCCATGGAATTTAACGCATTCTGATGACACCAAAAGGATGTTTAGTGAGGAATGAGTATATAGCCATCAGCGAAGTGATTTTGAAATTTTAGTATTTTGTTTTTTCCAAGTTGGCAATGAATGTGTTCTGTTGATATCAATGCAACAATCAACAACACTCCATAAAGAAGTTCCTCCAAATTATTGACTCTTATCGCCAATTTGACGTCAGCAAAAATCTGGAGACTGAGATTGGGAGAATATAAGTCTATGGCGACTGAGATGCGAGAAATGACATTATTTTCATATTGTATATAAACATCTTTTTCGGCGCTCTAGTTCCTCGGAACTGAGTGCTTATCAATTTGCCCAAATGTCTGTAATTTTCGAATTTTTCGATGAAAATGGTCTTAAACGATTTGGCTCGACTCACTGATCAAGAATCCGTGGTCGAAATATATTCTGTCCGGCCGGCCGTAGGCACGATTACTCTCGAACGGAATGAGCTAGACAGTTTAAATTTTCAGAGTAGGTTTGGGAGATAAATATCTCGGCTAAGTTCGTTATTGGGCAAAATCGGACAGATGGTTTCGGAGTAACAAAAAAAAAAATTTTTTTTTACAAGGCAAATTCCAAATTAAATGTTTTTCAATAAGCTGTTTTACCATAAGAATCCAATGATATCATTTTTAACTCTAAGAAACTAATACTTTCGGAGATATGATGTTTCAAAATTTCAATAATAAAGCGTATTTCAACGTTGTCACAGAATGATATTATTCTATGTATGAATTGTCATAATGTCAAATGATGTTCCTGAGACATGACATTATATAATCAATCGAAGAATTGTCAGCGAAGTGAGAAATATCTCAGTTGTTTGCTCCGAAATTAGGTTTTCTCAGAAAATTCTTAAATTTCGGAACGGAACATGAAGTAAGAGATCTGAGAGTAGTGAGACTGCTTTTCATCCATAGACATAGATATAACTCTCGAACGGAATAAGGTAGGTAGTTGAAATTTTCAGAGTAGTTTAGCGAGATGAATATCTCGGTTAAGTTCGTTATTGGGCAAAATTGGCCAGATTTAATTTGATTTCTTCCATGGTGCAGTTCTCATACTCAATCTTGATAAATAAACTATTATTTAAATTGAATTTCCTTTATGATGCAGTTCTATCATATGAATACATTGATATAATTCCCAACTCTGAGAAACCAATACTTTCGGAGATATAATTTGTCTGTTTGAACTATTTTACCTTACAAATTTCAAATTAATTTTTTTAACAGATGCATTTTCATTATAAGAATCCATTGATCTTATCCTTAACTCTAACGAGCTAATACTTTCGGAGAAATGATTTTTCAAAATTCCAATAATATACATATTCATCCAGAGAGTTTGGTTGATGTAAGCATGTAAACAATTTGAAATTTGGATTCGGTAAATTCATAGGCTGAGTTTTTGGTTGGTGAATCGAAAATGAAGGATAAAAGGAAGTCGAGCATAATTTACGAGTCATTCTCTAATTAAGGAAGATTTAGAGCGGGATTTAATACTAATGTACATGTAGTTACTCCTTAGTAACACTATTGAAGGATTCCCACATAAGTATTCTGGTTTAAGTTCCTTCTGGACTGATGTTTCATAAATAAAACTGGCTATATAATTTACTCAATTTTTCAGAATGAATCCTGATAGTATTGAAACACTTGTAGCCATAATTGGACCGTCATATAAAGATAAGATGCAAAGGGATTTTAATTCCTTTCATGATGTAGTTCTATCATAATAATCCGTTGATATAATTCCCAACTCTGAGAAACCAATACTTCCGGAGATATAATTTGTCTGTTTGAACTAGAGCGCCAGAAAGCTCCTGTCCACAGGGTTTGAACCCATTTTTATAATAAAAGACCCCTTTTTTATGCTGTCGACTCAGTTCATCTTTTGAAAAATATAAGAAATAACTGGTAGACCTACCATATCCTTATATCCAACATCAATTTAAAAGCAGAATGTGAAACTAGTGCTACAAATTTTTAACCAAACCACAGTGGTAGCACTTATAGAACTTGGTCCTAGGACATAACTTGAGTATCATGAAGATACTAAAATTTTTGTCAAAATTCAAAATCACCTAATAGAGAACCCATCGAAAATATAGGTGCAGTGCTATTAAATAAAATCATCGCATTATTGTAGGGCATGTATTTTTCGGCAATTTGTTTGAATATGAAAAAAAATAAATATATATACAGGGTGATCCGGATCTTAACCAAGAAATTTTAACCATGTATTCTACGTCAAAAATAAACCCTAGTTTCTCATATAAACATATGTCGAGAAATGCTTTCTCTTTGAGATATAGGGTGTTAAAATTATTAGAAGGAAAAAATGTTTTTTTTTTCTTTTACTTCGAACATCTTCTTTAAATTCCTATTTGAGTGTGACTGTTAACGCAATTTTTTTTGTAGTTAAACGTTTCGTTTACAAAGATAGTCGTATTATTTGTACCATTTCAAATTTTAGCGATTTCCTCATGCATGAGAATGTGGTTAATTTTTTTACTCGAAAACGGTGCCTCGTACGTCAAATAGTCAGGAGAATGAATTTGCTTCAAATTAAATAAGGATTTCAAGAATAATTGTTATTGTAGGAAAAACCAGTGGCGTATCATTTTTTTGTCTATAAATATCCAGTCTCGATGCAGTACGGACGCCACTGGTTGAATGAAAAAAAAAAAATTTGATTCAGAAAGTACTCCCTGATCCTTTAAACCTGTGTCCCAAATTTCATGGAATTATTCTAAGAAGTGTAAAAGTTATTGATAAAAAACATTGTTTTTTCTATAATTACACCCTGTATCTCGGAGAGGAAGCATTTCCTGACATATATTTATATGAGAAACTAGGGCTTATTTTGAAGTAGAATACGTGGTTAAAATTTCTTGGTTAAGATCTAGACCACCCTGTATATACTATAATTCAACTTTTGCATTTACCACCTTTTCTCTATCCACGTTGGCGGCCATATTGGTTTTGACGACTGGCCTTCACAGTGTATAGGAGGTGTTGTATAGGGCTAACTTTGGAATGTCGGTTGTCAAAGTGACAGTTCTTTGACATTTTTCCTCAGAAAGGTTTACCACTTAATTCAGGAATATATTGCCACTTAAACAACGCTACTAAATTGTGGATATTTATTTTAAAAATCAGAGTTCAGTTCGCGAGACTTACAGAGCTCCACATCCATTTTATTCCATCGTACTTCAGAGCAGACTATTCATGCTGTAGTGGACATTTTTGTCTCCAAAAATCCAAGAGTTAAACATCGATAACTTATGATTTCAATAGGATTGTGCTGCATGTCACACAGCGAACGGTATCATCGATTTAGTGAGGGGACAATTTGGTAAAAACCTTATTGTAGTAAATTAGATTTCAACAAGGAATTAAATTTCTACTTTTATGAAGTTAGAGTTAAGATTAGATTCAAAGGGTGCAAACAAGGTATACAGTTCATTAACTACACATCAGACGTTCTTTGTCCCAAAACCCTTTAGAATATCGGTCGTGATCCGAAGCAGTTCCCATAGAGCATGTAACACCCGGCAGGTGTGTTGCATCGAAAACCTCAGCCCTGTGGCATCTCGAATGTAATTATATATCGCACGCCTAGTGCAGTAGTGGGACAACTCTAAAAATCGCGTTCCGAGAAAATGAAGATAATACTTTTCAATTATTTTTCAACTTCAAAATATTCTTTCACCGCCATCGTAGAAGATTCGAAAAATTACCATTTTATGGGTTGATATCTTTTCAAATGATATTTGCTGAAGTAATAATTATCATGTACTATATTCCATAAAAAAAAATATATTTTTTCTCGAAATATGAAGATGTCACAGTGTTGCATTATCGGCAACTGAGATTTTGCTAGATAGACCCCTATTACGTTTTCGTTTTTTTATTGATGATTCAATTTGATGGAAGTTATTATTCATTATTAGATAAAGTTGAAAGTGAAAGTATTTTAAAAAGTATTTTTCTTTATTGGTCGAATTAATATGATGAGTAACAACGGAACAAATATTCCACTTCACCTTTGAGTATCATCAATTATAATATAGTTATTCATTTACCAAGGGCGAAAAACTGTCAATTATAGTCAAGTCTGCAAATTGAAATCCGAGGCGGAGCCGGGGATAGCAAGTAGGCGAGACAATAGACAGTTTTTCGTCGAGGTGCATATTACATTTTTTCGTCGACCTCCACATATTTTTAAGAATTTCGGACCTCTTAAATAATTTCACAATAGCAAATGACACATACACTTATGTTTGTATTGAATCGTATCCATAGTGACCACAGCACTGACAGTTATTCCTACAGATACTTATGTTTGTATAGTACTGTATCATACTGTATTCATAGTGACCACAGCGGACGATATAGTAATTTTGCGGACGAGAAAGTACTTCATCTTCCTCTAAGTACTTGCCTTCAAACATAGGCGATGTTATGATCGCAAATTAGTACGTAAAATGTGACTTTTCATAGAGGTCGACGGAAAATTCATTTAATAGAACAATAATTGAAGACATAACAATAGAAAAATATAAAACAATAACGAATACTATGCGTAGTACATACATAACCAATAGTATGAGTAGTAAATTCGTACAAGTCTTATAAATATCACATAACGATTAAATGAACTAAGTCCAATTAACAGAGTAGATTATGTAGATGGAATGTGATTTCATCTCCCAAATCAGATAAGTCTTTGTTGTCTTATTAGTGATATCAACAGGTTGTTTATAAGCATTTTCCTCTGACCATGACCATGGTGTAGTTGAAAATCCAATTGTCGTTGAAGAAAGTGCGCCGTTCTTCTTTTCCGTTAGTCGGACCACTTTTTTTTAATTACGTTTCCATTTCGAAGGGCGTGCTATCTTTTTTTCTCTATGCACCATTCTGCATTATCTTCGTTCGTTTTATTTTTTTCATAATTTCGAATTATTCCTGTTTCAGTAGAGCTGTCAGAGAATTTGTCTAGATCTTCTTCGGAATGGTTCTCTGGGTCTGCTTCAGTGTTTTCCGAATCAAACAAAACCTCATTTTCATCTTCAACATTATGTATGAAGCTAGTGTTAATTAGAGGATCCGATTCTTCAGCAGAATTGACATAAATTTCGCATAAATGCTTAAACTTTAGAGGTTCAAGAATTGAACCGTCTTCTAGTTACCTTCGCTTGTATGAGTTTTTCCCCAATCCTCTTTTTAACGTATTATTTCTCGTTCATTGAAATGGAATTTTTTCAAGCTGATAAAAGCAGCCTCTTTGTCCCTCCGTTTTTGCATAATTCAGAAATGAACTAAAAATCATTTCAAATCAGTTTCAGTTTACTAATTAAACTGAATGAGTACCTTTAACCAAGTTTCAGATAATTCCGATCAACAAAAGTTTGAAATTATTCGTACAATGTTATTTATACTGCGTCAAAACCCGGAATAAATCAGTGTCCTTTATAGGGACAACGGTCCATAAGTACTCAACTCTCGATGCAGTACTGGGATAACTCGAGATGGCACACTGTTGATCTGCACTACATGCGTTTGATGGATTATTCAAAGTTGTGACATGAGTTGTCCCACCCTTGCATAAGTAGAATATGCCCTGATCCATAAATACCATAATGGGACAACAGTGCACATAGCGTTATCTATGTCAACTACAAATATATCGGTAATGCAGGAAGATAGATCGATCATTTTTACCTCTAATAGACGTAATAACTCAAAAAGGGAAAAATTTGAGATGTCCCACTACTGCACTAGGGGTGCGATATAATAATATAGATCTACCGAATATAGTTATTTATAAATTCGCCCCAGGGCCATGATACATACATTTCAACTCGGAAACAACGCTATTTCTCCGAAACTGACTTGTCCGTGCACAGAATTGACATGAAATTTCTCTTAAAACCTTAAAATGACGGCTCAGCACCAAATCCATAACCGCTAGACGCAAACGACTCCCAACATGAGCCATACAATCCAAACGTCTCCTCTGTGCATACGCAATCTACTCGTGGCTTAAAGTCCCCTAAAAATACTACTTCACACAAAATTCTTATTCTTCAACACCATTGGTTCAGGAGATATTACTGCTCCAATCCACGCATGCGCAGACACTTCCAAGGGGATTCTATGGACGAATTTTTATTATTTTATTATTATTATTATTGATAAGGGGGTTACGTTGCACCGCGACCTTGAGATCTATTGTGCCCCCCAACAGAGCTGTTCTCACCATTACGCCATCTACAGCTCGCCCTCCAGTTCCAGAGTATAAATGAACCTCAATATCTGGGAAGGCTTCAAGGATATTATGTCTTCACTCCTACAAGTTTCCTGTCCAAAGCATTCCTTTCGCTGACTTGCAATGGCGAGGCATTCTGTAACAAGGTGAAGAGGAGTTTCTTCCTCCTCCCCACAGAATCTGCACTCGTCAGTATCTGATAAACCTATTCTCATCAAATGCTTCCTGAGGCGACAGTGTCCTGTGAGGAAGCCAGTGACCAGGTGTAACTTATTCTTGCAGAGATCCAGATACCTTTTGGATCTCACTTCTTTAAAGTTCCTAAGGAACTTTTTGGAATGAACCAAACCTGGAAGATTCCGCCAGAGTGTCTCTCTTTTGGTTTCCTCCTTCTCCAGAAACTCTTTCTTGTAGGTGCATTTTCCTATACCGCAGAAAGGTTCTGGGCCGATAAAAGGAGTTCGTGCTGCCTTTCTGGCAAGTGTATCGGCCTCTTCGTTCCCCTTGACTCCCGAGTGACCGGGGGCCCAGACTAAAAAGACCTTATTATTCTTGCCAATTTCATTTAGTTTTCTTCGGCACTCCCATATCAACTTTGAATCGATGGCATGGGAGCTCAGTGCTTTGATAACAGATTGACTATCCGAATGGATTGCTATGTCGCATTTCTGATATTTTCTTTCTAGGTTAATATCTGCACATCTTTCGATTGCGAGTAATTCTGCCTGGAAGATACTCAAACGGGAGCCTACCGACAGTGCGCACTTGGTGCCTGTCCCATATACCCCAGCGCCAGCTCCCGTCGTGGTTTTTGAGCCATCTGTGTACCATTTTATGGTATTTTCTTTGAAAGTCTGGGTGGTGAACTCCCTTTCCCATTCTTCCTTTCTACTTATCATCGTGGTGAAGTTCTTCTCAATGCTTGCTTTTTTGACCATTGCATCACTAGGAAGGTTCACTGATGGGATGTACTTAGTCAGAGAGGTCCAGGCTCTCTGACATTTAATCCTCTCAGTTCCTGTACCTTCCTTAGATATTCTGAGGGTGGCCTCATGGGCTAACCTCTCAATCACTAGATGCAGAGGTGAGAGATCTGTGATGATCTCAAGTGCCCTGGTTGGACACGTTCTCATAGCTCCCGTGATGCACACACAAGCTAGCCTTTGCACTTTGTCAAGCGCTTTCCTAGTAGTTGTCTGATCTGCTTTGGCATGCCAGACTACTGCCCCATAGGTAATTATTGGTCTCACAATCATGACGTACATCCATCGCAGTATTTTAGGGCTACAGCCCCAAGTCTTACCGGATAGATTTCTGCACGCCATCAGAGCTCTTATTGCTTTACTTGCAGTGATATCCACATGCTTGTTCCACAGAAGCTTTCTATCCAGAGTTATTCCCAGATATTTAACTTCAGTCTTCCAGTCAATCACTTCTCCATTTAAGGAGAGGGATTTTATGGCTGGAAGATTTATTTTCCGGGTGAATGGAATTACTGTGGTCTTGGTTGGGTTAATACTCAGCCCCACCGACTGGCACCACTGCTCAATAATTCTGAGGCCCTCCTGTAGTAAGTCACATAAGATGCCCTCGAATTTGCCTCTCACTATTAGAACTATGTCGTCAGCATAGCCTACGCATTCGAAGCCAAGCTCCGTTAGCCTGTGTAGTAGTTCATCTACTATACCAGGCTCCATAGGAGGGGAGATAATACCCCCCCTTGAGGTGTCCCGCGAGTGGCTTTGACAGAGATGGGTTGATTTCCCCCCAATGTCTCAGCTGTCCTCGTTGTCAGCACGTCATACATCCATTTTATTATGGTATTGTTGACACCCCGCCTTTTAAGTGCTTCTCTGACAGACACGTGTGTTGTGTTGTCAAAGGCCCCAGATATGTCCAGGAATGCACACATTGCGATTTCTTTACTATTCAGAGTTCTCTGGATGACTTCAGTCAGTTGATACAAGGCAGTCTCTGTTGATCGACCCGCCCTGTAGGCATGCTGACATTTGTGAAGTGGTTTATTCTCCAGACTCTCCGTTCTTATGTAGTTATCCACTACTTTCTCCATCATTTTAAGTAAAAATGATGTTAAGCAAATGGGCCTAAATGATCGAGGGTCAGTCCCGTCTTTTTTCCCTATTTTTGGAATGAAGGTTACTCTAGCCCTTCTCCATTTTCTAGGTGTGTGGCCCAATGCTAAGCTGCTTCTAGTAATCTTCAGCAGATGGGGTAGAATTTCTTCCATCCCTTTCTGCAGGAGTACCGGAAAAATTCCATCCACTCCTGGGGATTTGTACGGCTGAAAGGTACTTATTGCCCATTCAAGACGTTGCTTTGTAAATAGTTCCTTAGCAATATCCCAATCATCCTTGCGGGCGTTCTTGGTATGCTCCATTGCTGTTTCAGTACTACTTACGGGTTCGCTACCTGGAAAGTGTGTTTTGAGAAGAAGAGTCGATCGCTCCTCTTCTCCTTCAGTGTATGACCCATCTGGCTTCTTGAGCGACATTGTTGGGTTAGTTCCCCCTCTTGCCATGACTTTCTGCAGTCTGGCTGCTGTGTGAGTGGAAGTGATATTTTCACAAAATGCTTGAAAATTAAGCCTCTTGGCCCTCCTTATCTCTTTGTTGTACTCAGTGAGTTTCTCAGTGTACCCCTGCCAATTATCGTCTCGTTTAGCCCTATTAAAGAGCCGACGTACCTCCTTTCTGAGGATTGACAGGTTCTTATTCCACCAAGGAGCTTCCTTACTTAGTCGAGCTTTGGTCAATGCGCAGCTGGAGTGAAAAGCCCCCATTATTGCCTCACTGACCTGCTCGACTGTTTTTTCCAGGTCATAAGGGTGCTTTGCCCCAGTTGTCCCGATTTGTTCTAGGTTTTCCTTCAGACGGGTCCTGTAAAGAAACCAGTCCGTCTTCCTGGGATTTCGGATTGAGGACACCGAGGTGCTATCTCCCTCTACCCTGAACTCGATGATCCTATGATCAGAGAGTGATGGTTCGTTCATCACTCTCCAGGAAGTGATGTTTTTCTTGGCAGCAACATTAGCGATTGTTACGTCCAGGACCTCTTCTCTTGCTCTCGTGACAAAAGTGGGTGTTGTCCCTACATTTAGAGTCTCGAGGTTGTTAGCTAAAAGATATTCAAGTAGACACTCACCTCTAGCGTTATTGTTTGTGCTTCCCCAAACAGTATTGTGTGCATTGGCGTCACAACCAATTATAATTGGCAGCCCTTTGCTGTTGCAGTATTGTACTAACTCCTGCACCTTCTCTGGCGGTGTTATTGTCCCGTCTCCAGCCAAGTATGCGGATGAAATGACAATGTCTCTTTCAATGCCCCCTAGATTGAGGTGTACCATGATGGGAATCAGGTCCCGAGACATATAATCTGAAACACAAATATATTTAATGTTGTTTCTTATGAGCACACAGGCACGTGGAGATACCTGCCTATGGTCATAGATCAGACTTGAGTCCTTACAAGCCAAACCCTTGATTTGGCCTTCTTTGTTGATCCAGGGTTCCTGGATCAGAACAATGCCCAATTGCAACCTTGCAAATAACCTCACAATCACTGCTGAAGCTCCCTTCGCATGATGCAGGTTAACTTGCGCCACCCTCGTGAAGATGAAGGCTAATTGTTTGAGGTGATAGAAGCTGGTTATCCAGCTTCTAAATGTCCCCCTCCTTCAACTTCCCCTGTCCCTCCTCTAATTCCATGGGAGAGTTATTCTCTCCAGAATTCGAGGGGGTCTCTTGGCCTGCAGTCAGACACGCAGCCACCGAGCAGCTCTGCCCAGTCCCCCGGGTCGCAGAGGAGGTCTCCGCTTCTCGAGGCGACCTAGCAGAGCCGGAGTGGGTTTCGGACTGACTCGGGCCCGCCCCTTCACGCGAACCTTGCTCTTCGGGTTCTCGGGATGTGGAGGGCATCTCCACGTCTCCCTGACACTCAGCAGAGCTATCCTTCTTTCGTAGCCCTGAGTCGGGGATACGTCCAAAGCGAAAGTTCAGACGACCCCCCTCTGCCTTCAGAGCTTCCTCGGATTGCTGATCAATCCCAATCGTGAGGACTGTGCCTTATTCCTCCTTCCTGGAGCTCAGAATTTTCCAAGCCCCAGTGTTGAGGTTGGAATTCTGGACCTCGACAAGTCGGAGGATTTTCTCCGTCTCCATGTCGAGGCTTCTTGGGAAGAAGACCGTTATATTGGTAGGCTTAGGGATGTCATCTCCACTCAGCGCTACCAATTCGGGTCCCTCCCAAGAATTAAGTTTCGGCACTGACTTCATTAGCCAGTCCGCCGATCCTTGGGACCCACAATCCACAAGCATCATTCCACAGCGGAAATGAACTCCTGTGAAGTGGATCCCCCTTTCTTTGCTCTGGCATATCTCCTCCACCAGAGTATCCTCTAGGGCGGAGAGCTGCCCGGCTTCCAGGGTGGCCCTAGGGTAATCCTTGGGCACAATTCCCACCCTGGTCACCTTTCCTGTTTTAACAGCTGCTGCATAGCCAGTGGCTTGCCCGGTTTTTGCTGCAGCTGTTCGTTGTTTCTTCGGCGGAGGCCGCTGAGGAGGTGTTATAAGCTCAGGGCCTCTCTTACCGTGTGCTTTCCCCGAAGGAGTTTCCGTCGGGGCTGGGCGCTGAAGAGCCTGCTTCCTAGCCTCCTCAGGTGCAAGACCTTGATGGAGGAGTCGCAGGTACTTCCGCACCCCTGCTCCACTGACTCCTTTCCTCAGTGGATCATCTCTGCCGCCCGGTTGACCCAGTTTGGGCAGGTCGAACGGCAGACGGTGTTTCCTCGGTCCCTTGACCTTTTTCCCCTCTGCTGGGTGCCCGGATGAGGAGGTGGAGGGTTTCTCCACTCCCTTTCCAGTGGTAACATTTTTTTCCTTTTCTTTTTCCATGTTGTTCCCACGAAAAGCTAGGGTCCTAACGGTCCACCTCTGCAGAGCCCCGCTTGCAGAGGTAAGGGGTTGAATACAATGGAGTTCCCCCCGGTGCTCCAAGGTCGAATCCAGTTAAGACTAGTCTTCTATCTAGCCACGCATCCCTCGGCCTGGGTTCCCACCTTGGATTTAGAATTTTTAATGAGGTTATTTCCTCTCGGTCCGGGCGATTGAGCCAAGACCCCCCCCACTCCACTGACCCGTGAGACATGACCACAGACAGCCAGGGAGCGTTGGTATAACAAGATGGTCCCGAGGTTGACTCGAGATACCACTTGGCATCGTAACCTTGTGTGCAATCCCTTAGCCACGACACTACAGCCGGGACAGGTGAAGTTGGTCCGCGGCATGGTATTTGAGGGCTGCCAATTGAGTTTTTACGCACAACGAGCCCCCAGTATTCCCACGCAGACCTCCTCCTCATAAAAAAAAAATCATCGTTGGAGGCCCCCTCCTATCCGCCACCTGGAGGCGCGCTGGGTTGGCACTTCACTCCCCCCATGGTTGCCATTGCCTGTTCTTAGCCGCCCCCCGAAAGGGACGTTACCGACTCTCACCACTAGGAGGTGACAGGTTGGACCTGAGACGAATAGCATCCTGCACCTCAAATCCCCAATCCTCTCAAAAACAAAAAGTTCAGCAGATAATTCACTTATCGTCTGCTCATGTGAATAACGAAAATGGCCCGTAAGGGGTAACATCAATTTCAAAATTAGCCCCAGGGCTATGGTGTGCACACTTCAACTCGGGAACAACGCTATTTCCCCCAAACTGACTTTTGTCCGTGCACTGAATTGACATGAATATTCTTAAAACCTCACAATATCGGCTCATTACTCCCAACATAACCCATACAACCCAAAAACAGTCACTTCTCTTCTGCGCATGTGCAATCTAATCGCAGCTGCAAGTCCTCCCAAAATCACACACCTCACAAAAAACACCGATTCTCCAACACTAGTGGTTCAGGAGATATCGCATCTTGAATCCACGCATGTGCAGACCCTCACCAGGGGATTCTATGGGGGAATAGCATCCGCCACCCCCAAACTCCAATCCTCTCTGACGAAAACACCAGCAGTTAAATCACTGATGGTCTGCTCATGCGCAAAACGAAAAATGCCTGTAAGGGGTAAGATCGATTTCAAAATTAGCTCCAGGGCCACGGTACGGACCAACTTGGAAACAACGCTACATCCCCCAAACTGACTTGTCCGTGCACTGAATTGCCATGAATATTCTTTTAAAACCTCACAATATCGGCTCAGCACTCCCAACATAACCCGTACAACCCAAAAACAGCAGTCACTTTTCTTCTGCGCATGCGCAATCTACTCGCGGCTGAAAGTCCTCTCAAAATCACACACCTTACAAAAAACTCCGATTCTCCAACACTAGTGGTTCAGGAGATATCGCATATTTAATCCACGCATGCGCAGACCCTCACCAGGGGATTCTATGGAGGAATAGCATCCGCCACCCCAAAACCCCAATCCTCTCTGACGTTAACTGCAGCAGTTAAATGACTTCTCATCTGCGCATATGAGAACCTCGGATATATTTCTCCGCATTATCCATATTTCTAATGTTAGGTTTATATTCCGCATGGGTTTTCTTGTAGATTACTTTGCATTGTTGAATCTGCATTTATGGAAGGTTATCAATTGGCTATCGACCGAAGTCTTCCTGTCAAGTTAAAATTATTTACGGTTAACTATTCACCCTGATGAATAATTGCATTTGTCATTGAAATGTTGGCCGACATAGGGGAAAGCATCATGACATACAGGGTGAGTTTTCAAGTTGTTCATTAATTTTAAACATGGATTCCTCTCATCACACTTTTTTCATTTACATTTTTTAAAGATTAGGTTCAGGTAACAAGTTACGAACGTTTAAATATTGCTAATACACAATGTGCTAACACACTCATAGATATAAATTATCTATGACATTGATGGTAGATGAGAAAAAGGTACGTTAACGTGGTTTGCAGCTTGATTCGGGATTCTAACACCCAGAGGCTGATCCATAAAAGTAGTACTACTGATTTCATATTCAATTAAGAATATTTCGAAAACGATGCGTTTTAAGGAGGAATGATGAATAATAATTCAATTTTCTGAAACGATTGAATATTCTTGAAATGACTCAAGCAGAACTTTATCTGCTTTCTTTATGCTTATTTCGTTTAGTTTTATGAATCCTCGAGTCTAACTCTAGGAAACCAGTTGGAGTAGGAAAAAACTAATAGCTGGTGAATATGGATCAGTTATAGGAAACTTCACACCGACTTTCATTTTATTCGGCATAAGCATGTAAAAGCAAGAAAATGACAAAAAAAAATACGAAGAACGAATTTGTAAAAATGGCAAATGAAAAAAGTGTTTCATTTGATGATAAGCATCTACGGTTAAACTTAATGTTCAACTTAAAGACGTCCACCATGTATAATAGAATCGATAGACATATCATGAAACGAATGAATAGAGTAAAATTTAATGATTATGTGGGACTGCTTAACCGAAATCACACTTCGGAAAACAATTATTATAAATAATTATTATTGATGAGGGCCTAAATAAATCGAATTAAATTAAAACATTTATTTCTCATAGTTATACTTTACATAAAACTTAAACCTACGAAAAAAGTTTGATATCATCTGATTCATTACAACCAAGCGAATAACAATTTGACATACTGGCACAAGAAAATATACAACAGTTGAAAGAAGATAAAACACAAGATCTAATAATATAGTATCGCTTAATAAAATATCAATTAAGATCCTCAAGAATAAATTATTGGTGCATAGGTTTGATTCAGTCCTATATGTGCAGATGGAAGGATGTGATGATTTTATAGAAAAGGGTAAAAATAAGTCAGCTACTTGGTAGAATCATTGGAACAGTCACTCTTTCAGATATTGTCACAGATATTAGAAAAGACTACCTGAATGAAATTCAACAATAAAATTTCCAGTCTCAAAATTCAAACAAAAATCTTCTTTATTAATATCGAGCATATGCCGCTGGATATTCTGTCAGTTTGAAGCAATATTTAATGTAATGTGAAAAGTTAGTTACAAAATTAACACCAAGCACTAACGAAATAATACTATCAACTCAAACAACAACTTCTGACAGAATTTTTGAAATGGAAAGTTCAAGTCATAATACATTAAAAGTGCATATTTGGTTCATGAAGACTATTTTTCTCCAAAATACTCGCTGAAGATATCTAAACGCTTTACTCTAGTGCAGTCGGAAGTTCTTAGTTTCTTGATTTACTTGGAACTGCTATTGCGCCAGGAGGCAAGTTAGCGAACTTTGGGTTATTTTGGGGGATATTTTCATCTCCTTCTTCTTCTGGAGGTGGTGGAGGAACGGTACTTGGAATATCACAATCCTCTGTTGGGGGTACGACGCATCTTAGTGATCTACGGTCAAAGACCAACATTGCTGGACATCTCTGAAGACGCGGATATCCTCCCTGACACTGCCAGTATCTGTTACATGATTTTCCGAGAGCTACGTTGCCGTTGGCATCCTCGTTACATAATGCTGGAATGAAAAACATATTAAATTTGAATGACCAAATAGCTGACAATGCAGAGAAATAGAATATGCATTGCAAATTAGGATATTGGATCCCGAAATTTCGAGGTGACAGGCACACTCCAAGCTACTGATACCAAAGAGGAGGCTATATACATGGATGTCGCCAGCCGATACACCTGGTAACATTGTCGACAACCAAATTGACTATATTTTGACTAACAAGAGATTCAGAAACTGATTTACTTCTGTTAAAATCAATCCAGGACATATTCACATTTAGTGGGAGTTATAAGAAGGAAATTGAAGAGAGTGAAAAAGGTGATCCCTTGCTATTATATGAAAGCAATACAAAAACCTATAAAAACAGCAACGGAAAGGTTGATAAATTGAGTGGAGAGAATGAAATATAGATGGAGATGAACGAATTCATGAAGATAGTAGAGTCAACGAAGAGGAAGTTTTTAAAACCAGAGAAGGCCATCAAAATAAAATATTGGATGAACGATGACATTCTAAACTTAATGGAGCAGAGAAGAACACTGAAAAGCAAATGAAGTAGAATATACAAAATTTCAGTCACAGCTTAGGAGAAAGATTAGAGACGCCAAAGAGAGGGAAGCAGCAGAGAGATACGTCGAAATAGAGGTACTTCAAGCCAGACACGACAGCTTTGACATACATAAAAAAGTAAAAGAGGCAACTGGTATCTTTAGGAAGTGACAATTGATGAAGATTATGGAAAAATTATCAACGATAAACAAGACCAAAAAAAGAGATGGAAATCATTTGGAAACGCTTTTTGAAGATCAAAGACCAGTTCTCAATATTTCACTATCAGAAGAAGAAACAGGCCCACACATACTGACCCACGAGGCAGAGATGGCAGAAAAAACAATCAAAGAGCGGAAAAGCAGTAGGACCAGATAACGTAGAACCTGAGTTTCTTAAACTGTTGGATGAGGAAGGTATTGCCTGGATTACCAACATCTTCAACAAGATCTACAATTCTGTAAATATCCCCGGAGAATGGCTGCAATCACAATTAATCACTGCCCAAACAACCTGGAGCAAAGAGATGTGTGGAATATCAAACCATCCATGAACATGAACTCATGATTCAAGTGTTGGAGGTATTTCTCAGAAACATTTATGGAAGAATTCATAGCAAATGCGAAGAACATATAACGCACAACCAATTTGAGTTCAAGGTTCAAAGCGGTTGGCACCAGAGAGGCACTTTTTTGGTTTAAGTCCTAATCCAAAGATGTATTTGATCGTGTTCAACATCATGAAATTATCAATATTCTAGAAGATGCAGGCTTGGACGATAAAGATATCCGGATAATTTCAAATCTGGAATCAGACAGCATGCGAAGACTCGACGGAGTCCAAACGGAACAAGTGAAAATATTACGTGAGGTCAGTCAGGGTTTTGTCCTATCACCGTTCAACTTGTACTCCAAAAGAATTTTCAACGAGGCCCTTGATGAAGAGGAGGAAGGGATCCATTTGAACGGAGTCCAGCTGGACAATATTCGATAAGCTGACGATACCATACCAGGCAACGCATGTACCTCCCAAAGATATCTCAGCGAGATCTTTTCAGAATATTGTGACGCCATTTCGTTGGGAGGTTGCCAAGAGCTCTCCATCAGCTCTAAATGTCTGCCACAGGGAATGAGCCCAGCAATCAGGGATATCCACTTGGGAAGTTCCCAAGAGCTTACTATGGGAAATAGTTCGAGATGTTCGCGGGCATATCGCTGGGAGGTCGCCAAGAGCTCTATATCTCCTTCAAATGTCCGCCACAGGGGATGAGCCCAGTAACATCTCAGATACATCATATGGTTCTAAAAATATATTGGGAAGTTCCCAAACAGCTTACCCTGGGGAATAGTTTGAGAGGTTTACTGGAATATTGCTGAAATATCACCAAGAACTCTATTATTCCTCCAAATGTCCTCCACAGGGGATGAGCACAGTAACATCTCAGATATATCACATAAAGAAGTTCTAAAAACTGCTCACCCTGGGAAATATATTGAGAAAATCGCTGAGATTTTGGGGGGAGATTGCCAAGAGCCGTAGCATCTGAGATATATCATGAATGGAGAAGTTCACAGACTGCTCAAACTGCTCACCCTGGCGAATAGTTTGAGAGGTTCGCTAGGATATCGCAGGGAATTCGCCAAAGAGCAGGATATTTCCTTGAAATGCCCGCCTCAGGGGATGAGCCCAGTAACATCTCAGAAACATCACATGGAGAAGTTCTAAAAACTGCTCACCCTGGGAAATATATTGAGAAAATCGCTGAGATATTGCTGGGAGATTGCCAAGAGCCGTAGTATCTGAGATATATCATGAATGGAGAAGTTCACAGACTGCTCAAACTTAGTAGGTAGTACTGAGAGAAGATCGCTGCGATATGGATCTACAATCTATATGTCCTCCAAATGTGCAGTACACGTGTTGCACCAGATACTTCACTTCGATGTGTAGATCGAGATTCAACTCGCGTTATTAACGATGCGTGGCTAGGGATGGAGTAGGTCCCTACAACCCCCCCCCCCCTAATTTCCTCCTTGCCTCCTTGCCAATAGATCTGTCTTATTCTGGTTACATATGTGATATCTCGAGGAACTCCGCAATAGGAATTTCTTATTCTTGTTATACTTGCGATGACTTGGTGAGCTCGCAGTGGCAATGATATGATGATATAAGGGAGGCTCATGGAACTCGCATATAACGAGTAAGACTATATTGGCACTGTAATAAATGAGCAATGGGACAGGGCACAATAAATTCAAAGTCGCATAGGGAAGGCAAGGATGTTTTTTTAACGAAATGAGTGCCATCTTCAAGAGTGACAACATATCCCCTGAAACGAAAGTAAGACACCTAAGATGCTATGTCTTCTCCGTATTATTACATGGCGTTGAATCCTGGATACTCGCAGAAGCCACTATGAAAAAACCTACGAACCCTTCAATGAAGAAAAAATAGGGGGGTGGCGTGAGGGGGTTGAAAGTTGTGCAAACATGACATGACATGTTTGCATGACATGAAAGTCAACAACAAAATTGTTGACTTTCATTCGGAGACAAATTTCATCAGGTACCATCGTCTCAAAGTAAATGAGCCATGACAAAGTACACATACTGAAAACCTCTTTGAAAATTTCGAAAATGCATAAAAATTTGGTAAAAGTGGAACAAAAATTGACCTGTTTCAGGATTTTATTGCCAAATATTTTTCTTCTAAGAAAATGAATTTGTTCCATAATTTTGACGCGCACTTTATTACAAGGGAAAGTAATGGGTAAAATAGGACCAGAAGAAGAAGAATCTCATGGCTGCGAAACCAGATAACCTGGCTTGGGAAAAGCTGGCAGAACTATTTCGAGCTGCTGCCAACAAGTTCATGATTGTCAACATCCGAAACGGATAGGTACCTGAAGAAGAAGAAGTCGAAGAAGCATATTATCACTTATTATGGATTTCCCTGGTTTCTAGGAAACCTCATTTAGAACTTATATATATTGATAACTTGAATTAAGGCGAACTTACGATGTTTCTGGCATCCTTCCACATTATCGGGCCAATCACAAGAATGTGTTTTCTCGTTATACAGGAGTCCTCCAATACAGAGCTGTTCAGTAGCTGTTCCATTCCAGCATGTCCAATATCTAGTACATGAGGTTTCATGACCGAATATTCCGTATAGCCAGTCGCAATGTTCTGTACCGATAGGGGGATCTGAAATAAATATTTATATTATAGTGTTTTCAGCTAATTCAATGGGAAATATCACTTTTCTGAATAACTTGGGTTGAGAAGTTTGAAACAGCATGGAAGAATGAATGTGAGAGTTATTAAAATATCAAAAATATTCAGAGTTGAGGTGAAAATTTGTTCGTAAGCAGATTTACGTGATTCATATTGATCAGTTAGGCCACTTTTGCGGAAATTCGGTGAAACATTTTCATAATACAATTACGTCACCCGGATATATCCTTACGAAACGTTTGTCGGGTTATCTCAAAAACCTTAGGTTCCGTAAGAGAGATGAATAATGAACAGTTAATGTAGACACCAAATTGAAAATACTTGCGTAGTTTTTCTTGGTCAAATCGACAACACACCTATAGTGACTCTACTACAGATATTGCTTGAACATATCTATAGTGTTCTAGTCTCTATAGTCTATTGTTGCACAGTATTGAGTGGCGTGGTCAATACTGTGCTCACAATTTTTGCGAATAATTATACCTGAGCCTTATATGGAACAGTTTCATCGGTCAATTTTCGTACATCAACTTTTTTGCGCGTATGTCCTGGGGAACATCGCGTTATCATTTTGCCCAAATGTCTGTAATTTTCGAATTTTTCGGCGAAAATGATCTCAAACGATTGGGTTCGACTCCCTGATCAAGAATTCGAGGTCAAATTTGATTCTGTCCGGCCGGCCGGTCGGCCGTTGCCACGATAACTTGAGAACGGAAAGAGAAAGCGATTTGAAATTTTCAGGATAGGTGGCGCATCCCAATACGACGGACAAGTTCGTTAATGGGCATAATCGGCCCAATGGTTTCCGAGTAATAATTTTGTCTACAATCAATACTAATCGGATCGAATTGAAACTTGGTGAGTAGTTGTAGAATATAAACCTAAGGACCTTTGTGAAATTTTGTAAGAATGGTATCGCTAGATAATTTTAAAAAAATTATTGAAAAATATTATTTACGTCACGATAACCTAAGACCGGAAGAGAGCCTTCAGAACCTAACCTAACTCTACTACCAAGTTCCAAGTTCGAACATGATCGAATCTATATTTTTGGAGATTGGAGCTGCCTTGTGTGAGTTCAGTAGCTGGATGGGCGAGCGTTGCCTCGACAACTCTTGAACGAAAGGAGATAGGAACTTGCAATTTTGACGATAGGTTGCACATCTGAATGGGAGAGTTAAGTTCGCTGTTGGACATAATCGGTCCAAACGGTTTCGGAGTTATACTCATCTGGAATATTTTTTCCTCGATAACTCAAAAAATATGGACTCGATCGAATTGAAGCTTGGTAACTAGTTGTAGAATATCGACATGAGGACGTGCGTAAAATTTTGAGAGGACCGTACCACTAGAAAATTTTTAAAAAATTCGAAAAAATATTATGTATCTCATGATTCCCTTGAGAACGGAAAGAAATAGCGACTTGCTATTTTCAGGGTAGATTGCGCATCTGAATACGACATTTAAGTGCGTTAACTAGCATAATCGGCCAAATGGTTTTGAAATTATATCAATCTGAAATTTGGTTGTTATTTCCTCAATAACTCAAAAAATAACGAATCCGATCCAATTCAAATATGGTTATTAGTTGTAGAATGCCAACGCGAAAATTATTGCAAAATTTCGTGAGGATAGTATCACCAGAAAATTTTAAAAAAATCATCGAAAAAAAAATTGGTTCAGGCACTGATGTGAAGTCAGAAGCTTTTGCGCGTATGTTCTCTTGCCCATTCTCCTGTATTGGACACTCTTAATCGAATTTACCAAGGTGAATTATATTGTCTGTTCTCCTGTATTGGACACTTTCAATAGAATTTACCATGGTAAATTCGATTAAGAGTGTCCAATACAGAATAATGGACAAGAGAACATACGCGCAAAAGCTTCTGACTTCACGTCAGTGCTTGAACCAATTTTTTTTTATAATGGTGTTTTGAAGTGAGGATTTACTCAACTGGATAGAGGACTAATTGGGATAAACCATAGCACGAAGAATTTCTTAATGAAAGTTGGAAATTTGGTTTCTAAGAGAGGTTCCACACCTGAAACGGATTTAATGGAAGTTTCGGTAAAAAGAAGCAAAATGAGAAAGATCCGACTTTAGTATTATCTTTCTCATTTTTCTGAATTTCACTTATTTATACCGAAACTTTCATTAATTACGTTTCAGGTGTGGAACCCATCTTAAAAACCAAACTTAATATGTTTCGAATTCTTTTTGATCAGCTGTTGAATTTTGGTAATGAAAAATTCATCATTTTCGATTTTCCTACCTATAATTTTCAATGTCCAGGCATACTCTGATGACATAGTGATAACTGTTAGAGGCATAATGAGTAACCGAATGCAAGCTGCTCTCATTATAACCGAAAAGTGATGTGAGAAAGAAGAGCTGAGCGTCAATCACACTAAGGGCCGGTTTTTCAATTGCGAGTTAACTCGAGGTTGCGAGTTGACGCATGTATTTAGCGATATTCATGAATGCCCAATACTCGGGTTACCCACAACCTCGGGTTGACTCGCAATTGAGGAACCGGCCCTAAGACCCCCTCGATTCCCTTCTCTAGAAGGAGGTATCTCAGAGCTCTGGTCGTAAATGGCCAGACTCTGAACTACTCCAGTGCAAATATCTAGGAGTAGTACTAGATAGTAAACTCAACTAGAGAAAACAGGCAAAATTCTTTTCAAAGCCACAGCGGCTATGTGGGCCTGCAACAAAGGCTATTTGGTAAGACATGGGGACTGAAACATGAAATGGCAATTGTTTTTTGTATTGTATATTATTATACTGATCCTCCAAGGTCTTCCCCAAGGAGACCTCTCATAAGCTCTCGAAGAGCTTGAGCGAGAGTAAGGAGAAACAGTAGTGTTCTGTGTAGGTTTTGTTATTGTGTCCTTATTCCACCTTGGACACAGCACTGTTAATTTTTGACCCGACAGTGAATGGTGGCAATCACCGTGACTAGAAAATTTCTTTCCTAGCGTCTGGATTGAACTTGGGGCTTCCGCTCCCAAGAGTCGTATCTCCTCCATGACGATATCACTAAAACAGTGCGAAGAGAGAATTAAACTCCAAACAACAGTTTACCTAATTTTAAGAATTTTCTTTTGACGAGATGGCTTTACTCATTGTGTCATAATGTCAGTTTGACAGCTCAATTTATGAGTCTAGCAATTAGAAGGCAACAATATACTGTTCAGTATTAATAATAAGCAATTATTCCAAAATTTATTTATGCAAACTTATTCAATTCAAGTTGAAAATCAACTTCAAAATAAACCAATTGAACTGAAACTTAAATAATCTGAAGAAACGTACTATTTACAACAAATTCATCTGGTAGGCAGACAGTAATTAGAGCTAAAGGTGGTAATACAAAATATTAAGCTGAATTTGTTGTAAAAAGTACGTTTCTTCAGGTTATTCAAGTTACAGTTGAATTGGTTTGTTTTGAAGTTTGATTTGAATTGAATAAGTAACTAATCATTAAAGGATACTGTGGAAGATATATTCATTATTGAATGGTTTTCTCTCACGAACTCTGGAAAATATCTTTAAAATACAAAATTAATTATTTTGTGATTTGCTTTTGCGTAATAAACACAAGATATTTGTCAATCGAACAATGTTGCCAAACAAACAACAACGAAACAACGTCAACGATGAAACAACTATATCGTTACGTTTCGGAGTCTATATCAGACTTCTTCGTCAGACACTTAACGAAAATCTTCAGAATTATTTGTTGATAGTTATCCTGAAATTTGAGAATTGTCACATTCAGATAATTCTGAAAATTTTCGTCAAGTGTCTGGCGAAGGAGTCTGATATAGACTCCGAAACCTTACGATATAGTTTTTTCATCGTTGATGTTGTTTCGTTGTTTGGTTGGCAACATTGTTCGATTGATCGCTTCTAACGAATATTTTGTGTTTCTTACGCAGAAGTGAAAACAAAATAATTAATTTTTCATTTTATAGATACTTTTCAGAGTTTCGGAGAGAAAACTCAGAAAGAAACCATTGAATAATGAATTGAATGAGTTTGCATGAAAAAATTTTGCAATTATTGCTTATTATTATAACTGAACAATAAGTATATTGTTGCCTTCTCATTGCTAGGCCCATAAACTGAGCTGTCAAACTAAAATTATGGCTTGGCACAATGAGCAAAGCCATCTTGTCAACAAAAATTTCTTATAATTGGGTAAACTATTTCACTTAATGGTAAGCACCCAAAAACAAAGTGTTAGAAAGGAATGGTTCGTAACAAAAATTAGTATTTTGAAAGAATTAATTATTTTACAGGATGTTTTAAAATTTGGTTTTAACAACAAACTTCTAATTAACCCTATATAATGACTAATAAGGCAGCATTTAACAAAAGACTGAAATTAATAATTATCCACAGTTCGCTGAAAAAGTTTCAAAAATTGAACTAAAAAAAAACTATGGTGAAATGGTTTATGATGACGCGTTCTAACTCCCATTGAGAAAAATACGCTCCTTCAAAACCACTCTGTATAAGGTAGGTACTCTCATAAGGGCCTTATATGAAAGGAGTATCGGATAGGCAATGGAAGAATAATAAATTCATGTCAAAAACTCTGTTTCTTCTATATACCGCAAACTTCTTCAACCAATTTTGGAATTAAGACAAATTGAAAGATGTACTGCACAGTACATCGATGAAACTTACTTGCTTGCTGTTTGGTATCACAGTAGTTCGATCTCCAGGGATAATCGCACCCTTCAGTCACACCCCTATTCTTTCCAGCAAACACCAGACCATTTGGACAATCATAGAGTTCTGGTTGACCATTCACACATTCCCAGTATCGATCGCAGTACACTTCATCTCCTACAACTCTTGATTTCAATTTGCAAGGATCCTCCTGATTACCCTTCAACTGCTGAGCCATCGAGCTACCTGGAATTAACAGAAAACGAATGTATTAACTATCTGTTTACAGGATATAGCCAAAGCTCATAATATCATTATAATAATCAGAAATAGTTATGAAGGACTTGACTTCAATACACCGGTAAACTCAGATAAATTCGGTGAATTTCTATGAATTCCAACAAAATTGAGCTTTCACAACGAAAATTAGTTTACAAAATACAGGGTATACATATGTGAATAGTGGCAAAAAAAATTAAGGGTTGAACCTTTGTCAGAAGATAGGGTGGGTCTTTCATATAAACTTTTCTTTTTCTAGCCATCCCTTCATAGTTACAGCCCCCTAAAGATGCTGCCCGAAAAATAGTTTTTAATTATTTTCTTGAAAAACAAAGAACTGAAAAGAATAAAATAAGCAGATCTTTTAAGTGGACCAGAAGGCACCTAAAAAAATGTTGGTGGTGTTCCTCTATGATTGCAAGGGGTGGAAAAAGCCACCCCTTAACATTGCTTCTCAATAAAGTTTTTTCCAAAATCATATTATACAATAAAAAAAATTATTTTGGATAGCTTGTTCCATTCTTAAAAAATAAGGTTCCATATTATTTCTTGCAAAAGTTCACGGTTTTAGAGAACAAAAATAATTTACCAACAGATAATACGCGTCGTAGAGGCTGGAATTATTTTCGACCTTAAATGTATCCATTAAGCGTATGCCAAGTTGACATTTTTATTGAAAAAAGGTAAAAATATTAAATAAATGTAACAAAACAAACAACTTTCAACTTTTCACAAATTAAATATCATGTTAAATAGGGAGAAGGTACACGCCGAAAGGCCAAATGTAAGAAAGAAGTAATCATTAAAGGATACTGTGGGAGGTATATTCATCATTCGTTGTTATTTGTTAGGCAACATTATTCGATTGATTGCTTCTGACAAATATCTTGTATTTCTTACGCAGAAGCAAATCACAAAATAATTAATTTTTTATTTCATAGATATTTTTCACAGTTTGGGAGAGAAAACCCAGAAAGAAACCATTCAGAAAGAAAGAAATATTCATCGATTGTAATCAACAAATTTGTTGATTAACTTCGATACATAATATTTCTTTCTTGTTTTTTGTGATCATATTAATTGTTCCTTCGGCCGTTACACAGAGTCCAATCCGGGAGTATTTTGAATAACCCTACATGAAAGAACAATGCGGTTTCTTAAGTCTGCCATATCTTGGACAGGATTCTTGTAAACCAATGCTTTTGAATGACCCCTAAAAGTAAAATCCAGAGGATCTGGTGATCGGCAGGCCAGAACTGAGGTCGAGTGAGGTCCACATCTTCCTATTCATCAGTTTGGATTTGTATGACTTGAATGCTGACCTGCTCCAATACTGAAATGTGCGGGGGCCCCATCATACATAAACCACATTTTCCTTCAGACACGCAAAGGAATATTTCGAAGAGGTATAGGAAGTTCTTGTAGAAATTGAATGTATTTCCATTCAATCTAGGTGGTAGAAATTTTGGACCAATTAACTGATCCCCAACATATACAAGCCAGACAATCAGAGAAAATTGTTCTTGGTGGTGAGCTACAGTGATAGCCTGAGGGCAAATAAGGACCTTTTTCAAAAATTGAGGATATTGTTCAATCTTTCCCAACATCCAAGTGGAGAATTGGAGAAGACCCAGTGGTAAGAGAGTACACTTTGAATGTGATATGGATACAAAAGTTGTTCCTTTGAGATCGCAAACACCGTCATATGGTGAATTTGTAATTGCTGAGCAATTTTCCTAGTACTGATGTCAGTTTATTTTAAATTTACCACTTTCTCGTAGTCGTGTAAGTAGAGTGTGATGGGGAGCCGCACCTTCAGGGAACATTTCTGCATATCTTCTGGATGCTTTTAGAGAATTATCACCAGAAAGACCGTAAAGAAAGTGCATATCGGTCATTTCTGCGTTTGTGTACACCGTCATCTTAATGAGAATGTGACAAAATTTTTTAATTAGGAGCCAATTCAAAAAATAATTGTAACTGAATCGAAGTTAATCAAAACTAGTCAGTCATGAGAAAATGACATCCGCTCACTATATAAATTCTAGTTCGGAAATAATTCCAGCCTCTACGACTCACGCCATCAATATGATAAATTATATTTTTTTCTTCAAAAACCGTGAATTTTACCCAGAGACCTTATTTGTTTAGAATGCTAAATTAATTTTTTCATTGAAAAATATGAATATGAAAAAAAGTTTCTTGCGAAACAAGGTTTAAGGGTGGCCTTTTCTACCCTTTGAATCAAAGAGGAACACCACCAAAACATTTTTTAATGCCTTCTCGACTGCATAAAATAACTGCTTGATTTCAATCTTGTCAGTCTTTTATTTTCGGGCGACATCTTCAGGGGACTGTAACAAAGCAGGGGATGGCTCAAAAAATAAAAGTTTATATGAAAAACCCAACTTATTGTTTGACAATGAATCACTCCCTAAATTTTTTCGCAACTATTAATATACACCCTGTATATCCTGAATATGTTTCGAAGGTTATAAAACAAATGAAGTAACAGAAAAAGTTTTGTGAATGTATATTTTTGCTACGCGCTTGTTCTAGGGAACAGTGCATTATCATTTTGCAGAAATGTCTGTAATTTTCGGATTTTTTGCCGAAAATGGTCTCAAACGATTTCTTCTAGCTGGCCGTTGCCAAGATAACTTCTGAACGAAAAGAGGTAGCCACTTGAAATTTTCAGGTAGATTGCGCATTCGAATGCGACGGATAAGTTCGTTAATTGACATAATCGGACAAACGGTTTCGGAGTTGAAATTTGGTTTTCAGATAATACTATCCTATCGAATTGAAACTTGGTAACTAGTTGCAGAATACCGACACAAAGACTTATACGAAATTTCGTGAGTACCCTATCATTAGAAAATTTAAAAAGATATATTTGAAAATATTCTGCGTCTCAGAAACTATCCGTCCAATATCGCTAGGAGAAACTATTTGTTCTTCGAATTCCCAAATACGACCACACTCGGATCTATATTTTTGGAGATATTGAAAAAATATTAGAAACGGTGCAGCGTTGGGCGAGTCCAGTATCTCGATGAGCGACCATTACCAAGATAACTTTCGAAGCGAAGGGTATAGCGACTCGCAATTTTCAGGGTAGGTTGCGCATCCAAATGCGAAAGTGAAGTTCGTTTATAGGCATAATCGGTTGGACGGTTTTGGAGTCATACCCAACTGAAATTTTGTTGTTATTTCCGCAGCAATAATTCAAAAAAAATACAAATCCGATCCAATTTAAACTTGGTAGATACTCGTTAAATGCAGATGCACTAGTTTTTGAGAAATTTCGTGAGGATCGTATCACTAGAAAAAAAATAGAAATATTTCTTCAAAAATAGGACTTGAAGGTTCATGTACTATTTCGTGAGAGTGTGTGAGGCGTGGATAGACAGAATAAGATGCGCGCGATTGTTCATGCCTTCACTTCAGTGCTTTTTAAAAAACTTTAGATCTAATTCACGTACCAAAACTGTAACTATTGTTATAATTTTGCACAGTAATTACGCGGTACGAGCGAGGAAAAAAAAATCACGAAGTTCTTCGATCAGAACGGGATATCTAGATCCGAATGAGGATCACGAACTCAACTACGCTGAAGATATGCATAAATCAAGTAGAAAGATCGACCCTCGGATTATTCCAAGGATTGAATTGATGATGAATCAGCGAATAACATTTGAGGCGGATTTGCACTTCATGAATAATGAAGTATCTGTAGCGTTATAAAATGAAGGATTTTTGTTTAATGCAGTTCCGTTAATATAGAAATTCGTCACAGTTATTTGGATACTTTACTGGCTCATTAATACTGTAAATATGCGCTGAGTGTATTTTTTGCAAATTACACTCAGATGAACTGAGTATAATCAGCTACATCCCAATCTGCGAGGTTCCATTATTGCACATTGTTCATTTGTTCTTGTTATTTGAACAGGTAACGGCCATGGCATGAATTATGAATTTGAATCTCGGTGGCATCCTGGTGAACATCTATTAGTGTTCTGTGGTGAACAGTGTGAACACTCGCTAGTTGAGGTCACAACGCCCTCACGGGGGCGCTCCTTGCTCGTTTGTTCGCCCGTTGTCAGCGGATTTGCTGAGGTTGCTTGCCGGTCTTGATAGTCCTTTTTTAGGGCCACTTGACCGGGAACCATTGGCATCCCAGCTTGTGGTTACTATAATCTGTACTGTGCTTTCGACGAGTTGGGTGGCGTTGGTGTTTGTGAGGTCACAACGCCCTTACGGGGGCAATCCTTCTACACCATTCTGCTCGTCTGATTGATCGAGCCACAGTCGCTGCTTGTCCGACGTTCTGCACTCCGCAAAGAGATACGTGAACAGTGTACATCCAATCCCCGCCGCCAAGGATATTTCAAGTGAAACAATAGGTTTCTATTTCTTTATAGATTGTATTCAAGATAACGCGCATCTGGTGCGCATTGTTGTCCTTCTCGAATTTATTCTTGAGATTTCCAAGTTCATACTTTTTGTTTCATACTTCATTTCGAACAGATGGAAATGAATATGGTATAGAACAGGGCATAATCTTTGAGCATTGAACTCAATAATTAAGTTATAAACTGTGATTACTGGATAATGATAAAGCGAGCAGAAGCAAACATATTGGAGCTGGAAATATGAAAATTCAAACACGTGAATAAATCAGTATATTTTCATGGGAAAAGAATGAATCCTGTACATATGTGGAATTTGTAGCGACTTTGATAATGCCCAATTGATTATCCATTCTTTTGGAGCAGGGAAGTACATCTTCTACTGATGATTAATTATTAAAGCGACACAGATATAACAAATTCGAGGTTCGAACGCGGCATACTCTGATTATGCGAAAATCTTGACGTTAGGAGCTTCTTAACATTATTCTTATGTGTATAAAGCTGAGTTGCATTTGGCAGTCAATCCAGAACGTGAGGCATGCTTTCCTAAGCCACGATCCGTGTAAAAAAAATTCTCACGCAGCCTAATGCGCTCTCATAGAGTTTGGCCCGTTCCTCTCAACTCACACTGCTGATTTTGAATTCGCTAGAACTTGTATCCATTCCTGTATCATGTATCATTAATCCATTCTTTTGCATCACAATATGGAAGCTAATTGCACGGTTTGAACAAAATGTTTCAATGCTGCGGAAAATAATATAGGTGCTAATATTAATATTTGATGATATTCGTTATTCAATTGCTATTTATTTAACCTTGTTTTAATGAGAGATACCAATCTGAAACAAACTCTACTGCTTCGAATAAAATACGAACAATGCTAAATAATTATCCAATATTCACTGAAATGGAATTTCAATTAATGAGAGAAAGTTCTATTCAATTCAATAAATGACACCGGAAAACAATGCATTGTTATTTAATTAAACTCATTTGTTGTAATTCATTCCAGGGTTGATCTAATTCACAGATTATTGCAACACGGACCTCCCTAGGACGTCTCCGAGAGTTACTATTTGAGCATTTATGGTAACTCCTTTTGCGACGGATCTGATAGGTATATTATAGTTTCAATAAAGTCTCACAGTGAAATATCTCCGTAAGATATGGAAGCCTGTGGAATTCTTCAAACCATTTCCTGGAGATATACCTTATACAACCAGAATGGGATATGACAAAATTGGCTCAAGCCCTGTGGACAGGAGCTTTGGCGCTCTTGTTCAAACTTTGACATATCATATCTTCGAAAGTATTGGTAAGAGTTGGGAATTATATCAATGGATTCTTATGATAGAACTTCATAATAGCAGAAATTAAATTCAAACATCATACGAGAATTTAAATTCAACAAGAGTGCCAAAAATTATTAATCCAAAACCTATAGACCAATTCTACCCAACATCCGAGATATTCGGATATGAACGATATATTTTTTCCTCAAATCCACTTTGATTATTATATTATATCAATTGAAACTTTAGCCAATATTTCAGTTTTGTTTTTACTGGAGATATTTTGAACTCAATATGATTGACTTACCATCACCATTCCCATCATATGGATTAACCATGGGCATTAAATATCAAAATTTGACATATCATGTCTCAGGAGAATAAGTTGACACGTATCAACGCAGATCATATTATTATAATTCAGAGATAGAATAATTATGGCATTCTGTGAAAACACAGAAGTACGATTCATTATTGAAATTTTGAAAATTCATATCTCCGAAAGTATTGGCTGGTTAGAGTTAAGAAAGACATCAATGGATTCCTATGGTGAAACTGCATCTTGAGAAAAACTTATTTTGAAATTTGTAATGTAAAAATAAATTTTGTATGTTACTCCGAAACCATCCGACCGATTTTGCCCAATAACGAACTTAGCCGAGATATTTATCTCCCAAACCTATTCTGAAAATTTCAACTGTCTAGCTCATTCCGTTCGGGAGTTATCGTGTTAACGGCCGGCCAGACAGAATCGATTCCGAGGAACAAGAGCGCCAAAAATGTGATCGTAAAGACTTCACATACAAGTTCGACGTGTATATTTCAGTTCAGCCTGTATATTTAAATCCTCCCAAATAGTGCGAATGTGAGAATGATTACGTCGAACCGATTCATTTTTGCGCGATGTTCGGGGGAACATTGCGTTATCATTATGGTTAAATGTCTGTAATTTTCGAATTTTTCGCCGAAAATGGTCTCAATCGATTGGGTTCGACTCCCTGATCAAGAATTCGAGGTCAAATTTGATTCTGTCCGGCCGGCCGTTGACACGATAACTTGAGAACGGAAAGAGATAGCGACTTGAAATTTTCAGGTTAGGTGGCGCATCCCAATACGACAGACAAGTTCGTTAATGGGCATAATCAGCGCAATGGTTTCCGAGTAATAATTTTGTCTACAACCAATACTAATCCAATCGAATTGAAACTTGGTCAGTAGTTGTAGAATATAAAGGAATTTACCATGGTAAATTCGATTAAGAGTGTCCAATGCAGTTGAACAGAAAATAGAATTCACCATGGTAAATTTGATTAAGAGTGTCCAATACAGGAGAATGAACAAGAGAACATACGCGCAAAAGCTTCTGACTTCACGTCAGTGCTTGAACCAATTTTTATAGATAAGAAACCGGTGAGTAACTTATGTGGTATCATTGTTTTTATGTCGCTGGCTCTATATTGTGGTTTTTCGATTTAGAAAGCATTGCTTTACTGTAGAAAAACCATAAACATAATTTTATGGTACAACAGAAAGAGATGACCATTCTTCCATTCCAACAATATGGGGAGATTACGTTTTTGTGTGCACGAGATTGGTTCAGTTCATCATTTCATTTTTGGCGTTCGGTCGAAGTGTTTAGAGAGACTAATATTTTGTCAGTAATCCTTTATGCTACAGGTCATTTCATTCGTCTATGTATCACTATTTTAATGAATCTGATTTTAAAATTCAAACTCTTTGTCTATTTGACTTGTTATTGTATTCAATATTAATCCCCATCGATGGTATTATTTGATCTTATAATTTGTTCCATCTTCTATATTTTCCAGATATTATAAGTGACCACCATTTCTGGATCTGGATGGAAACAATGGGCGTATAATTAAAAAAAAACTATTCTAACTGTTTGGGCATCAAAGGGTTGTAGTAGAAAGAACAAATAGGAAATACGAGATTGGAGAATACTAAACTAATGGACGCATGTCCGAGTAATTAAAGTTTTTGAATGACTTGATTATTGCATGGCCAGTGTCATTTTTTGAACTTCAATTATATTGATATTGTTGTGGATTGCTACATTAACGAAATATCCTTAAAAATACTCCATATATTAATTCATGATTTTGGTGAAATATTTTTATTTTATTAAAGTTTTATTTTTTCAAGTGTTCTATAGATTTTTACCAATTCACTAAAATAAAACTGGTAAGCAATTGCAGTCACCTTATGAAATGTGCACGGAATCAGGCATGGGGTTGGGGTGTGAGGTATGATAGACAAAGAAATCGAAATGGTTTCGAAGGTTTGGCTGCGCCACTGTCCCCAAAGAAAGAAGACGGAGGATGAAAATGATAAATAATGAATTATTAATATATAGAATAAACTATTATCATTCGATACTAGACTAATTCTTGTCCCATAATTACTGCATTCTCACAACATTCATTTCCAACACTTCCTTTGATTTTTCTTCAATACAAAAAAATTATCTACGAGCTATTTCGTACGTAATATATTCAAAACTTAGTATTTTTAAATTTATATCAATAAAATATCAACCAAATAATTCGAGTGATTGAAATAATATTTCTCAAAGAAATGATCTGAAGTTAAATCATGTGAAATAAATGGAAATTACCTGATTTGATCACCATGTCAATAATATGTATACCATAGGTCTTTTAGTCTATTACGTTGATTTATCCTCACATTTTCTAATGATAGCCCATGCCAGTGTGACAGTAAATAGTGAAAATATCTGGTGGCCATAATATAATATCTATTTCAGTGATTCAAAGAAGACGTATTATTTTTTTATTGAGGCACACTGTTTTTCATAGTCCACTAACTCTGGCAGTCTTGTTTCATAATATATATTCAGGCCTATCTATGTCAGCCCTATCTATGTACATTTATCAATGTTGACTTGAAGTCAAGTTGAATTACCTCATTTTCATAACAACATTGACTTGATTTCATATTCACTAACTCATGTTGAAACCAAAGTCAACATTTACTACGTTTACATGCATCCTCTCGAACCGTTTTAAGCCAATGCGTATTCCGTAATGCGCATTGAAAACGCATGTAAACGTTTTTTCAATTCGAATTGACTACTCAAATGCGAATTAGTAAATGCGATTTGAAAAGGTGGATTGAGTTTTCCCAAACCGATTTAATGTGCATGTATACACCAAATACGCATTGAGAGTAGTTTTAAGAGAAACAAATTTCAGAATTACCAACACCAAATTTATTAGTTTGACAAATCTGATAATCTAACGAACCTGCTTTGGGGTTACGTTAATCGTAATTCCTAAGCTGGAAGATCGAAATAAATCTCTTGAGATAAAAATGATATAATATATTGTTCGAGGTAACTTTTTCTATTATCTTTAATCATTTTCTGCCAATTTTCTGGATTCATTTTCACGATTTGCTCTTTCAATCACTTGTAACCACCCAGAAAAGGTTAATTCCTTGCGAAATTATGGTGTTCTTCATCATTTTTTAAGATATTTAGAATGATTTTCTTTTCTTAATTTCCATTTTTAATTTTTTTCAATCTTCCCATGTTGGCTACGCGAGCTTAGAATAAAGCCGAATTACAGAAAACTAGTTTCAGATAAGGCATGTAAACTCTCAAACCATATTTCATCTAATTCGCATCAAAACATGCGCATTGGTTCAAAACGGATCGAGAAGGTGCATGTAAACGTAGTAACTGACAGTTATTCTTAGAGACACTTATGTTTGTATCGTACCCTAGCATTCCGTATTCATAGTGACCATACAGAAGAGGACGAGAAAGAATAGTATATCCTAAAACAAGTTGCAGAATGGGCTCCTATTAAAACACGAATGCGAAATTCGAAAACGAGCGACGAAGGAGCGAGTTTTCGAACAGCGAAGTAGTTCTTAAGTTTCATAATATTCTATGTTTTATCAGTTGTACTCTTTGGTTTTACTGTGTATTCTAACCTATAGTTTCAGAATTATTCAAATAATCTGAATATTTTTAGAGGCGGGAGAAAGTACGGAAGGAACACTATTTTGACAAACGTTTAATTTGATATAAATATAGTACAGTTTGTACAAATAAGTATTAGTTGATTAATAATATTAATTTGTAAATATCCCCAACAGGAAAAAACCCAGTACTCAACAACTAAAAGCCCTCATCGCTTTTATTGAGAGCAATGAGGTGCTTAGATATGGAAAAGGTGAGCCTAGTGTGAAATAAGAAGCCTGGAGTAATTTAGCCAAAACACTTCTTCGGAAATGCAAAAAAATAGTTTAAGTGGCCATCAGAAAATGTAAGAGGATTATTTGCGTCCCTTAATTACCGGCAGTTTATATGCAGAGCTCTTCTACCGAAATAATAGTATGTAAGATTACAAAATGCATTCTCATTTCATTTTATGAATATATCTTCAATTAAATATTGAACTTACTTTTGTGATTCTTCTCTTATAAGATAGAAAAGTTTTAAATAATCCATATATTTAGTAACAACACTAATAACCACTGTATTTATTTTGGTTCAAGTCAACAATTTATATCTTGGCAAGTGCTTCGAAGGACTTGCCTGGAGTCAATTGACATTTGTCAACATATATCTACAAATCAACTAAAATTATGGTTAGTGAATACCAAAACTATATATATGTTGATATTTCTAGATTCTTGACTTAGTCTTGACTTGAAGTCAACAATTGATATGATTTCAACTGATACAGAATAGGAAAAGTTGACTTTAGGTTGATTCATATGAAATTTGACAATCTAATGTCAAATAATCCACGTTGACTTCCAAGTCAACCTTTAGCGAATAGGCCTGAATGAGTAGGTGACCCATATTAGCTTTCACTCCTCTAGGCAATAATGCATTCTATAGTACAACCGAATATTTAAACACTGCATTTCATGTGAGTGGGACAGAAAGAGATACAGTTTTATAGGGAATTTTGTGTGATATTTATGAATGTGATATAATTGAATCTGTGTTGTGGATTGCAATAGTTTTGTGATTGTAGGTAATATTAAATTATTATGTTGATTTGAACAGGTTATTTTTCAAGATATTTGTACATTGCCGTGTAAATGTTCTTTGAGTACTTGTGTTGATTCACTACTACTATAAACTTGTATTTTATGACTTGTGCAAGCAAATGAAATTTTTGTAAGGCATGTAATAAAATGAATTGAATTGAATTGAATTGGTTTTACCTTCAGATTCAACGTTGTCAACTCTATCGGAGGTAAAGACAATTGTTCAAATCATTTGTAGTTTGCGGATATTTGGGATCCTTATTTGGGATTGAAATTAGTATTTCTGGAATAGTTTTCATTATTTTTGCTTTGATGGACTATCCCTATAGAGGGTAAACATTGGAGGTAGAAATACAGAAAAACTATACAATACATTTGGTCAATATTTTTAGCCTAATTATTATGCGTGTGTTCCGCAAGGAACAGCGTTCATCATTTTGCCCGGATGTCCGTATTTTTGGAATTTTTTGCAAAAAATGGTATCGAACGATTGGGTTTGACTCAATGATGAGTAATCCGGGGTCAAATTCATTTCTGTCCGGCCGGCCGTTAGCACAATAACTCTCGAACGAGGAGATAGAGGATTGAAATGTGCAGGGTAGTTTTGGATTGTAAATATCACGGAAAAGTTCGTTAACGGCCGAAATTCATCAAACGGGTTTGGAGTTATGGCCATTTTTAGCTACATCACTTTTTATGAATATTTCCGAAACCTATCACTCGATCTATCTGAAATTTAGAATCAAGTTGAAGAATGATGACCTTTATATGCTTACGAAGTTTTGTATTGATCGGATGGCTAAAAACTAAAAAAAAATTCAAAAATTTTAAAATTTGGTTGTCACAATAACTCGATACTTAGATGCAAAGTACCGACGCAAAATTTCGTGGGGATAGTATGAGTAGAAAACATTCAAAAAATGTTTAACTATTAGCGGAATATTTTGCTTGGAATTCCGAAACCAAATATAGGATTGAGTTTAATTTTGGCACTTCGGTGACCAATAATGATCTCTTGAGGTGTGCAAAATTTCACCTAGAAGAGACCAATAGGAGCCTGATTTTTAATTTTTTAACAATTTTGAACCAAACTGGGTAAATTATTTCAGTTGTTTCCCTACGTGATCTGGTAAACATTCAACGTGTTTTATCTGATTATTGCGATATGTACGAGGGCAACTGATTAAAAGGTGTACGAGTAAGTACCGTGGCAATTGAATAAGTGGGAGAACGATGTGTGGAATTTCAAATTGCTTTTCAAAATTTGTCTGAATGTTAAGCGCCTGGGGGTGGAACTGGAAGGTCATATTACCATTTCATGTCAATTCTGTGAGTGTGCAAGCCAGTTTCGAGGAAATAGCGTCGTGTCCGGGGTATAGTGTTCATAATATATTCCTTGGGGCCAATATTGAAATTCATGATGCCTCCCTCGGGCATTTTTCGTTATTCGCATGAGCAGACGAGACATGACTTAACTGCTGGAGTTTTCGTCTGAGAGGATTGGGGTTTTGAGGTGGAGGATGTTATTCCGCCATAAATTCTCCTTGTAAGGGTTCACGCATGCATGGATTGAAGATCCGGAAGATGCGAGAAGGAGTGAATGTTTTTGGGTTAAGTTGGGAGTGGTTTAGGACTATCGGTTACGGGTCTTGTGCTGAGCCGATAATGTGAGGTTTTACAATAAACTTCTGAGCACGAAAAAGTCAGTTTGGGGGAATTAGCGTTAATTTCGAGTTGAAGTGTCCATACTGTTACCCTGGGGCCAATTTTGAAATTAATGTTACTCATCTGAGAAGATTGGGATTTTGAGGTGCAGGATGCTATTTTCCCATTGAAGAAGACTTTTATGTGAGGCGTGGGATTTTGAGAGGAATTTCAACCACGAGTAGATTACGCATGTGCAGAGGAGAAGTGGCTCTTTTTTACTTGTATGGCTTATGTTAGGAATGGTTTACGTCTAGTGGTCATAGATTTGGTGCTGAGCCGATATTGTGAGGTTTTAAAAGAAAATTTATGGAAATTTTGTGCAAGGACAAGTTGTTGTCGAGGGAATAGCGTTGTTTCCGAATTGAAATCTCTGTGCCGTGGCCCTGGGGCCAATTTATGAATATCTTCATTTGGAAGATCTATATTAAATTAGATTCGGATTCAAAGAATAGGCGTAAGCAATTGCGTTCACAAGGGCGCGGCGGTCCCATAACCACATTTTTTTATTTCGACCTTTGGTGAAACTAATAACCAGACTCGACCTTTGGTGAAACTAATAACCAGACTGTATTAATAGCCAGAATTTGCAATGAAACTTGAAAAAATATAAAAAAACACTGACGTGAAGTCATTACACAAAAAGCCTAAAAAAGCATTGATGTAGGGTCAATCTGCTTTGTCACGCGTGCTATAGACATGATTATGATTATACTGACCCTCCAAGGTATTCCTCAAGGAGATCCTTCAGAACCTCCTAGGAGCTTGTGCGACTAAGGAGAGTCAGTTGGGTTCTTTGCCGACTTACGCCAGCCTACACTCAAAAAAATATCGTTCGTAAAAACAATGAATGGCATACATTGACAGCCTTTTCGCCGAGATAACGGAATTTTCGTTTAGGCAGCGATTGTTTTCGTACAAGAAATTCGTTGATCTATGGTTGATTTCGTTTATACAATTAAATACAGTGCGTTATGTTCATGGTGCTCGTTTCGTAAGCATGATGAAAAAGTCGTTCTGAGAACTAAAAAAAACGTTGCCTCGAAGAACTTGATTGTTGTTATAATGTTCAAACTCAAAGTAATAGATTCACTTCGGTAATGAACAAATTCGTTGATTAATGTTCTTAACGTTATCATGACGTTAAAGTCTTTCATAGTCGAATGAAACTATTTCATATCACATCAAGCAATTTCGTAGGTATAATGTATATTATTGATAAATCAATGAAGCGTTTTTCCTCAGGCAATGGAGATTACTTCATAAATTAATATGATATATATGCTAACCCATCTGCCTTGTTGGGAAAATTGTTATTTTCCAACTCATGATTCATAAATTGAAATGGGTTTTTGTTATAATATCTTTTTTTTTTTAATGTTCTATGTTTAATTCGCTTTTTTTTTTGAAACTTTCAGTTTGCTCTGTCTACTCCCATTCAAATTCATTTCAACATTTACAATGTCAATCTATCGAACGCCTATTTTATTGGTACTTATAATATACCCCCATATAATGACTAAATCCAATTGGTTTATTAAAAAGAATCCCCCTAAGTATTTGGAATCTCAATTGTAACTGAACATTATGAAGTAGCAAATTCCACGATACATAGGCCATGTACTACTTCTATTAATACTTGAATGCTACCTATAGGAAGTCATGGGAGGTACATGATATTATTTTGATTTATAAGAACTAAGATCTATCATTTATATTTTCAATATAAGCATATTATTATATGCAAGTATTCATGATATATGTAAATACTATACTATTATTACCCTACTACACGAGACCGACTCAATTCATTGATGAGGTTGTTTGGGATATTTGAAGTAATTTCATGTACCTGATGATATACAGATAATATCTGTTCTGTAATTATTGTTTTCTCCAAGAGTGGAAACACGGAAAGATGATTGTATGGGCCGATAGAATCGAATTAGGCACATAAAACATTATTCTGAAATTTGAAAATGATTTCTTAACCTACTTTAAAACTAAAACAAAAACATCAATTTGAAGAGAAAAAATCAAGTTAAAAAAGTGTGAAATCTAATGTCCCTTGAACTCAAGACTTCTGTTGTTTACTTCACAGAATATTATTTCTATTTTTCTGGCCAAAATGATACGAATATAATGATATGATATCGCACTATCTATGTATAATATCGTTCTAACAATGAAGTAATACTTCCAGACTGTGAATTTCATCGTTGTTCGAACGAAAAGTCTATGTAATCAATTCATTGCTGTGATGAACAAATTGATCAGTTAGTGTAATGAGCTCGGTATAATAACGAAGTTTTTTTCGTAACTTAATGTTAACATTCGTTTATAATATGAATCTAAAAATTTTTTCGCAAGTCCAACGTACATATTCTTGAAATAAGCAAGCTTCCTTTGGGATAAGCTTTTCCACTCGCCATTTAAACAGTGACATGTGGATGGTCAAGTGTGCAGAGATCTATTCAAATGAATGATGTATATGAAAATAAAAGGTAATATTTCAATATTTATTCATTTATTGTTATCAATGATGCTTGAATTAAAGTCGCTTTAACTTCCGGATTATAGACCGGGAGATAATGATCTTCATTTCTCCGATTTCATACAGCATGCCTTTTTCAGAATGTATAGTGCAGCCTGAGACCAGAGGGATAACATTTTTCTCGACCTGTCCATGCATTTACATCATACAAATAACCGGATTTTCATTTGTGATATTTTTTTTTATGACACAGAAGAATTATTTTTTTGTTTCAGATGATAAACATTGTAAATTATTTCAATGTTCTGCGCAGGCAGCGTGTATGCCATTTTGAATTCCCAATTGAAGAGATGTTTATAAAATAGTTGTAGTAGTAGTAGTATCTTTATTGAAACTTTTCCAAATGGCATTCGACTGAAGTTTTCCAGGCTATAAGATATATATACAACACCTCATGCAGTTTGTAATCACGGAAATATTGCAATATTTTTTGCAAATTCATCTCAACTCAGAAATTTGGTAAGATTCGCTCTCATTCGAATTGCATGATCACATACTCGTTATTGTTACGTTGTAGAACTTCAACAAATGGAAGTTAAGTTGGAAGTAGAAGCAAAAGCGTATTTGCATTCAACAAAATTCGAGAACCAACCAGTTGACATATTTGAGAACACTTGGAAAGCCTGTTGTCACTATAGAGGCTTCAGGATATGAGAACTCAGATTCTACTGAGAAGATACTCGAAAATTGGAGGATTACCTATTTACAGAACTTCAACTGGATTCAAACAGTAAGACCTCCGAGATCTTTATTTCTAACAAGAATATTTATTAAAATTATTTATTTTAGATTAACGTGTATTATCGAGTACTAACTACAGAAGCACCGAACTCAGATCCACATGCACTACTGACTTCCGTTGCGCCGACCCTGAACTGATTTTTTTCTGAGGCCAATGTAAAGAAAAAAGGGAAAAGAAAAATATTGCATCAATGAAAATAATACTACCAGTAAGTATGTGTGCCTGTTTAACCGAGTTTGGGAAAATTAAATTACAACACTAATTAATTAGTTGTTATTTTTGAATTGGAATAAATTAACTAATCATTACAATTGATTGGAATTATAATTGTTTACAATTGATTGCAGTCAGATTTTATTGAATTTAAAATTAAATTCAATTGATATTGCAATTGAAACTATTTGAAATGAACATGTACCTAATTTGAATTGAATTAAACTGCAATTGACTTAATATATTTGTATTCATATGACAAATATCAATTTCGATTTTGAATTTATTAATAAAATTTTGTTGCAATAAATAAAAACATTTGCAGTTCAATGAAGAGGGATTACAATCAATTGTAATTTAAATCATTTGTAGTTTATTTCGGTGCAATTTGAGTTAATGGCAACCAAAATACATTGCAATGAAAATAAATTGTGTCAAAAATTAGGAATTACTATTGGATTACTTGCACTTAAATTTATTCCCAATCAAAAGTTGCAACTTTTTACTCTATTGTATTAGATGTTGGGATGAATGCCCAACTTTGCTGCCCAACTGCCTTCATTGCCATTTATTCTTCATTAAACGCCTATCACGTTATATGTTAGTAAGTGCTAATATTTTATTTCAGGTGCGGAAGATGCAATGTTGTTATGGAGTCTGCATGATTATCTAGGATCGATTGAAATACCATCATTCAAAAACAAACCATGTGAAAAACCACTAAGGACTCACAGGACACTTTTAATTTATAGTAAGATCATTCGATGAAATTTTCCATTTTATTTTATTTACGAATTGACGCGTTTATGATGGACCCGATCTAAATTTGTTTTCTAGTCTAAGCATTTATGCGCTCCTTTTTATTTTGATTTCCTGTTTAAACTTGTTCCTGAACTTCATGAGTGTTAAGTTTGGGCCATTGGGAGAATTTACTTATTTCTTTTCCTAAATTTATTCTGTGTTAAGATTTAAGAATGTTGACTTAGTTCGATTTTATTTCCTGAGCATCTAATATATTTATTGTTATTTTGTATTTCAGTATTCATTTATTCCTTTACTTTCATTAATAAAATATTTTTTTTAAGGAATAACTAATTTTTTATTTCCCAACATGTCAAGGTCAAATATTTATTTATACCTGAAAGTCAATTCTGATTATTTTTTTCCATCAAATGAAGTTAACCTGAAACAATCCTTGTCCACAACTTTGTGAGAACCGACTTTATGAGGACGAAAGCGAACACAAATTTATTATATCTGCATCTGCAGTATTTCAATTGAAATGAACCAACATTGTGAAAACTGGAAAATGCATACATTTCTTCAATTAAAAATTAATGAATCATTCAAGAATATTAATCAATAGATAAATATCTAATTACAGAGTAATAATTTCAGTGAATCTTTCTGAAAGGTTTATGTATTTTCAAAGGAGGAATTTTGCGCTTTGAGAATGGAATCTCTATTATAAACAGATACATTGCTAATCAAATATATCTAACACCTAATTTTATTGTTTTAAAATGGAATTTCAACATTTATCTATAAATAAATTTATAACTTTTATAAATTTATTTATTTTTAATTACTTATTGAAATCTCATTTTCACATAATTAAACTAGATAATAGATTTTTTTTGACTAGAAACTCATCTGTTTATAATTATTGAGATTCCATTGTCAAACAACGAAATCTTCTTTTGAAATCATAAACTTTTTGGGCGAGCAGTGTAATTATTTCGTTGAGCAAAGAATCAAGCACGCTGGAGCAACGAAAGGTATTCGTTGAAAAAACGAATTTGATTCTTCATAGCAACGAATTTCTTTCCTTAATCCAATGAAATTATTTCGGTGAGAACGACATTCTGTTATTGTAGTAATGAATATTTTTCGTTGAAGCAACGATTTTCTTTCATGAGTGCAATATAAGTTATTCGTTGGGGCCATACATTCATTTCGTTGTAGCACCGTAAGTACTTCGCTGAAACGATTAATTCTTTTCGCGAGAGCATCAATTTTTTTCCGTTAAATCAATGATCCATTCTCGTTGAAACAACGAAAGATTACTTTTCGTTAATGGATTATTGTCATAATGATAACGTGTATTTTACATAGTATTGATTCGTTTGCCCGACGAATTTTTCATGATTTATCGAAATCATTGATAGTCTTATGAAACCATGTTCATTCAACCAACGAACCCCATCTTTGGCGCAGAATTAATGGAAAAATTCATTAGTACGATGAATACTTTGGTCAAATACACGCTAATATTTTTTTGAGTGTAGACACATTACTGTTAATTTTTGACCCGACAGTGAATGATGTCCACTATCCTCTGATTAGATGTCCGGCTCCACTGAGCTTGAAACAATCATCATTCAATTCAAATTAGCCAACGTGAACACGCGCGCCAAAGAGTACTGACTTTACTTCAGTGCATTTTTATATTTTGCCTCAATGTTAAATGGTCTCTAATTTGTGAGTTATCAAAAGTATCTAGAAATACAAGACTAAAATCATTCTGTTGGCTTTGTAAACCTCCATTCAACAACCACTGTAGGGTTATTTTTCAGGCGATATTTCCAATGCTTAGGTATCTGATCGAATATGAAACTACCGATCTATTCCTACTTCATATTAAGAATACCTTCAGCGTGCTAATCGTAATAAAATAATAGATACTTTCACGTCAATTATCATGTTCGCACAAATGAACATATAAATAATTATATTCATTTATTTATATCACGTTGTAACACTTTTACTGATGAGTAGGTATATAATTTTACAGAAGTAATTGAATAACATGAGTACTCTTCCATCGCCTGCTAGGTAACATTTACATAACACCAAGCATGATATCCTGCCAGCGTTTGAATAACTTCAGAGAAGTTCGCATATTTTCTCAAAATTATCTTACATAAAACGACCATCTTTCAAGGACGGAACACTTTTACTTTCTTGAAGATCCTACCGATGCGATATGCACGATTGATCAGATAGTTAAACTGGTTTCGTTCTCATTCATTTCTGTTCAACGGAATGGATGTGGAGAGATATTTTTTTTATAGAGCTCATTGAATTTTAATGAACTGGCCAAAAACTGGATACATAGATGTTCATGTTACATTCGCAGAATTATACCGTGGAAACATTGTTAACACCAAGGGATCTTTATGTTATGAATATAAATAAATCCGTGTGTACAGATAGTTCCGGAAACTAGAATCAAGCAGTTATTTTGGTTTATTATTTACAAATAATAAACATCTAATATAACAATGGACCTACCGCATCTTGTCTCTTTTTCTGCAAATCAAGCTGCTTACTATTGCAATGTTTAATACGCAATTCTTTGAACATTTTCTATCATGTCGGTAATACCAAAATAGACGCAGATACAAACTTACGTTTTTAGCGCACTCGTATGAAAATTTCGTTCGTACGAAAATGTTTGAGAACTGTCTGGCATGCCCGCAAGCAGAGTAATATTAGTGATTTTCTGGCAAGCCCACATGAAAAGGTTCAACACCACTGCAGTAGACCCATTGATGAAAATTTAAGGGTTGAATTGAATGTCCCTCCATCCGATGTCAATATGATAAAATTGCTAACCTATATGAATAGCATAACTTCAAAATATCACTAATTACACTGATCGACAAGAAAAATTTGTTGGTTATAACATAAAGCTGAATAGCATATCATGGTAGAATGGACGTATCCAAATACGAAAATGAGAAAAAAAAAGTTGTAACACGTAAGGTTTCCTTGTTACATTCACAGAACAACATTTAATGTTACAATATCAGATGTGTATTGAAAAAAAATATTTAAGAATTTTTAATAGTATAGATCATAAATCGCCTTTCTTTAGTTTTACACCTACTGAACGTACCTTACATTTTAGAAAAACACGAAGATTAAAAAGATTGACTTAAAATCCTAATTAAATTCTATGTTTTCCTTGTATGATGGGTCATATCTTCTCTCTTCAAAAACCAGCAGTAATCACCCTTGATAGCGAATTTCCATTGTCCTAATATCTTTGTGGAATCTTCCACCCTGCTCGTCACTGACAGCTCCAAAATTTTCAGGAAAAAATGCCCAAAAACCCTCATTACTACAGTAACAAATCAGTTCCATGCTCTGAGTTCCTGCCTGGTAAGCTTCTCTGTAAAATAAACGTCATCCAGCAATTTTCTGATTTGAGGTCCAATAAAAATACCTTCCTTTAATTCGGCATCACTTAAATTGGGAAAGACTTGTATTTAAATCCATCACCATCTTTATTCATAGCCTTCCCAAAGTTTTTCATCAGCCCAATTTTAATTGGTGAGGAGGCAGAAGGACATTTTTGGGGTCTACAAGAGGTCTAAACTTAACATTTTGATTATTCCTGAAGTCCCACTAAATTTCCTATAACTTTTAAGTCTCCACATATTATCTACCATTTATACGTGTTGTAGTTTATTTTATGCAAAAGAGTGCCCATATTTTCATAACTTTCTTCCATCGTCACTGAATGGGCAACTAGAGGGTTTTAAATTTCCATTATGCAATCACACAGCTTTTAAACTGTATTTAGACGAATCTATAAACGAACGCCACTCAGAGGGGGGATGCTCAATATCAAGTTCCTGCATTAAACCATTAATATCGTACACGCACAAAACGCACGAAAACGGAGCATTTCTTTTTCCATTCCTTATGACGAAAACTAAAATTATCTGACTGTTGCTTTGATATCCCCAAATCACGTAAAAAATCATTTAACTCACTTGAAACAATTAAATGTGGTTCGCCGGAAATGGGAACTGGATTAAAAGTAGGGTCAACGCACTGTTCTTCGGAACTGCCTGATAATGCGTTGTCTCCAATATTTTAAAAACAAGATTTTGGGGATCCAAACGTACGATCGTCACTGGTATATCTGCAATATGACGAACAGATCGTTTTGCAGTCTGCAAATTTGGATAGTCTATCTTGTGCCTTCCCTTATTGTAATAACCTTCGGTATTTGTCAGGCAAAAATAGCAATCGACTAAATGATTAGTGGGTTCTCGCCATACCATAGGCACTGCAAAAGGCATGATTTTTCTCTTCCTATTCATTCACAGCGCCGATGATACGCTACAACTAATACAGCACAGATAGGGAGCCCACTGCTTGTCTTGGTCTCCAATTAAAACACCAAAATATTGGAAGCAGGCTTTGTTAAGACATTCAGAAAATGGCCTGGCTTGCGATTCCACCATCAATTCTCCACAAATATCACAAAATTTGTCAAGAGAGATTTTTGCAACTGCGGCGCGTCTATCACGACATTTTCGTCCTTAAAACACTTCCTTATCTACACACAGAGAACCACTCACTTCGAAACTCAACAGAATAGTATATTCTAAAACAAGTTGCAGAATGGGTCGATATTCAAACACGAATGCGAAATTCGTAGGCATGAGTGTTGGAATTGCCTTCTGCAACGAGTATTAGACGATATTTTCTCAATTTCAGGCAAGTTTTGTAAAATACGGTTGAAATTTGATGAAAAATTAGGATTATACATCCTAGTGACTTTTGTATTGTATTTTGGCAGTTGGTGTGACTGTTACGAAAGTTGACAGATCACGGAATTTGAATTGTACGTAGAGCATGGATATCAGATTTAACAGTTTCCTAATATCATGAATGATTCAAAATAAGCAAGAAGAAAATCTCTAGTACCTTATTTTCTGATGAAAATAAAACCTTTCCTCTCAACAATTATATCACCTTATCCAGATAATTTTATATTGACAATAATTGACGTGTGTTGAAATTTGATAGGATCGAATATCAGTGCTGACTACCACAAAACGAAAAATATAACTAGAAACAATGTGGGAATGAGTTCATTCTAGCACTGTTTTTAGTGCTGGAATGAACTCATTACGATACTGAAATAGAGAAAATTTATTTCTAATCTTAATTTTATATCTCGTATTGCACACAACCAGTTTAGGTACTTTTTATGTTATAAAATGTATCCATTTTAACCGTTTCCGGGTATTTTTCCTATTTACGTGTTAACGAATATTTTTCCTATTATAAGAAGGGTATTTCCATTTACAAAATAAGGATCTGCGTTATGTTACAAAAGTCTTGTCGACCAGTATTATTTGAAATTGTATATCAAACCCTGCTGAAATTAAGTTAAGTTTAGTTAAATTAATTTAGGTTCGATGTAATATAATAATGATTATGATTATGATTGTACTGAGACCTAGGACTTCCTTCCTCTTATACGTCTTTAGAGCTTGTGCGAGTTAGGAGAATGAGTTGTGTTCTGTGAAGGCTTTGTTACTGTGTCCAAACGTCACTGGCTCACGTTAATTTTTGGTGGCCGCTACCGTGTGATAGTGAAATTTCATTCCTAGCCTGGGTATTGAACTCGGGACCTCGGGTTCCAGTCCCTGATTTTAATGTTTATGGGAAAATGCATATTAGCTCAAGAAGCATGAAACATTAGTGTGAACATTTTTTTTTAATTCGAGAACAGTTTATCAGATGCAACGGTACATTGTTATAGAGTAAAGTCGCTTTGTTTTGGATGGTTGCCTAATTTTGCATACTGAATTATCTCAAATCCTATTTGAATTATCTCTGAATAATCTCAATTCCTGTAATAATTGAACTATGTTTCTTGACTAAGACGACCCTGTGCAAACTATACAGTGAGCGTCAACAGTATGGAATAATGTTTTTATCTGCTCCTCATTTAGGAATATCGAAAAAGGGTTTGAGAGGTCAAAGTAATATATTGTTCGAGGAACATTTCCCAGTAATTCTTATTTTTCTACCAAGCCGTGATGCCATCGATATTGTTCTAAATTGCAAGCCCCAATTTTAAATAAAATAAACATCTTGAGAATCACTGAGCCAACTGTCGGTTCATGTGCATTACTCAATTCAGAATTTAATGATCCCATGGCAAGAAAAAAATAGGGGCTTGCAATTGGAAAAAAAAACTCGATGAGGTCACTGCTTGGCAATGGGAAGCGATAGAACAATATGAATCACGGGAAAATATTCCTTAAAATATAAATTAATTTAACTGATAATTTTTGGCTACTCCTGAAAATGGAAGAAAAAAACTCCATTATTCCATACTTTTGACGCTCACTGTATAGTTCAGTTATTCACTACTAAGTAGCACCATATGGTCATTTGTTTGTTTATTACAGTTTCAGATTGCTCCGACTGGAAACTGTTATAAATAAGTGAGTATTAGCAGTAGGATAGTGAAATTAGGTACAGATGACAGATGTATTAGAATTGTTGCTCTCGAGTATTTGGGTCGAACATTTCTGTATAGTATGAATTAATTACATACCTTCTAATATGAAAGTTACCTAATTTTGGATAAGAAACATGACTCAAACGTGATTTGCAAAATTGGGAACCCAACTCCCGCTACAAATATGCCATCCTAACCAGACTTAACCCACACTTTCAACTATTATAAACGCGTAAAACAAACAGCATACTTATCCGTGCAGAAACCGTTGTACGACCATTTAGTTTTTTGTAAAGGACCTAGAGAGATTATGGGAACAGGAACCTGTTCCTGGACGTACAACGTTAGGTTTCTGTACAGATAAGCATTGATTATTTGTATGCGACCTTTGGATTACGCATTTACAATGGTTGAAAGCGTGGGGAGACAGAGCCGTACTCGGAAATTTGTGGAATCGCACTTCGGGGGTGGATGCAGTCCTATTACGCATATTTTATTTATGCAATTTTTGGTGAAATGATTTGTTTTGATGAGTTATACCTTCTGTTGAAAAAAGAATCACCTTTGAAAACACATTGTATATATATTCTTTTGAACTTTGAGCACTACATTTTGAGCATCTAAAAATGAAGCATGTGTATGAAAATAACCATAACAATAGATTATAAATTAATAGCATGAGCGGAAACATAACCATAGATAAAACTAGGAGAGTGAAACGCAAAAAAATAAATTTAATACAAAATAGAAAAAATATTGCGGGAATAGGACAGTAACAAATAATATGGCTCTTCTAAAACATATATTTGGCGACGTTTCGCAGATTATTTCGTCTGCTTCTTCAGGCCTCTATATAAGCTATAGAACAACATGGTCTCAAACATAACAAAGACAGTGTAGGAACAGGACAGCAAGTATAACGTAATTTCTCCAATCCCAATAATTCAATGTCCACCTATTCAAACTGATAAAATATTGGTCACGGAGATTGGAGATATTACGTTATACTTGCTGTCCTGTTCCTACACTGTCTTTGTTATGTTTGAGACCATGTTGTTCTAGCTTATATAGAGGCCTGAAGAAGCAGACGAAATAATCTGCGAAACGTCGCCAAATATATGTTTTAGAAGAACCATATATTTTGTTACTGTCCTATTCCCGCAATATATTTTGTATTATTCTTGGAGGACACTAAAGTAAAGTTATATTTGAATAAATTTAATATAGAATTGAATAATGGGGAATATTCCGTGATCCTTTACCATTTAAATAAATATAATATTAATGTATGGGTGCGCTAGATATCCCGAACTTGCGTTGGTACTCTTATGACGTTGATGGTCACACAATATATATTGATATTCGTATACTCCTAGATATTCCCCAAGGAAACCCCTCATAAGGTCTGACGAGCTTGAGCGGGTTAGGAGAGTTGTGTTCTGTGTAGGCTTTGTTAGTGTATCCTTGCAACATTTCAGATGACATTTGGCAGATTATGCCTTTTATCGGACTCAAATGTCGCATTTCGGCTGTTTCGCTATTTCTTTACGTTCGAAACTTATCGTGGGATATATAAAATTCATAATTTATTTAAATTTTCTAGTAATACGATTCCCACAAAATTTCACACACGTCTTTATGTCGATATTCCACAACTAGTTACCAAGTTTCTATTCAATCGGATCAGTATTTTTTTAGTTATCGAGAAAATAATATTTCAGATGGGTATAACTCCGAAACCGTTTGGCCGATTATACCCAACAACGAATTTAATTGACCCATTAGGATGCGCAACCTATCTCTTTCCGTTGGAAAGTTATCGTGGCAACGGTCCCTCATCCTGGTACTGAATTCACCCAAGGCTACTCGGATCTCTAACAATATACAGGGTGTCCCAAGTTCGAGTGCCTATTACACGTTTCTGGAGAACTGTACATTTTTGAAATCTGAAAATTGGGGTTATAATATTGTTTGAAATTCCTACAGAGCTAAAATATTTTCGAAGCCCAAGCACTTCCGGTTAAACAGAGTGTGAAAATAAATTTGATGAAAAAAATTGTTTTCAAGTTTTGCATTCCTGGTATGATCCAGTATTCAATGCTGTTTATATTTCTGTTAAAACCCTTGTATTCATTCGAATAGTTTTCAAAATAACGAAAAAAAACCGGAAAAAAGTCAAATATGTTTAGTCAGTTTTATGTTCATTATTCTTATTTTAAACATCCTGAACCGTTTTTACAATCTCGAAGAGAAGGAATGTGGAAAAGTCATGCATCTTTTGAATTTCAGAAATATCATTACAGGGTGTTTCAAATTTTGTGTCGAAAATTGTGATAAAAAATTGGCCATAACTTCTGTTTTTCAAAGTAGAACCCTATTTTTTTATGATTGCGTTGGATTCTGCGGTGAAAAATAATGATAGTTTTCTAATATGATTATGCTCCTAATTTCAATCAAATAAAATAAAAAACTCATAATCTTCTTAGAAAACTATCATTATTTTTCACCACAGAATCCAACGCAATCATAAAAAAATAGGGTTTTAATTTGAAAAACAGAAGTTATGGCCAATTTTTGATCACAATTTTCGACACGATAACGATATTTCTGGAATTCAAAAGATGCATGACCTTTCCACATTCTTGCTCTTCGATGTTGTAAAAACGGTTTACGTTCAGGATGTTTAAAATAAGAATAATGAACATAATACTGACTAAACATATTTGACTTTTTTCCTTTTTTTTTTTTCAATATTCTGAAAACTATTCGAATGAATACAATGGTTTTAACAGGAATTTATTCAGCATTGAATACTTGATCATACCAGGAATGCAAAACTTGAAAAAAAATGTTTTTCATCAAATATATTTTCACGCCCTGTATAACCGGAAGTGCTTGGGCTTCGAAAATATTTTAGCTGTGTAGAGCATTTCAAGCAATATCATAATCCCAATTTTCATTTTCAAATAATGTCCAGTTCTCCAGAAACGTCTAATAGGCACCCGAACTTGGGACACCCTGTAGATCCGATCGTGTTCAAATTTGGAACTTGGTTGTAAAGTTAAGTTTCGAAGCCTCTCGTAAAATTTTCAGTGATATCGGACGAATTGTTTCTGATATACTTATAGAATTTTTTCAATGATTTTTTAGAAATATTTTAGTGGAACAAAATTTCGCAAATTTTCGCGCACCGTCATCCACAACTTATTACCCTATTTTAATTGGATCGGTTTCTTATTTCTTGAGTTATTAACGAAATAACAACAAAATTTCAGATACTCCAAAACCGTTTGGCTGATTATGCCATTTAAGAAACTCAAATGTCGCATTCGGATTTGCAACCCACCTTAAAAATTGCAAGTCGCTATCTGTTTCCGTTCTCAAATTATTGAGAAATAAATAATATTTTTTAGTATATTTTTTTTATTTTCTGGAGATAAGTTCCTTGAAAAATTTCACATAGGTACTCCTTTCTCTTGATAATGAACGCTGCAACGATTCCAATCTCTGAGCAAATCTAACAAAAATATAGACTGTGGAACAATAGGTGCAATACTTCAAAAACTCAACTATGCTGAAGGCCAGATTTTGCAGCTTTGTTTATAATTAAATATTCCTTAAGATTTATTTTTGATCGCTCATTCCCATCGAAGCTAAGGAAAAATCCTTCACGAATAAACAATGTAGAACTTCACTATTGCATTCGATGATTAATTATAAAAGTGAGCGAAATAATATGCATTCGTTCCAATTGCAATAATTCATTAATTTTCTAATGATTTCAAATAGCAATCAATCGCTTTCAAATTATATCTAAACTATTACCCATATTCTACATTTTCCATTGAACAGATGCTTTCGATATCATTAATCTTCACCGACCCAGAAAAAGATCTTGCAACAGATGCAAGTTTACGTTCCATTGAACGAACATAATGGTCAAGTTATTAATCCGATCAAGTTCAATACTACATGAAAGTCACCAATACTTTTACCGAGTTATTATACTATCTCTTTTTATTACCTTTCAGCAATTGCAATAGGGTTCATTGAACAATCCAATGATGGACACATTGAGTAGCAATTATATATTTTCTTTTTGGTAATAATAATATTTATAAATTTTCCCAAGCTGTGAAGACTACGAAAAAACAATTTCTGTTAATAAGGTATTCAAATTTTCAACTATTTTTTTCGATGTCATCATTTCTATACTCTTCATAGTCTTTTATTGAAAAGTATGAACACAAAAACTATACAGTGTGGAAAAGCTAAATGGATTAAAAGTGATAGCCTTACTGAATAGAGAATGACGAGACCTTTCAAACGATGTATCACAAGCTCGTACTTCCTACTTGGAAAATTGGGGGTAGGTACATTTCTTTCGAAAGGGGTTGAAGGTAGGGTTCGCATTTTTACGAAGAAGAATGACAATTTAAAATTCAAATTTGACGTGTTTCGGGATATTCCATTAATATGTACAGCAACCAAGATAATGAATTTATTCCATTAGGCTTTTCCACACTGTATAAGGATATTCTCAATACCTTACATTCTGTAATGTATTATTTGGGATGAACTATATCAGAACAGGGTTTCGAGCTGATTGTATTCATTTCTGTCTCCAGTATATTGTCAGTTCCCAACAATATACAGTTGTATGAATAACTTTTGTGCGCATGTTTTAGGGAACATCGTGCTATCAATTTGCCAAAATGTATGTAATTTTCGAATTTTCAGCCGAAAATGGTCTCAAACGATTAGGTTCGACTCAATGACGAAGAATTCGAGGACAAATTCTATTCTGTCCGGCCGTTGCCACGATAACTTCCGAACGGAAAGTGTTAGTGACTTGAAATTATCAGGGTAGGTTGCGTATCCGAATGTGGCGGTTAAGTTCGTTAGTGAACATAATCAGCCAAATGGTTTCAGAATTGAATAACTTGAACAATATAAATCCGATCAAATTGAAACTTGTTAACTAGTTCTTAAATACCGATACAAAGACTTATGCGAAATTTTGGAAGGATCGTACCAATAGAAAATTTTTGAAAAATTATTAAAAAATATTCTGTATCTCACAAACTATCGATCCGATATCGCTGAAATTTCGCGAGAGCCTTCAAAACCAAATTTTACACTCAAGTTCCAAATTTGAACACGATCGGAAATATTAGTGGAGATATTGAAAAACTATTTGAAACCGTGCTTCGTTGAGCCAGTTCAGTATCTGGATGGGTGACCGTTACCATGATAGGAAAGAGATAGATATTTGCAATTTTCAGGGTAGGTTACGCTTCTGAATGCGTCATTGATGTTCGTTCATAGGCTTGCAAAATCCTGGGTATTCTAATCAGAAAAATCTAAGAACTTGAGTGTTGGGACAACGATAAAATTGTATAATTATTTCTTCAGACGAAACCTTGAATATGCATCAATAATATGGGACCCAGAAGCTGATACTAAAAGCAATTTCATTGAAAAAGTGCAAAAAAGATTTCTCAGATACTTATTCTTCAAAAAACATAGGGTATATATCCTTTTCTTACGCCTACAAAGAACTTGCTAAAAGAATTCCGGTATTCCACAACCAGCTACCAAGTTTCAATTTGATGGGATTTGTATTGGTTGAAAACAAAATTTGTACCAGGGAACTGTTTGACCATTATGCCCATTAACGTGCTTGTCCGGCGCATTTGGACACGCTACCTACCCTGAAAATGTCAAGACATTATCTCTTTCCGTTCTTAAGTTACCGTGGCAATGGCCGGCCAGCCGAACAGAATCAAATTTGACCTCATCAGTGAGTCGAACCTAATCGTATGAGACCATTTTCGGCAAAAAATTCTAATATTAGATAGATATTTGGGTAAAATTATAGCACGCTGTTCCCCAGAACATACGTGCAGAAAAATAAAAAATAATTAATTTTACTGCTTTTTGGATCGAACACGGGACTTTCTAACCTGATCCCGAGAGCTCTATTTCAAAATTCTCAGATCAATAAATAAACTGAAGTAAATCTGAGGGACTATCCATATGTAGACTTTACTTCAGGATATCCGCAAAATTGGAAAATTTCAATTAATTAGACAGAACACAACTGCTTCTCCTAATTCGCTTAAGAGCTTATACAGGGCATTTCTATATTGATGCATAAGATAATTTGTGATACCTACTTCAACGAAAATTGAGGGGAGCTCTTTATAGCGGTTCCACCAAATAACTTTTTTTTTGAAAATGCAATAAAAAAAAAGCTACTCAATATTTTCTCAAATTTCTTTTTTTATTTGAAAGTACAACCCTTCCGGTTAATAATGGAAAATTATTTCATTCAAATGGCTGCCTCGGCTGGCCATGCAGTAACCTACACGATCGGTCCAATTTTCAAGCACATTATCGATTGTGTGCAGCTGTATTTCACCAATGGCTTCACGAATATTGTCCTTTAAAGCGTCAATTGTCTCTGGCTTGTTGGCGTAACACTTATATTTGACGGCACCCCACAAATAATAGTCCAACGGTGTCAAATCGCAGCTCCGAGGTGGCCAAACGACATCAGCTCTGCGGCTGATAATGCGATCTTCAAAAACAGGGTGACTCCTGAACCAATTGGACTTTGTATGGCGTCATACCAAGGTCTTGATGCAAAATTCGTCTCAATGATGTCTCCGAAATGTTCAATTCTTGAGAACGACGGTGAATTGATGGTGATGGCGCTTCACGCATACTTTCTGCCACAGCAGCAATATTCTCGGGTGTACGCAATATTTTTGGTTTATCGATGAGGATGCCAGTTTCTTTCACTTTCTGCACAAGATAACGAACATACGGAGCTGACGGTGCGGTGCTTCTCTTCTTCCAAAATCCGTACGCAATTTTCGCACACATTCTGCAACATTACCATGATTTTCAAAGTAATGTCGCACTATTTCCCAGCGTTGTTCAAGCGTATACACAACCATATTCGTTCAGCGGAAGGATAAAACTAATTATCTGTCAAATCAGACATGAGCTAAGTGTTACCATTCACGAAATAAGCACTAGTTGAAAAAAAAAAGTTAGATGGCGGACCCTTTATAATGTTTTGTTCTAGGACAATTACCCTTTGAAATAGTGGTAAAAATTTTGTTTTTATTGATTATCTTCTATATTGAACAATCTGGAAGATTGAAGTTTGGCTAACGCTAATAAAATTTCACTCTTTGATAGTTTGATAGTTGATAGTTTTTTCAATTCCAGAGAAATCAACCCCTACTATATTTTGCATCAGAACTTTTTGATGCTTCAACAATTCTCGGATAATAAAATTGATTTAAGAAGACAAATTCACTGTGCAACTTTTTTATATCAGTACTTTTTCTCTTAAAATTGTTAGCTTGACTACAAACAAATAAAATATCACTCAGACCCTCCAATTTCAGAGACGTTATAATTTGTTGGAAAAATTGAGTAGCCTGCTGTCGAATATATTCATATTAATTAATATCATGAAACGGGGAAGTTTCCCCGATTACAAAGGGCAATAACTTGGAGGAGAACAAACAATTATATGAAATACCTCCCTTAATTTTAATCACCTCCTAAAAACTTCTGCTATAATTTAGGGACAGCCTGTATAATACCTATACCTATACACAGTTACAGGACATCGAATTTTTGCTCCTAGTTAAGTTGCAAAAATTGAAGGGTAATTTCTCGAAAACGGCTTGCTCTATAGTAACTGAACGAAGTAGTATTTTCTCTGATCGTAAATAATGGGATCATTCCACCCAAATAGGTCAAATTGCATTCCATAATTTTGCTATAAAACTATTTTATTAATGAAATCATAACTATGTATGAAATATCACTGAATAGACGTGTAGGTGAGTAGCACATAATTCAGTTTCGTTCCTATTCCACTGTTGGAATCTCCGTGCAATATGAGACACAAATACGAAAAACCAAAGTAAAATGTGAGAAGAGTTGGCAGCTATATCATATTTCGATTATCGTATCTCTTTCTTGAATCTCGTATCATGAATGGATATAAAATTATACATCATAATCATAAATTTCATTACTTTATTATATGACTAATACGAGATATGTTATGATACAGGGAATGCAAAATGTGTACGAAGAATGAAAGTTTCGCACGTCGATAGATCACTTAGTTGAAAGTCTGAGTGCAAGCAATTCTTCAGTATTTACTACTCTTCATAAAATATTAGACCTTTCATTCTTTAACATGCTCAGTATTTATAAGTATCCAAGTTTTTATTTACATTGAGTGAAAGTTGTAATACTTCACACCGATGTAATAATCAACTTGCAAATTATTATCGATTGAATATAATTAGCTCCTTTTTGGTCCTCGGAACAGAGTGCTTATAAATTTGTCCAAATGTCTGTAATTTTCGAATTTTTGGATGAAAATGGTCTTAATGATTTGGTTCGACTCACTGATCAAGAATCCGCTGTCAAAATCGATTCTGTCCGGCCGTTAACACGATAACTCTCGAACGGAATGAGCTAGGCAGCTGAAATTTTCAGAGTAGGTTTGGGAGATGAATATCTCGCTTAAATTCATTATTGGGTTTCGGAGTAAGGAAAAAAAAATTTTTTTCACATTACAAATTTCAAATTAAAAGCTTTTCAAGATGTATTTTCATCATAAGAATCCATTAAAATAATTTTCAACTCTAACAAGCCAATACTTTCGAAGATATGATTTTTCAAAATTTCAATAGTAAATCGTAATTCACAGAATGCTGAAAATTGAAAATTAACGTCCGTATTTGAATCTATGAATTTCATGTGTTCATACATGTCATCTTATCTATACAGATAAGAGACTCATCATATTTATTTCTGGATATATTCAAAATTAGTTACTCATGATATAAAAATACCTCCTGTTCTAGAAAACAAAGTATCTTTGAATGCAGAATGACCAATGAAACAACCTCAGCTATCGTAGATATATGAGCATTATAGGATATTATAATTTTGGGTGATAATATAATGCCCTTGAATAATCCATATGATGATGGAAATATGTACTTTATTATGTTAATAAAATTGGGGTTCAGAATATCTCCAGTAAAAACAAAACTGGAATATTGGCTAAGTTTCAATTGATATAATATAATTTTCAGAGTAGATTTGACCAATGAATTCCCGGATAAGTTCGTTATTGGGTAGAATCGGTCTGGTGCTTTCAGATTATTAATTTTTAGCACTGTGGTTTTTTTTCAAATGAAACTTTTTTAATTTAATTTCTTTTGTAATGCAGTTCTATCATAAGTATCCATTGATATCAGATATGATTTGTCGAAGTTTGAACCAGAGCGCCAAAGCCCCTGTCCTCAGGGCTTTCCCAAATATCTGTAATTTCCGATTTTTTTGCTGAAAATGGTCTCAATCGATTAGGTCGACTCATTGATGAAAAATTATTGAAAAATACTATGCATCTTACGATAACTTGAGAACGGAAAGAGATGGTGTGTTGATTTCCAGGGTAGGTTGGGCATTTAAATGGGTCAGTTAAGTTCGTTGTTAGGCACATTCTGCCAAAGAGGTTCGGATTTGAATTTTTGTTGTCATTTCCTCAATAACTCAAAATATACAAATTCGGTCCAATTAAAACTTGGCGATGTACTAAATTTCGTGAAATTTCTTGACAAAAATTTCTTCAAAAATGTTATATTTCAGAAAATATACGTCAGAATCCGCTGAATAACTGTTTTACTATCGAGTATCGACTTCATATGAGGCATGAATAGACAATGGAACAAATGGCGCAAAAATCCAAATGAATAGTAGGTATCTCCGAAGTTTTAAACAATAATATCAAGCTTCGAATTATGTTGTCTTGTTATATTTCTCAGCTTATTGACTACAACCGAAACATATTCCAAGAAATTCTTGGACATCTATTCTTGGATTTCCAGACATACGGATGTAACACAAACCTTATACAATTGTGCCATACCAAACATGGAGTCTGTGTACAGAGCTGGTTTAGAAATCAATTATATAAGTTCGTTTCTATATAGAGATATAAACGCGTACAATGACCCCTAGTTCCATTTCGTAAAGGTACCCTTAATCGTCCAATATTTTATCATCCTTTAATTCACATGGTTCACTATAATTTCGTTTGAATATATTACATGATTGCATTTACTTTTTCTTATACCATGAAATTTCTTTTGAAATATCTGTATAAAATAAACAAAAAGGGTATAGAATTCATAAATCCATGTTTTACAAACGACTCCGAGCACACAGTAAAAACTGTCTGTTTGCCTCTATTTTTAGTGATTTCTTTTTAATTTTCACCTTTCAGATTCATCGTGTTTCTCGAGATGAATTTCGACTTTCATATGAATGTATTAGGATTTCGATTATGTTCAGTTTAACTCTCAAAAAATATCAATCGTTGGTGTCAATTAATCCGAATAAAATTGGATCAAGCACTGACGTGAAGTCAGAAGCTTTTACGCGTATGTTCTCTTGTCAATTCTCCTTTATTGGACAGTTAAATCGAATTTACTAATGATTAAGGGTGTCCAATACAGGACAACCGACAATAGAATTCACCATGGTAAATTCGATTAAGAGTGTCCAATACAGGAGTTCACTTCACAAAAAAAATTGGTTCAAGCACTGACGTGAAGTCAGGAGCTTTTGCGCGTATGTTCTATTGTCCATTCTCCTCTATTGGACACTCGAATATATCATGGTGAATTCTATTGTCTGTTCTCCTGTATTGGACACTCCGAATTTACCATGGTAAATTCGATTAAGAGTGTCCAATACAGGACAACAGAAAATAGAATTCACCATGGTGAATTCGATTTAGAGTGTCCAATAAAGGACAATGGACAAGAGAACATACGCGCAAAAGCTTCACGTTAGTGCTTGAACCAATTTTTTTTTCAATGATTTCTTATAAATTTCCTAGTGCTACGATACTCAGGAAATTTCGCAAAAATTTTCGCGTTGGCATTCTACAACTAAAAACTATATTTGAATTAGATAGGATTTGTATTTTTTGAGTTATTGAGGAAATAACAACCAAATTTCAGATTGACCTAACTCCAAAACCATTTGTCCGAAAATGCTAGTTATCGAACTTAAATGTCGTATTCAGATGCGTATAATCTACCCTGAAAACTGCAAGTCGCTATTTCTTTCCGTTCTCAAGGAATTATGAGATACATAATAGTTTTTCGTAATTTTGTAAAAATTTTCTAGTGGTACGGTCCCCACAAAATTTTACACACGTCTTCATGCCGATATTCTACAACTAGTTACCAAGCTTCAATTCGTTCGAGTCTATATCGTTATATAGTTATCGAGGAAATAATATTCCAGTTGGGTATAACTCCGAAACCGTTGGACCGATTATGGCCAACAGCGAACTTAACTCTCAAATTCAAATGTGCAACCTATCCTGAAAATTGCAGGTCCCTATCTCCTTTCGTTCGAGAGTTGTCGAGGCAACGCTCACCCGTCCAGCTACTGAACTCTCACAAGGCTGCTCAGATCTCCAACAATATCGATCCGATCATGTTCAAACTTGTAAATTTTACAAAGCAACGTCTTGAATGGGCAATAAGTACCTTTCAGCCGTACAAATCCCCAGGAGTGGATGGAATTTTTCCGGTACTCCTGCAGAAAGGGATGGAAGAAATTCTACCCCATCTGCTGAAGATTACTAGAAGCAGCTTAGCATTGGGCCACACACCTAGAAAATGGAGAAGGGCTAGAGTAACCTTCATTCCAAAAATAGGGAAAAAAGACGGGACTGACCCTCGATCATTTAGGCCCATTTGCTTAACATCATTTTTACTTAAAATGATGGAGAAAGTAGTGGATAACTACATAAGAACGGAGAGTCTGGAGAATAAACCACTTCACAAATGTCAGCATGCCTACAGGGCGGGTCGATCAACAGAGACTGCCTTGTATCAACTGACTGAAGTCATCCAGAGAACTCTGAATAGTAAAGAAATCGCAATGTGTGCATTCCTGGACATATCTGGGGCCTTTGACAACACAACACACGTGTCTGTCAGAGAAGCACTTAAAAGGCGGGGTGTCAACAATACCATAATAAAATGGATGTATGACGTGCTGACAACGAGGACAGCTGAGACATTGGGGGGAAATCAACCCATCTCTGTCAAAGCCACTCGCGGGACAGCTCAAGGGGGGGTATTATCTCCCCTCCTATGGAGCCTGGTAGTAGATGAACTACTACACAGGCTAACGGAGCTTGGCTTCGAATGCGTAGGCTATGCTGACGACATAGTTCTAATAGTGAGAGGCAAATTCGAGGGCATCTTATGTGACTTACTACAGGAGGGCCTCAGAATTATTGAGCAGTGGTGCCAGTCGGTGGGGCTGAGTATTAACCCAACCAAGACACAGTAATTCCATTCACCCGGAAAAAAAATCTTCCAGCCATAAAATCCCTCTCCTTAAATGGAGAAGTGATTGACTGGAAGACTGAAGTTAAATATCTGGGAATAACTCTGGTTAGAAAGCTTCTGTGGAACAAGCATGTGGATATCACTGCAAGTAAAGCAATAAGAGCTCTGATGGCGTGCAGAAATCTATCCGGTAAGACTTGGGGCTGTAGCCCTAAAATACTGCGATGGATGTACGTCATGATTGTGAGACCAATAATTACCTATGGGGCAGTAGTCTGGCATGCCAAAGCAGATCAGACAACTACTAGGAAAGCGCTTGACAAAGTGCAAAGGCTAGCTTGTGTGTGCATCACGGGAGCTATGAGAACGTGTCCAACCAGGGCACTTGAGATCATCACAGATCTCTCACCTCTGCATCTAGTGATTGAGAGGTTAGCCCATGAGGCCACCCTCAGAATATCTAAGGAAGGTACAGGAACTGAGAGGATTAAATGTCAGAGAGCCTGGACCTCTCTGACTAAGTACATCCCATCAGTGAACCTTCCTAGTGATGCAATGGTCAAAAAAGTAAGCATTGAGAAGAACTTCACCACGATGATAGGTAGAAAGGAAGAATGGGAAAGGGAGTTCACCACCCAGACTTTCAAAGAAAATACCATAAAATGGTACACAGATGGCTCAAAAACCACGACGGGAGCTGGCGCTGGGGTATATGGGACAGGCACCAAGTGCGCACTGTCGGTAGGCTCCCGTTTGAGTATCTTCCAGGCAGAATTACTCGCAATCGAAAGATGTGCAGATATTAACCTAGAAAGGAAATATCAGAAATGCGACATAGCAATTCATTCGGATAGTCAATCTGTTATCAAAGCACTGAGCTCCCATGCCATCGATTCAAAGTTGATATGGGAGTGCCGAAGAAAACTAAATGAAATTGGCAAGAATAATAAGGTCTTTTTAGTCTGGGTCCCCGGTCACTCGGGAGTCAAGGGGAACGAAGAGGCCGATACACTTGCCAGAAAGGCAGCACGAACTCCTTTTATCGGCCCAGAACCTTTCTGCGGTATAGGAAAATGCACCTACAAGAAAGAGTTTCTGGAGAAGGAGGAAACCAAAAGAGAGACACTCTGGCGGAATCTTCCAGGTTTGGTTCATTCCAAAAAGTTCCTTAGGAACTTTAAAGAAGTGAGATCCAAAAGGTATCTGGATCTCTGCAAGAATAAGTTACACCTGGTCACTGGCTTCCTCACAGGACACTGTCGCCTCAGGAAGCATTTGATGAGAATAGGTTTATCAGATACTGACGAGTGCAGATTCTGTGGGGAGGAGGAAGAAACTCCTCTTCACCTTGTTACAGAATGCCTCGCCATTGCAAGTCAGCGAAAGGAATGCTTTGGACAGGAAACTTGTAGGAGTGAAGACATAATATCCTTGAAGCCTTCCCAGATATTGAGGTTCATTTATACTCTGGAACTGGAGGGCGAGCTGTAGATGGCGTAATGGTGAGAACAGCTCTGTTGGGGGGCACAATAGATCTCAAGGTCGCGGTGCAACGTAACCCCCTTATCAATAATAATAATAATAATAAAATGTTCAAACTTGGAACTTGGAAGTAGAGTGGGGTTTTGAAGGTTCTCGCAAAATTTTAGCGATATCGGACGAATAGTTTCTGATATCTAGAATTGTTTTCCATAATTTTCTATGATTTTTTTAAAAAATTCCTATTTATACGATCCTCACAAAATTTTGTGAGAATTTTTGCGTTGCCATTCTACAACTATTAACCATGTTTAATTGGACTGGTTCTGTATTTTTTGAGTTATTGAGGAAATATCAACCAAATTTCAGATGGGCATTATTCCAAAACAGTTTTACCAATTATGCCTATAAACGATCCCAAATGGCTTATTAAGATTCTCAACCTTACCCGAAAATTTTAAGCTGCTATCTCTTTCCGTTCTTAGGTTATCGTGACGTAAATAATATTTTTTAATCATTTTTTTTTAATTTTCTAGCGATACGAGCTTCACAAAATTTCACAACCGTCCTTAGGTTTATATTCTACAACTACTCACGAAGTTTCAATTCGATTGGATTAGTATTGGTTGTAGACCAAATTATTACTCGGAAACCGTGGGGCCGATTATGCCCATTAACAAACTTATTCGTCCTATTTGGATGTGCCACCTACCCTTAAAATTTCAAGTCACTATTTCTTTCCGTTCTCAAGTTATCGTGACAACGGCCGGACGGCCGGCCAAAATCAAATTTGACCTGGAATTCTTGATCAGGGAGTCGAACTCAATCGTTTGAGACCATTCTCGGCGAAAAATTCGAAAATTACAGACATTTGGGCAAAATGATAACGCGATATTCCCCAGAACATACGCGCAAAAAGCTGGGAGATTTCAGGGATGTTCCATCATTTTTTGGCGGCGGATGCTGGATGATTCCATTAGAGAGAATTCATGAAACTTCCTACAAAAAGTGTGTATTACGCTTATTTACTCTGAGGGATATACATTGGTGGTTCAAATAAGATAAATATTTTTTTTTTAAATTGCAAAACCACTTTATTATTACTCATGAACAGTTGATCGAAGAATATAGAGTTAAGACATTTTGGTTTAATCATAAAAAATCTTGAAAAGCACCGAAGTAAAGTCTACAGTTTTTGGGCGCATGTTCCATAGTCTATTCACGCCTCATACAAAGTCGATCGAGCTGAAATTTGGTACTTGATTGTAAAATGGTTGCTCGAAATTATGTGCCGATTTCAGCAGAATCTGACGGATATTTTATCCACTATAACATTTTGGAAGAAAAAAAAATTTGGTGAAAAATAGTGCGTCGATATTCTACAAGTGATTAACAAGTTTCAATTGTACTGGATTAGTATATTTTGAGTTATTGAGGACATAACCAAATTTCAAATGGCTATAACGCTGAAACCGGTTTGCCAATTATGCTCATTAAGGAACTTAACTGTAGCATTCGGATGCGCAACTCAACCTGAAAATTGAAAGTCGATATCTCTTTCCGTTCTAATGTTATCTTGGCAACGGTCACCTATCCAGCTACTAAACTCACCCAGAGAGCAGTCTTGGCTTTGAATATGTTTTCAATATTTCAATCAATCTAATATATTGATTGATTGGTAATAGGGTCTGCATAGATAGTAAACAAAATTATAATACTCCGTTTCAAATATCCGGCCATCAGGGAAGCTTTGGCAGTGGAATTTTTTCAGTAATATCATTATTGAGAATCATGCCACGTTAAAAGATTCGTAAAGCGGACTGCGTGGATAGTAAAAGAAATTATAATAGTCGTTTCCAAATATCCGGCCTTCAGGGAAGCATTGAGAGTGGAATTTTTTCAGTAATATCTTTATTGATAATCCTGCCACGTTAAAAGATTATTTAAATCGTCTGTATGTATATTAAACGAAATTATAATACTCGGTTTCAAATATCCGGCCGTCAGGGAAGCGTCGGCAGTGTAATTAATTCAACATGATCGGATCTATATATTATATAGATCCGATCATGTTCAAATTTGAAACTTGGCTGTACAGTCAGGTTTTCAAGGTTCCCGATATCGTACGGATAGTTTCTGAGATACAGAATTTTTTTCAATGATTATTTTAGAATTTTGTATTGATACGATCATCACGAAATTCTGCAGAAATTTGCGCGTCAGCATTCTGCAACTAGTTACCATGTTTGAATTGGATCGGATCTTAATTTTTTGAGTTATTGAGTAAGCCAAAAATTCGAAAATTACAGACGTTTGGGCAAATTGTTAAGCACTCTGTTCCGAGGAACAGGAGCGCCAAAAAGGATTTGATTCGTTTTGTCTACATTGAGAGATAGATAGTAATCGACCACGCTACCTCTCTCCAACCGACCAGAGAAGTTATGTCTCTTCAACAGACGCAGTGCTGCCATCAGCAAAGAAAATAGGGTTCGCTATATTCTTTTCAAATGGAAAGTCATTTATAAATTTTATAAAGAGCAGCGGTTTCAATATAAACCTCTGGGGCACACCAAATGATACAGTTATTCTCCTGGACCACTGTCCCTCCCAGCTCATAATCTACAAAAATAAATGGACAGATAGATATAACTTGATAGATAGATAAATATCTCTGACAGATATAAGATTTATACTGGGACCAGTTAAACCACAAGAATTCAACTTCCCTAGCTGGATGGGTGAGTAACATAATCAAGCGCCTTGGTGAGATCCAAAAAAGTTGGCAACTACATCCTACAATCCTCAAGAAATTTAAAGGTACTCATGACAAATCTCATTATAGCCTTTGTTGTGCTCAACCTTCCTGAATCCAAACGGGTCTTTACTGAAGATTTTTTTATTTTCAAAATATTGCGCTATATGGAGTCAACACTTTTTCAATAATCTTTGAGAATATAGTGGTCAATAAAATAGGTCTATAATTTGTGGGTAAATTTTTGTCCCCTTTTTTGTAAAGTGGAAACACCTTTGATATTTTCAGACAATCAGGGAACAGATCTTCACTAATGCAACGGTTACAAAATCCTCCCCTAAAACTAACAGAACAGAAGAGGCTGATGGAGGTAACTCCGTTTATAGCGCCCCGCGACTGCGCATGTCGGCAACTTCCTCAGAGGGTTGCGAACTTCACCCAGATACGAGCATTACTGATTTCGTCTACTCGCGGATTCATCATTCACTCTAGAACGTTCAAACGTGAATATCTCGAAATTTGCAGACGAATCATATTGGCAAAAAATATTCCTCTAACGATAGTTCTCAGTCAAGTTAGTTTGTTTCAATTCGAAAAATGAGCTAACCTCAAATAGATAGAGTAGAAAGTAAAACATCCGAAATAAGATAATACTGATGTCGGTATCAAGAAATCTCAATCCCGTTTTAGAGATCTATAAAGACTAACTTCAGCAGTGGTTATACAGGGTGAGTCTTTGACCACTGCATTAATTTTAACCAAAGATTCCTCTCATCAATTGAAACACTTTTTTCATTTACCATTTTTCCAGATTCGGCTCAGGTAAAAAGTTACAAGCGTTTAAAGATTTCACAATGTGCTAATACACTCCCGCATATAAATTATCTATGACATTGTTGGCGGACGAGAATAAGGCATGGTAACGTGGTTTACAGCTTGATTCGGGATTCCAACGCTCAGGGACGGATCCATAAAAGTAGTGAAATTTCTGGAGTTTTCCATTTTAAAACATTCAATGAAGAATATCTCGAAAACGGTGCGTTCAAGGAGAAATGATGAAGAATAATATAATGTTCTAAAACGATGGAATATTCTTGAAATGACTCAAGAAAAACTTTATATGCTTTCTTTATGCTAATTTAGTTTTATGAATCCACGAGTCCATAACTAGAAAACCAGTAGAAGTAGAAACTAACTAATATTTGGAAAATATGTATCATAGTTATAGGAAACTTTAAGCCAACATTCATTTTATTCGAAAAAAGGATGTCAAAGCTACAAAATAAAAACTGATTTTTTTTCAAAATTTCAACAGCCTGTATCTTTTCACCTGAGCTGAATTTGGAAAAATGTTACATGAAAAAAGTGTTTCATTTGATGAGAGGAATCTTTGGTTAAAATCAATGCAGTGGTCAAAGACTCAACCTGTATAAAAAAGTTATTGAAGAAATTCGAAATCGATCAAAAAATAATTCTGCATGAATATTTTTTTATTGATATTTTCTTTGTTCAATATATACTCCCATCTCGCTATATTCTGGCAGGAAGAATGAATAGGTGCCATAGAATTATCATTTTCTTCGATTCTCTCTAGCCTTTATGCCGTCATTTCATCGATAGAAATAAGTCTGTGAATACCAAATAGGTAACCTTTGATGTCTTTAGACAGTTATGTAAGAGATCCTTCAACGAATACTAATTCATGAATATGCTGTGGGAAATAAATAAATTAACTCCCACATATTCGTAACTAACTACTGTCATTGTTGTGTAATTTTTTGTTGAGTGCGTTCCGATTCTCATGACACCGGTTAAATCCATCGGTTCCACCACAAGTCGGCAGTAAAGGACAACTGATTTTGAGTTATGATGATACATTGGTTGAACCAATTAATTTTGATATTCATATTCGTATAAATTTAGCTCTCAACAATGATTATGACAACGAATACATTCAAGTTTATAGAAAATATTTAGAATCAGCCTTGATTTATTAGGATAATCTAAGACTATGTAGGTTCATGTAATAATGTAATTTTCCGGCTATTCACAACGTTTCTGAATCTTCCTTAGTTTCACAGTTTCAATTTTTACAAATCACAATACTAACGAAAAGACCGGGATTTTTTTGCTGATGTTTTGTAATTCTATGATACTACGTACACTAACATCTGCGAACAATTTTTTTATTTTTGGCGCTCTTGTTCCTCGGAACAGAGTGCAATTTGCCCAAATGTCTGTAATTTTCGAATTTTTGGCTGAAAATGGTCTTGAACGATTTGGTTTGACTCACTGATCAAGAATCCGTGGTCGAAATCGATTCTGTCCGGCCGGCCGTTAACACTATTACTCTCGAACGGAATGAGCTGTTGAAATTTTCAGAGTAGGTTTGAGGGATAAATATCTCGGTTAAGTTCGTTACTGGGCAAAATGGGTCTAATAGTTTCGGAGTAACGAAAACAATTTTTTTTTTTACATTACAACTTTTGAATTCAAGTTTTTTTAAGATACAGTTTCATCCTAAGAATCCATTGTTATCATTTTCAACATATCAAGCTAATACTTTCGGAGATATGATGTTTCAAAGCTTCAATAATACATCGTTAGTTCTATGTATTCACAGAATGTGAACACAGAATCTGTCTGTGATCACTATTCAAAAATATCATCTTTTCTAGCTATTAGAGATTGTCAATTCATAGTTGTCATTTTCTCTTGGAAAGCAAGTATTCGATTCTTGAATTTGTGAATATATACAAGACTGTTTTGATGTAGGAGAATAGGAAAGAAGAACATAATGGAATCATCAAAAGAAATTAGTGTTCGTTTACCACTGAGGTTAATATTACCTTTTACTTTCTTAAGTAGTGAGACTTGTTCCTATATACAGTATTTTCATGATGTTGCTAGCAAAAAAATACTGAAATATGGATCTACATTTGTGTATCAATCATTTTTTCTTGAGTTAAGGTTCATTATACAGAAAAGAACGTGTTAGTTTCCTTAGGTATTTCGAGTTGTGAAAACTATATGCACCGAGTCTAAGTTGCAACAACCCATTCCACGAGGTTGAATCATTGCAGATTGCTCATTCAATCTTGATAAATAAATTTAATGACAATTTTTGAAGCATTAAGGCATTTAAGCATTGTAGATTGCTATTTTATTTTATAAGATAATTTTTGAAGAATTTTTTTAAAGGACACTTTTTTTAAATTTAATTTCTTTCATGATGCATTTCTATCATTAGAATCCATTGATACACTTCCCAACTCTGACAAACCAATACTTTCGAAGATATAATTTGTCTGTTTGAACAAGAGCGCCAAAAAGCTCCTGTCCACAGGGATTGAACTAATTTTATATACCTTTTCAGACTTTTTAAACTTTTCTTTCATGCTATTAATTATATTGAGTGAGTATTCATGATTCGTTTTATACAAATTCTACTGAATCATATTTTCTCTTATGCAAAATGTCTGTTCGACGCTTTTGAGCTTAAAATTGTCCAATCGATTTGTGTATACACGACAAGAAATGCTGCTTCATATTTTTTTCAAACAAAATTACCATCAATTCACCTCCATTATCCAGTCTGAAATACAGAGAGTAGAAAATATACATTATTCAATGGATTTTTCAGATTTTTCCTTCCAAACTCTGTAAGATATCTATAAAATAAAAATAAATAAATATTGTTTTCTAACGCAGAAATAATTTCAAAACAATCAATTTTTTCTTTATTTTATAGATATTTTTCTTAGTTAGGGAGATAAAATCCAGAAAAACCTATTGAATGATGATTGCACCTCCCTTCAATGATTACTTAAAATATACATCCTCTTACTATATTTCCTAGAACAGAATGACACAATTCCCAAACAAATATTGCATCGGCTTCTTGCAGTCATATTCCGCGTATTATCTGACCATCAATGATTCAACATTACCCAACTTGAATTGTGTAACAAAATCCATCTCAGACATAATTTTTGATGATGGAAGAACTATTGAAATAGAAGTTTCTCCGTTGATTGATTTCGATTTGATATGCGGACTCTCCAAGAGCACGAAGACATGCCGAATTGCACTATACACCTACATTCCTTTGAACTATCGCCGATAGCATCTGGGAGGAATAAGCTTAGTACGAGAAAATGTACCAGTCTATTCACTTTCACTGAATGCTTTCTACAGTTTATCTTGGAATTAATAATCGTATCACAGAAATACATGAAATATCAGAAGGTTGGTACTAGAGGCGTAGCCCCAGGAAAACCTCGAGAACGAGAATTTATATCGTGATTTGAAACATTAGGGTTCAAATGATTGAATAAGATCAGTTGAATATTCTAAACTGAAGAGTTGTTTGAGTTATTATTATCTATTGAGAAACTGATGGTGGAATAACCGAATAGTTTGCTGTTATGAGACATTAAGTAACATAACAGGTATACAAATCTAAGTGTACATAGTGCTACGGATACATTCTTACAAAACACGATGTGGTTCCATCTATGACTGAGAATCATGAATGAATGATTTGAATATTCGAATATTGAGTAGTTATATCCCGAGTACTTGCCAAATACTCGAATAATTCGAAAATATCGAAAATATTCGATAATTTGGCAAGCACGAGGGGTGTAAAAAGGACCATCTCCCCAAAAAAAATTTCACTCAATTTTAATTGTAGGGTAGAAATAATACTAACTGTAATTTGAATAAATAAATTTTGACAATCATCCCGAACGTTTTCGATGGTTTAAAACGTCATAAAAATATTCATCTGAAGCACATGTGCAAATACCATTATTGGTTCTTTGCTAAGTGATTTGTATCATATGCGTTAATATGATTGATTGAAATTTTTTGAGGGAAATAGTCATTACTATTCATTGTATTCATGTATTCATGAATATTCATGACTGAGTTATGAGTAGTTGAGTAATCAATCATTCATGAAGTTAAACTATTAGCATGTTGCACAACCCACAATTTTTTTAATGTTTACATTTTGTTATTGCAGACATCAGAAGGTTCAGCACATGATACAGAGTATTATATGTGATAGCAAAATAATGATGGTCATAAAATTCCGTACAGTAGTAGAAAAAATATTTTTTTGTGTAATTTTGTCAGTGTTAGGATCAGTTATTATTCTAAAACGTTAAATATAATAATGAAAAATTGCGATACCGTTGTTAATAAATCAACAAGTCCAGAGCGTTCCTGCCAATCGGGTCCTTCTTAAATGGCTTCGTATAATAAAAATACTTATGCATATATTTCACAAGTCAAATAGACCCCAGGGGGTTCATTGATTTGCCGAGAAAGCAAGAGCAGACGCGTTTCTGGCTTCTTGGCCTTCATCAGTACTCTGTAGCTTTCCCAACAAATTCAACTAAACTGACCCGGGTTAAGCCTCTCAGAGCCGGCTTGGTCGATCATTTTAATCGCCCACGCCACCTATGAGACGAAACACGGAAATCAGCCTTTCCCCCACCAGTGAATATTTGAAGCGTGAAATCATATGCCACCATTCACTCGATATTGATCGAGAACGAGTATGTAAAGAATAGTATATTCCAAAACAAGTTGCAGAATGGGCTCCTATTCAAACACGAACGCACGAGTGTTGGAATTGCCTTCTGCAATGAGTATTAGACTATATTCTCTCTATTTCAGAGAAGTTTTACAAAATACTGTTGAAATTTAACGAAAAATTCGGATTATACATCCTAGTGACTTTTGTGTTGTTTCTTGGCAGTTGGCGTGACTGTTACGAAAGTTGACAGATTAGGGAATTTGAATCGTACGTAGGGCATGGATATCAGATTTAAAACAGTTTCCTAATAGCATGAATGATTCAAAATGTGCCAGGAGGAAATCTCTAGTATCTTATTTTTTAATGAAAATAAAACTTTTCCTCTCAACACTTATTTCAATATATCTAGATTATATTATATTGACAGTTGACGTGTGTTAAAATTTGATAGGATCGAACGTCAGTGCTGACTACCACAAAATGAAAAATATAACTAGAAATAATGCGGGAATGAGTTCATTACAACACTGTTTTTAGTGCTGTAATGAAGTCATTACGATAATGAAAAAGAGAAAATAATATGTTATTAGTAACAGATCTATGTTTCCTGCCAAGCAAGTGGCCTTCGATCAAAGACGAATTATTAATTACTGAATTTTGGGACCTCTCGAATTGGTAATTTTTTCAGAAAATCAGCATTTAATTTTTTTCGGTAATATTTTCAGCAGAATATTGAAGAAAGTATTGGTTCTACATGAAAATTGTAAGGAGTGAAGTTTATTTTAGGCATGAAGCGAGTCATATTGACTCATTGATTTGTAAAAAATTTAGAAAATAGATCTGCGCCACTAACCTGACTTGGATCCATTTTATATGTTAGATTAGTATGTAAAGAAAATAATATAGTATTAGTAACAGTAATATGTTGCCTGTAAAGTGGACATCGATGAAAGAAAAATTATTAATTACTGAATGTCGGGACGTCTCGAACAGCGGTTGAACTCAAATTTTAAAAATTTAGTCCTTCTTAATCAAAAATCGGGATGATTTGCGTTATCACATATACTGTCGAAATAAAAAGCGGAAACGTATCTCAAAACGCAACTTGGAATTTTATTGGTCAATAAATTCACATTCAGCATCCCACAAATTAAAGAAAATCAGCATGAACTATTGATATTTTTCAAAGTGAAATTACTAACTTAACAACTAAAGATCTCACAATTTTTGAATTGCAGGCGATTTCTTGTTAAAATGATTTGACAGGTCAATAATTGTGACAGGTTGGTATGCTAGTTGATGATAGAGGGCCAATAATAATTCAGAATAAGGGGAACCGTAGCTAGTTGCTAATATCTAAAAGACGCATATTTGTGGATTGTTAAAATCGATTTATATTTCACCGAGTGTCTTTAAGTTATTAGCAATTAGCTACAGTTCAACTTATTCTATGTTCACTGGTTTGTGGTCTTCTCTAACCACACTAAATCGTCTCCTCTAACTACACTAAATGACAAGTGCTATCAAGAAATAATATCCTAGTTCGTTGTGTATCAAATTGATAATGGATGGATTTTGCAGACTTTTGGTAACAGCAGGAAAGCATGAAATGCCATACATTACGTGAAACAACGGCATTTTTGCACGATGCATTCCCTGCTTGAGTTGTCTTGCTGAGATGGCCAGAATTGATTATATGAGTTTTGAAGTCAGAAATTAAATCATCCTGTTAAACACCCGTAATCAATAAAATTACAACTCTTAACATTCCGCTAATTATAAAATTCTTGAATGGAGATGAACCTCCTACATTTACGGATCCAGCAGATAATTTAAATGAAATTCTATAACTTTCATTCGACTAAACACAAGTAACAAGGTTGTTAAAACTTTAGAGGCCGTATCCAAGGTACTTGATAAACCTTTATGTTCGTTGCCCCGCTTCGTTAAACAGTGATTATATTCTTAAACAACGTTTTGACTTCATGAAAACGTTGATTAAGAATATAATCACTGTTTTACAAAACGGTGCAAACGGCTATTTAAGACTATAAAAACTCTTTTTCGTCGACCTCTACGAAAAGTGACATTTAACGTACTAATTTGCGGCTGTAAAATCGAACATTATTGAAGGCAAGCACTTTGCTGACGAAAAAGTACTTTCTCGTCCGCAAAATTACTTTCTCGTCCGCCGTGGTCACTATGTATACAGTATGATACGGTTCAATACAAACATAAGTGTCTGTAAAAAAAACTGTCAGTGCTGAAGTCACCATGGATACGGTTCAATACAAACATAAGTGTCTGCTATTGTGAAATTATTTAAGAGCTCCGAAATTCATTAAAATATGTAGAGGTTGACGAAAAAATGCAATATGCACCTCGGCGAAAAAGTGTCTATTGTCTCGCCTGCTTGCTATCTTCGGCTCCACCTCGGATTGCAAATTGCAAACTCCACTATAATAGACAGTTTTTCGTCCATGGTACATAAAAAATTATTCTATAATCTAAGGAAAGATGCATAGAATACATGGTGCGGACACCCTTTGACATTTTTTCGGCCGAAATGCGGTTCAAATAATGTCACAATACAAGTTCCTTGTGAGTCGTACAATTTGTTAAAATTTCGTATTTTGGGTAATTGTTTAGTTCGTTATTTTTTTAGTTGTTTGTGTTCTTTTTGTTTTGTTCTTGGTTTGTGTCAACAAGAACAACAACTTGCTTTTGTTAGGTTATTGGAAATTGGGACATTTGTTTTTGAAAAATATTTTTCTACTGAATATATATATATATATATATATTCTTTTGAACTTGAGCATTACAATTTGTTTTCTATCTAACAATAAAGCATGTGTATCAAAATAGTGTTAGCAGAGGTTAGTGTAACGGGGTACCATATAATTTGATATAATATGATACTAGAGCTTAGGGAAAAAACCTCAGCAAAAGAACCCCGTATGTGTTGTGATTTATGAAAATTGAAATTGTTAACAAAATATGCTGAAATATTAAATATTGAAGGGCATCTTTTTCTTCATTATCGCTTCTTCCTTCAACAAGCAGAGAAGATTCTCCAAGGTACCCGAAACCCAATCTGGAAAAGTAAAAGACAAAGGGAGAAAACGAACAAATTAAAAATGGAATATTCTATATTTCATTAAATAGATTTGAAACTCGCTACCCATTCTAAAAAAGATTCAGAAACATTATGAATAGCCCTAAAACCATCTTTGAATCTATATATGCGACAATTATTAACTGAATGATCTATGGTTTCCTCTGCTTCCCCGCATTCACAACTAGGACTCTCAACTGAGTTCCACCTGAAAAGCATGCTGTTGCAACGACCATGACCGGTTCTTAGACGATTCCGAATAGACCATATTCTCCTTGGAAGATCAAACCCCGGAACTCTATTTGAAGGATCAGAAATTAAATCTTTGTTGAATAAATTGCAAGAAATCCATTCAGACCGCCAAACTTCCTTGTCACTTCTATTCGAATTAAGAAAACAGTTGGACCATAAAGGGTTTCGTGACTTCAATCTCGGAATCTTATTGCCTGGAATGTAGGAGATAATCGGAAATGAATTCGGAAAAGAATGAAATTTATTCCAAGAATTTGAAACAGCAGTCTGCCTGCGAATGTGGGGCGGGACAAAATTTGAAAGAACTGGCAACCAATGAATAGGTGTAGATCTAATAGTTCCAGTGATGATTCGCATAGATGAATTCAACTGTGCATCAATTTTTTGAGTATGAGCACTATTAAACCAGACAGGGCAACAATATTCAGCGGCAGAAAAAACCAAGGCTAAGGCTGCCGTTCGCTGGTACATGAAGTACCAGCTAATTTCTGCAGAATATTATTTCTCGTTTTCAACTTCAGACGTAAGTCATCTAAATGGGCTTTGAAATTCGAAGATGAATCTAGTTTCACTCCTAGATATTTAGGATAAAAATTATGTCTCAAGAAAGAATCACCGAAAGTTACACTCAATGTTATATATTTTTGGTGATTGTTCAAATGAAAGCAAGAAACCTCAGTTTTATTCGGATTCGGACACAAAGAGAGATTATTTTCTATACTTTCGAAATCAGAATGACGAAACGCAAGGGCAATGTCATCAGCGTATATGAATTTCTCAGACGAAGTAACAGGAATATCACACAGATATAAATTGAAAAGAAGAGGTGCTAAAACTGAACCTTGTGGGAGACCATTATTCAAATTCTTGAATTTACTACTATTATTATCAATAAAAACACGAAACCTTCTATCCGAGAGCATATTTTCGAGTAAACGAACCATTTTGCCACACTTTAAATGAGTATAAAGTTTAAAAATCAAACCATCTTTCCATACCGTGTCATATGCTGCCGACAAATCCACAAATGCTGTTCCTGTTTTCATTTTACTATATTGAAACCTGTTTCGATATAAATCAAGAAATAATCATTGTCTTCCATCCAATCGGACAAAGCTATACCATTTCTATCATTAACATCATATCCCCATGTAACATGATGCGAATTGAAATCTCCGCAGTAAATTGATGGATGATTAACATTTATATTGAAATTTCTTGGCCAAAAACTATTTGGAGGTTTATAAATGTTGATGACAGAAATGTCACAAAATTTGAAGGAAATGAAGAAAACTCCTTCAATCTCACCTTTCCTAATTAACTCAACATTTTGAACAGAGGAATTTTTGACATAAACCGTAAATTCGACTTAGAAGAAAATCAACTAGTACATAACCTTTCAAAAGTCCCCTCTCTCGAAGATTTTCCTCTGTTGCTGTATGGGTCTCTTGGAGAAGAATCACCTCTGCACCATGCTGGTCCGCTAATTTACCAAGGTAATCGCACTTATCCTTTGAAATCCCTTCAATATTTAAATTTAAAATAGAAACTTCGCTACTGCTCTTCTGCCGGGAGGGTTCTTGAAACCTAGTTCGGCAATCCAAGCGATGATTTTTCGGAACTTCAGTTGTTCGAAGACCGCTACAGGACCCTGAAGAAGGGCAATCATCTCCCATAGATAAAAGTTTCACATTCAAATCGATATAAAAATCTCCGAATATAATATATCGAAGAAAAGATTCAAAATTTGAGCAATAGCATCTATTTGGTTAGTGTGTTAATTTAATTAATCATTTTCGTTATTTCATCAATATACATACCTAGTTCCCAGTGATCAAATCAAATATATTTGAAATCTATATCATCATCATCTTAATCATTGAGAAGATAACTACTTTTTAACCAGAATAGGGTAAGTTTGAAAAATGCTGTGTACATGAGAATGTTTTGATGAAACTTCCAATTTTTCTTCGAAAATAATAAATTGAATGCTCAATTTGAATGAGCCTTATATGATAAAGGTAATTTATACATTTGAATAATAATATAATATCGAAATATATTATGTAGAGGTATTACAGAAAATTCTTTACTAATCAATTCATTAAAAAAATAATAATGATTTCACAGTTCCTCTTAAATTGATATCTCCTCCTGTTCCTTATTTGAACTCATTATATCTGGGCAAGATGAAATTGCCGTTCCTAACATATAATATTAAAGTATTATTAAACAGATTCTGTTCTCAAAAGTTATTCGTGATTCTGAAGGAAATTTAATCATATAACGCTCTGTAGTTATAAGTGCTTATTTTGTTGAAGCAAAGATGAAAAATAAATCAGTTAAGCTGTAGAAGATAAACATTCTTTAATCTTTGATAATGATCTAGTAACAGTAGAATGCCACTAAACTTTAGCGCCATCATCATTTACAGCGTAAAGTCGAACAAGATTTAACAATTCTAGATTCGTTTTCAGGACGAAATAACATATCCTGCACCTTTTAGGAGATGTATTATAGTAGGGAGTGTCGACACCTTGATATTCTATGCATCTTGATCTAAGCATAAACTCATATGTTTTGTTGAGTAGTTATTCTTAATGGTTCAATTCTTAGTACTAGCTCATTCCGCTCGAGAGTTATCGTGTTTACGGGCGGGCAGACGGCCGGCCAGACAGAATCGTATTTGACCACGGACTCTTGATCAGTGAGCCGAACCAAAACGTTACAAAAATTACAGACATTTGGGCAAATTGATAAGCACTCTGTTCCGGGGAACAAGAGCGCCAAAAATGACAGACCAGACTGAATTTATCAAATTGGAACTCGCATCATATTTCTTGTAAATATAAATTCAAACAAAGTCAAAAATGAAAAATGTTTTTCTTTATAAGGCGAAGTTTGCTTTCAAAATTTCTCATAGCTACATATTTCTTTACTCTTTCAACAAAATGAAACACCATTAATTTGACATATATTTAACTGTTATTAATGTCCACAAAAAACACAAGCTAATATACGATTTCTACGAATCACTTTTGCCGGGTTTAAAGAAAAATTAAATGACAAATAGTTCTAAAATGGGGGATAGGAATACTCATCCAACTCATCTAGTCATAGAGCCTTGATTAAATTGGATCGGAAATCGATAGATTTGCAACGAGAAGTGACGTTCATCGAATGTTGTTCAATTTAATTATTTATTCAAATGCCTATATTAAACCATTCTCAAAATTGCATTGTTGCAATCATAAATCTTAGAACTGTACGGTGTTAAAATAAAATGAATTTTCATTGGAAATATTTTTCTACGAATCTTTGAAAGAGCATATTCATAGAAGCAACCTATTAATATTGGACTCAAGTGAAATGTTTATCAAATGATATATCTGATAGATTCGGAGACAGAAATTATATAATTAATTTCGGCTGAATGGCCCACTATACTAGAAGATCCAAGGAATTGTGTGAACATGTTTTAATCAAGAATTTCGATAATTATTGCGAAAAACACGAGGATATACTTCTCAGAACATCTAGTACCACAGAAGAGTAGAAGAGAAAGTAATAGTAACCTTGCGAATCGATGATTTATGCTTGCTTACCTTCCTTCACTAAATGTTCTCGTGAATTCAGTGTACCTTTTCAGTTCATTGAGTTATTATCGTATGCTCTGCTTGGTCTTGGAATTTCTCATGAACTTTATGAAAGAAGGGATGGGCATGCGGTGACATTCAGAAATTTCACTTTCGAAATTTCTCGACATTATATTTCGTTTCATTCAAACAAGCAATAGAAAAGATTGGATTGAAATCAAGCAGAAAATATATTCAGACATAATATGAAATTACTACTATATACAAATGCAACCTCAGATCTGGATTATCTGCGCATGCAGGAACGTTAAATGAGATTATATTATTATATCCATAAGAATAATGAAAAAGTTCAACCGCTATCAGAAATTTCAGTTTTCAACGAGAAAACGATCATTCAAATTTCGATGCACATAATAACTGTTCAAACGATCGAAACTTGGCGCCCGTCTGCGACGTCACCCTTCATATCTTGGAGAATCCTCTGCTTGTTGAAGGAAGAAGCGATAATGAAGAAAAAGATGCCCTTCAATATTTAATATTTCAGCATATTTTGTTAACAATTTCAATTTTCATAAATCACAACACTAACGGGGAGATAGGGTTTTTTTGCTGAGGTTTTTTCCCTAAGCTCTAGTATCATATTATATAAAATTATATGGTACCCCGTTACACTAACCTCTGCTAACACTTCTTTCATACACATGCTTTATTGTTAGATACAAAACAAATTGTAATGCTCAAGTTCAAAAGAATATATATATATCTACTCTCACTCTCTTCTCCGTGTCCTTTTCACTCTTAGTTTCGCTGTAAAAAGCAGTTGGACTCGCCGAGGGTAGATTTAGATTTGGATTACGTCTCTCTCTTCTCGTGTCCGTTTCACTTTTCACTCTTTGTTTCGCTGTGAAAAGCAGATGGTCTCGCTGAGGGTAGATTTTGATTACGTCAGCCGTCATAGCAACGATTGTACCTATCAGAAGCGTTTCACCTCATTTGAATTCGCCTCCTGATATTCCTATTTTCAATACCGAAATATTCAAATTTTATAAATATTGAAAGTGGATGAGGGCATACATGATGATCTGATATTGAAGTAGATTCAGAAAAACATAAACATATGGTATTTCGTGTGACATGCAAGAGACCTATTGAAAGACTATGGCCAATATGCCTGGTGTCGACAATAATATATTAGAAATTAAAATCAATACTCCAGGCAACATCTACATTGAGTATATCTTAGGAAGATGGCTGGGAGACTCAAAAGGCCGATTCTTATTATACGTTGCGCTCAGCTCAGCTCAGTCACGCGAAGATATCTATCAATGGGTTATTAGATAAGTTCGTAGACGGATGATGTGAAGTAGTACATTTAAATCCCATTGAAAGATATTTTGCCGTGACTGAGCTGAGGCGGGCGGGACGTATAAAGTGAATGATACGCGTATCCCATGGTTTGTGGTTTCGTTAATATGAGGTAGAAGGGACTCTATTACGAAGAAACGCTGCCCTGAAGAAATAACATTTCTGGAAAATTTTTGAGCCCTTACGTGAGCTGGGCTACCCATAAGTACTCGAGTAGATGTTTCATTTTGTATTGTATTATAATATTGAATTTATTTGTCATTTATGTGGCAGTATCACGATTACACGCTAGTAAAACGTCTGATCTTTGGAAGCAAAAATCCGAACCAATTGACTATTGACGTCTTCTTTTGAAGTAAATGTTTTGTTATCCATTTTGGCCTGCTTACCAATTTGCCCAAATGCCTATAACTTTCAAATTTGGGATGAAAATGATCAAGAATCCGTGGTCAAAATCGATTATGTCCGGCCGGTCGGCCGTTAACACGATAACTCTCGAACGGAATGAGCTTGACAGTCGAAATGTTTAGAGTAGGTTTGGGAGATTAATATCTCGACTAAGTTCATTATTAGGCAAAATCAGCCAAACGGTTTCAGATAAACGAAAAAAAAAAATTTTTTATATCACAAATTACAAATTCAATTTTTATTAATAAGCAATTTCATCATAATAAGCCATTGATATCATTTTCAACTCTAACAAGCTAATATATTCGGATATATGAAATTTTAATATTTCAATAATAAATCGTAATTCTATGATTTCACAGAATGCAGTAATCGAAAATTAACGTCCGTATTAGTATGTATGAATTTCATGATCTGTGTCATATTTATTTCTGGCTCTATTCAAAATTCGTTACTCATGATATAAAATACCTGTTCCTGAAAACAAAGTATGATTGAATGCAAAATGACCAACGAAATAACCTCAGCAATCGTAGAATTATGAGGATTAGAGGATATTATAATTTTTGTGTAACAATATAATGCCCGTGGATAATTCATATGATGATGGAAATATATATTTTGGTGAGTTAATCAAATTGGGTTCAAAATATCTCCAGTAAAAACAAATCTGGTGGTTTTGGATTAATCATTTTTGGCACTCTTGTTTTTCGTTAATGACACTTTCTTTAATTTAATTCTTTTATGCTACAGTTCTATCATAAGAATCCATCGATATCATTCCCAACTCTGAGAAACCAATACTTTCGGAGATTTGATATCTCAAAGTTTGAACAAGAGCGCCAAAACTCCTATCCATTGGACTTTCCCGCATTTTTAGAGAATATGGTGAGTATCGTAGTACATACTAACCAAGCTTCAAATACATTTGGTTAGCTACAAAACTTGCATGAGCTCTAGAATTATCTTTTGCGCTCTTGTTCCTATACCTTTCATTCTTGAAATTTCTGCTCGAGTCAAATAGCACATTGATCGTGCTATTTTCTGGTAGAAATTCCTGGAAAACAGGTTCCTTCAAATTCTACCAAACAGGCAGCAGCACCTTCTTTTGCGCATTACCTAGGGAACAACGTGTTATCATTTTGACCGACTGCTGGCCGGTCGGCAATTGCCGCGATAACTTGCCGACGGAAAGTTGAATGGACATTACAAAAGTGACTCCTCAGCTAAAGACGAGCATCTTCATCTTCATGTCTACAGTAATCCAACTGATTAAACAACTTATGCTAACAGATAATGCACAGCAAAGAGAGTTTACTAATTGGATCCTTCAGCAACAAGAAGCGGATGGCGATTTTGCTGACAAAAATTTCAGTGTTGGAACCTATTTTCACCTAGAAGGCTTGAATGTCGCAGTTTTACCTATTGAGGAAGGCAAAACTGCTGAATTTGAGGCTCAAAAACTCCACGAATGAACCATCCACAACGTGTTACCGTTTGGTGTGCATTGTGCTCTATAGGAATCATTGGACCGTTTTTTCTCCAAAACGAGAGAGGTAATGCAGTTTGGTGAGCGTTATAATGCTAGGATATTCCAGTGAAATATACTTCAATTGGATGAAACATCAAGTGTCTTGCCCGAGTTTCCCCTGGTCCTCATCTTCGGCTATGGTGACCGGAATTGGCCTCCCACACTTTTTTGATCAAACTACTGCAGCATTTAACGTAGAAATTGGATGCTCTGTTCAGGAAACATGTTTGCAAAAACGGTTATGTAAATTTCACCGGAAGGGGACTCATGTGCCAGTGATGCCAGATGTGTTGTTTTGTATATAATTTCCAAATGTATAGATTTCAATGCAATGAATAATTCAATAGTCCTTCTCAGTGGTGTAGTGGTCTAAAGAGAGTGCTACAGTGGCAGGGGATGCAGGTAGGAGCCCTACTTAGGACATAGGAAGCATATTATGAGATTAGGGCTAGCAGAAACTGACGAGTACAGATTCTGTGGAGAGGAGGATGACACTCCTGAATACTTGATTACGGAATGCCTCGCCATCTCAAACCAACGCAAGGAACGTTTTGGGCCAGAAATCTGCAGGAGCGATGACGTAGCCTCCTTGAAGCCATTCCAGATATTGGGGTTCCTCAGAAGTCAGATATCTGGAACTGGAAGGCGAGCTGTAAATGGCGATGACATCGACAACAACGACAACACAATAGACCTTAAGGTCGCAGTGCAACGTTACCCTCTACAACAATATACAATATATATAGGACACATGTAGTGTGCTTCTTAAAATTATTAGGATTCTCATGATTATATATGATGATGGGTATGTTGTACAAGCCCGTTCTAGAGGTGCATACATCACCAAGTTGAAGAAAGAGATTTCAATACCTGCTTTGCTTCAGAAAACCATTACTCAACTTTGAAATAAGGCGCTCTCTTGAACGCCATGGATGGCTGCCACAGATTCTTGCACAGGAAATACTATGTATTCAACATAGTGCTAAAATGTAATAATGTCCGTCTAAATCTTTGAGATTCATAGATGTTAGCAATTTGAACAATTTGGAGATGTAAGAACTTTCCGCGCACTTTCACTCAAATAAATTATTATTGTATTATACAATTGCGAATACTTTCATCCTTAGGTTCATCGATTCGTTATAACAGCAAATAGAACGTATGAGCAAGTTTCACACATAACGTTCTATTGAATTATGACAGCAGATCGGTAAGATAATGAACACTGTTGAAAGTTCTGGATTTAAAGCAGGAAATCAGGTGCAATTTATGAGGGGAAAACCACTATGATGAAGAAAGTTGTCAGTTGAAGAATTCTACATTTAATATGTTTTAACCATCACTTAATTTTCACCCTATATTTCTTTATGTTGAAGAAATGTTATGAGAAATAATTGGAGAATTGTATTGAAAATTTTTAAAATCACTCACGTGACGTCAGGAACTTCAGCAAGCTTGTTCATACAATGATTGAAGTATTTCACTGACTGAAATATTTCATAAGACAGCCATTGACGGACTGACCCTAGCACGTAATGGTCAATTACATTTTGTTTTTGTTGGAGATATCGGCGAAATTCCTCCATTTATGTATTTTATCATTAATTATTCAAAAAAAGGTATACCAGTGCAACATTGAAGAAATGCACCGTTTTCGAGTTACAAAACATTTGGAGGAAGTTTCGATAAATGAACAATCACAGAGATATAAGTTTTAGTAACTATATCAACAATAAACAGCTTGCAATATTCATGGAAAAATTTTAATATTCAATAATAAAATTGCTTGTATGTAGTTCAAAATCGGTGCATTTTTTTTAGTGTTGCACTGCTATACAATTTTTTTGCAGAATTAATTATTAATTAATTAGTTTAAATTCTATGAGATCTGTATTTTGAGTTATTGAGGAAATATGAACAGAATTTCTTATGGATATAACTTCGAAATGTTTAGTCGATTATGCCCATTAACGAACTCAAGCGTTGCAGCAACCTACCCTGAAAATTGCAAGTTGCTGTCCGCTTCCGTTCGAAAGTTAGCGCAAAATGGAGAAAGTTTGGATAATATATTAATTTCCGTTCAAAATATGTATCCTGAAATAAAAGTTGAAGTGTGTAATGAAATTATGATAAAATAAATATCTGATTATAAAGTAAGCGCTCAACAAAATATCCTTCATAACTAGTAGTAAGTATACCTATGTATTAATGCTATCAATAATAATTGGTAACCTTGCCTTTCGTGGTTCCGAGTAATCAAAAATATAATATATCTTGAAGAATTGCCAATTGGAATTCCAAAATATCAGAAATATCGACGAATAAATGAAAATGGCCATTATTTTTATCTGCTTTTCGGTTCAAAAATGTCCACTTGGCACTTCCATTAATTAGAGGAATCTTATTTTAAATAATCCTCTAAGTGAAATATCAAAAATTTCGAACCTAACAAATATAATTGCTAATCGTCCCTTCTTTAACCAGTATAGATACATGTGAATTTTGGAAATTAAAAAACTAATTATTATATGAGCAGAACGCCTCAACTTATTTTTATGTGTCCTCCAAATCCTCGATAGGATTATTTGAAGATAATAATTACAGAATATTTGAACTAATTGAAATTTGTAAACTTTTGACTTATTCTAAACTTCATAATTCTTCTATTTGGGATAAACCCATAAAATAAGAAGAAGAAAATTTTTCAACATACCTGCCGCAGCTAATACAATAAAAAACAATTCACTCCGCATCCTGACCGACTTTTTTACCGTCAACTAACTCACTAACAAATATTTACCAATCACTGAAAGTCGACTTAGCGCTCATTATGAGCCTCGTGAAGAGCTCGAAGGGGGGACCTGCAAAATTCTCTCTCCCTCCTTCTGGTGACATTCAGGGACGATTCTAGATGTGGTAATGGAGAAGAATTTAAAAATATGAAGAAATATTAATACTTGCCCATTCTCATGGTAATTATACCCTTTGTCTTGAACCATCCAAGAATCTTTACCAAGGCAATGATACCAGACGATACTGAAGACTAATGAGAATGAATTGAAATTGAGGCGATAAAATAGAATTTTCCTTTGATCAATCTCCCTTCTTCATTCTATCTCTCAATGTTTTTGGCGCTCTTGTTCATCGGAACAGAGTGCTTATCAATTAGCCCAAATGTCTGTAATTTTCGAATTTTTGGCTGAAAATGGTGTCAATGATTTTTCAAAATTACAATAATGAATCGTATTTCTATGATTTCACAGAATACTGTAATCGAAAATTAACGTCCGTATTTGTATCTATGAATTTCATGATCTGTGTTCATACATGTCATCTTATCTACCGATAAGAAACATTTCACATTTATTTCTGGTTCTATTCAAAATTCGTTACTCATGATATAAAATGCCTCCTGTTCTAGAAAACAAAGTATGATTGAATGCAAAATGAACAATGAAATAGACTCAGCTATCGTAGGATTATGAGGTTTACAGGATTTTATAATTTTTGGGTGATAATATAATGCACTTGGATAATCTATATGATGCTGGAAATATACACTTTAGTAAGTTCATCAAATTGGGTTTCAAATATCTCCAGTAATAACAAAACTGGAATATTGGCTAAGTTTCAATTGATATATAATTTTCAGAGTAGATTTGACGAATGAATATCTGTGATAAGTTCGTTCTTGGGTAGAATCGGTCTGGTGGTTTCGGATTAATAATTTTTAGCACTCTTATTTTGTTGACATTCAATATTTCAAAATATATTATAGAAATCATTTCAGTATAATTCTGTTCAATACCGTGAATTTATCGTTTCAATTGACCAGAATTTTCTGTGGTCATACGATTGATGGGTATTTCATGCTCTCGGGGATTTATTCGTTCTTTACGGTCGAAGCTCTCGAGCAAGTCACTTCTCCTAAGGCTTCTCGTGAGATTCCTTTGTTCTACATAGTTGGGATGAAAAAAATGGTGGTCTGAATATCTCTTAACAGTTTGTCTGATTATTTGTGAAGATATACGTCAAGTTGACGGTGAGTAATAATGGTCGCGTTCAGCAGAAAGATCGGTAGCATGAACCGCTACGCTACCGATAGGTAGCGGTATCGTGTTCTGCCGAACGGACAGCTCCTTTTGTCAGGAAATCACAGATGTTTGAAGTTCAGGTTAGGTGATTCGGATTTTCTTTGATTGCCTGTCACAAAAAAAATATTCAATCATGAATCCAAATATCATTTCATTACTCTTCGAAGATGATAATATTACGGCCAACATAAGAAGTGAACTTGTTGAATTATTGGCTCAACCTCTGCCTTCATTGGAAGATGAAAACAGAGAAATTGTTCCCAGGAATCAGAATTTTTATGAAGAGACAATTCCTCAATATATGGGTGATTTATTCAAAGACCATTTTAGAATGTCCCGAAATGCAGGTAATTCTTTCCGTCGAAATAGTATATTCTAAAACAAGTTGCAGAATGGGCTTCTATTAAAACACGAATGCGAAATTCGAAAACGAGCGACGAAGGAGCGAGTTTTCGAACGCATGAGTGTTGGAATGGCCTTCTGCAACGAGTATTAGACGATATTTTCTCTATTTCAGGCAAGTTTTGTAAAATACTGTTGAAATTTGATGAAAAATTCGGATTATACATCCTAGTGACTTTTGTATTGTATCTTGGTAGTTGGTGTGACTGTTACGAAAGTTGACGGATTACGGAATTTGAATTTGAAACATACGTAGGGCATGGAGATAAGATTTAAAATAGTTTCCTAATAGCATGAATGATTCAAAATAAGTAAGAAGGAAATCTCTAATACAATATTTTTTAATGAAAATAAAGCTTTTCCTCAACAATTATTTCACTATATTCAGATTATATTGTATTGTCAATTGACGTGTGTTGAAATTTGATAGGATCGAATGTCAGTGCTGACTACCACAAAACGAAAAATATTACTAGAAACAATGCGGGAATGAGTTCATTCCAGCACTGTTTTCAGTGCTGGATTGGACTCATTACGATACTGAAATAGAGAAATATATGTCCAGTATCCATTTTTTCGCTCCTTATTTTTAAAATAAATGTCACAACTGTCAAACTTACAACATGATACCGATACTGAGCGGAAAAAATCTACGCTCCATAAAATGACAACCGCTACTCAACATGTTCCAAAGTGAGCGTACCGTTCGGCAGAAAAATCATCGAAATGTGACAACTGTTCCGCAACTGTTGGATCTGCTGAACGCGACCATTGAAATATGTTTTTTTGATGTTGAAATTGGTTTTGGTAAATTAACTTACGTGATGATTTCAGATTGAAATTAGTTAATATAGTTTTGCACGCCATTTTGGTTAGAGAATAATTTACTTTGTGTTTGATTATTTCGATTGTTACTATTTTTGTTGTATATGTTAATTTAATATTTATAGTAGGACGAATCAGGGGAGAGTTTCTTCAATTTTCGAGGGATTGTGTTGCTCGTGTTTTTTCCAGACTTCAATGAATTCCGATGAATAAAGTTTGTGTACTGTTAAGTTATATCCCCAGATTAGTACAGAGAAATATTGTATTTTGCGAAGTAGTATGTGTGACACTCGATTCATTGTTCGTAGTTTTTGGCTGGGGCGAGAAACTCACTGCTAGGTTTTTTTTGTGAGGCTGCATGCATAACATATGTTAAGCTATGCTTGGATTGAGGTGAAAAGCAAACTTACTAAACCCTTAGTGAGAGATCGTGAGTTCCAGTTGGAAGAACCCATATTCATCACCTAGAAGGATACTGATCATCCATCAGGAAGAATACCTTGAATTTTTCCAGGAAAATCTGAGCTTAGTAATTTATTTGTGATCACAGGAATTTTTTTGATTAAATCCTTCAAAAACCAGTTGTATCAATTATCACCCTATATTCCAGGAAGCATAAGCTAGTCCAGCAGACATCTAAAGGGACGTTCTGTGTTACAATTCATCCAGTTTCAGTTCCGAAATGTATATAATATGAATTCGGTAAGTACGAAAATCAAACTAATATTGCTAATTCATTTATTCTTAGATAATAGAAGCTTCGTGAAACCCCCCATGAATGTATCTATATAACTATGTACAGTCGACTCTCGATAAATTGACACTCGTTAATTTGAATCTCTCGACAATTTGAAATTTTTTTCGAGTCCATTGAAAAATACTCGATAAATTGAAAAAAATCAATGTTACATAATATTCTTGGAAAAATATGTTTTCTTTCCTGAAGTTAAGCAGCCTTGGGCGAGTTCAGTACCTGGATGGTTGACCTCTCTGGCTATAAATTTGAACAAGCGCGCCAAATCTCATGGCCACAGGGCTTTTCCAACTTGTTTAAAATGCGCGCCATTCAGTCGGTTGATGTCCTAGCAGAGCCTTCAAGTTATGAAGACCAACATTTAGGAACAAATTGCCAATATGAAGCTTTATATGCTGGTGAGAGCAATAGAAAACACCAGAAATCGGTTTGTTCAGTGCATGGAGGACATCACCTACCTTATTTGATCCTCAAAAATTAAATAAAACAAAACATTAGATATGCGCATACATTATAAGAATCGTGATTATAAGAAGAGTGAGCGAAACCTGATATTTCAGTGCCATCAGAAGGAAAGCTGAAACGTTGAAAAAAACTAAAATTACTTACACAAATAGCACATAGTAAACTCCATTCGAAGCCAAAATTCGTATACTTTTCCACATTTTGCAGGTTTACTGACGTAATCGAATGTACTCTTGACAGGAGCATACGTGTTTTATTTTTTCGTTCATTATGTGCTAATTTATGATATCAAAAAGAGGAGAAAGCCCTGTGGCAGGAGCTCTGGCACTCTTGTCCAATCTTTCACAAATCGTATCTCCGAAAATATTGGTTTCTTGGTTATTATGATAGAACTACATCATGCACCTAATCTTTGTAAGAAATATGACGGTCCAATTTTGGCTGCAAGTGTTTCAAATCTATCAGGAGTCATTCTAAAAAATTGAGTAAATGAAAAAGTCAGTTATTTATGAAACAAATCTAATGTAATCAGTCCAGAGAGGACTCAAACCAGAATACTTATGTAGGAAATCTTAAATAGTGTTACTAAGGAATAACTAAACCTGTACATTAGTTGAAAATCCATTTGTAAATCTTCCATAATTAGAGAATGACTCCTAAATCATGCTCGACTTCCTTGCATCATTCATTATCGACTCACTAACCAAAAAACTCTGCTTATGAACTTAGCGAATCCAAATTTCAATTTGTCTACATGCTTACATCAACTCTCCAGAAATACACTTCCAGTTTCGTTTGACACTAATGACGTCTATCTTTTAAACTGGACAAACGCCAGCTACCGCAAAAGGACAGATAGAATTCGCATTCTGTGAAAACATAGAAGTACCATGTATTATAGAACTTTTGAAAAATTATATCTTCGAAAGTATTAGCTTGTTAGAGTTCAGCATAAAATCAATGGATTCTTATGATGAAACAGCATCTTAAAAAAAAAAATTAATTCGAAATTTGTAACGTAAAAAAAAATTTTTTTTGTTTCTCCGAAACCATCCGGCTGATTTTACCCACTAACGAATTTAACCGAGATATTTATGTCCCAAACCTACTCTGAAAATTTCAATTGTCTAACTCATTCCGTTCGAGAGTTATCGTGTTAACGGCCGGCCGGACACAATCGATTTCGACCACGCATTCTTGATCAGAGAGTCGAACCAAATCATTTAAGACCATTTTCAGCCAAAAATTCGAAAATTACACAAATTTGGTCAAATTCATAAGCACTCTGTTCGGAGGAACAAGAGCGCCAAAAAGACAAGATTGTCACATTTTATACGAGCAGCCTCTGGGAAGAAATAGCCATAGCAAAATTTGTTTCTAATTTGATAATTTGCATATAATTTTTCAACGGATAAGGAAAATAATTTTTTTCTGGACAAAGTTTGGTCGGAATAATGAGTTCTTTTAAATATAGGTACCTAGATAAAGTAAGTGTAGGTATATTTCTAGGAAAATACACTCGAAAATGTCATAACTTCGTTTGCAAATATGAAACAAAACTACATCTTTGACATGAAATAGACCTCACCCAATCCCTATTTATCAACTTCTGAGATATTTTTTTTTCGTTTTCTTATGATAGAGCTGAGACATCAAGTTCTGTTCACTTTTTACAACTCAATTTCATTGTATAAAATATACAGTGAGCGTCAAAAGTATTGATATTTGATGTATATTGATATTGATAATTTTTGATATTTATACATGGAATAATGGATTTATTTTCTCTCCTTGAGGAACAGCGGGAAATGACAGATCAAATTGATTTATTCTTTAAGGAAAATTTTTCTTGTCATGGATAGATCATACAATTCTGAATGCAGTAATGCACTTGCAACACCATTTGGACCAATATTTCTCGAAATATTAATTTTTCAAATTCGAGAAATGTGAACATTTTGAAATGAAGTCTTCACCAAATAACACACAAAAATAATCAATGTGAGTGTTCAAATTGATGGCTTCTTGATCACTTCTTGATAATTGAACACGCACTCGGAACAAACATTTTGGAGAGTTTCAGGCTTTATTGCTATTATTTCGTCCAAATCCTGTTTCAACACTTCGATGTTATTTGGCCAATTGAGGTAAAGTTAGCTTTTGATATAACTCCATAAAAAAAGACTGACGGAGTCGGATCTGCAGACCGAGCTGGCCATTCTATAAAAACTCGCCGACTTTCCCACCTGTTAGGAAACACTTCGTTCAGGGGTAATCACGTACATCTTGAATATAATGGAGTGGAGCTCCAAAGCGTTTCATTTGGGAGATCTGGAACTGCATTGTTTGGAAATAACCGCTAACACCGGAAACAGTAACCTGTAATAAATCCGAATATATTGAACCTGTTAACGGACCTTCAATTAAGACAGGCCCTATTACCCTGTTCCTAACAGTTCCAATTCATACATTCACCTTTTCAGGAAATTGTGTACCTATGTGACTCCATCATCCAGTTCGGTTTGTGTGTTTGTGATTTGACCAATAGCGACAGCTTTGTCTGTTGACAGTTACATTTAAATAAAATGCTGCTTCGTCACTTAATAAAACTTACTGGAAACTCTTCATCGGCATGGGTGCCATTTATGGCATTTTAATTTTTTCAGAACCGATTTTTGTGATATATTGTTATTTGCCGCTATATCTAGATCTCAAAGGCAAGTGAGGATTTTCCTCCAACTCTAATAAAAAGTTGAATTCTACCTCCTCCGGTCGACCACTTTTTGGATGATCCTTCGCGCATCCGAACTCCCCATATGTCCTGATTATTATTTAACCAACTGCACCCCGAGTTACATGTTCAGCATTAGGGTATTTTTCATTGAAATAATCCCTAACTTCTTGATGGCTACGTGATCTATCTCCACAACCCCTAATAATCAGAAATTCTATTCTGTCTGATGCCGATAAACGCCGAACAATTTCTGGTTTAGTTTTTGACAGTAATATTTCAAATGGATGTTCAAAATGTTGATCAGTTTCCAAATACTTCCTCATGCTAAAATTAACGGGTATTACTGTGGCTCTCAGCACTTGGATCCAATTCCTGACTCGATCGAGTCACTCGATGTTTTAATTGCTCCCTCGTGTTTGTGTTCTGTAGAATTCCTGCTCGAAATAACCCATTAATTCAAGTCCAGTGGTGTACGAGCAGGGATCTGGGAGGCCAGTGGACCTAAACGTCTAATCCTAATCCATCGATCATTAAAAATGCGGTCCAATTTCCAAATGTCTTCTGCTGTGACACGAGCAGGAGCCCCAACAATTTGACACCCACATAATCGATATTGTTCTAGTGTCAGTTCTTCGCAAACCGTTGTCATCAAGATGTTTAAAACATTTATTTCTTTTTTTTTTTCAAGAGAAAAAAGATTATTCCTGTGTTTGATTTCATATCGCTCTGAATATGACAAACTTCTCAATTCTGAATGAACATATTATTTTCTCCATTCTCTATAATCAAAAATTATTTTAATGAAGGTTGCTTAAATCATCAGACGAGTGATGATAACTCAAACAGGCTGGAAAAGCTCTGTGGCCTGGGGCTTTGACGTGCAAATTTATAGCCAGAGTGGTAACCCATCCAGGTACTGAACTTGCCCAAAGCTGCTTAGCTCCAGGAAAAATAATATTCCCAATATTTCCAAGAATTTAAATCCGACTGTAAAAACAAGCATAAAAAAAAACTGGTACACTTTTTGCCTGAGAATGGTCTCAAACGATTAGTTTCAGCTCAAATACATACACTCACTGTTTTGTCGAAAATAAACAGTGCTCTGTCTGTGGTAACGAAAGGACGGATATTTTCACTTTGAAATACATATTTGTTCGGGAATTTGACATGAGAAAGTGACAGACTTTTGCACGAGAATGATTTTTTTGAATAGCTAACTATTTTCCATTCATTGTTTGTAACTTGTGAAACTGTTTCCAGAGTCCTATCAACATTCACAAAGTTTTGTTTTTTATCATTCTGACTTGCTGACAGTGGGATGGTCTCTATATATGTGAATATATGTTATTTGTATCCTAAATTATTTGCAAAATACTTAAATGTCAATAATACAATACATTTTAAAGTGCCTTACATGTAACTGTATATCATCCTGACTTGCTGACAGTGGGATGGGCTCTATATATGTAAATCTTATGTTATTTTATTTGTGAAAAAGTATCCTGAATTCTTTGCAGAATACTTAAATGTCAATAATATAAGACATAAGTCACCTTACATGTAACTGCGTACTGCGTTAGAAACACAAGACTTCTATTTCAGTAAAAAAAAACCTGCTTATATAAGCTTCCTCCGAGGGGGAAACCGCTGACGAAAATTTGTACACCATATTTCAAACTCAACCAGAATTTCATTGGAATTCAATAGGAATTCATTAGGAATTCAATAGGAATTCTTTTGAAATTCTATTGGAATTTTATATTCTTGTACACCAGAATTCCTAGCGGTTTACCCCTCGGTTAAAACCAACTATTTGGAGCTGTATACATGATTGTCCGATAGGTGTCACACTCTAACATCAATAGGAATTATCAATAATTCAATTGGAATTCCATGGAATTCAATAGGAATTCCAGAAATTCAATAGGAATTCCTCGGAATTCAATAAGAATTCCATGGAATTCTACTTTCCTGTACACCAGAATTCCTAGCGGTTTACCCCTCGGCTTTCTCGGACCAAATACTTGCATTCATCAAATCTTTGAAGTTTTCTTCAGATATTTTCACTTCGAAATACATATTTGTTCGGGAATTCGACATGAGAAAGTCTTTTGCATGAGAAAGAGTTTTTTGTATAACTAACTATTTTCCATTCATTGTTTATAACTTACGAGACTAGTTCCAGAATCCTGTCAACATGTTTACCCACTTTTGTTATATCTCATCTAAAGATGAGATTTTTCTCATTGTCAAACTAGTTTGTCTGTCATGTCATGTGGGACACTTGAACATAGATATATATGAAATATGAATAACATCACAGAACACTAATAATTAGAATCTATGCAAACGTCATGATTACTACTTGAATTCTTTCGAGTCACGTCAAAAATCAATAACTGTTGACAACTTACTTTGTCGAATGTAATACAGTTGACCAGTACATCTTGATCGTTGGAATATTTCGATATTTCGGCAACATCTTCACCAATATTTATGCGATCGAGTTCAAATCTAGAACTTCACTGTAAAATAAGGTTTTGAAAGCTCTCGAAGAATTTCAACGATATCTGACGGATACTTCCTGGGATTTCAGAATTTATTAAATATATTTATTTTATTTTCCAATTGTGTAATCCCCACATAATTTCATAAGTCTTCGTGTCGGAATTTTCACCTAACTACCGCGCTTCATTTCAATCAGATCTGTGTTAATTCGAATAATTGGGAAAACTCTGAAACCACTCGGTGAATTTTGCCCATTAACGAACTTAGCCTGCGAATTTGGACTCCAAACCCACTCTGAAAATTTCAACTCTCTGACTTATTCCGTTCTAGCGTAATCGTGCTGACGGCCGGCTGGACGGCCGGACAGAATGAATTTTGAACTTGGATGCTTCATCAATAAGTCAAAACTAATCTTTTGAGACCATTCTCAGCAAAAAAATCGAAAATTACAGACATTTGGAGGAATTATCACTCTGTTCACCTGAACAGCGCGACAAATAGGTTCCATTTGGAGAAGTCTCAGGAAACAACCTAATTTTAAGTGTCCGTACTGTCCGTGTATGCTGTAAATGTGATCCGAGCCGTCGACGGAATACTGAATAGTATCATGCAGCTGTGGCCCAAATTAATTGTTATTTATATACCAAGGACGAAAAACTGTCCGTATAGGCGAGACAATAGACAGTTTTTCGCCGAGTTGCATATTACATTTTTTTCGTCGACCTCCACATATTTTCATGAATTTCGGACCTCTCAAATAATTTCGCAATAGCAAATGACAGATTCAAAGCAAATTACAGATTCAAAGCAAATGACAATACACTTATGTTTGTATTGAACCGTATCCATAGTGACCACAGCACTGACAGTTATTCTTACAGATACTTATGTTTGTATTGAACCGTATTATGCCGTATTTATAGTGACCACAGAGGAAGACAAAGTACTTTTTCGTCGACCTCTACGAAAAGTGACATTTTACGTTCTAATTTGCGGCCGTAAAATCGACTATTATTGAAGGCAAGTACTTTCTCGTCCGCTGTGGTCACTATGAATACGACATGATACGGTTCCATACAAACAGAAATGTCTGTAAGAATAACTGTCAGTGATGTGGTCACTATTGATACGGTTCAAGACAAACATTAGCGTATGTTTTTATTTTTTATTTTATTTATATTGTGTCATTTGCCATTGTGAAATTATTTAAGAGGTGCAAAATTCATTAAAATATGTGGAGGCCGACGAAAAAATGTAATATGCACCTCGGCGAAAAACTGTCTATGGTCTCGCCTGCTTGCTATCCTCGGCTTGGCCTCGGATAGCAGTTTGCAGACTTGACTACAATAGACAGTTTTTCGTCCTTGATACATAAATAACTAATCTCGTCAGCAAAGTACTTGCCTTGAATAATAGTCAATTTTACGGCCGCAAATTAGTACCTAAAATGTCACTTTTCATAGAGGTCGTCGAAAAATATTTTATGAGATCGCATTGTCAAGAAATTGTTACTTTTCGATGCCGAAAAAGTTCTTGCTTTTCGGCCGATCAACGAAATCCCCTGGGTGTTTCTTTGATTTGTGAACCCATATATTAATTATATGAACCCGTTTCGAGGCCAAATTGGCAGAACGCTCTGGACTTTATTATTTATTAACAACGGTATCAGATTTCACTATTACTCCAATGCTCTGATCTCCAACAATATAGATCCGATCATTTTCAAATTTTGAAGCTGTAGGGTTTTGAAGGCTATCGCAAAATTGCAGACGAACAGTTTCTGATGTATAGCATTTGCGCGTCGGCATTCTACAATTAATTACCATGTTTTAATGCGCAATCAAACCTAAAAATTTTAAGTAATCATTAAAGGATACTGTGGGAGGTATACTCATTATTAAAAGGTTTTTTTCTGGGTTTTCTCTCCCAAACTCTGAAAAATATCTATAAAATAAAAATTAATTATTTTGTGATTTGCTTCTGCGTAAGAAACACAAGATATTTGTCAGAAGCAATCAATTGAACAATGTTGCCTAACAAACAACATCAACGAAGAAACAACTAAAAATTTTAAGACGATATTACTTCCGTTCTCAAGTTATCGTGAGATAAATGATATTTTTTGGGCGCATGTTCTAGGGGAACATCGTCCTATCATTTCGTCCAAATGTCTGTAATTTTCGAATTTCGAGCTGAAAATTGGCTAATAGACTAATTTGGACTCCCTGATCAAGAATCCGGTGTCAGATTTTTGGGTGCCGTCCGGCCGTCCGGCCGGCCGTACTTCCGGCCGTAGGCACGATAACAGGAGCACCGAAGGTCCTATCGACTTCAAACTTTCAGGGTAGGTTTCTGATCAAAATGCGACGGTTAAGTTCGTTAACGGGCAAAATCGGCCGGACGGTTTAGGAGTTATAGACATTTAAAATTTTGAGGTTATTTCCCTGATATTTCAGGAACTAAAGAAGATGTTGAATCGAAACTTGGTAGTCAGTTCGAGGATATAAACGCGCAACTTTTGGCAAAATTCTGTTATGATCGAAATGTTGATAATTTTTAAAAAAATATTTCTTTTAATTTTTTCGAAAAAAAAATTTTTTTTTCGTGAACTATTCATCAGATTGCAACAAAAACTTGTACTAACGTCAATTGTAGTATTTTGCAACATTGTGCAAAATTTTGGCTCTATACGATTTCAATTTCTGGAGATATAAGACAAAATGTGTCAAATTTCCTGGGTCTCTCTCAGTATTTTCATCGATTATTCTATGAACTCTTTGAATTCCACCGAAAACAAATTCAACAACATAAACATAAAGAATCAAGTCATAGTTTAGACGTCGAAAGAAGGACGATGTTGATCGACTTGAAAAGGTACCTATTTCAAGAAATGCAATAATGAAATGCTTAATTTATGGATATAATATTATCTAAGTATTGTTGGGATCGGGCAGTTGGAAAATTTTTTAATAAAAAAATTTGTACCGACGTTAAATCAAGCATTCTACACGAGTGTGCAAAATTTCAGTTCGATACGATCTCAATTCCAGAAGATATTGCTTAAAATTCACATTCCAGCGTGTTTTGACGTTCTATGGTCACAGAAAATCGTCACAAAAATCTATTTACCTCATTTGACGGCTGTTTGTCAAATCAATTAATTCCAATAATTGATGTCAGATTTCCTACATACCAAGTTCAAACACATTTTATTATATGGAAAACACTTATTATGATCACGTTCTACAGGAATTGATACTAAATAGAAGCTAGATGAAGATTATTGTAATGGAAAATTTGTGTTCCAGAATAATATTAAGGTATTCAACATGATACTGCTTTTTTTCTTTACTGGTCAGTACGGGCCACAAGGAAGATGAACATGCGCCCAAAAGCTCCTGTCCACAGGGCTTGAACCAATTTTTTATAATTTTTTTTTATTTTCTAGTAATACGATACTCACAAAATTTCACATACTTCTTCATATCGGTATTTTACCTTTAGCTTGTTTCAATTCGATCCTATATGTATTAGTTGAAAACAAAATTGCTACTCGGAAAACGTTGGACCAATTAAGCCCATTAAGGAACTTGTCTGTCGCATTTCGTCACGCAAACTACCTTGAAAATTTCAAGTCGCTATCTCTTTCCGTTCGTTAGTTATCGTGGCCAGTCGGACAGAATCAAATTTGACCTTGAATTCTTCATCAGTGAGTCGAACATAATCGTTTGAGACCATTTTCGGCAAAAAATATTACAGACATTTGGACAAAATGATAGCACGCTGTTCCCCAGAACATGCGCGCAAAAATCATAATATACGTGGGTTGCGTTTCATTCGAGATTTTAATTCGTCTCAATCCTGCTACGCCACTGTATAAGAATGATATAGGTATTATTCATTTAATTAATCTTAACATCTCGGAAGCAATAAATTATATAAACTATAAACATCGCATTTTATTTTGCTAGCTACCACTTAATCGAAAGATTATATACATGAAATCAATGTTCGGCAGGAATGTTATTATATAAGGTACAGGAAAGAAACTGTATCTTCCTGGGCATACAGGTAATGGTGGAATCTCTGATTAGTTTATACGGAAAGGTGTCAGTGTATAATCTTTTTTTCCACATTTTCTCCATTAAGATTCTTTATTTAAGATGAAACAGTGTAGGATTGATATCCCAACTGGAGTGGCGGATCCGGACCAGATCCGGCCGGATTCTTGGAAATCCGGTCAAATCCGGCGGATTTAAAATCATGCCGGATTGCAATCCCTAGGCAGGAGTCCGGTTCCCTGTCATCGAGCACTGGAACAATAAATAATCAAGAGAGAAACTTACCTAGTACAACCCTCTTAGCAATACATAAGAAACTATTATCCGATAAAAATAAATCTTTTCAAAAAGGCAACAATACGGGTATGACTCAAGCACAAATCCAAGATGGACAAAATGAACCAAAAATGTGGAAAATACTTAATTTATTATTAGTTGAATATATATAAAGGGCAGTTTGTATAATAAAATAATATCAGCTACAATAGTTTAAAAAAATGTAATAACAATAACATAATAAAATAAATCGATGAAAATAAATTCATAAAAATATACATTAGTGGTATAAAATGGATACATGTATAAGACAATATCAAAATAAAAACTATAGTACAATTATCATTGAAGACGTGTTGAATATTCACCCCCGGTTTCTGAAAGGCTGATCAACACAAATGTTAACTAATCAGTGATCAATCTCTTGTCAACCCTCATCTGAGTTGCGCAAAGCGCAAAAGCTCGGACTGATTTGACATTAACAGTTCTGTTAACTTTGACCAGCCTTTCAGAAACCGGGTGTAAGTCTTGATGCTGTTATCTACCACAGCTTAACATTGCAGTGGTCGAAATCAATATCATCTCTCACATACACTATTGTTCCCTCGCTTTTATTATATTTTTCCTCATTATAAATCAGCTCATAGACACTCAATTTGAACAGATTTATATCCCATACTTGAAAAGGATCCGTTAAAACAATGACATGACAATGACCGATGTCCGCCCCGGCTATAGCTCAAACGCATCGAAATTCATTTGTATGCTCCGCTTATATTCATATGGAAAATCTTGAACTCATTGTCAATTTTAGAATTATTCAGCTTATTAATCCGCCGTATTCACAAAGCATTCAATCTCCGTTATGTGGTAACTGAGGTCCTTAGTTAAGGATAAATAAGAATCGCAACCTCAGTTTAAGTGAAAATTTACGTGAAAAAGGCCTGTTTCAGAACCGTTACATACGTTAACTGACGCTGAGATTCTTATTTATCCTTAACTGAGGACCTCAGTTAGGACTTAACGGAGATTGAATGCTTTGTGAATACGGCGGTATCCGCCGTATTCACAATTTAAATTGACTGAAATATACAGTGCGCGTCAATATTATGGATCAAATTCATTTTTTCAGAAGAAAAAATATTTGGCAACAAAATCCTGAAACAGGTCAATTTTGTTTCACTTTTACCAAATTTTTATGCATTTTTGAAGGATTTTTGTTGCACCCTGTGCAATCCTCATCAACCCTCTAAATTTTTTGAATAAGGAAAGTGGGTCCTGTGGTACTTTTTTGGCGAGGTCTTTGTATCTTCTTTACAGGCATGTAGAAATTTTCAAGAAAACATTTTTCTTTTTTGAAAAATAGTTTGTTTGAAGAGGTTTACAGTATTTGCACTGTGTCATGGCTCATTTACTTTGAGACGATGGTACCTGATGAAATTTGTCACCGAATGAAAGTCGACCATCCCAGTTTTGTTCATGCACAACTTTCAACCCCTACGAACCCTTTAATGGAGAAAAAAAATGGAATGACATTGGAAATTCATTTTGGCATTGAAGTCCACCCGGAAAATCATTGTGCATTACAAGATAAGTTAAATTAAATGTTCAATATGACCACTTCAGTAGAAACGTACTAATAACATACCTACTTAGGTATGATCTTAAGATCATAACTGAAGCGCAGTGTTTTACACATTCTAATTTTTCACTAGAGGGGGTTGAAAGGGGTTGAAAGTTGTGCATGAACAAAACTGTAATGATCGACTTTCATTCGGTGACAAATTTCATCAGACACCATCGTCTCAAAGTAAATGAGCCATGACAAAGTGCACATACTGAAAACCTCTTTGAATTATCTATGAACATGTACATAGGTACATGTTTTGTCAATCAACTTATGGATAGATTTCAGAACAAATGCTAAAATGCATTCAACAACTGAAGTGTTAAGAAACTTATCACCGTCTTAACACATTGCCGAGTGCTGGTATTCGTTTTCTCTAGAGTCTATTGAAACTCCTAAACTGCAGAAATCAAGTAAAGTCACTTCAGAGGAGTGGTCCAAATTCCAGATTTCGAATGCCTAAGATTAAACATCCTAGAAGTGCACTCATTGGTGCTTGCATCCGAAATTTCGGAGATATTCCGACTCTATTTCAAAAACGACTAATGAGAGTATTTTGGTAATAATTCCCCCGGTTTTGGCGCTCTTGTTCCTCGGAACAGAGTGCTTGTCAATTTGCCCAAATGTCTGTAATTTTCAAACTTTTGGCTGAAAATGGTCTTAAACAATTTGGTTCGACTGACTGATCAAGAATCCATGGTCGAAATCAATTCTGTCCTGCCAGTGCCGGCCGTCCGTCCGGCCGTTAACACGATAACTCTCGAACGACAAGAGTTAGAGGATTGAAATTTAAAGGGTAGGTTTGGAGCATAAATATCTCGGACGAGATCGTTATCGGGCAAAATCCATCAAGCGGTTTCGGAGTTTTTAGTAAAAATATTTTTTATGAATATTTCCGAAACCGATCACTCGATCTATCTGAAATTTAGCATCGAATTGTAGAATAATGACCTTTATATGTATGCTCAGTTTTGTATTGATCAGGTTGCCGTAAAGTGTAAAAAAAATGTTTTAATTTTTAAATTTTGTTTCTACAATACCTAACGCTCAAACAAAATGAGCAAGGCAGTTCAAATTTTTAGAGATCAATATCTTGGTTATGTTCGTTATTAGAAAAAATCGGCTTGATACATTACTTGATACATACATATGATTTTTCGAAATTTCAATAATGAATCGTTTTCTATCTATGAATTATTATATGATCTGTGTTCTTACATTTCTGGTTCGTTATTCTTGATATAAAATTCCCTTCCTGTTCTATAAAACAAAGTATGTTTGAATGACAAATGACCAATGAAATAACCTCAGCTATCGTACTTTTGAGGTGATAATATAATGTGCCAAAGCTCCTGTCCACAGGGCTTGATCCAATTTTGGTTCGATTTCGTTCGACTCACTGAGCAAGAATCCGTGGTCGAAATCGATTCTGTCCGTCCGTCCGTTAACACGATAACTCTCGAGCGGAATGAGCTAGACAGTTAAAATTTTCAGAGTAGGTTTGGGAGATAAATATCTCGGCTAAGTTTGTTATTGGGCAAAATCGGAGTGATGATTTCGGAGTAACGAAAAAAAAAAACTTTTTAAATTACAAATTTCAAATTGAATTTTTTTAAGATGCAGTTTTATCATAAGAATCCATTGATATTATTTTCAACTCTAACAAGCTGATACTTTCGGAGATATGATTTTTCAAAATTTCAATAATACATCGTACTTCCATGTTATCACAGAATGCGAATTCTATGTGTCTGTGTCCTATCTGTGTTCACTGTTCGTACATATAATCTACCTTTTACAGATATGTCAAATAATTTGATTTCTGTTCTAACAAAGTTTGATTGAATGCAAAATGAACAATTATAGGATATTATAATTACCCCTACCTTATATGCCCTTGGATAATCCATATGATGATTAAAATATATTCAGAATATCTTCAGTGAAAATGAAACCGGAATATTGCTTAAGTTTCAATTGATATAATATAATTTTCAGGAGATTTGAGGAATGAATATCTCGGATAAGTTCGTTATTTAATTTTAATTTAGTTTCGTTTATGATGCAGTTCTTATGAGAATCCATTGATATAATTCCCAACTCTGACAAACCAATAATTTCGGAGATGAATTGTCAAAGTTTGAACAAGAGCGCCAAAGCTCCTGTCCACAGGGCTTTCCCACATTTTTTAACTTCATGATATATATAAAAGTTCCGAAACTACAACTAATAGATATTCTATGTACTTTATATTGCCACATTGCCATGGCAATTGTGTATGTGAAATTTATTTTTCATGTTTTGGAAACCCAGTATTGTATCAGTGGCATTTTTCCAGTTTCTGAATCCTGTGGAAGTGTAAGAAGTTTGTTTGCTTCCATGGGGTAAAAATTGTTGACAAGGATAGCAAAAGGCAGCATCTTTCTCGACCGATTACTGCAACCATTTATATCGCTTGAACCAATACGCTACAAAGGCCCTATTATTTCCTTTGGGATATATTTCTGAAATAATTTGTGTCATTGGTTCTCTGATTCGTGCAAATATACGAAGGAATACCATTGCTAATTCTATATACTAACCTGTTTTGCCAAACCAATTTCTATGGAACTATAGCAGTCGGTTTCAAGCAATAGGGTTCATCGTGATTCGTGATGAATTTCCTCTTCAACTTTTCGTTTTTTGGTAAAGAATGAGTCAATCAACACTTCACATCAATAAACAAACCATTGTCACTAAACTCTAATTTTCTTATTTTGGGGTATATGGGGATATGCTGCTTCTGAAAATGCAGCGTGTTGTCTATATACAATGACCACAGTGCACTCAATTGATGTAGTTCGCAATCTCTAACAACCCTTGCTCGGAATTGCTTTGCGAGTAATATATTTTTTCCCCACGTCACATTATGGAAAAACATTTTTCTTAGCGTATTATTTAAATTGTTCTTTTTTTCAAGGTAGGTTATCGGATGTCGAAGGTAGAGCATCGCCCTTCGTTGAACCGTTGTTTAGAGGCGAAAATTCATGGGACGATGAAAGGGCAACGACAAGTTTCTCGTCGTTTGTTTCTGAACGAACGACGTCGTTCAAATGACCATAGAGTCATTTGAACGACGTCGTTGTAATGCTGGATTATTCTAGCTTTCCAACGACCACTGATAACAGACCTCTGACAGCCACAAATATTAAAATTGGTTCAAGCACTGACGTGAAGTCAGAAGCTTTTGCGCGCATATTCTATTGTCCATTCATCTCTATTGGACACCCTTAAGGCCGATTCATATTATACGTCCCGCTCGGCTCAGCTCAGCAAAATAATAATGCGATGTGTCCCCTAGAACATGCGCGCAGAAAGTAGGATGTGCAAAGCATGCAGGTTTTTTTCAAGCAATGGAATCCGATGTAGAATATCAGCTCGCAAGTATATTATAAACACGCAACCCAAAATTTTCTTTTTATTATATTTTCTTCTTTTGTTGGCAATCATAATTGGAGCTGCTGGGGTGCAAATCTAGTTCGCCTCCACGTGGTGCACGATGGGTAACGCTAAAGAACTAGAGCCTTTAGCAGTCAAACTATCTTCTCGGGTGACTACTATTTACACACTGTACCGAACGATACCGAATGATGCAAATTGACTCACAGAACGGCGCTTCTCAGCGCCAACCGAACAGATATCTGGGACCATCTGTCCGGATATGCCAGCTGAACGTAGAAGGATCTGGCAAGGGAAAAAATCAATACCTCTCCAAAATTCTGCTTAGCGGAAATATCGATATAGCAGTTGTCCAAGAAACTCACGTCGCAACTGAAGCAGACATGAAATCGAGAGGAATAATTCACGGCTATGCCATTATTGGCGCAACCTACCACCACGCCCATGGCATAGCAACTTATGCTAGATCAGACATAGAGAACGTCCAGTTAATCTTTTATATTTTTGTATGTAGAAATATGTGTCCATATATATTGTATAGAGTATATAAAGCGCCATACGCTAAATAAATAAATAAATTGGAGCTGCTGTGTTTCTGTGTTTCTCTTTTGCGATTTAATGCATTTATATAATTATTAGAGATAACTGTAGTACTTTAGCTACTCATTTTGTACCTATATATTCAGTTGTAATATATTTTAACTTCAATTAGGTTATGTTTTTAAATCAGTTCAAAATAAGCTGTCTTCCGATTTCGTCGTTCCATGAAAAGTATAGGAAAGGAAATTTTGAACGATAGCATCGTTGCTTTTGAACGACAAAATCATCTCATTTATTTTCGCCTTAACTCCGGGAAAAGTTTCGTTGCTTTTACGAGCATTGAAATCTCCCTGCTTTATCACTGATATATCATGGACTCTGGAAAAGCAGACAGGATATACAGTTTCCTGCTGACTAGGGCATGTTCTGCCATATTCTATGTTCTGTCTATACCACCTTGTATTTATCAATCCATCTTGAAAACCCATAACAAATCCCTCCGTTTCCGACTTGAGCCCAGCCGACATCAAAAAGGTAAAGAAAGGATAATTCTAACCACTGACACTGGTCTTTCAAACATCTAAAATATGAGGAGTGCATATTTTCACTTATGTGATCTTCGAGTAGTCTTCGGTTGTGCCTTTGTTATCTGTCTGCCTACTCTATGTTGGTCTGTTGGCGTGATCGGCGTTCCTTCTGACTAATGATATATTCATATGTAATAAAACCATCGGAGTTTTGTTGTATTAACACTAAGGCTCTATATATGATTTGCACTTTTTGACTCTTATCGCTGCCGGAATGCGCTGCCTCAGAGTCCCGCAGGTAGTCCAAAACCATTAATTTTCGGTTATCGCTCGGCTTCCTAATTTACACAAAGCACCCTGAACCACATAGGAATTTTAATCGCGTATCCGACCGATAGCTAGCTACAATGTATTCTGCATGAGAGTAATATCTTAACGGTTTTTAAATTGAATAAGTATTGGATTTTATCTGTCGCGTTCTAAATTATCCGAATACAATGTATTTTCTCATTTGAGAAATAAGCGTTCGTATTCCAATTATTTCATTACAAGGTATGTTCTCACTTGAAAATTATAAGTTTTAGTATTCCAAACCATTACACATATGCGCTTATACTGAGCGCTCAAAGGCTCTACGACTACGTATAGCCCTAAAAGGCTTCTTGATTTCTGACATTTTCAGAAGCGGGTCTCCACTTCCCAATATAATAATTGCCATTTCCAACGTTTGTTGGTGTTTGTATTCCAAACTTTGCAAAACCCTACGTTCGTGGAAGGTATATTCTTCGTATCGAGCAGTTGACATAGTTACGGTTCATGTTTTATCGGGACTGACAAGCTGTTCGTAGCAGAAACTTTGTTTTTACCGGACAACTGTGATTTTCATTTATCTCGGACCTTTTTGTAGCTGACTGTTAAGGCATCTTTGATTTTGGTTGTCTCCAGTTTACCTCTCTGTTTCATTCCAAGAAATTTGTAAGTTTCTTCATCTCCATGATGCCGAATGATATTTCCCTTTTCTAGTCCGATTCTTCTGTAGCTTCTTCAGTTATTCCTTTGCTTAGATGAAAAACTGCAAACTTGTTCGAACCGGATGACATTCCTTTTGCTGGGTTGTAGATATTCGGCAACGATATTCAGTAATTTTTGTAGTGCTGCCTTGGAAGGAGCGTATATAGTTTTAAGTCGCCCATGTAGGAGAAGATGTGAGACCAATTGTTCTGTTCTGCTTGATGACCCGGTCTTGTACCCTATTCTGCTCTCCCTCACCTCAGCTGTTAATGGTAGAAGTGTTATGCAGAACAGCAACGGGCTTGTAGCGAATCTCCTAAAAATATGCTTCGCGTGAATCTCATCCATCCCGCATGAATGGCTCGACCTATCGGTGGTGAACTACCTTCTCTATAGCTCATAATGTTGTTCATTACAAGGACGATGTTATGGTGGATTTTGAGCATCTCTAGAAGCCGTAATATCAAGATGCCCCGATGTGTCGAATGCTTTCGCGATATCATGATGTATGTGGGGTACGCTTGTACTATCTCGCATCTTGACATACGCTCTTATCTATCAGTAAGTCGTTACACCCCCGTAATTGTTGAGCGAGCATGTCTGAAATTAGAATTGCAGCCAGAGAGTTCCTAGTACTTTTGGTCCAACCATCTGTTGTTCTCCCACCCTGTTAGTCGCAAAACTACCCAGGCTAATGGATACACCATCAGTAATTTTGAAACCACTAACTCCCACTCTCACCCCTTGGTTGGCGCCATCTGTGAACCAACCGGTACTCTCAAGCAGTGGAGTCCCTGAGATGGTCCAGTCTCTGCTGGGAAATACGACACATAAATATGTCAGACCGTATGGTCATTATCTTGTTGGCCTCCAATTCGGCCTGTAGACAACCGGGCACGAATCTGATTTTATCAGGCTCATTGCAAGGCATATGCAGAAATCTGTACGGATGTCACCATCCATGTAGGCCACGCTCCTGATCCCTAGGTGAAGAAGGGCGAGGTCTATTAAGCGTTCCATGGTCACGGTGGAAGTGGAGCTAAAGGCTAAAGTCACCACCAAACACGCAGATCTCTAGATTTTCGCAAGCATGAGTTGAGACTGCAATTTTAAAGTGCAATCCCACCAAGCAATGCTGCCGTAAGTGATTTGTGGTCTCACCACCATCACATTCAGCCAGTGGAGTTGTTTTGGAGCCCGTTCCCATCTCTTTCCATAAGTCTGCTGGCAGGCCCAGAGTGAATGGAACAATCAAGGTCTCATGGGGGTTCACATTTAACTCTTCCCCTCACAAGAGCCTTGTGTTGCTGTTGGGGCCTCTGAGAGGCTCTCGATCAGGACCATGTCAACATGAGCCATAGCCATATAATGACTATATATCATCGATGTTTGCTCGAATATTGCTAGTAGATCGTCCACCAGGAGAACAATAGTAGAGGGAAGAAATCTACTCCCTGTGGGCTGCCTCTCCCGGTCACTGCATCATCACATAGGGATGTGGTATAATACTTACTAGTCATCATATTTTCAAACAGTTTATGCGACTTTCTTTAATCCCCCATTTCACCAATATAGTCATCACGAGATTTAATATCGACAAATGAGCCTCTCACCTTACAAGATCAGAAAGTGTGGTTAATTTAAAGTTAAGTTTTGAAGCCTTCAGCAGAATTTCAGCGATATCATATTAAAAATAATACATAACCTTTCAAAAGTCCCCTCTCACAAATATATTACTCTGCAGGCACATGGATCTCTTGAAGAAGAATCGCCTTCTCTATTTCTCAAAGATATTCACTCTTGTTCTACAGGACCATAATGTAGGGCTATCATCTCCCATAGATATGTGATGAAATAACACGATTTTCCCAAGAACATACGTGCAAAAATATGTCATCATGACATTCATGGTTTTGAAGGTTCTCGCAAAAATACGACGATTCGCATCCAGCTACCGAACTTACAAAAGGCTGCTCGGTTCTCCAAGAATAGGTATGGATCCGATCGTATTCAAACTTGGAACTCTGCAGTAGAGTTAGGTTCTGAAGGCTCTTTCAAAATTTCAGCCATGCCGGACGAATAGTTTATGATATATAGTTTTTTTCAATTATTTTCAATAATTTTTTTGAAATTTTCTAGTTATACCATCCTCACGAAATTCCGCAAGAATTTTCGCGTTGGAGTTCTACAACTAATAACCATGTTTGAATTATATCGGTTTTGTATTTTTCGAGTTATTGAGGAAATAACAAACAAATTTCATATGGGTATGATTCCAAAACAGTCTGGCCGATTATACCTATAGACAACATAAAATGTCGCATTCAGATGCACAACCTAACCTGAAAATTTCAAGCCCCTATCTCCTTCCGTTCTAAGGTTATCGTGTCATAAATAATATTTTTTAATAATTTTTTAAAAATTTTCTAGTGATACGATTCTCACATAATTTCACAAACGCTTAGTTTTATATTCTACAACTATTCACCAAGTTTCAATTCGATCGGATTTATATTGGGTGAAAACAAAATTATTACTTGGAAACCATTGGGCCGATTATACCCATCAATGAACTTGTCCGTCGTATTGGGATGCGCCACCTACCCTGAAAATTTCAAGTCGCTAGCTCTTTCCGTTCTCAAGTTATCGTGGCAACGGCCGGCCGGACGGCCGGCACCACAGAATTAAATTTCACATTTGGGCAAAATGATAACGCGATGTTCCCCAGAACATACTCGCAAAAACTTGGAATTGATTGATATGATTTCACTGACACTCCTATGTCTTCCAAGGAGACCCGTCATAAGTTCTTAAGAACTTAAGAGCTTGTGCAAGTTACAAGAATCAGTTGCCTTGTGAATTGTCCTTTCTAGGTGCGAATTCCAATTCAGATTTCATTCCATAATGACACCCCGATATCTAACCCCATACGCAAAAGGGATGTGAACTCCATACTTTATATAAGGGCATCCATCAGAGCCTTAACTATAGGTACTATTGCGCCTGTGGCAATATATTAGGCAGCGCCCCCCATTTGCGTGGATTTATTTGCATCCACTATATTTTCATATAATATTTTTTTTCATAATTTTAGTCATATTTTTTCGATTTTAATGAACACACAATATTATGGATATTTACTTATTTTATTGAAATACAGCAATGAAATGTATACAAATAAAATAAATTCTGAAAAAAAAAACAAAATATTTATTTTTATGTAGTAAATACGCATTCCAAAGGAATACTTATTTTTGCGCGCGTGTTCCGCAAGAAACAGCGTGCTATCATTTCGTCACAATGTCTGTATTTTTCGAATTTTTTGCGATAATGGTCTCAAACGATTGGGTTCTGATGAAGAATTCGAGGTCAAATTCAATTCTGTCCGGTTGGCCGGTCCGGCCGTTAGCACGATAACTCTCGAACGGAACGAGTTAGAGCATTGAAATTTCCAGGTCATGGTTGGAGCGTAAATATCTCGGACAAGTTCGTTAATGGGCGAAATCCATCAAGCCGTTGCGGAGTTACGGCCATTTTTAGTTAAAACGTTTTTCAAGAAAATTTCCGAAACCGATCACTCGATCTATCTGAAATTCAGCATCAAATTGAAGAATCATGGCCTTTATATGCCTGCGAAGTTTTGTATTGATCGGATAGCTGTAAACTAGAATACCAAATATTTGAAAATGAAATTGAAATTTTGTTTTCACTATAACTCGAAAAATACTAATCCGATTGAATTGAAGCGTGGTAGTTAGATGCGAAGTACCAATGAAAACACTTGTGCAAAATTTCGTGGGGATTGCATGAGTAGAAAAAATTTTAAAAAATTTTAACTATCAGCGGAATATTTTGCTTTAAATTCCAAAACAAAATATCGGATCGAGTTCAGTTTTTGTACTTCGGTGACGAATTATGACCTCTTGGGGTGTGCAAAATTTCACTGCGAACAGACCACTAGGAGCCTAAAAAAAAAATTAATAATTTTGAACATCAAAACTGGACAAATTATTTCATTTCGAATTCCTACATGGAACATCTGGTGATCAGATTTCGTTCCGACGTATTTTTTGCCCGTTTATCTGAATAAAGTCGATATGTACGAGGGCAACTGTGTAATAGTACGATGGTGTTTTTTGATGTTCTTAGGTTTATTATAAAATAAAGATGTTAGGCCGCTGTCACCAGAGCAAACTTAGCATGGCTTTTATTCCTAAAATAAAGTAAAATCTTAGAAGAGTTCACTTTATTTATCATCAGACAAACCGGTTAAGTTTACTCGAAATTTTGAGAACATACTTCGATCAAGGCTTTGGAAAGGACTATAGGTCCGTGCTCCTTGCACGAAGAAGGAGTCTATATGTTATATACTTTTCTGAGGGATATGATTAGGAAAGAATACTAGATTTCGAAACTTACTTAAATACTATATTGTCATAAAATTAATTAATAACCAGTTACACACTTAGAGAAAAACAAATGGAAAATTTCGTGTCTCTGGGACACCGGACCAATATTCAGTTTCAAAAGAGCAATATCTATACAAACAAAATTAATTCTTCAACATCTTTTACTATTCCTAGCTTCAATCGATCTTAACACAAATATCGGGTTACCTCTTTCGTTTGTACGAGGGGTTCAATATTCTACAACGACAAATCACAAATGTTACATCAAGTCAATTTACCTACGGGAGCTGTCAGTGATTATGGGAATATTTTCATAGAGAATCATAAACTTTGCATTACCTATGACTTACTACTTCTGTCTCGAAAACCATTAATCCAAAAGGGTGTATCAGTACCAAAATTCACCACTTCACGAATCTACACCTTTTCTTAAATACAACTACTTGCTTCCAATTTACACCTCACATTTACCGCGACTTCGTTCCGTTACTCTACTTTACTTCTTCCTTACAATTACCGGCCCGAACTGCCTAAGTCGCCTTTACTCAATATTTCATCTTCACGAGCTACCGTCTCGGGGGCTAAAACGTATCTTCAATTACCGGCCCGAACTGCCTAAGTCGCCTTTACTCCATATTTCTTCATCTTCACGAGCTACCGTCTCGGAGGCTAAAACGTAACTCCAATTACCGGCCCGACCTGCCTAAGTCGCCTTTATTCAATATTTCTTCATCTTCACGAGCTACCGTCTCGGAGGCTAAAACGTAACTCTCTTTTGCCAAACCACCGCAAACGGGGGGGTCTGTCCCCTCTTCTTAAGTTTTTGCAAGCCGGAATTTTCCTGTTCTCATGCCGCCCACTCGAAAATATCCCACGGGTTTTTCAGGTCCACCGACTCTGCAATTTCGGCAGTTTTTAACGATCTACTACCAAGAATATCAATGCATATCTCGCTGTTTAAGGGGGCCTTTTTGTCGACCTCAACTGACGCAACAAAGTAGCGTCTTATCGGTCTTGAAACCTATAAGGTCTACCTATCAAAAAGGTTGGCCGCCGGATGGGGTACATAACCTTATCAGCCCACGTCTAGACGAAAACCATAAACACTCAATGAACCATTGTGTGTATACGATACAATGTATGAATTTACTGCCGATCGATTCTTTCCATATTCTCAACTTGAACTGTTTTTCCATATATTCCCATATATTACATCACTCTCCCCAACGAAAAAGTCTTGGCACCACAAGGCCAATACTTTTCAAACAACAACAGAAAATCAAGCTACTCCATGCATTACAAAACATTTCTTTCTAACCTTGTCTTCATATAATCAATACATCATCTACCTACTAGTGACCTGAACTTCTTATTCACTGGTAACCCTCGTACATTTATACATATCCACCGTAATAACAAACTCACAACCTACTGGTAACCTTTCCTTTTACTGGTAACCTTTCAACTTACTGGTAACCCCTTGTACCTTTATATGTACGAATTTCAGTCCTATAACAGATACTATCTACCGAGTGCATATGAAACTAAATCTAAAATACAATGATAAGAAAACCATACACATGTTATACATGACTACATTCGTTATCGGGACAACCTGTAATGTAACTTAACCTAAACATTTCGATAAGACAACACGTGAACATATCGTTCACGTACTTCCGAGTTATCGCGACGACCTTCCTAACAATAACAAACCATTCATATCGATACCTCTAGTACGATGACGACCTTCCTAACAATAACAAACAAAACCTTTTTCATGGGTGTCATCAATATCTTATTACTAAACATCGGAAACGTTCAATCATTTCAAAGTACCTTTCGCTATAGGTTCACTATCTCTTCTCGCATATAGCTTTTCCGATCACTTTACGTTTGATTCTTTTTCCACTTTCGCGAGTCTTGTCGTCACTCGCGCTTCACTCCTACACACGTTACATTTCTAGTGACCTTCTCTGGATGATGGCGTTGCATCTCGAAACCTTTCGACCAGGACGACCAGTGTCCTTGGGATTTTCTCTCTTGTAGCGGGCAAGTCTTATGTTACGGGGGGCTGCGACCTCTCGCAGGGAACGGGGTAGCCTGTTATGGTGGGGAAATCTATTAGAAGAGGGAATAACCTTCTAGGGAAGTCCCTGACGCGCTCGATCATTCGGGATTCGCACTCACGTTTATTCATTCGTTTGATCGTTTTCGTTTGACAGGAACCGCGCACGACTCCGTTCGAGGATTTTCCTTATAGTTTTGTCGTCACACTTCTTCTGCCGAATAACTTGTCTTTCGCGTCACTTTTCACTTTGCTTCTTCCGTCCAGTGGGGTGCACTGGAGGTTAGAGGGGGGTATATTCTAGACGTGGTCACTTCTTCAAGCGGTTCTGAATTCTGGTTGTCTGAATCAGTATTCAGCCTGTCTTGCTTTGTTCTATGTTTATGCATTACCCACATAGTAAGTGTGTTCCATAGACTGGCTATGATCATGAATCCACATCCTAACGTCTGGTATAAGTGTATTCCGTTCAATACCACTCCCAAGGCATATTTTATCATCCGAAAAATAGCATAAAATCCCATTAGTCCACTCATGAATAATCCTATATCGGTGAACCATCCCCATACTTGTTGCATTGTATGGTGGGCTAATTCTTTCATTTCATCTGGGTTAAATAAATTTACTGTGGAGAACCCTTGTCCGGTCGTATCCAATCCAGCTATTTTTCTAGCGATTATATTTTCTACGGCTTTTCGTTCCGTGCCAAAACTGAGAATTCTCTGGGCCTTACTGATTTCTTCCTGTGTGTATATTCCTAATGCTCCTACAGGCTGTATTGGCGAAAACTCCAACTTTTTGCTTGTTTCTGGTGATAATTCTTCGGGTGCCTTTTTCATTGTGGGGTAAGGGCTCAGGCCCATCCATTGATCATCGATCTTATATAATGGGGGCATTAATCCGTTACAATCTACTTCTTCTGCATGGGTCTGGATGACCCTAGTGACCGGTGCCATAAATTTGGTTTGGTTATCTATTAATATAGGTAGTTCATTGTAACACTTCTCAGTGCGTCGAATTGTAACAGTGCGGGGGACGCAGCGCATTATGTAAAGTACCTCTCCTAATACTCGTCCAACGTAACCACCACTTTCCTTTACTAACTGGCTGAGGGTGGTCGGAACTAAGGGCGCCATTAATAGACGATTGCGTAGTATTTCTCTCTGGGTTAGGCAACGTCGATGGACGGTGCCGGTATATAGCTGATCCAGCTTCCTCGTGTAGGCTTGTTCGACGTATAAAAATTTGCTGTTGACGTAGGCCATGAGATCTGCATTATGAGGTAAAATATTCATTTTGGGGTTTATATGGTCATGTTGTTTGCCCTCAATAACCAAAATTCTAGGGTGTTCTGTTTGCCATATTTCTTGCTGGCATTGCACGATCTTTTTAATCAAGGATACGGCAAACACTTTCGTACTATCTTCCACAACAATGATTTGTTCGGTCGTGAACTGATTAGATACTTTTTCTGCCTGTCCATGGTACAGCAGACTTAGGGATTCTTCACATGTTCGTAGTGGGCTATTTTCCCAGGTGACTTCTCCCAAATTTGTATCGAAACAATATCCTTTTAAATATGGACAAACTACACCTCCTTGTAGGCTGATCTCGTTTTCATCAATTTTGACTCTCGCTTCATAGTCAGAAACTCGAATTTTCACTGACGCTACAATCGTAACATCTTCCCAAGTTCGCCCATTTTCTTGATATGTTGTGCCCTCACACGTTCCTTCGTTATTTACTGATCCTCCTAAGGTGATAGATGCCGTCGTCGTACCGTTTAAGTTAATTCCGCCTATCTCTTGGTGATATATACTTAGAGTTCCGTAACGATGAATAGATCGACACTCCTCGGCACCTACTCGGTGAATAAAGTTCGACACACCCCCGGATACAATCGAGCTGTGACTGTGCATACCACAATGCATTATTACCCGGGTCAGTTCAATGCAGCAAGTCCATACATGTTCAAGTTTAATTTCGTCCCTCTGTACTACTTTCACTTTTACCGATTCACTTTTATACGACGTTTCTAGTTCCGGACACTCCGCGACGTCTCGAATCGATACTGCTGTGATTTCCGCACTTTTGTCCTTACAGTCATAGGCTATTAAAGCCTGGGTACCGATAACGGAAACAACGATGATGAAGGTTATTCCCCACATAGTTATTATCTCAGGGTTTTCCCACCTTTTCCTGTTGACCATATGTCTATGAAAATAAAACAAAATTGTCACTTTAACATGGATAGATACAATACTACTCGGACCACATCACATAGATCAAAAATACACTGATTGTCGTTCAAAAATTATTATACAATTTACATACAATAAAATCGATCAATTTTCCTAATATTAAATCAGGTTCACAGAACCTAAGGGAATAAATCTCACACAATCCTACTAGCGTTGTGCTCACCTATGCACTATCTCAGCGATCATAACGCTTCTTTTTAGGCAATTTTCAAACTTCCTACTATCTGAATTCCACTGAATATTTAAAACAACTTTAGTTTAGTTTAGTTCAACAAAAAAAATCCTTTATTCATGCGTTATCTGGGGAAACCTACTTAAGCACAGAAAATTAAGCGAAGAGAATAGACTCTCAAAGCGGAGGGGAAAATGTAAATTTGGCATAGACCATACACTACGGATCTGGAGCGGAACCGCTGATGGTTTGGCCCCATATCAAGTGTTATTATTATTATTCTATATGTGAAGAACCCATTGGAGGAGATGAAAGCGACGAGGAAGAATTAGCCTGGTCAAGGTTGATTATAACTCATATATAGAATATGAAACAGAGCCTAACTACTAAGCGAGATGGAGAGGCAGTGAAATCACTCAGTATTATGAGGATTCTTTAGGTGTCCGTGTCCCAGGACAGGGTCCCTCTTCAGGTGGTGGCTCTCCGGGACAGTGAGCCCCTGGAATCTGCTTAATGGGCAGGAGTCGACTCAATTCTCCTGAGGGGTCCGTAGATCGAGCCCCTAGCTACCCTAAGAATCTGCTTAATGGGCAGGAGTCGACTCAATTCTCCTGAGGGGTCCGTAGATCGAGCCCCTAGCTACCCTAAGAATCTGCTTAATGGGCAGGAGTCGACTCAATTCTCCTGAGGGGTCCGTAGATCGAGCCCCTAGCTACCCTAAGATGTCATATTTAGTAATAGTCCCATCTACCTAACCGATCGGGAGGGTTCCTTGTCCGCATCGATCTCCTCAAGGGTACCACGGGACTGACAAATTCTTCCTCAGTTTCGTCACTCAGAGATTCCTCACTCGAATCTCGTTCCGCAACCCTGTTCCACTGCGGCATCAGTATCGGGTGCAATCTACCCATGCCTTTCTGTTCCTCCTCGGATTCCATTTCGCTTTCTGATTCGAACTGTCGCCCCATTTCCTCGACTTTTCTTGATGGAGAGCACCTGCTCATTCTTCTTTCGACAAAATATTTTAGTCTGTTTACATGGACCGTTTGCTCTTCTCTTCCTCCACACCTCCTTATTTTACATGTCACCGGTCCTATTATTTCAATGATCCTATATGGTCCATCCCAACTCTTCACTAGCTTTTTAGACACCCCACGCTTCGTGTGCATTATTTTCAGATAGACTTGGTCTCCTAGAGTGAACTGATGATCTGCGGTTTTTAAATTATACCTTTTCACTCTGGCCGATTTTACTTCCTCTGTGTTCCTACGTTCCTTCACTTCCTTCTTGACGTCGATTTCCTCCTGTTTTTGCTCCGTTTGCGTTTGTACGTCCACCGTCTTGGTTTTCCCAATTCCCTTAACATTTTCGGTGCAATTCTTACTAGGTCCTGTGATGATGTCCTGCTCTTCCGCTTGTGTACTCGCATCTTTTCTAGGTTTTCCTGAATTTGATGGTGCCTGTTCCTTTTCCCCTATTTTGTTAATTGGTCCCATAATTTTTCTACCGTTATCCGTCTGATCATTGATTGCTTCGCTACATAAAAAGTCAAATGTTCTTCCCCACATTGAAACAGCTGGCGTACCTTTGTAATTTATAGTTGCTTGATTTGCATAAAGAAAATCCCTTCCTAAAATCATCTGTATATCCCCTAACGTGTTGTCCTCGCATACAACAGCCGTCCACGTAGTGCTTGATTCATCTCTTTCTGGTCCTATCGAAACATTTGCGGTGCCCCATGTCCGAAGACTGTGGCCTGTAACACTCGTCAATCGGTACCTATCTATTCCATCCTTCCTGATTTGCTTATTTGGAACTGTTCCTTTTCTGACAAGTGTCACGGCTGCCCCTGTGTCCACTAAACAAAAACTTGATATTCCATTCACGTTCAATTTAATAATGTGCGGTGCGTCGGTACTGTTATTGAAATTTATTTCGGGAATAACCATCATTTGTCGTTGATTCCTCTTCCCGCGATACATATGTCCCCGTGACATCCCCAATTTATTTATCCACCTTACATAACTCTGGCCTCCGTCCTGGTGGTTGGACTTTGGCCACCGTCGTTTAAATTTTTGCTGAAACCCCGACGATTGCCGCATTTGCCGTGGTCGCTTTGAAATCGCTCCTATCGACCGGCCGTTTCCTCCGTACCTCGGGCGCTCCGATCCTTCAAACCTTGGTGTGAAGTTCTGAGGTTGATTCCTCCTACTGATCCTTTGTCTACACTCCTGTGACCAATGTCCTTTTTCGTGACAATAGTGACATGTGTCTCTTACCACGAACCGCCTTCCTCTATCTGCCCGACAATCTCGAGAAAAATGTCCTATTTTACCGCAATTATAACATCCCTTGTTAACGGTATTCCTATTCATATCGTTCTGTCCATTTCCTCGGCTTCTGCAATCAATTGCCATATGACCCTCTTTTCTACATAACTCACACCTTTCTCCCCCAGTATTTATTGACGAGATCCTCACGTTAGACATCCTTCCTTGTAACATCATAATCGTTGTCTCCTGTAGTTTGACCAGTTCCTCAGCTTTTTCCAAATCTAATTTATCCTCTTTCAATAAAAGAATGCCGGTATTTTGCATCAGGTCTTTCCTTAATCCCATTTTGAATTGATTCAAAATCAGTTCCTTGTTTTTCTTTCTAATTCCCGCTTCCTCATCCTGACTCGCACCGTCTAAGTCTTCGCGTAGTAACTTTGCACCAATCGTGCGCAACCTTGTACAGAACGATGATACGTCCTCGTTTTGATCTTGGAAGCATCTACTCAGATTCCAATGGTTTTCGCCCGGTAATCTCATCGGCGTGAATTTATTTAATAGTTTTCCTTTTAATTCTGGATAAGCAAGTTTATCCAATTCTGCATCTGATTTAAAGAAATTGTAAGCGTCTCCGCTTAATTTGTACTTCAATAATTTTAGCGTTTCGTCTGGCGTCCAACTATCCAGTTTGGCCCGTAATTCTAATTTGTCAAAATATCTGGCGGCGTCTTTTCCCGAGAAGCTGTCCACCGTGGTGGCTATCATCCCTAGCGTATACATCATCATGCTACTTTTACTTTCTGTTGAAGTATTTGTATTACTAGCAGAGGGAGTGGCAGGCAACATTATTTATATTTTTTTTTTCCGGAAATTTATTTGTTTTCTGAATAATAAAATAAAATTTAGTGAATTTACTTGAATGTGATTTTTTCGAACAAATTGGAAAATTTGAAAAAAATCTATACGCAACACAGAAAAAAAATTGTTATATTGACTCAATTCGGAATATTCTGATTATTCGAAAATAAGAATATCAACTTACTCAGATGTCGATAATATTAAGTCTTCACAATTAGTTAAACGTCAACTAAAATTCTTTTACAAAATACTAAAACGCCCTAGAACACTCAAAAAATCGAGATTATAAATGGATAAAACCGCCCTGAAACACACACACAAAAAAAATATCAACGTTATAAAATTAATAGAACCGCCCTGAAACACACAAAAAAATTAACGTTACAGATTACACAATCGACTTCAATTGATGAAACTACCTGAAACATAGATGATTATCAGTTAAAATTTTCACTTGATACTTTATTCTGCTGACAGTCCTTGTGTTTTAACTGACTTGATGTTCGACTAATATTGGAAGGGATGTTTCACTGCTATTCGTTGTTTTTTCAAAATATCGTTTCAATCACTAATTTCCTCTTTTTTTTTTCTACCTCTCTCCCGTTTATTCACCTCAGAAAAATTAACAATATCCCACCGCTGTCACCAAATGTAATAGTACGATGGTGTTTTTTGATGTTCTTAGGTTTATTATAAAATAAAGATGTTAGGCCGCTGTCACCAGAGCAAACTTAGCATGGCTTTTATTCCTAAAATAAAGTAAAATCTTAGAAGAGTTCACTTTATTTATCATCAGACAAACCGGTTAAGTTTACTCAAAATTTTGAGAACATACTTCGATCAAGGCTTTGGAAAGGACTATAGGTCCGTGCTCCTTGCACGAAGAAGGAGTCTATATGTTATATACTTTTCTGAGGGATATGATTAGGAAAGAATACTAGATTTCGAAACTTACTTAAATACTATATTGTCATAAAATTAATTAATAACCAGTTACACACTTAGAGAAAAACAAATGGAAAATTTCGTGTCTCTGGGACACCGGACCAATATTCAGTTTCAAAAGAGCAATATCTATACAAACAAAATTAATCCTTCAACATCTTTTACTATTCCTAGCTTCAATCGATCTTAACACAAATATCGGGTTACCTCTTTCGTTTGTATGAGGGGTTCAATATTCTACAACGACAAATCACAAATGTTACATCAAGTCAATTTACCTACGGGAGCTGTCAGTGATTATGGGAATATTTTCATAGAGAATCATAAACTTTGCATTACCTATGACTTACTACTTCTGTCTCGAAAACCATTAATCCAAAAGGGTGTATCAGTACCAAAATTCACCCACTTCACGAATCTACACCTTTTCTTAAATACAACTACTTGCTTCCAATTTACACCTCACATTTACCGCGACTTCGTTCCGTTACTCTACTTTACTTCTTCCTTACAATTACCGGCCCGAACTGCCTAAGTCGCCTTTACTCAATATTTCATCTTCACGAGCTACCGTCTCGGGGGCTAAAACGTATCTTCAATTACCGGCCCGAACTGCCTAAGTCGCCTTTACTCCATATTTCTTCATCTTCACGAGCTACCGTCTCGGAGGCTAAAACGTAACTCCAATTACCGGCCCGACCTGCCTAAGTCGCCTTTATTCAATATTTCTTCATCTTCACGAGCTACCGTCTCGGAGGCTAAAACGTAACTCTCTTTTGCCAAACCACCGCAAACGGGGGGGTCTGTCCCCTCTTCTTAAGTTTTTGCAAGCCGGAATTTTTCTGTTCTCATGCCGCCCACTCGAAAATATCCCACGGGTTTTTCAGGTCCACCGACTCTGCAATTTCGGCAGTTTTTAACGATCTACTACCAAGAATATCAATGCATATCTCGCTGTTTAAGGGGGCCTTTTTGTCGACCTCAACTGACGCAACAAAGTAGCGTCTTATCGGTCTTGAAACCTATAAGGTCTACCTATCAAAAAGGTTGGCCGCCGGATGGGGTACATAACCTTATCAGCCCACGTCTAGACGAAAACCATAAACACTCAATGAACCATTGTGCGTATACGATACAATGTATGAATTTACTGCCGATCGATTCTTTCCATATTCTCAACTTGAACTGTTTTTCCATATATTCCCATATATTACAACTGATTAATATATGGACCACATACTAGCATGGCAATTGAATTAATGCTTAAACGATGTGTGGAATTTTAAATTGGTTTTCAAAATTTGTCTGAACGGTGAACGACTGGAGGTGTAACTGCCTCTTTTGGGCATTTTTGCGCGCGTGTTCCGCAAGGAACAGCGTGCTATCATTTCGTCACAATGTCTGTATTTTTCGAATTTTTTTTCGAAAATGGTCTCAAACGATTGGGTTCGAATCCCTGGTGAATAATTCGAGGTCGAATTCAATTATGTCCGTCCGGTCCGGCCGTTAGCACGATAACTCCCGAACGGAACGACTTAGAGCGTTGAAATTTGCAGGGTAATTTTGTAGCGTAAATATCTCGGACAAGTTCGTTAACGGGCGAAATCCACCAAGCGGTTTCGGAGTTAAGGCCGTTTTTAGTCAAAACGTAGGATAGAGTAACACTGTTGAAAAAGATCACAACTGACTCTCCTTAGTCGCACAAGCTTCTAGAAGATTCTGAGGGATCTTCTTGGGATAGACTTGGCAGGGTCAGTATAATCATAGTCATCAAAGATTAAAGAGTAGTCTCTTTAATCTTTGATAGTCATGTATATAGCACGCGTGCCAAATGCAGATTGAATTAACAATGAAAGAAAAAGTGTAAAAAAGCATTGACGTGCTTTGGCACGCGTGCTATATACATGATTATGATTATACTGACCCTGCCAAGTCTTTCCCAAGAAGATCCCTCAGAATCTTCTAGAAGCTTGTGCGACTAAGGAGAGTCAGTTGTGTTCTTTTTCAACAGTGTTACTCTATCCTTACGGAAGCTTAGATACAGCACTGTTAATTTTTGAACCGACATCAGTGAATGGTGTCCACTATCCTTTGGGTCGATCTCTGGCTCGCTCAATTCTCTGAGCTTGAAGTACTCATCACTCAATTCAAATTAGCCACCGTGAACACGCGCGCCAAAGAGTACTGACTTCACGTCGGTGCTTTTTTTTTTGTTATTCGCATAAGCAGACGAGAAATAATTTAACTGCTCGAGTTTTCTTCTGAGAAGTTTGGGGTGGAGGATGCTATTCCTCCATAGAATCCCCCGGTAACGGTCTGCGCATGCGTGGATTCAAGATGCGATATCTCCTGAACCACTAGTGTTGGAGAATCGGAGTTTTTTGTGACAGACCGGATGGCCATATAGTGATAAAAAAATATTTCAAAAATTTTAAAATTTTGTTTCCACGTTAACTCGTAAAATACTGATCTCATTGAATAGAAACTCAGTAGTTAGATGCAAAAGACCAAAGCAAACACTTTTACAAAATTTCGTCAAGGTCACGTGACATGAAAAATTTCAAAAAATTACTCTATTTTGCGGAATATTTTGCATGAAATTCCGAAACCAATTTTTTTGAAATTCATGCTGCCCTATCCGGGCATTTTTCGTTATGCGCATGCGCAGATGAGAAGTCATTTAACTGCTGTAGTTTTCGTCAGAGAGGATTAGGATTTTGGGGTGGCGAATGCTATTCCTCCATAGAATCCAGATCCCTGATGAGGGTCTGCGCATGCGTAGATTAAAGATGCGATATCTCCCGAACCACTAGTGTTGGAGAATCGGAGTTTTTTGTAAGGTGTGTTATTTTGAGAGGACTTTCAGCCGTGAGTAGATTGCGCATGCGCAGAAGAGAAGTGACTGTTTTTGGGTTGTGTGGGTTATGTTGGGTGTGCTGAGTGATATTGTGAGGTTTTAAAAGAATATTTATGGCAAATCAGTGCAAGGACAAGTCAGTTTGGGGGATGTAGCGTTGTTTCCGAGTTGAAGTGTCCGTACCGTGGTCCTGAGGCTAATTTTGAAATTGATGCTACCCGGCCGGCCCTTACGGGCATTTTTCGTTATACGCATTAGCAGACCAGCAGTGATTTTTATTTGGTGGTGTTTTCGTCAGAGAGGATTGGGGTTTTGGGTTGGCGGATACTATTCTTCCTTAGAATCCCCTGGTGAGGGTCTGCGCATGCGTGGATCAAAGATGCGATATCTCCTGAACCACTAGTGTTGGAGAATCGGAGCTTTTGTAAAGTGTGTGATTTTGGGATTACTTTCAGCCGCGAGTAGATTGCGCATGCGCAGAAGAGAAGTGACTGTTTTTGGGTTATGTTGGGAGTACTGAGCCGATATTGTGAGGTTTTAAAAGAATATTCATGTCAATTCAGTGCACGGACACAAGTCAGTTTGGTGGATATAGCGTTGTTTCCGAATTTGAGTATGCGTACCGTGGCCCTGGGGCTAATTTTGAAATTGATATTACCCCTTACGGGCATTTTTCATTATGCGCATGAGCAGACGATAAGTGAATTAACTGCTGGAGTTTTCGTCTGAGATTTTGGGGATTTGAAGTGCAGGATGCTATTATTTAACAGAATCCCCTTGGGAGTATCCGCGCATGCGTGGATTGAAGGTGCGATCTCTCCCGAACCAATAGTTTTGAAGAATCAGAGTTTTGTGTGCGGTGTGTGATTTTGAAAGGACTTTCAGACACGAGTAGATTGCGCATGCGCAGAGGTGACGTGGCTCTTTTTGGGTTGTATGGCTTATGTTGGGTGCGGTTTATGTCTAGCGGTCATGGGTTTTGTGCTGGGCCAATATTGTGAGGTTTTAAAAGAAAATTCAAGACAATTCTATAGTTATTAGAATTAAGATTATATTTTATGGATGCAAGCGACGCATTATCGATACATATCAGGGTCTCTGGACCCTCTAGCACTCCAAACCCATTAGTATACCGTCGCAGCGATCCATATTAGACAGGAGATGAAGTATTTAAAACTGAACCCCGACCCTCTGGCGTCTCCAAGGAGGTTAGGGTACGTTAACGGGATATCTACTGGATTTTGTAATACTCGAACGGCTCTTCTATAGTACAACATCAACAACGACTATATATTCCTGGAATTGCCTTAAAACCGTGGAATCGTCCTCATGGAATCCTATTGGTCGAAGGCGAGGTAGTTTTAGGACAGAGAATCTCTAATCGTTGCACACCAATTGTAAACGAAGTGTGTAAATATCAGAACCAGTGTTTTGAAAACCAGAGACGTGAAAAATGAAAAGTTAGGAGCGAAATTTAATCAACCCCTAGGCGATTGATTTAAAAATCCTACACCTATATGTGTGATGGTTCTATGATAATTTTGCTGATCGACTGGAAAAAACTGGTCTACTGTATTGGATATACTTTTCTATCTCGATGTGGAGTTTAATTCGAGAACTTGGCTGTGAAATAAGGCTTGCACTTGGACTATAGAATTGAACTTTCTACAGTCTAAGATTTAGAAGGATCTTGGGAAATATAAGTGGTATCTGACGGTCGAGTTTCCGAGATTTTTTAAAAATTTTTTAGTCATAGGATTTACACGAAATTTTGCGTGTTTGTGTCTGTTTTTCAGCTAATTACAGAGATATACAGAGTTTTAATTCGATCGGATCTGTATTTTTCGAGTTATTGTGAAAACAAAATTTCAGATGGCTATAATTCTGAAAATACTTGGCGGATTTTGCCCATCAACAAACTCAACCGGCGCATTTGGACTTAAAGTTACCCTGCTAATTTGAACTCTCTAACTCATTTCATTCAAGAACAATCTTGGCTACGGCCAGACAGAATCGGGCTCTTCATCATAGACTTGAAACTCAACGTTTGAGACCAAAATCGCCAAAAATTACAGACATATTTGGGCAAATTTATAGGCCTCTGTTTAGGGGAGCACTGCAAAAAATTAAACACAAAAATCATCAAGCAAATTTTATTATCAATAATATGATATACTTATAAGATTATTTTGAAGCAAGCAAATGTCCAAAGGAAAATAATTTGATGTGAAAAACATTTGGTACTCAAATAAAACCCATCGGACAATTATTATAATTTCAGCAAAATACATTTTTCAAGGCCAAATTGAAGATTTCATTGGGACAAATATGAAACATCGATACCTATAGAATCAGTTTCATATAAGCTTACCGAAAAAAAGATATCACCATTAAAAAACAAATTTGACAAAAATTGGTAATATCCAAGTCAATTACCTACTAAAAATGGCAGATTATTTTTAAATGAGATATCAGAACAAGCTAAGGTATTCAAGGATAGGAATATTATACATAATCCTGAATAATTCGAGTACTTGAATGCCATGTTGACATGCATTATTAAGGAGACAGGTGGCAGAAATTCATATAATGATCCTCAAATGATTCAGTTTCAAATAATTCAACACAGACTTAATAAAAAACCTCAGTTTAAGTTTAAACGAATGTTGAATAATATATTACCAATTACTGTTTTTCTCACAAAATTGACTACACAATCTGTGAAATATTCATGTTCATGATGAGATTCGGGACAGCTGCATTAAATAAAAGTTATGAGAATTATCCTTAAATTAAAATGAGTAGGAAACAATTATGAATTTAAATAGTTTCTACGTCTTCCAGAAGTTTGGATTCTGTGTTAATCTCCTTTCAAAGTTTGTGTACCAATTCTGAACTGTTGATAAGGGAACAAAGGTGGCATTTGGATCTGGTACCATATTTCCTTGTGTTACTGAGTAACTCAAAATGAAGTTCATGAAATTCTCCAACATTTTTTGAGCAAATGTTATATTATTCTCAGGTCCATTAGGAGAAGGTACTTCGGTAATATTCATAACTGGTTCTGAAACAATTGAATACATTATAATTTCCAATAATGGAAGACAAAATGAAAGCAATCAATTACCTATTGATATTCCTATCTGGGCACTATGGCAGATATTGCTCTGGCCAAACATCGTGTCAGAGAATGTATTCATTTCATGGAGTTTTTTCAAAGATGAAATTTTGAATATTGCAGATGGCTTTGAATTTGATATGTGCCCTAAGACCTGCCAATTCGGTGGAGCATTGGGATCAGGCCAACTGAAAAACACTGGAAAAAAATATATACAATATTAAAAATAAGAAACATTCTTAGGATTGATCTTGGTAAAATAAAGTTAGTATTATTCTTTTAAATAAAACACTCAACCTTGTCCAGCCATGCCTTCTGGAAAGGGGATAATTCCTGTTAAAAACACAACTACGTGATTAATGTTGTCTGCATCTGGTATAGTGGTTAAAAATTGACTATGGCTTATTGGTTGAAATTCAGTTTGCACCTGTAATGAAACAAATGAGCTACATCAGCCAATCATGTTATCTGACTCATTGTTAATTTCAATGAATCCGAACTTTTGCTGGTAGAGGAGTAGACCGACAATGAGAATTCAATATTTGGGATAACTCCTCTGGCTCCAATTCAGGATTGGACATATAATCAACTTACTAGGCGGCCTGAAACAATAACTCCAAACATGACTGACAATGTTTGAATACCATAAATTAATTAAATATAATTTTTATTATTCAAGTTGACATGTATCTCGTATCCTGTTTTAAACTCAACAGTCTCAACACAGATTTGTGTATGTTTATGAGTTTATGGTTATTGGTTATGTTATATTCACAGAACATTACCTGATATTTTCTGTGGAAGCACAGACCTTGCGTTCCGAAATTGCTGGCATTACTGGCCGCAGTAAGTAATTTCGGAACGCTCTTAACTAGGAGTAAGCATCGCCAGTGAATTTGAGTTATTACTGACGTTTCAATTTATTGCTCAGTACTGTTCAGGAATATCGGAACATGGCAAGAGTCAGTTTACTTTACAGGTTTAGACCAGAGAAATAGAGGGATTTACCACGATTTACACCCTAATCAAAGTTTACACCGCTGGAATATTTTGAATTGAAAAAAAAACAATTTTCTATGCATGCACATTCGGATTTATACATATTAGGCTTGTTCCACATGCATACGGTTTCATTCGGTACGGTTTGGTTCGTTCTAAGTTTTAGGTTTTAGGGCCGGTTTCTCAATTGCGAGTTAATCCGAGGTTGCGGGTAGACCGAGTGTTGCGCATTCAAGAATATCGCTAAATACATGCGTCAACTCGCAACCTCGAGTTAACTCGCAATTGAGAAACCGGCCCATAATAGAAAACGAATGAAACCCTTTCACATATACACGGTTCACATTAGGTTTTGTTTTTTATTCCGAAACGCAGGCTCAATTGCTAGTGACGGTGATAATCACGGAGAGAAGGCAGGTTGTTATTGTGTTATTAGAATAAGAGAAAACGAAAGATGAAAAGCGGTAATCAGTGGTTATACCATAGATTAACAGTAAAGGCTGGTTTATGCTGACTGGTAACTTTAACTTAATCATATATATATATATATATATATATATATAATAATAATAGACATTTATTTTTAGTGTTATACTTTATAACCAGACTAAATAATCCGTTAACTTATTAATTATTATTATTAATAATAAGTAAACGGATTATTCAGTCTCAGTATCAACCATAGCGTTAGAAATCTATGTTTCTAAATTTTTAAGTTAGGGAATTAGTTAAAGTTATCAGCCAGCATAAACCAGCCTTAACGCTATGGTTGATACTGAGACTGAATAATCCGTTTACTTATTATTAATAATAATAATTAATAAGTTAACGGATTATTTAGTCTGATTATAAAGCATAACACTAAAAATAAATGTCTATATATATTATATATATATATGATTAAGTTAAAGTTACCAGCCAGTAGTGATGTGAAATACTAGAGTTTTTAAGTAATGGACAAATACCCTGGAAAAATGTCCGAAACTTTCCCCCAAGGTCGAGCATTTTGAGTATTTAAGTATTTACGGACATTACGGAAAAATATGACAATCGACACATGTTAAGTTAAAATATCAGGACAATTTGAGGCATTTTAAGAAATTTTTCATGGTCAATTGGAAATAACAAATAACTTATCATTGAATGAGTTATTATCATGTTATTTTATCGAGTATCAGAGATAAAGGACAGGAGCCGGGTTCTGAATTAAGAATTAATATTAGAATAATTGATTTAATTAGACTGTTAAATAATAAAAATAAACTTGTTTAGAAAAAGCTTTGTATAATTTCCCAATTGGTTCACAGATCGTTAAGAATCTTCGATCCAAGTAGAAAAGAATAAACTGCTTAAAAAAATTCTGTATAATGGCTTAACAAATCGTTAAGCATATTCGATCCAAGTAGAAAGAAATAAACTTCTTGAAAATTTTTTGTATAATTGACATCTCAGATCGTTAAGCATTTTCGATCCAAGTAGCAAAGAAGAATAAATATCGGACTAAAATGAAAATTGTGAAACAATTTTCAAGTAGAAAAGAAATTTATGATATTTATCCAGACATTTTTGATAATGTCGATAAATACTAAAAAACTATTAATGTCGACTGTTTCAAGAAGTAATGATAAAATTCGGACATTTTTCAGTATTGATCAGAGGAGTATTTAGGACATTTTCCACACTCACAACTAGTGTTGTGAGTGTGGAAAATGTCTTAAATACTCCTCTGATAAATACTGAAAAATGTCCGAAAATTATCATTACTTCTAAAAACAGTCGACATTTATTGTTTTTTAGTATTTATCAACATTATCGAAAATGTCTGGATAAATGTCATAAATTTCTTTTTTCGGCAACCTTCCGGGAAGTGCCCACTTCCCGGACGCTTTTTCTTTGAGAAAGAAGCATTTTCCGGCCTAGTCCGGGAAGTACGTACTTCCCGGACTAGGCCGGAAGAATCACGTCGTTATGGTCATTGTAAATATGAAAATCTTGGTAGGTATATTTTTGATAAATGAAGTTACCATAGCACTGAGAAAATGGCTGACAGTTCATATAAAATAGTTAACATGTTATATTTTCTGTTCTGTTTAATTTGAATAAGAATCAAAATATATAAAAAAGAAATGTGTCGTCTCATTGATTTGTTATTCTACACGGTTGCCGAAAAAATATTGTACGCAACACGCCCGAAAAAGGTTTTTTTGGACTCATAGACTTCTAGGACTCGCTTACGCTCGTCCTAGAATTTTGTCTATTCGTCCAAAAAAAACCCTATTTTCCGGACTTGTTACGTAAATTACTATTCTTCTTAAAAATTGTTTGACAATTTTCATTTTTGTCCGATATTTATTCTTCTTTTCTACTTGGTTCGAAGATGCTTAACGATCTGAGATGTCAATTATACAAAATTTTTCAAGAATTTAATTTTTTTCTACTTGGATCGAAGATGCTTAACGATTTATGCCATTATACAGAGTTTTTTAAGCATATACTCTTTTCTACTTGGATCAAAGATACAACGATCTGTGAACCAATTAGGAAATTATACAAAGTTTTTTTTTATTATTTAACAGTCTAATTAAATCGATTTTTCTAGTACTAATTCTTAATTCAGAACCTCTGGCTCCTGTCCTTTATCTCTGATACTCAATAAAATAACATGACAATAACTCATTCAATGATAAGTTATTTGTTATTTCCAATTGACCATGAAAAATTTCTTAAAATGCCTCAAATTGTCCTGATATTTTAACTTAACATGTGACAATTGTCATATTTTTCCGCAATGTCCGTAAATACTTAAATACTCAAAATGCTCGACCTTGGGGGAAAGTTTCGGACATTTTTCCAGGATATTTGTCCTTTACTTAAAAACTCGAGTATTTCACATCACTACTCACAACACTACCAGCCAGCATAAACCAGCCTATAGTTACCAAGAATAGCGTAAAATTCGTAAAGGACAAAGACAATAACAAGATGGTAATAGCGTTCTGTAACTAACTACCCTCTCTGTGTGATCTCTATGGTCTATGGTAAAATTTTAGAAGAGATTTCTATTTCTAACCTATTAAACATTAAACAAACATACGATACGAATTCAAATAAAATCCAATAAACAACTTAATCTGTCCTGGCGGAATAAGTGGGCAACCTAAGTATCAATTAAATTCCATTAAATGAAAAGTACCTGAAATATTGGATACTTATATCAACTACATCATTCATTTTGGTATTCTTCATTTTTCTACCCTTTATGTTTAAAATTCTTTAATTCATGAACATTTTTGCAATTCGCAAGAGAACAATCTCATTTGGCAAGAACATGATAAAATACCTCAAACAACAGGAAGCAATAGATATAGACGTTGCACTATTTAACGAATATAAGTTCTCGGTTGATCAGCTTATGGAATTAGCTGGATTAAGTTGTGCTTCAGCAATTGCAAAATGTTTCCCACTTGAGGAAGTCAATGAAAAAGCGCTCTTGATTTTCGTTGGCCCTGGAAATAATGGTGGAGATGGACTGGTATGTGCTAGACATATGAAATTATTTGGTTATAACACAGAAGTATATTATCCTAAAAGAGTAAATAAGCCATTGTATAAAAATCTACTGCATCAGTGTGTATCAATGAATATTCCGGTTCTTGATGAGCTCCCAGATGATGATGACTTAGGCAACTATGGCTTACTTGTGGATGCATTATTTGGATTCAGTTTCAAACCCCCTGTTCGGAGTGAATTTATACAAGCAATAGAAATGTTGAAAACATCAAAGTTACCAATAGCCAGGTGAACATTTTTAGATAATGTATGAATTGAAGTTTTAATATAATTTAATCATAAATAATATATCATGACATTGAAAAAACATTTCAAAATTATTAATCGAAGAAAAGTAATTAACAAAGTATCTGTTCATGTGTGGAATCTATAAGTACCGCCCCGGCTTTATAAACCTCTTGAATATACAAAAGCCAAATATGCAGAAATTTTGTGTATGTTCCATTGAGTTTCCAAATGATAGTTAATAGATCTGGTTTATTCTTTCGTCTTCATAGGAACATCTTTGCGCAGCACCATCTAAAAACTAGAAGAAGAGATCTAGTAAAACCAACAGTAAGGTATGAATTCAATATCAGGCTAGGAAAGTTTCCTAGCCAGACCGAAGCGCCCATCATTCATTGCTGGGTCAAAAATTGATAGTGCAATACCTTAGGTGGCGGAAGGACACAGTAACAAAGCTGTCTCCTCCGAAGACCTAGGAGTCTCAGTGTAATTATAGCAATCAATTACAAGTAGTATGAAAGAGAATAAATATCTTGACGGAAATCTTTTACTGCATTAAATTTGGAACAGATTACCAGATGTAGCAGTTAAATTAAAAAATATATATTTTTAGTACTTTCTTTCAATACAAGTTATATGACAAACAAAAATATTTTGGTATTTTTTTATTGTACAGTTAACTGAACACCACATTTTCAGCATAGATATACCTAGTGGTTGGGACATTGAATTGGGCGAGCCAAGCGAAGGAGGAATAAAGCCGGAGATTCTAATTTCCCTTACTGCACCAAAGCTTTGTGCACAAAAATTCAAAGGAAAATATCATTATCTTGGTGGTCGATTTGTGCCACCTAAATTAGCAGAAAAATATGATCTTTGTCTGCCAGAATATCCTGGAACAGAAAGCTGTGTACTATTGAAACAATGATTCTATTATTCTAGTTTGGGATGTAAAAATGTCAATATAAAAGTATTGGCAAGATTTGATACTGTTATTTCAACTCCATTGATGAAATGGGGGATTAAAGAAAGTTGTATAAACTGTTTGAAAATATGATGACTAGTAAGTATTATACAAGGGGCTCATCACCACATCCCTATGTGGTGTTACCGGTGTGAAGTTAGCCATATCCATACATACACTCAAAGACCAAAAAATGTTCAAAATGAATTATTAATAATTTGATAAGTTCTAGGTGTATAATGATGGCATTTGAGAGTGTGGTTCATGAGTACATAAAGAATGGAAATACAATGTCAAATAGTTTGTGCAGCCCCTAGGGGTAGGTGGCTGGAGGCAGTAAAATGAGAAATGCCATAATTTGGCAAATACTAAGTGTTCCAAGATGAACTTTGGAATAGTTCTTCAGAAGAATGAGATGTAGTATGTCACATAATTTGTGCAGTAATCGGGGGCGGCATATCAAAAAATGCTATAACTCGTTAAATATTGAGTGTTCCACGACAATCTTTGGATATGTTGTCAAGAATGGCGTAAATAAAAAGATGTAGTATGTCTCAGTTTATTGTGTGGCCGTAGGGAGGCGGTAATCGGAGGAGGCATATCGAAAAATTTCATAGCTCGTTAAATATTGGGTGTTACATGACGAGCTTTGAATATGTTGTTGGGAAGGGCGTAGTTACAAAGATGTAGTATGTCGCATAGTTGGTGTGGCCGTAGGGAGGCGGTGATCGGGGGCGGCATATCGAAAAATGCTATAAATCGTTAAAGTTAAGTGGTCCACGCTGAGCTTTGGATATGTTGTCGAGAATGACGTAAATACAAAGATGTATGTCGCATAGTTTGTGCGGCCATATAAGGAAGCGGCATTCGGGGTCGGAATATCGTGGAACACTCAATATTTAACGAAGTATAGCATTTTTCGATATGCCGCCCTCGATACAGCCTCCCTAAGGCCTTACAAACTATGCTACATATTGCATCTCTGTTTTTACGCCATTATCATCAACAACATATCCAAAGCTCATCGTGGAACACTCAATATTTAACGAATTATATAGCAGATTACCGCCCCTCTAAAGGCCGTTCAAACTATGTGACATACTACATCTTTGTATTTAAGCCATTATGAACAACATGTCCAAAGCTCATCGTGGAACGCTCAATATTTAATGATCGAATTATAGAATTTTTCGATATGCCGCCCCCGATTACCGCCCTAGCTCTACGGCCGCAAAAACTATGTAACATACTACATCTCATTCCTAACGCCCTTTTGAAGAACTCTTTCAAAGTTCATCTTGGAACACTTCGTATTTACGGATTTAAGGCTTTTTTCGATATGCCGCCCCCGATTACCGCCCCCCTACGGCCGCACAAGCTATGTAACATACATCATTCCTAACGCCCTTCTGAAGAACTATTCCAAAGTTCATTACCGATTTATGGCATTTTTCGCTTTAACACACCGAGCCACCGCCCCTTGGGTATACACAAGTTATTTGACATTGTATTTCTATTCTTTATGCATTCATCACGAATGTGAGGCGGGAAGAGTTAGATGTGAACCCCCATAAGACCTTATGATTGTTCCATTCACTCTGGGTCTGCCAGTGGACTTGTGGAAAGTGGTGGGGACTGACTGTGAAACAAATCCACTGCCTACGTGACGGTAGTGACACGACAAATCACTTAGGGCCGGTTTCTCAATTGCGAGTTAACTCGAGGTTGCGAGTTAAGTATGTATTTAGCGATATTCATGAACGCGTAACACTCGGGTTACCCCCAACCATGAGTTAACTCGCAATTGAGAAACCGGCCCTTAGGCGGAGGTTACATGGTCAGTCTGGTATCAATCTCGCATCAATCCTATACTATCAGTCCGGATTATCAGTCTACGCATATATGTAGAACCAATATCCCGTCAACCTGACATCAATCCATGATTAAAGTGATGCTCGACTGCCGTCTTGGTGAGATTGCACTTTAAAAGTGAAATATCGACTCAGGCTTTCTATAATCCATAGATCAGATAATCATGATTGCGACGGGAGCATTTTGCTCAACCCCCACTCCAGCGATGGAACGTCTGATAGACCTCTTCAGCCAGTGATCAGGAGCGTGTCCCGGATGGCTATATACAGATTTCTCCATATAGCTCGCGCTGAGCCTGATATGATCCGGTGGCACATATGGCTCCGTTACCACCCGTATTCACGAAATGTTGATAGAAATCTCTCCTGCGACATTTATCACGTGATTCACGTGACAGTGACTCTGCGCAAACTACGTATGCGAACTGTCGGTTGAAATGTGTTTCTCTACTACTATATAGTGAGCGAAAAGTGAGATGAGATTTCTTGTAGGAGTTTTCGCATGGGAATACCCATCTCTATGAAAGTCGAATATACGAGGCCAGGAGGTGGGTGCGGGGGTTGCAAATTTTTTATTGGAGAATCCATCAGCCGTGTATTCTACTTCCAAGCAGAATTTGACGCCACTGATCACTTCTTGAAGCTCATACTTGAAATAGGATGTGTTCGCAGATCAATTGAAATCCTTTTGGAAAGCCAAGCCACTTGCTGAACGGGGAAAGAGCTGTAGGTTTGCAGCTAATCTAAGTTCTGGGCCACTCGACACGGAGGCTTCGACGGAACTCGTTGGACCTGGACAGGCATATCGAGGCAGCAAGGAGGGAGAATTCTAACAAAGGCGTATACGGGACACTGCGGTCTCAAAAAAATAATTTAAATGTTGAAATGTCCTGCGGACAGGAGCTTTGGCGCTCTTGTTCAAACTTCGACAAATCATATCTCCGAAAGTATTGGTTTCTCAGAGTTGGAATTCATCTCAATGGATTCTTATGATAGAACTTCATCATGAATCATGAATTCAAACATCATGAAAGAATTTAAATGCAACAAGAGTTCCAAAAATTATTAATCCAAAACCAACAGACCAATTCTACCCAATAACGAACTTATCCGAGATATTCATTCCTCAAATCTACTATGAAAATTATATTATATCAATTGAAAATTAACCAATATTCCAATTTTGTTTGTACTGGAGATATTCTAAACCCAATTTGATTAACTTGTCAAAGTATATAGGTATTTCGATCATAATATGGATTATCCAAGAGCTTCAATCATACTTTGTTTGACATGTATCTTATCTGTAGATGAGATAACAATGATGAAATGTATGAACACAGATGAAATTCATAGACACGTACGTCAATTTTCGATACAGCATTCTGTGAAATCATAGAGTTACGATTTAATATTGGAATTTTGAAAAATCATATCTCCAAAAGTATTAATTTGTTAGAGTTGATAATGATATCAATGGATTCATATGATGAAGATTTGTAATATAAAAAAAAAGTTGTTTTTGTTACTCCGAAACCATCTGGCCGATTTTGCCCGATAACCAACTTAATCGAGATTTTTATCTCCCAAACCTACTCTGAAAATTTCAACTGTCTAGCTCATTCCGTTCGAGAGTTATTATGTCTACGGCCGGCCGGACAGAATCGATTTTGACCACGGATTCATGATCAGTGTCTCGAACCAAATCGTTTAAAACCATTTTCATCCAAAAATTCAAAAATTACAGACATTTGGCAAATTGATTTATAGACCACAGGCAGTGGCGTAACGTTTCTCAGCCGGGCCCCCCCCCCCAATGATTGTCCCCGGGCCCCACTCCTCCTTCAGCTCCTATCACAATACACCTAATAATTACCCATTCTCTTGTACCATCTTTTAATTCATTACCAAAGTCAATTCTATAATAGGCTTACCTCAGTCCTCAACCATTTATTTTATATGACTGTCCAACAATTCATTTGTAGGTGAAACATAGTAGTCTATTTTTTAGAAACTATTATAGTATCCAATAAACCAACTGCATTAATTTGAACCGATACACTTTAACGATTTCGTTATAATTAACATTTTATAAGCTCTTCTACTTTATCATTGTAACTATTATTTGAAATTAATTTTTACACTTAGCTAGACTGAATCTGTGTAATCATATCAAACATTTATAAGTTTTTGCTGTCTGATAAGCCTTCCTCAACAATTTCGCTAATAATTTTAAACTTATGTATACATTATTTCAAATGGAGAAAATAGGACTGAAATAAACATGTTAATTAACAATAACGTTGGTTTTAATCAACTCTTTTGAAAAAAAATTAAAATGTTAATAGACACAATATATAATAGATACCAAAGATGCGGAGATATAATAGAAACCTAGATATAATAGATACAAAACAAATAGATATTTGTAAACAAAGACTTAGTTTTGTAGGACAGTGATGATCTGATGGTGGTTGATGGTCTGGTGCTACAACAATATCTTCTTCTGCCTTCTAGCTTTCTTAGCAGCAAATGTCTTTATAACTTCATCTAAATTCACCTCTTTAGCTTTTTTGTTTTCTATGCTTAATAACGCAAGGCTGCTGAGTCTTTCTTGGGCCATGGTATTTCGTAAATAATTTTTGATGAGCTTCAACTTGGTGAAAGATCTTTCAGCACTGGCGACTGTCACTGGTAAACTCAGAAAGAGAAGAAACGCTGTGCATAAGTCCGGGAAGCTAGACGTTAGCCAGTAATTGTCCAAAAACAACAGTTCTGCTAGTTGCCGGATCGTTGACAACTTCTCAATCTCTGGCCTTAGAGCTCCTGCAAAGTCTTTTAATTGAGAGCAAAGGTCAACACTCAAATCTTCTTCGTACTCATGTACTAGGATTTTGAATTGTTTTGTGACTTCTGCGTCTTCTGCCTGTAACAAAAACGCTGGAGACAGCACTGAGAACAGTTTGCTGATTTCAGACATTGCTTCAAATCTAAGGTTCAACTGAGAAATAAGTGTGTCAAGAGTTGCACAAAAAACACACTTTGAAGTTCATCTCACTATCCAATAGTCGTTCATCTTGGCAAAGCTCGTCAAAGTGTTTTTTAACTTTTCTATTTCTATTTTCATCAAACTCGGGGCTAACTCCCCATTTCTCTGAAAGTGTAATGGCAGAGGCTTTTATTTCTTCAAAGTTATTTTTCATATAGACAAGTTTTTCTTTTGCTCTTTCTAACTGTGAAGCTGCCTCAAATAGATCATACCCTCTGTGTTGAAGGTTTTTTGATGCTACATTGATAGCTTCAAGGATTTTTGTTTGAATAACGACTTTAAAAACGAACGAAAACTTCTCAAGCTGTTTCTTCAATCCCATCGCTTCGGCTCTTTCTTTGGGTTTTGTAGAAATAACAGTTAGTTTAGCTAAAGCTTTCATGACATCTGTAAAGCAGTGGCTAAGTGCTTTTAGTGAATCAGTTCAGGAGGCCCATCTTGTGGGGCAAAGCTTCTTTAAAGATCTAGAAGACGAAGTGAGAAGGTCCCATCTTTTGCTGCTTTGACTAAAAAAGACATAGAGTTGTTCAAGGATTCCAAAAAATGAAACATTTTCAGGGATACCAGCCATGGCATCATTTGCTACCAAATTCAAATTGTGTGCCGCACAGTGCACAAATTTAGCAGTTCGCTGTTTTTCTAAAATTCTGGTTTTTACTCCAGTGTAAGCTCCAGACATTGTAGCTGCGCCGTCATATCCCTGTCCTCTACATTTAGTAAGTGGTATATTATTCTCTTGAAGACTAAGTAGAATTTCTTCTTCCATTCCACCTGCTGATTGATCTTCCACCACTTTGAACCCTAAGAAACTCTCATTTATCACCAATGATGTAGGTTTGCCTGAAGAATCTTTAGGGATTGTCACATATCTAATTATCGTGGACAATTGGTCTTTCTTGGTGATGTCTAGAGTGGTATCAAAGATCATTGAATAAAACATTGCATCGTTGATATCTCTCACTATATCGGTTTTAACCTTATCACCTAGAACCTGAATCAGTTCATTTTGTATGGTCGGGCTAAAGTACTTTTGTTTTGTATTCTCACTCAACAGTTCATGTAACACATGATCATATTCTGCTAAAAGTTCAATTATTGCCAGAAAATTGCCACTGTTAGTTTTTCCAACCTGTTCTCGATGGCCTCTAAGGGCCAAGTTACATGACGCAAGAGTAAGGGTTACATTAACTATCCTATGTAACACAGTGTACCATTTGGTTGTCTCCTCTTCTATTTCATTTATAAAACTAGTATCTATTGTTTTTTGTTTTACCCAAAAATTAAGGGTGACACAAGCTTTTAAGTGTGAACTGCTATTTTCGTGCTCTTTAATTTTTTTCGCAATTCCTTTCCAGTACCTGACACCATTAACCCAGTTATTGTGGTAGTGAGGTGAGGATCTGTCCGCAAAAAGCCAGCATGGATGGCAGTACACGTAGTCTTCCTTCAAAGAGTAACATAGCCAATCTCTCTGAATACACATGCCGGTCTTAGTCCTTATTTCATAATATGCTGTAGAAAATTGCCTATTTTTCTGTTTCGGGTCTTTTGAAAAGGGCCCATGGGTTTGCATGGACCATGTCGCACAATAAGCTGCTTAGTGAAGTCATTTACGTTTTCTGTGAAATGGGCCCGGTCTGTGGGAAACATATTATTTGAATTAAAACTACAAACTGGCTCAATGTCACATTCTGTTTGTTCAGGCTCTTTCACCGGGTCTGATGGAATTTCCACTATTTCAATATCTCGGCTTGTACTACTAAAACTCGAACAAGGCAATACGTCGTAACCAGATGGATCTTCATCAGCAGAACGATCAATATTTTCATTGGGCTTTAGATCCACGGTCAGTCTAGTTGTTGAAGGTGATAAGTCGTAACTTGAGAAACCGTCATCATCAGAGTAATCAACATTTTCTTCGGGCTTCGGAGTGTCTGAAGTCAGTTTTGATGTCGAAGGTCGTAAGAAAATGTCTATTTTGGTCATTTTAGACTGTATCTTCTTTTCTTCCACCTTCTTTTTTCTTTTTTGCGCTCCACTTAGGTGTTTGTAGGGCATCATCACTACAACTGCTTCTTTACACACGCACACTCAATACGATAAAAGTTCACTTCACAAACGACCGTCAAAATTAGAAAATTCACACTGACACTGAATAGGCGCAACGCACACCATGAAAGTGTGAGACGCTACACTACACTCATCTTGTCTATCTTGTCTATGACTACACTGAGTGGAAAAGGGGATAAAACATGGTAAAAGAATTATATTCTTATACCATGGGATAAAAGACACGCGCCCGTCAAGAAATCTTCATAAATCACACGTTTATGACCCTATCTGGACACTGTCGGCACGCTAATTGGCGCCAGAGATGAATTTATTGCGAAACTGTTTCTTCCAATTTTCAAACAATTTAGAGAACTGATTACTCTGCATAGAATATTCAGGAATTACTCACTTTTTTTTAGTTCCATATCAACAGATACTGAAATTTCGTTTATAAATGTTATATATTTAATGCATCGGGGAATAGTTTAGATAGGTATTTAAAATTGTCAGAAATGAATGGAAGGAAGTAAATCAGAGAATTAATTAGGTACTATGAGCATATTGTGTTTTATTATAATAAATATTTCAATTAATTAATTTAAAATTATATGATCTTTACAGGTAATATTTACATGTACTTGTTGTAAAAGTTTTTAGACATCTCATTCACAAATCGAAATGATTTATTTTCCGACTGTACATTAATACGTGAATACTCGATATTTCATGTATGGATACTTTCAAAGCGATACGATTCAAGTATCGATGCTACTTATTTCGATATATTACGATCCAGAGAGTATTTTCACTCGCCTATACTAAACATTTTAACCAGGAAATACATATATTACATTAGCTGAAAATTAGTTTTTACTATCAATTGATTCACAACAAGATAAAGTAAGAATTAAATTAAAGGTTCAACTCCCGGGCCCCCCCCAATGGGGGGTCTGGGGGGGGGGTGTACGTTACGCCACTGACCACAGGCCCATGTTGAAAAAATTATGGGTCATTTGAACCACCAGGTGACCTATCTAAAACGATATAAGAGCATAAAATAATAAGATTCAGCACTATGCCGTCACTTGTAAGCTGTCCAACTGAGTGCAGGTGATAATTCGAAAGTACAGGTAGAGGGAGTACATTTTGGTCACATATTTTTGTACGGCATTCTTACCACCGATAGATCCATGAAAAATAATAAGAAAACGCGCAGTGCCGTAAAAAAATGGTGCGCCTCAAAGTCGGATTATTTTTTTATTTTCCGACAATTACCAGGGTAAATTTGGTAATTTGATTTTGTACGGCATCTGTGTCATACTATTTCAATACTGCTTCTAATCCATTATTCCGCAACGCCGTACAAAAATCATGCGACAAGGGGAAAAAATCGAGGGTTGCAATCCCCTCTCTTTCCGTGGTTCATGGGGTGATTTGAAAAAGTACGGCTTCTGTTCCAAAACATTATCTAGCACTCAAAAGTACTATTAAAAATAATGCCGTCAAAAAATCATTGTTCATTTGCATGTATATCAATAATTATATTAATTTCATCGTATCCTTGATTTATAGAGCTGTAAAGTCATTTGATCCTGTACGGGAACTTTTTTTTTAACATGATATTGTAAAATACAATTGTTATATAGTATTGCCGTTCAAAAGATACCGTTCTAAAAAAAATTATAGAGAAATACGAAAACCGAAATTTTGCTAATTATTGTAAAAGTTTAAATATCATAGATTAATGAAATATAGCAGTTTTCTACATTTTATCCCTTGTTTTAAATAGTATTGACATAGATAAATTAGGAAAAAATTATGCCGTACACTTTTATGCTGACCATATCTTTTAGGCTGATGAAAGTGACGCTACAATTTTAAGGGTACTTTATGGCCATCTGATACAGTAAGGTATTAACAAATTCTTGAAGAGAACAATTGATAATATGATAAAATCACTATGAAAGGGAATGAGCTGTAAATTTGTAAGAATATTTATGTAGGCATTCTAAGAAAAACGACATCTTATCTCGTATTTGCGGCCCAAAATATCCAAGGTCAAAATTTCGTTTGAAACATGTATTGAATCAATCATTCTCGAGATACATGTGGATAGTCGCACTGGCGTCCATATACTTACATGTATACATGTACCTTTATACTTACAGGATGAGGCAAAAAGGTAATAATTGAATCAAAGATTAAAGAGAATCTTAGAATTGAATGACATTTCAAACAGACTAAGCTTCAAAATAGTTATTTTTCTTCGATCGTGGGAAAAGTGACACTATTTTTACCTGTTTTCTATGCGAGCAATCTGAGAATGAGAACTGCACCATGGAAGAAATCAAATTAAAATAGCTGAAATGAATTTGACTCTGTCTTATAGAACAGGATGACATGTACGAGAATGAACACAGATCATATAATAAAGCTTAGATAGAATAATTATAGCATTCTGTGAAAACATAGAAGTACGATTCAATATTGAAATTTAGAAAAATCATATCTCCGAAAGTATTAGCTTTTTGGAGTTGAAAATGATATCAATGGATTTTTATGGTGAAACTGCATCTTAAATAAAAATTGAATTTGAAATTTGTTACTTAAAAAAAAATGTTTTTTCGTTACTCCGAAACCATTTGGCCTATTTTGCCCAACAACGAACTTAACCGAGATATTCATTTCCCTAACCTACTCTGAAAATTGCAACTGCCTAGCTCATTCCGTTCGAAAGTTATTATGTCTACGGCCGGCCGGACAGAAATTTTTTTTTGAATTTTCAAAAAATTTTTTTACACTTTGCGGTGACCTGGTCAATGCAAAACACATGCGTATAAAGGTCATGATTCTACAATTTGATGCTAAATTTCAGATAGAACGAGTGATCGGTTTCAGAAATATTCATAAAAAAATGTTTTTACTAAAATCGGCCATAACTCCGAAACCGCTCGATGGATTTTGCCCATTAACGAATTTAACCGAGATATTTACGCTCCAAACCCACCTTGCAAATTTCAATCCTCTAACTCCTTTAGTTCGAGAGTTATCGTTGATATGTTCCTCTTCGAAATTCATTCCGAAATTAAATATAATTATTTCACTTTATATTTCCAAAACCTTCAAGCCGCATGTTATCTTACACAATATTTAAAAAAAATGCAGATCCGATCGAGTACTGGAATTCAATCCAGTGTTGGCTCATGACTTCACGTCAGTGCTTTTTAAGAATTTTTCATTATTCTGTAATAAGGAAACAACAGGATATTATCAACTTGACTTCTCTCCATGATTGTCATTGTGCATTAGCGATTGCATGAGCCTGCGTTTCGAAATAAAACATAAAACACTATATGAAACGTGTAGGTAAACGAACCGAACCAAATGGAACCGTATGCATGCGAAACAAGCCTTAGATCATATACGTATTAGGTATATGCCTTAAGTCCGGTCCATACGCTACGTTTTACACAACCTTTTACCTGCGCAGTTCAACACGTTGCAAACCTTTTACCTGCGCAGTTCAACACGTTGCAGGTAAAACGTTACGTGTTGACAGCAAAATTGCGCAGTTTTGAAAACGTCGCGGAGACGTTCCAGTTGCAGCGAAAACTGAGCTAGACAGCATAGATATCCGTGAATTGCGCGGATTTGTCACTGCATGTAGACGGTAACTGTGGTAACAGCATGCCTAATTTGACATATCACTAAAACTGTGCGAAATATATTTGCATCGTGTGGACGCACTAAAAATTGCAACGTTTTCATTCCGTCTCGAGAGTGCACAGACAAAAGGTTGTGCAAAACGGAGCGTTTGGACCGGCCTTTTTGGATATAGCAAAATAAGTCAGAAGCTTTTGCGCGTATGTTCTATTGTCCATTCTTCTGTATTGGACACCCTTAATCGAATTTACCATGGTAAATTATGTTGTCCATTCTCCTGTATTGGACACTTAATTCGAATTTACCATGGTAAATTCGAATTACAGAAGAATGGACAATAGAACATACGCGCAAGAGCTTCTGACTTCACGTCAGTGCTTGAACCAATATTTTTTTCGTGATTTTTTTGAAATTTTCTAGGGTTCTTTAATTTTTTTTTTCGTCATTTTTTTCAAATTTTCTAGGGGTACGGTTCTTACAAAATTTTAAACACGTCTTTATGATGATTTTCTACTACTAGTTACCAAGCTTCAATTCGATCGAATATTTATTTTTTGACTTATCAAGGAAATAATATTCCAGGTGGGTATAACTCGGAAACCGTTTGACCGATTATGCCCAAAAACGAACTCAACTCTCCCTTTCGGATACGCAACCTACCCTGGAAATTGCAAGTCCTTATCTCCTTTCGTTCGAAAGTTATCGAGGCAACGGTCACCCATCTACTGAACTCACACAAGAATGCTCGAATCTCCAACAATATTCAACCGATCGTGTTAAAACTTGAAACTTGGCAGTAGAGTTAGGTTATGAAGGCTTTTGCAAAATTTCAAACGAATAGTTACTGATATATAGAATTTTTTTTTTCAATTTTCAATGATTTTTTAAAATTTTTTTACAAATACTATCCTCACGAAATTTTGCAAGAATTTTCGCGTTGGCATTCTACAGCTAATTACCATGTTTGAATTCAATCGGTTTAGTATTTTTCGAGTTAATGAGGAACAAAAAACAACCAAATTTCAGATGGCTATAACTCTAAAACCGTTTGGCCGATTATGCTCATAAACGAACTGAAATGTCGCGTTCTGGTGTACATCCTAACCTGAAAACTTCAAGCCGCTATCTCTTTCCGTTCTCAAGTTATCGTGACAACAAAAATATTTTTTAATAATTTTTTTAAAATTTTATAGCCATACGATTCGCACAAAATTTCACGAACGTGCTTAAGTTCATATTCTTCAACTACTCACCAAGTTTCAATTCGATCGGATTTATATTTGTTGAAAACAAAATTATTACTCGGAAACCACTAGGCCGATTATGCCCATTAACGAACTTGTCCATCGTATTGGGATGCGCCACCCATCCTGAAAATTTCAAGTCGCTAGCTTTTTTCGTTCTCAAGTTATCGTGGCAACGGCCGGACGGACAGAATCAAATTTGACCTCGAATTCTTCATTGGGGAGTCGAACTGAATCGTTTGAGACCATTTTCGTCAAAAAATTCGAAAGTTACAGACATTTGGGCAAAACTATTACGCGATGTTCCCCAGAACATACGCGCAATAATGATCGAATATTTAATATTGGGCCATAGAGTACTTTGGGCATGTCATCGAGATAGAATATTCTATATCGATGGTATTTTAAATTCTCTTCGAAATGTCATAACATCATTCAAAAGTTACAATTTTCTCTGATGACTTAATAGTTCTAATGAACATATTATAAGTAATTTTTCGAAAATAAGAGAATGGAGAGATTGAAGATGTTTGTCTGAAAAAAATTCTTTCAGAATAATCGTCCGAAACGGATATTCAAAACATTAGTTCGAATACGATGTGTAATGGCTTATTTTCAAGATATTTCTTACTACTTGCAGAGAATTCGACAACCTCTAGCGGATTACCAAGAGCAGAAAGGGGTACCTAGAGAGGAGTAAGTAATTGTTAATCTTGGACAATTTCGAATACTATATATACGTATTGATATGATTGTTAGATATTCCGAATTTACAATACAGGGTGTATATGATTCGAAAAGTTGCGAAAAAATGTAGAGGGTGATTCCTTTAAGAAAAATTGTTTCAAGCCCTGTGGATAGGAGCTTTTTGGCGCTCTTGTTCAAACAGACAAATTATATCTCCGAAAGTATTGGTTTCTCAGAGTTGGGATTCATATCAATGGATTCTTAGGATAGAACTTCATCATGAATGATGAATTCATGACGTAGTCCCATGAAGGACGGACCTAAGCACACTAAAAAAAATCCTACTTCCGCAATTGAGCCAACCTGTGAGACTAAAAAAGAAAAATGGGTTCAAGCCCTGTGGACAGGAGCTTTCTGGCGCTCTAGTTCAAACAGACAAATTATATCTCCGAAAGTATTGGTTTCTCAGAGTTGGGAATTATATCAATGGATTCCTATGATAGAGATGCATAATGAAAGAAATTAAATTTGAAAACAGTGTCAAAAATGCTTCAAAAATTATCTTATAAATATCTCCGAAAGTATTGGTTTCTCAGAATTGGGAATTATATCAATGGATTCCTACGCTAGAAATGAATCATGAAATTTAAAAAAAGTGTGGTTTAAATAAAATGCTTAAACAATTATCTTATGAAAAAAAGAAAAAAGCACTGACGTGAAGTCAGTACTCTTTGGCGCGCGTGTTCACGGTGGCTAATTTGAATTGAATGATGAGTATTTCAAAAGCTCAGTGGATAGAGCGAGCCGAAGATCTACCCAAAGGATAGTGGACACCATTCACTGTCGGTTCAAAAATTAACAGTGCTGTATCTAAGCTGCCATCAGGATAGAGTAACAAAGTTAGAAAAGAACACAAGTGACTCCTTAGTCGCACAAGATCCTAGAAGATTTGGGAGGGTCAGTATAATCCTAATCATGTTTATAGCACGCGCGCCAAAGCAGATTGACTTTTTACACTTTTTCTTTCATTGTTAAGTCAATCTGCTTTTGCGCGCGTGCTATAAACATGATTAGGATTATACTGACCCTCCCAAATCTTCTAGGAGCTTGTGCGACTAAGGAGAGTCACTTGTGTTCTTTTCCAACTTTGTTACTCTATCCTGATGGCAGCTTAGATACAGCACTGTTAATTTTTGAACCGACAGTGAATGGTGTCCACTATCCTTTGGGTAGATCTTCGGCTCGCTCTATCCACTGAGCTTGAAATACTCATCATTCAATTCAAATTAGCCACCGTGAACACGCGCGCCAAAGAGTACTGACTTCACGTCAGTGCTTTTTTTTTTCAAGTTCCTTTAACAAATATAGCTATCAATACAGTTTGGCTGTTAGCTTTACCGTAGATCGGAAAAAAATGCGGTTGTGGGTCCTCCGTTAGGGACGCAATTGCATCTTCTCCAAATCCGAACGTATTTTAATATAGATCTACCGAATATAGTTATTTATAAATTCGCCTCAGGGCCACCATACAGACATTTCAAATCGGAAACAACGCTATTTCCCCCAAACTGACATGTGTCCGTGCACTGAATTGACAGGAATATTCTTTTAAAACCTCACAATATCGGCTCATTACTCCCAACATAACCCAAACAACCCAAAACCATTCACTTCTCGTCTGCGTACTCGTGGCTGCAAGTCCTCCCAAAATTACACACTTCACAAAAAACTCCGATTCTCCAACACTAGTGGTTCAGGAGATATCGCTTCTTGAATCCACGCATGTGCAGCCCCTTACCAGGGGATTCTATAGCGGAATAGCATCCGCCACCCCAAAACCCCAATCCTCTCTGACGAAAGCACCAGCAGTTAAATCACTGATGGTCTGCTCATGCGCATAACGAAAAATGCCCGTAAGGGGTTACATCAATTTCGAAATTAGCCCCAGGGCCACGGTACGGACAATTTAACTCTGAAACAACGCTACATCCCCCAAACTGACTTGTCCTTGCACTGAATTGCTATGAATATTCTTTTAAAACCTCATAATATCGACTCAGCACTCCCAACATAACCCATCCAACCCAAAAACAGTCACTTCTCTTCTGCGCATGCGCAATCTACTCGCGGCTAGAAGTCCTCTCAAAATAACACACCTTAGAAAAAACTCCGATTCTTCAACACTAGTGGTTCAGGAGATATCACATCTTTAATCCACGCATGCGCAGACCCTCAACAGGGGATTCTATGGAGGAATAGCATCCGCCACCCCAGAACCCTAATCCTCTCTGACGAAAACTACAGCAGTTAAAGGACTTCTCATCTGCGTATGCGCAATACGGAAAATGCCCGGAAAGGGCAGCATGAACCTCAAAAACATATGTTTCGGCATTAAAAGCAAAGTATTCCGCAAAATAGTAGTAATTTTTTTATTTTTTTCATGTCACGTGATCTTCACGAAATTTTGCAAAAGTGTTTGCTTTGGTCTTTTGCATCTAACTACTGAGTTTCAATTTAATCAGATCAGTATTTTTCGAATTATCGTGAAAACAAAATTTTCAAAATTTTTTTTTGCCACTTTAGGGCCGTCCGTTCAACACAAAACTTCACAGCCATATAAAGGTCATGATTCTACAATCTGATGCCAAATTTCAAAAAGATCGAGTGATCGGTTCCGGAAATATTCATAAAAAACGTTTTTACTAAAAACGGCCTTAACTCCGAAACCGCTCGGTCGATTTCGCCCGTTAACGAACTTGTCCGAGATATTTACGCTACGAAACTACCCTGCAAATTTCAACGCTCTTAGTCGTTCCATTCGAGAGTTATCGTGCTAACGGCCGGACCGGACGGACAGAATTGAATTTGACCTCGAAGTCTTCATCAGGGAGTCGAACCCAATCGTTTGAGACCATTTTCGAAAAAAAATTCGAAAAATACAGACATTGTGACGAAATGATAGCACGCTGTTCCTTGCGGAACACGCGCGCAAAAACTAGAGCAAGAGGTGTACCAGAAATAATTTTGACATTAATCTCTCATAGGAAAATAAGATGACATGTAAGAACACAGATCATATAAAAATTCATAGATACAATAATCAAGTACAGCATTCTATGAAAACATAAGAAGTACGGAAGTACGATTCATTATTGAAATTTCGAAAAATCATATCTCCGAAAGTATTAGCTTGTTAGAGTTGAAAATGATAACAATGGATTTTTATGGTGAAACTGCATCTTAAACGGAATTAAATTTGGAATTTGTGTTGAAAAAAAAATTGTCTTTTCGTTCCTCCGAAACCATCAGGCCAATTTTGCCCAGTAACGAACTTAACTGAGATAATTATTTCTCAAACCTACTCTGAAAATTTCAACTGCCTAGCTCATTCTGTTCGAGAGTTATTGCAGAAACGAACTTTAAAAATAAAAAAATTTTTTTTTGATACCTCATTGCAACCCGATCAAAACAAAACTTCGCATGCATATAAAAGTCATTATTCTAAAATTTGATGCTACATTTCAGATAGATCGAGTGATCGGTTTCGGAAATATTCATAAAAAATGTTTTTACTAAAAAGGGCCATAACTCCGAAACCGCTTAGTGGATTTCGCCCGTTAACGAACTCGTCTGAGATATTTACGCTACAAACCTACCCTGCAAATTTCAATCCTCTAACTCCTTTCGTTCGAGAGTTATGGTGCCTACGGCCGGCCGTCGGACAGAATAGATTTTTACCACGGATTCTTAATCGGTGAGTCGAACCGAATACTTTAAGACCATTTTCAGCCAAAAATTTGAAAATTACAGACATTTGGGCAAATTGATAAGCACTCTGTTCCGAGGAACAAGAGCACCAAAAAGGGTGGATCTGTCATATAATCTTTTCTTTTTTGAGCCCCCTCTTCTTAGTTACAGCCCCCTAACGATGGCACTCAGAAAGCAGTTCTTAATTTTATTCTTAAAAGCAAAATGTGGGAAAGCCCTGTGTACAGGAGCTTTGGCGCTCTTGCTCTAACTCTGACAAATAATATCTCCGAAAGTATTGGTTTCTCTGAGTTGGGAATGATATCAATGGATTCCTGTGATAGAACTGCATCATAAAAGAAAATAAATTAAAAAAAATCATAAAATTACGACTAATTATATTATTGAAATTGTGAAAAATCATATCTCCCAAAGAATTAGTTGAGAATGATATCACAGGATTCTTAAGATGAAACAGCATTTAAAAAAAATGGATTTGAAATTTGTAATGTAAGATAGGTACTCGTTACTCTGAACCACTGGTCTGATTTTGTAAGATAACGAACTTAACCGAGATATTTATCTCCCAAACCTACTCTAAAAATTTCAACTGTCTTGCTCATTCCGTTCGGGAGTTATCGTGGTTACGGCCGGACGAACCGGCCGGATAGACGGACGGCAGGACAGAATCGATCTTGACCAAGCATTTCTGATCAGTGTAGAGAACCAAAATTTTTGAGACCTTTTAAGCCAAAAATTCGAAAATTATAGACATTTTGGCAGATTGATAAGCACTCTGTTCCGGAGAACAAGAGCGACAAAATACTGAATATAATAGAATTAAGTAGACATGTTATGCGAGCGAGAAGAACTCAAGCGAAGAGCGAGAACACAAAAAAAAATTTTGTGTTGTTCCTCTATGATTGCAAGGGGTAGAAAAAGCCAGCCCTAGACCTTGTTTCGCAAGTGCATATTCATATTTTACAATAAAAATTTTTTTTATTTATTTTTGATAGCTTGTTCTGTCTTAACAAATGAGGTCTTCTGTTATTTCTTGCTAAAATTCACGGTTTTTAAGAAAAAAAATAATTTATCAACAGATTATACACCTGAGTCGTAGAGGATGGAATTATTTTCGCCCTAAAATTTATCCATTTAGCGGTTGTCAAGTTGACATTTTTATTGAGAACTGGTACAAATATTGTAGCGAAACAAACAATTTTAAACTTTTCACAAATCAAATATCATATTAAACTGGTAGAAGGCCGAAAGGCCAAATGCAATGCATCACAAATAGCAAGAAAGCAATATTCATGATTGTAACCAACAAATTTGTTGGATTACTTTAGATAAATACAAATATGTAGCGAAACAAACAATTTTAAACTTTTCACAAATCAAATATCATATTAAACTGGTAGAAGGCCGAAAGGCCAAATGCAATGCATCACAAATAGCAAGAAAGCAATATTCATGATTGTAACCAACAAATTTGTTGGATTACTTTAGATAAATATTAGAGAGATATTGGAGGGTCGGCAGTAATAAGGTTTCCTTTATTTTGACATATACGCAAGCGCTCTTGCCACTGAAAAGGATCTTATAATAAAATACTGTCCGACTTTATTTATTCCGAAGTAAAGGATCCTTACTTTATTCGGCTTTCGTGTATCATCGTGGATATTCGCAACCTTATCGGATTGTTTGCAAATGGCAAATTCTATAATAATTCCGTTTTTTCAATTTCAGAATCATTTGGTCCTCCTATATTAGCAGCTTCCAGCATTTTTTCCATTACTGAATTAATAATTTGAATGTAAACAGGAAATAAACACCTAGGTATACCATTCGTACGAACACTCTCAAAATTCTCGTGTGAGTACAATCAAAATTATAGTGTATTATAAATGACAAATTCGACTATCTAAATGGCATAATGCATCTCCCCGAGCTTCAAATTATATGTTTTTGTTCACAAAAAATAGGGTTATCATACATACAACTGTCACTGTTCGTCGTTGTCCAATAACTCTCTCAAGCGAACCATTTAAAGGAAACTTTAAGTTGCTTTTAATAGTGCCAACCCTTAATGAAGGAAGTTTCCAATATCTCTCTAATATTTCTTTGTTGCTATTTGTGATCATATTAAATGTTCAAAGTGACCACCTTCGGCCGTTACACAATAGTCTAGACGTCGGCGCATAGATTGGGTTACCCGGTCAAAAAATCCGGGAGTATTTTGAATAACCCTACATGAAAGAACAATGCGGTTTCTTAAGTCTTGTGAACCAATGTTTTTAAATGGCCCCAAAAACTAAAATCCAGAATATTTAAATCTGGTGATCGGACAGGCCAGAACTGGGGTTCACCTCGTCCTATCCATCGATTTAGATATGTATGGTTTAAATGCTGACGGGCTCCAATACTGAAATGTGCGGGGGCCCCATCATGCATTAACCACATTGTCCTTCGGATATGCAAAGGAATATTTTGAAGAAGTTCAGAAAGTTCTTCTTGTGGAAATTGAACGTACTTATTTCCATTAAATCTTGGTGGTAGAAATTTTGGACCAATTAACTGATCTCCAACATATCCAAGCCAGGCATTCAGAGAAAATGTTCTTGGTGGTGCGCTACAGTGATAGCGTGAGGGTTCTCTTCGGCCCATATGTGGTTATTATGAAAATTAGTTATGGGATCTCTAGAAAAATTAGCCTCATCTCCGAATAGGACCTTTTACAAAAATTGATGTTATTGTTCAATTATTCCCAACATCCAAGTGGAGAATTGGAGACGATTCGGAAAATCTCGTGGTAATAGAGCCCGAACACGTTGAATGTGATATGGATATAAAAGTTGTTCCTTTAAGATCGCAAACAGCGTCATATGATTAATTTATAATTGTTAGCAATTTTCCTAGTACTGTCAGGTTGCTCGTCGACAAGATTTAGTATTGCTTCTTCTATTGCTGGAATTCTAATCTCGCGCTGGCGACCATAATAGTTTTTATTTATTTTAAATGTACCACTTTCTCGCAGTCGTTGCTGAATTCGTGTAAATAGAGTGTGATGTTGGAGCCACACGTTCATGGAACATTTCTGCATATCTTCTGGATGCTTTTAGAGAATTACCACCAGAAAGATCGTAAACAAAGTGCATTTCTGCGTTTGCGTACATCGTTATCTTAATGAGTATATGTGACAAAAATCTCCAAATGATAAGCGAAATCAAAAAATAATAATTGTAACTGAATCAAAGTTAATCAAAACTATTCAGTTGTCATAACAAAATGACGTCCGCTTACTAGATCTAGTTCGAAACTGATTCCAGCCTCTACGACTCACGCTATCAGGATGATAAATTATTTTATTCTCAAAAACCGAGAATTTCAGCCAGAAATTACAAGAGATCTCATTTGTTGAGCACTGCTGGTTTATCCACTAGGCGCTTGGGGCGGGCACTCAGGGGCCCGAGACCTGGATGGGCCTTTTTTGATGATTTGTAAGCGAATCCAAGAGATCAGTCAGCGCCAAGGGGGCCCGTGGATCTTCTGCGCCCAGGGCCCGAAAGCACCGTAAACCGGCACTGTTGTTAAGAATGGACCAAGCTATCCAAAATTGATTTATTTATTGTGAAATATGACTATGGAAAAAAGTTTCTTGCTAAAGAAATTTTAGTGGTGGCTTTTCCTACCCCTTCCAGTCATAGAGGAACACCACCAAAAATTGTTTTGAATGCCTTCTAGTCCGCATAAAATATCTGCTTGCTAACTAAGCAGAGGGGGGCTCAAAAAAGAAAAGTTTATATGGAAGACCTACCCTATTTTTGCGCGTATGTTCTGGGGAACATCGCGTTATAGTTTTGCCCAAATGTCTGTAACTTTCGAATTTTTTGACGAAATTGGTCTCAAACGATTCAGTTCGACTCCCCAATGAAGAATTCGAGGTCAAATTTGATTCTGTCCGGCCGGCCGTCCGGCCGTCCGGCCGTCCGTTGCCACGATAATTTGAGAACGAAAAGAGCTAGCGACTTGAAATTTTCAGGGTGGATGGCGCATCGCAATACGACGGACAAGTTCGTTAATGGGCATAATCGACCCAGTGGTTTCCGAGTAATAATTTTGTTTTCAACCAATATAAATCCGATCGAATTGAAACTTGGTGAGTAGTTGTAGAATATGAACCTAAGCACGTTTGTGAAATTTTGGGTGAATCGTGAGGCTAGAAAATAAAAAAAAAATTATTAAAAAATATTTTTGTTGCCACGATAACCTGAGAACGGAAAGAGATAGCGGCTTGAAAATTTCAGGTTAGGTTGTGCATCTGAATGCGACATTTGAGTTTGTTTATGAGCATAATCGGCCAAACGGTTTTAGAGTTATAGCCATCTGAAATTTTCTGAAATTTGGTGGTTTTTTTTTCCTCATTAACTCGAAAAATACTAAACCGATTGAATTCAAACTTGGTTATTAGTTGTAGAATGCCAACGCGAAAATGTTTGCAAAATTTGGTTAGGATAGCATTTGTAGAAAATTTTTAATAAATCATTGAAAATAAAAAAAAAATTCTATATATCAGTAACTATCTGTTCGAAATTGCTGAAATTTTGCAAGAGCGTTCATAACCTAACTCTACTGACAAGTTTCAAGTTTCAACACAATCGGTTGAATATTGTTGGAGATTCGAGCATTCTTGTGTGAGTTCAGTAAATGGGTGACCGTTGCCTCGATAACTTTCGAACGAAAGAAGATAGGGACATGTAATTTTCAGGGTAGGTTGCGTATCCGAAAAGGAGAGTTGAGTTTGTTTTTGGGCATAATCGGTTTAACGGTTTCCGAGTTATATCCACCTGGAATATTATTTCCTTGATAACTAAAAAAATTAAGATTCGATTGAATTGAAGCTTGGTAACTAGTAGTAGAAAATCAGCATAAAGACGTGTTTAAAATTTTGTAAGAACCGTACCCCTAGAAAATTTGAAAAAAATGACGAAAAAAAAAATTTAAGAACCTCACCCCTAGAAAATTAAAAAAAAATACGAAAAAAAAATTGGTTCAAGCACTGACGTGAAGTCAGAAGCTTTTGCGCGTATGTTCTATTGTCCATTCTTCTGTATTGGACACCCTTAATCGAATTTACCATGGTTAATTATGTTGTCCATTCTCCTGTATTGGACACTTAATTCGAATTTACCATGGTAAATTCGAAATAAGAGTGTCCAATATAGGAGAATGGACAACATAATTAACCATGGTAAATTCGATTAAGGGTGTCCAATACAGAAGAATGGACAATAGAACATACGCGCAAAAGCTTCTGACTTCACGTCAGTGCTTGAACCAATTTTTGACAAGAAATCTCCCCTAAATGTTTTCGCAACTATTTATATACACCCTGTATATCTTTATATGAAAGAATTAACCTGGTTTGTGATGAAGTAGGTATAAGAATTTTGACAAAACTGAGATATGTACACATGTTTCTGCTGCCAGTGTTATGCAATGACCAGAGCCGATGCATAGTTCTTCAAATCACCAGTGTTAGATCCAGGGATCTCAAATAAAGTTTTTTTTTTCAGAATTTTCAGCTTCTTGAGTTTACTTCATACATTATGTGGTCATTCTTACAATGCCTTCCTTGCAATTTTTGCAATGTTGTACAATCTCTCACCGATGATGGAGTCTGTCCTATATGTTCTACGATTTCTCATAGACAGGATGATAGAAATCAGCGAAATAGAGAATTTGCAAGAAAGAACACAAAAATTGTTAATTTTTGTTGGACAGATTACTGTATTGGCTGCTGTCGGTTTTATGATATATTCATTGGTTATTTTTCCTATAGTCAATCTCATCAGTGTCATAGCTTCTTGTATATGGGGATGGATAAACCCACATGTTGTGTAAATAAAGTTTTGAAGTGAGGAAATATTATTTTTTCTTATTTTGAATTGCAAATCACATCAAACGTGTGTTGCCAGAAATTAATTCACGCATGGGGAAAAGTGTCTACGTACCTACTAAATATATGCTTGACCATAAGTGATTCCTTATACAGGGTGTCCCAAAATGAATGGATAATCCTAAAACACTCTATGGAAGAGCTATTGGACGCTCTGGAACAAATACAAAAAAATGTATCCCCAGTATAAATATATATTTTTTTCAAAATAATGATTTCTACTACACCACGTTGCGTTTCTGATTGTGTAACACGCACCTATAAATTAATTTAATCCATCAGTGTTTTCATGGTAAAATATTCTTCATTAAATATACCAATAGATATGCAGAAAACCGTAGGAATAACTGTTTGCAATTTTTTTGGAAAAAATATCCAACTTCATATTCCATCATGAAATTTGATGAATATTTAGCATCGATATAGTTACGAGATGCCGTTCCCACGAAAACCGCTGATGTTCGCGGAGTCGCGGAAATCATGTGCGACAGTTTGTGAACTCTGTGTGAACTCGAATTCCTCCGGAATCCGAGGTGTAATTATCAGAAAGGACTGATCTAGTAGTTAGTTCCGTTCTAGACTTTAGTACATGTAGTCTAAGTTAGATTTATTGTCTTTTTCGGTACTCCTTTCCAACTGTACTAATTATTGAATCTCTATCGTGTAACGTTGTATTAAATAATTGGAAAGAATAAAAACCTTTTTAAAACAGTCTTGGAAAGTCCAAAAACGTAATTGGCGCTGCGAACAGGATTTCGCAACGGGTTTTCGGTATTTCGAGAAAAAAGAAGTAACTGAAAATAGTGTCCATTCGTGAATACAAACTGCCAGATTGTGTTCAAGGATCCCTGTTGAGTGTCAACTCTTAGTGCGAAATTCAGAACAACTCCACCAACCCACTTCGACCAGAAGGACGGACGTTCCACCCTAGGATGCAAATCTTGGTGTAAGTCCTATTTTCCACATATTTCCTATCCTAATAGTATTCTTAATTTCGATGACAGATTCATCCGAACAATTAGAGATAATTGCTGAAGATTCCGAATATTTAGAATCATTAAATTCCCATAATATTCAAGAACGATTATTAAGAAATAACCGATTTAGACCATACCCTAATAGAGTTTTGAATAACGAAATGAACCAACAAAGCTCTTCTAACACATCAATTTCTGATACTATGTCTAGACAAGACATACAATTATTATTAAATTCCATTCCCGAATTTTCACCAGAAAAAAATTTATCAATTTTCATAAACGAAGTAGATAATTTAGTGGCACATTTACATGGCAGATTAACTACTGACCTAGAATTTTGCTTGAATTTTTCAATTCGTTCGAAAATTCTGAATCTCATTTCAAAATGCGACGGACTGGCCTTCGATTAGACGTGCTCTCCTTCAGAGGTACGGCGATCAAAGGAATGAAGAATTATTAATTGCTGCAATCTCGCAATGTGTTCAAAAGAGAAACGAAAATTATTTGGACTATTATTCCCGAATTTCAAAAAATTTGAGTGATCTTTTGCAACACCTCACTTTGAATATAAGGGACCAAAATCTTTTAACTTACAAGAAATATGAGGCAGAAAAATTATCATTGAAAACATTCCAAGTAGGATTACTTGAACCTCACAGATCCTATATTAGTAATTTCGATCTAAACACCTTAGAGGAATGTATCAATAAATGTAAACTCTATGACAACCGAAAACAAGAATGGGAATATTCCGAATTTCTTCGTAAATCCCAAGAATTGAAGAAACCTTTGGCACAACCTCATTTTAAACAAACTCAAAATTATAATAATCAACCAACTAGATTTTTTAACCGCAACTTTAATCGAAATCCATCAAATATGGTTTTTCCAAATAATTTTGATCAAAATTCACCAAATAATTCCAATCAAAATTCATCAAATATTGTTTTTCCAAATAATCAACCTATAAGAAATAATCAGAATTTTTTCACTAATCAACAAGTTTTTGGTACCAGACCAAGTTCAAACATTTATAAATCAAATCCACATCCAACACCGATGTCAATTTACACTAGAAATACAAAACCAACTCCCATGTCAATTTCTACCAGAAATTCGAGATTTCCGCAAAGACAAATATTCAACGTTCAGTTGAAAACCGATGATGGTATCGATCATGAATACGAATCCCATGAACCTGAATACTTCGAAGAAAATATTCCTGATTTTTCCGAAGAATATCAGAATACTAATGAAATGGATGAAAATTTTCAGGAGGTTTCTCCAGAGAACCAAGTAACTTAGACCTTAATTCCTTGAAAATTAAATCAAAATTACCATACATTTATCTTCCAAAAATAAATTTGAAAATTTTAATAGATTCAGGTGCAACAAATTCAGTCATTAATAGAAAACCTGCATTCGAGAAATTCTTCCAATTTTTGTACAAAGAAAAATTCAGTGTATCAGGATTAGGAAATACAATTACTGCAGAAGAAAACATAAATATTCCACTTTTTCACGAATTAGAAATATTCGACAATATTCATTTACATGTCGTCGACTGGCATAAAAATTTTGATGCTTTATTAGGAACAGCCGATTTACAGAAATTAGGTGCAAAAATAGATTACCAAAAACACATTTTGAAAATTAAAAATTTGAAAATTCCCTTCAATCTCGAGTATTCTACTTATAAATTGAAACCCAATAAAACTATAGCGAAGAATTTTGTAAAAATTCCAGTATTCTTGGAAAACGGTGATGTTTTACTACCTGAAATTAATTTTAAACAATTCTCAACCCCAGAATGTATTGCTCACGCAAAAAACGGTGTTTGCCTAATTCCAATTTCAGAATCTATTAAGGAAAACATAGAAATTAACTTTTCGGAAAGAATACCCGTGAAATCAATATCTGAGACAGAATTAGCTGTCCCTCAAATTGAAAACTCTAAATTTAAGCTCACGAAAAATATTCGTACTCAACACATGAATTCTGAAGAAAAACGTGAAATTTTGAAACTTTGTAGTAAATTCAAAAACATTTTTTATAACGATAAGTGCGACCTCTCTTTTAGCAATACTGTTAAACATAAAATTAGGACGAAAGATGAGGAACCCGTACACGTTAAATCTTTTAGAAACCCTCATAGCATGAAAAAGATTATCCAGGAACAAATTCAAAAGCTGTTAGATGATAATATCATTCGTCCATCAATTTCACCCTACAGTGCTCCCGTTTGGATTGTAGACAAAAAGAAAGACGCCTCCGGCCAAAAGAAATATCGTATGGTTATTGATTATCGCCGTTTAAATGATAAAACCGTTGAAGATAAATATCCGCTCCCGCGAATAGAAGAAATTTTAGATAATTTGGGAAAAAGTTGCTATTTTTCGACACTCGATATGGCTAAAGCTTTTCACCAAATCGAAATGGACGAGGAATCAATTGAAAAAACCGCATTTAGTGTGAATAATGGGCATTATGAATATCTCCGTATGCCCTATGGATTGAAAAATGGACCCAGTACCTTCCAACGCGTAATGGACAATGTCCTTAGAGAATACCTTCATAAATTTTGTTTCGTTTATATGGACGACATTGTCGTATTTTCAAAATCACTTCAAGAACACATTTGCCATTTGAAATTAATTTTCCAAAAAATTAGAGAATTCAACCTGAAAATTGAACTCGATAAATGCGAATTTTCAAGCAAAAATGTCGAATTTTTAGGACACTTAATAACTCCTGACGGCATATCTCCAAATCCTGCTAAATTAAGAGCTATTGAAAAATACCCTATTCCACGTACAGTTAAGGAAATTAAGTCATTTTTAGGACTAATGGGTTATTATAGAAGATTCATTCAAAATTTTGCTCATATCGTTTCGCCCATGACCAAATGTCTGAAGAAAGGAGCGAAAATTAAAGTTGATGATCTTGACTATGTTAAAGCTTTTCAATCATGTAAGGAATTGCTGATGAATGCTCCGATATTAGCTTATCCAGATTTCGAAAAAACATTTAAGTTAACCACTGACGCCTCGAATGTAGCAATTGGAAGTGTCTTGTCACAGGCTAACTGCCCGATTGCGTATTACTCAAGAACCCTTAACTCTGCCGAAAAAAATTATTCAACGATAGAGAAAGAACTTCTTTCAATTTTAGACTCTGCAAAGAACTTTCGCCCTTATCTGTATGGCCAAAAGTTCATAATAGAAACTGATCACAACCCCCTTGTTTGGCTTTACAAAATCAAAGAACCCAATTCCCGACTCATACGCTGGAAATTGAAACTTGAAGAATTTGATTTCACAATTACCTATAAGAAAGGAAAAGAAAATAACGTTGCAGACGCTCTCTCGCGGATTGAACTTAATATCAGAGAAAATGAAAATTCTTTATTATCCGACGATGATTTAGACGTTGAAATTTCTTCAATCCTACCTAACGTTAGTGATCTTCCGGTTATAAGTGACGAAGAACCTGATAATATTTTGAATCCCCCAAACAACCATCAAAATAGCAATGATCCCAATAATCAGCATGAGGAAAATAATGATGATTCGAATGCTACCATCCATTCAACACAAGAAGACAATGGAAAAGTTATTCCAATAACAGAATCTTCTGTGAATATTTATCCAAATAGGATCATTCTAAATACTGGCGAACAGTACAATTTGAAATTTACCAAAATTTTTCAGAAAAATACTTACAACATAACGATAAGACAAAATTCCATGAATAACGACTTCTCAACCGTTTTCACCGAAATTTTCATACCAAATGAAACTTACGGTTTATTTTTTAGAGATAATAAATTGCGACTTCCTTTCATCAGATTTTGCAAAAAATCCTTCAATTACTCCGTGAAACTTTATATCAGTAACACCCTTTTATTAGATGTACCTCGTGAAGAGAACCAAATTGAAATTATCTCCGAATATCATAATAAAAATCATAATGGTATCTCAGAAACATTTAACCAACTTTCGAAAAAATATTATTGGCCCAAAATGAGAAATAAAATCACCGAAATTATAAACAAATGCGAATTATGCCTTAAATCAAAATACGAGAGAAACCCTTACAAATTGAAATTTTCAGGTCCTCTTTTAGCTAAACGACCGTTCGAAGTTATCCACATTGACACATTTTCTTTTCAAAATTCGAAGTTTCTAACAATAATTGATTTGTTTTCAAAATACGCTCAATCGTACCTATTAAAAGACGGTACTGCTTTAACCATTCTGAACAAATTACGTCATTATCTTTCGCATCATAATATTCCACAAAAAATAGTTTGTGACGAAGGAAGAGAATTCCAGAATAAAACTTTCACGGAATACTGCAAAATGAATAAAATCGACCTACATTTTACAACAGTTAACAATCCGAGCTCTAATTCTCCAATCGAACGATTCCATTCAACAATTTTGGAAAAACTTAGAATTCTCAAATTGAAAAATCCTAATGAAAATCCGGGTAACCTCATGATTACTGCTACGTTGATTTATAATCAATCTATTCACTCAGCGACTGGTTATTCACCTTTTAATTTACTTTATGGCCCATACGAAAAATTACCAGAATTCGATTTGGACATGACTGTCTATGAACAGTACAACGAAAAACGGAAACAGGAAATTTTACCATTTTTCGACCATATTTATGAACGGAATAAAAATAAAGCTCAGAAAACTTTGACTAGGCTGAACGAGAATCGTGATGATCCTCCAAATTTAGAGCAAACTGAAGTCTACGTCGAACGAAATCGACCGAGGAAAACGGATCCACCTTTTGAAAAAATCATTGTTGAACAGCAAAAACATAACAAAATTAGAGGCTTAACGTCAAAATCAAGACAAACAACTGCCCATATACAGAAAGTCAAGAAACTAAGAAAAAACGTTTCTTCTTTTCAGGTTACCCCTGATCATCCTGATTCAGATCCAAACAAACCAGGCCCTTCAGGTCCACGAAATAAAAAGTAATGGATACTTTGAAGAACCCTTGAGCCACGCAAAAATTCTTGACCATTACCATAATTTTAATTCTTTATAAATATCACCCATTTAAAAGATAATGTTGACCAATTAAATATTATTTTCAATAACCTTCAGAAGGAACAAGAATTACCCCGTCGACTCTTACATCAATTGAAACTGAATTTAGATCAAATCGAACAAATTCTACAAAAATTCTTAAACAGAAAAGTTAGAAGAGGTTTGGCTAATTTCATCGGCAAAGGTATCAAATTCATTACAGGTAACCTAGATGATGATGATTTGAAAACTATTAATGAAAATCTAGAAAACCTTTATAACAGCAAATCTTCAGAAATTGAAAGAATAAATAAACTGACATCCTTCGCTAACCATTTATCACAAAGATACTCAGAGGATTTGACCCTACTGAACGAAAATATTATTCATACTAAGGAACTATTCCAAAAAATTCAATCTATCGAAGGATTTCAAATCATTCTAGAATCTCAAATACTTCAGTCTCAAACACTTTTGAACACTTTACCAATACTTGAAAGGACTATTAGTTTCGCAATGAATGAAATTCCAAATTTAGAAATCATTAAAGTTGAAGAACTTATTTCTATCAGGACATATCTTGAGAAAATTTATAAGACACAGCAACTATCCCCAATTGACCATGTTCATCTTTTCAAAATAATTGAATTTGCTAAAATTTCTGTCATTGGAACGGAAGAAACTATCAATTTCCTCCTCAAAATCCCAATTCTCAAACGAATTTACCCTGTACCCAATATCCAAGATATTGCTGTGATCCCGCCAAGGACGTATTCCATTAAAATTAACAATGAGGAATACTGGACCAACGAGAAATGCAAATCAGCTTTGGGAAGTTCAACGGTGCTTTGCCTTCAACCACCTGCCAAGGAAGCATGTATTTTATCAAACCCAGCTCGATGCCAAACAACACTGGTTAACAACGACTTCAACATAATACACCCGCTGAAGAATCACCAGCTCCTGACTCTCTTCAAAAATTACCAAAATGTTCTGGAAGACTGCAACGGAATATTACTCAAAAAATCAATAAAGGGAATAAATCTTTTGAGTTCTGCCTGCAAAATTATTATTGACGAGTCCATCTACGATGAAACCGTTCCAATTTTCGAAATTACTGTCAAAAACATTTCGAATATCTCATTAAATTCCACCCACAAAGTCGATTTTCATCTGAGACATTTGAAAGAACCTACTTCCATCCTGCAGGAGGCAGAGAAACTTTCAGACCAGCCCATGTACCTACACCCAACAACTCAAATCATTCACCAATCTACAAGTGTGATATTGTTCTGTCTAACAATTCTTGGAATAATCTTCGTTATTAGAAACAAGAGAAGGATTTCCGAGTTGATCTACAGTCCAAGGAAAATCATACATGTTGAAATGGAAAACATCAACCAAGGCCACCAAGAAGATAACAGAGACGTTATCTCTTAAGGAGGGAAGAGTTACGAGATGCCGTTCCCACGAAAACCGCTGATGTTCGCGGAGTTCGCGGAAATCATGTGCGACAGTTTGTGAACTCTGTGTGAACTCGAATTCCTCCGGAATCCGAGGTGTGATTATCAGAAAGGACTGATCTAGTAGTTAGTTCCGTTCTAGACTTTAGTACATGTAGTCTAAGTTAGATTTATTGTCTTTTTCGGTACTCCTTTCCAACTGTACTAATTATTGAATCTCTATCGTGTAACGTTGTATTAAATAATTGGAAAGAATAAAAACCTTTTTAAAACAGTCTTGGAAAGTCCAAAAACGTAATTATATATACCGTTTTCTCAGCTTTTATAATATATGATTAAATTTCGTACCATTTTAATGACTTGAGTAATGAGAGAATCGTCTGCGATCACATAATTGTTAATTCTGACATAATATGTTTTCAATCGGAATTGAAATTCGTTAAATATCGAATAATATACGAAAAAGCTCACGTCTCAAGGGATTTTATTGAAGGACTTTAATTCGGTAGATATACTATTCATCAAAGTTATTATTTCGAAATAAATAATGAAACCAAAAATTAAAAAGTACAATTTCGGCTACGGCAACTGATCCAGTATTGTAATTACTTACCTTCGAAATATTTTCACAATCGTCTAATTGCAGGATACGATATTCACGAAATTCCGCGAAAATTGGCGCGTCGGCATTCTATGATTAATTACCGAGCTTAGTAACAACAAAATTTCAGATGAGTATAACTCCAAAACCGTTTGGCCGATTATTAACTAACGAATATGAATGTCGCATTCGGATGCGCGACCAACCCTTAAAATTGCAAGTCGCATTTCTATGCGTTCTTAAGTTAGCGTGAGATACATAATATTTCAATTTAAATTTTCTAGTTATATGATCTTCACATACGGATTTCCGTCGGTATTCTACAACTAGTTACCAAGTTTCAATTCGACCGGATCTGTATTTTTTGAGTTATCAAGAAAACAATATTCCAGATGGGTATAACTCCGAAACCGTTTGACTGACCCATTCGGATGCGCAACCTACTCTAAAAATTGCAAGTCACCATCTGTTTCCGTTGGAAAGTTATCATGGCAACGGTCACCCATCTAGCTAATGAACTCACCCAAGACTGCTTATATCTCCAGCAAAATATATGTATATCCTATCATGTTCAAATTTGAAACTTCGCTGTAAAGTTAGTGTTGAGTCGTTGTAGAACCTCAAGATTCTTCGTATAATTGTGAAGCTGAAGCGATGGCTTAAAAGTCATAGACTTACGCGTAAACCAAGTCAACACTGGCGACTTCGCAACTCCGGATGGAAAACATACGCAGGTTTTTTCGATTGATTGGACGCATCGTTTCGATAGATTTCGCTCTGAACTAATATACAGGGTGTTTCAAAAAAAGGTGACCCCCTCTCTAGGATAGGTAGAAAACTGAAAAATAATTGGGGTTTGCTCAGTAAAAAATTTTCGTAACGCCATCCGTATTCAAGATACAGGGCGTTGAAGAAAAAAAAATTATACACATTTTTTAAAATTTTGCAGAAACTACTGGCAACATTGTAATGAAATTTTATACGAATATGTTTTGGAAGCTGATACATCCAATGAATTCGTTTTTATGTCTGACTCTCCTAGAGGGCGCTAGTTACACGGTTCGTACCAAGTAGTATTAAACATAACTTTTTTATTATTAGATTTATTGAGCAAAATTTCAAGCGTACTTAAACATCATTCAATTTCACACAAAAAAGGTACTCTTGGTAAAACTCGATAATGTGTACCGTTCTCGGAGTATTTTGATTTGAAAATTCTACACGGCAATAGCATTTTCTCTGAAATTTCAGTTGCCATGGAAAACTGTCTGTCATTTAATGGTTGTGACGTTGATTCAACAATAATTACATTTCTATTGTTAAATTAGATATTGTTAATCAAAATGTATTCAAATTTTGAATACACTGACATGTTATTAACCTTAGGAGAGTGTTTAGGAAACGCTAGTGCAGCTGTTATGCGTTATTCAGAAAAGTTTCCTCGAAGAAACTTTCCAAGTAAAAATACATTTAGAGCAATTGAACGACGTTGTCGAGAAACTGGGAGTGTGAGACCTAAAAAAATAAATTCTGGTAGGCCAAGAATAACAAGAACCATTAATAAAGAAAATGTGATTTTAAATTTAGTTGATCAAAATCCAACAGTTAGCGTAAGGGATGTGGCAAGACAAACAAATACGTCTTCTTCAAGTACTTGGAGGATACTTAAAGAGCAGCAGCTACATCCTTATCATTACAGACAAGTCCAAGAGCTCTTGCCAGACGATCTACCGGTTAGAATGGATTTTTGTCGAACATTACAAGAAAGGACAGCCATCAATCCAAATTTTTTAAAATGTATTCTTTTTACGGACGAGGCCAGTTTTACGCGACAAGGTATGTTTAACTCCCATAATGCACACTACTGGAGTGATGAGAATCCACATGTCAAAAGGGTAGCACATTACCAACACTCATTTAAAGTTAATGTTTGGGCAGCAACTTTAGGCAACAAGTTAATAGGTTATCACATTCTACCTGGAAATTTAAATGGTGATATGTACCTGGACTTTTTAAGTAATCATTTATTCGAGATATTAGAAAATTTAACGGTAAACGAGCGAAGATATCTAATTTTTATGCACGATGGAGCTCCACCGCACTTTGATAGAAGGTGTCGTAATTGGTTGAGTAACCATTTTCCGAATCGATGGATTGGTAGAGGTGCAGAAGCTCCAATTCATTGGCCTCCTCGGTCATGTGATTTTAATCCCTTGGATTACACAGTTTGGTCGTATCTTAAAGAAAAAGTTTATGCTGCAGAGGTAAATTCACCTCAAGATTTGAAAGATAGAATACAACGTCACTTTAATGATCTCACAGCTGACTCCCAACCATTTAGAAGATTAATGGATTCTTTAGAAAAAAGGATAGCCTTGTGTATTCGTGAAAACGGAGGACATTTTGAACACCTACTCTAATTGAAATCATATTAATGTTATTAGCCATTTTTTGAATTTTCTGATTTTTGTGTGAAATTGAATGATGTTTAAGTCCGCTTGAAATTTTGCTCAATAAATCTAATATTAAAAAAGTTATGTTCAATACTAATATCTAATTTAACAATAGAAATGTAATTATTGTTGAATCAACGTTAAAACTATTAAATGAAAGACAGTTCTCCATGGCAACTCAAATTTCAGAGAAAATGCTATTGCCGTGTAGAATTCATCGGTTATTACTTCATAATTTTCAAATCAAAATACTCCGAAAACGGTACGCAGTATCGAGTTTTACCAAGAGTACCTTTTTTGTGTGAAATTGAATGATGTTTAAGTACGCTTGAAATTTTGCTCAATAAATCTAATAATAAAAAAGTTATGTTCCATACTACTTGGTACGAACCGTGTAACTAGCGCCCTCTAGGAGAGTCAGACATAAAAAGGAATTCATTGGATGTATCAGCTTCCAAAACATATTCGTATAAAATTTCATTACAATGTTGCCAGTAGTTTCTGCAATATTTTAAAAAATGTGTATAATTTTTTTTTTTTCAACGCCCTGTATCTTGAATACGGATGGCGTTACGAAAATTTTTTACTGAGCAAACCCCAATTATTTTTCAGTTTTCTACCTATCCTAGAGAGGGGGTCACCTTTTTTTGAAACACCCTGTATAGAAACTTTTCTCCGCAAAATATCGGTTTTGATAGTTTTGGTGATTATTTGATAGTTTTGGTGATTAGAACGCTTTGACAACAATCGCATTAGCATATACGCTCTGGAAAATTGTCGCAACGCATTTTGATGGTGTTTTTCAACACCGCATTTTGGAACGTGGAAGCTGCCCTGCCACAAAGACCTGTGTGAGGCCCTCGAACTTCGAAACAGGACGCTGAGACGACCATCAGGACACTTTTCTGGTAAGTCATCAGTGTTGACCGCATTTATTATAAAACATTTCAATTGTATATTTCGCTTTTCGCTCCAGCTTCACAACGCCAGAAATACAGTCCTTTTTCTCAATAAATTAACGACTACCTGAACTATCGGAGTGAACATTGGTCCTAATCGAACCGGATATTGAATTCGCCTCCCTTATTTTGAGGGATTTCAATATTCAATTATTTATAGTTGTTTATCATAAGTTTTTGCTCCACCTGCACATCTGGTAGCCCAGAGCGTGAGATATCCCGCTTATCGAGACGAAATATTCTTCGATTGAAATTGCATTGAGTGACATCGTTTACGCACATATTTTCGGAATTATAACGTTTCATTTTAGACTTGGTAAATATGGCAGATTTGAAATTAAAGCGAGCTAATTTCATCAGAAATTCTTGTATTAATGAATTAAATTCACTTTTGGATCTTGCGAGGAAGGCTGTGTCAGATTCCACTCTACAAACTTCGTTTAAAATTCGCTTCACAGAGATCGACGAAGTCCGCGAAGAATTCAATAAACAACACCAAACAGTAACTGCTATTCTTTTGCAAGGTGAGGATAATGATCTGACTCCAGAGGAGTCCATAAGAAGTCAATTTCAAGATGATTTTTTTGCTGTTAAGACGATTTATACAAAATTGTTCGACCCAAATGGGGAATCTCTTGATGTTTCAGTACAAGCCGCATTGTCTAGAACTCTAGAAAACAAAGTCATGCTGTCAGTTCGCCCAATGCTTGCAATGTTCGTCTTCCTCGGATTGAAATTAAATCATTTACAGGAGATTACACTCACTTCGCTACTTACATTGACGTGTTTGATGCTCTAGTGCATAATATTATTTTTTTTTATTATTATTGATAAGGGGGTTACGTTGCACCGCGACCTTGAGATCTATTGTGCCCCCCAACAGAGCTGTTCTCACCATTACGCCATCTACAGCTCGCCCTCCAGTTCCAGAGTATAAATGAACCTCAATATCTGGGAAGGCTTCAAGGATATTATGTCTTCACTCCTACAAGTTTCCTGTCCAAAGCATTCCTTTCGCTGACTTGCAATGGCGAGGCATTCTGTAACAAGGTGAAGAGGAGTTTCTTCCTCCTCCCCACAGAATCTGCACTCGTCAGTATCTGATAAACCTATTCTCATCAAATGCTTCCTGAGGCGACAGTGTCCTGTGAGGAAGCCAGTGACCAGGTGTAACTTATTCTTGCAGAGATCCAGATACCTTTTGGATCTCACTTCTTTAAAGTTCCTAAGGAACTTTTTGGAATGAACCAAACCTGGAAGATTCCGCCAGAGTGTCTCTCTTTTGGTTTCCTCCTTCTCCAGAAACTCTTTCTTGTAGGTGCATTTTCCTATACCGCAGAAAGGTTCTGGGCCGATAAAAGGAGTTCGTGCTGCCTTTCTGGCAAGTGTATCGGCCTCTTCGTTCCCCTTGACTCCCGAGTGACCGGGGACCTAGACTAAAAAGACCTTATTATTCTTGCCAATTTCATTTAGTTTTCTTCGGCACTCCCATATCAACTTTGAATCGATGGCATGGGAGCTCAGTGCTTTGATAACAGATTGACTATCCGAATGGATTGCTATGTCGCATTTCTGATATTTCCTTTCTAGGTTAATATCTGCACATCTTTCGATTGCGAGTAATTCTGCCTGGAAGATACTCAAACGGGAGCCTACCGACAGTGCGCACTTGGTGCCTGTCCCATATACCCCAGCGCCAGCTCCCGTCGTGGTTTTTGAGCCATCTGTGTACCATTTTATGGTATTTTCTTTGAAAGTCTGGGTGGTGAACTCCCTTTCCCATTCTTCCTTTCTACCTATCATCGTGGTGAAGTTCTTCTCAATGCTTACTTTTTTGACCATTGCATCACTAGGAAGGTTCACTGATGGGATGTACTTAGTCAGAGAGGTCCAGGCTCTCTGACATTTAATCCTCTCAGTTCCTGGACCTTCCTTAGATATTCTGAGGGTGGCCTCATGGGCTAACCTCTCAATCACTAGATGCAGAGGTGAGAGATCTGTGATGATCTCAAGTGCCCTGGTTGGACACGTTCTCATAGCTCCCGTGATGCACACACAAGCTAGCCTTTGCACTTTGTCAAGCGCTTTCCTAGTAGTTGTCTGATCTGCTTTGGCATGCCAGAATACTGCCCCATAGGTAATTATTGGTCTCACAATCATGACGTACATCCATCGCAGTATTTTAGGGCTACAGCCCCAAGTCTTACCGGATAGATTTCTGCACGCCATCAGAGCTCTTATTGCTTTACTTGCAGTGATATCCACATGCTTGTTCCACAGAAGCTTTCTATCCAGAGTTATTCCCAGATATTTAACTTCAGTCTTCCAGTCAATCACTTCTCCATTTAAGGAGAGGGATTTTATGGCTGGAAGATTTATTTTCCGGGTGAATGGAATTACTGTGGTCTTGGTTGGGTTAATACTCAGCCCCACCGACTGGCACCACTGCTCAATAATTCTGAGGCCCTCCTGTAGTAAGTCACATAAGATGCCCTCGAATTTGCCTCTCACTATTAGAACTATGTCGTCAGCATAGCCTACGCATTCGAAGCCAAGCTCCGTTAGCCTGTGTAGTAGTTCATCTACTACCAGGCTCCATAGGAGGGGAGATAATACCCCCCCTTGAGGTGTCCCGCGAGTGGCTTTGACAGAGATGGGTTGATTTCCCCCCAATGTCTCAGCTGTCCTCGTTGTCAGCACGTCATACATCCATTTTATTATGGTATTGTTGACACCCCGCCTTTTAAGTGCTTCTCTGACAGACACGTGTGTTGTGTTGTCAAAGGCCCCAGATATGTCCAGGAATGCACACATTGCGATTTCTTTACTATTCAGAGTTCTCTGGATGACTTCAGTCAGTTGATACAAGGCAGTCTCTGTTGATCGACCCGCCCTGTAGGCATGCTGACATTTGTGAAGTGGTTTATTCTCCAGACTCTCCGTTCTTATGTAGTTATCCACTACTTTCTCCATCATTTTAAGTAAAAATGATGTTAAGCAAATGGGCCTAAATGATCGAGGGTCAGTCCCGTCTTTTTTCCCTATTTTTGGAATGAAGGTTACTCTAGCCCTTCTCCATTTTCTAGGTGTGTGGCCCAATGCTAAGCTGCTTCTAGTAATCTTCAGCAGATGGGGTAGAATTTCTTCCATCCCTTTCTGCAGGAGTACCGGAAAAATTCCATCCACTCCTGGGGATTTGTACGGCTGAAAGGTACTTATTGCCCATTCAAGACGTTGCTTTGTAAATAGTTCCTTAGCAATATCCCAATCATCCTTGCGGGCGTTCTTGGTATGCTCCATTGCTGTTTCAGTACTACTTACGGGTTCGCTACCTGGAAAGTGTGTTTTGAGAAGAAGAGTCGATCGCTCCTCTTCTCCTTCAGTGTATGACCCATCCGGCTTCTTGAGCGACATTGTTGGGTTAGTTCCCCCTCTTGCCATGACTTTCTGCAGTCTGGCTGCTGTGTGAGTGGAAGTGATATTTTCACAAAATGCTTGAAAATTAAGCCTCTTGGCCCTCCTTATCTCTTTGTTGTACTCAGTGAGTTTCTCAGTGTACCCCTGCCAATTATCGTCTCGTTTAGCCCTATTGAAGAGCCGACGCACCTCCTTTCTGAGGATTGACAGGTTCTTATTCCACCAAGGAGCTTCCTTACTTAGTCGAGCTTTGGTCAATGCGCAGCTGGAGTGAAAGGCCCCCATTATTGCCTCACTGACCTGCTCGACTGTTTTTTCCAGGTCATAAGGGTGCTTTGCCCCAGTTGTCCCGATTTGTTCATAGTGCATAATAACTCATCGCTCACAGAAATTGAAAAGTTTAATTATTTGATTTCGTCTTTAGAAGGACCGCCTCTTTCTTTAGTCCGCACCTTGCCTATGACCGCGGATAATTATCAAATAGCATATCAGTCGCTTATTGATCGATTTTCCAATGAGAGATTGAGAGCTCAAGCCCATTGGAACGCCATAGAGAACACACTTAAAATTAATTGCAATAACCGCTCCGCACTGCGAAACTTGATCAGTACATTCACTGAAAATTTGGCCGCACTTAAAAATATGCATTTTCCTGTAGAGTCTTGGGACTTTGTAATGTTCATGCTGTTGATAAAACGCCTAGACAACGCAACTGTAGCTCGATTCGAATTGGAAAACAGCTCTTCCTCCATTCCAGATTTCAAAACACTCATTGAGTTTTTGAATAAATATTGCATTGCAATGGACACGTTGGGAGCGCCTCAGAATTCGAATAATAGCAGATACCCTAATTCAAAGGGAACAGCCACTAATGAAAACCCTCGCATCGGATCCTACTTTTCGAATGATAGTAGAAACTCACGCTCAAAACCCATTCCAGTTTGTACGCTTTGTAAACAAGATCACATGTTACATTCCTGTTCGGAATTCTTGGAAATGACTCCTCAAGAACGTCACGCACTCGTGAAGCAAAAACATCTTTGCTTCAACTGTTTGAGTAGCATTCATGATTTGCGATCCTGTAAGTCAATAAACACCTGTCGAAAATGTCATGAGCGTCATAATAGCCTTCTACATCTTGCTCCAACTTCTGCTAAAACTCCTGTTGATTCAGAAGAACCTTCTCCCTCCACTGATTGGGCCGTTTTGTCCGCGTCTGCTGGGGTTGCTCAAAATTCATCCGCTGTTCTCTTATCCACAGCCATGATTGAGGTTCGAGATAATTTCGGTGAATTCCGTAGATTTCGTTGCTTGATTGATAGTGGATCTATGTCTTCATTCATAAGTCGGAAGGCTGCAAATATGCTAGGTTTGCCCCGTCGTAAAGTCGATGTAGAAGTTAAGGGTCTTAATTTAATGAAGACAAACGCTACGCATGGTTGTTTAACTTTAATGTTTCGCCCGTGCAAGTCAGAGAAACCGATCTTGTTAACAGACGCAATAGTTTTAGATAGAATATGTGATGAACTTCCTGCTTATCGTATCCCCGAGTCTTCTTGGTCTCATTTGAAACATTTGAAGCTTGCCGATGACAGTTTTTATTCGCCGGGTTCGATTGACATTTTATTGGGCGCAGATATATTTTCGAAGATTTTGTTGCCGGATCAAATCAGTGGAAGGTCTGGTCGACTTGATGCTGTAAATACTGTGCTAGGATATATTTTGATGGGAAAATTTTATTGTAGATCGAATACGTCGATATCATCATTTTTTATATCATATTCTGAATTCTCAATTGATAGGTCACTACAAACATTTTGGGAACTTGATAGTGTGCCCTCTGGAGAACCACTGTCTTCTGATGACAAATTATGCGATCAAATATTTTCCGATCAGCATTATCGCGATAGGGAGGGTCGATATATTGTATCTCTTCCATTCCGAAATATTTTGCCGCAATTTACTGGAATGCGAGAGCTAGCGCTAAACCGTTTCCTCTCTCTCGAACGTAGGCTTGTTAGGAACCAAGATCTATATAAACTTTACGTTGGATTCATGAGAGATTATCTTGAATCGAATCATATGGAACTGGTTCCTCACGATCTCATTTCTAGAAATTCCTTTTATCTTCCCCATCATTGTGTGGTTAAAACTCAAAATGATCAAACTAAAATTCGAGTAGTATTCAACGCTTCCGCAAAATCGCCATATCAAGAGGAGGGTTCACTCAATGACCATCTCCTGACGGGCAAGAAATTACAGAAAAATATCATCACTATATTGTTACGCTTTCGTTTACATGAATATGTTGTTTGCGCCGACATCCGACAGATGTATCGCATGATTCGCGTTAGTCCAGACCATGCAGATTACCAGCGAATCATTTGGAGATTTTCGGTTGATGAAGATCCCCAAGATTATAGGTTACTCACCGTAACCTACGGTATTAATAGCGCTCCATATCTCGCGTTGCGTACCCTCATTCAACTGGCCAGAGATGAAGGAATAGATTTTCCCTTGGCATCAAAGGCCTTGCTTGAGGACACTTACGTGGACGATATTGTCAGCGGAAGTTCCACTTTGACAGGGGCGAAACGACTACTCAGAGAGCTGATTGATATTCTGGCGAAAGGTCATTTTGAACTTAGAAAATTTTCGTCAAATTGTTCTGCCATTTTATCTGACTTACCCCCCTCACATCTTTCAATTGACCCTCTATCTTTCGATCGACATGGTGAACCCACCTTCCTCAAGGTATTTGGCTTGCAATGGGACCCACCACAAGATTGCTTTTGTTTCAGCGTGGAAACATCTGGAAACCTTTCCACCAAGCGCCACTTACTTTCGCAAATAGCACGCATTTACGATCCCATCGGGTTTCTGTCACCGGTGACCCTTTTACTCAAACATCTCATGCAGAGGGTATGGTCTTCCGGTATTGGTTGGGATGACGAGCTTCCAAAAGAAGTTTCTAGTGTCTGGATGGCGTTTAAGACTGAAATTTCTATTCTGTCGTCCATAAGTATTCCCCGCAAAATGCTCACGCCCATGGCAAAATCCTATCAACTTCTGGGATTTTGTGACGCATCTGAGAAGGGTTATTGTGTAGTGGTGTATATACGCATCATTGATGATCAGGATTTAGAACATAACAAGTTCTTATGCGCCAAGAATAAAGTCTCCCCACTCAAGCGCATCACTATTCCACGCCTTGAGCTATGTGGTGCAGTTTTACTCTCAAATCTTCTTTCATTTTGTTTGGACACTTTCGCTGATACTATCAGTTTCTCTAAAGTTCTTGCCTTTACAGACTCCCAGATCACTTTAGATTGGATCAAAGGATCCCCACATCGATGGCCGACATTCGTGTCAAACAGAGTTGCGCATATTCAAGATCAAATACCTAGTGCTTCGTGGTATCATATAGAATCACAAAATAATCCTGCAGACTGCGGTTCTCGTGGTTTACTACCCTCAGAGTTTGTCTCCCGGTCGATTTGATTTGATGCACCTGAAAAATTGCCTTCACTACGCGACTCACCGCTTCCAGATATAGATACTAATCCAAACGCTCAATTAAACGCTGATAACTTTTGCGCAACGCTTTCTGAAGAACCACAATTATTCACTATTATTTCTCTACTTGATAAATTTTCCTCGCTTACAAAGATTCAACGAATTCTTTCATACGCTTTGCGCTTTGTAAACAACGCGAAACGAGGAACTGAAAAAATTTTCGGAAGCCTCACGCTATCTGAATTGAATGTTGAATGAAGCATTAGTTCACTTAGTTAGAGCCACTCAACAAAGCTCCTTTCTCACCGAACTCAAACGAAGGACCTTCCCAAAACATTTCCAGAAATTACAAGTTTTCAGGGATGAACAGGGCTTATTGAGAGTCGGTGGCCGAATTGATTCGTCTTCATTGTCCTTTGATTCGAAGCATCCCTTACTTTTGCCTAAAAAAAGCCGTTTGACATCACTCGTGATCAATACTTATCACAAAAAATACTTACACGCGGGACTGCGCACTATTCGATTTCTAATAGCTCAAAGATTTTGGATTCTATGTGGAAAAAGGGCCATATCTTCAGAGTTGAGTAAATGTTTGACATGCCCTATGGGTACACTCCCCGTTTCCCGTGTTTCGCAGATAAAACCCTTTAGTAGTAGTGGAGTGGATTTCGCAGGCCCTTACGCTAATACACTGGGTCGTCGCCGAGGTATCAAAACAACTAAAGCATATATTTGTCTATTCGTGTGTACCGCAACGAAAGCCCTTCACTTGGAGTTAGCAACGGATCTCTCAACAGAAACCTTTTTGTCTGCGCTTCAACGCTTCATCGCACGTCGTGGTAGGGTAAGCCATATATATTCTGACTGTGGCACTAATTTCATCGGTGCAGATCGGGAACTGACTAAGCTCATGAAGCATTCTGCTGAAAGGGAACAAATCCAGTGGCATTTCAATCCCCCTTCCGCTCCGCACATGGGAGGTTTGTGGAAAGCAGGCATCAAATCAGTGAAAACCCATCTTAAGAGAGTGATAGGTTCCCAAATTCTCACGTATGAGGAGTTTCAAACTGTTTTATGTCTTATAGAAGCCATTTTGAACTCCCGACCTCTGGAAGCATTATCTTCGGACCCAGAGGACGTATCTGCACTATCTCCTGGTCACTTCCTTACGCTTGAGCCACTAAATGCCCTACCATATCCTCAAATTGATAATATTCCATTGAATCGCCTCAGTCGTTGGCAATGCTTACAACGCATTCAACAAGATTTTTGGAAGCGTTGGCATTGTGAATACCTGCACACACTGCAGCAGAGATCGAAGTGGTTCTCTGCCGATAGCAAGCCTCCAATAGTTGGAGATCTAGTTCTAATTAAAGACGAAAGGCTCCCCCCTTGTCAGTGGGCTCTCGGAAGGATAGCGTCTCTATCGGATGCAGCAGATGGACATTCCCGTGTTGCGTCAGTCAAAACCAAAACTGGTAATTTGAAGAGACCTGTTGTCAATCTTTGTCCTTTACCTGTTTGAACTGGAAGCACGCATTGTGAAAATTTAATTTATCTATTCAATATATTTTTTTTCTTTCTGCTCAATAAATTGTTGAATAAGTCACTCAATGCATTTCGCTTAGATATATCGCTTGAGATCATTTTATTACCGCTTTGTTGCCATTATTTACCATTTTTCGCGCCCGGAGAATGTTGAGTCGTTGTAGAACCTCAAGATTCTTCGTATAATTGTGAAGCTGAAGCGATGGCTTAAAAGTCATAGACTTACGCGTAAACCAAGTCAACACTGGCGACTTCGCAACTCCGGATGGAAAACATACGCAGGTTTTTTCGATTGATTGGACGCATCGATTCGATAGATTTCGCTCTGAACTAATATATAGAAACTTTTCTCCGCAAAATATCGGTTTTGATAGTTTTGGTGATTATTTGATAGTTTTGGTGATTAGAACGCTTTGACAACAATCGCATTAGCATATACGCTCTGGAAAATTGTCGCAACGCATTTTGATGGTGTTTTTCAACACCGCATTTTGGAACGTGGAAGCTGCCCTGCCACAAAGACCTGTGTGAGGCCCTCGAACTTCGAAACAGGACGCTGAGACGACCATCAGGACACTTTTCTGGTAAGTCATCAGTGTTGACCGCATTTATTATAAAACATTTCAATTGTATATTTCGCTTTTCGCTCCAGCTTCACAACGCCAGAAATACAGTCCTTTTTCTCAATAAATTAACGACTACCTGAACTATCGGAGTGAACAGTTAGGTTTTGAAGGCTTTCACAAAATTTCAGAGGTATCGGAAGGGTAGTTTTTGAGATATAGAATTGTTTTCAATGATTTTTTAAAATTTTCTAGAGACACGATCCTCACGAAATTTCGCAAATTTTGCGCGTCAGTATTCTACAACCAATTACCATGTTTGAATTGGATCGGATTTATATTTTTTCAGTTATTGTGGAATTAACTACTAAATTTCAGGGTTGCCAACCGTCCTTTATTTCAAAGGACAGTCCTTTATTTTAAAACTAATAGTCCGGTCAAGTTAGACCAAATAACAGAGGTGAGGTTACCAAAATTCGCATAGAGTTGAAAATTGGTAGAGATGGTCAGGATACCATTAGAAAGAAAGGGTGAAAAGTCCCCAAAAATCCCATTGTTGCTAAAAAAGTTATTCAAGGTCAAAGGTCGCGAAAATGGGTTTTTCGCTTTTTTCAGTCAAATGTGAGTTTTATCATAAAAATAGCTCAGACATAAATTGTAGATTATGCAATTATCTACAAAAATTGTTTCTATACTTTTTTTCGTGAGAGTCGCCGTTTCCGAGATATGAGCGAAGAAAGTTGTATGCTCCATAAAATGCACACGTTTCCACGTCACCTGTGAGGTAGTGTACTTGACGCGTTTTTTTTAACGTGGTTTCCCCGGTAGGCCTATTCCACGAACCGATCTGTACTAATAAATAATAAAAAAAATTTTCGTTAATTGTAAAGAATGTGATAAAATTATTGGTCCGAATTATAATCATGTATTACATCTGTTTCTTCTTGTTCTTCGTCTTCTTCTTCGAGCTGAGTGAAAATAAACTCGTCCAAAAGCGATGGATCGGATGTCTCGTCGTTTATATGAAATGAGTCCTCTTCTAATGGAGATTCAGCATTAGAACAAAGCTGGCCTTGACAACTTGTACAGGCTAAGGAACAAAACAACCCAACTTTCTTGCAGCCACATTTGGCATTACATCATTTTTTACAATTGCAAAAAATGGTGTTGAGGAGTTTTTCCGGTGCAGGTGGAAGTAAAGTTTGGACAGGTTCTAATGCATTATCAATCAACATGAATAATTATGTCTTTTGGAGTAGACTTAGACTTAGACTTAGACTCCAGCTGACAGAACAATTTATTTTTTAAAACCTGGAAAATCTCAACATCAGTCCGAAATATATTCATCCCAAAGTTTATCTGCATTTGCAAAGTGCCAAAATCACATTTTGTTTCTCCACGCTATAAGTGGCTGCGATACAACATCTGCATTTTACAGGAGAGGTAAAACGTCTGTTTTTAAAATGATTGAGAAACAAGATTTACTTGATTGTGCCGAAGTTTTAAAAAATAATAAGTCTACTCCAAAAGACATAATTATTCATGGAGTTCGCTTTCTTCTTGCCATGTACGGAGCTCCAAAAAAAATTACCTGCATTGATAAGTTCCGTTACGTGTCTTTTGTCAAAAATACTCGTAACAAAAAGCAAGTGCAATTGGCTTCTCTTCCTCCAACCTCGGCTTCTGCACAACATCTTCTTCGGGTATATTATCAAGTTCAAGTGTGGCTTGGTAATCAATTAGACCCAAAAGACTGGGGTTGGATGTTGATTGATAATGCATTAGAACCTGTCCAAACTTTACTTCCACCTGCACCGGAAAAACTCCTCAACACCATTTTTTGCAATTGTAAAAAAGGATGTAATGCCAAATGTGGCTGCAAGAAAGTTGGGTTGTTTTGTTCCTTAGCCTGTACAAGTTGTCAAGGCCAGCTTTGTTCTAATGCTGAATCTCCATTAAAAGAGGACTCATTTCATATAAACGACGAGACATCCGATCCATCGCTTTTGGACGAGTTTATTTTCACTCAGCTCGAAGAAGAAGACGAAGAACAAGAAGAAACAGATGTAATAAATGATTATAATTCGGACCAATAATTTTATCACATTCTTTACAATTAACGACAATTTTTTTTATTATTTATTAGTAAAGATCGGTTCGTGGAATAGGCCTACCGGGGAAACCACGTTAAAAAAAAACGCGTCAAGTACACTACCTCACAGGTGACGTGGAAACGTGTGCATTTTATGGAGCATACAACTTTCTTCGCTCATATCTCGGAAACGGCGACTCTCACGAAAAAAAGTATAGAGACAATTTTTGTAGATAATTGCATAATCTACAATTTATGTCTGAGCTATTTTTATGATAAAACTCACCGTTTGGCTGAAAAAAGCGAAAAACCCATTTTCGCGACCTTTGACCTTGAATAACTTTTTTAGCAACAATGGGAATTTTGGGGACTTTTCACCCTTTCTTTCTAATGGTATCCTGACCATCTCTACCAATTTTCAGCTCTATGCGAATTTTGGTAACCTGGTATGTATACTTTGACCGGACTATAAGTCCTTTGTCCTTTTGAAAGGTGTCAAAGGACGGCAAATGTCCTTTGAAATCATCCGAAAATATAAATAAAAATATTTTAGTAACCACATATCCACAAATAAAACTTAGAAAAGTTCCATACGCCATAACTATTTTCACGCAAAACGCTAATAAAATGTAAAAAAAAGATATTCAACCCAGATTACTTTGCACTCGGATGGGCAACCTACTCTAAAAATTGCAAGTCGCTATGTCTCTTTCCGTTCTCAAGTTATGGTGATATAAATAATATTTTTGGCGCTCTTCTTACTGGTAACAGAGCGCTTATCAATTTGCCCAAATGTCTGTATGTCTGATCAAGAATCCGTGGTCGAAATCGATTCTGTCCGTCCGTCTGTCCGTTAACACGATAACTCTCGAACGGAATGAGCTAGACAGTTGAAATTTTCAGAGTAGGTTTGGGAGATAAATATCTCGGCTGAGTTCGTTATTGGGCAAAATCGGTTTCGGAGAAACGAAAGAAACATTTTTTTTTTACATTAAAAATTTCAAATTCAATTTTTTTTAAGATGCAGTTTCATCATAAGAATGTTATAATTTTCAACCCTAACACGCTAATACTTTCGGAGATATGATTTTTCAACATTTCAATAACACATCGTATTTCTATGTTATCACATAATGCGAATTCTATTTGTCTGTGTTCACTGTCCATACATATAATCTTATACAATGTCATATAATCTACCTATGACAGATATGTCGACTACAGTGGACCCTCGGTAGTCCGACAAACGTTTCGCAAAACAGTGTCGGACTATCCAATTTGTCGGATTATAAAGTACTAGTACTATAAAGCCTAACGGCCGGTTTCATAATAAATTTTAAAGTTCCTTTAAATTTGAAGTATCCTTCAAAAGAGACATTTTGGTTCAAAATGTCCAACTAAGGAGGCTTCAAATTTAAAGAGACTTTAAAACTTATTATGAAACCGGCCCTAAAGCCTCTATAGCCCGGTTTTCTTTGAAAAAAATACATTGTAATCCGACAAATTACAGAAATTTCAGATCAAAATATGTACATATATTCAACAGTGATAGGCATGTCGGATTACAAGGGGCGCCAGACAAGACGGGGGCCGGATTACCGAGGGTCCACTGTATATTGATTTCTGTTCTAACAAAGTATGATTGAATGCAAAATGAACAATTATAGGATACTAGCGGCCCGGTACGTGCTTCGCTACGTATAAAGTGAAAAAATAAAAAAAAATGTTTGGATCATCAAATTCATTTATTCAAACTATTTTATTAATTGCTAGCAACTTAATCCAAAACTTTTGGATAAACGATATATTTTTTTCCATTTTCAGCATGAATAAACAAAGGCTGGTTGGCGGGGTTTTTTTATTTTCGACCGTTAATAGTCTGCTTGATGTTAGAATATTTTGAGTAATTTTTATGCAAAAATCCGTCCGATCGAACGGATATTCATTATAGATTTCGTAACTTAACGAAAAGATCCAAACCCCAAGATACGTTTACTGGAGCAACGCTCCTTTAAGTTTTGCATTGGATAAAAATAAAAAAATATTAAGAGAAAGCTGATTCGGACGCTCCGAGATTCGATCTCGCCGGCCCGCGAGGCTCGGAGATATTTCTCGCAATTTTTCTAGACGCTTCCAAGATTTTCGAGTAATTCCGTTCGAAATTCAAATTCGATTTGACATTTCTCGTTGCTCGGTCAGACCGAGAACGTCGACCTTGAAGGAGCCGCGTTAAAATTCACCACAGAAATACGTGAAACGTCAGAATTTGTTCGATTTTCGCGAAACGTCACATTTGCCTATCGTTCTTCCGGGAAAACGAAAGAGAGGATCGAAACAAGGACTCCGTTACGGACTAATTTCGAATCTCGTCTTTGCGTTCTCGCAAATACCGTCGTTCCGAACGCCACCGTTCCTCCGAATTCCTTTTCAACACTTTGCTCCTTTTACCAAAAACGGCGTTTTTTCGCCTTTTCGCGATTTTTTTTTAAATTACACCCCCATATTTTCGCTCCGAGAAAGCGAAACTCTACGAAACTTTCGTATTTTTCCTCGATAAACCCCTTCGAAATTACCCCAAACCCCCGTCCTAACATCCGAAAAAACATCACGTTTAAAGTAACATTTTCAAAAAGTTTCCTTTGATAAATGAAGAACCGCTCGACGATTTAGTGCAAACTTCACATAAACCATCTACTAAATAGTCCGAACAAAGCCTAAACATTTGGTTTGGATAGGTGAGCCCGTTCTTGAGTTATAAAAATGCAAGGAAAGGTGGCATTGATTTTTATATATATTGATTATAATTAATACTACCCTATATGCCCATGGATAATACATATGATATGATGATGAAAATATATTCAGAATATCTTCAGTGAAAACAAAACCGGAATATTGGATAAGTTTCAATTGATATAATATAATTTTCAGAGGAGATTTGAGGAATGAATATCTCGGATATGTTCGTTATTTAATTTTAATTTAGTTTCGTTTATGAAGCAGTTCTATCATAAGAATCCATTGATATCATTCCCAACTCTGAGAAACCAATAATTTCGGAGATGAATTGTCAAAGTTTGAACAAGAGCGCCAAAGCTCCTGTCCACAGGGCTTTCCCACATTTTTTAATTTTTCACTTTTAATTTTCTAGTGATGCGATCCTCAAAAAATTTCGCAGGCATCTTTGTGTTGGTATTCTACAACTAAGTACCAAGTTTCAATTCGATCGGATCGGCATTTGTTGAAAAAAAAATTTGTACCTACTCAGAAACCATTGGGCCGATTATGCCCATTAAGGAACTAGTCCGTCGCATTTGGACGCGCCTTCTACCCTGAAAATTTCAAGTCGCTATCTATTCCGTTCTGAAGGCAACGGCCGACCGGACAGAATCGAATTTGACCTCGAATTCTTCATCAGTGAGTCGAACCTAATCGTTTGAGACCATTTTTGGCAAAAAATTCGAAAATTACAGGCAGTTTGGCAAAACGATTGTACGCTGTTCCCCAGAACATGCGCAGAAGAACGCAATATTTGAATAGCGGCGTTTGGCAGTTATGATGTCATTTGATTATGACATCACGCGATATGACATCACGCGATTGGACAACGCGTCCGGATTGTTAAACTAGAGCCGACGCACACGAGTCGACCGGGATATGTTTGACGCGATCAGAATCTCATCAGCAATTTATCCATCTGTCATTCAGGGCGTTCCTTTATCGTTCAGTCTTATAATCACAGAATAAAATTAATTCATGCCGGAAATTAATCGAAGCGCGTAATATTTACATTCCACATTACTTCCTTACTTTGTTGGTTACGGCCACAGAATATAACATAAGAAGTGCTACCTTCCTTGCAAACTGTGCACAACAGTAGTGACAAGTTCATCATGGTTCTAAGGGGTGTCCGCTGTTTGAAATATAATATGTCATTTAAGGATATAATTACAATGATGCTCTATGATTCCATCAATTTTGAATTCTCGGAATGTTTATTACTATGTTTTCGAAATTTAAAAAGATTCGAAAAGAAATATACTTCAAAATGAAACAAAGCTTCATAAACAATAATTTCTTTATTAATATAATGTTAACAATGGCATATCTATTAAATATTCCATTGTAGAATAAAACAAGTACCTAAATGATATTGATCCCACACCTTTTCGAATGTAAATATACTTTAGGTAGCACTTAACAAATACGTACAATTATATATAATCCAATGGAACATAGGTACAACATTTTTGACCAACTACAGGTCTTAGATTTTTGGAATTTGGTTTGAGTTATGTGAAGTTCTTGGGGGGTATAACTACCAAACTCCAGAACAATTATCCACATTGTTCCACGCCTTTTCTTAGCATCCCTCTTCGAATATCCCTGGTGTTTATAATTATAAAGATCGGGATGCTTCTCCACCTCCCCAACGAAAACTGAATTGAAGGCCTAGAAATTGATATTCATTAAAATTGTAGAAGAATTTATGGGTATTTTACAGATTATTTATCAGTACCTTACAACATATAAAATACTCGTATGTATCTGAAAGGTAGAGGGAAAACGGTAATTGAGGTTGATGTAAGCGAGAATCTTCATTAAATTCCTTTATTTTTGATAATTTGTCTATTACTGAGCGAATTTTTTTCCCTAAGCTCTTCAGGTATCAACTTATAATCAAACATAGAAGGTATGGGCCATTAATGCAAAAAATAATGGCCTAAATTAATATAAATATAAATGAGAACTACACACACTTACCTCCATGACGTCAACGACGCACGATTTGTCGGTATACATCCTGCACCCCGATCGCGTGAATCGTTCGTTCCAAATCGTACGCTCCAAATCGCAAACGAGTATGACGTCTAGTTCACAGATAACTAAGTATGGTCTAGTTTTAAAAAATGAATTCGTTTGTTATATGCAAGATGCATAGAATGTTGTTCTATGCGTCTATGATATATGCATAGACATGACATACTCTACTGGTTATATGTAATAATTCGAGTGAAGATGCCGCCCTTGATCATTATTTTCTAACCAGGAAGATCATAGAATAGAGTAGTGGATATGGTAGATCGCAGATAACATAACTTGATTCAATTTTGCATCGCAAATTGTTGATGAGTGATAGAGCTTTTTCTATTCATCATTTTGCATTGATTTCGTTCTTGTATTCGATATTATTGTATGTTGCAAGTAAGGTTATGTGGAATAAAATATTATGCGCTTCGATGAATTACTGGCTTGAATGAATTTCATTTTGTGATCAAAAGACTGAACGATAAAGCAACGCCCCGAATGACAGATCGATAAATTGCCGATGCGATTCCGATTGCGTCAAACATATCCCGGTCGACCCGTGTGCGTCGGCTCTTAGTTTAATTAGCGATTCCTAGAGTGCGTTCCATTTCGAGTATGTACTGAGAAAAGGGCAACTGAAGAATTTAAAAATTCTGGTTTGCTTGGTAATGTAATTTCGTTAAGCGGCATTCAGAGACCAACAATATCCACGGTAGATCCATCAGAAAGCAATGCTCGTTATCGGGTTAATATTTCAACGTATTTTGTACCGCAATAAGAAGATTTTGCTCAGGACGACATTTAGTTTCAGCAGGACGGTGCCACATGCCATATCGGCCGTGAAACATTCATGCTCTTGTATTAGTTTACTCCTGGTCCTGTGATTAATGTTCATCCCTAAATGAAACTTCAGGAAATTCTAAAAAGCACTGACGTGAATTTAGGATTTTGCGAATATGTTCTCTTGTCTATTTACGCCTCACATGCCCTCACTAAATACTGCATGAAGTTGAGTATGAATAAAAGAAGCGTTAACACGTGAAAATTGTATTGGACATCAACTGAATTCAAATTTTAAAACGAAATAATTGCAGAAATACAAAGCCAATCGATCTTGTTATCTATTGTAAAATGATTGAAGGTTTGTGCAGAATTTCAGCGAAATCTGACAGATAGTATCTGAAATTTGAAGACAAAATTTCATTTTTCTTTAAATAAATTAAAATTTTTTTCTTAGTTGTCAGATCCTTTCGAAATTTTGCATAAATTTTCAGGTAAGCATTCTACAACTAATTAACAAGTTTCAATTTATGCATATGTATTTTTTGAGTTATTGAGGAAATAACAATAAAACTACAGATGGGTATAACAGTTTTGCCTATTCTGCCGTAATAAGGTAAAAGGCAGTAACTGACATTTTCATCATAAATGAGATATTAGCGCAACCGGCCTAAGCAGTAACTTTCCCAACTATTACACTGGGTTTGGTGATCCTATCTCATCAACTAACGCCAAAACAAACTCTGGCAAACAGCAGTAACTACAAGGTCAGCTGTTAATGGTATGGTAAATTGCAGTAACTAACATATTTCCTATAGCAAAAATTGTATTCAATAATGAAATAACAGATATTTAGTAGTAATTCTTAATCCTTGTCCCAATAAATTTGAATTAAAGATAAGAAAAAAAACACCCAAAAACTTAAACTGCGATTATCTCAGAATCATAGTATTTGCAGTTACTGCCTTTTACCTTATTACGGCAGTATTATACTCATCAACGTATCGCTATCTCCTTCTATTTGAAAGTTATCATGGCAACGGACGGCGGGCCACACAGATTCGAATTAGACCATTTTCAGCAAAAAAATCGAAAATTACAGTCATTTAGCCAAAATTATAGCACGCTATTCCCTAGAACATGTTCGCAAAAAAACATATGCAACATAAAATGGACTCTTTAAAAATGACTGAAATATTTATAACCTACTCATTAAAGAAAATATTCGAGTAGAAGGTATTATCAAATGAATAAAAAGAGTCAAACCAATATTCTCAACTACGAAGAGTTCTTTGATATTTATTTCAAAGATCTTCCTGATGATACATAATATAGTCTTGAACCTTAATAATGAATAAATTAAATATCCATTGAAAACTGTTCATATATCTCTACTATTCATTGGTATTTTAAGTTGCATATTTTGAAGTACCTACTACAAAATAGTTATTTCTTATTAAACAATTGTTATGGCAATCTGTTGCATCTCAGCAAAGAAGTTTTGTGTACATATCATAAGATATCATTCAAAAAAAATATTTATTTCTCAAATTCTTTGGACAAAATAACATTTTTTTAGAAATCGTGTTATTCAATAGTCGATGATGTTTTACTTTGTATCCAAGTTATAGGTTTGGAATCCTAAGTTGGTGGTAACTCTTTGGTCAAACACTCACTATGACAGGGATAGTTGAATCAGTATTGTGTAGCAATGAATATTTGATTAAACATTGATAGACTCCGTAGATCAAAAACCACATTAGCCAAAGTGAAGCTGAAAAACAAACAGAAATAAATGAGTATGTAAGTCTTCCATTTTGGAATAGAAATGCATTATGATATAAAAATTAAAAAATGAGTTGGAATTGAGTGGAACAAGATGGGCAGCCTATGAGTTTTCAGCCCATGTTAGGATAGTAAACACCAACTAAACAATGGTATTTACGCTATCTATTTGATAGAAATGACAGAAATTAAAGAAATGGAAAATATGAACCATTGTATATTATTTATTATACTGATCCTCCTAGGTCTTCCCCATGGAGACCCCCCTTAAGCTCTAGAAGAGCTTGAGCGAGTAAGGAGAACCAGTTGTGTTCTGTGCAGGCTTTTTGATACTGCTTCCTTACGCCACCTTAGACACATCACTGTTAATTTTTGACCCAACAGTGAATGGTGGCCATTACCATGACTAGAAAATTTATTTCCTAGCCTCGGGATTGAACTTGGGGCTTTCGCTCCCAAGTCAAACGCTCTACCCCTGAGCCAACCGCACTATAAAATGAGAATGTTATTCTAAGATTGATATCTTTGGAATGCATAGAAATTTTATAGTTATTGAAAACACAAACAACAAACATAACCTTTCATATAATCGAATACTAGATATTTATTCAAATATAAAAAATTGGCGAATGCGCAGATTTGTTACACATTCTTATTTTAGTAGAAGGTCCGAACCTAAGTCGACCTTCACCGAGCTGATAATAGAATGAAACATATTTTATAATAAATTTAGTATATTAGATAATATACTAAAGATGGGTTGCCTGAAAAAATCCTGGACAGACTATTTTTTTATCTCCAACAATATAGATCCGATCGTGTTCAAACTTGGAACTTGGTAGTAGAGTTAGGTGACGGATGAATAGTTTCTGATATATAGAATTTTTTTCAATGATTTTCAATGATTTTTAAAAAAATTTCTAGTGATACGATTCTCACAAAATTTCACAAACGTGCTTAGGTTTATTTTCTACAACTATTCACCAAGTTTCAATTCGATCGGATTTATATTGGTTGAAAACAAAATTATTACTCGGAAACCATTGTGCCGATTATGCCCATTGACGAACTTGTCCGTCGTATTGGGATGCGCCACCTACCCTGAAAATTTCAAGTCGCTAGCTCTCTCCGTTCTCAAGTTATCGTGGCAACGGCCGGACGGCCGGCTGGACAGAATCAAATTTGACCTCAAATTCTTTATCAGGGAGTCGAACCCAATCGTTTGAGACCATTTTCGGCGAAAAATTCGAAAATTACAGACATTTGGGCAAAATGATAAAATTGATAACGCAATGTTCACCGCGCAAAAATAATTAAAAACAAATGAAGTCAGAAGCTTTTGCGCGTATGTTCTATTGTCCATTCTTCTGTATTCGACACCCTTAATCGAATTTACCATGGTAAATTATGTTGTCCATTCTCCTGTATTGGACACTTAATTCGAATTTACCATGGTAAATTCGAATTAAGAGTGTCCAATACAGGAGAATGGATAACATAATTTGCCATGGTAAATTCGATTAAGGGTGTCGAATACAGAAGAATGGACAATAGAACATACGCGCAAAAGCTTCTGACTTCACGTCAGTGCTTGAACCAATTTTTTTAATTTTCTAGGGGTACGGTTCTTAAAATTTTTTTTTTCGTCATTTTTTTCAAATTTTCTAGGGGTACGGTTCTTACAAAATTTTAAACACGTCTTTATGTTGATTTTCTACTACTAGTTACCAAGCACCAATGCGATCGAATATTTATTTTTTTAGTTATTAAGGAAATCATATTCCAGGTGGGTATAACTCGGAAACCGTTAGACCGATTATGCCCAAAAATGAACTCAACTCTCCCTTTCGGATACGCAACCTACCCTGAAAATTGCAAGTCCCTATCTCCTTTCGTTCGAAAGTTATCGAGGCAACGGTCACCCATCTACTGAACTCACACAAGAATGCTCGAATCTCCAACAATATTTAACCGATCGTATTAAAACTTGAAAGTTGGCAGTAGAGTTAGGTTATGAAGGCTCTTGCAAAATTTCAGCAATTTCAAACGAATAGTTACTGATATATAGAATTTTTTTTTTATTTTCAACGATTTATTAAAAATTTTCTGCAAATGCTATCCTCACCAAATTTTGCAAACATTTTTGCGTTGGCATTCTACAACTAATAACCATGTTTGAATTCAATCGGTTCAGTATTTTTCGAGTTAATGAGGAACAAAAAACCACCAAATTTCAGATGGCTATAACTCTAAAACCGTTTGGCCGATTATGCTCATAAACAAACTGAAATGTCGCGTTCTGGTGCACATCCTAACCTGAAAATATCAAGCCGCTATCTCATTCCGTTCAAAGTTATCGTGACAACAAAAATATTTTTTAATAATTTTTTTAAAATTTTCTAGCCATACGATTCGCACAAAATTTCACAAACGTGCTAAGGTTCATATTCTACAACTACTCACCAAGTTTCAATTCGATCGGATTTATATTGGTTGAAAACAAAATTATTACTCGGAAACCGCTGGGCCGATTATGCCCATTAACGAACTTGTCCGTCGTATTGGGATGCGCCACCTACCCTGAAAATTTCAAGTCGCTAGCTCTTTTCGTTCTCAAGTTATCGTGGCAAAGGTCGGCCGGACGGCCGGACGGACAGAATCAAATTTGACCTCCAATTCTTCATTGGGGAGTCGAACTTAATCGTTTGAGACCATTTTCGTCAAAAAATTCGAAAGTTACAGACATTTGGGCAAAACTATAACGCGATGTTCCCCAAAACCTACGCGCAATAGTCTGTCCAGGATTTTTTCAGGAAACCCATTTTTAGTATATTTTCTAATATACAAAATTCATTATAAAATATGTTTCATTCTATTATCAGCTCGGTGAAGGTCGACTTAGGTTCGGATCTTAGACTATTTCGAATCTGGTTATTATCATATTAAAGTAGCCCCTATTTTATACATTGTGAAAAAGCTAAATGGAATAAATTTATTATCTTGATTACTGTACATATTTATGGAAAATCCCGGAACATATCAAATTTATATCTTAAATTGACATTCTTTTTCGTAAGAATGTGAACCCTACCTTCAACCCCCTTCCAACCCCCTTCGAAAGACAGGTACCTACAACCCCCACTTTTTCAAATAGGAAGTATGGGCTTGTGATACATCGTTTGAAAGGTCTCGTCATTCAAAAAAAAATATATTATCAAGTGATTAGCGAAAATTGGTATAATATCGAAAACTAAAATGTAATACAAAATGTAGACAAAAATTATGAATATTACTGAAGTAGATGTTCAAATTGTTCATCGCGAACGCCTTGGCAACATCAAATGAATATTTCTTTCAACATTATTCAACATCTCAGGAGTAATCGACCTAATCGCAAGATCGATCTTTAGGTCATTCAAATCGAGGGGTTTAGTTTTGTACACAATGCTCTTCACATATTCCCATAAAAAGAAATCTAATGGGTTAAGATTAGGGGATTGCGCTGGCCATCCGATCGTTCCTCGCTTTCCTATCCACCGATTTGGAAATATTGCGTCGAGGTACTGCGGGACATTGTTTTGGTGATGTGGTGGTGCTCCATCCTGTTGGAACTATATCGTATTTCGTGGAACTTGAGGATTTTCTAGATCAGGATATAAGTTTGCCAAAGTTGGAACGACGTCATTTTGAAGTAGTGCTAAATATTTATCGCCTTCCAAATTGCCCTTAATGAAAAAGGGGCCTATGATATGGTTTCGAACATTTCTTGCCCAAATATTAACCTTCTGAGGGAATAGGTCTCTTGCATGTAACATACGAAATACCATATGTTTATGTTTTTCTGAATCTAGTTCAATACCAGATCATCATGTATGCCCTCATCCACTTTCATAATTTATAAAATTTGAATATTTCGGAATTGAAATCGGTAAATCAAGAAGTAAATTCAAATGAGGTGAAACGCTTCTGAATGGTTGCTATGACGGCTGACGTAATCAAAATTTACCATTTGCTTGTTACAGCCAATGGTGACTACGAGCCCTTTATAGGGAGCTGTGTTACACTGGAATAGAGAGTGAAACGGACACGAAAAGAGAGTGAGAGAAGATATGACGGGTTACGTCACGGACAGGCGCCAAGTTTCGATCGTTTGAACTGGCATTATGTGCAACCAAATTTGAATGAAAACTATCATTAAAATTTGGTTGCACATAATGCCTGTTCAAACGATCGAAACTTGGCGTCTGTTCGTGACGTAACCCGTCATATCTTATCTTCTCGTTGGAAATTGAAATTTTTGACGGCGGTTGAACTTTTTCATTATTCTTATGGATATAATAATCGATTTCAATAATAAAAAAAAATCATGCAAGAGATCTATTGCGTGTGCTCCTCTCTCATCCAGTGAGGAATGTCGAGAGACCAGTTGCGGCAATTTTGACCATTAGCATTGCCGTTGAGAGAAAAAGTGCACTACTCAGAAAACAAAACGCCTACTAATTGGATAATATTGTTATCCAACATATCCATCATTTTTTCATAAAAATAAGTTCTCCTATCAAAATCGTCTTCCAAGAGCTCCTAGGTAGGTATCATTTTATAGGGATGCATTTTATTTAGTTTTAATATGTTTAGAATCCATGTATGCCTGACATTGAATATTGTGGAGGCATCTCTAATCGATTTATGTGGATTTTCTTCAAAGTCAAGCATCACCTCTAATTTCACATCCTTACACAGTGTATTAGCAGCTGCTTTTTTAATGCCTTATATGCCCTAACTCGCGAAACTGCTTCTCTATTTTACTTATTGTCCCTTGGGTTATAGGCGACGTATTATGAAATTTCTCATGAAACAAGCGACTTACTTCTTTTTGTGTTTGGATGTTATCTCCGTAACCAATCATTTGTAAAATTGTTATTTTGTGCATTTCCGATAATCGAACCAGTATTCAAAATTTAAGTTAATGAAATTCGAACACAAATTGGTTAATTTATAAACTACAACTTAACACCACAAAACAATTTGCGAAGGCTTTCTAAAGAAACTAACATTGCCCAGAAAGTGTTTTACGTAGTTTTCATGGTACTATCTGAAAAACACAATGGTATATTTTTTTTTCATTTTCTTCCTATCACATCTTGAAGGCAAATAAGTTTAGTATTATTGTAATCAGATTTGGGAATATTCGAGGGAATATAATGAATTACGGTAATCACATGATTTTATTTATTTTGAGTTTTGCAATAAACATGAAAGTGATAACAATTCTGAATAGAGAATGACGTGACCGTCACGACCTTTCAAACGATGTATCACATGCAAGCCCATACTTCCTATTTGAAAAATGGGAGTTGTACAGGGTGATTCACTTATTATGGTAACCCCAATTTTCTCGGAAACGGCCGAATATATTTTAATTCCGTAAAGGCCGTTTTGTTCTAGTCAATGTTGACTTGAGATGCGGGTAAAATTTGGCGTAAGAAATAAAGATTGCTGGCGTCGCGGTGCCGTCAATTTTTTTTCCCAGGAACATACCTTTTTTATTATACCATTCGAAAGATGATTCAATTCTAAATTTCATTTACAGATACCTTTTTTTCCCATTTCAAACCGTTAGCGATCTACGGGGTGTTTTATGTTAATTCTATTCCATTTTTTTTTCTGTATTGTGACAATATGCCCTGATTTGAAGACATAGATATGATTTTGTTTCTTAAATTGAAAAATGCTTCGTAACAAACTATAACTCTTTTATTATATTCAGTAAATAATATATTTTAATAACAATGAACAATTGTTTTAATGACAAACTAATCAGTTTAAGTCATATGTTCTATATGCATACCATTATGATCCATACATCAATTATATCTTTTCCTTATTGCATTATAAGTCACTTTTGCCAGAATATTAGGGTTTACATCTGCGCATGCGTTTGTTATTCTTACTTTTAAATGGTCTAAATTACTAGAATAAGTTTTGTATACCATATTTAAAGTCAGGGGATCAGGGTGCCCCAAAGAAAGTAATCCATGGGCCTTAGGACCGGTGATCTTGGGGGATATCTCAACCAAAATCATATCTATGTCTCCAAATCGAAGCATATTGTCCCAATACAGAAAAAAATGGAATAGAATTAACATTAAACACCCTGTAGATCGCTAACGCGGGAAAAAATGGTAACTGGAAATAAATTTTCGAATTGAATCATCTTTCGAATGGCACAATAAAAAAGGTATGTTCCTGGTAAAAAAAATTGACGGCACCGCGACGCCAGCCATCTTTATTTTTTACGCCAAATTTTACGCTCATCTCAAGTCAACATTGACTTGTACAAAACGCCGTTCACAGAATGAAAAAGTATTCGGCCGTTTCCGAGAAAATTAGGGTTACCAAGATATGTGAATCACCCTGTACCTGTCTTTCGAAGGGGGTTGAAGGTAGGTTTCTCATTTTTACAAAGAAGAATGACAATTTTAAATTTGAATTTGACGTGTTTCGTGATTTTCCTTAAATATGTACAGTAACTAGTAACCCAGATAATGAATTTATTCCAGGTTTTTCCACACTGTATAGTTCTTCTAAGGGACCTGATTTTTTCGATTCGAAACCGAACTCGTACTGTTAATCTTTGAGTTCAAGTTTTTCGGTGATGCCGGTTGCGAATTAAGGAAATACCTAGGTGTGGGAAATATTGGGGCTTGAGAATCGAATAAACATCGACGGAGCCGTAGAAAAAAATTATTTTTACTCACCGAAAATAGCAAAGACAATAATGAACGTTGAGTTGGCTGTTGTGCTGCTTTCAATATAAATAACGGCAGTGAATAAATTGATGAAACTTAGGAACGCATACAGGAAGGCGTATTTAGAACTACTCTGAAAATTATAAATAAATATTAATGAGCAATCTTATGTTTCAAATTAGGAATAAGACTAAACATACGAGTATAGCGAAAAGTTTCTTTGAAAGACGTAAAAATTCCTGCGCATTGATACTTTGATCTATAATTCTAACAAAACATATTGGTATAGTGACATCTCGCATTGAGTTGCCATGGTATATTCAGTTATAATATCACAAGAGCATAGACAATATTCGATTATTTACCGATTCACGTGACGTTTTCGCGAAACATCACGAGAGCGTAGCTCGAGTGATGTTTCGCGAAATACGTCTAGTGAAGAGGTGAATAATCGAAACATATTGTCTTTGCTCGAGTTGGTATTCGTTACGATTATATATAGAGTAATATTTTAATTCTTTTATTGATTAATATTAATATTGAAAGTACAATTATTATAATACATATTTGATGTATTGTTATTTTCGGAATTTGTAGTGTTGGTACTATTGCTGACACTGGATGTGGAAGGATTAGGTATGTTTCTCATTTTCTCAATTATTTGTCTATGGTGTTCTGCAGTGAGTTTCAAATACGGTTTCAGTGATTCCGATGACGAGTGGCCTGTTATTTTGGTAATTTCTTGCAAGTTTGCCCCTGAGTGTGACAAGATACTCACAGCAGAGGAGCGATTCGAATGATTCGTAATTTTCCTTTTTTTCGTATCTAGTCCGATACTTTCAGCTGCTGTACGTGTCCATTTACTCAACTGATTTAAACCTACAGGGCAATTTTTATACCATTTTCCTGTTTTCTGCCAATCAATATTAGGTGTTAAAAAAAGACGATTGGTTGTGATATTTGGAGTCCTTTTGCTCAATAATTTATCCAAGAGACGTACTGGACACTGATTCGTGGACTCTTTATTCGTTACCAACCATTTAGAATTTGTGGTACGTTGTTCACCACCTTGTGCTGTTTTTGAAAATACTGGATTGTATTCGATTCGTCCCGTATTTTGACCGTAATTGTCGAACTCCTTTTTGAAATAGTCAGTTAAGCAAAAGGCTGCTTTATTACCACGCCATGCCAATTCCACAGCACAAATTTGATAAAATTTTTTTTGCAAACCATCTGGTGTATTTTCATCGAAACTTGAAATAATTTTGAGTATTTCATTCTTATTAAGAGCGGCTGAGCTCTCTTTTTTCCTGTCGGGGATTGCTTGTAATTTTTTCCTCTTGGCTGTACGGGCCTTTCTCGCATTTTCGAAAATTGTATCTTTAAATGGATTTATTTCTCTGTTGAAGTCTTCATGAAACTTTTTCTGTAAGAGTTTAGCAGAAATATTCCAAATGGTTTTAACTGTACTTTCTTTATATTCTTTTCCATCTGCAAGTTTCATATTGAATGCCCAATCTTTCAAAATATTCGCTACTTCATCATTTGAAATATCAGCACGAAGTTTGTAATTTCGATGTTCACAAAACACCGTGAACTGTTTCCAAACATAATTATGTGTCTTCGTGGTATTTTCTGGTGTTAAATTAACAATTTCTTGGTCAATTTCACCACTTGAACTCAAACCAAAACGATGCATCTTCAAAAATGCACTGACATTTCATTGACATTTATCGTCACTATGGAAATTATTCCAATATGGCTGGAGGCGAATCACCAAAACGATTATATACCGTCGTCAAGCGGTATATTCAGTTATCTATACGACGTTACTAAGGGAAATTCAAGAATTCTATTGGTTCATTATAATATGAGTTATATAATCATTCAGATTTTTGATTTGATGTGTATTCCGTAATGTGAGCTAGAGAGAGTAATCTCAGACGCCTGTTCCGAAATTGGTTTATCTCACAAATTTCTTATATTTCGGTATAGAACACTAAGTAAGGGATCTGAGAGATGTAAGACTGCTGTATGGCTGCCCGTATACCAGCACGACGAGACCGCAACGCGACCGCGACTTCTTGTCGCTTCTTAGTCGTGGTACGAGGGTAGTGATAGAAGCGCCCACACCAAAGATACGTTGATGCGACGCAAATTCCTCCAAAGTATCGTCGCGGTCTCGTCGTGCTGGTATATGAGCAGCCTAAATTCACGCTTCTCGCATGTTGTTCGACACTTCCACAGTGATTTACCATACTGAACATTCACAACGAATTCGACGGATTTTACTCTAGCAACATGTATCCATATAACCTAACAAATTTTTGAGCATTCTCATTGAAAAAATGATATGATCAATTGGTAGAGTATGCTAATTCTTGAACACATTTTTTAATTTTCCTTAAAGGATTCCAATTTCCTTTCATTGAATAGCTCTGAATCCTTGGTAGAAAACGATTCGTTGAGTTCTTTTTTATGAATTCATCTAATTGTACTCTATTATTCAATTGAAGCATACAGGTTTATATCATTATCATATTATGAACAAGATATAGCTTACCTTTATAATCGCTATTAATAAAAAAATACTCAAAATTATATTGCTTGATGCGAATATCATAGATATTTTGAAGAACCCATTCCTAGTATCACTGTTTTCGGAATATTTGAGTTTCAAACTGCAGATAGTCATTCCAGATATACCAAAGAGCTAAAATATAACAAACATTTTATAAATTAACCTACGAAGAGGATGGACAAAGTGGTTACTCGCCACCACTCGTATTATCGCAAAAACACCAACTGTCTTTGAATTATGATTGGTCTTACAGCTTTGATGTTTTCAAAGACTCAACCAAATGGATACGGACTGTTTGACAAATGATAAATATAAATTACAGACGTCATTTTGTTAGTGAAATAGTCTAATGAAATATCACTCGTGACTGAATTTATCTCATAAGTCTATCTTTTATTTCTTAACTCAACCGAGTTGCTAAGAGAAAACACCACTCGTCCTCCGGACTCGTGGTGTTTTCAAGCAAGTCAGTTTCATTAAGAAATAAGTCGACAGACTTATCGCGAAAATTCAATTACATGTGATATTACTAGTGAAAAAACACTGAATTTTATTCGACAAATATGAGCTGACGAGTTCACAACCATCCCACGAGCATTGTAAGCCCCTAACTTACCAAGCAGAACGGGGCGAGCCACACAGTCAAAGGCCCTCGCTATGACCAAAAACAAAGAGAAGCCAAACTTTCCTTCTGAATAAATTTCAAGATCGCGTCAACAGTACTACGTATTCTGAACCCAAACTGACTACAACCGTACAATTTATTTCTCTCGAAATATTAAAGCAGAGAACACAACAACCTTTCAGAAATTTTGGAAAAAACTGGCACCAATGAAATGTGCCTATAATTTTTATATAACAAACATTTTATAAATTAACCTACGAAGAAGATGGACAAAATGGTTACTCGCCACCACGTGGATCCTTTACGAATTTTGCACTCTTGTAAGAACACCAGTGCCTGCTACAGCCTATAACTATTAGCATATACTCTAATTAGCATTCAATGAATGAGAGCGCTAAAACACCAGACGTCAGTATTTTCATAATTGTTATATTCGATTATTGAAATCTACGTACTTACAATATTTGTAAGAACATGTGTTCTAATTTCTAATCTGATAGATATATAGATAGTTTATTGTGTTGAATACATCTTTACACCTAAAAACTAATAATAAAATAACAAATAACAAAGAATTTACATCACCTATTACAAAATAAAACGCATTTGAAATATTAATTTAACGAGGAGACCAAACTACTCCGAAATCAAAATGTGAAGTAGTCTTCCAAATTTTTAAAGGCACACCTCAACAGTAACGATTGTACAGAACTTTTAAAAATCTTTGGTGGAAAGGCTTTTATAACAGATGGAAGTTTACTAGAAAGTTTTTTTTTAAATAATTAAGGTGACAAAAATAGTTTCGAAGTAAGTGCCTGCCTCTTGTAGGGTAATCATGGAAGCTACCATTTTCACTTAATCTAGCAACATTCCTACGTGCAAAAATGGAGGCCTTTGTAATATATAAACAGAGGAAAGTGAGGAAACCACCTCGAGAAAAGGAAAGCCTACAAGCATCCCGATAATTAAGGCCAGGGACTACTCTGAAGGCACTGCTCTGAAGTGCAACTATCCTATCACGCGAAGAAGAATCTCCTCAGGCGAGTATTTCATGAGTAAATAGTGACTCAACGCAAATTACGCTGTTCTAAGTATATTAGCAGATAGTCGATTTGACATACTCCTAATGCCGGGTCCAGACGGGTGTAATTGTAATGTAACGCGTAATGTAATGCGTAATGTAGACGAGCGTTACATGCAATGCTCGTAGTACCGTCCATACGGAGAATTCGCCTTACATTACGCATTACATTACGCGTTACATTACAATTACACCCGTCTGGACCCAGCATTAGAAGGAATATGTTTTCACACAATTTCCTTGCAAATTGACTGGCATGGACATCCCAGTGGAGGGTACTGACCAATGTGAGGCCCAAGGATTTTGTTACACCCGTGGTATCAGGATTGTCAATCTCCCTCACTGAAAATACCAACTTGGTCCTATATGCTCATTCACTATCAGCCTGTTTGATGAAAACATTGCAGTGGCACCCTCCTCAAGCAAAGAAGCTAGACAACCATATGGTAGGGAGAAGGCGGTGTCATCAGCAAAAAGTATCGTCAAATATTTTTCCATGTACAAGGGAAGATCATTAATACGAATTGAGATTACCACTGGCTAAGAATTGAGCCTTGTAGCCATGATCAGCACTCTTTTGACGTGACCAAGTATATTATTACTGACTATTTCACTCATATCAAAATCTGACCAACCACAGGCCAAAGACAGCTTGTATTATCGCAAAAACACCAACTGTCTTTGAATTATGATTCGTCTTACAGCTTTGGTGTTTTCAAAGACTCAACCAAATGGATACGGACTCTTTGACAAATGATAAATATAAATTACAGACGTCAACATGAGTCATTTTGTTAGTGAAATAGTCTAATGAAATATCACTCATGACTGAATTTATCTCATAAGTCTATCTTTTATTTCTTAACTCAACCGAGTTGCTAAGAGATAACACCACTCGTCCTCCGGACTCGTGGTGTTTTCAAGCAAGTCAGTTTCATTAAGAAATAAGTCGACAGACTTATCGCGAGAATTCAATTACATGTGATATTACTAGTGAAAAAACACTGAATTCTATTCGACAAATATGAGCTGACGAGTTCACAACCGTCCCACGAGCATTGTAAGCCCCTAACTTACCAAGCAGAACGGGGCGAGCCACACAGTCAAAGGCCCTCGCTATGTCCAAAAATAAAGAGATGCCAAACTTTCCTTCTGAATAAATTTCAGGACCGCGTCAACAGTACTACGTATTCTGAACCCAAACTGACTACAACTATACAATTTATTTCTCTCGAAATATTAAAGCAGAGAACACAACAACCTTTCAGAAATTTTGGAAACTGGCACCAATGAAATGGGCCTATAATTTTTAATGTCGTTATTGTCGCCCTTCTTAAACAAAGGGACCTTTGATCACTTCAGTAAGTGAATGAGTTTGGTAAGAGGTGCAACCAAATTATTAACATTTCTCATAATTAAAGCCGATGAGACCATAGAAATTTGTGATTTACTAGTACTATAGTTCATAATATGGAAATAATATACCAAAATGAAGATGGAATTATTTGATAATAAATATTCATACTTACGAAATTGATGAACATGATGATGAACCAACCGAATTTGTAAGCACTACAGGCTGTTTCAATGTCAACCATTAGAATTGAATGTTCGTTTCAGAAATTCAGAATTATTATGCATGAAATAAAGCATAAGAATTTTAGCTGAGGACAGCGTGTAAAATGGATAGAGCAATCCGCAATATGAGAAAAGCTGGACTATTTCATCCCGCGTGTCGGCAGACTTTCTGGCTCCGGACGAAGTTGTAAACATTATTATGGATTCTGTTGAAGTGAAATAGGAAGGACGTGAGAACGATTAATATCCAATTCGACTATTGAATGTTAATTGTTATGAAATAGACATATACACCAATTACTCTTCATGTCTTTAAAAATCAATATGGTGCATTGATTTCGCGCACTGAGATCATAACCCGCGTTCCTGCGTAAGAATAACTTTTAATGGACTAGTCTTCAGGTTATGAGGTCAACGATTTTCGCTGAGATGATCATTACTATACTATTAAATACTGGGAAATATTAAAACAACTGCTACATCTGAGATGTCTGTATTTTGCTGTTTCTTAGCCGAAAATGATCTAAAACGATGAAATTTTGACATTTTAACCAGTTTCTCAAACACATACATAAATATACATACAGGGTAAGTATTTTGAAAGGTGAGATTTCTTTTGTGAAAGAAGGTAGAGCTTACGAAAATGGATCATTTAACCGAAATCACCAACATAAAATATGCAAGATAGGACAATTCCACGAACAGAATCGAACTCGCATTAGGTGGATATCAAGCAATAAGTAATCAGAGAAATCAATTAATCACGTGTGACGTGTGAATTTCTGAAAAAAATGAAATTTCAACCTTAACCCGGAAAAACTATTGTTAATAATGATTTATTCACCTGTATTGGATACTCTTATGGCCGTTTGCACCGTTTTGTTAAACAGCGATTATATTATTGAACAACGTTTTTATAAAGGTTAAAACGTTGTTTAATAATATAATCACTGTAAAACGAAGTGGTGCAAACGGCCATTAATCAAATTTACCATCGTTATAATCTTAGACTATAGTCTAAGGTTATAATCCGTTTTCAGAGTTTTTATAAGATACGAATATATTTCGTACCATCTTAATGAAAGACTTGAGTAATGAGATAATCGTTTAAGATCACAGAATTTTTAATTATGACATATGTGGGTAATTCCCACCAAATGTTCCCCTTTCGCATTTTAGTTTAAAAAAAAATAAATTAACAATAATCGAATTTATTTTTAGATATCCTAAACCAGAGAAATTAATTCTTATTAATCTTATGCCTAAGGTTACACACTTTCGTTGGTATTTTGTGAAATAATGAGATTTTCATGAAACCGGCATTCACAGATGTGAGACAAAATTCACGGAAATGAAATAATGTTAAATTTTAAATGAAAAAAAATATTCATATATCCTTAATATAAAAAAATTGGTTCAAGCACTGACGTGAAGTCAGGAGCATTTGCGCGTATGTTCTATTGTCCATTCTCCTGTATTGGACACTTTTAATCGAATTTACCATGGTGAATTCTATTGTCTATTCTCCTGTATTGGACAGCTTTAATCGAATTCACCATGGTAAATTCGATTAAGGGTGTCCAATACAGGAGGATGGACAATAGAACATACGCGCAAAAGCTCCTGACTTCACGTCAGTGCTTGAACCAATTTTTCTCTTTCGGACATATCCATAATATTTTTAATTTTTCTTTCCTTTTTTCTTTTATAATAGCCCTCGTTCTTTACGTTTTTCTTCTTCGTATAATTCAGGATCATTTTTTCGGGCTTCTTGAAGTCCGTTTCGTTGTTTTTGCGCGTATGTTCTGGGGAACATCGCGTTATAGTTTTGCCCAAATGTCTGTAACTTTCGAATTTTTTGACGAAAATGGTCTCAAACGATTAAGTTCGACTCCCCAATGAAGAATTCGAGGTCAAATTTGATTCTGTCCGTCCGGCCGTTGCCACGATGACTTGAGAACGAAAATAGCTAGCAACTTGAAAATTTCAGGGTTGGTGGCGCATCCCAATACGACGGACAAGTTCGTTAATGGGCATAATCGGCCTAGTGGTTTCCGAGTAATAATTTTGTTTTCAACCAATATAAATCCGATCGAATTGAAACTTGGTGAGTAGTTGTAGAATATGAACCTAAGCACTTTTGTGAAATTTTGTGCGAATCGTGTGGCTAGAAAATTTTAAAAAAATTATTAAAAAATATTTTTGTTGTCACGATAACTTGAGAACGGAATGAGATAGCGGCTTGAAGTTTTCAGGTTAGGATGTGCACCAGAACGCGACATTTCAGTTCGTTTATGAGCATAATCGGCCAAACGGTTTTTTGAGTTATAGCCATCTGAAATTTGGTTGTTTTTTACCGGTGTGAAGAGAGCAGATAAAGATAGCGGATGAAATCTCCGGAAACACCCGAACGGCGCAACCAGTGGCGCACCGATCGATTCAGTCATAATCATATATTTTTAGGTTAGGATGTGCACCAGAACGCGACATTTCAGTTTGTTTATGAGCATAATCGGCCAAACGGTTTTAGAGTTATAGCCATCTGAAATTTTCTGATATTTGGTGGTTTTTTGTTCCTCATTAACTCGAAAAATTCTGAACCGATTGAATTCAAACATGGTTATTAGTTGTAGAATGCCAACGCAAAAATGTGTGCAAAATTTGGTGAGGATAGCATTCGTAGAAAATTTTTAATAAATCATTGAAAATAAAAAAAAAATTCTATATATCAGTAACTATTCGTTTGAAATTGCTGAAATTTTGCAAGAGCCTTCATAACCTAACTCTACTGCCAAGTTTCAAGTTTTAATACGATCGGTTAAATATTGTTGGAGATTCGAGCATTCTTGTGTGAGTTCAGTAGATGGGTGACCGTTGCCTCGATAACTTTCGAACGAAAGGAGATAGGGACTTGCAATTTTCAGGGTAGGTTGCGTATCCGAAAGGGAGAGTTGAGTTCGATTTTGGGCATAATCGGCCTAACGGTTTCCGAGTTATACCCACCTGGAATATTATTTCCTTGATAACTCAAAAAAAAATTGGTTCAAGCACTGACGTGAAGTCAGAAGCTTTTGCGCGTATGTTCTATTGTCCATTCTTCTGTATTGGACACCCTTAATCGAATTTACCATGGTAAATTATGTTGTCCATTCTCCTTTATTGGACACTCTTAATTCGAATTTACCATGGTGAATTCGAATTAAGTGTCCAATACAGGAGAAAGGACAACATAATTTACCATGGTAAATTCGATTAAGGGTGTCCAATACAGAAGAATGGACAATAGAACATACGCGCAAAAGCTTCTGACTTCACGTCAGTGCTTGAACCAATTTTTCTTCTGTTCTTCATGAGGTGCAGTATTTTTTTTCTTATTTTTTTTTTAATAATGTTAGAATTCATGTCCTGAAAGGAGGAACAGAATATTATTATCACACCCGTGAAGAGTACCTCACCTCCGTGTATTACTATATTCACGGAGGTGAGATTCACGGAGGTGAGAAATTTAACTTTTTTATAGAATATCTCATTTAAAGAAAAAGGCTTCAAAAAAATATTTTAACTCATTAAATAACTTTCGTAATTAAGTATATTCAGATAACAAATAATTGAATAAAATAATCTCCTACCTTACAATTCATCTTCACGGAAGTGAGAATCCCAAATTTCCCATACACGTCTTTATCACTTGGGTAAGAATTTAACCAATAAGTTACACTTTGAAGTTCAAATCTCAAGTGGTCAGTATTACCTGCGCATCAACCGATATTCCAGGCGGTCCACGATGACGATACCGTCATCTTGCGATTACAGAGTCAAATTACAATGTCGCATCACGGAGGTGATAGATAATGCAGGAACATCGACTAATATAAGTATAATTCAAACACCGATAATTTTTTTATTGAGATTTTATCATGTTAACATTATTTAGTTAATTGTGGATAATGAACTAGAAATACGCTGTGCCAGAATTCCATTAATGCTATAATTTTAAGTTTAGGACAATGCGATAACTAAGAGGAACAGTCACGGAGGTGAGGTTTTCAGTTCTTCTGGAAAGAAAACTAGCGTTGAAAATTAAAATTTTTGAAATTTTGCAATTTTTTATTCTTTATAGTGATTGTTACATTTCAAAAGGATATAATATAGAGAATTAAACGATTAAACCAGTTTTATGTAGCAGAAAACTGTCATGAACACCAAAGTGGAACATTTCGTGAGAACTACCCATGTATTCTATCGGAATTGAAACTCGTTAAATTTCTGATTATATACGGAGAAACTCATATCTCAATTAATTTTGATAGAAATGATCACTCTCTTAACACTCTCTTAATCGAATTTACCATGGTACCAGGAGAATGGACAATAGAACATACGCGCAAAAGCTCCTGACTTCACGTCAGTGCTTGAACTAATATTTTTTTTCGTAATTTTTTGTTATATTTCTAGGGTTACTCACAAAATTTTACACACGTCCTTATGTCGATATTCCACAACTAGTTAGCAAGCTTTAATTCGATCGGTTCTCTATTTTTGAGTCATCGATGAAATAATATTCCAGATGGGTATAACTTCGAAACTGTTGGGCCGATTATGGCCAACAGCGAACTTAACTCTCCCATTTAGATGTGCAACCTACCCTGACAATTGCAAGTCCCTATCTCATTTCGTTTGGGAGTTATCGAGGCAACGGTCAGCCATCCAGCTACTGAACTCACACAAGGCTGCTCAGATCTCCAACAATATAGATCTGTTCGTGTTCAAACTTGGAATTTGGTAGAAGAGATGGATTCTGAAGGATCCCGCAAAATTTCAGCTATGTCGGATGAATAGTTTCTGATATATAGAATTTTTTTCAATGATTTAAAAAAAAATTTCTACTGATACGATCCTCACAAAATTGTGCAGAAATTTTCGCGTTGGCATTCTTCAGCTAATAACCATACTTAAATTGGATCCATTTTGTGTTTTTCGAGTTATTGAGGAAATAACAACCAAATTTCAGATGGGTAAAACTCCAAAACCGTAAGGCCGATTATGAACGAACTTGTCCGTCGTATTGGGATGCGCCACCTACCTTGAAGATTTCAAGTCGCCAGCTCTTTCCGTTCTCAAGTTATCGTGGCAACGGCCGGTTTGAGACCATTTTCGGCGAAACATTCGAAAATTACAGACATTTGGGCAAAATGAGAACGCGATGTTCCCCAGAACATACGCGCAAAAAAGAAAAAGAACAATTTCGGCTACGAGAATCCACCCCGTAAAATCATTACTCCCCTTCGATATATTTTCACAATTTTCTAATTCCAGGATACGATATTCACGAAATTCCGCAAAAATTAGCGCGTCGGCATTCTACATGTAATAACTGAGTTTTAATTGGATCGTATTTGTATATTTTGCGATTATGCGCTACAACGAACCTAAGTGTCCCATTTGGTTGCGCAATCTACCATGAAAATTGCAAGTCGCTATCTCTTTCCGTTCGAAAGTTATCATGAACTCTCGGCTCTCCAAAAATATAGAGAGAGAGAGATATATATACAGGGTGTCCCGTAAAGACCACGTCAAACGAAAACGGAAAGTAGATCAGAATGTGCTCTACCTGATGTGAAAAAATTGTTCATATGAAAGTCTCACAGTTTTCGAGATATTTGATGTTTCATGAAAATGTTGAATTTTTTCACTTAAAATGCTTTCTCTCTTGCGGAAGCTACAATTAAATACTTTTCGAATCAGTTTTTTTTCCGTAAATATTGTTGAATGATTACTCCAATTCATGCAGTGAAAAATAGCACAAAATATTATACAGGGATTCTGAAAAAAAAATTAAAATTCATGTTCTGAAGGAAGTGTTTTTTTGTACTCAATTCTATCTGACGTGGTATAAAAAAAGACACTAGACCTTTTCTGCAAATTACCTTGAAAAGTTGCCCATTTTGTGAGGATTCCGAAAAGGTTAAATACAGGTGATAACCTTCCTCACGAAAAAAGATATTTGAATGTTTATCGAAAATGGAGCATATCTGTGAAAAACTGATTTTGTCACCTTTTCCACAAATCCTTTCATTTTGCAGATTCTGCTGTAACATATTGAATAATTCTCTTGAAAAATGTCAGTTAGTCCTTAAATTACTTATAAAGTGAAATTATTCATTAATTGCAATGATATAATGTAATAACGCACAGGACCTTCAACATCAACAAATCTATTGTGAAGAAACTTTATAAAAATATCAATAAAAAAAATTCAGGATTCTTATTAGAGCAAATGCTCAAAACGACCACCCCCTTCTCTAATACATGCCCTGCATCTATTGAGAAATGACCTTTTCAAACCATACAAACTTCTCCCCGCTATTTTGGCTGCTGAAATACGAATGCGGCCCCTTAGTTGTGCTTCATCTCTTATGGGATTCGAATAAATTTCATTTTTTTTTTATACCCCAGTAAAAAAATCCAGAGGATTTAAGTCTGGTGAACGGGGAGGCCACAAAATTTCACCGCCCCTTCCGATCCACCGGTGAGGATATGTTTGGTTTAAATATTCCCTAACATGACGACTGTAGTGTGCTGGGCACCCGTCGTGTTGAAACCATAGATTACGTCGCATTTCCGGTGGTATATCTTCTAAGAGTAAAGGCTGGTTTATGCTGGCTGGTAACTTTAACTTATTCCCTAATTTAAATATTGAAACATAGATTTCTAACGCTATGGTTGATTCTGAGACTGAATAATCCGTTTACTTATTATTAATAATAATAATAATTAATAAGTTAACGGATTATTTGGTCTGTTTATAAAGCGTAACACTAAAAATAAATGTCTATATATATTATATATATATATATATATATATATATATATATATATATGATTAAGTTAAAGTTACCAGCCAGCATAAACCAGCCTTTAGGGTACGCTGTTCCTTAGAAAATTCAAATAGTTGGTGCCGTTTAATGATTGCGGCAATTCTGTCGGACCTTATATTTTTCCATCGTATATTCCAGTCTATAAATTCACCGTAAATCGATATTGAGATCTATCTTGCCTTATATAGTGCGGATTCTCGATGTTCCAACTATGAAGATTTGCAGATTGATATATCCGCTTTGAGTACAGGAAGACTCATCAGTCTACTAAAGGATATTATTGAAGTTCTGTATGTTTCAGCAACATTTGTTGACAAAATTCTACTCGGGCTTGATAGTCTCTTGGTAGTAGTTGTTGAACTCGCTGAATATGGTAGGGGTGATATTTGTGTTTCTTCAGGATTCTATGGGCACTTGATTTTGATATGCCTGTCATGAGCTCTATCATTCTGGTTGATACTGAAGGATTATTTTCGACATCATTCAAAATGGTGTTACCTTCCACGATCGAAGGCCGGCCACTACTTTTACGACTCCCAGGAACTCTTTTTTCGACAATTGCATTATGGGTCCGGATAAAAACTTCGTAATTAGGATGTCGGCGATTGGGGTACCGCTCTGAATAAAGCATCGATGCTGCTCTAGCATTAAGACGTACTTCTCCATAAATAAGGTGCATGTCGGCGTATTCTCTTGCAGTATACGAAACATTTTCTGTATACATTTGACCCAGTAAACTGATACGCATTAACTTCCACTAGATTAAAATGAACGTTTACATAGATACCTTAAGTACCTTAAGTTTGAATCATTGAATCGCATCACATCATATCGATGTTCGAGAGTTCTTTAGGCAAAGAAAAAGAAATAAAAAAAATCAGTCAGTGAATTGGCATCTTAATAACATTTTATTGATTTGTTGATTGATTATTTTCAGCAGGAGGTGCAAAATGGAAGTATTTATGGAAAAGGTGAAAAAATCAGTTTTTCACAGAAATGCTCCATTTTCGATAAACATTTGAATATCTTTTTTCGTGAAGAAGGTTATCACCTTTATTTTACCTTTTCGGAATCCTCACAAAATGGGCAACTTTTCAACGTAATATGCAGAAGAGGTCTAGTGTCTTTTTTTTTATACCACGTCAGATAGAATTCAGTACAAAACAAGCACTGACGTGAAGTCAGGAGCTTTTGCGCGTATGTTCTATTGTTGAATGTTATTGTTGAATTTACCATGATGAATTCTATTGTCCATTCTCCTGTATTGGACACTCTTCTTAATCGAATTCACCATGATGAATTCTATTGTCCATTCTCCTGTATTGGAGACTCTTCTTAATCGAATTTGCCATGATGAATTCTATTGTCCATTCTAGACAATAGAATTCATCTTGGTAAATTCGATTAAGAAGAGTCTCCAATACAGGAGAATGGACAATAGAATTCATCATGGTGAATTCGATTAAGAAGAGTGTCCAATACAAGAGAATAAACAATAAAAATCATCATGGTAAATTCGATTAAGAAGAGTGTTAATTACAGGAGTATGGACAATAAAACATACGCGCAAAAGCTCCTGACTTCCCGTCAGTGCTTGAATCAATTTTTTATTTATAATATCATTTAAATTAATATTGTAGGACGTTACTTTGAAAGTTAAGCTATACTGACTTACAGTAAAAATATTATAAAGGAAAGAAGCGATTGGATAGTCAAACTATCATTTTAATAAAATTATGCATTTTTATTGTTCGAATAAAGATATTTTGTCAACTTACAAGAATTTCTTCATTCAATGGTATTTCAAAGAACTAATTTCAGTTTTAAATATTTAATAAAAAAATGGAATAAATTTCATATACATATATAGATCCTATCGTATTCAAACTTGGAACTTGGTAGTAGAATTATGTTCTGAAGGCTCTCGCAAAATGTCAGCCATGTCGGATGAATAGTTTCTGATATCTAGAATTTTTTTTCAATGATTTCTTAAAAATTTTCTAGTGATACGATCCTCACAAAATTTTGCAAGAACTTTCGCGTTGTCATTCTACAACTAATAACTAAGTTTGAATTGGATTGGTTCTATACTTTTCGAGTTATTGAGAAAATAACAATCAAATTTCAGATGAATATAACTCCAAAACCGTTTGACCGATTATGCTCATGAACAAACTCAAATGTCGCATTCAGATGCACAACCTAACCTGAAAATTTCAAATCGCTATCTCTTTCCTTTCTCAGGTTTACGTGATATAAAAAATATATTTTTTAATTTTCTAGCGATACGGTTCACACAAAATTCTACACACGTCTTCAAGTCGATATTCTACAACTAATTGGCAAGCTTCAATTCGATCGAGTCTATATTTTTCAAGTTATCGAGGAAATAATATTCCAGGTGGGTATAACTCGGAAACCACTAGACCGATTATGCCCAAAAACGAAATCAATTCTCCCTTTCGGATACGCAACCTACCCTGAAAATTGCAAGTCCCTATCTCCTTTCGTTCGAAAGTTATCGAGGTAACGGTCACCCATCTACTGAACTCGCACAAGAATGCTCGAATCTCCAACAATATTTAACCGATCGTATTAAAACTTGAAACTTGGCAGTAGAGTTAGGTTATGAAGGCTCTTGCAAAATTTTATCAATTTCAAACGAATAGTTACTGATATATAGAATTTTTTTTTTATTTTTAATGATTTATTAAAAATTTTCTACAAATGCTATCCTCACCAAATTTTGCGAACATTTTCGCGTTGGCATTCTACAACTAATAACCATGTTTGAATTCCATCGGTTCAGTATTTTTCGAGTTAATGAGGAACAAAAAACCACCAAATTTCAGAAAATTTCAGATGGCTATAACTCTAAAACCGTTTGGCCGATTATGCTCATAAACGAACTGAAATGTCGCGTTCTGGTGCACATCCTAACCTGAAAATTTCAAGCCGCTATCTCATTCCGTTCTCAAGTTATCGTGACAACAAAAATATTTTTTAATAATTTTTTAAAAATTTTCTAGCCATACGATTCGCACAAAATTTCACAAACGTGCTTAGGTTCATATTCTACAACTACCCACCAAGTTTCAATTTGATCGGATTTATATTGGTTGAAAACAAAATTATTACTCGGAAACCACTGGGCCAATTATGCCCATTAACGAACTTGTCCGTCGTATTGGGATGCGCCACCTACCCTGAAAATTTCAAGTCGCTAGCTCTTTTCGTTCTCAAGTTATCGTGGCAAAGGACGGCCGGCCGGCCGGACAGAATCAAATTTGACCTCGAATTCTTCATTGGGGAGTCGAACTTAATCGTTTGAGACCATTTTTTTCAAAAAATTCGAAAGTTACAGACATTTGGGCAAAACTATAACGCGATGTTCCCCAGAACATACGCGCAAAAACACTTCCTTCAGAACATGAATTTAAATTTTTTTTTCAGAATCCCTGTATAATATTATGTGCTATTTTTCATTGCATGAATCGAAGGAATCATTCAAGGGCGTAGCCAGGAATTAATTTTGGGGGGGTTTTGAAATAGGAATTAATTTCGGGGGGGGGGTTTTGGGGGTGTAAGGGTCACTTTCTGCAGCAAAAATTTGTAGCTTCCGCAAGAGAGAAAGCATTTTAAGTGTAAAAATTCAACATTTTCATGAAACATCAAATATCTCGAAAACTGTGAGACTTTCATATGAACGATTTTTTCACATCAGATAGAGCACATTCTGATCTACATTCCGTTTTCGTTTGACGTGGTCTTTACGGGACACCCTGTATATTGATGATACATATTGCTCTGACAGGTCTAATAAAAGTTAACACCAATCACACAAATAGTAATAGTAGTAGGAATAAAACAAAAACAAACAGATAAATTATATCTCCGATAGTATTGGTTTCTCAGAGTTGGGAATTATATCAATGGATTCCTGTGATAGAAATGCATCATGGAAGAAATTAAATTTTAAAAAAGTGTCGTTTAAAAAAAATGCTTCAAAATTATCTTATAAATATCTCCGAAAGTATTGGTTTCTCAGAGTTGGGAATTATATTAATGGATTCCTATGACAGAAATGCATCATGAAAGAAATTAAATTTAAAAAAGTGTCGTTTAAAAAAAATGCTTCAAAAATGATCTTATAAAATAAAAGAGCTGTTTATGCCGTTGCATAAACTTATAAATAATACTTATTTCTGGATTTATATTGTTTATTGAATTTATTACAAACACCTTTATTTCTTGGATTTCTAACATATATATCGAGTCGTTGATGTCTTATAGCGCAATGCGCAAGAATGCAGAAGTAGGGTAAAAGTCAGGAACATACTACACTACACAGGCGGTTATAAATTAAACATCTTCCCCCCCCCTCGAATCCATCAGGATTTCGAGGTAGTTCAGCCTTTGGTGGATCAGGCAGGGAGCATAGATTGTACACAGCTCTTCGTATTGTACCCTTGGATATGTACAGTTCAGCCACTCTTGAAATTCCATCAGCTCCGGGAAACAACTTGGATATCCTGGCCATACGCCATTTCAAAGGAGGAACGTTGGCTTCTTTGATGACAACTAGGGCGCCTTCCTTGAATCCTTCTTGTTTTATGCGCCATTTGGATTTTTGCTGCAATTCACTAAGATATTCATTCTTCCAACGCTGCCAAAAATGTTGTCGCATGCTTTCAAGGTACTGATATCTGCTGAGCTTGTTAGGACTTGCTTCTAGTAAATCTTCTGATGGCAGAGAAGTGAGCAGCCTGCCTATGAGGAAATGTGCTGGAGTTAAGGGATTGAGGTCTAAAGGATCAGAAGAAAGTGGGGTTAATGGTCTCGAATTTAGAATAGCCTCAATTTGCGTGAATAACGTTGTTAGTTCTTCAAATGTTAAATGTTTATCTCCTAATATCCTATTGATATGGTATTTGGCGGATTTTATTCCCGCTTCATAAAGCCCACCGAAATGAGGCGAATATGCTGGAGAAAACCTGAAACTAATGCCGTCGTTTGCTGTCCAACCGGAGATTGCTTCATTGTTTGATCTCAAGAATCTCGCGGTCTCGTTGTTTGCGCCGACAAAATTTGTGCCATTATCACACAATATCTGCAGAGGCTTTCCTCTTCGCGATATGAACCGTCGCAAGCATAGTATAAAAACATCAGAAGTAAGATCACTAGCTACTTCTAGATGTAACGCTTTAGTGGCAAAGCATATAAATAGGCATAAATAACATTTCGTTATTTTGCAACCGCGATCTTTGCGGTCTGTGATATAAAATGGACCTCCAAAATCGACACCGCTCACCTGAAATGGAGAACCTGGGATGACTCTAGAAGCAGGTAAGTTGCCCATTAGAGGATTCAAACATTTAGCCTTCATTATTCTGCATACCTTGCAATTATTCACAGTGCTTCTTGCTAAGATTCTACCTCTTAGAGGCCAAAAGTTATTCCTCAAGTCACTTAATAAGATCTGAGGTCCGCAATGCAATAGTTTAATGTGATGGTAAGAAAATAACAATTTGGTTAAATTATGATTTATGTCTAACTCAACAGGATGTTTTCTTTTATAACTTACCTCCGAGTTCTGTATGCGGCCACCAACACGAAGTATACCATTCTCATCAAGGAACGGACTGAGTGACAACAAACGAGAGTTAGGGGGTAAGTTTTGCTTTCTATGGATAATTTTGATTTCATTTGAGAAGCAATCCTTCTGATGCAGTTTTATCAAAACTTCAAGTGAAAAATTTAATTCAACAGTAGATAATGAATTTGAGAGTTTAACATCCCTACTGCGTGAATTTGAGATGAAACGTAAAACGTAAGCCATAGCTCTGTGCAACATTGAGAATCTTGAATATCTATCCCAATTTATAAAAGAGTTAAGTGGAATGGTAGAATTTATTGAGGTCGTAGTATGTAAACATTTAGAAGCAATTTTCTTCTCGGGTAAGTCAAGGATATTTTTTGTGTTTGTTGTCTGAGGCCAATTACAAGGATCCTCAGTTAGAAATGGTGGACCTTCCCACCAAAGTGTGGCTGACTGCAAACGCTTAGGATTCACACCCCTAGAAGCTAAATCAGCAGGGTTGGTATCTCCTGGTACATGTCTCCAAATGCCCGATTTAGTCAGCTCTTGTATTTCACTTACACGGTTGGCAACAAAGGGTTGCAAGTCAAGAGCCTCAGAATACAACCAACCTAAAACAACTGCAGAATTAGTCCAGTGAAATGAAGAGGTTATCTTACAACGAAGTGCCCTAGCAACCTTTGAACTCAGCCGTGCTGACAGTAATGCCCCGCACAGCTCCAGGCGTGGTATTGTTGTGGGTTTAACTGGAGCGACTCTGGTTTTGGCGCAGACTAATTTGACGAGAATGTTGCCTGAGCTATCTATCGACCTGAGATAAATAGCAGCACCATATGCTGCTTGTGAGGCATCTGAGAATGAATGTAATTCTACAATCATAGGTTGGTTGATGAGTACGTGTCTACCAATTTCGATTTTCGATACTGCGTTCAAATTAATTATGAAGTTCTGCCATTCCAATTCCAATTTAGCATCCACTGGATCGTCCCATCGCAGTTTGGACAGCCATAATTTTTGGAGTATTATCTTTGGCACGATAGTACATGGGCCTAGCAAACCCAATGGGTCAAAGAGTTTAGCTGAATTGGACAAAATCGCACGTTTAGTGACATTTTTATTGAAGTTGATGTGTTCGACTGAAAATCGTAGAATATCGTCGTGTGGTTCCCATCTCAATCCTAAGACACTGGATGGTGAAGAAAACTCTAAGCCTCTTGGTGTAGAAGCATCCAATTCAAATTTATAAATGGATGGACAATTTGTACGCCACTTTCGTAAAGGAAAACCAGCCGATTTCAGAATGTCTGTGAATGATTGAACTATATGAAGCAACTCAGCTGGGTCATCAGTCCCAGATAGTAAGTCGTCGAAATGGAAGTCGTCCTTTATCGACCTTGAGACTACTTCATCACTACAGTCCAATGCCAGCTGGTGAAGACACCTCGTACTTAAAAATGGTGCTGATGCAGTGCCATAAGTTAGTGTATTCAGTTGAAACACCCTAATTTCCTGAAGCGGGTCATCCCGCCACAAAATGAGTTGTAATATTCGTTGTTTAGGCTTAACGAGAATCTGACGGTACATTTTTTCAACATCAGCTGATACAACAAACTTGTGCTTTCTATACCTCAATGAAATTGAGAACAAATCGTCCTGTACCACTGGTCCGATATATTGTATATCGTTCAATGATTTATCTGTAGCAGTCTTTGCTGAAGCATAAAAAACATCACGCAGTTTCGTCGTTTCACTAGTTTCCTTTAGCACTGCATGATGTGGAAGGTAGCATCCAAATATAGGCTTACGTATTTCGGTCATATGTCCCAGTTGTTCATATTCTCAAATAAAACCGAGATACTCCTTCTTGAAATCAGGTTTGCGCTTGAACTTTTCCTCCAGCTGTAGCAGTCTTTTTTCGGCAATTTTATATGAATCACCTAAAACTGATGTGCTCTCCTTCAATGGTATTTGAACACAAAATCTACCATCATGTTCACGATGGGTAGTTTGACTGAATAGGGTTTCGCAGTAATTATTTTTGTAGCTTTTATTATCTGGAGGAATTTCCTCTAGTTCCCAGAATTTTGCCAATTGTTCACTAATGTCCCTTGAAAAATGACAATGTATTTTTGCATTGTTTTTTGTATCGTAAGAATTCCCCCCCCATGGGGCCAGGTACTATCCAGCCAAGGTAGGTTTCCTGCAGTATGGGACCTTGATTTCTCAGGCTTAGCCTATTTGGTTTAAGTATATCCCAAAAGACATCAGCTCCCAATAGTAAATCTATTTCTGAAGGCTTGTAAAATCCTGGATCTGCTAGTTGCAAATAATTAGGCACTACTAGATCCTCGATACTCAATTTACATTGGGGTATATTATCCGTGATTTTAGGCAGAATGAAGCAATTTATGCCTTTATTGTAGCTGCTATGAAGTGACTGCAAATTTATATTACAATGCTCACTCACATTTAGTATCATATTTCCCAAACCGGACACATATTGATGATATTTTTTTATTTTGTAGGCACCCAACCTTTGTTGAGCGTTAAGGGTGATGAAAGATGATTGACTGCTGCAGTCCAGCAGAGCCCTGAGGATAAATGTTTCGTCATTGTTTGTCACCTTGACCAACGCCGTAGAAAGAAGAGCTTGATTGGTGGAGACAGCAGACATAGCAATGGAAGTATTGCCAGAAGGACCTGCTACCGAGGACTCGCCTGTAGAATTCACAAAGTTCGAATTTTTACTTGTATAATATGTATTTAGATTATCGTTATTACTATTATAGGTTGATTGTTCATCTTTTCTTTGTTGTATTGATTGTTGTAGAGGTAATTGTTTGTGTAATAATCTATTATGTCGTCGATGGCATATTCTACACCCACCTAACTTGCATTGATAGGATTGGTGGCTACCTCGAAGACAGTTACTGCAAAGATTCAATGAAGAAATCTTAGCGATTCGTTCTTCTATAGACATTGATTTAAATTTAGAACACTCGTATATTTTATGTTGTTGTTTACAGATAAGGCACCCTTTAGTCGATGATACATCAAGAGAAGACGCAATAAAAGACTTGTTACTATTCATTTTTGGTAAGCTATGACGTTTTTCGATATTTTTGATAGACTTGCTAGCATTCATAGTTTCTAAGACAACAGATCGCTGACGAAGAAATTGAAGAGATTCGTATAATTTTCACTTTAATTCTAATCTAACAACTGCATAGAAGGGAACGCACCCTCACTCAACTGACACTTTCCATAGAACATACGGAAATTGTGACAGGGAGTATCTGTGATTGTTTACAAGAAAAGGACAACAAGCAAGCGTGGTACTTGAAAACCGACGCTTCTTAAGAATGGGAGATTATAAAAGGAAATGCTTGGGTGGATTCGCTCTCTTAGCTCTTCTGTTCCTGAACGTACAACAATTCATTAAGTCCAAATATTATTAGTGTTCAACAAGTCACAAGTTAGTCAGTTATTAGTGTTCTTTTCCAAGGGGTGAGAAAAAGCCTATAGGGTGTTTTACATTATTAGTACCTGATCATTGTGCCCTTACGACTTCGGTCCAAGTTAACTATATTCTTTTGAATGCATCTAATGGCGTACCTTGTATTGTGTAATTAATCAACTGGTATTAGGATCTCAATTATTAATGAATCTCTGTATTTCATCTTGTGCATAATTATTGATGCGATTAATTTGATACTATCGATTTAAAGGGAAAACCCTGCCGCATTAAAGCTCATTAAGTTCATTTACGTAAGGATTATTATGTTATTTTGATTGCTTTTTGTGTCTGAGCTTTGCGGAGATATTGAAGAGCATTTATGGTGGGTTTGGTAACATATAAAAGGGTAACTTCTTGATAGTGTTGGAATTGGAAGCTCCGTAGCATCAGTAAGCAGGAATGTTAATACGGTAGAGTATGAATGAGTAATATGGCTTCCCAGGTGCAACGAGAGTGAACCCAGAGTTAGTTTTATAATGCCCGAACGTTTTCCTGCATTTTCATCAGCGTTGGCCACACAGATGAAGCAGGAACACGGTTTCGTTATTCAGAGCTTAGACCTCTGATAGTTTGTTCAAATTCATTGATTCCTTCTGGCGAAGCTAAACGACACCGACCACCTCTGCGGTTAGCGCATCCCCTGTACATCTCCTGCGCCTCCCGATAGCTGTAGGTCAAGCACTGGCTTTAGGAAGAAAGGGTGAGGTTCAGCACTGCTCTTTAATCACCTCCTGAGTGAATGAATAAGGTAGAAAGGGTGAGGTCAAGCACTGCTCTTTACTACCCTCCGCAGTGGAATGTGGTATAAACACTCATGCGTACTGACCTCCGATCCAGTGAATATTCCAATGTCATATAACAAAGAATGTAGGATCCACCAGGTGCTCTCTTTATCGTTCTTAATTATTGTAGAAATGTGAATGTACCAGTTGGTTGATATAACTATGTATGATCACGACGATCACACAACTGGGGGTTTTTCTAAGCGTTCTTTTCCCCCAGTTATACACAATATACGTATCTGAACGCACAACCGTTGTTTGAAACTTCCCGCCCATTTTCCTTGTTTCATTGAGTGTAACTTGGGTTGCCTACACAACGTAAGTAAGTAGTCCTACCAATTCACTAGACGATCACAATACAGCCAAGGTTAGATAAATTAGGTCATAGACTTCAATAGTAGAGGTCCCTGTGATACTGAAAGGTTATTAGAGGTATTTAAAAAAGCCGGAATCAGTACAAAATGAATAAAATTCTTCCAAACCAACTGATTCTATATTACTTCTAAACTCCTCCCATTTTCCTGAGGTCACGATGTCCAACTTTGAAGATGCAAAATAAATAATGAGAGTATCCCAATGCTCAGTAGGCTCTTCCAAAGATTTCAAAGCACTCAGATTTTTGTTCATTGTATCGATAATATAACGTAAACCACTATCAGATTCTCGCTGCAGTGGTTCAATGGCAAAAAGACACTTTAAATGTTCGTTAATTAGGAGACGTTTATTGTTATAGCGTTGACACAATAAATCCCAAGCTATTGCATAATTATCATGTGATACTGTGACTGAACTGAGTATTGACGATGCGGAATCTTCCAGGAATGATATGAGGCAATGAAATTTACTGACATTGTCAATACTGCTATTATCGTGAATTAAAGACATATAGGTATCTCTAAATGATATCCATTTGTTATGATCACCATTAAAGGGTGGAATCTTCAGAGGTGGCAATTTGAGATCACTGTCATTCGTCTTGTTACTTGTGTTAGATGAAGATTCATCGTTGGCATTATTTTGAAAAATATCCAATAGTGATTGAGCTTTAGCCATTAAATCGAAACAAGTGTTTTCAGTGGTTTCACGATCTTCCATTTGTTTAGATATATCTTCATCCAAAAATTCTATTTTTGACTGAATATCTTCAAAACTACACGAAAGTTCACGCATTTTATTCAATCTAATATTGAGTTCATTCATAATTAAATTCGATAAATCCTTTCGATCCAATAATGGGATCAAATATTTCTCAAAAAGAGTTATACGTGCTCTCAAACTGCCCCTTTGTTTTATTAAATCTTTTAATGTACTCATTTTGTCGACGCCAACAACGTATCACCCAAATAATGATGGAATAAAAAACGACAAAGAATATGTAGGTAAATCAAAACAATGAATACGTTACGGTTATTCCTGATAACGCATCTGTGCTGATAACGAACCTTTTCTGCAGCGATGAAGCGACTTCATAAATGGTTACTAATATTGAGAATAACCTGTTATGACATCTTCGGAAATCACTGAATTTTCAAATAACTGTTTCGGAAATCACATTAACCTGAAAATTTGCAATATTTAAGTTCCAAAAAATATAAAGATCAAAAACTTTGAGTTAGATGTTAGTTGAAAAATATAATGTAAATATTAATGTAAGCAAATTGAAGCATATAGGTAAAGGAATAATATAAAAGGAAACTAAAGCACTTTCCTCAACCTCGGGAACGGTGGCTGCAGCAATATGGCTGGCGAATTTTCCAGGTGAATTCTGCCGAAGAATTTGTTGTTCTTGTTCATCGATGTTTTCCACTGACTTCAATCACGTCGGGGTTACCAAAATGTTTACTCCGTTGCATAAACTTATAAATAATACTTATTTCTGGATTTATATTGTTTATTGAATTTATTACAAACACCTTTATTTCTTGGATTTCTAACATATATATCGAGTCGTTGATGTCTTATAGCGCAATGCGCAAGAATGCAGAAGTAGGGTAAAAGTCAGGAACATACTACACTACACAGGCGGTCATAAATTAAACAGAGCAATCTACAATGCTTAAATGCCTTAATGCTTCAAAAATTGTCATTAAATTTATTTATCAAGATTAAATGAGCAATCTGCAAAGATTCAACCTCGTGGAATGGGTTGTTGCAACTTAGACCCGGTGCATAGTTTTCACAACTCGAAATACCTAAGGAAAGTATCATCGAAATGTCTAGAGCAAGGCTGGAGACAATCAAGTTATTTTAATAATTCAAAATATATTAATAAAATACTATCCTCTTTTCATAATTTAAAATTTAATAGTCCATACCACTAAGACATTCTTTTCTGTATTATGAACCTTAACTCAAGAAAAAATGAGTGATACACAAATGTAGATCCACATTTCAGTATTTTTTTGCTAGCAACATTATGAAAATACTGTATATAGGAACATGTCTCACTAATAAAGGAAGTAAAAGGAAATATTAACCTCAGTGGTCAACGAACACTAATTTCTTTTGATGATGCCATTATGTTCTTCTGTCCTATTGCCTCCATAAACTTCATCAAAACAGTCTTGTATATATTCACAGATTCAAGAATCGAATACTTTCCAAGAGAAAATATCAACTATGAATTGATAATCTCTAATAGCTAGAAAAGATGACATTTATGAATAGTGATCACAGACAGATTCTGTGTTCACATTCTGTGAATATATAGAACTTACGATGTATTATTGAAACTTTGAAACATCTTATCTCCTAAAGTATTAGCTTGTTAGAGTTGAAAATGATAACAATGGATTTTTATGATGAAACTGCATCTTAAAAAAATTGAATTCAAAAGTTGTTATGTAAGAAAAATATTTTTTTTCGTTACTCCGAAACTATTAGACCGATTTTGCCCAATAACGAACTCAACCGAGATATTTATCCCTCAAACCTACTCTGAAAATTTCAACTGTCTAGCTCATTCCGTTCGAGAGTTATCGTGTTAACGGACGGCCGGACAGAATCGATTTCGAACACGGATTCTTGATCAGTGAGTCAAACCAAATCGTTCAGGACCATTTTCAGCCAAAAATTCGAAAATTACAGACATTTGGGCAAATTGATAAGCACACTGTTCCGAGGAACAAGAGCGCCAATAGGTCTGAAATGTTGAGCCAACATGAAAAAATTATTAAAAAGCATACACTGAAAAAAAATTAAACAGGCATCAATATATGGAAATTCCGTTGATTTCAGATCATTGAAATTTATTCAAAATAAGTCTCTGAAATTACAATGTTAGTGAACTCTTCCACAGAATAGAAGGTTCTAGATAGTAGGAATTTAAGCATTTTCTTCCTAAATTTCTTAACCGATAGACTTCTCGCCCCCACATGAAGTTTATTATATAACGTGGCTGCGCAGAAGTCAGGACATCGCAGGGATCTACAAAGTCTCACATAGTCCTTTCTAATGGTAAGTTTATTTCTGGTGTCATGTTCGTGAATGTCTGACTGCGTTATATAGTTCTTGAAATGCGCATGAATATAAGCCAGACACTCCAAAATAAACAGTGAAGGAAAGGTGAGCAATCCAAGATCTTTGAAGACATGCTTACAGCAGTCGAGATACCCCAAAAGGCCCAAAACTCTGACCGCCCGTCTCTGAAGTCCAAAAATTATCCCAGCATGAGCGCAGTTACCCCATACTAGTACTCCGTACCTAAGATGCTCTTCCACCAGAGCAAAATACGCGGACCTCAGCACCTCAGTGGACAAAGAGCTGGAAAGAACTCTTAGCGCAAATATATTGCTACTCAATCTGGAAGCCAGTTGATCGACATGATCTGTCCATGTGAGTGACGCATCAATGAACACATCCAAAAATCTAACAGAGGAATTCATATTGGATTGGCTATTAGAATTTCTGACGCTAAAAATGAGTTCCTGAGTATTCTCCTCATTCACGCAGAGTTCATTGGACAGAAACCAATCGGCAGCCCTCAACCGCACCGCCCCCGACATTTCAGCCAGGGAACCCAGGTCCGATGACTCGACAGTCAGGGTGGTGTCGACAACAAAGATAATGGATTCAAAATTTGCTTGAAAGTCGGGGAAATCATTAATGTCAATGCTAAAAAGGATTGGTCTCAATGTTGACCCCTGCACCACACTCGTCCTGACGGGCCTCAAAGATGACGGAACACCATCCAAGACCACCACTTGAGATCTTTCACTCAAGATAGAGCGGATCAGGTTCATTTCTACCTCATCAAAGCCATATTTTTTTAACTTGTATAAGAGCATATCGCATGGTACACAGTCGAAGGCCTTCGTCAAATCAATAAATGAAGCCTGGCAGAATTTTCTATTTTCGAAAGAATTTGTAGCGCTCTTGATCAGCTGGAGTATGGCGTCTGTGGTGTTTTTGCCTTTTCTGAAACCGAACTGACATGCGGCTAATAGGCCACTACTTTCAAAAAAATCGATTATCTGGTCCGATATAACTCTCTCAAGGATTTTGGAGAATATTGGCACTAGTGAATTGGGCGGTAGTTATCAAGATTACTTTTATTGCCTTTTTGCGCGCGTGTTCCGCAAGGAACAGCGTGCTATCATTTCGTCACAATGTCTGTATTTTTCGAATTTTTTTGCGAAAATGAAATTTGCAGGGCATGTTTGGAGCGCAAATATCTCGGACAAGTTCGTTAATGGGCAAAATCCATTGAGCCTTTTCGGAACTACGGCCATTTTTATTTAAATCGTTTTTCGAGAATATTTCCGAAACCGATCACTCGATCTATCTGAAATTCAGTATCAAATTGTATAACCATGACCTTTATATGCCTGCGAAGTCTCATATTGATCGGATGGCTGTAAACTAGAAAAAAAATGGGTTCAAGCTCTGTGGACAGGAGCTTTCTGGCGCTCTAGTTCAAACAGACAAATTATATCTGGTATTGGTTTCTCAGAGTTGGGAATTATATCAATGTATTCATATGATAGAACTGCATCAAAAAGGAAATTCAATTCAAATAATAGTTTATTTATGAAGATTAAATGAGCAATCATGAGAATGAGAACTGCACCACATTTTCAAATTTTTTTTTTGACACTTTGCGGTAATCTGGTCAATACAAAACTTCACATGCGTATAAAGGTCATGATTCTACAATTTGGTGCTAAATTTCAGATAGATCGAGTGGTCGGTTTCGGAAATATTCATAAAAAATATTTTTACTAAAATCGGCCATAACTCCGAAACCCCTTGATAGTTTTCGCCCATTAACGAACTTGTCCGAGATATTTACGCTCCAAAACCACCTTGCAATTTTCAATCCGCTAACTCCTTTCGTTCGAGAGTTATCGTGCCTACGGCCGGTCGGCCGGCCGGACAGAAACGATTTCGCACTCGGAATCTTGATCAGTGAGTCGAACCAAATCATTTGAGACCATTTTCAGCCAAAAATTCCAAAATTACAGACACTTGGGCAAATTGATAAGCAATCTGTTCCGAGGAACTAGAGCGCCAAAAAAACAAGTTTCGTATGACAATTGCCCAAAACAGGTTTAAAGTACCTACAAATAGTAGGTATTCCATAAAACTTGTATAAAATAATAAATTACCTTGTAATCGATCAAAAATTTCCTGATCTACGTTCACAAAATTTTCTCCTCTCTCGAACTTTGGAATTATGCTTTCAATATTTACGTAATATTTTCAAACATTTTCGGGTGAGGTCACCGTTGCATCGCTAAAATACGAGTATTTCAACCCCAATATTCTTGAAGTTACAATATTCCCTTCTGTCAAGTTGACTTTATGGCAATTCATACATAGAATATACATAGAATAATTATATCAATCTGTGAAATACGATTTACATTGAAATTTTGAAAAATCATATCTCCGAAAGTATTAGCTTGTTAGACTTAAAAATGATATGAATGGATTCTTATGATAAAACTGCTTATTAAAAAAAAATTTAATTTGGAATTTGTTTTGTAAAAAAAAAATTTTTTTTTTATTACTCCTAAACCTTCTGTCCGATTTTGCCCAGTAACGAACTTAGCCGAGATATTCATCCCCCAAACCTACTCTGAAAATTTCAACTCTCAAGCTCATTCCGTTCGAGAGTTATCGTGCCTACGGCCGGACCGGACGGCCGGACCGGCCGGACAGAATGAATTTCGACCACGGATTCTTGATCAGTGAGTCGAACCAAATCGTTTAAGACCATTTTCATCGAAATATTTGAAAATTACAGACATTTGGGCCAATTGATAAGCACTCAGTTCCGAGGAACTAGAGCGCCAAAAAATGTTAAAGTTTTAAAATGAAATTGAAATTTTGTTTTCACTATAACTCGAACAAAACTGATCCGATTGAGTTGAAGCTCGGTAGATATATGCGAAGTACCAACGAAAACACTTATGCAAAATTTCGTGGGGGTAGCATGAGTAGAAAAAATTTTAAAAAAATTTAACTATTAGCGGAATATTTTGCTGGAAGTTCCGAAACCAAATATCGAAATGAGTTCAGTTTTGGCACTTCCGTGACCAATAATGACCTCTTGGGGTGTGCAAAATTTCACTGCGGACAGAAAACTAGGAGCCTCAAAAAAAAATTTATAATTTTGAACTTCCAAACTGGACAAATTATATTTCTTTTCGAATTCCTACATGGAATATCTCCAACATATGGTAATTTCGCTCCGACGTATTTTTTGCGCGTTTATCTGAATGAATGCGATATGTACGAGGGCAACTGATTAAAATATGGACTACTTACTAGCATGGCAATTGAATTAAAGCGTAAACGATGTGTGGAATTTTAAATTGGTTTTCAAAATTAGTCTGAACGGTGAACGACTGGGGGTGTAACTGCCTCTTTTGGGCATTTTTTGTTATTCGCATAAGCAGACGAGAAATAATTTAACTGCTCGAGTTTTCTTCTGAGAATATTGGGGTTTTGGGGTGGAGGATGCTATTCCTCCATAGAATCCCCCGGTGCCGGTCTGCGCATGCGTGGATTCAAGATGCGATATCTCCTGAACCACTAGTGTTGGAGAATCGCAGTTTTTTGTGACTGCAGGATGGCCATAAAGTGGCAAAAAAAAATTTCAAAAATTTAAAAATTTTGTTTCCACGATAACTCGTAAAATACTGATCTGATTGAATAGAAACTCAGTAGTTAGATGCAAGAGACCAAAGCGAACACTTTTACAAAATTTCGTGAAGATCACTTGACATGAAAAAATTCAAAAAATTACTCTATTTTGCTTGAAATTCCGAAACCTTTTTATTTGAAATTCATGCTGCCTCTTCCGGGCATTTTTCGTTATGCGCATGCGCGGATGAGAAGTCATTTAACTGCTGTAGTTTTCGTCAGAGAGGATTGGGGTTTTGGGGTGGCGGATGCTATTACTCCATAGAATCCCCTGGAAAGGGTCTGCGCATGCGTGGATAAGGGATGCGATATCTCCTGAACCACTAGTGTTAGAGAATCGGAGTTTTTTGTAAGGTGTGTGATTTTGAGAGGACTTTCAGCCACGAGTAGATTGCGCATGCGCAGAAGAGAAGTGACTATTTTTGGGTTGTGTGGCTTATGTTGGGGGTGCTGAGCGATATTGTGAGGTTTTAAAAAAATATTTATGGCAATTCAGTGCAAGGACAAGTCAGTTTGGGGGATGTAAGGTTGTTTCCGAGTTGAAGTGTCCGTACCGTGGCCCTGGGGCTAATTTTGAAATTGATGTTACCCCTTACGGGCATTTTTCGTTATGCGCATGAGCAGAACATCAGTGATTTAACTGCTGGTGTTTTCGTCAGAGAGGATTGAGGTTTTGGGTTGGCGGATGCTTTTCCTCCATAGAATCCCCTAGTGAGGGTCTACGCATGCGTGGATTGAAGATGCGTTATCTCCTGAACCACTAGTGCTGGATAATCGGAGTTTTTTGTAAGGTGTGTGATTTTGGGATTACTTTCAGCCGCGAGTAGATTGCGCATGCGCAGGAGAGAAGTGACTGTTTTTGGGTTGTACGGGTTATGTCGGGAGTGCTGAGCCAATAGTGTGAGGTTTTAAAAGGATATTCATGGCAATTAAGTGTAAGGATAATTCAGTTTGGGGGTTGTAGCGTTGTTTCCGAGTTAAAGTGTCCATACCGTGGCCCTGGGGCTAATTTTGAAATCGATGTTACCCCTTACGGGCATTTTTCGATATGCGCATGAGCAGAACATCAGTGATTTAACTGCTGGTGTTTTCGTCAAAGAGCATTGGGGTTTTGGGGTGGCGGATGCTATTCCTCCATAGAATCCCCTGGTGAGGGACTGCGCTTGCGTGGATTCAAGAAGCTATATCTCCTGAACCACTAGTGTTGGATAATCGGAGTTTTTTGTGAGGTGTGTAATTTTGGGAGGACTTGCAGCCACGAGTATATTGGGCATGCGCAGACGAGAAGTGAATGGTTTTGGGTTGTATGGGTTATGTTGGGAGTAATGAGCCGATATTGTGAGGTTTTAAAAGAATATTCATGTCAATTCAGTGCACGGTAACAAGTCAGTTTGGGGGAAATAGCGTTGTTTCCGAGTTGAAATGTCTGTATGGTGGCCCTGAGACGAATTTATATATAACTATATTCGGTAGATCTATATTAAAATACGTTCGGATTTGGAGAAGAGGTAATTGCGTTCTTAACGGAGGTCCCATACCCGCAATTTTTTTCGATCTACGGTGAAGCTAACAGCCAAACTGTATCGATAGCTATATTTGTTAAAGGAACTTGAAAAAAAAAGCACTGACGTGAAGTCAGTACTCTTTGGCGCGCGTGTTCACGGTGGCTCATTTGAATTGAATGATGAGTACTTCAAGCTCAGTGGATAGAGCGAGCCGAAGATCTACCCAAAAGGTAGTACTCATCACTCAATTCAAATTAGCCACCGTGAACACGCGCGCCAAAGAGTACTGACTTCACGTCAGTGCTTTTTTTTATGAATAGGTATAACCTTGGAAATTTTCAGGCAATTCGGAAATTCGCCAGAAGTGAGGCATTCATTTATGAGATTAGTCAGAGGAGAAATTATGGGATTGATATTTCTTTTCAGGACTTTAACGGAGAGCCCATAAAAATCAGTTGACTTGCCGTTTTTCATTCTTGCTACAATATTTTTAATAGTATTTTGGCCAATTTCTCTGAAGCAGAATTTGGTGTTCGGGGGAATCTGAGTAGATAGGCAACAAGAGTTCTAAATCAATTTGGGCCATTTTTACATGTAAATTCCCATAAGGATTTCTAAGGTCCAATCTGGGGTTTTTGTTCCTTTTCAGAAATTTTTTCAGAAAGTCCCGTTCAAAGTCATTCAGCAGTAGGGTCAGAGGCTGAGGGGTTGGAAGGTGATGGGTTGGAGGTTGAGGGACAGAGGAGGGTGTAGAAGGGAGAGGGGTTTGGAAGGTTTAGGGGTATAGGAGAGTGTAGAAGGGTGAGGGATTGGAGGGTGTGGAAAGGTAAGGAGTTGGAAGGGGGTCGGTTTCTGTAGACGTGTCGGAGGATCGATTGTAGGATTGTGTGGGGGACTATGAGGGTAAGGGTATTGGTTGATTTTTGACACCATAGGTCTTACGGTTTCAAATTGAATCAAATTTTGGTATCCATAGCCGAGTCAACTGTTATTGTAATATCTTTCATGATAAAACCTTCTTAGGATATCTTAACATTATGATATTCGACAAATGTGATGTTGAAATGCAAACAGAAATTCAATTGCAACTGACTTATCTTTTTATGGTATGTAGGTAGGTGAATTGAAACATTATAAGAAGAAATCACTCGTTTATCAATAGAAATATATTATTGTTTATAGGGTGAAGTTAATAATGTTTCTAATATTTGAATTTTTTTCCTAAGTTCCTCGGGTTCTTCATTGTTCCGTTTATCGAGTGAATAATGGCACCAAGGTAGGGTTTCAGGTATCAAATATCGTTTATCATCTTCTGGACTCAGAGCAATCTTTTCCTGTGTTAATGAATCCACTTGATGCTCCTTTGCCTGGATTAAATTTTGTGAGATGGTCTTATGTTTACATGTTTCCAAACACTCGATGTAATCATCGAAGCACATCTTGTTTTTTACAACTGATTTTTTGACACCTTTCGCTTTCTTCGTGGTGCCATAATTTCGAATCATAGATTCAATCTCATCCGAATCGTATTCTTCCTTCTCCCATTTTCGTTTTTTCATGTTGAGCTCATCATTAGTTGTTGAATTTTTCACTGCATAAAGTTTAAATCTGAGACCCACATAATCAGTCATCGGAATACCATTATTTTCGTCTTTCATCATTCCCAAAACCTTCTTTTTTACTCGTGGTATACCATATGATATGAGTTATTCTCCGGATAATCTGAAGTATCAAATCGTTCAAAACAGTTAAATTAAATTCTTTCATAAGGGTCTTCATACACTTCATAAATGAGAGAGTCGGTATTATAATATGGTGCAGCTGGTACTGAACGCTTCATTCATATAGTCATAATGGACGTTATATATAGTTGTTTTGGCTAAATCCAGGATGCTCATCCCCACGTTAATCGGTTTATTTAAATATACTTGAAGTTTTTTAAGTTCCACTGCTACCAAGTTTTCTTTGAATATAGTACAATTCTTGAACTCAGGTTTAGAAATATATGCTTCTGCTCCATAGCGTGCTCCCCATTTCGTTAGAAGATGTACATGAACTCTCTTACTAATATTCTCCATAGTCTTCCCTGAAACAAAAACAGCATTATTCATTAGTTTGAAGAGATTTTTCTCAAAGTCATTCTTGGCATTCTTCCTCAGGTTTGTATTTATCGATATATGACTTGAGCCATGCTGACTGGTTGAACTTCAGAACTCGATGTATTTTATTGAGAACCAATCCATTTTTCAAAGTTTGTTTTAAATTTCTATAGTGAATAATATACTTCTTCTTTTGATGTAATTTAGCCATAAGTTTTGCATTTTTTTCCGAAGCATAACAAGGTGCTCGAGTTTTGGAATTATAATAATCTGGACAGAAGGGGAGATCTTTATGTTTATCATGTAATCCCCTGGGATATTCAAGATCTACTTCTAAAATATACACTTCTGGAGCATCATCAGGTATCTTGTTAATATCTATATGTGTATTATTCCATTGAAAACCACCGTATGCCAGATACTGCGACATTGCCCAACCATATTGGTTGTTAATATCGAAATACATGAGATAGTTATCAGGCTCATTCGATTTGAATGTACAAAGATATTTATTATTAGCATGAGCCCGACGTTTACCACAAACTTGGCTCAGACCACCACGGATTCCACGTTCAACAAACAAAAACATATCAATATCAGTGATAAGTTCCAATTCCTGTTTCGTTTGTTTCAACATTGCATCCCATGTATATCCAGGTAGTGTGAAATAATGTGCAGGATCTAATCCGTAACTCGTGTGACAGCTTAATCTAAATTTCTCAAATATATCAGCTAACAAAAGAATGTCTGTTTTCATATAGAGATCAGTATATTCACCTAAATTCTGACATTGAAATTCTTTCGATGCAAGCTTAGCTCGCATATAGTTACTTCGAGGACATGGTTTATTCTCCAATTTATTATAGAAAGCATCAATTGATGGTAGAGAATTCTCATTAAAACGATCAATAGAGTCGATGTAATCATACGGCATTACCCCTTTCTTCGTAAGAAGACTAATGTGTTCTTCAGAATCATCAGGGAATTGCGATTTGAGATTGGGAAACTCTTCCAAATATGAAGATAATTGATCTGGAGAGGAAGCCATAAAACGGAAGCTATCAATGAATCTGAAATTTATACAATATTCATTATAATGTTTGGTGAAGCTTATATTTTTCCTTTGTTATCGGCAGTAAATCAATCTTTCCTTCCATTTTGGTAGCGATATCTTGTATAACGAAGTGGCATCATACCCACTTAGGTTGTGGAAAACAACAGGTATAGTGTATGGCTATCTTTATAGTTGATGTTACACCCTTCGTGAGCTACTCCACGGTAATTGTTATCTGCTAATAGATGATTATGATCCCTCACCTTTTTATCTCCAGGTTTGAACATTTCTTCACAAATATGACAGCATATAGCTTTCTGAAATTCAGCCTCTTGCTGGGACGACATATCGATATCGTAGGGACATAGTAAAACACAAGCTTCCTGATACCATATTCCTGACTTTGCCACTTTCAGAAATAAATCCTGGCAATAGCGGACAAAATGATCACGTCTAATTTGAGTTATGTTCCTATTGATATAAAAACTATACGGATTGTGATTCAGCTTGCAATTGATATTTTGGAACTGCTGTTTCGGAGCTGTATAAAGCTGTTTTGGAGATGTATAAAGCTGTGCTGGAGCTGTGTTGAAGCTGTCCGGAGCTGTATTGGAGCTGTCAGGTGAGCTGTCTGGTGAGCAGAACCTGTTCTCACCTGACAGCTCCAACTACGAATACACCATCCAAAGTATCTGCAATATTATCAACATAAAGTTTGTTAGCACCATCAGTTTCATGTGTGGGAATTGACAAACAGGTCTGTTGATGAACAGGTCTGTTTATGAACAGGTATGGTTATGAACAGGTGTGTTTATGAACAGACCTGTTTATGAACAGGTCTGTTTATGAACAGGTCTGTTTATGAACAGATCTGTTTATGAACAGGTCTGTTTATGAACAGGTCTGTTTATGAACAGGAGATAAAATTTCAGAGTATCTTTCAGGTCTAAGTAGAGGGTAGTTAAAACGGAAGGGTACGATGCTGATACTTTGTCATCCTATTGAGCAGCCGTGAAATTGGCGGGGGATGATGGGGGTATTTTTCGATTTACTTTTTGCCTAAAACATAAGATTTCCGAGATATTTCGATTTTTAAAAAACAAAATCAAGACTTTGAAAATTTTCTTTGATACGACGGACTTGTAAAATTTCAGAGTATCTTTCGAGGCTAGGTAGAGGGTAGTCTAAATAGAAGGGTACGATGCCAAAACTTGGTGATCCTACTGAGCAGCCGTAAAATTCACTGGAGGTGATGGGGGTATTTTTCGATTTACTTTTTCGCTAAAACATCATATTTCGGAGATATTTTGATTTAATGATAAAACCGAGAGTCGAAAAAGCCCGTATAGATATAAGAGTTATTTATCATGAATCAATACAAACTTATAATACTGTTTTTTTTAGTTTCTTCTCTGGAATTACGAACTGCTATACATCTTATATACACATACATATTGCCAGTAAACCACACTTCGGAGTTGAGACAAGGTATGTATGAATATCATCGACTATTTGAAGCTATTTTGTCATATAAAAATAATCTTACCTAAGACTTATGATTGAAGTCTTTGATTCGTGTGGGATTGTGGTGTTATAAATCATTTTGTCTATGTGTATAGCAACATGTTCAAATAGAGGCTCTGCTTATGCGGTATAAAAGGGTGGTCGACGTTTCTCCGAAAGCACACTAGAGCACTCTTACGAGGGTCAAGTACCAGTCCTAGGGTGTTAGTAAGACCCATTTGAAACGTGGGCTGTCATCTTTGGCTAGGTATATATGTGTTAGTAGAGAAATCGTTGCATGCGATCCTGAGGGACCGCAAGGTTATAAATCATTCAGATTGCTCATATAGCAACTTTAGTAGAGGCTCCGCTCAAGCGGTATAAAAGACGACGTTCCTCCGCAAGCACACTAGAGCACTCTTACGAGGGTCAAGTACCAGTCTTAGGGTGAAAAATTTCGTACTGCTCGAATTTGATTGACCACTTTATGAAAATTATCTTACCTGTAAGTATTATTCCTTTTAATAACAATAATGTTCTTCAACAAAGAAACAGAACACAGAACAGAGTTCAATATATGGAAATGATAAATCTTATAAGAACACAATGAATCTTATAAGAACACAATAGACTGCTAACGGCTTGGTACGTAACCTTATCTGCTCTTTGTCTAAAACAGAACTGACCTACCGCCGTTAACAATCCGGCAAGTAACCTCTGCGCATGAGGTGCACAATTGTCCGATTGCGAGGTTTCCATCACAACGAAGCCCTACTGCCACACTGGGCCAGTAGTTCTTACGTTAACACCCCCTCCCAATCTGAGAATCGGACAACTGACGACTTGTCTACAACTAATTTACATACTTATACATTTAGTTCTGACTGACTTGTATCTAAAACTAGATTTACATAATAAACAATATATATATACAGGGATAGTTGGTACATTTTATTAATAATTCTTATATCTAACATGATAGTCAGTAGAACTAATAGATGGGCAGACGTTGCTGCTGACGAGCAGAGGTTTCTCAAAGTGGACCAAACTTACAGACTGGATTATTCTGAGTACTTGCTTCCAGGGACCGAAGACCCTTCCCGCACTTTTATCTCAACAGACATGATGTTATAACGCTCCTTATGAAGCATACATAACTAATATTACCTGAGTATTTGCTTCCAGGGACCAAAGACCCTTCTCGCACTTATTCACTCAACAAGCATGTTATATTGCTCACTACTGTGACGCATAAATAACTAATGATACCTGAGTAATTGCTTTCAGAGACCAAAGACCCTTCCTACAATTTTTACTCAACTGACATGAAATTATATCGCTCACTATGAAGCAGACATAACTAATAATACCTGAGTAATTGCTTTCAGGGACCGAAGACCCTTCATACAATTTTACTCAACTGACATGAAATTATATCGCTCACTATGAAGCAGACATAACTAATAATACCTGAGTAATTGCTTTCAGGGACCGAGGACCCTTCATACAATTTTTACTCAACTGACATGAAATTATATCGCTCACTATGAAGCAGACATAACTAATAATACCTGAGTAATTGCTTTCAGGGACCGAAGACCCTTCATACAATTTTACTCAACTGACATGAAATTATATCGCTCACTATGTGAACAAGAAACTGAAACAAATGAATTGTTAGTTGAGTCACTCTCCATCAGAGAATCAAAACAAGTTGAGCATATGGTGATGATGTCATCACAATCAGGCCTGAAACTATAATCTGAATCATTATTACAAACAGAACAAACAATATCAACTTCGTCTTTCTCATTGTACTTACTGTTCTCCATCTCTGAGCTGTAATTGCTACTAGCTACATCCAGAAATGTGTTCCTTACAAAGTCTAATATTTAATGCTTGTGGCTTTTACTTGATGCAAATCCATATTAACTCAATGAAAAATTATATACGATTTACACTTATTTATTCAATATTGTGACGCGTTTCGTCGACACAGCGACTTCATCAGACTACATCATACTAAATTCTTAACAAGTTATTATCTCCCCATACCTAGATGACATGGACACAGAATCATTTAAAACTAATTACATGAGAAACTTATCTAAAACAAATTACATAATAGACTTATTTAAAACTAATTACATGAGATTTCACTGCTGGTTTCTTTGTACACATTAACAATAATTCATTCCTAATGCTTTTATTTATAAATTGTTTCTCTATTTGAATAGATTGAGTAACGGTGAAAAATTTAGATCTAATTGTTCATTAACTAAATTACCCGTATGTTTTTCCCTATTTATTTCGACCATTTCCCAGTAATTAAGTTGCGCACCTTTATTCAAATTGTGTAGAATTTTGAAATCCGGGTTAAACGTATGTCCTTCTGCTAATAAATGATTCGAATAATTTGAATTAATTTTGTTGTTTTTGAAGCTGTGATGATGTTCCTTTATTCTTATGCCAAAATTTCTACCAGTTTTTCCTATATATGATTTGTCACAACTCCCGCAATTTAATTGATAAACACCGGATTTATCTTCTTTATTCCTTTTCGATTTATTGTTTTTTATGAATTTGGCAAGGTTATTATTTGTCCGGAATGAGATATTCACCTGTTGGTTTTGAAGAAACCTTTTAAGTTGTTGACTCGTTGTACCAAAATATGTTAAGCTATTGAATATTTTATTTTTATCCTTAATTTCTGGAAATACTAAACTAATTGTTTTTCTAAATTGTTTTTTCGTCAACATTTTTCTGACTAACTCTGTGTTATATCCGTTGTTCACCGCTATTTGTTCGATAATTTCTAATTCTGTAGTCTGTACCATAATTTTCTTCGGATAAAGGTATATTAATTAGCCGGTGTAACATACTATGAAATGCCGCGACTTTATGTTCGAATGGATGACACGAGGATCGATGAATGATTGTATCCGTATGGGATGGTTTCCTAAATATTGAAAAATCATGTTGATTGTTTTTCCGCGTTATTGTTAAATCCAAAAAATTAATTGCACCATTATTTTCCATTTCAATTGTGAATTTGACATTTGGATGAATGCTATTAATAAAATCTACAAATATTTTCAGTTGCCGGTCTGTTCCTTTGAAACACGCGAGCACATCATCTACGTATCTAAACCAATATACGAATTTGGAAAAAATAGGATGTGTTTTAGCGATGGCTTCTAGGTTGTCCATGAATATTTCTGCCAAAAGGGGGCTGAGCGGATTCCCCATGATAAGTCCTTCATCGCTAGTATAAATCTTATCGTTGAAACTAAAGTAATTTTGATTCAAACACGTTTCTAAAAGCTGGAGTATTTCGGACTGAATCACTATATTGACTTTGTTTTTCTCTAATAAATCCCTAACTATTTTCACTGTATCCTGGGGTGGAATACTAGGGAAAAGGTTAACAACATCGAAAAACACTAATTTTGCATTGGCCGGTAGGGAAATATTTTTAATTTTTTCTACTAGATCAAGCGAGTTCTTGATCGAAAAAGTTGGTACGAAGTTACAATAATTTTTAATCGGGTTTATTAGAAAACGCGAAGTTTTAACTGTTGGTGCTGAAATGTACGGAACTACTGGTCTAATATTTCTATCCGGTTTATGAAGTTTGATAAATGAGTTCAATTGCGGGACTTGCGGATTACTCAGAATTAGTTTAAATTTTGAATTTTCATCTATTAAATAATGTATATCTTTCAAATTGTTCTTTAATTCTCGTTGAAATTTTGTAGTCGGATCCCTATTAAGTATTTTATAATTTTGAGTTGCAATGAAATTTTCCGTTTTGTTAATGTAATCGTCCTTGTTTATTGCGATAACAGTATTTCCTTTATCGGCTTTTGTAAAAACAATATTATCCGCGGCGCTTTTCGATTTCAATGTTTTCACGATTTTCAATTCTGGATTACCGTTTTCAGAAAGTTCCTGTTTTTTAATAAAATGTGCCACTTGATATTTATGTGATTGATTATTGGTTATTTGTCGATTGAGAATTATTTCTGTATCTATAGCACATTGTTCTAAATTTTTTCTATTAACTGGGGTGCGTAAATTATATTTGAAACCTTTATTCAACAATTCTATTTCTTCATTGGAAAATTTCGAATTTGATAAATTTATGAATCGGTCAAAAAATTTATGTTTCATAATTTTGGGCTGAGCGTGTTTAATTTCCGGTTTATTTTGTTTCAGTAAATTAAGCTTCCGAGTTTGATTTGATTTGGTACTTTCGACTATTGTTGAAAAGTGCCACCAACACACAGAATATTTGGTTCTTAAGAAGTTGTGAGAAGCACAAAGTGTTCCCCAAATATATCAAACTGAAGACGGACAACAAAAGTGGACCATCCAGAAGAGGAGCAGAACAAGGGATGAGAAGATGGCTGAGAGAAGATGTGAAAATTCAATACAACAAGAGGGATATTTGTAATGTATACATTAAAGTCATTCATTCCGAACTTGCACATAGACTCCATTCGGTAGAATTCGATATTTTGGACCGCGAAATTAGATTAAAAGTTAGGACTAAGATTCATCGGAAATTTTGTAATCAAACTCGGAAGCTTAATTTACTGAAACAAAATTAACCGGAAATTAAACACGCTCAGCCCAAAATTATGAAACATAAATTTTTTGACCGATTCATAAATTTATCAAATTCGAAATTTTCCAATGAAGAAATAGAATTGTTGAATAAAGGTTTCAAATATAATTTACGCACCCCAGTTAATAATAAAAATTTAGAACAATGTGCTATAGATACAGAAATAATTCTCAATCGACAAATAACCAATAATCAATCAATTAAATATCAAGCGGCACATTTTATTAAAAAACAGGAACTTTCTGAAAACGGTAATCCAGAATTGAAAATCGTGAAAACATTGAAATCGAAAAGCGCCGCGGATAATATTGTTTTTACAAAAGCCGATAAAGGAAATACTGTTATCGCAATAAACAAGGACGATTACATTAACAAAACGGAAAATTTCATTGCAACTCAAAATTATAAAATACTTAATAGGGATCCGACTACAAAATTTCAACGAGAATTAAAGAACAATTTGAAAGATATACATTATTTAATAGATGAAAATTCAAAATTTAAACTAATTCTGAGTAATCCGCAAGTCCCGCAATTGTACTCGTTTATCAAACTTCATAAACCGGATAGAAATATTAGACCAGTAGTTTCGTACATTTCAGCACCAACAGTTAAAACTTCGCGTTTTCTAATAAACCTGATTAAAAATTATTGTAACTTCGTACCAACTTTTTCGATCAAGAACTCGCTTGATCTAGTAGAAAAAATTAAAAATATTTCCCTACCGGCCAATGCAAAATTAGTGTCTTTCGATGTTGTTAACCTTTTCCCTAGTATTCCACCCCAGGATACAGTGAAAATAGTTAGGGACTTATTAGAGAAAAACAAAGTCAATATAGTGATTCAGTCCGAAATACTCCAGCTTTTAGAAACGTGTTTGAATCAAAATTACTTTAGTTTCAACGATAAGATTTATACTAGCGATGAAGGACTTATCATGGGGAATCCGCTCAGCCCCCTTTTGGCAGAAATATTCATGGACAACCTAGAAGCCATCGCTAAAACACATCCTATTTTTTCCAAATTCGTATATTGGTTTAGATACGTAGATGATGTGCTCGCGTGTTTCAAAGGAACAGACCGGCAACTGAAAATATTTGTAGATTTTATTAATAGCATTCATCCAAATGTCAAATTCACAATTGAAATGGAAAATAATGGTGCAATTAATTTTTTGGATTTAACAATAACGCGGAAAAACAATCAACATGATTTTTCAATATTTAGGAAACCATCCCATACGGATACAATCATTCATCGATCCTCGTGTCATCCATTCGAACATAAAGTCGCGGCATTTCATAGTATGTTACACCGGCTAATTAATATACCTTTATCCGAAGAAAATTATGGTACAGAATTAGAAATTATCGAACAAATAGCGGTGAACAACGGATATAACACAGAGTTAGTCAGAAAAATGTTGACGAAAAAACAATTTAGAAAAACAATTAGTTTAGTATTTCCAGAAATTAAGGATAAAAATAAAATATTCAATAGCTTAACATATTTTGGTACAACGAGTCAACAACTTAAAAGGTTTCTTCAAAACCAACAGGTGAATATCTCATTCCGGACAAATAATAACCTTGCCAAATTCATAAAAAACAATAAATCGAAAAGGAATAAAGAAGATAAATCCGGTGTTTATCAATTAAATTGCGGGAGTTGTGACAAATCATATATAGGAAAAACTGGTAGAAATTTTGGCATAAGAATAAAGGAACATCATCACAGCTTCAAAAACAACAAAATTAATTCAAATTATTCGAATCATTTATTAGCAGAAGGACATACGTTTAACCCGGATTTCAAAATTCTACACAATTTGAATAAAGGTGCGCAGGGCCGTAGCTAAGAGCTATTCCGAGGGGGGGGAGAAACGTCTTTTGGCGCCCCTTATTTGAAAAATTCGATTAAGGGTGTCCAATACAGAAGAATGAACAATAGAACATACGCGCAAAAGCTTCTGCCTTCGCGTCAGTGATTGAACCAATTTTTTTTTGAGTTATCAAGGAAATAATATTCCAGGTGGGTATAACTCGGAAACCATTAGGCCGATTATGCCCAAAATCGAACTCAACTCTCCCTTTCGGATACGAAACCTACCCTGAAAATTGCAAGTCCCTATCTCCTTTCGTTCGAAAGTTATCGAGGCAACGGTCACCCATCTACTGAACTCACACAAGAATGCTCGAATCTCCAACAATATTTAACCGATCGTATTAAAACTTGAAACTTGGTAGTAAAGTTAGGTTATGAAGGCTCTTGCAAAATTTCAGCAATTTCAAATTATTACTTACTGATATATAGAATTTTTTTTTTATTTTCAATGATTTATTAAAAATTTTCTACAAATGCTATCCCCACCAAATTCTGCAAACATTTCCGCGTTGGCATTCTACAACTAATAACTATGTTTGAATTCAATCGGTTCAGTATTTTTCGAGTTAATGTGGTACAAAAAACCACCAAATTTAAGAAAATTTCAGATGGCTATAACTCTAAAACCGTTTGACCGATTATGCTCATAATCAAACTGAAATGTCGCGTTCTAGTGCACATCCTAACCTGAAAACTTGAAGCCGCTATCTCTTTCCGTTCTCAAGTTATCGTGACAACAAAAATATTTTTCAATAATTTTTTAATAATTTTCTAGCTATACGATTCGCACAAAATTCCACAAACGTGCTTAGGTTTATATTCTACAACTTCTCACCAAGTTTCAATCCGATCGGATTTATATTGGTTGGAAACAAAATTATTACTCGGAAACCACTAGGCCGATTATGCCCATTAACGAACTTGTCCGTCGTATTGAGATACGCCACCCACCCTGAAAATTTCAAGTCGCTAGCTCTTTTCGTTCTCAAGTTATCGTGGCAACGGCCGGCCGGACGGCCGGACGGACAGAATCAAATTTGACATCGAATTCTTCATTGGGTAGTCGAACTTAATCGTTTGAGACCATTTTCGTCAAAAAATTCGAAAGTTACAGACATTTGGGCAAAATGATAACGCGATGTTCCCCAGAACATACGCGCAAAAATAGGCAAAAATCGAAAAACACACATATGGATAAAGTGTACATATATTGATAAATACTACATTGTTTCTTAATAAAGATTGAATTATAAATTAACATAACTATGAATGAAAATTATTTCACAAAGAATACTGCGTTCTGAATTTGTGTTTCTGAGTGAAAAAAATTGTTTGTATCTCTCAAAAGATCCAGGCCCAAAAAAGAATTGTATTTGACAAAAATGAATATATATATCAAGCTTTCGAGATGATAAGAATAATCTGAAGATTTTATAAATATTAAAAAGAAAACTTTAGAAAAATGATATAACAATAATTTCATGTTACCCTGCTATCTAGAGAGGAATGTTCCAACAATTCTTCGAAAATATCTGCTATTTGGAATATTGAATGAGTTTTTTGGAATTCCTGAATTTAAGCCATATTTTTGTACTCATCACCCTGAAAATTTTTGTAGTATGCATATAGAAAATTGAATCTTCGATGTCTTTCAATCGAATATTGCTGCTCGAATGAGCAGCCTTGTGTGAGTTCAGTAGATGGATGGCTGACTGTTGCCTCGATAATTTTGGAACGAAAGGAGATAAGCACTTGCAATTTTCAGGGTAGGTTGCGCATCCGAATGGGAGAGTTAAGTTCGTTTTTGGACATAATCGGCTCAACGGTTTCGGAGTTATAGCTACCTGAAATATTATTTCCTCGATAACTCAAAAAATATAGACCTGATCGAATTGAAGCTTGGACTAGTTGCGGAATATCGATATAAAGTGTAAAATTAAGTGAGAACCGTAGAAATTAAAAAAAAATTGGTTCTTAATCGGTAAATTCGATTAAGGAGGATGGACAATAGAACATGCGCCAAAAGCTCCTGACTTCGCGTCAGTGCTTGAACAACTCGCCGTTAGCCATGTATTCATGACATTTGCGCCTTTTCCCGTTTCAATTTTGCTTTTCTGGGCTATATCCTTCTGAATTCCGCTCCAGACGGTTTGAACTTATTTTGGCAAGTTGGCAACTTTTCACGAATAATTTATATAAGAAGAAGAAGGTTATGTTTCTTTCTATTGAACGATTTTTATGTACAGCTCGGGAAGGCTGGGAATTCCCCACTCCTGCCATCTAGCAGCAACAAAGCTTTCTACAGTGCTGTCGGTCTAGTACAAATAAATTGAGTAGATGGTAGGGTAGGCATCAATCATTCGATACAGTCACTGTACTTATGTATAATAATAATCATCTTATGCAAGTAGTAGTTCAAAAAAATCTGTTTTCATTATGTCATTTTGCTATAGTTTTTCAAATATCCGCAGTCAATTTGGCGCCCTTTGAGATATGATCCGGGGGGGGGAGGCTCCCCTCCCTCCCCCCCCCGGTAGCGACGGCCCTGAAGGTGCGCAACTTAATTACTGGGAAATGGTCGAAATAAATAGGGAAAAACATACGGGTAATTTAGTTAATGAACAATTAGATCTAAATTTTTCACCGTTACTCAATCTATTCAAATAGAGAAACAATTTATAAATAAAAGCATTAGGAATGAATTATTGTTAATGTGTACAAAGAAACCAGCAGTGAAATCTCATGTAATTAGTTTTAAATAAGTCTATTATGTAATTTGTTTTAAATAAGTTTCTCATGTAATTAGTTTTAAATGATTCTGTGTCCATATCATCTAGGTATAGGGAGATAATAACTTGTTAAGAATTTAGTATGATGTAGTCTGATGAAGTCGCTGTGTCGACGAAACGCGTCACAATATTGAATAAATAAGTGTAAATCGTATATAATTTTTCATTGACCTTACAAAGTCATAAGTCCTAGTGGTCTCTGGCAGAGTAGCTATCGTTGTATAAAAGCCCATAAATGGTCGTACATGACGAACTTTATGCAGAAAATATGCAACGATAATTTTCTGGTCCAGAGGTACACCAAGCTCCTGAAATTGCTGAACAGCACTTTCAAATCTTGTGATGAAAGTCACAGGATTCATCTTGGGGTGTAGCACAATTTTCCCAAAATTGTCCAGGAGTTCCACCATTTTCTGGACATCATTCTTCCCAAACATCAGCTTCAGTTTTGTAAAAGCTTCTGCTGCAGTAGCCTCATTTGAGATAAGTGCTCTCGGTCCATTTTGAAGAGTGGCTTCAAGATATTGCCTCACTTGTGCATCATACATCCTCTTGTCTTCCTGTGTGAAGTTGCAGTCTTCACCACCTAGAGGTTGATTTAGGAAGTTGGATCTTCCTAGGGCTACCAGATCTCTTTCAACTCTTTGTTTCCAAGATCGGAAATTCACATGGCCTTTTAATTTGTCGTCAACATCTATCGACGGTGCGTTGAAAGCAGGAAGTGGTACTGTTTTGGGAGTGAAAACTTCCTTGATTTCACTAGTGCTTGTTTCCACGTTTAATGATGCTGGCGCGGAGTTTGGCATAATGTCCTCTTTTATTTTATCTGCCAAGACCCTAATAAATTGCGGGCTTGTGAGGATGGACATTATCTCACTCGCCATGTTTCCAATAGGTGTCTCGTTCCTTTCACCAGAAGTTCCTTGAACATTGGAGTTGAATTCCTCGTCAATGACTAACTTCTCCATTATCTTGTGGTGTTGAGATGTAGTGAAAAAAACTTTTGATCGAATTTTACAAAATGGCGTTCAAAGTGACGCTACTTGAGATTCCGCTTCTCTTCACAGGCTCTGCTACCATGTAAGTATTATTACTTTTAATAACAATAATGTTCTTCAACAAAGAAACAGAACACAGAACAGAGTTCAATATATGGAAATGATAAATCTTATAAGAACACAATGAATCTTATAAGAACACAATAGACTGCTAACGGCTTGGTACGTAAACTTATCTGCTCTTTGTCTAAAACAGAACTGACCTACCGCCGTTAACAATCCGGCAAGTAACCTCTGCGCATGAGGTGCACAATTGTCTGATTGCGAGGTTGCCATCACAACGAAGCCCTACTGCCACACTGGGCCAGTAGTTCTTACGTTAACATTACCTCAGACCTCTGCGTAGGTCCTAGAATCCTGAGGGGCCACATGGCTATAAATCATTTGGATTGTTTCATATAGTAACGTATCGAGGTTCCGCTTATGCGGTATAAAAGAGTGGACGACGATTTTCCGACAGCATACTAGAGAACTCTTATGCGGGTCGTGTACCAGTCTTAGGATGTTTGTTAGACCCATTTCAAACGTGAAACCGCTAATGAGAACTTAATCATCATTACCCATTACACCCAAATCCCTAATTATTAAAAACACGGTCACCCAACGTTCAATTACAATATATTCGAGTATCTTCGTATCCTAATAACGTCATATTTGATTGTACGTTATATTTGGACGCCATCGTTAAACTTTATACCTCTTCATTAACGTATATAAAGCTAACAAGATGATTGCTGTTTCAGTTGCATCGAGAATGTTCGACATGAAAGGTTGTCTACAGTTGATAAAGTCGTTAGTGGCTTCATTCATTTCTACATCTGATGTTGAGAATTTCAATCATGGATTGAAGGAATGTTCTTTTGCTGTGCGACGGATTATGAAGCGATTGAAAAGCATCCAAACTATTGGGGAAAAGCAAAAATTGGTAACTACATTGAATCATGTGAAATCATATCGTTCACAATTGAAGTCCATACGAAAACAAGGTCCTGGTGTCAAAGATCACAAGGAAACCGCCCGTGACAGAGTTCATTGGGATGATTCAGTATCCACATTTAAATCCCGATTTCGAAGTGTAGTTTTTACCAATCTGAAACACAAGGATCCTAAAGAATTTCTAGTGGATTGTGAAGCCATTTTCAGCAGAAGAATTCTGAATGCATTGAAAAAGGATGAAGCAGTAAAGGTCAATTTGGTGTTTTGTGGAGAATTTGAAATTATGACTGTTACTAAAGTTCAAACAGAATACAAATATTTTACAACATCGAATTCTGCTATATACAGGGTGTTCCTAAATTGAACGTACAAACGAAAAGGGGAGATTCCTTAAGTGAGTTTAAGAAAAAAAAGTCCCATAAACATGGGGTCGCAAACGTTTCGTTTTCGAGATACAGAGTGTTGAAGTTTGAATTTTTTTCAAGTTTTTTTCTCATAGTATCTACACTTCACAAGATATACAACTGAAATTTGGCATAGATATTACATTTGAGAGTTCTCACCACGTGACATGGCAATTTCGATAGAAGATCTACAGGGTGATATTTTTTCTGGAACACAGCCACCTGTTCTTCTGCAGAACTTTTTTTTTGTGAGCAACTGTTAATTTGAAAAAATGTAAAAAGAAGCTTTGTTCTTATACTAAACTTTTCGGTCTCTTAGGTATTGTCGTATCTATCAACGATTTCGATAAAAAAATTTTGACCGATTCTCTCGAAATTCTCGTAACTATGATAGGAAGGCCAGTTTGTAATCTGTGGTGAATGAATTCAGTGCCAGTTTTGACACATCAAATTATTGAACGTTTGTTTTTTTAAAAAGTGAAGGTGGTTGCATTTGTGGCTATTTATTTTTTTGAATGTAGTTAGACTACTATTTTCATTACGATTTTTGTGACTGTCACAACAATATTTGATCAGAAATTAGAACCTCTACACATTTCAATATCAAAACATGCCGAATTTCACGAATTCCGAAATGACTGATATGCATTTCATGTATGGTCTTGCAAATGGAAATGCAAGAGAAGCTAGGCGTCTTTACATGGAACGCTATCCCAATAGAGTGATACCAAATCATCGAATGTTCTCTGATATTCATAGGCGTCTTTCAGAAGCTGGATCTTTTTCCACGAAAAGAATTAATGCTGGGAGACCACGCAGTGTGAGAACACCACAACTCGAAGAGGCAGTTATGAACGAAATATAACAACATCCAAGAACCAGTACAAGAAAAATAAGTGTACTTTTGAATGCAAGTTATCAAGTTGTTTGGCGGATCTTGCGGGATTCTCTGCTATATCCTTATCACATTCAGAGGGTGCAAGCTCTTCTGCCTCGAGATTTTCATCCGAGGGTTAGTTTTTGTCAGTGGTACCTCAGTAGACTATTGATGAATCCTTATTTTGATTGCCAAATTCTATTCAGTGATGAAGCCTGCTTCTCAAGGACTTCAATTATCATTTTTCATAATGAACACGTATGGGCTGAGGAGAATCCGCATGGATATGTAGAAACTCATTTTCAAGAGCAATTTTCACTAAATGTGTGGGGTGGTAATATTGGTGATGATTTGATTGGTCCTTTCTTCTTGCCAGGTCGACTAACAGGTCAATCATACAGACATTTTTTAGAAAACGATTTGCCCTTGTTATTGGAAGATATACATACCTCTTATGCTACGACGAGAAATGTGGTTCATGCATGACGGTGCTCCTGCTCATTTTTCAGTTTTGGCAAGGGAGTATTTGGACGAAAATTATGAAAACAGGTGGATTGGACGGGGGGGTCCTCAGTCATGGCCCGCCAGATCCCCAGACTTAAATAGTTTAGATTTCTTTTTATGGGGCCACCTGAAATCTTTAGTATACTCGACACCCGTGAACACCGTAGAAGAACTGAGAAATCGTATAATAGGCGCATTTGATACAGTTAGGAATACTACGGGAGTGTTTGAAAGAGTTCGATCGTCTATGAGACGAAGAACAGAAGCTTGTATAAGAGTTGAGGGAGGACATTTTCAACATTTGCTGTAGTTCAGTCCTTTGCGGTTACTTAGTTTTATTGTTATGATTTTTTTTTAGTTTTACGTTTCTTGTTGTAATACATTTTTTGTGTTGATTATACGAGTTTATCGAATCTTTATGAATCATCGCTACAGATCAGGAAAATTTCCATAAAAACTGACACTGAATTCATTCACCACAGCTTACAAAGTGGCCTTCCCATCATAATTTGGATTTTCACGACGATTTCGAGAGAATCGTTCAAAATTTTTTTTCTCGAAATCGTTGGTAGATACGACAAAACTACAAGAGACCGAAAAGTTTAGTATAAGAACAAAGCTTCTTTTTACATTTTTTCAAATTAACAGTTGCTCACCAAAAAAAAGTTTCTGCAGAAGAGCAGGTGGCAGTGTTCCAGAAAAAATATCACCCTGTAGATCTTCTATCGAAATTGCCATGTCACGTGGTGAGAACTCTCAAATGTAATATCTATGCCAAATTTCAGTTGAATATCTTGTGAAGTGTAGATACTATGAGAAAAAAACTTGAAAAAAATTCAAATTTCAACACTCTGTATCTCGAAAACGAAACGTTTGCGACCCCATGTTTATGGGACTTTTTTTTCTTAAACTCACTTAAGGAATCTCCCCTTATCGTTTGTACGTTAAATTTAAGAACACCCTGTATATTCAGAGATACAAACATCACCGAATGGTTCAATCTTAATGTTTTGATACCTCACTTGAGAGAAATCGAAGAAAGACATAGTGGATGGGCCTTGAAGCAAGTAATCAACCGCAGAGTTAACATAAATAAGTTCACTCCTCAACTAGGATCATGCTACATCGAACTTCCTCCTCAAATCATAAACAAAAAAGCATGTATCAATGTGAAAAATAATGATGAAGCTTGTTTTGCCTGGGCTGTGACTGCTGCATTACACCCAGTTGATATGAACCCTGATTATACCAGTATTCTCATTATTCCAAGGTGTTAAAACTCTAAGGGATACAATTTCCAACGACCTTCAAACAAATCCCTAATTTTGAAAAGCAAAACAGGATATCAAAAAACGTTTATACTCTGAAGAAAGAAAAAACTTTTATCACCTTGCCTACCTACTTAACCAAGAACAAGATGGAAAGACATGTCAACTTGCTGATGATTCAAGATCAATACTAAGATGAAGATATACCTGTTCGATACCATTATGTATGGATCAAAAATCCCTCTCGTATCCCTGACTCGTATCGAGTCAATTGAGCAGGGAACATGGTCAGAAATTTATATGTGATAGATGTCTACGGTACTTTCGATCACAGGAAAAACTTGGTATTCATTTGGTAGATTGCAAAAACATGAATGAAACAGCCATCAAAATGCCCGAATTAGGAAACAATATACTGAAATTCAATAATCACAAGAACAAAGAAAAGGCACCTTTCATCATTTATGCTGATTTGGAAAGTATTTTGAAGCCTTCTAATATTAAGAATAAGTATCAAGAACACAAGGCTGCTGCTGTTGGATACTATGTTAAGTGCTCGTATGATGATACTCTGAGTTTCTACCGCTCGTATCGAGGCCCCAATTGTATGAAATGGTTTGCTGATGAGATGAATCAATTTGCTGAAGACGTTGAAACAGTTTTACTATGTCCCTACGATATCGATATGTCGTCCCAGCAAGAGGCTGTATTTCAGAGAGCTATATGCTGTCATATTTGTGAAGAAATGTTTAAACCTGGAGATAAAAAGGTGAGGGATCATAATCATCTATTAGCAGAAAACAATTACCGTGGAGTAGCTCAAGAAGGGTGTAACATCAACTATAAAAACCATGTCCTCGAAGAAACTATATGCGAGCTGAGCTTGTATGGAAAGATTTTCAATGTCAGAATTTAGATGAATATTCTGATCTCTATATGAAAACAGACATTCTTTTGTTAGCTGATGTATTTGAGAATTTTAGATTAAGCTGTCACACGACTTACGGATTAGATCCTGTACATTATTTCACACTACCTGGATATACATGGGATGCAAAGTTGAAACATACGAAACAGGAATTGGAACTTATCACTGATATTGATATGTTTTTGTTTGTTGAACGTGGAATCCGTGGTGGTCTGAGCCAAGTTTGTGGTAAACGTCGGGCTCATGCTAATAATAAATATCTTTGTACATACAATCCGAATGAGCCTGATAACTATCTCATGTAATTCTAAATTAACAACCAATATGGTTGGGCAATGTCGCAGTATCTGCCATACGGTGGTTTTCAATGGAATAATACACATATAGATATTAACAAGATACCTGATGATGCTCCAGAGGTGTATATTTTAGAAGTAGATCTTGAATATCCCAGGGGATTACATGATAAACATAAAGATCTCCCCTTCTGTCCAGAACATTATAATTCCAAATCACCTTGATATGCTTCTGAACAAAATGCAAAACTTATGGCTAAATTACATCAAAAGAAGAAGTATATTATTCACTATAGAAATTTAAAACAAGCTTTGAAAAATGGATTGGTTCTCACTAAAATACATCGAGTTCTGAAGTTCAACCATTCAGCATGGCTCAAGTTATATAACGATCTAAATACAAACCTTAGGAAGAATGCCAAGAATGACTTTGAGAAAAATCTCTTCAAACTAATGAATAATGCTGTTTTTGGTAAGTTTAATTAAATCCATTCAAATTATATACTATTCATATGAGTTCCTGTACAGATATCTACACATTCTTTTCTATTGTTTCAGGGAAGACTATGGAGAATATTAGGAAGAGAGTTGATGTACATCTTCTAACGAAATGGGGAGCACGCTATGGAGCGGAAGCATATATTTCTAAACCTGAGTTCAAGAATTGTACTATATTCAATGAAAACTTGGTAGCAGTGGAACTTAAAAAACTTCAAGTATATTTAAATAAACCGATTAACGTGGGGATGAGCATCCTGGATTTAGCCAAAACAACTATATATAACTTCCATTATGACTATATGAATGAAGCGTTCAGTACCAGCTGCCCCATATTATATACTGATACCGACTCTCTCATTTATGAAGTGTTTGAAGACTCTTATGAAAGAATTAAATTTGACTGTTTTGAACGATTTGATACTTCAGATTATCCGGAGAATAACTCATATCATATGGTATACCACGAGTAAACAAGAAGGTGTTGGGAATGATGAAAGACGAAAATAATGGTATTCCGATTACTGACTATGTGGGTCTCAGATCTAAATTTTATGCAGTGAAAAATTCAACAACTAATGATGAGCTCAATATGAAAAAACGAGAATGGGAGAAGGAAGAATGCGATTCGGATGAGATTGAATCTATGATTCGAAATTATGGCACCACGAAGAAAGCGAAAGGTGTCAAAAAATCAGTGTTAAAAAACAAGATATGCCTCGATGATTACATCGGGTGTTTGGAAACATGGAAACATAAGGCCATCTCACAAAATTTAATCCAGGCAAAGGAGCATCAAGTGTATTCATTAACACAGGAAAAGATTCGCCTGAGTCCAGAAGATGATAAACGATATTTGATATCTAAAACATCTGAAACCCTACCTTGGGGCCACTATTCACTCGATAAACGGAACAATGAAGAACCCGAGGAACCTAGGAAAAAAATTCAAATACTAGAAACATTATTAACTTCACCCTATAAACAATAATATATTTCTATTAATAAACGAGTGATTTATTCTTATAGTGTTTGAATTCACCTACCTACATACCATAAAAAGATAAGTCAGTTGCGAATGAATTTCTGTTTGCATTTCAACATCACATTTGTCGAATATCATAATGTTAAGATATCCTAAGAAGGTTTTATCATGAAAGATATTACAATAACAGTTGACTCGGCTATGGATACCAAAACTTGATTCAATTTGAAACCGTAAGACCTATGGTGTCAAAAATCAACCAATACTCTTACCCTCATAGTCCCCCCACACAATCCTACAATCGATCCTCCTGAACGTCTACAGAAACCGACCCCCTTCCAACTCCTTACCTTTCCACACCCTCCAACCCCTCACTCTTCTACACCCTCCTATAACCCTAAACCTTCCAACCCCTCACCCTTCTACACCCTCCTACGCCCCTCAACCTCCAACCCCTCAGCCTCTGACCCTACTGCTGAATGACCTTGAACGAGAAGTCGAAATATTTCTGAAAAGGAACAAAAACCCCAGATTGGACCTTAGAAATCCTTATGGGAATTTACATGTAAAAATGGCCCAAATTGATTTAGAACTCTTGTTGCCTATCTACTAATCTGCTTCATGAATGTGTCCCGAAAAGGTATGTTTGGCCTGGGTAAACTTGCTGAGATTTTTTCAGCATACGTTGAGAAATGATCATTGAACATGTTTGGACTTACATGTAATAATTGCTTGTCCTTTATCTTTCCAAGGTGGTCACGGATTAGGCGCCATGCAGCTCTCGATTTGTTTCCGGATGTTTTGATGATATTATCGAAATAATTCATCTTCGCATTCCTGACAGAAGCTCTATATCTGGAACGCAACTGATTTCTCAGAGTTAGTAGCTCGTTTGTTCGATATCGCTCGTACATGGCTGTCAACAATGAAACATGTTCTCTCATGGTACGGAGCTCCCCGGTATACCCTCTCCGATCGGGCTTCGACTTCCACACTTTAATTGTTTTTTCTGGAAACGACTGATGAAAAATATCGACGATTATCTGGTGAAACTTATGGAAACATTGGTCGGTAGTGGATTCCCCGTCATCAATAAAATCCCACATTTGTTGAGAGAGCAGATAGTGAACAGTGTTAAAACCTGCACGGGTGAGGGGTCGGATTTTTTTCAGTGTATACCCTGAGTTTGTAACACCGATGTTTGTGTAAAACACCTGCGCATCGTGGTCAGAGAATGGGGCATCGATTATGTCCGCGCAGTACTCCAAGGCGTCGAAGTTACTAATAATATTATCGAGACAGTTATTCTTCCTGGTTGGGCGAACAATCCTTTGTTTGAGACCAAATGAAGTTAAAAGGTTCAAAAGGAGGTGAGCCTCCGGGTATGAAGAAGGGGCGGTGTTAGTACTAAATTTGACATTTAAGTCTCCACAACAAATTATTCTATTATTTTTCATATTTAAACTTCCCAATATTGATGCCATAATGGACATAAACAATTTAAAATCTCTAGATGGAGACGAATATATACATTCATATAACAATAGTGTTTGTTTTCAACAAACTGATAGCGGATACTTCGCAGTGAGTCTCCATGGATTTGTCGCAGATACTGTCCACCTGGAGAAAGTCATTAATGCCGTTTAACCCATTTCTTACAAGAATTATCGTACCTCCTCTGATCTTGTTGGATCTGGTGTAGCAGTGAGCTAGGTTCCAACCACACAGACCGAATCCTTTCGCTTCGTTCCTTGTAAGCCAATGTTCGGAAATGCACACAATGTGTAAGGTTGGAGTGGATCATAGTTTCCAAGTCATTAATTTTACCTTTTGAGCCTTGCACATTTAAGTGAAGGAAGTTTATATTAGTTGTAGCACTCTTGCAATATTTGCTTGATAGTTTGTTAGAACCAATGTCAGGTATTAGGTTATTATCTGTATCTTCGTAGTTGTCACATATCTTGGCAGATTCACAGTTAGCCTCGTTAATTATTACTTTGAAAGAACTGTACTTATCGGGAAACTTAGATCGAAGCGAGTGGCATTCGGCCTCCGGAAATTTTTTTTTGACCATTGATGTAAATTCATCAAGTGTAGTTACGCTAGAAATTCTAGAGACGAAAAGTGTTGTTTTCTTACCTACCGCTTTAATCGGATTATTGAGTGATGCTCCGGTTATATTCCATGAGTTCCTTTTAACTGGATTGGTCGATTTCGTTACATTATTAGATTTCTTCTTATTTCTTGACGATCTTCTGTGTATTACGGGTTGCCAGTCATTGTCGTTCAGTATCTCGCCCTCCACGGGGATTTGATCACATGGTGCCGTTGATGAGGACTCTGCACAGCAATTATCGTTATCATCGCAATCACAGCAATTATCGCAATCATCGTTATTATCGGTGGTCATATGCTTATCGGAGATCGATAAGGTTGGATAAGGGATTTCTTTTGTGTTGTTTGTTTTGTTTCTAATTTGTGTTGATTTCACCTTAAGTTGTGAATAATCCTTTGGGGGTGTCCCTGAGTAGGACTCGAGGTTTTGAAATTTCTCAAGTAGTGAAATATGCTTTTTGAGTATGAGTATTTTATCATTCAATTCGTTTATCAGCAAATCCTTTTCACCAATAATTTCCTGGTAGGTATTATTTCTTGGTTTACTTATATCTATTGGCTCGTCATTAACGTTTACATTAATTTCATTGGTTTCTACAAGATTATCAAGCTTATGGACGTGTTCTAGTTCTCTCCGATTGAATTGCGTATTTTACTGGTGTATACATTTTCTGTGATTTGAAAAACGGGTCTGGTGATCATTTGAGGTACGAACAATTATTTCGAATATTTAATTCAACTTTTTATTTCGTTAATTTTGTTTTTTTTTATATATCGGTTTAGTTTTGTTCTCACAATTTGGTTGTGTTTGTTGTCATTCTACGTACCGCCCCACCTTTCAAGGTGCACTCCCAACTCCCATCTCTCCGGTGCATTAAACTGGTTCTCGAGTCTCGTGTCTAGTCGACCGAGATCAGCGGGATCAACCACTTGGCGACTCGGCAGTCGCGCTGCGCTTTATAATCGTTCAGTGGAGAAATACAAGGTATACCAGACGCGTGGCTGGTGTTTATATTGAACGTATCGACAAATTCTTCCTTCTGTCACGCTCCTTCCCTCTGTTGTGTGCCTTGATCCCTCCGTGGCCTACCATTACCTTGTGCTCAGTCTCTCTTATTGGTTCAAGAGAGTGAAGTTTGTTTTTGTCCTCATCCCTTATCCTTGGGTATATAAACTGATACGTCAGGATGCCGAAATGCCATGTCTGTTCTAAGCAAGCTTCATCGCACCGCTGTACGAAATGTTCAGTGTGCAAGAATAGTTTTCACTTTGACTGTCTGAAATTGTCGGCACACCAACTGACTACAATTGATGAAGGTTGGACCTGCGAATACTGCAGTAAAGAGGGTCGTATACTCCGCAGTCAATCTACTTCGTCGCCTCTCCTACCACAGGACATTAGTTTATCATCAGGTGATAATCAACTCAATTCACTTAGGCCCATGAATGTGGACCAGTTCGCCGTCCTTATGTCCAAACTGAATGAGATATCCTCTGACATTTCGTCAATTAAAGCGACACAATTGACAATGCAGTCTGAAATATCGGATTGTAAGTCAATCTGCGCAGGCAGAGGGCAGGGGAAACTGATATTGATATCAAATATATCTCTGGGGTCCCTACAATAATAAAAAATTATGTTTCTACAGCGTCAAAAAACTAACCAGTCTTCACGAGTGGCTAATCCTCTACACGAATGCGCAGTCGCTTGGTTCAAAGTATCTCGAACTACTTGCCTACGCAAGTACTGTTAACCCCTCATTTATTCTCATCGCTGAGTCCTGGTTGCACTCTGGCATTCCCGATAGCTTAATATCGATTCCTGGCTACTTGGTTTTTAGATGTGACAGTGTAACGACGATTGGTTACGGAGGAGTGTGTATTTTCGTCAGAGATGATATGTCTAAAGCTTTCTCGGTACGTCCTTTTTTCCCTAACATTCCAGGAATTGACAGCATATTCATCGATCTGTTTGATGGTCAGTCGTGCTGCTTCACCATCGGTTGAGTTTATAGACCTAGACCCTGCCAAGCTGATATAGAGATGGCAACATTACTATGTGAATTATCAACAGAAAAATGTAACCTGTATATAGCTGGAGATTTCAACATGCCCGACGTCAGCCGGCCCCTCACTTCCAGAACCTATAACTCGACTTCCAGCCCTTATGTTGATTCTATTCGGGATTTCAATCTCGTACAGCTGGTTGATTCACCTACACTGTTCAGGAACCAACAAATTCCCTCATTACTGGATCTCATATTAGTAAATGATACCGACCTAGTTTCTAACATAGAATACCATCCTCCATTCGGTAAGTCCGATCATGCCGCACTTCTTTCCAAGCTACAACTGAGGTTCAATAAATCACGTGATAGGTATCTAAAAACAATAAAAGTTACAAACTACGAACTCCTGCAGCGTGAGATAAATGCTATTGTATGGGAAGATGTATTCTCATCCAGCGACGATGTTGAAACTATGTGGACTCGCTTCGAGAATGTCCTGAAAAACGTGATAGAGAAGTGTACATCGACAAAAATGACCACTTCAATACCTTCCAAACCTTGGATTAATGATGCCATACTGGGAATGATTAAACATAAAAAATCAATCTGGCAGCGCTACATTCGACGCAAACGACACAGGGAATATGTAGCTCATCGATCTTTCTCTAACTACCTCTCCGCCACTATTGCCAATGCAAAGAAAGATTTTGAATCCAAGCTTGTCCTGTCCAAGGATAGAAAACGGTTCTTCAAATACGTTAGATGCTCCCTCAACACCAAAGTTGATACACCACTGGTACGGAATGGCAGCGGCCAACTTTCTCAGGACTCCGAAGAGGTGGCCAATGTTCTAGCTGATTCGTTCGCTGCTTCTTTCACTTACGAGACCGGCTCTCCTCCGCTTCCATTCAGCATTCGCAGCACATCCTTTCTGAACGAGGTAACCTTTCCACCTATTTTGGTTGAAAAACAACTGTCTGCTCTAAATGTCCAATCCGCTCCTGGGGGCGATTGCCTTTCAGCCAAGATATTCAAGGAGTGCTCTCATTTCTTGGCTACTCATCTCTCAAAAATTTTCACAAGGTCATTTGAGACGTCATCACTGCCTTCATCTTGGCGAAGTGCCCTAGTGACACCGATATACAAAAAGGGTGACAAGCTCGATGCGTCAAACTACCGCCCCATCAGTTTGGTTCCAATTACTGCCAAGGTCTGTGAGAGAATGTTGCTTGACTCCATTCTTAAGTTTGCAATGGATAACAAACTCATTCCCGACTGCCAGCATGGTTTTCTTCCTGGACGTTCAGTTATTAGCAATCTTCTGGAGTGTGTGAACGACTGGTCCAAATGTCTTGATGCCAAGGTGCCTGTTGACGTCCTCTATTTGGATTTTTCACGTGCGTTTGATCGTGTGCCTCACAAACGCACGTGAAAAATCCAAATAGAGGACGTTTGATCGTGTGCCTCACAAACGCACGTGAAAAATCCAAATAGAGGACGTCAACAGGCACCTTGGCATCAAGACATTTGGACCAGTCGTTCACACACTCCAGAAGATTGCTAATAACTGAACGTCCAGGAAGAAAACCATGCTGGCAGTCGGGAATGAGTTTGTTATCCATTGCAAACTTAAGAATGGAGTCAAGCAACATTCTCTCACCTTCACCAACCCGATGATTGCATCTAAAGTTATTAGCAATCTTCTGGAGTGTGTGAACGACTGGTCCAAATGTCTTGATGCCAAGGTGCCTGTTGACGTCCTCTATTTGGATTTTTCACGTGCGTTTGATCGTGTGCCTCACAAACCATGCTGGCAGTCGGGAATGAGTTTGTTATCCATTGCAAACTTAAGAATGGAGTCAAGCAACATTCTCTCACAGACCTTGGCAGCAATTGGAACCAAACTGATGGGGCGGTAGTTTGACGCATCGAGCTTGTCTCCCTTTTTGTATATCGGTGTCACTAGGGCACTTCGCCAAGATGAAGGCATTGATGACGTCTCAAATGACCTTGTGAAAATTTTTGAGAGATGAGTAGCCAAGAAATGAGAGCACTCCTTGAATATCTTGGCTGAAAGGCAATCGCCACCAGGAGCGGATTGGACATTTAGAGCAGACAGTTGTTTTTCAACCAAAATAGGTGGAAAGGTTACCTCGTTCAGAAAGGATGTGCTGCGAATGCTGAATGGAAGCGGAGGTGAGCCGGTCTCGTGAGTGAAAGAAGCAGCGAACGAATCAGCTAGAACATTGGCCACCTCTTCGGAGTCCTGAGAAAGTTGGCCGCTGCCATTCCGTACCAGTGGTGTATCAACTTTGGTGTTGAGGGAGCATCTAACGTATTTGAAGAACCGTTTTCTATCCTTGGACAGGACAAGCTTGGATTCAAAATCTTTCTTTGCATTGGCAATAGTGGCGGAGAGGTAGTTAGAGAAAGATCGATGAGCTACATATTCCCTGTGTCGTTTGCGTCGAATGTAGCGCTGCCAGATTGATTTTTTATGTTTAATCATTCCCAGTATGGCATCATTAATCCAAGGTTTGGAAGGTATTGAAGTGGTCATTTTTGTCGATGTACACTTCTCTATCACGTTTTTCAGGACATTCTCGAAGCGAGTCCACATAGTTTCAACGTCGTCGCTGGATGAGAATACATCTTCCCATACAATAGCATTTATCTCACGCTGCAGGAGTTCGTAGTTGTAACTTTTATTGTTTTTAGATACCTATCACGTGATTTATTGAACCTCAGTTGTAGCTTGGAAAGAAGTGCGGCATGATCGGACTTACCGAATGGAGGATGGTATTCTATGTTAGAAACTAGGTCGGTATCATTTACTAATATGAGATCCAGTAATGAGGGAATTTGTTGGTTCCTGAACAGTGTAGGTGAATCAACCAGCTGTACGAGATTGGAATCCCGAATAGAATCAACATAAGGGCTGGAAGTCGAGTTATAGGTTCTGGAAGTGAGGGGCCGGCTGACGTCGGGCATGTTGAAATCTCCAGCTATATATATATATAAGTGGAAATGTTTAACGGGTAATTCCGCAAAAGCAGCAGATTATAAATAATTCTGAAGAAGCCAACTAGCAGAAACACGTGTCGGCAGGTACCAGCAGAATTATTTATAATCTGCTGCTTTTGCGGAATTACCCGTTAAACATTTCCACTTATTGATATTACTCCGCATGATCCATATTTCTATGTTATATATATATATATATATATATATATATATATATATATTTTTTTTTTTTCTTCACCTCTTCAGGGTTTGGCCATGATGATGCCGGTTCCTTAAGAACAAGACATTTCTCATTCGCTCATTAAGAATCTTCGAACAATTCTGGTGGTCCACAGGATCACCTCCTTCTGCGCGTACTCGATCAATTTCTCCTCAATCCCGAGCTTCTTCGTGTTTTCCTGGAGATGAATCTCAACCAGGCCATTTGTAGTGATGACCAGTGGAAGTATTGTTATGTTGGTGAGTCTATACAGTTCTTTCAACTCAAAAGCCAGATCTTGATACTTCACTATTTTTTCAGTGTACGCTTTTTCCGCATTGTCATCGGCCGGGACGGTGATATCAATTATAACGGCTTTGCCCTCCTTTTTTTTGAAGACAACAATGTCAGGCCGGTTGTGTGCGATTGGCCTGTCAGTAATAAGCGGATGGTCCCAGTACACCTTTACCTCATCGTTCTCCTGAACCTCTCTTGGTAAGTATTCGTGTATTTTCTTCTTTATGTTAATTAATCCATATTTCAGGGATATGGCCTGATGAAATACTCTCGCCATAGCGTTATGTCGGTCGGTGTATATATATATATATATATATATATATATATATATATATATATATATATATATATATATATATATATATATATATATATATGTTCGGATAGGTTTCCGCGGCTAACAATGTTAGGAATGCTCCGAATGTCCAAGGTCATACATCGGTCAAACTAACAGACGCGTGACTAACAGAGTATACGAACACCAACTAGCAGTACGCAAAGCTGAATCATCCTCAGCTCTCTTCAAACATCATGCTGATACAGGTCACAAAATTGACTTTGCTAGCAGCAGAACCATTGCAATAGAACAAATGCTTACCAGCCGTATTATTCGTGAAGCCCTTGAAATTGAAAGACGTCCAGATTGCCTTAACAAACGCGACGATAGTCAAAGATTACCTCGTACGTGGAAACCCTTGATTTCTCGTCTCCCTCCTCCCATAGTCCCCCCAACCGCTACCAGTACCCCCACCATCCCCACTCCTACCCCAACCTCGACAAGTATAAATACAGCATCTCGATCTTCCGTTAATCAGTCTTCTCGAAGTAGTAGAAATACAGTGATCTCCGAGAGTACTGGTGATGAAACCTGGGGAGTAGGCAGATTGAGACCCCGGCGTTAATTCACATTTTACATCTTGTTCTTGATAATGGCTCCAAAATCGGAGCCGAAACGTCGAACGACATTAAACTCCAGACGCGGTCCAACCCGGAACCTTCTTATTCCTAATATATATATATATATATATATATATATATATATATATATATATATATATATATATATATATATATATATATATATATATATATATATATATATATATATATATATATATATATATATATATATATATATATATATATATATATATATATATATATATATATATATATATATATATATATATATATATATATATATATATATATATATATATATATATATTCCTTTGATAATTCACATAGTAATGTTGCCATCTCTATATCTCTATATCAGCTTGGCAGGGTCTAGGTCTATAAACGCAACCGATGGTGAAGCAGCATGACTGACCATCAAACAGATCGATGAATATGCTGTCAATTCCAGGAATGTTAGGGAAAAAAGGACGTACCGAGAAAGCTCTAGACATATCATCTCTGACGAAAATACATACTCCTCCGTAACCAATTGTCGTTACACTGTCACATCTAAAAACCAAGTAGCCAGGAATCGATATTAAGCTATCGGGAATGCCAGAGTGCAACCAGGACTCAGCGATGAGAATAAATGAGGGGTTAACAGTACTTGCGTAGGCAAGTAGTTCGAGATACTTTGAACCAAGCTACTGCGCATTCGTGTAGAGGATTAGCCACTCGTGAAGACTGGTTAGTTTTTTGACGCTGTAGAAACATAATTTTTTATTATTGTAGGGACCCCAGAGATATATTTGATATCAATATCAGTTTCCCCTGCCCTCTGCCTGCGCCTTAGTTCGTCACGTAGTTTATTTAGCTCATTCAGCTGCATCGGAGTCTTGTCATCAGAAATACCAATCCTGCGCCAGGATGGATTATTGAGGATTAGTTTTTTATTACGCAGCACTTTAGATGCAATCATCGGGTTGGTGAAGGTGAGAGAATGTTGCTTGACTCCATTCTTAAGTTTGCAATGGATAACAAACTCATTCCCGACTGCCAGCATGGTTTTCTTCCTGGACGTTCAGTTATTAGCAATCTTCTGGAGTGTGTGAACGACTGGTCCAAATGTCTTGATGCCAAGGTGCCTGTTGACGTCCTCTATTTGGATTTTTCACGTGCGTTTGATCGTGTGCCTCACAAACGGCTTTTATACGTACTGGACCATCTCGGTCTTCGTGGTAAACTTCTGCACTGGATAGCGGCATTTCTTTCTGATCGCTCATTTCAAGTACGAGTCGGTCGGTCGCTCTCATCGCCTAGACCAGTTTCTAGCGGCGTGCCCAAGGCTCTGTCCTTGGACCCTTAATTTTTCTTCTCCACATTTCTGAACTACCAGCGTGTATCAAATCACGTTGTTCTCAGTTTGCCGACGACACAAAATTGTATGGTGTCCCCGGTCAGGCTGATCACACGATTCAACGGGACCTGGAGTCAATTGCTCGATGGTGCAAGGATTGGCAGCTACCTTTCAATCTGGAAAAGTGTGCCGCATATAAATTATACGAACCCATTTCGAAACCCTATTGCCTCTATATTTAAATATTTTTTCTTCGGAAATTTTATATTTCCGAAACTATCCGCCAGGTTCCACTGAAATTCCGCAGAAATATTCATGGCCGTCATGTAATAATCGGGTACTGGATTTCAGCTTGATGGGCTCTGTATTTTAGCAATTATTATTATTACACTGAAATTTCGAACTGGTATCTACTTAAATCATGTAAATCTCAGAAAAGTTGTAACTTCTCGATAGCCGAGAGTTTTCGTGCTCACCTGCCGCGCAGGAGATTCTAGTGCGAAGTAAGTTCACTATTTTTGTGCGTGCATGTTCTGGGAAAAGCGTGTTATCATTTCGCCCAACTGCATGTCTGTAGCTTTCGATTTTTTTCCAAAAATAGTCTCAAACGATTAGGATCGACTCACTGTTGAAGGATCCGAGTTCAAATTTGATTCTGTCCGGCCCGCCGTTACCACGATAACTTGAGAACGGAAAGAGATAGCGACAATTTTCAGGGTAAGCGGCACGTGCGAATTCGATTGACAAGTTCGTTAATGGGCATAATCAGCCCAACGGTTTTCGAGTACAAATTTTGTTTTCAACCAATACATATCCAATCATATTGAAACTTGGCGACTAGTTGTAGAATATCGAAATAAAGACTTGTGTGAAATTGTATGCGGATCGTATTACCAGAAAATTTTTTAAAATTTATTACAAAATATTATTTATCTCACGATATCTTGAGAACGGGAAGAGATAGCGACTTGCAATTTTTAGGGTAGGTGGCGCATCAAAATGCGACATTTGAGTTCGTTAATAGGCAAAGCCTATGTATATGGTTTTGGAGTTATATCTATATCTGAAATTTTTTGTTATTCACTCAATAACTCAAAAAATACGAAAAATTAAAACATAGTAGTTAGTTGTTGAATGCCGGCGGGCAAACTTTTACGAAATTTTGTGAAAATCATTGAAACAAATGTATATATCAGGAACTATTCGTCCGACATCACTGAAATTTTGCGGGAGACTTAAATTTCAAAATCTAACTCTAGAGACAAGTTTTAAAAATCAACATGATCATATCTATATTGTTGGAGATCCGAGCAGTTTTGGTTGAGTTCAGCAGCTGGATGGGTGACCGTTACCGCGATAACTTTAGAACGAAAAGAGATAGCGACTTGCAGGGGTAGATTGCGCATCCGAATGGTTTCGGAGTTATACCCACTGGAATATTATTTTCAATACAAATCCGATCGAATTAAAGTTGCAGCAACGAGTTGTTACCCATGGGTAACAACTCGTTGTTGAATACCGACCTGAAGACGTATGTACAATTTTCTGAGGATCATATCACTAGAATATTAAAAAAAAATTGTGAAAAAATATTATGTATCTCACGATACCTTGAGAACGGAAAGACATAGAGACTTGCAATTTCCAAGGTAGGTTGCGCACCCGAATGCGGCATTCGAGTTAACAGGCATAATCGGCCGAATGGTGTTGGAGTTATAGACATCTGAATTTTTTGGTATTATATGTCATTATATGTCATCTATAACATAAAATATATAAAAAAAAATGGGTTCAAGCCCTGTGGACAGGAGCTTTCTGGCGCTCTAGTTCAAACAGACAAATTATATCTGGTATTGGTTTCTCAGAGTTGGGAATTATATCAATGTATTCATATGATATCACTGCATCATAAAGGAAATTCAATTCAAATAATAGTTTATTAGATAAGTAATAATAAATTACCTTGTAATCGATCAAAAATTTCCTGATCTACGTTCATCAGATTTTCTCCTCTCTCGAACTACAGAATTATGCTTTCAATATTTACGTAATATTTTCAAACATTTTCGGGTGAGGTCCCCGTTACATCGCTAAAATACGAGTATTTCAACCCCAATATTCTTGAAGTTACAATATTCCCTTCTGTCAAGTTGACTTTATGATAATTCATACAAAGAATATACATAGAATAATTATATCAATCTGTGAAATACGATTTACATTGAAATTTTGAAAAATCATATCTCCGAAAGTATTAGCTTGTTAGAGTTAAAAATGATATGAATGGATTCTTATGATAAAACTGCTTATTAAAAAAAATTTAATTTGGAATTTGTTTTGTAAAAAAAATTTTTTTTTTTATTACTCCGAAACCTTCTGTCCGATTTTGCCCAGTAACGAACTTAGCCGAGATATTCATCCCCCAAACCTACTCTGAAAATTTCAACTCTCTAGCTCATTCCGTTCGAGAGTTATCGTGCCTACGGCCGGACCGGCCGGACGGCCGGCCGGACAGAATGAATTTCGACCACGGATTCTTGATCAGTGAGTCGAACCAAATCGTTTAACACCATTTTCATCGAAATATTCGAAAATTACAGACATTTGGGCAAATTGATAAGCACTCAGTTCCGAGGAACTAGAGCGCCAAAAACGATCCAATTATAGAACTGGGTAATTACTAGTAGAATGCCGACTTGCTCATTTTCTCCGAATTTCGTGAATATCGAATCCTGCAATTACTTGAGAAGTAAGTTTTATCGTATATCATTAGATATTTCAATTCCTATAGTACCTATACATATTTCAGAATTGAAAATAGACGATTCTCTCATTACTCAAATTGGTCATTAAAATGGCACGAAATGTATTCATATCTTATAAAAGCTGAGGAAACGGTCTATATCGGTGATAAATTTGATCGGTTTATGGTTAAATTTTCATTTTTTTCAGCTATCTTGAAAAATTTTATTTCAGAAACTGTATGCTCGATTGACTTCTCAGGAGGCGGGACTAGATAATGGCACATACGCGCAAAAGCTCCTGACTCCATGTCAGTGTTTTTTAAAATTTTTACGATTCGTTTGCATTCTTATGTTTCGATTCCCACTGATAAATTGTTGCAGGTGGTGGTTACCATGTTTGAATTGAATCGGCATCGTATTTTTTGAGATATTGAGAGAATATCAATCAAATTTCATATTAATATAACTCCCAAACCGTTCCGCCGATTATGCCTTTTAACGAACTCAAATTTCGCATTAGGATGCAAAACCTACCCTAAACATTGCAAGAAGCTATGTCTTTTCGTTCTCAAGCAATCGTGAGATAAATAATATTTTTCTACAAACGTCAAAAAATGACAAGGTTCGCGCATTGAAAACAATATGCGAAGTGACCCTTTTTTTCATTTTCCTTCGTTACCATGACACCGTGCGCGAAGTAGTGTGCGAAGTACTTACTTCGCACACTGCATGTAAACTATATGGAGTTTTTATATTTTAACCTTTATGTTCCTCAATCAAACAAACAAATGCCATTTTATTTTCATAGTTACAGTATTTACTTGATTTGGAAAAACGTTTTAAGCCAGTTCAATACTATTTTTCATATTAAGCTATGCATATTACTTATTTTAGAACAATATTTTTGGCGTTTGTAGAAAAAATTTTGTTTGCATCTCATGCGCGAAATACTTTGGTGATCTCGACTATTTTTTTAACTCGGCTGCGCCTCGTTAAAAAAATCAGTTCTCGATCACCAAAGTAGCATTTCGCGCACTAGATACAAAAATAACTATTTTGGCGCTCTAGTTCCTCGGAACTGAGTGCTTATCAATTTGCCCAAATGTCTGTAATTTTCGAATTTTTGGCTGAAAATGGTCTCAAACGATTTGGTTCGACTCACTGATCAAGAATCCGAGGTCGAAATCGATTCTGTCCGGCCGGTCCGGCCGGCTGGTCCGGCTGGCCGGCCGTAGGCACGATAACTCTCGAACAAAAGGAGTTAGAGGATTGAAATTTGCAAGGTGGATTTTTAGCGTAAATATCTCGAACGAGTTCGTTAATGGGCGAAATCCATCAAGCGGTTTCGGAGGTATGGCGGATTTTAGTAAAACAAATTTTTTATGAATATTTACGAAACCAATAACTCGATCTATCTGAAATTTAGCAGCAAATTGTAGAATCATGACCTTTATACGCATGTGAAGTTTTGTGTTGACCAGGTACCGCAAAGTGCCAAAAAAAAATTTTCAAGATAAAAAAAAAATTTTCTACAATAACTCTCGAACGGAATGAGCTAGGCAGTTGAAATTTTCAGTGTAGGTAAGGGAGATGAATATCTCGGTTAAGTTCGTTATTGGGCAAAATAGGCCAGATGGTTTCGGAGTAACGAAAAAAAAATTTTTTTTTAAGCAACAAATTTCAAATTCAATTTTTATTTAAGATGCAGTTTCCCCATTGAAATCCATCGATATCATTTTCAACTCCAACAAGCTAATACTTTCGGAGATATGATTTTTCTAAATTTCAATAATAAATCGTACTTCTATGTTTTCACAGAATGCTATAATTATTCTATCTAAGCTTTATTATATGATTTGTGTTCATACTCGTACATTTCATCCTGTTCTATAAGAGAGAGTCAAATTCAGCTCAGCTATTTTAATTTGATTTCTTCCATGGTGCAGTTCTCATTCTCAGATTGCTCATTTAATCTTGATAAATAAACTATTATTTGAATTGAATTTCCTTTATGATGCAGTTCTATCATAAGAATACATTGATATAATTCCAACACTGAGAAACCAATACTTTCGGACATATAATTTATCTGTTTGAACTAGAGCGCCAGAAAGCTCCTGTCCACAGGGCTTGAACCCATTATTAATAATTATTTTTTTACATTTTCTACTGATTCGATCCTCATAAAATTTCACAAACTAGTTGCTGTCGATATTCTACAACTACTTACCAAGTTTCAATTCGATCGGATCTATATATTTTGAGTTATTGAGAAAACAATATTCCTGATGGGTATAACTCTGAAACCGTTTGGCTGATTATACCCAACAATGAATATAACTGTCCCATTTAGATTCGCAACCTACCCTGGAAATTGCAAGTCGCAATCTCTTTCCCTTCGAATGTTCAACCGATTATGTCTATTAACGAACTCGAATGTTGCATTCTGATGCTAAACCAACCCTGAAAATTGCAAATCGCTAACTCTTTACGTTCTCAAGTTATTGTGGGACAAATAATACCATTATTATTATTATTATTATTTATTTCCAAAAATTCCTATACATGAAATTCATATAAGGACCTATAGGAGGCATAAATGCCCGTACATAGGTTGGCCCTATAATCTAAAAACAAAAACAACCAATATAAAAAAGAAAACATAACTTACAATATACAGGCACACCTGCCCAGATTCAAAACATAATACAATTCCATAATTAAACAAACACTAGGAAACCGTATGCAAAAATGGTGGTTCAAACATTCTTATAACCAAAATTACACCTTAAATCTAACAATAATGGTATAATACACGCAACCAAAATTAACCCATAAATTCATAACTTAGTCAATACTCACATTTTTAATAAACATTCTCAAATTTCTGACAAGAACTTTTTTACTTACACTTAAAGTCCTTAGATTCACTGGCAATTCGTTAAAATACTTATATGCATAATATTTGCAGCTTCTTTGACCGATTTTTAATAATTTTTTTGGTAGGGTTATATTTCTGAATCTAGTCTTATTTGAATTATTTAAATAACAATTTTTTAGTTCATCATACATGAAGACAATGGCTTCAATGTAAAAAAGTTTCGTAAATTAAGTGGTCTACTAGGATCATTATCATTAACTCCAATGACTTGTAGTATTTTATTTTGTAGTCTATTTAACGGTTTGAATGAAACATCATAGAGACCACCCCACCCAACTATACCATACACAGCCATACTATTGAAAAGCCCATAATAAACCTGTAAAAGTTGATTTTTTGACAATATCTTCCTCAATCTGTAAAACACATAAACCAGATATTTAGTTTTCCTGATTATGCCCTCCACATGTGAATTCCACTTCATATTAGTGTCAAAGTTTATTCCGAGATACCTAGCAGTTGAAGCACGAACAATATCCACCCCATTAATTTGTGTTTGGAAGACAACAGGAACTGAGTCACTTTAGTTTCCAAAAGAAAGAATAGTGCATTTGCTGATATTAAGAATAAGCTTATTATGATGTAACCATGCATAAATAGAATTCAACTTTTCCGAGAACTGAAATGCAAGATCATCCCAGCTTGAACCACTCATTGGAACAGCAGTATCATCTGCATAAGCAACCAATTCACTATGAAACACCAAAAGATCATTAATATACAAAATGAATAGCAGAGGACCCAGAATGGAACCTTGCGGAACTCCAACATTAATAGAAACTGGTTGACTTATAACTCCATTTACCTTAACAACTTGCACTCTATCTTTGAGATAACTTTCAATTAGCACTAAACACTTGCCTCTTATTCCCATATTATACAGTTTTGATAATAGAATTTTATGATGTACAGTATCAAAAGCCTTAGAATAATCTAAAAAAGCCACCGCTGTTGGTTTACTGCAATTAAGATTTTCATAGAGAAAACTGCTTAGTAGTGCTATTGCATCATCTGTGCCTTTATTTTTCATAAAACCAAATTGCCTTGCACTAATTAATTGGTATTTTTTGACAAATTTGAACAATCTAAAATGTACCACTTTTTCAAAAACCTTAGCAAAGTTAGAGATTAGTTTCCTAGATCCATTCTTGTACACTGGACAGATCTCAGCAACTTTGAAATGTGTAGGACATTTACCATTCAACATAGCTTCATTTATTATGTGAGATAACGGACGGGCAATATAAGGTGCAGCAAGTTTTAAGGTATAGCCATGAACATGATCATGACCTCCGGATTTATTCTTCAAATTATTCAAAGTTTGTAATATCTCGGCATCAGTAGTAGGTTCAAGAAAAATAGTATCTGAATTGAATGGAACATTTGGAATCTCAATATGACGTATAGGCGGAACAGCATTGGCAGTTAAATTTGATACAACAGTGCTAAAAAATTCGTTGAAATGGTCAGCAATTTCCCGATTATCCCCGGTAATATGATCATTTACAAGCATTTCATCTATTGCCTGTTTTATTTTTTTATTATCTAATTTAGTATGAACATAATTCCACATTTTTTTTGAATCAGCATCATGTAGTTGTCTGGACTCATGCCTGTTTTTAGCAGTTCTTAGCAGAGACTTAAGAATGTTTTCATAGCTCAAATACCGATCTTTTTTCAGCATATCATTTCGATCATTTTTCCAGATTTTGAACAATTTATCTTTAGTGTTGATAGAATTAACTAATGCGGGTGTAATCCAGGTTTTACGAGGAATCTGATCTTTGGGAATTCGTTTAATCGACAATCTATTAATATTTTGTAATTTATATAAAAGTAAATCAAGAGCTGCTTCACTATTCTGCGAATCTATAACTTCATCCCATCTTTCAACCTTACATAAGTCCAAAAATCGCTTTTTGTTAATTTCCGTTTTATCCCTTTGATTACTTATAATACTGCTAATGTTTATGGTAAAGAAAATTGGATAATGATCAGTAATATTATGCATTAATTTACCCGCTGTTGAATGGAGAATACCCTTAAAGAAGGCATGATCAATACAAGTTCCCTCAGAGGAGTTTTTGTTTGGATGAGTACAGGAGTTGATCATGGACTGATACCCATTCTGCAAAAACTGGTAAGAGTAGTCTTCAGTTTTCATATTAAATTCAATAAGATCTAAATTAATATCACCAATAATTGCATGATTCTCAAAAGTACTATTCCCCATTATGAATTGTTTCAAGTCATGCATGAATCCATCCACTTCATAATCATGACAACGATAGAGACCCGTAATTTTCAAGTACCTATCGTTAGAAAGTTCCACTATAAGACTAGAAGTATCCAAGTTTCCAAACTTTTCATTTACAACCTTATACTGAACCCCAACCCTCACATACGTAACAACTCCATCACACATGTTTATTCTACTGTTATTCAGGAAATATGAGTATCCATCCAAATCAATAAAACTGACACCATCAGCCAATCTAGCCTCAGAACAAATTATTATTTCAGGCTTATGTTGCAAGGAATCTATTAAAGCTTCGAGACTAACTATGTTTTTTCTAATACTCCTAATATTTACATGTAAAACAAACAATTTAGCATCCAGTACCGATTGATTCCGATTAAAATCCCCAACATTTTCAATACTCAATTCTTCATTCAAATTGAAATCTTCAATATCCATAAAAATTTAATATTTTTATGTTCAGAAACGACTAGCCCCGAAAAGGGGCTTCAGGCTTAAATGGATAGTTAGTATCACCCACATATTGTACCCATTTAACTTTGTAGCATTCACAGTTATTTAAGTCATCAGCTGAGTGCTCAATAGATCTTTTTTTGTTAGATACTTATTAGCTTTGATACAATTAATGCATTTTCTCATATCAGAATTACACTTTGATATTTCATGAGCACCAGAACAATTGATACAAGTCGCAGGTCTCTTGAAAACTTCAAGGCACTTTTTTATAGAGTGATTATATCCACAACAATTTTTACAACGTTTTATATTAAAATTATCATAAACCTTGCAGCTTTCGCAATCAATAAATACAGTCTTTAATTTCATTATTCTTGAGTATGCCTCACTTGTAACTTCTGCAATAGCAGAGAAACTATTATTTTTTAACTTTATACTTATGAACCACAACAACACTATTCACTGGTAGCTGATTTCTGGTAACAGTATCCCCAGCTAATTGAATCGGACCTAGATCCTCAGATATGTTCACTATTTTAATACAAGGATTTTTCTTTTCATAAGCCTTTGCAGTTAAAGCATCTTTGTTTTCAGTATTAATAACATGCAAAACTACATCAGAATCCTGCCTGCTATCACACTTAACATATATAGATCCATTATTGGCTCTATTCACACTCAAGACTTTTGCACTAGTTTTGGAAGATACTTGCTCCTTAATGAAGCTTACAGCATCACCTTTGAAATTTTTGGTAGGTTTAATTGTTATCCTTGCAGCTTCTTTTTGTTTGGGAGCATTTGATACTACTGAAGCATAAGAGGTAGAAACATCAGTGAGTTTTTTTTCTATAGTAGCAGCAGACGATCTTAAGAAAGTATTATGTTCCCTTAATTCATTGTTATGCTTCGACAATTCAGTATTTAATTTTTTTCGTCACTAAGCTCGGTGATATAATCTTGACATTCAGAACAATTAACATTTTGACCATGTTTTCTCTTTTTACCTTTATCACCAGAAATAGAAACAGCATCCTCATCCTGTGATTTATCATCTGAATCCATTTGACCAAAATTTGCATCAAGAGTTTGATTAATACCACTTTTTATATCATCAAGATGTTTTTGCAAAATAAACAATTTTTTGTTGATATTTATAGTTTCAACATCATCTGTATTGTTTAAATCACAATTCGATGAGTTATCAAAAGTCAGGTTAACATGTGCAGGGCAAATAACAATATGACGCGACACAAAAAATCCTATACCTTCATTCACTTTTCTTAAAAACTCCGATCTACAAAAACCACCGTCACAAATCAAACAAACTACGGATCCAAAAGTTCTATTAGAATGACAAATATGTCTGGCCGAATCGGGAGGTATATCACGCGCGTCCTTACACGTCCAAGCCATCGCGGACTTGATTTTGACCATATTTTTTAATATTTTTTTTTTAATTTTCCAGAGACCCGATTCTCACAAAATTGAACATAACTCTTTAGTTCTGTATTCTACAACTACTCACCAGGTCTTAATTCGTTCAGATCTGTATTGGTTGAAAACCAAATTATTAATCGAAAATCAATTGTGCGTCATATTGTGACGCGCCACCCTGAAACTTTCAAGTCGCTATCTCTTTCCATTCTCAAGTTATCGCGGAAATAGCCGGCCGGACAGAATCAAACTTAACCTCGAATTCTACATCAGGGAGTCGAACCTAATCGTTTGAGACCATTTTCGGCAAAAAAATCGACTGTTCCTCCATGAGTGATTCGCATTTTGAAGCAAAATATGGTGACAATTTGAGAACATTTGAGAAGATAGTTAGAGAGGTATATTTTGAAGAGAAAATAATGAACCTTCATGCTTCATGTCAAATTTGCGGCGTAATTTTTTGCACTTCAGCCCACAATTCTTCAGAGTGAATAAATCCGGATGACATAATCCGGATCAGTATGCAATTTTTCAGACAAGTTCGATCAATTCCTCTCTACCAAAGTTTGAACACAAAATGATATACCTTTATGAAAAATTTGTAGCGTTTTTTGCGCGATTTTCGCCCAAATGTCTGAATATTTGGTCGAAAATGATGACAAACAATTAGTTTCGACCCACTGATGAAGAATCCGGGTTCAAATTTGATTCTGTCCGACCGTCAGCACGATTACACTCGAACGCAATCAGTTAGTGACTTGAAATTTTCAGAGTACGTTTAGAGACCAAATGCGGCGGCATTTCATTAATGGGTAAAATCCGTGGAGTAGTTTCGGAATTATAGCCATCTGAAATTCTGTTTTCCCGATAACTCGAAAAAACCTAATTTGATCGAATAGGTCTCTTGCATGTAACACGAAATACCATATGTTTATGTTTTTCTGAATCTACTTCAATGTCAGATCATCATGTATGCCCTCATCCACTTTCAAAATTTATAAAATTTTAATATTTCAGTATTGAAAATCGGAATGTTAGGAAGCAAATTCAAATTAGGTGAAACGCTTCTGATAGGTTTAATCGTTGCTATGACGGCTGACGTAATCCAAATCTACCCTCGGCGAGTCCATCTGCTTGTTACAGCGAAACTAAGAGTGAAACGGACACGGAGAAGAGAGTTAGAGTAGATATGACGGGTGACGTCACGGACGGGTGCCAAGTTTCGATCGTTTGAACAGTTATTATGTGCGTCCAAATTTCAATGATCGTTTTCTCGTTGAAAATTGAAATTTTTGACGGCGGTTGAACTTTTTTGGCGCTCTTGTTTCTCGGAACAGACTGCTTATCAATTTGCCCAAAAGTCTGTAATTTTCGAAATTTTGGCTGAAAATGGTCTTCACCGATTTGGTTCGACTCACTGATCAAGAATCCGTGGTCGAAATCGATTCTCTCCGGCCGGCTGTCCGTCCGGCCGTTAACACGATAACTCTCGAACGAAAGAAGTTAGAGGATTGAAATTTGCAAGATTGGTTTGCAGCGTAAATATCTCAGATAAGTTCGTTAACGGGCGGAATCCATCAAGTGGTTTCGGAGTTATGGCCGTTTTTAGTAAAAATATTTTTTATGAATATTTCCGAGACCGATCCGTCGATCTATCTGAAATTTAGCATAAAATTGTAGAATAATGACCTTTATATGCACGCGAAGTTTTGTATTGATCAGATTACCGTACAAAATTTTGAAAATTTTGTTTCTACAATAACTCTCGAACAGAATGAACTAGGCAGTTGAAATTTTCACAGTAGGTTTGGGAGATGAATATCTTGCTTGAGTTCGATATTGGGCGAAATCAGCCCAATGGTTTCGGAGTAGAAAAAAAATGTTCTTTTCCCATTACAAATTTCAAATTCAATTTTTTTAAGATGTAGTTTCATCATATAAATCCATTGATATCATTTTCAACTCTAACAAGCTAATACTTTCGGAGATATGAATTTTCAAAATTTCAATAATAAATCGTACTTCTATGTTTCCACAGAATCCTGTACTTAATTATTCTATCTATGAATTATTATATGATCTGTGTTATTACAGGTCATCTCATTTTCCTATGAGAGATAAATGTCAAAATTATTTCTGGTTCGTTATTCTTGATACAAAATACATCTCTCCTGTTCTAGAAAACAAAGTATGATTGAATGCAAAATGGCCAATGAAATAACCTCAGCTATCGCAGATTTATGAGAATCATCTGATCTTATACTTTTAAGGCGATAATATAATGCCCGTGGATAATCCATATGATGATGAAAATATATACTTTGCAAAGATACATAATCAAATTGGGTTCAGAATATATCCAGTAAAAAGAAAACTGCAATATTGTGTAACTTTTAATTGATATAATATAGTTGTCAGAGTAGATTTGTGGAATGAATATCTCGGATAAGTTTGTTATTGGGGAGAATCGGTCTGTTTGAATTTAGTATCTTTCATGATGCAGTTCTATCGTAAGAATCCATTTATATAATTCCCAGAGACCAATAATTTTGGAGATATGATTTGTCAAAATTTGAACAAGAGCGCTAAAGCTCCTGTCCACAGGGCTTGAACCAATTTTTTTCATTAATCTTATGGATATATTAATCAATTCCGATGAAAAAATGCTTGCAAGAGACCTATTAAAGCCTGGCACTTGGTTTAAAAATACCGACACGAAGACTTATGCAAAAAAATGCAGATGTCACATGAGTGGAAAATTAAAAAATTGGTTCAAGCCCTGTGGATAGGAGCTTTTTGGCGCTCTTGTTCAAATAGACAAATTATATCTCTGAAAGTATTGGTTTCTCAGAGTTGGGAATTATATCAATGGATTCTTGTGACAGAACTGCATCATGAGAGATTTTAAATTGAAAAAAGTGTCGTTTAAAAAAAATGCTTCAAAAATTATCATTAGAAAAATGAGCAATCTGCAATGCTTGAATGCTTCAAAAATTGTCATCAAATTTATTTATCGAGATTAAATGAGCAATCTGCAATGATTCAACCTCGTGCATGGAATGGGTTGTTGCAACTTACAATCGGTGCATAGTTTTCACAACTCGAAATACCTAAGGAAAGTATCATCGAAATGTCTAGAGCAAGGCTGGAGACAATCATAGCAGATTGTCCATTTATTCCTGATATTTGAGTAGGTAGAGGCTGACGTACAAATCATTTCAATAGTTCAAAATTTTCATAATTTAAAATTTAATAGTTCATACCACTTACTTACACATGTTTTCTATATTATGGACATAAACTCAAAAAAAAAAATGTTTGATACACAAATGCAGTACCATATTTCGGCATGTTTTTGCTAGCAACATTATTAAAATACTGTATATAGGAACATGCCTCACAACTTAAGGAAGTAAAAGGTAAAATTAACCTCAGTGGTTTTGATGATTCTATTATGTTCTTCTTTCCTACTGCCCTCATAAACTGCATTATTAAAATGATCCAATTCTAAATCTTCTAAAATATCATCCCCAATATTTATACATAAATTATTCAATATATGTAATCAGTCAATATTATTTTCGGTTTCAAAACAGTCTTGTATATATTCACGAATTCAAGATTCGGATACTTGTTTTCCAACAGAAAATATTTTCAAACTACGAATTGACAAGTCTCTAATAGCTAGATAAGATTACATTTATGAACAGTGAACACAGACAGATTCTGTGTTCACATTCTGTGAATACATAGAACTACGATGTATAATTGAAAAATCATATCTCCGAAAGTATTGGCTTGTTAGAATTGAAAATGATAACAATGGATTCTTATGATGAAACTGCATCTTGAAAAAAATTGAATTTGAATTTTGTAAAGTGAAAAAAAAAATTTTTTTCGTTACTCCGAAACGATCATGCCGATTTTACCCAATAACAAACTTAACCGAGATATTTATCACCCAAACCTACTCTGAAAATTTTAACTGCCTAGCTCTATCTGATCGAGAGTTATTGTAGAAACAAAAATTTTTTAATTTTTTTTCTACTTTACGGCAACCCGATAAATACAAGACTTCGCATGCATAAAAGGTTATTATTCTACAATTTAATGCTAAGTTAGAGGATTTGCAGGGTAGGTTTGAAGCGTAAATATCTCGGACTAGTTCATTAACGGACGAAATCCACCAAGCGGTTTCAGAGTTATGGCCGTAGGTATTCAGAGTCTATATCACTAGATATAGATCTAGTGATTGGTTTCGGAAATATTCATAAAAACCGGTTTTACTAAAAACGGCCATAACTCTGAAACCGGATTTCGTCCGTTATAGAACTAGTCCGAGATATTTACGCTTCAAACCTACCCTGCAAATCCTCTAACTTCTCTCGTTCGAGAGTTATCGTGCATGTTAACGGAGGGCCGGCCAGACGGACCGGCCGGACAGAATCGAGTTTGACCACGGATTCTTGATCAGTGAGTCGAACCAAATCGTTCAGGACGATTTTCATAAAAAAATTCGAAAATTACAGACATTTGGGCAAATTGATAAGCACTCTGTTCCAGGGAACAAGAGCGCCAAAAACAAATATTAAAAATGCATGGCACAACTATTCGACAGGTCAACTTTATGACCCTTGAACATCTAAGTTGTCGACGGTTTTTGATATTTGAAGCGAAGTCGAATACATTGTTATGATGATATAATTACAAATGTTATTTATTTATGTGCTCATGTCATTTTTATCAGGCGATTTAAATCGATATTCATCAATACCGATATAATATAAAACAACAAACTATGAAAAGTAACTTATAATCTTTAAGAATTTTCCAGATTAGCACGGTTTTTTCAATACGAAAGAATCATCGTCAGTGTCAGAGGAGCTTGTAAAACAGTTATTTCCGTCAGATATCCCTGAAATTCTACAAGAGCCTTCAAATCCTAATGTTACAGCAAAGTTCTAGATTTAAACTCGAACAGATCTATATTGTTGGAGATATTGGCAAAATATCACAGCGGTTGGAGTGTACTGGTCATCGTTATTACATTCGAACCACAAAGTTGTCGACTGTTTTTGATATTTGATGTGAAGTCCAATATATTTGTATCATGATATAATAATTACAAATGTCATGACTGTCTGTGGTCATCTCATTTTTATCAGGACAGTGCAATTCATTCAAAAGGTGATTTTAAATCTATTTTTAATCCCTATAATAATATTAAACAACACATTTTGAAAAAGTGTAAGTAACTTATAATCTTCAACAATTTTCCGTATTATCAAAATTTTTTTCAATACGAAAGAATCATTGTCAGTTTCAGAGGAAGTTGGAAAACATATATTTAGATATCGATTTAGAACAACGATCAATCGATATAAATGCATATCGACGTTCAAAGCCATCCGTTGATCAAAGATAATCAAATATGGTATATTAGATATAGTATTTTGATGAATCGAAGCAGATATTTTCTGATCAGAGAACCTTAAGTACATCTTTCTAACCAGCTTTGCGCGAATTCAGTAACTGGATGGGTGACCGCTCTGGCTATAAATTTGAACAAGTGAGCCAAAGCTCTTGGACATAGCGCTTTTCCAACTTGTTGTATACGATTTCAGAATGTTTGTAAACTTCGTAGGATGTCACCAAATGTTTTTCGCTACATGTTTACAAATGGTTCATCATCTGAGAAAATATATCAAAATTATTTTGATTGATATGCTATATTTCTGCACTGGAAAATACAAACTTTTGATGGAGGAACTCCAATCATTTCGAGGGGCCCCAAATATAATTGAATAGAAGTATACTTAATTTCAAATATATAAAATCATACCTATACACTTATGTACTATTATGCAAATAGAAATGCTTGGAAAATCTAAATTTGAAACCAAAAAACCTACTTTATTACATTTTTTTTTGTCCAAGATATTTTCTACACTTGTATATACAAGAATTTGCGGTATCCACTGTAAAACAAAATAAAATATTTATCTGGTTTTTGCATTCTCAATATTTCAAGCAAATGATGGTAAATTGATATTTTCCATACAGATCTACTGTTGCAGAACGCTGATAAATGCAGTTTTCTTGGCGCCAGATATCTTGACGCTGTGAAGGCGAATGAGATTTCCTCTGAGCACAGGAAAACGAGAAATTGATTCAGAATGAACTTACCCCCTGCGTTTTATAAAGAATAACTTCATGTTCTTGGTCTATTAATTCCAGTGTATATTCATAGGTCATTTTTGGCGTAGTTAGAATTTATTTTATTACTTAATTACCTAATTAACAAAATACTGACTCAAAATAAGAGGACTATAAAGTAAAATAGGAACAGAATAATGAAGGAGTCTGGTTTAGGCACTGAAATTATACATATGTCATATGAGAGTGTTAGGAGGCCAAAATTCTCTCGAATGTGCCATGAAAACACGAATTTTATACACGAAATACAAACAATATTTTTGTACAACTGTGAATGTGAATTTACATCGTCTGAAATTTATTAAAAATAAGTACTTCCAAACAAACTAAAATATCTGATAAAATTGTGGAATCAACACTTCAACAAATATCTATCGTTTCTGATCAGCAGCAACATGGAACATCTTCGGGAATTTATGTTGGAAGTAATTGTTCAAACTTTACTATCAATTGCTATTCCAATAAATGAGATTGTTTTATGATGAATAATCAATTAATAATAATTGACTCTGTTAAAAATAAATCCTTCAAAAAGTAATATTTCATGTTTATTTTGTGAATTATTTTGGCAGTGAAAAAAAGGAAACATTTACGCATAAATAGAGATGCAAGAATGTCAAGTTGTTTTGACAGTTGTACAAAAATTTTTTTTTCTACAAGCGTGCGCGTTCAACCCTTTTTCCGCACACATTTCGAATCGTAAAGAGTCACATTTCCAAACAGTGCGGAAAAAACGCCTGCTAATCCATTTCCGCACTGTTAACAGTGCGAAAATGGATTAGCAGGCGTTTTTTCCGCACACTTTTTGGCGCTCTAGTTCCTCGGAACTGAGTGCTTATCAATTTGCCCAAATGTCTGTAATTTTCGAATATTTCGATGAAAATGGTCTTAAACGATTTGGTTCGACTCACTGATCAAGAATCCGTGGTCGAAATTCATTCTGTCCGGCCGGTCCGGCCGGCCGTAGGCACGATAACTCTCGAACGGAATGAGCTAGAGAGTTGAAATTTTCAGAGTAGGTTTGGGGGATAAATATCTCGGCTAAGTTCGTTATTGGGCAAAATCGGCAAATGGTTTCGGAGTAACAAAAAAAAAATTTTTTTTTTACGGAACAAATTCCAAATTAAATTTTTTTTAATAAAAAGTTTTATCATGAGAATCCAATCATATCATTTTTAACTCTAACAAGCTAATACTTTCGGAGATATGATTTTTCAAAATTTCAATAATAAATCGTATTTCAACGTTGTCACAGAATAATATTATTCTATGTATGAATATGAATTGTCATAATGTCAAATGATGTTCCTGAGACTAATCAATCGAAGAATTGTGAGCGAAGTGAGAAAAATCTCAGATATGATTTTTCAAAATTTCAATAATAAATCGTATTTCAACGTTGTCACAGAATGATATTATTCTATGTATGAATATGAATTGTCATAATGTCAAATGATGTTCCTGAGACTAATCAATCGAAGAATTGTGAGCGAAGTGAGTTAAATCTCAGTTGTTTGCTCCGATATTAGTTTTTCTCAGAAAATTCTTACATTTCGGAACTGAACATGAAGTAAGAGATCTGAGAGTAGTGAGACTGCTTTACATCCATAGACATAGATATAACTCTCGAACGGAATGAGGTAGGTAGTTGAAATTTTCAGAGTAGTTTAGGGAGATGAATATCTCGGTTAAGTTCGTTATTGGGCAAAATTGGCCAGATTTAATTTGATTTCTTCCATGGTGCTTTTCTCATTCTCATGATTGCTCATTTAATCTTGATAAATAAACTATTATTTGAATTGAATTTCCTTTAGGATGCAGTTCTATTATATGAATACATTGATATAATTCCCAACTCTGAGAAACCAATACTTTCGGAGATATAATTTGTCTGTTTCAACTAGAGCGCCAGAAAGCTCCTGTCCACAGGGCTTGAACCCATTTTGGCGCTCTAGTTCCTCGGAACTGAGTGCTTATCAATTTGCCCAAATGTCTGTAATTTTCGAATATTTCGATGAAAATGGTCTTAAACGATTTGGTTCGACTCACTGATCAAGAATCCGTGGTCGAAATTCATTCTGTCCGGCCGGTCCGGCCGGCCGTAGGCACGATAACTCTCGAACGGAATGAGCTAGAGAGTTGAAATTTTCAGAGTAGGTTTGGGGGATAAATATCTCGGCTAAGTTCGTTATTGGGCAAAATCGGACAAATGGTTTCGGAATAACAAAAAAAAAATTTTTTTTTTACGGAACAAATTCCAAATTAAATTTTTTTTAATAAAAAGTTTTATCATGAGAATCCAATCATATCATTTTTAACTCTAACAAGTTAATACTTTCGGAGATATGATTTTTCAAAATTTCAATAATAAATCGTATTTCAACGTTGTCACAGAATGATATTATTCTATGTATGAATATGAATTGTCATAATGTCAAATGATGTTCCTGAGACTAATCAATCGAAGAATTGTGAGCGAAGTGAGTTAAATCTCAGTTGTTTGCTCCGATATTAGTTTTTCTCAGAAAATTCTTACATTTCGGAACTGAACATGAAGTAAGAGATCTGAGAGTAGTGAGACTGCTTTTCATCCATAGACATAGATATAACTCTCGAACGGAATGAGGTAGGTAGTTGAAATTTTCAGAGTAGTTTAGGGAGATGAATATCTCGGTTAAGTTCGTTATTGGGCAAAATTGGCCAGATTTAATTTGATTTCTTCCATGGTGCTTTTCTCATTCTCATGATTGCTCATTTAATCTTGATAAATAAACTATTATTTGAATTGAATTTCCTTTAGGATGCAGTTCTATTATATGAATACATTGATATAATTCCCAACTCTGAGAAACCAATACTTTCGGAGATATAATTTGTCTGTTTGAACTAGAGCGCCAGAAAGCTCCTGTCCACAGGGCTTGAACCCATTTTTATTATATAGAATATACTGAATTATCTAATATTTCTATGCATCGAACGCTTACGACGAGGTTACTATGGAAACAACATGTGATTTGACATTTGTCATTAATTTATTTGAAAATATCAAATTGATTTCAATCCGTACGTAATATTTTCGGTAAGAATGGATATATCTGATGATGACCTGCCCTCGGACATATTAGAAGCATCTTATGAAGCCAATTTGAAGTTGCTTCCACCCAAATCAATCGAAAAATATGAGAAGCGCTATTCTCAATTCATTGCCTGGTGTGATTCCAAGAAAGTAAAACCCAGGAAGGAGGAAGTCTTTTTGGCTTATTTTTTGGAAATTTCGAAAATTTTTAAACCGAACACATTATGGTCCGTATATTCTATGATAAAGAGTGTTTGTAAATTGAAGCAAGATTTGGATATTGGAAAATTCCATAAATTAACTGCCTTCATTAAAAGACAAAATGTTGGTTCTCGTCCGAAAAAAGCCAAAATTTTTAATGAAGAGGACATATCCAAATTTATGAGTGAGGCACCTGATGAAATTTACCTAATGATCAAGGTGGTAACGATTTTTGGATTGGCTGGTGCTTGCAGACGGGAAGAATTAACAAAAATAACTATCGACGATATAGATGATAAAGGAAACATGATTATTGTCAACATTAAGGACTCCAAAAATTATTCATCGAGATCATTCGTTATCTCCCAAGACACCAACGACGGACATTTTTTAAATATATATCGAAAATATGCCAACTTACGTACTTAAGGTACAATAAAGGAAAATGTACAATGCAACCTATAGGAATAAATACGATAGGAAGAATACCTTCCGAAATAGCCGGATTTTTACGATTACAAAATCCAGAATTATACACAGGTCACAGTTTTAGGCGCTCTTCTGCTACATTCCTAGCTAACCGTGGAGAGGGAATCACCAATATAAAACGATTAGGAGGGTGGAAGTCAACTTCTGTTGCTGAGGGTTATTTGGAAGAATCAGTAAACAAGAAAAAAGAAATGTCTAGCAAAATTCTTAATTTGAATGCTCCTTCAACTTCAACCTGTTATTCAGAATTATCTTCTTCGACGGAGCAGCTGACTTCGACCAACATGATGGCTACCAAAATTCTGAATTTGAATGCTCCTTCCCATGTTCCTTCCACTTCAACCGGTAATTCAGAATTATCTCCTTCCACTGAGCAGCTGACTTCGACCAACATGATGGCTTCTGCTATAAACTTGCATAATGCGACCAACTGCACGTTTACAATAAATATAACTAATAACTAAATATTAGATACTAATATGTATATATTATACATAGCTATTCTTAATTTCCTTATTGCAGTTTATTTTTGTTTGCTGTTAGTTATCCTCGTTTTATTTCCAATTAATATTATTAATAATAAAGAATAAATGAATATTCCAGTTCATAGATATAAATATTTCATATGCCTCTATGGACCGAACGACAACGATGACATTGATGACAGTATAGGTATGATGGTAACGACATGCAAGGATTAAGGTAGGAACAGACTATGCCCACGTACGCCACGTACGCGACGCCACGCGATATCTGGACCCTTGAATTTATTTGTCAAGAAACACACTACACCGACGCTATCATACGCAACGCTATCCCACGCGGCCTACGCAACGCGATATCCGCCGATCCAGATCGACGGGGGAAGGTGTAGGGGATCGTAGATGCCAAGGTGGCGTAATAAAGTGCGTTTCTATAGAAATATACATTCGAAACGCGTCAGTTAGATTTTGTAAAGATGGCAGACGAACAATTCATCGATTTAATTATGAATTACGAGGTAATTTACAATATTAAATCCGCGGAATATCGCGATGCTACATTGAGAAATGCGGCATGGGAAGAAATAGCACAGAAAATTGGCAAACCTGGTAAGTATACCTACCTACCTGATACTATAATTTTCTAAAACATATTCGTACTGTAAAACAATCGGTGTACGGGAATTGTAGATGCCGAGGTGGCGTAGATTAGTGCGTTTCTATAGAAATATACATTCGAAGCGCGTCGGTTAGATTTTGTAAAGATGGCAGACGAACAATTCATCGATTTAATTAAGAATTACGAGGTGATTTACAATATTAAATCCGCGGAATATCGCGATGCTACATTGAGAAATGCGGCATGGGAAGAAATAGCACAGAAAATTGGCAAACCTGGCAAGTACTTACCTGATACTATAATTTTCTAAAACATATTTGTACTGTAAAGCAATTGGCTACCATATTGGCACGTTTTATACTGAATAATTGAATATGTGTGGGTATTTCTGTAGCAACTACCTATACATGCTACTAAATTCGTACTGTATGAATTCGAATTGGGTAGGTTATGTAAGTATATATACACAGTATAGGTAGGTACGTTTAATACTGAATAAATGAATATGTGGGGTATTTCTGTATAATTCACTCTAAAAAAAGGAGTTAAAATACGACCCGTATATATTTATATAGATCTAATAGTCCTTCTATATAAATATGATTGTATTACATTTTCATAACGTAGGTAGGTAGGTGGTACCTATACTTGTGTATGATATATTTGCACGTATTTCTCAATTACCTATTGGATTTTCATATTCCTTTTTTGTTTGCTTATTTATTTATGATATTAACGATTGGTAAAAGTTTATCAAAATGCATTCGTTACTTTTTTAGCAAATCACCAAAATAAATGATGCGAATTTAGCCTGTTGTCTTTTAACTCGAAATGACATGAGTATTTATTTGTAGTCAGAGTTGTAGTCTCTCTAAAGTCATTAGGTACATACTTGCTTCTTATGTACTAGTTGATGTTTCATAAGTCATACACATAATGTTAATAAAAAAACATTTCATTTATTTATTAATACATTTTATTTTTATAGTAGGTAGAAATAATCCATGAACTAATCATTTTCGTTGGGTGGTGGATTTTGTAATCCTCTTCTCACCAAATTTAATTGCCATGGCACTGAACCCTCGCTTGAGATGAAATATTGTTTGAATTTTTCTCTGATATTATATGCATATTTCGTGTGATTCCTTCTAAGACCATCCAATTTATGGAATGATTGTTGTGGTGTAGGTTCTGTTCCTCTTTCATCCTGCTGCTCAAAAGTGGTGCCCAAATAGTTATGGAGGCAGCATGCTGCTAGAACTATTTTGTCCACCATTTCTGGTTGTACCTGAACAGGCCCTTGAAATACCCGCCACCTTGCTCTCAATATCCCAAATGCGTTTTCCACGATTCTTCTGGCCCTAGACAATCGATAATTGAAAATTTTATTCGATTCATTATTGAGCAAAGCATTTTTGCTGTAAGGTCTCAGTAAATATTGTTTAAGGGGAAATGCTTCATCGCCGACTATAATATACGGCAATGGTTCTGATCCTGGCATTAGAGGTCGATCTTCTGGTATGTTCAATTTCTTTTGATCCAATAGTTTACCCAGTGTTGATTTTTCGAAAATTCCCCCGTCACTATTTCTTCCGTAGGAGCCCACGTCTATCACTACAAATTTGTAATGGGCATCTACCAAAGCAAGAAGAACTATGGAATTTTGACCTTTGTAGTTCCAATAATCTGAGCCGCCTTTAATTGGACATTTTATGTTCACGTGTTTACCATCTAGAGCTCCTATGCAGTTTGGAAAATTCCAAAAGCGGGTGAAATCATTTGCTATTCGTTTCCACATTTCCGCTGTGGGTTGCGGCATCACGATAGGTCCAAGATGTTTCCAAATCGTTTCACAAACCTCCTGCACAATTATACGTATAGTAGAAAAACCCATGCGATAACTGAATCCAATGCTCCGAAATGAATTACCCGTAGCTAGGAATCTGTAAAATAAATAATACAAATTTTTAAAAATTAGGTATGTTTAGGGCTAGATGATGCTGTGTGAATAGTAAATAACACAGTGAATATTTCCATATGGGAATATAGGGCTTCTTTTGGTTTGCAATTGAGACGGTCCAAGAACCGTTCAAAGTAGTCACACAGTCGTTTATTGTAATTGGACCTGGGTGAAACCTTTCATACGCTGCGTTTGTTCCACTATTTGGAACCCATTCGGTACCTACTGTCCTTACTACGAACCAAAACTTAGGCCTACAGTCACTATAATTTCAGCATTATCGACTTTGTAAGAGGCTCGTATAGACAATGGTACATGTGCGCAAAAGCTACTGACTTTTTAAGAATTTTTATTATTATTGTTGCAGTTGAAATTTGTAGAGAAAATTGGGCTAAGTTGCGAAATTGCTTCAACAATGCCATGAAACGACGCAAGAAAAAAAGTGGACAAGCAGGGAAAATTATTGCGCCTTGGCGGTACGAGGAACGGATGTCGTTTTTGAAGCCATATTTAGATGGCCGTCGCACTACCGGAAACCTGGGAGCTGCTGTTTCTGATGCTAATTCCCCTCTTCCTTCTCCAGACACCGTTCCCCTCGAAGAAATCCATTTATTGTCCTCTGATAGCACTCCATCCCACACCAACACTCCCACATCCAATCAATCAATCAATCAATCAATCAAAAGAAAGGCCAGTTCTAGTAGGGACAATAACTTGGCCGATCTGGTGGAAATGATGAAAAACTCGCACGCAAGAAGAAGTAAAAAACAGGAAATGGACGATTTAGACACATTCTTCTTAAGTATGAGTAAAACGGTGAAGAAGCTCTCAAAGCAAGATCAAATTCCGATTAAAATGAATTTGCTCAAAGCTGTAAGTGCTGCAGAGCTCAAACAAGCAGAGTTGCAACGGAATATATTGAGAGCACCAGTTACTATCGAGGATCAGATAATCAGCCAAAACCAAGAAAATATAAATTCTTCTTCTGAAAATTTCTCACAAGCCTACACATCATATTCTTCCCCATCATATTTAGTTGAAATGCCTAAGACTCAAATTTCCGATGATACTAATCTGGTAAAAAATATTCAACTTTATTACGAAAATATACATTTTGAATAAAATTCGAACGATTTTGAAGCCATATTTAGAAGGCCGTCGCACTACCGGAAACCTGGGAGCTGCTGTTTCTGATGCTAATTCCCCTCTTCCTTCTCCAGACACCGTTCCCCTCGAAGAAATCCATTTATTGTCCTCTGATAGCACTCCATCCCACACCAACACTCCCACATCCAATCAATCAATCAATCAAAAGAAAGGCCAGTTCTAGTAGGGACAATAACTTGGCCGATCTGGTGGAAATGATGAAAAACTCGCACGCAAGAAGAAGTAAAAAACAGGAAATGGACGATTTAGACACATATTCTTCTTAAGTATGAGTAAAACGGTAAAGAAGCTCTCAAAGCAGGTTCAAATTCCAATTAAAATGAATTTGCTTAAAGCTGTAAGTGAAGCAGAGCTCAAACAAGCACAGTTGCAACGAAATATATTGAGAGCACCAGTTACTACCGAGGATCAGATAATCAGCCGAAACCAAGAAAATATAAATTCTTCTTCTGGAAATTTTTCACAAGCCTACCCATCATATTCTTCCCCATCATATTTAGTTGAAATGCCTAAGACTCAAATTTCCGATGATATTAATCTTGTAAAAAATATTCAACTTTATTACGAAAATATACATTTTGAATAAAATTTTCCTAAACAATTTCTATATTTATTGTTTATAATATATTTCATGAGCAGACGAAACATTCAGGCTCTGTGGATCGAAAAAGTAAACTGCCGAACATATATAGTTTGCGGAGGCTCAAAGACGGCCAACCTAAGAATTTTACAAATGGGTGAGCCATTTCTGAATATTCACGAAGTGATAACCAAGCTCCTAGTACGCATCAGATATATTAACACCACTTGGGCAAAACTATAACGCGATTTTCCCAGAACATACGCGCAAAATGATAATTTATACTTACCTTAGACAAACCGCTACTCTTTCTCTGCTACTTATCGGCTTCCGAAGATGTGTATTCTCTTTTTGTATATCGGATTCGATCATACCATGAATCTCCTCAAACTGTACTTTAGACATGCGGAAGTACATAAAAAATCGGTCTTCGTCAGATTCTAGTCTCCGCATCAATGTATGATATTCTCCATTTTTCTCTCTGTCTTTATTTATATTGTGTATCCAACATCTTCTCTTCTTAATTCTTTTTTTTTTCTTGAGGCACGGACATATTCATGTACAAACAACAAACTCAATGAATCTTCCTCAAATTCACTATCTGAATCAGAAAACATCGTACTACTGACAAATGAAAACGACTGATGTCAGTATGCGTTGCGTACGTGGGTCAAGTGTGCACGCTAGCTTTCCCACGTTGCGTCGCGTACGTGGCGTACGTGGGCATAGTCTGTTTCTACCTTTACGCTTGTCATTCATGTGTAGGTATTATGAATCAATAATATCAGATTTGTTCTGTGTGTTGAACTCAAATCGATCTCATGCCTATAATAAAAGTGCTTGTAGAAAAAACATTGTTCCTAACTCGAGCGAAAAGTGTCTTTCCCGCACTCAACTGCTTATCCGAACTCCGCTTCGCGTCGTTCGGCTAACGGCCGTTTCGTGCGGGAAAGTATCACTTTCCGCACTTGTTAGGAAAATAACTATTTTCTACAAACGTATAAAATATTGTTCTAAAATAAGTAACATGCTTAGATTAATACGAAAAATAGTATTGAACTGGCTTAAACTGTTTTTCCAAATCAAGTAATTACTGTAACTATGGAAATAAAATGGCATTTGTTGACAATTATTTCAAAGTGACAGTTCTTGATAATTATTTTGGAGTGACTTCTTATTCGCGTCAATTTCGTGAGTGATATTTATAACTGTAAAATAATGTAAATTTCGAGCGACGATGAAGTCAGCAGTACCCCACCTAACTTGACCGGAGAAATCAAGGCGCCAGTATGAAAATGCATATCAGCAATTTAAAGAGTGGTGTGAAGCAAATAAAGCCAGAAACATGTCCGAAAATGTGCTGTTGGCATATTTTGCAGAGAAGTCTAAGAATCTGAAGTCTTCCACGTTATGGGCAATATATTCTACGTTGAAAGCAACACTCAATGTTGAGGAAAACGTGGATTTGAAGAAATTTGCCAAGTTGGTTCCATATTTGAAAAAATTGTCAGTTGGATACCATTCTAAGAAATCTAAGGAATTGACTAGAGAGGAAGTTGAACAATTCATAAGAGAGGCAGATGATGAAACCTCTTTGATGGTTAAGGTAGATTTTTGATGATTGTTTTTTAAATTACTGATTTCCTTTTAATACTGGGTATTTCGGGTGCTTGCCGCCGTGAGGAACTCATTAAAATGTGGTCGATGACATAGAAGATAAAAATTACATTTTGATTGTAAAAGTACCCGATACAAAAACGAATATACAACCAATTTTTACAGTTTCAAATTTAGATTATATTAACATTTACCGAAAATATGCGGCTCTTCGTCCAAGTTATGCTACCAGTCGCCGATTTTTTTGAAGTATCAAAATAAGAGATGTTCTAACCAGGTTGTTGGAATAAATAGTATTGGAAAGATGCCTAGCTTAATAGCAAAACACCTAAAATTACCAAATCCTGATGCCTACACGGGCCATTGTTTTCGGAGAACATCAGCCACACTCCTTGCTAATACGGGGGCCGATATAAGTGTTTTGAAGCGACATGGATGATGGAAATCTTCGACTGTGGCCGAAGTATACGTGGAAGATTCTATCAACAATAAAATTCAAATATCAAATAAAATTTTTGACTGTGAAATTTCAGGATCAAGTGCTGTCACCTCTACGGCAGTTGCTTGCAAATCAAAAATGGATAGTCTTCCAACTCCCAAAACTACGAAATCACAAGCTGAATATGAGTTATCTGGTTTAGGAATAAATATTGGTTTGTGCACTGGCTGCACCATTAATGTTAACATTGTAAATAATAAATAAAATCAGGTAGTGTTAAATTTTCTCCCAATTTGAAAGCATTAATTATTGTTATACATTAATAAATAAATGATTTCTTGGATTTTTGCTTGATTGAGGAACATAAAGGTTAAAATATAAGAATTCCATATAGTTTACATGCAGTGTGCGAAGTAAGTATTTCGCACACTACTTCGCGCACGGTGTCATGGTACGAAGGAAAATGAAAAAAAGGGTCACTTCGCATATTGTTGTCAATGCGCGAACCATGTCATTTTTTGACGTTTGTAGAAAATAGTTATTTTTGTATCTAGTGCGCGAAATGCTACTTTGGTGATCTAGAACTGATTTTTTTAACGAGGCGCAGCCGAGTTAAAAAAATAGTCGAGATCACCAAAGTATTTCGCGCATGAGATGCAAACAAAATTTTTTCTACAAACGCCAAAAATATTGTTCTAAAATAAGTAACATGCATAGCTTAATATGAAAATTAGTATTGAACTGGCTTAAAATGTTTTTCCAAATCAAGTAAATACTGTAACTATGAAAATAAAAAGGCATTTATTTGTTTGATTGAGGAACATAAGGGTTAAAATATAAAAACTCCATATAGTTTACATGCAGTGTGCGAAGTAAGTACTTCGCACACTACTTCGCGCACGGTGTCATGGTAACGAAGGAAAATGAAAAAAAGGGTCACTTCGCATATTGTTTTCGATGCGAGAACCTTGTCATTTTTTGACGTTTGTAGAAAATAGTTATTTTTGTATCTAGTGCGCGAAAAGCTACTTTGGTGATCGAGAACTGATTTTTTTTAACGAGGCGCAGCCGAGTTAAAAAAAAATAGTCGAGATCACCAAAGTATTTCGCGCATGAGATGCAAACAAAATTTTTTCTACAAACTTCAAAAATATTGTTCTAAAATAAGTAACATGCTTAGCTTAATATGAAAAATAGTATGGAACTGGCTTAAACTGTTTTTCCAAATCAAGTAATTACTGTAACTATGGAAATAAAATGGCATTTGTTTGTTTGATTGAGGAACATAAATGTTAAAATATAAAAACTCCATATAGTTTACATGCAGTGTGCGAAGTAAGTACTTCGCACACTACTTCGCGCACGGTGTCATGGTAACGAAGGAAAATGAAAAAAAGGGTCACTTCGCATATTGTTTTCAATGCGCGAACCTTGTCATTTTTTGACGTTTGTAGAAAAAACAACTTTATCGTTGGTGTTGTGTTGTTATTGTTTGAGAGGCAGCATTGTTCCATAAATTGCTTTTGACATGTACCTATCTAGTGTACAGGTTTGATTTCTGATGCAGAAGTAAATTCAAACGAATTGGAAAACTCTTTCATTTTCGTTTTATTTCTTTCACGATATATATCTTGAACTTGATGATATTATTTTCTTGGCTATCTTCAATAATATAATATAATACAAACTCAAAAAATCTAGCATCGATTTAAATTGCACCATTCCCTTCATTCAATATTCGAATTATTACTTATTAAGAATTCAAGCTAGACAAATTCGATTCTGTCCGGCGGACCGTTGCCTCGATAACTTTCGAATGGAAAGAGATAGCAACTTGAAATTTTCAGGGTAGGTTGCGCAATCGAATATGATAAGACTTATGCTAAATTCGTGAGGACCGTATCACTAGAAAATAAAAAAAAATATATGTAGTTCAGAAACTATCCATCAGATATCGCTGAAATTGCGAGACCTTCAAAACCTAATTCTAAAGCCAAGTTCCAAATTTGAACACCATCGGATATCTATTGACAAATTACTGGAAAATGAGCAGCGTTGGACGAGTTCAGTATCTGGACGGGTGACCGTTACCATTATAACTTTCAAACGGAAAAAAATAGCGACATGTAAATTTCAGGGTAGGTTGCGCATCCAAATGCAACATTTAAGATTGTTAATAGACATAAGCGACCTAAAGGTTTTGGAGTTATACCCATCTCAAAAATATGTGTTATTTACTCAATATCTCAAAACATACTGATCCTATCCAATTCAAACATGCTAATCAGTTGTAACATGCCAACGCGCAAAATTTTGTAAGGATCGTATAACTAGAAAACTTTTAAAAAATAACTGAAAAAATTTTTTATGCGTCCGATATCGATGAAATTTTCCGAGAACCTGCAAAACTTAACTTTACAACCATGTTCCTGATTTGAACTTGCTCGGATCTATATTGTTTGGAGATATTGAAAATAAGTTAACTTGTTATAAGTTAAGATTAAATAAGTTAAGATTAAGATATTGAAAATATATTGGAAGCTGTGCAGCCTTGGGCGAGTTCAGTAGCTTGATGGGAGAACGTTGCCACCATGGATGGATGCTACGATAACTTTCGAATGGAAAGAAATAGCGACTTGCAATTTTCAGGGTAGGTTGCGCATCCGAATGCGACAATTAAGTTTGTTAGTAGACATAACCGACGAAAGGGTTTTGAAGTTATAACCACCTGAACTGTTGTTGTTATTTCCTCAATAACCCAAAACATACAGATCCGATCCAATTCAAACATGCTAATCAGTCAAACATGCCGACGCGCTAATTTTTGCTAAATTTCGTAAGGATCGTATTACAGGAAATTAAAAAAAAAACTATTATTATTATTAAACCTATAAACTTTAACTTAAAAAAATATCCATAAACATAATTATTGAAGAAAATGCTGTATTTCAGAAACTATCCGTCTTATATCGATAAAATTTTGTGAGATCCTTAAAAACTTATCTTTACAGCCTTGTTCCTAATCTGAACACGATCGGATTTATATTGTTTGGAGATATTGAAAAAATATTGGAAGCTGTGCAGTAGCTCGATTGTTGAACGTTACCACGATAGCTTTCGAACGGAAAGAAATACTGACTTGCAATTTTCAGGGTAGGTTCCGCATCCGAATGCAACCGTTAAGTTCTCTCTTGTTATCGGCCAAACGGTTTCGCAGTTATACCCACCTTAAATGTTGTTGTTATTTCCTCAACAACTCAAAATATATCAAAATCCGCACAAACCTTCGATCCACCATTTCACAATCGAATATTGAATTTCAGATCGATTGATTTTGTGTGAAGCGTGAATAGACAATGGAAAACGGGCGTAAAAGCTCCTGAGTTCACTTCAATGCTTTTTAAGAATTTTTACCAATCAATCCTCCTATTGGTTTTCCAGATGGAATCATCTAGGGGTAATATAAAACTATTAAAGATTTCTAGTGTTTATTCATTGGATTTTGGGTTATTATCTCATCAATAATTTTGCTGAAGAAAAATGTTGGTGATATTCCTACTGAAATTCCTAGATTAAGGAATGTATCATAGTATTATATATGCGTTAAAGGCTTCGTCAATATAAAATTTGGCAGACGCACCATTTTCTTGATAATTATACTACTGATCTCAGTGATGGAACACAAAACACATTCAATCATGGAAAGTTCGATGTCCACAATGGAGACATGACTGTAAAAAAAAATTGGTTAAAGCACTGACGTGAAGTCAGGAGCTTTTGCGCGTATTTTACCATGGTAAATTCGAATTTACCATGGTAAATTCGATTAAAATGTCCAATACAGAAGAAATGGACAATAGAACATAAGCGCAAAAGCTCCTGACTTCTGGCCAGTGCTTGAACCAATTTTTTTGAGATTTTCTAGGGGTACGTTATTTACAAAATTCTAAACACGTCTTTATGTCGATATTCTACAACTAGTTACCAAGCTTCCATTCGATCGAGTCTATATTTTTTGAGTTATCGAGGAAATAATATACCAGATTGGTATAACTCCGGAACCGTTAAGCCGATTATGCCCAAAAACGAACTGAACTCTCCCATTCGGATACGTAACCTACCCTGCAATTCCCTATCTCATTTCGTTCGAAAGTTATCGAGGTCACCCATCCATCTCCTGAAATCACACAAGCATGTTCGGATCTCCAACAATATAGATCCGATCGTGTTCAAACTTGAAACTTGGAAGTAGAGTTAGGTTCTGAAGGCTCTCGCAAAATTTCAGCGATGTTGGGTGAATAGTTACTGATATATAGATTTTTTTTCAATGATTTTTTAAGAATTTTTTAAGAATTCCGCAAGAATTTTCGTGTTGGCATTCTACAACTGATAACCATCTTTGAATTTAATCGATTTTGCTTTTTTCGAGTAATTGTGGAAAAAACAACCAAATTTCATATGGGGATAACTCCAAAACTGTCCGGCCGATTATGCCTATAAACAAACTCGAATGTCGCATTCAGATGCACAGCCTAACCTGAGGATTTCAAGTCGCTATATCTTTCCGTTCTCAGGTTATCGTGACATAAAAAATACCACTCCCACGAACATTTATATACAGGGTGAGTCTTTGACCACTGTATTAATTTTAACCAAAGATTCCTCTCATCAAATGAAACACTTTTTTCATTTACCATTTTTTCAGATTCGGCTCAGGTGAACAGTTACAAGCGTTTAAAGATTTCACAATGTGCTAATACACTCCCGCATATAAATTATCTATGTCATTGTTGGCGGACGAGAATAAGGCATGGTAACGTGGTTTACAGATTGATTCGGGATTCCAACGCTCAGGGGCGGATCCATAAAAGTAGTGAAATTTCTGGAGTTTTCCATTTTAAAACATTCAATGAAGAATATCTCGAAAACGGTGCGTTTAAGGAAAAATGATGAAGAATAATATAATGTTCTAAAAAGATGGAATATTCTTGAAATGACTCAAGAAAAACTTTATATGCTTTCTTTATGCTAATTTCGTTTAGTCTTATGAATCCACGAGTCCATAATTAGAAAACCAGTAGAAGTAGAAAATAACTAATATTTGGAAAATATGTATCATAGTTATAGGAAACTTTACGCCAACATTCATTTTATTCGAAGAAAGGATGTCAAAGCTACAAAATAAAAACTGATTTTTTTTCAAAATTTCAACAGCCTGTATCTTTTTACCTGAGCTGAATTTGGAAAAATGTTAAATGAAAAAAGTGTTTCTTTTGATGAGAGGAATCTTTGGTTAAAATTAATGCAGTGGTCAAAGACTCACCCTGTATATATATTTAATAATAAGGAATACGTAATAGTCAAATTGAGTCATAAAAAATTGGTTCAAGCCCTGTGGACAGGAGCTTTGGCGCTCTTGTTCAAACTTTGACAAATCATAACTCCAAAAGTATTGGTTTCTCCGAGTTGGGAATGATATCAATGGATTCTTTCTTATTTAATTTATTTTATGATGCAGTCCCATCATAAGATTCCATTGATATCATTCCCAACTCTGAGAAACCAATACTTTCTGAGATATAATTTGTCAAAGTTTGAACAAGAGCGCCAAAGCTCCTGTCCACATGGCTTGAACCAATTTATTTTTTTTAGTGATATGATTCACACAAAATTTTACAAACGTTCTTAGGTTTATATTCTACAACTACTCACCAAGTGTCAATTTGATCGGATTTGTATTGGTTGAAAAAAAAATTGTTACTTGGAAACCATTGGGCCGATTATGCCCATTAACGATCTTGTCCGTCTTATTGGGATACGCCACCTACCCTGAAATTTCAAGTTGCCATCTGTTTCCGTTCTCAACCCAATCGTTTAAGACCATTTTCGGCAAAAAATTCGAAAGCCTCAAGCAACCCTACTAATTGTACAACTTTGATGAAATCATACACACTCTGTGGATTGCTCCAAAACTATGTGAGAATTCTTGAATTTCACATAACTATCAACAAAATAATTCTAAAGATTTTCATTAAACGTCTGACGAAGGAGTCTGATATAGACTTCGAAACGTTACGATATAGTTGTTTCTTCGTTGATGTTGTTTCATTGTTGTTTGTTGTTGAGTTTGGGAGAGAAAACCCAGAAAAAAACTTTTTATCAAACGCACCCTGTTTGAGTAAGGAATTGTTGAGAAATTGAACTGAAATACGTGGGGATCGAAGTTGCAGCTCACCGATTATGGATCACTTGAGAATTTTCCAAACAGCAAACTAAAACCGGCCGACTAGTTCTGTCTACCATCGCGAAAATTATGGATGAGGATGGAAAATTCTGTTATACGCTAAAAGCGAGATGGTTAACAATGATGTTCATAGATCTCGTAAATTTAAATGATTATTTTACGGATTTAAATACTGATACCGCTATTTTTCAGATTTTCGGAATTTCCGGAGTTGTGATGTGCAGTTTGAAGTTAAATAGTCCCCATGATAGTTACTCTAGAAGTTTCTTGAGAGTTGCACTCATACTCACGTTTGTACTGATACTTTTTGGAGTGGTGATATCAATTGCTTTGTACAAGGTGAGAGAAATTAATTAGATTCCTTTTATTTTAATAGGTCCCACGATTGGTGGCTTTGTGACATTTTTTTGAATTAATTCCTGAAAAACTATTCCACTTTAACTCCTATTTTTCATTTATTTCGTTATAATTCGATTCAATGAAATGAACTTGATCAAAGACTCGGCATGCATTTCTTTCAGATTTTTCAGGAACAATGAAATCTTATGATAGAACTTCATAATAGCAGAAATTGAATTCAAATATCATAAAAGAATTTAAATTCAACAAGAGTGCCAAAAATTATCAATCCAAAACCAATAGACCAATTCTACCCAACAACGAACTCATCCGAGATATTCATTCCTCAATTCTATGATGAACGATATATTTTTTCCTCAAATCCTCTCTGAAAATTATATTATATCAATTGAAGCTTTAGCCAATATTTCAATTTTGTTTTTACTGGAGATATTCTGAACTCAATATTATTAACTTACCATTATCATTCCTATCATCATATGGATTAACCGTGGGCATTAAATATCAAAATTTGACCTATCATGTCTCAGGAAAATGAGTTGACATGTATCAACACAGATCATATTATAATAATTCATAGATAGAATAATTATCGCATTCTGTGAAAACACAGAAGTAATTTAATTAATATTATTTTGAAAAATCATCTCTCCGAAAGTATTAGCTTGTTAGAGTTAAATATTACATCAATGGATTCCTATGGTGAAACTGCATCTTAAGAAAAACTTATTTTGAAATTTGTAATGTAAAAAATTTTTTTTTGTTACTCCGAAACCATCTGACCGATTTTACCCAATAACGAACTTAGCCGAGATATTTATGTCCCAAACCTATTCTGAAAATTTCAACTGTCTAGCTCATTCCGTTCGAGAGTTATCGTGTTAACGGCCAGACGGACAGAATCGATTTCGACCACGTATTCTTGATCAGTGAGTCGAACCAAATCGTTTAGGCCCATTTTCAGCCAAAAATTCGAAAATTACAGACATTTGGGCAAATTGATAAGCACTCTGTTCCGAGGAACAAGAGCACCAAAAACCACACCATTCATTGTGAGTCTCAGAGTTGGGTAATCATTAGGTATATTACAACAAATTTAGTAGGGCTTTTGTCATATTTTTTTGTCTTTGTTTACAGGGTCTTTCAAAGATAGGTGGAGCCATTGCTATGGGAGGTATAACATTGAAAAATAAGTGGGGTTTTCTTAGTAGTACGGATGCCTTTATGGCATCCGCATTCAAGATATAGGTTGTCACAAAAAATCTTTTCATACACATTTTTTACGATTGTTTTCAAACTACTGAAAGTTGGTGTTTTCTTCCGGTAATTCTTTGCTTAATGCTTAATTAATATCGTTAGTAATACTTATAACAGCATAGTTACTATTCCATAATTATCAAATCAAAATATTCCGAAAACTGTACACAATAACCGGTTTTATACCACCAGCACCTTTTTGGTGTAAAATGGAATGGATTAGTTGAAATTTGGATTAGAAAAGCTAACCTCAAAAAAGTTACGTTCAAATCTACTTTGTACGAACCGTGTAACTAGCGCCCTCTATGAGAGTCCGATAAAAGAAACGATTCATGAGATGTGTCAGCTTCCAAAACATTTACATACACAATTTCATTACAATGTTCCCAGTAGTTTCGACATAATCGTAAAACATGTGTATGAAAACCCCAATTATGTTCCGTGTTCTACCTCTCCTCGCATTTTTTTTGAGGCACCCTGTATATTGGAATAATATATGTATTTAAATTCACTGGAATTTCAAAGAAATGATGAATAAATGTCTCATTTGCATATTTTCTTAAATGTATTTTAACTAGGTCCTGTTAAAAAATGTCGGAAAGCCCTGTGGACAGGTGCTTTGGTGCTCTTGTCAAACTACTAGCGAGTAATTCTTCAAACTTTTACAAATCATACCTCCGATAGTATTGTTTTCTCAGAGTTGAGAATAATATCAATGGATTATTATGGATCATAAAAAATTAAATTCAAAACGTAGGTCTATGACTCACCTGATATGTTGGATTTACGTACATCAGCAAATTAGAATTAGAGCTTTCTATGACTATAAACTATAAATATGCGATTAAATAGGGAAATTTTCAAAAATCATATCTTCGAAAGTATTAGTTGAGTTGGGAATGATATCAATGAAATTCTTATCCATTGAATTTGAAATTTGTAATGCATAAAGAATTTTTTTTTTAGTTACTCCAATTTTGCCCAATAACGAACTCAACCGAGATATTTATCTCCCAAACCTACTCTGAAAATTTCACCTGTCTAGCTATAATTCCGTTCGAGAGTATGGTGTTAACGGACGGCCGGATGGCTGGACAGAATCGATTTTGACCACGGATTCTCGATCAGTGAATCAAACCAGAACGTTTGAGACCATCTTCAACCAAAAATTCGAAAATTACAGACATTCAGGCAAATTGATAAGCGCTCTGTTCCAAGGAACAACAGCGCCAAAAATCAAATGCAAAGTGATTATAAAGTATTCACTATAACTATATTTGTAGTTTTGACAGGTATCCAGCAACATTTTTGGCATCAGGCATGAGCATAAGTTCCACTCACATAAGATATTGCCTTACTTCCAGGTGTGTCTTTCCTGAATGAAGTTCATTGAATTATTTCAGCCAGTGAGATTGATAGCGATATCAAATTTTTGAGAAAAGCACTGATTTGAAGCCAGGATCTTTTGCGCGCATGCTCTATTGTCTATTCACGCCTCATACGAAGTCGATAGTTTCTGAAATATATATAATACGAATCATACGAATTCGATGGAGCTGAAATTCGGTACTCGATTGAAAAACGGTAGCTCCAAGTTATTCATGTCATAATTTTTTCAGAATTTTCTAGAGATCCTCATAAAATTTCACATTGCGACTTTGCATCGGTATTCTACAACTAGTTACCAAGTTTCAGTTCGATCGGATCTGTATTTTTTGAGTTACCGAGAAAAGAATATTTCAGATGGGTATAACTCCGAAACCGTTTGGCGGATTATTCCCAACATGAACTTAACTGTTCCATTCAGATGCGCAATCTACTCTGAAAATTGCAAGTCACTACCTGTTTGCATTCGAAGATATCGCGTCAACGGTCACCCATCCAGCCACTGAACTCAACCAAGGCTGCTCGGATCTCCAACAATATAGATACTGTTCATTTTTAAGCTTGGCTATAAAGTGAGGTTCTCTCAAAATTTCAGCGATCTCGGACGAATAGTTTCTGAGATATAGAATTTTTTGTGCGTTGGCATTCTATACAACTGATTCCGTGTTTGAATCGGATTGGGTTCATATATTCATATCATAGTAGGAAATAATAACAACATTTCAGATGAGTATAACTCCAAAACAGTTTGGCCGATTATGTCTATTGACAAACTCAAATATCGCATTTAGATACCCTAAAAATGGCAAGTCGCTATATCTTTCCGTTCTTAAGTTATCGTGAGATCAATAATATTTTTTAAATTCTCTAGTGATCCTCACAAAAAACACATACGTCTTTGTGTAGGTATTCTACAACTTGTTACCAAGTTTCAATTCGATCGGATCTGTATTGGTTGAAAACAAAATTTGAACTCAGAAATCGGTTGGCGGATTATGCCTATTAACGAAGTTGTCCGACGCATTTGTATGCACCACCTACCCAGAGAAAGTCACTATCTCTTTCTGTTCGAAAGTTATCGTGGCGATGCCTAGCTGGCCGGACAGAATCAAATTTGACCTTGAATTCTTCATAGGTTCGACCTAATCGTTTTAGACTATTTTCGGCAGAAAATTCGATAATTACAGACGTTTGGGCAAAATGATAGCACGCTGTACCCCAGAAACATGATCGTAAAAATGAGATAATGAAGCGACGGAAGTTATTATTTATTAAAGGATGTAATATGCTCAGAATGCTCAAATTTTGAGACAAATTATTAAATTTCGAGATTGCGAACAGTAAATCTGAGTAAATAATGAAATCTTAATCTCAATTTAATATAATAAAATATTTGCTTTCACAAAGCCTGGACAATGTAATGTCTTATATTCATTTTGAATATTCATCTTCCTTCACAATAGCTATCTTTTATAAAACAGAATATAAAAATGGGTTCAAGCCCTGTGGACAGGAGCTTTCTGGCGCTCTAGTTCAAACAGACAAATTATATCTCCGAAAGTATTGGTTTCTCAGACTTGGGAATTATATCAATGTATTCTTATGATAGAACTGCATCATAAAGGAAATTCAATTCAAATAATAGTTTATTTATCAAGATTAAATGAGCAATCTGAGAATGAGAACTGCACCATGGAAGAAACCAAATTAAAATAGCTGAAATGAATTTGACTCTCTCTTATAGAACAAGATGAATTGTACGAGTATGAACACAGATCATATAATAAAGCTTAGATAGAATAATTATAGCATTCTGTGAAAACATAGAAGTACGATTCATTATTGAAATTTAGAACTTCATCTTAGCAGAAATTGAATTCAAACATCATAGAAGAATTTAAATTCAACAAGAGTGCCAAAAATTATCAATCCAAAACCAATAGACGAATTCTACCCAACAACGAACTTCATAGAGATATTCCGAGATATTCATTCCTCAATTCTATGATGAACGATAATATATATCTTTCCTCAAATCTACTCCAATACACCAATATTCCAGTTTTGTTTTTAGTGGAGATATTCTGAACTCAATATTATTAACTTACCATTACCATTCCCATCATCATATGGATTGACCATCGGCATGAAAATATCAACCAACAAAAAGTATGATATTATATTATAATTCTCATATTGATACCATTACTGGAATGAATGACAATGAGAAAACGTCAAAGTTGACATTATAACAATTCATAGAATAGCCACAGAATAATTCTATCATTGAAATTTTGAAAAATCATATCTCCGAAAGTATTAGTTTGTTACAGTTAAAAATGATATGAATGGATTCTTATGGTAAAACTGCTTATTCAAAAAAATTTAATTTGGAATTTGTTTTGTAAAAAAAAAATTTTTTTTTTGTTACTCCGAAACCATCTGTCCGATTTTGCCCAATAACAAACTTAGCCGAGATATTTATCCCCCAAACCTACTCTGAAAATTTCAACTGTCCAGCTCATTCCGTTCGAGAGTTATCGTGCCTACGGCCGGCCGGCCGGACGGCCGGACAGAATGAATTTCGACCACGGATTCTTTATCAGTGAGTCGAACCAAATCGTTCAAGACCATTTTCATCGAAAAATTCGAAAATTACAGACATTTGGGCAAATTGATAAGCACTCAGTTCCGAGGAACTAGAGCGCCAAAAAGGTTTGTATTACTTGTCCCTATCTAGGGCAGGTGCTACTAGAAATTATGGATAAATTGTATTTTCTCTATTTCAGTATCGTAATGAGTTCAATGCAGCACTAAAAACAGTGCTGTAATGAACCCATTCCCGCATTGTTTCTAGTTATATTTTTCGGTTTGTGGTAGTCAGCACTGACATTCGATCCAATCAAATGTCAACACACGTCAATTTTTAATTTATAGTGAAATAATTGTTGAGAGGAAAAGTTTTATTTTCATTATAAAATAAGGTACCTACTATAGGGATTTTCTTCTTGATAATTTTGAATCATTCATGCCATTAGGCTTGTTTCACATGCATACGGTTCCATTCGGTTCGGTTCGTTTTCGGGTTCAACCGAAAACGAATGAAGGCCTTTCACACACACAGCCTTTCACCTTATGTTATCTTCCGACACCGGCTCATAATTCCAATTTTTCCGCGACGTCAGATTCATCAAAGCCATTCAAAATTGAACACATACCTACATCTTTGAATGCATCCTACGTCTTTAATTGATCTTTATATTTTTCGGAAGTTTTGTCCCGCAGTACTGGTTTAGATTTACAGCAGAAATCAGTCGATCCACATTTGGTAAACCATCTTTTTCTCATGAATACTGAGATAGCAACAATATCCCGAAAATATGTATGTATATTTGAACAATTCGGGAAATATTGATAGATATCTGCTCGATTTGAGGTTAAAACCAGAGACGAGACAGAAAACACATGTAAATATTTATTACTTTATGGTTAAAACCGAAACTAAACCGTATTTGTGTGAACACCCCGGTTGATCTGTATTCCCTACACACGAATCCAAACCTGATAGAAACCTATTCGTGTCGAGGGAGTATTCGGTGCTGTACGGTTTCTATTCGGTACCGAATCTAAACCGGATCACCGTTTCACACTTGTCGCCAGCGACCGAATTGAAACCGAAAACGAAACGAACCGAATGGAACCGTATGCATGTGAAACAAGCCTTAGGAAACTATTTTAAATCTGATCTCTATGCCTACGTACGATTCAAAATCAAGTTTCGTAATCTGTCAACTTTCGTAACAGTCACACCAACTGTCAAGATACAATACAAAAGTCACTAGGATGTATAATCCGAATTTTTCATTAAATTTCAACAGTATTTTGCAAAGCTTGCCTGAAGGCAATTTCAACATAACACTCATGCGTTCGAAAACTCGCTCCTTCGTCGCTCTTATTCGAATTTCGCATTCGTGTTTGAATAGGAGCCCGTTCTGCAACTTGTTTTAGAATATACTATTTTACATTTATGAATCAATAAGAATTGGAAATATTACATATCGAGTATTGGCGAAATCCTTATTTATGAAGAAAACCCATATTATAAAATAGAAGCAAAACAAATCAAATATATGAGGATCCTGAACTTAAAAAAAATGGACACTTCTATTTATCAAATATACTCGATCTTGATGAAAGGTAGATAGGTAGAAGTGATGATGTTCACCCCCAATGGGCGTCAAGAATATTTAGCGACTAATTAAAATATGATTAACTAGAGATGCCTCCAGTGCACACCTGGTTGAGATGCCAGAATTCCATAATTGAGATACGATTTTTTCTAGCGTCCATCATATTCGCCCGATTTAGCACTAAGCGATTATTTCCTAATTCCGAATATAAAAGAAATGGCCCAACTAAAAAATGAGGCTCTACGATGATCTGATGGTCAAGACATACGTTCAATTTATGAATTCGGAAAATTCATAGAAAGAGATTACAATAGATAAAATATGTAGTTGAACTAAATGGAGACAACGTTGTAAAATAAAATGTATTTTACGTGTACGAAACGTTTCCTTTGTAATTATTGTTATTTACTCATCTAAATTATAATATAATTCAAAAAACGTTTATGAGTCCTTGGAATTGATCCAATTACCATTTTTCATCAAGTAAATTTTCATTGATTGATCGTTTTATTCATCTGATCCTGAACTAATCTTAGCATTTTGATTGATTTTATAGGATGTGTATCTTCTTAAGGCTCAACTGTGATTTAAATTATTGTTCCAGGAAAACCATAGATGTGCATTACTATTTTCTATGATGAGTTTAACGACTATCACAGGTACAACAATCTATTCGGAAACCAGTACATCTGCCAGCTCCAACTTTCTGATTCTATTCTCATTATTTGGTAAGTTCATCGTTCACTTTACATTTTCAATATTTATTTTGGAATGAAAAAATAATTTGTGAATATTGGATGAGATATATTCTCTCCAAAACCTTGCTTATGTGATATTGTCAATTTAAAACACTGAAAAAGACAGCTATCGTAATATGAAGTAAACTCGCATGTCCACGATATAAATTCACGTCATACTTTAGAAACTGGTTTTCTGCCATAATAAAAAAAATATAGAAAAACAATGACTGACGGTCGATATTGTAGTGTATGAAATAAATAGGTTTGATTGGTTTAAAAAAAAAATTATTGAAATTGAATATGACCACAAAAAAAATAAAAACAGGACTGTATTACAAAAAAATTACATAAAATATGAATTCGTTTGTTTGTTACTCTCTTGAAACAAGTGTGCCATTTGAAACAAAGACTGAATTTATTTGACTGAATGGTGTATTTCTTCAAGGCAATAACGACATTTTTTAAGTTGATGTAAATATTATAGATTTCGAAGTTTAAAAGAAATATCTCAATATTCCGAGTACTGCCCTGAAAATAATCAAATTACATGAGTCGTTTCAAAGAATTGTTGACAGAAAATAACCCCACCAAATTTAATCAAAATCGGACCACTGATTCCCAAGTTATGGATATCGGAAATTTGGGCCAACATTCATGAATCACCCTGTATCACCGAAACCAACTGCATTTGGATGCAAAAGAAGCAATTTTTCTGAAAGGCGTAGAGGACCTACATTTACTACAAGGCTATGGCCAACCACTCATGTAACACCCGGTATATGTCAACAACATAGTTTAGTAATAGACCTGTCTCACAGAGAAGCTTCGAGAATCATCCCTTGACGATACCCGGATATTGCACCATTTTATGAATTACCAATTTCATGAGTTCCCTTCCAATACTTTATGCCGGGTCCAGACGGGTGTAATGTAACGCGTTATTTAAGGCGAATTCGTGTGGACGGTAGACGAGCGTTACATGCAATGCTCGTAGTACCGTCCACACGGAGAATTCGCCTTACATTACGCATTACATTACGCGTTACATTACAACCGTCTGGACCCGGCAGAATTATGTTGTGTGAAGAAATATCATTGTCAACGAAACGCGTCACAATACTATAAATAAGTGTAAACTAACATAAAATGTTAATGTTATTCAATTTGTAAGTACATTCATGGACACAACCAGAGAAAATCAGTAAATATTGAATATAATTATAATATTGAAAAGGAAGAACTTTAAGCCTACTTTAATATACTTATGCATATATTTCACAAGTCAAATAGACCCCGGGAGGTTCATTGATTTGCCGAGAAATCAAGAGCAGACGCGTTTCTGACTTCTTGACCTTCATCAGTACTCTGCAGCTTCTCAACAAATTCAACTAAACTGACCCGGGTTAAGCCTCTCAGAGCCGGCTTGGTCGATCATACCTAATCGCCCACGCCACCTCTGAGACAAAACACGGAAATCAGCCTTTCGTTTCTCGAATAATATCGAGTGAATGGTGGCATATGATTTCACGCTTCAAATATTCACTGGTGGGGAAAGGCTGATTTCCGTGTTTTGTCTCATAGGTGGCGTGGGCAATTAGGTATGGTCGACCAAGCCGGCTCTGAGAGGCTTAACCCGGGTCGGTTTAGTTGAATTTGTTGAGAAGCTACAGAGTACTGATGAAGGCCAAGAAGCCAGAAACGCTTCTGCTCTTGCTTTCTCGGAAAATCAATGAACCCCCTGGGGTCTATTTGACTTGTGAAATATATGCATAAGTATATTAATTATACGAAGCCATTATGAAGCACCCTATTGGCAGGAACGCTCTGGACTTGTTGATTTATTAACAACGGTATCGCCATTTTTCATTATTATTTTTGAAAACGCTAAACAGCGTTCATGGCCATTAGGAAGATACTGTGTCTGAGCTCTGCGGGACTCGTTTCTCGAATAATATCGAGCGAATGGTGGCATATGATTTCACGCTTCAAATATTCACTGGTGGGGAAAGGCTGATTTCCGTGTTTTGTCTTCATAGGTGGCGTGGGCGATTAGGTATGATCGACCAAGCCGGCTCTGAGAGGCTTAACCCGGGTCAGTTTAGTTGAATTTGTTGAGAAGCTACAGAATACTGATGAAGGCCAAGAAGCCAGAAACGCGTCTGCTCTTCCTTTCTCGGCAAATCAATGAACCCCCGGGGGTCTATTTGACTTGTGAAATACATGCATAAGTATATTAATTATACGAAGCCATTATGAAGGACCCTATTGGCAGGAACGCTCTGGACTTGTTGAAATAGGAGAAGACATCGACCTAGAAGGGGGAATAAGCGTTCAACACCTCGAAGAGGAAGAAACATATAAACTTGGGATGAAACAACGAGGTACAAAAAGAAGCTCTGAGATATTTGGGAACCACAACTGTCCGGGAAAAATAAATTGTCTGCTACGAACAGCATCGCAGTCCCGATTGTCACTGAATCTTTTGGGTAGTTAACTGGACAGTGAATGAAATTCACGAGATCGACAGATCCACGCGTAAAGGGATGAACATGAACCGTAGCCTGCATCCCAACTACTCGTTTCAAATAATATATCTTCCAAGAACGCAGAGGGGCAGAAGTTGGCAATAAGGATATTGAAAGTGAAGATCCACTTCTGGAAATGGTGGCTCATCACCATCATTAGGAACCAAGGTGGTTTCCTATTTAGGGCGTGTCAGAGAGCCTTGGAGAAGCTCAGTATAACTGGCATATCCATATATTATGAACTATCAGAAACACTTATAACGCTAAAAAATCAAAGAAGGGTAGGCAGTGAGATAAGACAGACAGACAGACACAACTGAAGACACTACTCGAAGATCTCATGAGTAATCACCAGCACTTCATATATTTCAGAAGTTTGAAAGATCAGGGCCTATCTGAAGAATTATCCTTCGCCTTTTTGATGTCAGCTGGGCTCAAGTCGATTACGGAGGAATTTATTATGGCTTGACAAGATGGGGTTATAATTCAATGGTATAAAAAGAATATCACGAGAGAGGACTCTCCAACAGCGTGCAGACCGTACCACAGCCAGTAGAAAGCCTGGAGATTGAGGCTGTTGTTGAAAATGAGCTCGCATCTACTGGAAGTATGCGATTCCAACAACTCGGCAGATCCACATCATAAAGCCAAATATAGTCCTGCTGGACAAAGAGTTCAAGGAATTGTTTGTTGTCGAATTTTCTCCCGACGATAATAATGCGGTTGTTGAATGTATGTTCGGTAATATTATAATTCATCTATGGTCTACGAATGAAATGGGAGTAGTCGCGAGAAGATGACAGTTGTGGTGATTTTTGTTTTGGATAGAACTGTCGAACAATTACAAATAGATTCTTTGGTAGAAAATTAGAAATTGTATGCATCATGAATTAATACATCGTTCTGAATCATTTGTGTATCTTGTGTATTTAAGTAGGTACATCTATTAGATACAGCGGCGATGAAAGAAGAACAGAATAGGGAAAAATACAAGGATTTAATGTTCGAACTGGGGATCCTGTATCCAAGGTAGGTATAAAGTTAGGACGGTCGTACTAATCATAGGATGTATAGGCGGAATGAGAGCGAAATACTTCTTTCATCACCGCTTTATTTTCAGCAGGGGAGGAAAATTCGACAACAAACATTATTTCCTTCCTTATCATTAATTTTTTCTTATTAATATTATTATAATAATAAAAATAAAATTTCATGGTGTTAACATTTTTTATTCTTCACTGAGGTTTATTTTTGAATTAAATGATAATAATAAAATAATAAATAATATACCTACAAAATAGCCTAAGTATGATGTGATAATCTTGTATAATTTTCTTATTTCCAGCTGTCTTCTTCATTGGATGGTTCATACTGTACAGTTACCTGCAGATATTGGTTCTAGAGAAAAATTCCGATACATCATCTTTGGGATATCCACCAACACAAGTTTGAGTATGGCTTGGAAATTCTGTGGATTCTCAATAATAATATAAGGCCATACGAATCTTTTTTCCATTTAAAGATGCAGCTGTTTCAGTTTGCAATCAATATAGGTATCGAAGGGACTAAAATATTATTTATTCTATATTTTCACACTACGAGATGATCGTTCGCTACGATGATGGTTTTGAGAGTGATATAGGTGATAACCACGAAGATGTGGAATATACTTTGTACGTGAGATGTATTAAATAGTTAATTTTCAGAAGAGATGATTTTTATTCAGCCTTATTGAACAAAACACGCTGGAAATGTTATACCAAAGATTTATTATGTTTCTAACAAAATTAACGAATTACCTGATTACCTAACTATGAAGTATCTATCCATCATATTGTACTGATCCCGCCCAAAAATGCTTCCATAACTGTCACTCAAGTGAAGCAATTTGAACTCTCGCAAAATTTCAGCGATGTCAGACGAATAGTTTCTGATATATAGAATGTTTTTCAATGATTTTTAAAAAATGTTTTAGTGTTACGATCCTCACGCGTTGGCTTTCTACAACTAATTCCAATGTTTGAATTGAATCGGTTGTGTATGTTTCGAGTTATTGAGGAAATAACAACCAAATTTCAGATAGGTATCAATCCAAAAACGTTTGGCCCATTATGCCTATGAACAAACTTAAATGTCGCATTGAGATGCACAACCTACCCTGAAAATTTCAAGTCGCAATCTCTTTCCGTTCTCAGGTTATCGTGACATAAATAATATTTTTCATAACTTTTTTAAAATTTTCTAATGATATGATTCTCACAAAATTTCACAAACGTCCTTAGGTTTGTATTCTGCAGTCACTCACCACGTTTCAATTCGATCGGATTTGTATTAGCTGAAAACAAAATTATTACTCGAAAACCAATGGGCCGATTATGCCAATTAACGAACTTGTCCGTCGTATCGGGATAAGCCTCCTACCCTGAAAATTTCAAGTCGCTATCTCTTTTCGTTCTCAAGTTATCGTGGCAACGGCCAGCCGGCCGGGCCGACAAAATCAAGTTTGACCTCTAATTGTTCATCAGGGAGTCGATCCCAATCGTTTGAGACTATTTTCAGCAAAAAACTCAAAAATAACAGACATTTCAGCAAAATGATAATGCTATGTTCCCCAGAACATACGCGCAAAAAGAATAGCGGCAATTACATTTTTTATAAGGAGTGGGAGATAGTCTGGAATAAAATCCATATTTTTTCAACCAATAATATTGAATAAAGACGCAGAAAATGAATAAATAGAACCGATCGGTATGCTGAGTTTAAACCCAGCACTCAGGTTTTATTTATTCACGTTCCTAATAATTACATAACTACTAAAATTGGTTCAAGCCCTGTGAACAGGAGCTTTCTGGCGCTCTTGTTCAAACAGACGAATTATATCTCCGAAAGTATTGGTTTCTCAGAGTTGGGAATTATATCAATGGATTCTTATGATAGAACTGCATCATAAAGGAAATTCAATTCAAATAATAGTTTATTTATCAAAATTAAATGAGCAATCTAAGAATGAGGACTATGGAAGAAATCGAATTAAAATAGCTGAAATGAATTTGACTCTCTCTTATAGAACAGGATGGCATGTACGAGAATGAACATAGATCATATAATAATTCATAGATAGAATAATTAAAGCATTCTGTGAAAACATAGAAGTACGATTCATTATTGAAATTTCGAAAAATCATATCTCCGAAAGTATTAGCATGTTAGACTTGAAAACTCAACCGAGATATTTACCTCTCAAATTTATTCTGAAAATTTCAACTGCCTAGCTCATTCTGTTCGAGAGTTATTGTAGAAACAAAATTTAAAAATTTAAAAAAATTGTTTTTGACACTTTACGGCTACCCGATCAATAAAAACTTCGCATGCGTATAAAAGTAATTATTCTACAATCTGATGATAAATTTAAGATAGATCGAGTGATCGGTTTCGGAAATATTCATCAAAAATGTTTTTACTAAAAACGGTCATAACTCCGAAACCGCTTAGTGGATTTCGTCCGTTAACGAACTTGTCCGAGATATTTACGCTCCAAACCTACCCTGAAAATCTCAATCCTCTAACTCCTTTCGTTAGCAAGTTATCGTGTTAACGATAACTGGCCGGCCGGCCGGCTGGACGGCCGGCCGGTCGGACAGAATCGATTTCGACCACGGATTCTTGATCAGTAAGTCGAACCAAATCGTTTGAGACCATTTTCAGCAAAAATTCGAAAATTACGGACATTTGGGCACATTGAAAAGCACTATGTTCCAAGGAACAAGAGTGCCAATAACTAAGATTATGGTAAGATTTAATTTTTCATAAGCTTTCCAACGAGTCCACATATGACATATGTTTACATTTGAAAAACAAAAATTAGTTAGTGTTTCAGCCACTGGGTTGAAGGGAAATATTACATTTTATCGCAAAAAAAATTGGTTCAAGCCCTGTGGACAGGAGCTTTTTGGCGCTCTTGTTCAAACAGACAAATGATATCTCGTAAAGTATTGGTTTCGCAGAGTTGGGAATTATATCAATGGATTGCTATGATAGAAGTCCATCATGAAAGAAATTAAATTTGAAAAAAGTGTCGTTTAAAAAAAATGATTCAAAAATTATCTTATCAAAAATGGGTTCAAGCCCTGTGGACAGGAGCTTTCTGGCGCTCTAGTTCAAACAAACAAATTATATCTCTGAAAGTATTGGTTTCTCAGAGTTGGGAATTATATCAATGTATTCTTATGATAGAACTGCATCATAAAGGAAATTCAATTCAAATAATAGTTTATTTATCAAGATTAAATGAGCAATCTGAGAATGAGAACTGCACCATGGAAGAAATCATATTAAAATAGCTGAAATGAATTTGACTCTCTCTTATAGAGCAGGATGAAATGTACGAGTATGAACACAGATCGTATAATAAAGCTTAGATAGAATAATTATAGCATTCTGTGAAAACATAGAAGTACGATTCATTATTGAAATTTAGAAAAATCATATCTCCGAAAGTATTAGCTTGTTGGAGTTGAAAATGATATCGATGGATTTTAATGGTGAAACTGCATCTTAAATAAAAATTTAATTTGAAATATGTTGCTAAAAAAAAAATTTTTTTTTCGTTACTCCGAAACCATCTGGCCTATTTTGCCCAATAACGAACTTAACCGAGATATTCATCTCCCTAACCTACTCTGAAAATTTCAACTGCCTAGCTCATTCCGTTCGAGAGTCATTGTAGAAAAAAATTTTAAAATACAATACAAAACTTCACATGCGTATAAAGGTCATGATTCTGCAATTTGATGCTAAATTTCAGATATATCGAGTGATCGGTTTCGGAAATATTCATAAAAAAATGTGTTTTACTAAAATCGGCCATAACTCCGAAACCGCTTGATGGATTTCGCCCATTAACGAACTTGTCCGAGATATTTACGCTCCAAACCCACCTTGCAAATTTCAATCCTCTAACTCTTTTCGTTCAAGAGTTATCGTGCCTACGGCCGAACGGCCGGACAGAATCGATTTCGACCTCGGATTCTTGATCAGTGAGTCGAACCAAATCACTTGAGACCATTTGCAGCCAAAAATTCGAAAATTACAGACATTTGGGCAATTTGATAAGCACTCAGTTCCGAGGAACTAGAGCGCCAAAAAGCGTCCAAGATAAACTGATCCGCTTTTTGGCTGAGAATGGTCTCGAACCATTAGTTTTGACTCAAATACATACATTCACTGGTGGGTAGAATATAAACAGTGCTCTGTCTAAGTTGGCATAAGGACCCATTCAAATACATAGATACATTATTCACTCTTGGTTCGAAAATAAACAGTGCTGTGTCTGTGGTTTCATAAGGACCCATTCGAATACATACATTTACTGTTGGGTTGAAAATCAACAGTGTTATGTTTGTGGTGGCGTAAGGATACAAATCAGTTCAATCATACAATTGTGGATTAGTTTCAATGAAACAAATTAGTCCAATCGTTACGGTTGTACCGTGAAAAGCAGAATTGAAAATTCACAAAAAACATTATGGATTCTCCTAGGTCTTCCCCAAGGAGACCACTCAAAAGCTCTTGAGAGTTTGAGCGAGTCAGGCGACTCAGTTGTTTTCTGTGTAAGCTTACTGTGTCTTTACGCCACCTTAGGCACAGCACTGTTAATTTTTCACCCAACAGTGAATGGTGGCGATTACCGTGACTAGAAAATTAATTTCCTAGCCTCGGGATTGAACTTGGGGAGCCTCCGGCTCCTGGGTCAAACGTTCTACCACTGAGCCAATCGCGCTGCATATATATACTAATCGCTTCTATTTAATAGAGTGTCTATCCTTCGAATATCAAAAGTTCTACCGGACAATGTATATAATTCCAAAGAAAACTGGACAAAAAATGTAACTTAATATCGTAAAAAATGGGTTCAAGCCCTGTGGACAGGAGCTTTCTGGCGCTCTAGTTCAAACAGACAAATTATATCTCCGAAAGTATTGGTTTCTCTGAGTTGGGAATTATATCAATGTAACATATGATAGAGCTGCATCATAAAGGAAATTCAATTCAAATAATAGTTTATTTATCAAGATTAAATGAGCAATCATGAGAATGAAAACTGCACCATGGAAGAAATCGAATTAAATCTGGCCAACCTACTCTGAAAATTTCAACTACCTAGCTCATTCCGTTCGAGAGTTATTGTGGAAAAACTTTTTTTAAACTTTCAAATTTTTTTTTTACACTTTGCGGTAATCTGGTCAATACAAAACTTCACATGCGTATAAAGGTCATGATTCTACAATTTGATGCTAAATTTCAGATAGATCGAACGAACTTGTCCGAGATATTTACGCTCCAAAACCACCTTGCAATTTTCAATCCGCTAACTCCTTTCGTTCGAGAGTTATCGTGCCTACGGCCGGTCGGCCGGCCGGACAGAATCGATTTCGCACTCGGATTCTTGATCAGTGAGTCGAACCAAATCGTTTGAGACCATTTTCAGCCAAAAATTCCAAAATTACAGACACTTGGGCAAATTGATAAGCACTCAGTTCCGAGGAACTAGAGCGCCAAAAAAACAAGTTTCGTATGACAATTGCCCAAAACAGGTTTAAAGTACCTACAAATAGTAGGTATTCCATAAAACATGTATGAAAGAAGATGAGTAATAAATAAAATACCTTGTAATCGATCAAAAATTTCCTGATCTACGTTCACCAAATTTTCTCCTCTCTCGAACTACAGAATTATGCTTTCAATATTTACGTAATATTTTCAAACATTTTCGGGTGAGGTCCCCGTTGCATCGCTAAAATACGAGTATTTCAACCCCAATATTTTTGAAGTTAATATTCCCTTCTGTCAAGTTGACATTATGACAATTCATACATAGAATAATAATATCAATGTGTGAAATACGATTTACATTTACCATTTTCAGCCAAAAATTCCAAAATTACAGACATTTGGGCAAATTGATAAGCACTCAGTTCCGAGGAACTAGAGCGCCAAAAAAGAGCAATCTACAATGCTTCAATGCCTTAATGCTTCAAAAATTGTCATTAAGTTTATTTATCAAGATTAAAAGAGCAATCTGCAATGATTCAACCTCGTGGAATGGGTTGTTGCAACTTACACTCGGTGCATAGTTTTCACAGCTCGAAATACCTAAGAAAAGTATCATCAAAATGTCTAGAGAAAAGCTGGAGACAATCATAGCAGATTGTGCATTTATTCCTGATAGTTGAGTAGGTAGTGGATTACGATCAAATTATTTTAATAGTTCAAAATATATTAATAAAATACTATCCTCTTTTCATAATTTAAAATTTAATAGTTCATACCACTAACTATCCAATACTTTTCTGTATTATGAACCTTAACTCAAGAAAAAATGATTGACACACAAATGTAGATCCATATTTTAGTATTTTTTTGCTAGCAACATTATGAACATACCGTATATAGGAACATGTCTCACTACTTAAGGAAGTAAAAGGAAATATTAACCTCAGTGGTCAACGACCAGTAATTTTTTTTGGTGATTCCATTATGTTCTTCTTTCCTATTATCTCCATAAACTACACCAAAACATCTTGTATATATTCACAAATTCAAGAATCGAATACTTGCTTTCCAAGAGAAAATAACAACTACCATTGTAGAATAGATCTCTAATAGCTAGAAAAGATGATATTTATGAATAGTGATCACAGACAGATTCATAGACCGATTTTGCCCAATAACAAACTTAACCGAGATATTTATCCCTCAAACCTAATCTGAAAATTTCAACTATCTAGCTCATTCCGCTTGAGAGTTATCGTGTTAACGGCCGGACGGCTGGCCGGGCAGAATCGATTTCGACAACGTATTCTTGATCAGTGAGTCAAACCAAATCGTTCGAGACCATTTTCAGCCAAAAATTCTAAAATTACAGACATTTGGGCAAATTGATTAGCACTCTGTTCCGAGGAACAACAGCGCCAAAATGGAGAATATTGAAAATCAATTCTCGGCTTTCAGCGTTATAATTCTTCGTTAAACCTTGCCTGCAGCCGACCCTGTATTTTCTTTCGTAGTTTATATGAACTCTCTATAGAGGGCGCCTGATAACGGGTGTCTATTTGAAAAGTATCAAGAATACTCGCTAGATGGTTCTGAAACAGGTGTTCCATTGGTATCCTTACATAATATTATAAAACAAAGTCGCTTCCCGCTGTCTGTTTGTTCCTATGTATGCTTAGATCTTTAAAACTATGGATTTTGATGCGGTTTTTGGCGCTCTAGTTCCTAGGAACTGAGTGCTTATAAATTTGCCCAAAAGTCTGTAATTTTCGAATTTTTCGATGAAAATGGTCTTAAACGATTTGGTTCGACTCACTGATCAAGAATCCGTGGTCGAAATTCATTCTGTCCGGCCGGCCGTAGGCACGATAACTCTCGAACGGAATGAGCTAGACAGTTGAAATTTTCAGAGTAGGTTTGGGAGATGAATATCTCGGCTAAGGTCGTTATTGGGCAAAATCGGACAGATGGTTTCGGAGTAACAAAAAAAAAAATTTTTTTTACAGAATTAATTCCAAATTAATTTTTTTTCAACAAGCAGTTTTACCATAAGAATCCAATGATATCATTGCAAACAAGCTAATACTTTCGGAGATATGATTTTTCAACATTTCAATAATAAATCGTATTTCTACGTTTTCACAGAATGATATAATTATTCTATGTATGAATTGTCATAATGTCAACTCGTTTTCCTGAGACATGACATTATCTAATCAATCTAAGAATAAATTATGAGAATAAAGTGTATTCCGAAATGTGAGCGAAGTGTGAAAAATCTCAGTTGTTTGCCCCGAAATTAGTTTTTCTCAGAAAAGTCTTACATTTCGGAACGGAACATGAAGTAAGAGATCTGAGAGTAGTGAGACTGCTTTTCATCCATAGACATATGCCGTGTTCCGATATTCCTGAACAGTACTGAGCAGTAAATTGAAACGTCAGATATTACTGAAATTCACTGGCGATGCTTACTCTTACTTAAGAGCGTTCCGAAATTACTTACTGCGGCCAGTAATGCCAGCAATTTCGGAACGTAAGGATAGAATGCTCAGTTCTCTCAATTTATGACGGGACTGACGGAAGGGAATATTATACCTTAAAAATATTAGGGTTGAAATACTCGTATTTTAGCGATGCAACGGGGACCTCACCCAAAAATGTTTGAAAATATTACGTAAATATTGAAAGCATAATTCTGTAGTTCGAGAGAGGAGAAAATTTGGTGAACGTAGATCAGGAAATTTTTGATCGATTACAAGGTAATTTTTCATTATTACTTCTCTTCTTTCATACATGTTTTATGGAATATCTACTATTTGTAGGTACTTTAAACCTGTTTTGGGCAATTGTCATACGAAACTTGTTTTTTTGGCGCTCTAGTTCCTCGGAACAGAGTGCTTATCAATTTGTCCAAATGTCTGTAATTTTGGAATTTTTGGCTGAAAATGGTCTCAAACGATTTGGTTCGACTCACTGATCAAGAATCCGAGGTCGAAATCGATTCTGTCCGGCTGGCCGTAGGCACGATAACTCTTGAACGAAAGGATTATGCTTTCAATATTTACGTAATATTTTCAAACATTTTCGGGTGAGGTCCCCGTTGCATCGCTAAAATACGAGTATTTCAACCCCAATATTTTTGAAGTTAATATTCCCTTCTGTCAAGTTGACATTATGACAATTCATACATAGAATAATAATATCAATGTGTGAAATACGATTTACATTTACCATTTTCAGCCAAAAATTCCAAAATTACAGACATTTGGGCAAATTGATAAGCACTCAGTTCCGAGGAACTAGAGCGCCAAAAAAGAGCAATCTACAATGCTTCAATGCCTTAATGCTTCAAAAATTGTCATTAAGTTTATTTATCAAGATTAAAAGAGCAATCTGCAATGATTCAACCTCGTGGAATGGGTTGTTGCAACTTACACTCGGTGCATAGTTTTCACAGCTCGAAATACCTAAGAAAAGTATCATCAAAATGTCTAGAGAAAAGCTGGAGACAATCATAGCAGATTGTGCATTTATTCCTGATAGTTGAGTAGGTAGTGGATTACGATCAAATTATTTTAATAGTTCAAAATATATTAATAAAATACTATCCTCTTTTCATAATTTAAAATTTAATAGTTCATACCACTAACTATCCAATACTTTTCTGTATTATGAACCTTAACTCAAGAAAAAATGATTGACACACAAATGTAGATCCATATTTTAGTATTTTTTTGCTAGCAACATTATGAACATACCGTATATAGGAACATGTCTCACTACTTAAGGAAGTAAAAGGAAATATTAACCTCAGTGGTCAACGACCAGTAATTTTTTTTGGTGATTCCATTATGTTCTTCTTTCCTATTATCTCCATAAACTACACCAAAACATCTTGTATATATTCACAAATTCAAGAATCGAATACTTGCTTTCCAAGAGAAAATAACAACTACCATTGTAGAATAGATCTCTAATAGCTAGAAAAGATGATATTTATGAATAGTGATCACAGACAGATTCATAGACCGATTTTGCCCAATAACAAACTTAACCGAGATATTTATCCCTCAAACCTAATCTGAAAATTTCAACTATCTAGCTCATTCCGCTTGAGAGTTATCGTGTTAACGGCCGGACGGCTGGCCGGGCAGAATCGATTTCGACAACGTATTCTTGATCAGTGAGTCAAACCAAATCGTTCGAGACCATTTTCAGCCAAAAATTCTAAAATTACAGACATTTGGGCAAATTGATTAGCACTCTGTTCCGAGGAACAACAGCGCCAAAATGGAGAATATTGAAAATCAATTCTCGGCTTTCAGCGTTATAATTCTTCGTTAAACCTTGCCTGCAGCCGACCCTGTATTTTCTTTCGTAGTTTATATGAACTCTCTATAGAGGGCGCCTGATAACGGGTGTCTATTTGAAAAGTATCAAGAATACTCGCTAGATGGTTCTGAAACAGGTGTTCCATTGGTATCCTTACATAATATTATAAAACAAAGTCGCTTCCCGCTGTCTGTTTGTTCCTATGTATGCTTAGATCTTTAAAACTATGGATTTTGATGCGGTTTTTGGCGCTCTAGTTCCTAGGAACTGAGTGCTTATAAATTTGCCCAAAAGTCTGTAATTTTCGAATTTTTCGATGAAAATGGTCTTAAACGATTTGGTTCGACTCACTGATCAAGAATCCGTGGTCGAAATTCATTCTGTCCGGCCGGCCGTAGGCACGATAACTCTCGAACGGAATGAGCTAGACAGTTGAAATTTTCAGAGTAGGTTTGGGAGATGAATATCTCGGTTAAGGTCGTTATTGGGCAAAATCGGACAGATGGTTTCGGAGTAACAAAAAAAAAAATTTTTTTTACAGAATTAATTCCAAATTAATTTTTTTTCAACAAGCAGTTTTACCATAAGAATCCAATGATATCATTGCAAACAAGCTAATACTTTCGGAGATATGATTTTTCAACATTTCAATAATAAATCGTATTTCTACGTTTTCACAGAATGATATAATTATTCTATGTATGAATTGTCATAATGTCAACTCGTTTTCCTGAGACATGACATTATCTAATCAATCTAAGAATAAATTATGAGAATAAAGTGTATTCCGAAATGTGAGCGAAGTGTGAAAAATCTCAGTTGTTTGCCCCGAAATTAGTTTTTCTCAGAAAAGTCTTACATTTCGGAACGGAACATGAAGTAAGAGATCTGAGAGTAGTGAGACTGCTTTTCATCCATAGACATATGCCGTGTTCCGATATTCCTGAACAGTACTGAGCAGTAAATTGAAACGTCAGATATTACTGAAATTCACTGGCGATGCTTACTCTTACTTAAGAGCGTTCCGAAATTACTTACTGCGGCCAGTAATGCCAGCAATTTCGGAACGTAAGGATAGAATGCTCAGTTCTCTCAATTTATGACGGGACTGACGGAAGGGAATATTATACCTTAAAAATATTAGGGTTGAAATACTCGTATTTTAGCGATGCAACGGGGACCTCACCCAAAAATGTTTGAAAATATTACGTAAATATTGAAAGCATAATTCTGTAGTTCGAGAGAGGAGAAAATTTGGTGAACGTAGATCAGGAAATTTTTGATCGATTACAAGGTAATTTTTCATTATTACTTCTCTTCTTTCATACATGTTTTATGGAATATCTACTATTTGTAGGTACTTTAAACCTGTTTTGGGCAATTGTCATACGAAACTTGTTTTTTTGGCGCTCTAGTTCCTCGGAACAGAGTGCTTATCAATTTGTCCAAATGTCTGTAATTTTGGAATTTTTGGCTGAAAATGGTCTCAAACGATTTGGTTCGACTCACTGATCAAGAATCCGAGGTCGAAATCGATTCTGTCCGGCTGGCCGTAGGCACGATAACTCTTGAACGAAAGGAGTTAGCGGATTGAAATTTGCAAGGTGCAAGGATTTTAGTGAAAATATTTTTTATGAATATTTCCGAAACAGATCACACGATCTATCTGAAATAGAGCATCAAATTGTACAATCATGATCTTTATACGCATGAGAAGTTTTGTATTGACCAGATTACCGCAAAGTGTCAGAAAAAAAATTGAAAATTTAAAAAAAGTTTTTGTACAATAACTCTCGAACGGAATGAGCTAGGTAGTTGAAATTTTCAGAGAAGGTTAGGGAGATGAATATCTCGTTAAGTTCGTTATTGGGCAAAATTGGCCAGATTTAATTTGATTTCTTCCATGGTGCAGTTCTCATTCTCAGATTGCTCATTTAAACTTGATAAATAAACTATTATTTGAATTGAATTTCTTTTATGATGCAGTTCCATCATATGAATACATTGATATAATTCCCAACTCGGAGAAACCAATACTTTCGGAGATATAATTTGTCTGTTTGAACTAGAGCTCCAGAAAGCACCTGTCCACAGGGCTTGAACCAATTTTTTTTAAATAGATAGAGTGATTCAATAGGAAGGTTTACATGTAAAATACATGCATAATATATTAGAGAAACACTGATAATTTTAGAGGTTTCTAATGTGATATCGTAAATAAACACATTTTTTTGCACTTACATTGCAAACGCTGGCTGAACCCTACGAGATAGATCAAAATAATGTAGTATAGTATGGTACACCTTACAATGGTCTACGATGGTATATGTCTATCTCTTGAGGATAACCCACAATAACCATTTTTTATCCTTTACATTCTACGAGAAATAATGGCTTGATTACTAAGCTATTTTAAGCAATACAGCATTGATCCTAATCCAATTAAGTACCTCAAATGCATTGTGCATTTAATATTGATCAACATGGCCCTTCACAGCATGTAATTTAAATGAATATTTTCGAAGATATCGCAGATTTAAAATGCAGGGACATAGTGGTTGCGGTGGTACAGACCGGGGGGCCGGCACAGCTAGGATAGGGATAGAAATCGAATACAGAGAGCCAGAGAATAATCTGTAGAGCCTGAGGCTCGCCTCAGCCAGGATATATGTATTGATTCCCCAAATTCCTCTGATACCATCGGATTTACTGATCCAATTTAAACGCCTATAATTTCCGGTATAGATATATTTTGCAATGACCATTAATAAATCGCAGGGTCCAACTTTCAACGCTACAGGCTTATATTTGACCATTGAGTGTTTTTCACTCTATCCGAAAACTGCTGAACTAAGACATCAATAAGAATGTTGGTACAGTATTCATTCATTGTACAAATTTAGTAAAATACCACAATTTTCTAATTTCCAGGATATCGCCTGAACCGTCCGGATAATTTGTTGAACCAAATTGTTCGGATATTCTAGCTGAACTATTTTCAAGTTTTTGCGCGCATGTTCTAGGGAACATCTCGTTATCATTTTGCCCAACTGTTTGTAATTTTCGAATTTTTTGCCGAAAATGGTCTCAAACGTTTGGGTTCGACTCCCGGATAAATAATTCGTGGACAAATTTGTTTCTGTCCGGCCGTCCGTTGCCACGATAACTTGAGAACGGAAAAAGATGGAGACTAAAATTTTCAGAGTAGGTTGCGCCTCCCTGCCTCCCAATACGACGGACAAGTTCGTTAATGGGCATAATCGGCTCAATGGATTCCGATAATATTATTGTTTTCAACCAATACAAATCCGATCGAATTAAAACTTGGTGAGTAGTTCTAGAATACAAACTTGAAGACGCTTGTGAAATTTTGTGAGAATCGTATAGCTGGAAAATTTAAAATAAAATATAAAAAAAATTATTTTTGTCACGATAATCTGAGAACGGAAAGAGATAGCGACCTACAATTTTAAGGTTGGGTTGTGCCATGTGCGTCTGAATGCGAAATTTAACTTTGTTAATAGGCATAATCAGCCAAACGGTTTTGGATCTGAAATTTGGTTATTATTTCCTCAATAACTCCAAAATACCTAACCTAACCTAAATCTACTGCCAAGTTTCAAGTTTGAACGCAATCAGAGCTATATATATATATATATATATATATATATATATATATATATATATATATATATATATATATATTTATATATATATATATATATATCTGTATAAATATATTGTTGGAGATCTGAGCAGTCTTGTGTGATTTCCGTAGCTGGATCGGTGACCGTTGCCTTGATAACTTTCGAACAAAAAGAGATAGGGAAGGTTGGTTACAGTTGTCAAATATTGACATAAAAACGTGTGTGAAATTTTGTGAGGCCCGTACCACTAGAACATTTGTAAAAAATTAGGAAAATATATAATGTATCACACGATAACTTGAGAACGGAAAGAGGTAGCGACTAGCAGTTGTCAGGGTGGGGTGCACATCCGAATACGGCATTTAAGTTCGTTAACAAGCAAAATCGGCCAAATTGTTTTGGAGTTATACTCAACTGAAATTTTGTTTGTAGTGTTGTTTCATTAAGTGTAACTTGGGTTGCCTACACATCGTGAGTAAGTAGTTCAACCAATTCACTAGACGATCACAATATATTTCAGAAACGGGGCATAGCCTTGATTACATTTGTTCTTATGCTCCATTATTCCTCTTGTAGATCAATGCGAAATACAGAAGCAAACATTTGATTGTATAGTAGCGCATCCACCATAATAACTCCAGCCTGCATTTGAAAGTGTAAAGTTAAATATAACCTATGTTTTTTTTTTGTATTCTCATTTTCCTGCCTTGAATAAGGTTTTTTTAATCCTCGATGTATATCCTGAAATATCAACAATTTCAGTGCGTTAAGCGAAAAGCTATCAGAGCTTCTCAGAAGCGATCCAGAAATGTGGAGTGAAACTGAAAAAACATTCTATTGCACTCCAGGACCAGAGCATACACCATAATTTTAAAAGTCTGGTGGCGCGTAACCAATCTGCTGGTTGAGATCTTGGTGGACAACACGCTTGGAATGTTTATTGATGTTATATAGTTATTTCACCTCTTCATATCTATAGAACTGCTTTTCATAGAACATTGCTAAAACAATATTTAGATTCAGTATAACCAATGTATAATATATTTCGAGTTTTATGAAAATGGTTCGAAGGTTTCTGAGGAATATCCTGTTAACGATTCCAATTGAGTTTTTCAGTCCTATAGTAAACACCAATCATTAAATACAACTTGATCAATTGATCTATTTTCTATTTTGCATATTTCTTCAATGATCCCAATAGTTTCTGAAAGAATAGGTTGGTGTGAATATCAAATAAAAACAACCAATTAGATGCGGCAATAGTTATTTTCCTAACAGGTGCTCAAAGTGTTATTTTTCCGCACGTGAAGATAGTTAGACGAATGACACGCAGCGGAGTTAGGAATTAGTATGTGCGTGCGGAAAAGGCGTTTTGCGCGCATGTTAGGAAATTTTTCTCATTCTATGATCACCATGCTAATTATCCTCATTATTAAAAACTAATAACGTATTCACCTCTAACGCATGAAGTACTTTCATTTTTTTTGTCCGCTCGAGAGGATAACCTTTTATAGGTTCGCCCTGAGAGGGTCCGCTTCTCTCTGGAGTGTGAGACCCAATGTTGATTGGTTACTCACTAAAAAACCTCTCGCCCGTGCCTTGGAGTAGTTCTTCGTCCTGCCCTTACAGCGTCCCTTAACAAAAGAGATGAGCTGCAAGCGGCATTCACAGTTGATGGGACCTGATGACTTTCAGGTACCCGAGCAACACTGCTTTCTACATTCTGTGTGCCAATTCCTTGGCCAGGCATCTACAAGCCGGAATAATCCGCAACTCTGCCTCGTAGGTCGCATTCTGCCTAGGCATCCTAAAATTAGAACGACCATCCTAACTTTATGCCTTGGGTACAGGATTCCCAGTTCGAACCTCAAATCCTTGTATTTTTCCCTCTTCTTTCATAACCACATTATTTTCTGCGGGGGAGGAAAATTCGACTATTCTTTCAGTCCTTTGTCGAGCAAGAGTATATCTGACCTTATGGCGTGGATCTGCCGAGTTGTTGGAATCGTATAGTCCCAGTAGATGTGAGCTTTGTCATTTTCAACAACTGCTTCAATCTACAGAGGTACATATGGTAGCACTGGTTCGTTGTCTATACCATAAACCTCTCTCAAATGGAAGTAGAGAATTCGAAGTGCCGCATTGTGCCTTTCCACATATCCTGATGGAGCATGGACTCTGCAAGCAGACAGAATGTGCATGTGTATTTATCATCCCATCTGGACAAGCCATAACAAATCCCTCGGTTTCCGACTTGAGCCCATCGGACTTCAAAAATGCGAAGGATAATTCTTCCGATAGGCCCTTATCTTTCAAACTCTTGCAATATATGGAGTGCAAGTGTTTACTCATGTGATCGAGTAGTGTCTTCAGTTGTGTCTGTCTTATCTCTCTGCCAGCTGTTCTTTGGTCTGTTGGCGTGATAGGTGTTCCTGCTAGCTTATGATCGATGAATATTCCAGGTATACTGAGCTTCTCCAAAGCTCTCTGACCAGCCGTAAATAGGAAAGCTCCTTGGGTCTTCACTTCTCAATATCCTTATTGCCATTTCCAACGTCTGATTTAAACCTCTGCCTCCCTGCGCCCGTGGAAGGTATATTCTTTGAATCGATCAGTTGGGATGCAGGCTACGATTCATGTTCATCACTTTGCGAGTGGTCCTGTCTAGCTCGAGAATTTTATTCACTGCCCAGTTAATTATCCCGAATGAGTAGGTGAATATCGGGACTGTTCGTAAGCTGTTCGTAGCAGATACTTTATTTTTCCCGGGAAGCTGTGATTTCCATATATCTCGGATCTTCTTTTTGTAGCTAGCTGTTAAGGCATCGTTGATTTGGGTTGTCTCCAGTGCACCTCGTTGTTTCATCCCAAGTTTATATGTTTCTTCCTCTTCGAGGTGTCGAATGCTTATTCCCCCTTCTAGGTCGATGTCTTCTCCTATTTCTTCAGTTCTTCCTCTGCTTAGTCTGCTTAGATGAAAAACAGCACACTTGTCCAAACTGAATGAGATTCCTATTGCTGAGGTGTATTCGTCAACGATATTCAGTAGTTGTTGTAGTGCTGCCTTGGAAGAGACGTACGGTTTCAAGTCGTCCATGTCCCATGTATAGATCGAGATGTGAGATCAGATGTTCTCTTCTGCCTGGTGGTCCGGCCTTGTATCCAATTCTGCTTGCTCTCCACTCAGTTGTTGATGGTAAAAATGTTATGTAGAACCATGATGGCCTTAGCGAGTCTCCTTGGAATACGCATCGCCTGTATCTCACCCATCCGGTATAAGTGTTCCGACCTTCGGATCGAACGGCGGACTTAGTTTTCCATAACGCCATGATGTTTACCATCGCATGGACGATGTTATGGTGGACTTCGAGCATCTCTAGCAGCAGTATTATCTAGCTGTGCGCCGATGTGTCAAATGCCTTCGCTAAATCCAACCATGATATATATATATATATAGGTCATGCTTGTTGTGTCTCGCATCTTGACAAATGCTCTTGTCTATAAGAAGGTTGTCCTTGCACCCCTGTACTTCTTTCCTCGCTCCTCTTTGTTCGTGGATTTGATTCCACACTGGTCCAATGGACTCCAGAATCCGATGTTGAAGAACAATTGCTATAATTCTATACAGCGTGTTGGGACACGTGATTGGGCGGTGGCAGTCCTAGATCACCTGATACAGTTCTGCCCTCTACCACCCATGAAGTAATTGGCTCACAGTGAATTACTAGGCATGTCTAATCTCTTCTGTTGTTAATTTAGCTCTTCGGTCTATTGTAGATTTTGGTCACATAATATCTGGAATCTGTGAAGTGCTGGATCTACTTGTTGAGGTCAAAATAACTTTGCAGGTTCTGCGGTGGATTTATCTTCTATCCACTTTTGCCTCTGATCAGTCTTCCTTGCCACCGCAAGTGATCTTATTTAATTACAGCTTTCTGCTTCAATAGATTTATGGTAGGCAGGCTCATCGTACGATGCAAAGCACGCAGCTCACCCATCATGACCTCTATTTTCTTGCTCGGATTCAGTTGTTCTTTCATAACATCTATGATACATTGGTACCAAGAAGCTTGCTGTCTTACGGTTCTTATCTTCTTGTCTACATAGCTTATTCAATATTGACCTATGTTTGTCCACCTTTGTTGTTGTATTTCTTGTTGGCACAGAAGTGAAGTAGCAGCTCTCACTGCAGCCACGACATCTTCTAGCGAACAGTTCTCCTCTAGGTTATCGTCGATTATAATATTCATCACAGCTAGATCTTCAGCCGGGAGTCTCGATTTCAGCCTTGTGGTCTTAATGTTAGGATTCCTTACTGCAGCCTCAAATGCTTCCCTTCTATGGCTTCTAGCTCTGAAACATATCTCACCTGTTCCGTTCACGCCCGTTGCAGTATGCAGCATTTTCCTCTCGGAGTGGGCAGCCCTCACCTGCTCCATGTCCGGTTCTGTGACTTCTACATATCGCAATCCAGGCATTGGAGGTTGGATGTTTGTGGCATCTCTCACTTGCCTCTCATCCTGTTCTTCTCCCCTTTGATTCGTCAAATGTTGTTGTTGGCTTAGAGCATCTCTCACCTGCTTCTTCTATCCCTTCTGACTCTCTAAACTGCTGCAAGATTCCTCTCTTCTTGAGATGGCTAACCTGTTCTCGTAGGTTATGCTGCGTCATGTAGTTGAGATCTGGGTGATTCTCACACCACAGACCATGCAATCTACCAACATATCCCCTTCTATCTGGTTCAGATCTTCGGTATATCACAGAATTGTGGCGTCCCCTTTGTGCTGCCTTGTTACTGCTGCCATGTCCGACTACGGGTTGCTCCAGAGACAATAGAATAGAGAGACCGGCAAGTTTGTGGAATGCGAAGAATCCAGTTCGTTTCCAACAGAGAGGAAAATATCTCCTCTCTTTCTCCGTTAATCAATAGAACGGGAAATTGAAATTTATTATTTAAATTGGCGTTTGTGTTAGGTTTTTGTTATGCAGGTTATGCTTTCGAACAGAAGATATCTCTGAGACTCTGGGTAAGTTTGTTCAAAAACGTTCCCTTTTTGTTTATATTATACATTTGATATGGATAAATACTCCTTTTCTTAATTTTATTCTGACATATACTACAACTTCACTGTAAAAGTAAGCTCGATTTTGTATTGTTGTTGATTAAATCTTTTTTTTTTCAGATAAAAAAATACTAAAACTAGAGAAGATTGATATAATGATAGAGAACGTCTAACTAAATTCACCGTTTTTACATTTTGGAGTGGTAAGTAATTTCACGTATTCCTGCGAAGTGTTCAATAATGAAAATATATTTCGAAAATTCTGCTACAAATTTAATAATTGAATGCAAAATATGAGATCAAGCAGAGTTATATATATGCAGCAAAATTTAACACCTTGTGTGATATTATAATTGTTTATAGTCTATGTTTAATGCTGATATTAGTATAACTTCACTGAAGAACAATTTTATATGCTTGTTGATTAAATGTTTCTTTCAGATCAATGCCAAAAATATTGCAGATTGATATAATAATAATAATAATAGGAAACATCAATCTAAATTTCCTGAGAAATGCCCACCAAGAAGACAGCAGTTTTTTGCCATCATGTCAAAAGATGACATGTCATAAATTTCATTTCTACTTAAAAATTGTTTGACATTTTTCATTTTTGTCCGATATTTATTCTTCATTCTACTTGGATCGAAGATGCTTAACGATCTGAGATGCCAATTATACAAAAAATTTTCAAGAAGTTTATTTTGTTCTACTTGGATCGAAGATTCTCAACGATTTGTGATGCCATTATATACAGAGTTTTTTAAGCAGTTTATTATTTTCTATTTGGATCGAAGATTCTTAAAGATCTGTGAATCAATTGGGAAATTATACAAGGTTTTTTTTTAAACAAGTTTATTTTCACTATTTAACAGTCTAATTAGATCGAATTTTCAAATACTAATTCTCAATTCAGAACACCTGGTTCCTGTCCATTATCTCTGATACTCAATAAAATAACATGATAATAACTCATCCAATGATAAGTTATTTGTTATTTCCAATTGACCCTCAAAAATTTCTTAAAATGCCTCAAATTGTCCTGATATTTTAACTTAACATTTGACGATTGTCATATTTTTCCGCAATGTCCGTAAATACTTAAATACTCAAAATGCTCGACCTTGGGGGAAAGTTTCGGACATTTTTCCATGATATTTGTCCTTTACTTAAAAACTCGAGTATTTCACATCACTACTCTTCCTTCTATTTCTCTATGGTTGCTCTTACGAGCACTGAGTCCCTATGAGACCAACAACTTGTTCTCTCTCTTCCTCGATGTCCTCACGTCCAGCACCAACCCCAGACGTACCCTGGTGGTCCCCAGGCAGCAGCTGTTCTCCGAGGTTCCGTAGATTGTGAGCATCATCGGTTGAGAGTGACCGGGGTCCGCGGGCTTGTCACTTGTCACACCCGTATGCTACTAAGTAATAAGTATTGCCCCCGTGCAGTTTTGCATTTTATTCCTACTGCCAGGTTTAGTTAGGCTACCTCGGGTTTGCTAAGTCCGTTCTCTGTTACATGTCCCAGAGGCCCCTGCGGGTCAAATTATTATTATTATTTCCCAAATATGCATATTTACAATACAGTTTTAAATATTGTGTCTGATTTGTTTGATGAAAAACCACAAAGATTCTTGAAGTGTTGTTTGTACTGTCAGGAATATCTACTACCATCAAATTCCCTTTATTTTCGATGTGATAAGAAAATCGTTAACTTTTATCTTTCTAAGTTCATCGTCCTTGCAAGCACCGGATAACCCAAAAATGGTGGTAAATTTTATTAGAATGTGAATTTCATCAGGTGCTCTTTCCATAAATCTGTAAATTCCACTTTCCCCAAAAATGTTGGATCTTTTCGTTCAGCATCCAACATTTTGCTTTTTCAAAAACGACTTCAGATTGAAATATTGACCCATATTCAAGTTTAGTTTCATTTTGAGTACACTTCTCAACATGGAATATTGGCTGCATAATTTGCTGATATTTCTTTCGTGAATCTACAAAAGAGACTACTGCTATTCGACACCTGCAGTATTCGGGCAATATGCAGTTTCATTCTGCGGGCAATATATTCAAACTTTCATAGTTTGCGACCTCTAGATTTGAATCTTTTAATCAACGGAAAGAAAAGGTGTTATTATAGTATTATAGTATTGTTGCCTGATAATCTTATAATCATATGTATTATTACAGGTTGGAAAAGCACTGTGGCAAGAAGCTTTGTTGCGAATGTTCAAATTTATAGCCAGAGCGGTCGGCCTTCCAGGTACTGAACTAAAAGCTGCTTACCTCCAGGTGCGAAAGATAATATTCCCAATATTTCCAAGAATAGAAATCCGACTAAACGCAAGTGTCCTTAAAAAATTGCTCCACTTTTTTGGACGAGCATGATCTCAAACGATTAGTTTCGACTCAAAAAACAGTGCTGTATCTGTGGTGGCGTAAGGACCCATTCGAATATATATACATTTACTGTTAGTTCAAAAATAAACAGATCTTCACAAAATTTTTCGTAAGTCTTCGTGTCGGTATTTTTCATCTGACTAGCGAGCTTGAATTCGATCAGGTCAATTTCAGATGGCTGTAACTCTGAAATCATCCGGTGGAGTTCGCCCATTAATGAATTTCCAAACCTAGTCTGAAAATTACAAATCTCTAATTCATTGTGTTCGAGCGTAATCGTGCTGAGGGCTGGACAGAATCAAGTTTGAGCTCGGATTCTTGATCAATGAGTCGATACTAATCGTTTGAGCCATTCTCGGCCAAAAATTCGAAAATTACAGACATTTGGAATTGATTGGCACTCTGTTCACCTGAACAACGCACCAAAAAATTATTCGATCTGTCTTTCACTTTTACGAACCAAATTCCTCACTAACATCCTCGGCATAAAATGAAAATAGTAGCAAAAAAATCAACAAATGTTCGTCCGTCCTTCACATCAGCTTCTTCTATCTTAAATGCATACGGGATAAAAACATTCGTAGATTAAAACAAAAAATATTGTTGTTCGAATATTGATTACCTACTTCCCCTTTGAAATCGTCTGATCTTTGTTTTTGAGTCTCAAAACGAAACTTCATAAATAAGAGAACGGAATTCACAATCTGATACATCGAAATTAACAATAGGGTCTGTTTCAACCGAATCAATCTCGAGCTACTTAGCCGAATTCTTGGAAAGAGTCTTGTTCTGTATCCAATTTCCATTTGCGGTTTTGCTTTGTGCAGCCCGCGCTAATTTGGGAGGAAACGAAGAATTATGTTAATTCCACTAATGATGGAATGAAAGGTGCCAGACTTTTAATACAATTAGAGCTCGAAATATCTATAGCTATCGTTGAAGTAATTAGTATCATCTATATATCGGGATATTAATTTCTGAAATAATATACCTTTGGAATCGTACCAAGAAAAGACTTTTGTAACTCCCTCTGAAGTTTATCTCTTTATATAGAGAACCTGCGTAAATACTAGTAACGCCTCTCTCGGTAATTTTGTAAGTTCATACGTGATGTTGAACTGTCGCTTAACATGTAAAATTATAATTAAGTGATAATGATTGGAAATAACGTTAAAAACAAATCCAGATTTGGTAACAAAAGTTGTGGAAAGACTGATTCAAATATAAAATTTTATTCTTTTCCATTAAAACTACATTTGTTAGAACGTCAACAGAAGTGGATTAAAGCCGTATATCGTATCAGGTAAGTGTAAATGTGTTTGAATTATCTTTATTACGACATTAATTTTATTATTTCTTTAGTGCCGATGGTAACCCATGACTACCTACAAACAACTCAAGAATATGCAGTAATCATTTCATTGGCGGAAACGAATCTGAAGATCCTCGTCATCCAGCAAATCATCGGACAATTTTTCCACCTATGTAATTATAGACTTAAAGAGCGTTTTAATAGTTGGAAGAATAGAAAATTAGTATCTGAAGTGTCATGTGGTGATATTGAAGAAATTAATAAATGATTTATCTGAAGATGTTCAGTTAGCTGCAAGAATCAATGAAACCGTCGATAAATTAATTCCAGTGCTGTCGTTCGAGCACATATAAGTGATGACTTCATTTTTTCATGTGACTTTGATCGTGAGTCAAATAGTGTTTCGTGGACCTGACTTACCAATTTCTTTGTCTAGATTTCGAGGATGTAAATACATAAAAAGTGAGAAAGCCCTCTGGCACGAGCTTTGGCGCTCTTGTTCTAACTTTGACAAACCATATCTCCAAATAACAATCAAGAAAATAATTCTGAAGATTTTTTCGTTAAGCGTCTGAAGAAGGAGTCTGATATAGACTCCGAAACGTTACGATATAGTTGTTTCTTCGTTGATGTTGTTTCGTTGTTATTTGTTAGGCAACATTGTTCGATTGATTGCGTCTGACAAATATCTTCTGTTTCTTACGCAGAAGCAAATCACAAAATAATTAATTTTTTATTTTATAGATATTTTTCAGAGTTTGGGAGAGAAAACCCAGAAAGAAACCATTCAATCAAGGAAGAATATTCGATACACAAATGTAGACCAATATTTCAGCATTTTGGTAGCAACATTATGAAAATACTGTATATAGGAACAGGTCTCACAACTTAAGGAAGTAAGAGTTAATATTAACCTAGATGTTCCACGAACAGTAATTTCTTCTGATAATTCCATTATGTTGTTCTTTCCTATTGCCTTCATAACCTACATCATTAAAATGATCCAATTCTAAATCTTCTGAAGCAACATCCCCAATATTTGCACATAAATGATTCAATATGCAACAAGTTAATATTATTTTTAGTATCAAAACAGTCTTGTATACAAATATTCACAAATTCAAGATGGGGAACCTTGTTCTTCAAATCAAAATATTTTCAAAGTACGAATTATATAAACAAACTAGAACAGAAATGAATATGACGTCTCTTATAGATAAGATGACCAGAATGAACAGTGAACACAGATAGATAGAATTCGCATTGTGTGAAAACATAGAAGTACGATTATTATTGAAATTTTGAAAAATCATATCTCCGAAAGTATGAGCTTGCTAGAGTTGAAAATGATATCAATGGATACTTATTATGGAATTGCATCTTGAAAAAAATTGAAATTCGTAATGTAAAGAAATTTTTTTTTTCATTACTCCGAAACCATTCGGTCGATTTAGCCCAATGCCAAACATAACCGAGATATTTTTCTCCCAAACCTGCTCCGAAAATTTCAACTGTGTAGCACATTCCGTTCGAGAATTATCGAACCTACGGCCGGCTGGACCGGCAGGCCGTAGTTTTTTGCCACTTTACGGCAATCTGATAAATACAAAACTTCGCATGCATATTGAGGTGATGTTTCTGCAATTTGATGATAAATTTCAGAAAGATCAAGTAATCGGTTCCGGAAATATTCATAAAAATTGTTTTTACTAAAAAAGACCATAACTCCGAAATCACTTGGTGGATTTCGTCCGTTATCGAACTCGTCCAAACTACCCTCGTATAAACTACCCTGCAAATTTCAATCCTCTAACTACTTTCGTTCGAGAGTTATCGTGCCTACGGCCGGCCGGACAGAATTTATTTCGACCACGGATTCTTGATCGGTGAGTCGAACCAAATCGTTTAAGGCCATTTTCAGCCAAAAATTCGAAAATTAAAAAAATGAGAAACAACTTTTGGTTTTAACAGCAAGAGGAAAAGTATTTAAAATATTATTAGATATGTAACCAATGATTGAAATCCAACAAAATATCTCTGGAAAATTTATTATCGATTTTGTTAATCGAAATCAAGATAGGTCTGTCTTTTGATAGTAACTACTTATTTTTTACATCCAACATGTATATCTAGATGTACTGTATGTTCTAGCACAGAAAACAAAAAAAAATATTTTCTGGACTAGTAAAAAAGATATGCAAGAAACTATGCCACTATCATTTAAAGTATATTACATTGATATTGTGCCGTACTAGGATATAATTATTCATGTATGCTGTGTATCTACTAGTAAACTTACAAAAACCAATTTTTAAAGTAGCAAAATAGAATTATTATGACAAGTTCATATCCTTATTTGATATTTCAAATGATATTAATAAATAACAAGCATTAGATAATAATTGAATAACTTAAGTTAATAAATTAACTGATGACTCAAAATGTTGTTTGATATTAGTTTGTCTTATTTTCAAAATTTATAATTACCATAGATACCTACGTTATAATTAATAATTGAAAATTACTTTGCAAAGCGATCAGTATAAAATTTTATTTCTCTATTTCATTATCGTAATGAGTCAATTTCAGTACTACAAACAGTGCTGGAATGAACATTCGATCCTATCAAAATTCAACACACGTAAATTGTCAATATATATAATATAATCTGTTTATAGCGAAATTATTGTTGAGAGGAAAAGTTTTATCTTCATTAAAATAATAAGGTAGGTACTAGAAATTTCCTTCTTGCTTATTTTGAATCATTTATGCTATTAGGAAACTGTTTTAAATCTGATCTCCATGCCCTACCTACGATTCAACTTCAAATTCCGTAATCTGTCAACTTTCGTTGGCAGTTACACCAACTGCCAAGATACAATACAAAAGTCACTAGAATGTATAATCCCAATTTTTTATTAAATTTCAACAGTATTTGACAAAACTTGTCTGAAATAGAGAAAATATCGTCAAATACTCGTCGCAGAAGGCAATTCCAACACTCATGCCTTCGAAAACTCGCTCCTTCGTCGCTCGTTTTCGAATTTCGCATTCGTGTTTGAATAGGAGCCGCTTCTGCAACTTGTTTTAGAATATACTATTCTCTCACATAATTAATGCTAAAATCGCCACCATGAGCGCTAGTGTCTAATCCCAAGTTCACTCAGTTTCTCTATAGTGTGTAGATAAAATAAGGAACAACATTCATAACTGCGTTATTGAACGTCTTCGAAAGAAGCATCGAATTGTTGGAGGACCGTTGGAATAAGTGTAACATAAATTTTTTAATTTCCTAGAGGTACGGCCCTCATAAAATGTTACACACGTCTTCATGTCGAAATTCTACAACTAGTTACCAAGCTTCAATTCGATGGAGTCTATATTTTTGGAGTTATCGAGGAAATAATATTCCGAAACAGTTGGGCCGAATATGCCCAACAACGAACTTAACTCTCCCATTCGCATGAACCTACCCTGAAAATTAAAAGACCCTTTCGTCTCCTTTCGTTCGAAAGTTATCCAGGCAACGGTCACCCATCCAGCTACTGAACTCACACAAGGCTGCTCGGATCTCCAACAATATAGATACGATCGTGTTCTAACTTGGAACTTGGCAGTAGAATTAGGTTTTGATGGCTCTCGCCATTTCCGTGATGTCGGACGAATATTTTCTGATATATAGATGATTTCTTTCAATGATTTTCAATATTTTGCTAAAATTTTCTAGTTATATGATCCTCACGAAATTTCTCAAGAATTTTCGCGTTGATATTATACAACTAATAGCCATGTTTGAATTGGATAAGTTTCGTTTTTTTCGAGTTATTGAGGAAATAACAACCAAACTCCAGAACTTTTTGGCCAGTTATGACTATATACAAACTCAAATGTCGCTTTCAGATTAAACATTTTCTAGTCATACGATTCTCACAAAATTTCACAAACGTTTTTAGGTTTGTACTCTACAACTACTCACCAAGTTGTAATTCAATCGGATTTGTATTGGTTGAATACAAAATTATTACTCGGAAACCATTGGGCCGATTATGCCCATAAACGAACTTGTCCGACGTATTAGGAATCGCCTCCCACCCTGATCGTTTGAGACTATTTTCGGCAAAAAATTCGAAAATTATTGACATTAAACAACATTGAAAGGTTTTTTTCTGGGTCTTCTCTCCCAAACTCTGAAAAATATCTATAAAATAAAAATTAATGTGATAATTCTTGAATTAACAAAATAACTATCAACAAAATATTTCTAACGATTTTCATTAAGCGTCTGACGAAGGAGTCTGATATAGACTCCGAAACGTTACGATATAGTTGTTTCTTCGTTGATGTTGTTTCGTTGTTGTTTGTTAGGCAACATTGTTCTATTGATTGCTTCTGACAAATATCCTGTGTTTCTTACGCAGAAGCAAATCACAAAATAATTAATTTGTATTTTATAGATATTTTTCAGAGTTTGGGAGAGAAAACCCTCCTTTCAATAATGAGTATACCTCCCACAGTATCCTTTAATGATTAATTAAACAATATGTTATCAAGCAAGTGGACTAAATTTAATTCTTCCGATTTCTTCACATACAAATATTCACCAACGTTTTGGCACCATTAGTCCACTTGCCTGATAACATATTGTTTAATTGATTAATCATGGATGAAACTGATAGATATACCGCCGTATTCACAACGCTTTCAATCTCCGTTACGTCCTTACTGAGGTCCTCAGTTAAGGATACATTTAAATCGCAACCTCAGTTAACGTATTTAACGGTGGCGAAACAGGCCTATTTCACGTTAATTTTCACGTTAACTGAGGTTGCGATTCTTATTTATCCTTAAATGAGGACCTCAGTTAGGACTTAACGGAGATTGAATGCTTTGTGAATACGGCGGATAATCTATTACTGACATTTGGGCATAATGATAAAGCGATGTTCCCCAGAACATGCGCGCAAAAATTTTGCTTATGACATCATTCATTTTTACAGAGTCATAATCTTTTTTAAACGGATACCTCAATTTTTTTTGCTCGGTGACTTACCTAAATGGCGGTGTAAAAGATCGTTACCGTAGATAACAATTTTTCCGAGAAAATAACACAATTACTGTAAGAAATAAAAATGAAACTTTCAGGGAAGAAACTCTTTGTTCGAGTTGTGCTCCGTTAACCATTTGGCACTGACCGATACGAGTGTAAACACTTTGTACTCTTCGCTCGAAGACTTCAGCGAGAATTCTTTGCCGAAATTATTTGGTCTATTAAAATAGACCTTTGATTTCAAATAACCCAACAAAAAAATTTAAGGGGACCAAGTCTATCCACCTTAAAGGAATTGTGACGTCAAGATATGAACGGACCTTTATTCCAAAGTGAGGAGGAGACCCACAAATATCCTGATGAAGTACTTACATCTGCTTCGTCATCATTTGGGAACATTGCTGCATGAGCAGTCAAGAAAGTAAGACCCTATTAAACGCCGTCCCATTATTGCAATGTAAACATTCAATTTCTCGCGGCGTTGACTGTGACTGTCTTGAGTCTAGTGAGAATTTTCTCTGGGCCAATACCTGTAATTGTGACGAAGTAATTGCATTCAAGCAAAAAGTCGCTTAGTCAGAAAATACGATATTATTTAAAATATTGGGTCTTCATCGCAGCGTAACATTAGTTCTTCGCAAAACTGCACACGGCGATCTGGATCATCCTCGTTTAATTCGAGAGTCAGTTGAACTTGATAGTTCTCTTTCATGAACAACTTCGCGACAAGAGATTTAGGGCTAGCTGTCTTATAAAAAATGGGTTCAAGCCCTGTGGACAGGAGCTTTCAAGCGCTCTAGTTCAAACAGACAATTTATATCTCCGAAAGTATTGGTTTCTCAGAGTTGGGAATTATATTAATGTATTCTTATGATAGAACTGCATCATAAAGGAAATTCAATTCAAATAATAGTTTATTTATCAAGTTTAAATGAGCAATCTGAGAATGAGAACTGCACCATGGAAGAAATCGAATTAAATCTGGCCAATTTTGCCCAATAACGAACTAAACCGAGATATTCATCTGCCCAACCTACTCTGAAAATTTCAACTACCTAGCTCATTCCGTTCGAGAGTTAATGTAGAAAAACTTTTTTTAAATTTTCAAAATTTTTTTTCACACTTTGCGGTAATCTGGTCAATAGAAAACTTCACGTGCGTATAAAGGTCATGATTCTACAATTTGATGCTAAATTTTAGATAGATCGAGTGATCGGTTTCGGAAATATTCATAAAAAATATTTTTACTAAAATCGGCCATAACTCCGAAACCGCTTGATGGATTTCTCCCGTTAACGAGTTCGTCCGAGATATTTACGCTCCAAACCCACCTTGCAAATTTCAATCCGCTAACTCCTTCCGTTCGAGAGTTATCGTGCCTACGGCCGGCCGGCCGGACAGAATCGATTTCGACCTCGGATTCTTGATCAGTGAGTCGAACCAAATCGTTTAAGACCATTTTCATCGAAAAATTCGACAATTACAGACATTTGGGCAAATTGATAAGCACTCAGTTCCGAGGAACTAGAGCGCCAACAAGTTTCGTATGACAATTGCCCAAAACAGGTTTAAAGTACCTACAAATAGTAGATTTTTCATAAAACATGTATCAAAGAAAAGTAATAATGAAAAATTACCATGTAATCGATCAAAAATTTCCTGATCTACGTTCACCAAATTTTCTCCTCCCTCGAACTGCAGAATTATGCTTTCAATATTTACATTCTATTTGCATTCTATGTCTATGGATGAAAAGCAGTCTCACTACTCTCAGATCTCTTACTTCATGTTCCGTTCCGAAATGTAAGACTTTTCTGAGAAAAACTAATTTCGGAGCAAACAACTGAGATTTTTCTCACTTCGCTCACATTTCGGAATACACTTTATTCTCATAATTCTTCGATTGATTAGATAATGTCATGTCTCAGGAAAATAAGTTGTATTTATGACAATTCATACATAGAATAATTATATCACTCTGTGAAATACGATTTATCATTGAAATTTTGAAAAATCATATCTCCGAAAGTATTAGCTTGTTAGAGTTAAAAATGATATCATTGGATTCTTATGGTAAAACTGCTTATTGAAAAAAATTTAATTTGGAATTTGTTCCGTAAAAAAAAAATTTTTTTTGTTACTCCGAAACCATCTGTCCGATTTTGCCCAGTAACGAACTTAGCCGAGATATTTATCTCCCAAACCTACTCTGAAAATTTCAACTGTCTAGCTCATTCCGTTCGAGAGTTATCGTGCCTACGGCCGGACAGAATGAAATTCGACCACGGATTCTTGATCAGTGAGTCGAACCAAATCGTTTAAGACCATTTTCATCGAAGTATTCGAAAATTACAGACATTTAGGCAAATTGATAACTCAGTTCCGAGGAACTAGAGCGCCAAAAAGGGAGGATTTTCTTCAACATCAACCAACACATTTAATCTGGTATCTTCGTTTAGCCGAGGTCGACCTTGCCGAGGCAAATCATGGACGGATCTCGTTTCTGTAAATTTAGCAACCAATTAACTTAGTGTGGATCTTTCAATAGGCAGTCTGTCATGATGTTCTTGGTTGAATAATTCACATGCTTACTTATGTGTTCCATTATTAAAATTCTATTCGTTCCCGTTCAGTTCGATTTTAAAACTTGCATATACCTCCCACACACTCTCACAGCAATTACTCATGTGTTGTTTTTAGGAATTAAAATTTAAATTGTTTTTATTCCATCCGCCAAATGTGACACAAACGATAATTCGTGTAAAAAACATTTTGGTTTTGTTACAAAGTATTTACACTCATATCGGTCAGTTCCAAATGGTTAACGGAGAGCAATTAGAACATTTGTGCTAAATTTCATTTGTTTTTTGGGTTGAATAAAGATTTTCTTCCATGAAAGTTTGATTATTGTTTCTTACAGTAAATGTGTTATTTTCTGAAAAAAATTGTTTTCTACGGTAGGTACCAGTTTCCGCCATCATTTAGGTAAGTTAAACCTTCTAATGTTATGAATTTTGTTCCTTACTTTATCCTGTTAATAATAGCTTGCCCCAGTTGTAGATACAACTACTATATAAAATGCGGAAAAATTCAAAAGGCCATATAAACCAAATACCATATAAATTGATACTTGTGTTTACTCTTTCAAGGAATTTAATTATTTCTGTTTGTGTGTTCATGATTAATGCATTTCAATTTAATACATTCTAATTTGAGTTATTTTATGGATGCCTGTGTTATGTATGTTTGTATAATTTAACTGCGATATTGACTGTAAGTACCTTATACTTAGGTACTATTATATGTCTCATAGGAAAAAATAAATATTATGATTATTATAGTTATGCGAAGTACAGCTTGTTGCGTCCTTCAACGTTTACATTGTAACTAACAGCAGATTTTTAACTTATTAACTAATTTTAGCCCCCCTAGCCGAATATTGTGACAATACACAACTATTGAAAGAAATATTTGAGGAAAACTGAAACCATTAGAATTTCTGATACTCTGTATCTCCGAAATCATCCATTTTTGGACGGAGGTGACCGAACTCACCTCAGTCGCTTTACTCTCTAAATCGTCATATTTCAGCCCTTCAGTTATGATTAAGCATTTTTTCCGCGCCTTCAAGAATACAAAATTTTGAGAGCGTTAGTTTGTCGCTTAACGCACTGAAATTGTATATACAGGGTGAGTCTTTGACCACTGCATTAATTTTAACCAAAGATTCCCCTCATCAAATGAAACACTTTTATCATTTAACATTTTTCTAAATTCAGCTCAGGTAAAAAGATACAGGCTGTTGAAATTTTGAAAAAAAATCAGTTTTTATTTTGTAGCTTTGACATCCTTTTTTCGAATGAAATGAATGTTGACGTAAAGTTTCCTATAACTATGATACATATTTTCCAAATATTAGTTATTTTCTACTTCTACTGGTTTTCTAGTTATGGACTCGTGGATTCATAAAACTAAACGAAATTAGCATAAAGAGAGCATATAAAGTTTTTCTTGAGTCATTTCAAGAATATTCCATCGTTTTAGAACATTATATTATTCATCATCATTTCTCCTTAAACGCACCGTTTTCGAGATATTCTTCATTGAATGTTTTAAAATGGAAAAGTCCAGAAATTTCACTACTTTTATGGATCCGTCCCTGAGCGTTGGAATCCCGAATCAAGCTGTAAACCACGTTACCATGCCTTATTCTCGTCCGCCAACAATGTCATAGATAATTTATATGCGGGAGTATATTAGCACATTGTGAAATCTTTAAACGCTTGTAACTTTTTACCTGAGCCGAATCTGGAAAAATGGTAAATGAAAAAAGTGTTTCATTTGATGAGAGGAATCTTTGGTTAAAATAAATGCAGTGGTCAAAGACTCACCCTGTATTTTAGGGCATGTATCGAAGAGTTAGATACCTCGCTTCAGCTGGGAAAAAAGGAATCAACAAGATATAGACCATTATCTGCTTTTCTATTTCAAATTAAGGCTGACAGAAAGAATGGAGGATGAGAAAACAATCGAATCGAGGTGGTCCTCGATTCATGAAAAGTTCTGTGGGTTTAGGTGCATGCTGTGGTGTGAGGAACTACAACCTCTTGGTTTGTCCAGCTCTCCCTGATGAACTTATTAATACGGCTTGTTCAGTCAGAGCCTGCCGTAGACGCATTTGTCTCCAGTACGGTGCTTCGGTTTTAATGCGTCACGCACAGATGGACGGGTGTTCGTCAAGGCAAAGGCGACATCAACTGGCGGGAACGGCGAAGAGGCAGAAGGATCCCTGCTAGTGGTGAAGTCACGACGCGTTGGGTGTGATGTGTACTTTCACATACAACCATGCTGGCCGAGCCGAGGGAGACCATACCTCGTGGCGTGGATGCGCACCATGGAAGGTGCAAGAAAGTAGTGCACTTCCTTTTCTATGGTAGTGCACATCACTTCGTCCAGCAGGAGGTCACGTGCTCAGATCAAGTCGGGGGTCACCAATAGTGGGTTTCGATGCGTTCTGCATTATGAGGACCCACAACCTCTTGGATATCTAGCATTTCGAATGAAGGTTTCATTTGTGAAATTATTTGAATTATATATAAAAGCAATACTGGCTTGAAATGCACAAAAAAGGGTATATTGGACATATTCTAATGAATTCGAATGGGACCTTACGCCACCGCACTGTTCCCATTCGAACCAATAGTGAATGTATGTATTCGAATGAGACCTTACGCCACCATAGATACAGCACTGTTTATTTTCGACCCAACAGTGAAAGTATGTATTTGAACAGAGAGAGTTCAGTACCTGGATGGTTGACCACTGTGACTATAAATTTGAACAAGCACGTCAAAGCTCTTTTGGCCAAATTTGATTTTACATGATTGAAATCAATCAGGAGCTGTCAAGGGCGTTATCAATATTTCCAATTACAATAATATCGTTCTCAGCATTACCTTCATCACTTTAAAATCGCTTCATATTTTATGGAAAAGTTTATTAGAGAGAGAGAGAGAGAGAGAGAGAGAGATAAACTTTATTGGATGGGTCCAAATGGCTATCCAATAAAGTTTATCTCTCTCTCAACACGAGCAGCTAAAATTCGCTTCCTAGAACATACAAAAAATAGACCACCCTCAGCCATGGGAAATCATTTGAGAGATAATAACCATCAGAACTCATTACAAAACTTAAAAATATTACACCACGAGAGAGATTTCAGACGCATGCTTATGATAGAACAACTGGAGATTATAAGAAAAAGTAATGACCAGAATCTCATAAATGAGGTAAAATCTTTTCCCGAAAACAACATCTTCAAGAACCTCCCCTACATGGTTCATAATACTAATGGAAACCGAATCTTGGAAGAAGAAGAACGGACGACAGACAGGACCCGCTTAACCTAGAAAGATCAAGAAGACGACGTCAATATGGTGTGACACTTGTGACAGTTTCAGACTAGAACATTCTGAGAAAATTGAGCCAACAAACAATTTAATTATCGCTGTTTTTTATGGATTTTTGCTTCTTGTATTCCAATGTCAGTGTTTTTTAACTGTATATTTAGCATAATCTAATGACGAGTAAGTAAAGGATTGTAATAGACCGCAAGAAAAACGGCTAATTCTATTGTATTTCAGACGGCCCGAAGATGGCTATATAGCCGAAATCGATAGCTGAATAAACTTTTTACCAAGAAAACCATAGTGTGTCTTTGTTCACTTAATAATTTATCTCTCTCTCTCTGATAAACATAATTGAAATATTCAACTCTCCATAATCCGCGATTGAAAATTACAATATTTGAACACAGAGATATTCAAATAAATCCGTCTAACTAAAGTCTAGTTTTCGAGTTTTTTGGCGCTCTAGTTCCTCGGAACTGAGTGCTTATCAATTTGCCCAAATGTCTGTAATTTTGGAATATTTCGATGAAAATGGTCTTAAACGATTTGGTTCGACTCACTGATCAAGAATCCGTGGTCGTAATTCATTCTGTCCGGCCGGCCGGCCGTAAGCACGATAACTCTCGAACGGAATGAGCTAGAGAGTTGAAATTTTCAGAGTAGGTTTTGGGGATGAATATCTCGGCTAAGTTCGTTATTGGGCAAAATCGGACAGATGGTTTCGGAGTAACAAAAAAAAATTTTTTTTTTACGAAACAAATTCCAAATCAAATTTTTTTTAATAAGCAGTTTTATCATTAGAATCCATTTATACCATTTTCAACTCTAACAAGCTAATACTTTCGGAGATATGATTTTTTAAAATTTCAATGTAAATCGTATTTCACAGATTGATATAATTATTATTCTATGTAAGAATTCTCATAATGTCAACTTGACAGAAGGGAATATTGTAACTTCAAAAATATTGGGGTTGAAATACTCGTATTTTAGCGATGCAACGGGGACCTCACCCGAAAATGTTTGAAAATATTACTTAAATATTGAAAGCATGATTCTGTAGTTTGGTGAACGTAGATCAGGAAATTTTTGATCGATTACAAGGTAATTTTTTATTATTACTTATCTTCTTTCATATTTGTTTTATGGAATACCTACTATTTGTAGGTACTTTAAACCTGTTTTGGGCAATTGTCATACGAAACTTGTTTTTTTGGCGCTCTAGTTCCTCGGAACAGTGTGCTTATCAATTTGCCCAAGTGTCTGTAATTTTGAAATTTTTGGCTGAAAATGGTCTCAAACGATTTGGTTCGACTCACTGATCAAGAATCCGAGTGCGAAATCGATTCTGTCCGGCCGGCCGACCGGCCGTAGTCACGATAACTCTCGAACGAAAGGAGTTAGCGGATTGAAAATTGCAAGGTGGTTTTGGAGCGTAAATATCTCGGACAAGTTCGTTCGATCTATCTGAAATTTAGCATCAAATTGTAGAATCATGACCTTTATACGCATGTGAAGTTTTGTATTTTATTACCGCAAAGTGTAAAAAAAAAAATTTGAAAATTTAAAAAAAGTTTTTCCACAATAACTCTCGAACGGAATGAGCTAGGTAGTTAAAATTTTCAGAGTAGGTTAGGGAGATGAATATCTCGGTTAAGTTCTATATTGGGCAAAATTGGCCAGATTTAATTCGATTTCTTCCATGGTGCAGTTCTCATTCTCATGATTGCTCATTTAATCTTGATAAATAGACTATTATTTGAATTGAATTTCCTTTATGATGCAGCTCTATCATATGTATACATTGATATAATTCCCAACTCAGAGAAACCAATACTTTCGGAGATATAATTTGTCTGTTTGAACTAGAGCGCCAGAAAGCTCCTGACCACAGGGCTTGAACCCATTTTTTCCATTTAACAACAGATTTCCAACCTTACGTCTTACTATATCTGGAAGATCATCTGAGTGTAATACGCGGAATTTAAGGAAGGGATTTTTGGTGGATACACGATTTATTGAGGAAATATTCGAGCCAATAGAAAAAAGGAGGGGTAGGGGAACCCGCGGGAACACTTTGCGTCCACAGGTCATGATGACTGAATCCTTGTCAAGAGCCTACAGGTTCTAACAGCAAGGCATGGCTGGTGTGAGGGGGAATACCTCAAATGACGTTCACTATCGGATGGGGCTATATATCTGTGTGCCATTATAGGTAAAAAGCTAAATTGGAATTCGCACCTAGAAATGGTTATTCATAAGACTCCCTCTGGGCCTGTCAACAGAGTTATGGAAAAGTGTGGGGGCTGGCCCTGACCCCCTTACGGCAGTATTGCTTGGTGGGATTGCACTGTAGAAGTGCAATTTCAACTCAAGCTTGCGAAAATCCAGAGATCTGTGGACAAGATGGCGAGGGAGCCTCTCTCCCCACCCCCACTGCATCTATTGACCTCGCCCCTCTTCACCAAATGATCAGGAGCATGGCATGGATAGTGTCATACAGGTTTCTGCATATGGCTCGCAATGGAGCTGATACGATTATTTTCATGCTCGGTTCTGCAGGCTGAATTGGACGCCAACGATATAATGAGCATGCGGTCTGACGTATATCCAAAACCTACACAGAAAGGCCCTACCGTATCGTCTTTTCCACCAGAGACGAATAGACTAACTCCGGGACCCCACTGCTTGAGGATCCTTGTTGGTTCACAGATGGCTGCGTTAACAGCAGGGTTTGCAAAATTGCTGATGGCGTCCCCATCAGCCTGAGTACATTTGCGACTGTCTTTCAGGCAAAAATTTTCACCCTTGACCACTGCCCGAAGCTCATACTTGAAGAAAGGATGGGTTCGCAAACCAATTGAGATCTTTCGGGTAGCCAGCTACCTTGAAAGCCTTGGCTTCCTACAACTGCACTTCCCTGCTTTTTCACGAACGCTGGAGTACACTTTCTGAACTGGGAGAGCACTGCGTAGCTCATCTGGGTTCCCGCATAGAAGGCAATCAGGTGGTGGACTCATTGGCTGTGTGAAGGGGTTTCCACGGGGTTCATTGGACCCAAACCGACCTGTGGCTCTATTCTGAACTTCACTCGTTTTCGACCACTCGTAACGAAAACGAACGGTGGTAATTGCGAACGATAGTTTATATTGCTATTCTCATGTGCCCTTCGTAATGAACGATGAGTTAAACGAATTCGTGTCGTCTGAAGACTTGGCAACATAGTAACATTTGAAATTTGAATGTGTTTATGTATATGTTATTGGCGCGCTTCTTCATAAATCGAAACGATAATTTATTGTTTGTTGAACTTGAGTGATTTATTTGGTTTTTTCTGTTTGCTTCGATAAGAAAAAAGTAATTATAAATTTACTAAAATGTAAGTCTCAGTTATTAAGCGGGAAATTTACTACAGAATTTTCTTCGGAATGCCTATGAAAGAGGAACTGAGTGAAAACTTGGAGAAAGTTTTGCAATATAATATTGAAAGATTTTACAACGATTAAGGGTTATTTCACCTCTTCAGACAGGTCTTGGGTCAAATACAAAATCTAGAGAGATTGTATCGAATACTTTTTTTTCTGTTTTATTCCACTGAAATTGTCGAATTATTTTCTGTTTATTGTTGTGATATATTTTTTTAGAATGAAATATTTTTTTTTCAAATAGAAATCAATATCTATTCCAGTCAATTAACTGATTAGTTAAATAATGAAAATATTGGATTTATTTTACCAATTTTTGGGGGAAAAATTACAATGTATGCGTCCTTAGAGTGTATAAGTGATACGGTTACAAAAATTTATGGATGTTTTGCAACACTTGCCAAATAAACAATTGTAATTAATAATAGAAATATGGATCATGCGGGGTAATATATATATAAGTTAAACCTTTCCACTTATGTAATTAATAATGATTAATTATTTCACTGAAGCTACAGCTGTTTTTCGTTAATTTTTCTATTCCAAACTGGATTTTTGTTATATAGACATTATTTTTTGTTTACTGTGATATTTTCTCTAGTATTGGTTATTGAATACTTTTATTTCTGATCCTTTTATTTAATAAACTTTAATAATTTTGCAATATTCTAAAATATCAATACCTACCTTTACCTTTACCTACTATTCAATTCCGCCAATGTTTGTGGGAATCTAACAAATCTATTCGATATTTCTGGTTTATTTAAAACATCGACAATTTGCAATATGATAATAATTCTGACAATTTAATTATTTTTACTGAACAGATTTGTTAATTACACCGTAAAAATACCAACTTATTTACCAACAACAGATTTGAGGTTACAAAATGTGTAGAGGCTTGCATAATAATCAACTGATAACTGAATGCGAGTGGAATTTCTTCATATCATCTGTCAGTTGAGAATTGCAAAACGAGTGAACGTTCGTGATGATTACGAAAACGAATGATAATCGTTCGCAATGTCGACCTCAGAATAGGGCCCCTGTGCCATATCTCTCAATACAGCAAGATGGGTGTTATAACGTTTTAAATGCGCTGAAAGGTTCTCCACCAGTTTTACCAGAAGGTGTGAGATTGTTTGCCTATACGTCGATTTTCGGGTTTTAAATTGGCGGTTGTTTTGGGTGGAGTTAGGCCGCTCGTACACCGGCACGACGCGACCGCAACGCTACCGCGACGATACTTTTTAACGAGGAAAATGCGTCGCGTCGCCGTATCCTTGGTGTGGGCGCTTCTATGAATTACCACGTACCGCGACTGCGAAGCGACACGAAGTCGCGGTCGCGTTGCGGTCGCGTCGTGCTGGTGTACGAGCGGCCTTACAGTATCGTCGGCGACACCGCAAAACCAAGTAACTGATAAAATTGGTTCAAGCACTGACGTGAAGTCAGAAGCTTTTGCTCGTATGTTCTATTGTCCATTCTTCTGTATTGGACACCCTAAATCGAATTTACCATGGTAAATTATGTTGTCCATTCTCCTGTATTGGACACTTAATTCGAATTTACCATGGTAAATGTCCAATACAGGAGAATGGACAACATATTTTACCATGGTAAATTCGATTAAGAGTGTCCAATACAGAAGAATGGACAATAGAACATACGAGCAAAAGCTTCTGACTTCACGTCAGTGCTTGAACCAATTTTTTTTTCGTGATTTTTATAAAATTTTCTAGGGGTACGGTTCTTAAATTTTTTTTTCGTCATTTTTTTCCAATTTTCTAGGGTTACGGTTCTTACAAAATTTTAAACACGTCTTTATGTTGATTTTCTACTACTAGTTACCAAGCACCAATTCGATCGAATATTTATTTTTTGAGTTATTAAGAAAATAATATTCCAGGTGGGTATAACTCGGAAACCGTTAGACCGATTATGCCCAAAAACGAACTCAACTCTCCCTTTCGGATACGCAACCTACCCTGAAAATTGCAAGTCCCTATCTCCTTTCGTTCGAAAGTTATCGAGGCAACGGCCACCCATCTACTGAACTCACACAAGAATGCTCGAATCTCCAACAATATTTAACCGATCGTATTAAAACTTGAAACTTGGCAGTAGAGTTAGGTTATGAAGGATCTTGCAAAATTTCAGCAATTTCAAACGAATAGTTACAGATATATAGAATTTTTTTTTTAATTTTCAATGATTTATTAAAAATTTTCTACAACTGCTTTCCTCACCAAATTTTGCGAACATCTTTGCGTTGGCATTCTACAACTAATAACCATGTTTGAATTCAATCGGTTCAGTATTTTTCGAGTTAATGAGGAACAAAAAACCACCAACTTTCAGATAATTTCAGATGGCTATAACTCTAAAACCGTTTGGCCGATTATGCTCATAAACGAACTGGAATGTCGCGTTCTGGTGCACATCCTAACCTGAAAACTTCAAGCCGCTATCTCATTCCGTTCTCAAGTTATCGTGACAACAAAAATATCTTTTAATAATTTTTTTAAAATTTTCTAGCCATACTATTCGCACAAAATTTCACAAACGTGCTTAGGTTCATATTCTACAACTACTCACCGAGCTTCAATTCGATCGGATGTATATTGGTTGAAAACAAAATTATTACTCGGAAACCACTGGGCCGATTATGCCCATTAACGAACTTGTCCGTCGTATTCGGATGCGCAACCTACCCTGAAAATATCAAGTCGCCAGCTCTTTTCGTTCTCAAGTTATCGTGGCAACGGCCGGACGGCCGGACGGACAGAATCAAATTTGACGTCGAATTCTTCATTGGGGAGTCGAACTTAATCGTTTGAGACCATTTTCGTCAAAAAATTCGAAAGTTACAGACATTTGGGCAAAACTATAACGCGATGTTCCCCAGAACATACGCGCAAAAATTCAAAAATGAGATTTCGGCGGTAATTATATTTAATTGTATTTGTACGGACAGGTGTGCAAATTCTTTTCAAAGAGTAAACATACCCTGAGATAATCAATATCAAGTGGTTTGTAACTATTTTGAATTTAAACTAATTCATCAATCCAAAATTATGAAGTTTTTAGTGCCTTCTGAAAATGTAGGTTTTTGCAGTTACTTGGTTTTGCGGTGTCGCCGACGATATGGGACATATGCCGGCGTACTTGTGATACGATTATTTTCAGTTGAGATCAATATTCTGGTGAATGAAAAACTCTAATAGCCGCGATTGATACAAATGATATTGGGAAAATTTTCTGTTGGAAGATCCATAGTTTTGGGATAAAATATCATAGTATCTTATACATACATTGTTGATTTGTTTCTGGTTGCGAAGCAATATACAGGGTCTTTCACGAGGGACCTCACCCATATTTATACGGGAAACTACTGAACGTATTTTCATGAAATTCAGCACTTATAAGTATTTCACGATGCTGATGAAATCTAAAATATTTTCAAGGCATGAGCACCTCCGGTTTTTCCGGAAATGACGTCAACTTCCGTTTTTCAAATTAGAACACCATTTTTTTATTGCAGAAATAGATTCCTTAGAAAATTTCAAGTTATTTTGATGTAACATATTTCAGTTTTGGTTGGTAAATTCTCTCTGAGCGGGAAAATTCGAAAAGAAAATCGAAAATAGAGCTCCGCTGAAACAAGAATTACTTCGAGGTTTTTGGGTGGAAAATTTTCATTTTTGGGATTTTTCAAGATGTAAAATTGATGTATCCACTTTAAAAATCGAAATCGCGATTCATGATACAGGGGGTGAAAAAATCGCTTTCAAAGTTAGGGATGACAAAATCGTGAAAAATCAATTTTTTCAAATTAGAACCCCATTTTTTTATGGCAGATATTGAATCTACGTTAAAAAATAATGTGAGTGTATGCATCACACCCTTGCCTTAAAATGGATATTTTCTGAGTTATTCACAAAAAACTGTTTTTCGTCTTGAATTTTCAGCTATTTCTTTTTCCTTCACGCCAAAAAGATGAAATTTTCAGGAACTGTTATTTGAACCATGCTGTAGATTTTTCACCCCTTCTTGAAACCGACTTCAAGTTACTATTAGGAGAACCATGGCAAACTCTCGCAGTTGTAACTAGAGAAGATGCTCAAAGTTTTGACCGTTAATTTCTAGACATTTATTTATACGTCTCAGGAATGCTTCGTGCGTTGCTCTTCTTATTTCATCGGGAGGAAGAGATCTGCAAAAGTGTTCAAAAACCAAATTGAGTTTCAAAACTATGAATCTAAAAATCTAAACAAACCTGAACGCATTTCTGACTCGTTCTATGCAGTCCTCTTTATCAGTCAGGGGAGTTAAGTAGACAATATTTTTTATCCTACCCCAAACATAATAGTCTAAAGGAGTTGAATCGGGAGAACGTGGTGGCCAAAGATGTGGACCATTGTTCGCCAACCATCGATCTTCAAATAGCCTGTAGAGGATATTTGACACATTGAGTGAATTGTGTGGAGGCTCGCCATCTTGTTGATACCATAAGTCATTATGGTTCTGTACTAGCGGCTCAATTATTTGAGTCAATATGTCAGAATATCTATCTCCTAAGGGAGAACATTCTTTAAATAATGCAAACATGTGTAGTGTTCTATCTTACCAGTTAAAGTCCCATCATAAATGTGAACATCGAGAATTGCATTATTTTTGATGGCGCAAAAAACATTGAAACTCCAGGTCTCTTGAAAGTTCCATTGTCTGAAGTGGTGGTTGTTCTCTTCATCCCAATAATGACTGTTATGCCTATTGAAAGAATCATTCTTTGTGAATTTAGATTCATCTGTCCAAATTATACAGTCCAAAAAGTTTTCATTCTCTTGAAATCGAATCATCATAGCTTCGCAAAACTCTGTTCTCCTGACGAAATCAGTTTCCTTCAAATGCTGTACCATATTGAATTTATATGGGTGCATTTTATGTTTTTTTAATATTCTCCAAACACTCGATTGAGATAATCCCAGATCAATCTCGGCATCTTTGAGAGAATTTTGAGGATTCACACGAAAATATGCAAGAACTGTAATTTCGTTGTTCTCATCTTCTACTACACTTTTTTCTCTGTGTATAGTTTTCTTAACGAAAGATCCGACATTTCTCAAGTTTGTCATGGTTCTGTTAATGGTATCTCTCGTTGGTCTGGGTCGGTCAGGAAACCTCTCAATGAACAGTCGAATCGTTCTATCTACAACTCTATTACATTCTCCATGACGTAGAATGAGATTTAAATAATCTTCATTGGTAAAATTAGGCATAGTGATCGATTTTATAACTTAATACGAATTATCACCAAATTAATAGTAAACACAAAATGCTACTGAATAAAGAGGAATTTGGCAGATATAATTAATGATATCTATAATTAAAAAAAAAGAATGTAAAACATGGTAAGTTTTTGCATATGGTTCATAAGGAATTATTTATTTATCACTGGAGAGAAAACCGATGGCCGCTTAGTTGAAATAAAGAGGTTTCCGATACAAATTCGAATCAAAATTCGCCATCTATATAGGAACAACCTGTAACTTTTTTCTCTTGCATATAAGGGTAGTAAAATCTAAAACATGGTTTAAGTAACAGTTCCTGAAAATTTCATCTTTTTGGCGTGAAGGGAAAAGAAATATCTGAAAATTCAAGACGAAAAACAGTTTTTTGTGAATAACTCAGTAAATATCCACTTTAGGGCAAGGGTGTGATGCATACACTCACATTATTTTTTAACGTAGATTCAATATCTGCCATAAAAAAATGGGGTTCTAATTTGAAAAAATTGATTTTTCACGATTTTGTCATCCCTAACTTTGAAAGCGATTTTTTCACCCCCTGTATCATGAATCGCGATTTCGATTTTTAAAGTGGATACATCAATCTTACATCTTGAAAAATCCCAAAAATGAAAATTTTCCATCCAAAAACCTCGAAGTTATTCTTGTTTCAGCGGAGCTCTATTTTCGATTTTTTTTTCGAATTTTCCCGCTCAGAGAGTATTTTCCAACCAAAACTGAAAAATGTTACATCAAAATAACTTGAAATTTTCTAAGGAATCTATTTCTGCAATGAAAAAATGGTGTTCTAATTTGAAAAACGGAAGTTGACGTCATTTCCGGAAAAACCGAAGGTGCTCATGCCTTGAAAATATTTTAGATTTCATCAGCATCGTGAAGTACTTATAAGTGCTGAATTTCATGAAAATACGTTCAGTAGTTTCCCGTATAAATATGGGTGAGGTTCCTCGTGAAAGACCCTGTATATCCCGTTAGGGGATTAATTATTCACGTTGCTCTGAAGATTGGAATCAAAAGGCCACCCAACATCTGGGGCCTTTCTATTATTTTTACTTTTTCTTATCCTGTCAATATTCTGCTGATTTTATCCATTTGGTTCCAACTTCGACTTTTCTACGAGGGAAACTGTTTCCACATCGTTTGCATATAGTGGGAAAGCGGATAATAGTTGGAACTTGGACAATCATCAACCAGTGTTTGTAGGCCATAGTAATCCGAAATTGGGTGCTTTGAAGTAGCAACTATTAAATTGCTATCATTTCGGAATCCTGGTATGTAGAAGCCCTTTCCTTTATTTCCATCGCTGCTAATTGCCGTCACAGGCTCCATTTTATATTCCATCGCCATTCTGCTGCTGTTCGGGAATAAAGGATCCCTAATATAACTAGCCATTCTAATAACATTGCTTCAAATATAAATTAATTAACTGTAAATATTTGTTTTGGAGAATCTTAGTTGTTGCTCTATTACTTAATTTTATAAATTATTATAGAGTTGAAATTCTGTGTTCTTGAGTCATACATATTATATACTGGGTGTGAAAACTAACGCTTCATCAAGTATAGTTTAGTAATAAATTCTGTAGTGATACAATATTGATATTTTGTCAATACTATATTTTTGGGTTAAGAATAGAATTTGACACCGATCATTTTTTTTTGTTTTCACTCTATTCATAATTTATTGTTTTCTGTTTTCCACCTGTAGGTTTGTTTCGGAAATTACGTGTTCGACCAATTCAATCTATTTCTTTTTAATTTATTTTCCATTATTATTTCATTAGACTTGCTAGGGCAGAATACGTTGGCGCCCCTTTTCCATCCCTAGAAACCCACGCCGTCTCCACTGACAGCGAACCGAGGTCGTCCTAGTACTGTCTTATTATTAATCAATCGTTTAAGTTTGGGAATTTGTTTCGTTCTAGAATATAATAATAATAATAAATAATAATAATAGGTATTTATTTTCCAAATCATCATCACAAATGACAATAAAAAGAAAACAAGTCAAGTGTGGTACAGTGACACGTCACAATCGTTCACATGCATTCTTAAATTCTAACATGGAATAGGGTTCACAATTTACAATGAGGCGATAAATAGATTTACGGAATGATTTATAATCTGTAATGGCTCTAAGATCTCTTGGAAGAAGGTTAAATAATTTTATCGCTGAGTAAACAGGGTTTCGTTCAGTAATGGACAATTTATGTCATGGAAAGAAATATTCAACCCTTCTCCTAGTGTTATTTAGGTTTTTAAAATCTATGAAGTAGTGCTCGTTCTTTCGAAAAAAGAGCAGGGTTTTATATATAAAAAGACCAGGAAGGGTGAGTACATTTTGTGCTTTAAACTTGTTCCTACAGGATGCTCTATATTTCATTCGCAACATTATCCGTAAAACTGTTTTTTGGACTACAAATACGCGATCTGCTTGTGTGCTACTTCCCCAAAAAATAAGTCCATAGCTCAGTAAGGATTGGAAATTTGCATAATAAACTGTCCTTAGTGCATTTACATCAATCTGATCTCTTAAAACTTTTAAGGTATAAATTACAGAACACCGTTTAGAAATCAAGATATCACATTGCAATGTCCAGTTAAGGTTATGATCGATATTAACACCCAAAAGTTTAGTGTGTGAACTGACTTGAACTTCGCAACTTACGAGAGGAATGCTTTTAGGACATATAACATTAGATCGTGTGTTCATAAAAAATACAATGTTGGTTTTCTCTACATTTAAACTTAAGAAATTGCTAATGCACCAGTTTTGAATCAGCGACATGGCTTTTTGGATGTTGCCTGACACAGACTCAACATTTTCATCCGACACCATCACATTTGCATCGTCTGCAAATAAATAGGTGTCCAGTCCTTTATGGAAGTCCACCGTCGAATCTTCGTCTTCGAGAAAGACATCTGGTAGATCGTCTATATAGACCAGAAATAGGATTGGCCCCAAAATCGTACCCTGGAAGACGCCCTCTAGAACAGCAGCCTGGCATGATGAGAACCGGGTGTCTGCATAGTCAACCACTACAACTTGTCTTCTCTTACTTAAATAACTTTCCAGGAGTCTGAGAGGAAGTCCCCTAATTCCCTAATAAAATCGCGGAAGGTCAATTTTTTTGATGTGGGTGCTAGGGACGCTATAGTCTTTGGGCATTGTTCGAAATTAGGGAGAATTTTAGTATTCGGCAACATCGTGAATTTTAAATGTACCAGATGTGGTACATGATTTAGTTCGTCATTAGAATTCATTAAAACGCTTGATCGGTACGGTTTGGTTAGGTTGATCGGTATGGAGATTTATAGTAGGTGAAAATTGAACTTGCTCATCCTGGTTCTTTTTCTCCCCTTTTCCCTTCTACTAGCCAAGAAGCATTCGGTGCCAGTGGACGAGAAATTCAGGGTCCAAATATGTTCGGAAACTAATTCATCAAAATCAGTTACTGAGACTGAGAGTTACTGAACAGTGGAAGAACAACAAATGGTTGGACCAAATGATCAAAAAACTCTGGAGCAGCATATTTGGTATCAGGCACGGTGGCTTCAAGAAACACCTGAGTTGGGGTTGGTTGAAGATTCCGATATTCATTCATATTATTATACTGATCCTCCTAGGTCTTCCCCAAGGGGAACCCACATAAGCTATCGAGCGATTAGGCAGAATCAGTTGTGTTGTGTGTATCTTTTGTTACTGTGTCCTTACGCCACCTTAGCACTGTTATTTTTTGACCTAACCCAAGAAAATTTCTCTCCTAGCCTAAGGATTGAACACGGGGCCTCCAGCTCCTGAGTCAAACGCTCTACCACTGAACCAATCGCACTATAATTCTGAGTGCAGACTATGCCTGGAGCAAATTAGACATAGGTTACACGGTCAATCTGGCATCAATATGACATCAGTTCAGTCCGTGACCTTTAATCACGATGGGACTGATGCAGACTGATGCCAGATTGATGGACGGACGAAGCACATTACGCGGTCTCTTCTCTATTGAAAATACATCAATCCATGATTGATGTCAGACTGAACTGTGAATTACCCGTTAAACTTTTCTATTTGTATAATGAGGTATCTATATACACATAAATGTACTACATCATTAGCACAGTGGTTAGAGTGGTTGGATACGGTACCGGATGGTAACGGCCACCATTCATTGTTGGGTCAATAATTAACAGTGCTGTACCGTACTGCAACGTAAAGACACGGCAACAAAGCCTATACAGAACAACTAATTCTCCTAACTAACAGAGCACTGGAGGTCAAGAGATCAAATCACTCAGATTGGTTTTCAAGTTTTCAGACTGGTATCCTGTTTTTGCAGGGAAGAGGGTAAACGTGGAGGCGGATCGGCCATTTACATCAAAGATTCAATTGTATGTAGGGAATACAAAAAGTCAAGTGAGTTCACAATACCTGGAGAGTTTGAATGTTCTGTGGCTGAGTGTTTCCTGAATGTATTGAACATCTTTATCATATGTATTTATCGACCACCGAAGGGTTCTATTGAGGTGTTTCTCGACCAGCTAGAGAATATTCTGTCCAACCAAATAAACCCTGAAAGGATTGTTTTTATAACAGGGGATTTCAATATTGGAATGCTGGATGAAAATAGTAATAAGCTCAAACTAGCTACAATGCTCACTTCCTATTTAATCAGAACAACGGTTGTTAACTATACTAGAGTAACGGAGCACTCTAAAAGCTGCTTGCATAACATATGTACCAACCTGAATAATGGAAACACTTCTAAAATTCTTGTATCGCATATATCTGATCATTTTGGACAAAAATTTGTGTTCACCTTAGACAAAAAAGATGAGAGGGGGTTTGTACGCAAGAGATTTCTCTTTGATGAAGAAAATAGAAACAACTTTGTAGATCAACTGAGGCAACAAACATGGGAGGAGGTACTGGCAATAAATCGGAATGATGTTGATGAGCAGTGGAGGACGTTCATCAATGGCTACTCAAATATTTTTAACCAAAGCTTCCCAATTACCAGGCTTCTTTTCAATAAAAAAAATACAAGAGGAGTGAACATGCGGAAGAAGTTAAACATCAATTGGATATTTTACTGACACATTCAACTGACAATCCATCTCTTAAAGAGCAATACAAAAACACGATAAAGTATTATGACCATGTATTTAAAGAAGACAAAAAGAGATCTCTTCAGGAGAGAATAATAAAATCAGATTGCAAAATGAGATCCATGTGGAACATATGTAGAGAGTTAACAGGGAAGAATAGATACAGAGAACATAACACCGATGAAGATCCAACATCATTGCCTGACAAATTTAACACACACTTGATTGAGGCAGTCCAAAAACTGGTAGATAAATTACATCATCAGACTTTCTCCTGTAATATAAAGGAGAATGATCAATCACTGTTCTTGAGACCTGTAAGTACTGAAGAACTATGAAACTGAAACTATGTTCCAGCCTGAAGAACAAACATTCAAGCGGATATGATGACATTCCTACCAGTATTGTCAAACTGTCTCTTACCAAGATAACTTCAGTATTGTGTTATATTATCAACAATTCCATGAAATTTGCAAAATTCCCTGAGCAGTTAAAATTTGCCCTTATAAAACCCATGTATAAAAATGGGTTCAAGCCCTGTGGACAGGAGCTTTCTGGCGCTCTAGTTCAAACAGACAAATTATATCTCCGAAAGTATTGGTTTCTCAGAGTTGGGAATTATATCAATGTATTCATATAATAGAACTGCATCCTAAAGGAAATTCAATTCAAATAATAGTTTATTTATCAAGATTAAATGAGCAATCATGAGAATGAGAAAAGCACCATGGAAGAAATCAAATTAAATCTGGCCAATTTTGCCCAATAACGAACTTAACCGAGATATTCATCTCCCTAAACTACTCTGAAAATTTCAACTACCTACCTCATTCCGTTCGAGAGTTATATCTATGTCTATGGATGAAAAGCAGTCTCACTACTCTCAGATCTCTTACTTCATGTTCAGTTCCGAAATGTAAGAATTTTCTGAGAAAAACTAATTTGGGAGCAAACAACTGAGATTTTTCTCACTTCGCTCACAATTCTTCGACTGATTAGATAATGTCTCAGGAACATCATTTGACATTATGACAATTCATATTCATACATAGAATAATATCATTCTGTGACAACGTTGAAATACGATTTATTATTGAAATTTTGAAAAATCATATCTCCGAAAGTATTAGCTTGTTAGAGTTGAAAATGATATGAATGGATTCTTATGATAAAACTGCTTATTAAAAAAAATTTGATTTGGAATTTGTTTCGTAAAAAAAAATTTTTTTTTTTGTTACTCCGAAACCATCTGTCCGATTTTGCCCAATAACGAACTTAGCCGAGATATTCATCCCCCAAACCTACTCTGAAAATTTCAACTCTCTAGCTCATTCCGTTCGAGAGTTATCGTGCTTACGGCCGGCCGGACCGGCCGGACAGAATGAATTCCGACCACGGATTCTTGATCAGTGAGTCGAACCAAATCGTTTAAGACCATTTTCATCGAAATATTCCAAAATTACAGACATTTGGGCAAATTGATAAGCACTCAGTTCCGAGGAACTAGAGCGCCAAAAAGGGAGACCGATTGAGTCTTGACAGTTATAGGCCTATCAGCTTACTACCCGCATTCTCCAAAATTTTCGAACCGGTGATGTGCACTAGACTGTTGGAATTCTTCAAAAAATGTAATCTATTCTCAGACTCATAACATGGATTCCTGAAGGGGAAATCGACAAATACTGCCATCTATCAATTTGTAAATATGATACTCCAGGAATTTGAGAAGAAAAATGTAACCATTGGTATGTTTGTAGATCTTAGTAAGGCCTATGATTGTGTGAACCTTGAACATTTGCTAATTAAACTTGAAAAATATGGTATAAGAGGAAAAGCATATAAGTGGATTGAATCTTATCTTCTAGGGAGAAAACAACAGGTCATTATTAATGAAAACAGATCAAAGATTGTAGTCAAGGAAAGAGGCCTAGCACAGGGCAGTAATGCAGGTCCCATTTTCTTCATCATTTACATTAATGACCTTATCGTGGATGGAATGGTGAACTATGTGGACGACACTAACATATTGGTTTCTGGAAAGATAATGGAAGAGGCAACTAATAAGGCAGGGACCAGTTTGTCTGGAATCTGTGAGTGGTTCAACAGGAATGAATTGTCTTTAAATTCATCGAAGACAAATATCATGGTGTTTAGAACAAAGAATTCCCGAATTACTCCTGCTGATAGCATAAACCTGAATGGTGAGGATTTGAAACCTGTTCATGAGACAAGATTCTTGGGAGTTCACATTGATGAATTCTTAGACTGGAACAATCATGTGGAAAAAACTGGGCTGAGACTGAGTAGCATTGGATATGGAATCAGGGTGGTGTCAAGACATATGGACGAGAAAACATTGAAAATATTGTACCATGCTAATTTTGAATCGGTACTCAGATATGGGATTGTGTTCTGGGGGTGCAGCTCCAGCATACAACTCCTTTTCATTAGATAGAAAAGAACCATGAGAACAATGAGGCATATGAAATTCAGAGACTCCTGCAGGGGTGTTTTCAAGGATATGCAGATTATTACTGTATATGGTCTATATATATTTGAGTGTCTAATGTTCTTTTTTAGTCACCAGGTTGAATTCGGGCCCAACTATGTCCATGGCTATGATACAAGAACAACCAACCTCATTTATCCTTCTCATCGGCTTACAAGTACTGAAAAAGGTTCCTATTACATGTGCATGAAGCTTTACAATAAACTACCATCTACATGCAGAGTATCTAACTTGATAAAATTCAAATATCTTATAAAGAAACTCCTGATCAAACTAGAACCATATTCATTAGGCGATTTTTTGAATTGTAACAATTTGACAGTGTTTGTTTGAATTGTATATACTGAACTGACATCATTTCATTCCTCTCTATGTAAACTGTGGAGATGATTTGGAATAAAGGAATTATTTATTTTTATTTATTATTTATTAACTCGCACAAGCTATATTCTTATATATAGCTTATTAGGGGTCTCCTCGAAATATCTAGGTGGGTCAGTGTAATCATATACTTGATTATCACATAATCTGTGAACTAACTAGAATAGTAGTCAACCTATTGGCGAAGGTATCACAGACATTTAGTCCAGATTTCTATTGCAGGACTCTCTTGTATTGCTTCTTGAATTTTCCATAGACGAGATTAATAAGAGCATACTTCCATCTTAACAAAACAACGGATGTACTGTTCGTCCCCTCGGATGATCAAGAACTGTAAAATGTACAGTGGCTCTTTGTAATAAAATCTAATATAATCACTGTAGTAAGATATACAGTGACTATATTCCCAATAATATAGTCACTGTAGTAAGATATACAGTGACTATAATCTTATTCTCAGACTATAGTCACTGTAGTAGATAAGATTGAGTGCGCCCTCTATGGGGATACTGGGGAGGTGACCCTTGAAAATTGTACAGTGACTCTAAACAAGACAGTGGTGACAATAGTGTTCCTATTTTCGAATTTAGCCTAGTCATGGTGGCTGAAACCATGTGAAGCTAACAGCTAATCAAAAATAGGAACACTATTGTCGCCACTGTCTTTTATAGAGTCACTGTAAACTTTTATACGGTGGCTGTATACAAGAAAGTGGCGTCATTAGTGTTCCTATTTTTGGTTAGCTGTTAGCGTCATTTTGTTTCAGCCGCCATGACTAGGCTAAATTCGCCTATTGGTGCCACTGTCTTGTATAGAGTCACTGTAGAATATTGGGGGATGTCGCGCCCTCTATGGAGAGACCAGAATGGTAGAATAAGGTTTGCCGCGACGTCTTGCTTCGGAATGGTTGAATAGTGAGGTGACCGACCAACTACAAATTATATTTATGATAATGATAATGAAGGTACTGTATACTGTTATAGAAAAATCAATACGCAGTACACTACCACACTATCTACAGTAAGCGTCAAAAATATGGAATGATGGATTTATTTTCTCCCCTTTCAGGAATAGCGAAAAATGGTTTCATAGGCCAAATGAGTTTATTTTTCAAGAAACGTTTTCCCGTATTTCTACTTCTTCTGCCATTTCCCGTTTCCAAGCAGTGACGTCATCGGTATTTTTTTTAAATTGATAGCTGCTATTTTTTTTCTTGCCATGGATAGATCATAAAAATATGAATACAGTAATGCACATGTAACGAAATTTGGGTCAATAATTCCCGAGATTTATGAATTTGAAAAAAATGTAGAAACTTAACTCTTCACCAAATAAACACATTTGTATTGCAAAATCGATACTTGAAGGTATCATAACTTATTGAATTTATCAAAGGAAGTGTTAAAATTCATGGCCATCCACTTCTTGACAGTACGCCAATCGAGCATGAAACTCAGAAGAAACATTTTGGCAATTTTGACCAACGTTTCAAGCTGTATTGCTCTTATTTCGTCTCAAATCCTCTGTTTCAACTTCTCGACGTTATGTGGCCAATTGAGGTAAATTTTGCTTTCGATATAACCCCATAAGAAAAAGTCTAACAGAGTCAGATCTGAAGACCGAGCCAGCCATTCAACAAAACCTCGCCGACCGATCCACCTCTACTGGAATACTTCGTTCAGGTTATCAAGTACATCAAATAATGGGGTGGACCTCCATTCTGTTGAAACCATAGCGCTTCATTTGGGTGATCTGGATCTGCATCGTTCGGAAAAAGAACCACCATCATTAATCTCACCCTGTATGCAGTAGGATCTGTACCACTAATCAGAAAAAAATATTCGAAAATTCGAACTGAATACATTGAATCCATTGATTTACAAGTCAGAAAATGTCATGCTCTGTGTTATGACTTTATAAATTTTGATTCAGCAATCAGCATTGTGTATTGTTCAAAGTAACTTCATTCAGGGCCTATTAATTGTCATTCATCATAATATAATGAAAATAAAATTTCAAATTAACATATTCAGAAAATTTTGGACTCATCTGAATTTTTCGATATGTCATCTTCTTGATATCTTATTCGGAAATACGAATTATTTGGCTACTCTAGTGAATCGTTCTTGAGATATCGAAGCTTCTTCAAAAGTGGGTTTCTTTGCTCTTGGTGATTCAATCATATATATGATACTTGAATTCTTCATAAGCATACGATACTTTGGTTAACGTGAAATTACTCGATTTAAACTCGGTTGAATTTGAATTTTTTGAGTTATCAAGAACAACAAGTTTTAAATGTTTTTGGAACCAGAAATAAGAGCCGGTTATAACCTTTCACGAATAATTTCATCAGTAGATCTAATGTTATCATTTGAAATCATTTTCGATAAAGCATCCGCAAAATACGAGACCTTGATTTTGGTTGTGGGAGTTGTTCAAATAGAGAGAATTTTTGTGTTATTCTGCTCCTAAACGAATTAGGCGAAAGAACAAGTCAATAAAAGTAAGATGCCCTTACAAAAGCAAAAATTATAAATCAGATCGTGTAAAGTAAATATTTTATTACTGATAAATATATGATATGTGCTTTAAGTTTATTAGATATATGAAGTTTATACTTTTTATTTCAGACAAACGTGCTGCTCTTGAAGATGATACTCATGCTTCACAAATTATGGGACATGTTTCTTAGGCAGTTACGAATAGAATTACTGCACTTGATAGGGTGGAAAGAGTTGAATCTCAATGATTCATAAATAAACTTATATGTATGTATATATCGTTCAATAACATTATGAACAGTAATACAAGAAATATGAATTTATTTATTTGTATTTTCTTAATAAAATTACAATAACAAGTTTTACAGTCGACACATTAGCTAACATCTGCTTCATTTCTTATCCAACTCGATCAAAGCCAAACTACATCATTTTGCAGTTCTCATTGTCACATCTCATCATAGGTGTACGCAAGTGTTGCTGTACCTTCGTGTCTTGTAAAAAACTAACCTAGAAGTTCAGGCATAATCCCTATAAAAATTTAGAAGAGTTTGGACGTGTTATTTCCAAAACTCGTGATCAGGCAATATTGAGTTATAAAAGAATATTTTGGGAGTCCAAATGATAAAATAACAATACGTGGATATAAATATTTGCATCTGAACCAAAAATATTGATGTTTTTTTTTATATTATAAACAAGTAATTTTCTTTAACAATGCAACAGTTTTTCATACCAAGATATATGTTTAAATTAACAATATTGTGGATATATAAGTTGCATGGACATTTTATTTCCACACATCCTTTTCCACAATACTTGCACTCAACAGTTCTATCAGGAAAAGCTGTCAGTTCAGAATGCTTGTGTTGAACTGACAATCCCACCTCTCTAAAGTTGAGACTGTCATGGTCACCTACCAAAATGAATAAAAAATATAGTAATTGGATATATTTAAATAAACATGAAACATACCTCTGGGCAACAACTGGGTTATCCTTAGGTATAAATTTGATACATATTCACTGGGCATTGTTGAAGTTAGCTGTTAAATACTCCACGAAGTCAAATTGATCGTTAAAATAAAAATTTCCACGCTATGACTTTGATACAGAGTGAAAAATTCAAAAAAGTTCACTGTATTTATGTAAGCATCTACGAGTAATAACACTTTATTTGCCTACAACGGCCATCTTGGTCACGTAATTTAGATCCCCTGAGCATTCCAGAAAATTTCGGATTTCATTTGGACCCGTGGATTTGTTTTCGAGAGATATATATTCTTTTTTTAACCCATCTATAAAAAGAAATTATTCTCCTATATTCTCTCACAGTTTGAAAAGGTCTTTATTATTTAGGGAAATGATGATACAATTAATGGAAATATGAATTCCATAAGCGTCTCAGTTTTTCCTGTACATGCAAAATGTATTCTCCATTTTGAAAATTGGATAAATCCCGAAACATATATTATGTCAACAACATAGTATTACATTTTGAAACTTAAGCCAACTGTTTTCATTCCCTCAATAATAAAAAAAAGCACAGACGTGAATTCAGTGCTCTTTACGCAATACCTTAATACCTACTCAATGATCTGGGCAATATCCTTATATATCTCATTTTATTGAATCAAAAGGGTACTCTGCTGAATATAAATTGTAGAATTAACCCTATTCTATTCGATTCTTTAGTTCAACATTCTTCATTCTTTTGATGTATGTATTGAAGTAATAGATGAAGGTAATCGTTGTTAGGCATTAATCACAGCTAGGAATGGGTACATTCTCTATGAAATATCTATGATTTTTACTTTCAAGCTAAGTATACCTATACTCCATTCACTTTTATAAAGTCTCCCGGTTGGCCATGATTTAGGTCTATCACGTTTTTGTAACTAAAACTAAGGCAGGTTGGCACTCCTGAAATATCGTCAATGTCAAAACAATTCTCTGGGACGTTGGCAATTTCTACTTTCATCAATCAACATAATGTTCCATCTTAAACAAGATATTATCACAGATCATTATCTTCGAATAATAAAGAACTCTTCGTTTTGAAACATGGAATAACACCATGTACCCTTGTACACATTCCTGTTGCTGTAAACTCAATATTCAATAGTTTTCGGCACAATGTGTGTAGCCGGCAAAAAATAATAAGTATTTGTTTTCTTTTGCGTTATCCTAAAGCGGGTAGTCATAAAGCAAACCATCTGGTACCAATTTGAGCTGTTTCTCACTGTCGAGCGGCATTTTAAAATGCTTTTATTTCTATTGAATTTAGCAACGTAAATATGTAAGTACCTACGCAGTTTGCTCCTTTCATTTAATAATAAAAATAGATATGTTTGAATTTCAGAAAACGAATTTTGATGTTCAGGAACGGGCATAAGGCTGGTTTTCCTGTCACGCTGACGGTCGGCGCTGACGGTCAGCGCTGATCGGTCAGCTCGGATCCTTTTAGTATTGCGCTGATCACATAGAGAAAAAGAAGGATGCTATTGTCTCTGGCTCACTGAATGTGGAGGCACGTCGGCGCCAGCTAGTCAGCGGCGCCGACGCGCCGGCGCGTAAGTGCGCGTATATAGCTCAGCGCTGACGGCCGTCAGCGCTGCGTGACTCGAAAACGCTACCTATAGCTACATACATATTGACCCATCAGCGCCGACCGTCAGCGTGACAGGAAAACCAGCCTAAGGGTCCTAATTTTGACCGGAGTTGGCAAATTTTTAAAGCAGTAGGAGAAATTTCGAAGCAGTTGGATAAATTCTGAAGCAGTTGCAAAAAATTCGAAACAGTTGGAAAAATTTCAAAACAGTTGAAAAAATTTCAAAGCAGTTGGAAAAATTTCGAAGTAATTGGAAAAATTTCGAAGCAGTTGGAAACATTTTGAAGCATTGGAAAAATTTCGAAACAGTTGGAAAAATTTCAAAACAGTTGGAAAAATTTCGAAGGAGTTGGAAAAATTTTGAAACAGTTGGAAAAATTTCGAAGCAGTTCGAAAAATTTCGAAGAGGTTGGTTCATTAACCCTCCATCTTCGGTTGTGAAATACTTCAATGCACAGTTGGAAATTTTTCGGTGCTTTTCCCTCCCCCAAATATTTGGCTTCGGCCCGTCCCTGATTGATCCTATTTGTGAAAAGTGAATATTTTTGTGAAATCCTAAGAATTCATTAATTACAATTCAAATGAAGGAATAAACATTGACCTAACTTGACGTATACAGGCTGAGTCTTTGACCACTGCATTAATTTTAACCAAAGATTCCTCTCATCAAGTGAAACACTTTTTTCATTTAACATTTTTCCAAATTCAGCTCAGGTAAAAAGATACAGGCTGTTGAAATTTTGAAAAAAAATCAGTTTTTATTTTGTAGCTTTGACATCCTTTTTTCGAATAAAATGAATGTTGGCGTAAAGTTTCCTATAACTATGATACATATTTTCCAAATATTAGTTATTTTCTACTTCTACTGGTTTTCTAGTTATGGACTCGTGGATTCATAAAACTAAACGAAATTAGCATATAGAAAGCATATAAAGTTTTTCTTGAGTCATTTCAAGAATATTCCATCGTTTTAGAACATTATATTATTCTTCATCATTTCTCCTTGAACGCACCGTTTTCGAGATATTATTTATTGAATGTTTTAAAATGGAAAACTCCAGAAATTTCACTACTTTTATGGATCCGTCTCTGAGCGTTGGAATCCCGAATCAAGCTGTAAACCACGTTACCATGCCTTATTCTCGTCCGCCAACAATGTCATAGATAATTATATGCGGGAGTGTATTAGCACATTGTGAAATCTTTAAACGCTTGTAACTTTTTACCTGAGCCGAATCTAAAAATGGTAAATGAAAAAAGTGTTTCATTTGATGAGAGGAATCTTTGGTTGAAATGAATGCAGTGGTCAAAGACTCACCCTGTATATTCATTTTGAATAGGAAAGAGACTTTTAATACAACAATTATTAATATTTCGATGCCTTTGGATATACTACGACAGTGCGGTCGACGGAAAAAAAAACATCAACAAGCTAAGTTCCTATAGCTTGTTAAGGTTTTGAAGGTTCATGCAAAATTTCGGTGATATCTGACGCATAGTTTCTGAAAATTCCTTTCAATGATTTTAATAAGAATACGATCCTTATTAAATTTTCCATAAGTCTTCGTGTCGCTATTTTTCAAATATAGCTACCGGGTTTCAATTTGATCAGATCAGTATTTTTCAATTAATTGGGAAAACAATATTTCAGATGGCTAAACTCCGATCACACTTGACGGATGTCGAATTTTTTGCCGAAAATGGTCTGAAACGATTGGGTTCTACTCACTGAAGAATAATTCGTGGTCAAATTCAATACAGTTCGGCCCGCCGTCCGTTGCCACGATATCATTCGAAGGGGAAGAGAATGCCATTTTCAGGGTGGTTTGTGCATCCAAATGCGACGGTTAAGATCATCAAAAGGCATAATCGACCAAATAGTTTCGGAGTTATAACTATATAACATTTGGTTGTTATTTCCTCAACAACTCATAAAATACAGATCCGATCAAATTGAAACTTGGTAATTAGTTGTATAATGCTGGACCATATGTTTGTGCAAGATTTCGTGAAGATTGTATCACTAGAAGACAAAATATGAAAATTTTATATTTCAGAAACTATCTGTCATATTATTTTTGATGTTCTATTATTCTATTCACGCCTCATACACGCTCACTAAATACTGCATGAACCTTCATGCCATCTTTTTAGCGCTAACAGGTGAAAAAATGCATTGGACCTCAAATGAATTCAAATTTCAATCTCAGCCGAGTTGTTGTTACGATTTTGAGATTTACATGATTTGAAATTTCAGGAGAAGTAGATACCAGTCGAAATTTACTTTCACAATAATTTCTAAAATACAAAGCAGATCAAGCTGAAATTCGGTGCTTGACTGTAAAATGGTGGTTCAAGTTTCTGAAATATGAAATTTTTGAAGTAATTTTTTTTCCGGAGGTAAGATCCTACGAAATTTTATGAGTCGGCATTCTACAAATAATTACCAAGTTTCAATTCAATCGGATATGTGGTTTTTGAGTTATTGAGGAAACAATATTCAAGATGTGTTTGGCCGATTATGCCCATTAACAATCTTGACACTCGCTTTCGGACGCGCAACCTAACCTGAAAATTGACAGTCGCTATTTCTTTCTGTTCAAAAGTTATTGTGGCAACGGACGGCCAGCCGGTAAGGGTTGAATTCGACCTCGAATTATTCATCCAGTGAGTTAAACCTAAAACCTAATCATTTGAGACCATTTTCGGCAAAGAATTCGAAAATAACAGACATTTGGGTAAAATTATATAGCACGCTGTTTCCTAGAACATGATTGCAAAAGGGACCGTTGGAATAAGTGAAACGAGCTGAAATCGGATTATGGTTAGGAATAGAGACGATTTCTGCAAAAACAAGTTGGAAAAGCACTGTGGCCAGAAGCTTTTCGCTTGTTCAAATTTATAGCCAGAGCGGTCAACCATACAGGTACTGAACTTGCCCAGGCAGTTTAGATCCAGGAAAAAAATAATATTCCCGATATTTTCAAGAATATGAATCCGACTGCGAAATCAAGGGTCCAAAAAAAACTGGTCCACTTTTTGGCCGAGAACGGTCTCAAATGATTAGTTTCGACTAAAATTAATACATTCACTGTTGGTTCAACAATGAATAGTCCTTTGTTTGTGGTGGCCTAAGGATCCATTCAAATGTATACATTCACTTATGGTTCGACAATGAACAGTGCTGTGGCATAAGGTCCCGTTTCAATATTCACAGTTGGTTTGAAAATTGACAGTGCAGTGTTTGTGGTGGCGTAAGGTATCTGTTAAAATACATACTTTCACTGTTGGATCGAAAATAAACAGTACTGCGTCTGTGGTTGCGTAAGGACCCATTTAAATACATACATTTACTTTATTTACTGTAAACAGTGCATTGTTTGTGGTGACGAAAGAACACAAATCTGTTCAATCATACAACTGTGCCACGAGATGAAAAACAACCTGTATAGCAGTAGTTTATTTTCAAAAGTGTATTTCGAGAGTAATTTCTTTGAAACAAATCAGTCCAATCGTACTGAGGTGACATCGGAACCTATGAGTTGACAATTCACAAGGAACATTCTGTATTGGCTCAATTTAAATATCTTATAATAAACCAAAATACTCACGTTTCACGTAATATTCAGAAAAAAATCGACCTAAATTCGTTCGATAACTGTTTCCTCGGTGTTATAATCTCAAAAGAAATGAAAATAACCTTGACCGCAACTGGTACCTACTGTCTTTTCGACTGGATACGTGACAGTTTTGGCAAAGGTCTAGAAACTCGTGGATATTTAAGAGCTTCGCAAATAAGCTTCGAATATATGAGAACTAGCCCCCCAGACTGTATGATTTCCCCAAGATAAATAAGCCCGATGTTCCACTCAGACCAATCGATAGTACGATCAACTCCCCAACATCTGAGCTGAGCAAATTCTTTGCGGATATACTTGAATTGGCTCTCATGGAGTATAATGAGTTTTCTCTAATAAATTCAAAGAAGGTGTTTCCAGAAAATGTCAGGCGTTGTTCTAACACCTGAGCACGAGGTGGCTTCTTTAGGCGTCGTCTCATTCTTCACAAATATTTATTTGTAGGTGACCACAGCTACCATCGATGAAAATTGGCCGCAAATATGTAATTGTACAGATATTCCTAGAGAAATATCCTTACAGCTGATAGAGCTGGTTTGCGAGGCCAACTAGCCAACTACTTTTTTTCGAAGGATTCCATTGTGAACAAATTTTTGTGTGTCCGATGGGCAGTAGTTTGGGTCCTGTTCTAGTGAATGCCATTATGTCATGGATTATAATGTTTGCAATTCCTCAATTATTCTACTGGCCACATTTTATATATATCAATGTGTAGATGACATAATTTTCACAAGTCTAGCTGACAGAGTGGAGGAGATTTTGACAATTTTCAGTGATGATTTTCAGGAGGATCAGTATAATAATAATAATAATAATAATAATAATGAACACATTTAGTTCATCCTGGAAAAAGAAACAGATAGAGCAGTACCTTTTTTGGACACGTGGGTTTTTAGATATACCTATGGATAACAACATATAATTAGACTAGTATATAAAACCATCTAGCTCCGGAAGGTACATCAATTATGCAATTATGACTCATACCAGCACATAGCACTCAAAACAAATGTGATACTGGGCAGGAAGAAGGTAGGCCATCAGCGAAAGGCGCCTCAAGCTCTTCATTGATAATAGTAATAAAAATGTCTTTCTTGGGAAATTACTTTATGACACTGTCACACTAGACCATAGCCATATGGAAGGAGATGTAGCCAAGGTGGAGAGCAGTTGAACTGGATTCTTCCCATCAGACCATTTTTAGCAAAAAATCGAAAATTATAGAGATTTGGACAAAATGAAGCACGCTGTTCCCAGATTCACATGCGACAGATGAGAAAACTGTGAAAATCTGACCGTTTAAAATCTGCCTGTTTATTTATTCCAAAAGTTATATTATTTGGATATAATAAACCATATTGAACTAATGAGCCTTGCCAAACAAGGCTATGGGACAGTTAGGTCAACATTTTCTACAGTTCTTCTATGAATATTTCGAAAACTTAGGAGTATCTTCTAGAATAATTTTCTCCAGTTTTATGCTTCCCCTACTCTATCATTCGCTATTCCACCTGACCTAGAAAGTAATTCCCACATTCTCATCAATAATCTCAAAGAGTTAATCGTAATACAGCCGTAACATATTTCATTGGCATTTTTGAATCCCGCGTTAAGATGCATAGAACAACAAGGTGTCGACACTCACGTGTCGTCACGTTAAAATTTTCTTCCGAAAAAGGGAATTACAATTGTCAAATCTTTTTCTACTCCACTCTGTAAACGATGAAGGCGCTAGAGTCAATTTGGCAGAGTCATTCCACTGTTATTAGTTCAAGAAAATAGAAATAAAAATAATATAATCATAATCAAAGATTACAGAGTACCTAATAATATAGGGCCACCGGAGATGAAACCGACATATGGGGTTATAATGACTGACAATATTATTGAAAAATGCCATATACAAATGACCAAAATCGCTTCGATCAGCCATATTAAATAGAGGGATTTGCCAATTTGGTTTGAATTTGGTACATGAATTAAACTGAAAGAAACCCTTTGAACGAAACCAATTTCAGTACCGGAATATTCTTTTTTTTCCCTATTAAGTTCTTGTAAGAATATAAACACTATAATAAAATAACTGTCAAAAATCTAAGCTGAGATTCGAAATCTACGGAAAAAATCCCACAGCAAATCGTTTTAATTTTTTCTTCTTCAAGTACCTTGTCCTTTCAGAACATTGGCGATTAATTGCATGATCTTCACTTTGTCCAAAGCAGGCCTAAACAGCGTTGTGGTGTTTACTCCATACCTCTGGCGAAGGTTCTTCAGCCAAGATGTCCTTCGGAGACCAGGATCACGCCTTCTCTCTATTTTCCCCTGAACAACTATATGAAGCAGTTCATACTCAGGATTTCTCATCACGTGGGTAAAATACTCCAGTTTTCTTCTTTTTATGGTGTTGGGAACCTCTCTTTCCTTGTCCATACATTGCAAAACTGATTCATTTGTCAGCCTGTCCACCCATGATATCCTCAGTATCCTGCGATAAGCCCACATTTCAAATGCCTCATTCCTTTTACACATCGTTTCCGTGATGATCTACGCTTTCATCCAATAGAACAATATGCTGAAAACATAGCAACGTTGCAAGCACATCTTTGGGCAAGAAATCTGCAGGAGCGAAGACCTAACCCCCTTGAAGCCATCCCAGGTACTGGAGTTCATCAGAACTCTGGAACTGGAAGGCGAGCTGTAGATGGTAACGACATCGACAGGTCTGAAGGGGGGGCTCAATAGACCTTAAGGTCGCAGTGCAACGTTACCCCCTACAACAATATACAATACAAGCGCATCCTTAAAGGAATTCTTAGAGATCTGTTGGTTAACACTTTTTGCATGTTCTTAAACGATGTCCGTGCCTGTCCAATTCTGCTTTTGATCTCTTGAGTCATGTCCCATTTTTCATTCACCCAACAGCCAAGATATTTATATGCCTGTATACTCTTCACCACTTCTCCATTTATGCTGATATCTGTTTGATTATGTTTTTATTCTTACTGACAACTATCCATTTGGTTTTCCTTGTATTTGTAGGGAACTACATTCCTTCCTCTGATCTTTTTGGCCCTTTGCCGTTTTGGCCAGTAGATGTCGGTGAGAGCACACAGCCTTGTCGGACTTCTCTCATAATATGCACTTTTTCAAATGTCTGGCCGTTAACTCTTATGTCAGCTGTCCGATTTCAGTACAGGTTGTCTATTAACCGTATATCTCGTCCGTCCAGGCCTATATCATTGGGTATAGCTATTAACTTGTCATGCCAAACGGTGTCGAAAGCCCTCTATCGCGGCATCGCTGTATTAGAACCTGGATTCTACACAGCGCCTCCCTTCTACCGCTACCGCTCCTAAAACCAAATTGAGAACTACTGATGTGTTCTTCGCACCTCCTTTATATTCTGTAGTGAATAATTTCAAGGAACAATTTTAATACATGACTCATTAAACTGATCGTTCTGTAATATTTCCAAAATTTGCAGTTAGCCTTCTTTGGTATAGCAATAAAAGTTTACTTGAGCCAGACTTTAGGGATAGCTTCGGTCCTGTATAAGTGGTTGAGCAAGTTCAAGAGAAGTGTGAAGTTCTATAATCTTCCAATGTTTTGAAAACCTCTATGTGTACTTCATCTGGACCTGGTGCCTTCCCATTTTTGCGCGTATGTTCTGGGGAACATCGCGTTATAGATTTGCCCAAAAGTCTGTAACTTTCGAATTTTTTGACGAAAATGGTCTCAAACGATTAAGTTCGACTCCCCAATGAAGAATTCGAGGTCAAATTTGATTCTGTCCGTCCGGCCGTTGCCACGATAACTTGAGAACGAAAAGAGATAGCGACTTGAAATTTTCAGGGTAGGTGGCGCATCCCAATACGACGGACAAGTTCGTTAATGGGCATAATCGGCCCAGTGTTTTCCGAGTAATAATTTTGTTTTCAACTAATATAAATCGGATCGAACTGAAACTTGGTGGGTTGTAGAATATGAACCTAAGCACGTTTGTGAAATTTTGTGCGAATCGTATGGCTAGAAAATTTTTAAAAAATTATTAAAAAATATTTTTGTTGTCACGATAACTTGAGAACGGAATGAGATAGCGGTTTGAATTTTTCAGGTTAGGGTGTGCACCAGAACGCGACATTTCAGTTTGTCTATGAGCATAATCGGCCAAACGGTTTCAGAGTTATAGCCATCTGAAATTTTCTGAAATTTGGTGGTTTTTTGTTCCTCATTAACTCGAAAAATACTGAACCGATTGAATTCAAACATGGTTATTAGTTGTAGAATGCCAACGCAAAAATGGTTGCAAAATTTGGTGAAGATAGCATTTGTAGAAAATTTTTAATAAATTATTGAAAATAAAAAAAAAAATTCTATATATCAGTAACTATTCGTTTGAAATTGCTGAAATTATGCAAGAGCCTTCATAACCTAACTCTACTGCCAAGTTTCAAGTTTTAATACGATCGGTTAAATATTGTTGAAGATTCGAGCATTCTTGTGTGAGTTCAGTAGATGGGTGACCGTTGCCTCAATAACTTTCGAACGAAAGGAGATAGGGACTTGCAATTTTCAGGGTAGGTTGCGTATCCGAAAGGGAGAGTTGAGTTCGTTTTTGGGCATAATCGGTCTAACGGTTTCCGAGTTATACCCACCTGGAATATTATTTCCTTGATAACTCAAAAAATAAATATTCGATCGAATTGAAGCTTGGTAACTAGTAGTAGAAAATCAACATAAAGCCGTGTTTAAAATTTTGTAAGAACCGTACCCCTGGAAAATTTGAAAAAAATTACGAAAAAAAAAATTTTAAGAACCGTACCCCTAGAAAATTTTTAAAAAATCACGAACAAAAAAAATTGGTTCAAGCACTGGTGTGAAGTCAGAAGCTTTTGCGCGTATGTTCTATTGTCCATTCTTCTGTATTGGACACCCTTAATCGAATTTACCATGGTAAATTATGTTGTCCATTCTCCTGTATTGGACACTTAATTCGAATTTACCATGGTTAATTCGAATTAAGAGTTTCCAACACAGGAGAATGGACAACATAATTTACCATGGTAAATTCGATTAAGGGTATCCAATACAGAAGAATGGACAATGGAACATACGCGCAAAAGCTTCTGACTTCACGTCAGTGCTTGAACCAATTTTTTTGCACTAGATATAGCGTGCATGAGTCATGTCTTTGTGTAATCCATTCCGTCGTCCACGATAATATTATGTGAAATACTCCTATTGTCAGCAAAGAAGCTTTCAATATATCTTTTCCATTCCAGTAGTTGTTTTTCTGTTTTTTCAAGGATTTGCTGTTGCTCATTCATGAAAATAGTGCTGTTACTCTTCTTATACTGACTCTTTGTCTTTCTGATTTTTTTGTACATATCGAATCAATCGTGCTTGGCCTCCAACTGCTATATTTCCCCGCACTGTCCTGTTAACCACTCCGCTTGTCTAATTCTAGCCCTTATCTGCTTTTGGATATTTTTATATCTGATAGGATCTACATTTTTATATGATCTGCGACGGTCCAATAGTTTCAGGGTTAATGCTTAATGCTTAATTCGGTTACCTTTAAGGTTTGCTTGACTAACCTCCACTAGTTTGCTTGACTAACCTATTACGGATGTTGCAATCTGTCTACACGTGTTTTCGACGTTACCATCGTCCACTGCTTGGTCAATATTTCCCACTCTTGAGTTTTGTTCTTCTTGCACTTCTGTTCTTATTGCCGGATATATAAGTTGCGTTTATATACTGTTGGGCCTGAATTTGTTTGCACTGTTTGCGCGTGTGTTCCGCAAGGAACAGCGTGCTATCATTTCGTCACAATGTCTGTATTTTTCAATTTTTTTTCTGAAAATGGTCTCAAACGATTCAGTTCGGCTCACTGATAAATAATCCGGGGTCAAATTCAATTCTGTCCGTCCGGCCGGTCCATTAGAGCGTTGAAATTTGCAGGGTAGATTTGTAACGTAAATACCTGGGACAATTTTGTTAATGAGCAAAATCCACCAAGCCGTTTCGGAGTTATAGCCATTTTTAGTTAAAACGGTTTTCGAGAATATTTCCGAAACTGATTACTTGATCTATGTGAAATTTAGCATTGATTTGTAGAATCGTGAACTCCATATGCTTGCGAAGTTTTGTATTGATCGGATGGCGATATACTAGAAAAAAAGAGTCAAATATTTGAAAATGAAATTTTGTTTTCAATATAACTCGAAAAATACTCATCTGATTGAATTTAAGCTCGGTAGTTAGATGCACAGTACCGACGAAAATACTTGTGCAAAATTCCGTGGGGATAGCATGAGTAGAAAAAATTAAAAAAATATTTCACTATAAGCGGAATAATTTGCTCGAAATTCCGAAATCAGATATCGGATTGAGTTCAATTTTGGCACTTCGGTGACCAAAATTTCACTGAGTACAGACCACCAGGAGCCATAAAAGTGAATAATTTTGAACTTCGAAACTGGCGAATTATTTCAGTTCGAATTCCTACGTGGAATACGAGGAGATAACATCTGATAAACAGACGTGTTTTTAGCGCGTTTATCTGAATCATTGCGATATGTACGAGGGCAACTGATTAAAATATGGACCAATAACAGGCGTGACAATTAAACTAATGCGTGAACGATGTGTGGAATTTCAAATTGGTTTTCAAAATTTGTCTGGACGGTGAACGACTGGGGGGTTACTGCCTGTTTTGGGCATTTTTTGTTAATTTGTTGTTAATTTAACTGCTGGAGTTTTCTTCTGGGAGGATTGAGGTGGAGGATCCAATTCCTGCATAGAATCCCCTCGTGCGGGTCTGCGCATGCGTGGATTCAAGATGCGATATCTCCTGAACCACTAGTGTTGGAGAATCGGAGTTTTTTGTGTGTGGTGTGTGATTTAGAGAGGACTTTCGGTCATGAGTAGACTTCGCATGCTCAGAGGAGACGTGGCTCTTTTTGGGTTGTATGGCTTATGTTGGATGCGGTTTACGTCTAGCGGTCATGGATTGTGTGCTGAGCCACTATGGTGAGGTTTCAAATGAAAATTCAAGGCAATTCTGTGAACGAACAAGTCAGTTTCGAGGAAATAGCATTGTTTTCGATTTGAAATGTCTGTATCGAATAGGCGAGGAAATTGCGTTCCTAATTCAAAATTTATGTAACCCCTTTCGGAGATTTTTCGTTTCACGCATGAGCAGGCAAGAAGGGATTTAACTGCTGGAGTTTTCATCTGAGAGGATTGGGGTTTTGAGGTGCTGGATGCTATTCCTCCATAGAATCCCCTTGGAAATGTCTGCGCATGCGTGGGTTGGAGCTGTGATATCTCCTAAACCAATGGTGTTGAAGAATCAGAATTGCGTGTGAAGTGTGAGATTTTGAGAGGACTTTAAGCCACGAATGGATTGCACATGCGCAAAGGAGACGTTTGTATTGTATGTTGGGTTTGCATCTAGCGGTGATGAATTTGGTGCTGAGCCGTTATTGTAACATTTTAAGAGAAATTTCATGGCAATTCTGTGCATGGACAAGTCAGATTCGAGGAGATAGCGTTGTTGAATTCTCTGTTTCGTGGTCCTGGGGCAAATTTATAAATAACTATATTTGATAGATCTATATTAAATTACGTTCGGATTTGGAGAATAGGCAATTGCGTTCCTAACGGGGGTCCCAAAACCGCAATTTTTTTTTATTTCGATCTACGGTAAAGCTAACAGCCAATCTGTATTGATTGCCAGATTTGTTAAACGAACTTGAAAAAATATAAAAAAGCACTGACGTGAAGTCAGTACTCTTTGGCACGCGTGTTCACGTTGGCTAATTTGAATTGAATGATGAATACTTCAAGCTCAATGGATAGAGCGAGTTGGAGATCTACTCAGAGGGTTGTGGACACCATTCACTGTCGGGTCAAAAATTAACAGTGCTGTATCTAAGCTAGCATAAGGATAGAGCAACAAAGTTGAAAAAGAACACAACTGACTCTCCTTAGTCGCACAAGCTCCTAGGAACTCCTGAGGGATCTCCTTGGGGAAGACTTGGGAGGATCAGAATAATCGTAATCATGTTTATAGCACGCGCGCCAAATCCAGATTGACTTAACAATGAAAGAAATAGTTTGAAAGAGCATTGACGTGGTTCAATCTGCTTTGGAGCGCGTGCTATATACATGATTATGATTATACTGATCCTCCCAAGTCTTCGCCAAGGATATCCCTCAGGAGCTCCTAGGAGCTTGTGCGACTAAGGAGAGTCAGTTGTGTTCTTTTTCAACTTTGTTACTCTATCCTTATGCCAGCTTAGATACAGCACTGTTAATTTTTGACCAGACAGTGAATGTTATCAACTACCCTCTGAGTAGATCTCCAGCTCGCTCTATCCACTGAGCTTGAAGTATTCATCATTCAATTCAAAGTAGCCAACGTGAACACGCGCTCCAAAGAGTACTGACTTCACGTCAGTGCGTTTTTATATTTTTTATTCCTAACCCAAAGCTGTCGGTCGACAAGAGGGAAATACTTATACCGGTAATCACTCGGTCCATAGAGCCTCATTGGTTGTTAGTAGGGTGTACCACGTGCAGGTGAGGTTAACATTTGGGTCAACTGAAATATATGCTGTCACCCCTTACACTCAATTTTTTTCACTCAAGAGATTTATTGCCGCATAAAATATCTTCAAATATGCGTTAATATAATAGTAATTTACGAAACCAAGACATAAATATTGATATTCTCTTTAATTAGTTCATAGTAAAATAATGAAAAATATTCACATAATCCAAAAAAACATGAAGAATTTATTCGTAGCTTACAATGTTTGTCAAAAGACAGTAGACTTGTGTCAACTGTTGAATCCCGAATTTCATTATGAAATGGTTTGGGACCATTCTCGGGCAAAACGTGTTTTTTGGATGCTTGTTTTTACTGTCAGATTTATATTATTGTAAATATAATTTTTTTTCCTGGGGCTAAATAGGCTTCAATACGTGCATGGGTGACCGCTTTGGCTATAAATTTGAACAAGTGCGCCAAAGATCCTGGCCATAGTACTTTTCCAACTTGTTTTTGCAGGAATCGTCCCTATTCTTCAACATAATCCCTTGTCAGCTCGTTATAATTATTCCAACAGTTCTCCAACAATTGGATGCCTCTTTTTCGAACTCTCTGCCGAAAATAATCTCAAACGATTAGGTTAGACCGAGGGTTAGACTCACCGATGAAGAATTTGAGGTCAAATTCAACTCTGTCCGGCCGGCCATCGCCACGATAACTTGAGATCGGAAGGAGATAGCAACTTGAAATTTTCAGGGTAGGTGGCGCGTCCAAATACGACGGACAAGTTCGTTAATGGGCATAATCTCTGCCCAACCTTATTCTGAGTTCAAATTTGTTTTCAACCATTACAGATCCGATAAAATTGAAACTTGGTTGCTAGTTGTAGAATACTGACATAAAGGCGTATCACCAGATAATTAAAAAAAATTGTCAAGAAACATTATTTATCTCACGATAACTTGAGAACGGCACGAGGCATCAAATTGCAATTTTTCCAGTAGCTTGCACATCCGAATGCGACATTTGTTTGTTAATGGGCATGATCGACTAAATGGTTTTGGAGTTATACCTATACCTATCTGAAATTTGGTTCTAATTCCTTCAATAACTAAAAAAATAGTGATCCTATCCAATTCAAATATGGTTATTAGTTATTGTAGAATGCCGACGTGCAAATTATTAAGAAATTTCGTGAGGATCGCATTACTAGAAACTCAAAAATTATTGAAAAACTTTGAAAAAAAGTCTCTTTAACAGCCAAGTTCCAAAGTTTGAACATGATCAGCCTTATATTGATGGAGATACGAGCAGCCTTGGGTGAGTTCTGTAACTTGATGGGTGACCGTTGCCACGATACCTTTTGAACGGAAAGAGTTAGCGACTTGTAATTTTCAGGGTAGCTTGCGCATCCCAATGGAAGAGTTAAGCTTGTTGATGGGCATAATCAGCCCAATGGTTTCGGAGTTATACCTACCCATCTGGAATATTCTTTCTTCGATACCTCAAAAAATACAAACCTGATCGAGTTAAAACTTGATAACCACTTGTTATAAGACATATATGATATTTTGTGAGCATCGTATCACTAGAAAATTTTAAAAATGGGTTCAAGCCCTGTGGACAGGAGCTTTCTGGCGCTCTAATTCAAACAGACAAATTATATCTCCGAAAGTATTGGTTTCTCAGAGTTGGGATATATCAATGTATTCTTATGATAGAACTGCATCCTAAAGGTAATTCAATTCAAATAATAGTTTATTTATCAAGATTAAATGAGCAATCTGAGAATGAGAACTGCACCATGGAAGAAATCAAATTAAAATAGCTGAAATGAATTTGACTCTCTCTTATAGAACAGGATGACATGTACGAGTATGAACACAGATCATATAATAAAGCTTAGATAGAATAATTATAACATTCTGTGAAAACATAGAAGTACGATTCATTATTGAAATTTCGAAAAATCATATCTCCGAATGTATTAGCTTGTTGGAGTTGAAAATGATATCAATGGCTTTTTATGGTGAAAATGCATCTTAAATGAAAATTGAATTTGAAATTTGTTACTTAAAAATATTTTTTTTTTCGTTACTCCGAAACCATCTGGCCTATTTTGCCCAATAACGAACTTAAGCGAGATATTCATCTCCCTAACCTATTCTGAAAATTTCAACTGCCTAGCTCATTCCGTTCGAGAGTTATTGTAGAAATTTTTTTTTTAATTTTCAAAATTTTTTTTGACACTTTGCGGTAACCTGGTCAATACAAAACTTCACATGCATATAAAAGTCATGATTCTACAATTTGATGCTAAATTTCAGATAGATCGGTGATCGGTTTCGGAAATATTCATAAAAAATATGTTTACTAAAATTGGCCATAACTCCGAAATCGCTTGATGGATTTTGCCCATTAAAGAACTTGTCCGAGATATTTACGCTCCAAACCCACCTTGCATATTTCAATCCTCTAACTCTTTTCGTTCGAGAGTTATCGTGCCTACGGCCGGCCGGCCGGACAGAATCAATTTCGACCTCGGATTCTTGATCAGTGAGTCGAACCAAATCGTTTGAGACCATTTTCAGCCAAAAATTCGAAAATTACAGACATTTGGGCAAATTGATAAGCACTCAGTTCCGAGGAACTAGAGCGCCAATGTACCGAACGATAATTTGGGAACGGAAAGAGGTAGCGATTTGCAATTTTCAGTATAGGTTGCGCCTCCAAATGTGATATTTGAGTTCGTTAATAGGTATAATCCGCCAAATGGTTTTGAAGTTATACACATCCGATCCAATTAAAACTCGGTAAATTTTCTCCGAGTTCCATAAATATCGTATCCTGAAATTACTTGAGAAGTAAGGTTTTCCTATATCATTAGATTTCAATTTAGATAGAATTTAGAATATATTTATGTCAGATTCAAAAATTCTGTGATCATAGACGATTCTCATTGAAATGGTACGAAATGTAGGTATCCATATCTTATCAAAGCTGAGAAAACGGTCTATAGAGAAAGTAAATTCGAATAAGAGTGTCCAATAGAGACAAAGTTTTTTGAAAACCCGGAAAATGTTTGTTCTTGTGGAACATCACGATTCCGAGAAATATCCCATTGAAATGGGCGTACCACAGGGTTCTGTGCTAGGGCCTTTGTTGTTTATTTTATTCATTAATGACCTGCCAGATACTATTGAAATTAATGGCATCGTTGGAATGTATGTTAAAATCGTATTGTTTGCTGATGATACGACAATTATGGTCACTGCTTCTAATCTGCAGGAACTCAAGGCAAGATGCGAGTTAATTGTGCAGTATTTTTCAGAATGGTGCAGGAGAAATTCTTTGATATTGAATGTCAATAAAACCGATCTTCTCCACTTCCAGATCCGCGAGTCAACCGATCAATTAATCCTTAATCTTGCGAGTGGAGAACTGAAAGCTTCGGAGAGTGTAAGGTTTTTGGGTCTTATGGTCGATAATAGCTTAACATGGCAGGTACATGCTGATTACGTCTGCAGGAGGTTATGCAGTGCATTTTATGCTCTCAAACGCCTCAGGCACGTATTGCCATTGGAATCTTTAATACAGGTATATTATTCCCTCGCATATCCTCATCTAAATTATAACAGCATCCTATGGGGAAGAGCATCGGGACCAAACTCATTATTTGTTGCTCAGAAAATAATAATAAGAGTATTATTTGGACTTGAACCCCAGGAGTCCTGTAGACCATTTTTTAGAGAATACAAAATCCTAAGTTTTCCATGTATTTATATTTTCAATTGCTTACTATATGTAAGGAAAAATATTCAGTCTCTCAAGAAATGAATATCATGAATACAATACCAGACATAAAGAGATGCTCTCTATTCCATCTCACAGAACATCCAAATTCGAAAACTCTCCGTTGTATTGTGGCATAAAATTTTTCAATTATTTACCTGAGAGACTGAAGGTTCTAGGATATTTTCATTTTAAAAAAGAAATAAAAATGATTTTGTTAAAAAATTGCTTCTATGATAAGAATGAATTCCTTAGTAGCAATATAGAATAGTTTAATTTTGTTAATGGGTAAGGGTTCATGTTCAATTCTCTATTTCCTCATTTTGGTTGCATTATATTTTACTTTGACTCGTCCTATACATGTAATGTCTGAAAGGATACAATAAAATCATTATTATTATTATTATTATTATTATTATTATTAATAAAACATTATCCACAGTGACTTTGTCGGTTTGAGGTTAAATTTTCATTTTTATCAGCTATCATAAAAAAATTATATTTCAGAAACTATGCTCCATCGACATTTCGTATCAGGCGTAAATAGACAATAGAACATGCGTGCGAAAACTCCTGACTTTACGTCAGTGCTTGAACCAATTTTTCAGTAGATTTCGGATCTGCGATCAGATTATTGATAATTGTTATAATAGGTCAGTTCATCCTACAAGAACATGAAACTGACTGATTCCGGTCCTGATACGAATTTATTCTTCGTTTTGGGTAATGAGAGTATATTTGATTGAATTTTACCAGGAATTAATTACGGAGAATAACAATATTTATGTCTTGGTTCTTTGCGCGTATGTTCTGGGGAACATCGCGTTATCATTTTGCTCAAATGTCTGTAATTTTCGATTTTTTTGTCGAAAATGGTCTCAACCGATTGGGTTCGACTTCCTGATGAAGAATTCGAGGTCAAATTTGATTCGGTCTGGCCGGTCGTTGTCACGATAACGTGAGAACGGAAAGAGATAGTGACTTGAAATTTTCAGGGTAGGTGGCGCATACCAATACTACGGACAAATTCCTTAATGGGCATAATCGGCCCAAAGGTTTCCGAGTAATAATTTTGTTTTCAGCCAATACAAATCCATTCCAATTTAAACTTGGTGAGTGGTTGTAGAATACACACACAAGGACTTTTGTGAAATTTTGTGAGAATCGTATCAATATAAAATAAAAAGAAATATTATTCATGTTACGATAACCGGAAAACGGAAAGAGATAGCGACTTGAAGTTTCCAGGATAGGTTGTGCATCTAAATGCAACATTTAAGTTTCTTTATAGGCATAGTCGGCCAAATAGTTTTGGAGTTATAACCATCTGAAATTTGGTTGTTATTTCCTTAATAACTCTAAAAACACGAATGCGATCCAATTCAGACATGGTAATTAGTTGTAGAAGACCAATGCGAGAATTCATGCGAAATTTCGTTAGGATAGTACCACTAAAAAATTTTAGAGATAATCTTTGAAAATCTTTAAAAAAATTGTATATATCAGAAACTATTCGTCCGCAGAATTTTTGCGAGAGCCTCCAAAACCTGACTCTACTGCCAAGTTCTAAGTTTCAACACGATCGGGTCTATGTTGTTGGAGATCCGAGCAGCCTTGAATGAGTTCAGTAGCTGGATGAGTGACCGTTGCTTCGATAACTTTGGAATGAAAAGATATAGGAATAGAATTGAAATTTTCAGGGTAGGTTGCGCATCTGAATGGGAGAGTTAAGTTCGTTGTTGGGAATAATCGGCCAAACGATTTCGGAGTTAAACCCATCTGGAATATTATTTTCTCGATTACTCAAGAAATACAGACCCGATCGCATGGAAACTTGGTGTCTAGTTGTAGAATATCAACAGTGTCTGAAATTTTGAAAGTACCATACCAATAGAAAATTTAAAAAAAAATTCGAAAAAATATTAGGTATGTATCTCACGATAACTTGAGAAAGACATTTAAGTTCGTTAATTGGCATAATCGGCCAAATGGTGTGGGAGTTACACTGATCTGAAATTTTATTGTTATTTTCTCTATAACTCAAAATCTACAAATCTGATCTTATTGAATCTCGGTGATTATTTGTAGAATGCCGACCCACTAATTTTAGCGGAATTTCGTGATTATCGTATCCTGGAGTTACTTGAGGCGTAAGTTTTTCCTATATCAATTCCAATATGAATGACATATGTCAGAATTAAAAATTCTGTGATCATATATGACTCCCTCGTTACTTCAGTACCGAACGAGTATGTCATTAAACTGGTATGAAATGTATTCATATATAAAAATTGGTTCAAGCCCTGTGGACAGGAGCTATTGGGCGCATGTTCATCTTCCTTGTGGCCCGTACTGACCAGTAAAGAAAAAAAGCAGTATCATGTTGAATACCTTAATATTATTCTGGAACACAAATTTTCCATTACAATAATCTTCATCTAGCTTCTATTTAGTATCAATTCCTGTAGAACGTGATCATAATAAGTGTTTTCCATATAATAAAATGTGTTTGAACTTGGTATGTAGGAAATCTGACATCAATTATTGGAATTAATTGATTTGACAAACAGCCGTCAAATGAGGTAAATAGATTTTTGTACGATTTTCTGTGACCATAGAACGTCAAAACACGCTGGAATGTGAATTTTAAGCAATATCTTCTGGAATTGAGATCGTATCGAACTGAAATTTTGCACACTCGTGTAGAATGCTTGATTTAACGTCGGTACAAATTTTTTTATTAAAAAATTTTCCAACTGCCCGATCCCAACAATACTTAGATAATATTATATCCATAAATTAAGCATTTCATTATTGCATTTCTTGAAATAGGTACCTTTTCAAGTCGATCAACATCGTCCTTCTTTCGACGTCTAAACTATGACTTGATTCTTTATGTTTATGTCTTTGAATTTGTTTTCGGTGGAATTCAAAGAGTTCATAGAATAATCGATGAAAATACTGAGAGAGACCCAGGAAATTTGACACATTTTGTCTTATATCTCCAAAAATTGAAATCTTATAGAGCCAAAATTTTGCACAATGTTGCAAAATACTACAATTGACGTTAATACAAGTTTTTGTTGCAATCTGATGAATAGTTCACGAAAAAAAAATTTTTTTTTCGAAAAAATTAAAAGAAATATTTTTTTAAAAATTACCAACATTTCGATCATAACAGAATTTTGCCAAAAGTTGCGCGTTTATATCTTCGAACTGACTACCAAGTTTCGATTCAACATCTTCTTTAGTTCCTGAAATATCAGGGAAATAACCTCAAAATTTGAAATGTCTATAACTTCTAAACCGTCCGGCCGATTTTGCCCGTTAACGAACTTAACCGTCGCATTTTGATCAGAAACCTACCCTGAAAGTTTGAAGTCGATAGGACCTTCGGTGCTCCTGTTATCGTGCCTACGGCCGGCCTGCCGGCCGGCCGGCCGGACGGCACCCAAAAATCTGACACCGGATTCGTGATCAGGGAGTCCGAATTAGTCTATTAGCCAATTTTCAGCTCGAAATTCGAAAATTACAGACATTTGGACGAAATGATAGGACGATGTTCCCCTAGAACATGCGCCCAATAAAAGCTGAGAAAACGGTACATATAGATGCTAGATTCGATTAAGATTGTCCAATATACTGCTTGTACTGCTATATTACAAAATATCACATTCAGTGTCAGAAGAATAGAAGCAATTAATTCATTTTTTAACTCTACATAATATTATCTTTCGATATTATATTATAATTCAAATATTTAAATTACGTTTATCATGTACCTAAGGACATTTAAATTGAACATTCAATTTATTCTCGATGTACAATTTGAAACTTCTTCAATACCATACCTACAGCAATTCTATGCATCTATCATTCATTCAATGTCCACCGTCCCCAAAAAACAATTCACGGAATAAAACAAACATCCCCGAAACATTCCCGTATCGAGTACCATCAGACAGGGCTAAAATTTCAGCGCCGCCTATCCGATATTTCGCGTTTCGCCAAAAAACCGCGAAGAGCGGCTCCGATCGCCCAGCTGCATCGTTTTCGAAGGCTCGCCTTTCTCTCCTCGCTTAGATTAACGAAAGAAGCTGAAGTCCGTGATTCGGACGCAGGCAGTCTTTTGTTCTTCTGGTCCATTAGGACCGATTGTGGGAGAGGGGGGGTCGGAGAGCCGCTGCGACATTCCACCACTCGTCCGTGGGAACTATCCGAGTCGCCGGACTCTAGTTAGAAGACGACCACGTTTCTGGACGCGTCTGGGAGATTTGGTATAGAACAGTTGACCGTCTCTCAGATCGGATAAATAAGTGGTTGGTTCAACTTTCACTTTACCCGGTAAAAAATTGATGGTCCTTCGAGTCAGATTTTGCTGTAATATCCAATAATTGATCGAACGAAATGATCTATAAGTACAGGATGTTTCTAGGGGTGATGATTTTTCTAATAGGAAGTCGAAATAATCAAAATAAACTGTTCCATCATAATCGTTTATGTAAAAGTTGCAGATGGGTGATTCCAATTTAGCTGTGATTTTTTGAGCCCTATATTTTATCTTCTTTAGGTTTCCGTTTCGGTTTCGGCTTCAATTTGAACGAGTCTATATTTTCTGAGTTATATCAATATTCCAGCTGGGTATAACTCCGAAACCGTTTGGCCGATTATTCCCAACAACGAACTCAAGTCTCTCATTCGGATGCGCAACCTACGCTGAAAATTGCTAATCCCTATCTCCTTTCGTTCAAAAGTTATTGAGGTAACGGTCACCCATCCAGCTACAGATCTCACACAAGGCTACTCGTATCTCCAACAATATAGATCCGATCGTATTCGAACTTGGAACTTGGCAGTCGAGTTAGGTTTAAAAGGCTCTCGCAAAATTTTTGGGGCGGCATTCTACACCTAGTAACCATGTTTGAATTAGATCGGTTCTGTATTTTTCGAGTTATTGAGGAAATAACAACCAAATTTCTGATGGTTATAACTCCGAAACCGTACGGCTGTTTATGCTTATTAATGTACCCAAATGTCGCATTCTGATGCACAACCTAACCTGAAAATTTCAAGTAGCTATCGTCTCCCGTTCTCAGGTTATCGTGACATAAAAAATTTTTTTTAGTAATTTTTTTAAAATTTTCTAGTGAAACGATCCGCACAAAATTTCACAAACTTCCTTAAGTTTTTATTCTACAACTACTCACCAAGTTTCCGTATGATCGGATTAATATTGTATAGGTTGAAAATAAAATTATTACTCGGGAACCATTGGGCCGATTATGCCTATTAATGGACTCGTCCGTCGTATTGGGATGCGCCACCTACACTGAAAATTTCAAGTCGCTATCCTGTTATCGTGGCAAAGGCCAGCCGGCCGGCCGGACAGAATCAAATTTGACCTCAATTCCTGCATCAGGCAGTCGAACCCAATCGGTTGAGACCATTTTCGGACAAAAATTCGAAAACTATCTACACTTGGGCAAAATGATAACTCGATGTCCCCCAGAACATACGCGCAATAAAAAGTGGGAAAAATATAAAAAAAATATTCTGATAGAGAAACATTGATTGAATCTGAAACCAAAAATATTGAGGAAAATTAAAATGGTAAAATGTTAAGGTGAGTTATGTGATAGAAATTGTCAAACATCTAAAATAATTAAAATAATGTAAAATTTAATAATAATTAAATTAAGGAGATAAGAACCGTAAGGCAGCAAGCATCTTGCTACAAATGTATCATAGATCTTATGAAAGGATAACTGAAGCCGAGCAAGAAAATAGAGGTCATGATGGGTGAGCAGCGTGAGTTGCATCTTACGATGAGCTTGTCCACCATCAGTCTACTGAAGCAGAAAGCTGTCGATAAAATAAGATCACTGGCAGCGGCAAGAAAGGAGCTGATCAAGAGGCAAAAGTGGATAGAAGATAACAACACCTTCACCGCAGAGCCTTCTAAGTTATTCGACCCAAACACCACCATCACCGGAAGAAGTCAAACAGTTCTGGAAAAACTTGTACGAGTGACCAGCGTACCTTAGTACTTCACAGATTACGGATATTATGCGATCAAAATCTGCAACATAAGAGGTGACTGAAATAACAACCGAAGAGATTAAAGATGCCCTGAAGAACAAAAACGATTTCACGGCGCCTGGACTGGATGGCGTTCGGAACTACTGGTGGAAAAACCAGCACCTAGCTAGATTATTCAGTGAGATAATGATTCGCCGCGAGCCAATTCCTACATGGTTGGTAGAGGGTCGAACTGTACTGATACCGAAATCAGGTGATCTAGGACAGCCAAACAATTACCGCTCAATCACGTGTCTCAACACGCTGTATAAAATTCTCACAAGTGTTCTTGAACATTGGATTCTTGGACAAGTGTGGAATCAAATCTATGAACAATGAGGAGCAATAAAAGGAGAACAGGGGCGCAAGGACAACCTTCTTATAGACAAGAGCATTTGTCTAGATGCCATACACTATAAGCGCGACCTAAATACATCATGGTTGAATTAAGCAAAAGCATTTGACACATCGACGCACAGCTTGATAGCATGGCTGCTAGAGATTCTCAAAATCCACCCTAACATCGTCCATGTGATAGAAAACATCATACCGGATGGGTGAGAAACAGGCAGGGCGTATTTCAAGGAGACTCGCTAAGCCCGTTATTGTTAGGCATAACATTTCTACCATTAACAACTGACTTCAGGTCAAGCAGTACAGGGTACAAGGCCGGGCCACCAGCCAGAAGAGAACATCTGGTCTCACATCTCCTGTACATGGACGACTTTGTCTTCCAAGTCTTCCAAGGCAGCACTATACAACAAGTACTGTACTACGTTGCCACATACACCTCTGCAATAGAAATGTCATTCGGTTTGGACAAACGTGCTGATTTTCATATCACCAAAGGAAGAACTGAAGAAACAAGAGAATACATAAAACTAGATGGGGGAATAAGGATTCGTCACCTCGAAGAGGAAGAAACTTTCAAATTTCTTGGGATGAAACAGAGAGGTGCGCTGGGGTCAACCCAATTATTATTAATTAAGGATGCCTTAACAGCTAGCTACAAAAGGAAGTTCCGAGATATATGGAAATCACAGCTGTCAGGGAAAAAGTAACTGCTACGAACAGCTTTGTGAAATTATCGAGCTCGACAGATACACACTTAAAGTGATGAACATGAACCGTAGCCTGCATCCCAACTGCTCGAGTATACATTCCACGAACGCAGGGGGCAGGGTTTTGCAAAGTTTGGGATACCATCAACAAAACGTTTGAAATAGTAAAAATTGGTTCAAGCACTGACGTGAAGTCAGAAGCTTTTGCGCGTATGTTCTATTGTCCATTCTTCTGTATTGGACACCCTTAATCGAATTTACCATGGTAAATTATGTTGTCCATTCTCCTGTATTGGACACTTAATTCGAATTTACCATGGTAAATTCGAATTAAGAATGGACAATAGAACATACGCGCAAAAGCATCTGACTTCACGTCAGTGCTTGAACCAATTTTTTTTTTCGTGATTTTTTTGTAATTTTCTAGGGGTGCGGTTCTCAACATTTTTTTTTTCGTCATTTTTTTCAAATTTTCTAGGGGTACGGTTCTTACAAAATTGTAGACACGTTTTTATGATGATTTTCTACGACTAGTTACCAAGCTTGAATTCGATCGAATATTTTTTTTTGAGTTATCAAGGAAATAATATTCCAGGTGGGTATAACTCGGAAACCGTTTGACCGATTATGCCCAAAAACGAACTCAACTCTCCCTTTCGGATACGCAACCTACCCTGAAAATTGCAAGTCCCTATCTCCTTTCGTTCGAAAGTTATCGAGGCAATGGTCACCAATCTACTGAACTCACACAAGAATGCTCGAATCTCCAACAATATTCAACCGATCGTGTTAAAACTTGAAACTTGGCAGTAGAGTTAGGTTATGAAGGCTCTTGCAAAATTTCAGCAATTTCAAACGAATAGTTACTGATATATAGAATTTTTTTTTTCAATTTTCAATGATTTTTTAAAATTTTTTACAAATACTATCCCCACGAAATTTTGCAAGAATTTTCGCGTTGACATTCTACAACTAATTACCATGTTTGAATTCAATCGGTTTAGTATTTTTCGAGTTAATGAGGAAAAAAAAACAACCAAATTTCAGATGGCTATAACTCTAAAACCGTTTGGCCGATTATGTTCATAAACAAACTGAAATGTCGCGTTCTGGTGCACATCCTAACCTAAAAATTTCAAGCCGCCATCTCTTTCCGTTCTCAAGTTATCGTGACAACAAAAATATTTTTTAATAATTTTTTTAAAATTTTCTAGTCATACGATTCACACAAATTTTCACAAACGTGCTTAGGTTCAAATTCTACAACTACTCACCAAGTTTCAATTCGATCGGATTCATATTGGTGGAAACCAAAATTATTACTCGGAAACCACAGGGCCGAATATGCCCATTAACGAACTTGTCCGTTGTATTGAGATGCGCCACCCACCCTGAAAACTTCAAGTCACTAGCTCTTTTCGTTCTCAAGTTATCGTGGCAACGGCCGGACGGCTGGCTTGACAGAATCAAATTTGACCTCGAATTCTTCATTGGGGAGTCGAACTAAATCGTTTGAGACCATTTTCGTCAAAAAATTCGAAAGTTACAGACATTTGGGCAAAACTATAACGCGATGTTCCCCAGAACATACGCGCAATGAGGATATTGAGATGGGAATTTATCTAGGGCTGGTCAGAGAGCCTTGGAGAAGCTCAGTATAACTGGCAGATCCATCGATCATCAGCTAGCAGGAACACCTATCACGTCAACAGACCAAAGAAGAGTTGGCGGAGAGTTAAGACAGGCACAACTGAAGATACTACTCGAAGCTCACATGAGCTTACACCTGCGCTCCATATATTTTAGAAGTTTGAAAGATCATTGCCTGTCGGAAGAATTATCCTTTACCTTTTTGAATTCAACTGGACTCAAGTCAGAAACTGAGAGATTTGTTATGGCCACAGCCAGCAGGAAACTGACATCCTGTCTGCTTGCAGAGTTCATGCTCCATCAGGATATGTGCAGATGTTCAGATTTTGTTCATAATAATTGTTTCTGTATCAGAATTTTCTTCCATATTTTTCCCATTTTCCAGATTATTAGGTATAAACATCAGGCAATGGATATCCGAAAACTAAATCCTCAATTAACTTTGCTGTTACTTTTAAGTCAACGGTGATGGCTCTTACTGGCCATACATTATAAATCTATTACATATTCGATTGTTCATATCAATACAACGTTACCAGCCGTTACCACGATAACTTGAGAACGGAAAGAGATGGCGTCTTGAAATTTTCAGGGCAGGTGGTGCGTCCCTATACGTTACTGGGCATAACGATTTCCGAGTAATAATTATGTCATAAACTAATACAACTCCGATCAAATTGAAACTTGGTAGCTAGTTGTAGAATGCTGACACAAAGAGGTTTGTGAAATTTTGTAAGAATCGTATTACTAGAAAATTTAAAAAAATATATAAAAAAAAAATTATTTATGCCACGATAAACTGAGAATGGAAAGGGATAGCGACTTGCAATTTTCAGGGTAGGTCGTGTATCCGAATGGGAGAATCAAGTTCGTTCTTGGGCATAATCCGCCCAACGGATTCGGAGATATACCCACCTGGAATATTACTTCCTCGATAACTCAAAAACTACAGACCCGATCGAATTGAAACTTGGTTACTAGTTATATCGACATTAAGACGAGTGTGAAATTTGTGAGGACCGTACCACTAGAAAATTACGACAAAATATTATGTATCTCACGATAACTTGAGAACGGAAAGAGATAGCGACTTGCAATTTTCAGGGTAGATTGCGTATCCGAATGCGACATTCGAGTTCGTTAATTGGCATAATCGGCCAGAAAGTTTTGGAGTTATATTCATCTGAAATTTTTTTGTTTTTTCCTCTATAACTCAAAATATATAAATCTGATCCAATTAAAACTGATCCAATTAAAACTGATCCAATTAAAACTGATCCAATTAAAACTGATCCAATTAAAACTGATCCAATTAAAACGGTGATTACTTGTAGAATGCCAACCCACCAATTTTCGCGAAATATCGTATCCTAGAGTTGCTTGACGCGTAAGTTTTTTCAATTTCAATAGAACACATATGTCAGAATTAATAATTCTGTGGTCATAGACGATTGTCTCGTTACTGAAGACTGTCATTAAAATGGTATGAAATGTATTCATATATTATAAAAGATGAGAAAATGGTATATATCGATACTAAATTCGATTAAGAGTGTCCAATAGAGTTGAGTAGAAAATAGAACACGCGTGCAAAAGATCCTGACTTCACGTCAGTGCTTGAACCATTTTTTTTACTTCGATTTATTTAGCTGATATTTGAAATTTTCGTTTGAGTTTAATTGTACCTAATATTTGAAAATAGATATCACTATTATGATATATGAGTTATGATTATATGATATGACTATACTCACCCTTTTAGGTCTTCTAAGCAGACCAATCTGAAGCTCCTAGGAGCTTGAGTGAGAATCAGTTGCCTTCAGTTTAGGCTTTGTTCCTGTGTCCTTGGATTATCTTAGGCACAGCACTGTTAATTTTGGACCCCAACAGTGAATGGTGCTCTTCCCTAGCCCTGCACAAGATAGCTAGTACACATTCTGTTTGCGGTCATCCAATGCCATAGGTCATTTTAGCAACCTCTATGTTCATGTTCGTCTTGACAGCTATCAAGCCGTTATTTAAACTGCCATATTTTACCGTTGTAAATAAAGAATCATATTCTCTAGAGTCTAGCACCGCTTTGTTGTTGTATGCATGCGGACGCATGGAGCAAAAGTATCATGTCACATAAAGATTTCAAATGTATCCATGATCACAAAATTGACTGAGAATATTCAATATTGATGACTGCCAAACAAACACATTCTAGCATCATGAACTTCAAACTCAACCGTTACAAGGTTGGTACTTTCTAACATAGTCATTATTTCCTAACAATTACCGCTATATCTACACGTCAGATCAGATACCTAATTTGAGGAATATCCTTATGTTTTTGTCTATTCCACAATGCACTAAATATATCTAGGAAACTGCAATAGAATGGAGATGAACTGTTGATTTCTGATGAGAAGAATATTGTTCGATTCGGATTGAATTCTTTGATCAAAATGTCGAAACATACGTAACTCTAAATTCGTGAATGGAGATGGGGAAATTTTATGAAATAAAATATTTTCATGGATATAGCATGCACGCATCTGGTACCTATGTTAATTATTTGATAGAATCTCATAATATATAAAAGTCTGTTGAGTGAGCCACCATCCATCGACAAAATACAGGAGCTTTTTCAGTATCCCTTTCAAAAAGTTTCCTTGAATTACATTCCAAAGGCAATAACAATATCAATAATAGAAAAGACTTCCTTGCCATTGCTCAGTTTCATTGCTCCAAATTTGATTATGAAAGGATACCGACGCATTCGCCATTTTGCGATCAACCGGTATTTTATACGAGTATACTCAAAAGTGGAAGAAATAAATAAATTGCGGAATTATATCTAGAAGAATTTACTCCAGGGAAATGGAAGGTCAAAAAAAATATTTCAATTACAATAAAAAATATGGGGTCCGTTGTTTTATTTTCATAACTATCCGCGAATAGTAAGCGATAAAGAATTGGAAATTCCTTTTAAAATTGTTTATATTTTCAATTTACAATAAAGTGTGACTAAGAATTGGCTTTTCTGAATGCAATCATGCAAAGGAATATCCTGATATCTTTTAAAGTTTCACCTTTACATTATCTACTTCATGAGTAGAAAAGGTAAACTTAGAAAGTGATTGAGTTTCTTCTTGATTTATCGTTTCTGAATGGTGGAATTTTGAGGAGAACAATAATATAAGCCACGCTGATATTTTGTTGATAGTTATTTTGTGAAATTCAAGAATTGAATTTCACAAAATAACTATCAACAAAATAATTCTAACTATTTTCATTAAGCGTCTGACGAAGGAGTCTGATATAGACTCCGAAACGTTACGATATAGTTGTTTCTTCGTTGATGTTGTTTCGTTGTTATTTGTTAGGCAACATTGTTCAATTGATTGCTTCTGACAAATATCCTGTGTTTCTTACGCAGAAGCAAATCACAAAATAATTCATTTTTATTTTATAGAAATTTTTCAGAGTTTGGGAGACAAAACCCAGAAAAAAACCTCTCAATTATTATTATGGCTTTTGAGAATTGATATCTACCATAGGACGTGGTTGATCATGGCAATATTTCCGTAGTTCGTGTCAATGGAAATTTACCCCTATAGTGCTCCCCCCGTGGTGCTAGATGAAACGATTAAGATAGAGGACCAGTTTGCCTTCTATGGCGAAAACAGAGAGCTAGATGAAGAGAAGGAATGAATAACTCGAAATATATCTAATGTAACTAAAACTCGGTGATTATTGGCGCTCTAGTTTCTCGGAACTGAGTGCTTATCAATTTGCCCAAATGTCTGAAATGTTCGAACATTTCGATGAAAATGGTCTTAAACGATTTGGTTGGACTCACTGATCAAGAATCCGTGGTCGAAATTCATTCTGTCCGGCCGGTCCGGCCGGACGGCCGTCCGGCCGTAGGCACGATAACTCTCGAACGGAATGAGCTAGAGAGTTGAAATTTTCAGAGTAGGTTTGGGGGATAAATATCTCGGCTAAGTTCGTTATTGGGCAAAATCGGACAGACGGTTTCGGAGTAACAAAAAAAAAATTTTTTTTTTACGAAACAAATTCCAAATTAAATTTTTTTTGATAAGAAGTTTTATCATAAGAATCCATTCATATCATTTTTAACTCTGACAAGCTAATACTTTCGGAGATATGATTCTTCAAAGTTCAATGTAAATCGTATTTCACACATTGATAAAATTATTCTATGTATGAATTGTCATAATGTCAACTTGGCAGAAGGGAATATTGTAACTTCAAAAATATTGGGGTTGAAATACTCGTATTTTAGCGATGCAACGGGGATCTCACCCGAAAATGTTTGAAAATATTACGTAAATATTGAAAGCATAATTCTGTAGTTCGAGAGAGGAGAAAATTTGGTGAACGTAGATCAGGAAATTTTTGATCGATTACAAGGTATTTTATTTATTACTCATCTTCTTTCATATTATTACTCATCTTCTTTCATACATGTTTTATGGAATACCTACTATTTGTAGGTACTTTAAACCTGTTTTGGGCAACTTGTTTTTTTGGCGCTCTAGTTCCTCGGAACAGAGTGCTTATCAATTTGCCCAAGTGTCTGTAATTTTGGAATTTTTGGCTGAAAATGGTCTCAAACGATTTGGTTCGACTCACTGATCAAGAATCCGAGTGCGAAATCGAATCTGTCCGGCCGGCCGACTGGCCGTAGGCACGATAACTCTCGAACGAAAGGAGTTTTGTATTGACCAGATTACCGCAAAGTGTAAAAAAAGAATTTTGAAATTTTAAAAAAAGTTTTTCCACAATAACTCTCGAACGGAATGAGCTAGGTAGTTGAAATTTTCAGAGTAGGTTAGGGAGATGAATATCTCGGTTAAGTTCGTTATTGGGCAAAATTGGCCAGATTTAATTCGATTTCTTCCATGGTGCAGTTCTCTTTCTCATGATTGCTCATTTAATCTTGATAAATAAACTATTATTTCAATTGAATTTCCTTTATGATGCAGCTCTATCATATGTATACATTGATATAATTCCCAACTCAGAGAAACCAATACTTTCGGAGATATAATTTGTCTGTTTGAACTAGAGCGCCAGAAAGCTCCTGTCCACAGGGCTTGAACCCATTTTTTGTAGGATGCAACGTACTAATTTTCGCGGAATTTCAATATCTTATCCATGCAGGAGTTTTTTCGTCTTTCAATTTCAATAGAAAATACATATGTCAGAATTAAAAATTCTGTGATCATAAACGATTCTCTACTGATGTATGTAATTAAAATGGTTTGAAATGTATTCATATATCATAGAAGCCGAGAAAACGGTATATATCAGTGCTAAATTCGTAGTAGTGTCGAATAGAGGTGAGTAGATAATGGAACATGCGCGCAAAAGCTCCTGACTTCACGTCAGTGCTTGTTTCGACCGAGTACTAGATTTCAATTCAATTGGATCTTTATTTTCGGAAATATTAGTAATATAAAATTTTTAATGGGTTTATCTGCGGCACCATTGCGCGGATTTAATAAAATGAATTAACTTACTCAACTGTGGTTCGAACCCAGATCTCTTGCGTGGCAGACGAGCTCGCCAAAATCTCAGACATCGAGGTGTTTTTATACGATACTGAGATTTACTTGATTTGATATTCCAGAAGAAGTAGATACCAGTTTGTTTGTTTTATTTTCACAATAATTCCTAAAATAAGAGCCATAATCCAATACTCAATTCTACAATGGCGGCTTTAAAATTTGTGCGGAGTTTCAGCAGAAATTGACAGATAGTTTCTCCAACATAAAATTTTTGAAGAAATTTTTTTTTGGCATAAGAAATTCAACAAAAATTTGCGCCTCGAAATTCTACCACTAATCCCAAGTTTCAATTCCATCGTACCTGTATTTTTTGAGTTATTGAGGAAACAATATTTCAGATGGGTATGACTCCGAAACCGTTGGGCTGACTATGCCCACTAACGAACTTTACCATGTGATTCGGATGCGCAACCTACCCCGAAAATTGCTATCTCCGTTCGATAGTTATCAATGTCCGGCTGGATAGAATTGAATTTGATCTCGAATTTAGGGCTTCACACGAGACGAGAGTAGGCGAGAATATAGAAAATCTCATCTCGGTCTCGCCAATTCCCAAAAAATTAAGTCTCTTTTAAGTCTCGGTCTCGTCTCGTTATCATTTGTCTCGTCTCGCTTATGCTGAATAACGATAATAAATATTATAATATACAGGGTGAGACTTCAAGTTATGCATTAATTTTAACCAGATATTCCTCTCATCAAATAAAACACTTTTTTCATTTACCATTTTTCCAGATTTGTGATTTTAAAGATTTTATTATGTGCAACGCCAGCCCTGAACTGTCCTCAAATTTGAACACAGAAACACTAAAAAATTCAATATCGTATAATTATATAAAAGCTTCATCATCTGTTGCTCGAAATTCAACGAAATTGTCTGAGAAATCTCATTTACTCACTGAAGTCTTTTAAAATGGTTTTAAATTATCTTTATGCTGCATTTTCGAAAAAAACTCTTCCTGGATATTTAAACTGACTTCAACTTGATTTTCATTGAATATCCACTATCAAATTATCCACATTATCTTCTCCGCCTATTTTCACATTCCTTACATATTTTAATTGAATATGAATATAATATCAATATCCAACTTTTATTAACATTTATTATAACCTCTAATCTACAGAATTTACAGAATCGAGAAAAACAATCTGTGATTCTGTGATTTTTGCCTCTATAGGCTTGTTTTGGTTGGCAATAGGGACGGTCCTAGAACCGTTCAAAGTAGTCACACATTCGTTTATTGTAATTGTAATTGGCATCCTGGGCGAAATCTTTCACACGCTACATTTGTCCCACTCTTTAGAACCGATTCGGAACTGTTCCTACTGCGAACCAAAACAGGCCTTATGCAAGTGAAGACCTCGTATAGACACAGTATAAGAAGCAGCCACAGAAATGTAATAATATTAGGTTAGCCACATCGTTGGTTATATTATATGTTCTGTGGTCTAACCTTAGAATATTACGCCAGTGATTATTTATTTATTTGTTTACTTGAATTCGTATATCCAGATTAAGAATTTCTCTTCAAGAATAATTGGGATGAATAGGTGGAATGATACTTATGTATTTCCCTTATGCATACTAATATACTAGAAACTCATAAGATTCAACTATGTAGTTCGAATAAAATAGTAGTGACGTGGGTTATCTGTTATCTGTTATCTGTTGAAAATTAAGTTGATGAAATTATGTTCCATATATCGATGCAGTATGAAAATAAATGTTAAGATGACATGGATAACAGATAATTTGAAAGTTTCATATTCACTATTGGGGATACATAGATAAATACATATCATGGTAAGCCTATATTCATCTATTTCCCAAATGATAACTACACTACGAACTGTTTGAATGAGTTGTAATTAACTTATCCCGTTTTAAGGTGGTAATTATAACAATTTGGAAATAAGCGAGATTGAATCCACAAGTGTCAACTTTGAAATCAATAATCAGTCTATGCCTTTATTCGAGATGATCATCTGTGTATTCCAGGTTCGGATCGATAAAAGCAGGTAAATTTCTGTAATTTTTTCATATTTTACGACATTCAATGACGAATATCTTGAAAACAATTCGTTTTAGGAGAAATGATGTAGAATAATTTTATTTTCAAAAAGGATCGAGTATTTCAAAAATGACTCAGAATAACCTTCATCTGCTTCCATTATGCTAATTTCTCGTAGTTTTAGAAATTCGCGAGTCTATATCGAAGAAAACCAGTAGAAGTAGGGAAAAACTGTTAACTGGAGATTATGTGCCATAGTTATAGAAAACTTCATACCAAAATTCATTCAATTCTGAATAACCATGTTAAAGCTACAAAAGAAAAACTATTTTTTTTTTTTAAATTTCAACATCCTGTATCTTTTTCCTGTGCCGAATTTGGAAAAATGGTAAATGAAAAAAGTGTTTTATTTGTAAGAAGAATCTATGGTTAAAATTAATGCACAACTTAAAGACTCACCCTGTATAAACGAAATGCTAGATAACAATGAATAATTTTGTAAAGCTTTATTTATCACGCTCTTATACAAAAATATTTGTACATGTACATCATTTTTTTAATTATATAAACTGTTAATGTCATCTTTTAAATTACTCGATGACCAAGAATTCAAACACAATCACGCTTGTATCACATCATCTTTCAATGATGTACATATTTTTGCCATGATCATACCTGCTGTGGAAAATAATCTTTCAACAGGTACGGATGCAGCCATTAATAAATAATCGGCCATCTTGGAAAGTGTAGAAACATTTTCATGCACTTTCCACCACTCTGAAATACAATTTTATTCCTTTTTGCTCTTTCTCACAGCAAATGCTCTTCAAAATCAACTTTCCAATGTTTCGAAGGTTTTGTTGATGTTTTAAATAGGCTATCGATGCCGATATAATTTTCTTAAAGAACTGGACAAATTGGTACCTTGGGTAGATCATTGAGGATGTTCTTGGCGTATTCCTCAAAACACTTTTCGAAACATTGAATAGCTTCATTTTTCATTTCTTCACCAGTTTTATTATATGTACTTTCACAGATGTTCACATCTTTACTACAAGAAGCATAATAAAAAACAATGAATTTCTCCAGATGTTCAAATTGAGACGAAATTTTGAAAGCATTGGGATTTAAGGGCAATAAAAGTTGTCCGTTAAGTATTGAATTCATAATGCGATCAGTTTTTATGGTTGTGAATTCTATTTTTTCTTGAGAAAAAATCTGAATTATCGCAAGGTCTTTAAAAAATTGCGTATTCCTAGAACGATCGATGTATAATATAGACAAAATATATTGGTACTTACAGTGGAAACTCTTCATATCCAATTTTTTCTGTGGGCGTTGAAAAAGGTCGAGTCGTATATAAGAAAAGTTTACTGTATGTATCTATAGTAAATAATATGATCATCCAGGTTGAAATTTTCGAGCCAAAGAAACCCATTTCAATAGTATACATGTTTATTACTCAGTGGTTTATAGACACATATACTCAACCGAGAGTAAAAAATCGTTCTTGAAAAAAACACATTCAAACCAAAAATAAAAAAATCTGCAAGGATTGATATTTATGATACGAGATACGTTACTATAAGAAGTTATAAGAATAGTTAACAAGTTGAAATAAAAATGGGAAAAAATTATTTCATGTACATTAAAATATTTCACAGAGAGTCACAAGAGTTGATATTTTGTAAATTATATTGATCTCTATGAAGACCTTTTCTGATTTTTCGAATCAGAACTTCATAAAATAAATATAGCGATACCAAAAACGAGACTCTCGGGTTGCGCTGTAGATGGTCTCGGTATCATCTACAGTATTTTTCAAAACGTCTTGTCTCGTCTCGCTTTTCCGAGACGAAAAAAATCTCGCTCTCGTGTGAAGCCCTACTCGGATTCTTCATCGGTCAATCGAACCTAATCCTTTAAGACCATCTTCGGTCAGAAATTCGAAAATTTAATACATCTGGTCAAAATGATAGTACACTGTTCCCTAGAACATGCTCGCGTAAAGTTATCAGGCCTTGTCTATATACTCGAATTCTACTCTTATTTGGTTGATTTTAAACGTTTCACTTACGGAATATGCCCAATCAGATAACTCCGTTTTCACATTCGTAAACCTTACTAGATATATTTTCTCTCGATGATAATTTTCGTTAGGGTCAAATTTCTTCCAAGGCCCACCGCCTAAGGTGTGAATATAAACAATGTGAATGGCATAGGTACCTATATCTTGTATCGCTACCCATTCTCACTCCTACAGCACTAAAAAGCAACCTTAAGCGTTTTAGTTATGTTTCAACATTGCCGATTTACGATAACGACTTTTGAACAATGAGTTATGTTCCCGACGAATAATTACCATATATTAAAGAGATGCTCGAACTTTGATGGCATGCTGTTTATGCCCGCTCTGATAAATTGAAACTGTCCGGAAAGGGAGGTTTTTGGCCAGCCCTAGCGCTAGTGACAAATATGCCCGATAGATGATGACCAATAAAATTATGATAATAATCTGTGGCGTTTCCGTTCCAACATTTCTCATGTTTGATGCCGCCTTTCGGATTTTTTTTCGATGCAGGTTTTGCATCTTCGCATTTCAGTATAGAATGACATCAAGCATCCTTAGATATGATGGGGATTCGAATATTCGTTATTGTTGTTTATGTTGAATATGCAAAATTAATGCTACTTAGATGAATTTTTTACAAATTAATTAAATTAAAAATTGGTTGAAGAACTGACGTGAAGTCAGTAGCTTTTACGCAAAAGTTCTATTGTCTATTCACGCCTCATACTTCGAGTCGATCGAGCATAGTTTCCGAAATATGAAATGTTTCACGATGGCTGTAAAAAGGAAAATTTAACCTCAAACCGACAAACTTACTGTTAAAAATATTGTATTCACCTCTATTGGACACTTGGACACTCTTATTCGAATTTACCACCGATATACGCCGTTTTCTCAACTTTTATAAAATATGAATACATTTAGTACCATTTCAATGACCGACTTGAGCCACGAGAGAACCGTCTATGACCACAGAATATTTAATTCTAATATATTCTTTCTGAATTGAAATTCTTCAAATGTCTAATGATATACGAAAAAGCTTACTTCTCAATTAATTTCAGGATACGATATTGACAAAATTCGGAAAAAATTTGCTTTAATTGGATCGGATTGGTATATTTTAAGTTATAGAGGACATAACAACCAAAATTCAGTATAACTCGAAAACCATATGGCCCGATTATACCTCAAATGTCGCATTCGGATGCGCAAAGTTCGCAAGTAATCTTGGGATAAATTATAATTTTTTATCTCTAGAGATACGATCGTCACAAAATTTCAAAAACTTTTTTGCATCGGTATCCTACAACTACTTACCTAGGTTCAATTCCATCGGATCTATATTTTTTGAGTTATCGAGAAAACATTATTCCAAATGGGTATAACTCTGATACCGTTCGGCCGATTTTACCCAGCAATGAACAAAACTGTCTCTATCGGATGCGCAACCTACCCTGAAAATTGCAAGTCGCAATCTCTTTCCGTTCGAAAGTTATCGTGGCTACAGTAACCCATCCAGCTACTGTTCTCACTCAATGCTGCTCAGATATCCAACAATATAGATCCGATCTTGTTAAAATTTGGAATTTTGCTGTAGAGTTAGGTTTTCAAACCTTCACCAAAATTCCAGCGATATCACACGGATAGTCTTTGAGATATAAATTTTTTTCTTGAGATTTCAATGATATTTTGCAAATTTTCTAGTGATACGATCCTCCCGAAATATCGTAAAAATTTGCTTTTGGATGCTCAACCTACCCTGAAAATGACGAAACGAAAGGAATGCTTTGGACAGGAAACTTGTAGGAGTGAAGACATAATATCCTTGAAGCCTTCCCAGATATTGAGGTTCATTTATACTCTGGAACTGGAGGGCGAGCTGTAGATGGCGTAATGGTGAGAACAGCTCTGTTGGGGGGCACAATAGATCTCAAGGTCGCGGTGCAACGTAACCCCCTTATCAATAATAATAATAATAATAATACCCTGAAAATTGCAAGTCACTATAACTTTCCCTTCTCATGTTATTGTGAGATGAAAAATATTTCTTAATAATTTTTTTCAAATTTTCTAGTCATACGATTCTCACAATATTGCACATACATCTTCAAGTCAGAGACTGAATCGGAGTTAAAGATAGACAATAAAAAAAATTTCAGTGATTTCATAGGATTACTCTGAAACCATACAATATGCTCGTTTTTTGTAGCTATATGATAATTTTCCTCAGAGCCACAGCCTGTTGTAAATTAAAATAAATTCAAGGTATACCTTTAACATTCTTGGAACAGTTTATTTATCTTTCTTGAAAATAGTTCTAGCTTATTTGCAGTGAAAATTAAAATTGAAATATATCATCACCTCATTTTAGTTTTTAATATTACTCAGAGATACGTTAATAAAGTATTTTACGGTAGTCTAGTAGGGTCATAGAATATAAAGTACACCTACTCGAAAAAGGGTAGGTACAATAATCTGTGGGTTTTGAGGTTGTGAGCACCCACAACATCTTGGCTGGTTAGCGTTTCGTTCCAGCTCTTACTGATGGGCTTATTAATACGGCTTGTTCAGTAAGAGCTTGCTGTAGACGCTTTTGACTTCAGCACAAATATGCCGAAGAAATGTCTCCAGTGCGGCGCTTCGATTTTAATGCGTCACGCGTCTACTGGCGAGAACGGCGAGGATCGGAGGGAAAAATGTAGTTCCTACAAATCTATTTAGAGTACGTTCCCTACACATCTATTTTAGAGTACGGGTGGCAACCCTGGTAACATCTTGGAGTTCATCTGACTCTTTACTGAAAATAATGTCATCATAGCAAAAATGACAATATTCATTTTATGGACGAAATTTGTTATAACAAACTCAAAATTCAGTAAATATCACCTGTTTGCTTGCTAACATAACACAAGTAAGAAGTACCTACATCAACACCATTTGGAGAGATTTTGGAAGATCTATTTCGTGGGTTTAGTAATCTGAAATGAAACCAACACCAGAAACTTGAAAAGCCTCATCGCAAGCATTGTTATTTCTCGTCTGGAGCACGAAGCTTAGTTTTCTAGATCATGACCAAGAGAAAGGTCTGATTTTACAAGATCAGGAATCATACGGGATTAGCAACAACTTATGTATAATTTTGTTGACACATTATGTCCAGCTACTCCTAAACGGTAGGTTCGATTCAAAAGTTGATTGATATTAATGGTGGTGTATACTTCTCTATAAATAAAATTGTTTACCGTTTGAGAGTGGAATGGGCACATAGCTCTTAATCCCCCATATATCTGCACTTGACGTGTCGAATTCTTTTGACTGCTATCACTCTTTTATGTGTCTTATTTAGAGCATCTCTATGAGCAATCCTCTTGAGGACACTCAAATACAACTAACTAACAAACTAATATTGATTCGATGAGAGTTTTGTTATTTCCTCTTTTGATGAATGAACACTATTGAAGATTAATATCCTTTACTCTAAATAAGGCGTGCGAGTAGGGTTTTGCAGAAAGAGGGGATTTCTTGAGGGAAGTGAAAAATACTGAACCAAAAATTACTTCCACAAACTCATAACAATTAGGTTATCATTTACTCCATCTTGATAAAAATTTCAATCAAATCACTTAACAAATTAACTATCACTAGACGTAAATTCTAATTGACAATGAAGTACTGATCTACAAAGTAGAGATGGTTGAGGGATGTATAATCCGGGAAAGAACTCAGTACGTCAAAAGCCTGGAAGACATCCAAAATTCCGGTTGATACCACTACCATTACTCCTTAACTCAGTAGCTACATGAAGACAACTACATCTGCGAGAATCATCGTATGTTTAGCTCAACCTCTGTATATAAATATAGAAGTTAGTGTAACGGGTTACCATACTCGACGCATGATACGAGAGCTTAGGAAAAAAACCTCAGCAAAAATACTCTGTCTCCCCGTGAGTGTTGTGATTTGTAAACATTGAATTTGTTTACAAAATTAACTGAAATTTAAAATATTGATGGGCATTTCTTTCTTAAATATGGATTACTTCCTCAAAAAACGAAGAGGTTTCTCTAAAGTACCCGAAACTCACCTGAAAAATGAAAAGGCAAGAGGAGGAAAGCGAAGATTAAAAATAATACAAATCCTTTCGAAACTCTCCTTCAACAAATATACTACTGTAGCTGCATGGATCCCTGGAAGAAAAATCTCCTCCACTAATTTTCAATTATTCATTCACTCTCAGAAATCCTTTCAATATTTGAGTTTAATAAGGAAAATGTCGTTGCTCATAAGGCAAGGAGGGTTAGTTCAAAACCGGTTTTGACCAATCCAAGCGATGATTATTCAGAACTTCAGATGTTCGAGGACCGCTACATGACCCTAATGTAGGGCTTTCATCTTCCATATATATGCTTCACTTTCTATGGTATAAAATATTGAAAACATGGGCTTGAAAATTTAACAGAAGTAGTACCAAACTATGGAATATTTAATTAGTTATAGGCGCGATCTCACTCATAAACGGTGATTTTTTTTAATTGATCAAACGAACATCGATCAAACGAACACAACCAAAAAGATATCTACCTGTTAAATACCTCACGATCAAGTATTTCATAAAAATCGAAAACAAATCAAGGTAATAGGATACTTATATGATTAGTACAAAAGAAACGTTATACTCAGACACCATCAATTACACACAACAAATTTTATTCAAAATATTCTTTTACACCTTAAATCATACAATTCATTGATGAAACGGCACTAAATTATTCCAACATTGAATAAAAATACCTGCGTTCTATTAAAATTCATTTCGAAATAATATTACGCCTAAAGAACTGGTTAAACACCTCGAAAGACCACACATATAACGGCACGCGCCATGACTATTCACAGCCACTTCGATGTAAACGTCGTACCACCATTCAGAATCGGCTGTCTACGTGGGTGTTCGCAGGTGCGCAAAGACACAAAGAGACCACACAAGCACTGGCACGCGCATCCCGATACCTCCAGAGTCGAACGTTCGGTCGACTTCGGGCGCGCACGCGTTATGACGCTTGTTGGTGTTATGAGATTGACCGCGCTGTCGTCCCTGTCGATAATAGGAGAGCCATGTTACGTTGTTAATCAGAAGGGAGTCCAATTTGTCAGTCGGTAGTAGTGTGCTAAATGGTGACCACCCGTACACTAGTTTGACCGCTGATTATTTATCATATAATGAGGTGAAGTGTGTGAGGAGAATCATGATTTGGTTTTATCTCTGTGGAGATTTAACACATATTTATTGTTCTGTTATGTTTTTATGAGGCGATGAGTATAATTGAAATTATTCTTGATTTTCTGAACTGTCATCTCTTAATCTAATTTACCATGGTAAATTCGATTTAGAGTGTCCAATACAGGAGAATGGACAATATAATTTACGATGGTAAATCAAATTAACAGTGTCCAATTCAGATGAATGGACAATAGAACATACGCGCAAAATCTCTTCACTTCACGTCAGTGCTTGAACCAATCTTTTTTTCGTAATTCATTAAAAATTTTCTAGGGGTACGGATTGCAAGTCCCTACCTCCTTTCATTCGAAAGTTATTGAGGCAACTGTCACCCATCCAGCTACTGAACTCACACAAGACTGCTTGGATCTCCAACAATATATCGTGTTCAAACTCGAAACTTGGAAGTAGAGTTAGTTTTTGATAAAAAAAATACATAAAAAATAATAAATAATCTTTCAAAAGTCCCCTCTCAGAAAAATATTCCTATGTAGCCGCATGGATCTCTTGAAGAAGAATGGCCTCCGCTAGTTTTCAAAGATATTCACTCTTGTTCTTAGAAATCCCTTCAATATTTTATTTCAAAAACGAAAATGTCGACCCTCCTGGCCTTAGGAGGGTCTCTTTCAAAACCAGGTCTGGCGAATCCAAACGATGATTATTAAGAACTTCAGATGTTCGAAGACTGCTACAGGATTCTAATGTAGGGCTATCATCTCCTATAGATACATGATTCATTTTCTATTATGAATAGAAGGTATGTCATCATGACATTCATGGTATTGAAGGTTCTCGCAAAATTTCAGCGATGTCGGACAACTGCTTCCTGATGTATTATAAATTTTTTTATCAATGATTTTTTAAAAATTTTCTAGTAATACGTTCTTCACGAAATTTTGTCGAATTTTTTTCGTCAGCATTCTAGAACTAATTACCATGTTTGAATTAAATCGGGATCGTATTTTTTGGGTTATTGAAGAGTGATATAACTCCAAAACCATTTTGCAGATTATGCTAATTAACGAACTTAAATGTCGCATCAGGTGCGCAATCTACCCTGAAAACTTGCAAGTGCTATTTCTTTCCGATCTCCAGGTATCGTGAGATACATAATATGTTTTTGTTTATAAATTTTCTAGTAGTACGTTCCTCATAAAATTTTACACACGTCTTCATGTCGATATTCTACAAAAAGTTAGCAAGCTTCAATTCGATTGAGTCTATATTTTTTGAGTTATCGAGGAATTAATGTTCCAGATCAGTATAACTCCGAAACCATTGGGCCGATTATGGCCAACAAGGAATTCAACTCTCCCATTCAGATGGGCAACCTATCCTGAAAATTGCAAGTCCCTATCTCCTTTCGTTAAAGAGTCATCAAGGCAACGGTCACCCATCCAGCTACTGAACTCACACAAGGCTGCTTGGATCTCCAACAATATAGATCCGATCGTGTTCAAACTTGGAACTTGGTAGTAGGGTAAGCTTCTGAACGCTCTCGCAAAATTTCAGCTATGTCGAATGAATAGTTATATATAGAATTTTTTCAATTATGTTCAATGATTTTTTTTAAATTTTCTAGTGATACTATCCTCATGACATTTTACAAAAATTTTCGCGTTAGCATTCTACAACTAATAACCATATCAAATTGGATCGGTTTTGTATTTTTCGAGTTATTGTGGAAATAAAAACCAAATTTCAGATTGGTATAACTCCAAAACCGTTTGACCGATTATACTTATGAACAAACTCAAATGTCGCATTCAGGTGCACAACCTAACCTGAAAATATTCTTTAGTAAAAATATAATTAATTAAAAATTTTTTAATAATTTTTTAAAAATTTTCTAGTTGTACAATTCTCACAAAATCACACAAACGTGCTTAGGTTCATATTCTACAACTATTCAACAAGTTGCAATTCGATCGGATTTATATTGGTTGAAAAAAAATTATTGGTCGGAAACCATCGGGCCGATTATGCCCGTTAACTTGCCCGTCGTATTGGAATGCGCTACCTACTCTGAAAATTTCAAGTTGCTAGCTCTTTCCGTTCTCAAGTTATCGTGGCAACGGCTGGTTGGCCGGCCGCACAGAATCAAATTTGACCTCGAATTCCTACTAGGGGAGTCGAGCCCAATCATTTGAGACCATTTTCGGCAAAAAATTCGAAAATTACAGACATTTGGGCAAAAGTATAACGCGATGTTCCCCAAAACATACGCACAAAAACCGAAATATGATATGTCTAATCAGCTCCATAGCCGAGATACAGGGTGATTTATGTATTGGCCAATATTCTCAATTGCTTCAAACTGATTAAAAAATCCAGGTCCATATTAGAAAAATTTAGAACTTTTCGCAAGCTGAGATACAACACCCCGTATGAAGGGATATTGGAATATGAATAGAATTTTCGGAAAAGGCAGAACATTTTCTATGGGAATGAGTAGATTTCAGTCTTACAAATTATTTTTCAAAAATGTGGATTTTGAATATTTTTTCTTCAAAATGATCAACAGTGGGACAATAAATAAACAAATGAGTAAAGAATACTGCATGTCGATTTTATTCAGTCCATCCATGCAAATCCCTCAAATTAAAGACTCCATCCCTCGTAAACATTGCTGCATTGCTGCATTGCTGCATTGCATTCACAGAAAAAATATATGAACAACACTTCAGCACATTAATTTGTGTTGTATCCCACTAGTGTTCATTCAAGTAGGCTACAACAATATCTATGACATAAATTTTGACCACTGCCGTCGACAGTATTGTGGTCTGATCTCTTAACATTTGAAAATCGATCATAATTTTGTGGGAACTTCTTGGATGAGCTTTTTCCAAATATGGATATATGAATTGGCAGAGGTGGACCCCTAGATCTCCATATTTCAATCCTGTCGATTATTTCGTTGGGAGATATTTGAAATATTTAGTCTATGCATCTGAGATTAGAAGTGAGGATATTTTCTTACAACGTATTGAAGTTGCTTGCAATAAGACCCGTAATGATCCAGAAGTGATCAAGAAGGCTAATAAGATATAATTTGAAAAGTCAATAATGTGCATCGAGAAACGGTGGCACTTTTGAGTAACTTTTATGATTTGTTTCAACTGTTTTACATGTTCATTCGTTTATTGATTTTTTCACCGTTGGTCATTTTGAATAAATTATTCAAAATCCATCTATTTTTGAGGAATGCTAGAAATAATTGGTTAAAATATCAAAAAATACAAATTTTCAATCTACGCAATTGACAAATTTTCGTATTCAACGTTAATGTACGAAATTTTTGAGAATTTCACTATCGAATTAAAGCATTCGACACAAATTTTGAGTAGTCAAATGTCGTGCGGGACACTGAAATTTACTGAAACCCATCGAAAATTTTCTGCGTTTTCCAAAAATTCTAATCAAATTCCAATATACCTTCATACAGAGTGTTGAATCTAAGCTTCCAAATTTTCATTCTAAATTTTTCTGATACGAACCTGGATTTTTTAAACAGTTTAAAGATTAATCAATCAACCAATGGAAGTGTATTTTACGTTCCAAATATCAACGATCAATGATTCTACAAGGAGGTTCAAAAGTAATAGGCAATTGAACATATTGGCGAATACATAAATCACCTTGTATCTCGGCTATGGAGCTGAGCTGGAGCAGATCTACCTCAAGTTAATGTATGTTTATTTACCAATAAAACATCCTGTAGAAGAGATCACGCATAAAAATGACTGATATACTAGGGTTTTTTCGAATTGATATAAATATACAGGGTGTTTCAGAAAAAGATGGCCCCGTTGCTAGGAGAGGTAGAACGCTGCCAAATAAATGGGGTTTGCTTTGTAAACGAATTTCCTTACGGCACCCGTATTCAAGATATGTGTTCAAAAAATTGGTTCCAGCACTGCCGTGAAGTCAGGAGCTTTTGCGCGCAGGTTCTATACGGTTTTCTCAGCTTTTATAAAATATGAATAACACATTTTCTAGCAAATTTGCGAGATCATGTTCTAATAATTGCAGGGACGCATTGGCATTCAAAAGATTAGTAAGGACTTGAATCGGAAGTAATTTTCCCTTAAAGACTCCGCCCCATACATTAATAGATCATCTTTTTTGAAAGCCTCTTCTCTTAAAAGCGGGAAGATTTGCATTGCAGGTCTCTAGAAAATCCTCGCGCTTTTAAGAGAAGAGGTTTTAAACAATTATTCTCTATTAATATATGAGACGGAGTCTTTAACGAACAATCACCCTTCCTAATCGTTTGAATGTTGTAGAAAATGATCTCGCAATTTTAATGGAAGATTTTCCTGTAGATTTGATGCCTGATTAAAGCAAACTTTAAATTGGAGATGAATTGGTCGGCGTGGTGCTACGGCCTGCGAGATCACCTCCTTTGGATTATTTTGTATGGGGCATTTAATACAACTTGTTTACGCAGTGGAAATTAAATAATAATAAAGAATAATTAATGAATCGAATTATATATTGGTTTACTCAAATCTACTCAAATTAGGTAAAACATGCCATTAGTATACGATTCCATCATTTCGCGTTGCCAAGCCTGAATCAATGCTAATGGTGATATTTTTGAACATTTAATCTATTTATTTTCTATTTTTATATTACGTATACTAAAGTTGAAATTGATGATTTGCAGAACCTTTTAAGTCTGATATCTCGCAAAGAAATCCAAAAAGTTTATTCTACATTTTTTATCAGAATATCAGCCTGTATACGTTCCCTCATTTTTCGCTTCAAGTTTTGAATCACCCTGTATATCAGAACTAGCAATTGGACTTACATCACAGTCCATTCGAAAACAGCAATTCCCTGATCTTACGCTTGAAGGAAGGACCCGCTGACGTCAAATGTTTATTATGAAATTTCCAATACTGAACTAACCTCAGATCAATTAATAAACATCTGAGGAACTAACGCATTATGTTTATCATAATTATTACCATTCAATTTCTTGGATAAGATATTCAATCCATTCGTATGCCACCTGTGAAAAGGCATCCTAACTCTTGTGAGCTCTGATTTGGAAAAATATCGAAGGGCTCACATATATCCATGGCTCACACTGAAGAGCAAATAATCAAACACTATATTCCAGTGAAGCATCAAAATCAGTTAATACGAAGGTATCAGGATGAATACTACCAAACCATTTCAACTTTTCAATATAATCGTTCAAGATACTCGCCTGAACCTTTATTTTTGAGCGCGTGTTCCGCAAGGAACAGCGTGCTATCATTTCGTCACAATGTCTGTATTTTTCGATTTTTTTTTAGAAAATGGTCACAGACGATTGGGTTCGACTCCTTGATGAAGAATTCGAGGTCAAATTCAATTCTGTCCGTTGGTCCGGATGTTAGCACGATAACTCTCGAACGGAACGACTTAGAGCGTTGAAATTTGCAGGGTAGTTTTGTAGCATAAATCTCGGACAAGTTCGTTAACGGACGAAATCCACCAAGCGGTTTTGGAGTTAAGGCCGTTTTTAGTAAAAACGCATTTTATGAATATTTCCGGAACCCATCACTCGATCTTTCTGAAATTTGGCATCAAATTGTAGAATCAGGACCTTTATATGCCTGCGAAGTTTTGTACTGACCGGACGGCCCTAAAGTGGCAAAAAAAAATTCAAAAATTCAAAAATTTTGTTTTCACGATAACTCGAAAAATAGGGATCTGATTAAATTGAAACTCAGTAGATGCAGAGCAAACACTTTTGCAAAATTTCGTGAAGATCACGTGGCATGAAAAAAATTACTACTATTTTGCGGAATACTTTGCTTGAAATGCCGAAAACTATTTTTTTGAGGTTCATGCTGCCCTATCCGGCCATTTTTCGTTATGCGCATGCGCAGATAAGAAGACTTTTAACTGCTGTAGTTTTCGTCAGAGAGGATTGGGGTTTTGGGGGGGGCGGATGCTATTCCTCCATAGAATCCAGATCCTTGATGAGGGTCTACGCATGCGTGGATTAAAGATGCGATATCTCCCGAACCACTAGTGTTGGAGAATCGGAGTTTTTTGTAAGGTGTGTGATTTTGAGAGGACTTTTAGCCGCGAGTAGATTGCGCATGAGCAGAAGAGAAGTGACTGTTTTTGGGTTGGATGGGTTATGTTGGGAGTGATGAGTCGATATTGTGAGGTTTTAAAAAAATATTCATTGCAATTCAGTGCAAGGACAAGTCAGTTTGGCGGATGCAGCGTTGTTTCCGAGTTGAAGTTTCCGTACCGTGGACCTGGGGCTAATTTTGAAATCGATGTTACCTCTTGCAGGCATTTTTCGTTATGCGCATGAGCAGACCGTCAGTGATTTAACTGGTGGTGTTTTCGTCAGAGAGGATTGGAGTTTTGGGGTGGCGGGTGCTATTCTTCCATAAAATCCTCTGTTAGGGTCTGCGCATGCGTGGATTCAAGAATCGATATCTCCTGAACAACTTGTGTTGGAGAATCGGAGTTTTTTGTGAGGTGTGTAATTTTGGGAGGCTAACAGCCACGAGTAGATTGCGCATGCGCAGACGAGAAGTCACTGTTTTTGGGTTGTATGGGTTATGTTGGGAGTAATAAGCTGATATTGTGAGGTTGTAAAAGAATATTCATGTCAATTCAGTGCACGGACACAAGTCAGTTTGGGGGAAATAGCGTTGTTTCCAAGTTGAAATGTCTGTATGGTGGCCCTGAGGCGAATTTATAAATAACTATATTCGGTAGATCTATATTAAAATACGTTCGGATTTGGAGAAGAGGCAATTGCGTTCCTAACGCAGGTCCCATAACCGCAATTTTTTTCGATCTACGGTAATGCTAACAGCCAAACTGTATTGATAGCTATATTTGTTGATGGAACTTGAAAAAAAAAAGCACTGACGTGAAGTCAGTACTCTTTGGCGCGCGTGTTCACGGTGGCTAATTTGAATTGAATGATGAATACTTCAAGCTCAGTGGATAGAGCGACCCGAAGATATACCCAAAGGATAGTGGACACCATTCACTGTCGGTTCAAAAATTAACAGTGCTTTATCTAAGCTGCCATCAGGATAGAGTAGCAAAGTTAGGATATAACACAACTGACTATCCTTCGTCGCACAAGCTCCTAGAATATTTGGGAGGGTCAGAATAATCCTAATCATGTTTATAGCACGCGCGCCAAATGCAGATTGACTTAACAATGAAAGAAAAAATGTAAAAAAGCATTGACGTGGGGTCAATCTGCTTTGGCGCGCGTGCAATAAACATGACTAGGAATATTTTGACCCTCCCAAATATTCTAGGAGCTTTTGCGACTAAGGAGAGTCAGTTGTGTTCTTTTCCAACTTTGTTACTCTATCCTGATGGCAGCTTAGATACAGCACTGTTAATTTTTGAACCGACAGTGAATGGTGTCCACTATCCTTTGGGTATATCTTCGGCTCGCTCTATCCACTGAGCTTGAAGTACTCATCATTTAATTCAAATTAGCCACCGTGAACAAGCGCGCCAAAGAGCACTGACTTCACGTCAGTGCTTTTTTTTAGCATAAGAAAAATCATGGTAGATCTTAGTTGAAAAGCTCGAACGGTAATATTTCCATTTCACTTCCAGATAGAAATTATGATGCACCTTGCAATGCTTCTAGAACAAAATATGCCCAAAATCTTTCTTCAAAACTACACTTGAAAAGGGTATTATTGGCAATATACTGAAGGTGTTTCTTTGAAAAAAAGGATTTATTACCTAAAAATATGCTCATTTACTTCCAAAGTCACACTACAGCTGTAAGGCTATACAATTTACATCAACAAATATCAAATAAAAAAAGTGGGAAAGCCCTGTAGACAGGACCTATGGCGCTCTTGTTCAACCTTTGACAAATCATACCTCCGAAAGTATTGGTCTCTGGGAATGATATAAATGGATTCTTGTGATAGAACTGTATTAAGAAAGAAATTAAATTCAAACAGACCGATTCTACCTAATAACGAACTTATCCGCGATATTCATTCCTCAATATTTTTCTGAAAATTATATTATATCGATTGAAACTTAGCCAATATTGCAGTTTTGTTTTTACTGGAGATATTCGGAACCCAAATTGATAATGTAACTTACCTAAGTATATATTTCCACTATCATATGGATTATCCACGGGCATTATATTATAAGCTTAAAAGTATAATATCATATGACCCTCATAATTCTACGATAGCTGAGGTTATTTCATTGGTCATTTTGCATTCAATCATACTGTGTTTTCTAGAACAGGAGGGGTATTTTATATCAAGAATAACGAACCAGAAATAAATTCGACATATTATCTCTCATAGGAAAATAAGATAGCATGTAAGACCACAGATCATATAATAATATTATTAATTCATAGAGAGAATAATTAAGTTGTTACAGCATTCTGTGAAAACATAGAAGTACGATTTATATTGAAAGGTTGAAAAATCATATATCCGAAAGTATTAGCTTGTTAGAGTTGAAAATGGTATCAGTGGATTCTTATGGTAAAATTGCATTTTGAAAAAAATTTAATTTAAAATTTTTGTTCAAAAAAAATATTTGTTTTCGTTACTTCGAAACCATAATGCCAATTTTGACCAAAAACGAACTTAACCGAGATATTTAGCTTCTAAACCTACTCTAAAAATTTCAGCAGTCTAGGTCATTATGTTCGAGAGTTATCGTGTTAACGGAGGTCCAACCGGACAAAATCGATTTTGACCACGGATTCTATAGATCAGTGAATCGAACCAAATCGTTCAAGACCATTTTCATCCAAATATTCGAAAAAACAGACATTTGGGCCAATTGATAAGCACTCCGTTCCGAGGAATAAGAGCGCTAAAAAAAAACCTTAAGCTTTGTAAGTCATTTGAGACGGTATATTTTCAATTCAAAACAACTTTCCAGACTGAACACTCTCCTTACAGTATTCGCAATTAACCAATAATGATAATTGTTCAAAAAACAGGGTCTTAAAATACTATTGTTCGCTTATAATTCACTTTAACGATACACCAAATAGTACCAAGTACTATAAGAGATGGGTTTATTTGCCCCCTTGACTTCAGCTGCCAGTGCTCCATTAGCTACACAGTCACCTTCTTCTATGTTCATTTGGATTCGTAATGAGTCGGTATGCATATCAAATTTCATGTCTATTAGTTCATCAGTTCCCGAGTAATAATTTCTTTCCACGTTTTGGCCATATTTTCCGTATACGCATTTTTCGAACTGTTTATCGAGCAGCATGGCGATAAAAAGTCTGATTCATACCATGACTCGATTATTGAATTACTTGTTGTTGCTCTGAAATGGAAAACAATCGCAAATGGTAATGATTTATTATGTTGTATCCATTAAATCGAGAATTATTCAACGATTGTATTTCAACACCATGTACTAATCACAATGAATACTGTTACGCCGTTTATCTGCAATAAGATTAGCAACTAAAGGGAATAGATGGGTTTTTGGAATAACACCATTTGCAAAACGAAAATTGTATTTTCTTCCTTTCTGCATAGATGGCAAGCAACAAAGTTGACCATACAATCTGTACCTACTGAAAAAATGTGACCGTGGAATTATCACATACTTAATGTTCACATTATTATTATTATCATTATTATTATTATTATTATTATTATACTGATCCTCCTGGGTCTTCCACAAGGAGACCCCTCATAAGCTCTAAGAGCTTGCCCTGAGTTAGGAGAACCAGTTGTGTTCTGTGTAGGCTTTGTTACTGTGTCCTTACGCCACCTTAGGCACAGCACTGTTAATTTTTGAGCCAACAGCGAATGGTGGCGATTACAGTGACTAGAAAATTTCTTTCCTAGCCTCGGAATTGAACTTGGGGCTTCCGCTCCCAAGTCAATTACTCTACCACTGAGCCAATCGCACGATACAATATACAAATGGAAGTTCCCGTGGAAAAGAAGGAAATAATCAAACTTCATTGGATTTCCACTTAAGGAAGATCTATTTGAAAAAGATGCTGAATAAAATTAAAATAACACTGAAGTGAGGTCAGTCTACTTTGGCGCGCTTGTACAAGGTGTGCCAAATTGAACTCTGTTGAAGGGAAGTCCGATTTCTGTACTAATAGATAGACGAAAACTGATGTGAGTGTCTGAGGGCCAATTTTCTTAAGAAACTCATTGCCGAAAACCGCATGTCAGTATCCATCACCGTTACATAGTTACCGGATGTTTTTCGAAAATATTAATTTTGGAAATATTGCTGTAACTTTTTTCTGTTGAAAATTTTCTATTGCTGTCCTAACATTCTCGTAGCAACCTCTTGCGTAGAATTCAAAGACTTTAATGTAGTTTCCGGAAACTTATATTTTATGAGTTATCGGTATGAATATATTTTTTTCAAATGAGACACCTCGTATATTTCTACATATTTTGATAGAGCTTGAAATTACCACGCCAAAGATACATCATAATTGATAATTGAAGTCATTTTCGAGATATTGAATTTTCAAAGTTTATCTCATGGATAAGTAGGCTTTGGAGGATGCGATGCGATAATGAAGCCATGGAAATGTTTATTGAAATTGTGAAAGCTCTGTTTAGTTCTTCACTCCTTCTAAACTTTCTGCAAAGAAATACGAAAACCATGAGAAATGGAACATGTTAGTTAGTTTTATAAAAACCGGCGAAAATGAAGAGGCAGCAAGTGATTTGTATCGTGAAAAATATCCAGAAAGACGAGAACCGTTCAAAGATATTTTCGCACGTTTGCAACACGACTTAAAAGATGATGGTCAATTTGAGAAGAAAAGACCAAAGAGATATCTTACGAATACAGATTTAGAATTCGACGTCTCAGGAGCTGTTGAAATCAATCCTATAGTACATCAACTCGTATTATAGAAGAATTTACAGGAGTACCTAGAACGAATGTTAGAAGGATTCTGAAAAATCACAAATTCAAACCTCATACAGCCAAAAGAGTTCATCAGCTCATGCCTGGAGATTTCGAACTCCGTATTGAGTTTTGTCAATGGTCCTTGGATAGATGTAACCAGGTGTCTGATTTCACACTCAATTGTATTTCGACAGATGCAGCTCATGTATGCAGTAACGGTGTTTTTAAGCACCGCATTCAGTTATGGAGCAAAGGAATCTAGGAACATTTGATTTTAGTGTGTGGGCACGCATATTTAGGAATATAAGGCAACAAATAGAACCGATTGTGGAAGAAATGGCGAAATATTTACTTCCAACAAGATGGCGTTCATTCAGACCTCTGCTATTTTTGTTATTGTCGTTTACAGTATCGCTCCTTATTATTTTTGAATACAGTTAGAATCGTTATGGTTTTTAAAAAGACTACGGGTTTTATTCAAACAATCTAACTTCGACAGCCAACAGTCAATATTCGTATTATTTTATTTTCACCGCCGTACTGTCGCACAGACCAAAGCGTATATAAATTCAATATCTCGAATATAACTTCAGAAATATATCATGTATTTTATATGTTTGTAATGGTAATTTTAAGCTCTATCGAAATATCTAGAAATATATGAGGTGTCCTATTAAAAAAAATATGTTCATACCGATAACTCATAAAATATAAGTTTGCGGAAAATTCATTAACGTCATTGAATTCTACGTAAGAAGTTGGTACCAGAAGATTATTACAGAAATAGAAAATTTTCAACAGAAGAAAAGTTACAGCAATATTTCGAAAATGAACATTTAAAAAAACACCCGGTAACTATGTGACGGTGATAGATATCAACATGCGATTCTCGCCAATTAGTTTCTGATTAAAATTGGCCCCTCAGGTAATGACATCAGTTTTCATCTATCAAGTGCAGTAATAAGACTTCCCCTTCAAAAGTGTCCCATTTGGCCCACCCTGTACATGTTGACCGATCTGACTTGAATGAGGTCATAAGCAAGCGCGCAAAATCTAACTGACCTCACGTCAGTGCTTAAATTTTTTATGACATCTTAAATTAAGATGGCTCAAAGCAATTGCGTCAAAACAGACTAACCTCAAGTTAGTGCTTTCATAGATTTTTGGCGCGCTGTTCTATGAAAAGAGTGCCTATCAATTCGTCAAAATTTCTGTAATTTTCGAATATTTGGCCGAGAATGGTCTTAATCGATTAGTTTCGACTGACATACATACATTCACTGTTGGTTCTAAAATGTACAATTCTGTGTCTGCGGTGGCGTATGATCCCATTCGAATCCATAAATCCACTATTTGTTCGAAAATGAACAGTGCTGTGTTCATGAATATGGTCTCTATTCAAATACATACTTTAACTGTTGGGTCGAAAACAAACAGTGCTGTATTTGTGGTGGCGTAGGGACCCATTCGAATACATCCATTTACTGTTGGGTCGAAAATAAACAGTGCTTTGTTTGTGGTGTCGGGCCGGCCGTAGAGCCGGCCGGAGAGTTGAATTCAGGGAGTAGAGAGTTGAATGCAGGGTAGCTTTGTAGTCCAAGGGTGGCGGCCAAATTCGTTAATGGGTAAAGTCCACCGAGTTGTTTCAGAATTAGAGCCATTTGAAATTTCGTTTTCCCAATAAATCGAAAATACAGATCTGATCGAATCAAAGCACGATAATTATTTGAATAATACTGACGTGATGACTTATGCAAAATTTTGTGAGGATCGCATGGTTGCAAATTAAAAAAAAATATTTAAAAAATTCTGTATCTCAGAAACTATCCGTCAGATATCGTTGAAATTCTAGGAGAGCCTTCAAAACCTTACTATACAGTATTTCTACAGTAGTTCTAGATTTGAGCTCGATCGGATCAATATTGGTGAAGATATTTCCAAAATTTTGATGTATTCCAAAGATCGGAGTGAACTGGTCCACTGGTTTTACATACAACCAAACAAATTATCAACAGTTTTTGACACAATAGACCTTCAGGTCGTATTGAAACTTTACCCCTTACAACAATAGATAGATAGATACATAGATAGGTTATTCAATTCAAACTACAGAGATCTGTACAGGAAACAATGTCAACAATAGTTACATTGAAGAAAACAAGTTCTTTCAGCTTTATAAAATTCAAAATATTCTTGTACGTTATAAGGCTCACATTTTACTATGAAAGAATTTATTCTCTTATGTAGTAATCAATGCAATGCATTCATTAGCTTCATGCACATATTATACATAGCATTATTCTGTGTCACAGACAACATCAATATTGACTGTGTCATGTAATGCATGTACTCGAATCGGACCAATAGTGGATTAATGTATTTGAATGGGACCTTATTCCACCGCAAACACAGCACCGTTCATTTTCGAACCAACTGTGAATATGTTTGTATGTATGCGAGTTGAAACTAATTGTGTGATACAATTCTCGGCTAAAAAGTGTATACCAGTTCTTTTTGGCCTCTTGATTTTACTGTCAGATTTGAATTCTTTGAAATTTTTTTTTCTGGGGCTAAGCAGCTTTGGGCGAGGCCATTACCTGGTTGGGTGACAGCCCTGCCTATAAATTTGGCAGCGCGCTGAAGCTCCTGTCCACAGGGCTTTCCCCCTTTCCGACAATTCCGTTCATCACGGCAGTCTGGTATACGCCTCTCAGTTTATCCGTCGAAATAAAAAGTGCGGTCAGGGAATCCCCCTCGGAAACTTAATTCCTTACGCCTTTTCCTTGAATCTGAATGTAATTTCATACCAGACCCACGACCGCTGGACGTAATCCACTCCCAACATAACCCATGCAATCTAAAAACTTTTCCCCTGCGCATGCATAGTTCACTACACTGAAAGAAATGATTCAATGAGAAAGGTTTACCAAAAATATTCTTACTAGGGTTGATACATTTCTTACTATTCGGTTAAAATAGCACTATAGACATAGTAAATTGAGTTGCTATAGTTATTGAACAGATCTTACTACGGTTTTCTTATTACACCAATGAAAGTGTTTTATTATCTCATTCAAATGTGGAATTGCCACGGTAAACCAAAGTTTTCTAACCGGCATCCAATAGCCATAACAATTTAGCGATACTATGCGAGATACTTTAGTTCCATAAATTTACTACGGCAGTTAATGTTGATTCATTAAACCAGTAATAAGCGATTATGCTCGAATGCAGGGTTGCGCGCCACCTGATTCATAGCATCCACTCAAACTCAATACTCATCGTTTGTCTATTCGACTTGAGACAACCTGCTAACGCGATTAAACTAATTTGTGAAATATGAATCCTAGTTTATTCATGATATTAATCAACAAGCATCATCATAGTGTAGTTTGAAAGTGTTTAGTTTGTACATTGAAATATCACCGTTTTTGTTTTGTGTGTCTACAATCAATCTTCCTGCACACATGGAACATAAGTTTGCAGAATTCCTAAGTTCTTAATGGAGAGTTGTAAATTCATTGCAAAGTTGTGGATTAGGAAGGAGACTATGTCAAAAAATGTACAGGTAGCTAAGTTATATTCTTAATTATTAGAGCATCAATCTGAATTCACTAACCATTGATTTTGCATAATAACAATATTGGCCGTTGGATCTTGAAACAATGGCGTCCATGCGTTCGGAATGAATAATTTATCAATCGAATGAATGCTAGTATGTAATCATTCAATAATTTCCATTGATCTCATCAGATTGATAATTAAATTTTATTCGAAATTCTGAATAATCAATTATTGAAAGATTAGGTCAACTTTTTTTTAAATAGAACATTATTGTTCTTCTGTTGTTTCCATTGCTCCTTATCATTGAAATGTGTTTTGTTTGCTCTATAATATTGTTTTTCTGAATACATTTTTGTTACCAATATTTGAGAAAGTGTACAGTTAATTTCTCATTCAAATTGAATATCTTTTTTTAGCGATATGAGTAAGTTTAATCTCAGTGTTTGTTTATCTCTAATAATCTATTTGTTCGTCTTTTAGTATGGTATTGTGATGAAAAGCCCTTTATATTTGAAATATTTCGAACAGTATTTGGTCTCAGTGTATGTATATCTACTAATTCAAACCAAAGAATGTGATTATTACCAACAATAAAATGTCTTGTTATGCTACTATTGTTTTATTTGTATATCCACCCAATATAATTCTGGCAGTAGACAGTGGAGATAATATGTTCTCCATATGAAATGAATAAAATACTGCTTCCAAAAATAGAAATATAGACCATTACAATTTATAAAAGAAATTGTATAATTTGCAGGTAGGTATAATTGAGATCTAGTTATGAATAATTCGACAAAGATAATTAAATAAAGTTTCAGAGATAGTTGTATCAATGAGCTAATCATTTGAATACACTATGAAGCCAACAAATTGCTTCATGCCGAGTGTTTCCTTGATGTCAGTCCTTCTGGGCTTATTAATCAATTCTCAATTAATGAATTCTCAATTTGAAAATTCGAGTTGATATCTTTCACAGGTAGGTTTGAACTTTCGACCCTCAATTTCATCATTAGAGAAACTATCAGATATATTATGTAATTTATTCTCTTCATAATATGGTTAATCTCTTCTGATTGCCTTTGTTAACTTGTGCACTTCAGTTAATTCATTTAACTGCCATGTTACTGACTGAGCCAACGTAGCACAAAAATTTGGCCAATTTATTGCTTGTCTTAATAATAAATTAGAAATTTATTAAAGTACAGATATAGTATTAAATTGGCCAATGTATTTCTGTCAGATGAGCTCAGTTTGTAATATGGCAGTTAAAAAATAACTAAAATTGCAAATTAAGCTGATAAAGACAGTAAGATGAGATTACGAGAGCGGTAAAATAGGTTTACTAGACCAGTAAAATGCAGTTATACAATATTACTATGGTTGTAAAACAAAGTTACAAGTGCAGTTATACCAGATTACTATGATAGTAATACGGAGTTACAATTTACAAACGCAGTTATTTAAGTTTACTACGGTAGTGAGACAAAGTTTCAAAACCAGTAATATAAAAGTACAACTATAGTATAATCACTTCAATACTTGCTGTAAAACGGTATTATTCCTGTTATGAAGGATTAAATCATATAGCCATTATTAACTGAATCGTAGTAAATCAAGGTGAACTGTGAGAAATAGAAAGTTTTGTTGAGGCATATAGTATATGAATTTTCTCATTGCAGTTATTATATTTTTCTTTCAGTGTAGAGGTCAAAAGTCCTCTAAAAATCACACACCTCGCACTAAACAGTAAACACCGACAATCTGCGCCTGCGCAAAACGAAACATGAATAAAGGGGGCAAATTTTGCCCTAAGGCTCGATGTGCACAGTCCACCGCAAAAAAAAACTCAATTTCCACCAAAACAGCTCACGTAAACGCAAAATTGGCATGAGGTGGCAATAATGCCGTCCAGTTCCTACTGGCTGCGTTTCACATATCCTCCCTAGTCACTCATCTTTCAAAGAAAATAAAAAAAGAATAAGCCACCGTTAAATCACTTATCCAATCGCCCCTGTACTTACACCTATCCGATCGCAAATTTAATTCAAGCTAAACGATGTAGCCACGTAACCAAAGCTTGATGATTATATCCTAACTACTCCGGACGGAACCGACCATTACATCATTTCCTTACGGACGATTTCCTTCCGCTCAGTGTATGCCCTGTCAAAGAGCTTCTAAGAAAGTTCTAAAATACACCGAAAAAAGGCCCTTCAGCTGCGGTAATTGAACCCGGGACCGTCTGAGCGTGAAGCTATATCACTGCGGCAGGAAACTGATGCATAGATGTATCGTCTTCGATATATTTTCTCAATATTTCCAACAATAAAGATTCGATCGAGTTTAAATCTGGAACTTGGCTCTAAATTAAGGTTTTGAAAGATCTTGCCGAATTTCAGCGATATCTGATGGATATTTTCTGAAATATATAATTTCTTTTTTAATTTTCTAGTCATACGCTCGTCGCGAAATTTTTCGTGTCAGTATTTTTGCATTCTTTTCCACTAGGAACAGCGTGCTATCGTTAATAATTCGTTCATTGGCAAAGTATACTAAGCGATCTCGGAGTTAGAGCCATTGTAAGTTGAAGCTTTTTTCCGAATATGTATTTCCGAAACAACTGAGTCGATTCAAGTGAACTTCAATAAGTTTGTAAGCAAAGTTTTGTATTGATCGAATAACTAGGAATAGGGAAATAGTGGGAAAGTTCTGTGGATAGGGGCTTTGGCGCTATTGTCAAACGTCTAGCGAGTAATTATTCAAACTTTGACAAATCATATCTCCGAAAGTATTGGTTTCTCATTGTGGGTTTCAAGAAGATTTGATTAGCTTAATTGTGGATTTTATTTGGTGGTTGCATCAGAAATGCAATTAAGAGCTCTAAAAAGCTTTGTGAAACCTATCCTAAGGATTGGGAATGATATCAATGGATTCTTATGATAGAACTGCATCAGAAAAAATTAAATTCAAAACGTAGGTATATGACTCACTTCATATGGTGGATTTACATAATATATCAGCTAATTATAATTAGCAATGTTCTTATGAATCATAAAGTTAAGATCAAATATTGAAATTTTGATAAATCATATCTCCGAAAGTGTTAGTTTGTTAGAGTTGAGAATGATATCAGTGCATTTTTATGATGAAACTGCATCTTAAAAAAAATTTCATTAATAACTTAGAAAAAACAATTATTTCGTTACTCCGAACCCATCTGACTGATTTTGCCCAATAACGAACTTAACCGAGATATTTATCTGGCAAACCTCCTCTGAATATTTCAACTGTCTAGCTCACTCCATTCGAGAGTTATCGTGTTAACGGACGGTCGGCCGGACTGAACGGATTTTGAACACTGATTCTTGATCAGTGAGGTAAACCAAATCGTTTAAGACCATTTTCATCCAAAAATTCTAAAATTACAGACATTTGGGCAAATTGCTAAGCACTCTGTTGCGAGGAACAAGAGCGCCAAAAAGCATGTTGTTGGTACTTTCCAACACGTTTTTGGTACGCTTCTTCACCTGAACAGAGTACCTATCAATTCGACTCACTGATGAAGAATTCAGTATCTCAGAAACTAGTCGTCCGATATCGTTGGAATTGGAAGATCGTTCAAAACCTTATTTTACAGTAGAGTTCTAGATTTGAACTTCATCGGATCTATTTTGGTGAAGATATTGCCGAAATATCGAGAATTACACCGATTGAGATGAATTGGTCAACTATTTTACACTCGACAAACAAAGTTGTTAACAGTTTTTGATATTTGACGTGCCTCGAAAGAATTTAAAGACACATGACGTGTTTGCATAGATCAATATTATTATTAGTGTTATGTAATGTCATTCATATATTTCATATCTCTCTATGTTCATGTTGTCTACTAAACATATAAATGACATGACAAGACTGTTTGAAAATGAGAAGAATGCAAATCTTGATGAACATCATGATAGGATTTTGGAACCTGTCCCGCGAGTTAAAACCAATGAATATGAATATGTATGGTTCAAAGTGAAATTATCTGAAGAAAACTTCAACGATGCCATGAATCCAAGTAGTAGGTCAGAGGGAGCTTATATATAAGCATGTTTTTTACTCAATAGATATCTTGTATTTCTAACGCGAAAGCAGTTTTCAAAACAATGTTTTTTTATTTTCTAGATATTTTTCAGAGTTTGGGAAAGAAAACCCAGAAAGGAACCAATTGAATACCCTGTGATGATTCTCAGATTTTGGGGAAGTAAGTTATACAAGTTGCATGCACATATATTTACCTTAGCTCTGAGCTGGACTGAGATTAATTCTGATACATGCAAGTAACCTTATGTCATGTATTCTGCGGATATAGGATACTTTCTCACAAATAACATATACTTATTTATATAGAGACCAACCAGCGAGTCAGAATTATATAAAAAAAAATTGGCTCAAGCACTGACGTGAAGTCTGAAGCTTTTGCGCATAGGTTCTCTTGTCCATTCTCCTTTATTGGACACTCTTAATCGAATTTACCCTGGTAAATTGTATTGTCTGTTCTCCTGTATTGGACACTCCGAATTTACCATGGTAAATTCGATTGAGAGTGTCCAATAAAGGAGAATGGACAAGAGAACATACGCACAAAAGCTTCTGACTTCACGTCAGTGCTTGAAACAATTTTTTTTTCAATGATTTTTCGAAAATTTTCTAGTGCTACGATCCTCACGAGATTTTGCAAGAATTTTCGCGTTGGCATTCTATAACTAATAACCATATTTGAATTGGATCGGATTTAAATGTCGTATTCTGATTCGCAACCTACCCTGAAAACTGCAAGTCGCTATTTCTTTCCGTTCCCAAGGAATCATGAGATACATAATATTTTTTCGTAATTTTTTAAAAAGTTTCTAGTGGTACTGTCCCCACAAAATTTTACACACGTCTTCATGTCGATATTCTACAACTAGTTACCAAGCTTCAATTCGATCGAGTTCATATTTTTCGAGTTATCGAGGAAATAATATTCCAGATGGGTATAACTCCGAAACCGTTGGCCGATTATGGCCAACGGCGAACATAACTCTCCATTCAGATATGCAATCTATCCTGAAAGTTGCAAGTCCCTATCTCCTTCTGTCGATGCAACGCTCACCCATCCAGCTACTGAACTCACACAAGGCTGCTCGGATCTCCAACAATATATTTAGAAGGACTATTTGTTTTGTTTTTTTTAAGTATCATTTCTTATTGTATAATCAAGCACTTTGGTTCTTATATGTCTTATGGGATTGTTAATTTTTGTGAGTTTATTGGCATTGCCTCAACTCTTATCTGTATGATAATAATAATAATATTAATAATAATAATAATAACATCTCAGGGGCTCTGGGATGTGTCTCAGAGTACGGGCTTAGCAAACCCGAGGTACCCTACCTACCTGGCAGTAGGTATAAAATGCAATAACAATAACAATAACCATAACACTAACACTAACACTTACACTAACTCTAACTCTAACACTAACACTAACACTAACAATAGCACTAACACTAACACTAACATTAACACTAACACAAACAATAACATTAACACTAACACTAACACTAACACTAACACTAACACTAACATTAACACTAACACTAACACTAACACTAACAGTAACACTAACATAAAACACTAACACTAACACTAAGACTAACACTAACACTAACACTAACACTAACACTAACACTAACACTAACACTAACACTAACACTAACACTAACACTTACACTAACACTAACACTAGCACTAACACTAACACTAACACTAACACTAACACTAACACTAACACTAACACTAACACTAACACTAACACTAACACTGACACTAACGCTAAACCTAACACTAACACTAACACTTACACTAACACTAACACTAACACTAACACTAACACTAACACTAACACTAACACTAACACTAACACTAACACTAACAATAACACTAACACTTACACTAACACTAACACTAACACTAACACTAACACTAACACTAACACTAACACTAACACTTACACTAACACTAACACTAACACTAACACTTAAACTAACACTAACAATAACAACCCCTCAGGGGCTCTGGGATGTGTCTCAGAGTACGGGCTTAGCAAACCCGAGGTACCTTAGCAACCTGGCAGTAGGTATAAAACGCAAAATCGCACGGGGGTACTACTTAGTAGCATACGGGTGTGACAAGCCCGCGAACCCCGGTTGTATCTCAACCAATGATGAGTAACCAACTGAGAGGCCTCGGAAAACAGCTGCTGCCTGGGGATCACCAGGGCACGTCTGGGGTTGGTGCTAGGCGTGACAGCATGCGAACCACCAACGGCAGGATGCTGAGGAGGCGGGCGCCTGTCATACAAGAAACTACAGCTTCCGACGAGGACATCGAGGAGGAGAGAGAAGTTGCCGGTCTCATAGGGAATCTGCGCTCGCAAGAGCAACCCGTAGTCGGACCTGGCAACAGGAACAAGACCACGCAAAGGGGACGCCACAAGTGGACACCCGAGCAACATGAAAAACTGTCTGTTTTATACCGAAGATCCAGACCAGAAAGAAGGGGATATATGGGTAGACTGCATGGTCTGTGGTGTGAAAATAATCCAGATCTTAGCTTTATGACTCAGCAAAACCTGCGAGACCAGGTGAGCCATCTGAAGAAGAGAGGAAACTTGCAGCAGCTTCAAGAGCCAGAAGGAACAGAAGAACAAGCTGAAGAGCAGGTGAGAGATGCTCGGAACCAACAGCAGCAATCCACGATTCAAAGGAGAGAAGAACAGGATGGGAGGCAGGTGAGAGATGCCGCAAACATCCAACCTCCAATGCCTGGATTGCAAGTCGAAGCACTGGACATGGAGCAGGTGACAGCTGCCCCATTCTGAGTGGAACATCCTGCACAGTGCAACAGGCGAAGAACGGAACAAGTGAGAGATGTTCCGGTACCAGTCATCAACAGAAAGGAAGCATTCGAGGCTGCAGTAGGGGATCCGAACAAAACGACTGCACGGTTGAAAACGAGACTCCAGGCTGAAGACCTAGCCATGATGAATAATATCATCAACGATCACCTAAAGGAGGACTGCTCACTAGAAGATGTCGTGGCTGCAGTGAGAGCTGCTACTTCACTTCTATGCCCTCCAGGTAGAACAACAATAGGGGATGACAAACATAGGTCAAGAATGAAGAAGCTAGATAAGAAGATGAAGATCGTGAGGCAGCAAGCATCTTGGGACCAATGTATCATAGATGTTATGAAAGGACAACTGAAGCCTAGCATGAAGATAGAGGTCATGATGGGGGAGCTACGTGCGTTGCACCGTACGATTAGCTTGCCCATCATCAATCTACTGAAGCAGAAAGCTGTCGATAAGATAAGATCACTAGCGGCAGCGAGGAAGAAGCTGATCAGGAAGCAGAAATGGATAGAGGACAACAACACATTCACCGCAGAACCCTCAAAGCTATTTCAGCCTAAACAAATAGAGGCAGAAAACTCGCCATCGCCAGAAGATGTCGAACGGTTCTGGAAGAAATTATACGAGCGACCAGCGGAAACCAGGGATACTCCAGCACTTCACAGATTCCAGATATTATGCGATCAAAGTCTGCAACCGACAGAAGAAATGACTGAAGTAACAACCGAAGAAGTTAGACAAGCCCTAAAGAACAAAAATGATTTCACGGCACCTGGACTGGATGGGATCCAGAACTACTGGTGGAAGAACTTTCCAGCTACTCATCAACACGTAGCCAGATTATTCAGTGGGATAATAATTCACCGTGAGGCAATTCCATCATGGTTGGTAGAGGGTAGAACTGTACTGATACCAAAATCAGGCGATCTAGGACAGCCAAAGAACTATCGCCCTATCACGTGTCTCAATACGCTGTATAAAATACTCACAAGTGTCCTTCAAAACCGAATTCTGGAGGTTAGTGCACCAGTGTGGAACCAAATCTACGAGCAAAGAGGAGCACGGAAAGGAGTAAAGGGGTGCAAGGACAACCTACTCATAGACAAGAGCAATTGTCAAGATGCAAAACACTACAAGCGCGATCTACATATATCCTGGCTGGATTACGCGAAAGCATTTGACACATCGTCGCACAGCTTGATATTACAGCTGCTTGAGATGCTCAAAGTCCACACAAATATCGTCCATGTGATGAAATCATCATGGCGCTATGGAAGACTAAGTTCGCCGTTCGATCGGAAGGTCGAACCACGTATACGGGATGGGTGAAATACAGGCGAGGCGTTTTTCAAGGAGACTCGCTAAGCCCGTTACTGTTCTGCATAACACTCCTACCATTAACAACGGAGTTGAGGGTAAGCAGAATAGGGTACAAGGCCGGGCCACCAGGCAGAAGAGAACATCTGGTTTCACATCTCCTGTACATGGACGACTTAAAACTGTACGCTCCCTCCAAGGCAGCGCTACAACAACTTCTTAACATCGTTGCGGAATACACCACAGCAATAGGAATGTCATTCGGTTTGGAAAAATGTGCTGTTTTCCATCTGAGCAGAGGAAGAACTGAAGAAGTAGGAGAAGACATCGAACTGGAAGGAGGAATAATCATTCGGCACCTCGATGAAGAGGAAAATTACAAATTCCTTGGAATGCAACAAAGAGGCGCACTGGAGACAACTCGAATCAAGGATGCTTTAACAGCCAGCTACAAAAAGAAGATCCGAGATATATGGAAATCACAGCTGTCTGGTAAAAACAAGGTGTCAGCTACGAACATCTTGGCAGTTCCGATAGTCACATACTCTTTCGGAATAATCAACTGGACAGTTAATGAGATTCTCGAACTAGACAGGGCCACACGTAAAGTGATGAACATGAATCGGAGCCTGCATCCCAACTGCTCGGTTCAAAGAATATATCTCCCACGAACGCAGGGTGGCAGAGGTTTGCAGAGTTTGGAATACCAACACCATCAACAAACGTTGGAAATGGCAATAAGGATATTGAGAAGTGAAGACCCTCTTCTCAAAATGGTAGCTCATCATGAAACCAGGAACCAAGGAGCTTTCCTATTTAGAGCTGGACGGAGAGCCTTGGAAAAACTCAGCATAACTGGAGTATCCATCGACTATGAGCTAGTGGGAACACCTATCACGCCAACAGACCAGAGAAGAGTAGGCAGAGAGATCAGACAGGCACAACTGAAGACGTTACTCGAAGACCACATGAGTAAAAGTCTGCACTCTATATATTTCAGGAGTTTGAAAGATCAGGGCCTATCAGAGGAACTATCCTTTGCGTTTTTGAAGTCGGCTGGTCTAAAGTCGGAAACGGAGGGATTCGTTATGGCTTGTCAAGATGGAGTGATAAATACAAGATGGTATAAGGAGAACATCATGAAAGTGGACACCCCAACAACTTGCAGAGCATGCCACAGTCAGCAGGAAACTGTCATGCACATCTTGTCTGCTTGCAGAGTCCACGCTCCATCAGGATACACAGAAAGACACAATGCGGCGCTTCGGATTCTCTACTTCCATCTGAGAGAAGTTTATGGTATAGACAAGGAGCCAGTGCTACCATTTGTGCCTCTGGAAATTGAATCAGTCATCGAAAATGATAGAGCTGGAATCTACTGGAACTATGCTTTTCCAACAACTCGGCAGATCCATGCCATAAAGCCAGATATAGTACTGGTGGACAAAGATCTCAGGGAATTGTTTGTTGTCGAATTTTCCTCCCCCGCTGAAAATAATGTGGTGATGAAAGAACAACAGAAGAGGGAGAAATACAAGGATTTGCTGTTTGAGCTGGGAACCCTATATCCAGGGTATAAAGTAAAAATGGTCATTCTGATCATAGGATGCCTTTGGCGGAATGAGAGCGAACTATGTGACAGAATTGAAGATTATTCCGGCCTGTACATCCTTGGCCGAGGTTTTGGCGAACAGAATGCAAAAAGCAGTGTTGCTCGGGTCACTACGAGTGATGAGGTCCCATCAACTATGAAGGCCACTTGCAGCTCATCTCTTTTGTTAAGGGACGCTGTAAGGGCAGGACGGAGAATAGTCCAAGAAAAGTGAGAGGTTTTTTAGTGAGTAACCAAATAACATCTGGAGTCTCACACTGCCGCTTGCGGCGCCTATAAAAGGTTTTTCCTCTTACGTGACAAAAAAAAAAAAAAAAATAATAATAATAATAATAATAATAATAATAATAATATTCAAACTCATGTTCAAACTCTGAACCTGGTAGTAGAGTTAGGTTCTGAAGGCTCTCGCAAAATTTCAGCGATATCGGGCGAATAGTTTCTGATATATTGAATTTTTTCAATGATTTCCTATGATTTTAAAAAAAATTTCTAGTTATACGATCCTCACAAAATTTTGCGAAAATTCTCGCATGGCTATTCTACATCTAATAACCATGTTTGAATTGGATCAGTTTTGTATTTTTCGAGTTATTGAGGAAATAACAACCAAATTTCAGATGGGTATAACTCCAAAACCGTTTAGCCGATTATGCCTATAAACGAACTCAAATGGCGCATTTTAATTCTCAACCCTATCGTTAGGTTATCGTGACGTAAATAATATTTTTTTAAATTTTTTTTTAATTTTCGAGCGATACTATGTTCACAAAATTCCACAAACGTCTTTAGGTTTATATTCTACAACTACTCACCAAGTTTCAATCCGATGGGATTAGTATTGGATGTAGACAAAATTATTACTCGGAAACTGTTGGGCCGATTATGCCCATTAACGAACTTGTCCGTCCTATTGGGATGGGCCACCTACCCTGAAAATTTCCAGTCGCTATCTCTTTCCGTTCTCAAGTTATCGTGGTAACGGCCGGCCGGCTGGCCGGACAGAATCAAATTTGACCTCGAATTCTTGATCAGAGAGTCAAACTCAATCGTTTGAGACCATTTTCACGAAAAATTCGAAAATTACAGACCTCTGGGCAAAATGATAACGCGATGTTCCCCAGAACATACGCGCAAAAATAGGTTCAAGCACTGACGTGTAGCCACGAGCTTTTACGTGCATGTTCTATTGCCACTCACCTTTATTGAACACTTTTTAACGAATGTAGCAACGATATATATACCGTTTTCTCAGCTTTTATAATATATGAATACATTCAATACCATAGACATACCTTCTCGCATACTTCATTGATTGAATAATTCTTTCATTAGTGTAGGTATTCTATTGAAATTGAAATACGAAAAAACTTAGGCCTCAAGTAACTCCAGGATACGATTTTCACGAAATTCCACGAAAACTAGTGGGTCGGCATTCTACAAGTAATCACTGTGTTTTGATTGGGTCAGATTTGTATATTTTAAGTTATAGAGGAAAAAATAGAAAAATTTCAGACGAGTATAACTCCAAAACCATTTGGCCGATTATGCCAATGAACGAACTTAAATGTCGCATTCGGATGCACAACCTACCCTGAAATTTGCTCTTTCCATTCTCAAGTTATCGTGAGATACACAGATTTTTTTTTTAATTTTATAGTTGTACGATTCTCACAATATTTCACACACGCCAGCTTCAACTCGATCGGGTTAGTATTTTTAGAGTTATCGAGAAAACAATATTCCAAATGAGTATAACTCCGAAACCGTTTGGCCGTTAATGCCCAACGAGCATAACTTTCCCATTCGGATGTGCAACCTACGCTGAAAATTTCAAGTCCCTATCTCTTTTCGTTTGAGAGTAATCCAGGCAACGGTCACCCATCCAGCTACCGAATTCAAACAAGGCTGCTCGGATCTCCAACAAAAGAGATCCGATCGTGTCCAAACTTGGAACTAGAGTTAGGTTTTGAAGACTCTCGCAAAATTCCAGCGATGTCAGATGAACAGTTTCTGATATATAGAATTTTTTTCAACGATTTTCTAGGATTTTTTAAAAATGTTCTAGTAATACGATCCACACGCAATTTTGCAATAATTTCGACGCCGGCCTTCTTCAACTAATGACCATGTTTGATCTGGATCGTATTATTTTTTGAGTTATTGAGGAAATAATAACCAAATATCAGATAAGTATAACTCAAAAAACCGTTTGGCCGATTATGCCTATTAACATACTCAAATGTCGCTTTCAGATGCTCAACTTACTCTAAAAATTGGAAGCCGCTATCTCTTTCCGTTCTCAAATTATCGTGATATAAATAATATGTTTTAATAATTTTTTTTGGAATTTTCTATCTGTATTGGTTGATAACAAAATTATCACTCCAAAACCGTTGGGCCGATTATGACCAGTAATGAACTTGTCCGTCATATATGGGCGCGCCACCTTCCCTGAAAATTTCAAGGCGCTATATATACTTTTCCGTTCTCAAGTTATCGTGGCAATGGCCGGCCGGACATAATCAAATTTGACCTTTAATTCTGCATCAGTGAGTGGAACCTAATCGTTTGAGACCATTTTCGGCCAAAAATTCGAACATTACAGACATTTGGGCAATATGATAACGCGATGTTCCCCAGAACATGAGCATAAACAATCAATACCTACTCCGCCGTATTCACAAAGCACTAAATCTCCGTCAAGTCCTAATTGACGTCCTCAGTTAAGGATAAATTTAAATCGCAACCTCAGTTAACGTGAAAATTAACGTGAAACAAGTCTGTTTCACCACCGTTATATGCGTTAACTGAGGTTGCGATTCAAATTTATCGTTAACTGAGGACCTCAGTTAAGTTAGTTTTAGACGGCGAAGAAATTCATGAAATTCTTTGAGAAGTTCTTCATGCAGTTACTTCATGAAGAAATTGTCTAGAACATCAACTTGACGTGAAGTTACTTCACGTAACACTTCATAAAGAACTTCACGAAATTAGAATATGTTCTATTTTATCAACAAGTTTCGCGTGAAGTCAGGGGTACCAACATTTATTTCATCCCATAAATTATCGGAAAAGCTTTAAAACATGAACCAGTGGTCGTTGAGGTTGTTGTTTGGAGGTTCTAGTTGTGCTTTGTGCTGGAAAAAGAAAACGAGTGAAGTTCAGAATCGAGCCGCAGCTGCTTTTGTTGTCGTCTGGATATTTGCTTGGTTAGAAGTTTACAGTTGGTATTAGTGTTGTTTGACATTTAGGTTTCACCACTTGCTGATAAAGTCCCGGATAAGCTATTGATAACTTATCCAACAGATAACCCTGAAAATAGGTCGGATAGGTTAAACTAGCTGATAAACTCCTGGATAATTTAACACCTAGATGAAGCGGCCATTATATTTTTATTCGTTGGATAACCCAACTTTTATCCTAACAGGCGTCATTCATATGCGCAATGACATGTTATCAAGTGTATTTTGACAGGCGAAGATGTAATTTTTTCTTGACTGTTTTTGGAGCAGCAGCAGCTTATTTGTGTGAACATGGATCTTTTCGAGTTGTTAGAGGACGAGTTTGACGATTTCCTTGCACGTATCTCAGGTCCACAAAAACGTCATGAAATTATATCTAGAGTTGATTTTGCTGAATACGACGAGGAACAGTTTAGGTCCAGGTTTCGACTAACAAAGTTAACAGTTGACCATATATTTTTTATAGAAGACGACATAAAAACAACAACCTAACAATGTCTAACCTAACCTCCTAAATTATTTACAAAACATTCTGGTTATATGCAACAATCATCACAGAGACATAAATACACAAGTTACAAGGCCCCAACTTACGTTTGTTCAACCAGTAGCAAGCATAAATGCGACGTTGCCAAACACACCTCCCATTAAATTGTCAGATAGCTATCTAGCAGATATTTTATCCGGGACCCGCGTGGTGAAACCAAAAATAATTATCCGACAGATTTATCCACCAGATATTTTATCTGCTGGATTTATATCCGGGACTTTATCAGCAAGTGGTGAAACAGGCCCTTATCTTCATAAATTTCTTAGCCCGTGTAAAACGACACACTTCATGAAGAAATTCGCGAATAAATTCATGAAGAACTTCGCGAAGAAATTCATGAATTTTTTCACCGTGTAAAACTAACTTTAGAACTAACTGTTAGCAATTTGCATTATTTTCATTTGGGGTTGTGTGCTACCAGAAACAACCTCGTTGATATATGTTTACGTCAAACAGGCAAACATCCTCGGATATATGTTTGCTGTCATTTGTACGTTGTCACTTGTGAGGGAATTGGGTTACGTTACTGATTTATGAAGTTTCCTCAATTTTTTTATTTCTATCCGCTTTTTTCACACTAACGAGCTAATTGTCACCCCTTGGCATATTATCTTTATTAAACGGCCCAATTTGGGCTACAAGTGTTTGAAAACTATCAGGAGTCACTCTGAAATATTAAGTAAATGAAATAGCCAGTTTTATTTATGAAACAAATATAATGTTATCAGTCCAGAGATAACTCAAACCAATATACTTATGTAGCAAATCTTGAATAGTGTTACTAAGGAATAACTACCTGTACTTTAGTTGTCAATGTGGTGTCCTTGAACATTTACGGAGGGTTTCACAAAGCTTTGACAGTTCTTAATTCCCAAATCAGTCTGATTGTATGTCAATTCCCAGTTCATTATGTCATATGGTCCTCTTATGAGTTTTGTGAGCTGTTCCGTATAAATACTAATGGGAAGTATCCAAACGTTTAACTGCTCTCCACGTCTGCTATATCTCCCTTCACATAGTTGTTGTCCCGTGTGACAGTGCCATAAAGTATAATTCCCCCAAAAAGATTATTTTATAACCATTATCAATGAAAAGCTTGAAAAGCCTATCGATGGCCTACCTTTCGAACTGTGAATGTACAATGTCCATAATTAGTCTCTTTCTGCCCAGAATCACACTGATGTACCTTCCGGGGCTAGATGGTTTTCTATACCAGTCTAATTTTATGCTGTTATCCATATATCTCAAAACCCAAAAGTCCAAAAAAGGGACTGCTCTACTGTGTCTTTTTCCACGATGAGCTGAATGCGTCGAAATTGTCTCATCCACCCTGTCAACTTGATTTGTTGAAATCATGTCATCTACATAATATATATATTTTTTTGAACTTTGAGCATTCAATTTCTTTATCCTTATCAATAAAGTGTGTGTTTGAAAAGAGTGTTAGCAGAGGTTAGTGTAACGGGGTACCATAGAATTCGATATATGATACTAGAGCTTAGGGAAAAAACCTCATCAAAAAACCCTACCTCCCTGTTAGTGTTGTGATTTATGAAAATTGAAATTGTTAACAAAATATGCTGAAATATTGAATATTGAAGGCCATCTTTTTCTTTACTATCGCTTCTTCCTTCAACAAGCAGAGAGATTTCTCCAAGGTACTCGAAACTCAATCTGGAATTTTATTAAATAGATTTGAAATTCACTACCCATTCTAAAAAAATTCAGAAACATTATGAATAGCCCTAAAAGCATCCTGGAATCTATAAATGGGACAACTATTAACTAAATGATCTATGGTTTCCTCTGCTTCCACGCATTCACAACTAGGGCCCCCAACTGAGTTCTATCTGAAAATCATGCTGTTGCAGCGGCCATGACGGCTTCTTAAACGATTCAGAATAGGCCATATTTTCTTCGGAAGATCAAAACCCGGTACTCTATTTGAAGGATCAGAAATTAAATATCTGTTGAATCAATCGCAAGAAATCCATTCAGACCGCCAAACTTCCTTGCCACTTTTATTCGAATTGAGAAAAAAGTTACACTATGATGGGTTACGTGACTTCAATCTGGAAACCTTATTGCCTGGAATATAGGAGAGAATCGGAAATGAATTCGGATGAGAATGTTTATTCCAAGAATTTGAAACAGCAGTTTGTCTGCGAATGTGAGGCGGGATTATGTTTGAAAGAATAACAGATACCATCGATGGTATCTGTGATCACCTTGAAAGAAATATAAGCGAAAAGGGAAAAGACGCCTAAAGAAACCACCTCGTGCTCAGGTGTTAGAACAACCCCCCACTGACTTCTGCAAACACCTTTGAATTTGGTAGAGAAAACCTATAGTACATGAAAGCCAAATTAATTATATTCGCAATGGAATTGCTCAGCTCAGCTTTTGGGGATTTGATCGTACTAAAGTTTAGTGTGAGTGGAACATCTGGCTTATTTACTTTAAGAGAAATTTCAATTATACTGCAGCTTTCAGAATTTCTGAAAATTCAGGCAATTACATCAAACATATTAAATATAAGGTAATTAAAGATAATAAATCTGGAGTCTAATTTTCAATCGAAAATTCTCTCGTCAAAATATCTGCTTTTTTTAAAAAGTTTAAGAAATCCCTACTTTCTGTTAAAAAATATACATTACTATGGTAATGAAAATCAGAAAATACTACGAAATAAGATATTGTTCAGTGTTTCCAAATCCTCAAACTGAATAACTTCAAATGTAGAACCTAAAGAAGCCACAGACGGGCGAAAAAATTGTCGTTATCGATAAATACATTTGTGGAAATTAAAAACTTGAATAATTATTTATTGAACTATTATCTGTGAAAAAAAAATAATTCCATGAGTCAGTTGATTTTTAGTGGTTTTGTAATGGTATAGAACTTACTCATTACTTTGGACTGAAATAAAAATATTCTTCTCGCCAAATACTGCGATAGACCAACTGGTAGTGCTACCACTAGATGAATTCTTTCACATATTTCCCTCCACACTTCACGTTACGATATACGAAATCTGTAATTTTTCTACTGCGATTTCTAATTAAATCATAAAATCAACACTATGGACATCATGATATTAGTTTCTGCGAACCAAACATTTCTTATCGGAAACAACAACATTCTTTCATGAGCAAGTGGATTTTTCAATTAAGAAATTCATGTTTCTCTAATATACCGGGTGATTCGACATACCTTTGTTTGTGTATATATCTCAATTGAATCGAGTTGCGATACTTATCACAAGAACTCATTGAAATTTTTTCATGTCATTCATAATAAAATGCAAATAGTATGATAATCGCTCGGAATCGTAGAGGGATGCCTATGTTCAGGAATCATCCGCAGCCTTACGTTGGTGGCATTCAAGGCGAGACCGACCCTAATTAGTTTAAGTGCATGTCCTTAAATAAATACCAGTATTGGCACATTAAAATTACATCAGGTTTTTCAAGCTGTAAGAAGTTTATAAATTGGTAATTGGATATTACGGTCGTGTAAACTTGGAACTGGAATGGGACATAGTATACGTGTAATTTGGAGTAATTGGAATTCTTCTCAAAACTTGAACCTCTTGAAGATGTGGTACTCCGATGAGTGACGAAATATCAAGCTTTGGGACCTATTGATTCCCAGGACAATAAAAATTATATATACAGGGTGAGACTTTTCCTTTATCATTTTTCCGAACTCTGCTGATGTAAAATGATAAAGGCAAAAAAATCAGCTTTCCTTTTGTAGCTTTGTCATGGTTATTCAGTATGATGGGAGTTCTAGTGTGAAGTTTTTTACTGTGACATATAATCTCAAATTAACAGTTTTTTCTTGCTTTCACTCGTTTTTTCATCTCATGACGAGATATAGAGCTCTCTAGAAAATACTAGGAAGGTAACAAAATTCCTCACATTCTTCCGGCCATAAGTTGCCGAGATATCTCTGGGAGCTCCCTGTGTTGCCTGGGGTGTTCGTCCAACAGAAAATCGTTCAGCTGTATGAAGAACATATTTTTACCGAAGGTTTTTATTCAATGGGAAAGTTTGACAGATAATTCCGCAAAATATGCAGAGTAAAATCTTTCTGCTGATAACTGCCGACACGTGCTTCTACTAACTGTCTTTTTCAGGACAGGGCGATGAAGAAAAAATGGAAAGTAAACTGAAAACACCACAAAAGGAGTGTTATCAACATGAATAGAGTGTTGTCTAAAAACACTATATTTTTGGGAACATTTATTCGCTTATAAGGCTGACGTTTTTCGGCATTCCGCCATTCTCAAAGCCACCTGAAATGTTGTTACTAAGGTGTAATGTGAGTTGACTGAATAATAAACAAAAGATTAAATATAAAAAACTCATAATTATAAATGAAAATCGTATCAAACGAAATATGTGTTTGTCATCATCGACCATCCAAGTCTATGGTCAAAAAATTGCAAACTCGACAAATACGTCAAGGAGGTTATTCTAAAATATCAACAAATATCTCTCATATGTCAAACAATAACAGTATAACAGAATGAAAGTCGAGTAAGTGAACTACGAGCTACGTCAAAATCTCAAAATTTAAAAATACAAACGAAAAACATAAAATTCAAAAAATACATAAATCTAAATAGAAATTTGAAACAATCAAAAGCTTAAAAATTAAAAGAATTTAAAGAACTACTCAAAGCGTCAAAAGAACATAAGTATAGAATATTTTTCAAAAATTGGCAGCTAAATTCAAAAATCACCAGATAAACAAACGTATGCAAATGTAAAAAATGGGTGGCGTGGGGGGTGGGGGCAAAGTGAAAGAAATGCTGGGAGAAGCCACACTAAAGGTGGGGCTATTGAGTTAAAAAAAAGAAAGGATAAGTCGAACATTATTGAATATTTTGTCGATTCGCCAAATCTCCAACAACCTGAAGGACTCGTGGAAATTATTCACCATTGTTGAGTTCAAGGTGTTTTAATTGGGGACATTAATGTGCTTGTAAATTATTGTCCAATATTTCAAATTTTTTACCAAAGTTACAATTCTGCAATAGTCGGGTATTTTCTTTTTTGGACAAATCTGGAGTTTATAGGCTTGAATGCGGAGATTGTAACACCATATATGTTGGTAGAAATATAAACACAAGAATTAGAGAACACCTGACTAGCTCTAGAGTGGCAGACAATGATAAATGAGTTTTTGGAGTACACGTAAGAGAAAGTGATCATCATTTTAATATGAGAGAAAATACTATTTTGACTATTGCATAATTGTAACTTTGGTAAAAAATTAGAAATATTGGAGGCAATAGAAATTTACAGGCACATTAATGTCCTGAATTACAACACCTTGAATTCAACAATGGTGAAAAATTTCCAGGAGTCCTTCTATTCAGGTTGTTGGAGAGTCGAGAAATATCCAATGTTCGACTTATCCCTTCTTTGATTTAACTCCATTCCACCTTTAGTGTGGCTTCTCCCAGCATTTCATTCACTTTGTAATCCGAGTAATAATTTTGTAATCAACCAATACAGATCCGATCGAATTGAAACTTGGTAGCACGTTGTAGAATACACATACAAAGACGTTCGTGAAATTTTGTGAGAATCGTGCCACTAGAAAATTTCAAAAAAATTATTAAAAAATATTATTTACGTCACGATAACCCGAGAACGGAAAGAGATAGCGACTTGCAATTTTTAGGGTAGGTTGTGCATTTAAATGCGATATTTGTGTTTATTATTAGGAATAATCGGCTAAATGGTTTTGGAGTTATACCCATCTGAAATTTGGTTTTATTTCCTCAATAACTCGAAAAATACAAAACCCATCCAATTCAAACTTGGTTAGTAGTTGTAAAATGCCGGCTCGAAAATTCTTGCGAATTTTCGTGAGAATCGAATTACTATAAAATTTTAAAAAAATAATTGGAAAAAATTCTATATATCAGAAACTATTCGCCCGACATCACTGAAATTTTGCGAGAGTCTTGAAAACCTAACTCTACTACCAAATTTGAAGACGATCGGATATATATTTTCGAAGATCCGAGCAGCCTGGGATAAGTTCAGCAGTTGAAATTTCCAAACTTGGTTGCGCATCCGAATGGGAGAGTTAAGTTTGTTGTTGGGCATAATCGGTCCAACGGGTTCGGATGTATAACCATCTGGAATATTATTTTCTCGATAACCCAAATAATACAGACCCGATCGAATTGAAACTTGGTATCTAGTTGTAGAATGTCGACATGAAGACGTGTGTGGAATTTTAAAAAAATTACGAAAAAATATTATGTATCTCACGATAACTTGAAAACAGAAGGAGATAGAGATTTGCAATTTTCAGGGTAGGTTGCGCAGCCGAATGCGACATTTGAATTTGTTTATTGGCATATTCGACCGAACGGTTTTGGAGTTATACCTATTGGAAATTTGGTTATTTCCTCAATAACTCGATAAATACAAAACCGATCCAATTCAAACATGGTTATTAGTTGTAGAATGCCATCGCGAAAATTCTTGCGAAATTTTGAAAAAAAACTAAAAACAGGACCGTATTACAAAAAATGCATATAAAATATGAATTGGTTTGTTTGTTACTCTCTTGAAACATTTAAAACAAGAACTCAATTTGTTAGATTGAATTGGGTATGTCTTCATGGTAATAACGGCAATTTTCAAACTGATGTTAATAATATAGATTTCGAGGTTTCAAAGGAAAACTCCGATATTCTGAGTACTGCCCTGAAAATAATCAAGTTACATGAGCCATTTTAAAGAATTTTTGAAAGTGAACAACCATACCAAATTTAATCAATATCGGACCACAGCTTCCCAAGTTATGGATATCGGAAATTCGGGCCAATATTCATGAGTCACCCTGTATCTCCGAAACTATCTGTCATTAGATACAAAAGAAGCAACTTTTCTGAAAAACCAGGATGACCTGCATTTACCACTAGCCTATGTCCAACCACTCATGTGACACCCAGTATATTGTTCAGAGTGCCCAGAAATAAGATGAAAGAATTCTACGTTAAAAAATTTGTGCAAGCCCTGTGGACAGGAGCTTCTTGGCGCTCTTGTTCAAACAGACAAATTATATCTCCGAAAGTATTGGTTTCTCAGAGTTGGAAATTATATCAATGGATTCCTATGATAGAAATGCATCATGAAAGAAATCGAATATAAAAGAGTATCGTTTAAAAAAGAATGCTTCAAAAATTATCTTATAAAAAACTAGAACATGAGGTGTACCAGAAATAATTTTGACATTTATCTCTCATAAGATGACATGTAAGAACACAGATCATATAATAATTCATAGATACAATAATTATGTACAGCATTCTATGAAAACATAAGAAGTACAGAAGTACGATTCATTATTGAAATTTCGAAAAATCATATCTCCGAAAGTATTAGCTTGTTAGAAATGAAAATGATATCAATGGATTTTTATGGTGAAACTGCATCTTAAAAGGAATTGAATTTGAAATTTGTGTTGTAAAAAAAAATTAGTTTTTTCGTTTCTCCGAAACCATCAGGCCAATTTTGCCCAGTAACGAACTCAACCGAGATAATTATCTCTCAAACCTACTCTGAAAATTTCAACTGCCTAGCTCATTCTGTTCGAGAGTTATTGTAGAAACAAAATATAAAAAAAAAAAGAAAAAAGGATAATGCGGATGAGTATATTTATATAGAAAAGTATAACGGGTGATTCCGCAAAAGAAGCAGAGAAAATAATTCTGCTGGTACCTGCCGACACGTGTTTCTGCTAGTTGGCTTCTTCAGGACAGGGCAAACAAGAAACCAAAAAAAGGTGAAAAGATAACTGAAAACAGGTGGCACCACATCAGGAGCGAGCAACCAATTTGTGCCTTCAGCTCTAGGACCTCCAATTCGGAGGTAAACTATGGCATCGGCACGGAGGAAGCATAAGCTACCTGTGCGATGCGACCTTAACCCGAGGATATGTATTAAAGAAAAAAGGATAATGCGGATGAGTATATTTATATAGAAAAGTATAACGGGTGATTCCGCAAAAGAAGCAGAGAAAATAATTCTGCTGGTACCTGCCGACACGTGTTTCTGCTAGTTGGCTTCTTCAGGACAGGGCAACCAAGAAACCAAAAAAAGGTGAAAAGATAACTGAAAACAGGTGGCACCACATCAGGAGCGAGCAACCAATTTGTGCCTTCAGCTCTAGGACCTCCAATTCGGAGGTAAACTATGGCATCGGCACGGAGGAAGCATAAGCTACCTGTGCGATGCGACCTTAACCCGAGGATATGTATTAAAGAAAAAAGGATAATGCGGATGAGTATATTTATATAGAAAAGTATAACGGGTGATTCCGCAAAAGAAGCAGAGAAAATAATTCTGCTGGTACCTGCCGACACGTGTTTCTGCTAGTTGGCTTCTTCCGGACAGGGCAACCAAGAAACCAAAAAAAGGTGAAAAGATATTATCCTTTTTTCTTTAATACATATCCTCGGGTTAAGGTCGCATCGCACAGGTAGCTTATGCTTCCTCCGTGCCGATGCCATAGTTTACCTCCGAATTGGAGGTCCTAGAGCTGAAGGCACAAATTGGTTGCTCGCTCCTGATGTGGTGCCACCTGTTTTCAGTTATCTTTTCACCTTTTTTTGGTTTCTTGGTTGCCCTGTCCTGAAGAAGCCAACTAGCAGAAACACGTGTCGGCAGGTACCAGCAGAATTATTTTCTCTGCTTCTTTTGCGGAATCACCCGTTATACTTTTCTATATAAATATACTCATCCGCATTATTCTTTTTTCTTTAATACATATCCTCGGGTTAAGGTCGCATCGCACAGGTAGCTTATGCTTCCTCCGTGCCGTTGCCATAGTTTACCTCCGAATTGGAGGTCCTAGAGCTGAAGGCACAAATTGGTTGCTCGCTCCTGATGTGGTGCCACCTGTTTTCAGTTATCTTTTCACCTTTTTTTGGTTTCTTGGTTGCCCTGTCCTGAAGAAGCCAACTAGCAGAAACACGTGTCGGCAGGTACCAGCAGAATTATTTTCTCTGCTTCTTTTGCGGAATCACCCGTTATACTTTTCTATATAAATATACTCATCCGCATTATCCTTTTTTCTTTAATACATATCCTCGGGTTAAGGTCGCATCGCACAGGTAGCTTATGCTTCCTCCGTGCCGATGCCATAGTTTACCTCCGAATTGGAGGTCCTAGAGCTGAAGGCACAAATTGGTTGCTCGCTCCTGATGTGGTGCCACCTGTTTTCAGTTATCTTTTCACCTTTTTTTGGTTTCTTGGTTGCCCTGTCCTGAAGAAGCCAACTAGCAGAAACACGTGTCGGCAGGTACCAGCAGAATTATTTTCTCTGCTTCTTTTGCGGAATCACCCGTTATACTTTTCTATATAAATATACTCATCCGCATTATCCTTTTTTCTTTAATACATATCCTCGGGTTAAGGTCGCATCGCACAGGTAGCTTATGCTTCCTCCGTGCCGATGCCATAGTTTACCTCCGAATTGGAGGTCCTAGAGCTGAAGGCACAAATTGGTTGCTCGCTCCTGATGTGGTGCCACCTGTTTTCAGTTATCTTTTCACCTTTTTTTGGTTTCTTGGTTGCCCTGTCCTGAAGAAGCCAACTAGCAGAAACACGTGTCGGCAGGTACCAGCAGAATTATTTTCTCTGCTTCTTTTGCGGAATCACCCGTTATACTTTTCTATATAAAATATAAAAATTTTTAAAATTTTTTTTTAATACCTCATTGCATTGGGCCATAACTCCCAAACCGATTGGTGGATTTTGCCCGTTAAGGAACTCGTCCGAGATATTTACGCTACAAATCTACTCTGCAAATTTCAATCCTCTCCTGTCGTTTGAGAGTTATCGTGCTTACGGTCGGCCGGCCAGCCGGACCGGCCGGACATAATTAATTTCGACCACGGATTCTTGATCGGTGAGTCGAACCAAATCGTTTAAGACCATTTTCAGCCAATAATTCGAAAATAACAGACATTTGGGCAAATTGATAAGCACTCTATTCCGAGGAACAAGAGCGCCAAAAAATAATGCGGATGTTTGTATCACAATCAGTCCAAAATGTAACTTTAGGGGGATCAATTCTTCAAAGGGGGTGGTCTGAATGTAGTTTTTGGGCGTATGTTCTAGGGGAACATCGTCCTATCATTTCGTCCAAATGTCTGTAATTTTCGAATTTCGAGCTGAAAATTGGCTAATAGACTAATTCGGACTCCCTGATTACGAATCCGGTGTCAGATTTTTGGGTGCCGTATGGCCGGCCGGCCGGCCGGCCGGCCGTAGGCACGATAACAGGAGCACCGAAGGTCCTATCGACTTCAAACTTTCAGGGTAGGTTTCTGATCAAAATGCGACGGTTAAGTTCGTTAACGGGCAAAATCGGCCGGACGGTTTAGGAGTTATAGACATTTAAAATTTTGAGGTTATTTCCCTGATATTTCAGGAACTAAAGAAGATGTTGAATCGAAACTTGGTAGTCAGTTCGAGGATATAAACGCGCAACTTTTGGCAAAATTCTGTTATGATCAAAATGTTGGTAATTTTTAAAAAAATATTTCTTTTAATTTTTTCGAAAAAAAAATTTTTTTTTCGTGAACTATTCATCAGATTGCAACAAAAACTTGTACTAACGTCAATTGTAGTATTTTGCAACATTGTGCAAAATTTTGGCTCTATACGATTTCAATTTCTGGAGATATAAGACAAAATGTGTCAAATTTCCTGGGTCTCTCTCAGTATTTTCATCGATTATTCTATGAACTCTTTGAATTCCACCGAAAACAAATTCAAAGACATAAACATAAAGAATCAAGTCATAGTTTAGACGTCGAAAGAAGGACGATGTTGATCGACTTGAAAAGGTACCTATTTCAAGAAATGCAATAATGAAATGCTTAATTTTTTTTATGGTCACAGAAAATCGTCACAAAAATCTATTTACCTCATTTGACGGCTGTTTGTCAAATCAATTAATTCCAATAATTGATGTCAGATTTCCTACATACCAAGTTCAAACACATTTTATTATATGGAAAACACTTATTATGATCACGTTCTACAGGAATTGATACTAAATAGAAGCTAGATGAAGATTATTGTAATGGAAAATTTGTGTTCCAGAATAATATTAAGGTATTCAACATGATACTGCTTTTTTTCTTTTCACCTATAATTCTGAAACGTTTCGATCTAAATGAATGCAAATTTTCAGCTAACACAATCATTGCGAGATGTATAATATTATCCTATTATTATTATTATTATTATTATTATTATTATATTTGATACAGAGTTGCGTATAAAACTATAAAACTCTTGAAAAATACAATATAAACCTTAATGAGAAAAGTAATACAAAAACAATCAAGACCAATATGAAAAAAAAACAATAATGATTAAGCCAATGAAAAAATCCCCGAAACATGAAAAAGAGACAAAAAAAACGCCATAACATAACAGTTGTCCTGCAGACTCCTACAACATCAGGTCCGCAAATCTGGAGAGATAAATAAATGAACTTTGAGCTCAGAGAAGCAAGATTCGTATAACTGGCTGACCACACAACAAGGTTAGATTTCAGTTTTTTAAGACGTTATTTTAATTATGAAGGAATTCCTCTCCTGTATTTAATAGTTAGGTCAACCTCTCCAGAAGAACGTCTCGTGTTAAGTTCTTTACGAAGATCCTGCAGTTGTTTAATCTGTAGCGGTGTCATATCATCATCAATAGAGATCTTCTTGTATCTATCAAAGGTTGTTAGGATCCGTTTATGACGTAGAATATCGGCAGCTACGACCGAATTAGAAAACTCTACCTTAACCGGTCTCTGTGCTCCCTGCCGCACCTTACCAAGTCTCCTGGTTGCTATGAAATTGTTGGCTGAACCATCCTTCATCTTGGAAATAATGTCAAGAATCACAGACTTATAAGTTGCTTCATCTACAAAGACTCAGAAACAAGTCGTACAATGAGATTATTAGCTCGCTTCACACGATCCAATACCTCAATCGGATCAACGTACGACGAAGACTCCAATGTGCTACCGGCCTCAGTTGTCGCTCTTAAGTTAGAAAGTTTGACATCATCCTTCAAGGTCGACACTTCGCTCTTCAACATAGTATTAGTCCTCTCTAATGCAACAACATCCACCGAGCTCAACTGACTTTTCAGCTCAGAAACCTCTTCTTTCAAAGATATATGGGACGCCTTGAGGAAACTCAGTTCACCACTGCATTCCTGCAACGATGATTCATGCTGCTTTAACAGTTTGTCATGAGCCTTCACACTTCTTAAGCAGCTGCTCAGTTTATCTATAAGTTCCTTCTGTGCCTGCTTAATCTCCGCAACATCCCCAGCAATTCCGTCGAGGACTGATAACCTGGACAAAACTATATCCGATGGGTTCGATGAACCCTCGGTTTGAGTCACCGGGATGCCCAAATTGCTCCGAAGCGGACGAGGATTACTATACTTTGCTGGCTGGACATAACTACTTTAATGGAGATATTGAAAACAGGAAACAAAATTTAAACAAAGGAGTCAACAATGGTCACTCGTTTCACTCAGCCGAGGCCGATCGGTGAGACTTAAATTAACTTACAAGGTAGGCCTAGGATGAGAACAGGTTAAAAACAGAGGATCAAAAACACAGGTGAAGGTAAATCTACTACAATATTGGAATTCTCGGAAAAAAAACCAAGGTAGTTCAGATTTCAGGGGCTCGAAAAATCATTCATAACTTTTTTTTTCCTATTTTTTCAATTTTGCTGGGAAATAAAATTTCATTTCGTGGTAATAACGGCATTTTTCAAACTGATGTAAATAATATAGATTACGTTGTTTCAAAGAAAAACTTCGATATTCTGAGTGCTGCTCTGAAAATAATCAAGTTACATGAGTCATTTAAAGAATTGTTGAAAGTGAACAACCATACCAAATTTAATCGAAATCGGACCACTGATTCCCAAGTCATGGATATCGAAAATTCGGACCAACATTCATGAATCACCCTGTTCCTCCGAAACTAACTGCCTTTGGACACAAAAGAAGCAGTTTTTCTGGAAGGCCTAGGTGACCTGCACTTACCACTAGGCTATGGCCAATAGCCATAGTTTACCTCTGAATTGGAGGTCCTAGAGCTGATGGCACAAATTGGTTGCTCGCTCCTGTTGTGGTGGCACCTATTTTCAGTATTATTTCCATCTTTCCCTTGGTTTCTTGGCTACCCTGTCCTGAAGAAGCCAATTAGCAGAAACACGTGTTGGCAGGTGCCAGCAGAATGATTTTTCTCTGCTCTTTTTGCGGAATTACCCATCAAACTTTCCCACTCAATAATAACCTTCGGTGGAAATATGTTCTTCATGCAGCTCAATGATTTTCTGCTGAACTAACACAGGCAACACAGGGAGCTCCCAGAGATATCCCGGCGACTCATTGTCGGGAGAATGTGAGGATTTTTATTACCTCCTTGGTAGGTTATAGAGAGCTCTATTTCTCGTCCAAATGTCCGCCAAATGTCTCTACTCCTTTTGAGGAATTACCCGTTAAACGTTAAACTTTCAAATTTAAATATACTTCTCCGCATTATCCTGTTTTCTATATTTCGTTATTATTCAATGTTTGATATAAACTAGTAGCTGGTGTGTTTATTGGGCCATTCCTTCCTACTACCTCGAATTTCAAGATTTCCTACAGTTTCTTCGAAACAATTTGCCAGAACATCCCTCTCAGTAAACAAGGATAATGATAGGATTAATTTAATTGGTGATTTCTGAACATTCAAAACTTTTATTTTTTTTCTGGAACCTTTATTTTTTTGAATAATTTCTACATTCCCTTGAGAAAATTTTCGCTTTTGAAAATACCTCCACAGTTGGTCAAAGTATATGTTGCACTCAATACCCGAATTTCGGCAATATCCGAAATAAATGCGCAAAAACTAGTTCTGAGCAATGAATATTTCCCGAACCCGAAATTTCACTGTTGGGTATTTAGCATTTCAAAATGAGCTGAACTAGTTTTGCGCATTTCCAATTGTACAGAACTACTTTGGTGGATTTCGCATAATGCAAAAATGGTTTTGTACTCTTCCGAATCACCAACATCAGATCTGTTTGTTTTATTTGATCAGTTTCCTCATGCATAAGTGAGAACTGGATTCGAATATTTTTATGTTCGGATCTAGCTCAGTAAAATTTTGAAGGTATTATATTTGGGTCATAAGAAAGTATGTATTTTTCTTCGGATTTTCCTATTAAATAGATTATATAGTCCGTCTAGAAAGTCATTGAATGGTTTCTTTCTGGGTTCTCTCTCCCAAACTCTGAAAAATATCTATAAAATAAAAAAATAATTATTTTGTGATTTGCTTCTGCGTTAGAAACACAAGATATTTGTCAGAAGCAATCAATCGAACAATGTTGCCTAACAAATAACAACGGAACAACATCAACGAAGAAACAACTATATCGTAACGTTTCGGAGTATATATCAGACTGCTTCTTCAGACGCTTAACAAAAAAATCTTCAGAATTATTTTGTTGATTGTTTATTTTGTTTCATATGCATACGGTTCCATTCGGTTCGTTTCGTTTTCGGTTTCAATTCGGTCGCTGGCGACCAATGTGAAACGGAGCTCCGGTTTAGATTCGGTACCGAATAGAAACCGTACAGCACCGAATACTCCCTCGACACGAATAGGTTTCTATCAGGTTTGGATTCGTGTCTAGGGAATACAGATCAACCGGAGCGTTCACACAAACACGGTTTAGTTTCGGTTTTAACCATAAAGAAATAATAATAATAAATAATAATAATAAATTGCCTTTATTTTGTACTTATAATACAGTACAAGAAAAAAGGGGAGAGGCGAAGTTTAGCTAAAGCCACTCCTACTTAACCTCTACAAAAATTAACAAAGAAAACTTAAAATTAAAATTTAAATACTTAAAAATCTAAAAATAATAAATCAAATAAATGTAGTCTGTCAAAAATTAAATTAAATATAAAGTAAAATGAAAATGAAAATGAAATGGGACGCAGCCATGAAGAAAAAAGAGAAAAAAAATATAATAATGCACATACTAGAAGCAGAAAGAACCTATGCAGCAAACAGGTTTCTTTGTGTGTCCAGCAATGATTCTCGAAAGTTTCTTTTTAGAAATCCTTCCGAGCGTGTTTTAAACGTAAAGGGTACAGAATTGTACACAGTAACTGCGTAAATATTTACATATGTTTTCTGTCTCGTTCTGTGGTTTCAACCTCAAATCGAGCAGATATCTTTCCCGAATTGTTTAAATATAGAAATATAAACATACATATTTTCGGGATATTGTTGCTATCTCAGTATTCATGAGAAAATGATGGTTTGCCAAATGTGGATCGACAGATTTCTGCTGTAAATCTAAACCAGTGCTGCGGGACAAAACTCCCGAAAAATATAAAGATCAATTAAAGACGCAGGATGCATTCAAAGATGTATGTGTTAATTTTGAATGGCTTTGATGAATCTGACGTCGCGGAAAAATTAGAATTGTGAGCCCGTGACGGAAGATAACATAAAACCTAATATGAACCGTATATGTGTGAAAGGCCTTCATTCGTTTTCGGTTGAAACCGAAAACGAACCGAACCGAATGGAACCGTATACGGGTCAGACAGAGAGGTGAGCATTTTATGTTTCCAAATATCTGAGAAATTAAGTTTTCTTTTGAGGAAAACTAACAAGTGGAGTCCGTTGTGTCATTAGTCATGAACCATTCCTGTGAAGAGGCACGCACAAAAATATATATTTTAGACATTATACCTGTCAAGAAGCATTATACCAAGGCCAAAAGTCATTTTGGGAACACTTTTAAATATTTTTTTTAATAATAATATAACAAATGCATTTAAGAATCACCTTCTAGAAATTGTAATTAACCAGTTCCTAACTCGGAAAATGTTATTATTTTGTATATTTTTATAATAAAAACACTTATTTTGCAAATTACTCTCCATAAATTTTCCATTGGTGTAAATTTCGCTCCAAAAATTTCAATTTATTGTATTCATTTTTGTACTTCGTTATATATTAATAATATAAATACAAAAGTACAAAGATCATTTCATGTTGTATATATAATATTTAACTATAGCTTTACTCATTAGTAATTTATTTGCTGTTTTTGTGATGTTCCCGAAAATGATGGGGTGTTCCCTGAATGACGTTGACGTTCCCTGAATGAACGCAACGCCCGGTTTTGGCCTATTTTATGCATGAAAATATTACACATTTACAGAGTATTATACCTTTATTTGTACTCAAGGAATGAGGAACATGAATATAAAAATTTAAACTCGAAATCGGTGTTTTTTCATATGGTTTCCACTTTTTGAATAACCTCCCGCTGTTTAGAATTTTTCGGTAATTCATCAACGGTGTCTTCTAGTTGTGTTTTGCCACAACCTCGCCAAATGATAGTCATTTACGAACGGGGTAATAGAACATCCTCTTATTATTTCATCAACTTTACGAGTAGGCGTATCAGCACTCTTTTGGAATGCTCTTTCTTCGCGTCTTCTGCTTCTCTGAACTTTTTTTTTGCAACTGATCTATAATTCCTTGCATTTTCTGTATTTTATGTTTCTGTTTTTTAATAGTTTGGTAAGCCTGTACTTCTTCTTTTTAAACCTGTTTTCATCCTAATTTCTTCCTCGACACGCGATTATAGTTTTCTATTTAATATTCAGAATATGGGAGGCTGTTAGCTAAAATATTTGCCATCATCAATTTTTTTTTGTTTATACTTTTGGGAATTTATTCTCCATAACTTTCTCTGTTTCCTCTTCTGTCTTTCAGTCATATAACTTACAGTCTTAACTTTATTTTCAGCTTTCTTCCTTTGGTAATATTCCCTATCTTTCATACACTTCATCTCTTTTTTTTCCGGTGTTATTTTATTTAAAAACTTGCGCTTCCTTGCATTACCCTTTTCACGATATTTTTTATAAGCTATACTGTCTTTTTCCCTGATACTCGTACTAAATGGATACCTAAAACCAAAATTTTGCCTGGTTATGCTTTTAAAAGCATTAGAGTATCATGTTGCCTATAAAACATGTCATTTCAGAAACACCGGGTCATTTAGGGAACGCCCTTCATACGAGAACGTTCCCGAAATGACCGTTCCCGAAATGACTATTCGATAAATATTTTCATGTCACGCTTGATGCCGCCATGTTAGATATTAGTTTTAGAGGTAATGAACAAGTGAGCTGTAATAGTTATAAGAATTTCACAAAAAGTATGCAAATTTTCGAAAACCAAATCACCAAACAGCGTTCCCGTAGTGACAGGGAATTGAAGTACGCTTCACACATATCAAATTAAAAGGTACTTTTCAACAAAATCAATTATTTTTTTCCGTAAACAAGACACACGCCTTTTACTTTGACTAGTGAAGTTCACACTGAAGCTCACTAACGTCACATGAGATGTATTGTTTTAATTACATCGACCGATATCCACCACGTTCACGGAATGATTTGATAAACGTCAGACAGCATTTGAATAGCCAAAATATGAAGAAATCAAACTGGTCTTCATTCAATTTATACGTATATTCTAAATCAGATGATTTTCAACGCTTATATTAAAATATAACATTTGTAAGTCGTAATTGTACATATTTTTGACTGGTCTGATCTATGAAACATGGTATAAGGACGCATTCCCGGAATGACTATTTAGACCCTTTTTTTTAAATCAATTAAAATATTATTATTGAAAAATAAAAATTCTAACTGCCTCGTAATTAAGCACAGAACCTTTATTTTAAAATGAATATTTTAGTAATATCATGTTATTTTATTAAGAAAACCTTTGTCAGAAGCGTAATGCTCACCTCTCTGATTTTGACCCATACATGTGAAACAAGCCTTATTCTGAGATTCGAGAATTGTCACATCGACAGTATTTGAAAATCATAGCTATCATTTCTATACAAAGTAAAACTATGTTAGCTATGATTTTCAAATACTGTCAATGTGACAATTCTCGAATCTCAGAATAACAATCAACAAAATAATTCTGAAGATTTTTTTCGTTAAGCGTCTGAAGAAGGAGTCTGATATAGATTCCGAAAGGTTACGATATAGTTGTTTCTTCGTCGATGTTGTTTCGTTCTTATTTGTTAGGCAACATTGGTCGGTTGATTGCTTCTGACAAATATCTTGTGTTTCTTACGCAGAAGCAAATCTCAAAATAATTAATTTTTTATTTTTTATTTTATAGATATTTTTCAGAGTTTGGGAAAGAAACCCCAGAAAGAAACCATTCAATGATGAATATACCTCCCACAGTATCCTTTAATGATTACTTTCGTCTATAAAGTATCCGGAAAAAACAAAGCTCCATTGTAATTATTTAGTATATATTTTTAATTCTTGAATTAGAAAATTATAACGAATTATGCATCTCATTTAGTTATACAACTTCCATTTAAGTGTAAACACTTGACTAAACGTCGAGGTACACCCGAAACTAGAATACCTCCATAATTTTCGGCGATGGTAGTCCAGGACTATAAAACTGGCTGAATTAAATCATATTCATTTCGTGGTACTGCTTGTTCAACTTCAATCTTCATTTGTCCCCAAATGACTAAGATCTGGTGAAGCTGCTGGCCATGAAATGGTTTTCACTTGGTGCATCCAAGCTTGAATATAGGCTGAAGTAGGGCATCTTGCATTATCCTGCTGAAAACGCCACCCATCTGCATATGATCATTCACCGTTTCAAGGAGAAAATCGTTTAGAATGCCACAGTACTTTTCACTATTAATGGTACCATCAACTATACAGACAGGCGTAGCACCACTCCTCGGAATAGAGTGCTTATCAATTTTCCCAAATGTAGAATTTTCGAATTTTTGGATGAAACTGGTCTTAAACGATTTGGTTCGACTCACTGATCAAGAATCCGTAGTCAGAATCGATTCTGTCCGGCCGGTCTGGCCGGCCGTAGACACGATCACTCTCAAACGGAATGAGATAGACAGTTCAAATTTTCAGAGTAGGTTTGGGAGATAAATATCTCGGCTGAGTTCGTTAGTGGGTAAAATCAGCCAGATGATTTCGGAGTAAAGAAAAAAGATTTTTTTTTCACATCACAAATTTCGAATTCAATTTTTTGGCGCTCTAGTTCCTCGGAACTGAGTGCTTATCAATTTGCCCAAATGTCTGTAATTTTCGAATTTTTCGATGAAAATGGTCTTAAACGATTTGGTTCGACTCACTGATCAAGAATCCGTGGTCGAAATTCATTCTGTCCGGCCGGCCGGCTGGCCGTAGGCACGATAACTCTCGAACGGAATAAGCTAGACAGTTGAAATTTTCAGAGTAGGTTTGGGAGATAAATATCTCGGATGAGTTCGTTATTGGGCAAAATCAGACAGATGGTTTCGGAGTAAAAAAAAAAAATTTTTTTTTTACTAACCAAATTCCAAATTAAATTTTTTTCAATAAGCAGTTTTACCATGAGAATCCAATGATATCATTTTTAACTCTAACAAGCTAATACTTTCGAAGATATGATTTTTCAAAATTTCAATAATAAATCGTATTTCGACGTTGTCACAGAATGATATAATTATTCTATGTATGAATTGTCATAATGTCAACTTATTTTCCTGAGACATGACATTATCGAATCAATCGAAGAATTGTGACCGAAGTGAGAAAAATCTCAGTTGTTTGCTCTGAAATTAGTTTTTCTCAGAAAAGTCTTACATTTCGGAACGGAATATGAAGTAAAAGATCTGAGGGTAGTGAGACTGCTTTTCATCCATAGACATAGAATGCTGAGTTCTCTCAATTTATGACGGGACTGACGGAAGGGAATATTATAACTTAAAAAATATTGGGGTTGAAATAATCGTATTTTAGCGATGCAACGGGGACCTCACCCAAAAATGTTTGAAAATATTACGTGAATATTGAAAGCATAATTCTGTAGTTCGAGAGAGGAGAAAATTTGGTGAACGTAGATCAGGAAATTTTTGATCGATTACAAGGAATTTTTCATTATTACTTCTCTTCTTTCATACATGTTTTATGGAATATCTACTATTTGTAGGTACTTTAAACCTGTTTTGGGCAATTGTCATACGAAACTTGTTTTTTTGGCGCTCTAGTTCCTCGGAACAGAGTGCTTATCAATTTGCCCAAGTGTCTGTAATTTTGGAATTTTTGGCTGAAAATGGTCTCAAACGATTTGGTTCGACTCACTGATCAAGAATCCTAGGCGAAATCGATTCTGTCCGGCCGGCCGGCTGGCCGTAGGCACGATAACTCTCGAAAGATAGGAGTTAGTGGATTGAAATTTGCAAGGTGGGTTTGGAGCGTAAATATCTCGGACGAACTCGTTAATGGGCGAAATCCATCAAGCGGTTTCTGAGTTATGGCCGATTTTAGATAAAATATTTTTCATGAATATTTCCGAAACCGATCACTCGATCTATCTGAAATTTAGCTTCAAATTGTAGAATCATGACCTTTATACGCATGTGAAGTTTTGTATTGACCAGATTACCGCAAAGTGTCAAAAAAAAATTTTGAAAATTTAAAAAAAGTTTTTCTACAATAACTCTCGAACGGAATCAGCTAGGTAGTTGAAATTTTCAGAGTAGGTTAGGGAGATGAATATCTCGGTTAAGTTCGTTATTGGGCAAAATTGGCCAGATTTAATTCGATTTCTTCCATGGTGCAGTTCTCATTCTCATGATTGCTCATTTAATCTTGATAAATAAACTATTATTTGAATTGAATTTCCTTTATGATGCAGTTCTATCATATGAATACATTGATATAATTCCCAACTCTGAGAAACCAATACTTTCGGAGATATAATTTGTCTGTTTGAACTAGAGCGCCAGAAAGCTCCTGTCCACAGGGCTTGAACCCATTTTTTTAATATGCAGTCTAACAAATCAATACTTCTGGAAATATGATTTTTCAAAACTTCAATATTAAATCGTAACTCTATTATTTCACAGAATGCTGTATCGAAAATTATTAACGCCCGTATCTATAAATTTCATCTGTGTTCATACACTTCATCATTGTCATCTCATCTACAGATAAGAGATATGCCAAACAAAGTATGATTGAATGCAAAAAATAGCTCTTGGATAATCCATATGATGATGATGATGATGATGATGGAAATATATACAGGGTGTTCCATCTCAGACGAGCCACCCCGTATATTTTTTCTTACCCCATAGTGATAACACGTCGAATGATTTTGTTTGGGGGACATCTTTTGACGTATAATTGAGACTTGAACGAGCAACCCCCTAAGAGGGGGCGCTTCAACCCCTCAAATTTGAACAAGGGGGAGGGGTTGAGTGGTACTTCATTCGAAAGGTCTTGGAAGCCTCTTTACAACCTTGTATGGAAAACGTAATATTGATGAACCGTGTTCGCCAAAAATCAATTTATAAGCTCTAATGAGCCACCTTGAATATTTTGGTTATTTTTACAATGTACAAGCCCATTTTTACTAAGCCCTTTTTACAAACTCAAAAAATATTAAAAAAATCACATCTTAAAAAAATGTAATTGTTTTATCATGCTTACAATCAAAAAAATAAAATCTGCGTTATTAAATCAAATGTTCAAATTATTCTCCATTAACTTCCATACAATAATACAATCTTGACTGAAATCCGTCTTTAACATGGCAGGAAAACATGTAATGATTTTTTTAAATTTTTAGTTTGAGAGAATTTTTCTTATTATTTGAGAAAATATTGCAATCAAATTTTTCAAAGATTTTTTAAGTTTGTAGAAAGGGCTTAATAAACATGGGCTTGTACATCGTAAAAATAACCAAAATATTCAAGGTGGCTCATTTGAGCTCAAAAATTGATTTTTGGTGAAAACGGTTCATCAAAATTACATTTTTCATACACCGATGCAAAGAAGCTTCCAAGACCTTCCAAATGAAGTATCACTCGACCCCTCTGCCCCATTCAATTTTGAGGGGTTGAAGTGCCCCCTCTAAGGGGATTGCTCTTTCAAGCCTCAAATATACGTCGAAAGACAAACGAAATAATTCGACGTGTTTCGGGGAGTTTTTCCAATCACTATGGGATAAGAAATTTACAGGGTGGCTCGTCTGAGATGGAACATCCTGTACTTTGGCAAGTTAATCAAATTGGGTTCAGCATATCTCCAGTAAAACAAAACTGAAATATTGTCTAAGTTTCAATTGATATAATATCATTTTCAGAGTAGATTTGAGGAATTAATATCTGAGATAAGTTTGTTATTGGGTAGAATTGGTCTGTTAGTTTTGTATTGATAAATTTTGGCACTCTTGTTGAATTTGAATTCTGGTATGATGTTTAAATTTAATTTATTTTATGATGAATTTCTATCATGAAAATCCATTGATATAATTCCTAACCCTTACCAATACTTTCGGATATATGATTTATCAAAGTTTGAACAAGAGCGCCAAAGCTCCTGTCCATAGGGCTTCCCACTTTTTATCCCCTTTATTGTCTCATATACTGCACTTTTTCCAAGTTCAGTCAATTGCACTAATTTTTTAATTCGAAAACCTTTTCTACACAAATATTCTACCTGTTTTCTTTTTTCTAGTAGCGACATTATTCCATAACTATTGACAATCAACAATATTTGACAAAGATTGTTGCCATGTAACTTTGGCCATAGCCGACTACCTGCACAACGTATTTCATACATTACTCTTGTCTGTTACAAAAAAGAAATATATTAAAATTTTAAAAAATAATAAATTCCGGATACTTTCTAGACGGACTATATGAAAGTATGTATTTTTTTTTTTTATTTTTCAAGCACCTAATTGGATGATGCGACATTTGTTATAACACTGAATGGCGTCAAATTGAATTCGCTATCGCTACTTTCCGTAACTTACAAATTCTTGAACTTCGTATTTGCTGAGTCAAGCCCGTGCACAATACGCACTTTTCCCTACGACCACCATGCAGATTGAAGCACAGTAAAGATGTGTAGAAAACGGTATAAAACAACAATTGAAAATAGAATGAAGCCATTTATTCACAGTCGCAGAAAAAAAAAATTTAACCCTAGAAACATTTTCTTACGTTTAATGATGCTCTTGTGTTTCCACTCAGCACCTGTTAGGAATGCTATCGCATTAATATGAGCTTCGACAAAGGCACTTTTCAATATTATGACAAATTCCTGCATAATCTGTTATGAAGCTTAATATGCAAACATAGGTGATAACTGATATTTATTCAAGTCCTAAAATAAACACATAACAATAAATAGGAATATAGTTCATTGAACTTGTGAATTGAATGTGCTGTTTGGCGTTGATAAAATATCGACGATATAAAGAAATACTCAGAAATAATATCTGTCGATATATCTTTACTTTAATCCTCAATATGGGCATGCGGTACTCTGAGAATATTTAATAGCCTCCGATTCGAATAGATCAGTTTTCATATTTATTCGATAAAAATATTATTCTTATTATTTGAGATCGCACCCAAAATTGTGATAACAAGTTTCAATAGCACTGTAACCAGGAGCTTTGGCGTGCTGTTCAAATTTATATCCAGAGCGGTCAGCCATCCAGGTACTGAAATCGTCCAACGCTGCTTAGCTCCATGGAAAAATATGATATTCCTAATATTTCAAATAATTTTAATCCGACAGTAAAAACAAGCGTCCAAAAAACTGGTACACTTTTTTGGCCGAGAATATTATCAAACGATTAGTTTCAACTCACATACATACATTCACTGTTGATTCTAAAATGTACAATGCTGTGTCTGTGGTGGCGTATGGTCCCATTGAAATACATAAAGCCACTATTAGTTCGAAAATGAACATTTCTATGTTCGTGGTGGCGTATGGTCTCTATTCAAATACATACTTCAACTGTTGGGTCGAAAATAAACAGTTCTGTGTTTGTGGTGGCGTAAGAACCCATTCAAAAACATGCATCTACTGTTGGGTCGAAAATAAACAGTGCTTGTTTGTGGTGGCATAAAGGCACAAAACAGTTCAATCATGCAATTGTGCCATGAGCAATAGTGTATTCAGAGAGTAATTTCTATGATACAAATCAGATCAATCGTACGGTTATGCCATGAGAAACTATGAGTTGACAATTCATAAAAAAAAACATTCTGTATAGCAACACCTGAAGCTGCTTAACTCCAGGACAAAAAATAATATTCCCAATATTTCCAAGAATATAAATACGACTGTAAACACAAGCGTTTCGACGAAAATACATAAATTCACTGTTGGGTCGAAAATAAACAGTGCCGTGTTTGTCGGGGCGTAAGGTCTCTGTTCAAATACATACATTCACTGTTGGGTTAAAAATACACAGTGCTTTGTTTGTGGCGACGTAAGGACACAAATCAGTTCAATCGTACAATTTTGCCATGAGATATAAAACCCCTATATAGCAGTTAGGGAATCCAATACCGCAAATGCGGGATCCCTCTAAAATTCTGTGGGATCAACATTGCGGGATTTTCCGTGCGGGATTCAAAATTAAAATTCCGTATTCGATAATGAAAGCGCAAAAGCCTCAGAAAAAGAATAAGTTCTCTTTTCGTCTACGTCTGTGAAAAGTGACATTTCACGTACTAATTTGCGGCCGTAAAATCGACTATTATTGAAGGCAAGTACTTTGCGGACGAAAAAGTACTTTTTCGCCCGCAAAATTACTTTCTCGTCCGATGTGGTCACTATGGATACGGCATGATACGGCCCAATACAAACATAAGTGTTTGTAAGAATAACTGTCTGTGCTGTGGTCACTATGGATACGGCATGATACGGTTCAATACAAACCTAAGTGTATGTGAGAATAACTGTCATTTGCTAAAGTGAAATTATTTGAGTGGTCCGAAATTCATGAACGTATGTAGAGGTCGACGAAAAAATGTAATATGCACCTCGGCGCAAAACTGCCTCTTGTCTCACCTGCTTGGAATTTACAGGCACGAAAATAATAGACAGTTTTTCGTCCTTGGTACATACATAACTATTATGCTACTACTATAGTATGTTTTTAATTGCATAAGACCTCTTTATAAGCATTTTTATTAGGTTGAGTACAAAGAGTATATATATTTTAAACAATACCGCATCCTTGCGGATCCGCGGCATTGATTATTTCAATCTCGCGCGTTTGCGGGATTGAGGTTTTGGTGCGGGTTTGGATTCCCTAATAGCAGTGGTTTATTTTCAATAGTTTATTCCGAGAATTAATCCTATGGCATAAATCAGACGAATCGTACGGTGAATTTTGTGCCACAAGGAACTATGGATTGACATTCTATCAGAAACGCCTTGTATAACTGTAATTTTTCAATATCCAATAATATACGAAAATACGTAATTTTATGAAAATATCGTTAATTCCATCCATAGCCCTTTTCTAGAAGTTATTATCCGACAGAATTGGAACAAAAAATGTATATTATCCGATCAAGTTTGAATTGAGGACTTGGCTGTGAAATAAGATGCATATCATAGACAAGATATACCAATTTTCACTAGCTATTGAACGAATGTTATTACAGTCGTATCGACTTGTCAAATTTGACTTCGGCCGAACTATGGACAGATTCATTAAATTCTCTCCAGGCACGTCAAAAATGAAAAACCGTTGAACTTGTTCGAGTGTAACAATTGTAATTGGACCACTACATATCGATCGTTGTTATATTTCGATATTTCGGCAATATCTCCACCAATATAGATCCCATCGAGTTCAAATCTAGAACTTCACATCTCAAAATGAGATTTTGAAAGCTGTCGCAGAATTTCAACGGTATCTGACGGATAGTTTTTGAGAAACAGTATTTTCTGAATATTTTTTCCAATAATGTGACTCACACAAAATTTTGCGTAAGTCTTCGTCTCGATAATTTTCAACTAGCTACCACGCTTTAATTCTATTAGATAACTACTTTTCGAGTTATTGGAAAACAAAATTTCAGATGGCTAAAGTTTGACCTCGGATTCTTCATCAGTGAGTTGAAACTGATCGTTTGAGACCATTTTCGGCCAAATATTCGAAAAATACAGACATTCGGACGAATTGATAGGAACTCTATTTATCTGAACTCATGACATATCCAGAATTCACATCATCACAATATTCACAGTATTCCTTAAATCTAAATAATTTCGTAAAATTTTTCCGCCGTAGGTATTCTGAAACCACTTGGCGAACTTCGTTCATTAACGAACTGAGTAAAATTTTTCTGTTGTACCTAGGCAATTTTGCTGCCCTTGAAATTTGTTACAACTGCACTTCTAGGTCGAATTTTAAAAATGTTTTTGGTGGTATTAAGTTACGTGAGTATTTTCGTATATTTTTAGATGTGAACATTACTGCTATACAGAATGTTTTTTGTAGATTGTAAACTCATAGTTTCTCAAGGCACAACCGTTCGATTCGATTGATTTGTTTCATAGAAATTACTCACGGAATACACTATTGCTTATGGCACAATTGCATGATTGAACTGATTTGTGTCTTTATGCCACCACAAACAAAGCACTGTTTATTTTGCGACCCAGCAGTAAATGCATGTGTTCGAATGGGTCCTTACGTCACCACAAACACAGCACTGCTTGTTTTCGACCCAACAGTGCAAGTATGTATTTGAATAGAGACCATACACCACCAGTGCTACCACGAACGCAGCACGTTCATTTTCGAACAAATAGTGGATGCATGTATTCGAATGGGACCATATGCCACCACAGACACAGAATTGTACATTCTAGAACCAACAGTGAATACTATTCTCGGCCAAAAAGTGTACCTATCAGTTTTTTTGGACATCTGTTTTCACTGCCAGATTAAAATTCTTGGAAATATTAGGAATATTATTTTTTCCATGGAGCTAAGCAGCTTTGGGCGTGTTCAGTACCTGGATGGGTGACAGCTCTGGCTTTAAATTTGAACAGCGCGCCAAAGCCCCTGTCCACAGAGCTTTTCCAACTTGTTGTTTTTCATGATGTGCTCATGTTCCCACACATCTGGACAAACGTTTCTACACCACATTTTGTGCTTTTATAGAAGTCGATTATTTCTGATTTCCAAGTAGTTTCAGACGTAAATTTATTTCCTGAATGACCTTTTAATTCTTCTTTGGCACATACGATAGTATCGCAGATTACCATAACTCATAACTTTCCTACGATTCAATTATCCAATTTAAATCAACTCACTCTCAATGAGACACCTTCATTCAAAAAAATAATTCATACTTCCTTAGTCTGGGATGAGAAAACAGGCCAGCAACAGACCAAGAGAGAACCACTGTTTTTTGCTGACAAAATTCAAATTGGAATGAATATACGGGCAAGTCAGTCTGCAGTGAACGATACAACACATTCAGACACTCCGCAGGAACTCCATTTCTTTCAAAAACTATAATTCTATGAAATTCACTCAAAGCCAAACCTTTATTGAGTTTGTACTCCACACTCATTCCTCTCATAACCAGATACCAAGATGCTACATCTACTCTCAAATATCATGTCTCTCTGAATTCGACTCAAAACTTTTCAAGACCATGCTTGGAGCATGCCATAATTATCACAGTCATAACCTTTCACTGTATATTATATATTGTTGTAGGGGGTAACATTAGCCTTCCAATTCTTGAGTTCTGATGAACTCCAGTATCTGGAACGCTGTGACTAGAGTCCCGACTCGGGACCCGTGTCCAGTCCCGACTAAAGACATCAAATGACGTCATTAATATTATTGTCGGGACTGGTGATCCGCCCCGACTCGGGACTCTCATACGGTCCCGACCCAACTTAATAAGAGACGTTTTGAGGTTATGTTCGTATAGCCGTAATAATTATTGATAAACATTACAGGTAGTATATGCTTTTATGTGAAAGGTGCGCATTTGTCCATTTGTCACACTAAATAGTAGTGGGAACTGTGAAGATTCGGTAAAATAACCGGAAATGTATTCGTAAGTATGCTTTTAATATCTGATGTTCCCGCTCTTACTATTGCTTTCAAATTTGTAGGTTAGAAATTGGCAAAAAATTTAGCTCTTATTCTGATGTCAAAGATTTCATCAATCAATATGAAAACAATACATACACGAAGTTTTGGAAACGGGATGCTAAACTTATTTCGTCGAATCACAGCAAACGCCCTATGAAAAGCGAAGTGATTTATTCTTACCTCAAATATTCTTGCATTTATGGAGGGCAACAATTTCGGCCAAAAGGGAAATGAATACAAAGACTTTAAAAAGGGAAGATTTGTGTCCGGCCTTCATTTCATTTTGTCCGGATATCAAAGGCAACTCATTACAAATAAGAAAGTTTAACGAAGAACATAATCACGAGAGAACAAAAGGAATGTTTTCATTTTTGCCCCAGCAGACATCAGTTGCCTGATGATGCAAAAGAGACTGCTAAGCATTTGCTAAGTCTCAGAGCTGATAGGAAATTGGTGCGGGAAAATTTACAGCTAATAACTGGCAGAAATATAACTCTAAAAGACCTATCAAATTTACAAAGAACCCAAGTTAAAGGAGATAGCTTGAAAAAATGTATTGAATTCATTAAACAGAAAAATGCTGATGTGGTCCTTTTCAAAGACGATATTGACAATTTTAAAGGTTTATTCGTTCAGACTCCAGAGATGAAAAGTACCATGGCTGCGTTTCCTGAATGTTTGGCTATTGGTGCGACCTACAGACTACTGAACAGTGGAATTCCAATTTTTTTAATAATCATTGAAGAAGGTAATTGCCAGAGACCGTAAGCGGGTCCCGACAATAATATTAATGACGTCATTTGATGTCGTTAGTCGGGACTGGACACGGGTCCCGAGTCGGGACTCTAGTCACAGCGTATCTGGAATGTCTTCAAGGTGGCTACTTCATCACTCCTATATATTTCTTGCCCAATGCATTCCTTCGGTTGGTTTGAGATGGCGAGATATTCCGTAATCAAGTGATCATGAGTTTCATCCTCCTAACCACAGAATCTGCACTCATCAGTTTCGGCTAGCCCTAATATCAGCATATGCTTCCTAAGGCAGCAATACCCTGTGAGAAAACCAATGAGGAGGTGCAGCGTGTTTTTACTCAGATCCATATACTTATTGGATCTGACAGTCCCAAAGTTCCGGAGGAACTCTTTGGAGTGATACATTCCTGGGAGAGATCTCCAGAGTATACTTCTTTTGGTTTCTTCTTACATCCGAAATTCACTTTTGTAGGTATGTCTACCCGCCCCACTGTAGGGTTCTAGACCAATAAAAGGGGTTCGTGCTCCTTTCTTGGCCTCCTCATTTCGTTTTATTCCCGAGTGACCAGGTACCCAGACCAAGGAGACTCTCTTATTCTTGCCTAGTTCATTAAGTTTTCTTCGGCACCCCCATATTAGCTTCGACTCAATAACATGGGAGCTCACAGCTTTAATAGCAGCTTGACTGTCAGAATAGATTGCTATATCACACCTCCGATAGTTTCTTTCTAGGTTAATTTCCACGCAAATTTCGACTGTAAGTATTTCCGCCTGAAATACGCTTGGATATTAGACTAGAGATAGTGAGTGCCTGCCTCATATACTCCAGTGCCAGCTCCTGTATTGGTTTTTGAACCGTCTCTGTACTATTTAATAGCATTTCTTTAAGAACTTGCGTAATGGATTCCCTGTCGCAGTCTTTCTTCCTACCTAGCAGTGAAGTTCTTTTCTATGCTTACTTTCCTAATAATTTCGTCACTAGGAAGACTAGCTAATGAGATGTACCTGGTAAGAGAGGACCAGGTGCTCTGGTTTTTAATACTCTTATTACCTGTTCCTCTCCTAAATATTCTTCATGGGCCATTTTGCCTATCACTAGACGAAGTAGTGTGGGATTTGTGATAATCTCAAGTGCCCTGATAGGACATGTTCCCATGGCTCCAGTGATACACACACAGGCAAGCCTTTGTACTTTGCTGAGGGATTTCCTCGTACTATTCTGGCAAATTTTTGTACACCAGACTACTGTCCCATTGCCGTGATTATGGGTCTCACAGTCAAGACGTACATCCATCGCAGTATCTTGGGGTTGCAGTCCCAAGTCTTACCGGCTAGATTTCTGCACATCATTAAAGCATTTATTGCTTTACTAGCACTGATTTCAACGTGCTCATTCCACATAAGTGTACAATCTAGTGTTACTCCTAGATATTCAACTTCGGACTTCCATTCTATAATATATCCGTTCGAATAAAGGGATCTCTCAGCTGGAAGTTTCCTTGTCGGAGTAAACGAGATAACTGTGGTCTTGTTCAGGTTTAAGCTCAGTCCCACTGACAAGCTCCACTGCTCGATAATTCTAAGGCCCTCCTGTAGTAATTCACTCAAGGTGCCCTCTGATTATTAGGATTAGGTCATCGGCAATGCCTATACACCCGAAATCAAGCTCCGTTAGCCTGCGGAGAAGCTCATCCACTACTAGGTCCCAAAGAAGATGTCACTCCCCCTTGAGGTGTTCCACGAGTGGCTTTGACAGAAGTGGCCTCATTACCCGCCTGTGTCTCGGCTCATGCATCCATTTTATAATGATTTTATTCACTCCCTGTCTTTTGAGTCTTTTTTAACAGATACATGTGTTGTGTTGTCAAAGGCCCCAGATAGGTCCAGTAATTGCCACATTGCGATTTTTTTATGGTCAAGAGTTCTCTGGATGACTTCAGTCAGCTGATACAGAGCTATGATATGGATGCTTTTGCATCCATATCGCACGTGTTTCTTGGCTTAGTTCGTTCTAAAATAATGAGTTATTTAATTTGATATTTTATTTTGTCAAATTTGCGGAGTTCTTGAATTTCAATATTGGGTAAAACAAGGAAAGAATTTTTAATTTGTGATATGCGTTGTAATGAGAGCAAGACTGTGGGACTTAATGGCCCATTTCACTCTACCTCTACGTGACAACTCTCTTCGCAGTTTCCCAAGTGGATCTAGAGGTCCTGTTAGACAGTCCATCCCGACCTAATCGGTCAGCCGGTTCGGAGGCTATCGCCGAGTCTGAGAAGTGAGTTTGGAGCATAAGTTCCAATGTCTCCCTGCTGTCAGCAGTGAATCCACCCCCTGGTGTTCTGGGGGTTCTCAGTGGGTTGGTCGGCTGTTTAGAAAGTACTTTTTGGAGTCTTGCTGCTGCCGGACCTTCACGGTCTCCTCTCAGTGCTTCCTCCAATCTCCTTCCTTAGCATTCCTTACAGCCTGGTTAAACTTCGTCAGAGACCGGGCATTGCTGTCCCAGTCATCTGTCCTCTTCGCAGCATTTAAGAGGTGGTGAGTCTTTTTCCGCATTTTGTCCAGTTCTGAGTCTACCACTTGTTCTTGGCAGCATGGTCTCAACATAGTTAAACCAAGCCTGTGTATCGAACGGACCCAGATTCATCACAACATTATTCACCCGAGTAGCAGAATTAGGAGTTACACACGTAAAATCAAAGATTGTAGTGCATTAGTTGAATGGAAATAGAGCTTTTATACATAAATAGGCACTCTATTATGGCATTATTCAGTCTGCAGAAATTTGCAGCTTGGTAGTACCTAACCATTTATGTTTACGGACATGAGATATTCTTCAGAAAACCAATGTTCAGATTTACCTACGTAATATAGTTTGTTGACCATTTTTTTTAGGAAAATGGGCTTTTCATCAAGTTTATTTAATAAACATTAATATTATATCGAATGGAAAGTATTTACCCTGTGTTTATTATTTATTAAACCCTGAATATCAAATACTATTATTCTTTCATTAATATTATAGACACTCGCCCTGCTCACCTTCCCAGATGATGAGCACATATTAAGTTTGTTTTCTATATGAAATGTCGGTGACCTTAGTTTTCCTTTTTCCTCAGTAGTTTTCAGTAAAAAAAACTTGCTTATATAAGCTCTTTCTGGCCAAATGCTTGGATTCGTCGCATCTTCGAAGCTTTCTTCAGAAATTTTCTCTTTGAACAAGACATATTTGTTCGGGAATTTCACATGAATTCTTTTGCATGAAGGAAAGTGTAAAATTATTTTTTTTCATTTGTTCGCTTGTCGACTCTACAAACATGCAAGGTGGCTAGTCTCTGAGCGTCTTTGATATAAAGATCGTTATTGGCGCTCTTGTTCCTCGGAACAGAGTGCTTATCAATTTGCCCAAATGTCTTTAATTTTCAAATTTTTGGCTGAAAATGGTCTTAAACGATTTGGTTCGACTCACTGATCAAGAATCCATCGTCAAAATCGATTATGTCCGGCCGTCCATCCGGCCGTTAACACGATAACTCTCGAACAGAATGAGCTAGACAGTTGAAATTTTCAGAGTAGGTTTGGGAGATAAAGATCTCGTTTAAGTTCATTATTGGGCAAAATCGTGGTTTCGGAGTACATGAAAAAAAAAATTTTTACATTACAAATTTCAGATTAATTTTTTTTTAAGATACAGTTTTATCATAAGAATCCATCGATATCATTCCCAACTCTAACGAACTAATACTTTCGGAGATATGTATCTTCAAAATTTCAATAATTTATTATTCTCAATAATTCTATATTATTCATAGAACACTCTAATTATAATTTGCTGATGTATGTAAATCTAACATGAGATGATTCATAGACCTACGTTTTGAATTTAATCATGAAAATTCTTGAAAACTTACCTACAGAAGCCAAATTGAAATAGTGATAAAGCCATGTGAACAGAGGCTGTGGCGCTCTTGTTCAAACTTTGACAAATCATAACTGCGAAAGTATTGGTTTTTCAGAGTTGGGAATGATATCGATGGATTCTTTTTTTTTTATTTTATGATGCAGTTCTATCATAAGAATCCATTGATATAATTCCCAACTCTGAGAAACCACTTTTGGAGATATGATTTGTCAAAGATTGATCAATAGCGCCAAAGCTCCTGTCCATAGGGCTTTCCCACTTTTTTTTCGAACGATTTGATGCCTATTCATTCGTTTTTTTTATAGCTAATTCTTTTCCATTGATTGTTTGTAACTTGCGAGGCTGGTTTCAGAATCCTATCATCATGTTGCTTTATCTTGGTATTTTTTCTTTGTTTCAAGCTGTAGAATTATAAACTGGTTTGGCTGTTTTTGACAACTATATCAGATCCCGGTGAAATTCCGCACAAACCACCAACCCGCAATTTTGCAATCGGGTACCGGATTTCAGCTCGAGCGGGTTTGTATTTTAGCAACTATTGTGAAAATAAAATTCGAACTGGTATCTACTCCTTTCAAATCAAATCAAGTCAATCTGAGTACTCTACTCTGTGAAGCTAATATGTTAGCTCCTCGCCTGCTGCGTGCTGCGTAAGTTGCTGCGTAAACTCAGCTGTTGATGATTCGTTTTTTCACGTTCCTCCAGTCCTCATGCCATCAATGGATTTGGGCTCGTCTTCACTTCAGTGTCGACCTTAAATTAGGTTAGGGTTAATTTAGGTTAAGACAGTTCAACGTGAATAAGATAGTCAAAAAAATTCACAATGAACACAATAGCCAAGATCTCTATACCGGAAACTTTAGGGCTGAATTTTTTCAAGGAAAGAGATAAAAATTTTCTGTAGCCCAGTTGTCCTATCCATCGGAGTCCTGTTCGATTAGAGCCGAGTCTTCCTCCTTTCGTTGAGATGTGGAAAGCTACCAACAAGAGAACTCAAATATTACGCTAATGTAGAGTGTCCTTTTAACAACTTGAGAACTTCATATTGAAATACAACATCAAAAAGTTGATGGAATTTATATCTAATTATATTTTTTCAAGTAAATTCAAGACCAATTAACCTAACCTAACCATCAGTAATCGGTAAGAAGCGAATCCGATAAGTGCCTTTTTAGACTACTTTTTCCAATAATTGAGACCTTATTTCATCAATGGCTCGCTCAATATTATTCTCCAATCCTTCCAAATTTTTTGGTTTGTAAGCAGAAACCATGGATTTCATATACCTCCAAAGAAAATAACCAGAAAGCGTTAAATCACATACGATCTTGGAGGCCAATCGGCAGAACCATTTCTTGAAATAATGTGTTGGCAAAATTGTCCCTTCAATTTCGATGAAGTGAACCTTCGATGCAGTGAACTTTCGATGCAATGATTCTTCGATGGAGTGAGCCCTACCCAATAAATGGATGGTTTGTTGGCTATGTGGCACGGAGCACATATTTCTCTGTCGTGTTGCTGATCTTACATCATGCAATGAACGTGTGGTACAAAATTCATCCATTACAACATGAACAGCTTGGTCAGAAAGCCGATTATGTCGATCATAAAATGGACGAATAGCTATATAAGTTCCGCGAACTGACAATTTTGAAAATAAATTCCTATGATTTGGCAGCGTTCTTCTAGTGGCAAACCTTTTTAATCACAAATAAATGTCACTTTGACTTTGACAAACTTCATTAAAAAGTTATCGCTATTGAAAGATATCATGTAGCTCAAAAACACCCTATATTAGACTCAAATTTTCTTCACTTAATGGTTCCTTTCTGGGTTTTCTCTCCTAAACTATGAAGATATCTATAAAATAAAAAAAATTAATTTGATATCTACGTTAGAAATACAAGATATTTATCAGAAGCAATATATGTATAGAACTATGCTGTCTGATAAACAGTAATGAGACAACACCCACCATAAATCAACTATTCTGTAATATTTCGGAAAATAATTTATACTCCTTATCAGACACCGAACGTAAAACTTATTTTTTTTGTTGACAGTTCTGAAATACCAAAATTTGTCTCTGAAAAAACATAGCAACAGGGTTTCACTTTACATAGAAATTTGCAAGTTCCAACTCCTTATTCAACAAATTCAATCAAATTTGGTCAGTTCCAAATGACAAAAAAAATACAAGTAGAATGCTTTCCTTTTTATTGCGCTTTTTCCGCTAGGAATAGCGTGCTAACATTTTGTCCAGATGTCTGAATTTTTCTATTTTTTTTTCTGAAAACGGTCTCAAACGATTGGGTTGGACTCACTGATGAATAATCCGGGTTCAAATCCAATTATGACAAAATTACAGACATTTGGGCAAATTGATAACCTTGATTGATAACCTTGAATACCTGAACTAAGTGATGAAAGTGTTAAAAACCTAAAAGACTTCTATGCTAAATAGTGTTATAACGCGAATAGGAAGTGGGATAGTTCCAGTAGAAAAGAACAAGTGTTCAAAAGTAAGTATGAAGTATGTACATATAGTTCCTATTGGGAAACTAACCGAAGAAGCTGCTGAAGCTCGAAATAAAGATTTTAGAAGATCTCGAGCACATCATACGAGAAAGTTTCGCCGGAGAGCTACTAACGAGGATATCTTGAATAATTTACTAATTAGCTCTGACCATGATCTTTCGTAAAAACGCCATAAACTATTGCGTTAACACAGAACAGAACATTAGGTGCTTAAGGTGGTACTTAATAAGCCCTACCCAAGATCTAAAACATATTTCCGAGATTTAAAAATAAATGTGTTGCATTTCATAATTTTTTTTTTTAATTTGGCGTATCTTTTTGCGCTCTTGTTCCGCAAGGAACAGCGTGCTATAATTTTGCCACAATGTCTGTATTTTTCGATTTTTTTTTTTTGAAAATGGTCTCAAACGATTGGGTTCGACTCCTTGATGAAGAATTCGAGGTCAAATTCAATTCTTCCCATCCGGTCCAGCCGGCCGTTAGCACGATAACTCTCAAACGGAACGAGTTAGAGCGTTGAAATTTGCAGGGTAGTTTTGTAGCGTAAATATCTCGGACAAGTTCGTTAACGGGCGAAATCCACCAAACGGTTTCGGAGTTAAGGCCGTTTTTAGTAAAAACGTTTTTGGCGCTCTTGTTCCTCAGAACAGAGTGCTTATCAATTTGCCCAAATGTCTGTAATTTTCGAATTTTTGGCTGAAAATGATATCAAACGATTTGGTTCGACTCAATGATCAAGAATCCGTGGTCGAAGTCGATTCTGTCCGGCCGTTGACATAATAACTCTCGAACGAAAGGGATTAGAGGATTGAAAATTGCAGGGTAGGTTCGTTAAAGGGCGAAATCCATCAGGCCGTTTCGGAGCTATGGCTGTTTTTAGTAAAAATATTTTTTATGAATATTTTCGAAACTTATCACTCGATCTACCTGAAATTTTGCTCCAAATTGTAGAATCGTGACCTTCAGAGGCATGTGAAGTTTTGTATTGATCGAGTTACCGTAAAGTGTCAAAAAAAATTTTGAAAATTTTTAAATTTTGTTTCTACAATAACTCTCGAACGGAATGAGCTAGGCAGTTGAAATTTTAGGAGTAGGTTAGGGAGATGAATATCTCGGTTAAGTTCGCTATTGGGCATAATAGCCCAGATGGTTTCGGAGTAAAGAAAATAAATTTTTTTTCAACTTACAAATTTCAAAATAATTTTTTTTCAAGATGCAGTTTCACCATAAAAATCCATTGATATCATTTTCAACTCCAACAAGCTAATACTTTCGGAGATATGATTATTCGAAATTTCAATTATGAATCGTACACCTATGTTTACACAGAATGCTATAATTATTCTATCTATGATTTATTATATGATCTGTGTTCATACTCATACATGTCATCCTGTTCTATAAGAGTCAAATTCATTTCAGGTATTTTAATATGATTTCTTCCATAGTGCAGTTCTCATTCTCAGATTGCTCATTTAATCTTGATATTATTACTATTATTTGAATTGAATTTCCTTTATGATGCAGTTCTATCATAAGAATACATTGATGTAATTCTCAACTCTGAGAAACCAATACTTTCCGAGATATAATTTGTCTGTTTGAACAAGAGCGCCAGAAAGCTATTGTCCACAGGGCTTGAACCAATTTTTATGAATATTTCCTGAACGGATCACTCGATCTTTCTGACATTTGGCATTAAATTGAAGAATCATTAGCTTTATATGCCTGCGAAGTTTTGTAACGACCGGATGGCCATAAAGTGGCAAAAAATATTTAAAACATTTTAAAATTTTGTTTCCACGATAACCCGAAAAATACTGATCTAATTGAATTGAAACTCAGTAGTTAGATGCAAAAGACCAAAGCAAACACTTTCGCAAAATTTTGTGAAGATCACGTGACATGAAAAATTTCATAAAATTACTACTATTTTGCGGCATCTTTTGCTTGAAATTCCAAAACCAATTTTTTGAAGTTCATGCTGCCCTTTCCAGGCATTTTTCGTTGTGTACATGCGCAGATGAGAAGTCATTTAACTGCTGTAGTTTTCGTCCGAGAGGATTGGGGTTTTGGGCTGGCAAATGCTATTTCACCATAGAATCCCTGGTGAGTGTTCTTCGCATGCATGGTTTAAAGATGCGATATCTCCTGAACCACTAGTGTTGGAGAATCGCCGTTTTTTGTAAGTTGTGTGATTTTGAGACGACTTTCAGCCGCAAGTAGATTGCGCATGCTCAGAAGAGAAGTTACTGTTTTTGGGTTGTATGGGTTATGTTGGGAGTGCTGAGCCGATATTGTGAGGTTTTAAAAGAATATTCATGGCGGTTCAGTGCAAGGACGAGTCAGTTTGGGGGATTTAGCGTTGTTTCCGAGTTGAAGTGTCCGTGCCGCGGCCCTGGGGCTAATTTTGAAATCTTACGGGTATTTTTTGTTATGCGCATGAGCAGACCATCAGTGATTCAACTGCTGGTGTTTTCGTCATACAGGATTGGGGTTTTGGGGTGGCAGATGCTATTCCTCCATAGAATCCCCTGATGAGGGTCCGCGCATGCGTGGATTCAAGATGCGATATATCCTGAACTACTAGTGTTGGAGAATCGGAGTTTTTTGTAGGGTGTGTGATTTTGAGAGTACTTTCAGCCGCGATTAGATTGCGCATGCGCAGAAGAGAAGTTACTGTTTTTGGATTGTATGGTTTATGTTGGGAGTGCTGAGCCGATATTGTGAGGTTTTAAAAGAATATTCATGGCAATTCAGTGCACGGACAAGTCAGTTTGGGGGATGTAGCGTTGTTTCCGAGTAGAAGTGTCCGTACCGTGGCTCTGGGGCTAATTTTGAAATTGATGTTACTCCTTACGGGCATTTCTCGTTATGCGCATGAGCAGACCATCAGTGCTTTAACTGGTGGTGTTTTCGTCAGAGAGGATTGGGGTTTTGGGGTGACGGATGCTATTCCTTCATAGAATCCCCTGGTGAGTGTCTGCGCATGCGTAGATTAAAGATGCGATATCTCCTGAACCACTAGTTTTGGAGAATCGGAGTTTTTTGTAAGTTGTGTGATTTTGGGAGGACTTTCAGCCGCGGGCAGATAGCGCATGCGCAGAAGAGAAGTTACTGTTTTTGGATTGTATGGTTTATGTTGGGAGTGCTGAGCCGATATTGTGAGGTTTTAAAAGAATATTCATGGCAATTCAGTGCACGGACAAGTCAGTTTGGGGGATGTAGCGTTGTTTCCGAGTAGAAGTGTCCGTACCGTGGCTCTGGGGCTAATTTTGAAATTGATGTTACTCCTTACGGGCATTTCTCGTTATGCGCATGAGCAGACCATCAGTGATTTAACTGGTGGTGTTTTCGTCAGAGAGGATTGGGGTTTTGGGGTGACGGATGCTATTCCTTCATAGAATCCCCTGGTGAGTGTCTGCGCATGCGTAGATTAAAGATGCGATATCTCCTGAACCACTAGTTTTGGAGAATCGGAGTTTTTTGTAAGTTGTGTGATTTTGGGAGGACTTTCAGCCGCGGGCAGATAGCGCATGCGCAGAAGAGAAGTGACTGTTGTTGGGTTGAAGGGTTTATGTTGGGAGTGCTCAGCCGATATTGTGAGGTTTTAAAAGAATATTCATGGCAATTCATTGCACGGACAAGTCAGTTTGGGGGATGTACCGTTGTTTCCGAGTTGAAGTGTGTGTACCGTGGCCCTGGGGCTAATTTTGAAATTGATGTTACCCCTTACGGACATTTCGTATTATGCGCATGAGCAGACGGTAAGTGAATTAACTGCTGCAGTTTTCGTCTGAGAGGATTGGGGATTTGAGGTGTAGGATGCTATTACTTAACAGAGAGCCCTTGGGAGTATCTGCGCATGCGTGTAGTGAAGGTGCGATGTCTCTTGAACCAATGGTTTTGAAGGATCAGAGTTTTGTGTGATTTCGAGAGGACTGTCAGACACGGATAGATTGCGCATGCGCAGAGGTGACGTGGCTTTTTTCGGGTTGTATGGCTTATGTTGGGTGCGGTTTACGTCTCGCGGTCATGGATTTTGTACTGAGCCAATATTGTGAGGTTTTAAAAGAAAATTCAAGACAATTCTGTGATCGAACAAGTCCGTTTCGAAGAAATAGCGTTGTTTTCGAGTTTAAATGTTGATGTCGTCGCCCTGGGGCCAATTTATAAATAACTATATTTGTATGATCAATTTTAAATTACTTTCGTATTAATTCAATCTCCTTATTCGCACAAGCTCCTAGAACATTCTGTGGGATCTCCTTGGGAAAGACTTGGGAGGGTCAGTATAATCATAATCATGTTTATAGCATGCGCGCCAAATGCAGATTGACTTAACAATGAAAGAAAAAGTGTAAAAAAAACATTGACGTAGGGTCAATCTGCTTTGGCGCGCGTGCTATAAACGTGATCATTATTATACTGACCCTCCCAAGTCTTTCCCAAGGAGATCCCTCAGAATCTTCTAGGAGCTTGTGCGACTAAGGAGAGTCAGTTGTTGGTGTCCACTTTCCTTTGGGTAGATCTCTGGCTCGCTCTATCCACTGAGCTTGAAGTACTCATCATTCAATTCAAATTAGCTACCGTGAACACGCGCGCCAAAGAGTACTGACCTCACGGCAGTGCTTTCCTTATTTTTATCTATAAGTTAAAAAAAACATATTTTTGATATATATCTTGTATTTGAGCATATAATCTAAAAAGTAAGGTTTTTTTCCATGATCACAACATTCATTTTTGGTCAACCCTATGTCTATGGACGTTTAAAACCAGCAGATACTGTGCGACGTAGCTCTCGATCGAGATGAGCTAGAGAGTTAAAATGTGCAAGATAGGTTTGGAGCATAACTATCTCGGTTAAGTTCGTTAAACGGCGAAACCCACCAAGCTGTTTCGGAGTTGTGGGCATTTTTATTTAAAGCATTTTTTTCCGAATATTTCCGGAACCAATCACTCCATCTATCTGAAATTTAGCATCAAATTGTATGATCTTGACCTTTATAAGCAGTTTTTTATTCACCGGTTGGCTACAAATTGGGGAAAGAATTTTAAAAAGATTTTCAAATTTTGTTTCCACAATAACTCAAGAAAAACTGATCTGATTGAATTGAAACTCGGTAGTTGAATGCAGAAGACCAAATACTTGTGCGAAATTTCGTGAAGATCGCATGACTGGAAAAAGATCAAAAATTGTTCAACTATTCAGCGGAATATTTTGCTATTCCTAAACCAAATATCGGATTGAGTCTAATTTTGGCATTTAGGTGACCAATAATGACCTCTTGGGGGAGAACAAAATTTCATTGAAAAAAAGTGGGAGAGCCCTGTGGACAGGAGCTTTGGAGCTGTTGTTCCAACTTTGACAAGTCATCTCCGAAATTATTGGTTTCTCAGAGTTCGGAAAGATATTAATGGATTCTTATAATAGAACTGTATCATAAAAGAAACTAAATTAAAATTAAATAACGAACTTATCCGAGATATTCATTCATCAAATCTCCTCTGAAAATTATATTATATCAATTGAAAATTAGCCAATATTCCAGTTTTGTTTTCACTGAAGATATTCTGAACCCAATTCGATAAACTTACCAAATTATATATTTTCATCATCATATGGATTATCCCAGGGCATATAGGATAGAGATAATTATAATATCATATAATTGGTCATTTTGCATTCAATCATACTTTGTTAGAACAGGATAAGATTACATGTATGAACAGTGAACACAGATAGAACACAGACAGATAGTATTCGCATTCTGTGAAAACATAGAAGTACGATGTATTATTGAAATTTTGAAAAATCATACATCTCCGAAAGTATTAGCTTGTTAGAGTTGAAAATAGTATCAATGGATTCTCATGATGGAACTGCATCTTGATAAAAATTAAATTCTAAATTTGTGAAAAAAAAATTTTGTTTTCGTTACTCCGAAACCATCCGGCCGATTTTGCCCAATAACGAACTTAACCGAGATATTTATCTCCCTAACCTACTATGAAAATATCAACTGTCTTGCTTATTCTGTTCGAGAGTTATCGTTTTAACGGACGGCCAACCGGATAGAATCCATTTCGACCACGGATTCTTGATCAGTGACATGAACCAAATCGTTTGATACCATTTCCAGCCAAAAATTCTAAAATTACAGGCATTTGGGCAAATTGATAAGCACTCTGTTCCGAGAAGCAAGTGTGCCAAAAATCCGTCAGATATGTGTGTTAAGATCAAATTTCCCCAGAATTTCAAAACAATAGAAAATTAGAAACTTTTTAAGACAAAAAACACCGACCGACTTAAGTAATGAGAGAATCATCTAAGTTCACAGAATTTTTATTTCTGATATAATATTTTCGGAATCGGAATTGAAAAAACTTACGTCAAAATTAATTTCAGGAAAAGATATTGATGAAATTCCGCGAAAATTAGCGCGTCGACATTCTACAAGTAATTACTGAGTTTTCATCGGACTTGTATATTTCGAGTTATGAAAGGAAATAACAAAGAAATTTCATATGGTTATACCTCGAAAAACAGTTGGGTGCTTATGCCTATAAACAAACTAAAATGTCACATTCAGATGCACAACCTACCCTGAAAATTAGAAGTCGCTATCTCTTTCTATTCCAGTTATCATGTGATGAATAATATTCTTCAATAATTTTTTGTAATTTTCTAGACATACGAACCTCACCAAATTTCACATACGTCTTTATGTCAGTATTCTAAAGCTTTATGCCGATTATGCCCATTAACGAACGTCGCATTTGGACGTACCATCTACCCTGAAAATTTCAAGTCACTATGTTTTTCCGTTCGGAAATTATCGTGGCAACGGCCGGATTCTTCATCAGTGAGTCGAACTTGATCGTTTGAGACTATTTTCGGCAAAAAATTCGAATATTATAGACATTTGGGCAAAATGATTGCACACTGTTCCCCAGAACAGGCTCGCAAAAAGTCATGGAAATAATCAGAAAAATATTTAGCTGGAATAATAAACCAAAACTCAACAATTATTCAAGTGCTACAAAAAATATTCGATAATTTTTCCAAACAATTAATAGAAATAGACGCATGGATGGATTGATGTAATGCATTTCACACATGCAGTAAGTTAAAACGTATCATCTCATTGAGAGACAACACTGGCCATATGTTTATGAAAAACTGACCTATATATATAATAGGCCGCAATTAGAAATCCATGGCCTTAATTTTCCATAGTTTTTACACCCGTGATATTGTTCACTCCTTTCAGTTGTCGAGTGCTACAGACCTCTGATATTACTTCGTGTGCGAATACTTCTTTTTTCCAGACCAATCAGACCAATCCAAAACTTGGTCAGCGGCGTAGCTTTGAGGAGGGGAAAAACAATTCATAAGTATAGCAGAATAGAGGTGACTCGTTTATACAGATTGAGTCTTTAAGTTGTACAATTATTTTAACCATAGATTCTTCTCAACAAATAAAACCATTTTTCATCTACCATTTTTTCAAATTCTGCTCAGGTAAAAAGATACAAGCAGTTAAAATTGTAATAATATCACTTTTTTACTTTTGGAGACATGGTTATTCAAAATGAAATGAATTCTGGTGTGAAGTTTTCTATAACTATGTCACATAATCTACAATTTACAGTTTTTTGAGCGTATGTCCTGAGGAACATCGCGTTATCATTTTGCCCAAATGTCTGTAATTTTCGAATTTATCGCTGAAAATGGTCTCACACGATTGGGTTCGACTCCCTGATCAAGTGTTCGAGGTCAAGTATTCGGCCGGCCGGCCGTTGCCACGATAACTTGAGAACGGAAAGAGATAGCAACTTGAAATTTTCAGGGTAGGCGGCGTATCTCAATACGACGGATAAAATCGTTAATGGATATAATCGGCCCAATGGTTACGGAGTAACAATTTTTTCTACAACCAATACTGATCCGATCGAATTGAAACTTGGTGAGTAGTTGTAGAATATAAACATAAGAACGTTCGTCAAATTTTGTGAGAATCGTGTCACTAGAAAATGTTTTAAAACTCATTAAAAAATATTATTTACGTCACGATAACCTAAGAACGGGAAGAGATAGCAACATCAAATTTTCAGGTTAGGTTGAGAATCTGAATGCGCCATTTGAGATTATTTATAGGCATAATCGGCAAAACGGTTTTGGAGTTATACCCATCTGAAATTTGGATGTTACTTCCCCAATAACTCGAAAAGTACAAAACCGATCCAATTCAAACATGGTCACTAGTTGTAGATTGGCAACGCGAAAATTCCCGCAAAATTTTGTGAGGATCGTATCACTAGAAAATTTTTAATAAACCATAGAAAATTATTGAAAAAAATTCTGTATATCAGAAAGTATTCCTCCGACATCGCTGAAATTTTGCGAGAGCCTTCAGAACCTAACTCTACTAACAAGTTTCAAGTTTGAACATGATCGGATCTATATTGTTGGAGATCCGAGCAGCCTTGTGTGAGTTCAGTAGATGTATGGGTGACCGTTGCCTCGACAACTCTCGAACGAAAAGAGATAGGGACTTGCAATTTTCAAGATAGATTGCACATATGAATGGGCGAGTTAAGTTTGCTGCTTGCCATAATCGGCCCAAAGGTTTCGGAGTTATAACCATCTGGAATATTATTTCCCCGATATCTCAAAAAATATAGACTCTATAGAATTGAAGCTTGGTAACTATTTGTAGAATATCGACATGAAGATCTGTGTGAAATTTTGTGAGGACCGTACCACTAGAAAATTTTAAAAAAATTACGACAAAATATTATTTATCTCATGATTCCTTGAGAACGGAAAGAGGTAGCGACTTGCAGTTTTCAGGGTAGATTGCGCATCTGAATGCAACATTCGAGTTCGTTAACTAGCATAATCGGCCAAATGGTTTTGGAGTTATATCAATATGAAATTTGGTTGTTATTTCCTTAATAACTCAAGAAATACAAATCCGATCGAATTTAATCATGGTTATTAGTTTGTAGAATGCCAACGCAAAAATTCTTGCAAAAATTCGTGAGGATCGTAGCTCTAGATCATTTTTAAAAAAACATTGAAAAAAAATTGGTTCAAGCACTGACGTGAAGTCAGGATCTTTTGCGCGTATGTTCTCTTGTCCATTCTCCTGTATTGGACACTCTTAATCGAATTTACCATGGTGAATTATATTCTCTGTTCTCCAGGATTGGACACTCTTAATCGAATTTTTTTACTTCTACTGGTTTTCTAGTTATAGACTCATGAATATATGAATCTATGAGAAATTACCATGAAGAAAGCAGATAAAGTGTATCTTAAGTCATCATAAGAATCTTCAATCATATTAGAAAATTAAATTATTCGTCATAATTCCTCCTAAAACGTACTGTTTTCGAGATATCCTTCATTGAATATTATAAAATTTTATCAAATTCCATAAATATAACTGCTTCTATGAATCCTACCCTGAACTAGAATCACAGATAATCTGTGATAGAATCCTTGAATGAAGGCGTATACATAGGCATAGACTGACTGCGTTATGATTCCAAAGTCGACCAGTTCTTGGTGCTCCAACGAATAGAACACTTCTAGAAAGAGGTAGAGCTAATAACATTCTCATCTGACATATGATATTTGTGTACTTGAATATCGCTTGTTCCAAAATTTGTTTTTTTTTGGTTATGTTATCCTCTTAAAACGTGATAAGTTGATAATAATAATGTCATCTATTTAGCCAAAGTGCTAGTATACAAAGAACTTTTATACTAATTACATGTGAAAAATGGGGGAAAGCCCTGTGGACAGGAGCTTCGGCGCTCTTGTTCAAACTTTGACAAATCATATCGCCGAAAGTATTGGTTTCTCAGAGTTGGGAATGATATCAGTTGTCATATATGATAGAGCTGCATCATAAAAGAAATTGAATTAAAAAATTGGTTCAAGCCCTGTGGACAGGAGCTTTCTGGCGCTCTTGTTCAAACAGACAAATTATATCTCCGAAAGTATTGGTTTCTCAGAGTTGGGAATTATATCAATGGATTCTTATGAAAGAACTTCATCTTAGCACAAATTGAATTCAAACATCATAGAAGAATTTAAATTCAACAAGAGTGCCAAAAATGATCAATCCAAAACCAATAGACAAATTCTACCCAACAACGAACTCATCCGAGATATTCATTCCTCAATTCTATGATGAACGATAATATATATTCTTTCCTCAAATCCACTCCAATACTCCAATACACCAATATTTTGTTATACTGGAGATATTCTGAACACAATATTATTAACTTACCATTACCATTCCCATCATCATATGGATTGACCATCGTCATGAAAATATCAAACAACAAAAAATATGATATCATATTATAATTCTCATAATTCTACGATTGCTGAAATGCATTAGAAAATGTTATGTCTCAGAAAAATAAGTCGACATTATGAAAATTCATACATAGAATAATTATATCATTCTGTGAAAACGTAGAAATACGATTTATTATTGAAATTTTGAAAAATCATATCTCCGAAAGTATTAGCTTGTTAGAGTTAAAAATGATATCAATGGATTCTTATGGTAAAACTGCTTATTGAAAAAAAACTAATTTGGAATTTGTTATGTAAAAAAAATTTTTTTTTTGTTACTCCGAAACCATCTGTCCGGTTTTGCCCAATAACGATCTTAACCAAGATATTTATCTCCCAAACCTACTCTGAAAATTTCAACTATCTAGCTCATTCCGTTCGAGAGTTGCCGTGCCTACGGCCGGCCGGACAGAATGAATTTCGACCACGGATTCTTGATCAGTGAGTCGAACCAAATCATTTAAGACCATTTTCATCGAAAAATTGGAAAATTACAGACATTTGGGCAAATTGATAAGCACTCTGTTCCGAGGAACAAGAGCGCCAAAAAAAAGAAATACATATACATATGAAACTAAACCCGAAAATCATTTTTTTCTACAAACGTCAAAAAATGACAAGGTTCGCGCATTGATAACAATATGCGAAGTGACCCTTTTTGCGCGTATGTTCTGGGGAACATCGCGTTATAGTTTTGCCCAAATGTCTGTAACTTTCGAATTTTTTGAAAAAAATGGTCTCAAACGATTAAGTTCGACTCCCCAATGAAGAATTCGAGGTCAAATTTGATTCTGTCCGGCCGGCCGGCCGGCCGTTGCCACGATAACTTGAGAACGAAAAGAGCTAGCGACTTGAAATTTTCAGGGTAGGTGGCGCATCCCAATACGACGGACAAGTTCATTAATGGGCATAATCGGCTCAGTGGTTTCCGAGTAATAATTTTGTTTTCAACCAATATGAATCCGATCAAATTGAAACTTGGTGAGTAGTTGTAGAATATGACCCTAAGCACGTTTGTGAAATTTTGTGCGAATCGTATGGCTAGAAAATTTTAAAAAAATTATTAAAAAATATTTTTGTTGTCACGATAACTTGCGAACGGAATGAGATAGCGGCTTGAAATTTTCAGGTTAGGATGTGCACCAGAACGCGACATTTCAGTTTGTTTATGAGCATAATCGACCAAACGGTTATAGAGTTATAGCAATCTGAAATTTTCTGAAATTTGGTGGTTTTTTGTTCCTCATTAACTCGAAAAATACTGAACCGATGGAATTCAAACATTGTATTAGTTGTAGAATGGCAACGCGAAAATGTTTGCAAAATTTGGTGAGGATAGCATTTGTAGAAAATTTTTAATAAATCATTCAAAATAAAAAAAAAAATTCTATATATCAGTAACTATTCGTTTGAAATTCATGAAATTTTGCAAGAGCCTTCATAACCTAACTCTACTGCCAAGTTTCAAGTTTTAATATGATCGGTTAAATATTGTTGGAGATTCGAGCATTCTTGTGCGAGTTCAGTAGTACCGATTTGGTGTAGCGTAAGGCTCCGAAGAAACGATCGCTCGATACGGACTTTTGCCGTCGAGTCGAATAAGACGAATCGATTTGTGTTTTTCCCAAATTTCGTTCTTCTAGGTTGAGCCTAAATATACTAATTCGATACAAGTTTCGGAGGTTTTGAGTCCGACGATTTTCCATTCAAAAAGTCAATCCGAGAAACGTCAGAATTAATTCGAGAGACGGGGTCGGAAATTTTCGAAAGCGAAACTGACGATTTAGGCCTTTTTGGGGCGTGAAACTTGAAGAAAATGATAGATAGCTTTTGCGCGTATGTTCTATTTTCCATTCTTCTGTATTGGACACCCTTAATCGAATTTACCATGGTAAATTATGTTATCCATTCTCCTGTATTGGACACTTATTTTATATTTAAAACTGTAATTAGATCTTTGAAATACCATTGAATGAAGAAATTCTTGTAAGTTAACAAAATATCTTTATTTGAACAATAAAAATGCATCATTTTATTAAAATGATAGTTAGACTATCCAATTGCTTCTTTTCTTTATAATATTTTAGCTGTAAGTCAGTATAGCTTAGAAATTTTAAAGTAACGTCCTACAATATTAATTTAAATGATATTATAAATAAAAAAAAAAATTGGTTCAAGCACTGACGTGAAGTCAGAAGCTTTTGCGCGTATGTTCTATTGTCCATTCTTCTGTATTGGACACCCTTAATCGAATTTACCATGGTTAATTAAGTTGTCCATTCTCCTGTATTGGACACTTAATTCGAATTTACCATGGTAAATTCGAATTAAGTGTCCAATTCAGGAGAATAGACAACATAATTAACCATGGTAAATTCGATTAAGGGTGTCCAATACAGAAGAATGGACAATAGAACATACGCGCAAAAGCTTCTGACTTCACGTCAGTGCTTGAACCAATTTTTTCATTTACTTCGTTACCATGACACCGTGCGCGAAGTAGTGTGCGAAATACTTACTTCGCACACTGCATGTAAACTATATGGAATTTTTTATATTTTAACCTTTATGTTCCTCGATCGCTTTGAAATAATTGTCAACAAATGCCATTTTATTTCCATAGTTACAGTAATTACTTGATTTGGAAAAACAGTTTAAGCCAGTTCAATACTATTTTTCATATTAAACTAAGCATGTTACTTATTTTAGAACAATATTTTTGACGTTTGTAGAAAAAAATTTATTTGCGTCTCATGCGCGAAATACTTTGGTGATCTCGACTATTTTTTTAACTCGGCTGCGCCTCCCTAAAAAAATCAGTTCTCGATCACCAAAGTAGCATTTCGCACACTAGATACAAAAATAACTATTTCTTAACTTAGATTCGATTTGCTTTAAAGTTTTGGAAGCTTTAATATTATTCGGGAGATTATTATACCATCTGACTCCTGTGTAATTCATTGATTTATCCAGATTGCTGGTACTGAAACGGTCAATAAACGAATATTACCCCTACTCTTAAAATATAATTCATCATATTCTCCTCTTCTTATTAAGTAATTTGAAAAACATTTTGGTGTCAGCCCGTTCAAAATTTTGCTTCTTCTACCATTTGATTAACATTTAAAAATTTACATTGCTTCAACATATCACCTACTTTTGTATAAATGCTACAATATGGTATAACTAAGCATTATCTCAAAATCAAATTTTAATATCTTCGTAAATCATTTCAAATATTTGCCTGTTTGTGAATTGTGCGAATCCACCTACAATTCAAACAACTTGAATTGCAGGTTATTTATCTTTTTGTATAATAGATGAATAGGCATAGCATTATCTGTATTATTCTATGAATGTTTCTCCATTCACCTCCAATAATGTATGAAAGTTTTAAATTATCTGTTATCCATATCATTAATAAATAAATACATTTATGTACAATAAGATAATGGGAATACATTTATGTTCATACTGTTTTGATTCTGTACAATAATTTTGAGGATTTCTTTCATAATAATTTATGGAACATAGGTTCATCTTATAACACATTCAAAATATCATTTTCTGCGGATAACTCACGTCACCTCTAATTATTTTATTCCCACTAGTTGAATCATGAGTTTGTTGTATGCGTGGAAGTTCATGCATAAGAGAACTTGTTATCCTCAATATAAACTCAGTCTTTTCATCAAACGATAAATCAATTTAACACTTCATAGTGAAATATCAATTATAAGTATCATTCCGCCTATTCAATCGTACTGTGAGACAAACCTATTATTGTTGACAAGTAGTTTATTATAATTAAAGAGAAACTGTTTGATTGTAGATTAAATGTATGTTGGTGAAACTCACCACAAATTATTTTCATGACTATTGACTATACTATCTAGATCTAGATAGATTTCAGTCATGGACTGATAGAGTTTATAATGTTGTTGGATATTATACTACATCATTGTATTTAATTTATATGATAAGACTAAGAATATTTAGGGAATGTGAGAATAGGCGATGATGAAATTGTCTATAATCTTATAGAGGATATTGAATGAAAATCAATTTTAAGTTCAGTGTTTCAATATTCAGGAACAGTGGAACATATTTTTTACACATGCTTCGTTAAGATTATTAAAATCCATTTCATAAGACTTGGGTGGGTAAATAATAGCAGTATACCCAGATTCAAATGCCGCTAGTTTCATTTTTTAGGATTTTTTTCCGAATTCCATGCGATAATATAGATGGGATATATATTCTTTGGAACACTGAGCTTTACATTTTGTGCATCTTAGAATAAAGCATGTGTATGAAAATAAAAAGCGAAGTGTTAGCAGAGGTTAGCGAATTGAAATACCACAGAATTCGATGCATGACTAGGAAAAAAACCTCTGCAAAGGAACCATGTCTGTCCGTTAGTGTTCTGATTAAAAATATGCTGAAATAATAAATATTGAATATTACTATCTTCGATATCACTACTTCCTTCAACAAGTTGAAAACGAACTGTGGCCAGATGCCGTTCAAATTTATAGCCAGAGCTGTCACCCATCCAGATACTGAACTCGCTCAAAGCTGCTTAGCTCCAGGAAAAAAACAATATTTACAAAAACATAAATCACATACTCACATAACTTTATGAAAATATTGACTTAATTCCGTCCATAACCCTTTTCTCAAACTTACAATTGGAAAAAAAATTTAAAAGATCAATAGTTTCTGCTACGTGAATCAATCCCGGTACCTATTTTCCAACAATACGAATCCCTACCGCTAGAACAGAGAAGCAGTAAATAATAAATGTGGATTCCTTATCATGAACGTATTTTATTACTGAGCTTAAATACCCTTTGTTCAAATTTCGAATTTCAGAAAAATATCATCATGTTACATATTATTCGATCAAGTTTAAATCGAGAACTTGGTTGTAAAATAAGTTACATATCATAGACTAGATATACCAATCCTCACAAGGTATTGAACGAATATTATTACTGACGTATCGACTTCCAATTTGACGTCGGCCGATCTAATTCATTAAATTCTCTCCAGGCACGTCAAAAATCAAAAATTGAATCAAGCACTGACGTGAAGTCAGGAGCTTTTGCGCGTATGTTCTATTGTCCATTCTCCTGTAATGAACACTCTTAATCGAATTTACCTTGGTGAATTCTATTGTCTGTTCTCCTGTATTGGACACTCTTAATCGAATTTACCATGGTGAATTCGAAAGCTTGTTATAAGGCCAATAAAAAATTTTACGGTTGGCCTTGCTAGGGTACATGGGCCTTGCTCGGAATATTTACTAATGAAAATGTGAACTTAGTTTTTACTTTGACAAGCCGTTTGGTTCTTGAAGCAATGTTCAATGATTGTAATTTTATTATTCATAAGGATTATTCAACTTTTTAACTTAGACTTTTTAGGAACATTTGGGCCTTACAAAAAACGGACCCGTAAGAAGGCCATTATATGTAAAAAAAACTATTTATAATTACATTGTAAAACGCATTTAAAACTTATTTGTTATCGATGTAATTCTCGTTACTATAATTTTTATATAATTTCCATTAATATATCCTTAGTTACGGCTGGAAGACTTCGGTCGTATGCTAATAAAGTTAATTCTCTCTTCTCTCTCTATCCTTAGTTATAAGATGGTATTCAAGAAATGTTCGTTGAGTTTTTTAAAGAAGATTATAATGTGTTAGGCATTTAATTTTTTATTTAAATGAAAGAGCTTTTTCTGTGGTTTTAGTAAAAGCGGATATTTTGATTATTACAATTCTAGTTGTAAGTTAAACGACTGATTTATAATATTGGCCTTGTTTGGATCCTTGTTCCTTACAAGGCCCTTTAGAAGAGCTTTATAAAAGTTTAGTTCCAGAAATAGTGATAACATCTAGAATAAAAAAAAGTAATTTATATTATACACAATAATACAAAGTGTTTATAAATGATTCGTTACTCTTATTTATCTAATAAATGAACAAATAAAAACTGTTTATTCGTTAGAGTGGCCTTCCATGGTTCACCCACCTTACAACTATTCACCAAGTTTAAATTCGATCGGATTTTTTTTTGGTTGAAAACAAAATTATTACTTGGAAACCATTGGGGTGATTATATCCATTAACGAACTTGTCCGTCGTATTGGGATGCGCCACCTACCCTGAAAATTTCAAGTTGCTAGCTCTTTCCGTTCTCAAGTTATCGTGGCATCACAGAATTATATTTCACATTTGGGCAAAATGATAACGCGATGTTCCCCAGAACATACGCTCAAAAAGAGTGTAAAACCAGTGGACCAGTACATCGTTCGATATTTCACCAATATAGATCGAGTTTAAATCTAGAACTTTAGGCTACTAAATTAGGCTCTTGCCAGATTTCAGCGATATCAGACGGATAGTTTCTGAGATAAACAATTTTTGTTAATTATTTTTTTAAACTTCGTGTGTTACGTTCCTACGAATTTAGACAAAAATTTTCACGTTGGAATTCTACAACTAATTACCAAGCTTAAATTCTAAAAAAAGCCGAGTGGTTTCTTTAAGGTGCCCGAAGCTCAACAAGAAAAAAGGAGAGACAAAACGAGAAAACGATCAAATTAAAAATGAAAAATTCCAAAATTTATCAAATTGATCAAAAAAATGGGTTCAAGCCCTGTGGACAGGAGCTTTCTGGTGCTCTAGTTCAAACAGGCAAATTATATCTCCGAAAGTATTGGTTTCTCAGAGTTGGGAATTAAATCAATGTATTCTTATGAAAGAACTGCATCATAAAGAAAATAAAATTCAAATAATAGTTCATTTTTTTTTACATTGTAATCGATCAAAAATTTCCTGATCTACGTTCACCAAATTTTCTCCTCTCTCGAACTACAGAATTATGCTTTCAATATTTAGGTAATATTTTCAAACATTTTCGGGTGAGGTCCCCGTTGCATCGCTAAAATACGAGTATTTTAACCCCAATATTCTTGAAGTTACAATATTCCCTTCTGTCAAGTTAACTTTATGACAATTCATACATAGAATATACATAGAATAATTATATCAATCTGTGAAATACGATTTAAATTGAAATTTTGAAAAATCATATCTCCGAAAGTGTTAGCTTGTTAGAGTTAAAAATGATATGAATGGATTCTTATGATAAAACTGCTTATTAAAAAAAATTTAATTTGGAATTTGTTTTGTAAAAAAAAATTTTTTTTATTACTCCGAAACCTTCTGTCCGATTTTGCCCAGTAACGAACTTAGCCGAGATATTCATCCCCCAAACCTACTATGAAAATTTCAACTCTCTAGCTCATTCCGTTCGAGAGTTATCGTGCCTACGGCCGGCCGGACAGAATGAATTTCGACCACGGATTCTTGATCAGTGAGTCGAACCAAATCGTTTAAGACCATTTTCATCGAAATATTCGAAAATTACAGACATTTGGGCAAATTGATAAGCACTCAGTTCCGAGGAACTAGAGCGTCAAAAAGAGCCCGTTATTTTAGGTGGATATTTCGATAGAAATTGCGTTCGAAATATTAACAGTTCTAATTTTTGGGCGCATGTTCTAGGGGAACATCGTCCTATCATTTCGTCCAAATGTCTGTAATTTTCGAATTTCGAGCTGAAAATTGGCTAATAGACTAATTCGGACTCCCTGATCACGAATCCGGTGTCAGATATTAGGGTGCCGTCCGGCCGGCCGGCCGGCCTTCCGGCCGTAGGCACGATAACAGGAGCACCGAAGGTCCTATCGACTTCAAACTTTCAGGGTAGGTTTCTGATCAAAATGCGACGGTTAAGTTCGTTAACGGGCAAAATCGGCCGGACGGTTTAGAAGTTATAGACATTTCAAATTTTGAGGTTATTTCCCTGATATTTCAGGAACTAAAGAAGATGTTGAATCGAAACTTGGTAGTCAGTTCGAGGATATAAACGCGCAACTTTTGGCAAAATTCTGTTATGATCGAAATGTTGGTAATTTTTAAAAAAATATTTCTTTTAATTTTTTCGAAAAAAAAATTTTTTTTTCGTGAACTATTCATCAGATTGCAACAAAAACTTGTACTAACGTCAATTGTAGTATTTTGCAACATTGTGCAAAATTTTGGCTCTATACGATTTCAATTTCTGGAGATATAAGACAAAATGTGTCAAATTTCCTGGGTCTCTCTCAGTATTTTCATCGATTATTCTATGAACTCTTTGAATTCCACCGAAAACAAATTCAAAGACATAAACATAAAGAATCAAGTCATAGTTTAGACGTCGAAAGAAGGACGATGTTGATCGACTTGAAAAGGTACCTATTTCAAGAAATGCAATAATGAAATGCTTAATTTATGGATATAATATTATCTAAGTATTGTTGGGATCGGGCAGTTGGAAAATTTTTTAATAAAAAAATTTGTACCGACGTTAAATCAAGCATTCTACACGAGTGTGCAAAATTTCAGTTCGATACGATCTCAATTCCAGAAGATATTGCTTAAAATTCACATTCCAGCGTGTTTTGACGTTCTATGGTCACAGAAAATCGTCACAAAAATCTATTTACCTCATTTGACGGCTGTTTGTCAAATCAATTAATTCCAATAATTGATGTCAGATTTCCTACATACCAAGTTCAAACACATTTTATTATATGGAAAACACTTATTATGATCACGTTCTACAGGAATTGATACTAAATAGAAGCTAGATGAAGATTATTGTAATGGAAAATTTGTGTTCCAGAATAATATTAAGGTATTCAACATGATACTGCTTTTTTTCTTTACTGGTCAGTACGGGCCACAAGGAAGATGAACATGCGCCCAATAGCTCCTGTCCACAGGGCTTGAACCAATTTTTTTACTGAAAATTGGTTCACCCTAGAGAAAAAACGCATGAATGTTTTTTGTTCTAAATTCGATAATAATTATAGTAATGAATTTTACTTTGGAAAAAGTCACTGGCGTCCCTTTTTTTTCTTCAAATATATTAAAGTCATTGCCAGTACACACTCCACCTCCCCCAATGTTGAACGGAGTTGGCAAATTTTCAAAGCAGTTGGAAAGATTTCGAAGCAGTTGGAAAAATTTCAAAGCAGTCGGAAAATTTTCAAAGCAGTTGGAAAATTTTCAATTGGTGGAGTTGAAATATAAGTCATAAACATCATTGGATAATTCAATCATTTTTCTTCGGAATTGAACTGACTATTTCATTGGTCATTTCGCATTCAGTGATACCTTGTTTTCTAGAACAGGAAGAGAATTTTCTATCATGAGTAACGAACCACAAATAAATTTGACATGTCTCTTATTGGTAGATAACATGTGAAATCAGAAGTACGATTTTTTATTGAAATTTTGAAAAATCATATCTTCGAATGTATTAGCTTGTTGAAAATGAAATCAATGGATTCTTATAATGAAACTGCATCTTAAACAAATTGAATTTAAAATAAACTCAACCGAGTTATTCATATCCCAAACCTGCTCTGAAAATTTCAACTGTCTAGTTCATTCCGTTCGAGAGTTAACGGCTGGCCAGTCGGAAAGAATCGATTTTGACCACGTATTCTTGATCAGTGAGTCAAACGAAATCGAAATTACGGACATTTGGACAAATTGATAAGCACTCAGTTCCGAGGAACAAGAGCGTCAAAAGATCTAGAGACGCATAGCGGTACGAAGAGCAGTGGAAGTGTCCTATCTAGGTAAATATATCACTGAAAAAGTGGAATAGACCTGTGGACAGGAGCTTTGGTGCTCTTGTTCGAACTTTGACAAATCATATCTCCGAAAGTATCATGGTTTCTCAGAATTGGGAATGACTTAAATTAAATTAAAAAAGTGTCATTTAAAAAAAAACAACAGTGCCAAAAGTTATTAATCCAAAACAACCGGACCGATTCTACCCAATAACGAACTCATCCGAGATATTCATTCCTCAAATCTACTCTGAAAATTATTTTATATCAATTCAAACTGAAGCCAATATTCCAGTTTTGTTTTTACTGGAGATATTCTGAACCCAATTAGATAAACTTACCCAAATCCATAATAATATGGATCATCTACGAGCATTATATTATCACCCAAAAAGTATATATATATCAAATAATCCTCATAATTCTACGATAGCTGAGGATATATCATTCATACTTTATTTTCTAGAAAAGGAGGGATATGTCTCTTATAAGAAAATGAGATGACATGTATGAACGCAGATCATATAATACTTAATAGATAGAATAATTACAGCATTCTGTGAAAACATAGAAGTACGATTTATTATTGAAATTTCGAAAAATCATATCTCCGAGAGTATTAGCATGTTAGAGTTGACAAATATATCAATGGATTATCATGGTAAAACTGAATCTTAAAAAAAAATCAATTTGGAATTTGTAATGTATAAAAATTTTTTTTTTCCGTTACTCCGAAACCTTCAAGTCTATTTTTCCCGATAACGAACTTGACCGAGAAATTTATCTCCCAAATCTACTCTGAAAATTTCAACTGTTCAGCTCATTCCGTTCAATTCCCAAAATATAGAGTCTCGTTTAAGTCACGATCTCGTCTCTTTATCATCAGTTGTCTCGTATCGTCTCGCTTAAAACAATTATCCTCTGCTATTGAGTTTTTTTTTATTTACAATAAAATATTTCACAGATGGCCCATAATATTTTTCGAAAAGTTCAAAACGTCGTCTCGTCTCGTCTCGCTTTTCCGAGACGAGAAAAAAAACGCTCTCGAGAGAAACCCTAGTTCGACAGTTGTCGTGTTAATGGCCGGCGGAACCAGCCGGACAGAATCGATCTTGACCACGGATTCTTGATCAATGAGTCGAACCAAATCGTTCAAGACCATTTTCATCCAAAAATTCGAAAATTAGAGACATTTGGTCAAATTGATAAGCACTCTGTTCCGAGGAACAAGAGCGCCAAAAACAGAGATGTGACATTTTGAAAATACTAGTATCCAATATGCAATATATAAAATATAACTTAACTTACCTTAACTTTTTTTTTGTATTTAATATTTTATTTGAAATACCTTTTAGGATATATCTTGTACTTGCGAAATATTCAATCATTTTCTTAAACATATGGTTTACAAATGATCAAGCATAAAATAGATTTATTTTACTCTGAGCGCATGTTTTTAGCATAGTATTTTATTTATACAGGGTGATTCACGAAGACCGTTCGTTAGAATATTTCAAAGAAAAACTCGGGATAAACACTTGAAATTTTATAGTTAAGCTTTGTTAGGAGATAATCGGATAATCGGAAAATATTTCAGATTCGTTCTACTTCCGGTTTCACCTGAACTGATAACTACTTTCGTTTTTTAAATGTAATACCCAGTGTTTTCATTGATATTCAGATTACCCATTGAATTCTACATTGTTTTAATGTGTCACTCAACTATTATTCTCAGAAAATTCGTGCCCTATTTGAGAAAATTTTAAGGGTTTTTTCAGATTTCACACGAATTTTCTGAGAAAAATATGTAAGTGTATATCTCGAGTCTTTGAAATATTCTAACGAACGGCCTTTGTGAATCAACCAATATAAAAACCCAAAAAATAAACTGGTAAAGAAATGCGCTCATGCCTAAAAAAGTATTGTTCTAATATATGTATTATATGTATTATTGTTAATTCAAAAAACTTTGACAAATCATATCTCCGAAAGTATTGGTTTCTCAGTCTATGAGTCACCTCATATGTTGGATTTACATACATCAGCAAATTATAATCAGAGCATTCTATGAAATCATAAAATTTCGATTAATTAATTAAGTTTTGAGAAATCATATCTCCCAAAGTCTATTAGAGGTAAGAATTATATCAATGGATTCTTATGATGAAACCGCATCAAAAAAAAAATAATTTGTAATTTGCAATATATATATTTTTTTTTCGTTTTTGACCAATAACAAACTTAACCGAGATATTTATCTCCCAAACCTAATCTGTCTAGCTCATTCCGTTCGAGAGTTATCGTGTTAACGGACGGCCGGCTGGACGGAATCAATTCTGACCATGGATTCTTGATCAGTGAGTCAAACCAAAACGTTTGAGACCAATTTCAGCCAAAATTTCGAAAATTACAGACATTTGGGTAGATGATAAGCACTCTGTTCCGAGGAAAAAGAGCCGTTTCAGCCTTAGTTTGCCATTTTTTCGTAAAGCGAAAGTAGTAACCTTTACTTTTGAATTATAGTAACATTAAATTAATGTCTTTTATTTTACGGAAATAATAAGGGTTTTCGATACCCTCCTTTGCATTAATTACTACTCAAATTATCAGCTATCTTATAAGAAAAGAAAGTTGAAAACTCCAAAAGTATTTTTTTTCATAAAGTATTTTGGAAATACGGATTTCCCATTTAGTATTTAAAATACAAAATGAAAACCTATTTTGTATTTTGTGTCCGCAATAATGAATATAAAATGTATATGTATTTCGCATTAAAATTAATTTATGAAATTAATTAACTATTTTGCACATATCTGCTGAAAATCATCAATACTATTCCTTCATACAAATTTGAGAAACGAATATTTGAAAAAATATTTATTCCCTACGTTCTCAATCTGGGTATATTATTTTCTCAAACATTAAACCTTAATAATTAATTAATTAAAAATTCACAATTTCCCGTTTTGGAATATAATCAATAATCGAATTAAAAACTGCAAATTTCATATGGATATTTAAAATGTCCCCAACAAAATGTATCTATTTCTTTTATTTGTGTCATGTATAGGATATTCCGCTCTGTTTTATAATTCGCGAACTATTTTACGTAGGATATTATGGTGAAAAAATTCGATTGAGCATTACATAAATAAATTTGAATTTCTGAACCGATGATTACTTTTCGAGAATTTTTTTTATGTCGACCACCTATTTTCAAACCTTATTAGGATTGAATATTCCCTTGAATACATAATAGTAATAATAATTCATCGGCAGAGCGATAAGCCATCCAGGTACTCACCTGGGACAAGACTACTAGGCTTCCTGGAAAAAATAGTGTTTTCTCAATATTTCAAACGATAATGATCCAATCGGGTTTAAAACTAGGACTCAGTTGTAAAATAAGGATTTGAAGGATCTTGCGAACTTTCAGCTATATCTGACGGATAGGTTCTGTGATACAGATTTTTTTTAAATATGAGGAATGGAATATTCAATTCTACGATACCAGTATTTTTCGAGTAATTGGGTTAAAAAAATTTCAGATGGCTATATAGTGCAAATTTCAATTCTTCAACCCATATCGTCAGAGAGAAATCGTGCTTTCATGCAGACGGATGGACAGAATTAAGTTTGAAATCGGATTCTACATCATTGAGTCGGAAATGAATGTTTGGGACCATTTTCGGCCATAAACTCTAAAATTGCAGACATTTCAGCAAATTGAATAGGGAACAAGCATGCTAAAAATATATCTCCCAAAAAGTCAATAATGGATTTACATATAACACGGCATCAAAAAGGTGGAGGAAACATTAGACTAATAATAGAGAGAATTGAGTGATGGAGGCATTCGTAAGAAATTAAAGTCCACCATAATTCGAAAATGAAGTAACTCGAATAATTTGTGTATGTTTGTACTAATCATCATGATAAACAGAAATATACCTATATATTTATTTGACCAAATTACAGTTTTCGAGGTTAAAATGAGACTGTAATAATGCATATACAGGGTGAGTCTTTGACCACTGCATTAATTTTAACCAAAGATTCCTCTCATCAAATGAAACACTTTTTTCATTTAACATTTTTCCAAATTCAGCTCAGGTAAAAAGATACAGGCTGTTGAAATTTTGAAAAAAAATTAGTTTTTATTTTGTAGCTGTGACATCCTTTTTTCGAATAAAATGAATGTTGGCGTATAGTTTCCTATAACTATGATACATATTTTCTAAATATTAGTTATTTTCTACTTCTACAGGTTTTCTAGTTATGGACTCGTGGATTCATAAAACTAAACGAAATTAGCATAAAGAAAGCATATAAAGTATTTCTTGAGTCATTTCAAGAATATTCCATCGTTTTAGAACATTATATTATTCTTCATCATTTCTCCTTAAACGCACCGTTTTCGAGATATTCTTCATTGAATGTTTTAAAATGGAAAACTCCAGAAATTTCACTACTTTTATGGATCCGTCCCTGAGCGTTGGAATCCCGAATCAAGCTGTAAACCACGTTACCATGCCTTATTCTCGTCCGCCAACAATGTCATAGATAATTTATATGTGGGAGTGTATTAGCACATTGTGAAATCTTTAAACGCTTGTAACTTTTTACCTGAGCCGAATCTGGAAAAATGGTAAATGAAAAAAGTGTTTCACTTGATGAGAGGAATCTTTGGTTAAAATTAATGCAGTGGTCAAAGACTCACTCTGTATATAGGGTGTATCTGAATAAGTGCGACAAACTTTAGGGGGTGATTCAGTGATGAAAATTAAGGTGGGTATGTGTTATTAAAATTTCTGATAAACCTCTCCCAGGAAAAGTTGCACCTCTCCGAGGATTAACAAAAAAAATTGTTTCACTTTTTTATTTTCCCTGTATATTAAAACCTTCAAGAAAGGTAATTGAATGGGCGATGAAGGAAATAAATTAAAACTTATAAAATATACGAACAATAAACGAATAAATTAGGTTAGGGAAATTCCACCTCGGTGCTTTTTGAAAATTAATTGCGTTTTTTCTCGTAAATGCTTAAGTTTTCGAAAAAACTTCTTGAGATAAAAAAGTTATTGAACGAATTTCAGCATGTTTTTTTTAAATGGAAAATTTGTATCCAGAAAAAGTAGTGAGAAAAATATCTTAGGGGTTGAAATAGTCAACCCCTTCTGATCATACTGCAGGGTTGAAAAAATTCCAAAATGTGTAGTTTTACTAACAAATAACATTTACCAAGTTTCGTGTTTTTAGCTTAATATACAAGGAAAATAAAAAAGGGAAACAATTTTATTTGTTAATTTTCGGAGGGGTGTAAATTTTCCGTGGGGAGGTTTTTCAAAAAATTTCATACCAAGTACCACCTTATTTTTCATCACACCCTTAAAGTTTGTCGCACTTATTCAGGAACCTTCTGTATACACTAAAATAACACTAAAACTAATTAAAATGGGTCATGTCGAAATTACACGACATAATTGTTATGAGATGTGAATTCCTCACTAAATGGTTCCTTTCTTGGTTTTCTCTCCCAAACTCTGAAAAATATCTATAAAATAAAAAAATTATTTTTTTGAAATTACCCCTGCTCTAGAAACACAAAATATTTGTCAGAAGCAATATATTGAACAATATTGCCTAACAGTCTCCTTCTTCAGACACCAAGCGAAAACCTTAGTGATAAGAAATGATGTTTTAAAATAAATTTTCACGCCTTATGTTTGAAAGAATTTTCATTGAACGACCTGAGGAAATTAACAATGAAATGAAAGTTCAAATTTGAAGATATATGTATGTATATCTTCAACTAGGAAACATCGTACCGCCCCAGAATCAATAGATGTTTTATCCATACAAATGTATGACAAAATTAAACAAAAAAAAAAAACTCTTAATTCGAATTTACCATGGTAAATTCGAATTAAGTGTCCAATACGGGAGAATGGACAACATAATTTACCATGGTAAATTCGATTAAGGGTGTCCAATACAGAAGAATGGACAATAGAACATACGCGCAAAAGCTTCTGACTTCACGTCAGTGCTTGAACCAATTTTTTTTTTTGGGCGCATGTTCTAGGGGAACATCGTCCTATCATTTCGTCCAAATGTCTGTAATTTTCGAATTTCGAGCTGAAAATTGGCTAATAGACTAATTCGGACTCCCTGATCACGAATCCGGTGTCAGACATTAGGGTGCCGTCCGGCCGGCCGGCCGGCCGGCCGGCCTTCCGGCCGTAGGCACGATAACAGGAGCACCGAAGGTCCTATCGACTTCAAACTTTCAGGGTAGGTTTCTGATCAAAATGCGACGGTTAAGTTCGTTAACGGGCAAAATCGGCCGGACGGTTTAGAAGTTATAGACATTTCAAATTTTGAGGTTATTTCCCTGATATTTCAGGAACTAAAGAAGATGTTGAATCGAAACTTGGTAGTCAGTTCGAGGATATAAACGCGCAACTTTTGGCAAAATTCTGTTATGATCGAAATGTTGGTAATTTTTAAAAAAATATTTCTTTTAATTTTTTCGAAAAAAAAATTTTTTTTTCGTGAACTATTCATCAGATTGCAACAAAAACTTGTACTAACGTCAATTGTAGTATTTTGCAACATTGTGCAAAATTTTGGCTCTATACGATTTCAATTTCTGGAGATATAAGACAAAATGTGTCAAATTTCCTGGGTCTCTCTCAGTATTTTCATCGATTATTCTATGAACTCTTTGAATTCCACCGAAAACAAATTCAAAGACATAAACATAAAGAATCAAGTCATAGTTTAGACGTCGAAAGAAGGACGATGTTGATCGACTTGAAAAGGTACCTATTTCAAGAAATGCAATAATGAAATGCTTAATTTATGGATATAATATTATCTAAGTATTGTTGGCATCGGGCAGTTGGAAAATTTTTTAATAAAAAAATTTGTACCGACGTTAAATCAAGCATTCTACACGAGTGTGCAAAATTTCAGTTCGATACGATCTCAATTCCAGAAGATATTGCTTAAAATTCACATTCCAGCGTGTTTTGACGTTCTATGGTCACAGAAAATCGTCACAAAAATCTATTTACCTCATTTGACGGCTGTTTGTCAAATCAATTAATTCCAATAATTGATGTCAGATTTCCTACATACCAAGTTCAAACACATTTTATTATATGGAAAACACTTATTATGATCACGTTCTACAGGAATTGATACTAAATAGAAGCTAGATGAAGATTATTGTAATGGAAAATTTGTGTTCCAGAATAATATTAAGGTATTCAACATGATACTGCTTTTTTTCTTTACTGGTCAGTACGGGCCACAAGGAAGATGAACATGCGCCCAATAGCTCCTGTCCACAGGGCTTGAACCAATTTTCAAGATTTTTTTTGAAATTTTCTAGGGGTACGGTTATTAAAATTTTTTTTTTCGTCATTTTTTTCGAATTTTCTAGTGGTACGGTTCTTACAAAATTTTGAACACGTCTTTATGTTGATTTTCTACTACTAGTTACCAAGCTTCAATTCGATCGAATATTTATTTTTTCAGTTATCATGAAAATAATATTCCAGGTGGGTATAACTCGGAAACCGTTAAACCGATTGTGCCCAAAAACGAACTCAACTCTCCCTTTCGGATACGCAACCTACCCTGAAAATTTCAAGTCCCTATCTCCTTTAGTTCGAAAGTTATCGAGGCAACGGTCACCCATCTACTGAATGCACACAAGAATGCTCCACTCTCCAACAATATTAAACCGATCGTATTAAAACTTGAAACTTAGCGGTAGAGTTAGGTTATGAAGGCTCTTGCAAAATTTCATCAATTTCTAACGATTAGTTACTGATATATAAAATTTTTTTTTTTATTTTCAATGATTTATTAAAAATTTTCTACAAATGCTATCCTCACCAAATTTTGCAAACATTTCCGCGTTGGCATTCTACAACTAATAACCATGTTTGAATTCAATCGATTCAGTACTTTTCGAGTTAATGAGGAACAAAAACCACGAAATTTCAGAAAATTTCAGATGGCTATAACTCTAAAACCATTTGGCCGATTATGCTCATAAACAAACTGAAATGTCGCGTTCTGGTGCTCATCCTAACCAAGCCGCTATCTCATTCCGTTCTCAAGTTATCGTGACAACAAAAATATTTTTTAATAATTTTTTTCAAAATTTTCTAGCCATATGATTCGTACAAAATTTCACAAACGTGCTTAGGTTCATATTCTACAACTACTCACCAAGTTTCAATTCGATCGGATTTATATTGGTTTAAAACAAAATTATTACTCGGAAACCGCTGGGCCGATTATGCCCATTAACAAACTTGTCCGTCGTATTGGGATGCGCCACCTACCCTGAAAATTTCAAGTCGCTAGCTCTTTTCGTTCTCAAGTTATCGTGGCAACGGCCGGACGGCCGGCCGGACAGAATCAAATTTGACCTCGAATTCTTCATTGGGGAGTCGAACTTAATCGTTTGAGACCATTTTTTTCAAAAAATTCGAAAGTTACAGACATTTGGGCAAAACTATAACGCGATGTTCCCCAGAACATACGCGCAATAAATAATCTCCCTTTTTCGTTCGATTAACATCACAAAATTTCAAATATAAGGCTGCAAAGAATCCTACAGTGAATCCCGAGACATCGTTCCCCACCTTATTTAAAATATATTTCAGAGACCGAAGTAATTTGACCCGTATTTGAAATAATTATACAGTGTGGGAAAGCCGAATAGAATAAATTCATTTTCTTGGTTACTGTACATATTGATGAAAATTCCGAAATATGTCAAATTTAAATTGTTGTTATTCTTCGTAAGAATGTGAACCCTACCTTCAACCATTGAATGGTATCTTTCTGGGTTTTCTCTCTCAAACTCTGAAAAATATGCTTCTGCGTAAGAGACACAAGATATTCGTCAGAAGCAATCAATTGAACAATGTTGCCTAACAAATAACAACGAAACAACATCAACGAAGAAACAACTATATCGTAACGTTTCGGAGTCTATATCAGACTCCTTCTTCAGACGCTTAACGAAAAAATCTTCAGAACTATTTTGTTGATTGTTATTCTGAGATTCGATTCGAGAATTGTCACATTGACAGTATCTGAAAATCATAGCTAACATAGTTTTACTTTGTATAGAAATTTCCAAGTTCCACCTCCTTTTTCAATAAATTCAGCCAAATATGGTCAATACCAATTGAGCAATTTGCAAAATTGCATTCTCTGTTCAATAAAATACAAGTTGATTACTTAAGTTTCCTTTTAATATAATCAGTTTCTGTCATCAGAATCCATGTATTACTTTTTTTATTTTATAGATATTTTTCAGAGTTTGGGAGAGAAAACCCATAAAGAAACCATTCAATGATGAATATACCTCCCACAGTATCCTTTAATGTTTACCTACCTTCAACCCCCTTCGAAAGACAGTTACAACTCCCAATTTTTCAAATAGGAAGTATGGGCTTGTGATACATCGTTTCAAAGGTCTCGTCACTCTCTATACATAAATGTTATCGCTTTTATGTTTATTGCAAAAATCAGATGAACAAAAATAAAATCAGTGATAACCGAAATTTGATACAAAACAAAAACTAAAACGTAATACAAAATGTAGCAAAAAAATTATGAATGTTAATGACGTAGATGATCGAAGTGTTCACCGCGAACGCCTTAACAACATCCTAACCACAAATAACATTTCTTCCAACCTTATTCAACAACTTAGGAGTGATCGACCTAATCGCAAGCGTTATTCGATCTTTTAGGTCATTCAAATCAAGGGGTTTAGTTTTGCACACAATGCTCTTAACATGTCCCCATAAAAAGAAATCTAATGGGATAAGATCAGGGGTTCGCGCTGGTCATTCTATCGTTTCTTCTCTTTCTATCCATCGATTTAGAAATATTGCGTCGAGGTACTGCCGGACATTGCGTTAGTAATGTGGTGGTGATCCATCCTGTTGGAACCATATCGTATTCCGTGGAACTTGAGCATTCCCTTGATCAGGATATAAATTTGCTAAAGTTGGAACGAAATAATTTTGAAGTAGAGCTTAATATTTATCGCCATTCAAATTGTCCTGGAGGAAAAGGGGGCCTATTATATGGTTTCGAACATTTCCTGCCCAAACATTAACTTATTGAGGGAATTGCATATGTTCTTCTCTCATCCAGTGAGGATTTTCGGTAGACCAGTAGCGGCAATTTTGACGATTAGTATGGCCGTGGAGAGAAAAAGTGCACTCATCAGAAAACAAAACGTCTACTAATTGGATAATATGGGTATCTAACATGTCCATCATTTGTTCACAAAAATAATTATCCTATCAAAATCGTTTTCCAAGAGCTCCTGGGTAGGTATCATCTTATAGGGATGCATTTTATTTTGTTTTAATATGTTTAGAATCAATGTATGGCTGACATTAAATGTTGTCGAGGCATATCTACTCGATTTATGTGGATTTTATTGAAAGTCAAGCATCAGATCTAATTTCACATCCTCACACAGTTTATTAGCAGCTGCTTTTTTAATCTGCCTTATATGCCCAAACTCGTGAAACTGCTTTTTTATTTTACTTATTGTCCCATGGGTTACAGGCGGTAAATTCGGAAATTTCTGATGAAACAGGCGACTTACTTCTTTTTGTGTTCGGGTGTTATCTCTGTAACCAATCATCTGTAAAATTGTATTTTGATCATTTCCGTTAATCGAACCGTTATTCAAAATTGAAGTTAATGAAATTCAAACACAAAATAGGCAATTTATTAACTAAAACTTATCAGCACAAAACAATTTGCGAAGGCGTTCTAAAGGAACTAACATTGCCATAGAAAGTGTTTTAGGTAGTTTTCATGGTACCATCTGGAAAACAAAATTATATGGTTTTTCTTTCCTTTTCTTCCTATCACATCTTGAAGGCAAATAAGTTTTGTGTTATTGTAATAAAATTTGTCAATATTCGAGGAAATATAATTAGTGTTTCTTCGTAGTGATTCAACTGATTTTAGTTACATAAATCACTTCGTTCATTACGAAAGAACACTACTATAAAATGATGAATTTCGGTAATCACATGATTGTATTTTTTTTCTATTTTGAGTTTTGCAATAAAAAAGAAAGTGATAACATTTCTGAATAGATAATGATGCCACCTTTCAAACGATGTATCACACACCCATACTACCTATTTCAGAAATTGGCCTGTCTGTCGAAGAGGGTTGAGTTGAAGGTACGGTTCGCTTTTTTACGAAGAAGAATGACAATTTAAAATTTGAATTTGACGTGGTTCGAAATTTTCTAGAAATATGTATAGTAACAGTATCAGTGAATTCGCCATGTTGATCAAATATAGGTAGGTTAATATTTATTGATTGCAGTGAAGTATCTTGAGAACTAGCCAAAAATCCACGCCAATTCGTGCAAACTATGTTCCGATAGATGTTTTGAATACTGGATCCTTTCCAATGAGCCGTCTCTCGCTACGCCACTGAACTTGGTACTAATTACTACCATATACGATCTTGTTTTACAAGAAATGCATAAATAATAGATTTCCATAGACGAATGCCAATGAACGACAATGAACTAACAAAGGCCATTTCATTTCATTTCTAATAGCGTTCAAACAATAAAAACACCTACCATAGAAATTATGATCATAGCAAAGCAAATAAATAAAGCAAACGCCGTTAGTATGAATAATTAATAGAAATATACATATTCGAGAATTAAAATGACTAATGGCTTCGAAGTGTTGACTAGTTCGGAATTATCAACTCAATTATCGATAAATGACAAACGTACAAGAAGTCAGTCTATCGGAACACTTCACCCCAGAAGGCCGCATGTGAAGTTGAAGGGAATTATGAGAATTTTCAAGGTGGAACCTACCAGAAATTGGCGGTTCCCTCAAGGAGACACACTTTGGAGATGGAGATGTTGCTTAAGCCTGGTCCAGGTGAGTTCTTCAAAGATTCGCCTTCGCCTGTTGACCTTAAGCACTCTTTGATTTGCGAGGCCCAGGTAATACCCGCGTCGCCCCGCCTAGCCACCAATGGGCTTACGTGAAGAACGAAAGATGGCCTGGGCCACAGAGTGGGGCTCATCAGTCGGTGCTTCACCTATGACAAGTGCAAGAGTATTTACCTGATCGTCAAGAGCGCCGATCAGACGAGATCACAGATCGTACCAGATCACAGAGCGGATATGCTAATCATAGAGTGCGAAAGAATGAGTGCGTTCCCCAGGAAATGACCGGTGGTGCATCCAGATGAAGTGGTGCGTTCCCGTGTTGGCGTTTTTGATCGCCCTCGCGCTGGGGGCTCGGGCGTGTGGCCCTGGAAGGGGCGCCGGTCGTCGAAGGGGCCCCAGGAAACTGACCCCGCTAGTTTTCAAACAACATGTTCCTAACGTGCCGGAGAATACTATCACTGCCAGCGGTTTGGGTGAAGGCAGGATCGGCAGGAATGATACGAGGTTTAGGGATTTGGTGCCTAATTATAACCAGGACATTATTTTTAAGGACGAAGAAGGAACTGGGGCCGATAGGCTCATGACGCAGGTATTTAAACACAACACCATTTTTTCATCTAATATTTCTACCACCATCATCATAATGGCGTAGAATCCTATAAAAAAGGCCCAAAACATCAGCTTTGAGTTTTTAACACCAAATAAGATTATTGCGATTATCCATTCGTCAAAAAATATTACCCTCAATAAAATATATACATTGCGTAGATTCAACGTATTATAATGTAAGTACTTGCCACACTACCCAAATATGTTATTCAATTATTCACAATGTTTGGTTATAATTGACGAGATTTTGATATTTACTCACTTCAATTAATTACATGATAATATTCACAATTAAAAGAGAGATATCGACTCTGCACTCAGTAAACTTTAGGAACGTAGTGAAGTGAAAATTTCCAGTCAAGTAATCATCAAATAATGCAAAGCTCTACTTTTTATAAAGGTTTAAATAAAGTGGAATGGATTAAAATATATTGATCGTTTAATATATGTTATTCGTGTCTTGAAAGTACAAACACATAATTGACAGACATGTTCAATTCAGAAACCGATATAATGATGTTTCGTAATTTGTTAATCTTTATGATAGATCAAGTAGTCGTGGGTGAACAATGTTTAACCAGTATAAATTTTCCTATAATGAATAAATGCGTTGAGTACTTGATAATTAACTCAGTATATTATATGTTCATATACATTCAGAAGTTTGAGGTTTATGTTGGAAGAAAGTTATATTGATGTTGAATGAGCAGAAATACCTAATAAATTGACTTCCATTGTATTCTCCAATATTCCTAGTATGTACATATTCTTCTTCTGGATTCTTTTTCAGTTAGGTCATACAAACTACTGATTATATTTAAGAGAGTTCTTGTGTCAATTGTTTATTCCATTTTAGGAACTGAACTCAATGTTATCATTGATGTTCAGATTTTTGAACTATATCAAAGGTATTTCTCGTTATATTTGATAACTTTTCACTAGGTGAATGTGAAAAAATAGAATCCAATTTTACTTATTAAATTCAAAGGGCAAGAAGTTTCATCTCGAACTGAAAATTTCTACGTTTACAACATTCTACCAGCAATTTCGCAATCTGTTTAAATTTTCCTTTTTTCTAAATGTTCAGTTGGAATGCCCTTGATCCTTTAACTGGCCTACTTGACCTACTTTATTTCTACGTGCATCTCTAGCGTATTACGTTTCACGTTATCTAAAAATTTCTTACTGTTCCTAATATGCCATCGATGATTAGATAAATACACCTCAGATGTGTTTACATTTTTCGAGTAGAATTCATCTTTATCCTTAAAATATGAAAAGTGGTTATTTATAGCGGCTAAACAAAATGTAAATATTTATGCTTACACACCGACACACCATGTGAACAGATAGGTGTATGAACATATATACGCACCTTGTGAATTTCCTGTGCTTTATTGAAATTTTTATCATGAACAGTGTTTAGTTAGGTGGCCACCTCATTGAGTACTTTGGCAGCTCCATGTATTCGGAAGAGTAGATTGATGTGTTTTATGAACTAAAACTCTCACTTTCGATAACAAGTGAAGAAATATGAATGGAGAACATCCGCCTTGCGTCAGATTTATTTATTTCTCTACCACGTTAAAGGCAAGGAAAAATATTGGATGTTAGATAGTCCCTACACGAATGAATACTATGGGCGTTTATTACGGAAATCGCCATATTTAAAAAAAATGTCGATTATCTCGAAAAATTTGGACTTTTTGTATGGAACGCTCTAAGTAAACTTGTTTGAAATTGCAATTTAGATCAATGTGCAAAAAATCAGATCAGAAAACCTCAAAAAACATCTTTTTTTGCTTATAACTTGAATGCTTAAAAATTGAATAATCACTGAACGGATTTTTTTTGTAATTAAGCAATAGTAGTATCAGCATGAAGAGCATAAAACAAACAAAATGAACTCGACATTTGTTCGAATTTTCAGAAGTCTGTTATCATAGAAAATAATAAACTGGCGTTGAAATTGAACTTACGATGGATATTCATGACAAATTTTTATTTCAATCGAAAATCTAGCTATAAATTGGCAATTTGCAGCAAAATTTGCATTCTTGGGATTCTCTGACGTGAATTGAATGTGGAATTGAATGTGAAATTGAAAGATTTTAACGGCGAATATAAGAATAGGAGCAACATTGCACCAGAATGGAACTACTTTTTAGTAGTTTCTATTCTAAGAAATGTCGAAATTCTAACATTCTAACAAATGTCGAAAAACCAAGTTCAAACGAAATTTGCTGGTTGCAATCATATTCATGCTGAACCTAATGTCATCTAGTTACTGAAAAAAGTCCATTAGGTAATAATTCAATATTTGAAAGAGTTATGATCAAAAAAAGAAGAAGAAAAATTGTTGGTTTTCCCACCTGAAATTTTGCACATGGATCTAAATCGTTATTTCGAACAAGTTTTCTTAAAGCGCTTCACAGGAAAAGTTCGAATATTCCGAGATAATGGATTTTTTTTTTTATTATTATTGATAAGGGGTTACGTTGCACCGCGACCTTGAGATCTATTGTGCCCCCCATCAGAGCTGTTCTCACCATTACGCCATCTACAGCTCGCCCTCCAGTTCCAGAGTATAAATGAACCTCAATATCTGGGAAGGCTTCAAGGATTGTTGGTTTTCCCACCTGAAATTTTGCACATGGATCTAAATCGTTATTTCGAACAAGTTTTCTTAAAGCGCTTCACAGGAAAAGTTCGAATATTCCGAGATAATGGATATTTTTGTTTAAATATGGTGATTTCCGCTCAAACTGGAAGCCTCAGTTCGCCGAGTATTATATCATGTTTTATCATTTTTGATGCATCAACTTTTTGTCATTAATAAAATTCGGAAATATTAATTGAAAAGAAAAGTCCCCCTCGGTGCGGAGTTCTTGGGAAGCACTGTATAGTCCTATAAAAGCTTCAAATGATTAAAAAATCAAATAATTCTCGAAGTAGAGTAATATTCTTCAAAGTATCATGAAAATACTGAAAAGAAAAGCTTTGAATAATTTATTAGCATAAATAATGAATAACAAGTGATATTTTTTTATTTGTTGTATTGTGCATACATGGTAGGAAAATCAAACAATAATAATTTTTGGATATCTGAAATAATGATCACATCAAAGTTTCAATGAAAACATTGTTTTGTTCTACATTATTATTCTGGTTTGAGTTTTCGGTGTACCTACTGATTATAAACACTACGCGAGTAACTACACTAAACACGTTGTCGTATTTCTCCAACGATGTTCCCATCTTCTGAGGTGAATTGTTTTAGTATCTTAGAAAATCAAAACATTGTTTCCGAAACATGTCAGACGACAAAATTTGCAGTGGACAATAGTGTTGTTACTCGTGTAGTGTTATGCATAAATGCAACCTACTATATTTCCAAGACCTAAAAATGATCATAGGACATATCTGAATAAACATAGTGACATACCAATATCCGGTAATCGAATATTTACTTCATAATTAATTATAAAACTTGTCGTCCTTATGAAAATAACTAAAATTGATATACCTGATGTCTTCAGCTTAGGTACATAAGTTACCGCTTTCGTCAAAGTATTCCTCAAACCTTTATGGTGATCGTCCGCATCACTGTTATTCAAAGATCTCTTTCATTTTCGATATGTCGAAGAGTAAATACTTTTATCTTTTGTCTGGAGACAGAGACAAGTTTACAATGTTCTTCAAACAATACATTGTTTGTATTAATATTTCTCACGCCTCACTCTAAGGTGTACAGCTGATCAATTAATGAGTTGGTGTGGCCACTGAACGAATCTTATGAAAGAATTGATCTACTAAAACAATAGTCGAGGGTTTTCGTTTTGATATTATCACATCGATATATTATTATTCAATGTTTTTTTCTGGGTTTTCCCTTCCAAACTCTGACCAATATGTACGTAATATAATAAAAACAATTTTGATTATTTTGAAATTGGTTCTGCGTTAAAACACAAGATATTTGTCAGGAGTATTTAAAAAGAATTAAAAATTTTGGGTTTGAGACAGAAAACTTAAACAGATTTAACGATTGTAACAAATATTTCCGAATTTTGACTCTATTCTCTGCCCCTCTCTTCTCTTCCCCGATCCTACCGAAAGTCTTATCAAATATACTATCTTCTACGTTGAGTGTGGTTCAATAATATTGAATTATTTCAGAAAATCAAGTCTTCCAAATTTCAATTGTGAATGGCTGTAGTTAATTATTATTTCCAACCTGGTTTTCAACGCTGCTGGATTTGCCGTCTAACGTTATTTGTATTACCTAATAAATTCTGAATTATGGTATTAAATTTTCAGGATTAATTGAATGCGTTTGACATTGAATATATACTCCATTCACATTTATAAAGTCTCCCGGTTGGCCATGAAATTTTGACACATTTCACCGTGTATTTTTTGAAAATGTTTGGTTATGCTCATTTTCCTGTCAGATAACTACGCAACGTTGTTCTCTCAACATAGAAGTCGTAGTAATTACGTATTTATTACAAGGTGAATTTTCTTGGGAAAATTATGAATTTGAGAAGATATTAAGTTAATTCAACAATTCCAAAGACCTGGCGACTGTTGAAGAAAATTGGTTCTCTGTTGTTACTGGAAATATTTCACGGATATAAACTGCTTGATATATTCAGTTATGCTATTTTCTTGTACGGAAATCAGTGAATCAAGTGTTAAAATTTTAATGAAAAATAATGGATAGAGTAGGCCATTTGTTATAGTTCATTTGAAAAAAGAATAAAAGTACCTGAATAACCCGACAGGAAAACTTCAAAACGAAAGGACGTACCTACGGAATTCCCCACTTCTAAATTCTCAAGAAATAAGCCTATAGAAGACATTTAAATACCTTGTTGCACAACTTGAAATACACCAGTTTTAAAACGTAGTAGTACTACGAAACCCGAGTAACTGTTAAACCTTAATAACATAGTGGTAGGATAGGAAACTAAGTAATTTCAAGAGTTCAACATGACCTAAGACAGAATGAAGTTTACCTATTGCATATTTCGGTTCTGTATAGCACTTCCTGATATTTACTTTGTCTCTGCTTCTTTTAAATTGCTTTCGGCATTTTCAATTTCAAAGCGAAGAGTTCTTTATTATTCGAAGATAATGATCTGTGATAATATCTTGTCTAAGATGGAACATTATGTTGATTGTTGCGAGTCGAAATTGGCAACATCTCAGAGAATTGTTTTGACATAGACAATATTCCAGAAGTGCCAACCTACCTTCGTTTTAGTTTCAAAAACGTGATAGACCTAAGTCATGGCCAACCGGGAGACTTTATAAAAGTGAATGGAGTATACCTACTATGACATATCAAATTCCTCTGCAATGAGAATGAAACAAAATTGTGTTGAAGTTGACTCCTTGTCGAATGTTTTTTCTTCTTTTTATAGCCTATTGTATTCCCCATTTATTTAACGGCATTTACAGTCTCTTACTTTCCTCATATACAAATCAGTATTTTATACCGGCGTCCTGTTATATTTTTAATGTCTCCAAGTTTCACTTAAATGATTTCAACAGAAATTTTTCAGTTTCACCGGTAACCGTCTATGGAAATTGTGACGCAAAATAGTTCTGTGGTCACTATGTCATTTCTGACAGTATCAGTAGTTATCGTTATTGATATATTCAGATGATTATTGAATAACTATGATAACTAAATGGTCAAGATCTAGGTCACTGATTTTTTTGAATGTCTCTGAAACCTATGGAAGCTGGATAATCCTTTTAACATTGGAATATGGCGTGTCACAAGGAGCTGAATGTAGTCCCACCATGTTCATGATCTCTATATCAAATATTTGCAGTCTCAATTTGGACTGAATTACATTATCGAAATTAGGCTGCGTAAAGCTTTATCAATTATTGAGTAGAAACTTCTATTGTTTAGCTATTTTGACTCACTCCATGACAATTGTTTTGACTCATATATCCATTGAGTATGGACGAAAGAGGAAGTAGAATTTCAGTGATTATGTGAGAACGGAATGTTAGAATGTCTTATTGATTTCATGGATCTCGAAAAAAGAAAGTCTTCAGAAAATAAGGAAATTAATGAAGAAATGGTTTACCTCGATGACATGGTTCAATCTATAAATGACTATGAATTTCTACTCACCACTTCCCCTGATATTTATATGTGCTCAGTAATAATTAAAATTATTCATAATTCGAAGGATCCTACCTGGATTCCATATTGACTATCATTGTCTGGAAATTACTTTAGGTTTCTACCGACACATGACATCAGCAGTATTTTATAAATGAATGAAAGTCATCATGTTCTTTCTTGTATTGACTCATGTTTTGTTGATATTTTAAATTGTCCGACTGCAGTTTAGAGCAACCTGTAATATAACAGGAACAAAAAATGAGTGTTACTTTGAAGTAATATCCCATAATATTTTTCAGTGCGTTGATTGCTCGAGTAATATTTAGCAGGAAAGATCCGCATGGCGGACAGAGTATTCAAAGTATTAACCGGAAATTTGTTTGGTTTTAGCACGTGTTACAAAAAATTTGTCCTCCAAGCGTTTCAGCTGGATCGATTCACCTTAGGGTTGATAAATGGAGTAAGATGAAAGTTAGAATATGCATAAATGTTGTCATTCTCATTCCTCAATCACAAGAAATTAAGCACGATAATCTACGATCATTCGCGGAAAAGATGGTACAAATAAGAAAGAAACCAGTGAATATAGACACAAAAAGATAGAATCGGTACATTCAGAAAAGAGAATGGTAAATCATGTGGAGGACATACGGCCAATGCGCTGATTTTGGTTCATACATTCCAAGTTATCAACCCTAATAATAGTACTAAAATTAATCTCAAGTTCCTCAGTTTTTACTATTCACGTTTCGAAGTTATTGGATTCTACGTAGCTACTCCAAAATGTAAACTGTGAAATTTTCGTTGGGGTACAAACTTTTTTTAGATATTCGAATTCTTATTATTTGGAAATAATGACCCAAACTATGACGAGAGCCATATAATAATACCTTGCTCTCAAAAATAGATGAACGAGTTATGGAAATATGGCTCAGAAGAAGGGGGCGTTCAAATTCTGCACAGTATTGAAAGTGCCCAGGAACTATCCGAAACTTAACCACCATAAAACAGGTATACAATAGTTAACCTTCCACTCGTTAGAGCGACCAACAAAAGATTTTATAACGCAAAAATCAATTTTAAAACACCACTATTTTAAATAGGGGAGTCTCAGTAATCGAAAAAAAGTAATAATCGAATATTAAAAATCCGCCCGTACGCCGTCCAAAACTTTCTCCGAAAATATTCTTAGTTCAGGCGAGATAAGTAGCATATGGATCGTAACGTGGAAAAAACTGCCAATTTAATGAAACTTTCTGGAATTGTTTTTGGGTATTTAAGGAAGCTATCCAACAAAATGGAATTTTGGGGGTGGAAAAAATCCGCTAAATTTCCGCAATTTTTTCAGTTTTTTTTTTCCTAAACCCCGAAATTTCATTTTAACACATACATCTGGAATTTTTGGCCTTATAGTTACCGAGACATAGGACTTTGAAAAATGACAAAATTTCCAACAATATGAAAAAATGGTCAGAATGGTTGGTTTTTGCCAGAGTTCTTCCATATAGCCACACATTTAGCGAAATTTGGGATTCTATATTTATTCTCAAATGTCCCACAGCCCACAATAATATGAGAAATTAAAATAATTTTCAGTAGAAAAATTGCTCAAAGATGTGAAATCCTTAGAAGCGAATATCTTCAGAATTATTTTCGTTGATAGTTATTCTGAAATTTGTCAGACAGAACAGAATAACTGTCAACAAAAAATATTCTTGAAGATTTTGCTTGTTGTCTGATGAAAAAATCTGTTTTAGTCTAGGAAGCGTTACAAAATAGTAGTTTTATCGTTGATGTTGTTACGTTACTGTTTATTAGGCTACATTATTATATGTATTGCTTCTGATAAATATCTACTGTTTCTAACACAGGAGCAAATTCAAAATAATAACATGTTTTATTTCATAGATATTTTTCAGAGTTTGTGAGAGAAAACCCTGAAAGGGGCCATTTAGTTATGAAATTCACCTCCCAAAGTATCAGGCGCACATGTATATTATATTCGTATAGTAGCTACTTCACGAATATACTAACTTATGTTCACGAAGAATGCTTGAAACATATCACAGCCGATACAAACTGAAAAGAATGGAAAAATTCCTAAATATAATATTTATGACGAATGCATGTACAATCTTTTGTTAAATATTTACTATTTTGTTATCAGCTTAACTTGTATGAATTAGGATAATTTTCAATGCCTAGTTAAATCACCTTCTCAACGACTTATATCCGGTATTCAATTTTCCGGAATAAAATTCAAGAAGTCTTGGTTTATACAAGGTCTTATAAAAGCAATAAAAAATGTTTATTGATAAACTTCAAGTGCTCAATTATATGCGAAACACTTGGTATACTAACATTTTATGTTGAAATTCATGGATATTCTTATAGGCAGCTCAAGTTTCCCATGCATATTTCAATATTCATTAGATTACCACTTATTTATCGTGACATGATTTGATTATCCTGAAACTATAAAATGTCTCTGAGGTCGAAATCGATTATGTCCGGCCGTCCGATAGCAACTTGAAATGTTAAGGGTAGGTTGAGTATCCGAAAACGACAGTTGAGTTAGTTAATGGGATAATCGGTTCCGGAGTTGAAATTTTGTTTACAAACAATACAGACCCGATGGCATTGATAATTGGTAACGAGTTGTAAAATACCGACACAAGGACTTATGCGAAATTTGGTGAGGATCGTATCACTAGAACATTGAAAAAAAAATATTTAAAAAAATGGTTTTGGAATTATACCCATCTGAAATATTGTTCTGTCAATGACACCAAAAAATACATATCGAATCGAATTGAAACTTGGTAATTAGTTGTAGAATGCCGACGTGTAATTTTTTGTAGAATTTCGTGAGGATTGTATTACTAGAAACATTTTTTTTTCTTCAAATTCTCATTTTCAAAAAATATCTGTCAGATTCCCCTGAAATTCAGCATATACCTACAAGCCACCATTTTACAATTAATTACCGGATTTCATTTCGATCGGCATAGTATTTTAGGAATTGATGTGAAAATAAAATTTCGAACTGGTATCTACTTCTTCAGCTGCGCTGAAGATTCGGGTTTGAATCTGAGTAAGTTCACTATTTTATTTACTTTGAAATTTAAATCCAGTTGATGCTTAATTAATTTTTTTCGCGTGTTCGGTTTGAAGATTCATGCAGTATTTCGTGAGGGTGCCTGAGGCGGGGTAGATAATAGAAAATGCGTGCAAAAGCTCCTGACTTCACGACAGTGCTATTCAAGAATTTTTTTCAAACATTTCACTAGGCACTTCACGATTTCTCTACTTACACCAAATGAAAAAGTAATAACTGCACTCTTTATGAAAGTTATATAGATAAAGAATATATCCAATAATCATTAGGTTGTCTTTCCATTTTCTGATACACGATGGCATCGTGATAATATATGTCCGAAGAATTTAACCATCCTTCTTATCCACCTCCTGAAATCTTACCAGTTGGCTTTGGTTTCGACATCCGTGGTTCCAGTTCAGATGTTTCTCACGAGTACAAGAACGTAAACTTCTGAGGATTCTTTCCCGTATCACTTTGGTTAACTTTCTACATACCTATATCTTTTCCACCTTTTCCAATACCTGAGAGGGGGTGAGAATGAAGTTACATCCTTCTGGTTTTTTATGCAAAAATAATCTATAAAGCATTTCGTATATTTATTGATAAATTGGAATGGAAATACGGTCGAGTATTTAGGGCATTTTCAACATAATTTATTTCAAGGGCGATCGCCACTTCTCGAAGCTTCTTTTTCCTTTGTTATAATACAATGCGTCAAATGTCGGTAAAGAATTCTAGACTAATGTTGGGTTTCACATAACTGCAATTACTGCTGCTATCGATGCGATTTTATTTTGGATTGCAGTTCATTTTTGTCCAAATGTCTGTAATTTTCAATTTTGCCGAAAATGGACTCAAACGATTAGGTTCGATTCACTGATGGAGAATTCGAAGTCAAATTTGTTTCTGCGGTTTCCACGATAAATTTAGAACGGAAAAATATAGCGACTGGAAATTTCAGGGTAGATTGCGCATTCGGAAGCGACGGCTCTATTCGTTAATGGGCATAATCGGCCAAACGGTCTCAGAGTACTAATTTTGTTTTCAAACAATACAAATACGATCGAATTGAAACTTGTTAACTAGTTGTAGAATACCGACTCAAACACGTATGTGAGGATCGTTCACTAGAAAATTTAGAAAAAATTATTATAAAATATTATGCACCTCACGATATCTTGCGAATGGAAAGAGATAGCAACTAGTCATTAACAGGAATAATCAGCCATTCGGTTTTGGAGTTAAACCCATAAATCAAAAAATACGAATGCGATCCTATTCAAACATGATTACACATAATTAGTTGTAGAATACCGACACGCAATGTTTTACAAAATTTCATTGGGATCATATTACAAGAAAATATTTTAAAAAATTAATTGAAAAAATGCTGTATCTCAGGAACTATCCGTCCAATATCGCTGAAATATTGCGAGAGCCTTCAGAACCTAACTTTACAGCCAAGTACAAATTTTAACACGATCGGATCTATATTGTTGGAGATTCGAGACCCCTTGGGTGAGTTCAGTAGCTGGTTGGTGACCGCTGCCACGATATCTTTCGAACGGAAAGAAATAGTGACCTGCCATTTTCAGGGTAGGTTGTGCTTTTAAATTGGACGGTCAAGTTTGTTGGTGGGCATAATCGGCCAAACGGTTTCGGAGTGATACTCATCTTAAATGTTGTTAATTTTAATTAAAACTCAGTCATTATTTGTAGAATGCTGACGCTGTAATTTTTCGCGAAATTTCGTGAATATCGTAGATATTATTAGAAAAAAAAATTACAAAATTTTTTCTTCAAAAATGTTATATTTCGGAAATTATTTGTCAGAATCCGCTTAAATTCCGCACATACCTTCGATCCACCATTTTACAATCTAGTACCGAATTTCAGCTCGATTGACTCCGTATGAGGCGTGAATAGACAACGGAACATGCTTGCAAAAGCTTCTGTCATTGCTTTTTAAGATTTTTTGATGATACTATCGAATTAAATCTACAATAAAGTTGATAAAAGTTTTGTGAAACCTATCTTAAGTCCCACAACTTTTTTTTTTTTACGAATATTTTTATAAAATGTATCTATTGAAACAGTGGAAGGGCTGATATTTTAATTAAATATTTGAATTTGAATCCTACCAACTTCAGAAAATAAAATGTTGAATTTTTCGGGGGGAGCATTTTTTCGCTGCACGGTCATATCTGAGAAAATGATAAACCAAAAAATATTAGTTTTCGATGTCACTTGATTGAAATTCGTACCCTTTTACATGGTAGATTTATTTTAACTGCAATAAATTCAGTTTATTGTTTGTAGGAAGTTTGTAGCATTATCTTTTTATATCGAGTCAACTGGAAAAAATTCGTTGCTTTATGTATGATTCTTTTCAAATTGTTGCCATTTATGGGCGCTTGTTCCACCAGGAACAGCGTGCTATCGTTTTGCTTTTTGGAATTTTTGGCCGAAAATGGTCTCAAACGTATTGATTCGAATAACTGATCAAGAATCCGTGGTCAAAATCGATTCGGTCCGACCCACCGTCCGTCCGTTAACACGATAACTCTCGAATGGAATGAGCTAGACAGTTGAAATTTTTAGAGTTGGTTTGGGAGATGAATATCTGGGTTATGTTCGTTATAGGCCAAAATCGGCGATTTCGGAGTAGCGGAAAAATATATTTTTGTTACATTACTAATTTCAAATTCAATTTTTCTGAAGATGCAGTTTCATCATAATAATCCATTGTATCATTCTCAACTCAAACAAACTAATACATTCGGAGATATGATTTTTAAAAATTTCACTAATTAATCGTAATTCTATGTTTTTATTGTATGCTCTATTTATAATTTGCTGTTGTATGTTAATCCAACATCTGAGGTGACCTACGTTTTGAATTTAATTTTTTCATGATGCAGTTCTAAAATAAGAATCGATTGATACCATTCCCAACTCTGAGAAACCAATACTTTCAGGAATATGATTTGTCAAAGTTTTTTTAATTAACAATATAATATATAATATCACATATAATCATTTCCAACTCTTGAGGTCGTTTTCACAAGCTTTGGCTGCTCTCAATTAATTATACGTACTTCAAAACTTATACCACATAAATTTTAGTGGTGGAGGAATTTTTTTCGCTTAGGACTTATTATCTGGCAAAATTAAAATTCAAAAATGTGGGAAAGCCCTGTGGACAGGAGCTTTGGCGCTCTTGTTCAAATGTTGACAATTCTTCTCCGAAATTATTGGTATCTCAGAGTTGGGAATGATATCAATGGATTCTTATAATAGAGCTGCATCATAAACGAATCTAAATTAAAATTAACTTATCCAAGATATTCATTCCTCAAATCTCCTCTGAAAATTATATTATATCAATTGAAACTTAGCCAATATTCCGGTCTTGTTTTCACTGAAGATATTCTGAATAATGTTTTCATCATCATATGGATTATCCAAGGACATATAGGGTAGGGGTAATTAAAATTTCCTATAATTGTTCATTTTGCATTCAATCATACTTTGTTAGAACAGAAATCAATATATTTGACATATCTGTCATAGGTAGATAAGATTATTTACGAACAGATACAACACAGACACATAGAATTCGCATTCTGTGATAACATAGAAGTACGATGTATTATTGAAATTTTGAAAAAACATCTCCGAAAGTATTAGCTTGTTAGAGTTTAAAATGACATCAATGGATTATTATGATAAAACTGCATCTTAGAAAAATTGAATTTGAAATTTGTAATATAAAAATGTTTTTTTTCCTTACTCCGAAACCATCTAACGGATTTTAGCCAATAACGAACTTGGCCGAGATATTTATCTCCCAAACGTACTCTGAAAATTTCAGATGTCTAGCTCATTCCGTTCGAGAGTTATCGTGTTAACGTACGGACGGACAGAATCGATTCTCGACCACGGATCAGTGAGTCGAACCAAATCGTTTGAGACCATTTTCAGCCAAACACTCGAAAATTACAGACATTTTGGCAAATTGATAAGCACTCTGTTGCCAGTAACAAGAGCGCCAAATATGAATTTTTATGTTTTGTGGTCGAGCTTCAGATTAAGAGCTGCAGGTGTCTTTAAAAGAAGTACATATAAAACAAGTAGCCAATCTACCTCTTTGGAAAAAAGCAAGATCTTCCTTATATTTGTCTAGAATTGCTGGTAGTCGAGTGGTTGGCGTGGACTGCTCTTTAACGTGTCTCTATTCGCTAATCGCTTTATATCTCATTTGCCATCGATTTCACTGAAATTCACGCACATTATCCTTGACAATGATGTAAGTAGCACGCGAACATCAAGTCGCTTGAGGTAGGTCATTAAATTCCTTGACCAAAGAGCTTATTGTTTCGGTGAAAACCACTTCAGCCGATATGGAAATGGGCATACGATCTCGCCAAGACTTATTTTCTTGCTGTCTTCGAACGAAATATTCAGGCGGATATCGCCTTGCGATTGCCATTCTCTGAATTAAATGGCATTTTACTTGTCTTAAAAGGTAATTCAGTAATTCAATAAGTAGCGAATGACTTCTTCCTTTTAATTTAATTGTCGGTGATTCGGTTTTTTCAGCGCTCTCGATCTCGTTTAAATAATTTCCTCTGGGGATAATCGAAGTAGATAATAAATGAAAGTTTCTTTCCTTGTGAAATATTAAGATTCCGTTTCTCAAGTCAACCTGGTTATTAATCAAATATACATTTTCGTTTTTTTTTTCAGAGTAGGTTTGGGAGGTGAATATCTCTGTTAAGTTCGTTATAGAGCAAAATTGGCCTGATGGTTTCGGAGCAACGAAAAAAAAAATTGTTTTAAATTACAAATTACAAATTCAATTTTTTTCAATTTGCAGTTTTATTATAAGAATTTATTGATATTATTTTTAACTCATTATAACAAGCGGATACTTTCGGAGATATTTTTTTTAACTTCAATAATATATCGTACTTCTATGTTTCCACAAAATGCTGCAATTATTCTATCTAAGAATTATTATATATGATCTGTGTTCATGCATGTCATCTTATTTTCCTATAAGAGACATGTAAAATTTATTTCTGGTTCGTTACTCATGATATAAAATACCCCTATGAGTCCTGTTCTAGAAAACTAAGTATGATTGAATGCAAAATGACCAATGAAATAACCTCAGCTATCATAGAATTATGAGGATTATATGATATTATACATTTGGGGTGATAATATAATGCCCTTGGATCCCCATGATGATGGAAATATATACTTTGGTAAGTTAATCAAATTCGGTTCCGAATATCCCAGTAAAATCAAGACTGGAATATTGGCTTCAATTGATACAATATAATATTCAAAGTATATTTGAGGAATGAATATCTCGGATGAGTTCGTTATTGGGTAGAATATTTGACACTCTTGGTGTTTTTGAATGTCACTTTTTTTAATGTATCTCTCATGATGCAGTTCTATCATAAGAATCCATTTATATCATTCCCAACTTTGAGAAACCAATACTTTGGGAGATATGATTTGTCAAAGTTTGAACAAGAGTGTCAAAGCTCCTGTCCACAGAGCTTTCCCACTTTTTATTTACGGTGTTTTTTAAATCACAGAAAAAATTCACACTTTTTATTCTGGGAGGTTGTTTATGATCCCTCATGGTTGAGTTTAACAAAGAGAAATACCCTGGAACTTTCGGTATCAACATTTCATGCCGAAATGGATATCATAAGCTAACTAGATCTTTGGAGATTTGATGGTTCAAACTCATCCTGAAAAAGCTTGAATATAAATAAATATTATCATTTTGAAACCAAAGGATTATTTTTTTGGTGCAAACTCGACTGGTCTTCAAAACTGCAACAAATGTATTTTTTTATCCCATTTTGACGTTTAAAGACGACAATATTCAACCCATGGTAACAAGGGTAAGTTGACGTTTATCCACTGAGTGAATTAAAATTTTTTTTTCTACAAACGTCAAAAAATGACAAGGTTCGCGCATTGAAAACAATATGCGAAGTGACCCTTTTTTTCATTTTCCTTCGTGACCATGACACCGTGCGCGAAGTAGTGTGCGAAGTACTTACTTCGCACACTGCATGTAAACTATATGGAGCTTTTATATTTGAACCTTTATGTTCCTCAATCAAACAAACAAATGCCATTTTATTTTCATAGTTACAGTATTTACTTGATTTGGAAAAACATTTTAAGCCAGTTCAATACTATTTTTCATATTAAGCTATGCATGTTACTTATTTTAGAACATTATTTTTGGCGTTTGTAGAAAAAATTTTGTTTGCATCTCATGCGCGAAATACTTTGGTGATCTCGACTATTTTTTTAACTCGGCTGCGCCTCGTTAAAAAAATCAGTTCTTGATCACCAAAGTAGCATTTCGCTCACTAGATACAAAAATAACTATTTTCTACAAACGTCAAAAAATGACAAGGTTCGCGCATTGAAAACAATATGCGAAGTGACCCTTTTTTTCATTTTCCTTCGTCACCATGACACCGTGCGCGAAGTAGTGTGCGAAGTACTTACTTCGCACACTGCATGTAAACTATATGGAGTTTTTATATTTTAACCTTTATGTTCCTCAATCAAACAAACAAATGCCATTTTATTTTCATAGTTACAGTATTTACTTGATTTGGAAAAACATTTTAAGCCAGTTCAATACTATTTTTCATATTAAGCTATGCATGTTACTTATTTTAGAACAATATTTTTGGCGTTTGTAGAAAAAATTTTGTTTGCATCTCATGCGCGAAATACTTTGGTGATCTCGACTATTTTTTTAACTCGGCTGCGCCTCGTTAAAAAAATCAGTTCTCGATCACCAAAGTAGCATTTCGCGCACTAGATACAAAAATAACTATTAATTCACTAGTGAAATAAAATGTTCACCACTCACTTTCTGGAAATTATTATTTCCACACACAATGCACCTAAAACTCATTTTAATGTACGTTTATTAAAATTTATCAAAAATTCTACATTAACAGTCATTTCTATCATTAAAGTAAAAATTATAATTATTAAGATTTTGAAAATGGAACTGGAAACCTGCTCCTCCTCCAAAGGAAACACGTTCAGTCGTTATAGCACATGTGTTTGAGGACTTCTCAGGCCCTGCTGGAATATCCATTTCTGCATCAGGAACTCCGGTTTTTGTGACCCCACTAAAAAGTATTCAAACTCCTCTCTTGTGAATACCTTCGACTTCTTTACTACTTATCCCCTGGAATGTTGCTTCAAAAAGGCGGTGACTTGGTGAAATCTGCCGATGTCTATTTTTTCTTTCATGCCAACATTTTCTTAAGTTGCGAATAGTAGGACCATAAAGACGACGACTTAACTTTCTTGGATTGTTCGGAAATATACGCCAAAATTATTTTTTCGTTGACACCTTTGGCTTTTTCATTATTTCTCCAGGAACAAAATGACGTATATTGCTTTTCGTACAATATTTTTGATTTTAATGGAATTACTGCTTCTGCTGCCTCATTTGCTTCTTGTATAATGCACTCAGGAACTACAACCTCGTCGTCACCGCTCAACATTTTTTCGAAATGAAAATTCTTTGACGGTTCTATAATTTTCATTGACACTTGCAAACAATTAATTACATAGTGCCCTAGCAACCATCGATCGAAGGGAAATCTCGTTATGAATTAGAATTACCTATACCTAATATTTCCTCTAAAAAGTATTCATTATTTAAAATTTCATCAAAATGGGATAAAATTTTGTATACGACACGTGAGTTAAAAATGTTTATTCACTCGAAGAAATTAACCCACTCGCCCTACGGGCTCGTGGGTTAAACTTTCTTCTCATGAATAAACATTCATTTAACTCACTTGTTGTATAAATAACTATTATACATTCGATTAATATAATCCGATTCACGTCCTGCCTATATAATGCAAATCGAATATTATATTACCTATCCTAGAAAATATACTCAGAAATTAATGTATTAATTGTTCAGCTTTCTCCACTAACGAATCACTCTCACTCAAAGTAAATAATGAATGATGACAACAAAAAACAATCGAGCAATAACTCCTGCGGTAGAAAGCACATCAATGATTTCCCGGAGCATCATAAATCAAATATTGCATAATGTTAAAAGGAATAACGTATGCTAATGACCAATACCAACACTGTCTTAAACGCGAAAATCATACTTTTCGTCTTGATGAATAATTGTGAATATAATATCGGACATTTATATTATTGATTACCAACATATTGAAACATTCTTCTACATTTCCTTGTTTTCTTGAAAGTTTTTTACAGTTCCATAATAATTTTTCAATCGGAATGACTCTCGCTCTTTTTGTATTGATAGTGTAATTTTATCCAATATCAGATTTAATTAAGAAATCAAATGTCTGGAAATACTTCAACTAGTTGGAGCTCTTCTATTTTCTGTGGTAATGAAATCTTGAATTAGGTACACTCAGATTGAAGTGACGAAAATGAAACATGATTATTAGAGCAATGAACTTGTTTGAACATGATTATTACACGCTACATTGGTATTCTCTACGTCACATCATCAGATAAAATTCAGATCTTTGAAGATACAGCTTAATTACAGTTATTTAATTCATTGCCTGTATATCTCCCTATTTTTTCGATAAAATTAGTAACTTGGCACCGGCTATAAACAAATTAATGCTAATATGGGAATATCGAGCAGGTATGCACTGTTGGGACACACGGTATAGTTTTGAAGATTTTACGGAATGATCTAAGGTACAAAATTTATTCAAGCACTGACGTGAAGTCATGAATACATTTCATACCATTTTAATGACAGACTTCAATATAACGAGAGAATCGTCGATAATCACAGAATTTTTAATTTTCACATAATATGTGTTCTATTGGAATTGAAATGCGAAAAAACTCACGCTTTAAGTAATTCCGGGAAACGATATTCACGAAATTCCGAGAAAATTAGTGGGTCGGCATTCTACAAGTACCGGGTTTTAATTGGATCAGATTTTTATATTTTGAGTTATAGAGGAAATAACTAGAATATTTCAGATGAGTATAACTCCAAAACAATTTGGCCGATTATGATAATTAACGAACTTATGTCGCATTCGGATGCGCCAACGACCTTGCAAATTGCAAGCCGCTATCTCTTTCCGTTCTCAAGTTATCGTGATATACATAATATTTTTTCTTTTTTTAATTTTCTAGTGGTACGGACCTCACAAAATTCCACCCATGTCTTTATGTAGAATTTCTACAACCAGTTACCAAGCAACAATTCGATCTAGACTGTATTTTATGAGTTATCGAGAAAATAATATTTCAGATAGGTATAAGTCCGAAACCGTTGTTCCGATTATGCCTATTAAGGTACTTAACTCTCCCATTCGAAAGCGCAACCCTGAAAATTGCAAGTCTCTAGCTGTTTTCATTCGAAAGTTATCAAGGCAACGGTCACCCATCCAGATACTGAACTCACCCAAGGCTGCTCGGATCTTCAACACTATATATCCGATCGTGTTCAAACTTGTAACTTGGCTTTATGGTTCGGTTTCAAAGGCTCTCTTCAGCGATGTCGGACCAATAGTTTCTGATGTATATAGAATTTTTTTCCATGATTTTTGAAAAATATTTTTCTGAGACGATCCTCACGAAATTTTGCAAGAATATTCGTGACGACATTCCACAACTAGTAACCATGTTTGAATTGGATCGGTTCCGTATTTTTCGAGTTATTGAGGAAATAACAACCAAATTTCAGATGGGTATAACTCCAAAACAGTTTGGCCGATTAACAATCCCAAATGTCGCATTCAGATGCACAACCTACCCTAAAAATTGCAAGTCGCTATCCCTTTCCGTTCTTCGGTTATCGGAGAACGGAGGTTCTCAAACGTCTTTGCATTAGTATTCTACAACTAGCTACCATGACTTCGAATTCTTCATCAATGAGTTTAACCTAATCGTTTGAGACCATTTTCGGCAAAAAAATTCGAAAATTGCAGACATTTGGGCAGAATGATAACAAGAGGTTCTCCAGAACATACCCACAAAAACCGCAGCAAGTATTCGATACAACTGAAGAATTTGTATAAATAAATTTTATTACTGTTGTCGATTTTTTCCACGAGGGCATTTACATAGAGAAGGTTTTCTGTGAGAAATAGCAAATAGCAGGACGCAAGCGAGCGTTTCTGAATGTAATTGAAAGTTAATGACTGATCTACTTTGACTTGAATGAAGAGTGTAGAAATGCTGTGCAATTGTTTTGTAGTGATAGTTATGTATCTATTAAAAGTAGCTAAAAGTAAAAAAAATATGTACGTACTATTTTGACACAATACTGTTTGCGCGCATGTTCTAGGAATATGCGTGCTGTCATTTTTCCCAAATGTTTGTAATTCGATTATGTCGGCCCAGCCATCCGCTGCCGCAATAACTTTCGAAATTCGAAAGGCCTTGATAGCGTGTTCCTATTTTTAGGGTGGGTTGCGCATCCGAATGCGAGGGCTAAGTTTGTTAATGGTCATAATCGACCAAACGGTTTCGGAGTTATACCCACCTGAAATATTGATTTCTCAATAACTCAAAAATACAGATCCGATCGAATTTATACTTAGTAAATAGTTGTAGTTGTCATTGATCATTACTACTCAAAAAATTGGCTCAAGCCCTGTGGACAGGAGCTTTGGCGCTCTTGTTCAAATGTTGACAAATCATATCTCCGAAATTTGGTCTCTGGGAATGATATGAATGGAGTCTTACGATAGAACTGCATCATGAAAGAAATTAAATTCAAACAGACCAATTCTCCCCAATTTCCGAACCTATCCGAGATATTCATTCCTCAAATCTACTCTGAAAATTATATTATATCAATTATAACTCACACTATATGCAGTTTTGTTTTTACTGGAGATATTCTGAACCCAATTTGATTATGTATCTTACCAAAGTATATATTTCCATCATCATATGTATTATCCACGGGCATTATATTATCACTTTGAAAGTATAATATCATATCATCCTCATAATTCTACGATAGCTGAGGTTATTTCGTTGGTCATTTTGCATTCAATCATACTTTGTTTTCTAGAACAGGAGTTGTATTTTATATCAAGAATAACGAACCAGGAATAATTTTGACATTTATCTCTCATAGGATAGGTAATAAGATGACATGTAAGAACACAGCTCATATAATAATTCACAGATAGAATAATTAAGTACAGCATTCTGTGGAAACATAGAGGTACGATTTATTATTGAATTTTCGAAAAATCATATCTCCGAAAGTATTAGCTTGTTAGAGTTGAAAATTATATCAATGGATTTTTATGGTGAAATTGCATCTTAAAAAAATTGAATTCGAAATTTGTAATGTAAAATAAATTTTTTTTTTTCGTTACTCCGAAACTATTATGCCGATTTTGCCCAATAACGATTTTGACTGAAATATCTATCCCCTCAACCTACTCTGAAGATTTCAACTGTCTAGCTCATTCTGTTCGAGAGTTTTCGTGTTAACGATTTTGACCACGGATTCTTTATCAGTGAGTCGAACCAAATCGTTTAAGACCATTTTCACCAAAAATTCTAAAATTACAGACGTTTGGGCAAATTGATAAGCACTCTGTTCCGTGAAATAAGAGCGCCAAAAATGTGGGAAAGCCCTGAGGACAGGGATTTTGGCGCTCTTGGTCAAACTTTGACCAGACAATTCTACCCAATAACGAACAGATCCGAGATATTAATTCCTCAAATCTACTCTGAAAATTATATTATATCAATAATTGAAACTTAGCCAATATCACAGTTTTGATTTTACTGGAGATATTCTGAATATTTGATTAACTTAACGAAGTATATAGTTTATCATCATATGGATTATCCAAGGGTATTATATTATCACCCAAAAATTATAATATCCTATAATCCTCGTAATTCAACGATAGCTTAGGTTATTTTATTGGTCATCCTGCATTCAATGATACTTTGTTTTCTAGAACAGGAGGTATTTTATATAATGAGGAATAGAACTAGAAATAAGTATGAACACAGATCATGAAATTCATAGATACAAATATGTACGTTAATACTCATATGAAATCATATGAGTTAAGATTTGTTATTGAAAGTTTGATAAATCATATCTCCGAAAGAATTAGCTTGTTAGAGTTGAAAATGATATAAATGGATTATTATGATGAAACTACATCTTGGAAAAAATTGAATTTGAAATTTTTTTTCTCGGTACTCTGAAACCATCTAGCCGATTTCGCCCAATATCAAACTCAACCGAGATATTTATCATCCAAACTCACTTTGGAAATTTCGGCCACGGATTCTTGATCAGTGAGTCGAACCAAATCGTTCAATACCATTTTCATCCGAAAATTCGAAAATTACAGACATTTGAACAAATTGATAAGCACTCTCTCTTCCGTGTGCAAAATTTTTCCGTTTGAGTTGATATGGATTTGCAGCTAATAAAAGTCACAAGAATTCAACTTTTGATCAATGTTACCTAGTAGTAACAGTATCCTTTGAGTTACCTAGAATTATTTATAGTTATCAATTTTCTTATTAGACATCAATTTTTTTAGCATCATGTTTGGAGGGATTACTGTCAAATTCCGTAAGAATAATGTGTATTAAAGTATCACCGATAGAAGTTTAACATTGCTCAACGACAATTTAATTTTTCCTCAAAAATTAATGAGAGGAATAATAGTTCTATTTGAGCAATGGACAGTATAGTCACCCCATTCCACGAGTGCTTATCTCACTCTGAAGTAAAAACTCTCAAAAATATGGAATGGAATAATAGACTATCAAATAGTCTGCGGTCTTATCGTGAATTTCATTTTTTGTTTTATTCTGAACCTTTTTGGTTTATTACGAGTGATGAAGTAGATACCTATGTGGTCTCTGATACTAGATATATCGAAAGGTAATATTATTAATTGCAAGAAGAAGTGAAGCTATCACATTGATCGATAATCAATTTTACCTGTCAATTTTATAATCGAGAATGCATTGCGAGGCATATTATCAGCTAGAGATGCACACTAAACGTTCACCCCGTCATTTTTGCCTTTACGATTTCATAAGAGATTTCGATATTTTACGATCTACTTACAATGCCCTGGTCGTGGGACTTTATTTCATCGTAAATAAGTGAATAAATCTTAGCCATGTAATAATATATTAGAATTATGTTGTAAATCATCGGAAATTTTGTCACTCAACATTACTGAATTATTTATTGTATTTAATAACCTGAATGTGTGTTTTCCGAAGTGTATTTAATTGCATACTTGTTGTTTTACGATTGATGGTGAGCACACACAATGGATTATTTTCTCACCGTTTTATGTGTTGCATAAACAGACAATCGTATAAAATCAGTGAGTTGTAATAATAATAATTGACATGTTTATCCTAAGTGGTAGTTTTTATTCCTGGTAAAAATAGGAGAATTTGCATGTGTCACTGATTATATAATAAAATAGGAAACTTTAAATGATGTTGCACTTATTGTACAGTATATTGATATTTTTGACGGGCTGTTCAGGTGAACAGAGTGCCTATCAATTCGTCCAAATGTCTGTAATTTACGAATATTTGGCAGAGAATGGTCTCAAACGGTTAGTTTCGACTCACTGATAAAGAATCTGAGGTCAGAAATTATTCTGTCCGGCCGTCACCACGATTACTCACGAACGCAAAGAGTTGGCGATTTTCAGAGCAGGTTTGGATTCCAAATGCGCCCGCTAAATTCGTTAATGGGCAAAATCCACTGAGTGGTTCCAGTGTTATAGCCATCTGAAATTTAGTTTTCCCAATAACTCTAAAAATACTGATCTGATCGAATTATAGCGCGGTGCGTGGCTGAAAAATACAGACACGAAGAATTATGCAAAATTTTGTGTGTGACTGAAAAATTTAAAAAAATTCTTTATCTCAGAAACTATCCTTCATATATCGTTGAAATTCTGCTAGTGCCTTCAAAACCCCATTTTGCAGTAAAGTTCTAGATTTGAACTCGATCGGTTCTATATTGATGAAGATATTGCCGAAATATCGAGATATTCCAACGATCGAGATGTACTGGTCGACTACTTTTACAATCGACCAGCGAAATTGTCAACAGTATTTGATGTGATGGATAGAATTTAATGAATTATATCGGCCGAAGTCAAATTTGATAAGTCGATACGTCAGTAATAACATTCGTTCAATAACTAGTGAGAATTGGTATAACTTATTTTACAGCCAAGTTCTCGATTTAACCTTGATCGAATAATATGTAACATGGTGATATCTTTCTGAAATTAGAAATTTGAAAAAAAATATCAAAGGTCAGTAAAGCATAAGCTCAAGTTACGGAATTCACATCATTGTTTTAATGCTTCTGTGGCCCTTCAGTGATAGGGATTCGTCTTCTTGGCAAGTAGGTGCCGGGATCAATTCCCGTAGCCGAAATTATTGATCTTTTTCATTTCTGTTTCCAATTCTATAGGAATTATAACTTTGTGAAAAGGTTTATGTATGGAATTGAGTCGATATTTTCATAAAATTGCGTGAATATTTTTGTATATTATCAGATATTGAAAAAATTACTGCTCTACAGGACGTTTTTGATAAAATGCCAATTCTGAGGTCCTCATGGCACAACCGTACAATTCGACTGATTTGTATCATAGGAATAATTCTAAGAATAGATTATTGAATATAAAATACCTGATATATATTACGCCGCCACAAACAAAGCTCTGTTTGCCCGTTTCACCCCAAAAGTAAATGTACTTATGTATTTAAATCCTTGCGACACCACATACACAGCACTATTTATTTTCGACCCAACAGTGAATTGTATGTATTTGAGTCGAAACTAAACGTTTGATACCATTCTCAGCCAAACAATGTACCAGTTATTTTTTACGTTTGTGTTTAGTCAGATTTATATTCTGGGAGCTAAGCAGCTTCGGGCGAGTTCAGTACCTGGATGGGTGACCGCTCGGGCTATAAATACCCTCGGGAATTCGTTATCGGTAAATACCGAAATAGTCGTTTAATTTGTGGAGACTATAATTTTACATTTTTTTTTTTAAATAAATGTTCATAAGATGAAAATTCATAAAGTTCAAATACAGTTGTTCAGAAATGAAGTTATTGGAGTTCCAATATTGTTAATTTCTGAACAAATTTATTGGGACTTTATGAATTTTCATCTTATGAACATTTATTTAAAAAAATGGTTCAAGCACTGACGTGAAGTCAGAAGCTTTTGCGCGTATGTTCTCTTGTCCATTCTCCTGTATTGGACACTCTTAATTGAATTCACCATGGTGAATTCTATTGTTCTATTCTCTTAATCGAATTTACCATGGTAAATTCGATTAAGAGTGACAGACAATAGAATTCATCATGGTAAATTAAGAGTGTCCAATACAGGAGAATGGACAAGAGAACATACGCGCAAAAGCTTCTGACTTCACGTCAGTGCTTGAACCAATTTTTTTTCAATGATTTTTTAAAAATGTTCTAGTGCTACTATCCTCACGAATTTTTGCAAGAACTTTTGCGTTGGCATTCTACAACTAATAATCATGATTGAATTGGATCGGATTTGTATTTTTTGAGTTATTGATATAACTCCAAAAGTTATTGATATAACTCCAAAAGTTATTGATATAACTCCAAAAGTTATTGATATAACTCCAAAACCATTTGGCCGATTATGCTAGTTAACGAAGTTAAATATCGCATTCAGATGTGCAATCTACCCTGAAAACTGCAAGTCGCTATTTCTTTCCGTTCTCAAGGAATCATGAGATAGATAATATTTTTTCGTAATTTTTTTTAAATTCTCTAGTGGTACGGTCCTCACAAAATTTTACACACGTCTTCATGTCGATATTCTACAACTAATTACCAAGCTTCAATTCGATAGTCTATATTTTTTGAGTTATCGAGGAAATAATATTCCAGATGGGTATAAATCCGAAAACGTTGTGCCGATTATGGCCAACAGCGAACTTAACTCTCCCATTCACATGTGCAACCTATCCTGAAAATTGCAAGTCCCTATCTCCTTTCGTTCGAGAGTTGTCGAGGCAACGGTCACCCACCCAGCAACTGAACTCACACAAGGCTGCTCGGATCTCCAACAATATAGATCCGATCATGTTCAAACTTCGAACTTGGTAGTAGAGTTAGGTTCTGAAGGCAGCGATGTCGGACGAATAGTTTCTGATATATAGATTTTTTTTCAATAATTTTCTATGATTTTTTAGAATTTTCTAATGATACGATCCTCACGAAATTTTGCAAGAATTTTCGCGATGCCATTCTAAAACTAATAACCATGTTAGAATTGGATCGGTTTTGTATTTTTCGAGTTATTGAGGAAATAGCAACCAAATTTCAGATGAGTATAACTCCAAAACCATTTTGCCGATTATGCCTATAAAATATCTCAAATGGCGCATTCAGATTCTCAACGTAGCCTGAAAATTGAAGAAAATTGAAGTCGCTATCTCTTTCCGATCTTAGGTTATCGAGACGTAAATAATATATTTTTTTAATTTTCTAGCAATACGATTCTCACAAAATTTCACAAACGTCCTTGGGTTTATATTCTACAACTACTCACCAAGTCTCAATTAGATCGGATTAGTATTGGTTGTAGACAAAATTATTACTCGGAAACCATTGGGCCGATTATGCCCATTAACGTACTTGTCCGTCGTATTGGGATGCGCTATCTACAAATATCAAGTCGCTATCTCTTTCCGTTCTCAAGTTATCGTGGCAACGGCCGGCCGGACATAATCAAATTTGACCTCGAATTCTTGATCAGGGAATCGAACCCAATCGTTTGAGATCATTTTCGGCAAAAAATTCGAAAATTACAGACATTTGGGCAAAATTATAAGACGATGTTCCTCAGAACATACGCGCAAAAAATGAAATGTTAGTGATAGTATAACCCCACTAACTTTGTGGACTCACTAGACGTGAGATGTAAACGTATAATTTTTTCATCAGGTGAAGGTAAATTTTAATACTATTCGGTATTGGAACGATCAACTTTCATTCCAATCTTATTTTTCAGGGGGTGCGAATTTAAGAAGTTTATTAAACAGATTAAATGGATTAAAAATTCATTTTATTGGGTAGTGTCAATTGGAAATCATCAGATTTTTTCGTCATATGAGATTGGAACAGGTTTAATTATTCCGAAACCCTTCATGTTGGCGTATTTGCACATATAGCATTCACCTTGTTTTAATTATCTTTGAAGAGGAATGGACAAACCATTCCGGGGGTTTCAATCGGTCTTCGTATGAACTGATAGTGGGTCAGTGCACATACTAAGCGGAATTTTTACCCGGATCGTTACCTGGAAATATGCCTGTTAACAATACAGTGTTTTAAAATATGATATCGGCATATCAATATCTTGCATTTCTCATTACCATACGACAAGACTCCTATTGTATTGAAAGTGTACTGGCGATTTAAGTAAATTATTTTCATGTTGCCGAACAATACTGACTATTGTTGCCAAGTCATGAATCAATAATAATATAAATTATGATTAGGTTAAGTCAGTTTAGGAGAAATTAACAAGCCACGCATTCAGTTTAATGTTTTGCTTTTCACTATACCAGCAACTGTAGGGAAAGTTCCATGTCTTGATATTAAATCGTTCGAACAATGTTCATTCGAAAATTCATTTCTTTCAGATACTTCTTGCACTCAATTTATTCCATAATTCTTTTTCATATTGTTGAAATGATAAGAAATAGAGTAGGATGCTTTATTTTGTCCATCTGGGCATCAAGTCCGAAGAAATATGTCAATTGAATTGAAATGATGTTCGGAGAAAGCAAATCACCGCTCAGCATTAAAATATAATACAACGTCTTAAAAGATAAACCGCCGTATTCACAAAGCATGCAATCTCCGTTAGGTCCTAACGGAGGTCCTCAGTTAAGGATAAATTTGAATCGCAACCTCAGATAACGTATTTAACGGGGGTGAAATAGCCCTGTTTCACGTTAATTTTCACGTTAACTGAGGTTGCGATTCAAATTTATTCTTGACTGAGGACCTCAGTTGGGACTTAACGGAGATTGAATGCTTTGTGAATACAGCGGAAAATCTTCTATACGAAAATTTTTTTGTCTCCACCTGGTCATTATTTTACCGCAATTGTCTATAACTTTCTCACACTATTGGACCTCGAAACAACTTTGATATGAACTATTGCAACTTCAATAGTCGCTCGCGCTGAGCATATATTTTCTTCATAGTATCACCAGAAAAAAAAATGGTTCAAAACTCCTATTGTCTGTGGCAACATCTTGTAGGAAATAAAGATCCATGTCCTAGACATACAGTGAGCGTCAAAAGTATGAAATAATATATTTATTTTCTCCCCTTTCAGGAATAGCGAAAATGGTTGGATAGGTCAAATTGATTTATTTTTTTCGCGTATGTTCTGGGGAACATCGCGTTGTCATTTCTCCAAAATCCCTGTAATTATCGAATTTTTTGCCGAAAATGGTCTCAAACGATAACTTGAGAACGGAAAGAGATAGCGACTTGAAATTTTCAGGGTAGGAGGCGCATCTCAATACAACGGACAAATTCATCAATGGGCATAATCGGCCGAATGGTTTCCGAGTAATAATTTTGTTTTCGACCAAAACAAATCCGATCGAATTGGAACTTGGTGAGAAGAATACAAACCTAAGGACGTTTGTGAAATTTTGTGAGAATCATATCACTATCAAATTCAAAAAAATATTATTTATGTAACGATAACCTGAGAACGGAAAGAGATAGTGACTTGGAATTTTCAAGATAGGCTGTGCATCTGAATGCGACCTTTGAGTTTGTCTGTAGGCATAATCGGCCAAACGGTTTTTTCAGTTATACCCATCCGAATTTCGGTTGTTATTTCCACAATAACTCAAAAAATACAAAACCGATCCAATTCATGGTTATTAGTTGTAGAATGCCAACGCGAAAATTCTTGCGAAATTTTGTGAGCATCGTATCACTATAACTTTTCGAGTTCAATTTCGGGAATTGTACTAAGTAAATCTGAATATTTAGTCCGAAATTGGATTTACTTTTTCCGAAATTGGTTTTACTCTTTCCGAAATTGGTTATACTTTTTCCGAAATTGAATATATTTCCATCATCATATGGATTATCCACGGGCATTATATTATCTCCTCAAAAGTACGATAGCTGAGGTTATTTCAATGGTCATTTTGCATTCAATCATACTTTGTTTTATAGAACAGAAAGGGTATTTTATATCAAGAATAACGAACCAGAAATAATTTTGACATTTATCTCTCATGGGAAAATAAGATGACATGTAACAACACAGATCATATAATAATTCATATATAGAAAAATTAAGTACAGCATTCTGTGAAAACATAGAAGTACGATTCATTATTAAAATTTCGAAAAATCATATCCCCGAAAGTATTAGCTTGTTAGATTTGAAAATGATATCAATGGATATTTATGGTAAAACTGCATCTTAAAAAAATTTTATTTGGAATTTGTAATGTAAAAAAAAATTTTTTTTCGTTACTCTGAAACCATCAGGCCGATTTTGCCCAATAACAAACTCAACCAATATATTTATCTCCCAAACCTACTCTGGTAATTTCAACTGCCTAACTCATTTTGTTCGAGAGTTATTGTAGAAACAAAATTTAAAAATTTGGTCAATATAAAATTTCGCATGCATATAAAAATCATTGTTCTACAATTTGGTGCTAAATTTCAGATAGATCGAGTGATTGGTTTCGGAAATATTCATAAAAAATGTTTTTACTAAAAACGGTCATAACTCCGAAACCGCTTGATGGATTTTCCCCGTTAACGAACTCGTCCGAGATATGTACGCTCCAAACCCACCCTGCAAATTTCAATCCTCTAACTCCTTTAGTTCAAGAGTTATCGTGTTAACGGCTGGACGGACGGCCAGAAAGAATCGATTTCGACCACGGATTCTTGATTAGTGAGTCGAACCAAATCGTTTAAGACCATTCTCAGCGAAAAATTCGAAAATTACAGACATTTGGGCAAATTGATAAGCACTCTGTTCCGAGGAACAAGAGCGCCAAACATGAGAGATTCATCTACGAACTGAAAAATGCCCGGCAATTCCAAATACTTAGTTACAACTATGAAATTTTCAAATACCAATTGGTCAAACTACCACCACCTGGTTGCTGTCTTGGCCACGATAACTCATTTAATGAAATTATCAACATATGAAAGGGCCTTATTAATCACAATCATGTTGAGAAAAATTAATTTAGTCGATGATCTGATAAAATCTCCTTCAAGATCGTTATCAGCTAATGGTATTGTCAGCTTAAATCCGATTGAAAGGATTCTCCTTTATAATGCTGTGAAGAATTTGTGGATTATATTTCATGAATCGACTACTGTAGGAAGTCTATTGAGCTGAAGTACTGATAATCTCTCCCAATATGATTTTCCAATGTCCTGTATATATGTTAGTTTGTCAGCTTAAGATCCAATTTCTTTGGGTATGGAAGGATCGATAGAGACGATGATTAATTGCTGACAGAATCCCCTGAGAAAATTACAGTTTTCTATCAATAAGTATATAATAAGTCGATGAAAAGTGAGTACCCAGTGTAATTTCATTTGGCTTGAAAATGTTCTACTCTAAAAAAAAATATTCGCAAATCTATCACCATTATATTCATTGAATTGCGAGTATCGAAATAAAGTCCTCCCTACTTTTTGTGGAAATTATTTTTTAGTAATGGTGTTTTTTACTTGGATTCAATTTGATTAACTTACCAAGGTATAAATTATCATCATCATATGGATTATCCAAGAGCTATCTACGATAGCTGAGGTAATTTCATTGGACATTTTGCATGCAATCATGCTTTGTTTGATATGTCTCTTATCTGTAGATGAGATGACAATGATGACATTTATCACAGATCATTAAATTCTTAGATACGGAAGATAATTTTCGACTTCAGCATTCTGTGAAAACATAAAGTTACGATTTAATATTGAAATTTTGAAAAATCATTTGTCCGAAACTATTGATTTGTTAGACTTGAAAATGATATAAATGGATTCTTATGATGAAGCTGCATCTCAAGAAAAATCGAATTTGAAATTTGTAATGTGAAAAAAAATTTTTTTTTCGTTACTGCGAAACCAGCTGACCGATTTTCACCTATAACGGAACTCAACCGAGATATTTATCTCCCAAATCTACTCTGAAAATTTCAACTGGTTGGACAGAATTGATGTTGACCACGGATTCTTGATCAGTGAGTCGAAATATTCCAAATATCATCCAAATATTCGAAAATTACAGACATTTTGGGCAAATTGATAAGCACTCTGTTCCGAGGAACAAGAGTGCCAAAAAGTACAAAAAAAAATCCTAAAAGAGATCCTATTGGACAAATCCGGCACCTCCATACTGGTTCCATCTATTCTTAAAAGAATACGTTGAGATAATAGAGAGATATTGGAGGGTCGGCAGTACTAAAGTTTCTCTATTTCAGTATCGGAATAAGTTCATTCCAGCACTAAAAACAGTGCTGGAATGAACTCATTGTTTCCCGCATTGTTTCTAGTTATATTTTTCGTTTTGTGGTAGTCAGCACGGACATTCGATCCTATCAAATTTCAACACACGTCAATTATTGTCAATATAAGATAATCTGGATAAGGTGAAATAATTGATGGGAGGAAATGTTTTATTTTCATATAAAAATAAGGTACTAGAGATTTCCTTCTTGCTAATTTTTAATCATTCATGATATTAGGAAACTGTTCAATCTGATCTCCATGCTCTACGTACAATTCAAATTCCATGATCTGTCAACTTTCGTAACAGTCACACCAACTGCCAAGATACAATACAAAAGTCACTAGGATGTGTAATCCTAATTTTTCATTAAATTTCAACAGTATTTTACATAACTTGCCTGAAATAGAGAAAATATCGTCTAATACTCGTTGCAGAAGGCAATTCCAACTCTCCTGCGTACGAAAACTCGCTCCTTCGACGCTCGTTTTCGAATTTCGCATTCGTGTTTAAATATCAGCCCATTCTGCAACTTGTTTTAGAATATACTATTCCTTTATTTTGACATGTACGCAAGCGCACTTGCCACTGAAAATAAAGGATCTTTTAATAAAATACTGGCCGATTTTATTTATTCCGAAGTAAAGGATCCTTTATTTCTACCTTATTTGGCTTTCGTGTATCATCGTTGATATTCGCAAACTTAGCGGATTGTTTGCCGATGGCAAATTCTATGATTATTCCGTTTTTTCAATTTCAGAGTAATTTTCTCCTCCTATATTAGCAGCTTCTAGCATTTTTTCCATTACTGAATTAATAATTTGGATGTAAACAAGAAATAAAAACCTATATTTTTCGTACGAACACTCTCCAAATTCTCGTTTGAGTGTAATCACAATTATAGTGTATTATAAATGACAAATTCGACTATCTAAATGGCATAATGCATCTCCGCCAGCTTCAAATTATTTGTTTTTGTAAACAAAAAATACAACAAAAATTACATACAACTGTCACTGTCATAGTTTGTTGTTCAATAACTCTCTTAAGCGAACCATTTAAAGGAAACTTTAAGTTGCTTTTAATAGTGCCAACCCTTAATAAAGGAAGTTTCCAATATCTCTCTAATACCATCAGATATCCTTGAAATTTTGAAAATTGCTAGCTCACTGACACTGAGGACCGAGTTTGTAAGCCTGAAATTGTTTGGTCATACAATAATATTAAAAGGTTTATTCAAAGTGAGTTATGCTCTAACAATTCAAGCAAGCAATGCCCTGACAAAGTAAGGAAAGTTTTGACAATTTCAAGTGTATATTTATGGAGTTGTGTCAATATAGTACATTCTGGAAAAGATATTTCCGAATAAACAATATTATAGAATTTATATTACAGCACAACTGGAAGTAGACGAAACACTTCCATTCATTATACAAATTTAATCACGTTTTCAAATGGTAAAAACGATCGTTGTAATATTATATTACCTCTTTCGCCGAACACAAAAAGTAACCCCTTACCAACTTCACGAAGAATTTAATAAGCCATACTCACTTGTACCTTCGTTGTTGAAAACACATTACATATGTAATTTTATGGTGGTGGCGGTATGTGAATCTATGGATTCTAAAGGTGTACATATGGTAGTAAAAATATAAGACTTCAGAGGTGCAGGAGTGGACTGATTCCAGAGACTCTCTTTCTATGATCAAGATGAATGACTAAATTCTAGGGAACTGTAGTTAGTCATCTGAGGGTTCTCTTTGGGGAAGGCCTAGCAGGTTCAGTATGATAATATCAACCATTGGTCATAAGCCAATTAGTTAGAACAATGAGTTGTCAACAGGGGTTAGATCATTATTGAGTAAAAATTATTTTCTCTTATACATTACAATACCTTTAAGGTACAATTTATTGGAATTTTTTAACAATTTGCCGGAATTTTCTGAAATTGAGTGGCTGGTTGTTAAAAAGTGATTTGCAACAGCATATTCATCGATGTTGTTGTTGCGAATGTGTCCCGTATGTGAGTATGGAAAAACAGGGACACAAAATAAATAGTAATTCAATTACACGTTGAAAACTCATAAGAATATGCTATCACTTGATGCTGTGAACATAGAAGATTGCACTACAATGTCATTTTCCATTTCACAGTATAATTCAATTACACGTTGAACTTATTAGAATATGCTACATTTGATGCGGTAAGCATAGAAGATCACAAGACAACCACGCGTGGATATATTTAGATTTGTTTAGATATATTTGGATAAATTAGGATATTTTTGGATAGCTTAATATTAATTATGCTCGAAGGACTTTGCACTTTCACTACTTTCTGCTGAATTCAATCCTCAATTGGAGAAAATACAGGGGAACCAAATGAATAATTATTTAATTACACCTTGAACACACATTAGAATATGGTAACACTTGATGCTGTGAGCATAGAAGAACCTACTACAATGTTATTTTCCATTTCACAGTATGTGCAAAATATTCTATTTCAAGGAACTGGATTCCGCCAAAATTGATCTCGTTGAAATTGAACTCAATCACGTGTGAATATATTTAGATTTGTTTAGATATATTTGGATATATTAGGACATGTTTGCATAGATTTGGATATATTTTTACATATTTGGATATTTTTGGATATAGTTTAGATACTTTTTAATATATTTGGATATGTTCAGATGTGTTTGGATATATTACACCCAATTTGGAGATTGATTTCCCCTCGCCTGAAGCATTCTCCCTCCTGCACAAGTACTAACGTAAAGTTTTTCCAACGACCTATTTTTTTCTATTCTCGACTATTAACTGGACCCTGGCCGTAGAATATTTACTACTTAATGGATTGCTCGGACCTACATACCCATAATTCGATCGAATAAACATTTATCACGTCACAAAAACATCGTATAATCCACATACCAATAAAGGAACATACTTCCTATACCTTCCTATACTTCCGCTAAGTAATGACGAGCTAATTATATTTCGAATTTGTCACCGAACCCCGTAATTGAATTCGCTTAGAAGTTTCCTAAAATTCCATACTAAAACTGGATAGAATGAAAGGTTTATAAGATTACGTAAAATCAAGAACTGTTGAACTGATGTTTTTCAAAAGAAATAAAGACGAATACGACCCTGTCTGAATATTCAGATTCATATTTTCAATAATTCAATTTCCCGACACTTGTAAGACCATACATCGATTACATACTCTATTAGAACTTGTAAATGGGGGAACACAGTGTAACTGAAGCATGTTACTTATTCAAATTACAAACAAGTACTTTGAAGCGAGTACATACTCAAGGGTAATAATTACTCTGTAAAGCTTCATAGTGTATGTAGACTTTTAATGGATATTTCAATTCAGGTTGTTTTACTGGATGAAATCGACTACCTCTCTGGTATGTGAAAAAGATATTTATGATATAAGTGCTAGAAGTCACATTATTCATTGAAAAGCTGGGCTGAAAACCATCACAAATTAAACACTGCAAACTTCATACTAAATTTTATTATTTCCTCATAGAAATGTACAGATACTACATGTATTTTTGAAAATATTGGATAAATAAAATTCGGCTTGAAGATTTGTGCCTAATTTCATCGAAGATGACAAATAGTTTCTGAAATATGACATTTGTATATATTTTTTAAGAAATATTTTTATTTTATTTTGTAGTGAATCGATCCCCACGAAATTTTGCGAAAATTAGTACGTCGGTATTCTACAAGTATTTACCAAGTTTAAATTGGATCAGATTGATATTTTTTCAGTTATTGAAGGAGAAACAACAAAATTTCAGATGGGTATATCTCCGAAACCATTTGGCCAATTATGCCCAGTAACAACCCTGAAAATTGCAAGTTGCAACTTTCCGTTCGTAAGTTATCGTGGCAACGTTCACCCATCCAGCTACTATACTCACCTAAGCCTGCTCGGTTACCAGTATTTTTTTAATAACTCCAACAATATAGTTCGATCGTGTTCAAATTGGGAACTTGGCTGTAAAATTAGGTTTTGAAGGCTCCCGCAAAATTTCAACGATATCGGACGGATAGTTTCTGAAATACCGAATATTGTTTGATAATTTTTGTAAAATTATCTATAGTAATACGATCCTCATGGAATGTTGCATAAGTCTTCGCGTTGGCATTCTACAACTAGTTACCAAGTTTCAATTCTATCGGATATGTATTGTTTCAATACAAAATTTCAAATCCAAAACCGTTTGTCCGATTATGCCCATAACCCTCAAGTCGCTACCTCTTTCCGTTTGAAAGTTATCGTGGCAACGAACGGCAGTACAGAATCGAATGTTAACTCGAATTCTTCATCAGGGAGTCTAACCTACTCTTTTGAGGCTATTTTCGGCAAAAAAAAATCGAAAATTACAGCCATTTGGGTAAAATGAGATCACGCTGTTGCCTACAACGTGCGTGCAAAAATAATAAAAAAAACATACATTGAATTTCATACATACAGTGTGTTATTTCCGTACTGACCACATAGGATTATTTTTACTTCGCTAGTGATTTATTTCTTCAATATTTGTTATCACAGAAAGATAAGGGTTGACATTTATTATTTTATTTATTCTGACCCAAAAATTCAACAAATAAGTTACAGCCGTTCGAAAGTTATAGCCCTTCAAAATTTCCACGTTTTTCGGAGAACACCCTGTGTCTTCAAAAAGAAATATCAACAGAACGTTTGATGGCCTATTTTGAGTTAGTGTAGAGGTCCTCCAGCTAGCTCGTACAACTAACGTTTGGAGTATGGGACACAGGTCATCCTGTATATAGAATGGCACTACATTAGAGTTTTAATACTCATCATCATGTTGAGTACCTGTTTTCTGGTCATAACTAACTACTCAAAGTGTTATAAAGCATGTGAAAAATGCAAAACATACAGTTTTACAACACAACACAACATTTTGAGTGGTATCTTATTATGTAGTATCTTTTTTCACAATAAATTAATAAACACACTGAATCATAACCTCAGCTGTCAAAAAATAATTACTTACAAAATTTATAGAACCACTCCCATCTAGAAGAAAATTCATTTCTTGGCGAGAGGAGAACAATCCGGTTAAGTGATATTCGCATATTCGCTAATTTGCTTTCATGAGCCACTTGCATGCAGAGGGCCGTTTGGCATTTTAACTTTCAATTATGTCTCCGAAACTGCAAGCGATAATGGGCTACATAAACTGTTACGCACATTCTCAATCATCTCGGTTATGGTTTTAGTTGCCGTCGTAAATCAAAAAAGAAATTTCGTTTCTTCGGCATGGCCGATTTTCACGCTAAAAATAATGATGGGTTAGGTCCCACAGGTCTCTAGATGAATCGTCAGTTCCACCTATAATAATCATTGGAGAACAAGATATATACATATATATACAGGGTGAGTCTTTAAGTTGTGCATTAATTTTAACCATTGATTCCTCTCATTAAATGAAACACCTTTTTCATTTACATTTTTCCAGATTCGACTGGAGTCCAGATTCGACTGGATCCGAGATAGAAAGTTGTAAGCGAATAAAGATTTTACAACGTGCTAATCCACCCCTGTACTGTGTTTAATTGGATCTAATAACGCACAATTATCTGAAAGTTTTAGCATCCGATGCTCGAAATTCAATGAAATTGTTAGAGAAAACTTATTTACTCACTCAAGTCTAATGAAATGGTTTTTAATAATCTTAATGCACAATTATAAACTCAATCAGTCTATGACCAATAGCATAGATATATTATATTTGTGGAAGGTTCCACGAAGATACGTTTAATTCACAATAATTAACTATGTCATATTTAACAAGCCGATTAACGGAATTCGGGTTTCACAAAGCTTTTCGATTATATCAAAACCCAAGGTTCTTAGATAATAAAACCCTGGATCAAAATCTTCGATTATTCAATTGAGGAAAACTGACAGCCTCGTATACACATATAATTATAATGTGACAGAAGCAGGCACATAAATGTAATAATTATTAGAATATTAGGTTAGCGTCCGTTTGTTTATGCGCTAACATTGTTCCGCAGATTAAGATTCAGAATTTCTAGTCAACAATAATTAGGATAAATAGCTGGAATGATACTCATAATTGATATTCAACATTTTTAACATCATGAAGTGTTAAATGTATTCATCGTTTAATGAAAAGACTGAATTTTGATTGCGGATAACAAGTTCTCTTATGCATAGGTACATGCTACACAATTATGATCCAACTATTACGTTGGAATAAATAATTAGAAGTGTCTTGAGTTATATCTATAGGAAATTATTAATTGAATGTGTGTTACAAGATGAAATTATGTTCCATATATAAGAGAAATCGTTAGAATGATTGTGCAGAATCGAAGCAGTATTAAAATTATTGTTTTGATGGTACGGATAACAGATAATATAAAACTTTTATATTCACTATTGGGGTTAAATAGAGGAAAATTCATAGATTAATACAGATCATGGAAAGCTTATTCGTCTATGATCCAATATTGAATAAATAATAGCATTGAATTGATTTTCTGGAAATTATAAATGTACAATAAAAAATTTCACCACCCACATTTTCAAGAATAACGTTAATGGATTTATGTTTTTTTGTAATAACCACATATTGATATTCCAATATTAAATTTGATTAATCCTAAAGAAACATTGACCTTCTCAAGTGAATTTGACAGAAAAATCCAACAAATAGAGGGAAGTAGTTAAGCAGAAGAAATTCAACCCACAAATTGTTGTTTCGAGGAATTGCAACTTGAAGTATATGAGTATATACACTATTTTTGTATTCAATTTTATTGATACAATTTATCCAACCCTCTAGAGACTGTTCAATCATTCATTATTAGCCAACGTATATTTTTCCCAGAAGCCATTCAAATTACTTCAACGTTTTACATAAATGAAAATTCAAGTTAGCTCATATGTGACTTAGCATTTCAGCCAATATATTCAAATTGAGCAGGGATTCCATTGGGTCGTTTTCTGCAAATGGTCAAAAAGTTGATTTTACAACAGATCGTATACAGGGCTTCACGCGAGAGCGAGATTTTTCTTGTCTTGCCTCGTTCTCGTCTCGGAAATGCGAGACGAGACGAGACGAGACATTTCCAAAAATATTATAGGCGATACCGAGACCACATACAGCGCAACACGAGAGCCTCGTTTCAGGTCTCGTTAAAATTTTTGTATGAAGTTTTATATACGACTCGACTTTTTTCAACACCCACAGAAAACAATTGAATATACAGAGTTTATATTTATTATTATTATTATACATTTACCAATATATTTTGTCTATATTATACATCGATCATTCTAGAAATACACGATTTTTAGAAGATTATTAATTCGTTATGACCTTGCGATAATCGAGATTATTTTTCAAGAAAAAATAGAATTCACAACCATAAAAACGGATGCCATTATGAATTCAATACTTAACGGACAACTTTTATTGCCCCTTAATCCTAATGCTTTGAAAATTTCGTCTCTATCTGAACATCTGGAAATGTATTCTCTTGTGCTCCTTGTAGTGAAGATGTGAACAATTATTGTATACATTTGTGGAACTATGTATAATGAAACTGGTAAAGACGTGAAGCTATTCAATGTTTCGAAAAGTGTTATGAGGAATACGCCACGAACACCCTCACTGATCTACCCACTGGGAAGGTATTCTTTGAAAACTGTACCAAATTGTTCAATTCTATTAAAAAATGTATCGACATCGTTAGCCAATTTAAAACATCAACAAAACTTTCGAAATATTGGAAAGCTGAGTTTGAAAAATATTTGCTGTTAGAAAGAGCAAATAGGAATCAAAATATTTTACAGTGGTGGAGAGTGATGAAAAAGTTCTTCCTACACTTTCCAAGATGGCCGATGATTTATTAATGGCTACATCCGTCCGTGTTGAAATATTATTTTCCACAGCAGGTATGATCATGGCAAAAACACGTACATCTTTGAAAGATGATGTGATGCAAGCGTGATTATGTTTGAATTCTTGGTCATCGAGTAATTTGAAAAATTATCAGTGTTAAAATTAAAAATATATGTACTTGAACATGTACAAATATTTTTGTATAAGAGCGTAATAAATATAGCTTTACAAAATTATTCATTATTGTATACCATTTCGTTTATATATTATAATATTTATTATCGTTATTCAGAATTAAGCGAGACGAGACGAGACAAGTGATAACGAGACGAGAACGAGACTTAAACGAGACTAAATATTTTGGTAATTGGCGAGACCGAGTCGAGATTTTTTATACTCTCACCTACTCTAGTCTCGTGTGAAGCCCTAATCGTATATAAAACTCATTTTTGACAATTTGTGCATTGGACGTTCCAGACCTTTTTGTTCGAAAATGGCTTGAGCCAATTAAAAAGTATATTCGAAGGTGAGGCTTAATTTTCATATCAAATTTTGATTTAGATTGCTTTCTTCTGACACTAGTGACACTGATTCTCCAAATATTTCGCTCAATGATACTGAATGATAGAAATAATGCGTAAATGTATTTTCTTTTACAAACTATGCAGTTGTCCTTAAGGAAACTTCAACTATACAAAAAAGAAGCTCCTGTTGCAAAACAAATTTACGTTATTGTTGATGGATGATATCTGGATGTCGTTAAGTCCAGATATCATCCATTATTATGTATTTCTCATCAACAATAACCAAAATTTGTTGCAACAGGATCTTTTTTTTTTGTATAGTTTAAGTTTTCTTAAGAACAACTGCATAGTTTGTAAAAGAAAATACATTTACGTAGTATTTCTATCATTCAGTATTATTGAGCGAAATATTTGGATAATCAGTGTCAGGAAGCAATCTAAATTAAAAATTTAATATAAAAATTAAGCCTTACCTTCGAATGTACTTTTTAATTCGCTCAAGTCATTTTCGAACAAACAGATCTGAAACTCAACCCTTCTGTTCTCTCACCCATATCGCGTAAGCAGTAACGCACCAATGTACAATCTTAACAAGTATATAGACCAATTACATATTACTAAATGTGACTGATCCGGGGATCTCTGAATTACTAAGTTTTCATTCACATTTCGTTATGATGTCCAATGGGGTAGGTACGTCGACCTCACGCGTCTATACGCGTTGTTGGTATCGGTTCAAAAAAAAAAAAAAGTCTAATCAAGATTTATTATTAATTGATAAATTTTGCTTCGATCATAATTTAATAAATATTTGTTTCGCAGAAATAAGGGAAGTTTTTACTTCAAATAAGATTTGTTTGGTGGAAATTACTTATTTTTAATGGTTAATAATATTTTCTGTAATACATTTATTTCCTGGTAATAACCCTATTTGATTATTAGATAATATTGCCCAAATAAATGAAATATTTTTGAGAAATAAGGTTAAAATGAAATTGTTCTAATTATTAATGATATTTTTGAATAATTAATAAAATTTATTCATAACAAATAAAACTCTCCCGAATAAAGAATTATTAATTATCCACCCTAAAATGTTAGGGTATAGAAAACATATCTTCTTTTGGAGTTGAACTGCGATATTTTGCTATTTATATTGAAGATTCCTGTAGTGACGATAGGGTAGTGAATTATTTCGATTATTATCTATCCTCTGTGATGTAAAGACTCACCATCAAATATACTGAATGAGTACTTAATTGGCAAATTCCTTTGGGTCCAGAAAGAACGAAAATAATATTCAAATTGATTATTTTTTCTTGGGTACCCCGCTTTACTCAGCGATTACGGCAAAAATGGCCAGCTTGACAGAGTAATCCTTTATTTGTTTATTGACTGACGGTATCCGATCCTGTTCACACCGCATATTTATCTTTATGAGATTTAATAAGACGTTGACAAGAGGGAGCTCACGGTTGCATAGACAAATCAAGTCCTATCGGGCTTGTAACTTAATACAAGCAGAATTTAGAGTGACTTCGGTGTCAACCCCGATTAACAGACGCATGGTCAGATTACTTCTCAATAACCATCAGCGGTTTTGTCAATTCGATAGTGTTGAACTTTCTTATCTCGCACTAATGGGAACTGATTGGATGATATCGAATTTTTCAAACACGATGTTTTACCTGCGAGTTTTAGATTCGGGATATCGAGAATAATAATACCTATATCGGATGACATGCAGCTAGGTTGAAAGTTGCTGACGAATTTGTTGTCAAATTTATGATCTACATCGGGGGAACAAATTTCTTGGAATCCCTCATTCGTGACATTGTCGCAGAAGCCCCCAATGGGAGTAATTTGGGTAATCCTTCTGTTTCTTATCTGCAAATACCGTGATCAGCCAAACTCCACCACCAATTGAATTTCGGAAAAAATACAAGGAATTTCGGTCGGACAAAATATTCAGATTCACTTAGTAAAATTTTGTGTCGATCAGATTAATTCTAATAATGTCCGTAATAGGTCTCTTACATAATTTTTTTTCATTATTGGAATCGATTATGATATCTATAACAATACTGAAAAAGTTCAACCGCCGTCAAAAATTTCAATTTTCAACGAGAAAACGATCATTCAAATTTGGTTGCACATAATGCCGTTTAAACGATCGAAACTTGGCGCCAGTCCGTGACGTAACCCGTCATATCTACTTTCACTCTCTTCTCGTGTCCGTATCACTCTTTATTCCAGTGTAACACAGCTCCCTAAAAAGGACTCGTAGTCAGCATTGGCTACCAAAGCAGATGGTAAATTTTGATTACGTCATCCGTCATAGCAACGATTCAGAAGCGTTTCACCTCATTTGAAATTGCTTCTTGATTTACCGATTTTCAATACCGAAATATTCAAATTTTATAAATTATGAAAGTGTATGAGGGCATACATGATGATCTGGTATTGAAGTAGATTTAGAAAAACATAAACATAATATGGTATTTCGTGTTACATGCAAGAGACCTATTAGTACCTCCTTTCTTATGATTTCCTCACTTTTTGAGCGAAGGTTCTGGGGAATAACGTGCCCAAATGTCTGTAATGTTCTGCCGAAAATGGCCTCAAACGATTAGGTTCCCCAGTCAATGATGAAAAATTCGAGGTCAAATTTGATTATGTCCTGCTGGCCGTTGCCACGATAACTTTCGAACAGAAACAGATAACGACTTGAAATTATCAGGGTAGGTGGCACGTCCACATACGACGGACAAGTTTGTTAATGGACATAATTGGCCCAACAGTTTCCGAGTAATAATTTTGTCTTCAACCAATACAGATTCGATCGGATTGTAGCTTGGAAGCTAGTTGTAGAATACTAACACAAAGACATTTGTGAAATTTTGTGACAATTGTATCCCTAGAATATTGGAAAAAAAATATTAAAAAATATTATTTACTCATCTGAAATTTGGTTGTTATTTCATTGATAACTCAAGAAATACGGATTCGATTCGATTCAAACATAGTAATTAGTTGTAGAATGGCCGATGCGAAAATGTTTGCAAAATTTCTTAAGGGTCGTAGCACCAGATAATTTTTGATATATCATCGAAAATCATTGAGAAAATCCTATATATTAGAAATTATTTATCCAAAATCGCTGAAACTTTGTGAGAGCCTTCAGAACCTAACTCTACAGCCAAGTTTCAAGCTTAAACACGATCGGATCTATATTGTTGGAGATCCGAGCAGCCTTGGGTGAGTTCAGTAGCTGGATGGGTGACCGTTGCCCCGATAACTTTTGAACGGAAAGAGAAAGGGACTTTTTTCGGGGTAGGTTGCACATCCGATTGGGAGCGTTCTATTCGTTGTTGGACATAATCGGCCCAACGGTTTCGGAGTTATACCCATCTGGAATAATATTTTCTCGATAACTCAAAAAATACAGATCCGATCGAATTGAAATTTGGTAACTATAAGTTGTAGAATATCGACAAAAAGACGTATGTGAAATTTGGAGATCCGAGCAGCCTTGGGTGAGTTCAGTAGCTGGATTGGTGACCGTTGCCACGATAACTTTTGAACGGAAAGAGAACGGAACTTTTTTCGGGGTAGGTTGCACATCCGATTGGGAGCGTTCTATTCGTTGCTGGACAAAATCGGCCCAACGGTTTCGGAGTTATACCCATCTGGAATATTATTTTCTCGATAACATAAAAAATACGAATCGAATTGAAATTTGGTAACTATAAGTTGTAGAATATCGACAAAAAGACGTATGTGAAATTTGTGAGGATTGTACCACTAGAAAATTTTTAAAAAAATATGAAAAAATATTATGTATCTCACGATAACTTGAGAATAGAAAGAGATAGCGACTTGCAATTTTCAGGGTAGGTTGCGCATCCGAATGCGACATTTAAGTTCGTTAATAGGCATCATCGGCCATACGGTTTTGGACTTATACTCATCTGAAATTTGGTTGTTATTCCCTCTCAAATGTACAACTCAAAATACACAAATTCGATCCAATTAAAACTTGTAGAATGCCGACGCGCTAATTTTCGCGTAAATTCATGAATATCGTATCCTAAAATTCCTTGAGACGTAAGTTTTTTCGTATTTTATGAGATATTTAACGAATTCCTGTTCCAATGAAATAGATTTGTCGGAATTAAAAATTCTGTGATCTTACGACGATTCTAAAATGACTCAAAAATATAAACCGAACCACCAGACCCAATTACCTAAACGTCACCGAGTAGGCAGGTTGCAATTAGTCGATTAATATTTTTCCTTGGGTTTAATAATTTTTAGATCACTCAACCTATAGGAGTTAAAATCATAAGAAAGAAGATAGTCTCCACGAAAATAACGAAAATGAGTCTGATGGACACAAAATTGCACTAAGCATATCTGAATACTATTCTCGAAATTGGATTTACTTTTTGCGCGTATGTTCTGGGGAACAACGCGTTATCATTTTGTCCGAATTTCTGTAACTTTCGAATTTTTTGACGAAAATGTTCTCAAACGATTTAGTTCGACTCCCCAATGAAGAATTCGAGGTCAAATTTGATTCTGTCCGGCCGGCCGTCTGGCCGTTGCCACGATAACTTGAGAACGAAAAGAGCTAGCGACTTGAAATTTTCAGGGTGGGTGGCGGATCCCAATACGACGGACAAGTTCGTTAATGGGCATAATCGGCCCAGTGGTTTCCGAGTAATAATTTTGTTTTCAACCAATATGAATCCGATCGAATTTAAACTTGGTGGGTAATTGTAGAATATGAACCTAAGCACGTTTGTGAAATTTTGTGCGAATCGTATCGCTAGAAAATTATTAAATAATTATTAAAAAATATTTTGGTTGTCACGATAACTTGAGAACGGAAAGAGATAGCGGCTTGAAGTTTTCAGGTTAGGATGTGCATCAGAACGCGGCATTCCAGTTTGTTTATGAGCATAATCGGCCAAACGGTTTTAGAGTTATAGCCATCTGAAATTTGGTTGTTTTTTGTTCCTCATTAACTCGAAAAATACAAAACCGATTGAATTCAAACATGGTTATTAGTTGTAGAATTCCAACGCGAAAATTTCTTGCAAAATTTCGTGAGAATAGTATTTGTAGAGAATTTTTAAAAATTCATTGAAAATTGAAAAAAAAAATTCTATATATCAGTAACTACTCATTTGAAATTGCTGAAATTTTGCAAGACCCTTCATAACCTAACTATACTGCCAAGTTTCAAGTTTAAACACAATCGGTTAAATATTGTTGGAGATTCGAGCAGCCTTGTGTGAGTTCAGTAGATGGGTGACCGTTGCCTCGATAACTTTCGAAAGAAAGGAGATAGGGACTTGCAATTTTCAGGGTAGGTTTCGTATCCGAAAGGGAGAGTTGAAGTCGTTTTTGGGTATAATCGGTCTAACGGTTTCCGAGTTATACCCACCAGAAAATTTTCTTTCTTGATAACTCAAAAAATAAATATTCGATCGAATTGAAGCTTGGTAAATACTAGTAGAAAATCAACATAAAGACGTGTTCAAAATTTTGTAAGAACCGTACCCCTAGAAAATTTGGAAAAAAATGACGAAAAAAAAAATTTTAAGAACCGTACCCCTAGAAAATTTCAAAAAAATCACGAAAAAAAAATTGGTTCAACCACTGACGTGAAGTCAGAAGCTTTTGCGCGTATGTTCTATTGTCCATTCTTCTGTATTGGACACCCTTAATCGAATTTACCATGGTAAATTATGTTGTCCATTCTCCTGTATTGGACACTTAATTCCAATTTACCATGCTAAATTCGAATTAAGAGTGTCAGTGCTTGAACCAATTTTTTTCCGAAATGGTTTTACCTTTTATGAAATTGGTTTTACTTTTTACGAAATTGGTTTTACTATCTCCGAATTTGCTTTTACTTTTTGCGCGTATGTTCTGGGGAACATCGCGTTATAGTTTTGCCCAAATGTCTGTAACTTTCGAAATTTGACGAAATTGGTCTCAAACGATTTAGTTCGACTCCCCGATGGAGAATTCGAGGTCAAATTTGATTCCGTCCGTCCGGCCGTCCGGCCGTACGGCCGTCCGTTGCCACGATAATTTGAGAACGAAAAGAGCTAGCGACTTGAAATTTTCAGGGTGGGTGGCGCATCGCAATACGACGGACAAGTTCGTTAATGGGCATAATCGGCCCTGTGGTTTCCGAGTAATAATTTTGTTTTCAACCAATATAAATCCGATCGAATTGAAACTTGGTGAGTAGTTGTAGAATATGATCCTAAGCACGTTTGTGAAATTTTGGGCAAATCGTATGGCTAGAAAATTTTTAAAAAATTATTAAAAAATATTTTTTTTGTCACGATAACCTGAGAACGGAAAGAGATAGCGGCTTGAAAATTTCAGGTTATGTTGTGCATATGAATGCCACATTTGAGTTTGTTTATGAGCATAATCGACCAAACGGTTTCAGAGTTATAGCCATCTGAAATTTGGTGGTTTTTTGTTCCTCATCAACTCGAAAAATACTGAACCGATTGAATTCAAACATGGTTATTAGTTGTAGAATGCCAACGGAAAAATGTTCGCGAAATTTGGTGAGGATAGCATTTGTAGAAAATTTTTAATAAATCATTGAAAATAAAAAAAAAAATTCTCTATATCAGTAACTATACGTTTGAAATTGCTGAGCGTTCATTACCTAACTCTACTGCCAAGTTTCAAGTTTTAACACGATCGGTTGAATATTGTTGGAGATTCGAGCATTCTTGTGTAAGTTCAGTAGATGGGTGACCGTTGCCTCGATAACTATCGAACCAAAGGAGATAGGGACTTGCAATTTTCAGGGTAGGTTGCGTATCCGAAAGGGATTGTTGAGTTCGTTTTTGGGCATAATCGGTTTAACGGTTTCCGAGTTATATCCACCTGGAATATTGTTTCCTTGATAACTCAAAAAATAAATATTCGATTGAATTGAAGCTTGGTAACTAGTGGTAGAAAATCAACACAAAGACGTGTTTAAAATTCTGTAAGAACCGTACTCCTAGAAAATTAGAAAAAAATGACGAAAAAAAAAATTTTAAGAACCGCGCCTCCAAAAAATTAAAAAAAAATCACGAAAAAAAAATTGGTTCAAGCACTGACGTGAAGTCAGAAGCATTTGCGCGTATGTTCTATTGTCCATTCTTCTGTATTGGACACCCTTAATCGAATTTACCATGGTTAATTATGTCGTCCATTCTCCTGTATTGGACACTTAATTCGAATTTACCATGGTAAATTTGAATTAAGAGTGTCCAATACAGGAGAATGGACAACATAATTTACCATGGTAAATTCGATTAAGGGTGTCCAATACAGAAGAATGGACAATAGAACATACGCGCAAAAGCTTCTGACTTCACGTCAGTGCTTGAACCAATTTTTCGAAATTGGTTTTACTTTTTTCGAAATTGGTTTCACTTATTTCGACATTGGTTATACATTTTCATTTGAGCATCCCTAGTAAAGATTCGGCCTCGTAAAGTCGGCAAAAAATAGGAGTTTGTAATTTTTTTCTTTCATATCAAAAATGTATAAAAAAAATTGAGCACACATCACTTTTACGTTTCGATGAAAGTATTCAATATGGAATTGCTTCTTTCTTACAAATTCTACCTATATGGATAAAACAAGAATATTACCTACTGCAGATTATTCTTTCAAAAATTACGTACGGCAGATGTGCTAGCCATAGTTAGATAATAGAACAGAAATACCATAGATTGATTTTTTTTACATTACAAGATTTTTGTCAAGGGTATATCCTTATAAGCTTCTTTTTCCCGCCTCTGGAAATCTTTTGCTCTACTAGAAAACTTGTCTCGCGATAAACCTCATTACTAAGTTCTAACTGGAGTTCATATCTCAGAACATACAGTTCCAATGAATTTATTCACTAAAAATTTTTGGTTCAGGTCTTTCTTGCTGTTAGTATTCATGTATTCTCCAGTCAAGTATACTGAGTATGTACTCCTATTGTCTTACAAATTTCATTTTTTTGAATTTTTGGCTGTACTCATTAAGGATCCTACTACCACACATCAATGTTATAAAAACTTACCGTTTGAGTAAAACCTTCCCACTTGTTTGATCACATAGGTAGGTATATCCATACGCCCCCTTATACTAATGAATTATCAGTTCCTAGCAAGATAATCAATTTTGATCAGACTAACTAACGATATAAACCTAAATTAATGTCACTGATTAATCTCGAATCAAGTTTAATATTCCGTAAAAAACAGTGATCAGAATCTTCCTAAATTTGGCGCCATCTGTAACGAACTGAACGAAAAATGCTGTTCTTGTTTGCCTCAGTCTCTACCTACACACAGAACCCTCACAAACAGGCTGGAATGTTATTATTATCATCATATTAATCATCACTTTATGCGAATGTGAAAATATTCACAGTCCAATCGTTTATCATGTCAAAATCTCAAAAAAGAAAACGTTGAGTGTCAGGTATCATTATGTGTACTTACTGCAGAATTCTGCTTCCCAGGAGATGGCAGCGGACACTTTGAATAGGGAAGTAATGGCCTACAGAAATCGTATTTATTCCCGGCTAGAGATTCTTGTATGGCCAGCAAATGTTTTTCATTTGATGTCAGGCGGGGGCAGAGTATATGAAACGAGAACAAAAATACAGTTTAACTCCTTATAAGATATTATGAGGGATATATTTTGACTTTGACATTCTCTTTCATCCGAAAACGGACAGAGAAATGTACTTATTTTAACAAATAGGTATCTAGGGATATATTTCAGAATAGGCTATGGGAATTCAAAAACCTGTCAATATTACTAATAGAATTAAATCGGTATAACATCGAAGCAGACTGCCTAACCTATCAAGCTGATACTTCAGGGTGTTAATTCTATTTATGGCGGCCGGCCGTTAACACGATAACACTCGAACAGAATGAGCTAAAAAGTCGAAATTTTCAGAGTAGGTTTGGGATAAATATCTCGGTTGTGTTCGTTATTGGTTAAAATCAGTCTGATGGTATCGGAGTATCGAAAAAATCATTTTTTTTACATTACAAATTTCAAATTCTATTTTTTTTAAGATGCAGGTTCATGATAATAATCCAATGATATAATTTTCAACTCTTAATAAGTTCATACTTTCGGGGATATAATTTTTCAAAATTTCAATAATAAATCGTACTTCTATGTTTTCACAGAATGCTTTAATTATTCTATCAATAAATTATTATATGATCTGAGTTCATAAATGTCATATTATCTACCTATAAGAGACATGTCCTATTTATTTCTGGTTCGTTACTCATTATATAACATACCCCTTCTGTTCAAGAAAACAAAGTAAGATTGATTATAATTTTTAGGTGATAATATAATGCCCTTGGATAATCCATATGATGATGCAAATATATTCTTTGGTAAGTTAAAAAAAATTGGGTTCAGAGTATCTCCAGTAAAAACAAAGCTGGAATATTGGCTAAGTTTTAATTGATATAATATAATTTTCAGAGTAGATTTGAGGAATGAATATCTCGGATAAGTTCGTTATTGGGTAGAATCGCTCTAGTGGTTTCGGATTAATAATTTTTGGTACTCTTGCTTTTTTTTAGATTATTTCTTTTATGATACCGTTCTATCATAAGAATCCATTGATATCATTCCCAACTCTGTAACCAATACTTTCGCAGATATGATTTGTCAAAGTTTGAACAAGAGCACCAAAGCCCCTGTCCACAGGGCTACCTCACTTTTTTTATGAAACAAAGCTCATTTATTTGAGTAGATTAAAAATATAAAATAAACCTTCAGGAACGAAGTTCCTTACGCCAAATATAATTCGAAATAAAATCAAAGCAAATAATGAGAAGTAGGGAATCCAATTAACAAAGTCCAATTCATAATTTTAGGAAAAAGATTCATTTAAGTATGTATTCAAAATTAGATATAAAAGATGTCCCGGAATTAAGTTAAGAATGGAATAGTATATTCTACGTAAAAAGATAGGACGAAAACTTTATATAAACCTATATTCAGAAAGGCTCTGTTTTCGAAATATAGGCTGTTAAAGTGAATATCCTAATGACAATAAAAAAAATAATTATTTTTCTGTGACGGGAAAAAATGTTGACATTTAATATCTGTTGACAGGTGACAAAATATAACTTTTCACGAAATTACTTTTTTCCCCGGGAAGAAAGTGAATACTTTTTTCCCGGATATATATACATATAGATAATGGAAGATATTTGCTACTTGCGCTGCTTCTATCAACTCCGGTGGAGTCGGAGAAAACTCAGAATCAAGCATTTTTGGCGCTCTAGTTCCTCGGAACTGAGTGCTTATCAATTTGCCCAAATGTCTGTAATTTTCGAATATTTCGATGAAAATGGTCTTAAACGATTTGGTTCGACTCACTGATCAAGAATCCGTGGTCGAAATTCATTCTGTCCGGCCGGCCGTAGGCACGATAACTCTCGAACGGAATGAGCTAGAGAGTTGAAATTTTCAGAGTAGGTTTGGAGGATAAATATCTCGGCTAAGTTCGTTATTGGGCAAAATCGGACAGATGGTTTCGGAGTAACAAAAAAAAAATTTTTTTTTTTTACGAATCAAATTCCAAATTAAATTTTTTTTAATAAGATGTTTTATCATAAGAATCCATTCATATCATTTTTAACTCTAACAAGCTAATACTTTCGGAGATATGATTTTTCAAAATTCCAATAATAAATCGTATTTCAACGTTGTCACAGAATGATATTATTCTATGAATTGTCATAATGTCAAATGATGTTCCTGAGACATTATCTAATCAATCGAAGAATTGTGAGCGAAGTGAGAAAAATCTCAGTTGTTTGCTCCGAAATTAGTTTTTCTCAGAAAATTCTTACATAACGGAACTGAACATGAAGTAAGAGATCTGAGAGTAGTGAGACTGCTTTTCATCCATAGACATAGATATAATTCTCGAACGGAATGAGGTAGGTAGTTGAAATTTTCAGAGTAGTTTAGGGAGATGAATATCTCGGTTAAGTTCGTTATTGGGCAAAATTGGCCAGATTTAATTTGATTTCTTCCATGGTGCAGTTCTCATTCTCATGATTGCTCATTTAATCTTGATAAATAAACTATTATTTGAATTGAATTTCCTTTAGGATGCATGCTATCATATGAATACATTGATATAATTCCCAACTCTGAGAAACCAATACTTTTGGAGATATAATTTGTCTGTTTGAACTAGAGCGCCAGAAAGCTCCTGTCGACAGGGCTTGAACCCATTTTTAACTTTATAGTATTCAAAATAACTACTAAACAATTACTGAGTTCGCAATTTTTGAAGGAAATCACAAAATTAAATTGACAGATATTTGATTACACTGAAGTTTTCCTTAGCAACGCAGGTCTAATAGCTTACTAGTTTAAAAATTCAAATTTCATATCGATAACATTCTGACTTTAATATATTGTAATAATATGTTCTTTCACTATTAAATCGTCGTTTTTCCTGCCACAGAAAAAAATAGTGTATTATACACGGGAAAAATATTAGATTTCAGCTCTCGGTTTTTTGTCTCCCTCCGCTTCGCGTCGGGAGACAACATAACCTCGAGCTAAAATCTAATACTTTTTTCCCTTGTATAATAAATAACTATTTTTTTCAAAAGTGATGGACCAAAATGAAAGTTAGTGAAAATTTGTGCATCCCTCAGATTTTTGGGCCTCTATGACATGAACTACAACAAATGGCTTGGGTCAAGTCAGTGACGGGTAATACCGGGAGGGGGAGGCCTTAGAAAAAGGCTCCATATTTTTTCTTGGGAAATTTTCGGTATTTTGAATACAAAATCTTGTAGAAGGTACATCTACAGCTTCTTCTAATATACATATACAGGGTGTCCCAGAAATCAACGATAAGCCGGTAACGGGCGATAGGCCAGGTCATAACAGTTATCAGAAAAATATTTAAAAAAATCTCTGTCATGTACTTTTCAAATTATAGGTATTAGAAAAAAAAAAGGAAAAACTGACATCCTGTGATGATCTTTCAAGTCCTGTGTCTACAAATATTAATTTTTCGTCAGTCGTTTTTTTGTAATGTAATCATGAATAATCCTTCTGTAAACTACAGTTTAAAATTAAAACATAACTGCCTCAGTTTTAAAAAAAATGTTGGATTTTTGCCCAACATTAAATTCAAAATAATTTCATCATCCAACTTTAACCGACTGTACTGTAAAAAAAATATACCACACTATTTTGGCAAGTAACATCAAAAGACGGCGCATTTAGTCTGGATTCCAAAATGGTATGATACTTGCTAGATTACTTCTTAGTTGAGGAAAATAATAATGTTTTCTTAAGTGGAACCGGATTTCAGTCCAATTCGGTTTAATTATTGGAAATGGAGCCTAGGCATCTTTAAGTCCACAATTTACAAGTAAAGTTTGATTTAAACGGTAGACGGAGAGTGACGTTATTTTGCCTAGTAAGAGTGAGACAGATGATGACGCTAAGTGGGAGCGAGATAGATAGTGACGCTACTTTTATCCGAGAGTGAGACGAAATAAAAGATGCAAGTTTGAAATAGAATTAAGACATTGGATATTTTCAGTTGACTTTAATTTAATTAGATTTACAAGAAATTACAGCAAATGTTCAAATTGCTGGCTTTCAGCTACAATGCAAACGAGGTAAACATGTGGACGGGAATTTTGAATGGTAGATTTATTGGTCCATTTGAGCTGCCAGAGAACTTAAATGCCCAGGTTTATTAGGACTTCTTACAAAATCAATTACCAGATTTATTGGAAGAAGTGCCACTGAACATTTACGGCAGCATGTGGCACCAACAAGATGGCTGCCCAGCGCATTATGCTCCCACAGTTCGGGAGTTCCTCGACCGAGAATACCCCGAAAGGTGGATTGGGCGGGGTGGTACAATTTCGTGGCCTGCCTGTTCACCCGATTTAAACCCCATAGATTTCTTTTACTGGGGAACGATAAAGGAGATTTAGCCGAGCTGCACCAAAGAATTACAGAAGCCGCTGAATACATCAACTCAAGAAGTTATACCCGTCTTATTACGCTATCATTTTTAAGAAGATGTAGAGCATTGCAGCTGAAGGCCAACAATTTGAACATTTGCAGTAATTTCTAATTAAATTAAAGTCATCTGAAAAAATCCAATGTCTGAATTTTATTTCAAACTTTGCACCTTTTATTTCGTCTCACTCTCGCATAAAAGTAGCGTCACTATCTATCTCGCTCACACTTAGTGTCATCATCTGTCTCACTCTTACTAGGCAAAATAACGTCACTCTCCATCTACCGTTTAAATCAAACTTTACTTGTAAATTGTGGACTTAAAGATGCCTAGGCTCCATTTCCAATAATTATACAGAATTGGCCTGAAATCGGTTCCATTTAAAAAAACATTATTATTTCCCTCAACTAAGAAGTAATCTAGCAAGTATCATACCATTTTGGAATCCAGACTAAATGCGCCATCTTTTGATGTTACTTGCCAAAACAGTGTAGTACAATTTTTTTACAGTACAGTCGGTTGAAGTTGGATGATGTAATTATTTTGAACTTAATGTTGGGCAAAAATCCAACATTTTATTTAAAACTGAGGCAGTTATGTTCTAATTTTAAACTGTAATTTACAGAAGGGTTATTCATGATTACATTACAGAAAAAAGACTGACGAAAAATTAATATTTGTAGACACAGGACTTGAAAGATCATCACAGGATGTCAGTTTTTCCTTTTTTTTTCTAATACCTATAATTTCAAAAGTACATGACAAAGATTTTTTTTCATATTTTTCTGATAACTGTTATCACTTGGCCTATCGCCCGTTACCGGCTTATCGTTGATTTCTGGGACACCCTGTATACAGGGTGAGTCTTTGACCACTGCATTAATTTTAACCAAAGATTCCTCTCATCAAATGATACACTTTTTTCATTTACCATTTTTCCAGATTCGGCTCAGGTAAAAAGTTACAAGCGTTTAAAGAGTTCACAATGTACTAATACACTCCCGCATATAAATTATCTATGACATTGTTGGCGGACGAGAATAAGGCATGGTAACGTGATTTACAGCTTGATTCGGGATTCCAACGCTCAGGGACGGATCCATAAAAGTAGTGAAATTTCTGGAGTTTTCCATTTTAAAACATTCAATAAAGAATATCTCGAAAACGGTGCGTTTAAGGAGAAATGATGAAGAATAATATAATGTTCTAAAAAGATGGAATATTCTTGAAATGACTCAAGAAAAACTTTATATGCTTTCTTTATGCTAATTTCGTTTAGTTTTATTAATCCACGAGTCCATAACTAGAAAACCAGTAGAAGTAGAAAATAACTAATATTTGGAAACTATGTATCATAGTTATAGGAAACTTTACACCAACATTCATTTTATTCGAAAAAAGGATGTCAAAGCTACAAAATAAAAACTGATTTTTTTTCAAAATTTCAACAGTCTGTATCTCTTTACCTGAGCTGAATTTGGAAAAATGTTAAATGAAAAAAGTGTTTCATTTGATGAGAGGAATCTTTGGTTAAAATTAATGCAGTGGTCAAAGACTCACCCTGTATATGTATATATATCAACTGGAATCTATTGGGTATGTAGTCTGGTAAGAAAGAAAGAACACTCTTATTTCCTTTACTCGAGCTTTCGAGACTTTATTGTCCCTTCATCAGGAGTCGCTAAAATTACAAGCATATTATAAAAATCATATTGAACAACTTGACATATCAAACTCACGAATTTGAGATTAGAATCAAAGGTCTTATATCAATCATAATTTGCAGTAAAATTTTTGAGAAAACAAACCCAGCTGAAACAATGTGAGAATGTCAACTTCAGATAAGACGTCAACATTTCTATGGTGGAATTATGTCAACCAGTCAAGCACAGAGAAGCACGAAAAACGGTCTCATCAAAGGATGCAAAACCCATCGAGAGTAAAACATCCACAGAACAACAATAAAAACAACCAACACAGAGGTGTCATCACAACATGTTCATACTTATCTCCACAATAGACAACTTAACCCACTTAAAACTTCTAGAACTTATTTGCGTCTTTTTATTCAATAGTTCCTAATTTCCCCAAACACAATGTGAGAAATCTCATCAACAATGCTCGTGTTCAAGATCACGTCTTTTTTTGTGTCACAAACCTCATCATCAGGACACCACTCCCGGTCAAATCCAGTCTTCGGTGGTCAGGGGGACAATCACTAATCGATTGGTCTATCATACCAACTCATCCTTTTCCTGGAATCCAAATCTATCAGCAGAGAATAGATAGAACTAAGTCCATCAACATATCTGTTAGTATTAACCGACTCCTCAGCCTGGCATATTCGCACCATCTCCAAGAAAGTTCTCTTTCTATAATTGGACTCTCTGTCCAATACTTGCACTCTGTCCAATTCAGGGAAATGATTGTGCTGCATCGAATGTTTGGACAACGCACAGGCATCACGTTTTGTTCTAATATTACTTCTATGCAGTGCCAATCTCTGCTTCAGTTTGGTGGAAGTCTGTCCTATGTAAACCAAGTTGCAATTGCCACAAGGGATCTGATAAACCACATCACTCATCTCCTAAATTTCACTGCAAATTATGATTGATATAAGACCTTTGATTCTAATCTCAAATTCGTGAGTTTGTTATGTCAAGTTGTTCAATATGATTTTTATAATATTCTTGTAATTTTAGCGACTCCTGATGAAGGGACAATAAAGTATCGAAAGCTCGAGTAAAGGAAAAAAGAGTGTTCTTTCTTTCTTACCAGACTACATGCCCAATAGATTCCAGTTGATATTTCCAGTTAGTCGATAATCACCATTCTAATATATATATATATATATATATATATAATCAATCTTCAATATTGTTTTTTTCGACCAAACTCAAATATAATATATGTGTTATCGGGAATGTGGTCAGTATAAGAAATTGGAACAACAATTTACAAATTTTGTAATTTGTAAATTGTTGTTCCAATTTCTTATACTGACCACATTCCCGATAACACATATATTATATATATATATATATATATATATATGGTATATATGTGCTTGTTCTCACCTCAAGAGACAGGATGGCACTTGTGATATTAAAGCATAGGTTACTGCTAGCTCTAGGAATTATTTCACAATTTTAGACATATATTACAAAAAATGGGTTCAAGCCCTGTGGACAGGAGCTTTCTGGCGCTCTAGTTCAAACAGACAAATTATATCTCCAAAAGTATTGGTTTCTCAGAGTTGGGAATTATATCAATGTATTCATATGATAGAACTGCATCATGAAGGAAATTCAATTTAAATAATAGTTTATTTATCAAGATTAAATGAGCAATCATGAGAATGAGAACTGCACCATGGAAGAAATCAAATTAAATCTGGCCAATTTTGCCCAATAACGAACTTAACCGAGATATTCATCTCCCTAAACTACTCTGAAAATTTCAACTACCTACCTCATTCCGTTCGAGAGTTATATATATGCCTATGGATGAAAAGCAGTCTCACTACTCTCAGATCTCTTACTTCATGTTCCGTTCCGAAATGTAAGAATTTTCTGAGAAAACCTAATTTCGGAGCAAACGACTGAGATTTTTCTCACTTCAACAATTCACTCAACAATTCTTCGATTGATTAGATAATGTCATGTCTCAGGAACATCATTTGACATTATGACAATTCATACATAAATTAAAATCATTCTGTGACAACGTTGAAATACGATTTATTATTGAAATTTTGAAAAATCATATCTCCGAAAGTATTAGCTTGTTAGAGTTAAAAATGATATCATTGGATTCTTATGGTAAAACAGCTTATTGAAAAAAAATTAATTTGGAATTTGCCTTGTAAAAAAAAATTTTTTTTTGTTACTCCGAAACCATCTGTCCGATTTTGCCCAATAACGAACTTAGCCGAGATATTTATCTCCCAAACCTACTCTGAAAATTTCAACTGTCTAGCTCATTCCGTTCGAGAGTTATCGTGCCTACGGCCGGCCGGCCGAACGGCCGGACAGAATGAATTTCGACCACGGATTCTTGATCAGTGAGTCGAACCAAATCGTTTAAGACCATTTTCATCGAAAAATTCGAAAATTACAGACATTTGGGCAAATTGATAAGCACTCAGTTCCGAGGAACTAGAGCGCCAAAAACTACTTATATCTTTAAACTAAATTCACGGTGTCAGAATCGAAAATGAGATGTTATATTTCCTTGGTTCCCTTGATATTTTCACTAGAATATTACTTATACTCCATTCACTTTTATAAAGTCTCCCGGTTGGCCATGATTTAGGTCTATCACGTTTTTGTAACTAAAACACAGGCAGGTTGGCACTACTGAAATATCGTCAAGGTCAAAACAATCCGCAGAGACGTTGCCAATTTCTACTCTCAACATAATCATAACAGACCATTATCTTCGAATATAATAAAGAACTCTTCGCTATGAAATTGAAAATGCCGAAAGTAGGAGTGCTATACAGAACCGAAATCTGCAATAGGAAAACTTAATTCTGACATGTTGAACTCTCGAATGAAATTACTTAGTTTCCTATCGGTATATTTTATTAAGGTATAATAATGACTCAGGTTTCGTAGTACTACTACATTTTGAAACTGGTGTATTTCAAGTTGTGCAACAAGGTATTTGAATGTCTTCTGTAGGCTTATTCCTTGAGAATTTCGAAAAGTGGAGAATTCCAGGTACGTCTGTTCGTTTAGAAGTTTTCCTGCCGGGTTATTCGGGTACTTTTATTCTTTTTTCAAATGAACTATCACAAAGTAACGGAGTACTCTATCGATTATTTTTCAATAAAATTCCAACACTTGATTCTTGATTTCCATACAAGAAAATAGCATAATTGATTCTTCCAACCAGTTTATTTACGTGAAATATTTCCAGTAACAACAGAGGAAAAATTTTCTTCTACAGTCGTCAGGACTGTGGAATTATTGAATTCACATCTTCTCAAATTCATTATTTTTCCGAAGTAAATTCACATTGTGAAAATACGTAATTTAATTACTAGGACTTCTATGTAGAGAGGACAACGTTGCATAGTTATCTGACAGGAAAATGACTATAACCTAACATTTTCAAAATATACATGGTGAAATGTGTCAAATTTTCATGGCCAACCGGGAGACTTTATAAATGTGAATGGAGTATACTGTTAAATACTGTAGAGGTCCGAATTTCAACGACATTTCCTAACGTAGAACCTTTACTTTGCATACAACGATCGAATCAATTTTGTTCAGGGAATCCAAGAAGCAAGAATTCACCTTATAGGTGGAATATTTTATAGATATTAGATGTTCAATATTTTATGGTAGGGGAGCAATAGAGATACTTCCAATTCAGAATCCTGCGAACTGGTTAGTTTGATGACTCTTGCGATGTTGCCATAGCCACAAGAAATTCACCATTCACCATCACATACAAACTGATATACCCCGTGGGTTTTCCAAGTAATTTATTATATTCCGATCATTATGTCTTAATTTTTCGATCATAAATTATAAAAATATATAATTCAATCCTAACTGAATATATATTAGTATAATATAAATGTATCAAAATTAGTCGTACCAATTTGTGACTAAAAGTACCATAAATAAGTTTGTCATAATCGCATTCCCACTAGAAGTTGTAATGAAATTAATTAACATGTCACTTATTTTTCTTATGCTGAAGGAATATAATTTTCAACTCCTCTGGTGATGATCATGATTTCACTGAAATTTTAAGGTCTTCGGAGAAGACCCCAGCTGGAATGCAGGTGGAGGTGGTACCTACTGATAAGTATTGTAATACAGATTTTAAGTAGGTATCTACTAACCTACATTCCCCACTAGTGGAAGAATATTCATTCTATAAATGAATTTGATTATAGAAAAGATAATGTTTACGACATCTAAGTTTTATTGACAGAAGCTTAACGCGATTTATATTAACGCGCGATAGGACTCATTCGAAACTTACAACATATATTTCGCCTAAGTATCGAATATATTATATAAGTACCTAGTTTCTGGTTAAATTTTTACCATTCTTTGAATCGAGTGTTAGTATGATATCATTGATATCGTATTGTAATCTTGATTTACGCAGCAATGAATTCAGAGAACTTGTTCAACTTTGAAATTAGAATGTAATATAGAATCGAATATTTTTGGATAACAAATTGGAATATGGAATCAAATCTTTTTGGTGCTCTTGTTCCTCGAAACAGAGTGCTTATCAATTTGCCCAAATGTCTGTAATTTTCGAATTTTTGGCTGAAAATGGTCTTAAACGTTTTGGTTTGACTCACTGATCAATAATTCCTGTTCAAAATCAATTCTGTCCGGTCGGTCCGGCCGTTAGCACGATAACTCTCGAACGCAACGAGCTAGAACAGTTGAAATTTTCAGAGTAGGTTTGGTAGATAAATATCTCGGTTAAGTTCGTTATTGGGCAAAACTGGCGGGGTGTTTTCGGAGTAACGAAAAACATTTTTTTTTACATTACAAATTTCAAATTTAAGGTGCGCTTTCATCAGAGGATTCCACTAACATCATGGATTGATGTCAGATAGACAGTAAACTGATTGTATACGCGTAGACTGATGTACTGATGGCAAGATTGGTGTCAGATCGATATATTAGATTGATACCAGATTGACCGTGTAACTTCCGCCTCGTTATAATTTGCTGATGTATGTAAATCCAACAGATGGGATGAGTCATAGACCTAGGTTTTGAATTTAATTTTTTATGATGCATTTCTATCATAAGAATCCATTGATATCACTCCTAACTCTGAGATAACTATACTTTCGGAGATAAGATTTGTCAAAGTTTGAATAATTACTCACTAGTAGTTTGACAAGAGCGCCAAAGCCCCTGTCCCTATTGCTTTCCCACTTTTTGCTGACAAAGTGGAATCTGTGATAAGGGTGCTGCGATGGGTTACCTCAGCTTGATGATGGCGTTCGTATAATATTATTGTCAATTGTTTGCTTTGATTTCCTTATGTTGAACTCTGAAAATTTAATTTAATTGTAATTATTTGATTCTAAAGGTTTATTCCTCAACTCTTATTCCAATAAATAATAATAATAATTTTTGACATATAAATTCTAACGTTTAACATTTCAAACATGCATATTTCCTGTGAACATTAATTACTGGTTATTATGCTATATTTGCTTCTAAATTGAATATAATTGGTAGGAAAAGTATTGGTTCCCTATGATTTAACTTAACCATGGGTTCAGAAGTATCGAATCAATTTTTGAAAACTCATGTATTCATGATCATTTTGCATTATCATCTCTGTGACGTAGAAAATCTGTGTAACTGGACACTCGAGGCCGCATAGAAAATTATTAATATAGCGGGGCAACACTGTGTTCTTCATCTATATGACAAGGATGCCAACTGGGCTATGATCAGGAGATTCTCTTCTCGCTTTGTGTGCTCTTTGTGAAGCCGAAATAAGGGTACGCTACACAAAAAACGATAACGGTCATGGGGCGGGCGAGTTTGTTGCCCGCCTACAAGAGAGGCCATCACTTATTCTACCACAGATATGAATTCCTGTGAATTCGCTAGGAATTTTTCATGAATCATATACCATGGTTTATATTATAAGGTGTTGAATTGGTGAGGCTCGCTCGTTCACGGCTTACGTTAATAACTGGTTGGTCGGTATGCTGACCGACGCATCTTGGTTTAACCAGAATTTCGGTGAAGTTTCTGGCAACTTATCATCAAGTCGGTGGGCGCCATATTTAACACTGCAACGAAGATCACTGGCACTGGGGCATGACTTGAAGAATTTTCCTGAATTCCTAGTGAAATGGAAATTTATATCGCAATAATGAGATCATATTTCTTCAATAACATCATCATTCGTATACGTTGTCATTAGGAATGACAACAATTTCGAATTGGATTTCTTTGAAACCTCTAAGGTACCATCTGCCTAATGTTCGGTTAATATACCACCTAACACAGAAAAGTACTTAAAACACCAAGTCAGCTTATCGAGATTTCTGATTGAGGAAATTAAATAGATTTCATTTGACAAAAATGTGGGAAAGTCCTGTGGACAGGGGCTTTGGCGCTCTAGTTTAAACTTTGACAAATCATCTCTCCGAAAGTATTGGTTTCTCAGAGATGGAAATGATATCAATGGATTCCTATGATAGAACTGCATCATAGAAGAAATTGAACTAAAAAAAGTGTAATTAAAAAAAAACAAGAGTGTCAAAAATTATCAATCCGAAACCGCCAGACCGATTCTACCCTATAACGAACTTATCCGAGATATTCATTCATCAAATCTACTCTGAAAATTGTATTATATCAATCACAACCTAGCCAACATTCCAGTTTTGTTTTACTGGAGATATTCTGATCCCAATTTGATTAACTTACCAAAGTATATATTTCCAACGTATACAGGGTGAGTCTTTGACCACTGCATTAATTTTAACCAAAGATTCCTCTCATCAAATGAAACACTTTTTTCATTTACCATTTTTCCAGATTCGGCTCAGGTAAAAAGTTACAAGCGTTTAAAGATTTCACAATGTGCTAATACACTCCCGCATATAAATTATCAATGACATTGTTGGCGGACGAGAATAAGGCATGGTAACGTGGTTTACAGCTTGATTCGGGATTCCAACGCTCAGGGACGGATCCATAAAAGTAGTGAAATTTCTGGAGTTTTCCATTTCAAAACATTCAATGAATGATATCTCGAAAACGGTGCGTTTAAGGAGAAATGATGAAGAATAATATAATGTTCTAAAACGATGGAATATTCTTGAAATTACTCAAGAAAAACTTGATATGCTTTCTTTATGCTAATTTCGTTTAGTTTTATGAATCCACGAGTCCATAACTAGAAAACCAGTAGAAGTAGAAAATAACTAATATTTGGGAAATATGTATCATAGTTATAGGAAACTTTACACCAACATTCATTTTATTCGAAAAAAGGATGTCAAAGCTACAAAATAAAAACTGATTTTTTTTCAAAATTTCAACAGCCTGTATCTTTTTACCTGAGCTGAATTTGGAAAAATGTTAAATGAAAAAAGTGTTTCATTTGATGAGAGGAATCTTTGGTTAAAATTAATGCAGTGGTCAAAGACTCACCCTGTATATGGATTATCCAAGGGCACTACTATATTATCACCCAAACATTATAATATCCTATAATCCTTATAATTCTACGATCCCTGAGGTTATTTCATTGATCATTTTGTACTTTGTTTTCTAGAACAGGAGGTACATATTTTATTTCATGAGTAACGAATTTCGAATAGAACCAGAAATAAATAATATGACATGTCTCGGTAGATAAGATGGCTTGTATGAACACAGATCATTCATATATATGTTCATAGATATAAATATGGACGTTAATTCTCGATTACAGCATTCTTAAATTAGGATTTAGTATTGATATTTTGAAAAATCATATCTCTGAAAGTATTAACTTTAAAGTTAAAAATGATAGCAATGGATTCTTATGATGAAACTTCATCTGACAAAAAATTAAAGGTGAATTTTTTTTTTCGTTACTCCGAAACCATCTGGCCTATTTGGCCCAATAACGATCTCAACCGAGATATTTATCTCCCAAACCTACTCTGAAAATTTCAACTGTCTAGCTCATTCCGCTCGAGAGTTAGCATGTTAACGGCTGGACAGAATCGATTTTAACCACGGATTCTTGATCGGTGAGTCGGAACAAATCGTTTAAGAACTCTTTCATCCAAAAATTACAGACATTTGGTCAAATTGATAAGCACTATGTTCCGAGGAACAAGAGCGCCAAATATATAGATATGACAATTAAAACGTTCGGACTATATTGGCAACTTTTTATTGACGAACATAATCTAATATCGTATACACAAGAAACCGTGCTATCATTTTGCCCAAATATCCGTTGCCACGATAACTTTTGAACGGAAAGACATAGCGACTTGCACTTTTGAAGGTAGGTGGCGCATCCGAATACGACAGTTGCGTTAGTTAATAGGGATAATCGGCCAAACGATTTTGGAGTTATACCCATAAGAAATTTAACAATGATAATAATAACTTGCCTTCATTTCGTACAAGGTATACACTGCAAATACGGAGGTGAAGTAGTTATTTCTCCAATAACTCAAAAATACAGATCCGATTGAAAGTAAACTTGATAATCACTTGTTGAATGCCTACGCGCAAATTTTTGCAAAATATCATGAGGATCGTATCACTAGAAAAAAGAAATTTTCAAGCCACGATTTTTCTATCGATACCGAGGTTCCAGCTCGATCGGCATAGTATAAAATAAAATTTGTTTTTCTTCAAAAGTTTTATATTTCAGAAACTATCCGTCAGAATCAGTACATTCGTTTGGCTAATGATGCCAATTGAAGATCGCAATCATTCAGGAGTGCAACCTAACCTGAAAATTGCAAGTCGCTATATCTTTTCGTTCAAAAGTTATCGTGGCCGGCTGGGCGGACAGAATTGAATTTGACCTCGAATACTTCATCAGTGAATCCAACCTAATCGTTTGATACCATTTTTGGCAAAAATGCAAAAATTACAGACATTTGGGCTGAATAATAGCACGCTGTTCCAAAATCATGAACGCAAAACCAAGTAACTGATGAAAGTTCAAAAATGATATTTCGGCGGTAATTATTTAATTGTATTTGTAAGGACAGGTGTGCGAATTCTTTTCAAAGAGTAAACAGACACTGAGATAATCGATATCAAGTGGTTTGTAACTATTTTGACTTTAGACTAATTCATCAATCCAAAATTATGAAGTTTTTAGTGCCTTCTGAAAATTTTGTTTTTTGCAGTTACTTGGTTTTGCGGTGTCGCCGACGATATACTAATTGGGGATGTATTTACATACATGTTTAAAAATCATCAGATCGACGAAAGATGAAAGGTATACATAATTGCCAAGCCAATAGTTTGTCGAACTTCTATTTAAACTCTCCAGTGGAAGTATATTCTAGCCAACAAATTGTTTTTGTGATTCGGCAACGCTATCACATGCATGATTGATTTTATCAGCTGGTCCCACAACATGATTTGAAGCCCGTCAAATATCATTCGGCCACAATTGTAGTCATTTGCCACGAATGCCCGCACTGTCAAATTCAAGACAGACAGACTGGCAGGGTTGCCACAAGAAGAAATCTTGTTCCTATCGGTAGCTATTGCACCGACATACTAAGAAGATTTTCGAAGCCCAAAAGGAAAAATGTTTCTTTCTGTCCTGCCTAATCGGATCAATTTAACCTAAGGACTAATCTGATTTATGTTCTTGACTTCGACTCATAAGCGACTATTTTTTAACATAAACCATGAAACGTTCATAATAAATTCTAGTTGGGCCTCCAAACTGAACCAATAACCCCCAGATAAATTCCCGATTCGACCAAAAGGCGCCAAAAGAACCTCATCTAATAAATCTCATTGATCATTTATTTGGGGCCGAAAGTTGTGACAACAATGCCAGAACTGTCGCATTGTTTACCTGTTGTAAACAGCTTTTAACAATATCCTGTGGCTTGTAAGGGCGGAAGGTTGGCTAATTTATAACCCCTGTGTCCCATTCAAGTCTTCCCGGGTCGTCTGCCTTCCTCGTTATACCGGTATGATTTTCTAATTCTTCGGTTAGGTCTGTTTGAAGAGGAATTCTAGGTGTGACGATATGAAGAAATGGTTTCTCATCCGGTCGATAGGGCGGGTATATGAGATATTCCATCTAAAACGGAAACTGTTGCCAGTTTCTTTTATGGTTTTGCAGAATTTCTTTAAGATATTGAAACTGAGTTTATCGGAAATCAGTTCAGTCAATGAAAAATTGGAGCGAAGTAGTCAGAAAAATATGCTCTTGAAGAATTATCGCACTTGAACAAATACTTATCGGTATTCTTAGTGGGAATATCACAATTTTGTATTCAATAAGAATACGCCCTTGAATGATCTCCATAATCTATCAACGTCAAAACGTCAGTTGAGGTTAACATTTTTATCATGTTCACAAAGAAGCAACGTTTGGAAATAATTAAAAATTACCTACTAGCACAATTTTGAGTTGGGGGCAGTGCGTGCTGCCGTGGATTAATTATAGTCAAAATATTCGCACTGGTACCTACACTGGTACCTACACTGGTACCTACACTGGTACGCACTGGTACCTACAAAAAATATTGCAGCCGTAAAGATCTCAGTTCAAATTGAACCAAATTTGTCGATTCCACGCCGTTCAAGGTATTGGAAATCTGCCATACCACAGTATGGCTCATTCTGTATCTTGCGTTATTGGCTTACGCCGTTACTAGATCAAATTAACCCAATAACTGAAGTCTCTGGATCATGTGAATTACCGAAACTTGGGATTGGGATCTACTAGAGTTTGAAGAAATACCTGAATTTCGCCGAGAATTCATCTTCAGCGATTAAGTATTTTATTTTGGCTATATGGTCAATATTTTGGCCCTATGGTCAATAAGCAAAATAAATGTATATATTATTGAACAGCAACGACCCCTCGTGTACATCATGAAACCTCATTTCAACCGCAAAAAGTAACTGTGTTTTGTTTATTTCATGCCGGGTTTGTGATTGAACCATATTTTTTCGTCGATGAAAATCATTGCCATATTTCAGTCAATGGTTTGCTATCGAGTCATTTTGCAAGAGTTTTTCGTTTATTATAGAAACAACGCACTGGTTAGAGGATTGGCCAGGAAAGATCGTAGTAGTGTATTCTGTTTGTTTTACTACAATAGGATGATAATTAAAAAATCACACAACATAAACATGCCATGTTTCACTGAATATTTTGCTATCATGCCATTTTGCAAGACTAATTTTGGCCAGGGGATGTCGTAGTATTTTGTTCTGATTAGGCTTCACTACAATAGTATTAGAATTGATGTTCTGTGGAGAATGGTTTTGCTTCCTGTTGATTCAAAAAGTATGTGCAGTAGAGCTAAAAATCACACAACATAAACGTGTCATGTGTCAGTCAATATTTTGCTATCGTCCCATTTTGCAAGACTATTCATGGCAAGCGAAGACCGTAGAAATATTGTGTTGTGATTCGGATTTACTATGATAGGATGATAATTGATGCTCTGTTGAGCATTATTCCTCTCCCTGTCGATTCGAAAAGTATGTTTAGTAGAGCTCAAAATCACACAAAATAACCAAGCCATGTGACAGACCTAAAGCATTGCGAAAATCCAGAGATCTACGTGCTTAATGTATAGTATAGGAAAGGGTGTTTCAGCAAGAACTTGAATTTTAAAAATTAAAAAAATATATATTTATTTCATATCTCGTTAACATTTTTTTCTATATATGTATGGAGATACTGATGTCATTCACATATGAAACAAAATATCGGTTAAATGGCCACCGTTACTCTATTGGCAGGTATGCACTCTTTTGATGAAATTTTTCGGTACATTTTGCAGTAGGAGCTGCTGGATTCGACGTGCAATTTCTTCTTTGAGTTCCTCAGTTGTCTCAGGATGGTTCGCATAGACCTCACCTACAAAAAACCCAGAGAAAATAGACCAAACAAGTTAAAGCGCAGTTTTGGTCTCCGAAACGAGAAATTACTCGACATGAAAACTTGGTTTGTAACGAAGTCATTGTTTCCCTTGCGGTTTGACAGGTAGCGCCATTCTGTTGAAACCACATCTCATTTAAGTCCATTCCGTCTAATTCTTGCCAAAAAAGTCTGTCAATATGGCCCGGTAACGATGACCGTCGACAGTCACGGTGGTCCCTTCACCACCTTTATAATGGGTTTTCACTATTAACAAACGTTCTTCCAAGCTATAACGCACCATTTTCGTGAATGTCTATGTTTTAATTAAACAAACAACAAATATGGCTGACTCAACAATTGACAGTCAAAAATGGCGCGAAATTCAAGTTCTTGCTTAGACACCCTTTATAAGGGAAATAAAATGTCTCCTTGAAACCTGTTTTTTTTGTTCTACTCACTGATGAAGAATTCCAGGTTCATTATGTCCTGCCGGCTGTTACCACGATAACTTGAGAACGAAAAAAGAAAGTGATTTGAAATTTTCAGGGTAGGTGGCGCGTCCAAATATGTCGGACAAGTTCGTTAATGTGCATGATCGGCCCAACGGTTTCCGAGTAATAATTTTGTCATCAACCAATACAGATCCGATAGAATCGAAACTTAGTAGCTAGCTGTAGAGTACTGACACAAGCTCGTTTATGGAATTTTGTGAGGATCACTAGAAAATCTGAAAAAAATAATGAAAAAACATTATTTATCTCACAATAACTTGAGAACGGAAAGAGATAGCGACTTTCAATTTTTAGGGTAGGTTGCGACATTTGAGTTCGTTATTACGTATAATCGGCCAAATCGTTTTGGAGTTACACACATCTGAAATTTTGTTGTTATTTCCACTATAACTCAAAATATACAAATCCGATACAATTAAAACTCGGTGATTACTTGTGGAATGCCAATGCGCTAATTTTCGCGGAATTTCGTGTCCTGAAATTACTTGAGACGTGAGTTGTTTCGTATATTATTGGATATTTAAATAATACACATATCTATACATATGTCAGAATTAAAAATTCTGTGATCTAGATGATTCTCTCATCACTCTAGTCTGTCATCAAAATGGTACGAAATGTACTCATATCTCATGAAAGCTGAGAAAACGGTCTATGTCGCTGGTAAATTCGATTAAGAGTGTCCAATAGTAAATAGACAGTAGAAGATTCGCGCAAAAGCTCCTGACTTCACGTCAGTCCTTGAACCAATTTTTCTATTATTTGTCGACTATTGTTCCGATAATATTGTTCCAGAAAACTAATTGCAATGTTTTGAGCACATGTTATCAACTCTTTTATATATTTCGATGTAAAGGCATTGAAATTTATAACACAATACATGATTATAAATCAACAAATAATCCGTTGTAACCATAAACTCGCGCAAACGGCAGTTATTACCTCATACAAGTAATTAATCACATCGTGTTGGAGCGCTTGATAAAACAAATATGGTGATAAATGTTCGTGTGGCCATAAATGTTTTCAGGAAACTGAACAACATATAGTTATAGTGAAAATTTAGAGGAATCCAGAATTTCACAACAACATAATTCTACCAAACAATACTATCAAAATAACAATACAAATTGATAATATTCTATGCATTTTCTAGTTAAAATGGTGGTATCCTTTCGGGAAAAAACGAAGTAACCGATAAGCATTCCGTTCGCGTTCGTTGCGATGCATAATGCCTGACACGTTTTGATTAAATATTTATTATACCGGTTTATATGAAGACCAAGAGGACGAATGAAATATGATTCGTTGGCCTGTGTTGATGTTTTGACAAACCATTGAAAGATGGCCGATTTTAGAGACGAATCAGTGAATGAACAATGTGGCGTCGGGTTTCTATGGGTGAACAGGTTGTCACTATATTTTCTTTCATGATTTGGTGAACCAAAACGAGTAATAAAAGGCTTAAAATTTAAAATGCTTTGGTATACCGTGAAATCACCTAGCAAACTTTCGTAGTTTTTATCAACCAGAAATACCAAAAATACTAGGAATATATAGGTACTTAATTACTTTTCAAAATTCTAGAAAGTATGATAAAAGTGCAAACTTCCACGAGTTTGCGCGCAATTCGATGTCAAATTCAAGTCTGCCCGGCCGGCCGTCTGTTGTCACTCTCGAACGGAAAGAGGTAGCGACCTTTTTCGGGGTAGGTTGCACATCCGAATACGACGGTTAAGTTCGGTAATAGGCATAATCGGCCAAACTGTTTCTGGATTCTACCAGTCCTAAATTTGTTTCAATAACTTAAAGCAATAGACATACGATCTAATTGAAACTTGGCAATTAGTTGTAGAATGCCAGCGCATTGCTTTTTCCGTTAGAATCGTATCAATAAAAAATATATTTTTTTTAATTTTATAATCCCGAAGCTATCTTTCAGATTCGGCTGAAATTCCGCGTAGACCTTCGAACCGCCATTATACAATCTAGTTCCGCATTTTGAATCAAACGGTTTCGTATTTCAGCAATAGGTCTATCCTTCTGTGGGTGCTATACATTTATTTGTTAATTCATTTTGTTTTAAATTTGTCATTGTCAACTATTATTTGGGCAAATAAATATTATTATTATAATTATAATTGTGAAAATTAAATTTTATTGTTTCCTCAATGCCAAATGCCAAAGTGCAAATTATTGAGAAATTTCGTGAGGATTGTATCACTAGAAAAACAAAATCCCGAAAAATTTGATATATTTCAGAAACTAACACTCAGATTCCGCTGAAGTTCTGCTCAAACCTTCAGCATTTTACAAACGAGTACCGGATTTCAGTTAGACTCATATCTGCCTTTTCTGAAATTTCAAATCATGTAAATCTTATTAATTATAACACCACCTCGATGGCCGAAATGGTAGCGCTATCCCTCTCCGTTAGAATGATATCGTGGCAACAGACGGCTGGACAGAATTGATTTTGACCTCGAATTCTTCATCAGTACATCAGTGAGTCGAACCTGATCATTTGAAACCATTTTCGGTAGAATATTCGAAAAGTACAGACATTTGGGTAAAATGATAGCATACTGTTCCCTAGAACATGCGCGCAGAAATTATTCTATTGGAATGGATTTGCTCGAATTTCCGATGTGCAACTGGAAAATGTAACTTATTTTTAATGATCTACACTGGAAGAACATACCCCTACTCAATTTCCACGAAAAGTCTACAGCAACCCTTTCGTATTGGAAATGTTCAATTTGGGGTAATTTTATCGCTACTTTTTTTCCTTGGAAAACTCAAAAGAACCTCAATGTTTCAAAATCTTATTTGGTTGAACTGCACCAACAAAATAGTATTATTTTAATACCTGATAGGTATTATCCTATCCATTAATATGAGTTTATCGAGCATCATTATTAGCATAATCTAACACTTACTGTTCAAAAATAAACGTACATTCTGATTCAATGGAATTCAAGCTTGTTGCCACAGAGGAATGTTCAGAATTCATGCTATCCGCCGCGAAGGACCAATGTAAAGTTTCTTGTACCCATATTTTAATTGACTCTGCAACAGATAGATTATCTTCGTGAAACAAGCTCTAGGTTCATCCATTCTCTATAAGTCATCAAGTATTTATTTACTCGAAACAGTCAAAATTTTATAATGCGGTATATTGAGTGGACAGTAGATATGTTTACAAAATAATGTTTGGATTCATTGTAAAAACTTGATATATCCTGTGTAGATTTTACACCCTCTAAGAAAGATCTAGATTTACGTATTTATTTGTTTATATAATTTTCTGAATATTTCACTCTAATATTTGCTCCTACATGAGTGCTCGTTCAATCTTCTTCTACTAGGTTTTTTCCTTGGTGCCTAGATTCCTTCAGACTGAAAACATTTCCTTTCACTCGATTGATTGTCATATAGGCAGCAAACAAACAGTCAAAAAAGAAGAAGAGAAAATTAAAATATACACTTGTTATACTTGTTATACGAATTGTTTTGGAACCTTTAATAACAAAAATTCGACACAGAATAAATCATGCCTGTAAATACAATTTCGGTTTGTAGGTACGGTCAACTTCCAATCGACCCAGAAATATATTTTTCTCATATTATTCTCCCTTCTAGTTTCTGTATCCTCAAGTGCGTCCCAGAATCCGACTTTAACAATGAATAAAGAACCTCCGTTTGTGATGGTCCTCTTGTCCAACAGAAAGAGGAATGCCGTTGCGGCGCCCTTTGGTCTTTATATGTGTACCTATTCATTTTGAGGCAATATATTTAAAATAGACTAATGGATAGATGTGTACACAGTCAGTGTTTGCCCATTTAGGAGATCTGATGCAGGTATTGTATGGGCCACCCCGAGGATGGACACTATTACAATGCTTTGCGGCTTTTTGGTTTGTTGTCAAAGCAGTGTAAACTATAGTTATCTTCCGGTTTCGATATGACTTTTGATCGTTCTGAAGAGACGATTGTTCTTTTGTCCATGCGTTAACGTGAACCATAAACAAATCGCGCGTTTAGGGACCATGCCGATACAGTTTAAACTGTTAGTGAAAGAGAGTTTGATGATTATTTCGAAGGTGTCAAATAGGTCACAAAAGTTTCCTCACAGGTAGGGATTGGGTTCGTTTCTTTCGATAGCATTGTAAATAACTTTAATTGTTTTGTTATTATTCAATTTTGAATTTCTATAGAGTTACTTTTAAATAGTCTCCAAATATTAAAACACATTTATCGATTTTTTTGAGCCCAATTTGTACGAAAAAGAACAAAATCATCGAACAACTAGAAAATCAATCAAATTTAATCATAAATAATATTTAAGGAGGTCCTTCACAAGCAAATTAGATATCCCAAACATTTCAAACGATGCTTTAATTCTATAAACAAACAACAAATTCTTCCCAAATCAGATGCATGCTGAAACCGTAAAATGAAGAGAGCAGCTCTCAATTCATTCAATTTTTCGTTCAATTGGTTCATAATCGAACCGTAAAAATAGCTTTCAGTTTGTTATGATTGAACCTGGCTTCTTTAACTATACAATAGCTTATGTGTATACGGTTAAGTGGTTAAGCAATTTGCAGATGAGGATTACAACGGTAAGCCTGGCTGAATTTCTAAAGAACCTTTTTGGATTAGTTTTACCCAAGTCAACTCAGAAGAGAAATTTAATAGAAAAAGCGGTTTTTGGTTATGCGTCCTAGCACGCTTGAAAAAAGTTCTTTTTGTAATTCTATCTATATTGACTTGCCCTGGTATGGTGTAAGTCTCGTTAAAAGTTGCCGATTTCATTGAAAGTGAGCTCTTTGGAATGAGTATTATCCTAATTCGATATAACAGAAGCGACAGAAAAATTTACGATGTATTTTGTAAACTTGACAACACAATGAAAGAGCACATGTAAGTCGATAGAGGGTACTGTGAATAGTGAACGTTTTTCCGAATTCTGTAGGTAAATTACTTCTGCGAGTTTTTCTATAATAATAGTTAGTTTCACATCAGATAGTCCTTTTTGCTTACGCAATATTCCTCATGATATATACATACAAATTAGTTGTGGAGGATATTTTCTGCACACTTTTTTGGATTATACAAAATAAATTCTTTTCATTTAATTTCATTCCATCCCATGGTGCTGAAATATCATTATTCCGTTACTTTTCATCACTTTCATCTGAGGAATACGATATTTCCTGAAATATATTAGAGAAACGTCCATCTGCACTACATGTAGTGCAGTGGCATATAAAGCTTTTTGTGGTAGCGAGGAAATGAACCGATATCGAATCCTTTCCATTTTTTGTGCGCATCTTATGTGGAACAGCGTGTTGTCAAGAATTCGACGTCAAATTTAATTCTGTCCGGCTGGCCGTTGCCATAATGCGACTTTTGGGTTCGTTAACAGGCATAATCGGCCAAAAGGTTTTGGAGTTATAACCATCTGAAATATTGTTATTTCCTCAATAACTAAAAAAAATACGAATCCGATCCAATTCAAACATAGTAATTTATAGAATGCTGACGCGGAAATTTTGCGAAATCGATGGTAGAAAATTTGAAAAAAAATCATTAAAAAATATATCTCAGTAGCTATCCTTCCGATATCGCTGAATTTTGCGAAAGCTCTAAAACCTAACTTTACAGCCAAGTTCCAAATTTGAACATGATCGGATCTATATTGTTGGAGATCCGAGCAGCCTTGGGTGAGTTCAGTAGCTGGATGGATGACCGTGTTGAATGAACTATATTTCCATATCCAAGGATATATTCCTGTTCAGTAATTAAAAAATTATATATTTCGGAATATTGGATGGTGATTTAAAAATATTGAAAACACCATAATGAACGAATTTGAATAGAATCGTTAGACATCAGTGTGCGAATGATTTTTGACTAGCTTAAAATCATGTTGTAGGGCCAGCTGATAAAATCAATCATGTACGTGATAGCGTTGCCAAATGATAAAATCAATTTATTGGCTAGAATGTACTTCCATTGGATAGTTTAAATAGAGGTTCGACAAACTATTGGCTTGGAAATTGGGTATACCTTCCATCTTTCGTCGATCTAATGATTTGTATGCATGTATGCAAATATATCGTCAATAAGGATATATTTTTGCGCGCATGTTCTAGGGAACAGCGTGCTATTATTTTGCTCAAATGTCCGTAATTTTAGCATTTTTTGCCAAAAATGGTCTCAAACGATTTGGTTCCATTCACTGATGAAGTAATCGAGCTCAAATTGAATTATGTCTGCCCAGCAGGTCACGAAAACTTTCGGCCGAACGTTTTCGTAGTTATACCCATCTTAAATTTTATTGTTATTCCCTCAAAAACTCTAAACATACAAATCCGATCCAATTGAAACTTGGCAATCACTAGTATAATGCGGACGTACTAATTGTTGGGAAATTATCACTAGAAACAAAATTTAAAAAAATTTGTTGAAAATTTTTTTCAGAAACTATTCGTCAGAATCCACTGTAATTCCTCACATACCACCATTTTACAATCGAGTATCTAATTTCATTGATCCCTTAAATCTCCCACATATCTTCGCCACTGCTGTAGTATACAGGTTCATTCAAATAATCTTCTACATATGGATGAAATTGAGTTTTAGGATTTGACTATCTATATTTTTCATTAGAATTTCAGGGAAATAAGCGGTATTTACAAATTATATTGTTGGTAATTACCTACATATTACATAGGTCAGACCGGACGTTCCGTAAATATTAGGGTAGATGAACGAAAAAATTCGTACTTCGATATAGAATATCAACCGGTTTTGCAGAACATTGTATAAAAAAAATAATTTCGTACATTTTACAAAAACCGAAATATTACATTCAGGCAATAAAAGTAGACGATTATATATTTTGCAATCCCTAGAAATCTCCGACGCTCACAGACAAAAACTACCTGTCACTAATAATCAACTGGAATTTCATCTATCACCCCTCCTATTCATCTCTATGTAAATTGCGTTGTTGAGTTTATTCTCCTGCATAGCATATTGTGATACTTAAGCCAAGTGTTTTCATTCCCTCAATAATTTGTCAAAATGCTTTACCAAGTGATAGGAGGGATCTCAATATCATTACCAGATTTATTCGGTTTCTTAAAGTTCTTAGTTGGCTTTGAAAATCCGTTGCCATTGTGAATGTAGTAAAATTCCTTTGTTTCCATTTATGTTTATCGTTGGCATTCCTAATTTTTACTAGTCAAAATGGAAAATTGATCAATTATTTTGATCACCTTATAACCTAGTGCTTTCCAGCAACTCCACACCTAGAGTGTGCTTTTCTATTGAAATTTCCTAATTTTACTTTTCAGAAAAAGTTGGTCCATCAAAAATAATAAAAAAATATATAAAAGTCGGCCAACCGCGACTTCTGTCGATTTTTAGTTTTTTTTTATGAAACACTTTAATTAAACTTGTTTAAAATCACAATTCAGAGCAATGTTCAAAAATTTCACGTCGGAAAACCATGAAAAATATATTTTTTTGGTTTGCATTGCTTGTACTTAAGTAAAGGATTTTTTTTTAAGACTAGAGAATATTGATCTCTGTATGCATATGATTGCAATTAGTAAATTTTGTTTGTACTTGGTTTTTGGACATTTGTTCCAATTTCCACAAATCTGTGATCCTTAGGCATGAATTTGTGAAATTGAAAGATTTTAATGGCGAAAATACGAACAGGAGAAACTTTGCACCAGAATGAAACTACTTTTGAGGGAAAATTCGAACAAATGTCGAAAAACCAAGTTCAAACAAAATTTTCTAGTTACAATCATATTCATACTGACACTTGTTATTGTTCTTGTAATCTTGTCTAGTAACCAAAAAAAAATTCCTTCAGATAGTATTTCAATTTTTAAAAGAGTTATAGGCAAAAAGGAGAAAAATATTTTTCATAGTTTGACGACCACAATTATTTTTTTTGCATTGTGATTTCGAACAAGTTCACCAAAGCGTTTCATACAATAAGTTAGAATTGTCCGAGACATTTTTGTTTAAACATGGCGATTTCTGCCCAAACCTGAAGTCACACTTGGCCCAGTTTTATATCATTTTTATGCAACAACTTTTTGTTACAAATAATATTCGAATTCGGAAATATTAAAAGAAAGGAAAAGTCCCTCTTGGTACGAAGTTGCTGGGAAGCCTTTGTAAGTTCAAATTCGATCTATATGTTTCTCAGAAAAGTGAAGGCGTACAGACAGACAAACATTCAAGAGAATTCCTAAGCATTCTATTTCGAAATTCGGAAACACTTACATTGTCAACTATGTATGCGCGTCTACAAAGCCAAATACCAATTTACTTCGATACTGGTCAAGTCTGAAGAAACCTAAAACTAATCAAACATGTCGAAGTCATGTTAGCAATTCGATACAACCATATTTTCATTATGACGATTCCATTCGTAGCTTCTTCGCCGGATTTCAATGGGACATCCGAGACCCGGTCAAATAGGAACCTTTTCAGGTGACAAAGAGACAAGTGAGACGAATTGTGCACCTTTCATTAATCTCACAGTGACACTTCATACTTCCTTTTCCTTACGAACTCCTTTTGCACACCCGAAATCGATTTCACGTGCTTCAGTCTCGATTTGAATAGTTTTCCGTGTTATTTTGACAAGGTCCAAAATATTGTGATCTCTGACAATATAAACAACCAACAGGGAGCTTATTGAGGTGCCGTATAACCTTTCTAAGGAACTGAAAATGAAAGATTGTAAAACTACTGGTTCGAAGAAACTATTGTTTACTGAATTAGATCACAAAAAATCCGGCTACCGTTGATAATGTTGCAACAAAGAAGTTTTTCTTTTCATCATCATGTCATAATATTTTGTGAAGAATAGTTGAGAACTCAGTTTCAGTTCTCTAAGTACCTGAATTGCTTGACTTTCGACAACCATTTCCCAATATCGCTATTTACTGTTCACTTGCCTTTCTTGAATGAAATAACTCTCATGTTCATCATATCTATTATTATTTTGTTGATTTTTCGTATTATTATTATTTGCGAATCATATACCTTGGAATTCGAAAAACTATACAGGGTGAGTCTTTGACCACTGCATTAATTTTAACCAAAGATTCCTCTCATCAAATGAAACACTTTTTTCATTTAACATTTTTCCAAATTCAGCTCAGGTAAAAAGATACAGGCTGTTGAAATTTTGAAAAAAAATCAGTTTTTATTTTGTAGCTTTGACATCCTTTTTTCGAATAAAATGAATGTTGGCGTAAAGTTTCCTATAACTAAGATACATATTTTCCAACTATTAGTTATTTTCTACTTCTACTGTTTTTCTAGTTATGGACTCGTGGATTCATAAAACTAAACGAAATTAGCGTAAAGAAAGCATATAAAGTTTTTCTTGAGTCATTTCAAGAATATTCCATCGTTTTAGAACATTGTATTATTCTTCATCATTTCTCCTTAAACGCACCGTTTTCGAGATATTCTTCATTGAATGTTTTAAAATGGAAAACTCCAGAAATTTCACTACTTTTATGGATCCGTCCCTGAGCGTTGGAATCCCGAATCAAGCTGTAAACCACGTTACCATGCCTTATTCTCGTCCGCCAACAATGTCATAGATAATTTATATGCGGGAGTGTATTAGCACATTGTGAAATCTTTAAACGCTTGTAACTTTTTACCTGAGCCGAATCTGGAAAAATGGTAAATGAAAAAAGTGTTTCATTTGATGAGAGGAATCTTTGGTTAAAATTAATGCAGTGGTCAAAGACTCACCCTGTATAAATAATTAATTTTTAACCTCCATTGAAATTCTCATAATATGCTGTTTCAGAGTACCTAGAAAACAAAAAAATCGGTATGTGATTCACAATGCACTCACAAAACTTGTTTCAAAAATCTAGTATTCTCTAAAATCGACTGTCCTAGCGTTTTGTTTCGATATACGTATGAGGGTGAAAGTTGAAAAAATTCGGCACACAGAAGAATATAGAAATAGAACAGTTTGTATCAAGCTGGGAAGCTGTTGCAAAATTTCAGCCATATCTGAACTGTGATATAGTTACATACATTATTTCAACGGTTAAAAAATCATCAGTCCAAATCATGTCATAACATGTACCTTTTGTATTCTTAGGGCCGATTTATTCAACCTCTCCGTAAAGTATTTGTTAACTACGTGCTCGTTAAATTTACCGACACCCTTTAAAGTAATAAAATCTATTCATATTTCACAGATGTTCCACATATTTGCAGATCACTTCATATAACTGAGATATGAATAAATAATTATTGAATACTTTCCTTTCGGTAAGGCTACTTGAAAGTTTACAGATAGGTGAATATATCGGCCCTTAGTAATATTCAATAACAGCAAAGGAGAATACTCTAAAAAAACTTTACCTATCTTTGGCATGGTCGAATTCACACATTTGTTTAAGTAGTTGTAAGAAATTTATGAGATGGAGAAATGGGGACATAGTTTATTGCTACGGTTCAATCCACTCCAAAAAATACAGGTTAGTAGGTACCATTGTTAGGATCATAGGAATATGACGGATATAAAATCCCAAGCAAATTATTACTCAGCACGTTCACACCTGTAAATATTGTATAAATACCGGATGTAATAATACCAAATCATCACTCTTGTCCGAAGGTACAGACATTTTTCTGAAAAATTACTGAAGAAGGCTAGCTCTTATCTTCTTTTCTGAAGATTAAGCAACAGAGAGAGGTCATAAACAGATTAGGTTGATTAGGGAAGTGTATACGGACTAAAGGGACCCAGGGATTTTATGACGTTTACTCGATGATAAGACAGGATCCTTGTAAAATCATATTGAATTGGGATAAGTTTCATCAGCATAATTTGCCAACTGATGAATTGAATGATACTAGCCGGAGTGGCTTTTATGAGCACAATATGGAAAGAAGAATTGTCCGGTAAAAACATTACCGACATTTCTCATCAATAAATAATAATTAATGCATTATTCTTGCCGTAGACAGGAAAACAGGACAGAAAAATGTGATAGAATGGGGAACAACGTTGCAAAAGCCTCTAGCCGACAACTAACCAATACGTCATCACCATTTGTATGGATACATAATTGCATTGAAGCTAGTTTTGTACAATTTGATGTGGATTCCATATTTCTGAGAGAGCAACATTTTTGTATGCCCGAATATCGATATGAATTGACTATCTCTCACTCTTGCAAAATTTCAGCGATATCTGGCGGATAGTTTCTGAGCTACATAATTTGCCAAGTCTTCGTGTTGGTAGTTTCCAACTAACTACCGAGTTTCAATTCTATCACATCAGTATTTTTCAAGTTATTAGGAAAATATTGCCATAATTCCGAAACCACTCGGTAGATTTTGCTCATTAATGAACTCAACCGAGATATTCATGCTCCAAACCTACGCAGCAAATTAAAACCCTCTAACTCAGTTTGTTCGAATGTAAACATATGTCATGTGTGGGCTTGTTAGAAAGCTTATGAAAAATGGAATCTTACCATACCCTTAGTTATGGGTATATTTAGTTATGTAGTTATTAGGAAAATTAATAAATAAAACCTATTCGATTTACATCGATAAAATTGAATGAAAAAAAGGGAAATGCCCTGCGGCAGGAGCTTTGGCTCTCTTGTCCAATCTCAAGCTCAAGTCCAAAAGTATTGGTTTCTCAGAGTTGGGAATTATATCAATAGATTATTATGATAGAACTACATCATGAAAGAAATTAAAATTCCTTTGCATCTCATCTTTATATGACGGTCCAATTTTAGCTACAAGTAATAATAATATGGTTTATTCCGTGAAGCTCCAGGTATAAGTGTTTCCAAACTATGAGGTGTCATTTTGAAAAATTGAGTAAATGAAATAGCTAGTTTTATTCATGAAACAAATCTAATGTAATCAGTCCAGAGAGAACTCAAACCAGAATACTTATGTAGGAAATCTTAAATATTGTTACTTAGGAATAATTACCTGTACATAGTTGGAAATCCCGTTCTAAATCTTCCATAATTAGAGAATGACTCGTAAATTATGCTTGACTTCCTTGCATCATTCATTTTCGACTCACTAACCAAAAAACTCTGCCTATGAACTTAGCGAATCCAAGTTTCAAATTGTCTACATGCTTACATCAACCAAACTCTCCAGAAATACACTTTCAGTTTCGTTTGACAATAACGACGTTTATCTTTCAAACTGGACCAAATGCCAGCTACCGCAAACAGATATAATTCGCATTCTGTGAAAACAGTGGTAAGATGTATTATTGAAATTTTGAAAAATAATATCTCCGAAAGTATCAGCTTATTAGAGATGAGAATAATATGAATGGATACTTATGATGAAACTGCTTCTTAAAAAAAGATTGAATTCGAAATTTGTAACTTAAACATTTTTTTTTGTTACTCCGAAACCATCCGGCCGATTATGCCCAATAACGAACTTAACCGAGATATCCATGTCCCAAACCTACTCATTTCAATTGTCTGGCTCATTCCGTTCGAGAGTTATCGTATTAACGTCCGGCCGGCCGGACGGACTCGATTTCGACCACGGATTCTTGAGCAGTGAGTCGAACCAAATCGTTTAAGACCATTTTCAGCCAAAAATTCAAAAATTACAGACATGTGGGCAAATGTGATAAGTACTCTGTTCCGAGGAACAAGAGTGCCAAAAAGTGTTAGTCTACCCTACAGCATCAGCTGTAGTTGATACCATTTTGCAGGGTTTTTTTATCGATATAAAACAAAAACTTATCAACAATTGCACCCAGCTTACCGATCGGGTTTATTTATTAATTTTACTAACAATTACATAACCAGAAAAAAACATAAATAATAAATATGAATTGGATTCCGGACTATCGCCCCACCTTATACATACAGTTTTGCATGGAATCGAAAATCTACTGCTCTGTTAATCGAGAGAAACTACTAATGACATCCTAGTTAAATATTTTGCATTCATTCTAGTCGAAAGTTTGATGAAAAATTTCAAATTTTTTGTACTCAATGGGGCTATTGTGCCAGTCAAATTATTGACAAAATGTCTGGGTAGTAATATTTAACACTGTGACTTTTCTATTCTGTATTTTGAAACGAACCATTTCTTAATCATCTTTTTTTTCTAGCGCTGCAAAGAAAAACTGAATACCTTAGCTATTTCTGTGATGAATCAGTGGCCAGGAGTGCATTTGGTGGTTACTGAAGGTTGGGACGAGGAAGGCTACCACACTCCAGACTCCCTCCATTATGAAGGAAGGGCAGTGGATCTCACGACTTCTGACAAAGATCGTTCCAAGTATGGCATGTTAGCCAGATTGGCAGTCGAAGCGGGCTTCGACTGGGTCTACTACGAAAGTAGAGCACACATACATTGCTCGGTCAAGTCAGGTGAGTTTACAACATTATTATTCGGTCCTCGGTATCGATACCGAGTTGTCACAAATGGCATAGAACACCCCCGATGTTGATACTAAACAGTCCCTATACGAAAAATATGAATTTCCATCAGTGAATGAATCATTTATACTATCGCGCAATCGAACATAGAAAATGATTCACTCATCAGAATTATGTTATAAAATCGAACATCTTGTACTCAATATCGTGGTCTTCACTTCTCATAGTCTGGAAATGTATTGGTAAACGGTTCCTTTCTGGGTTTCCTCTCCCAAACTCTGAAAAATATCTATAAAATAAAAAAAAATTATTTTGAAATTACTGCGTTACACAAGATATTTTTCAGAAGCAATATATAGAACAATGTTGCCTAACAAACAGTACCGAAACAACATCAACGATAAAATGACTACTTTGTAACGTTTCGAAGACTAAATCGTTATCCTTCTTCAGACACCCTGCGATAATCCTTAGAATAATTTTTCTCTATTTCAGTATCGTAATGAGTCCATTCCAGCACTAAAAACAGTGCTGGAATGAACTCATTCCCGCATTGTTTCTAGATATATTTTTCGTGTTGTGGTAGTCAGCACTGACATTCGATCCTATCAAATTTCAACACACGTCAATTGTCAATATAATATAATCTGGATGTAGTGAAATAATTGTTGAGAGGAAAAGTTTAATTTTCATTACAAAAAAAAGGTACTAGATATTTCCCTCTTGCTAATTTTGAATCATTCCTGTTATTAGGAAACTGTTTTAGATCTGAGATCCTATTCTCGACCATTCGCAATTTGCACGATCGTGCGCATCTCTATAGCAATATATAGCATATGCGACCGATCGTTAAAATTGCGAATGGTCGAGAATAGACCCCCTGTGGCTCTATTCTAAACTTCACTCGTTTTGGACCACTCGTAACGAAAACGAACGGTGGTAATTGCGAACGATAGTTTATATTGCTATTCTCATGTGGCCTTCGCAATGACCGATGACTGAAACGAATTCGTGTCGTCTGAAGACTTGGCAACATAGTAACATTTGAGATTTGAATGTGTTATGTATATGTTATTGGCGCGCTTCTTCATAAATCAAAACGATAATTTATTGTTTGTTGAACTTGAGTGATTTATTTGGTTTTTTCTGTTTGCTTCGATAAGAAAAAAGTAATTATAAATTTCCTAAAATGTAAGTCTCAGTTATTAAGCGGGAAATTTACTACAGAATTTTCTTCGGAATGCCTATGAAAGAGGAACTGAGTACAATGTTAAATAGTATTCCTGGACCAAAAAAAGAATGGAAAACTTGGAGAAAGTTTTGCAATATAATATTGAAAGATTTTACAAGGATTAAGGGTTATTTCACCTCTTCAGACAGGTCTTGGGTCAAGAACAAAATCTAGAGAGATTGTATATCGAATACTTTTTTTTTCTGAAAGTTTTATTCCACTGAAATTGTCGAATCATTTTCGGTTTATTGTTGTGATATATTTTTTAGAATGAAATACATTTTTTCAAATAGAAATACATTTTTTTCAAATAGAAATCAATATCTATTTATTTATAGCGTTCTTTTACAATTATACGAAAAGCTAAACATATAATTATATTCCTCTGAATTCTTCATGAAATCAGCTCTGGTTTTTGTTGCCTACTAGCCACTTCCTGATCAATTCCTTCACATTCCAGTGAATTAACTGATTAGTTAAATAATGAAAATATTGGATTTATTTTACCAATTTTTGGGGGAAAATTACAATGTATGCGTCCTTAGAGTGTATAAGTGATACGGTCACAAAAATTTATGGATGTTCTGCAACACTTGCCAAATAAACAATTGTAATTAATAATGATTAATTATTTCACTGAAGCTACAGCTGTTTTTCGTTAATTTTTCTATTCCAAACTGGATATTTGTTATATAGACATTATTTTTTGTTTACTGTGATATACTTATTCTCTAGTATTGGTTATTGAATACTTTTATTTCTGATCCCTTTATTCTACGTAGACACAGTGAAATATTTTTTTTGTTGTTAGAATGTTGTGAGATTATTCAGAACTTCATATTAAATACTTTTTTTTTTAAGTTGTATTCTACTAAGGCATTGTTGAATGATGTTTTGTTTATGGTTGTGATTTATTTTTTAGAATTAAATACATTTTTTTGGAAGAGAAATCTATATCTATTTATTCATAGTGTATCGTTTACAATTCAACGAAAAGCTAATCGTATAATTGTATTCCTCTGAATTCTTTCTGAAATCAGCTCTGGATTTTGTTGCCCCCCAGCCACTTCTTCATCAATTCCTCTACCTTCCGGTTACATTTCTGGAATGAACTAATTGATTAATTAAATAACGAAAATGTTGGATGATTTTACCCATGTCCACTTCGTTTTCATTGTCATCTATTTCGCCATCGTTTCGTTCAATGCAGAACTACAGCAACCTACCAGGTATATCCTTTTCGATTAACATAAGTGTGTTTTGGGTAATTTGAATCTTCAATTTTAGGTGGAAATATTGCATTGTGTGCAACCTATGCAACCTATTACACCAGGGAAGTCGAATTTTCATTGAATATAAAAATATTAATAAACTTAATTAATTTTGCAATATTCTAAAATATCAATACCTACCTTTGCCTTTACCTACTATTCAATTCCGCCAATGTTTGTGGGAATCTAACAAATCTATTCAATATTTCTGGTTTATTTAAAACATCGACAATTTGCAATATGATAATATTGCACCGTAAAAATACCAACTTATTTACCAACAACAACAGATTTGAGGACTTTGAGGTTGCAAAATGTGTAGAGGCTTGCATAATCAACTGAATGCGAGTGGAATTCTTCCGAAAACGAGTGCTAAATAGCACTCGTTTATAATTTCGAGCGCTCGTGTCACCAAATCATATCATCTGTCAGTTGAGAATAGCAAAACGAGTGAACGTTCGTGATGATTACGAAAACGAATGATAATCGTTCGCAATGTCGACCTCAGAATAGGGCCCCTGATCTCCACACCCTACGTACGATTCAAATTCCGTTATCTGTCAACTTTCGTAACAGTCACACCAACTGCTAAGATACAATACAAAAGTCACTAGGATGTATAGTCCGAATTTTTCATTGAATTTCAACAGTATTTTAAAAAAACTTGACTGAAATAGAGAAAATATCGTCTAATACTCGTTGCAGAAGGCTTTTCCAACCTTAGACTATAGTCTAAGATTCCAACACTCATGCCTTCGAAAACTCGCTCCTTCGTCGCTCGTTTTCGAATTTCGCATTCGTGTTTGATTAGGAGCCCATTGTGCAACTTGTTTTAGAATATACTATTTTGTTGACAGTTATTCTAAAATTCGAAATTTGTGAGTGGCAGTCTTTCATAAAAATATAGCAACAGGGCTTCACTTTACATAGAAGTTTCCAAGTGCCAACTCCTTCTTCAACAAATTCATCGAAATACGTTCGATTCCAATTCAGCAAATTGTAAAATTACATTCACTGTTCAGTAAAATACAAGTTGACTCTTTAACTTTACTTTTCCATAAGAATCTTTGTTTTACTCCAATCCATCATGTGATCTCCACGGATTGTACATAAATATACTCTGCTAATTTTGTGTTCCCTCTTTCGAACCTCTATTGGTCTTGATATTTCTCCCATATGCGATTTACCACAAATACAAGGAATATTATATACACAGTTTTTGGATTTTTATTTTTCATTAATCGGTTTTATATATTGAACTTAGGACCGATTCTCCTGATTTTTTCCGAAAGGTCGCTATTGGGTTGTTGTTCTTGTTGGTTATTCTGTTCTACTTCATTAATTGCTATTCGATTAGAAGCTCTTCTTTCTAAATTCATGTATTGTTTCATGTATTTATGAATTTCCTGGAATATCCGTTATCTTCAAGAAATTTTTTGATGAAATCAATTATTTTATTTCGGAATTCAAGTATCCATACTCCCTAATCTGTGCTCTCTCTTCTTCTTTCTCCATTTCTAGACTAGTTTGATTATTATATGAACCTTAAGAGCGCATAAACAAGGTGATGCGTTCCAAAGTAAATGGGACTATTTCAATAGTACATTTCAGTAGCGCCACCTATTGATGGCTGCATAAGATGGTGCTGTACATTGGTTACTGACTGAGTTTATAAAGCAAATTGAAATAAAATGAGAAAGTTGAACATCACAATTCAATGATAGCGTTCATACATGAAATAAGATAAAATAAGAACTAGAGATGACCAACTTTCATCATTATTTCTTATTTTATTTTATCTTGTCCGGAAAATGGTAATACGCGTGCTCATAGAGTGAAATTCACAGAACTTGCATAAAATTGTCAAGAAGCTGCGATTTGATTGGTTCATTCTTATTTTGTTCTATATCATCTGTATAAATCGATGCTTTTAGCCCTTAATTATTATTTTATTTTAATTCGTTTCTTATTTTATTTGCTTTGTAAACCCGCCTTAAAAGGTTCATGAAAACTGGACGAGTATAGAGAAGCCGAGCCATTGCGTTTTAGGTGAAAGTCGGTGCAGAAATGAATACCTATCGACCTAACAGTCAAGTTAAAAATCTACTTAACTAGTTATGATTGTATCGGAAATAAGATAAAAAATGAAACAATATCAACAGAACATGATCTAATTTTATCTTTCATTTTATCCTATTCAGTCTAACCTAAAAATATTATTTGTAGTTGGAATTGTTGTTATCAAAACAGCTGTAACTTGACCGGTTCAATCTTAGTTCTCATTTTATTCAATTAATTGCATTTCATGATGTCTTGTTCTAATTCCCATCCAACATCTCATTATAAACCGTTTGACGACAAATATAAAATACGTATCTACAAGAACTAATTCTGAAAAAGAGATCGATCAATAGCTAATATTCTTCAACGAATTGAAGAATATTAACTATTGATCGATCTCTTTTTCAGAATTAGTTCTTGTAGGACGTGTATAGAGAAGCCGAGCCATTGCGTTTTAGGTGAAAGTCGGTGCAGAAATGAATACCTACCTATCGACCTAACAGTCAAGTTAAAAATCTACTTAACTAGTCATGATTGTATCGGAAATAAGATAAAATATGAAACAATATCAACAGAACATGATCTAATTTTATCTTTCATTTTATCCTATTCAGTCTAAACTAAAAATATTATTTGTAGTTGGAATTGTTGTTATCAAAACAGCTGTGATTTGACCGGTTCAATCTTAGTTCTCATTTTATTTAATTAATTGCATTTCATGATGTCTTGTTCTAATTCCCATCCAACATCTCATTATAAACCGTTTGACGACAAATATAAAATACGTATCTACAAGAACTAATTCTGAAAAAGAGATCGATCAATAGTTAATATTCTTCAACAAATTGAAGAAAAATATCACTAAATGTTGGTGATATTTCTTTGCTAGAAAAAAAAATTCTAATTGCATTACTCAAATCACATAACAATGTAATGGTAACTATTTATGAATTTAATAGTGTATTGCACTGCGATTTAATGTTCTTGAATGAGTTTTCAAAGGTAGTTAAATTCCCTATGGGTCATTATTCACTTCAGTACGATAATTGCAAGCGATAATTTAATTATTCAATTATTATGTATATTTTTAGTAAAGAAAAACCGAAGCAATATTTGATTTTCATTATAGGTTACATAATATGTGGAATCATTAAAATTAGTTAGCTTTTCATTAGTTGTTGTTGCTTATAGAGACATTTATGTCTGTTTTATTGTACTGTATTACATAGTCGGAAAATCCCATGACTCATCAGACATAACAAATTTTGGTTCTATGATTTTTGCAGTATACGTTTTGAAGTATGTAAAATTCGAGAATCGGAAGAAAAAAGTTGTCCTTATGACTAACGCTTTCTGAAACTGCTGGAAAAAATGGGAAAATAGGAGAGCACAAAATTTGAAATTACATTGTATGCAGTTGTTAGTTTCGAGTTAGTACTTCTAAGAGTGAAATTGGTGGTAAAAATTAAAATAATTAATTATGCATATTAAGTCAATTTTGTTATGCTTAATCCAAAATTGTTGACCGAAATATTCTCCTATCAAATATTCGCTATTAATAACAAAGGGGTAGTGGAAATGCAAAATAATAAAATGTTTCAATTTCAACCTCCAATTTGCGCCATAGTGCAAAAATGCGAATAAAATAATCTGAGCGTAAAACAATATTTTACGAAGATTTATGAGTTTCGAATAAATTAATTTATTCGATTTCATCATTTTATCTCAGAATCCGGTTGTACGAAAATCACTGAATTTGGTACACAGGATTTTATGATACCTATGCAAAATCTCATAGTGATGCCCTATTTTGGAAATGGACCCTCTTAAGACCTTGAAAATTGTTAAACCGTTAGAAAGCCCATTCAATTGAAAAACCTTCTTGTCCCTTTTTTCATAAAACGCAAGATTTTTGAGAAAAATCTAAACATGTGATTGAACGCATTTAGAGATTCGTATGGAATTCTACTTGTCAATCGCATTTTTTAATTTTTCTCAAAGATTTTAAGTTTCATGAAAAAATTGCAAGACACAAAAATTTCTTCAATGGAATGGGCTTTCTAACGGTTTAACAATTTTCCAGGAATTCGCATACGCTGTTAATGTTTAGTTGTTCCAAGGACATTGCGGCCCAGTAAAAAGTGTCTTAAAGGAGTCCATCGCCAAAATAGGTAGCACTATGAAATTTCGCATAACATAAAACTCCTATGTACCAAATTCAGTGAATTTCGTACGAACGGATTCTGAGATAAAAGAATAAACTATTTTAAGGGGTGAAATTCAGGCAGCTGTAACTCCGATAGGGGTCTGCTAATTTCGTCTCGAGAATCTGTGACCAAATTTGTTGCACTCATTTCGGGACACCCTGTGTTTTCATGCTGATTTCACGTAAACCAACCTGACAATCCCACCCCCGTGTTCTGGATAACCGTTTTCATTCAGTTCTAAAACCGGCAGAAGAATTCCAGGAAACACTCTGAAAAATACCGCATAATTAGTATTAATTCAACATTAAGTATCACCTAAAGACGTTGGACGACACCAAAGAGACAAACCGAAAAGCGACCGCATTTAAAAAATCATAGGGACCGACCTGGAAAGTTACTCTTGCGGTTATCTGTCCGAGCATAGATAAAACGGCCTACTAAAGTTAATTTGAAGCTATAAAACTAGCAGCAAATGTCACAGCAGATAAGATCGGAGATGTATCGCTTTCGAGTGCCGTCCCCAGCGTGTTCAGAAGAGCCTGGGCGTCCAAAATAACAAATGACCGACTCGTCCGGATTTGATGATAATGCGGTGCAACTTGCTGAGATTGGGTGCCGTTTCGAAATTAAATATCCTGGTAAAAGATTAACCTTACATTTATACCCAAACCGGTTCAACTCACTGTTCTCTTCTCTTCTCGATTTCCATCTCCTTTTGGCGAACGAGAACCGACCGGCGCATACTTTTACGAAGATATGTTTTGAATCATCATATTCGATGTCCGATGACTCTTCACACTTTGCTTTCTTGACGTCAGAACCGATTATCATGGTGGAGAGTCTACACCTCGTCGAGATATGATGGCGCGTTGGGAGGAAGGCGAAGAGGGTCCCATAATGTTCTGCCTAAATCTTTTAATTGACCACCAAACCAGTAAAAGATAGGAGATATAATATAGTCTCAAACAATGGAGGTTTGTTGAAGAGAAACGAAGATATTGTAAAACCCGCGAATTACAGACAAATATTCATCACACCTTCATCATCTACATCTGTTTATTAGTTCCTGACAATCAACTGCATTGTGCAGCTTAAAGTTCTACAGAAAAACTCTTGAAATAGGTCATTGCAAAAAACAAGAGCGCCAAAAATTGCCTGAATAAACGTAGCAAAATATCAGTTCTAAGGATCTCCGATAAAATGGACCCCTCCTATACTTGAAAATTCGTTTATGGATAACGGTATTAGTGAAATACTTCCACCGTTATTATTTTCCATTAAGTTTTCCTTCTTGGTTCCATCTAGAACATTTTTAAAGAAACCCAAAAATGACTACCATGGCAATTGCTATTCCCTTGGAGTACGGATGACGTGACACCTATCCTTCATTTGACTGACTCATATTGGATTGATTCACTGACCTACATGATTCATACCTTGAGAAACAGGTACATGATTAGAATCATTCAATGGTTTTTTTTGTGTTGTCTTCCAAATTCTGAAAAATATCTTGAAAATAAAAGTTTTTAATTGTTTTGAAAATTATGCTAATCCTTAATATAGAACAACGTTGCCTAATAAACAGTAACGAAACAACACCAACGATAAAACAACTTTTCTGTAACGTTTGAGAGCCTAAATCAGCCTCTTTCATTCGACAGAAAATCTTCAGTATTATTTGTTGTTGAACACGTATTTTGAAAATGTTCACACTGACAGTCTTTGAAAAATAATAACACAGTTTCACTTTATATACAAATCTCTAAGTTCCAAAATCTTTCTTCAACAAATTTAGCCAGATATTATTATGTTTAATTCCAATTGAGCTATTTGTAAAATTATTTTCTCTGTTGAACAAAATACAAGTCGACTCAAGTTTTTTATGTTATCAGTATCTTTTTTATCTCAATCTATGATGTGATCATCATTGATTGTACAAACATGTTCAGCTATTTTTATGTCTCTATTCCTTAAGTTGTTCTTATGTGACGACTTTTTTACCACTAGTGGTCTCGGATGTTTCTCCTGTATACGATTTCCACATGTCTGACGAAGGAGTCTGATTTAGTCTCTGAAACGTCATAGAAACGTTGTTTTGTCGTTAGTGTTGTTCCGTTACTGTTTATGAGGCAACACTGTTCAATATATTGCTTTTGACAAATATCTAGTGTTTCTTACGAGAAGCAATTGAAGGAATCGAAATTCGTAAAATAACTAATAATAAACGAAATTATTCACGTTTCACGATATTTTCTTGAAAGATCGACAAATTCAGTAGATTCGTAGATTCGTCAGGTTATTATGAAATAAAAAAACGAAAAACAGCAATTTCGGATACGGGAATCGGTCCAGGTACCCTGGGATTATTAAGCTAGAGCTCAGCCATGACGCCACGCAGGGTCCGTACATATGTGATGTGTAATCTGGGACTTGAACGGATGTCAATACTTACTTTCGATATGTTGTTCACATTTTTCTGATTTTATGAAATTATCATCATGTTACATATTATTCGACAGTTTTTATCCCTCATGTTTCCCTATCGAAAACGGTCCGAATCGGCATATTTCGCGATCTACGTGAACACGCCATGATTCTTTAAATTCTTTCCAGGCACGTCAAAATTCAAAAACTGCTGACAACTTAGCTTGTCGGGTGTAAAAAAATGGACCAGTACATCGTTGAAACATTTCGATATTTCGCAATATCTTCACCAATATAGATCGAGTTCAAATTTCGTACTTTACTGTAAAATGAAGTTTTGAAGGCTCTGGCTGATTTTCAACGATATCTGACGGATAATTTCAAAGATATAAAATTTTTTTAATTTTCCAGTCTTGCGATGCTCACAAAATTTTGCATAAATCTTCGTGTCGATATTTTTCAACTAACTACTGCGCCTTAATTTGATAACATCAGTATTTTTCAGCAAAATTTCAGATGGCTTCAACTTTGAAACCACCAGGTGGATTTTGCCCATTAACGAACATAGCCGGTGTATTTGGACTTCAAATCTATTCTGAAAATTTCAACTCTCTACCTCATTGCGTTCGAGCGTAATCGTGCTGACGGCTGAACGGACGGCCGGACAGAATCAAGTTTGACCACGGATTCTTGAGTCAAAACTAATCGTTTGAGACCATTTACAGCCAAAAATCAGAAAATTACAGACATTTGGACGAATCGATAGTGCCTATCGATTCGTCCAAATGTCTGTAATTTTCGGATTTTTGGCACTCTGTTCACCTGAACAGCGGGCAAAACGATGTTTTACTGAATAATGATCTAACCCCAATTAACAACTTATCACTAATCCGTTCATGACTAAGGGTATACTGTCAACCCATAATTGGGTGTAGTAATTGATAGTATATGCTTTACTAACGCTTCGTATCAGAAGATGGAGACATCGTTTTTGAAAGATATGTTAGACGACAAAATTTGTAGTGGTCAAGAGTGTAGTGTACACCATAGTATAGTGTGAAAAAATATACTCAGAAAATCATTAAATAATATAATCACAAATCCGTCACAATTTTCTCAACACTATAGTTCGTAGACGTAAGAATCCGCAAATTTTTCATCGATATATTGAGGTCCGTTAAATTATTTGGCCGCCTCCATTATCCCATTAGCAAATCTTGGGAATCCGTCTAAAAAATCCGAAAAGTATGTGACGACAGGTTGAGAAACGTTTTCGAGGTTCCATCTCGGCATTATACCAAAGATACGAATATAATACCTCGACGAAACCCTGTGTATCTACAAACAGAATCTTGACAGAAATGCAGTTAAATAAACACCAGTTATTCGTCGTTCGGACTAAGACCGTTGTAATCGCTTTACAAAAGCTAAAACAACCGACGACCGTGCACCTGAGAGTAGATTAGGAATATTGGTGCTCTTGGCTTTCGACTTCGTTGAAACTGGAAGAAATGTTTATTCAAAAAGATGTCAAACGTTTCTTAAGTAGACGAAGGGTGACGAAGGCACTCCTGGACTGGACCGTCATTTCAATTCTTCAATTCCGATAGGTGTTGGAAATTTGCAAAGCACTCGAAATTTGTACGTGATGTGTAATGTTCCGAGTATCTTACGAAAGTAAATTGAGATGCAAAACAAGTTTTTGCAGGTGGAAAATTTTGGGTTGATTTAGCTTATGACCATAGTCAACAAATATAAGATTTTTTTAACCCAGTCAAGCAAACTTGATTATCAAACATGAAGGGCATTTAAAACTAAGTATAAACAGTTAACTTTCAAGATCAACTTCAGGGACTATGTCCCCTCTGATTAAAAAAAAAACACTCAACTTAACTTAAGTATTAAGTAGATTTCGTTGTATTGTTCTTGCTATAAATTTTAGTTCATTGCAGAGAAAAATTAATTAATTAATCTTGGACGAAATTTACTGCTTGGTGCACTTTTTTACGTTGGCCAATTTAAATTTAACGATGAGTGCGCCTAAAGGTACTGACTTGACGTCAGTACTTTTTATATTTATTCAAGTTTTTTTGAAAATTCTGTTCCCATTGCTACAGTCTGGTCTACCTAGCTGCGTTCAGGGACAAAGCTGCTTACGCCTATTCTTCAAATCCGAACATAATTTAGTATAGATCTATAGTATAGTGCAATCCACTAGAGACTAAAATCCCCCTCAAAATCACACACCTCAAACAAATGTCCGATTCTCCAGCACCAGTGGCTCAGAAGATATCGCAGCTTCAATCCACGCATTCGCAAACTATGTCAAGGGGATTCTATGGAGAAATAGCTTCCTCCACCTCTAAACTCCACTCCCCTCAGACGAAAACTCCAGTAGTTAAATCATTTTTCGTCCGCTCATGCGCATAACGAAAATACCCAAAAGGGACAGCGTGAACCTCGAACTTGGGCACTCCACCTCGGATTTACGGAATTTCCTTGAAACTCGTTTGCACACACACACCATTATTAACATGAGGTGATAATATGACTTTCCAGTCGCTCAACTTTCAGACAAATTTTGAAAAAAAAATTAAAATTCCACACTTCGTTCATCCACTTATTCAAGCGCCATCGTACTCCCAATAATCAATTCTAGTAAGAAAACACGTAAATGTGACATTTCTGCAAATCCATCCTGTGCGCATGCTGAACCCGCAAAGGATAATTTCAGGCATTTCATGATTTCACATTATAAAAATTGGTTTAAGCAATGACGTGAAGTCAGAAGCTTTTGCGCGTATGTTCTATTGTCCATTCTCCTGCATTGGACACCCTTTATCGAATTTACCATGGTAAATTATGTTGTCCATTCTCCTGTATTGGACACTCTTAATTCAAATTTACCATGGTTAATTCGATAAAGGGTGTCCAATGCAGGAGAATGTGCAATAGAACATACGCGCAAAAGCTCCTGACTTCACATCAGTGCTTGAACCAATTATTTTTTTCGTAACTTTTTTCAAATTTTCTAGGGGTAGGTACGGTCCTTACAATTTTTTTTTCGCCATTTTTTTTTATTTTCTAGGGTTACGGTTTTTACAATATTTCAAACACGTCTTTATGTTGATTTTCTACAACTAGTTACCAAGCTTCAATTCGATCGAATCTTTATTTTTCGAGTTATCGAGGAAATAATATCCAGGTGGATATAACTCGGAAACCGTTCGACCGATTATGCCCAAAAACGAACTTAGCTCTCCCATTCGAATACGCAACCTACCCTGAAAATTGCAAGTCCCTATCTCGTTTCGTTCGAAAGTTATCGAGGCAAGGGTCACCCATCTACTGAACTCGCACAAGGCTGCTCGAATCTCCCACAATATTTAACCGATCGTGTTAAAACTTGAAACTTGGCAGTATAGTTAGGTGCTAAAGGCTTTTGCAAAATTTCAGCAATTTCAGACGAATAGTTACTGATATGATATATAGAATTCTTTTTTTCAATTTTCAATGATTTCTTAAAAATTTTCTACAAATACGTTCCTCACGAAATTCTGCAAGAATTTTCGCGTTGGCATTCTACAACTAATAACCATGTTTCAATTCAATCGGTTTTGTATTTTTCGAGTTAATGAGGAACAAAAAACAACCAAATTTCAGATGGTTATAACTCTAAAGCCGTTTGGCCGATTATGCTTATAAACAAACTCAAATATCGCATTCAGATGCACAACCTAACCTGAAAACTTCAAGCCGCTATCTCTTTCCATTCTCAGGTTATCGTGACAACAAAAATATTTTTTGAGTATTTTCTAGCAATACGATTCTCACAAAATTCCACAAACGTGCTTAGGTTTATATTCTACAACTATTCACCAAGTTTCAATTCGATCGGATTTATATTGGTTGAAAACAAAATTATTTCTCGGAAACCATTGGGCCGATTATGCCCATTAACGAACTTGTCCGTCGTATTGGGATGCGCCACCTACCCTGAAAATTTCAAGTCGCTAGCTCTTTCCGTTCTCAAGTTATCGTGGCAACGGCCGGACGGCCGGCCGGACAGAATCAAATTTGACATCGAATTCTTCATTGGGGGGTCGAACCAAATCGTTTGAGACCATTTTCGTCAAAAAATTCGAAAGTTACAGACATTTGGGCAAAATGATAACGCGATGTTCCCCAGAACATACGCGCAAAAATAAAAATCGCTTCTATAATTACAGTTTGCCGATCGCAAATGAGCAAAAATGCATAGTGAATCATTTATCAACATAAGTAATATGTTGATCGCTGATTAGTGCAAGCATATTATGCTTGCACTAATCAGCGATCCGAATTTCTCGTAGTAAATAAAGCATTTCTAATTTGACCCGTAGGTAGGTATTTCGAATTTAAATTGTAGCTCCTAACGGTCTGTTCTCCATGAAATTTTGTACGCTCCTAAAGGTCATTATTGGTCACCTAAATGCCAAAATAAGTCTCATTTCGATATGTGGTACACAGGTGTACAAATATATGGATTCGTTCTGCATTTCACAAAATTGAGCAGATTCTGTTGATACACACAATTCATTCATGTCAACATCTAGGATATATTGTCCTCAGAGGCATACCCACCTCTTCAGCGTCTGTGTAAGAGAGATATCCGTTAATGGCGGAAACCTTGTTATATATTGGAATTTCATTTTGTTCAAACAACTGGTAAGAGGATAATAAAAAATTAGGAATATTAGTATATCGTGTTTGCCGAGGTACTATTCCAGTTCCACGGTTCTAATAAACTCCAGTAGTTGAGCCTGCTTCAAGGAGTTTATGTCTTCCTTATCCGTTATGATTTTTCATGGCTTCATCCTGCCCAAAGAATCTTGATTCGTCGTCTTTTCTTAGGGGAGAAAGCTTCTTAGGGAGGCCCATGAGAAGATGTGTTTGCTCTTGCTGAGATAAAGATAAGTATTGATAAATGGATATTTTCGCCGCAATATTCGTCTTTTACGCGGCTCGCAGCTTTGCCGCTCAGGAAAATTTCTTAGATATCGCCCCTTTTTCGAAAGTTTTCAAAATATACCTTCGGTGGTTGTAAGCTTGGGTTTCTAATAATATTGGGCCGATGATATCACGTCAAATTCTTACCTGAATATTTGGTCTCTACTATATCCACAAGAGTCCTTCTAATAACCGGTGCATGGCCGTAATAAGCGAATGTATAAGTAGCTATATGAAGTACTCGTGTCATTTCTATCAATTATTTTCATTGAACCACTTGACAATCACTGAAAAATCGTGTTGCATTCCCTTACCAACGGCACAAATAAATCCACAATCAATCAACCTGAAACATGAACCTCCGATGTTAATTCCATAAACAGCAAATATAAAATAAGTTGACCTATGTCGTACAATGGAACAGAAGACATCGCCCATGGTAGTCGTTCGCTGAAAAAGTTGACAATCAGCTAAACTGTCACCATAAATATGATCGATAAAATCTTCTATACCATTTCAGAGGAGTGGTTTTTCACTTTGTTTTTGTTATGTAAATTGGTTCGGTTTCTATTGACTTGTAAATTAATATCCACTCACGGAAGATAAAGTTGATGTTATGATGAAAATTTATATAGATACTTTGATATGTCTGCCAAAATCACTGTCTGCTGAGGACAAGCCGTTTTATTTGGTAGTATGTTAACTATGGTACCTACACACTCGCTGAAGTAACTGAGATAGTATATGAAAATTCAAATTGGGTCCATTAAGATTTTTTTTTTGAAAGGGGATAATATTATTCATTTACGATACAAGTAGTCTCGAAGTCTATTAGGTAGTTCTTTGGTGTATCTAGCCGTTTTGTTGTAGGAAACTTTCTTTTTGGTTTTCCTTTTTTTCTGAGTATCTTCATATTATATCTCTTTTATAAATATCACTTCTTGTATTTTTGTCTATCTCTCATTCGGAATATCCCCTTCCTTCTGGTTTTAATCAAACTTACATTTATGCTCTTATTGATCAATATTGTCTTAATTCATTTGCCCATTGGGTGTATACGAAAATACATTAGAATAACATAATGCAATTTGAAATGATGTAGATTCTCTTGTTTTACACTTATATTATAAAATATGAGTTAGAGTAACTTAATAATTCATTTCTTGTTTCAGAATCCTCCCAAGCTGCTAAATATGGCGGATGCTTCACGGCAGACAGCACGGTCCTCACATCCGATGGTATCACTAAAAAACTTCCAGATCTGATGATCGGCGAGAAGATCCTTTCCCTGGATTCATCCACATTCCAGTTGACTTTCAGCGAAGTGCTCTTGTTCCTACATTACAATCCTGAAGAGCCGAGGCAGTTCGTCAAAATTACTTTGGAATCGGGAAAAACTTTGACCTTGACCCCAACACATCTAGTGCTAACCGGTAGTTTGAAAACTAACAGGATAGTTTACGCTGACGACCTCAGACCTAGTGATATACTTTTAACAAGTGACTCAAAAAATAGACTTCGAGAAGATGTTATAGATAAAATTGAACAAGTTTTTAAGAAAGGTGTGTACGCTCCTTTGACGGATGCTGGTACAGTGGTGGTGAATGGTGTTGTAGCTTCTTGTTACGCTGTTGCAAATAGTCAAGCTATAGCGCACTTGGCCTATGGGCCCTTGAGACTCGTTCATAACATGAAAGAAGGTCTACAAAGATTGTGGCTAATAATAAATCGGCCCATAACCGGTTGGAGCACTTCACCTAGGTCATTAAGCAAACCATCGGTTGGGGTGCACTGGTATGGAAAGGTATTGTACACCCTAGTAGATATTTTCTATCCTAGGCTTTTTCAGTGAGTGATATTGATATTAAGAATTTTAAAGAACCCAAACAAGCTATTTTAAATTGTAAAAAAATAATGGGGTGTATCCTTAAACATCCCCCTCAAATTCATGACATTTTCTAACATTACTCTGAGAATAAAATTTTCTAACGGATACGAATTAAAGCCATCCAAAATTAACGGTTTTAGTAGATATATTCAAAGAATATGTTTGAGTATATTCTGAAACACTTCCCCTAAATTTCAACACCAACGAAAATTTTAACAACTTTCGAAACACTATTTATTTTGTGTTACACTCAACTGAAACTGATCAGATTATACTTAACCTTCATGCTAAAGCATTTTTGAAAGTAGGTACGATATATTCGTATACGTTAAAAGAATTTATTCTTAGCTTCTGCCAAAAATTGACGAATTTCTTTCAGAAATCAGAATATACCCCAAAGTACTCTAATTGAAATATGTAAATATCAGTCTCGTAGAGTAGAGATCTTTGGATATATTTGAAACAGCTTTTTTTTTCTCGAAAAAAGTAAAAGCTTTGAAATGTTTGAGGTTCTCTAATTAAGACTTATGGGGTGATCCTAACGTGATAATTTCGTACGTAAGTAGGTTTTCATGAAATATGGCCAGTGATTTTTTTTTAGTCGTGTTTACGAATAATTGTTTTTCCTGTTGAGAATTACAATATAGGAGATCCACAAATTTTGTATAATCTCTGCACACTATGTCGCACAAAAAGCAGTAATATTTCAAAATTTGTGACCGTGTTGTAACATGTATTTACTGTAATTTAATGTATATATCTTGTATAGTAAACTATTTGTGAAAATGTAAATTATTATTTATGAAATATATTAATATTTTCTATTTATAAATAAATATTTTATGAAGCATATCAAGTACTGCATATTTCTTAAGCTTTCCCATCTTTAAACCATATCTATTTTTCAACTATAGCTAGAAGGAGAACGAAAAGACTCATTTACTATTACTAGGAGCATTTCATAGAATAGCGAATTCAGAAAAGGAACAAAGGGTAATGAATACAACAATTCACCTGTAAGAACATATCTCCAAATTAGACAATTACTCAATTTCCTTTTCGTTCCGGCCATTATCGTCGATTTATTCTGAATGGTATACCACAGCCCACTATAGAGATAGCCTGGAACACAGTCTGACAACGCCGCAATTAATCGTCTCTTAGAGGCATACTCCTTCAATGCGGTAGCGCTGGATTTTGATGAAATTTCGACTATTTCATCATTTTTCAAATGATTACTGTCGATAAATGATGAAGACTACAATAAGATCTTATTTATGATGAATATTTACTGATAAAACAGTTTTAAACAATGTAATTACGAGGTGAAGTGTTGTGATTTTGGACACTTTGGGATTAAAAAAAAAAACTAGAAGAGAGCACGGATTTTCAACTTCAGATTCGTTATCTACAACCCAAAATTAGCAAGTGAGTAAATATTCAGGACGATTAGACAGTTATGGGATGTTCTAGACAATTACCAAAAAATTATAAACTTGAATGAAATTCTCAAAATAAAAATATATTCCCAAACATAACTATTATATAAGACTATAATAAGGTAGGCTAATGAAAATTGTGATAATCATCTTAGAGTTCGTCTTGTTTTGGTTCTTACTATAATGGTAAGTTTCTGCTATCTACAAATGTTTCTGTTTATTTTCCATTCGGTGGACAATAACATTGTAATTCGTATTTTCTACAAAATTTTTCAAAAGTTAATTTGCGAAAACAGAACAAGGTGAATTTAGAATGATTTATGAATGTAAACCACAACTACAAGTCTATGTGAATTCAGAATATCAATTCAATCCTACAAAGAGTAAATTCACATAAAATTATTTTTTGATCTGAACTGTGTAAAAATGTTGATAAAACAAATTGATAAATTCCTAATCTGAATCCCCATTAATTATATTTCTGTAGCGGGAAATGTTTACTTATTGGTTGAAACCATCTGCTCGGGTAAAGGTAAGATCGAAAGGAAGAATCCATTTCAAATCACTGCAGAAAATCTGAACATTTTTAATGAAAAATTTAAGATGAATAATAAGGTCCTTATTGATTTCAACTGAAGCATCTACAGATGCAGAGTTTTGGAAATTGAATACATATATAAAAAGAAATAGATTCTTTGAGCTTCTTGATCTCCTATTCAGATGTATCAATTTTTGTTGAAAAATTATTAGAAAGGTCATCAAAATGTTTTATAAAATCGGAAGAAAGGAAAGTTCTATTTCACTAATATTTCTAGTCCATCTTGTTGTCTATAGTCTCAACTGAAATGTACTCATCTCCAATAAGTAGAAATAATCCAAAGGAAATTTCACTATTTACACACTGCAGTTTAATCACAGAACATATAAATATCCGACCATATTTATCACTGCATTGAATTAATTCACATTTGACACCGTTATTCACAAAAAATACCACGAAATGCCCGCGAAAAACAATAATGGTTAACTCCAGAATCAGAAGTAATCGTCCATTTTTACAATAACAAACGTTCGACTGGCGTTCGTCTCTGAGCTGTGTTGCCATTTTATTATCTTCCAGGCTAGTAGATATAGTGGGTTGTGGCTATACAGATCAGTATATCAAATAGTTTGAGTTGTAGTTGGGAGAAGCTGAATATTATGATCGAAATTAAAAAATTGGTTAAAGCACCGACGTGAACTCAGGAGCTTCTGCCCGCATGTTCCATTGTCTATTCACGAATCCTACGAAGTTTCTGAAATATAAAATTTTCAAGAAAGCTACTATTATTAATGTTTTATTCACCTCTATTGGACACTCTTATTCGAATTTACCATCGAAATGGACCTTTTTCTCAGCTTTTATAATGATATGAATACACTTCTTACCATTTTAATGAGAGAATCGTCACATAATTTTTGCGCGTATCATTTTGCCCGAATGTCTGTAATTTTCGATTTTTTCGCCGAAAATGGTCTCAAACGACTCCCTGATGAAGAATTCGAGGTCAAATTTGATTCTGTCCGTCCGGCCGTTGCCACGATAACTTAAGAACGGAAAAAGCTAGCGACTTGAAATTTTCAGGGTAGGTGGCGCATCCCAATACGACGAACAAGTTCGTTAATGGGCATAATCGGCCCAATAGTTTCCTAGTAATAATTTTGTTTACAACCAATATAAATCCGATCGAATTGAAACTTGGTGAATAGTTGTAGAATATAAACCTAAGCACGTTTGTGAATTTTGTGAGAAACGTATCACTAAAATATTGTCTCGATAACCTGAGAACGGAAAGAGATATCGACTTGAAATGTTCAGGTTAGGTTGATCATCTGAATGTGACATTTGAGTTTGTTTATAAGCATAATCGGCCAGACGGTTTTGGAGTTATCCCCATCTGAAATTTGGTTGTCGTTTCCTTAATAACTCGAAAAATACCAAACCGATCCAATTTAAATATAGCTGCTAGTTGAAGAATGCCAACACGGAAATTCTTGCAGAATTTTGTCAGGATCGAGTCACTAGAAATTTTTTTTTAAATTATTGAAAATCATTGAAAAAAATTCTATATATCAGAAACTATTCATCCGGCATGGCAGATATTTTGCGAGAGCCTTCAGAACCTATCTCTACTACCAAGTTCCAAGTTTGAACACGATCGGATCTATATTTTTGGAGATCTGAGCAGCCTTGTGTGAGTTCAGTAGCTGGATGGGTGACCGTTGCCTCGATAACTCCCGAACGAAAGGAGATAGGGACTTGCAATTTTCAGGGTAGGTTGCGCATCTAAATGGGAGCATTAAGTTCGGTGTTGGCCATAATCGGCCCAACGGTTTCGGAGTTATACCCATCTGGAAAATTATTTCCTCGATGACTCAAATATAGACCCGATCAAATTGTTGCTTGCTAACTAGTTGTAGAATATCGACATAAAGACGTGTGTAAAATTTTGTGAGAACCGTACCCCTATAAAATCAAAAAAAAATTACGAAAAAAAAAATGGTTCAAGCTCTGACGTGAAGTCAGGAGCTTTTGCGCGTATGTTCTATTGTCCTTTCTCCTGTATTGGACACTCTTATTCCAATACAGGAGAATGTAGAATAGAACATACGCGCAAAAGCTCCTGACTTCACGTCAGTGCTTGAACCAATTTTTGATTCTGACATAGGTACGTATTCTATCCGAATTGAAATTCTTGAAATATCTAATGTTATACGAAAAAACTTACTTCTCAAGTAATTTCTGGATACGATATTCACTAAATTCGGAGAAAATTTGCGCGCCGGCATTCTACAGTAACTCCAAAACCATTTGGCCGATTATGCCTATTAACGAACTCAAATGTCGCATTTGGATGCGCAACCTACTCTGATCCTACTCGATCACATAATTTTAAATTCTGACATACTTATGTATTCTATCCGAATTGAAATTCTTTGAATATCTAATAATAATAATAATAATAATAATATAGCAAAAATCTTACTTCTCAAGTAATTTCTGGATAAATTCTGATAAAATTTGCGCGTCGGCATGCTTCAAGTAACTCCAAAACCATTTGGTCGATTATGTCTATTAACGAACTCAAATGTACCATTTCGATGCGCAACCTACTCTGAAAATTGCAAGTCGCTATCTCTTTCCGTTTTCAAGTTATCGTGAGTTAATATTTTTTCAAAATTTTCTAGTGGTACGGTATTACAAAATTTCACATACGTCTTTATGTCGGTATTCCACAACTAGTTACCAACTTTTAATTCGATCGGATTAGTATTTTTTGAGGTATCGAGAAAATAATATTTCATTTGGGTATAACCCCGAAACCGGTGGGGCGATAATACCCAACAAGACACTCGACTCTTCCATTCGGATGAGCAACCTACCCTGAAAATTGCAAGTCGTTATCTCTTTCCCTTCGAAAGTTATCGTGGCAACGGTCACCTATTCAGCTACTGAACTTACCCAAGGCTACTCTTATCTACAACAATATGAATCCAATCGTGTTCAAACTTAGTACTTGGTGGTAAAAGTATGTTTTGAAGATTGTCGCAAAATTTCGGCGATTTCGGACGGATAGTTTTTTTCAATAATTTTTAAGTTTTCTCCTCGCGAAATTTCTCAATCATTTGCGCGTTGGCATTCTGCAACTAAATAAAAATATCAAGATGTCTATTCACTGCTTTTCACTCAATTGATTCGTATCGAATGGAAAATTCTCGGGAAATATGATATTATTCGCCTTAGAGAGATCAGTTAGCAACTAAAACGATACCATACATTTTGGCATCTTTAGTTGATCTGCTAGATTGACGAAAGAATATTTTTTCAACAAAAGTCTTTCTTGACCTCCTCACTTTGTTTCGAGAACACCTTCATGTGTGTGGAAGCGACACCACCATCCTTATCTGTTTATTGTTTCATTTGCGATCTAATACATTAATTCCCAGCTATTTTCAACTTGTGTATAAATTTTTATTGCAAGAATTTCAAGGTAAAATTTTAAATTTTATTTTCGTTCATATAACTGAATTTGTCATCGAATGACCTTTGATGCGATATATCACAAGCAATATTTTCCCAATAGAAAAAAATTAATGAGGGTTAAGGGTATAAACCCCAACTTCAAAACTGCATGCATTTCTCAAACTTCAAAAATAGAAACCGGCGGGTATGAGGATATTTCTCAATGTTTATTATTTCAAGAATAAGAACCTGACACCAATCACAAATTGTTAATATTGTAATAAAAAAAAAATGGGTTCAAGCCCTGTGGACAGGAGCTTTCTGGCGCTCTAGTTCAAACAGACAAATTATATCTCCAAAAGTATCGGTTTCTCAGAGTTGGGAATTATATCAATGTATTCATATGATAGAACTGAATCCTAAAGGAAATTCAATTCAAATAATAGTTTATTTATCAAGATTAAATGAGCAATCATGAGAATGAGAAAAGCACCATGGAAGAAATCAAATTAAATCTGGCCAATTTTGCCCAATAACGAACTTAACCGAGATATTCATCTCCCTAAACTACTCTGAAAATTTCAACTACCTACCTCATTCCGTTCGAGAGTTATATCTATGTCTATGGATGAAAAGCAGTCTCACTACTCTCAGATCTCTTACTTCATGTTCAGTTCCGAAATGTAAGAATTTTCTGAGAAAAACTAATTTCGGAGCAAACAACTGAGATTTTTCTCACTTCGCTCACAATTCTTCGATTGATTAGATAATCTGTCAGGAACATCATTTGACATTATGACAATTCATATTCATACATAGAATAATATCATTCTGTGACAACGTTGAAATACGATTTATTATTGAAATTTTGAAAAATCATATCTCCGAAAGTATTAGCTTGTTAGAGTTAAAAATGATATGAATGGATTCTTATGATAAAACCTCTTATTAAAAAAAATTTAATTTGGAATTTGTTTCGTAAAAAAAAAATTTTTTTTTTGTTACTCCGAAACCATCTGTCCGATTTTGCCCAATAACGAACTTAGCCGAGATATTTATCCCCCAAACCTACTCTGAAAATTTCAACTCTCTAACTCATTCCGTTCGAGAGTTATCGTGCCTACGGCCGGCCGGACCGGCCGGACCGGCCGGACAGAATGAATTTCGACCACGGATTCTTGATCAGTGAGTCGAACCAAATCGTTTAAGACCATTTTCATCGAAATATTCGAAAATTACAGACATTTGGGCAAATTGATAAGCACTCAGTTCCGAGGAACTAGAGCGCCAAAAAGGGCATAGGGAGACCTGCTTTCAAAATTACAAATCCATGGATGAAACTCAACCTGAAAAATGAAAAGACAAATTGTTAATTATTTCCTAATTTCGTAATACTGAGTGAACTTTAAATTAATAACGAATGTCGAAGTGACAGATACAGGTCTCTGAGATCTGAGATGTGTCGATGTCTTGAAACCTGGACGCGCCTCCGCCATTTCATATTAAAAAACACAACAAATATCCTGTAGCCTGATTTAGGTGTGGCGCCCCCTATTGGGTGCAATTGCGACTCTATGTTTGGTGTTTTTCTGCATTACGTCTGCATTACGTTCCTTCGTTGCGCGTACAGTGACCACCTATAGCAAATGAACAAAAATGTTACGGACATATGTACATACTTTGTCTGCTACACATTACCTAAATACACGGTAAAAATTTGAACACAAGCAGTATCATTGAGTAATAAATAGATCTTAGTTAATAATAGAGAGATTTTTCCTTTGGGGGTAATTCCAGGATCCATGTGTGAAGTAGAGGTTGCATCATTTGATTATTGTGCTGTAGGAGAATAAATTTGTTGTCTAGTTTTTATAATTATATATGTGAAGATATTTTCGCATTTTTATCAACATTTTATTCATAAATCGGGAACCAATTATCGTTGCACATAGTGGTTCAAAAATTTAGATTGAGCGCTAGAATACTTCAGATTCAGACTTCCATTCCGTTATAAAAATTTCAGGTTGTGTTTTTCAATATGAAATGGCGGATGCGCAAATCCAGGTTTTAAAACATTGAATCTTCTAAGATCGCAGAGGGCTCTAGCTGTCACTTTGACATTAGTTATTAATTTGAATTTCATCAGTATTAGGCCGGCCTCATTCATAATCTGAATCCTGGAAGCTTGCAAAATCTAGAAATTAATACTCTGAAAAAACCAGAATGTGTGTGGTTACTACTACCCAAGGAGGAAGAAGGAAGTGGAGGGGACATAAAGATCGAAACTTGTCACGTAAACAGCCATATTGGAATGTCCCAATTTTCTATAGGAATCCGGAATTCGAACCATAGAAAACTCACAATTTCATGTTTATAACAAAGGCTTTGCCCATACCAATATGGCCGATTTTATGTGACACTTTCGTTACAAGGGAAATATAGCACATATGCTCCCTCCTCATCCTCCTACCTCCATGCTACTACCACTATTTTCTCCAAAAATAAACGTTTTAGATCTTGGGGCTAAAACTGTTAATAAATCTCCTGAAATGGAGACAGATACATAGTATCGTGGAGGTAGAAGGAAGTGGAGGGGGCATAAAGATCGAAACTTGTCACGTACTCCGCCATATTGGTGTGTCCCAATTTTCTATAGGAATCCGGAATTCCAACCATAGAAACCTCACAATTTCATGTTTATAACAAAGGATTTGCCCATACCAATATGGCCGATTTTATGTGACACTTTCGTTACATGGTAAATATAGCACATGCTCCCTCCACTTCCTCCTACCTCCATGCATAGTATACATAGAATACAAACAGATAGGTACCGAAGAAAAAATCCGTCCGTCCGGACTTTGGCTCCGAGACTATTGGAAGAAAATTCATAAAGCTGGGTACAAAATCGAGTGTTAACCTAAGATGATGTAAATATTGTAAATAATCTTACCTCAATGACCTGTGTTAGATATATGAATAAACTCCTAGCTAGGAGCTTAGTCCAAGGGCTAGGAAAGACATTTTCTAGTCAGGTGGTAGCGGCCACCATTCACCGTTAGGTATACAAATTAATAGTGATGTGCCTAAGGGGGCGTAAGGACACAGAGCACAACTGATTTACTAGTTCACACGAGCTCTTAAGAGTTTATGAGCTGTGTGCTCGGAAGACGTAGATCTTCAGAGGATTTTTAATATGTTTAGAATCGAGGTATATGGTTGACATTGCGGCTGGCTCAGTGGTAACGCGTTTGACTTGAAAGCGGAAGCACCAAGTTCTTCTATCCCGAGGCTAGGAAAGATATTTTCTAGTCACGGTAATTTACAGTTGGAGAAAAATTATCAGTGCTTTGCGGGTTGCCAACTGTAAGCTATTAGAATAAAGGACATCAACGACTTCGGTCCTGGGGGGGGTGTATTGTATCTTGGCAGTTGGTGTGACTGTTACGAAAGTTGACAGATAACGGAATCGTACGTAGGGCATGGTGATCAGATTTGAAATAGTTTCCTAATAGCATGAATGATTCAAAATTAGCAAGAAGGAGATCTCTAGTACCTTATTCTTTAATGAAAATAAAACTTTTCCTCTCCACAATTATTTCACTATATCCATATTATATTGTCAATTGACGTGTGCTTAAATTTGATAGGATCGAATGTCAGTGCAGACTACCACAAAAAGAGAAATATAACTAGAAACAATGCTGGAATAAGTTCATCACAGCACTGTTTTTAGTGCTGGAATTAACTCATTACCATAGATGATAGATACTATGCTCATTACGATGCTGAAATAGGAGGAAGTACTATTTGTACTTTATAATAGGACATTTTGCTTTATTTCTTTATAATCACAAGTCAATTTCGCGCCCTTTCAAGAAATTCAAATAGTAGGACAAAAAAAATCCGTCCATATCATGACATTTTGCTATACCTCTTCATGATCTGCGACCAATTCGGCGCCCTTTCAAATATGTTACGGGGGAGGCTCCCATTTTAGGAACAGCCCAGAGAAATTCGCTATCTGGCATAGGCGACGCTATCGCGGGTAGCGTAGATGGGAAACAATTTCACCTTAATAAAATGCAAAACATTTTTATTCTGCAATTAATATAAAATGTTCACATCGCAATAAGTTGAAATATTGTCTGAGAACAGGTGCCGCATCCCTTATCTACTGTGTCTTATCTGTGTCATTGATAATTAAGAAATAATATACATTTGTAAAAAAATTGCAGCATTCTTCACCCTAAGAATCGATATGTAGTTGACAGTCCAATATTCTCAATACTTGTTCTGAATTAAAAATTATGTTAAAATGATGGAATCAATATTGCTGCTCTTATAAACCCTCTGAAATTTTCAGGGTTTATGTACCAGATCAGATGAGTTTACCCAGTAGCGTAACGAATTTCGACCGGCTCCCCCCCCGCAAAAATAATTTTATGGCCCCCTCTCAGAATTAATTAATATAAAAAATGTCTCCAACACTTCCCCTATACCCGACGAACCGTAGCGCTACGCGTCGGCATTTCGAAAATATTACAATAAGTGGAGGACAGTGAATATGATTTTCCTTGAAAAAAATCTACTGAAAAATGCATGCCTGTTTATAGAAAGATTGATGGCCAACTTATGACCTACTGTAATAGCGTACAAATAAATGTAATATGATTATATAAACAGAGGTCCTATTACTAACATTATTTAGAATACGTGGAATACGACCAAAATTACTCTAAAGTATTATTTCTAGAGTACGAACAAAGGAAACTGTACAGTGCCGCTGCGGCGCGACAGAGGTACCTTCTCAAACTTATTCGAGGCTTGCCCGCCAGCCTGTTTCTCACGTTATGCTTGTATTTTTGGCGCTCTGGTTCCTCGGAACAGAGTGCTTATCAATTTGCCCAAATGTCTGTAATTTTCGAATTTTTGGGTGAAAATGGTCTCAAACGATTTGGTTCGACTCACTGATCAAGAATCCGAGGTCGAAATCGGTTCTGTCCGGCCGTAGGCACGATAACTCTCGAACGAAAGGAGTAAGAGGATTGAAATTTTCCAGGTGAGTTTGGAGCGCAAATATCTCGGACGAGTTCGTTCATGGGCGAAATCCATCAAGCGGTTTCGGAGTTATGGCCGCTTTCAGTAAAAACATTTTTTATGAATATTTCCGAAACCGATCACTCGATCTATCTGAAATTTAGCATCAAAAGGTAGAATCATGACCTTTATACGCATGTGAAATTTTGTATTGATCAGGTTACCGCAAAGCGTCAAAAATTTTTTTTTTTAAATTTGAAAAAAAATTTTCTACAATAACTCTCGAACGGAATGAGCTAAGCAGTTGAAATTTTCAGATTGGGTTAGGGAGATGAACATCTCGGCTAAGTTCGTTATTGGGCAAAATAGGCAGATGGTTTCGGAGTAACGAAAAAAAAAATTTTTATAAGTAAACAAATTTCAAATTGAATTTTTATTTAAGATGCAGTTTCACCATAAAAATCCATTGATATCATTTTCAACTCCAACAAGCAAATACTTTCGGAGATATGATTTTTCGAAATTTCAATAATGAATCATACTTCTTTGTTTTCACAGAATGCTATGATTATTCTATCTATGCTTTATTATATGATCTGTGTTCATACTTGTACATGTCATCCTGTTCTATAAGAGAGAGTCAAATTCATTTCAGCTATTTTAATTTGATTTCTTCCATGGTGCAGTTCTCATTATCCGATTGCTCATTTAATCTTGATAAATAAACTATTATTTGAATTGAATTTCCTTTATGATGCAGTTCTATCATATGAATACATTGATATAATTCCCAATTCTGAGAAACCAATACTTTCGGAGATATAATTTGTCTGTTTGAACAAGAGCGCCAGAAAGCTCCTGTCCACAGGGCTTCAACCAATTTTTATATCGCCGTTTAATGATTGTTGTTGATGTCGGTCACCGTTTACTCTTTTTTATTTAACACGACGTTGAAAGGGTTAAAAGTTGCCCCATATTTGTAAAAATTTACCGATTTTAATTAAATATTCTTTAGAATCCCGGGCCCCCCCGCACCGCGGGGTCTGCGGGGGTGTACGTTACGCCACTGAGTTTACCTATTGATCTCTTCAATAGAAATAATTAACATGTTGACTGCCGACTACAATATAACATTTATTTTATGTTCTTTTCTTTGAAGCCATCTATTCCTAACTTGGAGTATATCGTATATCAGTGCAAATATGAATAGATGGCTTCAGAGAAACGAATATAAAATAACATTTTGTATAAATTAACATATTATCGTAGTACTCAACTCTTTTTTCCATCAGCGGTCTTTTCAAGAAAGACCTAAAATATGAGATAATTCAAATGTTCTTTTTTCAAAAAATAAACATTCTATGAAATTTTTTACGGTTACTATGAACTATAATTAGGATATTTGATAATAAATAATACGTAATATGATAAAATTAACAATGGATTTTCTCCGGAATTCGGAAAAGTATCTGGCTGTAACCGGGTTAAATATTGTCGCAAATTTAGAGCTTTTCAAAGAGAATTTATTTCTGCAGTATTTACATGAGACTTGACTTGAATACTATATTATTTTGTATACCAGAGCTGTCCAAACCAGACATGTACAGGGCCAATAAAAATTACTACATAGTTTGGAGGGCCGCAGAAACTAATAACTAGCTAGTTTTACTATTTTATGGTGTACATAAAACTTGTTGTCACACAAATAAATAATTAATCATTTAATTGGATGCCAAAAAAATAAAATACTGCTACCAAAATTCTGTAAAAGTAGAATTTTCTTATTGCGGCGTATCAAAAAATATCGCGGGCCACGCAAATTTATGCCACAGGCCAGATGCGGCCCGCAGTTTGGACAGCCCTAATTTATACAATCACATTCAAATTTGTATAAGCCAATGCAGAGCCTAAGATGGTCACATAAAGAAATCATAAATTGGACTGAGTGGATCTGCTACTTTATATCAAAGGTTTCTCTGCAAAATGAAACTGAGATAATCAACAAAAATATATCAAACAATATTGGTTTCTTAAGTAGAATATGCACATTCTCAACCGAACTATAATGAAACTAATTTGAAATGGCTAGCTAAGTTGGAACATTATGTATTCTGTACTTAGATTCTGCGAAAAATGTCTACTAACTCCTCTCAGAATTTCACAAAAATGTCATGTTGCTGGCAACCCATATCTCGGAACGATATTATGATTTTTATTTATAGTTCACAAGAAATTTAATTGGTATTGCAAGAATATTCATTTTGTTCTTCTCAAACTTCTTCTTATTTTGGCACTATCCCCATCTGAAGTTATTGCCTTCCTTTTAGAACTTCCATGTTTAGATTCCAGTGACGACAACAAGTCCATGAATCTGTTACAGCACCGTTGTTGAATTTCGTCTGCATTTTTCTCCAAATCATGCACTGCAACAAAAAATGATCCAGTTTTTACCAATTAAATTGAGGTTAACTAAATCGATCATTTCTAAGTTCAGTTGGATGAATGTGACTTCAGCACGAAAGGTATGTTGATATTGTTCATATAACGAAACTATGATGAACGATCTGGGAATAAGCTTTTATATTAATTTAGTTAACTCACTTTGATCATCTGTAATTTCATCTTTTTCTCTCTGGTACTTCTGATGTCTTTGTTTCTTCTTCCTAACTGGTTCATTGAAAAATTGATCATATTTTTCTACTTCCCCTCGGCCGACCATGCTACTAACAATTTCAATAATTCTGGGTTCACTTTCAGGTTTCCCAAATGGAATAAAATCCATCATTTTAGTCATATTGCCTTTACTCATTTCATAAGCCTGCTTGATATCTATATATTCTGTGTCAGAGCCGATATATTCTTTCTCATAATTTTCAATCTCCTTGAGGCTTATTTTTTTGAAAATGTTTCTCCAATAGTCCATCCAGTTGCATTCTACATCTTCATCTTCATCAAATTCCCCACTGGTATCGTATACCTTACGTCTCTGTTCATTTTGCAAAATTAAATGAATCCGTCCAAGAACCTTAAACTTTTCGTTAGCGATTAGCTTTTCATTTTCGCTAACTCTATCAGGATGGACTATCAGTGATAGCTGGTGATATGCCTTTTTAACTGAAATGTATACATATATGTGAGAAAATTTTTGAAAATCGTGATAAATAAACAGTACTCACTTTCTTTTTGTGTAGCTGATTTTGGAATTTTCAAAATTTCATAAAAGTCAGTGCTACCAAAATAATTTTTACAGGTTTCTTTGAAGTTACACATTTTCAACGAACTTCAAACAAAACAACAAGATTCTGATTTCTGTTTGAACACTACACCGGAATTTTATTTATAAACACTATAGGTAAACAGTCAGTTCAATTTGTGACAACCTGACAACTGATAGAGCGGGAAATATGACACTTTCCTTGATACGTTCCATGAATGACATTTTCCGTTAAGGGTATGGAACATGGAAAAATTTTTTTGAACGCACGTTATTAATATGTGACTAAAATAAATGGTTCCTTTCTGGTGTTTATTCCCCAAACTCTGAAAATATCTATAAAATAAAAAATTTCTTATTATGAAATTGCTCCAGATATTTGTCTGTACTTAGTACTCGGAAGTAATTGCTGGATTCTCATAAAGACTGGTTTCCTCGTAGTCGTAGTGTTTTTTCATCATCGTTGAATTATGCTTCACTGATTAGTTTTAATGAGGATTAAACCGATCTGTAGCTATTCAACATTGCTGATGTTACTTGTGTTCTGTGCTCTAAACATTGGTCTCTGCTAGTCCATTCATTTCGAATGATTACTGGTAGTATATCTTGTCTATGCTGGTAGCTTTCCCTTGAAAATCAAAAACTGCATCCTTTAAATCAAAGTAATGTACGTGCAGCAAAAGCACTAATGGAAATCCGAAACACATTTACACCTTATTTCGACGGACCTGGTGCTGTGGAATGGCAAGTCAAATATTGTAAAGAATTAACATTCAATCAATAAATTCTACATATTATATCTCCCCGTCAATAAGGATCCCGCCTATTTCCTACCATAAGTATTCTCCAATAGAGTTTTCCGATAATCTGTCACATGCACATTATAAAAACATTCATGATTTTTAACAAAATCTATTAAAATTTCGTCCTTCACTCGATCATTCCAACAGTTCATTTTTGGAACACTCCACTGTAAAATTACGGCAATTACTTACCGCTTGGTAGGAAACAGTATTTTTACTGATTGAGAATTCGTTATCAAACCTGATCCTCGATCCCCTCCGTACACGTGCCGCTGGAATTTTATTAGCACGATAAAATTGAGCTTAGGAATTCGAAATTTGCAGGGTAGATCAAAAGCACGAAAGTACAGAACATAAGTTTTCTTAGATCTCTTCGGGTCTTTCGGGATCTACTTCGGGTTCTGTACCGAAATATAAGAATCTTCTAAGTAATTGGCGAGAGAAAACAATTTCGGAACAACCTTCTGAAATTTTTCTCACTTCGCTCACATTTTGGAAGACGCATTAAATGAAAAAAAATTGGTTCAAACACTGTCGTGAAGTCAGGAGCTTTAGCCTGTATGTTCTATTGTTCATTCTTAATCGAATTTACCATGGTAAACTATATTGTCCATTCTCCTGTATTGGACAATATAATTTACCATGGTAAATTCGATTAAGAATATCCAATACAAGGGAATGGACAATATAACATACGCGCAAAAGCTCCTGACTTCACGTCAGTTCTTGAACCAATTTTTTTTTGTAATTTATTAAAAATTTTTGAGGGGTACGGTTCTCACAAAATTTTACACACGCCTTTATGTCAATTTTCTACAACTAGTTAGCAAACTTCAATTCAATAGAGTCTATATTTTTTGTTATCGAGGAAATAATATATACAAATATTCCAAGCACTAACTTGAAATCAGGAATTTTTGCGCGCATGTTCTATTGTATATTCACGCCTCGCACACCCCCCCAAAATACTGCTTGAACCTTCAAGATTTTAATTTGATGGGATACGTATTTTTGGAAATGTCAAACATAGCTAGCATCTCAGCCAAAGAGGTCTTGTAACAATTCTGAGATTCACATCTTTCTTAGTGAAAACAACCTGCATTGGCGCGCTTGCTATAGACATGATTATTATTATACTGACCCTACTAGATATCACCCAAGAAGATCCCTCAGCCCATGCCATATTCTAGAGCAGTAGATGAAACAGCATAAGGTAACAATTTGTGATGAAAAGTTACTCTGCTAAATTGATTTTGATTTAACAACTCTATAGCCATAAAAATTCATATGAGGAGTATCTATTTTATATTGAGAAAAATCAGTTTAATGTATATTTTATTTATATACATAATGTGTTCGTAGAGAGGTAGGTGGATTAAGTTATTACGATTCTCTTATCTTTAAAATCATCTCTAAGAACTGTGATTTCTTCAAACCTTTATTATAGCATTCTTTTAGAAATCACATAAAATCAATTTTTTTGCCGTCAAACCATTCTATCTTTATGAAATGGAAAATAATCTCAGAGTTCTAAATCTGGCTAATACATGCATCGTTTTGATGAGAGAGAACTTTGGTACCAATCTTATGGATAGCTTCCTTATATATTATGCATCTGCATTATCATCATTCGGACATTCTACATCAAAAACAATTGAATGGCTATGTAAAGCTCCCTAACATTTTATTGTTTACGACAAATGTGGAGAGACCATAAACTTCCACTTTCATCTCACTATTGGTGTATTTTTTCAAAAACAAGTATCATAACAGCGCTTAATAATCAATTATGGTAATATTAAGAGAGTTGTTCTACATGAATAGCTGCCAATCATACACTTAAATATGCAGTGATAAGGCAAATTGACAGTATTGTTCTGAGAGGATATATTATGTACTTACTATTATAAATCATACTAAGATTATAGTCATCCATGTTCAAGACACAGTACCAATCATACAGCCCACAAAGATATTGCCATTAACAAACATACTTAGGATTGCTTATATAATTTTCAGAAAAATTAATATACAGGTACATAAGATAAATGAACAATATTGGAACAAATTTTATATTTAAAGTAATAAATACAAATCTGACACTTATTCTCTATGAATAAGGACATAAAAAGCTAAGCAGGCCAGTACACCAATCTGAAATAAAAAACAAACTTGAAACATTTATTCTCTTAGCCCAATGCCTCAATTTAGAAGGAAATATTCAAAGCAAAAACAAACAGGAAGATTATTCATTCAAGTTTTCTGTTAGTCGAGATCCAAGCTCATTCAGAGATGTTCACTATTCCAATAGTAAAAGTTTCAGGAAATAAAAATTATTAAACTTCCAAAAACAGTAACGATAACAATCTTCTATATTTAGGGACATATAAATTAATAATGGGTTCCTCAAACTGTTTTTTTATAAGTGATGAAAAGGCTGTGTCGTGACTTCAGGAGCAGATATTTCAGTTGTTTCCATCCTTAAAACTGTGTCAGATATTCTACTTTGTTATCTAATTGAAAATTTATTGTTTTGGAGGTCCACTATATGGAAGATTGATGCATATTATTGAGCAATGTTCAAACCAAAATTTCCAATTATACAGCGGCCACAGTCCATGGTACCCTGGACTTTAATGGAAAACGGAAAGGTGCGTACTATTTCATTGAAAATTTGGTTTCTTGGGTACGAACTACAGCTCTATCGATCTTGAAAACAGGTAGAGAGAGGGGTGAGGAAGTTGATACAGAAATAATCAGGAGGCTACAGCAAATCGCATGAAGCAATAAGATACAGGGTGATCTATTTGAAATATCAAGGTTGCTCGCTGAAAATATTCTAGATTGATAGAGCAGTAGTTCCTATAAAAGAAACCAAATTTTCAATGAAACCATACGTCCTGTTCTCTGTAAAATATGACCTTAACCAAGTCATGGGGCTATGGAATTAACAAAATCCTAAATTCTGCTTGTTTTTGGTAAACTCCAAGTTTTAATTTTGAATAGTTTAGTTGAAACTAATTGATTCAATAAAAGATTACTCTTCAAATTAATTTACCTTAAAATTAGGATATTCATTCATCATAATCGTCACCATTCCAACATATGGTAAAAATCCACGAGCTCTTCCAACAACATCATCCTTAGTTAACCAAAGTTGACCTGGTGCATACAGTCCTCTATCATCGACACTGTTATTGTCACCTTTAGTAAGGAACTTAATTGTACCATTCTCCCTATAATGAAATCAGATAATAGAATAGTATACGGTTTATTCAGTACACACAATGCTATTAAAAGATTCAGAATTCCAACTAAGAAGATAAGGAAATAGATTTTTATGTTCAAAACATACTTTTCATGTAATTTTAAAACCCTATGGACTATTGGAATATCTCTTCCTTCAACTTTGAAGACAACTATCTCCCCAACACGAACTGGCTCTTCAGGATAATTTGTTAAAAATAATAAGTCTCCTCTGTGAAATGCAGGTTCCATACTACCAGATAATACTACAACGATGGGGCTCTCACTTCCAGTTACTACCATAAGCCCTTTCCATATCATCAGTGCCGATGATACTATCATACCAAAACTTAGAACTTGGTATAAAAACTGAAATTTCGTTCAAATATGGGAGTCTAATATATTGGGGTATTTTTGAAGCCTACCTGTCTCTTATTCATACGTTTCACATCATCAAATAAAGAGGCCACTACTTCCATTTTGCTAATTGTTGTTGTAATTTATTGTAAAATTTAAATGTTGAATAAACCTTTTCCTCATAAAAAATTCAAAGTTGTGTTTTAGAACGTATGCCATATACACGTCAACCAATGATATTCCAAGCAGTCTTCAAGCCTAACTATTATCTATGTTTCCGAAGCACAGAATAAAAATAAACTAGTGGCCAGCAGTCCATATTTTGGGATTCAGATGAGCCAGCAGATCTACCTAGCCATAGATCCACATTTTTCTGGTAGATCTACATTTTTACGGTAGATCTATATTTTTCCGGTAGATCTACATTTTTCCGGTAGATCTACATTTTTCCAGTAGATCAATATTATCGGTAGATCAATTATTGAACCGGTAGTTCACTCACACGAAAGTCCCATCGAAATATGTCGAGGCGTTTTTGAGTTCCTATAAACCGAATATAGCGCCATCTTCCGGGTTTCTATTGTAACCTCGACACCCACTCACACACTAATAATAATAACAATAATGTTTATTAAGATTCAGATCACAAAAAGTTGCATCAAAATCGGTCGAGCCATTTCAGAGTTCCTATAGACCGATTGCAATGCCACCTACTGGGGTATATTGTGGACCTGACACATACTCAGATACACACACAAAGTTTACTTGAAATCGGTCCAGCCGTTCTTCCTATAAACCGGATACAGCGCCAGCTTCTGGTTTCCTATTGTGACTCATCACTTATCGAAATCAGTCAAGCGTTTTTGGAGTTCCTATAAATCGATTAGGGCGCACCCTACCGGTCCAGCCGTTCTTCCTATAAACCGGATACAGCGCCAGCTTCTGGTTTCCTATTGTGACTCATCACTTATCGAAATCAGTCAAGCGTTTTTGGAGTTCCTATAAATCGATTAATGCTATTGTGAACCAGAAAACCAAAAACACAAAGTTACATCAAATTTGGTCCAGTCATTTTTGAGTTCCTATAGATCGATTGTAGCGCCACCTACTGGGACCAATTGGGAACCGCCGCAACACACGCACACAAAGTTGCATCAGAATGGGTCAAGCCCTTTTGATGTTCTATTTTTTCGAAAAATGCTATGTATAGCAGTGGTTTTCCTCATTATAGATATCTCGAGATGACATTTTACAAAAAACACCCTGTATAGTGGTTTTTAATTTTCGAAAGTTAATTTTGTTGAAATACAGAAATATATACATTCACTGTTGGGAAGAAAATTAACAGTGCTGTGCTAAATATGGCAGAAGTTTATAGGTATAAGCCAATTACTTAACAGATCCAGCTATTAAATCCATATTACTAACTTAATCACATATCTAACCTACCCACTCGATGAATCAAGAGTTCGAATATGTTCGTGGAATGGAATATTATATATTCACTGTTGGATTAAAATTGAACAGATATGGCATAGGTGGTCACCATTCACTGTTAGGTCAAACATTAACAGTGCTGTGCCTAAGCTGGCATAAGGACACAGTAACAAAGCCTACACAGAACACAACTGGTTATCCATACTCACTCAAGCTCTTCGAGAGCTTATGAGGGGACTCCTTGGGAAAGATCTAGGAGGATCAGTATAATAATATACAATAGATGGGAAAATAATCTTACCTAATGTAATTTATATTATCAATTCTTATGATAATTATTAATAGGATAGATTTTGGATTGTGTGGGATGAGTAGAAAAATGAAGAACCATCCTGTATGTAATATATTGTTTCAACTTCATCATTTTTACACTTTCATCTTGTTCTAGTTATAACATATCAAATGGTTTCTCTTTTATTCTCCATTCTGGAAAGATGTGTTGTCTAATGCCCGCTCTGAAACAATTATTAACTGTTGAAATTCGTTTACTTACAACAAATAGGTACTGTTAATCAAAAATTATCACTGAATTTTCCAAATCGTGATGAGAAGAGCACTATTACAATGGAATAAAGAGCTATCTGGTAAAAGATGAAAATCATATTAACAACCAAAGTTAATAGTTTAAAAGTTACTTTACCTAAAAATAACACTATTTATTATTATTAAATACCTATCGTTTACGACCAAGGTAAGGATAAACTGATCCAACGTGTGATAGGGATCTTTTGAATTTCCGTTAAAACAGATGACTTAGACAGAGGTTATTATTACATGAATTGTGTTGGGCAGACGAAACCTGCCCCTCCACTGAGACCAATTGTTCTATTGTGGCACACCTCTAATCTCTACTTCACCCACAAGCTCAAGCCTCTCGATAAGGAATATGAGTTTGGTTGGTGAAAACTTGTCCAGTTGTCTCAGTTTGTGGACTATTAGCTCCTCAAATCTGATCCTGTCCCCAGCCGGGCAGTCACACATGATGTGTTCGATAGACTCGTGGTCCTCCAGGCATAGCCTGCACTCGGAGTCCTGAATCAACTGCAGCGTAATTAGCTCATTTCTGAGGTCACAGTGGTCCGTGTACACAGCTGTTAGGATACCCTAGAGAATCTGAGCCATTGTCTGGCTCTTTCAGCTGATGGGCCAGTAATTGTTGAGCGAGCATGTCTGTGTCCAGATTTCCTGGACCTTTTGCCCAACCATCTGTTGTTCTCCCTCCCCGCTTCCTGAGAGAGATACCACAGGCCGGTTCAGGTCCAATGAGCCCCATGTAAGAAGGAGGTCACACAGTCAATCTGGAATCAGTTCAGTCTGACATCCATTTATGATTGATGTCAGAGAAACGGGAAACTGATTGTATTTCAAGCAGCAAGTTTATGGAATTCGAAGAATCCAATGCATTTTCATCGAGAAGCCACCGTGTAATGTGTTTCGTCAGTCCATTAATCTGGAATCAGTATCATCGTAATCAAGATGACAGACTGAACTGATGCCAAACTTGCAGACAATTTATCTCCCTTCACAGATGAAGCAAATCAATAGCACTAATAATAATTAGTACTTACAGTGTAACATAACATTATGCATAAATGCAGATATTTTAAAAGAGTCATGTTTCCAAGTTCACCATTCTTCTTAGGCATTTCTCACATTTTATCGTTCAATAAAACAATACTGTTGCAAATAGAGTTTAATACCTGTTCCCTAAATTTTGCATCTATTGGAGATCTTCAGGTATTGTTCATTTAAAAGTCAGAATCCTATCCTCGATCCAGAAGAAACACTGACATTTATATTACTTGACCACAGGAAGAAAGGATACTAAAGACGAATTCAAGCGAATAACCATAACACAGTTGTTAAGATCAATCCCTTTCTATCATGACCAATCGGTTATATTTTAAATGTACTTGAATGTGGAGATAAAGGCATTATTATTATTATTATTATATTTGGTAGGGGAACCACTGTGTTTTGGTTATTCGCTTAAATTCCACCTATGTTTAAAAAATACTTACGAATAGAAATAGATAATGTAAATATCAACGGAAGTATTCGATATATATATATATATATCAGTGTAAACCATTTCCCAGATGTATGTATAGCTATTAATACAGAGGCTGGTTGTTTTTTATCTTTATCACAGATCCTCGGAAATTGATAAAAAAAATCTACAAAAAGAAAAATTTGTTATCGTTATAAAATCCTTATTGATTGATGTTCCTACAGAAGAATACTTACTTTCTATCGTGATATATCCTGGAAAACTTCAAAATTGTAGTACCTATTATTTATGTTAATACACTGGGAGATCATCTGACCTGAAAATCGTCGAAATCTTTATAAATTTAAATAAAGTAGTAATTACCTTATAGTACTTACTTATAGATTTATATTCCAGGTAATTTATAACAGATAATCGTTGATTTCAGGAAAACCCATCCGTTCAGTCCATTTTGAGGTTATTCATTTCCACCGGCGAATACGTACCGATCGTGGTAAATATCAATTTCTGTTGCAAGTATCAAATCGGAACCAAAGGTTTTTATCGATTCTGAATAAATCTCGGCACATTTCTGATCTAAAATCGATCGATTTCGTTAAATTCTCCCAAATTGACATTCACCATTCAGACAGTTTTGACCTTGGAATGTTTCTAACATTTCCAAGATGCATAGAATAACAAGGTGTGGACACTCCCTACTAATTCCTGCTAAAATTTTCGGCCGAAAAACGGACCAAGAACTGTCAAATCACGTACTTTATGTACTACTTCACTTTATTAACGATGGTGCCGCTAGGGTCGATTTCGAAGATTCTGACAAGCGAATAAATGAAAACTGACAAGCGACAAAGTTCACTTTTCACCGTTGCTAGTTCGTAAATTCAAATTAAAAGAATATAATGAAGCAGTTATTGAAAAATCAATCCATTTTTTGATTAATCAGATATCTGTTCGGAGATAATATGTAAACCACATTGGTTTGGAACAGAAATTTCATCTTGCCAAGACATAATGAGGTCAAATAAGGGATTTATCAGTAAAGGAGTTTCTTTGGAACATTTTGAATGGAACTGTAAATGAAGAAATCTGTGAAATCATTATTTTTCCATTACGAAAGATCACATCCAACGTCATTAGAGTACAAGCATTTAATTTATGTATTTTGAAATACATTGAATGATACAGAATTTTCTGTAATACCTCTACATACAATATCTTTCGATATCATATTATTATTCAAATGTAGTAATTCCTTTATCATGTAAGGCTCTTTTAAATTGAGCATTTTACTTATTATATTATATGTATAATTTGAAATTTCATCAAAACATTCTCATGTATACAGCATTTTTTCAGTCACCCAATACCCCTTGACAACTTTTCATGTTCTCAGCAATTAGATTGCTGAATATAGATATTTAATTCGATAGCTATTATTCAGAAATAAGTATATACTGATGAAATATCGAAAAATGATTCATTAAATTGATAAACTAACCAAATAGAGGGTAGTGTACTACGTTTCAATCTTTTATTCAATATACATATATTCGCTAGAAAAATATTTTGAACAAACAAATGTTCTAATTTTCGATACCCTACCTCTAGCACAAGCCAGTTGCCATTCTTGTCGTTTAACAATATCCATGAAACAAATAATATTATAGTATAAGAGCGCCAAAAAGAATGACGCCTTAGGAAAGCTATTCAAATTGATGAAATCACACTGTGTGGTTGCTCTGAACTTTGTTCTCTGATAGTCCTTTCATCGTTCACAAATAATATTGTTAGTTTTCATAACATGGCATTTCATTCCTTCTCAATATATAACTGAATTGTATAATGAATATAATTATTAATCAATAGTTATATCTTAATTTCAACTGTTAAAACAGTTTATGTTCATCAACCGGCAAGATTATAGTAAATCAACAAGTCTTACGTTCTCCTAAGTTGATTTATTAACAATTAACGGTATCAGCGATCTTTCAATATTATTAATATTAAAATTAATAACTATCTTGATACTAGAAATCTGCCCCTGATCCGGTAAGAATATACAATTGTTAAAAAAATATATTCGCATAAAAACGAAGTATTTTCGAAATGACAATAGTATTTGATTAAAATGGTTCTGGATACTCGTTCAGAGTTCACACAGCAAACATTTGACTTACTTTCGGCGCGGCAAACGACTTTCCACAAGAAACTGGAATAAGCAAAGATTCAAATTTAATTTGACATGTCGGTAATTTTGTCCATAAAATTTCTACTGCCGGCATCTATCGGCGAAAATTGAAGTAAAACAAAATCCTTGTATTTTGACAGTATTTGGACCGCAAATCGGCCGAAAATATGTCAAAGAGTGTCTTCACCATGTATTCTATGCATCTATAACATTTCTAACCCAGGGCTTCCCAAACTGTTCGTCGCTACATCGTCTTAGCGGCGTCGCATGTCGATGCGACCGAGTCTAGCGAGCTGATAACGTATATTAACAGGCTAGTACTTAAATTGGTATATATTTTTGGGGGCCGAGTTAAGGGGAGTCGTACAAAAATGGGAATGCCCCAAGGGCGTTACAGTAAAAAAGTTTGGGAAGCACCGGTCTAGCCTATTCCTTTCGAAAAATTAGAGATGTGCAAGTGGGATTTTGTCCATTAATTACTTCGTGAGATAAAACAGAACGCCACCTTCATCCCAAAATCTTGGGGTCGGTCGACTTCGGCCTCGCTCGGGTCGTTTTATTTCTATAGTTCCATAAAAACGGTCGATTTTCCGCATTTTGGCGATTTTCAAACGCTCGTAGAAAACGAACGGAAAAAAAATCGGAAAAAGTGTCTCGCTATTCTATCCGTCTATATTCGGTCTTTCGATCGGTACCGTTAGATACGGTCGGGCGAGAGGAACGAAAAAGCCTTTAGGTTTCGGGCGAGGCCGCTTTTCGCCGTTTCGACGATTTCGCGACTTTTCCGGAATTTTTTTAAAATACTCGCGACTTCCCGATCTCGACGAAAATCGCCTTCGGCGATACGTCGGTCCTCGCCCTCGCCGCGGCGATATTCGCCGTTCGCAGGCTCGCGGCTTCGCCGCTCGCGAAAATTTCTTCGAAACCGCCCGTTTTAGAAAGTTCTCAAAATTTATCTTCTATGGTTCCGACTTTGCTACTTTAATAATATAGCGTTGATAACCGAAGTTATGACTTGAGCTTGACAGTTGTCAACATTCTAAAGGTGCTCGTAGACTATAGTGATAGACTTCATGCAAAAAGGCCAATTTACAGTTTACGTTTACAAGTATCCAGAGTTGTGTTCGAAAATTAACTCCACGGAGTAGAGTAGAGTTTTTGAAGGTTTGACAGATTTACTCTAGTTTACTCTGACAGTGACAGAAGGTGCCAATATCGGAAAATAGGTTATGTTGGTTTAAGAAAGATCCTATTATTATTGTTTTCTTCACATATATGTAACTCTAATCATAAATATATATTGTGAGCAGTATTGAAACTATTAAATTACCACACAAAACATTCATAAAACAGTGAGATAAAGATACTAGATTTTCCGTCCCATGAGTTATGTCAATTTTGACAGGAGTAAAATGAACTCCGAGTCGAATACTCCGACTTTTCGAACGCAATAGACCACATAATGGCGATTTCCATTGACCCGCTCGGAGCACTCGAAATCGATCTCATCTGTCATGCATCTGTCCAATTGAACCGAAAATATGTGTCAAATATGACAGAGTGACAGCTCCGAGTGGTCCGAGCGTGTCAATGGAAATCGCCATTAGTTAGGTTAGGCGGGAAATTTGAATTACGATCCATCCGTGGATCCGAGCACTGAATTCCCCATGCATTTCTTATGGACCTAAAATTTACGCGAAATTCTCGCCTGTTTTTAGATACTTTGGCTAATTTCTTAAGGTTTATTTTGGTTGAAATAGATTCTGTGAACCTTTCTCAACCATCTAGAATCAAGTTTTCATAACAAAATTGTATATTTCCAAAATAATTGATAAAAATAAAAGTGTTCACCAAATTCGATTGACGTATGTCTTACCTCACATAACCCAAAATCGGCTATGTTATGACGCACAACAGAAGTCATCTACGACGTACGGAAATCTTTCGAACTAGAATGGTTTCAATTTTGATTTAAGAATAAATAGAAGTATATTTTAATGTGGAAATAACATGAAAATATGCACTAATGATGAAGGTACCCAATACTTGTTGTCTCTTTACTAACATTCTCTTTTAAATAGGGTGGTTACATTTCAAAGTTGAAATTCCTTGTTAAAAAATTTGAATATGGATCTCCCGCCAAGCGAATGATTCTAACCTAACTAATGTGGTCTATGGAGTAAATATTACTCTACGGAGTTAATTTTCGAACAGAACCCAGAAAGTAGCTGGCGCCAGTCACACCGGCATGCGGCATGCCAGTTTTCTGCAATGATCTAAAGGCGAAAATTCATGAGACGATTTTGTCGTAAAAAACCAACGATTTTGTCGTCCAAAATTTCGACGATTTTTTCGTTCAAAAGCAACGACTATCGTCCAAAATTTCCCTTCCCCTATATTTCATGGAACGACAAAATCGGACGACAGATTATTTTGAACTAACAGAAACAATTATCATTTGTCGTTCAATCAAAATTTTAATATCGATCTAGATTGACCCACGTTAGGAATTATTATTATACTGTGATCTGTGATTTATCTAGTTAGGTAGGAATTTGATAATTTCTAATTAATTTCATAAAAACGTCGAGTCTGCTATATTTCTGCATTTACAGCAAATATGAGGTAGGAAAAAAAAATTATTCGGTGTTTAACTGGGGTTGGTGAATATTACCCTAGAATAGAAAACTGCATCTATTATACAGTTGACGAATTCGAATTTGAACAAAAAACATACAAAGACGTTCCTTATTCTTCAGTAACTTGTAGCGCCTCTCAGATCTCAACATATATTTGTTTTTTGCGCGTATGTTCTGGGGAACATCGCGTTATAGTTTTGCCCAAATGTCTGTAACTTTCGAATTTTTTGACGAAATTGGTCTCAAACGATTCAGTTCGACTCCCCAATGAAGAATTCGAGGTCAAATTTGATTCTGTCCGTCCGGCCGTCCGTTGCCACGATAATTTGAGAACGAAAAGAGCTAGCGACTTAAAATTTTCAGGGTGGATGGCGCATCGCAATACGACGGACAAGTTCGTTAATGGGCATAATCGGCCCAGTGGTTTCCGAGTAATAATTTTGTTTTCAACCAATATGAATCCGATCGAATTGAAACTTGGTGAATAGTTGTAGAATATGAACCTAAGCACGTTTGTGAAATCTTGGGCGAATCGTATTGCTAGAAAATTTTAAAAAAATTATTAAAAAATATTTTTGTTGCCACGATAACCTGAGAACAGAAAGAGCTAGCGGCTTGAAAATTTCAGGTTAGGTTGTGCATCTGAATGCGACATTTCAGTTTGTTTATGAGCATAATCGGCCAAACGGTTTTAGAGTTATAGCCATCTGAAATTTTCTGAAATTTGGTGGTTTTTTGTTCCTCATTAACTCAAAAAATACTGAACCGATTGAATTCAAACTTGGTTATTAGTTGTAGAATGCCAACGCAAAAATGTTTGCAAAATTTGGTGAGGATAGCATTTGTAGAAAATTTTTAATAAATCATTGAAAATAAAAAAAAAAAAATTCTATATATCAGTAACTATTCGTTTGAAATTGCTGAAATTTTGCAAGATCGTTCATAACCTAACTCTACTGCCAAGTTTCAAGTTTTAACACGATCGGTTGAATATGGCTGGAGATTCGAGCATTCTTGTGTGAGTTCAGTAGATGGGTGACCGTTGCCTCGATAACTTTCGAACGAAAGAAGATAGGGACATGCTATTTTCAGGGTAGGTTGCGTATCCGAAAGGGAGAGTTGAGTTCGTTTTTGGGCATAATCGGTTTAACGGTTTCCGAGTTATATCCACCTGGAATATTATTTCCTTGATAACACAAAAAATAAATATTCGATTGAATTGAAGCTTGGTAACTAGTAGTAGAAAATCAGCATAAAGACGTGTTTAAAATTTTGTAAGAACCGTACCCCTAGAAAATTTGAAAAAAATGACAAAAAAAAAATGTTAATAACCGCACCCCTAGAAAATTTAAAAAAAAATTGGTTCAAGCACTGACGTGAAGTCAGAAGCTTTTGCGCGTATGTTCTATTGTGCATTCTTCTGTATTGGACACCCTTAATCGAATTTACCATGGTTAATTATGTTGTCCATTCTCCTGTATTGGACACTTAATTCGAATTTACCATGGTAAATTCGAATTAAGTGTCCAATACCATTATTACCATAATTTACCATGGAAAATTATGTTGTCCATTCTCCTGTATTGGACACTTAATTCGAATTTACCATGGTAAATTCGAATTAAGTGTCCAATACAGGAGAATGGACAACATAATTTTCCATGGTAAATTCGATTAAGGGTGTCCAATACAGAAGAATGGACAATAGAACACACGCGCAAAAGCTTCTGACTTCACGTCAGTGCTTGTTTATTTAATGATTCGGAAATTTAATGATGCTTGCAACTGCATCAGATTTAGAATATTTTCTTTCCAAAATGAAAATATTCCGAACACAATTTTGCATAAACCCAAAGAATAACATTTTCCATTCTCATAACGACAAACTATTTCTTCAAAATTATTTTTGGGAAATCTGTAAATTAATAGTCTTTAATCATATAAATGTTACATCCTATATCACAGTATAATATATAATAATTGAACCTTATAGAGAGAAAAGGAATCATCATACCACATGTTATCTTCAACCTCTAAGCTTTTGCTGGTATCGAGGCACTTTCTTAATTCATTTGATACAAATTTGTGCTACAAAGAGCACCGCGTTGCGGAAGCAAGGACCCTTATTATAGTGAGATAGTCGCCAACGCACTAGAAGTGTACGGCATTTTAAGAAGAAGAGCACCAACAAGTAACATGACCAGATTAAAAGACAAAAATGAAATTCACTTAAACTTATTTGATTCATTCAAACTTCTTCGATAGCAACCAACGTGTATATTCTAGGGGACACATCGCATTATTCGCATTATTATTTTGCTGAGCTGAGCCGAGCGGGACGTATAATCATATATGAGTGGACAATAAAATATGCGCGCAAAAGCTCCTGACTTCACGACAGTGCTTGAACCAATTTTAATTTTTGCGGTCGTCAGAGGTGTGGTCGGAGGAAAGCAGATTTCGTTAGTTTGACAAACGTATGCCAAATCCGTTAGGAAATTGTATTTTTGTTCATATCAACATTAATATTTTGTTTTATATGTTCGGGAACACTCAGAAATCCTTAAAATTGAAAATGATGTCCCTTTGGACTTTGAATCATATCAATGAAGGCCTACAAAATGGCAGACATTTTTGCCCGAAACTAGTAGTGGCAACATTGAGTTGAATTAATGGTATCTTCTATTAATATATATGTATATAATAATATATTATATAAATAATTAATTAATAATAATATTTGTCTCTATTCTATGGCGATAAAACCATAGACAAAATGAAACCTAACCTTTTAAAATCGTCATTTGTCTTTTCGTTCATAACATAAATCATTTTTTAGCGAGGATCATTATTTGTGTTCTGTGGCGAGGATACCGCTTATAACCCGGTTATTAACAACGGTTTGTCATCAATGTCAAAATTTGTTCCCCCACCACATGACCGCGAAAGGTTGTATGTGTTTTCACTAAAACGTCAACGGTTAACCGTAGTCCTAGTAGTAATATTTGTTTACTTTTTATTATGCAAACCTTACTTATTCTAACGTTTGATAAACAATTAACATGAATTACATGCAAATGTTGAATTTATTTGACGAAATGCTAATCACTATAACGAGAATTATTGTGTCTTATTGGAATTTCTCAACAGTGTATTACATCCAAATAATAGTCCCAATTCCCAGTACTGATAGCACTATTCAAATTATGGATAATGCACTTCAGGCTAGACCTAGGAGATATCTGGCTTGAAATATATACTGAATTTGTATTTTTTCGAATGAAAAAAGAAACCTTCCATAATTAAATTTGTTTGATGAAATTATAGAAAATGATTCTCACCACCTAATTAAGAAAAAGTAAAGAGGTGGGTACTAACCAGTACAACAAGAACGTAGTCTTCTAGTCTTTTTGTGGTATATATCCAAGCCAGATTGCCTTCATTCTATAACCGTTTAATAAAAGATTCGCTATTTGGCGGTCTGAAATGACGAAGTAATCCCCACTCCTTGGTTGTTTAGAGTATATTAAAAAAATTTCACGCTTTCCTTTGCCACAGCCGTTTTAATTGCTTTCAACAGTTTCAAACTTTCAATACTTTTGACAATTTCAAACTTTCAACAAATGTCAACCGCTAGTAACCCACCTCATGGACCCGGTCACAGAACATATAACCGGTTATATATTTTGATACCGGTATCAAATGTCAATATGACAGCTTTGGAGGGGAACTTCCGTTACCGCTTGTAACCACTCTCGCTAAAATGTAGAAATTATAACCGTTTGATACCGGTATTAAGCGGTAACGTCGCTAAAAATCGATTATAATCATTAAATATAGTGTTGTGAGTGTGGAAAATGTCTTAAATACTCCTCTGATAAATACTGAAAAATGTCCGAAAATTATCATTACATCTAAAAACAGTCGACATTTAGAGTTGTTTAGTATTTATCGACATTTTCTAAAATGTCTGGATAAATATCATAAATTTCTTTTCTACTAAATAATTGTTTGACAATTTTCATTTTTGTCCGATATTTATTCTTCTTTTCTACTTGCCTTAACGATCTAAGATGCCAATTATACTAAAATTGTTAAAGAAGTTCATTTTTTTCTACTTGGATCAAAGATTCTTAACGATCTGTGAACCAATTGGGAAATTATACAATGTTTTTTTGAACAAGTTTATTTTTATTATTTAACAGTCCAATTAAATCGATATTTCTAATATTATTAATTCTTAATTCAGAACCTTGCTCCTGTCCTTTATCTCTGATACTCAATAAAATAACTCGATACTATCTCATTCAATGATAAGTTATTTGTTATTTCCAATTGACCATGAAAAATTTCTTTAAATGCCTCAAATTGTCCTGATATTTTAACTTAACATGTGACAATTGTCATATTTTTCCGCAATGTCCGTAAAAACTTAAATACTCAAAATGCTCGACCTTGGGGGAAAGTTTCGGACATTTTTCCAGGATATTTGTCCCTTACTTAAAAACTCGAGTATTTCACATCACTAATTAAATATGATTAGAAACTACGTCCATATAATATATACTTGGTGAGTTCGTTTACTAGCTCGGACCGATCAGATTGCTCTGAATCGTTCGTTAAATACATCCAGATGTAGGGGAGTACACATCTGAATCGTTCGGTAATGTAAATCGGATCCATCCGAGACCGATCTTTTTGCTCGGAGTATTCAGAGCGAGCAAAGCGATTTTATCCTTAGACTATAGAATAATATCCGTATTTGTGAGGGGAAATTTTAAATATTCATTTCCTGCTTCATTTTATCTGCATCGTTGAATATTCCTATAGCGCAATTTGAATTTTCGTGGAACAACGGGAAATTTTCGATTTGAATTGTACGATGTACGTTCACCATTAATTTTAAGATACGTTTAAAATACTTGTTTGAAATATCGGGAAAGCTCTCTTGAAAGACGCCACGAGTAAATAATAGCTAGGCAGGATAGATAGGGTTGTTTTAACTTCTGCTACTGAAAGCAATATTGTTAAGCCTCAAAATGATGTTGGATTTTTTTTCTGTATTACTTTTTGGCAATTCATGGAAATGTTTATACCTGATTGCAATAAAAAGGGATCTGAAACCTTTGTGATTAATTTGTATATAGTATTCCATTTTTTTGTGTACACGTGGAGATAAGTCTCAACTTGATAAATTTTTCAAATCTAGTTGAATTAAAAAAAACTTCTCTCTATTTGGATAACTTTATTTATCTTACAAATAAGTACAATCATAAAATCAGATTTTTTCCAATAAGCTTTAACAATTACTACTATATAGACTGAACAAGAACAATTGAGGAAAATTAAAACTATCATTTTTTACCATCAATGGCTCAGAGGAGGACAACACAATGTGAACCATGTATGACAAACATGTTTTTGACTAAGAAAAATACCACAATGAGATTTATTCATATCTTCCTACTTGGTATACATGATTATTTAATGACATAAAATACAACTCAACTTTTTATTTATCGCACCATTATTAACATCTTGAAAACATAAAGTAGCATTATATATCTATTTAAAAGAAAAAGAACACTTAGTTTTCACAACAAGTGATATCACTATTTCCACAATGACAGGATGCACAGGCTATCATGGGAGTTATTCTATCATTTTCCTGTTAACATAGACAATACAGAACTGTGGTAGATGTGTATTGGGTCCTGGATTAGATTTTGTGAAATATTTGCCCAGATTTTCAGAAACTTTGAGAAAGAAATCCTTTGCTTTGGTGCATTTTCTCTTCCGAACCCCCTGTGAGTGCTAACAACAGCTATCTTCAAGACTGATTACCAACGGCATTTATAGTTTTTCAATTACTCTTTGTGAATGCATCACCTGAAGTAAATTCAGAAATTAGTAAACAACAATGCTAAAGGTGTGATTATTCACCTTTCCGATTACTACAATATGAGAATTTGTGCTTCACACGACCATCTACAACTTGAAAGTTTACAAGATTACAAGCCCTTGTACGCTTTCACTTCACCCATTGTGAAAGTACTATTCCTTTTTATTAAATAATTAACATTTTGCTGGATACATAATTTTTGGAAATAGAGAAACATCTCAATTCTTCTGGCTCCATAAGATAAGGTTCCATGCCAAATTCTGCAACTTTCTTGTCATATCGTTTTTGACGACTACCAACTATGATTGAATACTAGTTAATCAGATCCATTAGCACGACATTCCACTCGTACAAAAATTAAAAACTGTAAATAAACGTTATTTGCCAGTATAAACAAAACAAATTTTTAAAATGTTTACTTCCAATGTCAATCACAATTTTGACGGCAGAATAGAGAACCTGCGTGACCTTGAGATTCGACACTAGCGCTCATGGTGGCGAATTTTAGCATTCATTACGTGAGAGAAATAAAATTTTGTACTGATCGCCATACAAAGTAATTATTAATTATTATTTATAAGAATTATATCTTGTCTATGGTAATTATAAATTTTGAAAAATTTCAAACGTTTTATTTATTAAAAGAGGTTTTCAAACAAAAAAGGTGAAAATGTATTCAGAAGTAACCATGCTGAAAATGTAGAAGAGTGGAAGACAAACTAATATTAAACCATTTGATTATTGTTATTTATTAATATCATTTAAAATATCAAATAAAGATATGAACTTGTCAAAATACATTTAATTCTATTTTCCTAGTTTAAAAATAGGTTTTTGTAAGTTTACTAGTACACAGCATATATGAATAATTAAAACGGCAAAGTACGGCACAAGATCAATGTAATATACGGTAAATGGTAGTGGCATAGTTTCTTACATATTCTCTTTTACTAGGCCAGAAAATATATTTTTTTGTTTTCTGCGCTAGTGAATCTAGATCTACATGTTGGATATACATAACAAAAATTAAGTAGGTACCATATAAAAATAGACCTGTCTGTATTTAAGTATAAAAAATAAAAATTAGTAATCTGTTTCCAGAGATATTTTGTTGGATTTTGATCAGTGGTTACACATCTAATAATAATTTAAAAACTGTTCCCCTTACAGCGGTTATAGCCAAAAGTTGTTTCTCATTTTTTATAGAAGTACATCCTCGAAATCGATAATGAAATTGGTATGTCAGGTCCACAACACACTCTTTGACTCACGATCAAAGTCACATGAAAAAACAAAGTCATCACTTCACTTATGTGCTCAAATGAGACCACTGGAATCGATCTATCGACTGTTGAATTGATCCTTGTAGCTAACTGAACACCTTCAGATAAATCATTTATTAATTTCTTCACTATCATCACATGACACCTCAGATACTCATGTTCTTTTTTTCCAACGATCTACATTGGATGTTTAACGCTCTTTAAATCTATAATTACATAGCTTGAAAAATTGTCGTATGTTTTGGTGGATGAACAGGCGTTTCCGCCAATGAAATGATTACTGCATATTCTTGAGTTGTTTGTAGATAGCCATGGGGTACCATCGGCACTAAAAAAAAGTAAAAAATTAATGTGGTAATAAAGATGATTTCAACACATTTACCATTTACACTTACTTGATACGATGTACGGCTTTCATCCACTTTTGTTGACGTTCTAACAAATTTGGTTTGGAATAAAATGTTATATTTGTATCAGTCTTTCCAAAAGTATTAAAGTATTATGACATGATACAATACAACAACTTGTGTTACCAGATCTGGATTTGTTTTTAACGTTATTTCCAATCATAATCACCCAATTATAATTTTACATGTTTGGATTTCTACGTTAAGTGACAGTTCAACATCACGTATAAGCTTACGAAATTACCGAAAGAGGCGCCACTAGTGTTTACGCAGTTTCTCTATACAGTAATCTGTGATTCTGCTCTGTCCCGTTCGTTTATTTCAGATAAATCCATGCGATCTGTGGTCACGTGACGAAAAAATCCGTCGCCTCTCGGACATAATTACCGAACTCGACAACTGTATGTAGATAATCCATTGGGTATATGATTTCGTCAGTCTTTGTTCAAAAATGAATATAAAATATGCAGTTGGAAAATGCAGAACAATGTGCCCTGTAGACGAAATGAAGATGTGAGTAGAACTCAGTGTTGTGTACTTCAGATTCAAATATTATTTTTATCACTCAGGAGACAGAGGGAAAAGTTGCTACACCTATTTGAAATGGTTCCAGGTACAGAAAAAAATAAGAATCCTTCAGCAGATCCAGAAAAAGCTGTGAAAATATATAATAGATCTGCGGCAGGAAAATTCATGACAAATGAAAATTACTTGAGGCCTCCTGAAGTTCTGTTGAAAACCGTGAAATATTTGCTTGAAAAGTAAGAAAAATAAGTAAGTATATGTATAGAAAATGTCCTGCAATGTGTAGACAAATTTAAACAATGCACAATATAATAAAACAGTTAATAATAGTTTTATATCAGGACTCCATGCATAATGCATGTCATACCAAGTCATCTTCGGATTTAGAATAATTTGTTTCTAGTTCCTTCTTCTCTTAAATCAATAATTGAACATCGACATGTGTATACAAAAATGTATATAATGTATGCCATATACAGAGTCATGTTTAGGCATTGGCAAGTTGATAAAAAGTATAATAAGTTTTTTGTAGAACTGTAGTTTCAATAAATACCGATTTACTTTAAAAAAACTTACAGTTTATATTAATATCCATTTCTATACATTTCATTCAAATTAAATTCAAACGGGTTTGAAGTTTTAATGAAATCCTATATGAATCTTTTTCCAGTGTCATTCAAGATGCAAGGTACTCATGGTTAATGAAATATGATTTTATAGCTGATAGATTGAGGTCTGTTAGGCAGGATATGATCATACAGAATATACCCAGAGGACATGCCATCAATTTATTGCAACCAATGGTTAGATTTTATGCATACTCGGCATATAGGTGAAAGAATTTAATTAGTTACAATGTTTTATTAAAATATAGATTAGGAAAAAGTTACATTTTTTCATTTTAGTTTATGTGAACAAGATATACGTAATTTTGATCCACATCTAAATAAAAAAACTCTTCAGGAATGCTTGAACAATTTACTGATTTTATATGATCAAGTTGAAGAGCCCTCATCATCTTCTGAAAATTATATTATTGAACAAATTGTTACAACAAGACCGCTATTTGAAGCTTTGAATATCATTTTAAACTTGGGCAATGAGGAGCCAGTACTCAGAATATTAAATCTAGTAACGAGATGGAGGTAAATTATCACCTTCATTGAGATTATCATACTATGTTCAAGAAGATTGATTATTATTTACCATATCATATTTACAAGGTATTGTATGCTATCATTATTTTCAGAACTCCAATTGTTAACACTGCAACCTTGATTGCTGTTAATTATATGAGAAAGAACTTTGTCAAAGTATGTAGGTGCTTGAAGGATTTGACACCCTTACTTGCAGGTGTTTTTGTATTACATCTACCTGATATAAGAAGGTGAGTAACGGCAGAGACACAAATATTCGCACCAAGCACACACAATGTGTTGGACGACACACGGAGGGAAAATTATATGAAAGATACCATGCATGCTCGGCGTATCTCTGCCTTAAATCTGATAAAGAGCAATAATTGAGTACTGAAAATCTTAAGTAAGCTTTGGAGCGGTGGACATGTGGGAATATTGCATAAAGCAGTTCCTAATTGGAGTTCAATTTTTTCTTAAACGAAAAAATTTAATTTTTGGATAGACTGATCTTACTTTTGTTGAAGGAAAACACTGCAAATGATGTCTGTAGCCTATAGCAGCAAAATCTTGAGATTTCCATTAAATGATCTGAAGCTATTGTTGATATATGAATCTGAAGAGGAGCTTGTAAATGATTGTAACTGTTTTGGACTCGATACAAAGGAAAAAAAGTTGCAGTTTGATAAGAATTCATTTAAAGAGTCTGCGGAAAAAGTAGGTTAACCATTTCTAGATGTACCCAAGTATATAAGTATATTTTTGGTTTTAGATCACACCTAGAAAGATCTGTTTTTTGAATGAAATATTCAAAAATTTAGATGAATCCTCATTGATTGTGTTCGGAGATGATATAACAGTCGAATTAGGTATGAAAATGAGAAAAATGCTGTGTTAATGTTGTGATATTTGTATGATTAAAGAATCATGTTCCATTAGTTTGTATATATATAGTATGTATTCCGACATACATATTTGTCAAATATAAGGTATGTCATTGCTGAGGTTTGTGCAATACTATTGGCGATTTCCATTGACACGCTCGGATCACTCGGAGTCATATTTGACAGATATTTTCGGTTCAATTGGACAGATGCATGACAGATGAGATCGATTTCGAGTGCTTCGAGCGTGTCCTTGGAAATCGCCATATGACTGGAAGCCAAGTTATCTTTTATTCGCATATTTCCTTTAAGGGGTTAGGTGTAGTCAGAGACATGAAAATATGACAATTTGAAGTAATTTTTTTTGCCACTAAATTATTTTATTTTATGAAAGTAAAAACATAGCGTCATCAAATAAAGTTTAGAGTTGATTTGACAGAAATTTCAGAAAAAAAATCAATAATTTTAGAAGGAATGGCTGTTTGTGTTGACCCTGTTCCAACCGAAGCTCCTTGCGGTGACCATCACTTATCCTTGAAGATTCATCAAAAATCAATCGAACAAAAAAATGTTGTTTTATTAATAGATAATCTAAATGGCGGCCCCATGAAAATTTTTTACAGATTTTCGGGACAAAACCAACAGTTAATTGTTTATAAAAAATCGAAATGAAAAAAAAGGAAAATCCTTCGATCAGGCACTAGATCTTTATGTTTTTGAAAAGCTGTATAAATTTCATTAAAATCTACCAAATGGTGTCCGAGCTACAGTGGTCACAAGTTCAAAAAACATAGTTTTGAGAAAAACGCATTTGAAGTTTTACGCTCATTTTACGTATTATTTAATTACTTACAGAGTCATCTATTCCTGGGCCATATAATAGTTCTTCCGCTGTTGTGGCAGCTTCCAAAATATCTATTTGATGTTGTCTACGTATCAATCTACCTTCTCGAGTGTTGTCGTTACCACGCTAGCTACCTGCTCTTGTCCAGAGCGCTCAGGAGCCCTCGGCTGATTATCGAATAACTCGAAACGTATTTGTCGAATTAACATCAAATTTTCAGAGAATATTTCTGTGATATACTTTGAGAAAATGCAAAAACAAAAAAAAGATTTTTTTGAAAAAGCTGACCACAGCAATTTCAGTAGTCTCGATCAAGTAAATAGATTTCTACCATAGATCCCGTAAGTATTAGTCAGTGTGATACCTACAAATTAAAATTTATTTATTTATTAACACTGCATTGAGCAGGAATGACGGGAAACCCCCAATATAACAAAATAGAATAAAATATAGAACAAAAATACAGAAAAATATAAAATATAGAACATACAGTTAAAGCACAGATAAGGATGACACGTAGAAGATCATTCTTAACTCAGAAAGAATCTTTGTCTTGAACGACCGCAGTGTAATGGAAAAAAATTCAAGATCGCTGATTACTGAAAGTATTATTATGGAATATATCCATGAAATAGTCGATAGGAAGACAAAATGGTTTCTTTGCCTAAGGACTAAGTAACAAAGCCCAGGCTGAACACAACTAATTCTTGTACAAGGTCATAAGAGCTTATAAGGGATCTCCTCAGATGACTTGGGACTGGGAGTATCATAATCATGTCAATTATACAAGTTCTTAAGTGGAATCATGAAAATGATCTAATTTAGATGTTTCTGAATTAAGTTGAATTCTTCAACAAAACTCCTCTATTATTGTTTATTTTATTACTAACTAATTGCAACTTTTCTTGTACAAGATCCACTTACATCCTCAGAGATCTTATTCTGTTTATTCTTACAATTTTGATAACTTCTTGTTTCTCAGTTTTGAAACCTCATATAGAAAGTTGAATTAAAAATGACTGAGAAAAACTTATCAAAATTCACTAAAATCTTACTTAAATTTAAATAACTCAACGTCCTATTTTTAGCAATGAAATTAGAAATATTACATAAAGTGAGTCACGAAACAATAAACATTATGAGCTGCTTGAAAATATTGCATGTAATCATTTTAACATATTAAATCGAAACTGAGTAAAAAGGATGTTGTGACAAAATCCTCCTGAGTTGCTTCAACAGAATAGGCATTGGCTGTTTTCTCCACTCTGCAGTGAATTATTTACGATACTTCAATATTTATTTTTCTCATCTTCAGTCCATGATGCTTAAGAGTGAAATTGCTTTTGTTTCTTATCTCGTAAGTATGCAGCGTTTCCTTTAGTGTTGAATCTAGTTTTGTTTATTACACTATTTTGCATGCATGCAAGTATAAACACCCTCACAACTGTAATTATATGCTCAGTATGCATCAGTAAGATATAATATACAATTATATCCTTTTGATAGTTTGGTCTTGTCTACAAAATAGATTCAGTTAATGAAAATAAAAAAAATGCCCATTCAAATTAATTATTAGGAATCCATATATTAATATGTGAACACAAATTTGTACCCCTTTCAAAGCATATTGCATGAATGGGGGAGGTGTATTTAGATTTGGCATAGTTAGCTAGTTTATATAGAGGAGTACAAACAGCTCAAATTATACATGTTACATATATAATATAAATCATTGCATAATTGCTTAGTCATATATATATTAACCTTCGCAGATAGGCATTTTGAATTCAGACATTTATTATGAACTCAATAATAAAAATATATATATATATATTAAAAGCTATTCTGTATTTATTATTATATTTGTATTCAATCTTTTAAAAATATATTCTTGAACAATAACCAATTAATTGTTGGGATTGCTATTTATAATCTGTTCAGCACAATACAAGTAACTTTATACTTAACATTATCTTATTAGTAATACTGGTATAATTTATTGAATGGGAGCAGCACCAATATACCAATTACAGTTTCCATCATTTCCATAGCAAATTGGATGGCACAAAGAGTATATTCAATTCTTAGAATTTTAGTTTGCAAGAACATTAAAAACATAATTCCAGCACCTGACGGAATCGTCAGCAGTAATGCAATGAAGACTGTCCATTCTGAAAGAAAAATGACGTGTATCCCTAAAGATGAGGAATATTTACACTTACTCTTCTCTGTAAGGTTTCCTCTTCGTGCTAAAACAACTCTGAATATTTCTATAATGCAAACAAATGCAAGGATGCTAAAGTCTGTTTGAAATCTTTCCAAATCGGTTCTATTGAAGTATTTCACTGCAAATATGGATATTTCGCAGAGCGCAAAGAATCCGAAGTAATAAGTATTCAAATACAATAAAACCTCGAGAGTTAGAGGTATGTTCATCATAATCAGTTTGTGTATCTTGATTATTGATTTATTCCTTTGTTTGTATTAACCGATTTCCTTAAACATTAGATGATTACAATAAAGACCCTAAAAGGGGAATATAGTATTTGACTCGATGAAATTTAAACTTCTCTGAATATAGACACAACAGCCTTTAATAATTCATTTTGTATATTATAATGCAAAATGCATCTTGCTATAAACTAGAGGTATGTATCCGAAAATGTTTTGCATAGAAGGCAAAAAAGGGGAAGAAATTAAATGAAAATTAGAACTTTATTTTTATTGTTAAGAATTCATTGAAAATTCAAATTTGTTAAATTGTAGATATCTGCAATAATTACATTTTTACATGTGAATTCGTGGATACCACAGAATTGTATATAAAAATTATTCATCAATGGAGGCTCGCATAGAGAATAATAAATTTTATATTATATATATTAATATATTATGCCTAAATATATAATAAATATTATTATCTATTCTGTGAGTAAGAGGGCCAAAGGATGCTCATTTTTAACACAGATTAATCTATATCCACCACCATTTTTTGTGTGACAACGTAGTGAGCGGTGAATGCTTCCTTTCTCTCGCACTTAGGCCGGGTTTATGCGGAGAGAATTTAGCACTCTGTACAATTACTGGAATGAACAAATGAAAGAATATTTGAAGCAAGAAATTTGAGTTTCGAGTCGAGACGAGGTTACGAGTACCGTGACAACAGAAGTGTTGGCAACACTGAGACATTTAGAATCTACTCTGTGATCATTTATGTCATATTTCTTTCCTTCAGCTTTCAGTTAGGTGTTAAATTTAATAGCATTCAAGATGAAGTAAGTTTTTCCAGAATATCTGAAATTATATTACAAATCTCATTTCTTTTATTGGATTGCATAAAATATTGATGATTTTTCAGAACCTTTTTACAATCCTTTTTTGATATTTTCTAGAATCGGACTTTGCGCTTACAGTGGGTATAAAATCTACCCAGGCCATGGAAAAACCTTGGTTAAAGTAGATGGAAAGGTAAATAAAAAATGAGAAAAGTGTGTATTGAGTTTTATATGACCCAATCATTTTAGAACTACACTTTCCTGAACTCTAAATGTGAAAGGGCCCATTTAATGAGGAGGAATCCACGTAAAGTAACATGGACTGTACTCTACAGAAGGAAACACAAGAAAGGCCAAGAGGAAGAGACAGCCAAAAAACGTACCAGGCGGACACAAAAGTTCCAAAGAGCTATTGTAGGGGCTTCTCTCAATGATATAATGGCCAAGAGGAATCAGAGGCCTGAAGTGAGGAAAGCTCAGAGGGAACAAGCTATTAGGTTAGTTGAAAATATTCTTGTTTGCATGGTAATTGTTGAAGTTAGTTGTGTATTTTCAAAATGACCGCATTAGAAGTCATCTTTCAGTAACATTCAGGTTGTGTGAGTTCATTCCTTTGCTGGAACCTTATTTGATTTTCTGAACTATATTCATATTCTCTTTGAGGTGGTAAATTATTACTAACTATTTAGCAAATTGTTCAAGAATTAAGACTCGGTTACCCGCCACCAGTAACTCGTACAAGCTATAAAAACCTAGTACTGGAAGTGCCATGTAAACTTATGTTTTAGTGCTGGTTGTCATTATTCATTCTACAAGAGTGAATAGAAAGCCATAATATTCACTGGAACGAGTTGCTCCCTCTTGTATGTGGAGTTATACAAGGAACATGAATATCTGTGGAACTCAAATTTGTCCGTTTGTACAAATAGGCATGAACATTGACTGTTTCATCGCTGTAGACCCCAAAAATAAAAAATCTACAATCCACCTACATGCAAGAGGTGAAAAAACAAATCATTCTGTAATGGGCGCAGAAGAGGCATACATACCTAAAATGAATTGGTTGCAACACTGGAATTATTTTTACAAATAATGAATGAACATAAAGATACATTATTAAAAGGTTTCTTTCTGGATTTTCTCTCCCAAACTCTGAAAAATATCTATAAAATAAAAATTAATTATTCTGCGATTTGCTTCTGCGTAAGAAACACAAGATATTTGTCAGAGGCAATAAATTGAACAATGTTGCCTAACAAACAACAACGAAACAACATCAACGAAGAAACAACTATATCGTAATGTTTCGAAGTATATCAGACTCCTTCGTCAGACGCTTGACGAAAATCTTAAGAATAATTTTTTTAATGAGTATACCTCCCACAGTATCCTTCGATGATTTCGTAATGATACATCTAAAATATTCTCACAGATCAATTTTAGTGTTATTTTGAATATTTTGTTGAATTTTTTCGCTAGTACCACACGTTTTTTGCCACAATCCATAGGAATTAATATACTTTTTGAAGAATTCAACTAGCATGTTCATATCATCGTGTCAACTCTTGTTTTCAGTACTCAGTTTTAGTTACTTACCTATTTAGATTGTTTATTTCGTCCAATTTTCATTCAATTCTTCTCACACTTAAATTTACTTCATTGGCCCTAGCTCCTGACCTTTTCGAACTAAACTTTTTCTTTAATTCACGGCGATAGTTGGATCTTAACGTAATTATTTTCTTTTTGACGTCTTCTAAAATAGTATGTGGTTTTATTCTTTTCAAAATTATTAAATGTTTCTGCAGCGCCTCTTTTCTCTTATACTTATCAACATATTGAGGATTTGTTTTATACCAAAGAATAGGTGAGGTCATTATACAAAGAATCATTAGGTTGGGTAATGCTTCTAATGCAAGTATGAATTGTTTCACCGAGACTAATGGTTGGGAAGAGGACGTCGGCGCAGGTGGCAACACTGAATCCTCTGTGAACGACTCCATGGCTATATTGCATATACCTAAATATTCTTAAAAAATTTGAGAATTTTAGAATTCTCTTCATAATTTCTATGTTTCGGAACAACAGCAGTCATTGTATATTGTTGTAGGGGGTAACGTTGCACTGCGACCTTAAGGTCTATTGTGCCCCCCCTTCAGATCTGTCGATGTCATTACAATCTACAGCTCGCCTTCCAGTTCCAGAGTTCTGATGAACTCCAGTATCTGGAATGGCTTCAAGGAAGCTACGTCTTCGCTCCTGCAGATTTCTTGCCCAAAGCATTGCTTGCATTGGTTTGAGATGGTGAGGCATTCCGTTATCAGGTGATCAGGAGTTTCATCCTCCTCCCAACAGAATCTGCACTTGTCAGTTTCTGCTAGCTAATCTCATCATATGCTTCTTAAGGCCGCAGTACCTTGCCAGGAAACCAGTGAGGAGGTGCAGCATGTTCTTACTGAGGTCCAAGTATTTCTGACAGTATCAATTCAATTCAATTGAATTTGAATAGCAGTTCTATCATAAGAATACATTGATATAATTCCCAACTCTGAGAAACCAATACTTTCGGATAAATAATTTGTCTGTTTGAACTAGAGCTCCAGAAAGCTCCTGTCTACAGGGCTTGAACCAAGTTCTTTTCGATGCTTACTTTCTTGATCATTTCGTTACTAGGAAGATTGGCTGATGAAATGTACCTGGTAAGAGAGGACCTGGCTTTCTGGTTTTCAATACTCTCATTACCTGTTCCTTTCCTAGATATTCATGGCTTCATAGGCCATTTTCTCTATCAGTAGATGAAGTGGTGTGAGATTTGTTATAATCTCCATTGCCCTGGTAGGAAAGGTTCCCATAGCTCCAGTGATACACACACAGGCCAGCCTTTGTACTTTGTCGAGGGATTTCCTCGTACTATTCTGGCTTGTTTTTGAGTAAACATCGGTCATACAAACATCTATTAATTTATCGACCATCATTAAATATTCATTTGTACATCGATATCAAAAAACGTACATACGTATTAAGACTCCATCGCTGTCTAAGCAGTGACTGACATCAGACTCATAGCTATTAAACACATGTTCAGTCAGACGTCAGTCTGTCCATAGTGACTAAAATATTTAATATTCCATCATTCTGGACCATCAGTCTAAGCACATACAATCAATTTACCGTCAGACTGAACTGATGCGAGATTGACCTTCGTCTAACTCTCTGAAGATCTTGAGAGATTATGAAGGGTCGGAAGACCAAGGTGTGCCAGGATAATCATCAATATCAATAATTTATATGCATGTAGTGAAGACATTTCAGTATATCCTTTTTAACTCATAATGAATTTTCTTGTCCATCCTCAGGGCGGCAAAGGAACAGAAGAAGACACAGAAAGCTTCCAAAAAGACAACAGCAGCCCCTAAAGCCAAGCCTGCACCCAAACAGAAAGCTGCCAAGAATGTTGCAAAGGCCGCTCCACGTGTTGGAGGAAAACGATAAATATTTAAGATACTAAATAAAATCTTGTGTTAAAATCTTGTTTTTTATTGCACCAGAAATCATGAGTCGAAAATGGGCTCGAACAATTACATCATACTCAATGATATAAAAAAAATTGTTATGGCTGATGAAGACGAACGCAGATATTGTTGAAATTTTTAAAACATTATTTTCCAGCCAAGTTCTAGATTTAAACTCGATCGGATCCAAATTGTTGGAAGTATTGTGAAAATATATTTTTTTCCTGTAAGTCAAGCTGCATAGAGTGAGTTAAGTACGTGAACGGGTGACCGGACTTTTTTATCTGCCGATAGTTTGATCGGATCGGCTTTAAGCGTTTTGTAATCGGTCAAATGTGCGCACTTTCATACATGTTCATGCTTATCAACAGCCCGATCAAACTATCGGCCGATAAAAAGTTTGCAGTCTGCGGGGGCTCTAAGCAAGCTCTCCAGATCTGCTGACCTTAGTGCTTTTCCAACTAGTGTATAATAACATTCTATTTTATAGACGGTGCTTGTATAATAATTCTGTTTCGAGATTTTAATTAATCAATGAATTCACTTTTGAGGTTAATAGTATATTACGCACCGAGGGAGAAAAGTAGGACATTCACGCCCGCGAATGATTGTCTCCCGAGCCGGAGGCGAGGGTGACAATCGCGGGCGAGGATGTCCTACTTTTCTCCCTAGGTGCGTATACGATTTTTTTCTTCTCCGTCTAATTCACTTTAATCAGAGTTAATCAAATCCATTTTTTATTATATTTGTCGGTATTCACTGAAATAATTAACCTTTTTTTGACTCAGCTGTCATCAACTTGAGATATAAATACGCGGTTGCTAGGTAACCGCCAACCGGGAGATAAAGTAAAGTACTCGCATGCGCTCATTGGCCATCTCACCGGGAGAGAATTGGGTACTTTTCTCCCTTGTGACAGGGAGTAAAATAGAACTTTTCCTCCCGGAGGAGAAAAAATTATATTGCATGAATATAGACTACTGTTTATCTCACTGGGTTCTTTGCATAGCTGGCGATACACATACGTTCTTTCGCGCGGTTCAACGTGGCTTTTATCATGCCGGAAAGAACGGCGTGGATAAAAAACCGTCGTCGCCCATACACGTTTTAAATTATTCGGATGATTTTGCATATGATGGTTCGAGCATCCTTGATGGTTCGTACTTCGTAGCGAATCATTTCAAAGGATAAACCGTGTGTGCATAGTCGGAAAAAGTGTCATTTGGAACGGCATTCAGTGATCTTGAAATTTTCAAGATGATGAACTGAATTCTTCGCGATTCCGCTAGTACACGAAGGCGCCGTTTCACCATCCAGTTCAATTTAGTCAGTTGATGATCACACAGAACATATAATATATCAAGTTGATCATTTTCTTGTTCTGTGGTTTGAGACATTAAGTCAAGATGCATAGAATAATGTATCACGAGAAATATGAGCAAAACAACCAATAACAGTGCTAATTCCTGTTTTGTTGGTCCTCCAATGTCGTGTCAACTGTCAGAACTGCACGTAACCCATTCCTTTCAAAAAATTAGAGATGTGCGTTTGCGATTTCATCCTTTAATTTACTTCGAGCTTTTCGTGAGTTTTCGCCGCACGGGATCTTCCAAGATGCATAGAATAACAAGGTGTGGACACTCCCTACTAATTCCTGCTAAAATTTTCGGCCGAAAAACGGACCAAGAACTGTCAAATCACGTACTTTATGTACTACTTCACTTTATTAACGATGGTGCCGCTAGGGTCGATTTCGAAGATTCTGACAAGCGAATAAATGAAAACTGACAAGCGACAAAGTTCAATTTTCATCGTTGCTAGTTCGTAAATTCAAATTAATAGTTATTTTTGTATCTAGTGCGCGAAATGCTACTTTGGTGATCGAGAACTGATTTTTTTAACGAGGCGCAGCCGAGTTAAAAAAATAGTCGAGATCACCAAAGTATTTCGCGCATGAGATGCAAACAAAAGTTTTTCTACAAACGCCAAAAATATTGTTCTAAAATAAGTAACATGCATAGCTTAATATGAAAAATAGTATTGAACTGGCTTAAAATGTTTTTCCAAATCAAGTAAATACTGTAACTATGAAAATAAATTGGCATTTGTTTGTTTGATTGAGGAACATAAAGGTTAAAATATAAAAACTCCATATAGTTTACATGCAGTGTGCGAAGTAAGTACTTCGCACACTACTTCGCGCACGGTGTCATGGTAACGAAGGAAAATGAAAAAAAGGGTCACTTCGCACATTGTTTTCAATGTGCGAACCTTGTCATTTTTTGACGTTTGTAGAAAATAGTTATTTTTGTATCTAGTGCGCGAAATGCTACTTTGGTGATCGAGAACTGATTTTTTTAACGAGGCGCAGCCGAGTTAAAAAATAGTCGAGATCACCAAAGTATTTCGCGCATGAGATGCAAACAAAATTTTTTCTACAAACGCCAAAAATATTGTTCTAAAATAAGTAACATGCATAGCTTAATATGAAAAATAGTATTGAACTGGCTTAAAATGTTTTTCCAAATCAAGTAAATACTGTAACTATGAAAATAAAATGGCATTTGTTTGTTTGATTGAGGAACATAAAGGTTATAATATAAAAACTCCATATAGTTTACATGCAGTGTGCGAAGTAAGTACTTCGCACACTACTTCGCGCACGGTGTCATGGTAACGAAGGAAAATGAAAAAAAGGGTCACTTCGCATATTGTTTTCAATGCGCGAACCTTGTCATTTTTTGACGTTTGTAGAAAAAAGAATATAATGAAGCAGTTTATTGAAAAATCAATCCATTTTTTGATTAATCAGATATCTGTTCGGAGATAATATGTAAACCACATTGGTTTGGAACAGAAATTTCATCTTGCCAAGACATAATGAGGTCAAATAAGGGATTTATCAGTAAAGGAGTTTCTTTGGAACATTTTGAATGGAACTGTAAATGAAGAAATCTATGAAATCATTATTTTTCCATTACGAAAGATCACATCCAACGTCATTAGAGTACAAGCATTTAATTTATGTATTTTGAAATACTATTATAGTCATTTTTCCTCGAACTTAACCACGCAAACCAGGTTAACTTTCCTATGATGTCACGGTATACTTCGGTTTACTTTTGAATGTTGACAGATGTTCGTTTGAAGTGTTTGAAACATTTGAATATCGCGCTTATTATCTTCTTAGCTATTTCCCAATTTGTTTTCTAGTTCTTGAACATACAGTGAGAATAGATGTGACAAATTTATTGGTTCTAGAATGCATGGAGGATTCAGATTGTACTGCAATCTTCTTTAGCGGCCATCAATTCAAGGCGAATAAATTTTTTCAACATCTCGATTGCAAATTCTGGTAGATGATGAACATTTCAGAATGCCCATTGTAGATGATGATTGATGTATACCATCAAAAGAGTAGTGGATATTGTAGTTGCTTATTGTTTAATTTTTGTTTGGACAATAATGATGTGACTGAAGAACAATTCCAAGAACCAAGCACTTTTGATCATTTCCAACATGCGGAATATGTAGATGTTAATGGAGCAACAAAAAGATAAAAATTATGAATTGAAATAAACTCATTTATGTTTTCGGTGTTTTTTATTGTTACATATAACAAACAACGCAAAGTTATATTCTATGAAATGCACAACAAATTATAAATTTAAATAAACTCCATATAAAAACGATGTGGTATTTAAAATATCTCCGTGATGAGAAGTCAGTCAGATTCTGATGAAATAGGTCTTTTTCGTTTCCTAGACCTAGAAATTTTATTTATTTTATTCTTTCAAGATCTTCAATAGTCTTTTTTTTGTTCCAGTTGTTTTTCCATAAAATAAGTTTGCTCATGAATAGCTGAACAAATTTTATTAGTAGTTCCTTGCTGAATAGCATTATTTTTTCATTACATTCTGTCATTTTATTTATAATATCAGTTTTTGTTTGTACCTTCGTCCTTTTTTTCTCAAGACCAGATGAATTTGGTATACATGTTGTTGATGTCCTGCATCAACAATTACTGTTGGTTTTGGGGTTCTAGATATGGTAGGTATCTGAAATGTCTCTCAACTGTACTTTATCTTCTATTTCTGGTGCTCTCCTAATGCGAATACGGCCCTCTTTATCGGCAGAGTCCACTGTCGGGCCAGTATCCTGTTTCATTTTATAAAAATTATATTCAATTAGGTATTCTTCATCTGTAACAGAAAAGTTCTACTTCAGATACGAAAAAATTAGATGAATTAGCCACTTACCTATTTTCGGCAAGTCGATTACATCTTTTTTATCAACAATCTGCTATTTTACTTCATTCACGTAAACTTCGTACGAATCCATTGTATCTCTGATTTCTTCATTTTCCTCCCTTGATACAAAGCAAACATAACCTCCAAAAAGATAACCCGGCCAAACTACCTCCGTGAGTTGGTTTATGTGGTTGGTTAACTCTTACGTCATAGTTTGGAATACACTTCGAGGAATATTGGGTGGTTAACTTATTTCTAACCTGGTTTGTATGGTTAAGTTCGAGGAAAAATGGCTATTGAATGATATACAGAATTTTCTGTAATACCTCTACATACAATATCTTTCGATATCATATTATTATTCAAATGTAGTAATTCCTTTATCATGTAAGGCTCTTTTAAATTGAGCATTTTACTTATTATATTATATGTATAATTTGAAATTTCATCAAAACATTCTCATGTATACAGCATTTTTTCAGTCACCCAATACCCCTTGACAACTTTTCATGTTCTCAGCAATTAGATTGCTGAATATAGATATTTAATTCGATAGCTATTATTCAGAACTAAGTATATACTGATGAAATATCGAAAAATGATTCATTAAATTGATAAACTAACCAAATAGAGGGTAGTGTACTACGTTTCAATCTTTTATTCAATATACATATACTAGCTGGCCCGGCAGACTTCGTACTGCCCTCCAACTCCAACTCCAACTCCAACTCCAACTCCAACTCCAACTCCAACTCCAACTCCAACTCCAACTCCAACTCCAACTCCAACTCCAACTCCAACTCCAACTCCAACTCCAACTCCAACTCCAACTCCAACTCCAACTCCAACTCCAACTCCAACTCCAACTCCAACTCCAACTCCAACTCCAACTCCAACTCCAACTCCAACTCCAACTCCAACTCCAACTCCAACTCCAACTCCAACTCCAACTCCAACTCCAACTCCAACTCCAACTCCAACTCCAACTCCAACTCCAACTCCAACTCCAACTCCAACTCCAACTCCAACTCCAACTCCAACTCCAACTCCAACTCCAACTCCAACTCCAACTCCAACTCCAACTCCAACTCCAACTCCAACTCCAACTCCAACTCCAACTCCAACTCCAACTCCAACTCCAACTCCAACTCCAACTCCAACTCCAACTCCAACTCCAACTCCAACTCCAACTCCAACTCCAACTCCAACTCCAACTCCAACTCCAACTCCAACTCCAACTCCAACTCCAACTCCAACTCCAACTCCAACTCCAACTCCAACTCCAACTCCAACTCCAACTCCAACTCCAACTCCAACTCCAACTCCAACTCCAACTCCAACTCCAACTCCAACTCCAACTCCAACTCCAACTCCAACTCCAACTCCAACTCCAACTCCAACTCCAACTCGAACTCGAACTCGAACTCGAACTCCAACTCGAACTCCAACTCCAACTCCAACTCCAACTCCAACTCCAACTTCAACTCCAACTCCAACTCCAACTCCAACTCCAACTCCAACTCCAACTCCAACTCCAACTCCAACTCCAACTCCAACTCCAACTCCAACTCCAACTCCAACTCCAACTCCAACTCCAACTCCAACTCCAACTCCAACTCCAACTCCAACTCCAACTCCAACTCCAACTCCAACTCAAACTCCAACTCCAACTCCAACTCGAACTCCAACTCCAACGTGAACTCCAACTCCAACGTCAATGCAAACCTCAACGCCAACGACAACTCCAACCCTAACGCCAACTCCAATTCAAATTGATCGTAGCACTATCTGTCGGGACAAACTAAAATTAAAATAGAATAATATTGAATGCGATGATAGCGCCATCCGTCGAATCTGATGTAAAACATTCTAAAATCAAAAACTCCTTACAAAAAAAAAACATCTGAATTCACAAAATTATTTATACACACTTCAAAACTCTTTAAAAAATAATTACATTTAATATTTTAATCAGCACATGAATTGAATAACAAATTAATCGTAGCACCATCTGTCGGGACAAACTAAAATTGAATGCGATGATAGCGCCGTCCGCCGGATCTAATGTAAAACATTCCAAAATCAACAACTCCTTATAAATAAGAAATTAATTGAAAAAACATTTTCCAGTAGACCAAATTGTAAATCTAAACCATTCTCGAATCTCCACGAACACACACAAAAAATTTCATCAAAATCGGTCTAGTCGAAGTTACACATCGCGTTGAAAATTGGCGGAGGCGCCAGGTATACCATCAAAGAAAGGATAATTATGATGAGCAATGAAAACTTTGGTTTTTTAGTAAATCTAAACCATTCTCGAATCTCCACGAACACACACAAAAAATTTCATCAAAATCGGTCCAGTCGTTTAGGAGGAGTTCAGTCACATACACACGCACCAAGAAATATATATATTAAGATTCGCTAGAAAAATATTTTGAACAAATAAATGTTCTAATTTTCGATACCCTACCTCTAGCACAAGCCAGTTGCCATTCTTGTCGTTTAACAATATCCTTGAAACAAATAATATTATAGGTAGTATAAGAGCGCCAAAAAGAATGACGCCTTAGGAAAGCTATTCAAATTGATGAAATCACACTGTGTGGTTGCTCTGAACTTTGTTCTCTGCTAGTCCTTTCATCGTTCACAAATAATATTGTTAGTTTTCATAACATGGCATTTCATTCCTTCTCAATATATAACTGAATTGTATAATGAATATAATTAATAATCAATAGAGTTATATCTTAATTTCAACTGTTAAAACAGTTTATGTTCATCAACCGGCAAGATTATAGTAAATCAACAAGTCTTACGTTCTCCTATGTTGATTTATTAACAATTAACGGTATCAGCGATCTTTCAATATTATTAATATTAAAATTAATAACTATCTTGATACTAGAAATCTGCCCCTGATCCGGTAAGAATATACAATTGTTAAAAAAATATATTCGCATAAAAACGAAGTATTTTCGAAATGAAAATAGTATTTGATTAAAATGGTTCTGGATACTCGTTCAGAGTTCACACAGCAAACATTTGACTTACTTTCGGCGCGGCAAACGACTTTCCACAAGAAACTGGAATAAGCAAAGATTCAAATTTAATTTGACATGACGGTAATTTTGTCCATAAAATTTCTACTGCCGGCATCTATCGGCGAAAATTGAAGTAAAACAAAATCCTTGTATTTTGACAGTATTTGGACCGCAAATCGGCCGAAAATATGTCAAAGAGTGTCTTCACCATGTATTCTATGCATCTATGGATCTTCAATCAAGATTCAGAGGATCGTTCGATTTCGTCCTCGCTCGGGTCGTTTTATTTCTATAGTCCCATAAAAACGGTCGATTTTTCACATTTTGGCGATTTTCAAACGCTCGTAGAAAACGAACGGAAAAAAAATCGGAAAAAGTGTCTCGCTATTCTATCCGTCTATATTCGGTCTTTCGATCGGTACCGTTAGATACGGTCGGGCGAGAGGAACGAAAAAGCCTTATGGTTTCGGGCGAGGCCGCTTTTCGCCATTTCGACGATTTCGCGACTTTTCTGGAATTTTTTTAAAATACTCGCGACTTCCCGATCTCGACGAAAATCGCCTTCGGCGATACGTCGATCCTTGCCCTCGCCGCGGCGATATTTGCCCTTCGCAAGTCAGTCAGGAGCTTTTGCGGGTATGTAAAGAAAATACTCGCAAAAGCTCCTGACTTCACGTCAGTGCATGAACCAATTTTTTTTTCGTAATTTTCTTGAAATCTTCTTGGGGTACGGTTCTTATAAAATTTTAAACACGTCTTTATGTCGATATTTTACAACTAGTTACGAAGCTTCAATTCTGAACCAATTTTTTTAATCGTAATTTTCTTGAAATCTTCTTGGGGTACGGTTCTTATAAAATTTTAAACACATCTTTATGTCGATATTCTACAACTAGTTACGAAGCTTCAATTCGAGTCTATATTTTTTGAGTTATCGAGGAAATAATATTACAGGTGGGTATATAACTCTGAAACCGTTGGACCGATTATGCCCATAAACGAACTTAACTCTCCCATTCGGATACGCAACATACCCTGAAAATTGCAAGTCCCTATCTCCTTTCCTTTGAAAGTTATCGAGGCAACGGTCACCCATCCATCTACTGAACTAACACAAGGCTGCTCGAATCTACAACGATATATATTCGATCGTGTTCAAACTTGGAACTTGGCAGTAGCGTTAAGGCCGGTCCAAACGCTACGTTTTGCACAACCTTTTGTCTGCGCAGTCTCAAGACGGAATGAAAACGTAGCAATTTTTAGTGCGTCCACAAGATGCAGAGATATCTTTATATTTCGCACAGTTTTAGTGATATCGTCATGGAGGAGCTACTATACTCTTGCCAATTTTGGCATGCTGTTACCACAGCTACCGTCTACATGCAGCGACAAATCCGCGCAGTTCACGGTTATCTTATGCTCTCTAGCTCGAAGTTATCGCTGAAACTGCAACGTCTCCGCGCCGTTTTTAAAACTGCGCAATTTTCCCACCTACACGCAACGTTTTACCGAGGGGCAAACCACCGTGGAATTATGGTGTACAAGTTGGAGGAATTCCGTGGAATTCCGTGGAATTCCGAGTGGAATTCCGTGGAATTCCGTGGAAGTCCGTGGAATTCCTTGTTTTTTTGCCGCGCTCGTCCTACTTATACGAGCGATGTCTGTATTTTTGTATTGACCAGGAATGGCCTCAATCGAAGGGTTTGCCAAGGATTTTTCACACTGATTCAAATTCCGTGCTGAAATTCATTGCTGTCCGTCGGGCGGAGCATCCGTATGCACGATAACGAAGGAAATGACGTAGAGACCGCTCTTGTTCTTCGGAACAGAGTGCTTATCAATTTGCCCAAATGTCTGTTATTTTGGCTGAAAATGGTCTTGAACGATTTGGTTCAACTCACTGATCAAGAATCCATGTTCAAAATCGATTCTGTCCGGCCGTCCGTCCGGCCGATAACACGATAACTCTCGAACGGAATGAGCTAGACAATTGAAATTTTCAGAGTAGGTCCGAGGCATAAATATCTTGGTTAAGTTCGTTATTGGGCAAAATCGCGTTATTAGTTTCGGAGTAACGAAAAACAAATTTTTGTTAACGTTACAACTTTTGAATTAAATTTCATCATGAGAATTCAATTATATCATTTTCAACTCTAACAAGCTAATACTTTCGGAGATATAATTTTTCAAAATTTCAATAATACATCGTAGTTCTATGTATTCACTGTCTGTGTTCACTGTTCGTAAATGTCATCTTTTCTAGCTATTAGGCTGGTTTTCCTGTCACGCTGACGGTCGGCGCTGATGGGTCAATATGTATGTAGCTATAGGTAGCGTTTTCGAGTCACGCGGTGCTGACGGCCGTCAGCGCTGAGCTATATACGCGCACGTACGCGCCAGCGCGTCGGCGCCGCTGACTAGCTGGCGCCGACAAGCCTCCACATTCAGTGAGCCAGAGACAATAGCATCCTTCTATTTCTCAATGTGATCAGCGTAATGCTAAAAGGATACGAGCTGACCGATCAGCGCTGACCGTCAGCGCCGACCGTCAGCGTGACAGGAAAACCAGCCTTAGATTAGAGTCATGTCAATTCTTAGTTTGAGAACAAGTATCCGATTCTTGAATTTGTGAAAATATACAAGACTGTTTTGAAACCGAAAATAATATTGACTGGTTGCATATTGGATAATTTACGTATAAATTCGGGATGACGTTTGAGAAGATTTAGAATTGGATCATTTCAATGATATAGTTAATGAAGGAAAGAAGAACATAATGGATTCATCAAAACAAAATACTCTTCGTTGACCACTGAGGTTAACATTACATTTTACTTCCATAAGTAGTAAGATATGTTCCTATATACAGTATTTTCATAATGTTGCTAGTTAATATATTTTGAACTATTAAAATAATCTGTTCGTATGCCTCTTCCTACTCAAATATCAGAAATAAATGGACAATCTGATATGATTGTCTCCAGCCTTGCTCTAGACATTTCGATGATACTTTCCTTAGGAATTTGGAGTTGTGAAAACTATGCACCGAGTGTAAGTTGCAACAATCCATTCCACGAGGTTGAATCATTGCAGACTGCTCATTTAATCTGGATAAATAAATTTAATGACAATTTTTGAAGCATTATAGATTGCTCTTTTTTTTGGTGCTCTTATTTAAATGGTAATTTTTGAAACATTTTTTTTTAAACGATACTTTTTTTAATTTGATTTCTTTCATTATGCAGTTCTATCATAAGAATCCATTGATATAATTCCCAACTCTGAAAAAACCCATAACTTTCGGAGATACAATTTGTCTGTTTGAACATGAGCGCCAAAAAGCTCTTGTCCACAGGGCTTGAGCCAATTTTTTTTTATTGTCCTTTGTAGTAGGATTGAATAGGCAAATGAACATGGGCACAACAGCTTAAGACTTTACGACAGTGCTTTCTAAAACGAAGTTTAAATGATTTTTTAAAATTTTTTTGCAAAAAAATCCTCACTAAACTTCGCACAGATCTTTAAGCTATTCTTCAGCTAGCTATCTAATTTTAAATCGAATAGATCTGTACTATTCCAGTCATTGGAAGATAAAATTTAAGTTGTTATTTTTTTGAATAATTTTTGAAAAATTCGGCATTCTACAATATGCTACCAAGTTTGAATTGGATCGGATTCGGTCTTTTTGAGTTATTGAGGAAAAAGCATAATATTCATACGGGAATAACCGAGCCGATTAACGAAATCAACTATCATAATCCGATGCGGAACCAACCCTGGATATCGCAAGTCGCTATCTCTTTCCGTTCGTAAGTTATTGTGGTAACGATCTCCCATGCAGATGCTGAACATGCCCTTCGCTGTGGCATTTCCAATATTTGCCAAAATCTCCAACAATTTAGACCCGATCCTATTGAAACTTGGCTTTAGAATGAGGTTCTGAAGGCTCTCTGAAAATTTCAGCGATATTGGACGAATAGTTTCCGAGATACAGGTTGTTTATTATTATTTTTGTGCGTATGTTCTGGGGAACATCGCGTTATCATTTTGTCCAAATGTCTGTAACTTTCGAATTTTTTCACGAAAATGGTCTCAAACGATTTAGTTCGACTCCCCAATGAAGAATTCGAGGCCAAATTTGATTCTGTCCGGTCGGCCGTCCGGCCGTTGCCATGATAACTTGAGAAAAAAAAGAGCTAGCGACTTGAAATTTTGAGGGTGGGTGGCGCATCCCAATACAACGGACAAGTTCGTTAATGGGCATAATCAGCCCAGTGGTTTCCGAGTAATAATTTCGTTTTCAACCAATACAAATCCGATCGAATTGAAACTTGGTGAGTAGTTGTAGAATATGAACCTAAGAACGCTTGTGAATTTTTTTGCGAATTGTTTGGCTAAAAAATTATTAAAAAATTATTGAAAAATATTTTTGTTTTCACGATAACTTGAGAAAGGAAAGAGATAGCGGCTTGAAGTTTTCAGGTTAGGATGTGCACCAGAACGCGACATTTCAGTTCATTTATGAGCATAATCGGCCAAACGGTTTTAGAGTTATGGCCATCTGAAGTTTGGTTGATTTTGTTCCTCATTAACTCGAAAAATACTAAAGCCGATTGAATTCAAACATGGTAATTAGTTGTAGAATGCCAACGCGAAAATTCTTGCAAAATTTTGTGAAGATAGTATTTGTAGAAAATTTCTAAAAAATCATAGAAAATTGAAAAAAAATTCTATATATCAGTAACTTATCGTTTGAAATTGCTGAAATTTTGCAAGAACCTTCATAACCTAACTTTACTGCCAAATTTCAAGTTTTAATACGATCGGTTAAATATTGTTGGAGATTCGAGCATTCTTGTGTGAGTTCAGTAGATGGGTGACCGTTGCCTCGATAACTTTCGAACGAAAGGAAATGACGGAAAAAGAAAATTTAAGAACTGTACACCTAGAAAATTTCAAAAAAATCACAAAACAAAATTGGTTCAAGCACTGACATGAAGTCAGAAGCTTTTGCACGTATGTTCTATTGTCCATTCTTCTGTATTGGACACCCCAAATCGAATTTACCATGGTAAATTATGTTGTACATTCTCCTGTATTGGACACTTAATTCGAATTTACCATGGTAAAATCGAATTAAGAGTGTCCAATACAGGAGAATGGACAACATAATTTACCATGGTAAATTCGATTAAGGGTGTTGAATACAGAAGAATGGACAATAGAACATACGCGCAAAAGCTTCTGACTTCACGTCAGTGCTTGAACCAATTTTTTTTATTTTCCAGTTATACGATTGTCACCAAATTTCGCATGAGTCTTCATCTCGGCATTCTACAACTAAATTCAATTCGATTGGACCTGAATTTTGGAGTTATCGGAAAAACAAAATTTCAGATTGGTATAACACCGAAACCGTACGGCCGATTATACCCGTTAAGGAACTTATCCGTTGTATTCGGATGTGCAATCTACCCTGAAAAGTTCCTGTCGCAAACCCATTCCGTTCAAAAATTATCGTGGAAACGGCCGGCTGGCTGGTCGGACAGAATCAAATTCTATATCGGATTCTTCATCAGGAAGTCAGATTCAGTCGTTTGAGACCATTTTCGGCAAAAATTACAGACACTTGCGCGAAATGTTTACTCTATGTTTCCCAGAACATATATACGCGCAAAAAATAATCAGAATTTGATTGGTGTGTTAGTAACTGTACTCCAATTGCTGTGAAGTAGTTCTAATCAATGAAACACGGAAAAAACATGCTTCATTTATTCAAATCACTTTTTTTGCTACAACCTAACAGGAGAGAAAGAATGTTACTTAAGGAATTTATGGAAATTGTTAATGCTGCCTTGATACCAAGCATAGCATCAACATTATGGTTTCAAATATCGCGAAAAAAATTAACCGGCATAGTGTATTTCGACTTTGTCGACATAGATCCTGTCAAAATAGCTAATATATATGTCTATAGTAGAGAAGTTAATCGAAATAGTTGAAATACCCAAATGACTAGGAATTCCGTGGAATTCCGTGGAATTCCATGGAATTCCGTGGAAGTACTTGGAATTCCGTGGAATTATTTCACAAAGTGGAATTATAGTGTACACATTTTTATGGGTGGTTTGCCCCTCGCGTTTTACCTGCAACGTGTTGAACTGTGCAGGCAAAAATTTGTGCAAAACGTAGCGTATGGACCGGCCTTTAGGTTCGGTCGAATAGTTACTGATGTATAGAATTTTTTTCAATAATTTTCAATGATTTTTTTAAAAATTTTCTAGTAATATGATCCTAACGAAATTCTGCAAGAATTTGCGCGTTGGCATTATACAACTAAAAAACATGTTTGAATTTAATCGGTTTTGTATTTTTCGAGTTATGAGGAAATGCATGTAGTGATATAAAGAACACCTCGTATAGTAATGGTTTATTTTTAATCATGTATGCCTCGAAAGTATATATTTAACACAATTGAATGAAATCGTACGATTGGCGTGAAAAACAGCAAGTTGCAATTGACGTTACAATAAAAACACCCTGTATGAAAATTTCGGTCAAATACATTATGAGAATCTATCCAAGGTACCCATTTAGTTAATTGTTTGTGGCACGAATCACTTCAATCGCGTACAATTGTGACGTGATAACACCCTGAATAGCAATGGTTTATTTTTAGTGTCCGACCGAAACTGGTATTTCAGCCGAAACCGAAACCGAAACCGAACTTTCGGCCAGGGTCTCAGTTTCGGCCGAAACCGAAACTTTAAATTTCATACTGAAATCTACTGTAGTTTTTACAATTTTATTCGCATATACATAAAAATAGTTAAGGAGTGTTAAATAAAATAAAAAGACATTTTTTTTGAGATCTTTATTTATTATTGGGATATTACCAAGTTTTCAAAATAATCAGTCGAAGTATACAGGGTGATTCCAAATCAGACGTGAACCTTAGAGGAGGTGTTAGGTGTTAGTATGGATCATTGGGAGCGGAAGCCCCAAGTTCAATTCCGAGGCTAGGAAAGAAATTTTCTAGTCACGGTAATCGCCACCATTCGCTGTTGGGTCAAAAATTAACAGTGCTGTGCCTAAGGTGGCGTAAGGACACAGTAACAAAGCCTACACAGAACACAACTGGTTCTCCTAACTCAGGGCAAGCTCTTAGAGCTTATGAGGGGTCTCCTTGTGGAAGACCCAGGAGGATCAGTATAATAATAATAATAATAATAATAATAATAATTTGCTGTGGTTTCAGCCATTTTTATTGAAGACCAAAAATCAACGGTTTCCGAGATATTTGAGGACTGGTTCTGTTGAAATAGAATTAGTATGATTTGAAAGGGGATATAAGAAGCAAAAAGAGGAAAATAACGAATTCAATATTTTTTTGTTGCAACTAAGCTCGAAATTACATTAGAAAATGTATTCATAAATTATGTTCCACCATTCCATAGGTTAGCACGTGCCGTCTTTCTGATGTCTTCAGTTGTTATTTTCCGCCTGAAATTTACTCACGCTGTCTTTTGATACACATTCACTATTTTGAATGTCGGACATTCAAAAGGTTGCTTATAAAAAATCTGCTGAAACGAAACTAGTTAAGCAATCTACGAAATCTTTTAGAGAATGAAGAAGGAATTTGGCAAGTTTTTAAAATAATTTTGGCATACAACATTGTGAAATTCGAAAGTTGCAGACAAATTGATATTAGAAATTGATTTTTCATTTATTCATACACCACATTTCAAATCATACTTATTCTTTTTCAACCTCTTATACAGCATAGTTTTGCTTTTTTCGTACATATCATATTCTTTTCTGATGAAAATAAACCAAAATTATCACCAAATTTGGTCAACGTAGAAAAAACTGACGAAATATCCCAACTAGCAAAATAGACCCCTAAAAGAACGAAATGGTTTCATAACTGTCGGATAGCGCCGCTTGAAAGGATAACATTATTTTTTTAAGCGTCTCAATACGACAATTTGATCATAAAATAACGCGATGTTCCCCAGAACATACGCGCAATAGATGGATTTCTATAATGCTGTTGTATATATACGTTCTCACAACTCATATCATACGACAAATTTTATAACAGTTGCATAACGTACTATAAAATTCCTATAAAATAATTTTAAAACAGTGTTATACAGATTAGAATACGGTTGCATAGCTATTGTATTACTTATAATAGCGACGTTAAAAGATGGTTATAAAGGAAGCTGTATAAATAGTTGTATTAGAGTTCTTTAAGAAAAGTAATAAGATTGTTGCTTTACGCAGAAGTTGAAGACTACACAATAGATATAAAACTATTTTATAATCATCTTATAACTAAAACAGTATTCTCTCTTATGAAGACCTTATAGAATAAAAATGTGGTTCCAGGAATAAATTTATCTCATGTTCTACGTTATAAAATTATCTACATTTACCTACAAACATATAAACATAACCCAATAGTAATTGAAAAATTACGCGGGTTTTCTAGCAGTTTTCGGTTACGAAATGAATTCGGCAATATCTGAGTGGAAACGTCTGATTCGTTTCCCAGTTTGTGGGAACAATCGTCAACTCTTTTCTATTATTTTCCTCGGTTTCTACTATCTTGAACATCTTTCAAATATATGAATACCGGTATATTTAAATCCAATAATTTGAGGTTAGTTCACGCTTGGAAAGAATCTGTATAAAGAAATTATTCCAAACACAATATAACTAAATAATTGTTTAGTGTCGCACCGAACGCATGTTAAGCGATAATTCTGTTCTATTAAGTAGTTTGCCAACGCGCTAAAGGATAACACGGAAATCTAACGTACAGTGTTGCTAGCTTGGCAGTTAGTAGTTATTCCGACATACATAAAATCAGTAGCAATAAATAGGTAGACTTTTTATTTTATTATGATACATCTTGTAGTTCAAGATGTTCTAAATGCACCTACAATGAATGTTTTGCAATTCAATCATGAAAAGTCATATATATTTGACACGGATTGTCATAAGGGTTCATTGTAACTTTTAACAGTAATCTTGTGCTAAAGAGAGTTTCGTCATATAAACAAACACAATATTGCGATAGATCCCTTTATTTTTACTAAGAAAACAACTTTTTTTTAAATAATAACTGAATAATTATCACAAAAAAATCTTGTGTAGCCTACACTTTATGCAAAACAGTGATGTGTACTTTTTGCACACAATGTGTTGGATCACTCACTATACTCGTGGTCCAATCCTCATCCTTTATATAAATATCTACCTATTATTTCTGTAATAAACAAAATGCTGTGGGAAAATATTTTGAATATATTATTAAATCTGGCAACAGTTAAAAGTGGTCAAGAATCAAACTGCACCATGATTCCTGAGACTGTTAAAAACAATTTTATGGCGCTGCATTAAACAACATAATAAAACTTTAATATCGTATACAGCTCAGAAGAAAACAGAATCATTGTATAAGGTATCTTATTTGTATTCCACCATATACGCCATATTTATTAAACGTTCGGCTGTTCAGAAACCGCCGCCATTGTGAAGAAATTATATAGAAACGAAAAAGGGGTAAAATAAAAATAGATTTTTTAAAGAAATATGAGATTTTTTCCGCTTTTACAACAGCCACAATACATGCTTTGTTTTAAGTTGAAAATTCAACAAAAAAAACATTTTTTTTTATTTTTATTTTTCAATAATACCAATAAAATGTACGCTAAACTGAGGCGCTTTAATTTTTCACCAACAAAATATATATATATTGTCAGAAAAGTTAGCTGCGCAACTAAATTTGGCCCCCACAGTAGCGATATAGGTCTTCAATATTTTCAATATGATTAACAGGTCCCATCTCCATCACCCACCGCCATAATAATGCCTGATATTGGATCTTACTCCTCTGTCAAACGCGAACGTTTACACATACCTAATAAAATATTCTTGTGATAATTCTATTCCGAATTTCAACGGTAGAAACCAAAATTATTGTATTAGCTATTCTGTCTGCATTATAAAATACTTTCTTAGTAGTTCTATATGTGTCCGTTAAATACTCTTAAACCGCAGAATAAGAGTACTGCTATACAATAGTTTTATAGCAGTTCCCAAATACATTGTATAAGTAATCTTGAAGACATACTTATAGGACAGTTATATAGACAACCTAAAACGGTTGTGTAGTTTACTTAAGGATGTCCTAAAAGAACTGAACAGTTGTGTAAAGTGGGGCCCTTTTTGGTTGTAAAGACATTGTATAGTGGTTTATATCCACATTATAAGATTTTCACGTTTCTATAAGATATGCTGTATAGCAGTTCTTACAACCTTTATAAAATTATTTTTGCTAGTTGGGATGTACTATAAGTTCAGAAATAGTTTAAAAATCACCCTAACTCCAAAACCGTTGATTTTCGGTTATTAATAAATATGGATTGAACAACAGCTAATGAGTCATACTCCAAGTTTCACGTCTTATTTGGAATCACCCTATGTAATCTAATTAATAATCATTAAAGTGAATTCTCAGTGATAACAAAGATAGATCACAATATCTCGTACGACAATTATGTATACCTACTTATAACTCCAGGATAAATCACGAACATTCAAGTTTCGGCCCGTCCGAAAGTTTCGGCCATTTTGGGCCGAAACCGAAACTAAGGCCGAAACTAGATTTCTTGGCCGAAACTGGCCGAAACCGAAACCGAAACCGAACTTTCGGTCGGTCACTATTTATTTTCATTGATGTGTGCCTCGGAAGTATAATTTTTAACACAATTGAATGAAATTGTACGATTGGCGCGAAAAACAGCAAGTTGCAATTGACGTTAAAAGAAAAACAACCTGTATAAAAATTTCGGAAAAATACGACGTTAAAAGAAAAAAACCCTGTAGGAAAATTTCAGACAAATACATTATGAGAATCCATCCAAGGTACCTATTTAGTTAATACTTTATGGCACAAATCACTTCAATCGCGTAAAATTGCGCCGTGAGAAAGAGAACATTCTGTATAGTAATGGTTTATTTTCAATGATGTATGCCTCGAAAGTATATTTTTTTAGCACAATTGAATGAAATTGTACGACTATGGCGTGAAAAAGAGCAAGTTGCGATATGACGTTAAAAGAAAAACACCCTGTAGACATTTTTATATTTATTCACCTTCTAAACCTTCCCTGGACTTCCACAAATAATTCAATACCAAAATTAGCCAAATCGGTCCTGCCGTTCTCGAGTTTTAGCCAGACTAACGAACAGCAATTCATTTTTATATAATACTCCATCTCCACCTCCAACTCCAATCCAACTACAACACCAACTCCATAACCAACGCCAACCACAATGCCTACTCCAACTTCAACTCCAACCCCAACGCCAACTTCAACTGAAACTCCAACTCCAACTTTATTGAATAGCCATAAAGTTCAAATTGACTCTACATTTTAGTAAGAAAACGTTTGTATGGGAAAGAGAAAAGGGCTGTTTTTAGGGTTTTCCCGGCAATTATTCGAAATTTTCTCCCCGTAAAAACCATCCTTGGACTTCAACGAACATTTAAAAAAAAGAATTGGCAAAATTGGTCCAGGCACTGTTGAGTTATGCGCTTACCAACATTGCGATTCATTTTTATATATAAGAATATCATACCTTTTGTTGGTTGGTTTTGATGGTTTGATGCCGATGGTCAATCCATATGATGATGGGAATGGTAATGGTAAGTTAATAATATTGAGTTCAGAATATCTCCACTAAAAAAAAAACTGATGAAATATTGGTATATTGGAGTATTGGAGTGGATTTGAGGAAAAATAAATATTATCGTTCATCATAGAATTGAGGAATGAATATCTCGGATGATTCGGTTGTTGGGTAGAATTCGTCTATTGGTTTTGGATTGATAATTTTTGGCACTCTTGTTGAATTTAATTTCTTCTATGATGTTTGAATTCAATTTCTGCTAAGATGAAGTTCTTTCATAAGAATCCATTGATTTAATTCCCAACTCTGAGAAACCAATACTGTCGGAGATATAATTTGTCTGTTTGAAGAAGAGCGCCAGAAAGCTCCTGTCCACAGGGCTTGTTTCTTGAGTTAAGGTTCATAATACAGAAAAGAATGTGTTAGTGGTATGGACTATTAAATTTTAAATTATGAAAAGAGGATAGTATTTTATTAATATATTTTGAACTATTGAAATAATTTGTTCGTAATCCACTATCTACTCAAATATCAGGAATAAATGGACAATCTGCTATGATTGTCTCCAGCCTTTCTCTAGACATTTCGATGATACTTGCCTTAGGTATTTCGAGTTGTGAAAACTATGCACCGAGTCTAAGTTGCAACAACCCATTCCACGAGGTTGATTCATTGCAGATTGCTCATTTAATCTTGATAAATAAATTTAATGACAATTTTTGAAGCATTAAGGCATTTGAGCATTGTAGAGTGCTCTTTTTTTATAAGATAATTTTTGAAGCATTTTTTTTTAAACGACACTTTTTTTAAATTTAATTTCTTTCATGATGCATTTCTATCATAGGAATCCATTGATATAATTCCCAACTCTGAGAAACCAATACTTTCGGAGATATAATTTGTCTGTTTGAACAAGAGCACCAAAAAGCTCCTGTCCACAGGCCTTGAACCATTTTTTTATGATTGCGTTGGATTCTGCGGTGAAAAATAATGACAGTTTTCTTACATGATTATGCTCCTAAAATTGAATACTCTCTGAGTTATTTGAGATTTTCTGGATTTATGGTGTACGAAGAGAGAGACGAAGAGTCAAATTCTTCGAATCTGTTTCATAAGGATATTCTATAACCATAGAAGATAAATCATCCCATTAATTATTCACAATTGACCGAAAGGTCTAATTGAAGGGGTCAAGGCAAAAAGTGCCTAAGTCACAAATAAGTGATTGTGAGATATTAAGGTTTGAAAGTTTATGTTTGAGTATGAAACATTACTCGAACTGTTTTCATCAAAATATGTGTGATGTTGTATTATATGTAGAAAATGGCTTCTTCTCTTCTTCTTCTTCTTCCGCGGTGCCGTCTCAGGCTGAACTGAGGCCTTCTGGCCCATTGTTCTTCCGCTTGACAGACTCGTGAGACTCATTCCAAAAAACACGCTGACAGGAATGCCGCGAGCTTAAAAGGAGAAGTCTCTCTCACCATAGGAATCGTAGGTGTTGGGTTGCCCAGGTGTACGACCCTCAATTCTTTAAGGTTGTCACAGTCGAACAGAATATGTTCAGCTGTTTCCTCCATGCCCCTGCACCAGCGACACAGAGCGCTATCGGCCAATCCCATCCTATTCAGATGTTTGTTGAACTGGTGACCAGTTAGTAATCCAGTCACCAGGCTCAGTTCTCTTCTTTCGAGTGAAAGAAGTTTCTTTACTTCAGACTTTGACGATGGTTTCTTAATGAGAAGCCTTGACTGCCTGAGTCCTACTCCCATGTTCCATAGACTGGAGAAATTCTTGTCCAAACGATTCTTGAAGAATGTTTTAACATAGGTACGACATACTGGAAGTGAAGGCTCAGGACCTATATATGGTATCCGAGCCCCCTGCTTCGCCAGCTTATCTGCCTTAACATTACCTGAAATCTCCGAGTGAGCCGGACACCAGATGAGTTTTACAACGTTACCAGCGCCCAGCCTTCGCAGAGCCTTCCTGCATTCGCCTACTAAGTAGGAGTTTATCTTCACATCAGATAGGGATTTTAACGTTCCTTGACTGTCACAACATATATATATGTACTTGCCAGAGTATCCTAGTCGGATGTTTTCCAGCGCGCAGACAAGAACAGCGTATAGTTCTGCCTGTATTATCGAGCAGTTCTTCCCGAGAGGGATGGACATGCTCACTCGAGGTCCCACAATGCCTGCACCTGTCCCTGTAGTCGTTACAGAGCCATCTGTGAACCATGTGGGCCCCTCTGGTTTAAGGAGATCACTCCTTGTATCCCATTGGTCTCTATCAGGAACAATCACCCTATAGGGTTCGTTAAAGCAGAATAAGGAGCCCGCACGGTCACTCCTCCGGAGGAGAGATGCATCATCATCCTCCACCTTCTTGAGTGCCCACGCGTGTCCCCTGAACATTCCGCTGTCACGCCACTGTCCCTGTTCCCAGATTCTTAAAGCTGTCTTCATAGCCCCCTCCTCAAGTACAAGATGCAGGGGAGGTAGCCCCAGCAGGCACTCCATAGCTGTTGTTGGAGTAGATCTCAGAGCACCTGTGATGCTTAAACAAGCTTTTCTCTGAGTTCTTGTCAATTTGTTGCGGATATATGACTTCTTCAAAGAAGTCCACCACACCAATGATGCGTAGGTTAGGATAGGCCTCACCACCACAGTATACAACCAGTGAATAATGTGTGGTTTAAAGCCCCATCCATTTCCCACTACTCTCCGAGTAGACCAAAAGATCATCTCGGCCTTTTTTGTTTGTTTCTCAATGTGATTGTTCCACAGTAGTTTGTGGTCCAGTATCACACCCAGATATCGAACTTGCTCTGTTAGATTGAGCCCTACTCCAAATAGACTTGGTAGTCTTATGTTACAGGGCCCCCTCTTCCTGTCGAAGAGAACCATCTCTGTTTTTTCAGGATTAACCGTAAGATCGTTATTCAAACACCATCGCTCAATCCTACACAGAGCATCCTGCATAAGATCAGCGACGACATTTGGATGTTTTCCTCTGATTAGTATTACGAGATCATCTGCATAGGCTACAACCTTTAGGCCAGCCCCCGCCAGCTCAACCAGGAGCCCATCCAGGACCAGATTCCACAGAAGAGGTGATAGAACACCACCCTGTGGGCATCCCCTGCCTGGTGTTCCCCTAATGGTTGAGCTGCCTAGACGAGCCACTATGCTGCGGTCCCTTAAAAGGGATCCTGCCCATCGACAGACTGCAAAAGGAACCCCATGTTTGGTTAGTGCATTATGCATAGCTCCAAATGCAGTATTATTGAATGCACCCTCTATGTCCAGAAACACAGCAAGAGTGCACTCTCGATAATGTAGTCCGCTCTCGATGCAGCTGACCACTGAATGAAGAGCAGAATCTACTGATTTGCCCATCTGATAGGCATGCTGAGTTGGATGTAGTGGGCTAGCCACTAAGGTTCCATCTCTGATATATCGTTCAACCAATCTCTCCAGCGTTTTGACTAAAAAGGAGGAGAGGCTTATTGGTCGGAAGTTTTTCGTCTGAGTATATGACGTCTTTCCAGGCTTGGGTATGAACACAACCCTCACCTTTCTCCAGGACTTTGGTATGTGTCCTAGGGCTAGACTCGCTCGGAGTATATGAAGCAGTGGGGGTGTCAGCAGCTCCAAGCCCTTAATCAAAAGTGCCGGAAATATGCTATCTTCCCCCGCTGCTTTATAAGGCTCGAATTCTCTGACAGCCCAGCGAATTCGAGAGTGTGTTACCACAAGTGAAGCCAACTTCCAATCCTCACTTGAAGCTCGTCTGTGGTCTTCACCCTGTGTGTTGTCATTCTCTCTAAATCCCGGAAAATGTGCCTTCAGGAGTAGTCTTAGACTATCTTCCTCTGAGGAGGTCTTCTCCCCACTAGGAAGAGTCAAGTAGTCAATCCTTGGAGGGCCTCCCACAGAGAGGACCTTCCTAAGCCTATTGGCCTCTGGTGCTTCCTCTATACCACTGCAGAAGCTTCTCCAGGATTCGCGCTTGGACCGCCTAATCAGTCCTTTGTATTTTTTCAGGGATAATTTATAATCATCCCAGTCCTTCGCTAGGCCTGATCTCATGGCCCTATTGAAAAGACGCCTTGTTTCGCGTCTGGTGTCGTTCAGTTCAGTCGTCCACCATTTCGTCTGACTTTTAAGTCTTCGGACTTGGGGTCTACAACTGCTGTGATAAGCTGAGATTATGGACTCCTGAAGCATGGCTGCTGCCGTGTCCAATTCTCTCATGTTCTTGGGTTTTAGGTTTCCCTGTTCCAGATTGTCAGAAAGGTATGCCAGGTATCTGGTCCAATCCGTTTTTTTCGGATTCCTGTAGATCTCAGGATCCTCCTTTTTCTTGCTTCGGAATATAGAGAAGCAGATGTGTCGGTGGTCCGATATAGAGACCACCTCCTTCGCCACTCGCCAGTCCTTTATGGAATTGGCGATTGATCTGCTGCCCAATGTGATATCTAGCACCTCCCTTCTTGTCGTTGTGACGAAGGTCGGTTCCGTACCCTGGTTAAGCAGGTTCAAATTCGTGGAGAATAAAAATTCTGCCAGCGCTTCACCTCTTGAGTTAATATCTCTACTACCCCACAGAGTGTGATGTGCATTCGCATCACATCCTATGAGCAGAGGCCAGCTCTTCCGCTCACAGTATTCTATTAACTCCTCCATTTCCCTCGTTGGTGGTGGGCTTGGTGAGTCATACGGGAGATATGCAGAACATATCACCAGGTTATCTAGCGGTCTCCTGCTGTCTTTGATCTGGACCGCTACCAGGTCTCTGAAACAAAAGTTGTTTAATAATTGAGCACCTAAATCAGTGGAGGTGATTATACTCGCCCTTGGACTGGTGTCCTTAGGCGCGCAGAAGAGCACACCTCCCCTAAAGGAGAGGCCCCTCACTTCACCCCCCCTGACCCAGGGCTCCTGAATCAGAGCTATAAATGTCTGCACCTTCGACAGCCGCAACCGAAGAATATCGGTTGCCGCTATACAGTGGTGCAAGTTTATCTGCGTGACATGAATATCGGCCGCCATGAGGACAGTTAAACACTGCTCTCAGTCGAACGACTGTCACGTCTTGCCAGCACGCCCTCCGGAGATGATGGCATCTCCAGAGTTAATGCCGGCGGGCTAGATGGAATGGGGCACCGCCCGGGCCCCACAGCCACCGCACCATCCCCCCTCCCGAATGTCCCACCTGAGACCTGCGGAAGGGCGAGAGGCGCACCGACTGAGGGAGCCTCCGCAGGCACCACCTCCATCTCGCTTTGCGACTTTTCAGTCGCATTGGAAGGTGTTACCTTCCGAACTAGAATGCTCTCCGCCACAGCAGCGGGCCCCATTCCTGGAGCGGCCGATACAGCCGCGGAGACTGCATTCTTTCCCGGTCCTGCAGCTTGGATGAGCTTGAAGGTGCCCTTCCTCGTTGCAACCTGGACCGTGTAATTGGAGGCCTTTAGAACCTCCAAAGATGCCCTGTCAACACCCAGTATGACCTGCACCGAGTCGGGCCTGTCACACCGGTTGTAAATCCTCCAGCTCCTTGTTTTCAGGGCCGGAGTGGACATCTCTATCCTTCTGAGAATCAGACCTGTCGGTGCAGTGCATTGCGCACCCTTCACCATCAGGCTGACTCTCGTCGGTCTTTCCAGGTCCCCCATCCCAATTGTCTTGAGACTTAGGCCCTTTGGAAGAACAAGCCTGGATAGGTTGTTTTGTAACCAGTCCCTGCTTGTTTTGTCCTGACAAGATGCGATGATCGCCCCTTGCGGGTTGAGGTCCATGTCTTCGAGCCTCGGGAAGTACTGCCCCGACTGGATCTTGTCCATCGCAGCAGCAACCGCCCGCTCTACGGCATAGAACTCCTCCTTGGAGAGCGCCTTTTCTGGCCAGTCCTTATGTACCAGGACTAGCTTCATGGGCACTTTCACTACCTCATTATAGGAGAGCCCACTCTGAAGGTTTTTTGCCTTCTTCGCTGGCCGCTCACATGAGGGCGGAGTGTTGTTGTCAGGAGCATCTCTTTTTGAGCTGCTCTCCTGTTTACGGGGGGAATTCCCGTCCGAAGACTCTCCGGCCTGATGACCGGCTAAGCCTTCACGAGCCTTCCGAGCCCTTCTTTTTTCCGCACCAGAACGATTCCGTCTGGTGTGTAACTTGGGCAAGGATTTCGATTGCGAGTCTCCTGCAGCAGGAGCTGCTGGACCCTCATTCTCCGTCCTCGCCAAGTTTTTTCCCTGAGATCCGTCCGAAGACGGTCCCTGGGTGTCAGGTTGCACTGCAACCCGTAGGGTTTTTTGTATTTTCGTTGAGCTATTATTCATATAGTTCCCACGAGTAACGAAGAAATATTCAGTCACCCTTCAGCAGAGCTTCGATACTGAGGGAAGGTCTTTTTACAAGAGGAGGTGACCCGGTGTCCTCAGGGAATCGTTCGTAACACACTTGACCCAGGTGCCATTCAGCCCTTGGCACGATTTCTTCCACCGTGGCTTGGGGGTCAGTCTTAGTTTTCACTGCTCAACCCGGACCCCGTCGACCTGGGTCGACATCGCTCCAGGTATTCTCGCAGCTACTTAAGCCCCCACACCACGTCAAGGTGCCGACCAGTAGTGAGGGAAAATGGCTTCTACTTTCACAATTAAATATTAAAAAATACCTTTTTTTTACCTAAAAAAAATTATAATAGTTTTGGACTTAGGCACTTTTTGTGTTGAAATTGCAATTAGGTTGAAATTTAAAGATACATTAAAGTAAAAATTCTTAATATTGAAATAAGATTTATCATGAAACGGCCTAAGAATATAAAAAAACATGTGAACGACTTAAAACTAATAAACATAGTATTAACGATAATAATGCTTGCCGTAAAAATTTTATTAGAACATAAGCAAGAATACTATTCATAAACAGCGTCGGCCTCTTGCAACTGATGAATCTCTTCAATAACCTCATTTTGTTGGATTATACTTCCATTTTCAGATAAGGTTCGTGCAAAGAATTCAGTGTCCAAGGATAAAACGTGCTTTATAAGATACATTACGTTATCAAATTTCGCCTGCTTAATTTTTAAGTATTCATTCTCATAGGCCAGTGTGGGATCGCCGCGAAGTTTGCGGCTCTGACCAACTTTGTACAGTTTCATTGCTTCCATTCCGCCAGAATATGCAGCACGGAGCTGGGGTTGCTCATTTCGCGAAAATTTGACGAACCTAGCTTTCGAAATTCCCGGCACAGTTCCTTTTATGTGAGAGTCTAACCATAATTTAAAATGTTTCACCTTTATTGTACGATCGCATTCTTTCAGAGAGCCATTTGACCTCAAGGAATGCTGTACAAATACCACATCAAATGGATTTTTCTTCTTACAATCTTTCATCAGATTAACATAAAATTCGGGGTTGTCAACTTTATCGTATTTTAATCTTTGTTTCTCAATTACAGCGAAATCTCTATCGACTGGCATCATGCTGTGTCCTGGTAGTGGGTACCAGACTTCTATTGTGTCAAAAATATTATTAACACATAGCTGATCCAAAAAAACAAAAAAAAATCTATTTTTGTTTTGGCTGAAGCAGTTGTCGCAAAAAAGATGTAAAATACGTTGCTCTGGCTTCCGGTTTTGTGTGATGTAATCCTGCAGGCAAGTTATTACCTCGTTTGGTCCCTTTTGAGCGAAGTGTTCTGCATACATATACATACTAGCTTTTCCTGTTGTTAAGCAATGTATTCCAAAATTATGAATCCACAACTGACGCAAATAGAACTCGTCTCCAATATTAGTCACAGGAACAGGCAAATTTTTTTGAAAATCGAAGCAAATTGATAAGATGGTAGGATTATTATTTTTAGTTTCTTCGGAAATTTTTTTTTGAAAACATTCAGCTTGTCTTAGGTGTAACTCCCTTTCTGTCTTGATAGTTTCTGTAGTTGCTTCATCATGTGCCGTTTCGGCTTGATGTTGTCGTGTCAAAAATAGAGTACATTCTTTACAGATGTCTTTTCTTGGGAATCCAAATGATATGTTGTATTCTTCTGTAAAAATTTTCCTAAACATCTCATATGATATTTTATTATCTTGATTGTTTTCTGAAAATTTTTGGTGGAGCTTTGCGACTGATAAATAGGACTCCAGATATTTGTGCAGTTTATTATCAGATCTGCTATAATGAGACTCTCGAGCGGGAAGTTCTTCTATAAATCGTCTAACTGAGAGCAGAGTATCTGTTTCTGTTCTGTTCGGCCTAGAGTGATGAAGACCTCTAAAATCCTTAGGATCTGCACTATTTTTTTGAATCTTTCGCCGCAGCCTGGAGCGTTTTATCCCATGTACTGCTAAAAACGCAGATTGGCACAGTTCTACCATTTTTCCGTTAGACTTTATTTGATACAAAAATCTTTGACTCCTACCTCGTGGGTTGAGAGATCTTGATCTATGACGTTTAACTTCCGTAGGACGTACACAACCTTCGAGGTATAAATTTTGTTGTGTAGAAGAAGATAAACTATGGTAGGCTGTAAAAATTTGGTTTTGTTCTTCCATGCTCAATTTCGATGAGCATTTACAACGGCAGTTGGCTATTGGCATTCTTTGGTTCTTCCGAGAAAACGACTCCTTACTTTTTATGGTTCTTTTCCATGCATCCTTGTGCGTCTTTCTCTTCTTGCCCTTCTTTCGCTCTGGTTCCTGACGATTTTCATTCATATTACTGCATACTGATGATCCTGGAATATCCACATTTTGTGAGGCTTAACAACTCCAGGTCATACCTCCTTTTAAAGTTTTTTTCTTTATTATTGAAGCAAATTCATCGGCTTCCGAATTGTCTTCGCTTTCGCTATTTGGTTCATACACACGTGAATAATCCATACTGTATATTATACAAAAAGCGCCAAAGCTAAAAATATTGTTTAACTTTATCGCTTGGTGCTCCTTTTTGACGTTACACGCTTTAACACAGAACCTGTTGTTCCATTATAAAACGTACAACGTCACCGTAGCAACATCAAAATGAACTTGTCAAGTCTGTGACTTAGGCACTTCTTGCATTGTAAACAAGGTAAACTCCTATTGGAGACAATGTGAACTCGGGCACTTAGGTACATATTCCTGCCAATTTAAATATCCCATCTGAAAGCCTATGAAAAATACCACTATACGGCGGCACATTCCGACTTTTGATTAAAATGTGACTTAGGCACTTCTTGCATTGACCCCTTCAATTATAAATCGTTATCAAATTTTTTGATTTCACGAAATGTCGCTATATATTCTAATAATGACATTTTGGACTTTGTATTCTTGCAATATTACGCAATACACATTCAAATACACTTTCAAATGATATTGTTTATTTCAAATCCATGGTGAATGCCACAAAATGTTGAGTATCCAATGATAAGTATCCCCATTTGTTTTACAATTTCTGAAAATATGTTTCAAACTTTAAAATATAAAATAGATCTAGAATTTCATAATTAGAATAGTGGCTCATTTTGTTAGTTCGAGAACGATTAAAGTAAACACTTTATTTCCGCTTAAATTTGTTTATTTTCACTACAATTACTTCGTCAATTACATTTCGACTTCTTCAGGTGAGTATGGTAAGTTAGTAACCATACCCACCTGAAGAAGTCGAAATGTAATTGACGAAACAATTGTAGTGAAAATAAACAAATTTAAGCGGAAATAAAGTGCTTACTTTAATCGTTCATAATGAATTTCTGTCAAGTAAAGACCGAAACAATCAAACCATTGATTAATGTACCTACCATTGTGGTAATAGGACATCACAAAAATGTGTTTTGTTCTAAATCATAAGTCATTGCAGATTTAAATAATTTGGAAACTGAATTTTAAAAATGGGTTCAAGCCCTGTGGACAGGAGCTTTCTGGCGCTCTAGTTCAAACAGACAAATTATATCTCCGAAAGTATTGGTTTCTCAGAATTGGGAATTATATCAATGTATTCATATGATAGAACTGCATCCTAAAGGTAATTCAATTCAAATAATAGTTTATTTATCAAGATTAAATGAGCCATCATGAGAATGAGAACTGCACCACATTTTCAAGTTTTTTTTGACACTTTGCGGTACTCTGGTCAATACAAAACTTCACATGCGTATAAAGGTCATGATTCTACAATTTGACGCTAAATTTCAGATAGATCAAGTGATCGGTTTCGGAAATATTCATAAAAAATATTCTTACTAAAATCGCCCATAACTCCGAAACTCCTTGATGGATTTCGCCCATTAACGAACTTGTCCGAGATATTCACGCTCCAAAACCACCTTGCAATTTTCAATCCGCTAACTCCTTTCGTTCGAGAGTTATCGTGCCTACGGCCGGTCGGCCGGCCGGACAGAATCGATTTCACACTCGGATTCTTGATCAGTGAGTCGAACCAAATCGTTTGAGACCATTTTCAGCCAAAAATTCCAAAATTACAGACACTTGGGCAAATTGATAAGCACTCTGTTCCGAGGAACTAGAGCGCCAAAAAAACAAGTTTCGTATGACAATTGCCCAAAACAGGTTTAAAGCACCTACAAATAGTAGGTATTCCATAAAACATGTATGAAAGAAGATAAGTAATAATAAAAAATTACCTTGTAATCGATCAAAAATTTCCTGATCTACGTTCACCGAATTTTCTCCTCCCTCGAACTACAGAATTATGCTTTCAATATTTACGTAATATTTTCAAACATTTTCCGTTGCATCGCTAAAATACGAGTATTTCAACCCCAATATTTTTGAAGTTACAATATTCCCTTCTGTCAAGTTGACATTATGACAATTCATACATAGAATAATTATATCAATCTGTGAAATACGATTTACATTGAAATTTTGAAAAATCATATCTCCGAAAGTATTAGCTTGTTAGAGTTAAAAATGATATGAATGAATTCTTATGATAAAACTGCTTATTAAAAAAAATTCAATTTGGAATTTGTTAAAAAAAAATTTTTTTTTTGTTACTCCGAAACCATCTGTCCGATTTCGCCCAACAACGAACTAAGCCGAGATATTTATCCCCCAAACCTACTCTGAAAATTTCAACTCTCTAGCTCATTCCATTCGAGAGTTATCGTGCCTACGGTCGGACCGGCTGGACAGAATGAATTTCGACCTCGGATTCTTGATCAGTGAGTCGAACCAAATCGTTTAAGACCATTTTCATCGAAATATTCGAAAATTACAGACATTTGGGCAAATTGATAAGCACTCAGTTCCGAGGAACTAGAACGCCAAAAAGAATCTTAAGAATTGGCAATAAATAATCATAATCCTGTCATTATCAAGCGCGCCAATGCAGATTAAATTGACTATGAAATAAGTTAAAACGCTTAAAAAGCATTGACGTGGGGTCAACCTGCTTTGGCGCACTTGCTTATGACATGATTATGATTATATACTGACCCTCCTAGATCTTTCCCAAGGAGATACCTCAGAAGCCTCTTATTGGAGCTTGTGCGACTAAGGAGAGTCAGTTGTGTTCTGTGTTGATTTTGTTACTGTATCCTTACGCACAGCGGAGTAAACTTTGGACCCGACCGTGAATGGTGTCCACTACTGACTAGATCTCCGGCTCGCTCTATACACTAAGCTTGAAGCAATCATAATTCAAATTTTCAATTCAAATTTATCAACGTGAAAACGCGCGCCAAAGAATACTGATTTCACGTCAGTCTTTTTTTTATTTTTTAAACCTTCTCTCGACTGTCAGGACGACTATTTTCAGATGCTATTCCACAATTTATGGAAAGTAAGTTCCGCCCTCGTACCTATCACTAAGGATTTTTCACATGTTTGCGGTTACATTCGGACTTCGGTTCAGTTCGGTACCTATCTATATAGATAGGCACTAAATGATGTGCAAATTCTCGAGGTGGAATAGATCCTAATAAAAATATGTAGGTATAGTAATCAGCTCCCTTGAAGCAGTGCATATAGATAGTTATCAGGAAAAGTACGACTATAGTTTCAAAAAAAATTTATTCACTAACGGAAACCATCAGGCTTCGACAGTTCCAGGAAATTCTGCTATCGGGCTGAAATCTCCGCTACTTTTCAAAGAATTTTCCTCACTTTCATCACGAGATCGAATCGATTTATGACGTATAGGTTTGTTTCCCGTGTCGCCAGAAGCCTGATCCCACTCTGACGCAACTTGCTGGAGGATTTGAAGACTTTGCACACTGTTCTTCACCAGATTCAGCTCCATGGTACACATGCTTTCTACTTCCAGTAATTTTCTTCTATAATTTTCGATTTCCATGTCCCTTCGACAATTGGTGAGTTTCAAATGACGGTACCGGAAGTCACCATATTTGATAGGGATGTCTTCCTCACTTCGAGATCCTCCGCAAATCCGTTTCGAAGAGTCAAATGATTCTTCCCATCTCATGTTACAAAAATTACTGGGAAAACATAGCACATGTGACATAAAATTATTTTGAGAGTTAATCACCTGTTCAATTTCTTGTTTCCATAATTCTTTTTCATTCTTGAGCTGTTCTTTCAATCCAGTTATCAATAAACTAAGAGAAGACATTCTCTTTTTTATTTCTGCTTGGCTTTTCGAAATCAATTCTTCGTTTATTGCGTTATCTAACTCAGAATCTGATTCTTCGTTCATAACTTCTTCTGGTAACTCTTCATCGTCTTTGAAGTCTGTTGAAATTTCAATCGTCATTTCGTCAGAGTAATCATCATTATCATCCATTCCAGCGAATACAAAAATGCTATCAGTCAAAGCTATCAATTAATTGATTCCGTCAGAAAATAGCTTACTGAGTGAAATTGGATTTTTAAAATCCTGGTGTGTCCACATAATCAATTTTGTTAGAACCTTTTCTGGCGACATTATAGGAACATTGTTTTCTATTCGAAAGATGGTGCCATTCACAAATCATGGAAGATTTATTGTTATTTTAAATACGATTTTGCTAATGCCTGTTCTAGCGTGCTCTTTCCCAACATCTGCTTAATTTTACCCAAATGTCTGAAATTTTAGAATTTTGAGCCGAATTTTCTGTCCGTTCGTCCGGCTGGATGCGTTTGAGGCCTTGATACGACGGTAATTTCATAAACTTCCTAATGGTTCCGGAGATCTCTACATATCAGATTTTGTTTTCTCATTAGGTATCTCCAAAAATACAAAGATCCGATGAGTTATTGTAATTCAGTATTTAGGTGTAGAATATCGGCTTCATGGTTCTTGTATGTAAGGATCATATTACTGGAAGAATGAAAAAAAAAAAAGTTTTTGCTAAAATGGTCGCAAACGATTAGGTTCAACTCACTGATGAAGAATCAGAGGTCAAATTCGATTCTTTCCGGCCGGCCGGCCGTTACCACGATAACCTTCGAAGGGAAAGAAGAGATAACAACTTTACATTTTCAGGATAGGTGGCGGATCCAAATGCGACGGACAAGTTCGTTAATGAACATGATCGGCCCAACGATTTCCGAGTACTAATTTTGTTTTCAACCAAAAGGTACAGATCATACCACGAGAAAATTTAAAAAAATTACGAAAAAAAATTGGTTCATGCACTGACGTGAAGTCAGAAGCTTTTGCGCGTATTTTCTATTGTCCATTCTCATGTATTGGACACCCTGATGGTTCAATGAAGCACCAATGTTGGTTATTAATATCGGCCCAATATAGTTTTTATTTATTGACCCAATATAGTTTCTCTACATTGGGCCAATAACAACATGTAGACATTTTTCAATGAAGTACCAATATTGGATATCAATATTGGCCCAATATAGTTTCTATATATTGGCCCCATATACTTTCTCTATATTGAACCAATAACAAAGTGTTGACATGATTCAATGAAGCACCAATATTGATTATCAAGATTGGCCCAATATAGTTTCTCTACATTGGGCCGATAACAACATGTTGACATTTTACAATGAAGCACCAATATTGAATATCAATATGGGCCCAATATAGTTTCTATATAATGGCCCAATATAGTTTCTCTACATTGGGCCAATAACTACATGTTGACATTTTACAATGAAGCACCAATATTGGATATCAATATTGGCTCAATATAGTTGTCAATATATGTCAATATGATTGTTATTAACCCAATCTATGGAAACTATATTTGCCCAATATATAGAAACTATATTGGGCCAATATATAGAAACTATATTGGGCCAATATATAGAAACTATATTGGGCCAATATATAGAAACTGTATTGGGCCCATATTGATATTCAATATAGGTGCTTCATTGTGAAATGTCAACATGTTGTTATCGGCCCAATGTAGAGAAACTATATTGGGCCAACCTTGATATCCAATATTGGTGCTTTATTGTAAAATGTCAACATGTTGTTATTGGCCGAATGTAGAAAAACTATATTGGGCCAATATTGGTACTTCATTGAAAAATGTCAACATGTTGTTATTGGCCCAATTATTGGGTCAATAAATAAAAACTATATTGGGCCCATATTGATAACCAATATTGGTGCTTCATTGAATCATGTCAACACTTTGTTATTGGCCCAATGTAGAGAAACTATATTGGGCCAATACATAGAAACTATATCGGGCTAATATTGATATCCAATATTGAGCCAAATAACAAAATGTTGACATTTTAGAATGAAGCACCAATAATGTCAAATAATCAACGTTGACTTCCAAGTCAACCTTTAGCGAATAGGACTGAATATCAGCAGCATTTTGTTATTAACCCAATCTATGGAAACTATATTTGCCCAATATATAGAAACTATATTGGGCCAATATATAGAAACTATATTGGGCCAATATATAGAAACTGTATTGGGCCCATATTGATATTCAATAAAGGTGCTTCATTGTGAAATGTCAACATGTTGTTATCGGCCCAATGTAGAGAAACTATATTGGGCCAATCTTGATATCCAATATTGGTGCTTTATTGTAAAATGTCAACATGTTGTTATTGGCCGAATGTAGAAAAACTATATTGTGCCAATATTGGTACTTCATTGAAAAATGTCAACATGTTGTTATTGGCCCAATTATTGGGTCAATAAATAAAAACTATATTGGGCCCATATTGATAACCAATATTGGTGCTTCATTGAATCATGTCAACACTTTGTTATTGGCCCAATGTAGAGAAACTATATTGGGCCAATACATAGAAATTATATCGGGCTAATATTGATATCCAATATTGAGCCAATAACAAAATGTTGACATTTTAGAATGAAGCACCAATATTGGAGATGAATATCAGCCCAATATAGTTATTATATATTGGCCCAATATAGTTTTTCTACATTGGGCCAATAACAAAATATTGACATTTTACACTGAAGCACCAATATAGGTTATCAATATCGGCCTAATATAGTTTCTATAGGTATATTGGCAAAATATAGTTTCTATGTATTCGCCCAATATCAAAATGTTGACATTTTGCGATACAAGATATTAATATCGCTGAAATGTTACGATCGTAACATTTCAGCGATGCGGACGAATAGCCTATAAACAAACTCAAATTTCGTATTCGGATGCAAGTTATCATGAGATAAATAATATTTTTCAATCATTTTTTGTGCGTATGTTCTGGGGAACATCGCGTTATCATTTTGTCCAAATATCTGTAATTTTCGATTTTTTCGCCGAAAATGGTATCAAATGATTGGGTTAGACTCCCTGATGAAGAATTCGAGATCAAATTTGATTCTGTCCGTCCGGCCGGCCGTTGCCATGATAACTTGAGAACGGAAAGAGCTAGTAACTTGAAATTTTCAGGGTAGGTGGCGCATCCCAATACGACGGACAAGTTCGTTAATGGGCATAATCGGCCCAATGGTTTCCTAGTAATAATTTTGTTATCAACCAATATCGGCCCAATATAGTTTTTATTTATTGACACAATATAGTTTCTCTACATTGGGCCAATAACAACATGTTGACATTTTTCAATGAAGTACCAATATTGGATATCAATATTGGCCCAATATAGTTTTTCTACATTCGGCCAATAACAACATGTTACATTTTACAATGAAGCACAGATATTGAATATCAATATAGTTTCTACATATTGGCCCAATATAGTTTCTCTACATATTGGCCCAATATAGTTTCTCTACATTGGGCCAATAACAATATGTTGAATTTTACAATGAAGCACCAATATTGGTTGTCAATATCAGCAGCATTTTGTTATTAACCCAATCTATAGAAACTATACAGGGTCTTTCACGAGGAAACTCACCCATATTTATACGGCATACTACTGAACGTATTTTCATGAAATTCAGCACTTATAAGTACTTCACGATGCTGATGAAATCTAAAATATTTTCAAGGCATGAGCACCTCCGTTTTTTCCGGAAATGACGTCAACTTCCGTTTTTCAAATTAGAACACCATTTTTTCATTGCAGAAATAGATTCCTTAGAAAATTTCAAGTTATTTTGATGTAACATTTTTCAGTTTTGGTTGGAAAATTCTCTCTGAGCGGGAAAATTCGAAAAAAAAATCGAAAATAGAGCTCCGCTGAAACAAGAATAACTTCGAGGTTTTTGGATGGAAAATTTTCATTTTTGGGATTTTTCAAGATGTAAGATTGATGTATCCACTTTAAAGATCGAAATCGCGATTCACGATACAGGGGGTGAAAAAATCGCTTTCAAAGTTAGGGATGACAAAATCGTGAAAAATCAATTTTTTCAAATTAGAACCCCATTTTTTTATGGCAGATATTGAATCTACGTTAAAAAATAATGTGAGTGTATGCATCACACCCTTGCCCTAAAGTGGATATTTTCTGAGTTATTCACAAAAAACTGTTTTTCGTCTTGAATTTTCAGCTATTTCTTTTCCCTTCACCTCAAAAAGATGAAATTTTCAGGAACTGTTACTTAAACCATGTTTTAGATTTTACTACCCTAATATGCAAGAGAAAAAAGTTACAGGTTGTTCCTAAATAGATGGCGAATTTTGATTCGAATTTGTATCGGAAACCTCTTTATTTCAACTAATCGGCCATCGGTTTTCTCTCCAGTGATAAATAAATAATTCCTTATGAACCATATGCAAAAACTTGCCATGTTTTACATTCTTTTTTTTTAATGATAGATATCATTAATTACATCTGCCAAATTCCTCTTTATTCAGTAGCATTTTGTGTTTACTATTAATTTGGTGATAATTCGTATTAAGTTATAAAATCGATCACTATGCCTAATTTTACCAATGAAGATTATTTAAATCTCATTCTACTTCATGGAGAATGTAATAAAGTTGTAGATAGAACGATTCGACTGTTCATTGAGAGGTTTCCTGACCGACCCAGACCAACGAGAGATACCATTAACAGAATCATGACAAACTTGAGAAATGTCGGATCTTTCGTTAAGAAAACTATACACAAAGAAAAAAGTGTAGTAGAAGATGAGAACAACGAAATTACAGTTCTTGCATATTTTCGTGTGAATCCTCAAAATTCTCTCAAAGATGCCGAGATTGATCTGGGATTATCTCAATCGAGTGTTTGGAGAATATTAAAAAAACATAAAATGCACCCATATAAATTCAATAGGGTACAGCATTTGAAGGAAACTGATTTCGTCAGGAGAACAGAGTTTTGCGAAGCTATGATGATTCGATTTCAAGAGAATGAAAACTTTTTGGACTGTATAATTTGGACAGATGAATCTAAATTCACAAAGAATGGTTCTTTCAATAGACATAACAGTCATTATTGGGATGAAGAGAACAACCACCACTTCAGACAATGGAACTTTCAAGAGACCTGGAGTTTCAATGTTTTTTGCGCCATCAAAAATAATGCAATTCTCGATGTTCACATTTATGATGGGACTTTAACTGGTAAGATAGAACACTACACATGTTTGCATTATTTAAAGAATGTTCTCCCTTAGGTGATAGATATTCTGACATATTGACTCAAATAATTGAGCCGCTAGTACAGAACCATAATGACTTATGGTATCAACAAGATGGCGCGCCTCCACACAATTCACTCAATGTGTCAAATATCCTCTACAGGCTATTTGAAGATCGATGGTTGGCGCACAATGGTCCACATCTTTGGCCACCACGTTCTCCCGATTTAACTCCTTTAGACTATTATGTTTGGGGTAGGATAAAAAATATTGTCTACTCAACTCCCCTGACTGATAAAGAGGACTGCATAGAACGAGTCAGAAATGCGTTCAGGTTTGTTTAGATTTTTAGATTCATAGTTTTGAAACTCAATTTGGTTTTTAAACACTTTTGCAGATCTCTTCCTCCCGATGAAATAAGAAGAGCAACGCACGAAGCATTCCTGAGACGTATAAATAAATGTCTAGAAATTAACGGTCAAAACTTTGAGCATCTTCTCTAGTTATAACTGCGAGAGTTTGCCATGGTTCTCCTAATAGTAACTTGAAGTCGGTTTCAAGAAGGGGTGAAAAATCTACAGCATGGTTCAAATAACAGTTCCTGAAAATTTCATCTTTTTGGCGTGAAGGGAAAAGAAATAGCTGAAAATTCAAGACGAAAAACAGTGTTTTGTGAATAACTCAGAAAATATCCATTTTAGGGCAAGGGTGTGATGCATACACTCACATTATTTTTTAACGTAGATTCAATATCTGCCATAAAAAAATGGGGTTCTAATTTGAAAAAATTGATTTTTCACGATTTTGTCATCCCTAACTTTGAAAGCGATTTTTTCACCCCCTGTATCATGAATCGCGATTTCGATTTTTAAAGTGGATACATCAATCTTACATCTTCAAAAATCCCAAAAATGAAAATTTTCCATCCAAAAACCTCGAAGTTATTCTTGTTTCAGCGGAGCTCTATTTTCGATTTTTTTTTCGAATTTTCCCGCTCAGAGAGAATTTTCCAACCAAAACTGAAAATTGTTACATCATAATAACTTGAAATTTTCTAAGGAATCTATTTCTGCAATAAAAAAATGGTGTCTAATTTGAAAAACGGAAGTTTACGTCATTTCCGGAAAAACCGGAGGTGCTCATGCCTTGAAAATATTTTAGATTTCATCAGCATCGTGAAATACTTATAAGTGCTGAATTTCATGAAAATACGTTCAGTAGTTTCCCGTATAAATATGGGTGAGGTTCCTCGTGAAAGACCCTGTATTTGCCCAATATATAGAAACTATATTTTGGCAATATATAGAAACTATATTGTGCCAATATATAGAAACTATATTTATTGTGCCAATATATAGAAACTTTATTGGGCCAATATTGATATCCAATATTGGCGCTTCATTGTAAAATGTCCACATATTGTTATTGGTCCAATGTAGAGAAACAATATTGGGCTAATAAATTTACCATATTGGACCAATATCGGTGTGCTACCTGGGGAGAGCCTTCGAAGCCTAACTCTACAGCCAAGCTCCAAATTTGAACACGATCGGATCTATATTCTCAAAAACCATAGATAATGAAATAAAGTGACATATCTATTTTGGGCTCGAGAAAGTCATTTCGTATGGATTTTCCCATAGATACTACGTCAATGGATTTTCCAGATTTATATTTGAGTGATGGACATTCTCCAATAGATTATGTTATTGTTTATAGTAACAGAGTTGTTACGAAGAGACGTTATTTCAAGAAAATATTTGAGAATTTTTTGAATCAATTAGACGAGTTCAATGTAACTTACGAATTTTCATCCAGTGTTGTAAGTATACCTACTCATCATTATAGTTAAACAGGCGATAACACAATCTGAGACACTATATAATAAAGTCATTTCGGACATTCCTCGAAAAACTTATTAATTTGATTCTGTCCGGTCGTCAGCAAAATTACGCTGGAACGCAATGAGTTGAAATTTTCAGAGTTGGATTGGAGTCATCTGAAATTTTGTTTTCCCAACTTGAAAAATACAGATCTGATCGAATTAAACCTCACATTACATCTTCCGATGTGCTTCCGATAACCTCTCGAGTACTCGTAAGTATTTAAAAATATCTGTAAGTTACAGATCGCTCAAAACAGTCCAGAATAGCACTTTTTCTGTAAGGCTATGAAAAGTTACAGATTGGCTTATAGATGAAAGCAGAATAGCACCATTAAGCGCGGTAGTTAGTTGAAAAATACCGATACGAAACTTATGCAGCATTTTGTGAGGATGTATGATTGGGAAATTCAAAAAAATATATTCTTAAAAATTCTGAATCTCAGAAACTATCCGTCAGATATTGCTGAAATTCTGCGAGAGCCTTCAAAACCTTATTTTACAGTAAAGTTCTAGATTTGAACTCGATCGGATCTATAATGGTGAAAATATTGCCGAAATACCGAAATATTCCAACGATTTAGATGTACTGGTCCACTGGTTTTACACTCGACCAGCGAAGTTGTCAACAGTTTTTGATATTTGACGTGCCTGGAGAGAATTTAATGAATTAGATCGTCCGAAATCAAATTTGACAAGTTGATACGTCAGTAATAAAATTCTTTCAATACGAATTGTGCCTCCTCCGCACAACCATATGGTTTTTGGAGGGTAAACTGTTTATTCATTTACTTAATTGTTTTTTATATTTATATAGGTGTGTACTGTTGTAATTGCTTTTCATGGTGTCATTTTTCTCCGACTCTTGAATATTTCTTGAATCGGAATTTGTGTGTGATGATGTATATGCTGTATTCTAACTTGAATAAACTTATTATTATTATTATTATTATAACCTAGTGAGAGTTGGTATATCTATGATATGTAACTTATTTTACAGCCAAGTTCACGAAATGAACTTGATCGACTAATTTGTAACATGATGATATTTTTCTGAAATTAAAAATTTGAACACAAGGTATCAAAGGTCAGTAATAACATACGTTCAAGTCACGGTATTCACATTAGGGTGTATTTTATCTCATGACACAATTGTATGATTGAACTGATTTGTGTCCTTGTACAACCACAAACAGAGCCCTGTTTATTTTCTAACAGAAGTAAATGTACATATGTATTAGAATGGCTCCTTACGCCACCACAAACAGCATTTTTTATTTTTTATCCAACAGTGAATGTATGTATTTGAGTGGGTGCTTGCGCCACCTCAGACACAGCACTGTTTATTTTCGACCCAACAGGGAAAGGTATGTATTTCAGTCGGAACTAATCGTTTGATACCATTCTTGGCCAAAAAGTGGACCGGTTTTTATTGGAGGTTTGTGTTGACAGGCGGATTTATATTTTTGGAAATTTGGGAATAAGTTGACTCCCCGAGAGTGTTTTTGTAATTTTTGCGCGCATGTTCTAGGAAACAGCGTGCTATCATTTTGTCCAAATGTCTGTAATTTTCGAATTTTTTGCAGGCAAGCCATTGCCACGATAAATTTCGAACGTAAAGAGATAGCGACTTGAAATTTTTAGGGTATGTTGCGCATCCAAATGCGACAAACAAGTTCTTTAATGGGCACAATCGGCTAAACGGTGTCTGTACTCGAATTTTTGTTTCCCAATAATACAGATCCGACTGAACTTGGAAATTAATTTTTTAATGCCGACACAAATACTTATGAGGACGTATTACTCGAACATTTAAAAAGAAATATTAAAAAATATTATGTATCTCGGAGACTATCCATCCGATATTGCTGAAATTTTGCTTCAAATCCTAATTCTGAAGCCAAGTTCCACGATCGGTTCATATTGTAGTAGTTACTGAAAAAACATTGGGAACCAAGCAGCCTTGGGCGAGTTCAGTATCTGGATGGTGTTACGACCTTTTTCGGGGCTGTTAATCTGCTCTTATAAAACTGGCTCGGGAGCCAGTTGCAATTGATTTTGCAAGGTTGCAACTACTTGACGGAGTCGATCACTGGTAGTAATAGGTATATGGCTAACCTTTAAACAGTTGTAGAAGAGTTCGGTTTGATCTAAGCTGTAACCGATTAAAAAGAATATGTATCTTTCAGAGAACAGACTCTGACACTGCACGGGTATATCAATAAAACTAACACGACCTATATACAATTTTATTAAAATATTTACACCGTCAGAATCGAGAGCGATATACAGTGTCAGAGTAGTTCCAGTATGAGGAAGATCAAAACAATGTACAGAAATTTCAAAAATCGGTTCAAGCACTGACACTCTTAATCGAGTTTACCATGGTAAATGGTTCTATTGTCCAATACAGGAAAATGGACATTAGAACATGCGCGCAAAAGCTGACGTGAAGTCAGACGCGTATGTATTGGACAATATAATCATTTACCATGGTAAATTCGATTAAGAGTGTCAAATACAGGAGAATGGACAATAGAACATACGCGCAAGAGCTCCTGACTTCACGTCAGTGCTTGAACCCATTTTTTTTTTATTTTCTGGGGGTACGGTTCTTACACAATTTCACACACGTCTTTATGACAATATTCTACAACTAGTTACCAAGCTTCAATTCGATCGAGTCTATATTTTTTGAGTTATCGAGGAAATAATATTCCAGGTGGGTATAACTCCGATACCGTTGGACCAATTATGCCTAAAATTGAACTTAAACCTCCCATTCGGATGCGCGATAACCTACCCTGCAATTGCAAGTCCCTATCTCCTTTCGTTCGAAAGTTATCGAGGCAATGATCACCCATCCAACTACTGAACTCGCACAAGGCTGTTAGGACCTCCAGCAATATAGGTCCGATAGTGTTAAAAACTTGAAACTTAGCTGTAGAGTTAGGTTTTGAAGGCTGTCGCAAAATTTCGGCGATAAGTTAGGAACAGTTTCTGATATATAGAATTTTTCTTAATGATTTTTTAAAAATTTTTGTGCTGGCATTTTCCAACTAAATCCCATGTTTGAATTGTATCGGTTTCGTATTTTTAGAGTTATTGGGGAAATAACAACCAAATTTCAGATTTGTATAACTCCAAAGCCTGTTTAGCCGGTTATGCCTATAAACAAATTCAAATGTCACATTCAGCTGCGCAACCTGCCCTGAAAATTGAAAATCGGTATCTCTTTCTGTTCTGAAGTTATCGTGAGATTAATATTTTTTCGTGATTTTTTTTTAAATTACACATAGTGAGGAGTGGAACAATCCTTACAAAATTTTACACACGTCTTTATGCCGATATTATACGACTGGATACCAAGTTTCAATTCGATCGGGTCTGTATTAGTCGAGATATCGAAAAAATAATATTCCAGATGGTTATAACTCCCAAACCGTTGAGCCGACTATGCCCACAACGAACTTAACTCTCCCATTCGGATGCGCAACCAAGCCTGAAAATTTCAACTCCCTACCTCTTTTCGTTCGAAAGTTATCGAGGCAACGGTCACCCATCCAGCTACTGAACTTATCCAAGGCTGCTCGGATCTTCAAAAATATACATCCGATCGTGTTAAAACTTGGTACTTGATACCAAGAGAGTTAGGTTTTGAAGGCTTTCGCAAAATTTCAGTGATGTCGGGCGAATGATAACCAGGTTTTTCGTTTCTGTATTTTTCGGGTTATTGAGGAAATAACAACCAAAATTCTGAACGGTATAACTCCAAAAGCGCTTAGCACATTATGCCTATAAACAAACACTAATGACGCATTCAGATGCTCAACCTACCCAAAAATTGTAAGTCGCTATCTATTTCCGTTCTCGTGGTTATCGTGACGTAAATAATATTTTTGCGCGTATGTTCTGGGGAACATCGCGTTATAGTTTTGCCCAAATGTCTGTAACTTTCGAATTTTTTGACGAAATTGGTCTCAAACGATTTAGTTCGACTCCCCGATGAAGAATTCGAGGTCAAATTTGATTCTGTCCGTCCGGCCGTACGGCCGTCCGTTGCCACGATAATTTGAGAACGAAAAGAGCTAGCGACTTGAAATTTTCAGGGTGGGTGGTGCATCGCAATAAGACGGACAAGTTCGTTAATGGGCATAATCGGCCCAGTGGTTTCCGAGTAATAATTTTGTTTTCAACCAATATAAATCCGATCGAATTGAAACTTGGTGAGTAGTTGTAGAATATGAACCTAAGCACGTTTGTGAAATTTTGGGCGAATAGTATGGCTAGAAAATTTTAAAAAAATTATTAAAAAATATTTTTTTTTGTCACGATAACCTGAGAACGGAAAGAGATAGCGGCTTGAAAATTTCAGGTTATGTTGTGCATATGAATGCCACATTTGGGTTTGTTTATGAGCATAATCGACCAAACGGTTTCAGAGTTATAGCCATCTGAAATTTGGTGGTTTTTTGTTCCTCATTAACTCGAAAAATACTGAACCGATTGAATTCAAATATGGTTATTAGTTGTAGAATGCCAGCGCGAAAATGTTTGCGAAATTTGGTGAGGATAGCATTTGTAGAAAATTTTTAATAAATCATTGAAAATAATAAAAAAAATTCTATATATCAGTAACTATACGTTTGAAATTGCTGAAATTTTGCAAGAGCATTCATTACCTAACTCTACTGCCAAGTTTCAAGTTTTAACACGATCGGTTGAATATTGTTGGAGATTCGAGCATTCTTGTGTGAGTTCAGTAGATGGGTAACCGTTGCCTCGATAACTTTCGAACCAAAGGAGATAGGGACTTGCAATTTTCAGGGTAGGTTGCGTATCCGAAAGGGAGAGTTGAGTTCGTTTTTGGGCATAATCGGTTTAACGCTTTCCGAGTTATATCCACCTGGAATATTGTTTCCTTGATAACTCAAAAAATAAATATTCGATTGAATTGAAGCTTGGTAACTAGTAGTAGAAAATCAACACAAAGACGTGTTTAAAATTCTGTAAGAACCGTACTCCTAGAAAATTTGAAAAAAATGACGAAAAAAAAAATTTTAAGAACCGCGCCTCCAGAATATAAAAAAAAATCACGAAAAAAAAATTGGTTCAAGCACTGACGTGAAGTCAGAAGCTTTTGCGCGTATGTTCTATTGTCCATTCTTCTGTATTGGACACCCTTAATCGAATTTACCATGGTTAATTATGTCGTCCATTCTCCTGTATTGGACACTTAATTCGAATTTACCATGGTAAATTTGAATTAAGAGTGTCCAATACAGGAGAATGGACAACATAATTTACCATGGTAAATTCGATTAAGACTGTTCAATACAGGAGAATGGAAAATAGAACATACGCGCAAAAGCTTCTGACTTCACGTCAGTGCTTTTTTAATATATTTTTTTAATTTTCTAGCGACACGATTCTCACAAAATTTCACAAACGTCTTGTATTTGTATTCTACAACTTGCTACCAAGTTTCAATTCGATCGGATCTGTATTGGTTGATGCTAAAATTATTACTCGGAAACCGTTGGGCCGATTATGCCCATTAACGAACCCTGAAAATTGCAAGTCGCTATCTGTTTCCGTTCTCAAGTTATCGTGGCAACGGCCAGCTGGACAGAATTAAATTTTACATCGAATTCTACATGAGTGAGTTGAACCTTGAACCTAGTCGTTTGAGACCATTCTCGGCAAAATGATAATGCTATCTTGAAGCTAATTTCTACAGGTTTTTGGTGTTTTAATCCTACAAAACAAGATCTTCTAAAATGATAGGAACTAAACTGAGAATTCAAAACAAATTCCGCAGATGAAAATAAAATCGAGCAAATCCTCGTGAAATTCGGTACTAGAATGTATTTCGCTGGAGTAATATCGGACTCAAAACTTTGTAGTTCGCAACAAATGAAAACAAAGTGAGACCACGAAAACTAAGTATATGAAGCTGAAGAATTTGCTGCAGACAGCGAACTTATTGACTCGGAGATTGCCTAGGTCACACGAATTTAGGGAAATCTAAGTGGAAGAGGGGTCATACAGTCCTCTGATTGGTCAATCACTTGTTTCCAGTTTTCAAGAACCTTCTAGAACAATCGAGGACTCAAATCGTCGAAAATCACGCTACCCTTTTTCGTATTATTCGATCATTATGAAACATGTGAATAAACTGCGGACTAGAGATAACGGCCAACTGTGGCCAGCGTATCGAGTTTTTGTGCGCATGTTCTGGGGAAGAGTGATCATTTTGCCCAAATATCTATAATTTTCGAATTTTTTGCCGACAATGATCTCAAACAATTGGGAATTAGGTTCGATTCACTGATGAAGAATTTGAGGTTAAGTTTGATTCGGTTGGGCCGGCCGGTCATCCTGCCAGCTATTGCCACGTTAACTTTCGAACGGAAATAAATACCGACTTGAAATTTTCAGGGCATATGGCACATCCAAATGCAACGGACGAGTTCGGCAATAATCGGCATAATCGGCCTAACGATTCCTGAGTACTGATTTAAAAAAAAAAAAATACAAATCCGATCAAACTGAAACTTGGTAATTAGTTCTAGAATACCGGAACAATGTAAAACAGGGCTACTGGATAAAATATTTTGGAAACTTCATACTGTCATCCTCAAAATATGGAGTTTTCTTGAAAATAAAAATTACTCTTGTGGAATTTCGTGTTGAAAGAAGTGCTATCATTTCGTCACAATGTCTGTATTTTTCGAATTTTTTTACGAAAATGGTCTCAAACGATTGGGTTCGACTCACTGATGAAGAATTCGAGATCAAATTCAATTCTGTCCGTCCGTCCGGTCGGTCCGGCCAGCCGGTCTGGCCGGTCCGGTCCAGCCGTTAGCACGATAACTCTCGAACGGAACGAGTTAGAGCGTTGAAATTTGCAGGGCATGGTTGCAGTGTAAATATGTCGGACAAGTTCGTTAATGGGCAAAATCCATCGAGCCGTTTCGGAGTTACGGCCATTTTTAGTTAGAAAGTTTTTCAAGAATCTTTCCGAAACCGATCATTTGATTTATCTGAAATTCAGCATCAAATTGTAGAATCATGACCTTCATATGCCTGCGAAGTTTTGTATTGATCGGATGGCTCTAAACTAGACAAAAAAAAGTTAAATATTTGAAAATTAAATTGAAATTTAGTTTTCAGTATAACTCGAAAAATACTCATCCGATTGAATTGAAACTCAGTAGTTAGATGCGAAGTACCAATGGAAACACTTGTGCAAAATTTCGTGGGGATTGCATGAGTAGAAAAAATTTTAAAAATTTTTAACTATTAGCGGAATATTTCGCTTGAAATTCCGAAACAAAATATCGGAATGAGTTCAGTTTTGGCACTTCGGTGACGAATTATGACCTCTTGGGGTGTGCAAAATTTCACTGAGAACAGACCACTAGGAGCCTAAAAAAAAAATTTATAATTTTCAACTCCCAAACTCGACAAATTATTTCATTTCGAATTTCTACATGGAATATCTGTAACATCTGGAGATCAGATTTCCACCCGAAGTATTTTTTGCGCGTTTATCTGAATCAAGTCGATATGTACGAGGGCAAATGATTAAAATATGGACCACTTACTAGCATGGCAAATGAATTAATGCGTAAACGATGTGTGGAATTTTAAATTGGTTTTCAAAATTTGTCTGAACGGTGAACGACTGGGTGTGTTACTGCCTCTTCTGGGCATTTTTTGTTATTCGGATTAGCAGACGAGAAATAATTTAACTGCTCGAGTTTTCTTCTGAGAAGATTGGGGTTTTGGGGTGGAGGATGCTATTCCTCCATAGAATCCCCCGGTGCGGGTCTGCGCATGCGTGGATTCAAGATGCGATATCTCCTGAACCACTAGTTTTGGAGAATCGGAGTTTCTTTGTGACCGACCGGATGGCCATAAAGTGACAAAAAATTTTTCAAAAATTTTGAAATTTTGTTTCCACGATAACTCGAAAAATACTGATCTGATTGATTAGAAACTCAGTAGTTAGATGCAAAAGACCAAAGCAAACACTTTCGCAAAATTTCGTGAAGATCACGTGATATAAAAAAATTCAAAAAATTACTACTATTTTGTGGAATATTTTGCTTGAAATTCCGAAACCTATTATTTTGAAGTTCATGCTGCCTTTTCCGGGCATTTTTCGTTATGAGCATGCGCAGATGAGAAGTCATTTAACTGCTGTAGTTTTCGTCAGAGAAGATTGGGGTTTTTGGGTGGCGGATGCTATTACTCTATAGAAGTGAGGGTCTGCGCATGCGTGGATTAAAGATGCGATATCTCCTGAACCACTAGTGTTGGAGAATCGGAGTTTTTTTTAAGGTGTGTGATTTTGATAGGACTTTCAGCCGCGAGTAGATTGCGCATGCGCAGAAGAGAAGTGACTGTTTTTGGGTTGTATGGGTTATGTTGGGAGTGCTGAGCGATATTGTGAGGTTTTAAAATAATATTTATGGCAATTCAGTGCAAGGACAAGTCAGTTTGGGGGATGTATCGTTGTTTCCGAGTTGAAGTGTCCGTACCATGGCCCTGGGGCTAATTTTGAAATTGATGTTACCCTTTACGGGCATTTTTCGTTATGCGCATGAGCAGACCATCAGTGATTCAACTGCTGGTGTTTTCGTCAGAGAGAATTGAGGTTTTGGAGTGGCGGATGCTATTCCTTCATAGAATTCTCTGGTGAGGGTCTGCGCATGCGTGGATTAAAGATGCGATATCTCCTGAAACACTAGTGTTGAAGAATCAGAGTTTTCAGTAAGGTGTGTGATTTTGGGAGGACTTTCAGCCGCGAGTAGGTTGCGCATGCGCAGAAGAGAAGTGACTGTTTTTGGGTTGTATGGGTTATGTTGGAAGTACTGATCCGATATTGTGAGGTTTTAAAAGAATATTCATGTCAATTCAGTGCACGGACGCAAGTCAGTTTGGGGGAAATAGCGTTGTTTCTGAGTTGAAGTGTGCGTACCGTGGCCCTGGGGCTAATTTTGAAATTGATGTTACCCCTTACGGTCATTTTTCGTTATGCGCATGAGCAGACAAGAAGTGAGATACTGCAGGAGTTTTCGTCTAAGATGATTGGAGTTTTCAGGTGCTGGATGCTATTCCTCCATAGAATCCACTTGGAAGTGTCACGAGTAGATTGCGTATGCGCAGAGGAGACATTTGGATTGTATGTCTCATGTTGGGAGAGGTTTGAGTTTAGCGGTGATGGGTTTGGTGCTGAGCCGTCATTTTAAGGTTTTAAGAGAAATTCCATGGCTATTTTGTGCACGGTCAAGACAGTTTCGGGGAAATAGCGTTGTTTCCGAGTTGAAATGTTGTATCGTGGCCCTGGGGCGAATTTATAAATAACCATATTCGGTAGATCTATATCAATTACGTTCAGATTTGGAGAAGAGGCAATTGCGTTCCTAACGGAGGTCCCATAACAGGAATTTTTTTCGATCTACGGTAAAACTAACAGCCAAACTGTATTGATAGCCATATTTGTTATATATAGTCAGTACTCTTTGGCGCGCGTGTTCACGGTGGCTAATTTGAAATGAGTGATGAGTACTTCAAGCTCAGTGAATTGAGCGAGCCGGAGATCTACCCAAGGGATTTTGGACACCATTCACAGTCGATTCAAAAATTAACAGTGCTGTATCCAAGCTTCCGTAAGCATAGAGTAACACTGTTGAAAAAGAACACAACTGAATCTCCTTAGTCGCACAAGCACTTAGAAGATTCTGACGGATCTCCTTGGGAAAGACTTGGCAGGGTCAGTATAATCATAATCATGTATATAGCACGCGCGCCAAAGCAGATTGACCCCACGTCAATGCTTTTTTACTTTTTTCTTTCATTGTTAAGTCAATCTGCATTTGGCGTGCGTGCTATATACATGATTATGATTATACTGACCCTGCCAAGTCTTTCCCAAGGAGATCCGTCAGAATCTTCTAGGTGCTTGTGCGACTAAGGAGATTCAGTTGTGTTCTTTTTCAACAGTGTTACTCTATGCTTACGGAAGCTTGGATACAGCACTGTTAATTTTTGAATCGACTGTGAATGGTGTCCACTATCCCTTGGGTAGATCTCCGGCTCGCTCAATTCACTGAGCTTGAAGTACTCATCACTCATTTCAAATTAGCCACCGTGAACACGTGCGCCAAAGAGTACTGACTTCACGTCAGTGCTTTTTTTATTTCGTCTATAAGTAGCAAATAACTTCACCGTAAACTGAACTTCTTCGTGTTCTTAACAAAACGGCAAAGGGTAATAAAACTAGGGAACCTTCTACAGGGTCTTCACAATTAATTGTAACATCGAAGTTGGGTTTGAAATATTATTGTTTTGCCGTTTCATAAATAAACTGTTCACATTCGTGATTCCATCCACATAATTTAATTTCTGACGATACAATTATCAAGGCTGACAATTTCAAAGGCCTGTAAAATAATCAGTATCCTTAGCGAAGAGCGGCAAATAATTATTCAAACCCAACTGCGATGTTACAATCATTTATAAAGACCCCGTATATTCAAATACTTATGTTTGAAACTAATACCAATATCTGCGCAGGACGAGTGATTATTACACATCTATTTTCACGGTTGCAAAGTTGCACACCCCGACGTGCGTCCTGTCTGTTTCCGAACGGGGTTAATATTTACCCGACGTCGATTCCGAATGGGTCGGGTGCGTGCCGGACAACGTCCGACGTTGATTCCGAACGCAACCCTGGTATATAAGGGCTAAATGAAAATAAATAGAAGTAATACAAACTTTTTTGCTATTTGCTTCATTGAAATCGACAATCTCCTCGGGACAGACATTTTCGATCAGTTGTGAAAGATTGTCAAAATAAAATTAATAGTTGTATGGTTAATCTTTGCCTGACTTTGTTTTATTGACTGCGATATTTTTATCACCAATTCGTCTTTATGGCGATTCGAAATGAGCTTCATCCAAACCTTCGCCAGGTCTGTTATCCACAAATGGGTTTCACTTGCTGAATTCTTCTTTTAAAAAAATTCTGAGCTACATCTTTTATATCACTATAGGTTCGAAAGGGAACCCCTACTATGAAGCTATATACATATTCCTTTTACATTGGCTTTTTCATCAGAAATTGACATTGCAGTACCTACTATGTTCAGTATTCAATGAGTGTAATCCATTAATTCTTCTATATAATGTAAGATATGCTATATTCCTTGCCGAGTTGTAGCAAATTACCCCTATTATACCTCTGCAGGGTGGCATTCAAAGCCTCCTCCGTATAGTTGCGGTACGGCGTAGTTCCCACCTTTCTAAAGTATTTCCTCACTTATTCCCCTCCTTATTTTTCAAGAAGCCTCAGATATAACATCGAAAAATAAAATGTACGCTGCTGTCTTTCGAATTTGCAACAGCGGTGAATTGGGCATATAGGTATAAGAGTTGACGGATTATGCTACTATTGGAAAAAAATACATAGCTGTACTAAAAGTTCCCAGTATATCCAGGCAATAAGAAGTGTTCATAGTGAAAAAATCATAATTTTTTATCTTACTTTTTGTGGAATTCCACGCTCTGAGCTATTTACTAGAAACAACCGAAAATCAACTTTATAACACTTGCTGATCTGCTCTAACTGACAAACTTTGAATAATGTTTCCTAAACATTTAACGGTATGTTTAGGAAACTTAGCAGAACCTGCTAATTCAATCAGTTGCGTTCATTTTCAACTATAGCCCCTGTATTTTCATGTAGCCCCGTTCTATGGTACCTGTATCAAATTTCGGGAGGATCGTATCAATAGAAAATTAAAAAAAAAAAAAGTATTTCATAATAACTTGAGAATGGAACGAGATAGCAATATGCAATTTTCAGAGTAGGTTTGCGCATCCAAAAGCGACATTTAAGTTTGTTAATTCTTACTCAATAAATCAAATTATACAAATACGATTCAATTAAAACTTGGTAATTACTTGTAGAATGTCAACGCGCTAATTTTTACGAAATTTTGTGAGTATTACTAGAAAAAAAATTCTTTCCAAAAATATTATATTTCAAAAACTATCTCCTTCAGAATCCGCACGAATTCCGTACATACCTTCGAGCCTCCATTTTACAATGGAGCAGAGCTGTGCCGAGCACTGAAGAAAAGTGCTTCGAGCCCTAAGCACTAACCACTCAATAAAAATGATCCCGAGCCTCGAGCACAGAGCACCGCGTTTTCACAAAAGGCTTGCGACTACTAAGCACTTTATAAAAGTAATTCGATTATTCGAGCACTAAGCACTTTTAGATGGAAATGAGGATATTCTCTGCGAATTGTTATATATGCATCATTGGAGGATAAGAAATAGAGTACAGCGAAACAAATTTCTATAAAACTAACGATCTCGAAATTCGTTCTATTCTCACAAATATTGAAGAGGTCTTTATTATTTAAGGAAATGATACAATGAATGGAAATATGAATTCCATAAACGTCTCAGTTTTTCTGCACATGTAAAATGTATTTCCCTATTTAAAAATGGGACAAAACCCGAAACATATATGACAACAACATAGTATTATATTATGAAACTAAGGCCAAATATTTTCTTTCCTTTAATAATAAAAAAAAATCACTGACGTGAATTCAGTGCTCTTTGGGGCATTTTTTCATTAATAAATAATTTAATTCCAATTGATCAACATGAAGTCAGTTTTTTTTTAATTGCTCAGAATGTCAAAAATATAATCCGCAGAATTCGGATAGCATTATTTTCTATTGTGATTGTAATCATAAGCAATTTAGCATTGTAAATAAGATATAAATTTAAATGCATAATATCGAATAAATCTGGTACTCATTAACTCCTCCGACCACAGCGCGTCAGCGTCTATTCGTGTTACGACAAGATTTCGGAAAGGCTTAGTGCTTAGTAATCATCGGAAGTGCTCGGGAGCACTTAAGGGATTACTAAGCACTAACCCTTTTCATGAAGTGCTTGAATTACTAAGCACTAAGCACTGGTTTTAAAAAGTGCTCTGGAGCACAGTACTCGGGAGCAAAAAAAGGCTTCAAGCACATTCACAAGCACTAAGCAAAATGCTTCGGCTCAGCTCTGCAATGGAGTACTGAATTTCAACTCGAATATATCCGCAAAAGCACTGACTTCACGTCAATACTTTTTAAGAATACTCTATAGTAATATTGTCCGTATTTTCAATTATTTAGAAATGTTAATAAAAGGTTTCTTTCTAGGTTTTCTCTCCCAAATTCTGAAAAATATCTATAAAATAAAAACTAATTATTTTGTGATTTGCTTCTGCGTAAGAAACACAAGATATTTGTCAGAAGCAATAACTTAAACAATGTTGCCTAACAAACAACAACGAAACAACATCAAGAAACAACTATATCGTAACGTTTCGGAGTCTATATCAGACTCCTTCGTCAGACGCTTAACGAAAATCTCTAGTATTATCTTGTTGATAGTGACAATTCTCTAATTTTAGAATAACTATCAACAAAATAATTCTAAAGATTTTCGTTGAGCGTCTGACGAAGGGGTCTGAAATAGACTCCGAAACGTTATGATACCACCATGAGACTGCAACAAGACCGCGACTTCTTGTCGCTTAGAAGTCGCGGTACGAGTTTAGTTATAGAAGAGCCCACACCAAAGATACGGCGATGCGATGCAAATCCCTCGTTAAAAAGTATCGCCGCGGTATCGTAGCTGTCGCGTGGTGCTGGCATACGATCGGCACACTTCTCATAAAAATCTCCACTGATTAATTTTATCGGTTAAAATAGAAATGATCGAATCCCTCAATTCGTTATCAACAAACATTTTTTGTTGACTTCGTAAAATCACTTCTGGATTTTCAAGTGAAACTTCTAATGCGACATTCAACAAGGTTGCGTTTAACACTAACATGGAGGGGGTATGAAAGCACCGTTGCGTTAAACGTTCAACGCTCCTGGGGAGGGGGTATAGAAAGAGACAGAGCGAGAGTGAATGCGTGGCACTCGAACGCATGCGTGTAGTATTCTACCCCTTCCTATTTTCATTTCCCCATTACGTTGTATTTTCATCTATTTTAATTTATAATATTCATTATTTCATTCACTTGTTGAAGTGAAACTTCTAATGCGACTTCCTACAAGGTTGCGTTAAACGCTTAACACTACCATGGAGAGGGTATGAAAGCACTATTGCGTTAAACATTCAACGCTCTTGGTGAAGGGGCATAGAAAGAGACAGAGCGGGAGTGAATGCGTGGCACTCGAACGAATTCCCGTAGTATAACTGTTACAGGCAAGCGCAAGCGTTAGCAACGAGTAGCGCCCAATATTCCAACGCAAGAGGAAGAGAGAAAGAAAGATAAACGCTTAACGCTACCATGGAGAGGGTATGAAAGCACTATGGCGTTAAATATTCAACGCTCCTGGGGAAGGGGAATAGAAAGAGACAGAGCGGGAGTGAATACGTGGCACTCGAACGAATTCGCGTAGTATACCTACCTGTTACAGGCGAGCGCGAGCGTTAGCAACGAGTAGCGCCCAATATTCCAACGCAAGAGGAAGAGAGAAAGAAAGATACACAAGGTGAAAGTAGGAGAGAGTAAGAGAGTGAGTCGGTAGGTCCCAACAGGACCGTCGCTACCGGGGGGGGAGGGAGGGGAGCCTCCCCCACCAGATCATATCTCGAAGGGCGCCAAATTGACCGCGGATTTTTAGAAAACTATAGCAAGATGACATAACAAAATCAGATTTTTTTGAACTTCTACTTGCATAAGATGATTAATATTATACGTAAAAGTACAGTGACTGTATCGAATGATTGCCTGCCCTGCCATCTGGTCCAGGGCATCCCAAACTTATTTTCACTGTGACGCCCTTGGTACTTTGGACTTTGGACTGGGCGTCGCGATGCACAGTTTGGGAAGCCCTGATCTAGACTGACAGCATTTTGCGCGCATGTTCTATTCTCCATTCTCCTGTATTTTCCAATCCTCTTAATCGATATTACCGATTAAGAACCAATTTTTTTTAATTTTGTTTTAATTTCCTAAGGGTACGGTACTCACTAAATTTTACACACTTCTTTATGTCGATATTCTACAACCAGTTAACAAGCTTCAATTCGATCTAGTCTATATTTTTTGAGTTATCGAGGAAATAATATTCCAGATGGGTATAACTCCGAAACCGTTGGGCCGATTATCCCCAAAATCTCACCCATTCGGATGTACAACCTACCCTGAAAATTGCAATTCCCTATCCCTTTTCGTTGGAAAGTTATCGAGGCAAGGTCACCCATCCAGCTACTGAACTCACACAAGGCTGCTCAGATCTCCAACTTTATAGATCCGATCACGTTCAAACTTGGAATTTGGCGGAAGAGTTAAGTCCTGAGGGCTTACGAAAAATTTCAGCGATGTCGAACGAATAGTTTCTGATACATAGAATTTTTTTCAATAATTTTTTAAACATTTTCTTTTTGCGTTGGCATTGGTTCGGTTTTGTATTTTAAAGTTATTGAGGAAATAACAACCAAATTTCAGATGGGTATAACCCCAAAACCGTTTGGCCGATCATGCCTGTACCCAAACTCAAATATCGCATTAAGATGCACAACATAACCTGAAAATTTCAAGTCGCTATCTCTTACCGTTCTCAGGTTATCGTGACATAAATAATATTTTTTAATTATTTATTTAAAATTTTCTAGTGACACGGTTCTCACAAAATTTCACCAACGTCCTAAAGTTTGTATTCCAAAACTAGTCACCAAGTTTCAATTTGATCAGATCTGTATTAGTTGAAAAAAAAATGATTACCCAGAAACCATTGGGCCGATTATACCCATTAACGAACTTGTCCGTCGTATTGGGACGCGCCACCTACCCTGAAAATTTCAAGGCGCTATCTCCTTCCGTTCTCAAGTTATCGTGTCAACGGCTGACCGGCCGGACAGAATCAAATTTGACCTCAAATTCTTCATTAGAGAGTCGAACCAAATTGTTTTAGACCATTTTAGCTAAAAATTCGAGAATGACAGACATTTGGGCAAAATGATAACGCGATGTTACCCAGAACATCGAGCAAAAAAGAGGACTGTATTTTCGAATAGAGCAAAAAAGGTAAGTTTTGGCGATTGCTGACACATAGTTCTTAAGGGAAGTAGCACCTTGGGAATCTCCATTCAACAACTGCACTGACAGGTTGAACTTCAGTGTCTACAAAACTTGACATGACTGTTTTTCTCGTGATATTTCGGTAAAATTTTCGATTGAGTGACATCGACGAATGAATTTTCTATATACATACTACAAAAATTTTCAGGGCGATGACTACAAAAATATTGCTTTAATTCAGGAATTACAAAAAACTCATTCAATATTCCAAATAGCAGATCTTTTCGAAGATAAACTCTAGATAGTAGGGTAACATTATTGCTATATAATTTTTTGAATGTTTATAATTCATTCTTTATTGAGAAACTATGTAGTATTTATCAATATATGTACACTTTATCCATATTTTTGTGTTTTTCAATTTTTGTACCCAAGCATATGCGCGTGATATTCTTGCTATGCAACGAAGTAAACAGTGTGAGCGTCGTGAATTCAGCTGAAATACGTACTTGTTGTTCTATTTTAATTTATTATATTCATTATTTCATTTACTTGTGTAGAAGTGAAACTTCTAATGCGACTTCCTACAATGTTGCGTTAAATGTTTAATGCTACCATGGAGGGGGTATGGAAACACTGTTGCGTTGAACGTTCAACGTTCAACGCTCCTGGGGAGGAGGAATAGAAAGGGATAGAGTGAGAGTGAATGCATGGCACTCGAACGCATGCGCATACTTTTCTACCCCTCCCTATTTTCATTTCCACATTACGAAGTTTCACTTCTTCCGCTCGGAGGGACTCCACGCACAATTTTTATAATATAAATAAATGTATATAATTTTCAAAAAACATTCCAGAAAAATGGTTTTTTTAATTAATTTTTGCTGGTATACCATTCGGCTTTTATCAGTTATAAAACTGATTGCTACAAGTTGGTACATAAATTCTGTTCCTTTGCAGGAAAACGAAGACCTTCGATATTTAAAGATCCATGTATCTAGTTCAATATTGGAGGAATATGCTAAAATACATAATATCGAACTAACTTATAAGAGTAAATCACCACAAATGGAAGAATACCTTTATTGGTTCAGATGTTTGCATACCATTTTATCACTTCCTGATCCTAAACACGAAGATTCCAAAAGATATAGGTATGTTACGTATTGCACGTTTATAGCAAGTGTGCGTTGAAAGAAGGATCAATAAATATTTAATTAATGCAGCATATTTTCTGAGACTTCGGGATGCTTTTTCCATTTAAGCTACAGGAAATTGTCTAAAAAGTTCTGATTATTGATTTGAATTATAGGACTTTTATATCAATCGCCTAGGGGTTGATTCAGTTACTCTCCTGGCATTTAGTATTTGGCGTCATTGCTAATAAAAACTCTGGTTCTGATATGTACACTTTATTTACAATATTCACAATCGACGAAAGTCTTTACAACTACTGCAGGATAAAACTCGTATCAATCATTTGCGTCTAAAAGGAACCAAAGTCCCGAAACTAACTTCGTCTTAGAGCTTGTAAAGAATTTTTCCGATCGACTTTGTCTCACAACGTCTTCAAGAGATCCAATCCCTGAACCACAGAACTGACTGCTGTCCCAGAACCCAGAACCCAGAACTAACTACTGTCCCGATACACTCGCTGTGACCAAGGGTACCTATGCCCCCTTCCCGACTTTCCACCTATCTGAGTGGTGTTTCTAAGGTGGTGTTCAACACTTATTGGTTAATTCCCTGGCTAAGGCACTTTGCTTGGACCAATGGCCCTCCAAGGGAATAATCTGAGTACTTGAGACGAATTTCTGGAACTTGGTGCTCCGAAGAAGTAAGATAAGCGTAGCACCAATATTTTTGTGACGTGAGATATTCGTCTATTCCAACACTTCCTGTAGTACCAAAAGTAATTAGGTTTCTTCAGACAGATCAATCAGCTTCGAGGCACCTCCAAGATGACTTTGGAAGTCGTCACTCGATCTCCAGTCAAGCGGTACATGTTCTTAGGGACCGTTTGGGATTTTTCAGATAGATATCGGTACCCTTCTGTGGGCTTGGAAAAGACCACTACAGGGCATCGGCTCAACAATGGGTGGCCCCAAAAAGAGGAGAATGGCAGAATTGAGAAATAGCCCAGGACTTGCACAGGCAAGAAGATTCGTGCATATCTCACCATCCTACACCAGAAAGCTTCTGCAGCTACCAAGATTGAGCATTGGGTAATGGAGTGACTGTTAACAGGACACTGTTCGTAGAAATACGGATTGTATCGCATGACCAAGTCAGCAGACGGAACATGCTGGCTCTGTATATCGGAAAAGGAAACTGCCGAACACATAGTTTGCAAATGCCCAGAGCTGGCCAGCCTTAGAATTTTACAGATGGGTGAGCCAGTTCTAAAACCTCACCATGTGATAGCCAAGGCTCCTAAGGACGTCATCAACAATATTGGCAATGTCCTTAGGATTGAATAAGTAGGGCAATAGAACAGTTCTCAAGGCTTGACCAAGCCTCACGACCACGTTCTAATTAATGAACAATAAATAATAACAATAGATGGGATGTATGGAAAATTGGCATTATTCCCAGGAACTTCAGCATGCGTCATTTTTACCCTTGAAGGCTTGAAGCTAATCTTACCCTAACTTTTTAATTTACGACGAAATATTATTTCTACAGAATCGTTAGTAGTTTCAAAATATTAGTATGTGGCTTGAATCCTATGGGTTATTATTTGAATTTCAATAACTAATTATTTGTACTCAGAGCAGTGTCTGGCGTTAGGGAATCTCCTTTGACACAATCAGAAAGAATTCTCTTATCGAGTATTCTATTGGCACATGTGAGATTTGGAAATGGTATCGATGAACAAGGCGTGGATAGAATTTTGAACATCGGGGTTGTGAAAGCAGCATTTCCACTACATGAAGGGAGGACCGAATGGACTACTGAAGGACCTTTGTCTGAGAGACAGGTATTTATATAAATTACTGTATCAATTATATATTCTGCAAGAAATTGAATCCTCCATTAAATAGATATTGGAAGAAGTGTTGAGTGGTGAGCCCAGCAGGGGGTCTAATGAGATTTGATTTCTACCACGATATACAGGTTCTGCGTCATGCTAAGGTTCATTTTGCAAAATTTGGTCTAGTTTCGTTGGGGCATAAAAGGTGGAAGGATGGGGTGTAGGGATAAAAGTTAGAATGGTGAAGAGTGGAGGAATAAAAAGTGGAGGAATTAAAAGTGGAGGGCTGAAGGGTGAGTGATTAAGGGTAGAGGGCTGAGGGGGTGAAAGCTGGGGTAGTGATAGGTGGGACTAGTGAAGGTTGAGATAGTAGAAGTATTCGGGATTAGAACCTGGATACTCTATGATATGAGTCCAGTATCTTTGCCTTTAGGATATTCAAGAAGTTGGAAAAGAATGATGAAATGAACCTGCTATTATCTGTAGGATCTGCCAGCTAAGGTCCAGCACAGCTCCAGACCGGTACAGTCATGTACAACTGAACGCAGGTCCCTTTCATCGCTCTTTCTCAACTCCTTGAATAACATATAGGAGGATTCTACAAAATGTCTTCTGCTATCCTAACCATCAGTACCCCGCTTTTCGCTCCCTCATCCCTCTACCATTTACCAATCAACCTTTCATCCTTCCACTCTTCTTTCCTCAGCCCTTCATCACCCCACGCGCTACATCCCTCCACCTTTCACCCCCCATCGGGACTTTAAAATTGACGCAGAACCGGTGTTGCACATCTACTTTCGTGTATGATGTTTTTCTGATGCGATAGGTGTGGATTTAGTCCCAGACACATTTAAGAATCGAACCACTCTTACCATAATATTTAAAATTGATAATCTTTCTATTCCATGGAAATACATTATGAATTGGGAGAAAACACTTTTGCCTTATTTCCACTGAAATTTGTGTTTAATACGATCAGTTTCAACTTTGTCAAGTGATACAGACGGTCTCAGGTTACAGATACTTATGCTAGTAATGGGTAATGTTACGCTATTACTGGGTTTACAATTGCATATTCAGCAGGGGTGATTTGTTCAGGTCTAATTGGTTAGGTGTTAGGGTTTTCGGATTTTTCCATAGTTTATTTATTTCTTGATAATTGAAAATATTCATTTTTCCTCCCTTTATCACAGATGTGTAAAATTTCTAGAATTTCATAAATGACAGATTTTTTGTCCTATGCTCTCTTTGAAACACCCTCTAATATTTTGTCAGTTTGCCTAGGTTCATATTATTTGAAAAGGATGTTTTGATGTTTAATTTGGAAAAATAATTAATGATTCCTCCTGAAATTGAGCCTGCGTAATGAAAATTAACGTATCAGGCTTCTGGTTTTTCTACAATAGGACATAAAAATGTCAAATTTTTTTACCGTTTTTCCTTGTGATGATTTGGTTTATGAGGTGTATGGTGTATGGGTATATTATTATTTGCAGCTTTTTGTCTTATTGAATTTATATATATATTTCAACGTCATCTGTTGAGTGATTTATGAACTATGTGATTAAATTAATCCATGGGAATTGTGGCATCTCGAAAGCTTTTTTTCAATAATAATGCTGAATGTGAGGATTCTATTGCTATGAGACGGGTGATTTTTATATACAGGAAGATTATCATGTTGTTTGACTACATGTCTTGTGTAAACTGCATATGTGACTATTCCAGGTAAAAAATCTCAACCAATCATATTAACGCATATTATACAAATCATTTAGCGACGAACCTATATTTTTGATCATTGCATCGTGAAAATATCCGGGTATTTGTACGTGTGCTGCAGGTGAATATTTTCCTGACGTTGAACCATCGAAAATATTCGGAATGGTTTTCAAGAATATTGTATTTATTTAAATTACAGCTAGTATTATTTCTGCCCAACAATTAAACTTGATTGAAATTTTTTTCGGGAAATAGTCCTTCATAGACACCTCGTGCTTGCCAAATTATCGAATATTTCCCCCCCTGCAATTCGTGCAGTCGAGAAAATAATCGAGTATTCGTCAAGCACCCGGGATATACGAGTAACTACTTAATATCGTTCAAGATGTTTGGGTATCTGTTTACTAGTCTGACAGAGCCGAAAAATCCACGAGTACGGTACCAAAAAGCTATATGTTTTAATGATAGTAGTAGATGGTGGTAGACGGTCTATTGTGGCACACCTAAATCTATACTACACCCACAAGCTCAGGCCTTATGATAAGGTAGATGAATCTGGTGGGTGTGGACAGCTGTTAAAATTCTCTGGTCTAACCTGCAGGATTTGAAACATAGCCGGCTTTTTCAGCTAACGGGCCAATAATTGGTGTATGAGCATGTTTTACACCAGATATGCTGCTCCAGAGTTCCTTTACCTTTTGGTTCAACCATCTGTTGTTCTCCCACCCTGCTGCCATGAGAACCTTGGAAGGCCCCCGCACCGTCAATGAGTCTGCCTCCTCAGTATCTTCTAAGCCCGAGTGGCCCAGAACCCAGATGAGCTGCAGCCTGCAGCGCTCTCCCAGTTTAACAGGTGCGGGCCGAGAGTCCTGCACAAGCAGGGGTTTGCAGTTGTAGGAAGCCGAGGATTTCAAGGCGGCTTGACAATCTGACAAGATCTTAATTGATCTGCAATCCCATCCTTTTTCAAGTATATACATACTAGTAATCATTGGTGAAAATTTCTGCTTGAAAAACAGTCGAGAATCACCCTTTGAAGGTGCGAATTCCAATTGAGCTTTCTACAGGGTGTTTCACGAATGATTTTACAGGCTTTCAGTGCAGATGCAGGACATTTTGGAGAGTCTAAATCAGTGTTCGGAATATGACCTAACTGAATTCGTTTAAGAGATACAGCATGTTTTATGTATTTTATCAAAAATTTTCAATCGGCATAACTCTTGAACGCTTAGATGGATCTTCATGAAAATTTCAGGGAATGAGTAAAGGCCTATGCCTAATATTTGCTCATAATGACTTATTGAAAGCCCAGGTCCAGACCGAGAAAATTATTGTCTTTATTCTACATCTTGTAAAACACCCTGTACATCAAATTTTCAATAATAATATTTATCTCATAATCTACACTAAATACTCTTTCCAACAAGCCTATTGGCAATAATGGCACACTTCGCGTCAATATTTTATGAACCATTGAATATCTGAAATTTTCAATTCATAATAAACACGGACCTGTGTGGCTCCGAATAATGTGTTAATACATGTTGAATGAATTGAATTTCTCAGACTACAGGAATATGGTGCATCTTATTTTTCCCAATACACAAATTCAGGGTTCGACTTCAGATTACCCAAAAGTACACACAATGAGGTGAACTGTGGTTAATTGCCAATAACTAAAAAAGACACACGGTGAAATATTCGTTGGTTTTAACCATCAACAATATTTCGCGTGAGCTGAGCTCACCTCATCGCTCAGTGTTACCCCAAAGAGGAAAGCGTCATTCAAGGGCATACACGAACCACAGTTTCATGGTTGTTACCAATCATAAGCGTAACTTAGCCACAATTAATGAACAACCGAAGGACTTCTAGGAAACTTAATTCCATCCGTTGCGAACTGAGAATGGAGAAAATCCCACCAGCGGCACCTATGAAAATCCTTAGGAACTCCGATCCTCCGACCCAGGTGTCGCTGGTGAGATGTCCTCCCTACCAGTTCGCAACGGATAGAATTAAGTTTTCTACAACTCCTTCGGTTGTTCATTGATTGTGGCAAAGCCAGGTTGATGATTGGTAACAACCATGAAACCGCGGTTCCTGTCTGCCCTTGAATGACGCCTTCCTCTTTGTGTGAACACTGAGCGATGAGGTAACCTAGCTCGGCTCACGCAGAATATTTGTTGATAGTTAAAATCAACGAATATTTCACCGTGCATCTTTTTTACCCAAAAGAGTTTTTCAAAAAAATACTGCTAGGTTCCAAAACATGGTTCAAATGATAGAAATTCTGATTCTGGAATTATTTATCTTCGAAAAGTCTTGAATACTGAAACAGATGTTAGCAGAATCAAAGATTTCATAGAAAGAAAAACAACAAAAAAATATTGAACATTGAAGTGAACTCATTATAAAAGGGAATTAAAGGTATGAAATGAGATTTGTTCTCGCAAATTCCTCTATTTCTTTTTGACATTTTCTAGCTCTTGTATTGAATGTGCAGCAGCTTTCATTAGCCTTGTTGGTCGACTATTTATTTTTTTTGGGTTGTTTGGCATAAAATCTTCAATTATGCTAACATTTGTGTTTCAATTATTCGAAAAAAGAATTTTCAAAGATGAATAATTCGAGAATGAGTATTTCTATCATTTCTATTTTCAGGTACATAGGAAATCAAATGTGGAACTCCTAAATTCATGTATTGGATGGAATAAGATGCAGTACTTCAATTAAGTGACGTAACTGAGAATTTCAATTTATTCAATATGAATTAACGCTTTATTCGGAGATTCACAGTTCCGTGTTTATTATAAATTTGAAATTCCACATATTCAACGGTTCATAAAATATTGATACGAAGTTTGCTATCATTGCCAAAAGGCTTATTTGAAAGAGTATTTATTGTGGATTCTGAGAAATATTTCACTTCTTTAAGATTGATGTACAGGGTGTTTTACAAGATGTAGAATAAAGAAAATAATTTTCTCAGTCCTGATATGCGCTATTAACAAGTCATTATGTGCGAATATCAGGAATAGGCATATACTCATTCCCTGAAATTTTCATGAAGATCCATGCAGGCGTTCAAGAGTTATGCCGATTGAAAGTTATCGATAAAATACATAAAACATCCTGTATCTCTTAAACGAAAATATTTAGGTTAGGTTAGGTCAAGTTAGTTATATATATATATATATATATATATATTATTAGTTCTTGAGTTTTCTTGTGCTTCTTCTTTATATAAATTCTAGAAAGTTTCAAGAGATTTCAATTCAAAACCATTAACCTCCTCATTAATGATACTTCAAAAAGTATGAAAAATCTAGAAAAAAACATAATTAATACAACAAATCAAATTCTGGAGAGAAATTTTGAAGAATGGGTGAATACATCATTAGAAAAACAAGACCGAAAAATAGAAGAAATATTCAACAACATCCGAACTAAACAAATAAATAAAATCAAAAAACTAAAAAACAGAATTGAAGTTAAAGATAAAGAAAAAGACTGGTTTGTAAACATTTCAGATACAACTATTCCTGAAAATATAGAAGAAGTTTTGAATTTAGGACCGAAATACTGTATCCCAATAGAAAAAAAAGAATCTTCCCATACACCATATCATCGCAAATATAGAAACAGGAATTGACAATTTTGACAAAGATACTCAAACAGAAATACGTAATAAAGTAGTAAATAACATTACTAACTTCAAAAAAAGATCTACAAAACTTAATAAGAGCCAATTACAATTAAATAACAGAATCAAGAAAACAAAATCATTTCTCAAAACACACCCTGAAATAACAGTTCTTAAACCAGATAAATCTAACAAAACAGTAGTAATGAATACATGTGACTATAATAAAAAAATTTTTGATATCCTAAACGATGAAACAACTTATAAAAAAATAAAACAAGATCCAACAAAGTTAATTCAAAATAAAAATAATGATCTAATAAAATCATGGGAAAAAAGAAATATTTTACCTAAAAAACTTTGCAATGAATTAAAAATACATAACGCAAATCCACCCCAAATATACGGACTTCCAAAATTACATAAAAAAGAAATACCTCTTAGACCAATCATTAGTTGTATCCAAAGTCCTATTTATAAATTATCAAAATACATAGGTAATTGTTTAACCCCAATACTTGGAAAAAATAAATTTTATATAAAAGATTCATGGCAATTCAAATAATTCATAGATAATGTATCATTAAAAAACAATGAAAAATTGTTCTCACTAGATGTTGTCAGCTTATACACAAATTTACCACTTGACGTAGCAAAAGACTTAATTATGAAGAAATGGAATGAAATAAAAATACATACAGACCTAACAAAAACAGAATTCATAAAAGCAATCGAACTATGTTTTTCATGCTCGTATTTTCAATTTAAAAACGAATTTTATTGTCAAATAAATGGATGTGGCATGGGAGTTCCGATTTCTGCAGTAATAGCACAACTTATTATGGAAGATTTAGAAGAAACTGTTATAAATAGATTAACATACAAAATACCATTTTTTAAACGTTTCGTAGATGATTGTCTCACAGCAGCACCTGAAGATAAAATATGTGAAATTATTAGCGATTTCAATAACTACCATCCAAAATTGAAATTCACCCATGAATTAGAAGAACAAAATAAAATCAATTTCTTGGACCTAACACTTATACGAACAAACACTAAAATAAAGACAATTTGGTATACAAAACCTACCTGGAGCGGACGATATTTAAATTTTGAAGCTACAGTCCCAATGATTCATAAGAAAAGTGTGATATCAGGAATCGCTGACAGAGCTCTAAAACTCACAAGTCCAGAATTCAGAAAACAAACAATAAATAAAGCAAAGAATATGCTGATAAGAAATAACTATCCTCTAAAAATAATAAACAAAATTTTCAAAAACAAAATTTTCAGCCTATATAACACAGAGAAAAAAAATACTAAAAAAAGCGAAACTAAAATTCTAAAATACATATCTTTACCATATATACAAGACCTATCAGAAAAACTAAATACAACATTAAAAAATTATGGAATAAATTTAGCATATAAAAATGTGAATAATTTGAAATTCTTAAACTCAAATTTAAAATCAAAAATTCCAAAAAATAAAATTTCAAATTGTATATACCAAATTAACTGTATAAACTGCCCTAAAGTATACATAGGTCAAACATCACAATATATAAAAGAACGTATCAATGGCCATAAATTTTGTAAAAATACCACAGCACTTAAAAAACACGAACAAATTGAAGGGCATAAAATGGATTTTGAAAACTTTCATATTTTAGATAGAGAAAAAAATTGTAAAACCCGAAATATATTAGAAATGATTCATATCAAAAAAGAGAAAGAAGCTATGAACGATAAAACTGACACCAAAAACTTGGCACAAATATATTTCAATTTAATAAAATGATAGAAAATGAAAATATAGATCCCAGTTTCTTAATTTTATCAACTTACACAGCTATCGCTATCTTGAAGTGATAAAATTTTTTGATATTTTGAATCATGACATTGTTTTCAATTTTGACAGTTGTAATTTGTCAAATATTAGTATTAGATTGTTATATTATACATCCTTGAAAAGGGCCAATCAAGGCCGAAACATATGTTGGATTATAAAATGAAAAAGTAAATGGTTAATTTGCAGTTTAACGCCCCCTCACCGATTTTCAAAATATTCTGTATATAGTATCTGCATGATGTTGATATACCACAGTTTCAATTTTAGCACTGGCAAATGAGTATTTTTCGAGAAAATTCAAAATGAAAATTGAAAATTAGAATTGTAAAATATCTAGAAACAGCTTATAAATATCAAAATTATAATTGTCATGTTGATAGATTTATTGAAAATATAAAATTATGAAGTAGTTTATGGGAGAGAAACCGAGGTAACGGAAAAATAAATGTTGATAGATTTATTGAAAATATAAAATTATGAAGTAGTTTATGGGAGAGAAATCGAGGTAACGGAAAAATAAATGTAATTATCGAGTTTGAAAGAAGTCAAAGTGCCCAAGAGAAGAATATTAAAGGCTCCTAAAGAAATATAAAGTTGAAATTGGTATCAAGTTAAAGAGGATATTATTCCAGACAAAACAATACAAGAAGAAACAAGTTATATAGAGATATCTCAGTTTTTTGAAAGGGATAAGATTTTAAGACAGAAATTGAAGGAGGATACAAGGATTTCATTAGATTAAAGGGAGATAATAAGAGAGAAAACGCAAGAAAGAAATTGAAGGTGGATTCAAGGAAAATATTAGGTTAGTTAAAGATACTAGAATCATATTAGGTTCAATATATATATATGCATGCTAAATCTATCCAAATGTGTTTTTGTAGCAACCGGTTTTGTCCATTCATCTGTATTATGATAGACACTCAGAAACGTAAGCCCAAACTGGCAGCCATGTTAGTTTTAACTGTTTACAGGCCCGGCTTTAGAGATGCATTTCGCTTTTCATTATTTCGAAAAAAAATTGTATCGTGAGGTGAATTGATGATTTTAAATAGTGGCAAAATAGTCCATTTGCTGGAATCTAAACGGGAGGGGAAGTGAACGAGAGTGCTGGGAGGGGTAATATATTCAATACGATGATTTTTTATTTCAAATTAATATAATTAATATATTCAATACGATGATTTTTTACTCCAAATTTCAATTTTCGTCATAAATTTTACCATTTTTCTCATTTTATTAGCCAAAAATTTGAAAATTCTAAGCTATCCTATTGAATTTATTACCCCACCCAGTACCACAATTCACTCCCCATACCGTTAGATTTCTCCAAAATAACTGATTTGCCACTATTGAAAATGATCAAAAATCACTGTACAATGCATATTTTCTTCGAAAAACTCGAAAAAGTCGAAATTTACGAGGGGGCGGTAAACTGCAAAATTACCTATATATATATATATATATATATATATACTTAGGTCATATTTCGAACATTGATTTAGACTCACCAAAATATCCTGCATCCGGACCGAAAGCCTGTACAATCATTCGTGAAACACCCTGTATATAGGATAATGCCCAGATATCTAGCCTCATTCGTGAAGGAAATGTGTATTCCACTCATACTCATAGTGATGGAATCCATATTAAGCTTCCTTTTCCAAGCGACTGGAACGATCATCGCCTTATGCAGGTTCACATTTAAATTTGTGTTGCTGCCTTTACAGTGATATCCTAGCAAAAATATCAGTCGGCACCGGTCCTGTTGAATGAAGTTTCTAGTGGTAATTAGACAAAAATGTTTTATTCCAATTCGCTCCTCTAATTAAAATTGGTTTCAAACGGATATTTGTGCTATTCGGCAATACCGAATTCACCAAATTTATTTTCAGCTACTCTCTCGTTATTGGGTTGGCATAAGGAATATTGCGAAAATCCAGCCGCTGGCAGCAATTGAAAAGTACTTCGGACCGGAAATGGCATTCCTATATGCTTATCTCCAGCTCTCCACCGAGATGCAGATCCTGGCTAGTTTTCTAGGAATATTATTTTATATCATAGGAATATATGCAGAGTCGCAAACATCCGTATCAATAAGGTACGTAGTAGGAAAATTTGATTTTTGGTGATCTAAATGAAGCTACGAAGCAAGCCCATTCACAATACAGGTTCTCATTCAATGTTTGGTGTGGTGTTTTTTTTTTTTTTTATATATAGGCATCGACTGCTATGGTCATTAGCCTAACCACATTCATACCAGACAATCACACCTCCACCACATCCATGTCCTGAGCGGGATTCGAACCCGCGGGATTCGAACCCGCGTCCTCCGGCACCACAGCAGGTCTTTATACCCACTGGACCACCGGAGCCGGCTGGTGTGGTGTTTTTGATAATAAATTGGTTGGTCCGTACGTGTTACCATCCTCGTTAACTGGTGAAGTTTATTTTTATTTCCTTAAATATATTTTACCTGTCTTGCTTGACGATGCAGCTGTTGATGTTGGAGGCATGTATTTTCAACATGATGGGGCAACTATTTTCCGTGTTTCACTGACTTGTTTATAGCAATAAGGTTTTTCATGAAGATGTTATGTTTTTCAGGACTCATTTTATTGTTTTTAATTTAGATATTTGTAAAATAAATTTTTCCTCGATGTTTTCGTTTTCAGTGATGATATACCTACTAATCGAAATCATTACAGATTTCGACAAATACAGACCTCTGCAGACCTCTGAATTTTGTTGCGTTTCAAGTTTGTCACCCAAAAAATTCAATTGAATTGGTAAAATTAATGAATGCCGAATAAAATTGAGTTTTTTAAAATTTTAGTTACTGTGTTGTCTGAATATTCCGGTTTGACTAGATTTATTGAGAATTAAAATCGCATGCGCCCCCTTCAGTTTTTCTGTTTTTTTCGAATATCATCATCAAATTCAAGGGAATTTGATATACAGTTATTGAAAGGTTTTTTTCTGGGTTTTCTCTCCCAAACTCTGAAAAATATCTATAAAATAAAAATTAATTATTTTGTGATTTGCTTCTGCGTAACAAACTCAAGATATTTGTCAGAAGCAATCAATTGAACAATGTTACCTATCAAACAACAACAAAACAACATCAACGAAGAAACAACTATATCGTAACGTTTTGGAGTCTAAATCAGACTTAATTTTTATTTTATAGATTGAGTTTGGGAGAGAAAACCCAGAAAAAAACCTTTCAATAATGAGTATACCTCCCACAGTATCCTTTAATGATTACTTATTTTGATATACAGGTTGTTGTTTTTGGGTTGAATCTTATTTATCAATTTTTCCTAGGCCGGACTAATCCAGTTACTATGTCTGTATGAAGTAGTTGTTGGAGCGAATAAACGTACCAAATATCATGAAAATACATGGGGTAGTTCGAATGTTATGAATAATTATTGATGACATTGGCAAAATCAATATAACACTTTGTATCTTGAATATTAAAAGAGATAGATTGAGGTTATTCTGACTCACCTCAGTGTCCTCTATCTACCATTAGCTTCCGCCCATTTACCAATGAATCACCTTGTATAATACAATTTTATAACAATGGAAAATATGATATTCTCAAATTTTAGGGAATATATATGTTCCAGTGAAAAACTGATGTGTCCAACCTGTGACCCCAACTTTTGCAAATCCAGGCAGCTTAATACACACTGTGGTTTCATATTCATATTGAATCAAACTTTCGATAATATCGAGATGTTTATTTTGGGGATTTGTATCACTTTATGGGGTGAGTATCTTTCATTATTACTTTTCTAGAACAAATGGGAATATCTGAACAGAGTGAAGTTGAAAATACAGGACCCCCAATAGATGTAATTTTCTTTTATCTAGAGTGTTTCCGGAGATTTTTTCTTAACAGGCTGAACTCATACAAAAAAACATCAGTCATAAAATCGTATTTAGGGAGTCCGGTGATGAAACTGACAAAACTTATGGGGTTATAAGAACAGCCAATATGATTGCAAAATGCCTAATACAAATATCCAAAACCGCTTCGTTATTGACATACAGAGTGATTTGAGTATTTAGACAAAAAATTCATTCTGCCATATTACAGACAGCGATTAGCCAATTTGGTTTAAATTAGGTATATGAATTAAACTGAAAGGCCTTAACAAGTAGCCCTTTGAACGCAGCCAATTTCAGGACCAAAATATTTATTTTTCCATATAAATTTCTTATTGGAATAAGTCACCTTGAGATTTAAAATCGAGGGGAAAATTCCCGCGGGAAATCGTAAAAGAAGTTTCTGGTACCACTTCAGCTATTCCGTAACAAATTATTACTTTCAATTTTTTCACTCAAGAAATTAATTGTCGGATAAAGCATCATCAAAATGGTTAAATATAATAAATATTTACGAAGCCAAGACATAAATATTGTTATTCTCTTTAATGAGTTCATAGTAAAATTTTATGAAATACTCCCACAACTCAGACAAAAGAATTCACAGTGGTAAATTCGATTGAGAGTGTCCAATACAAGAGATTGGACAAGAGAACATACGCGTAAAAGTCAGTGCTTTGACAATTTTTTTTTTTCAATGATTTTTTAGAATTTTCTGGTGCTACGATCCTCTCGAAATTTTGCAAGAATTTTTGAGTTGGCATTCTACAACTAATAACCATGTTTGAATTGGATCGGATTTGTATTTTTTTTGAGTTATGGAGGAAATAACAACCAAATTTCAGATTGATATAACTCCAAAACCATCTGGATGATTATGCTAGTTAACGAACTCAGATGTCGCATTCAGATGCGCAATCTACCCTGAAAACTGCAAGTCACTATTTCTTTCCGTTCTAAAGGAATCATGAGATACATAATATTTTTTCGTAATTTTTAAGAAATTTTCTAGTGGTAGGGTCCTCATAAAATTTTACACACGTCTCCATGTCGATATTCTACAACTAGTTACCAAGCTTCAATTCGATCGAGTCTATATTTTTTGAGTTATAGAGGAAATAATATTCCAGATGTGTATAACTCCGAAACCGTTGGTCCGATTATGGCCAACAGCGAACTTATATCTCCCATTCAGATGTGCAACCTATCCTGAAAATTGCAAGTCCCTATCTCCTTTCGTTCGAGAGTTATCGAGGCAACAGTCACCCATCTAGCTACTGACCTCACACAAGGCTGCTCGGATCTCCAACATTATAGATCCGATCATGTTCAAACTTGGAACTTGGTAATAGAGTTAGGTTCTGAAAGCTTTCGCAAAATTTCAGCGATGTCGGACGAATAGTTTCTGATATATAGATTTTTTTTCAATAATTTTCTATGATTTTCTTAAAATTTTTTAGTGATACGATCCTCACGAAATTTTGCAAGAAGTTTCTTGTTGCCATTCTACAACTAATAACCATGTTTGAATTACATCGGTTCTGTATTTTTCTAGTTATTGAGGAAATAACAACTCAATTTTAGATGGGCATAACTCCAAAACCGTTTAGCCGATTATGCCTATATACAAACTCAAATGGCGCATTCAGATTCTCAACCTAACCTGAAAATTTCAAGTCGCTATCTCTTTCCGTTCTTATGTTATCGTGACGTAAATAATATTTTTTAAACTTTTTTTAAAAATTTTGTAGCAATACGATTCTCACAAAATCTCACAGACGTCTTAAGGTTCATATTCTACAATTACTTACCAAGTTTCAATTCGATCGGATTAGTATTGGTTGTAGATAAAATTATTACTCGGAAACCATTAGGCCGATTATGCCCATTAACGAACAGTGATGTTGGTGAGGAACCAAACCTTAATTCAAAAAAAATTGCAGAAATCGGCCTAAGGGTTCAAGAGAAAATGGACTATACAATTATACAGGGTCCGAGACCGCCACATCGATACGGGCGAGGAGGTGATAGGGTACCATTAGGGCTTCCTGTTGTTAAACTGTCCTTCGGGTCTTCTGATGGAAGTTAGGGATGGTTTAAGCCAGGGGTGAGTATCCTTATTTTGCAAATATTTTAGAGACCAGTTGATATCGAGCAATGAGATTTGACGGTTTGGGTAAGCACGTCGGGTACTTTGAAACTTTGGTGAAATAATTTTTTGTAACCATCACTAAAACAAATGGTATGGGGTGGGAGTACTTTTCAAAATGAATGATTTTTTTCCACGGTAGCGTAATAATAATAAATTAGATTCCAAAACTGCGAACTTTTACCTTTCATTTGGTGTATCGTTGACACTTGGGGCTCAAGAGGTTACAAAGATGTTATCAAAAGAATGTCACGAACACACAAGATTTTCGATAACGGGGTAGAGCATTACATACAGATTGGCGTTTTCCAACTTCCCATTCCCATATTGAAATTTTATTTCTTGTGAATGTCGTTAGGGACCATAGTCTCCATATTTTGCGTCTCACTCCATCGAAGACTCATTGCATCGAAAGTTCACTGCATCGAAGGTTCACTCCATCGAAAATGACGCCCACTTACTCCTGATTCGCCGATCGTGAAATCTCCTATATCGACCGTCTTCGTCCGTAGTTTGGCTGGATGAGAGATAAGTTGTTTCATTGAGAGTACATAAAAAAAACGGAATCTGTCTAACCCAGGGGTCGGCGGCTCTTTGAATATGAAGCTGTGGCTCTTTAGTTCCATACTCAGATATTATTAATTCTTATGAATAAATGGATTAGTTTTTTTATAAAAAAACTTTATTTATGAAAGTACTATTTATTGTTGGCAACAATAATTTTTATGGCTCTTTAAAAACTGTGAAATAGTGTAAATTGTAAATTTCCTTCTGACTCAAAAGGTTGCCTACCCCTGGTCTAATCTAAAATTTGAAATAATTGAAGGATGAATTTGTTCGACAATTTTCAATTAGTGAACCATTATAGAAAATCTTTGTATCTATGCTTCATTAATAGAGTTTTGTAACGTGCAGAAATTTGTCAAGAAGAAAACATCCTCCAGTGATATTGCTAATGAAAATATCACGATCTATACTAGCCAATCAGGACTGTGGCATTTTCGCTGAATTGGAAATGCTGATAACACGGTATAACATTGGGAAAAGAGGAGCATCTTATTTAAAATATTTACTGTGCAGCGATTGTTCATGGTTTTTGGCGCTCTTGTTCCTGGTAATAGAGTGCTTATCAATTTGCCCAAATGTCTGTAATTTTCGAATTTTTGGCTGAAAATGGTCTTAAACGATTTGGTTCGACATATGGATCAATATGGATCAAGAATCCATGGTCAAAATCGATTCTGTCCGGCCGTCCGGCAACAAGACTGTTTTAAAACCGAAAATAATATTGACTGGTTGGATATTGAATAATTTACGTATAAATTCGGAAAGATTTAGAATTGCATCATTTTAATGATGTAGTATATGAAGGCAATAGGAAAGAAGAACATAAAAGAATCATCAAAACAAATTACTGTTCGTTGACCACTGAGGCTAATATTAACTACATTTTACTTTAAGTAGTAGGAAATGTTCCTATATACAGTATTTTCATAATGTTGCTAGTTAATATATTTTGAACTATTAAAATAATTTGTTCGTAAGCCTCTACCTACTCAAATATCAGGAATAAATGGACAATCTGCTATGATTGTCTCCAGCCTTGCTCTAGACATTTCGATGATACTTTCCTAAGGTATTTCGAGTTGTGAAAACTATGCACCGAGTGTAAGTTGCAACAACCCATTCCACGAGGTTGAATCATTGAAGATTGCTCATTGAATCTTGATAAATAAGTTTAATGATAATTTTTGAAGCATTGTAGATTGCTCTTTTTTTTGGCGCTCTTGTTTAAATGATCATTTTTGAAACATTTTTTTTTAAACGACTTTTTTGAAATTCAATTTCTTTCATGATGCAGTTCTATCATAAGAATCCATTGATATAATTCCCAACTCTGAGAAACCAATACTTTCGGAGATATAATTTGTCTGTTTGAACTAGAGCGCCAGAAAGCTCCTGTCCACATGAGCATTCTGCATTATCTGTTAACAACAGAGACAATAAATACAGTATGTCTATCCTCCAGAGGGAAATTACTGCAGGAGTTTGAACTTAAGAAAACTATTTCATTGATTTTGACAATAGTATTCATTATAGAACGTATATTAAGTAAGAATGTATTTTACTGGAGTGTCATATCCTGATTAGAAAGAAAATTGAAATCTAAATATGAAATTTGTCAAGAAGAAAAAGGCATCGGGTTAAATTGCTCCTGAACATTACACTACTACACTCCTACTTTCTAGTCAATGAAGACGAAGACATTTTCGCTGAATTGGAATGATGATAAAATAGTATAACAATCGGAGAAGAAAAAGAATTGTATTTAAAACATATACAGTACAGGGTGTCCCTAATTCGATGTCCATTGATGAAATCTCGGAATCTACAAAAGTTTGGTGAAAAAGAAGTTCCCTTTCGCGATCTCGATTTTGAAGGCCGAAAACAATGTTTCGATATTGCTGATCGTTTTCGAGATACAGGATGACTTCGAATTTTCACCAAAAAACAATTTGGACTATAACTGTTTTGTTTATGTGAATTTCTGGATCCTTCAAAAAAGCAAATGTTTCTTAATTTTTTACACTGCGTAATATGCGTTTAATTCGATTCATGCATGAAGATTCGTTACGGAGATATTAGTGAATCATGAGATTTTGCTTATGGGACACCCTATATATTTTCATTTAGTTTGATCACGTTTTCAATTCTATTCACGAATATTTTTAATTTTTTTTCAAGATAATACGAAATTTAAGTTGCGTATGAATGTATTTTTGATATATTCGATGAATCAACTAAAAATTAGATCTATTTTACGAAAGTTGGTTCAAGCACTGACGTGAAGTCAGGAGCTTTTGCGCGAATGTTTTATTGTCCATTCTTCTGTATTGGACACTCTTAATCGAATTTACCATAGTGAATTCTATTGTCCGTTCTCATGTATTGGACACTCTTAATCGAATTTACCATGGTAAATTCGCATTAAGTGTCCAATACAGGAGAATGGATAATAGAATTCACCATGGTAAATTCGATTAAGAGTGTCCAATACAGAAGAATGGACAATAGAACATACGCGCAAAAGCTCCTGACTTCACGTCAGTGCTTGAACCAATTTTCGTAAAATGGCCAACCGGGAGACTTTATAAAAGTGAATGGAGTATATGCATTCCGCAAATATAAAATATTCTGTGTATATTATGTGTCGAAAACACGGCTGCTTGAATGAAAAACGTTCTAAAATTTGTTGTAGAATTCAAAAATGACAAAGTATGCAGGGTATTATTGGGAAATGGCTAATTAAAATAACGGTCAAATACTTTTCTAATACGTTTAATGAAATTTCTAGATGGTTTCCCGAGAACGGTTCCCTAACAACTAACTTAAGCGAGGGAACGAGGCAGAATCGGCACATCTCAAGGTCTGGAGCGTGAGACATCACCAAACTTGCTGATAAGTGAAAACCACTTATCCATATATAACTTCGTTAAATTAATTTTTGGAACTCAGAATAAACAAACATGCATTTCAGGGAGGCTAGCTTTCAATAAAACAACAGGTATCTAATTAAAATTTGGAAGTTGTGAGACGACTTGCTTTTTTTGGAACACCATGTATACTTCTTAATATCTTGAAAATAGGGAGACTATGGTCCCGAAAAACACTCGCAAGAGAAAAAATTTCATGATGGTAAAGGGAAGCTGGAAAACGCCAATCTGTATGTAATGCTCTACCCCGTTCTCGAAAATCTTGTGTGTTAGTGACATTCTTTTCATAACATCTTTGTAACCGCTTGAGCCCCAAGTGTCAACGATACACCAAATGAAAGGTAAAAGTTCGCAGTTTTGGAATCTAATTTATTATTAGTACCTTACCGCGGAAAAAAATATTTATCTCAAAAAGTACCTGCACCCTTTCCATTTGTTTCAGTGGGGGTTACAAAAACTTATTTCACCAGTGTTTCAAAGTACTCGAGCTACTTACCCAAACCGTCAAATTTCATTGCTCTATCTCAACTGGAGTCTAAAATATTTGCAAAATAAGGAAACTCACCCCTGGCTTAAACCATCCATAACTTGTGACACCCTAATGGTACCCCATTGCCCGTGTCGGTGTGGCGGTCTCGGACCCTGTATATATCATCTCCGCATTATCCTAATTTCTGTATAAACATATTATGTCAGACCACAAAATCTGTAGTGGACAAGAGTGTAGCTGCTCGTGTAGTGTTAATCAGTGCACATACGTAGAACTTAAATTGGAGTATTTCCAGGTACAATTTTTCTGGAAATTTGGAAGAGAAGGCAAACATTATATGACCTGAGATGGAATCTAAATACCTTAGAAACAGATCTGGAGATAAGGTAGGTATGCTATAAATTCAAAAAACTTACTTGCATGTATACTCCATTCACTTTTATAAAATCTCCCGGTTGACCATGTAATTTTCACACATTTCACCGTGTATATTTTGATTATGTTAGGTTATGCTCATCTGTTGTTACTATGGAAATATTTCACGTATATAAACAGGTTGGAAGATTCAGTAATGCTATTTTCTTGTACGGAAATCAATAATCAAGTGCTGAAATTTTAATGAAAAATAATGGACAGACTAGTCCGTTACTTTGTGATAGTTCATTTGAAAATAGAATAAAAGTACCAGAATAACCCGGCAGGAAAACTTCAAAACGAACAGACGTACCTATGGAATTCCTCACTTTTGAAATTCTCAAGAAATACGCCTACAGAAGACATTAAAATACTTTTTTGCACAACTTGAAATACACCAGTTTCAAAATGTAGTAGTACTACGAAACCCGAGTCACTGTTAAACCTTAATAAAATATAGTGATAGGATAGGAAACTAAGTAATTTCATTCGAGAGTTCAACATGTCAGAATGAAGTTTTCCTATTGCAGATTTCAGTTCTGTATATCACTTCCTGATACTTTTGTCTCTGCTTCTTCAAAACTGCTTTCGACATTTACAATTTAAAAGCAAAGAGTTCTTTATTTTTCAAAGATAATGATCTGTGTTTATATCTTGGACGGAACATTATGTTGATTATTGAAAGGTTTTTTCTGGGGTTTCTCTCCCAAACTCTTTATTTTATAGATATTTTTCAGAGTTTGCGAGAGAAAACCCAGAAAAAAACCTTTCAATAATGAGTATACCTCCCACAGTATCCTTTAATGATTATGTTGATTGTTGAGAGTAGAAATTGGCAACGTCTCAGAGAATTGTTATGACATTGACGATATTTCAGCATTGCCAACCTGCCTTAGTTTTAGTTACAAAAACGTAATAGACCTAAATCATGGCCAACCAGGAGACTTTATAAAAGTGGATGGAGTATACATGAGATTTATTTCTAGGACAGGTTACGAAAAAAGAGCAACCCTGCTGGTGATATCACCGTTCACTCACGAACTTGAACCTACTATGTCAACGCCAGATGTAGCTTTGCGAGGTTTCATTTCTGCAGCTTCTGTTATATTATTGGTAAAACTTTTTTAATGTGACTTTCAAGGCCCGGTCTATTAATTCGTAGTAACTTTGTCAACCTGAAGCTTGAGTTCATAACTTCTATGTAGGTGAGCTTAGTCTTTGGCGAAGTGCATGCGCATAGCTGGATGGATAATAAGTCTGAGCACTTAAAAATGGTGGACTTAACTGGTCACTAATACACCAACCCTTATTAAAATCTATCTAATTTCGTAATAGATACAAAAATTCTTAAAAAGTACTGATATGCAAATCAGGAGCTTTTACGCGCATGTTCTTTTATATATTCACGCCTCACACACCCTCACGAAATACTGCATGAACAGCATGAACCTTCAAGCCGTCTTTTTTCAACCGAGTACTAGATTTCATTTCGATTAGATCTGTATTTTTGAAACTATTAGGAGAAGGAAATTCCGCGGGATCTGATAAATAGTTTAAATAAATTCAAAATGTTTTTTATATGCTCAGGAAATTTTGCAAAAATATGCGCGTTGGTAGTCTGCAACTACTAATTACCAAGTTTCAATTTAATCGGATATGATTTTTATTAGTTATTGAGGAAATATCAACAACATTTCAGATGGGTATAACTCGGAATTCATTTGGCCGAATATGCCAATTCGCTAATTAACCGTACCATTCGGATACGTAACCTACCCTGAACATTGTCACTATCTCTTTCCATTAGAAAGTTATCGTGGCAACGGATGGCTGCCCGGACAGAATTGAATTTGACCACGAATTCTTCATCAGTGAGTCCTTAGGACATGCGCACAAAAAGTTCAAGTTTTGGTACACTATGAATAGTGCAAAAAGACATTTTACACGATCGCATAGAAAAACGAATCTTCAAGCAGTTTTTTTAACGTTAAAAAGTAAAAAAATTCATTCAAATATTAAATTACATTGGTAGTACTTGTCAGAAGCAGATATCAGTTCTGAATTTTATTTTACAGTGGTTTTATTTAGACGAAGTCACTTTGACCATTTTATTTACAGCCTTACAATTTTTATACAAGTTATAAAATCTAGAGAAAGTTTATTCAAACTTTTCGCGCACTGGTAGAGTATCCACGACACAGCGGCACTATATTTTCACGCACTAGCGAAGGGTACGTCCGTTCGGAAAATTGAATCCTACCAGGTTGCTCTGCAAACGGAGTCTTCTCAGTCTACCAGGCTTGTTCCGCAGCGGAAGCGAGTTGGTGTCGAGCTGAGAGCTTTTGGAACTCTGCTTTTTTAGAACCCGGTACCCTCTTTTAAGGGCACAGAAGGGTTGATGTTGCCGGTGGCATGCGTGGGTCTACCGACGCGCCCTCTATAAGGTCCCAGTGGTGAATTCGGGTACCACTGGTCGTCGCTGGAACATCCAATTCGGGCGACCTCCTACCCTGCGGAGTGCTGGTGAAATATTTTCGGGGTGTTCGCCTTTTTTTTTATACAGGAGAAATCCTTTACGGACGAACCATTGGAACAGTGTGGGACTCCATCTTCTCCTGAAGATGTTTACCCACTAAAATTCCTGTGTCCTATCAGGTGCGTCGTTGGTGTTTTGAGTTAGTATTCATACTTTTACTCATGTTGTCTCTCTTTTGAGAACTTCTTTTTAATTAATTGGTAAGTGGGACTTCTTCACTTCATTTGATGTCGGTTTCTTCATTGTCCTCCGACAGTTATTAGTGCCATTTTCGGCCGTTTGATCTTTGGTGGGTCTTCTGGGTCATAGTTCAGAGCCTCTCTGAGTGTTGTGTTCGTGTGTCGTTCGGTGTTTTCCAGGATCGTCTTGTTCCTTTGTCGTATTTGGTCTTCCATCGTGCTCATCCCTAATTCTTGCCGGATGTTCTTATTCCTGATGAACCAAGGCGCATCGGTTATTTGTCGCAGCAGTCTATTCTGGGCAATTTCCAGTTTCTTCATGTGGCTTTTCGCTGTCTCTCCCCATGCAGTTGAACAGTACAACATGCGTGGAATGATGATGAATTTGTACAATCGCAGTATGTTGCTAATGCTGAGCTTACTCTTTCTAGCGATTAGTGGATGTAGTTCTATTTTCCTTACGGCAATTTTCTGCTGTATGTATTCAATGTGGTCTTTCCACGTAATTTTTCTATCAAATATTACCCCCAGGTATTTGATCCTCTCTTTCCACGGAATCTTCTCTTCGTCTATCTCTATTTCTTCTGAGGGTAATGTGCTTTTCTTGCTGAATACAATCGCTTGCTCATCCATTCCAGGATGGTGTCTATTGCAGTCTGTGCGTATCGTTTTCCTAGGTTCACGTTTCTTGAATGTGCTAGGATTGCCGTGTCATCTGCGTATGTGAACACTTTTGTATCGTTGGGGAGGTCGCTCGGTATGTCCGTAGTGTATAAATTATACAGCTTGGACGATAATACTCCTCCTTGTGGAACTCCGCCTGTTATGGGAGTTTTGCGGGATCTATGTCTACCTATTTTTACTTGAAAGGATCTTTTCCTCAGGTAGTTTCCAATGATCTTTATGAGCGGTAGGCTTATATCAGCTTCCTTCATCTAGTATAGTAGACCTTCATGCCACATCTTGTCAAATGCCTTCGAGACATCCAAGAAGGCTGCCACGTTTACGTGTTTCCTGTTTACGTTGTGGATTATATTTTCTGTCAGTCTTAGGGTCTGTAGTTCTGTTGAATGTCCAGCTCTGAATCCAAATTGTTCTGGTGGGATCACTTTCTTCTTTTCCAGTTCCTCTTCTTGTCTTCGTAGAATTAGTCTTTCTACCAGTTTTCCTAGTGTACGCAGTAGACTTATTGGTCGGTAATTTTGTGGGAATAGTGTGTTTTCTCCAAGTTTCGGGATCATGATCACTGTGGCATTCTTCCATGCTTTAGGGAAGTATAATTGTCGTAGGATGCCGTTGGAAAGGTTCGCGATGAATTCCAGGTATTCAATCGGAAGGTGTCGAAGTTGAGTGTTGGTAATTCCGTCTTCGCCTGGTGCACTCTTCTTTTTAACGTGTTTAATCTCTTCTTTCAACTCGTCAGTTGTTGTAGGTCTTATTTCTTCTTCTGTATCCGTTCGCATTATTCGTGCTGCTGCTCTTTCCACTCTTTCTTCAAAGTCGATATCGTAGTCTGGTGATCGATGCGGTGAGAATTGTAGTTCCAGCGTCTCAGCGAAGGTATTCGCTTTATCTTCGTCCGCGTATACTATACCATTTACTCCGTGTAAAGGCCGTGATCTGTTGCTCTTGTTATTCAGAATTCTATTCAGACGCCACATTGGTTTGTAGTGGGCGTCTTGCTCGTCACAGTCTTCGTTAATGCTTTCTAGCAGCACTTGCCATTTTTCGTTCCTGTACTTCTGTATTTCTTCTTTGACTAAGTTTGCTAGTCTGTTGGCCTCTCTCTTGTCTTCGGGATATAGGGTACGCTGTGCTATTCTTCGTGCTCTGTTTTTATTTCTGATCAGACTTTTATTTCAGGGGGTAATTTATTGACGTCTTTGGAATTCTTCTTGGTTATCCTCGTGGCTTTTTCCAGCGAAGTTTGGATTTCCTTGGTTATTTCGTTTACTTCGATTTCGATGTCGTTGGGAGTTCGTAGGTCCGGTGAAATTCTTTCGGTGTTCTTCAGTAATTCACTGAATTTTTTCCAATCGATTCTTCTTTCTTCTTGATGGTGTGGTACTGAATCCCAGTTATCCGGTGTTCGCCCTACAACAGCAATAAACTACAAAGTCGATCAAGCTAAAGTGGTACTCGATTGTAAAATGGCAGCTTGAAGGTTTGTACGGAATTTGAGCGGAATCTGACAGATAATTTCTGAAATATAACATTTTTGAAGACGCTTCAAGAGCTTCCGCACACGGGCATACCAAATAGACATGATTCCAATCTCCCGAGTTCCTTTCCTACACACGGTTTCCATGGGAATCATGTTCGGATGATTACTACAATCGTCTCCAATACCGTCTCCATTAGTGTTATGGGGTCTCTATAGTCTCCACGATTGACGCGACCTGCATGGAAAAAGAATGATCGAGTAGTTCGAATGCCACTAAAGTCATGGATGTTTAGTTTCCATTCTGATCTTAGCGACGCTAGAATTTGAATTGTATACGTGTCTGTCCATGGTTCCCATATAAACCGAGTGTAGAATAGGAACTCAGGAGATGGGTGCAATAGCAGCTGGTGATAATTATGTTCAGGGGGGCGGTGATTCAAGAATACAAAAAAAGTGAATATATATTTCAGAAGGTAATTACCAAATGCCTTATTCTTAAAATTATACTCAATTCTTTTGATTTTGTCGCAGATGAACTTCTCGATAACCTTTTCGTTGAAGTCAGGAATGTCTTTAACTATACTTTGTTCGATGGACAATATTGCGAACGCTGTCAGTCTTTCTTCCGACATTGTATTCCTTAGAAACGTACAAAACAAAAAATGAATTTTTTTCGTCACATCCGCATAACCATAATGTCTTTTCGTAAACAGTTGCGTCAAACTTCCGCGTAAACCCTGCCCGATTCGTATACCCGGGTTGCACTTGACTTACTTTCAATACGGGCACTGGTCGTTAATTGTTTTTAATATTTACTTCGCCCGCCAAACCCAAAGAACTAAAGTTAATTTTTCCAGATCACACACCCTCAGTGTGAGTCTTTGAATTCTCAATGCAACTTTATAACACGAAACAATTGGCACCTACAATACCTATCTATTTAGCGTAACCATATACAAGTTATACTACTACTGAACGTAACTTTTATCCCTCTCTGGGCTGCTTCTCTGGGCGCCCGAATCATCACTGAGAATCGCATTGAACTAGCTGGTCTTTGAGTGAGGACGTTTGCCGTTTCCATGGTAACCGGTGATATCGCTTGGGCGTTCCAGATTTAGCCCGGCGCAGTGCTGACGCTCATAGTATACATTGTCTATGCGGACGCTTAACGCAAATGTAATTATTGCGAAATATAGATGGTCGCTAGGTAAGAATGTTTTAATTTTAATTGAATCCAGTTTGAAGAAGAAAGCATGAATATAAAATATACAAATTAATTGTTTTATTATGTTCCCAATTTTTATTGGGAGGGCGGTGCACCGCATCCCTCCCTCACCAGCCGCCCCGGGATAGGTATAGCGTCAATTTGCAATGATCATGTGTGGACGCTCAATTTAAACATTTTTACATATTTTTCAAATTTAAACGATTAATATCTTCAGAATTATTGATCGAAATGACGTTACATGTGTATTACCGAATTCAGAATATTATGATCGATCCATGTCAAGAAACAAGTTGGAAAAACTCTGTGGTGAGGGGCTTTGGTGCACTTGTTAGAATTTATAGCCAGAGCGATCACCCATCCATATACTGAACTCGCACATGGCTGCTTAGATCCAAGAAAAAAACAATAATATTTCCAAAAATATAATTCCGACTGTAAAATCAAGTGTCCTAAAAAAACTGGTCCACTTTTTGCCTGAGAATGGTCTCAAACGATTAGTTTCGAATACATACATTCACTGTTGGGTCGAAAATAAACAGTGCTTTGTCTGTGGTGGCGTAAGGACCCATTCAAATACAAAGATTTCCTGTTGGTTTGAAAATGGACAGTGCTGTATCTACAGTTGCGTAAGGTCCCATTTGAATACATGTATTCACTGATGGTTCGAAAATGAACAGTGCATTGTTTGTGGCGGCATAAGAACACAAATCAGTTCCATCGTACAATTGTGCCATGAGATAAAAAGAAACCTGTACAGCAGTGGTTTATATTCGGATATTTTTTTCCGTACGGTTTTTGCCATGAGGAACTATGAACTGACATTTTATGAAAAACACCATCTGCAGCAGTGATTTTTTTAATTTCTAATATCAATAATTTCGGCTACGGTAATCGATACCAGTACCTACGTTCTATGAACACGGATCTATACCCCTAAGCTATTCGGCCAGTAATAACGAATGTTATTACTGACCTTTGGATACCATGTTTTTAAATTTATAATTTCAGAAAAATACGTTACATATTTTTCGATCATTTTTAAATCGAGAACTTGGCTGTAAAATAAGGTACATATCATAGACCAGATATCCCAATACTCACTAGGTATTGAACGAATGTTGACGTAACGACTTGTCAAATTTGATTTGTGTCGATCTATGCACATGATTCATTAAATTCTCTGCAGACACGTCAAAAATCAAAAACTGTTGACAACTTCTTCGATCGATAGTAATACTAGTGGACCAGTACATTTCGATCGTTGTAATATTTGGATATTTCGGCAATATCTTCACCAATATAGATCCGATCGAGTTCAAATCTACAATTTCACTCTACAATAAGATTAGGAGGCCCACGAAGAATCTCCACGTTATCTGACGAATAGTTTCTGTGATTTTTTTAATATATTTTTTTTTAATTTTCCAGTCACAAAATTTTGTTATTGGGAAAATCAATTTTCAGATGGATATAAGTCTGAAACCACTTCGTGGATTTTGACCATTAACAAACTTTGCTGGCGCATTTGTATTCCAATCCAACTTTGAAAATTTCAACTCTGTAACTCATTACGTTCGAGCGTAATCGTACTGATGGCTGGTCGGACAGAATCAGTTTTGACCTCGGATTCTTCATCAGTGGGTCGAAACTAATCGTTTAAGACCATTCTCGGCCAAATATTCGAAAAATACAGACATTTGGACGAATCGATAGGAAATATTTCGACTTGAAGAGCACAGGGAAATGATGCTCAAAAAATAAAATAATTTGACTAATCAAACCATTTTTTGCTATTCCCGAAAGGGGAGACATTCACTTTTGTAGGTGTATCCACCAACCCCAAAGTAGGGTTCCGGGCCAATAAAAGGGGTTCGTGCTCTTTTCTTGGGAAACATATTGTCCTCCTCATTACCTTCAATTCCCAACTGACCAGGAACACAGACCAAGGAGACTCTGTATAGTTCTTGCCTACTTCATTAAGTTTCCTTCGGCACTCCCATATTAGCTTAGACTCGATAACATGGGTGCTCCGAGCTTTAATAGCAGCTTGACTGTCAGAATGGATTGGTATATCACACCTCTGACAGTTTCTTTCTAGGTTCATTTGCAAGCATTTTTCGATTGTGAGTATTTCTTCCTGAAAGGCGCTTGGATAGGAGTCAAGCATTAGTGAGCATTTGGGGCCTGCCCCATATATTCCAGCGCCAGCTCTCATATTGGTTTTTGAACCGTCTGTGTACCATTTAATGGCATTTTTTTTAAGAACTTGGGTAGTGGATTCCCTGACCCAGTCTGTCTTCCTACCTAGTATTGTATTGAAGATCTTTTCGATGCTTACTTTCTTAATCATTTCGTCACTAGGAAGATTGGCTGATGAAGTGTACCTAGTAATAGAGGATCAGGCTTTTTGGTTTCTAATACTCTCATTACCTGTCCCTTTCTATTCTAAGAATGGCTTCATGGGCCATTTTGTCTATCACTAGACCAAGGGGTGTGAGATTTGTGATGATCTCAAGTGCCTTGGTAGTACAGGTTCTCATATCTCCAGCTATACACACACAGTCTTTGTACTTTTCCTCGTACTGGTATTTTTGTATAACATACGTGATTATGGGTCTCAAACTCATGACGTACATCTATCGCAGTATCTCGGGATTACAGCCCCAAGTCCAGCCGGATAAATTTCTGAACGCCATTGATGATCTTGCAGTTGAAATGGAACTAAGAATAGTTCAATAAGCCGAACCAGAACATCTAAGCCAGAAAATTGTTCTACCTACAAGGGGATGATTTTCTATTGATCAAACATGGAAATTATAAAAATTATTCACTCCGTATAGTGTAAATTAGGCCTAGTCTATCCCCAAACTGGATTTAGTGAAATTTTCATTGTTCAGACGATTCAGGAATCACCGACAAAATTATTTAATCTTATTATACCTATCCTACCCTAACCTAACTATCTCCAGGGCCAAATTCACAAAAATTTCAATATAAAGCCAAAACGAGAAATTGCATTGCACTTCGGAATCAATTTTGTACCGTCATCACAATTACTTAAGCAATACCGTCATTTAACGAATAATATGAAGACGAAGATTTGAAATCTATTTGACTGAAATTATTATGTGAGTATACTTTTTCTTGAAAGCTATTTCTCCTTTCTGTTATAGATTTGTTTGGTATTCTGTTTGGAGATTCTCGTCATCATGATGAAGATGTTCCTTAAAATTACAATCGATGACAATGATTTATCCTCCTTTCTTCACAAAAATGTCGATACAGTTGTTGCTCTGGTAGGGAGTGCTGCGACTGTGGTGGTAATATTAATAATTGACATGGTAAGAATTTGAGTAAAATATGAATTAGTTCAACCACATTATTCCATCAAAATAATTTATTAAGTTCAGTCTCTGAGTGTTGAAATTCAAGAATATTTAAGAATTTTTCAAAGTATACAGGGTGTAATAAGTATAAGTTGTACATTATTCTCAACCATATATTTGTAATAGTACGATGGTGTTTTTTGATGTTCTTAGGTTTATTACAAAATAAAGATGTTAGGCCGCTGTCACCAGAGCAAACTTAGCGTGGCTTTTATTCCTAAAATAAAGGGAAATCTCAGAAGAGTTCACTTTATTTATCATCAGACAAACCGGTTAAGTTTACTCAAAATTTTGAGAACATACTTCGATCAAGGCTTTGGAAAAGACTATAGGTCCGTGCTCCTTGCACGAAGAAGGAGTCTATATGTTATATACTTCTCTGAGGGATATGATTAGGAAAGAATACTAGATTTCGAAACTTACTTAAATACTATATTGTCATAAAATTACAGTTACACACTTAGAGAAAAACAAATGGAAAATTTCGTGTCTCTGGGACACCGGACCAATACTCAGTTTCAACAGAGCAATATCTATACAAACAAAATTAATCCTTCAACATCTTTTACTATTCCTAGCTTCAATCGATATTAACACAAATATGGGGTTACCTCTTTCGTTTGTACGAGGGGTTCAATATTATATAACAACAAATCACAAATGTTACATCAAGTCAATTTACCTACGGGAGCTGTCAGTGATTATGGGAATATTTTCATAGAGAATCATAAACTTTGCATTTCCTATGACTTACTACTTCTGTCTCGAAAACCATTAATCCAAAAGGGTGTATCAGTACCAAAATCCACCCACTTCACGAATCTATACCTTTTCTTAAATACAACTACTTGCTTCCAATTTACACCTCACATTTACCGCGACTTCGTTCCGTTACTCTACTTTACTTCTTCATTACAATTACCGGCCCGAACTGCCTAAGTCGCCTTTACTCAATATTTCTTCATCTTCACGAGCTACCGTCTCGGAGGCTAAAACGTAACTAACTCTGTTTTTCCAAACCACCGCAAACGGGGGGTCTGTCCCCTCTTCTTAAGTTTTTTGCAAGCCGGAATTTTTCTGTTCTCATGCCGCCCACTCGAAAATATCCCACGGGTTTTTCAGGTCCACCGACTCTGCAATTTCGGCAGTTTTTAACGATCTACTACCAAGAATATCAATGCATATCTCGCTGTTTAAGGGGACCTTTTCGTCAACCCCAACGGACGCAACAAAGTAGCGTCTTATCGGTCTTGAAACCTATAAAGTCTACCTATCACAAAGGTTGGCCGCCGGATGGGGTACATATCCTTATCAGCCCACGTCTAGACGAAAACCATAAACACTCAATGACCCATTGTGCGATATATATGATACAATGTATGAGTTTACTGCCGATCGATTCTTTCCATATTCTCAACTTGAACCGTTTCAGATAACTAGAAAAATACATTACTATTGCGAGCTCCTCAAGATATCACAAAGTGTAACGAGAATAACGCATTCCATTGCGAGGTCCTCACAAAATCGCAAATTCGCATATTTTCAATGCTCTTCAATACCTCTATTATGACGCAAAATATTAGAGATATTTGTCCAACCATACAGATCTTATTCACAGAAAACTGCAAACAGTTGAGAGAACAGTAGTTCGCTAAAAATCCTCTAGCGATTTCCAAAACCGATAATAACATTCAAATTGTTATTTCTCGATTTCTTCAAATGTAACACCCTGTATTTATTTCATGGTGATGTAGACAATTGAATACCTTACATTTTCTCAGAAGTATCCTTAGGACTATTTTCACTCCTGTGTCCAGCAGACACGAAAAATGACAAGATGGCCTGCTAGATCTTCGGATCTCAATAAACTAGATTTTTTTGGTGAGGATACATAAAGGGAATCGTGTACGTTGTTGTTCCAACAATAGCTCCTAATGCCGAGTCCAGACGGGTGTAATGTAACGCGTAATGTAATGCGTAATGTAAGGCGAATTCTCCGTGTGGACGGTACTACGAGCCTTGCATGTAACGCTCGTCTACCGTCCACACGGAGAATTCGCCTTACATTACGCATTACATTACGCGTTACATTACACCCATCTGGATCCGGCATAATATGCGAAAGAGGATTGTGACTGCTTTCCGAAGCATTACTCCAGCCATGCTGATGAGGGTTAGTGGGTCATTTAACGGTCGGATCGCTTTGTGATCCAGAGAATGTGGTCGACACAAAGCGATCCGATCGTAATGCTTCGGAAAGCAGTCACAATCCCCTTTCGCATATTAGGAGCTGTTGTTGTCCCTTCATGTATCCCCACCAAAAAAAATCTAGTTTGGTGAGATCCGAAGATCTAGCAGGCCATCTTGTCATTTTTGGTGTCTGCTGGACACAGGAGTGAAAATAGTCCTAAGGTTACTTCTGAGAAAATGTAAGGTATTCAATTGTCTACATCACGATGAAAAAAAATACAGGGTGTTAAATTTGAAAAAATCGAGAAATAACAATTTGAAATTCTTAAGATTTGGATATTAATATCGGACACCCTGTATACGAGGGGTTGATCATTTAGGAACGCTGACTGGGCAAATTCTTCAGTTATAGAAAATTCTGATCAAATTCATGTTATTATCGGTTCTGGAAATCGGTAGAGGACTTTTAGCGAACTACTGTTCTGTACTGTACGGTTGGAAAAATATCTCTAATATTTTGCGTCATAATAGAGGTATTGAAGAGCATTGAAAATATGCGAAAATATAAGGGGTGGTCCATTTAAAAAATCATTCATTTGTTGAATAATTTTATTTGGGAACACCCTGTATATTAGAAAATAATTTCCTGAGATGCAGAATTGGAACTACAAAGGGCGTGCTTTAAAACTAAATTTCTAAAGGGTCTGGTTTGGCAGCTATGGAAGCGTAACGCACTATTGCAGGACCCTGTATAGATTATAGATCCATATAGCCGCCATCTTCTCCCAGTACTGCCCCGGTTGAGCAGTCTGAGAACATCCCCATGTGATATCTCTGAGATGTAACTGGGCACATGGCACATCCCCTGTGGCGGACATTTACAGGTGATACAAAGGCCTGGGCGACCTCCCAGAAAACCTCTCAAAATATTCCATAAGGTGAGCCGTTTGAGAACTTCCCCAGTTGATATCTCTGAGAAGTTACTGGGTTCATCCCCTGTGGCGGACATTTGGAGGTGATAGGGAGCTCTTGGTAACCTCCCTGCGATATTGCAGCGAAACTCTCAAAATATTCCCCAGGTTGTGTTGTTTGAGAACTTCCCCATATGATATCTCTGAGATGTTACTGGGCTCATCCCCTGTGGCGGACATTTGGAGGTGATAGGGAGCTCTTGGTGACCTCCCTGCGATATCGCAATCATCCATTCAAAAAATTGCCCAGGGTGAACAGTTTGAGAACTTCCTTATGTGATATCTCTGAGATGTTACTGGGAACATCCCCTGTGGCGGAAATTTGGAGGTGATAGGAAGCTCTTGGTGACCACCCTGCGATATCACAGCCATCCTATCAAAACATTGCCCAGGGTGAACAGTTTGAGAACTTCCCCATGTGATATCTCTGAGATGTTACTGTTACTCATTCCCTGTGGCGGACATTTGGAGGTGATAGAGAGGTCCTGGCAATCTCCCTGCGATATCACCGCGAACATCTCAAAATATTCCCCATATTGCGCAGTTTGAGAACTTCCCCATGTGATATCTCTGAGATGTTACTGGGCTCATCCCTTGTGGCGAACATTTGAAGGTGATAGATAGCTCTTGGTGACCTCCCAGCTATATCGCAAAAGACGTCACAATATCCTGTAAAGAGCTCGCCGAGATACCTGTGGGAGGTTCCTGTGTTACCTTGGACGGAAAATGTATTTTATTAGAAGAGATGAATCTATGGTTAAAATTAATGTACAACTCACTCTGTGTGGCCGGCCTGGTGGCCTAGCGGTTGAAGAACTAGCTAGGGTGCCGGAGTCGCGGGTTCGAATCGCGCTCAGGGCATGGATGTGGTGTTGGTTGTGTGAATGTCCAAAAATAGAAATGATAGAGTTTGTGATACAAGGTTGTAACTGTGTAGATGGTCTCAGTTGCCTAGCACATAAAAGGATAGAAAAAAAAACTCACTCTGTATATGCCAATTGGGGATATCAATTATTTCTGGTTTTTACTACAAACACATAATCAGCGATAATATGAATTGGATAACGCGGATATGTAAATTTCATGGAAAAACGTTATCAGGATATTCCACAAAGAAACCATATAAAAAAAATGGTTCAAGCACTGACTTGAAGTCAGGAGCTTTTGTGCGCATGTTCTATTGTCCATTCTCCTGTAACTATTGGACTCTCTTAATCGAATTAAAAAAAATCGATGGTAAATTCGATTAAGAGTGTCCAATACAGGAGAATGGACAATAGAACATGCGCGTAAAAGCTCCGGACTTCACGAATATTGGAAGAGTATTGGACACTCTTAATCGAATTTAAAAAATTCGATGGTAAATTCGATTAAGAGTGTGCAATACAGGAGAACGGACAATAGAAAATGCGCGCAAAAGCTCCAGACTTCACACGTATTCATGTCGATATTCTACAACTTGTTACCAATTCCATCGAGTCGATATTTTTCGAGTTATCGAGTAAATAATATTACAGGTGGGTATAACTCCGAAACCGTTGGACCGATTATGCCCAAAAACAAATTTATCTCTTTCATTCGGATGCGCAACCTAAAAATCACAAGTTCCTATCTCCTTTCGTTCGAAAATTATCGAGGCCACAAGCTACTGAACTCAAACAAGGCTGCTCGGATCTCCAACAATGTGGATTCGATCATGTTCAACCTTGGAACTTGGCAGTAGAGTTAGGGTTAGGTTAGGTTAGATAGGTTTATGATATATTGAATTTTTTTCAACGATTTTCAATGATTTTTCAAAAATGTTCTAGTTATACGATCATCACCTAATTTCGTAAGAATTTTTGCTTTGACATTCTACAACTAATAACCAGGTTTGAATTGAATCGGTTCTGTATTTTTTGAGTTATTGAAGAAATAACATCCAAATTTCAGACGGGTATAACTCCAAAACCGTTTGGCCGATAATGCCTATAAACAAACTCAAATGTTGCATTCAGATGCACAACCTAACCTGAAAATTTCAAGTTGCTGTCTCTTTCCGTTCTCAGGTTATCGGGACATAAATGGAACTGCTAGATACAAATACTGAAATGATGTAACCTGATGCATGTTTCCGAAAAGATTGTAGCGCGATATTGAAAGAAGAAGGTATATGCTTACCAACTAATCGATGTTGTATGAAATTATTTTTAACTAATTTTATGAACTATTTAGGCCAAGTATATAATATGAACCTCACCATAACGAAGCTTTTCGGACACTGGTAGGTCTATTTGAGTATTCATGTATAGCTGATATTGCTTCAACTCAACAACCACCTCAGTTTTAGTCATGGCATTGAAGAAAGATTGTTTTCGAAATGTTTTTTTCATACGATTTTTACTAACTCCCATCTCCTCTTTTATTCATGCGGGTGAATGCCTATTGCAAATTTTCGTTTCTATAACTCAAACAGATCTCAGAGGGGTGGTAATGCCCGCCATTCAGGGATGTAACTTAAGCTTCAACGAATTAGAATGTTCAATTAACGCCAAATTTGAGAATATCTATGCACCAATTTTCAGCATTCTTGTTCTACCCACGGACTTAATAACTAAAACTAACACACAAGTTAAATATACGCATTTAAAAATAACTTCCTTTTTATCATTGCAGGTCTATAAAGAAGTTTCTAGAATTTTGACAGATTGGGAGAATCCTAGAACACAAAAACAATATGACAATTCATACATGATGAAATGCTTCCTCTTCGCATTCGCAAATAACTATACGATGGTGCTGTATATTGCATTTTTCAAGGTGAGCGATTAACTTCATTTTGATTTCTTCTGCGATGTGATAGCGATACGAAAAACTGTGTCATTCACCAATACAGCACATGTAGGTAATGTGTTGACATTGAGCTGGTGTACACTTGTTTAGTTACCCCTAGGCCAGGCGCCCGGGTTACCTCTTGCTAGGGTTGCCCCTGGTACTTAATATAATTTGACGGATAACATGGGGGCAAATCAATTTATATTCTATCTGTATTTGTGAAACGAATAATATAAAGTTATTTATGAAGTTATGATCGTAACGCTGATCCCCTTTAGATGTCTGCCCGACTAGCTGGGAGGTCAACGATACAATTATGCTTCCTGGGGTATAGGGTGATAATTGATACAACTGGTTTAATAATAAAAAAATTCCTTTGATCACAAAGAAAACACTTAGCTTAGATTTTCCAGGGAACTTTAAAGGTATTCTTCCTGATGGATGATCAGGATCCTTCGAGGTGATGAGTATGGGTTCCGCTAACTGGAACTCAAGATCTCTCAAGAAACCGTAGGTAAGGTAGGGATCAGTCCCAGTTCAACATCAAACATCAAAAAAATCAAAGGGTTCAGTAAGGTTGATTCTCAAGCCAATAATAACATCAACTTAACATATGCTATGCATGCAACCTCATAAAGAACGTAACAGCGTTGTACTCGCCCCACCCAAAAACTTATAATATACGGTGCGCCTCACTACAAGGAAGACTCATTGCACAGACGCTCTACTGCATCGAACTTTACTGCATCGACGAAGCAACACATCGAAAAACCGCCCACTTGCAAGTTAGTGTTCTGTGCTTTCTCCTGATTGGCCGAACGTGAAAACCCCTTTATCGATCGTCTTCGTCGGTAGTTGTTGTGTGTTGCCTAACACACAGCTGTAAGGGTAATGAAAACTGAAGGTTGGAGTCCGGTATTCATGCAAACATACCTAAGGTATGATTATATATATCATATGGATATCCGGATTGAATTCAACGCTCAAAGGTTTTGATGTATTTGAAATTATGAAATTTGAAATTGAGTTCATTTGAAGCTTCAATTTCTACGTAATTTCAGTTCTAGAAATATGAATTATTAAATGCATATATGTATATATATATTATTGAATATTGAATATAAATTGAAAATTTCACTTATTGCGTCGAAAATGTAGTATCTGGCCAGTGACCGATTTTCTTCATAGGTACTTGTTTCAAAGATGCATTTTGGCATAACAAATCGATCCCTGTTTGTTTTGATTCCAGGAACCTCCACGTTCCGGAGATATAAAATTGTGAAAATTGAAAATTTGACTAACTCCATGGATACTTAAGTATCTTGCCAGATTTTCTTCGCATTCATCTATTATAATCTTTATAAGAGACAAAAGGTTACATTATTTTGGCTAACATCAGCCGTTCTTAGAACGTTGCCCGGATAATAAAATTTCGACTCAGTAAGCGAAATTTTCACAATTTTATATCTCCGGAACGCGGAGGTTCCTGGAATTGAAACAAACAGGGATCGATTTGTTATGCCGAAATGCATCTCAGAAACAAGTATAAAGAAAATTGGTCACTGTCCAGATACGAAATTTTCGACGCAATAAGTGAAATTTTCAATTTAAATTCAATATTCAATAATATATATATATATGCATTTAATAATTCATATTTCTAGGACTGAAATTACGTAGAAATTGAAGCTTCAAATGAACTCAATTTCAAATTTCATAATTTCAAATACATCAAAACCTTTGAGCGTTGAATTCAATCCGGATATTCATATGATATATATAATAATACCGTAGGTATGTTTGCATGAATACCGGACTAAAACCTTCAGTTTTCATTAGCCCCTTACAACAACTACCGACGAAGACGATCGATAAAGGGGTTTTCACGTTCGGCCAATCAGGAGAAAGCACAGAACATTAACTAGCAAGTGGGCGGTTTTTCGATGTGTTGCTTCGTCGATGCAGTAAAGTTCGATGCAGTAGAGCGTCTATGCATTAGGTTTTCGATGTGTGGTGCACCCTACTCGGTATATAGATAAATTCGCTCCCAGCAAAAATTTTGGAAGGTACAGCTTCGATCCCAGCCAAAAACTACAAACAATGAAACTAGCAAGTGGGCGGTTTTTCGATGTGTTGCTTCGTTGATGCAGTAGAGCGTCTATGCATTAGGTTTTCGATGTGGTGCACCCTACTCGGTATATAGATAAATTCGCTCCCAGCAAAAATTTTGGAAGGTACAGCTTCGATCCCAGCCAAAAACTACAAACAATGAAACTAGTGTTACACATAAATTTTTGCAAAATACAATTCTCTCTGTACAAATCTAGGGATATAAATTAACAGTACACAAACTTTATTTATGGGAATTCATTAAAGCCTAGAAAAACACGTGGCACACAATCCCTCGATAATTGAAGAAAATCTCCCCCGATTCGTTCAGAACAAAATCGATAATAATTAAATTCACATATAGCGGAAAAATTAGTAGGAATCAAAATTATCAAACATAGGTACATAACTTTCTAACATAAATGGCGTGCAAAACTATATTCACTAATTTCAATCTGAAATCATCACGTAAGCCCCTTTACCAAAACCAATTTCAACATCATAAATTCAAGTATTACTCACCTATCTTGACATTACAAATAATCACTCGAACTGTTAAGAGATATTCCGACCACTATTTCTTTCATTTCAACTATTGAGTACAAAGGGATCTTACGAAGAATGTTTTCAGAGAAGTATCTCGTTCGATAGGATTGACCGTAAAGAACGAATAAAAATTCCCGGGAGCTTCCTATATCCACAGAAAATTCTGGTCGCAAAGAATTGAAACGATAAATACAAGGTATTACACAAAATTATACTTAAATGATTCTTATAATATATTGAAGAAAATATGTGAAAAATCAATACGGATTCATAAGACAAAACATTTTTAATTTAGACTGAAAACAAACTAATATCAATAAACTGAATAAACCATCAGCTGATACATAAAGCATACTCGTGTTTGATGGGTTGTCAACCCGTAACAAAGCGTATGTATGGTGAGCCACGAAGCTAAAGACAATGAATGAATGTCGAATATACTCTATCTGTATAATTGAAATAAACTAAAAGAGGTAATGTTAAAAAGAGTGACGGGGTTTTATACCGTTACATGATTAATTCATTAAGGAAATCTCTCAACTAGAGAAACAGAGAAGGGGAAGGAAGCCAGCCCAATCATGATTGACCTTCGGTTCACGACCCTCATTTAAAAGTTCACAGTAATAATCAGCGCAGCAGTGCTTAAGTGCTTATTCAATTCAATTATTTCTGTAAGATCCGAGCTTCCGCACATTCAAAAAATGAGGTGCTTACCTAGGTAAAATATATACACATTTTGAATGAAATTACAGAGATTTTCATCGATTTATAGTTTTTTTTTCAAATGATGAGTCATATTCCAGAAATAGGTTAATAAACTTTTACTCGCCGATTTGGTCTATATTGTTGGTGATCTTGGCAGCCTTGGGTGAGTTCAGTAGCTGGATGGGTGACCATTGCTACGATATCTTTCGAACGGAGAGAGATAACGACTTGCAATTTTCAGGGTAGGTTGCGCATCCCAATGCGACATTCAAGTTCGTTAATAGGGATAATCGGCCAAACACTTTTGGAGTTATACCATATGAAATTTTGTTGTTATTTCCTCTATAACTCAAAATATACAAATCTGACTCAATTACAACTCGGTTGTTATTTGTAAAATGCCGACGCGCTAAATATAGCGGAATTTCCTGAATATCATATCCTGAAATTAGAAGATTGTGAAGATATATCGCAAGTAAGTAATGACATTACGAAATCGGTTCCCGCAGCCGAAATTGTTCTTTTTCGTTCTTTTTGCGCGCATGTTCTGGGGAACATCGCATTATCATTTTGCCAAAATGCTTTTTTAAGCTGTATTACATGCCCAAACTCGCGAAACTGCTTCTCTATTTTACTTATTGTCCTTTGGGTTATAGGTGACAAATTCGGAAATTTCTCATGAAACATGTGACTTAGGTAGGTCTCTTTGTGTTCGGTTTAAGTTAATGAAATTCAAATACAAATTAGACAATTTAGAAACTACAACTTATCAGCACAAAACAATTTGCGGAGGCGTTCTAAACAAACTGAAATTGCCACAGAAAGTGTTTTACGAAGTGAATTTCGGTAATCAATGATTTTATTTATTGTTTTTTGAGATTTGCAATAAACATGAAAGTGATAACATTTCAGCATAGAGAATGATGCGACCTTTCAAATGATGTCTCACAAGCCCATACTTCCTATTTGAAAAATAAGGGGTTTCACCTGTCTTTCATAGGGGGTTGAAAGTAGGGTTCGCATTTATACCAAGAAGAATGACAATTTAAAATTTGAATTCTACAAGTTTTGGGATTTTCCATAAATATGTACAGAGTGGTCCAAATTGGACACTTTTGATAGGAAACACCAATTTCTAGAGGAGTTAGAGAAAGACTAGCCTACATGCTACGAGATCGATTTTCGTGAGAAAATGAATTCCGAAAACCGCACATTGATATCTTGAGTTGCTCGAAAGATACAAGGTGTTTTTCAATTTTGTGCATTTCTGACCCAACCCCGTAACTTGTTTATTTTTGAATATTTCTTGTTTCTGTGAAAACATTCTTCAGCCATTTTTTTGAAAGGAATCCAATGGTGTTCCTGAATTTTTATTATTTTTTTGGTTTTGAAGCTATAACATAAACTTGTATTTTTTCTTATGGATCACCCTATATTTTTTTACTTATTCGTGTTTGAAATGAAATTCTCTTTTCAAATATATATAATAGTTGCTACTTCTCTTTGAAATCATTGATTTTGTGGCTGTTTTCGAATCATTTTAGATATATTTTCAAAATCTGGGTTGTGATGCCTAAATACGAAACAAAATAGTTCTACATAACAGCTGTTAAAGAGAATAATCAGTGCCAATTTTGTAATAACTCATAAATGTAATAAAAAAATAGAATAACAAGAACAACAATATTTTTAGACTATTTACAACGTGTGTTCGAATTGAGCACCATTTAAGTCACGACATAATTGACTTTGCTTCCTAACATTATTGACAGCATTAATCAATTCTATCGCAGGTATTGAACGAAATGCATGTCGCACTGCTGCTTCCAACGCTTCTCGGGAATCAGGATGGCGTTTATATGTGAGGTCCTTTATTCTTCCCCAAAGGTAAAAATCTAGAGGCGTAAGATCGGGGAATCTTGCTGCCCAATGAACAGGACCCCGATTGCCAAGCCAATTATTGTCGGTAAATATTTCGTTTAAAAACGCCGTTATGATGAGTGCGTTATGACTCGGTGCCCCGTCTTGTTGGAAGTATACGTCTCCAATTTGTTGTAATGGTAAATCATCCATTATTGGTTCAACAAATTGCCGCACTATTTCCAAATATCGCGCTGCCGTCAGGTTACCCTCATAGATATAGGGACCGATAAACCTTCCTCTAAAAATACCGACCCAAACATTGAAACTGTATCGGCCTTGATTTTGTGTCTCCACTATAATATGTGGATTTTCCAAAGTCCAATTATAGGAATTGAATCTATTAAAAATAATACCGGAGCTGCTAACGCATAAGTTTGGTTTTTCAGCATATTTTCCTAAATACCATTGGTAAAATTCGAGCCGGAATTGTAGGTCATTTGGTAGTAACTTGTGAACTTTTCTTACTCTATACGGTTTGAATTTATTTTTTTTTTAGAATTCGCATTGCTATAGTCTTTGGAATATCTGTATTCAACTGCATTTTGCGAAGTGAAATATTGGGTTGGTTTTGTATTTCCCCCAAGACCGTTATTTCTTCTAACTCTCTATCTCTATTCCTGGCTTCGTAAACTTTTGTCCTTGGTTTTGAAAAAGAACCGTAATTAACAAGGTTTTGCTGCAATCTATTGAACATATCCCGAAACGGTTGTCTCCTATCAGGATATCGGTCAAAGTAAAGATTGCTGGCAGCCTGAGCATCTTCATGTGACCCCAACAACACTTTAGCATATCACATTTCTCGTAATTTTCATACATTTGGAATTAACAGGCAGATAAATATTCTAGTATGTTCAAAACTCAGTTCAAAGAAGCACATTAAACTTGTGAAGCAAACTGCATTTAATAATGAATGTTTGACAGTACGCATAGACTGTAGATGCTAAGGTAATTTGTTTCATATTCAGACATGGCATCCCAGATTTTGAAAATATCTAAAATAATTCGAAAACAGCAAAAAATGAATGTTTTCATAGAGAAGTAGCAACTATTATACATATTTGAAAAGAGAATTTCATTTCAAACACGAATATGTATATAGGGTGGTCCATAAAAAAAATACAAGTTTATGTTATAGCTTCAAAACCATATTTTTTAATGAAAAACTAGGAACACCATTGGACTCATTTCAAAAAGGTGCCTGAAGAATGTTTTCACAGAAACAAGAAATATTCAAAAATAAACAAGTTACGGGGTTGGGTCAGAAATGCACAAAATTGAGAAACACCTTGTATCTTTCGAACAACTCAAGATATCAATGTGCGGTTTTCGGAATTAATTTTCTCACGAAAATCGATCTCGTAGCATGTAGGCTAGTTTTTCTCTAACTCCTCTAGAAATTGGTGTCTCCTATCAAAAGTGTCCAATTTGAACCACTCTGTACAGTAGCCGAGATAATGAATTTATTCCATTTGGCTTATCTACATTGTATGTAGGTATATGAGATTTAATAGTGTGTATCGTTTTGAGAAATTATTGTTTCAGTCTTTAACTCAAGAATTTTAATTATATTGCTTCGATGGGTTTCGAATTGTATTTCAGGGTAAATTCTACACGAATCCTGGCGATGAAACAACGTATGACATAAAGGGTGTATATATTGCTGACGCGTGTCATCTGGGAGAATGTAATTCGGATTTGGCAGTGCAAGTGATGTTCATTCTAGGAATTAAACATCTTTTCTTTAAATGTCTTGGAAGATATTTATTCAGGTAAAATATGTATTAGATCTACAAAAATGCCTAATAAACTTATATTAAATTAGATACGGAATGATTATACTGGCACATGTAGGTCTTCCGTGGAGATCCCTCATACACTTCTGCTAGTTAATATTAACACTTGTGCTCTGTCTATGCTTTGCAACTGTGTCCTTACACCACCTTAGGCACAAAACTGCTAATTTTTTTAATCCACAGTGAATGGTGGCCTCTACTGTCTGACAGATAATTTATTATAGGTTGTAGTGAAGTTTCGGTCTCATTGGCGGTGCTAAGGGCTTTCAGGGGGCTCATTGGACCCGAAGAGGCCTGTGGCATCTCTCTTAGGGCAACAGGGTGGTAGAAAAACAGATGGTTGGACCAAAAAAATCAATTATTGGCCTGCCAGCTGAAAGAGCCAGACGATGACTAAAATTCTCCAGGTTAGACTTGAGAGCGTACACGGGCCACTGTGGCAACAGAAAACACCTAAGTAAGATGGGGTTGATTGAGGACTCTGAGTGCAGACCATGGCTGAAGGTCAACGAGTCTACCGAGCACATCATGCCCCGTTGGGAACACGATTAGATTTGAGGAACTAGGGGTCCACAAACTTAGACTGAGGGAACTGGACAAGTTCTCACCCACCAGACCCATCTCCCTTATCAAAGACTTGAGCTTGTGGGTGAAGTATAGATGTTGTGCCACATAAGATCAACTGGTCGAAGTGGCAGGACGGGGTTCGTCACTCGACGCAACACAAATCTTGTATCTTGTATTTTTTGCCACCCAGATAACACATCCTATGGACGTCAATTTCACGTCCAATTCTAGGATATTCAATTCAAATACTTGGATGGACATCCATAAAATATCCATCCAAGGATTTGAAATGGTTATCCATTAGATATACTCTGAGAGATATCCAATTCGAGTCCTTCGATTCACATTCATGAGATATTCATCGAAGGATTTTGAAAGGATATTCAATTAAAATCCTTTGATGGACATCCAAGAGATAACCACCGAAGGATTTGTAGGATGGATAGGTATCGTACAGTGGATAACCTATGTATATCCTTTCAAAATCGTGATTCAAACTATTCACTTCATCGCCCAACGTCCTCCCTAATAGGAAAGTGCCTTCGGGGTCAGATATATAGGGTAAGGTTGCTCAAGTCGTACCCCCTAAGGAAATTAGGCTATAATATTCACGGCAATTGAAATAATACAAATTATTCTACATTTACTGAATCTTGATTTAGTTGAGTATTAATAAAAAATTACAGAAACTTAAAATATTGTTGATAAAATATGTATTTTAACGTTTTTTAAAAACATACCTTCGGTACGATTAAGGCGCCTAGTTGCTTAATTCGTACCACATATAGCCTTAGTCGTACTTAAAAAATATACTTTAGTGAAGATATAATAAACTATATAGAAAAATGCTTAATAATAAGAGATCAATTCAACTAATTCAACATTACAAACAACTCAATTTTAGATTAACTTAAACATTTTTTTTGGTAATTATTTTGGTCAGTAAAAAAATTTCTGAACAGGTACGACTTAGGCAGCGGGGTCTATCAGGTTGAAAAATAAAATTTCTGACATAACCTAAAAATGTTCTACTGTTTGAGTATGCCTGAACGATTGACAGATAAGTATTATAAATCGATGCAAACAAAAACTAAACGTAAATATCACAAGTGATAAAGTTACTTTTAAAATTATTTTCGGTTCATGAAGCCGGCCACTTGACCACTTGTTTACGTCCGCTCGCACGACTAAATAGTTCACGTTAGCGACACTAGATGGCCTAATCACAGCCCCTTATATCTACTAGCCTGGAAGATGATAAAATGGCAACACCGATCTGAGTCGTACGCCAGGCGATTCAGTCGAAGGTTTGTTATTGTAAATGGACGATTACTTCTGATTCTGGAGTTAACCATTATTGTTTTTCGCCGGCATTTCGTGGTATTTTTGTGTATAACGGTGTGAAATGTGAATTAATGCAATGCAGTGATGGTCGGATATTTGTATGTTCTGTAATTAAACTGCAGTGTGTAAATAGTGAAATTTCCATTGGATTATTTCTACTTTGAGATGAGTACATTTCAGTTGAGACTATAGACAACAAGATGGACTAGAAATATGAGTGAAATAGAACTTTCATTTCTTCCGATTTTATGAAACATTTTGATGACCTTTCGAATAATTTTTCAACAAAAATTGATACATAAGATGGGAGATCAAGAAGCTCAAAGAATCTATTTATTTTTATATAAATGTATTCAATTTCCAAAAGTCTGCATTTGTAGATGCTTCAGTTGAAAACAATAAGGACCTTATTCATCTTAAATTATTCATCAAGAATGTTCAGATTTCCTGCAGTGATTTGAAATGGATTCTTCCTTTCGATCTTACCCCGAGCAGATGGTCTCAACTTACGAATCTGTTTTCCCGCTACAGAAATATAATTAATGGGGATTCAGATTCGGAATTTATCAATTTGTTTTATCAACATCTTTACACAGTTCAGATCAAACATAATTTTATGTGAATTTACTCTTTATAGCATTCAATTTATATACTGAATTCACAGAGACTTGTAGTTGTGGTTTACATCCGTAAATCATTCTAAATTCACTTTGTTCTGTTTTCGCAAATTTAATTTTGAAACATTTTGTAGAAAATATGAATTGCAATGATATTGTCCACCGAATGGATAATAAACAGAAACATTTGTAGATAGCAGAAACTCATCATTATAGTAAGAACCAAAACAAGACAAACTCTAAGAGGATTATCACAATTTTCATTAGCCTACATTATTAGTGTTATATAATAGTTATGTTTGGGAATATATTTTTATTTTGAGAATTTCATTCAAGTTTATAATTTTTTTGCCAATAGTTAACCTTACACCTTTTCGTGCTTCTTGCTGAACAATTAATTGAATAACAACTACCTAGGTTTCTTTATAAACTTGATCTCAATAATATTGTGCAGAATGAAATGTAGTTATTCAATTTATTGCAAAAGCAGAGTTTCATATTGTTTATTTATCCAGGGATTCCAAGCAAGGAAACCTATTAAATGAGTTCACTAGAGTTTCAAATTGGAAATATACGATATCCAGCGCTACCGCATTCAAGAAGTATGCCTCTAAGATACGATAAGTTGCGGCGTTGTCAGACTGTGTTCCAGGCTATCCCTATAGTGGGCTGTGGCCTAATTCAAAGGTATCAGACGAGATATGGGTGGGGTCGACTTTGGCCGTGGTTTGACTTGAGCAACCTTACCCTACCTGTTTTATAATAGGATCAATGCTCCAGGTTTCCGCTTCAAAATAATCTTTCTAGGTGGCGCTGGTCAGACTGCATGTTAGGTACGTCGCCGCCATAGGTTTCCTAGAGCTCCTTCGTTTGTCTTCCAGAAGATAAGGTACACTTATGATTGGTAACAATCATAAAACCGGTACGTATCTGCCCTGAATAGCACTTTCTTCTTTGGGGGATGTTGAGAGATGACATGGGTGAATCGGATCACGGGCGATATTTGTTGACGAATATTTCGCCGTTCATCTTTTGAATATTAGCCATTAGATACAGCCATCTTCGATGTTTTAATGTGTGTGTAATATTATGTATTATACTACTATTTCTCTTTGATATAATATTCTTAATTAGTCCGAAACATTCGTCCATCCTTGATCCCAAGAGTTTGATGATGCTTTCCGTAGGTATTTCGAGTTGTGAAATATACTGATTGTAATTTGCAACAACCCAATCTACCAGGTCTCGTCATTGCAGATTACTCATTTATTCTTGTTCAAAAATATTACATTTCCTCAATTCGGAAAAACCGAATTGGAGGTCTCTTGCTGAACATGAATTTCCTAGAAAGAATTGTATGTTTTTTCTGTTTCAGAATGAGCGTAGTTATATGGAAGAAATACAAACGGAAGAAGAAATCATCAGACGTTAAACTTCCACAATGGGAAAAGGACTATATATTGAAGTCATTTGATAGATACGATATAATGAAGCAATATATTGAAATAAGTAATTTTGATTGAGTGATACAGGCCGTTCTTAATCTTAAGAATTTTCGTGTTGATTAATTGTTTAATATGATTAGTTTCAACGAATAGTAGCCCATTCAAACAACGATCAGAATCATGATATTTAAAAGTAGAAAAGTCCTAAGAAATGAGGAACTGTAAACAAAAGACATCTCGAAAATCATGATAAATACATAGCAGAAATGAAAAAATATAATAATAATATTTATAATAGAAGTAACAAACTAAGAGAGCTGAAATATACCGTCCACCTCAATGCCTCGCGATCTTATTTCATGAGTTATTAAAAATGATAATTAATCTTTCTCTGATTATTTTACTGAAACGGATTCTTAAACCCCACTTGAGCAATATATTGGGGTTCGAACCCAGGCTATTGAAGATTAATGGTTTTCTGAGATATCTTTTATATATATATTGTGGAAATGTCAAGTAGTATTTCTGAATTTCACATATCCAGTACGCCCAGGAAGGAATTGTGTTTGCTTACTCCAAATTTCACTGAATAATTTTTATACAGGGTGAAAAACCAAATGGAATGAAATCATCAACTTGGTTACTGTACATATTTATAGAAAATCCCGAAACTCGTCAAATTTGAATTTCAAATTATCATTCTTCTTCGTAAAAATGCGAATCCTACCCCCTTCGAAAGATAGGTACAACCCTCAATTTTTCAAATAGGAAGTATGGGCTTGTGATACATCTTTTGAAAGGTCTCGTCATTCTCTATTCAGAAATGTTACCACTTTCATGTTTGTTGCAATAATCTAATTAAAAGTAAACACATTCCAGTGATTAGCGAAATATGTTACAATATCAAAAACTAAAATGTAGCAAAAAAATAGTATGAATGTTAATGAAGTAGATGTCCAAAGTGTTCACCGCGAACGCCTTGGTAACATCTTAACCTCGAATAAAAATTTCTTTCAACATTATTTAACAACTCAGGAGTGATCGACCTAATTGCAAGCGTTATTCGACCTTTTAGGTCATTCAAATCAAGGGGTTTGGTTTTCTACACAATGCTCTTCACATATCCCCATAAAAAGAAATCTAATGGGTTAGGATCAGGGGATCGCGCTGGCCATTCGATCGTTCCTCATCTTCCTATCCACCGATTTGGAAATATTGCGTAGACGGACTGCAGGAAATTGCTTTGGTACGATATCGTATTCCATGGAACGAATTTCCTTGATCAGGATATAAATTTGCCAAAGTTGGAACGACATCACTTTGAATTAGTGCTAAATAATTATCGACCTTCAAATTGCCATCAATGAAAAAGGGGCCTATCATATGGTTTCGAACATTTCCTGCCCAAACATTCACCTTTCGTGGGAATTGCGTGTGTTCCTCTCTCATCCAGTGAGTATTTTCGGTAGACCGATAGTGGCAACTTTGACGATTAGCATGATCGTTGAGAAAAAAATTGGTTCAAGCCCTGTGGACAGGAGATTTCTGGCGCTCTAGTTCAAACAGACAAATTATATCTCCGAAAGTATTGGTTTCTCAGAGTTGAGAATTATATCAATGTATTCTTATGATAGAACTGCATCATAAAGGAAATTCAATTCAAATAATAGTTTATATATCAAGATTAAATGAGCAATCTGAGAATGAGAACTGCACCATGGAAGAAATCAAATTAAAATAGCTGAAATGAATTTGACTCTCTCTTATAGAACAGGATGACATGTACGAGTATGAACACAGATCATATAATAAAGCTTAGATAGAATAATGATAACATTCTGTGAAAACATAGAAGTACGATTCATTATTGAAATTTCGAAAAATCATATCTCCGAAAGCATTAGCTTGTTGGAGTTGAAAATGATATCAATTATTTTTATGGTGAAACTGCATCTTGAATAAAAATTGAATTTGAAATTTGTTACTTAAAAAAATTTTTTATTTTCGTTACTCCAAAACCATCTGGCCTATTTCGCCCAATAACGAACTTAACCGAGATATTCATCTCCCTAACCTACTCCGAAAATTTCAACTGGCTATCTCATTCCGTACGAGAGTTATTGTAAAAAAAAAAAATTTAAATTTTCAAAAATTTTTTTTGACACTTTGCGGTAGCCTGGTCAATACAAAACTTCACATACGTATGAAGGTCATGATTCTAAAATTTGTTGCTAAATTTCAGATAGATCGAGTGATTGGTTTCGGAAATATTCATAAAAAAATGTTTTTACTAAAATCGAACCGAAACCGCTCGATGGATTTTGCCCATTAACGAACCTTGCAAATTTCAATCCTCTAACTCCTTTCGTTCGAGAGTAATCGTGCCTACGGCTGGCCGGACCGGCCGGACAGAATCGATTTCGACCTCGGATTCTTGATCAGTGAGTCGAACCAAATCGTTTGAGACCATTTTCAGCCAAAAATTCGAGAATTACAGACATTTGGGCAAATTGATAAGCACTCATTTCCGAGGAACTAGAGCGCCAAAAAGTACACTCATCAGAAAACTAAACGTCTACTAATTGGATAATATTGTTATACGAAATATGGAAAGGTTTAACGGGTAATTCCGCAAAAGGAGCAGATTAAAAATAATTCTGCTGGTACCTGCCGACACGTGTTTCTGCTAGTTAAACCTTTCCATATATATATATATTACTCCGCATGATCCATATTTCTATGTTAAACGAAATGTTCATCATTAAAAAAAAAAATAAGTTCTGCTCCTGGGTAGGTATCATTTTATAGGGATACATTTTATTTTGTTTCAATATGTTTAGAATCGATGTATGGCTGACATTGAATGTTGCGGAGGCATCTCTACTCGATTTATGTGATTTTCTTCATAGTCAAGTATCACATCTAATTTCACACCCTCACATAGTGTATTAGCAGCTTCTTTTTTAATCTGCCTTACATATCCAAACTCGCGAAACTGCTTCTCTATTTTACTTATTACCCCTTGGGTTATAGGCGGCAAATTCGGAAATTTCTCATGAAACAAGCGACTTGATTATTTTTGTGTTCGGATGTTATCATTAGTACCCTAGAGCCTTGATAATACCGAGATCATTTTCACATAGACAATGCTGAAATCGTGTTGCTCGATAATAGTCCGTGGCCGCATAATAATAATAATAATAATAATATATATAATTGATTGTCAAACTGAAAACACCACATGTATAGGATTTTGTCACTGTAATCCAGAGGTGATTGGATGAAATTTGACACATGACTCAAAATTAAGTAATTTGATTGGTTACCATATTTATTAAAAAATATCTCCGTAACCAATTATTTGTCATATTGTTATTTGTGCATTTCCGTTAATCGAACCATCATTCAAAATTAAAGTTAATGAAAATCAAAAACAAATTAGACTTATCAGCACAAAACAATTTGTGAAGGTGTTCTAAATTAACTAACATTGCCACAGAAAGTGTTTTACGTAGTATTCATGGTACCATCTGAAAAATACAATGTTATGTTTTTGTTTTCATTTTCTTTCTATGACATCTTGAAGGCAAAAAAGTTTAGTATTATTGTAATAATATTGGGAAATATTAGAGCAAATATTATAATGATTTTCGGAAATCACATTATTTTATTTTTTTCTATTCTGAGTTTTGCAATAAACATGAATATGATATTTCTGAATAGAAAATGACGCGCCCTTTCAAACGATATATAATAAGCCCATACTTCCTATTTGAAAAATTGGGGGTTGTACCGGTCTTTCGAAGGGGGTTGAACGTAGGGTTCGCATTTTTACGAAGAAAAATGAAAATTTAAAATATGAATTTGACGTGTTTCGGGATTTTCTATATATATGTACAGGAAAGAAGGCTTTTCCACACTGTATATGCAGGAGTGTATAAGCACATTGTGAAACCCTTAAACGACTATAACTTTGTACCTGTGGCGAATCTGGAAAAATGGTAAATTTAAAAAAGTGTTTTATTTCATGAGAGAAATCTATGGTTGAAATTAATGTTCAACTTCGAGACTCACCCTGTATATATTGTTCTTTGCTGCTCGCTTCCAAAGGTCCATTTCCCTAAATTAATTGATGATTCAAATCGGAAGGAATTGAAGGGACTTTCACATGATGATTATTTAGGGCAAAAAATATTGAAGAATAAATTGATATTATTCTATACCTACAATGTGTAGTATCACTCCAATTTCTGCTTATAATCAACGAACATCCTGTCTAACGAAAATCTCGGTCCCATTAAACGTGTTATTCATCATTTCGCACCTCAATAGGACGACAATTCGAAATTTGAGATTTTAGATATATCAGCCCACAAATCTAGCTACTGTTTGGTTTCATTAACACGCTCGATCCCTTAGATAATATGTTCTTTTCATGGTTGTTATCTTATGCCGGGCCCAGACGGGTGTAACGTAACACATCGTGTAATGCGTAATGTAAGGCGAATTCTCCGTGTGGACCGTACTACGGACATTGCATGTAATGCTAGTCTAGCGTCCACACGGAGAATTCGCCTTACATTACGCATTACATTACGCGTTACATTACACCCGTCTGGACCCGGCATTAGAGTTGATACGGTTTCTTCTATCTTTGTATTCCTGGTAATTATGAGGTGTTCTATTACTGCAGTATTGTAAGTATGCTTTACGTTTTTCATACGCTGAATCACTGATTTCGTCTTTGATATTTTTGTTGCGTTTAAGTTAATTGTTCTGACTCCTATACTTTCTCGTGCAGCTTGCAATTCAATTTTTTCCTTAAATTCGTTTCCTCTTGAATTAATGGGTTATTCGAGAATACATCCAAAAAAAGTTATAAGAAAAAATATCTTAGAGGTTGACTATTTCAACCCAATCTAATTATACTTCAGAGTTGAAAAAATACCAAAATCTGTAGCTTTATTGATGAATAATATATACCAAGTTTCGTATCTTCAGTTTATTATACAGGGAAAATAAAAAAAAAACATTTTTTTTTGTTAATCTTCGGAGGGGTGTAACTATTCCGGGGGAAAAGTGTTCAAAAAATGTTATACCAAATACCCATCTTAATTTTCATCACAGGCCTTACATTTTTTCGGTGTTATTCAAATACAATGTATATGAGCAAACAATTCTGCAGTATTTGAACGTTCCTTTTCCTTTTTTCCTGGTTTCTGAGAGTGCATATACGAGTATGTCGATCTTGTGGGTGTTCAATTACTTCAATTCAATCAGCATCTCTTGATCTCTTTTGTTCCACGATTGAATGTTCCAGCATGCTGTTCTCAATTCGGTATCCCTTCTCGTAGTCCTGTTTCATGCTGTGGTCGTCCTGGTATATATCCGTCCTGTATCCGAGGTATTGTAATCGTGTCTATGAACAGGTTGCTGGCCTCAACGCCCAACCCTACTCTTTTACTTGGGCTTGGGACCGCCTATGCCACTGCTGAGCTACTCCATCCACCCAATGGCAGCATAGGCAGAGTATTCCTTGGGAAGATATCTTGAGTTTATCTTGTACAGTGATTTATTTTCTCCCCGTCCAGGAATATAAATAAAGTGTTTGTTAGGTCAAATTATTTTATTTTTCAAGAAACATTTTCCCATAATTCCGTTACCAAGTAGTGACGTCACGATATTTTTATTTTAATTGCAGGCCCCCTTTTTTTTTTGCTATGGATTGATCATAAAATTCTGAATGCAGTAATGCAGTCAATAATTCTCCAGATATTATTTTTTAAATTTGGAAAACATGTACAAATTTTGAAATGAAGTCTTTACCAAACAAACACATTTTTATTGCAAACACTTGAATGTGTCATAACCTACATAAATTATCAAATTGAGGGTTCAAATTGATGTCCATTCACTTCTTGACAGTACGCCAAAAGAGCTTGAAACTTGGAACTAACATTTTGGAGAGTTTCAGGCTGTATTCCTCATGTTTCATCACAAATCCTCTGTTTCAACTCTTCGTTGTTGTTTGGCCGATTGGGGTGAACTTTGCTTTTGATATAACCTATAATTGAATATCTCGAGAATTATTGACCCAAATGGCGTAACATGTGCTTTTTTTTTATTATTTATCCATATAAATCCTATGTTTTCATTTCAGTTCTTCGGCATGGACTGGTTTTATTTTTCACCTCTGTGTGCCCTTTCACCCCTATATTGACAGCCATAGTCAATGTTTTGGAGATGAAATTGTATTCCCACGCCTATTTGCATTTTTATAGACGTCCAATACCTAGGAAAGTTGAAGGAATCGAAATGTTCTATTTCATACTACAAGCTCTTACATGGTTTGGTGTTACTGTGAACGTAAGTTGATTATCCTTCTATATAGTCTTCCCATAACTATCCATAATTATTTTTTTTTCGCTCGACAGGAAAAACCTTTTATAGGCTCAATAACCTGAGCGGGTCCTCTTCTCTCAGGAGTGTGAGATTCCAGTTGTTGATTGGTAACTCACTAAAAAACCTCTCGCACGTTGCTTGGAGAAGTTCTTCGTCCTGCCCTTACAGCGTCCCTTAACAAAAGAGATGAGCTGCAAGCGGCCTTCACATTTGACGGGATCTGATGACTCGAAGTGATCTGAGCAACATTGCTTTCTGCATTTTGTGATATACAGGCCGGAATAATCTTCAGTTCAGTCACGTAGTTCGCTCACATTCCGCCTAGGCATCCTATTATTAGTACGACAATCCTAACTTTATGCTTTGGATACAGGATCCCCAGTTCGCACATTAAGTCTTTGTATTTTTCCCTATTCTAGTCTTCTTTCATCACCAAATTATTTTCTGCGGGGGAGCAAAATTCTACAACAAACAATTCCGTAAGTTCTTTGTTCAGCAGGAGTATATCTGGCTTTATGGCGTGGATCTGCCGAGTTGTTGGAATCGCATAGTTCCAGTAGATGCGAGCTGTGTCATTTTCAACAACTTCTTCAATCCCCAGTGGTACATTGAATTATAATTATTATCATTGTGTTAGATGATTTGAAGAGTTCGATTATTGGTTCTGGCTTGCAAAATCATCTCATGTTCTGCTTTATTATCCACATGATTATTCTTGTGAAGATATTTTGTTTCCTCAAATATTGTCTTATAACAATTTAAAAATTTTATGAAGAGGACATACATCAGTAGCAGGAGATAATAAATCGTGCTACTGCTGCTTAGTTTTGGATTATACTTATTTTTTTCAAGCATCTTTACACTTTAACTCCCACTAAATCTCAACAGTTTTTGGCACGCTTGTTCACCTGAACATAGTGCCGAGATTCCAATAATCGATAATTGAAGAAAGTGCGTCGTTCTTCTTCCAAGAAGTATCTTTACACTGGTAGATACAATTGGAACATGAAGTTTTCATGTCACGACAGAGCACTATTTTTTTGTCGATAATGGAAAATACTCCTTCCCGGTACTTCGGAGCATTTTTGTTTTATTACGTTTCAATTCTAACGGGCGTGCAACCTGTTTTTCCCTTTATTCACAATTCTGTCATCATGGAAATGTTCTTTTTGCTGTAACTCGGTGTCTTCTTTCTTTTTATTTTTTTCATTGATTACGAATGATTTATGGTTCAGTATTTATTTATTAGAACGGGATCACGCGATACTGAAAAATATCTGCGAAGTTTTGCACTGACCGGATGGCCATAAAGTGGCAAAAAAAAATTCAAAAAATTTTAAAATATTGTTTCTCTATTCCTGTATCGTAACGAGTCCATTCCAGCACTAAAAACAGTGCTGGAATGAACTCATTCCCACATTGTTTCTAGTTATATTTTTCGTTTTGTGGTAGTCAGCACTGACATTCGATCCTATAAAATTACAACACACGTCAATTTTCAATATTATACCGGGTGGCCCACCACAGACGCGGATCTTGTTTTGAGGGAGTAAATTAAATTATTTTGAGAATTGTTTTTTGTGATGTATGTAGGGTGTTTTAAAGCACAATTTAAAATTATTTTCATATCTACAGGGTGTTCAAAAACTAAGATATAGACCAAAGTTACATTTTTTTAATAGTAACACCCTGTATTTGACTTAAAAAATGGAATGGCAAGCTCAAATTATGAAGAGTTTCTTCAGATCACTTCATACCTTAGAAGTACCATTTACGAGAAAATGGCGAAAAATTTCAAATATGGAGTAGCAAATAATGAAGAAACCAGTTACGCCCGCGATACTGACAGTATTTTTGTGAATAGACATATTAGCTACTTCTATACAGAAAATAAAAAATGAACTCTGGGATATACAGAGTGATCATAATTAATTTTCAAACATCAACTACAAATAATGGTCGAAAACTTTCTTATTTCAAATGGCACACCCGATATTTTTATATCTCGTTGAACGTAAAAAATAATTTTGAAACTATCTTAACAAGGTTTTCCTACACCTAAACCTGTTTTCTCAGCAATTTTCGACCACTATTTGTAGTTGATGTTTGAAAATTAATTATGATCACTCTGTATATTCCAGAGTTAATTTTTTATTTTCTGTATAGAAGTAGCTAATATGTCTATTCAAAAAATACTGTCTATATCGCGGGCGTAGCTGGTTTCTTCATTATTTCCTATTTAAAAAAACTCCATATTTTTTCGTCATTTTCTCGTAAATGGTTCGTCTAAGGTATAAAGTGATCTGAAAAAACTCATCATAATTTGAGCTTGCAATTCCATTTTTGAGGTCAAATACAGGATGTTACGATTAAAAATATGTATCTTTGGTCTATATCTTTGTTTTCGAACACCCTGTATATATAAAAATAATTTTAAATTGTGCTCTCGAACATCCTACACACATCACAAAAAAAAAATTCAAAATTATGTTCATTTACTCCCTCAAACCGAGATCCGCGTCTGTGGTGGGCCACCCGGTATAATATGGATATAGTGAAAGAATTATTCAGAGGAAAAGTTTTATTTTCATTAAAAAATAAGGTTTCTAGAGATTTCCATCTTGTTAAATTTGATTCATTCTTGCTTTTAGGAAACTGTTTCAAATCTGATCTCCATGCCCTTCGTACGATTAAAATTCGAATTCCATAATTTGTCAACTTTCGTAACAGTAACACCAACTGCCAAGACACAATTCAAAAGTCACTAGGATGTATAATCAGAATTTTTCATTGAATTTCAACAGTATTTTATAAAACTTGACTGAAATAGAGAAAATATCGTCTAATACACGTTGCAGAAGGCAATTCCAACATTCATGCTTCCGAAAACTCGCTCCTTCGTCGCTCGTTTTCGAATTTCGCATTCGTGTTTGAATAGGAGCCCATTTTGCAACTTATTTTAGAATATACTATTCCACGATAACTCGAAAAATACTGATCTGATTGTTTGTTTTAAAAGAATATTCATGGCAATTTGGTGCACGGACAAGTCAGTTTGGGGGAAATAGAGTTGTTTCTGAGTTGGAGTGTCCACACCGTGACCCTGGGGCTAATTTTGAAATTGATGTTATGCGCATGAGCAGACCATATGTGATTTAACTGGGGAGTTTTCGTCTGAGAGGATTGGGGATTTGAGGTGCAGGATGCTATTACTTCACAGAATCCCTTGGGGGGTGTCCGCGCATGTGTGGATTGGAGGTGCGATATCTCCTGAACCAATGGTTTTGAAAAATCAGAGTTTTATGTGAGGAGAGGACTTTCTGCCACGAGTAGACTGCGCATGCGCAGAGGAGACGTGGTTTTTTTTTTGGGTTGTATGGCTTATGATGGGTGCGGTTTAAGTCTAGCGATCATGGATTTTGTGCTGAGCCAATATTGTGAGGTTCTAAAATAAAATTCAAGACAATTCTGTGAACGGCCAAATCAGTTTCGAGGAAATAGCGTTGTTTTCGAGTTGAAATGTCTGTATCGTGACCCTGGGGCCATTTTATAAATAACTATAATTGGAAGATCTATTTTGAATTGCTTTCGGATTCAGATAATAGGCGAAGAAATTGCGTTCCCAATTCCAAAATCATGTAGCCCTTTTCCGAGATTTTTCGTTTCACGCATGAGCAGACAAGAAGTGATTTAACTGCTCGAGTTAAATCGAGGACTGGGGTTTTGAGGTGCTGGATGCTATTCTTCCATAGTGTCTGCGCATGCGTGGATTGGAGCTGTGATATCTCCTGAACCAATGGTGTTGAAGAATCAGAATTTTGTATGAATAAGTGTGAGATTGAGAGGACTTTGAGCCACGAGTAGATTGTGCATGCGCAGAGGAGACGTTTGGATTGTATGGCTCATGGTGGGCGTGGTTTGCGTCTAGCGGTGATGGATTTGGTGCTGACCCGTTATTGTAAGGTTTTAAGAGAAATTTCATGGCCATTCTTTGCACGGACAAGTCAGTTTCGAGGAAATAGCATTGTTGAAATGTCTGTATCGTGGTCCTGGGGCCAATTTATAAATAACTGTATTTGATAGATCTATATTGAATTACGTTCGCATTTTGAGAATAGGTAGTTGCGTTCCTAACTGGGGTCCCATAACCGCATTCTTTTAATTTCGATCTACGGTAAAGCTAACAGCCAAACTGTATTAATAGCCAGATTTCTTAAAGGAACTTGGAAAAATATAAAAAAATACTGACGTGTAGTCAGTACTCTTTTGAATGATGCTCAGTGGATAGATCGGGCCGGAGACGTACACAGAGGATAGTGGACATCATTCACTGTCAGTTCGAAAATGAACAGTGCTGTATCTAAGCTGGCATAAGGATAGAGTAACAAAGTTGCAAAAGAACACAACTGACTCTCCTTAGTCGCACCAGTTGCTAGGAGCATCTGAGGGATCTCCTTGGGAAGACTTGGGAGGGTCAGTATAGCCATAATCATGTTTATAGCACGCGCGCCGAATGCAGATTGACTTTACAATGAAAGAAAAAGGCTAAACAAGCATTGAAGTGGGGTCAATCTGCTTTGGCGCTTGTACTTTAAACATGATTATGATTATACTGACCCTCCAAAGTCTTCCCCAAGGATATCGCTCAGAAGCTCCTAGGAACTTGTGTGTCTAAGGAGAGTCAGTTGTGTTCTTTGTCAACTTTGTTACTCTATCCTTACGCCTCGCTCTATCCGCTGAGCTTGAAGTACTCATCATTCAATTCAAATTAGCCAACGTGAACACGCGCTCCAAAGAGTACTGACTTCATGTCGGTGCTTTTAAATATTTTGTAAAACCAAGTCGGTCAATATATCGAAAACTGAGACTCTTTTACTAAAACCAGATGTCGATATTCTGGTCAGACGTGAGCTAACCTATCAGCATGCGCCGGGTTGACGCCGGTGTACGGGACAGCCTGTAGATTTAGGTGTGCCACAATATGCCTACTGGTCACAGTGGCGGGGCGGAGTTCGTCCGCCCGACACAAAACATATATATTATCTATACTTTGCAAAAGGATCATCAACTTTAAGTCAATTCAATATTTTGATTCAAAACTTGATGGTATTCAATAATAATTAGTGAACCCGCAATGAAACAAGATACAGTTCATTCTATCGGAAGTGTATATATATATTTTTAATATATTGTTAACTGAATAGTTTTCAATTCTACCTCCCTCAATTTGATTTCAAGTCGTATCGCATTGAATTAAAATTCTTCATTAATTCTTATTTCATCATTATAGGATTAAATTAAACATAGTTTCATTTGCAGGCTATATTAGCGTTGATGACGAAGGATTTCGCAAAGATGCAATTTTATATGGGTTCAGTGAATTATAATATCACCGCTTATATGGATAAAAGATTCTCAGGTGAATTGAAATTGATCCTCAACCTATTGTAGTAGAATGCTTCCACGAATCTAGCAGTGATTTAGGATAATGACTGATATGGACAGAGCCAAATTGTAATGTTTAAACAATTAATTTATGATAAATCGGATTTCGCAGGAACATTATGATGATAATTTTTTACTAAATATAGTAACCAATCAAATTACTGAATTTTGAGTCGTGCATCAAATTTCATCCAATCACCTCTGGATTACAGCGATAATACACTTCATGTGGTGTTTTCAGATTGACAATCAATTATTGTATTGAAAATTATTGAACGTCATAGTGACAATCACTTTTTTGAAATCTTACAAAGTAAATAGTATATTATTTCATAAGGAGGAGAAGTGTCACTTTTCATGGCGAGCTTGAGTTTACCCGCCCAACGGAGTGAGGTGGGTAATTGAAAGCGAGCCATGAAAAGTCACATCTACTCCGAATGAAATATGTTATTTCATTTTCAAACGTTTTGAAATTCATAAAAATCTCAATATCCACTTCTGGATTCATTTACATAAATAATTCTATCTATTTACGATCGTTTTATAATTGAATGAATTTTGGAACATTTGCCTAGTTACGGTTGCCACGTAAAATTCATTCTGAAAGATATAAAGTAAAATAATTAATAGTTATCATTTGCAAGCTGGTGAGAAGTGGTTCAAAGTGAAAATATCTTCAGAAATTGAGGTGTTGGCGAATGAAGCTGTCTCTTCCCTTGGACCATCGAAGTCTATTGAAAAATATTCTGCAGCTTATGATCACTTCGTGAATTGGTGCAGTTCGAAAAACGTTACAGTTTACCAAGAGAATGTACTTCTAGCATATTTCAACTCAATGGCTACAGAAATAAAAATGGAAATCCTCTACTTTGTGGGCCCGATATTCAATGATAAAGTCGCAACTAGCGATCAAACATGAAATAGATATTGGTAAATATCTGAAGTTGCGAGCATTTTTGAAAAAATCCAATGAAGGGTATCTTGCAAAAAAATCAAGAGTTTTTTCTAAGGAAGAGTTCGAACGTTTTCTCTTCGAATCATCGGATGATTCATATTTAGGATTAAAGGTAACTATCATATTTCAAGTAATTATAATTTTGTATTTTGATCACGTGGTTGTTTCAGATTGTTCTATTATTCGGAGTAGCTGGTGCCTGCAGATGTGACGAAATGGTGAAAATGAAAACTACAGATATCGAGGGCGAGGGAAATATTATAATAGTCAATATTCCTGATAGTAAAACGGGAAAAGTTCGAACATTCACAGTTATTAGGGAAAATAATCTAAATATTTATCGGAGATACACTGCGTTAAGACCTAACGATTTCGTTGAAAATAGATTTTTCTTGAAATATCAATCTGGAAAATGCTACAGAGCTGTGATGGGAATACATAGTATAGGAAGTGTTCCAAGAAAGGTTGCCACTTTTTTGCAATTGAATCATCCAAACGAATACACAGGTCATTCATTGTGGCGAAATTCTGCTTCACTACTTATAGATGGAGGAGCCAACATTGAATCTTTGAAACGACACGGAGGTTGGAAGTCAAGTAGTGTAGCAGAAGGGTACATCGAGGATTCGTTGCGAAATAAGAATGAGATTGCTGGTAGGATATTGTGCGTTAACGAATTCCCTGGAACTAGCAACTTAGAAGACTCTAATGAGGCATCAGCTTTGGAACAGAATCCGAGACAGAATCCTACCAGTTCATTATTACATGGTTTTAATTTTCAAAATACGACATTGACCAATTGTACATTCAATGTAACTTTAACGAAAAAAATGACGTTTGAATTGTAGAATTTTTTGTTCATGGTAACCAACTCATCTTTTGCATAGTAACACTTTTCCCGCCGCCGGCAGGAAAAGAGTTGCATAGCAACACTTCTCCTCCTAGGCGGAGAAATAGAAATTTTAGATGTTCCTCTCAATCGAAAAATGACGTTATTATTGTACGTTTGAAAATAAAAATTAATATCTTATCGAATACCCCTCGGGTCTTAATAAATACTCAAAATAATGTCATAGAGAATCCTTCAAGCGTGTTGCTCAAGGAAAATAGCCCGAGGCCGCACGCCGAGGGCAGCACGCTCTCAGCATTCTCTATGACAAAATTATCTCGGTATTATCAAGGACCTAGGGGTATTACTACTGAAAATTCAATCTGAACGAGAGCCATAGCAGTAGGAAACTTTGAAATATTGCAATGAAGCTACATTCTTTTTCTCTTATGGATGATTTTATACCTTTTTTGTCCTCGGAACAGAGTGTTTATCAATTTGCCCAAATGTCTGTAATTTTCGAATTTTTGGCTGAAAATGGTCATAAATGTTTTGGCTTGACTCATTGATCAAGAATCCGTGGTCAAAATCGATTATGTCCGGCCGTTCTTCCGTTAACGCTATAACTCTCGAACGGAATGAGCTAGACAGCTGAAATTTATAGAGTATATTTGGGAGATAAATATCTTAGTTGATTTCGTTACTGAGCGAAATTGGCTGAATGGTTTCGGAGTAACGAAAACAATTTTTTTTTACACTAAAAATTTCTAATTAATCTTCTTTTTTAAGCTGCAGTTTCATCATAAGAATCTATTGACATCATCTTCAGCTCTAACAAACTAATACTTCCGGGGATATGATATTTTCAAATTTCCAACAGTTCTGGGGAACATCGCGTTATCATTTTGCCCAAATGTCTGTAATTGAGTTCGACTCCCTGATGAAGAATTCGAGGTCAAATTTGATTCTGTCCGTCCTACTCGTAATGGACACTTTTAATCGAATTTACCATGGTAAATTCGATTATGAGTGTCCATTACAGGAGAACGGTCAGTAGAATTCACCATGATAAATTAGATTAAGAGTGTCCAATACAGGAGAATGGACAATAGAACATTATGCGCAAAAGCTCCTGACTTCACGTCAGTGCTTGAAGCAATTTTAATTTTTTTAATAGAAAAATGTTCATTTGACGAATACAAAATTTAAAAACTTTTCACATGTTTTTCAAATTTAAAAAATGTATATCTCGAGAATGACTGACCAAATGGCTTAACATGTGCATTACTGAATTCAGAATATTATGATCTACCCATGTCAAGAAAAAAATAGGGGCTTGTAATACGAGAAACCGTCGAAATATAAGAATTGAGGGAAAATATTCCTTAAAAAAAAATTGCTCTGACCTATCAAATCATTTTTCGCTATTCCCGAAAGGGGAGAAAATAAATCCATTATTCCATACTTTTGACTCTCATGGTATAATGATACAACTATGTGCCTCTCTGAAAGCGTATGTAAAAATTTCAGCTTTCTTAGTGGAAGATTTCAAGATAAAAAATAACACAGGAGTACAAGATGGAAATTACAGCGTTTGCTATTTTCCTGGAAATAGATTTCCTCCAGATCATCCTGAAAAATATAAAGCACATCTAGACCTCTATCAATATCAAGCGTTTGGATGGATGCTGGTTCTCATTTATATGGTAGGTCCAATAGAATCGTTTTGTGCAGAATAAGACTGAAAGAATTAGTAGTTTGTATAAAATGAATCATAGATATTCATTCAAAAATACAAATAGAAAAAAATTGGTTCAAGCACTGACGTGAAGTCAGAAGCTTTTGCGCGTATGTTCTCTTGTCCATTCTCCTGTTTTGGACACTTAATCGAATTTACCATGGTGAATTCGATTAAGAGTGTCCAAAACAGGAGAATGGACGAGATAACATACGCGCAAAAGCTTCTGACTTCACGTCAGTGCTTGAACCAATTTTTTTTTTCAATGATTTTTAAACATTTTCTAGTGCTACGATCCTCACAAAAGAATTTTCAGGTTGGCATTCTACAACTAATAACCATGTTTGAATTGGATCGGATTTGTATTTTTTGAGTTATTGAGGAAATAAAATAAGAACCAAATTTCAGATTGATATAGATAACTCCAAAACTGAAAACTGCAAGTCGCTATTTCTTTCCGTTCTCAAGGAATCATGAGATACATAATATTTTTTCGTAATTTTTTAAAAATTTTCTAGTGGTACGGTCCTCACAAAATTTTACACACGCCTTCATGTCGATATTCTACAACTAGTTACCAAGCTTCAAGTCGATAGAGTCTATATTTTTTGAGTTATCGAGGAAAAAATATTCCAGATGGGTATAACTCCGAAACCGTTAGGCCGATTATGGCCAACAGCGAACTTAACTCTCCCATTCATATGTGCAACCTATCCTGAAAATTGCAAGTCAATATCTCCTTTCGTTGGAGATTTGTCAAGGCAACGGTCACCCATCCAGCAACTGAACTCACACATCGCTGCTCGGATCTCCAACAATATAGATCTGATCAATATGTCTTCGGAAATAGTAATATTTTTGAGGGTTAACACGACGTAGAAGGCTGTTCATTTTCAAAATTCCTACTAACTTGTATTGTATTCGTGTTTGTTCAGATTAAATGAGAAAATCATAATGCAACTTTTTCTTTTCAATATTCCCCGAAAATCACCTAGTTTTCTGGATTAATGTATTTTTTATTTTAGTCTCAAATTTAATTGTAGAATTCATTTCCGAGTGCTGGGGAGTGAATTTTGAGACTGTTTGGTTTATATTATGATTAATTATCCATAATGTATTGCCATATAAGTTATGTAATAACTACTACTTGGCTAATAAATAAACTAAACTAAACTTTCTACGAATGGCAAGGAGCCATCCTTTTCCATTTCGAAGGTGTACTCAATAGATGGGCATTTACTGTTTAAGATATTGGTAAATTCGTTAATTTCAAAATTTTCATCCACAATTGGAAATATGTCATCAACGTTCCTAGCCCAAAATTTTAGGAAATATTTGTGTTCTTTTTGTGCGGATGTTCGGGGGAACATCGCGATTCTGTCCGGCATAATAGCCTTACGAAATTTGTATGAAGGATTGTATCACTAAAAAATTTTTAAAAAATCATTGAAAATCTTGAGTTTTAATTTGCTGAGCAACAGATTAGCTAAAAAGTGGGGTAGAATTTACCATGGTAAATTCGAATTAAGTGTCCAATACAGGAGAATGGACAACATAATTTACCATGGTAAATTCGATTAAGGGTGTCCAATACAGAAGAATGGACAATATAACATACGCGCAAAAGCTTCTGACTTCACGTCAGTGCTTGAACCAATTTTTTTTTCGTGATTTTTTTGAAATTTTCTAGGGGTACGGTTATTAAAATTTTTTTTTTTCGTAATTTTTTTTAAATTTTCTAGGGGTACGGTTCTTAAAAAATTTTAAACACGTCTTTATGTTGATTTTCTTCTACTAGTTACCAAGCTTCAATTCGATCGAATATTTATTTTTTGAGTTATCAAGGAAATAATATTCCAGGTGGGTATAACTCGGAAACCGTTAGACCGATTATGCCCAATAACGAACTCAGCTCTCCCTTTCGGATACGCAACCTACCCTGAAAATTGCAAGTCCCTATCTCCTTTCGTTCGAAAGTTATCGAGGCAACGGTCACCCATCTACTGAACTCACACAAGAATGCTCGAATCTCCAACAATATTTAACCGATCGTATTAAAACTTGAAACTTGGCAGTAGAGTTAGCTTATGAAGGCTCTTGCAAAATTTCAGCAATTTCAAACGATTAGTTACTGATATATGGAATTTATTTTTTATTTTGAATGATTTTTAAAAAATTTTCTACAAATGCTATCCTCACCAAATTTTGCAAACATTTCCGCGTTGGCATTCTACAACTAATAACCATGTTTGAATTCAATCGGTTCAGTATTTTTCGAGTTTATGAGGAACAAAAAACCACCAAATTTCAGATGGCTATAACTCTAAAACCGTTTGGCCGATTATGCTTATAAACAAACTGAATTGTCGTGTTCTGGTGCGCATCCTAACCTGAAAACTTGAAGCCGCTATCTCTTTCCGTTCTCAAGTTATCGCGACAACAAAAATATTTTTTAATAATTTTCTAGCCATACAATTCGCACAAAATTGCAAATGTGCTTAGGTTCATATTTTACAACTACTCACCAAGTTTCAATTCGATCGGATTTATATTGGTTGAAAACAAAATCATTACTCGGAAACCACTGGGCCGATTATGCCCATTAACGAACTTGTCCGTCGTATTGAGATGCGCCACCCACCCTGAAAATTTCATGTCGCTAGCTCTTTTCGTTCTCAAGTTATCGTGGCAACGGCCGGCCGGACAGAATCAAATTTGACCTCGAATTCTTCATTGGGGAGTCGAACTTAATCGTTTGAGACCATTTTCGTCAAAAAATTCGAAAGTTACAGACATTTGGGCAAAATGATAACGCGATGTTCCCCAGAACATACGCGTAAAAACCTCCCACGAAATGATGCAGTCATTACTTTGAAATCTATGAATTTTTTTTGGAAATGTCTGAGGAGTTTGGAAGCTGTTGAATTTATTTAATAACCATTAGGCAAGTTTGCATATACAGTATGGTGCAAATGAAAGCAATAAATTCGTTATTTCGTAAACCGGCGACTTTTTATTTCTAAACGGGCTATTCGTACGGATACCTTTTTATTTTTGACGTCATCTATGTGAGCGTGATGACGTCATCGCTAAAATTTTCAGATGGAAAGGTGGGTGTTGTAATACATTATTTAAAAGGTCTTTTAAATACCTATTCAGCAATATCAATAATATACAAAAATTGATTTTCGTATTTGTTTAAAAAATTAATAAAATTTTATTATTATTATTTAATATGACGTCAAAAATAAAATGACGTCAAAAATAAAATGGTTTCCTTACGAATAGCCTGTTTAAGAATAAAAATCGACGGGTTTCGGGATTTTTCCTTAAAGTCGCCGAAATAACGAATTTATTCCTTTCAATTGCACCATACTGTATATATATGTATATGTAGATATGTATATTATTAAGGACTCATAAGTCCTTACGCCACCTTAGGCAGAGCACTTTTAATTTTTGACTCAACAGTGGATGGTGGCGATTACCATGACTAGAAAATTTCTGTCCTAGCCTCGGAATTGAACTTGGGGCTTCCGCTCCCAAGTCAAATGCTCTCCCACTGAGCCAACCGCACCTATACAGGGTGCGTCTTTGAGTTGTACATTAATTTGAAGCGTAGGTTCTTATCGTCGAATGAACCATTTACCATTTTTCCAAAATCGGCTCAGGTAAAAAGATACAGATTGTTGAAATTTGAAAAAAAAATGTATTTTATAGGTTTGACTTCCTTTTTTCGAATAACATGAATGTTAGTGTGAAGTTTCCTATAACTATGATACATATTCTCCAAATATTAGTTTTTTCGTACTTCTACTGGTTTTCTAGTTACAGACTCTTGGATCCATAAAACTAAACTAAATTAGCATAAAGAAAGCAGAAAGCAGATCAAGTGTTCCTTGAGTCATTTCAAGAATATTTAATCATTTTAGAACATTTAATTATTCCTCATCATTTATCCTTAAACGCACCGTTTTCGAAATATTCTTCATTGAATGTTATAAAATGGGAAACTCCAGAAATTTCACTACATTTATGGATCTGCCCCTGAGCGTTGGAATCCCGATTCAAGCTGTAAACTACATTACCGTACCTTTTTCTCGTCGACCAATAATGTCATAGATAATTTTAATGCAGGAGTGTATTAGCACACTGTGAAATCTTTAAACGCTTGTACTTTTTACCTTAGCCGAATCTGGAAAAATGGTAAATAAGAAAATTGTTTTATTTGATGAGAGGAATCAATGGTTGAAATTAATGTACAAGTTTAAGACGCACCCTGTATATATATTTTATATTTGAACATAAAATATGATGAACAGTAGCTAATTGCTGACAACTAAAAGACACACGGGGAAATATTCATCGATTTAACCATCAATGAATATTCCCTCGTGATCCGGGCTGATCACTTCATCGCTCAGTGTTCCCCCAAAGAGGAAAGCGCCATTCAGGACAGGTAAGTACTGGTTTCAAGGTTATTACAATCATCAGCGTAACTTAGCACACTGAATGGCAAACCAAGGAGTTTTAGGGAACTTAAGCCCTATTGTTGCGAACAACTGGAGAGAAAAATCTCACCAGTGCCACCTAGGCAAATTCTTACAAAGTTTCATAGTGCTCCTTTGTTGATCATTCAGTGAGTTAAGTTGCGCTGATGATTGGTAATAACCATGAAACTGGTATGTATCTGCCCTGAATGACGTTTTCCACTTCGGGGGAACACTGAGCAATGAGGTGCCAGCTTTGATCACTAGGGAATATTTGTTGATGGTTAAAATCGATGAATATTTCACCGTGTGTGATTTAGAATATTATATATTCATCTGAACATTTTCAAATTGCATGTATAAAAGAGCCAATGAATCATTGAAACTGATTTTTGTACTTGTCAAAGATTCCTTAGCCAAACACGCTTATCTTTCTATGGTCTTCTGGCTCAAAAGCATTAGCAATATATGATATTTTAGATAATTAATTAATTAATTAAATTAATATTATTGTTCCACTTTCAGCATTCAGTGTTCATACTTACAAGACTAATATCACATTTCATACCAGATAGCTCATCAGAAGTTAACGACTATGTGAATTCTATTCAAAGTGAAAATAGAAAAGATATAAGAAGATTCAGAAATCAACAATACACATCGATGAAAAGTGTACATAAATCTCTTGCTATAAAAGCGGATAACAAACAAAAAGAAAATTCCACAGATGATATGGAATCAAAGGGATGACCGGAAAAGAAACTTATACGGAAACATTTCATATTTTTTTCGAATATATTATTATCAATTGTACCTAGTTTATTCTCTGTAATGCTTGAAATTCAGTTGAAAATGAACTGTTTTATAAATGAAGACACTAAATATTTATATAGAATTCCAATTAATTCTTCTAATTCTTTGAAAGGACCAATTGTATAAAATATTTACGCAGTGGTTTCGGAGCGGTTTTGGAATTATTGCCATTTTTAGTTTAAACATTTTTTATGAATATATTTCAAACCGATTACTGGATCTATCTGAAAATATAAAAATGGGTTCAAGCCCTGTGGACAGGAGCTTTCTGGCGCTCTAGTTCAAACAGACAAATTATATCTCCGAAAGTATTGGTTTCTCAGAGTTGATAATTATATCAATGTATTCTTATGATAGAACTGCATCATAATCATAAAGGAAATTCAATTCAAATAATAGTTTATTTATCAAGATTAAATGAGCAATCTGAGAATGAGAACTGCACCATTGAAGGAACCAAATTAAAATAGCTGAAATGAATTTGACTCCCTCTTATAGAACAGGATGAAATGTACGAGTATGAACACAGATCATATAATAAAGCTTAGATATAATATTTATAGCATTCTGTAAAAACATAGAAGTACGATTCATTATTGAAATTTAGAACTTCATCTTAGCAGAAATTGAATTCAAACATCATAGAAGAATTTAAATTCAACAAGAGTGCCAAAAATTATCATTCCAAAACCAATAGACGAATTCTACCCAACAACGAACTCATCCGAGATATTCATTCCTCAATTCTATGATGAACGATAATATATATCTTTCCTCAAATCTACTCCAATACACCAATATTCCAGTTTTGTTTTTAGTGGAGATATTCTTAACTCAATATAATTAACTTACCATTACCATTCCCATCATCATATGGATTGACCATCGGCATGAAAATATCAACCAACAAAAAGTATGATATTATATTATAATTCTCATATTTATAGGATTGCTGGAATGAATGACAATGAGACAACGTCATGTCTCAGGAAAATAAGTAGACATTATAACAATTCATAGAATACCCACAGAATAATTCTATCATTCTGTGAAAACGTAGAAATACGATTTACATAGAAATTTTTAAAAATCATATCTCCGAAAGTATTAGCTTGTTAGAGTTAAAAATAATATGAATGGATTTTTATAGCAAAACTGCTTATTGAAAAAATTTTAATTGGAAATTTGTTCCGTAAAAAAAAAATTTTTTTTTTGTTACTCCAAAACCGTCTGTCCGATTTTGCCCAATAACGAACTTAGCCGAGATATTTATCCCCCAAACCTACTCTGAAAATTTCAACTGTCTAGCTCATTCCGTTCCGCCTACGGCCGGACCGGCCGGACAGAATGAATTTCGACCACGAATTCTTGATCAGTGAGTCGAACCAAATCGTTTAAGACCATTTTCATCGAAAAATTCGAAAATTACAGACATTTGGGCAAATTGATAAGCACTCAGTTCCGAGGAACTAGAGCGCCAAAAATCACTGACGTGAAGTCAGTACTCTTTGGCACGCGTGTTCACGTTGGCTAAAATGAATTAAATGATGAGTGTTTCAAGCTCAGTGGATAAAGCGAGCCGGAGATCAACACAGAGGGTAGTGGACACCATTTACTGTCGGTTCAAAAATTAACAGTGCCGTGTCTAAGCTGACGTAAGGATAGAGTACCAAAGTTGACAAATAATTCAACTGACTCTCCTTACGGCCAATCCCAATATTCAATCTATCTACAGTCTAAGCTCACTTGAGATAGAAAACTCTTTCTATCTTCCTCTATCCTTATCCGAATTTGTGGGACGGGTGCTATACAGATAGAGAACCGGTTACCATCGATAGAAGATAGCTATCAATCGTTCCTTAGAGATTGTTTATTGGGAAAGGCTGTTAGTCACACAAGCTCCTAGAATCTTCTGAGGGGTCTACTTGGGAAAGACTTAGGAGGGTCAATATGATCATATTTGCATCACAATTGCAGAATTGCATGAATTGAATGATGAGTGCTTCAAGCTCAGTGGATATAGTGAGCCGGAGACCTAGTCAGAGGGTAGATGACACCATTCACTGTCTAACAGTATTGTGCCCCCTAGGAGCTTCTGAGGGATCTCTTTGGGGAAGACCTAGGAGGGTCAGTATAATCATAATCATGTCTATAGCAAGCGTGCCAATGCAGATTGACTTCACTATGACAAAATTAAAAACGCTGAAAAAGCATTGACTTGGGGTCAACATGCTTTGGCGCGCTTGCTATAGACATTATTATGATTATACTGACTCTCCTAGGTCTTCCTCGAGGAGATCCCTAAGAAGCTCCTAGGAGTTTGTGCGACTAAGGAGGGTCAGTTGAGTTCTTTGTCGACTTTGTTACTGCATCCTTACGCTAGCACTGTTAATTTTTGACCCGTCAGTGAATGGCGTCCACTACCCTCTGATTAGATCTCCGGCTAGCTCTATCCACTAAGCTTGAAGCATTAATAATTCAATTCAAAAGAGTCAACGTGAACAAGCGCACCAAAGGGTACTGAATTCACGTCACTGCAACACGCTCCTACGCAAAGGCTGCTCTGGGGTCTGGTTCAGTTGAACGGTCACAGCTGCAGCAAACTCTATGATATGATAACCTTATACGGATACTTCTTGATCTTCTGAGGAGACATACGCTCTTAGGAGCTTGTACGAATTACGATAATCAGTTGTGTTCTATGTAGGCTTCATTACTGTGTCCTGACGCCACCTTAGGCACATCACTGCTAAGTTTTTGAAACAATGTATATCCTTGTTCTCGATTGTTCAATGATACCTTTCGTTGGTAGTTTGAGTTGTGAGAACTGTACACTGAGTGTAAAGGAGTCCTCACACTGGCAAGAAATTTGTACAAAAATTCGAAGATGTCAGTTTCGTCTAAAAATATTGAGGATAAATATTGTGCAAAAAACTTTGCCATTATTCCAGTATTTTTTTCACTGGAGTTATTCTGAACCCCCTTTAGTTCCAACAACCCGATCCACCTGGCTCCATCATTAGAGCTCATTTATTCTTGATATATCTTGAAAACTATGATATTCAAGAATAGGGAATCAGTTTTGGACCTTATATTCAACAGAAGAAATGAAAAAACTAATGGTTCCTATTCTGAAAGGCAGACTTCTATTCCAGAGGAATATTATTCGAGAAAATAATATCCATAGTGATGAAATATTGAAATTTATCGGTGAATATTTCAATTTGAAATATTGCTTGACATTATGTCATATTCTACTGTCTCGTTAAAATGGAAGAAAAATCGACAAGAGAGTTATTTTTTCCAGACCTCTACTTCAGCACTGGTGATAAACGTATAGATCATGTTTTAGTGTTCAGTTACAAAACCATTTTGAGTTCAGAGATTAGAAGAGATTGTTTCGCGAATTTTTTAGAATATATGGTTGGGAGAGGTTTCCATTTAGAACAGACACATCATACTGTAAGTATTGAGATATTCATTACATTCAAATAACATATCAACATAACTGGAATCTATATTATGAGAAGTTACTTGATCGAGTGAGCAGGAGTGCTCATCTGAATATCTGAATGTAAGTAATACCTACTGATATAATGTAGGTATGGTTTGACATATCCGTAATTTAGAAGTAGTAATTTTGAATTTGTTAAGATTGCTTGGATCAACACCTTCTACACTGAAGGCCAGTCATCAAAACCAATATGGCTGCTAACGCGTTAAATTCAAAAGTTGAATTATAGGATTTTTCTCATATTCAAACAAATTGCCTTATTATACATGTTAGGCAATAATGCGATGATTTTATTTAATAGCTCACCTACCATGGGTCATTGGGTCCTCTATTGGATGATTTTGATCTTAACAAAAATAGCAGTATCTTCATGATACTCAAGTGATATCCTAGGATCAAGTTCCATAAGTGCTACCACTGTGTTTGATTCAAAAATTGTAGTAATATTTTCACATTCTGGTTTTCATTTGATGTTGTATATCAGGATATGGTAGGGCTACCAGTTATTTCTTATCTTTTTCAAAAGATGGACTGAGATGACATCATACAAAACTGGACTTTTATTATCAGAAGGATGTTTACATAAAATACAACAATAATGTCATTTCTCGTATCTCAGTCGCAATAGACTCCTATTCTCCCAATCTCGGTCTTGCAAAACTCTCCTGTCCATCGTTTCCTGAACTCCTTCCCTCCACGCTCATCTCGATCTTCTTCTTCTTCTTTCCGGAGGAATCCAATTGAGCACATTAAATGGCCATCTCTCGTCACTCATTCTTGACACTTGTCGAACCATTGTAGCGTTTATGCTTCAACTGTGGCTCTAATATCTGCATCAACTTTCACTCTAGCTCTTATCTCCTCATTCCTGACTCGATCCTGTTGCGTTGGTCTAGATCAGCGCCTCCAATATCCTATCTCCATCGCTTTCATTTCATTCTTAGATTGCATTGTCATTTCCCATACCGCGGCTCCATATTAGGTATGCCATATTCTCTATTGAGGTTTTATAGATTTTTTTTTAATATCATTTCTTATTTATGTACTCCAAAGTACGTCATTCCGTTGTTTCGTAATTGATCTTGCTTGGGTGATCTTTTTTCTTTTCTTCCCTTTCACTTGATGCGATTGCTGCGAGGTTACTCCGAGATAGGCAAATTCATCTACATCCTGTATTATTTAATCTCGCAGGATAATATCCCTCCTGTCATTATTCACAACAATATATTTTGTTTTTGAGGTGTTCATGGTCATACCCCATTCTATATATGCCTCATTTAATTTCCTCAACATATACCTAATAAAGATCTTCCTCATCTTCGGCTATGATGACCTGGTCGTTTAGCAAAGTGTAGAGTGAAAAATATATCTTTTCCTCGATCTTTTCCTATTAGAATCCCCATATTTCGATATTTTTTTCAGAAGTCGAGGCAAGGCAGACGTTAAACAGAGTTGGGAGTACCGGACTGCCCTGTCGGAGACCTTTGAGATACGAAACTCCTTATACAGTTTGGTTCCCACCTTCATCCTTGCTGAAATATCCGTGTAGAGCTCCTTCACTTCCCTAATATATATCTGGCTTACGCCATTTTCTTCGAAGGTCTTCCACAATTTAGCGAGTGGTACACTATCATAAGCCTTCTGCAAATCTACAAAAATCAAGTTTCTCTCTGTTCTTTTTTCCACGAGCTGCTTCAGGCAAAACATGTTGTCAACGCATGATTTTCTTGCCCTGAATCCAGTCTGCTCCTCTATGACCTGTATTTCATCTTCTATTCTACATTTTATTATTTTATCATATTATCTGGACAATGAGTTGGTAACACTGATTCCTCGGTTATTTGGACATAAATACGATTACCATGTATGTATGTATTACTTATGTGTATGTTAATAATAAAAGGATGCTTATAGTCATTGATAAATTGAGGGGGTTGGGCAGAAACAGATATTGCTTTTCTGTTAACCCTATATGGTTACCTATCTGTTAGAGCTACCAATATCTCAGATCCTGAACTTTCCAGTCCACAGATAACTTTTCTTTGAAATGTATGCAAGCCAGTTGCATTTAAAACTTTCACTGGTGCAACGTGAACCACATCCTTATATGGAGATGTTACGTTATTTATCATAACTGTACATTGTACATGCACTGGTAGCTCCACAGAATTACACACGGACGAAATAATTGAACCGTAGAAACGTTTTTCACTAAAAATATTTCGAACTTCCACTTGAAATGAAATTTCAAGGTGATTTAAGCATTCACTATTGATAAACAAAACAGCGATCTATTGAACTTTCATCCACTTTCGCCGCCATATTGTAAAAAGAGATGGAGAGTTGATTGGCCTTCCTTTTAGTAAGCTTGGATAAATTATTGCTAAATCATATTACATATACTTGACATTTCTTTGTCACTGTAAAAGGACATTTGAGAAAATAAAAGCTCTGTAATAGTTTTTTTATGTACTAAGGACGAAAAACTGTCTCTTATAGTAGAGCCTGCAAATTGCTATCCGTGGCGAAGACGAGGATAGTAAGCAGACGAGACAATAGACATTTTTTTGCTGAGGTGCATATTACATTTTTTCGTCGACCTCTACATACTTTTATGAATTTTGGACTTCTTAAATAATTTCAGAACAGCAAGTGACAGTTAATACAGTTATTCTCACAGACATTATGGCTGGTTTTCCTGTCACGCTGACGGTCGGCGCTGACGGTCAGCGCTGATCGGTCAGCTCGGATCCTTTTAGCATCACGCTGATCACATTGAGAAATAGAAGGATGCTATTGTCTCTGGCTCACTGAATGTGGAGGCTTGTCGGCGCCAGCTAGTCAGCGGCGCCGACGCGCCGGCGCGTACGTGCGCGTATATAGCTCAGCGCTGACGGCCGTCAGCGCTGCGTGACTCGAAAACGCTACCTATAGCTACATACATATTGACCCATCAGCGCTGACCGTCAGCGTGACAGGAAAACCAGCCTATATTTGTATTGAACCATATCATGCCGCTACTTCACGCTCGTATCGTTAAAAAGAACGATACGTTGCCAGTTTTCGCGGACCTTTCAGCCTCGCCCTACCCTACTGGCCGTCAAAATTTTTTTGTCGCAAATTAGTACGTAAAATGTAATTTTTCATAGAGGTCGACGAAAAATATATAGAATAATTGAATTTGACCTCGAATTCTTCATCAGTGAGTCGAACCTAATCGCTTGAGACCATTTTCTGCAAAATCATTACAAAATTTCACACATTTGGGCAGAATGATATCACGCTGTTCCCTAGAACATGCGCGTTGCGAATTTCAGAATAACTTTCAACAAAAAATAATTCCGAAGATTTTCGCTTGGTGTCTGATGAAGCAGTCTGATTTAGTCTCCAAAACGTTACAAATCAGTTGTTTCATATATTCTATAGTCCAAGTGTTCACCATCCCAGTCGAAGCTTGGTAATTTTTATTCTATTTTGTCATTCTGTCTCCAACAACCCTCTACTCACGCCTCATAGACCAGGGTCGATAATTTTTGAAACCGAATAAAATTATAGTAGAATAAAACCCATTGTGAAAGGAAGAGAATATAACATAAATTATAGGAAAAATAATTTACGGGCGATCTGAGGTCGGGAATGGGTAGAGGGCGAGTTTTTAAGGGTCCAAAAACGGTTTATCTCGATTTCCGGCAAAACTACAAGTTCTATGGGGAAAAGTTGAGTGGCAAAGTTATAGGTAATAAAAAGATCTACAACTTTTGTTTTCACACTTTTTTCACATAACCTCAAAATTTATGTGAAAAATTCAAATAAGCACGTTTTTGGTTTTTAATTTTCATCTTTTACAAAAAAAAATATTTTTTCACCAAATTTGGTAAAAACTTACCATTTCATGTCCCAAATATACTGTAATTTTTGGATTTGAAATATTTTTGTTTTCACCTTAATTTGACTTAATATCGAAAAAGCATCCTAATTTTCAATTAAAAATTCTCACGTCAAAATATCTGCTTTTTTAAAAAAGTAGGTGGTCTTTCTATTCGTTAAAATCTCTTCTTTCTGATGGTCCAAAAATACATTACTATGGTAAATTCTCCCAGAAAATGCTACGAAGTAACAAGCAGTAAGGCGCAGACCCTCTAGCCCCTTCCTCACTTATGAAATAACTTTTGATGGGCTAAAATTATTCGTAGGTCACTCAGGTATACAAGTTATCTCAAAAGACCAATAAATAGGCATCTACACATATAATTTAGAGAAGATTGTACAACTTTCTCAAAATATTGTGGATATCTTATTAAATATTAATTTTACTTAGCATTTTCCGAGAAAATTTACCATAGTAATGTATATTTTTTTTAGACCATCAGAAAGTAGAGACTCCAATGAACAAAAAACCCACGTACTTTTTCAAAAAAGCAGATATTTTGACGTGAGAATTTTTGATTTAAAATTTGGGTGCTTTTTCGATATAAAGTCAAATTAAGGTGGACACAAAAATATTTCAAATCCAAAAAATTTCAGTGTATTTGGGACATGAGAAAGTAAGTTCTTACCAAATTTAGTGAAAAAATATATTTTTTTGTAAAAGATAAAAATTAAAAACCAAAAACGTGGTTATTCGAATTTTTCACATAAATTTTGAGGTTACGTGAAAAAAGTGTGAAAACAAAAGTTGTAGATCTTTTTATTACCTACAACTTTGCGATTCAACTTTTTCCCATAGGAATTGTAGTTTTGCCGGAAATCGAGATAAACCGTTTTTTACCCTTAAAAACTCGCCCTCTTCCCCTTCCCGACCTCAGATCGCCCGTAAATTATTTTTCCTATAATTTTTGTTATATTCTCTTCCTTTTCCAATGGGTTTCAATCTACTATAATTTTTGTTCACTTTTTATCATTTTTAAAGGCTTCGACCCTGGTCTATCATACAAAGTCGAATAGTCGATCGAGCTGCAATTTGGAACTCGATTGGAAAATGGCGGCTCAAAGGTATGTGCGTATTTTCAAGGGATACTGCCGAATAGTTTCTGAAATATAAAATTTTTGATTATTTTTTTTTCTAGTGATCCGATATCCGATATCCGCGAAAAATTAGCGCGTCGGCATTATACAAGTAATTGCCAATTTTTAATTGGATCAGATCTGTAGAGAGAGAGAGAAATCAACTTTATTGATTATGAATCAAATGGCTATTGACCTCAGTCTTCCAGCCAGTTACATGGATTTCTATTTTACAAAAATTTTATTTAGTTTTAAAAGATGTTATTCTAAGGATATCAAATATTCAAATACTGGTAGTGCTGGTAATTTCGCCTTCATTTCTCCATGGTAGTGGTGTATGGTGTATAAGTGAATCCACAATTCTTCTCTGTTCTGATTTGAGAGGAATTTTTTGCCCAGTTTATTCATTCTCTCCAATATCGGTTCTATATCCGTAGTGTCATATAAAAGTTGATTTGAAGGGTTGTGTAATGGGTTGTTGGGATTTCTTGGTTTAGTTATTTTTCTTAAGCAAGTTCGTTCTGCTACTTCAATGTTTTTGCGCGTATGTTCTGGGGAACATCGCGTTATAGTTTTGCCCAAATGTCTGTAACTTTCGAATTTTTTGACGAAATTGGTCTCAAACGACCAAGTTTGACTCCCCGATGAAGAATCCGAGGTCAAATTTGATTCTGTCCGTCCGGCCGTCCGGCCGGCCGTCCGGCCGTCCGTTGCCACGATAATTTGAGAACGAAAAGAGCTAGCGACTTGAAATTTTCAGGGTGGGTGGCGCATCGCAATACGACGGACAAGTTCGTTAATGGGCATAATCGGCCCAGTGGTTTCCGAGTAATAATTTTGTTTTCAACCAATATAAATCCGATCGAATTGAAACTTGGTGAGTAGTTGTAGAATATGAACCTAAGCACGTTTGTGAAATTTTGGGCAAATCGTATGGCTAGAAAATTTTAAAAAAATTATTAAAAAATATTTTTTTTGTCACGATAACCTGAGAACGGAAAGAGATAGCGGCTTGAAAATTTCAGGTTATGTTGTGCATATGAATGCAACATTTGAGTTTGTTTATGAGCATAATCGACCAAACGGATTCAGAGTTATAGCCATCTGAAATTTTCTGAAATTTGGTGGATTTTTGTTCCTCATTAACTCGAAAAATACTGAACCGATTGAATTCAAACATGGTTATTAGATGTAGAATGCCAACGCGAAAATGTTTGCGAAATTTGGTGAGGATAGCATCTGTAGAAAATTTTTAATAAATCATTGAAAATAAAAAAAAAAAATTCTATATATCAGTAACTATACGTTTGAAATTGCTGAAATTTTGGAAGAGCGTTCATTACCTTACTCTACTGCCAAGTTTCAAGTTTTAATACGATCGGTTGAATATTGTTGGAAATTCGAGCATTCTTGTGCGAGTTCAGTAGATGGGTGACCGTTGCCCCGATAACTTTCGAACCAAAGGAGATAGGGACTTGCAATTTTCAGGGTAGGTTGCGTATCCGAAAGGGAGAGTTGAGTTCGTTTTTGGGCATAATCGGTTTTACGGTTTCCGAGTTATACCCACCTGGAATATTATTTCCTCGATAACTTGAAAAATATAGACTCGATCAAATTAAAGCTTGCCAATTAGTTGTAGAATATCGACTTGAAGACGTGTGTAGAATTTTGTGTGAACCGTATCGCTAGAAAATTAAAAAATATATTTTTTTGTCACGATAACCTGAGAAAGGAAAGAGATAGCGATTTGAAATTTTCAGGGTAGGTTGAGCATCTGAATGCGACATTTGAGTTTGTTCATGAGCATAATCGGTCAAACGGTTTTGGAGTTATATTCATCTGAAATTTGATTGTTATTTTCTCAATAACTCGAAAAATATAGAACCAATCCATTTCTAACTTAGCTATTAGTTGTAGAATGCCAACGCGAAAGTTCTTGCAAAATTTTGTGAGGATCGTATCACTAGAAAATTTTTAAGAAATCATTGAAAAAAAATTCTAGATATCAGAAACTATTCATACGACATGGCTGACATTTTGCGAGAGCCTTCAGAACATAATTCTACTACCAAGTTCCAAGTTTGAATACGATAGGATCTATATATGTACATATATGAAATTTATTCCATTTTTTGCGCGTATGTTCTGGGGAACATCGCGTTATAGTTTTGCCCAAATGTCTGTAACTTTCGAATTTTTTGAAAAAAATGGTCTCAAACGATTAAGTTCGACTCCCCAATGAAGAATTCGAGGTCAAATTTGATTCTGTCCGGCCGGCCGTCCTGCCGTCCGGCCGGCCGTTGCCACGATAACTTGAGAACGAAAAGAGCTAGCGACTTGAAATTTTCAGGGTAGGTGGCGCATCCCAATAGAACGGACAAGTTCGTTAATGGGCATAATCGGCCCAGTGGTTTCCGAGTAATAATTTTGTTTTCAACCAATATGAATCCGATCGAATTGAAACTTGGTGGGTAGTTGTAGAATATGAATCTAAGCACGTTTGTGAAATTTTGTGCGAATCGTGTGGCTAGAAAATTTTAAAAAAATTATTAAAAAATATTTTTGTCGTCATGATAACTTGAGAACCGAATGAGATAGCGGCTTGAAGTTTTCAGGTTAGGATGTGCACCAGAACGCGACATTTCAGTTCGTTTATGAGCATAATCGGCCAAACAGTTTTGGAGTTATAGCCATCAAAAATTTTCTGAAATTTGGTGGTCTTTTGTTCCTCATTAACTCAAAAACTAATGAACGGATTGAATTCAAACATGGTCATTAGTTGTAGAATGGCAACGCGGAAATGTTTGCAAAATTTTGTGAGGATAGCATCTGTAGAAAATTTATAATAAATCATTGAAAATAAAAAAAAAAATCTATATATCAGTAACTAATCGTTTGAAATTGCTGAAATTTTGCAAGAGCCTTCATAACCTAACTCTTCTACCAAGTTTCAAGTTTTAATACAATCGGTTAAATATTGTTGGAGATTCGAGCATTCTTGTGTGAATTCAGTAGATGGGTGACCGTTGCCTCGATAACTTTCGAACGAAAGGAGATAGGCACTTGCAATTTTCAGGGTAGGTTACGTATCCAAAAGGGAGAGTTGAGTTCGTTTTTGGGCATAATCGGTCAAACGGTTTCCGAGTTATACCCACCTGGAATATTATTTCCTTGATAACTCAAAAAATAAATATTCGATCGAATTGAAGCTTGGTAAGTAGTAGTAGAAAATCAACATAAAGACGTGTTTAAAATTTTGTAAGAACCGTACCCCTAGAAAATTTGAAAAAAATTACGAAAAAAAAAAAATTTAAGAACCGTACCCCTAGAAAATTTCAAAAAAATTACGAAAAAAAAATTGGTTCAAGCACTGACGTGAAGTTAGAAGCTTTTGCGCGTATGTTCTATTGTCCATTCTTATGTATTAGACACCCTTAATCGAATTTACCATGGTAAATTATGTTGTCCATTCTCCTGTATTGGACACTTAATTCGAATTTACCATGGTAAATTCGTATTAAGTGTCTAATACAGGAGAATGGACAACATAATTTACCATGGTAAATTCGATTAAGGGTGTCCAATACAGAAGAATGGACAATAGAACATACGCGCAAAAGCTTCTGACTTCACGTCAGTGCTTGAACCAATTTTTTAGCTTTGTTTTTGCGGTGTTTATGAATGTTGTAAATCCATAGTCTAATAAGGGCCTGCATATCATCTTATATATTGTGCTTGCTGTCTTGTAGCTACAGATCTGTATTATTTGAGTTATTGGGGAAACAACAACAAAATTCCAGATGAGTATAACTCCAAAACGGTTTGGCGGATTATGCATTAACGAACTTAACTGACTCATTCGAATGCGCAACCTACCCAGAAAATTGCATCCGTTGCTCTCCGATCAAAAGTTATCGTGGCAACGGTCACCCATCCAGATACTGAACTCGCCCAAAGTTGCACGGTTTCCAATATTTCTTCAATATCTCCCACAATACAGGGTCTTTCACGAGGAACCTCACCCATATTTATACGGGAAACTACTGAACGTATTTTCATGAAATTCAGCACTTATAAGTATTTCACGATGCTGATGAAATCTAAAATATTTTCAAGGCATGAGCACCTCCGGTTTTTCCGGAAATGACTTCAACTTCCGTTTTTCAAATTAGAACACCATTTTTTTATTGCAGAAATAGATTCCTTAGAATATTTCAAGTTATTTTGATGTAACATTTTTCAGTTTTGGTTGGAAAATTCTCTCTGAGCGGGAAAATTCGAAAAAAAAAATCGAAAATAGAGCTCCGCTGAAACAAGAATAACTTCGAGGTTTTTGGATGAAAAATTTTCATTTTTGGGATTTTTCAAGATGTAAGATTGATGTATCCACTTTAAAAATCGAAATCGCGATTCATGATACAGGGGGTGAAAAAATCGCTTTCAAAGTTAGGGTTGACAAAATCATGAAAAATCAATTTTTTCAAAATAGAACCCCATTTTTTTATGGCAGATATTGAATCTACGTTAAAAAATAATGTGAGTGTATGCATCGCACCCTTGCCCTAAAGTGGATATTTTCTGAGTTATTCACAAAAAAACTGTTTTTCGTCTTGAATTTTCAGCTATTTCTTTTCCCTTCACGCCAAAAAGATGAAATTTTCAGGAACTGTTACTTAAACCATGTTTTAGATTTTACTACCCTAATATGCAAGAGAAAAAAGTTACAGGTTGTTCCTAAATAGATGGCGAATTTTGATTCGAATTTGTATCGGAAACCTCTTTATTTCAACTAATCGGCCATCGGTTTTCTCTCCAGTGATAAATAAATAATTCCTTATGAACCATATGCAAAAACTTACCATGTTTTACATTCTTTTTTTTAATGATATATATCATTAATTACATCTGCCAAATTCCTCTTTATTCAGTAGCATTTTGTGTTTACTATTAATTTGGTATATCTATCATTAAAAAAAAAGAATGTAAAACATGGTAAGTTTTTGCATATGGTTCATAAGGAATTATTTATTTATCACTGGAGAGAAAACCGATGGCCGATTAGTTGAAATAAAGAGGTTTCCGATACAAATTCGAATCAAAATTCGCCATCTATTTAGGAACAACCTGTAACTTTTTTCTCTTGCATATTAGGGTAGTAAAATCTAAAACATGGTTTAAGTAACAGTTCCTGAAAATTTCATCTTTTTGGCGTGAAGGGAAAAGAAATAGCTGAAAATTCAAGACGAAAAACAGTTTTTTTGTGAATAACTCAGAAAATATCCACTTTAGGGCAAGGGTGCGATGCATACACTCACATTATTTTTTAACGTAGATTCAATATCTGCCATAAAAAAATGGGGTTCTATTTTGAAAAAATTGATTTTACATGATTTTGTCAACCCTAACTTTGAAAGCGATTTTTTCACCCCCTGTATCATGAAACGCGATTTCGATTTTTAAAGTGGATACATCAATCTTACATCTTGAAAAATCCCAAAAATGAAAATTTTTCATCCAAAAACCTCGAAGTTATTCTTGTTTCAGCGGAGCTCTATTTTCGATTTTTTTTTCGAATTTTCCCGCTCAGAGAGAATTTTCCAACCAAAACTGAAAAATGTTACATCAAAATAACTTGAAATATTCTAAGGAATCTATTTCTGCAATAAAAAAATGATGTTCTAATTTGAAAAACGGAAGTTGAAGTCATTTCCGGAAAAACCGGAGGTGCTCATGCCTTGAAAATATTTTAGATTTCATCAGCATCGTGAAGTACTTATAAGTGCTGAATTTCATGAAAATACGTTCAGTAGTTTCCCGTATAAATATGGGTGAGGTTCCTCGTGAAAGACCCTGTATAGATTCGATCGTGTTAAAATTTGGAATTTGGATGTTGAATTAGGTTTTCAAGGCTCTCACATTTTTCAGTGATATCGGATGGATAATTTTTGAGATACATAATAGTTTAAAATTTTTTTAAATTTTCTATTGATATGATCATCATGTTAAATTTTGCACAAGTCTTTGTGTCAGCATTCTACAACTAGTTACCAAGTTTCAATTCCACTGGATCTGTATTGTTTGAAAACAAAATTTCATCTCCGAAACCTTCTACCTGATTATACAATTAGTTGTAGAATACTGACATAAATAAATACGTATGTGAAATTTTGTGAGGATCGTATGACCAGAAAATTAAAAAAAAATTATTAAAAAATATTATTCATCTCACGATAGCTTGAGAATGGAAAGAGTTTTAGAACATCATTCGAACAAATTCTATGTATCAGAAACTATTTGTCCTACATCGCGAGAGGCTTCAGAACATAACTTCACATTCAAGTTCCAAATTTGAGCAGGATCTGATTTATATCGTTGGAGATCCGAGCAGCCTTGGGATAGTTCAGTAGCTGGATGGGTGACCGTTGCCACGATAATTTCCGAACGGAAACAGATAGCAATTTTTAGGATCGGTTGCGGATCCGAATGGGACTGTTAAGTTCGTTGTTGACATAATCGGCCTAACGGTTTCGGAGTTGAACCCATCTGGAATATTATTTTTTCGATAACTAAAAGAATATAGATCTGATTGAATTGAAACAACATAAAGACGTATGTGATGGGGATCATATTATCATTAGAACATATTACATATCTCACAATAACTTGAGAAACGAAAGAGATAGCGACTTGTAATTTTAATGTTATGTTGTACATCTGAATGCGACATTTGAGTTCGTTAATAGGCTTAACATATGTTAGAATTAAAAATTCTTTGATCTTAGACGATTTTCTCATTACCTACTCAAGTCATTAAAATCTTACGAAATGTATTCATAACTTATAAAAGCTGAAAAAATGGTTTATTTCGATGGCAAATTCAATTAAGAGTTTCCCATAGAGGTGAATAGATGAAAGAACATGCGCGCAAAAGCTCCTGACTTCACGTCAGTGCTTCAACCAATTTTTTCAATATTAAATTGAATATATTTTCATTTTTATTTATATCAGCATTTGTTGAGACATTACTGGTTCATTGATTTATTCGAAGAATACTAGCAGATTTATTTTTCAGAAGAATCCCGATATCGGTTTCATAAAAATACACGTACCACATGAGATTCTGGTTGGCTATGCAGATGTGGTTAATATTGATTTGATGATGAACACAACTCCCCTTGCCATAGTTCACAAACCAGCTGTTTTGAAATGTCGAAGAACTGCTCTATCTTACGATGACGAAAGGAGCCCTATTTACTACAGAGCCAAGTTAGTAAAATCAACAATATTTATATTAATAATATCTCCTTTAGGTAAGATGATTCTTTGAGCTGTACATCAATTTTAACCTTATATTCCTCCATTAAAATAAACACTTTGTCGTTAAATCATTTTTCCAAATTCTGGCCAGGTAAGAAGATTGAAATTGAAAAAAATGAATTTTGGTGTGAAGTTTCGTATAACTAATACACATAATCCTCAATTAACAGTTTTTTCCTACTTCCACTGATTTCCTATTAAAGACTCGAAAATTCATAAATCTATGAGCAATTTGCTTTAAGAAAGCAGATACAGTTCACCTCAAGTGATTATGAGAATCTTCAATAATTTAAGAAAACCAAATTATTTATCATCATTTATCTTAAAACTCACTGTTTTCGATAGTCTGCATTGGATGTACAAAAATCTGATAAAAATTCCAGAAAAGTAACTGCTTTTATGAATCCGGCCCTGAACTAGAATCACAGATGATCTACGCTAGAATCCTCGAATAGAACCATAGACACACGTTTAGAGTCAATGCGTAGTGAGCTAAAAGTCAACCACTTCTTGGTCGACCATAGAATAGAACACTTCTAGAAAGAGGTAGAACTAGTAATCTCTTTATGTCACAAATTATTTTTGTTTACTCGAATGCGATATATGATATACAAGCAGAGTTCAAGAACGCAACACTCTACAATGATATATATTAACAACTATATTCCTGGAATTGCCTGTGGGCCTTGTTCCTGTGGAATTCAATTGGTCTAAGGCGGGGTATTTTCAACCAGGGAATCACCAATCGTTGCACACCACCTTGAGCGTACTATCCTATGAGATCGAGGGAAAACCAAAGTGTGGGGGGACAATGAGAGTAGATACCTCGAGGCAAAGATTAAAGAGACTTTTTTAATCTTTGCCTCGAAGCCTTCGAGGGTACCAGGAGTCGGGGTAAAGATAATTCTGAAACCGTTTTACCGATTAATCGGTAAAACGTTTTCAGAATTATACCCATCTGGAATATTGTTTTCTCGACAACTCAAAAAACATTGATCCTAATTTAAACTGGGCAAGTAGTTGCAGAATATCGACCCATAGAAGTTCGTGTAATTTTGTGAGGATCAAATCACTAGAAAATTGAAAAAAAATTATTGAGAAATATTATTTATCTCACGATTACTTGAACGGAAAGACACAGCCACTTGCAATTTTTAGAGTAGATTGTGTATACTAATGCAAGTCACTATCACATTCCGTTCAGAAGTTATCGTGGCAATGGCATCTGTCCAAAGAATGTCCCAGGTAACACAGGGACCTCCCAGAGATGTCTCGGCGAGCTCCTGCCGGGATATTGTGACGCCTATTGCGATATCGCTGGGAGGTCGCCAAGAGCTCCCTATCACCTCCAAATGTCCGCCACAGGGGATGAGCCCAGTAACATCTCTGAGATATCGCATGGGGAAATTCTCAAACTGCTCACCCTGGGGAATATTTTGGGAGGTTTATTGCGATATCGCAGGGAGGTTGCCCAGACCTCCCTATCACCTCCAAATGTCCGCCACAGGGGATGAGCCCAGTAACATCTCAGAGATATCACATGGGGAAGTTCAAAACTGCTCATCCTGGGGAATATCTTGAGAGTTTTACTGCGATATCGCAGGGAGATCGCCCAGACCTCCCTATCACCTCTAAATGTCCGCCACAGGGGATGAGCCCAGTAACATCTCAGGATTATCACATGGGGAAGTTCTCAAACTGCTCACCCTGGGGAATATTTCAAGAGGTTTATTGCGATATCGCAAGGAGGTCGCCCAGACCTCCCTATCACCTCCAAATGTCCGCCACAGGGGATGAGCCCAGTAACATCTCGGAGATATCGCATGGGGAAGTTCTCAAACTGCTCACCCTGGGGAATATTTTGAGATGTGTACTGCGATATCGCAGGGAGGTCGCCCAGACCTCTCTATCACCTCCAAATGTCCTCCACAGGGGATGATCCCAGTAACATCTCAGATATATATCACATGGGGAAGTTCTCAGGCTGCTCAACCGGGGCAGTGCTGAGAGAAGATGGCTGCGATATGGATCTATAATCTATATATCCTCTAAATGTGCAGTACATGTGTGGCGCCGAATACATCACTTCGATGCGTTGATCGATATCCCACTCGGGTTATAAGCGATGGGATTGTTCTTCCGGGTACAGAGTAGACGACTGCGCCATCTACCGGTGGAAACGAGAAGTGCAGAGTAGGGATGGAGTAGATCCCTACAACACGCCACCTGATTTCCTATTCTTGTTGAATTTGCGAGGTTTTCAGGACCTCGCAATGGAATGTGTTATTCTCGTTACACTTGTGATATCTTGAGGAGCTCGCAATAGGAATGTCTTTTTCTAGTTATCTGCGTGATATCTTTAGGAGCTAGCAATGGGAATGTCTTATTCTGGTTATCTTTGGGATATCTTTAGGAGCTCGCAATAGGATTATCTGATTCTTGTTATCTGTGTGATATCTTTAGGAGCTCGCAATAGTAATATCTTATTCTGGTTATATATGTGATATCTTGAGGATCTCCTCAATAGGAATATCTTATTCTTGTAATACTTATTGCGATGACTTTAAGGAGCTCGCAATAGGAATGTCTTATTCTGGTTATCTGTGGGATATCTTTAGGAGCTCGCAATAGGAATATCTTATTCTTGTTATCTGTGGGATATCTTTAAGAGCTCGCAATAGGAATATCTTATTCTGGTTATATATGTGATATCTTGAGGATCTCGCAACAGGAATGTCATATTCTGGTTATCTGTGGGATATCTTTAGGAGCTCGCAATAAGAATATCTTATTCTGGTTATCTGTGTGATATCCTTAGGAGCTCGCAATAGGAATATCTTATTCTGATTATCTGTGTGAAATCTTTAGGAGCTCGCAATGGGAATGTCTTATTCTGGTTACATATGTGATATCTTGAGGATCTCGCAGCAGGATGTCTTAGTCTGGTTATCTGTGGGATATATTTAGGTGCTCGCAATAGGAATATCTTATTCTGGTTATCTGTGTGATATCTTGAGGATCTCACATTGGGAGCTCGCATTTTCATCCACATTGTAACCTCTCAGAGACCTCTCTGCGAGGTCTGTGTTACCTGGGGTACTAGCCAATTTACGGCTAGCTAAGTTAAAATTTGGGGTAGCGGGTAGACACTTCTCTACGATCCCGGTAGAGAACAGGTCTATTTCAGGAAAGTGATCCTGCCCACGCGAGCCATGATTTTACCCCACTTCCTACCACCGGGGAAAATCATGTCCTAATCCTAAGCCCATTCCACTCTCATATCCTAGCTCCCATCAGTTCCCTGGTGAAGGGCAGCAGCGATCACCAGTACCAGCTCAAGGCGCAAAGGAAATGATCCTGGAACGGCTTGGAGTTGGACTACCACAAGCATGACTGCATCAGTTTGAATGGTTGTGGTACTGCGATCAGGCAGGCAACGGGAAACCACCTGATAATAATTTCCCAGAGAGCACCATGATGTCACCAAATCCTTTCGAAGGATAAAGGACTGAGGAGGAAGTTAAAATTTAGCTGGCACATAGTATCAGATGTCCATGGACACTGGCTGAAAAAAACAGCATTGTCTATTTACTATGAAAGGCCATCAGTTTACAAGTATTTGAGACAGAAGGGTTTTATACGTAGAGGCACATCTACAATAAAAGCATGGTAGGGAAATTTTAATTGTTGGTCTGGATTAAAAAAAAAATTGGTTCAAGCACTGATGTGAAGTGCGCGTATGTTCTATTGTCCATTCTCCTGTATTGGACAGTCTTAATCGAATTAACCATGGTGAATTCTATTGTCCGTTCTCCTGTATTGGACACGAATTTACCATGGTGAATTCGATTAAGGCAACGGTCACCAATCCAGCTACTGAACTCACTCAATGCTGCTCAGATCTTCAACAATATGGATCCGATCGTGTCCAAATTTGGAACATGGCTTTAAAGTTAGGTTTTGAAGCCTATATCAACGATATCAGAAAGGTATTTTCTGTGATATAGAATTTTTTTCAAAGATTTTCATTAATTTTTTGAAAATTTTCTAGTAATGCAATCCTCACGAAGTTTCGTAGAAATCAGCGCGTCGTCATTCTACAACTAGTTACCATGCCTAAATTGGATTGGTTTAATATTTTTTGAGTCAAGGAGGAAATAAAAACAAGATCCTCCCTTCTTGAGAGTGATTACCTGGTCTCGTAGGTTTTGCTGCGTCAAGTTGAGAGCTTGGTGATTCACATCACAGACCATACAGTAGTATGGGTAGACTACCCATATATCCTTTTGTTTCTGGTCTGGATCTTCGATATAACACAGACAGTTGTTCATGATGCTCGGGTGTGGCGTCAACTTTGTGCGGCATTGCTCCTGTTGCCGGGTCCGACTACTGGCTGCTTTTGCTAGTGCCGATTCCCTATGCGACCGACAAATTGTTCTCTCTCCGCCTCGATGTCTGCGTCGGAAGTTTTTTTAACAACACTACCGGTTTCAACATACGGTGCCAAAACCTTGACATGACTGCAACCACCAGGAAGCTCTAATTGACGCAATGAAAGATTGAAAGGAATGAACATCTACTAAGAGAAATGGCAGAGATGATGTTATCGCAAAGCACAAATGGAGCTTGGCAGGTAATATCGCAAGTATAACACAAAGCAGTTGTTGCAGTGGAGACTGTGAATGGAAGAAAAAAATTTAGAAAAGCATTGACATGAAGTCAGGAGCTGTTGCGCGCATGTCCCATTGTCTATTCACAACCTCTCGAAATACTGCATGAAGTTGGGTATGAATAAAGGCAGCGTTAACACATGAAAAAATGCATTGGGAACACGGACAAAAATCGACCAAATAAACAGTTCATCAGAAGATATTTTATTAATAACAAATAAAGTCGACATCTCTCTTCTTCCTCAAGTTATAGTGAGATAAATAAAATTTGTTTTTAATTTTCTTGGGATAAGATCCTCACGTCTTTGTGCCAGTATTTCGCAACTACTAACCAAGTTTCAATTCTATTGGATCTGTATTGGTTGAAAACAAAATTAGTACTCGGACACCGTTTGGCCGATTATGCTCATTAACGAATTTGTCCGTTGCATCTGGCAAAAAATTCGAACATTACAGACATTTGGACAAAATGATATGCAGGATATTCCCCAGAACATGCGCACAAAAATTTAAAATTCCAATGAATTCAAATCTGTTCTTTACATCATACTCTCATCTATTATTAATTGTGGAGACATCCAACTATCCTTGAAAATCAATTCTCAGGCTGTCTTCTCTGTTATCGGAATTAATTCAGTTCATTTAAGTTCGATGTAAATAATAAAATGGAAGAGCCTGAAATGCTCAACAAAACTGAAACAGGTCAAAAATATTTTAAAATATACTTTTGACCTAGGACCGGCCTGAATTTGGGAGTTATATGATCGACATAATAACCAAATTTCTGACATAAATGGACAATATGCAATAAAACTAGCACCATGGCATATACGGATTCTCGCAATCCATGGCAGTTGTCGTGAACAAAATCCAAAATCAACTGATTAAGGTCTATATGTAGCAAGGGGTTGGCATAAATCTTCTTGTTCTTCCGCAGCGCCTTTCTAGGACTAAACGGAGGCCTTGAGGCCTATTGATACCTTTACAGCTTCACGTTGTAGTTTCTTGGAATGTTTAGGAAAAGTATAAAGTCACATGGTAAAATATGTGTTGAATACTGTTCTTTTAGGACGATATTTGTTATATTTGTATAAGGTGTAGTAAAAAGAAATCCATTATTTTTACAATAGATGGCATTAGTTATATATATCTCGCGTTAGAAAGATGAGATTTTGTCCCACAAAACTGTTTTGTGATCAGTTGACTCAGTTTAGTTTGAGCGTGCGTCAAAGAAGGACACTAGCAAAAAGAAAATACGCAATATTTTACAGTTTTTCTTCGATAAAGGCGAAAATGCAAGCCAGGTGGCTGAAAATGTAAATAGTGTTTATGGTCCTGATACTGTAACAGCCAATCACGCGCAATTTTGGTTTCGTCGATTCCGTTACAGTAATTTAGATGTCAAAGATGCTCCACGCACTGGAGGGCCAATTGTCGAAAATGTCCATAAAATCATGGACATTGTCGAGTCCGACCGTCATGCAAGCACTGTTTCGATTACCCAAGAGCTGAAGATTGCACAAAAAACCGTTTGGAACCATTTAATAAGACTGGACTCAAGAAGAAGCTCGATGTATTGGTACCACACGACTTATCGCAAAAAACCCTCATTGACTGAATTTCCATCTGCGAACTTGCGACAACGTCAAGCAAAAACGGTCGTGATACGACACAACTGTTAACTCGGAACTGTACTGTCAACAATTGGACCGTCTGAAGGAAGCAATCGCCCAGAAGCGGCCTGCTTTGAACAATAGGAGAGGAACTGTGTTCTATGAGGACAACGCCAGGCCACATACATCGATAGTGACTCGCCAGAAGCTCTGGGATGGGGGCTTGGTTGGGATGTTCTCATGCATCCACCTTATAGTCCAGACCTGACACCAAGTGACAACCATCTGTTCCTGTCCATGGTGAACAATTTTGCTGGTGAAAAATTCGATTCAACAGAGGCTTGAAAAAATTGACTGTCTCAATTTTTTGCCAATAGGGACGAAGGCTTCTATGGGAGAGGCACAATGATATGACCTCCAAAATGGCAACAAGTTATAGAACAAAACGCATATTTGAGATCAAAATCAAATCATTCTAACTATGGTAATTGAGGCCGTCCATTTCATGCAAAAATAACGGATTTCTTTTTTACTACACCTTATATTTCTGAGAATAATTGACAGTTGAAACAATTAATCAATTTAATTGAAACTCTTCCAGAGAAACAATTGGCCGTAAATATCCGAAAAGAATGACTCAGGCAGAAAGAATTCTCATCACTTACAATATGCTTCAAGAAATTCCATTTGGAGTGAAAAAAAACGACTTTGGCTTGAAACGTCTGAAACTTCAGGGAATAGTCAAGGATTCGATAGCACTACATGAGGGTCCTCCAGTTTTGACCCCTAAAGGTCCTCTCACAGATAGACAGGTGAGTAAACTAGTAATATGAACTCTTATTCTTCCCTATACTGAAACCTTCAAAATCGTGCCGGCTAAAATTTATTTTGACCCCCTTTTTCACAGTTCATGTTACTAACTATGTAGTCAAAGTCACACTTTATTTACAATATTATAACTCGATGAAAATATTTACTTCGACAGCATTTACTTTTGTTTCAGATTTAATTGAAAGTTACTATAATTGTATCCACATAAAATATTAGTCGAAGATTCACCGAAAATAAAAAATTTCTATACAATATAAAACAACAAAGAATAAAATAGTTTGAGTTACTTAGAATCTTCAAGAATTTTTAAGATTAAGTAATTCTTCACCGATTGACTGAAAAAATCGTTTTGAAAATTCTTGAATGTCAGTTTCAAAGGAGGCTAGATCAATTTTAATTAATTACATTCATATCGATATTTAAAACCATTCGTTGGTCAAAGAAAGATAACCAAATATGGTATATTATTGGATTTTTTCGAAAAAATCGCGACTTGACATCACACAGAAATTTGATGATCGCGACGTCATTAATGACTATTTTTGGCGCTCCAGTTCCTCGGAACTGAGTGCTTATCAATTTGCCCAAATGTCTGTAATTTTCGAATTTTTCGATGAAAATGGTCTTAAACGATTTGGTTCGGCTCAGTGATCAAGAATCCGTGGTCGAAATTCATTCTGTCCGGCCGGCCGTAGGCACGATAACTCTCGAACGGAATGAGCTAAAGGGTTGAAATTTTCAGAATAGGTTTGGCAGATAAATATCTCGGTTAAGTTTGTTATTGGGCAAAATCATACAGATCGTTTCGGAGTAACAAAAACTTTTTTTACAAAACAAATTCCAAATTGAATTTTTTTCAATAAGCAGTTTTATCATAAAAATCCAATGATATCATATTTAACTGTAACAAGCTAATACTTTCGGAGATATGATTTTTTTAAATTTCAATAAAAAATCGTATTTTCACGTTTTCACAGAATTATATAATTATTCTATGTATGAATTGTCATAATGTCAACTTATTTTCCTGAGATATGACATTGTCTAATTCCTTGCTAATAGTTGGTTCGAGAAACGTCAAAATCGACTTAGAGAGACAAGGGTAAAAAACCGTCAAATAAACCCCCATGTGGCGATTTTATGTCGAAAAGTGAAAATTAATAATATATATCCCAGGTAAGTACTGACGTTTTATTCTAATACCGGAGATCGACAAGATCGTACGAGGAGCCCGATAGCCGGTTGATCTAGGCCGTCGGGTTTTCGGTTTCGGAACGAGAGAAGGCGGGACTTTTTGGCGCTCTAGTTCCTCGGAACTGAGTGCTTATCAATTTGCCCAAACGTCTGTAATTTTGATTTAAGATGCAGTTTCATCATTAAAATCCATCGATATCATTTTCAACTCCAACAAGCTAATACTTTCGGAGATATGATTTTTCTAAATTTCAAAAATGAATCGTACGTACTTCTATGTTTTACAAAATGCTATAATTATTCTATCTAAGCTTTATAATATGATCTGTGTTCATACTCGTACATTTCATCCTGTTCTATAAGAAGGAGTCAAATTCATTTCAGCTATTCTAATTTGATTTCTTCCATGGTGCAGTTCTCATTCTCAGATTGCTCATTTAATCTTGATAAATAAACTGTTATTTGAATTTAATTTCCTTTATGATGCAGTTCTTTCATAAGAATACATTGATTTAATTCCCAACTCTGAGAAACCAATACTTTCGGAGATATAATTTGTCTGTTTGAATTAGAGCGCGAGAAAGCTCCTGTCCACAGGGCTTAAACCTTTTTTTTAGATAATACACCTTCCGTTAATACGAATAATTTAATACATTATCATCATAATAATGATAATAATAAGAATAACCGAATATGTGATAATAGGAAAGCTCCTTGATTCCTGATTTCATGCTGAGCCACCATTTCCAGAAGTGGGTCTTCGCTTCTCAATATCCTTATTGCCATTTCCAACGTTTGTTGATGGTGTTGGTATCTCAAACTTTGCAAACCTCTGCCTCCCTGCGTTCGTGGAACGTATATCGTTTGAATAGAGAAGTTAGGATGCTGGCTACGATTCATGTTTATCACTTTACGAGTGGTTCTGTCTAGCTCGAGAATTTCATTCACTGTCCACTTAACTATCCCGAATGAATAGGTGATTATCGGTACTGCCAAGCTGTTCGTAGCAGATACTTTATTTTTCCCGGACAGCTGTGATTTCCATGTATCTCGGATCTTCTTTTTGTAGCTAGCTATTGAGGCATCCTTGATTTGTGTTATCTCCAGTGCACCTCGTTGTTTCATCCCAAGGAATTTGTATGCTTCTTCCTCTCCGAGGTGTCGAATGCTTATTCCCCCTTCTAGGTCGATGTCTTCTCCTGTTTCTTCAGTTCTTCCTCTGCTTAGATGGAAAACATCACACTTGTCCAGACCGAATGACATTCCTATTGCTGAGGTGTATTCGGCGACGATATTCAGTAGTTGTTGTAGTGTTGCCTTGGAAGAAGCGTACAGTTTTAAGTCGTCCATGTAGAGGAGATGTGAGATCAGATGTTCTCTTCTGCCTGGTGGCCCGGCCTTGTACCCTATTCTGCTTGCCCTCAACTCAGTTGTTAATGGAAGAAGTGTTATGCAGAACAATAACGGGCTTAGCGAGTCTCCTTGAAATACGCCTCGCATGTATCTCACCCATCCGGTATAAGCTCCGGTCGCGCTTGTACTGTCTCGCATCTTGACAAATGCTCTTGTCTATAAGTAGGTTGTCCTTGCACTCCTGTACTCCTTTCCTTGCTCCTCTTTGTTCGAGGATTTGATTCCACACTGGACCAATAGACTCCAGAATCCGATGTTGAAGAACAGTTGTGAGAATTTTATACAGTGTGTTGAGACACGTGATTGCGCGGTAGTTGTTTGGCTGTTATTAAATTGCCCAAATGTTTGCAATTTTCGAATTTTTCACCGAAAATGGTCTCAAACGATTAGGTTCGACTCCCTGATCAAGAATTCGAGGTCAAACTTGATCCTGTCCGGCCGGCCGTCCGGCTGGCCGTTGCCACGATTACTTGAGAACGGAAAGAGATAGCGACTTGAAATTTTCAGGGTAGGTGGCGCATCCCAATAGAACGGACAAGTTCGTTAATGGACATCATCGGCCGAATGGTTTCCGAGTAATAATTTGGTCTAAAACCAATACTAATCCGATCGAATTGAAACTTGATGAGTATTTGTAGAATATAAACCTAAGCACATTTGTCAAATTTTGTTAAAATCGTATTATTAGAAAATTTTTAAAAAATTATTAAAAAATAATATTTACGTCGCGATAACCTTAGAACGGAAAGAGAGAGCGACTTGAAATTTCCAGGTTAGGTTGAGAATCTGGATGCGCCCTTCGAGTTTTTTTATAGGCATAATCGGCAAAACAATTTTGGAGTTATACCCATCTGAAATTTGGTTGTTATTTCCTCAATAACTCAAAAAATACAGAAACGATCCAATTCAGACATGGGTATTTCTTGTATAATGGCAACGTAAAAATTCTTGCAAAATTTTGTGAGGATCATATAACTAGAAAATTTTTTTAAAATCATAGAAAATTATTGAAAAAAATTCTAGATATCAGAAACTATTCGTCCCATATCGCTGAAACTTCGCGAGAGCCTTTGAACCTAACTCTACTACCAAGTTTCAAGTTTGAACATGATCGGATCTGTATTGTTGGAGATCCGAGCAGATTTGTGTGAGTTCAGTAGCTGGATGGGTGATCGTTGCCTCGACAACTCTCGAACGAAAGGAGATAGGGACTTGCAATTTTCAGGATAGGTTGCAAATCTGAATGGGAGAGTTAAGTTCGCTGTTGGCCATAATCGACCCAACGGTTTCGGACTTATACCAATCTGGAATATTATTTCCTCGATAACTCAAAAAATATAGACTCGATCGAATAGAAGCTTGGTAACTAGTTGTAGAATATCGACATGAAGACGTGTAAAATTTTATGAGGACTGTACCACTAGAAAATTTTCAAAAAATTATGAAAAAATATTCGAAATGATTCCTTGAGAACGGAAAGAAATAGCGACTTGCAGTTTTCGGGGTAGATTGCGCATCTGAATACGACATTTGAGCTCGTCAACTAGTATAATCGGCCGCCAAATGGTTTTGGAGTTATATCAATCTGAAATTTGGTTGTTATTTCCTCAATAACTCAAAAAATAGAAATCCGATACAATTCAAATATGTTTATTAGTTGTAGAATGTCAACGCGAAGATTCTTGCAAAATTTCGTGAGGATCGTAGCACTAGAACATTTTTAAAAAATCATTGAAAAAAAAAAAAATTAGTTCAAGCATTGACCTGAAGTCAGAAGCTTTTGCGCGTATGTTCTCTTGTCCATTCTCCTTTATTGAACACTATCAATCGAATTTGCAATGGTGAATTCTATTGTCTGTTCTCCTGTATTGGACACTTCGAATTTACCATTGTAAATTACAATACAGTAGAATACTGGAGAACAGACAATAGAATTCACCATGGTAAATTCGATTAAGAGTGTCCAATAAAGGAGAATGGACAAGAGAACATACGCGCAAAAGCTTCTGACTTCGCGTCAGTGCTTGAACCAATTTTTGAATTTGAAATCTCTCACCCTGTACGCTCCACTCCCCTCTACTGTTTTTTTCAAATAGGAACATATGGATAGTGATATATCAAATGAAAAACATTCGATTGCACATTGAGCGGTGTGACTGAAAAAAGAATTTATTTGTTAAGCTATTTTTTTTTATTACAAAATTAACAATTTGTGATTGGTGTCAGGTTCTTATTATTGAAATAATAAATATTGAGAAATATCCTCCTACCCGTCGATTTCTATTTTTGAAGTGAGTAAGCAGTCAGTTGGTAGTCTTCTTAGAAAAAGTAAGTTTCACCCGTACAGGATTCAAAGCACATAAGAATTATCTGATGACGATTTCGACTGACGAGCGCAGTTTTGGAAAGTAATGCAGGAGAGATGCAAGATGCAATGAGGATGATATATTTTCATCGAGAATTCTTTTTACGGATGAAGCTACGTTTTACTTGAATGGATCTGTCCATCGACATAATTATCGCTTCTGGTCCATAGCAAATCCTCATTGGTTGCAGATAGTTCACACCCAACATCCCGAAAAATTAAATGTGTGGTTGAGCACAATTGGCCATCATCTTATTGGACCATTTTTTATAGAAGGAAATTTGACTAGTGACTCTTATATAGAGTTAGTGAGGAATCAAATATTACCTGCAGTTATTGATCTCTTTCCGGTGTGAATGGTCGATAAGTAGCTGACAATATTTGGTTCCAACAAGATGGTGCGCCTCCGCATTATGGAATTAAAGTAAGGAGGATCAGTTGAAAGGCCACCCCGATCTCCAGATTTGAACCCTCTCGACTATTTTCTGTGGGACAATTTGAAGAGTACTGTTTACCAAAGCGGCCAGATAATTTGGAAGACCTGCGACTTAGAACACAGAGAGAGGTCAGAAGAATACATGTTGCTGCGTTGTTCATTGAGGGATTTCGAAGAACGGCTTGAACATTGTCAAGCAGTCAACGGTGCTGAAATCATTTGTGGTTACAAGATTTCTTCAAAATTAGACATGTCCACGTCCAAGTTATAATTCGAATATTTTATTGATCATGCTTCCTTTTCTAAGTAGATGACGTGTGTGAGAGCATATTGTACAAAACATCAATATATCTATCTAACTAACATTGATTCTTTTTTTTCAGTTGTTAGCCGCGAACTGGGGTGACATTGGAAATTTTCTCAAAGAACAACCACTCGACATAATCCAAAAATATTTTGGACCAGAATTGGCGTTCTACTTCGACTTCGTTAGATTCTGTGATGACATGTTAGTTATCGCAAGCATTTTCAGCGTAGTGTTCTTTGTTATTGGATATGAAGTAGATTTGAGTGATTTAATAACAATAAGGTATGAAAAACGATATGATTGAATGTGTATCAATCATAAAATCAACTTCAATGCCTGCCATGTTTTACAAGAAACACTGTTATTTCCTCGATAAGTCAAAAAATGTTGCTTGTATGTTTTGAAGCTAGGAAATTTTCGGCTGGGAAATTTGCGGGCGTAAATTTCACTTGCATTCTTCCTTGAGGAATTCAACATTCTCATAATTAGCCTTAAAAGATCAACTGGGATATTTGGAAGGCGTGTATTGAAAAAATATTGATATTTCTGGCGCGTTGTTTACCTGAACAATTTGCCTAACAGGTCGTCCAAATGTCTGTTATTTTCGAATGTCTGGCTGAGAATGGCACAGAATATACCTTAGGTATATTCTGTGGAGAATGGTCTCAAACGATTAGTCTCGACTCACTGATGAAGAATCCGAGATCACACTTGTCAGCATGATCACGCTCGAACGCAATGAGTGAAAGTGCGTATACACTAGCGCGCTGCGCTGCGAACGCGTGGTTCGCGCTGTGCGATTCGTCCAAGTTGGTACGGATTTTCAAGTTGAGCGCGCTACGCGCACGAACGGCGTACCACGATCCGTCCAAAGGTTTTTCAACGCTCCGTTTTGTAGGTTCGATGTTCTAATTGGGACGGCATTGAGAAAAAAATTTTCGCGTGCGTTACAAAAATATTAGCGTGTATTTTTGCGCGTATGTTCTGGGGAACATCGCGTTATCATTTTGCCCAAATGTCTGTAATTTTTCGCCGAAAATGGTCTCAAACGATTGGGTTCGACTCCCTGATGAAGAATTCGAGGTCAAATTTGATTCTGTCCGTCCGGCCGTTGCCACGACAACTTGAGAACGGAAAGAGATAGCGACTCGAAATTTTCAGGGTAGGTGGCGCATCCAAATACGACGGACAAGTTCGTTAATGGGCATAATCGGCCCCTATGGTTTCCGAGTAATAATTTTGTTTTCAACCAATATAAATCCGATCGAATTGAAACTTGGTGAATAGTTGTAGAATATAAACCTAAGCACGTTTGTGAAATTTTGTGAGAATCATATGACTAGAAAATTAAAGAAAAATTATAAATAAATATTTCTTATGTCTCGATAACCTGAGAACGGAAAGAGATAGCGACTTGAAAATTTCAGGTTAGGTTGTGTATCTGAATGTGACATTTATTAGCATAATCGGCCGAACGGTTTTGGAGTCATCCCCATCTGAAATTTGATTGTTATTTCCTTAATAACTCGAAAAATACCAAACCAATCCAATTTAAATATGGTTATTAGTTGAAAAATGCCAACACGGAAATTCTCTCATAATCAACAGTATATTTGTTCAAAACCCTGTATCTAGCTTATACTTCAAAAACGGAGTATATATATCATGAAACCCGATCTCATCTACACGGCTGTACATGTTTTTCCAGTTTATGGTAAAACACCCTGTATATTAACATGATTTTCCCGATTCTACCTACACTTATGGTGAAACACACTATAAAATATTAAGGACCAATCGAAGTTGCATCATAGATATTGAGGAAAAACTTCATTCCAATTTTCAGCAACTTAGAATATATGCAATTTCATGTACGTCAACTCAAAATGATTAAAAATGAAACCACTCAAGTAAAAAAATTTAACTAAAAAAAATTCTTGTGTGTTACATAATATGGTGCCTTTGTTGTTTGGTTTTGATTAAGCAGTTGGAATTTTATTTAATTTCGGTGCTTCACCCTACGGACAGGCTAAGCCTTTGTGGGAATCACTATTATTTGTGGAGTTTATTGTACTCGTATAATATCAGTAAATAAATTTATTATTATTATATTTACCGGAACATCATTTTATTGCAAATTTCTTTCAGGAAGGAAATTTGCAACAGTAAAGATTATTTATGTGCTGGCTGCGATCCTGAACTATGCAGATTGACCCCCATGAAGAAATTTTGCTATCCTTTTCGAGACAGCCACATCTATGATAATGTTGGTACATTCCTTTTGAGTATCTACATGAGTCTCTGGGGTTTGTATCCTCCTCTATTTGTTAAATTTTCATTATGGAATGAAAACGAGAAGACCAATTCAGAAAATGTTACTTATACAATGTGTTTAGATATACAGGATGTCCCAACGAAAATTTAACCCCCTCAGAAAAACAGAAAACAGGTCAACTTCTGTTTTGAGGGGGACGAGTTTCCATCATGAAAAAACCACCGAAAAAACGACCCCCATGAAGAAGGCATAATTCCCAACATTTTTTGAATAGGGAAGAGTTGTCGAGTGTTAAATAGTTTGAAAGTTATTTATGTTCTGTACACAACCCAGTTAAAATTTACAAAATCGGTTCATTATTCACGAAATAATAGATCTCTTGCATGAATTTTTTTTATTATTGGCATCGATCATTATATCCATTAGAATACTGAAAAAGTTCAACCACCGTCAAAAATTTAAATTTTCAACGAGAAAACGATCATTCAAATTTGGTTGCACATAATGCCTGTACAAACGATCAAAACTTGGCGCCAGTCCGTGACGTAACCCGTCATATCTACTCTCACTCTCTTCTCGTGTCTGTTTCACACTTCATTCCAGTTTTTGGGACAGTATGGCGATTTGGTCGATGCCGAGGATTAATCAGGCCTCAATCTGCCTACTCCTGATTAACCCGGAATAACAACGAAAGTAAACATGCGCTGACTAGGCCTCAATCTGCCTACTCCCAGTCAGCAAATAAATAATAAGTATATATATATAATAAATATAAAGTTTCCTAACTAGGCCTCAATCTGCCTACTCCTAGTTAGGTTAATAGATAAAACAGTGAAAAACATGGATTAGATATATACTGACAATAAACAACACAACACAACACAAGATCAAAGCACTTCAATACATTATGACTGTTCTGCCTTTTTGGTTGCGCTTACTCGACTTTATTTAAAGTGTGAACTCGCTTTCGAGTGATATATATTCCGGGGAGCCATCTATCCGTTGCCGTTGGTAGTTTGGCCCCCTGGTGGTGTATCTCCGCTTCAAGGGCTTGCTTATGTATCTTGTGACGCTCTCTATTGGGGGTAGCGTTAACATGGTAGGCAGCGCCAACAATAACCGTAACGCAGTAGTCACCCCACAGGGCGCGCCACCGTGACGGTGAAGAGGTAGTCCCCACAGTACCCCCTTGCTAGTGATTAACGATACCAATTGCATTACAGCCCTGCCTGGAAACGCTCGGGGAAACGAACTTGCCGACCTGATCTGGTCGTGTAAGCTGCTGGCGCTTGCGTTACTGTCTCTGGTTCTGCTGGTGCAGGTGGGATAGGTTGTTGGGCCGGAGGTGAGTTCTCGCCTGGCAAAAAGAAAAGAATTCCTTCGTCGTCGTCGGCCTCGTTCGGATTTACAGCGTCCTCCGGTGACCACGATGTAGGCTGGTTTCAGCCTGTCGATTGAAACCGCAACGTTGGTACCGTGAATTCGGAGGGTGTAGTGTTTTTCGGTTCGAGAAACCACCTCGAATGGTCCATCGTAGGGGTGCTGGATCGGACGCCGAACGGCGTCGTGCCTTACGAAGACGTGGGATGCGGTGCCGAGATCTTTAAAGACGAAGATCTTCCGCTCACCGTGTCTGGTGCCGTTGACTGGTCGGAGCGCCTGAAAGTGCTGGCGCAGGTCGCGAACGAAATCGTCGGAGTTATCCGGGTTCATGGTAGACGTTGAAACCAGGAACTCGCCAGGAAGACGGAGTGGTTCTCCGTATATCATCTCAGCGGCAGTGGTTTGGAGATCTTCTTTCCAAGCGGAGTGGATCCCCAGTAGTGCAGTGGGTAGTGCGTGGACCCACGTGTCAGAATCCAAGCATTTAATGGAAGCTTTGAGCTGACGGTGGAGTCGCTCGACCATTCCGTTGGCGGCCGGGTGGTATGCCGTGTTTCTGAGATGGTCCGTCCCCAGTAGCTTGTTCAAGCAGCGAAATAGGTAGGACTCGAATTGCCGTCCTTGGTCTGTAGTTAATCGGAGTGGGACGCCAAACCTGGCAACCCAGTTAGAGTAAAATGCTCGGGCGACGGTTTCTGCTGTCTGGTCTTGGAGCGGTATTGCTTCTGGCCCTCGAGAAAATCGATTTACGCAGGTGAGACAACACCGATATCCTTTGGAAAATGGCATCACGATCAGGTCGATGTGCACATGTTCGAAACGGCTCGATGGCGGTGTAAAGTTACCGATCGGAGACGAAACATATCGTGACCCTTTTGACCGCTGGCACTGGATGCAGACTCGGGACCACGCTCGACAATCTTTGGAGATGGAGGGCCAGATGTATCGTTGCTTCATCAGCTTTGTGGTGGCCTTGGCGCCTGGATGGGACAGACAGTGGATGGCGTCAAAAGCTGGTTCCCGGAATGGACCTGTCAGGAAGGGTCGTGCCTTTGTGGTGGATATATCGCAGAAGACCGCAACGTTGGATCCTGGTATCGTGACTTGGCGCAGAAGTAAGCCAGAATCTTGCTTCTGGCGGAACTCTTGGAGCTCTGGGTCACATTGCTGGGATGCTGCGAGGGTCTCGAAGTCGAGTGGTGCTGCGATCTCGTCCACCCTGGAAAGGGCATCTGCGACGACGTTTTCCTTTCCGGATATATGCCGGATATCTGTAGTGAACTGCCCGATGAAGTCCAGGTGGCGGTAGCGGCTTGGGGAGCATTGATCGGATTTTTGACTGAAGGCGAAGGTGAGCGGCTTATGGTCAGTTAAAATGAAGAAGTGGCGTCCTTCAACCATGTGTCGGAAGTACTTGACCGATTTGTAGATGGCCAGGAGTTCCCGATCGTAGGCGCTGCACTTGCACTCAGTGCCAGCCAGCTTCTTCGAAAAAAATCCAAGTTGTTCCCACTCGTTGCCAGCCCGTTGGTGCAGTGCGGCTCCAATGGTGTGGTCTGATGCATCACAAACCAAGGAGACCTCGGCACCAAGTTTGGGGTGTGCCAGAAGTGTCGCTTTTGCAAGTTCTTCCTTGCAGGCGGCGAATGCGGCATTAGCGTGGTCGTTCCAATTCACTGGTGTCTTCTTTTTTATGTTTCCTTGGAGCAGGTCATTGAGTGGCGCCTGGGTCTTAGCAGTCCCGGGCATGAAACGCCTGTAGAAGTTCAACATGCCCAGGAATTGCCGGAGATCTTTTGCTGTTGTTGGCCTGGGATATTCGCGGATGGCAGCGACTTTCTCGGGGAGCGGTTTTGTTCCATCACCAGATACTAGGTATCCCAAGAACTTGACTTCCCTAGCGCCAAAGCAACATTTCGCTGAATTGACGACAATTCCGTACAGCCGGAGACGTTCGAAAAGAATGCGGAGATGTTCATGATGCTCTTCCTCGGACGAGGAGGCCACCAGTAGGTCGTCAATATAGGAGTACACGAAGTCAAGTCCCCGGAGAACCTCGTCGATGAACCGCTGGAACGTTTGGGCGGCGTTTCGTAGTCCAAAACTCATTGCCGGGAATTCGAACAATCCGAACGGAGTAGTGATGACCGTCTTCTCCACGTCTTCAGGGACCACCGGGATATGATGGTACGCTCGTACCAGGTCAATGGTGGAAAAAATTGACTTTCCACGGAGCATTTGGGCGAAGTCTTGGATGTGGCACACTGGATATCGGTCTGGTAAAGTGCGCGCGTTTAGTCCCCGGTAGTCTCCACAAGGACGCCATTCATCTCCCTTCTTTGGCACCATGTGGAGTGGCGAAGCCTAACTGCTCTGCGAAGGGCGACAAATACTCAATTGCAACATGGATTCGAATTCCTTCCTAGCGGCGAGGTAGCGGTCCGCGGCTAGGCGACATGGCTTCTGTGAGACGGGTTGTCCTGGTGTGGTGTGAATGTGATGCACCGTACGGTGTTTCACATCAGCTGCTTTGTAAGCGCCATCGGGGCGCGTCAGCTCCGTGAACTGTTGGAGCAACGCGTGATAGCTGGTATTACCCGCGGATGTCCGAATTCCGGCGATAGTCGCGCACTTGGAGTCCCGTCCCGTGACACTGATACTCGTGGATCGGTCAAGTAAGCGTCCGTTGCGCAGATCCACGAGGAGGTCGTAATGAGTCAGAAAATCCACCCCGATGATGGCCTTGGACACGTCCGCGATGACGGAACTCCACGCAAAATCACGGCGGAGACCGAGGTTGAGTGTCAGCGGAATCGAACCATACGTGTCGATCGCACTACCGTTAGCCGCGGTTAGCTCGTACCCGGTTTTTACCCGTCGGCCTTTCACTAAACGTCGAGAAAACACGCACAAGTCAGCGCCGATGTCGATCAAAAAGTCTACTCCACTGCTTCGGTCCGTCAAAAACAAGCGGCGTGTGTTGGGGCAGCCGTCGTCTGCCGCGTTTAGCGACTGCCCTTGCCGTTTCCCTCATTCACGTTGTCGTTACCAGCGTAGGTGCACGGTTCTTCGCACCCTGTGCCTTGTCCCCGAACCGATAGTGGTAAAAGCACATACCACCGAACCGAGTTCGTGATCGGGAGCGCGAGATACGACGCGATGTAGGACCATTGCGGTTCTGCAAGCGACCGCGCACTTCCGCCCGTAGCTCGTTCAACTCGCGACTTTGTTCGTCCAAGCGCACTGTCAACCTCTCCAACACTTCAGACTTCACACAGCTTGGATTCGCCTGATGACACCGCAGACACTTATTGCGGCGCGACAGCATCTAGCGCCTCCATTACGCAATCGGCGGTTTTGGCTAGGTCGTCCATGGTGACGTTTGGTTGGGCAGCCTGTGCGGCAATGCTGGCACGAGCGAGTGGGTTTATCCGCTCCATCCATAGGGCGCGGACGATCTCGTCTGCGGCGTTGCCCCCAGCGAGCTGTTGCAGGTACCTCAGGAACTGGGACGGCTTCCGGTCTCCAATTTCTACTCTCTCTAGAAGTTGCCGCGTCTTTTGGGCCTGTGATTTCCCCAGTCGTTGGAGAAGTTGCTCTCTTAGCGTTTCGTACGGCTTTTCGGCTGGAGGGTCGATAATCAGGTCGCGGATCTCTTTCGCGTGCCTTCCGTCGAGTGATTTTGCAACCTGACGGAATTTGGCTGAGCTGGCTGTTAGACCGACATCTTCGAGTGCCCACTCGACTTGCTGGAATCATACTTCCGGGTCATCTGGGGTGAATACGAGGATTTTGAGGCGTGCTAGTACTTCTGGTGTGGGTGCTGCGGCGGATTGGTTCGGCATCTTGGCGATCGGGGTTATGTCCGCAGGCATATCGTCCCTGTCACTCATAAAGTTGACGTTGATCACGTCGGGGTCACCAGTTTTGGGACAGTATGGCGATTTGGGTCGATGCCGAGGTTTAATCAGGCCTCAATCTGCCTTCTCCTGATTAACCCGGAATAACAACGAAAGTAAACATGCGCTGACTAGGCCTCAATCTGCCTACTCCCAGTCAGCAAAAATAAAGTTTCCTAACTAGGCCTCAATCTGCCTACTCCTAGTTAGGTTAATAAATAAAACAGTGAAAAAAATGGATTAGATATATACTGACAATAAACAACACAACACAACACATGATCAAAGCACTTCAATACATTATGACTGTTCTGCCTTTTTGGTTGCGCTTCCGTTGCCGTTGCCGTTGGTAGTTTGGCCCCCTGGTGGTGTATCTCTGCTTCAAGGGCTTGCTTATGTATCTTGTGACGCTCTCTGTTGGGGGTAGCGTTAACATGGTTGGCAGCGCCAACAATAACCGTAACGCAGTAGTCACCCCACAGGGCGCGCCACCGTGACGGTGAAGAGGTAGTCCCCACACAGTATAATACAGCTCCCAATGAAGGGCTCGCGTTCAGCATTTGCTGTAACAAGCAAATGGTAAATTCTTATTACGTCATCCGTCATAGCAACGATTCAGAAGCGTTTCACCTCATTTGAAATTGCTGATTGATTTACCGATTTCCAATACCGAAATATTCAAATTTTATAAATTTGGAAAGTGTATGAGGGCATACATGATGATTTGGTATTGAAGTAGAACGCTGAAAAACATAAACATATATGGTATTTCGTGTTAAATGCAAGGGACCTATTGAACCGCCCTGAGTCAACAATCTAAGAGTTTTGAAGAATCCAAAAATAATGTTCAAGTTCTCTATTGAGAAGAAAGAATTCCTACGACGACATTGTTCAGAAAAAAACCACCTGAGGTTGGCAACAACCCCTAATTTTTTTTAATAGGAAAGAGATGTCGGATGTGTTTTAGTTTAAAAGTTTTTTTGTTCTCTAAACATCCTAGTTGAAATCTTCAAATTCGGTGATTATTTTTAAGCAATTTGATATTGAACATATCAAAAGGATTGTGCATCGCCACATTTCGATATCCGTGTTCGACAATTTTTGAACGAACGTTATCCAGGACGTTGGATTGGTAGGAGGGGTCCTATAGAGTTGCCAGCAAGATCATCCGATCTATTGCCATTAGATTATTTTTTGTGGGGACATTTGAAGTCCAATGTCTATGCAACTCCACCTGAAAATCTTGCAGAACTGCGTCAAAGAATTATCACGGAATGCCAATTACTGACACCAGACAGTTCCGAAAATGTTAGAGAAGGATTTGAAAGTAGACTATATTATTATCATTGTATGGAGGTTGGCGGCGGTCATTTTGAACAATGCATACGCTCATTTTTTAAATAGTTTACATTTTTTTCTGGAAGTTCCCTATCATTACTTACACATCTGAAGTATTTGAATATATTGGATTTCTGTTTAATTTACCCTTGTGATATGTTCAATATCAAATTGCTTAAAAAACGAATTTGAACATTTCAACTAGGATATTTAGGGAAGAAAAAAAGCTTTTTAACTACAACATATTAGCCATCTCTTTCGTAGAAAAAAAAATGGGGATTCTTGACACCCACAGGCGGTTTTTTCCGAACAACGTCGTCATAGGAATTCCTTCTCCCCAATACAGAGCATGAAAATTATTTTTGGATTCATCAAAACTCTTAATTTCTTGAGTTTGACGGCTCAACTGTCTCTTCAACATCAAATTTAGACGGTATGTTCAATTATTTCATTATTTCGTGAATAATAAACCGATTTTGAAAATTTTAACTGGGTTGTGTACAGAACATAAATAACTTTCAAACTAACCAACACTCGACATCTCATCTCTTCCCCATTCAAAAAATGTTGTGATGCCACCTTCATGGGGGTTGCTTTTTCGGAACAAACTCATGATGGAAATTCATCCCCCTCAAAACAGAAGTTGAGCTATTTTTTTTAAACCATCGAAAATGATTCGTTTCTGAGTTCTGGGGTTGTTCATTTTTTCCTTGGGACACCCTGTATATGTTGAATCATAATACAACGATTACGTTGAATTAAGGAATATAGGAATTTTTTCCACCCTTGTAAATAGTAGACTTAAGATTAGCTTCAATTGTGAAGACGAAGAACATTTAATTCAAACATTAACTTTGGAGGCACCACCAAGTCAATTAATTCCTCTAGAGACACAGAATATTTTTTTCCTTAACGAAAAATGCTAACAACAGAATAAACAATGAGTTGGTAACACTGAGCCATCTGTCACTTGGACATATTTTACGATTACCTTTCTTATGTATGTTGAAACATAAGGATATTTATGCTCATTGGTAAATTGAGGGTGTTCGGCAAAAGCAGATATTACTTTTCCATTAACCCTATATGGTTATCTGTTACAGCTACCAATGCCTCAAAACCTGAATCTTCCAGTCCGCAGATAAATTTTCTTTGAAATGTATGCAAATCAGGTGCATTTAGAGTTTTCACTCGAGCAACGTGAACCACATCCTAATATGGAGATGTTAGGCTATTTATCATAAATGTACATGCACTGGTAGCTCATTCTGCAGAATTACGTCCCGACAAAATAATTGAACCGTAGATTATATACTAGAAATTGTAAGAATCTCTTCTTGAAATCGAATTTTCAACGGTAATATATGCATTCACTATTGACAAACAAAACAGCGTTCAATTGAACCCAAAACAGCGGTCAATTGAACTTTCATCCACCTTCGCAGCCATATTGTAAAAAGAGATGGATAGTTGATTGTGACCTTCATTTTAGGAGGTGTTGATTGGGGAATCAAAATTTGACATTGATAACAAACCGTTGAATACTTTTAGAACATTCCCGAAATCCACCGCTTTTCCTAACTAAATCCGGAATTTTGGGATTTTTTTTTTATCTAGGCGACGATCGGGGGGTGAAAGTAGGACCAGATCGCGTCTGAATCGGGAGGTCGAACGAATACTTCTCCTAAGAATTTTAAGTGTCGGTTCGAGCTGGAAATCGCCGCGTAGTTTATGTGGAGATTTCGAACTATTTAAGGGTATACGTTTAGTATTCCATTGTTAAACGTAAATATACGGATTTGATGTGAGAAGAGGAGGTTATTTTCACCGGGAATTTGCATTTCTGTCGAGCAATCAGAATATTCGGCTACTATCAAGACTTAAAAGCCGGGCACGGAAGAAAAATGTTTCGGATCGAACACGCCGATCCGGAACGTTTTCGACCGGAAAGTTGGCAAAAAGCGTATGTGTAAGGGTGTAATCCGTCATATAAACTGCCAGATGGCGATTTATTTATGAAAAGCTAAAATCATGAAAATCTATCCCAGGTAATAACCGGTTTATAAGCGGTATCGTCGGTAAAAAATCATTCAGGTATTGAGATCTGCGTCAATTAAAAGTATGGTTAATATCTTCTCTGTATTGATTTTAAAGGATCATTGCTTGTATATTTTTAGGAACAGTATTTCTTGAACTCTGGTCGAGGAAAAGAAATTTCAACCTAATTAAATGGAATCTTCTACACGTTGAATTGGATATATCGGCAAGGTATCGACTTTTTGGTGAAGTTAATCAGAGTGAATTTTTTAAAAATATTTTCAGGATAGGTTATGAAGAACAAACGGATGTATTGGTGCTATCACCCATAACAGACGAATGGGAGCCTGCTATGTCAAAAACCTCAATGATTTGGAGATATACAGTGATTGTCCTGATCATGTTAGCTCTAGTGAGTGTACTCTACTTATGTTCTATGGTCAGTGTTCTGACACTAATGGCGATTTCCAGTGACACGCTCGGATCACTCGAAGTCATATTTGACAGATATTTTTGGTTCAATTGGACAGATGAGATCGATTTCGAGTGCTCCGAGCGTGTCAATGAAAATCACCATAACATGTGTTAATCTGCTGCACTGTTGTGGCACTCGCAAACACAAAATTTATATTCCTTCTGCGTTACTTTTATAAGTGATATTCATATATCAAATCTGGTGGTTGCCGGTGCGAGTCTTGCTTAGGGCATAGGTGTATTGTATTTCCTATAAGAATGAGAATTTATATACAGTGTGAGTCTCTAACTTGGAATAAATTAAGCAAATCAAAGAAAATTTTTGTTGTTGTAAATATGCTTGGACAGGTCGATGAGTATTTTGAATTGCGCTCTTTTTGATGTAAGAAAATGTAATACAGCGTGCCCCAAATTTGAGAAATAACGTCGTCGATAATTTTTCTGAATGGTAATATTAATTTTTGTACTCGATCATGAGCAGTCTATGCCTAAACATTGACATTCTCGATATTGAGTGTGGCCTTCCCTCATCCAGTGTGGGTTGTTGTCTGCCCAATAACGGCACTTTTGACGATTTACCTTACCATTTAACGTGAACATTGATTAGTTAGAAAACGAGACGTTTCCTATGTTTAAAAAATTTCTGTCTAGTAGGTCCATAATTATGTCGTCGGGTGTTCTATCTGGATCATCAACTGTGAGTTCCTGGAGGATGACATTTCTGTGTTTGAAAAATTCTCGTCACTTAAAACAGGCTAATTTCCAGTTCTCTAGCTATCAGCCTAGTGGGGGACACATGAGGATTTTCTTCAACAGAGAGGAGTACATTCATTTTAACATCTTCTGGGAGGAAACCCTGACGATGATTAGTTTTTTGAAGCCCCTCTTTCACGAAACATACTTTCAATATTGCCTATGGTACTTGACGAAATGAGCGGTTGAATTGACTGAAGAGCTTCAGCATTAACCTTCTCTTTCAAATACTTTAAAGAAAATAGTTCAAAGAGGTTAAATCACATGATCTTCGGCCAATCCTATTCTCGAATTTTAGAATAGCTAAGAACAAAAATAATTCTGAAGATTTTCGTTAAGTGTTTGACGAAGGAGTCAGATAGACTCCGAAACGTTACGAAATAGCTGTTTCATCGTTGATGTTGTTTGTTAGGCAACATTGTGCGATAAATTGCTTCTGACAAATATATTGTATTTCTTAGGCTTGTTTCACATACATACGGTTTCGTTCGGTTCGGTTGAAATGAAGCCCTTTCACACATATACGGTTCCTATTAGGTTTTTTATGTTATTTCTTCCGAAACACTGGCTCAATCACAATTCCAATTTCTTCGCGACGTCAGATTCATCAAAGTTATTAAAAATTTGAACACAAATATCTTTACATGCTTCCTGCGTCTTTAATTTATTTTTATGTTTCTGTAAGTTTTGTCCCACAGCACTGGTTTAGATTTACAGCATAAATTACTGTTCGTCTGATACTGCTGAAATTTTGCGAGATCCTTCAGAACCTAAGTCTACTACCAAGTTCTAAGTTTGAAAATAGAAAATGATCGGATCTATATTGTTGGAGATCCGAGTAGCCTTGTGTGAGTTCAGTAGCTGGATGGGTTGCTTCGACAACTCTCGAACGAAAGGAGATAGGAACTTGCAATTTTCAGGATAGGATGCACATCTGAATGTGAGAGTTAAGTTCTCTGTTGATCATAATCGGCCCAATTGTTTCGGAGTTATACCCATCTGGAATATTATTTCCTCGATATCTCAAAAAATATAGACTCGATCGAATTGAAGCTTGGTAACTAGTTGTAGAATATCGACATGAAAACGTGTGTAAAATTTTGTGGGGACCGTACCACTAGAAAATTTAAAAAAAATCACGAAAAAATAAATTATGTATCTCATGAGTCCTTGAGAACGGAAAGAAATAGCGACATGCAGTTTTCAGGGTAGATTACGCATCTCAATACAACATATAAGTTCGTTAACTAGCATAATCAGCCAAATGGTTTTGGAGTTATATCCATCTGAAATGTGGTTGTTATTTCCTCAATAACTCAAAAAATTCGATTCCGATCCAATTCAAATATGTTTATTAGTTGTAGAATACCAACGCGAAAATTCTTGCAAAATTTCGTGAGGATCGTATAACACTAAAAAATTTTTAAGAAATCATTGAAAAAGAAAATTGGTTCAAGCACTGACGTGAAGTCAGAAGCTTTTGCGCGTATGTTCTCTTGTCCATTCTCCTTTATTGGATATTGTCGGTTCTCCTGTATTGGACACTCCGAATATTTACCATGGTAAATTCGATTAAGAGTGTCCAATACAGGAGAACAGACAATAGAATTCACCATGGTAAATTCGATTAAGAGTGTCCAATATAGGGTAATGGACAATAGAACATACGCGCAAAAGCTCCAGACTTCCCGTCAGGGCTTGAACCAAATTTTTTTTCGTGAAGTCAGGAGTTTTTGCACGCGTGTTCTATTGTCCATTCTCCTGTATTGAACACTCCTAATCGAATTTACCATGGTGAATTCCATTGTCCGTTCTCCTGTATTGGACACTTTCAATCGAAAGCTTCTCACTTCACGTCAGTGCTTGAACCAATTTTTTTTTCAATTATTCTTTAAAAATATTTTAGTGCTATGATCCTCACGAAATTTTGCAAGAATTTTTGCGTGCATTCTACAACTAATAACCATATTTGAATTGGATTGGATTTGTAATTTTTTGAGTTATTGAGGAAATAACAACCAAATTTCAGATTGATATAACTCCAAAACCATTTGGCCGATTATGCTATTTAACGCACTTAGATGTCTTATTCAGATGCACAATCTACCCTCAAAAAAGCAAGTCACAATTTCTCTCTGTTCTCAAGGAATCATGAGATACATAATATTTTTTCGTAATTTTTGCGCGTATGTTCTGGGGAACATCGCGTTATCATTTTGCCCAAATGTCTGTAACTTTCGAATTTTTTGACGTTTTCCTTAGTTTATCCACACTTCAAAAACTAATGATATTTCTTACAGATGTTCCTAGTGTTATTCTTCGTAGTTTTGACAATAATCAGCACCAAATTCATCGCAAAGTTTATGATAAGATACATACATATCGGATTTATTCTAAAAAATAAGACTTTAATATTGAGTTGTGCTGCATCTTTAATTCAAGTACTGTTTATCATGGTAATCGACAAGGTAAGTTCCTCGTTTATAAGATGATCCCATTTGAAATATTCATATTTTAAATAGGTCAAGGTACCTGCTGTTAGATTTATGACTGAATTGGAAAATTGTAGAACTCAAATAGATTACGATAACTCGTTCGTCATGAAACTCTGGATAATCGGTTTTGTGAATGGCTTCTCTGCAATATTCTACAATGCATTTGTGAAAGTGAGTATAAAGCTATTTTTATTTTCTATTGATACAGAAGATGAAGAAGAAGTGTAGTACAACGTATATTTGATATGAATGTAATCAAAACATTTTTCAGAGTTAATATTAATAATATTGAAAGATGGCTGATACCGTTGCTAATAATCCCAGAAGATCTGGGCGTTCTGCCAATAGGATCTCGAGAAATGGTTCCTATCCCAGGCAAATTAGTGTTCTAGCCAATAAAAATTGCTCCAGAGCTGGAAATCGTTTCAACCCCTTTGGTGGGTCCTGAATAACCAGTATCTGAGTTTGCGACGGTTTCTAGGTTGTGTTTCAGATTTCAGTATTTCACTCATAACTCGAAAAGTACGCATCTTACAGAATATTTTTTGAAGAATATTACATTTAGCGTCTAATGGCATTCAAAACATCGAAATTGGTTAAGCAATTCAACCGCAATCGCCAGTCAAAGAGCAATTTTTACAAACTTAGCTCAAAAGTTTACAATCCTCAAATTCTAACGCTTTTAGGTAGAAAAGGACTACACCGATTGAAAAATATCATAAGACTAAACTTGTAGGAAATTCAATTTTGAATCCGATGCTTCTTGAAATTCTAAATTTGTTCACTTCAGTGCTGAGATATTAATTTTAAGCCGAAAGAGTCCGTAGCGTCAAATTTCCGCTAAGGCGACCCAACGCAGGAAAATTCATCTGAGCCCAAAACATCTAACTTTCTTACATTTGTTTTTTCAAGAAACATTAAATTTATTCAACTTATGCAACAATTTATATTCAAGAAATCAGTTTATCAAGCTCTGATTACAAGGTAACCGTCAATCATTAAGGACTTACCAGACGATAACAGAAAACAGTTGCTCATTATATCAAAGTATATATTTATAACTAATGAAAAAAAGTCTTTTCAATTTACAATTGACAGGGAGTTATTCACATAGGTTATACAATCATGAGATAATTGTGACAGCCATCTTCTTCTTATGGCCAGTACCTCGTCTCAGTAGATCCTGTAGGCAGAACAAAAGTTTTATTTTATACTGATTATCAGGAATTGCTATACTACAAATTATGGATTCTTGATTGCAATAATTTAACATATATGATGTCTAGCGAGTTCGCCTTCTTAAAGGGCCGGGTTGTTCGGGGAACTCTTCTCCACACTCCAGTTTTGCTGCTCTTCCTGCTCTTCCACGGCGGATCCTTAGTCTGTCTCCAAATCGTCTTCATCTTCGGAAGTACTCGGGAGTTAAGAGGAGTCCATAGTTATGTCATGCTGCTCACCGACTGAATTGAGGCACGCCCGCCCCTAACAGTGGGCGCAAATGGATGAGCACTTGAACCCGGCAGGAGCATGCATTATTGGTACATGTTTTGCAAGCGCAGGAAATTGAGTTTAATAATGCATCGGGTGCTGGAGGCCGAGTAGTTTGGACAGGTATCAAATTATCTGGGACGGATTTCCATTACCATTATTCTGCATTCATCTATCGCTCCCTCCACATCTGCACCTGCAAAAACGCCTTGAAGGAATTTTAGTGTGCGGTCAGTTTAGTGGGGGCAAAGAAGCTAAGTTGAAAGGGTTTTTTTAACGGGGTCCTCTGGAAGAGTTATAATCACTGTTCGTTGAGAGACTGCCTTCTGTTGCCTGAGTAAACCTCTGTAGTGAATTTCCCCCCAGAATCAGCAGACCTGGTCATGAGGCAAATTGAGATAATACTTAAGAAGTCAGGATTTTCAACAAGAGATTTGAAGAATTGGACCTTGTCTTGCCGGAAAAACGAAGAGGTCATGACACAGCAGCTGAAGACATGGAGGAACAAGATGTGTTGTTTTGCATATAAGGATAGCTTGCTGTTGTTAGGACTGTATATCACGGTGTGCTGATTGCTCTTCCCGCATTCCACTAGGAATATGTTGTCATTTTTCGCATTTCTTCCAACCAAAGGAGAGTCGGTTCCTAACTACATGGATCTTTTGTGCTTCAACTTGAAGCCAGGTGGTACTCCCCTTTGGTCGGAAAGAATGCGAGAAATGAGAGGCTTTTATTACTACCCAACAAAATCTTTGGGTGTTTCTTCCAACCAATTCTACTCTGTTTAGACACACTTTTTGGCGCTCTAGTTCCTCGGAACTGAGTGCTTATCAATTTGCCCGAATGTCTGTAATTTTCGAATTTTTTGCTGCAAATGGTCTCAAACGATTTGGTTCGACTCACTGATCAAGAATCCGTGGTCGAAATTCATTCTGTCCGGCCAGCCGTAGGCACGATAACTCTCGAACGGAATGAGCTAGATAGTTGAAATTTCCAGAGTAGGTTTGGGAGATAAATATCTCAGCTGATTTCGTTATTGGGCGAAATCGGACTGATGGTTTCAGAGTAACAAAAAAAAAACATTTTTTTTTACATCACAAGTTCCAAATTAATTTTTTTTCAATATGCAGTTTTACTATAAGAATCCATTGATATAATTTTTAACTCTAATTAACGCCAGTGCTTGAACCTATTTTTTTCGGTCTTCAAATAATACAAAAAAGGGTATAGTGATTTTCGACGATATATTTGCTCTATTGTAGTAGAAGGTTCTAGAAAACAGGAAAATGGTGATTGACCAATAAAAGAGCTGCATGACCCTTCTTCGACTCAAGATTTCCCGAAATGTAAAACATGTATAATATAATAATAATAATAATAATAATAATAATAATAATAATAATAATAATAATAATAATAATAATAATAATAATAATGTGACCTCTGTGATCTCCGAGTCTATAAAATCCCTGTCCGCGGCGATTTCATTATTCTGCATAATAGTTTTCGTGGGTCTAGCTCGAGTTTGGAGTTAAGAACTAAAAAGTTCTGAGTGATATTTGAATGAATTCGAGAATTTTCTCGGTCCTATTTCCTCCGCCAAATTAGTTCTGAATTTATAGTTTAGTTCCTATTAGTTTAGTAGATTTTTATTTTGATTTATTCGGTTTGCCGAAATCGGTATAGAGTAACTTCAGTGAGTGAAGTGGTGATAAACCTGGTGAGTAGAAGTCTGGGTCCGACTGGCCGCTTACATATTAAACTTTCCTGTATTTCTGGTCAGACCGTATTTTCGCGGTTTCAAATGAATGTGAATTTAACCATACAGAATCCGCCAGACGTAGGTACAACTTATACTTAAGAACCACTACACTATTGGTTTGCTCGTTTTGTGGCCCATCGATTTAAGACAAGCTTTAAGTCGTCGACTGAGGGTTACTGGACTCCGTGGTTGGTGTGTGATATCTGCGTGATTACTTGAGGAGGCACTAAGAATTAGGAATCATCAGATCTTGTAGGTCAATTCTAATAATGAAATTATAAATTTGTTTATAATTCAATATGAATTCATTGTGTTATTCAGTTGCGGAGGTGCTGTGAGTAAATTGATAGATCCATTTTATTTTAGGGTATCTTTTATACTAATCCTGGTGATCAATCAATATATTTGACTTATTCCTTCAAAGGAGACTTATGTGGGCCAGCTGGTTGTAACGAAGACCTGATAATTCTATTAACATTCATTTTAGCTGTTCGAACATTGTTAGTTAAATGTTTCAACAAAGTTTTCATACCGTAAGTATCACGAGTCGTCCCTGGTCTACAGCCAACTGCGATGTTTCGATCGCTTTCAAATATCCTGTAGTAATGAATGCAACAAACTGATACATCAAATTTGATGCAAAACAAATGTTCACTTTTCAGAATTGTGAAATATATTTTTATCAAACGAAAAGCTGAACCTGTTGAACGAAAACCGCAATGGGAAAGAGATTATCTTTTAGGAAGAGTAACAGATTTGAGTATATTATTAGAATATGCAGAAATAGGTGAGTGTACTTTTTCTCATTTTTGATGATGAATGAACTTATTAAAAGATCTAACTGATTACCATCTTTCCAATGATTGAATACTTGAGTTTATTGTTTTTGGATTTCGTTCTCGATATTGAACATAAATTTTACTTTTTCTCTCTTACTAACCCTGCTATGGTTATATGGGAATTTTGAGATAGCTCGGAAGTCGGAATGACAATAGAGATAGGTACATGGAAAATCAGGGTTTTCGAATTTTCGTCATATGGAATTTTCTCCATAGTAAATAGAAGATAAAACATTTTGCGCGTATGTTCTGGGGAACATCGTGTTATCATTGTACCCAAATGTCTGTAATTTTCACTTTTTTTGCCGAAAATGGTCTCAAACGAAAAGGTTCAACTCACTGATGAAGAATTCTAGGTCAAATTTGATTCTGTTCGGCCGGCTGGCCGTTGCCACGATAACTTGAGAACGGAAAAAGATAGCAACTTGAAATTTCCAGGGTAGGTGGTGCCTCCAAATACGACAGACAAGTTCGTTTATGGACATAATAGGCATAATAGTTTCCGAGTGATAATTTTGTCATCAACCAGTACCGATCCGATCGAATTGAAACTTGGTAGCTAAGTTGTAGAATACTGACACAAATACCGAGACAAATACAATTGTGAATTTTTTTGTGGTTTGTAACTCCAGAAAATTTAAAAAAATATTATTTCTGTCACGATGACCTGATAGCGACTCTAGCAATTTTAGGGTAGGTTGGACAATGCGATATTTGAGTTTGTTAATAGGCATAATCGGCCAAATAGTTTTGGAGTTAAACCAATCTGAAATTTGGTTGTTATTTCCTCAATAAGTTGCAAAATACGAATCCGATCCAATTCAAACATGGTATATTTTAGAAACTATTCGTCCGACATCGCTGAAATTTTGCAACAGCCTTCAAAACCTAACTTTATTGCCAAGTTCCAAGTTCGAACCGATCGGATCTATATTGTTGGAGATCCGAGCAGCCTTGGGTGAGTTCAGTAGCTGTATGGGAGACCGTTGCCTCGATAACTTTCGAACGAAAAGAGATAGAGACTTGAAATTTTTAGGGTAGGTTGCGCATCCGAATGGGAGAGTTAAGTTCCACTTGAAAACCACTAGAAAATTTCAAAAATATTAAGAAAAAATATTATGTATCTCAAGATAACTTGAGGCGGAAAGAAGTAGCGACTTGCAATTTTCAGGGTAGGCGGCACATCCAAATGTGACATTTAAGTTCGTTAATTGGCATAATCAGCCAAATTGATTTGGAGATATACTCAGCTGAAATTTTGTTGTTCTATAACTCAAAACATACAAATCTGATCCAAGTAAAACTCGGTAATTACTTCTAAAATGCCGACCCACTAATTTTCGCGGAATTTCGTGAAAATCTATCCTGGAGGCGTAAGTTTTTTATACATACTTATATATATTCTTTTGAACTTTGAGTATTACAGTCTCTCATCTAATAATAAAGCATGTGTATGAAAAAAGTGTTAGCAGAGGTTAGTGTAACGGGGTACCATACTATTCGTGTAAAGCAGCTCGCCTCCTCGTTGGTGCACCCTGGGTAACGCTAAAGAGCTAAAGAACCGGACAATCTTTTGATCTCCTGGCTGAAGTACATGATGCCTGGCGCGACGCTCAACCCAATCGGGCCTTCTCAAGACCTATCCACAATAAATCTTGGATCAAGACTCAAGATCTGGCAGCGAAACAAATTTTTATTGCTTATATCATGTGCAGCCATACGATAAATAAATAAATACAATTCAATGTATGATACAAGAGCTTAGGGAAAAACCGCAAAAAAAACCTGTCTCTCCGTTAGTGTTCACTCAGAAACATTATGAATAGCCTTTAAACCATCCTGATGGAATCTATATATGGGACAGTTATTAACTATATGATCTATGGTCTCCTCTGGTTCCCCGCATTCACAACTATAGGGCTCCTTACCGAGTTCCATCTGAAGAGCATGTTGTTGCAACGACCATGACCCGTTCTTAAACGATTCAGAATAGACCACAATTTCCTTGGAAGATCAAACCCCGGAACTCTATTTGAAGGATCAGAACCGCGAAAACTTACCTGTAGCTTTTATTCGAATTGATAAAACAGTTGGACCATACAGGATTACGTGACATCAATCTGGGAATCTTATTGCCTGGAATATAGGAGAGAATCGGTTAAGAATTTGGAAAATAATGACATTTATTCCACGAATTTAAAATAGCAGTCTGCTTGCGAATGCGGGGCGGGACAATGTTTGAAAGAACTGGTAGCCAATGAATAGGCGTAGATCTAATAGTTCCAGTGATGATCCTCATACATGAATTCAGCTGTGCATCAATTTTTTGCGCATGAAAACTGTTGAACCAGACGGGGCAAAACAATATTCAGCGGCAGAAAAAAACCAAGGTTAAGGCTGCCGTACGGAGAGTAGCTGCATCAGCATCCCAGGAAGTACCAGCTAATTTCTGCAGAATATTATTCCTTGTTTTCAACTTCAGACGCAAGTCATCCAAATGAGCTTTAAAATTCAAAGAGGAGTAGTTTCAGTATTTAGGATTGCAATTATGTCTCAGAAAAGATTCACCGATAGCTACACTCAGTGTTCTATATTTTTTACTATTGTTCAAATGAACCAAGAAACCTCAGTTTTATGTGGATTCGGAGTTAGTTTAACAGTTTAACTGTGTTATTCGTAGATAATCGAGTTTCAAATATGTAAATAAGTTTCTGGCCTACCCAACCACTTTAGGATATGCTTTTGATATCCGCTCTTCTAAATACATATGAGCATCATTTCGCAACATTTACAGAATAAATGAAATAAATTTTAATAATCTCCCGCACGATTTCTGAATTAAATTCTAAAATATATATACAGAGTGAGTTTTTAATTCGTACATTAGTTTCAACTATAGATTCCTCTTATCGATTTCACAGATTCATGCTGAAATAAAAAAAAATCGAAAATTACAGACATTTGGGCAAATTGATAAGCACTCAGTTCCGAGGAACTAGAGCGCCAAAAATAGTTTTAATATGTAGCTTTGACATGGTTTTTGCAGATGAAATGAATATTGGTGTGATGTTTCCTTATAACTATGACATTCTCTAATTGTTATTTTTTTCCTAATTTCACTACTTTCATAGTTCTAGATTCGAAGATTCATAAAACTAATTGAAATTATTAGCATAAAGAAAGTAGACAGTTCATCTTGGGTCATTACAAAAATATTCAATCATTTTAGAAGATTAAATTATTCCTCATCATTCTTCTTTCGAGATATTCTCCATTGAATGTTATAAAATTTGAAATTCCAGAAACTACTTTTGTGGATCCACCCTTGAGCTTTGGAACCCTTGAATCAAGCTGTACCTTTTTCTCGTTCACCATCAAAGTCATAGATACTTTATTCGCAGGAGTGCGTATTATAGTACATTGCGAAATATCTTAATGCTTTCAACTTTTTACCGAATCTGCTAAAATGGTAAACGAAAAAATTGGGTATTGGGTCAAGCAGTGACGTGCAGTCGAGAGGTTTTGCGCGCATGTTCTATTGATCATCTTCAAAGATCTTTAGCTCCCTTGTCAAGCATTTCCGGACCCATGTTCATAGGAACTTTTCATCTTATTTCAACCTTCTTCCGAACAGAGTGCTTCTCAATTTGCCAAATGTCTGTAATTAGATTCGGAAATATAAAATTTTTGAAGAAAAGCTTTTATGATTTTTCGAAGAAAATTTTTTTTTCTGATGATACGATCCTCACGAAACTTTTAAAAATTTGCTCATCTGCATTTTACAATTGATTACCAAGTTTCAATTCCATCAGAGCTGCATTTTTCGAGTTATTGCGAAATAACAACAACGTTCCAGATTACCATAACTCCGCAACCGTTTGGCCGATTATAACCAATAGCGTTTCTAATCATTGCAATCGGATGCTCAACCAACCCTGAAAATTGGAAGTCGCTATCTCTTTCCGTTCAAAAGTTATCGAGGCAACGGATGGCTGGAAGGCATTTTGGTGAAATGATAGCACGCTGGTGTACACGTGTGTGTATATTGGGAGAATAATACATTAATTCTCCAAAATATCAGTATAATGTGTAAATTATTTCGGAGAATTCAGTTTATTAACCATTTTTTTCAGTTGGTCGTCTCAGCATGGTTCTATTCCTGACAGCCGTCTTTCCTTTCATACCACTTATTACATTTTTTTGCAACTATGTAGAAGAGAGAGTTGATGCTAACAATTACGTGAATTTCAAGAGAAGGCCGATACCAAGAAAAGTAACTGGACTGGGGGTGTGGTCCTATATAATTTATTTTCTTGTAACATTTGGAGTATTTGTCAATGTGAGTCCATTCTTTATTGATATTGTAATTTGCTAAAAGTTTTAGCAGATGGCAGATGGCTATAACTCTAAAATGGTTTGGCCGATTATGCTCATAAATAAACTGAAATGTCGCGTTCTGGTGCACATCCTAACCTGAAAACTTGAAGCCGCTATCTCTTTCCGTTCTCAAGTTATCGTGACAACACAAATATTTCTTAATAATTTTTTAAAAATTTTCTAGTGCTTAGGTTCATATTCTACAACTACTCACCAAGTTTCAATTCGATCAGATTCATATTGGTTGAAAACAAAATTATTACTCGGAAACCACTGGGCCGATTATGCTCGTTAACGAACTTGTCCGTTGTATTGGGATGCGCCACCCACCCTGAAAATTTCAAGTCGCTAGCCCTTTTCGTTCTCGAGTTATCGTGGCAACGGCCGGACGGCCGGCCGGACAGAATCAAATTTGACCTCGAATTCTTCATTGGGGAGTCGAACTTAATCGTTTGAGACCATTTTCGTCAAAAAAGTCGAAAGTTACAGACATTGGGGCAAAATGATAACGCGATGTTCCCCAGAACATACGCGCAAAAAGTATCGTCGTGGTCGCGTTGCAGTCTCGTGGTGTTGGTGTACGAGCGGCCTTACTGTATGTGATATCCACATATAATTTACAGCATCCTAATTTGGGTTCTCATTTACGATAAAAAAATGATTAGGCTGATATTTGATGCTCGTTCACGAACATCTTGTCGATCATAATTTTCTAACAGTGAAATAATGACAGTGGCCCTTATTAGTTTGTTTGAATGTTTAGTGTATAAAAAGAATAATGAAAGAAATTTGAGTTATTCAAGTTATCCTTCCCTCTCAACAAGAATCGGTGATATTGTGATGACAAGGGCGATTCGACATAGTATCTGGGTTGAACCGAGTTTGTCATCCCATGACTCAGAGGAAAGATATCTGCACATTTGTAACAATAGATTCCTGGAATCGGTCTTCAACTTTCTGTATAAAATTCTCGGTATCGGAACAAAGGAGAATAACATCCCCCTTCTATATCTATATCTAAGTTCTCTCTGGCTACAGGACAGATAAATAACCAATAATCACCGGCCTATCAGGGAGGCCTATACAGACAGAATAAGAAGTAAGAATATCAAACAAATCAAATAAACCAAAAAAAAAATTTGTTGAATAAAAGTTACTATTCCGTGAAAGAATATCTAGAGGATAATGTGCTAAAGTTATAACACTTCCAGTGTCCACTTTTGATCAGTTTAAGTCAAGTGCTTTTGTAATTTTTTTTCTTTTTCTTTATTATGAAATGCTTATACTTCTATGTCTAGGGGATCAATAATTTCTTTTTGCCCGTATGATAGGAAAAGCCTTTTTTAGGCTTACTATGAGATGTTTTGTTCTCTCAGGAGTGTGAGACTCCAGTTGTTGTTTGGCTACTGACTTAAAAAGCTCTCACACATTACTTGGAGTAGTTCTTCGTCCTGCCCTTACAGTTTCCCTTAACAAAAGGGATTATGACAATTAGTATTATTATTATTATATGTCCGTCCAACTAAGATATATATAAATCTCACAAAGATACTTATTTATTAGTAATTAGTACGAATATCTATTACAATCTAATAATTGTTATTTTTACTATCACACTGGAACTAAAGTCTAATTTTTCAGGCCCTAACTTCGCTACTGACGAAGAAGTTCCTGAATGCTCTATATTTCTACTATTATCACAAAACTTTGGAAGGTTATCTGGATACCATATTTTCGAGTAAGTAACTCCTACTTCAACGAATCAACTTTTTTTCCTCTTACATATATTATACAGAGAATACTGCAGATATTAATTAATACAGTTTTAAACTCTAGTAAGGATGGAAAGAACAAAGAACGGATGAAACATTGCGATGTCCGTCCTTACAGAGAGAGAAATCCCCTAGCAGTATTAATGTATCAATTCATTGATTAAGAATCCGTGGTCAAAATCGATTCCTTTCGCTAGCTCCGGTCCGGCCGGCTCTCCGTTCACACGATAACTCTCGAATGGAATGAGATAGGTAGTTGAAATTTCCAAAATAGGTTTAGGAGATAAATATCTCGGCTAAGTTCGTTATTGGGCAGAATATCTGATGGTTTCGGAGTAACGAACAAAATTTCAATAATAAATCGTACGCCTATGTTTTCACAGAATGCTCTAATTATTTTATCTATGAATTATCGTATGATCTGAGTTCACACATGTCATCTTGGAATTGCCTCCAACATACCAATGTGAAGTTTGCCACATTAAAGAGAACTACTCATCTGTCAAATATTCTGTTAGATACGTTTCACGCCATTTCTGAGTGCGTTCTTCAGCGGGAGTTATTTGCTTCCTAATAATTCAAAATTAAATATACAAAGGCGGTTTTGAGCAGGTGAGTTATTGATTTTCCTTGCCTTTTATGTGGTCGTCTCCAGTTTCATTTTAAAATATTCATTCGTAAACATTGAATATTTGTTGAAATTCTTGAGTTCTGAACTACTTGGGAAACGTATAAATATAAAGTAACTTTGAGTCGTTCAATGTTACCCGCAATTTGAATTTGGTACATCGGGTAACTTTAGATTTTCATTTTAAGGTGGAGAATGCCACGAAAATCGGAAAAAGCGACAACCGGTGTCAGAAAATCTGGTACAAAAAGTGGCAAATCTCTGCCAGGATCTTTGGCACTCTTGTTCAAACTTTGACGAATCATATCTCCGAAAGTATTGGTTTTACAGAGTTGGGAATGACATCAATGGATTCTTATGATAGAACTGAAATAAATTAAATGAGAATCTATTGATATCATTCCCAACTCTGAGAAAGCAATAATTTCGAAGTTATTTTTTTTAAAGACACATTTTGTTTTATTATGAGAATTCATTGATCATTCTAAGACTCTAAGACACCAATACTTCGGAGATATGATTTGTCAAAGTTTCAACAAGAGCGCCCAAGTTTCTGTCCATTAGGGCTTTCCCACTTTTTGGCGCTCTAGTACCTCGGAACTGAGTGCTTATCAATTTGCCCAAATGTCAGTAATTTTCGAATATTTCGATGAAAATGGTCTTAAACGATTTGGTTCGACTCACTGATCAAGAATCCGTGGTCGAAATTCATTCTGTCCGGCCGGCCGGTCCGGCCGGCCGGCCGTAGGCACGATAACTCTCGGACGGAATGAGCTAGAGAGTTGAAATTTTCAGAGTAGGTTTGGGGGATAAATATCTCGGCTAAGTTCGTTATTGGGCAAAATCGGACAGATGGTTTCGGAGTAACAAAAAAAAAATTTTTTTTTTACGAAACAAATTCCAAATTAAATTTTTTTTAATAAGCAGTTTTATCATAAGAATCCATTCATATCATTTCTAACTCTAACAAGCTAATACTTTCGGAGATATGATTCTTCAAAATTTCAATGTAAATCGTATCTCACAGATTGATATAATTATTCTACGTATGAATTGTCATAATGTCAACTTGATAGAAGGGAATATTGTAACTTCAAAAATATTGGGGTTGAAATACTCGTATTTTAGCGATGCAACGGGGACCTCACCCGAAAATGTTTGAAAAGATTACGTAAATATTGAAAGCATAATTCTGTAGTTCGAGAGAGGAGAAAATTTGGTGAACGTAGATCAGGAAATTTTTGATCGATTACAAGGTAATTTTTTATTATTACTTATCTTCTTTCATACATGTTTTATGGAATACATACTATTTGTAGGTACTTTAAACCTGTTTTGGGCAATTGTCATACGAAACTTGTTTTTTTGGCGCTCTAGTTCCTCGGAACAGAGTGCTTATCAATTTGCCCAAGTGTCTGTAATTTTGGAATTTTTGGCTGAAAATGGACTCAAACGATTTGGTTCGACTCACTGATCAAGAATCCGAGTGCGAAATCGATTCTGTCCGGCCGGCCGACCAGCCGTAGGCACGATAACTCTCGAACGAAAGGAGTTAGCGGATTGAAAATTGCAAGGTGGTTTTGGAGCGTAACTATCTCGGACAAGTTCGTTAATGGGCGATATCCCATTCTCGAAGCGGATGGTGACTGGCGACGAAAAATGGATCACATACGACAATATCAAGCGAAAACGGTCGTGGTCGAAGGCAGGTGAATCGTCCCAAACAGTGGCCAAGCCGGGATTGACGGCCAGGAAGGTTTTGCTTTGTGTTTGGTGGGATTGGAAGGGAATCATCCACTATGAGCTGCTCCCATATGGCCAGACGCTTAATTCTATCATCTACTGCGAACCACTGGACCGCTTGAAGCAGGCGATCGACCAGAAGCGTCCAGAATTGGCCAACAGGAAGGGTGTAGTGTTCCACCAGGACAACGCCAGACCACACACTTCGTTGATGACTCGTCAGAAGCTACGGGAGCTCGGATGGGAGGTTTTATCGCATCCACCATATAGCCCGGACATAGCGCCAAGTGATTACCACCTGTTCCTGTCCATGGCGAACGCCCTTGGTGGTGTAAAGTTGAACTCAAAAGAGGATTGTGAAAAGTGGCTGTCCGAGTTCTTTGCAAATAAGGAGGGAAGCTTCTACGAGGGAGGTATTGTGAAGTTGCCGTCTAGATGGAAACAGATTATAGAATAAAACGGCGCATATTTGAACTAAATCCGATCACTGTAACACTTTTTATAAAGCATTGAATAAAGAGCAAAAAAGCGGAAGGGAGATATTTGACAACCTATTTATCGATTCTGACTCCGCTCAGTGAGTGCTTAAATATTCCGAACGGAGAACCAAAGTACCTACATAAAAGGTCGTGATAGAATTCTCCTCGAATAATCTTAATCAAATGATATTCTTATGATGAAATGTTATTTATGCCCTTCGGCAATACTCACTTGAAAACGATCCAAAAATTGATGTCTGTTGAAGTAACGCTAAATTTGTTATTATTGTCTTTCGGCTCGTTCATTTCATGTCTTCTTCAAGATTTCTTTGAAGTGTATTCTGATTCCAAGGAAAATATGATTAATCGATAATATTTGTGGTGTGGGACATAATTTGTTTTTTTGCGCGTATGTTCTGGGGGACATCGCGTTATAGTTTTGCCCAAATGTCTGTAACTTTCGAATTTTTTGACAAAATTGGTCTCAAACGATTAAGTTCGACTACCCAATGAAGAATTCGAGGTCAAATTTGATTCTGTCCGGCCGGCCGTCTGGCCGTTGCCACGATAACTTGAGAACGAAATGAGCTAGCAACTTGAAATTTTCAGGGTAGGTGGCGCATCCTAATACGACGGATGAGTTCGTTAATGGGCATAATCGGCTTAATGGTTTCCGAGTAATAATTTTGTTTTCAACCAATATAAATCCGATCAAATTGAAACTTGGTATGTAGTTGTAGAATATGAACCTAAGTACGTTTGTTAAATTTTATGCGAATCGTATGGCTAGAAAATTTTAAAAAAATTATTAAAAAATATTTTTGTTGTCACGATAACTTGAGAACGGAATGAGATAGCGGCTTGACGTTTTCAGGTTAGGATGTGCACCAGAACGCGACATTTCAGTTAGTTTATGAGCATAATCGGCCAAACGGTTTTAGAGTTATAGCCATCTGAAATTTTCTGAAATTTGGTGGTTTTTGTTCCTCATTAACTCGAAAAATACTGAACCGATTGAATTCAAAAAGTGTTATTAGTTGTAGAATGCCAACGCGAAAATGTTTGCAAAATTTGGTGAGGATAGCATTTGTAGAAAATTTTTAATAAATCATTGAAAATAAAAAAAAAATTCTATATATCAGTAACTCTTCGTTTGAAATCGCTGAAATTTTGCAGGAGGCTTCATAATTTCAGGGTAGGTTGTGTATCCGAAAGGGAGAGTTGAGTTCGTTTTTGGGCATAATCGGTCTAACGGTTTCCGAGTTATACCCACCTGGAATATTATTTCCTTAATAACTCAAAAAATAAATATTCGATCGAATTGGTGCTTGGTAACTAGTAGTAGAAAATCAACATAAAGACGTGTTTAAAATGTTGTAAGAACCGTACCCCTAGAAAATTTGGAAATTCGAATTTACCATGGTAAATTAAGAATTAAGAGTGTCCAATACAGGAGAATGGACAACATAATTTACCATGGTGAATTCGATTAAGGGTGTCCAATACAGAAGAATGGACAATAGAACATACGCGCAAAAGCTTCTGACTTCACGTCAGTGCTTGAACCAATTTTTTGTTTCATTTTTCTACTCTCTTAATTTGTATGTTTCCTGGAAATTATTCTTCTGAGATATATATGTGTTATAAATATATTATCTATGCAATAAGTCATTCCGCCGTATTAACAAGTCATTCAATCCACGTTAAGTCCTAACTGAGGTTCTCAGTTAAGGATAAATTTGAATCGCAACCTCAGTTAACGTGGAAATTAACGTGCAAAAAGCCTATTTGACCACCGTTAAATTCGTTAACTGAGGTTGTGATTTAAATTTATCCTTAACTGAGGACCTCAGTTAGGACTTAACAGAGATTGAAGAGTTTGTGGATACGGTGGATTTTCTACCACTACCCTCATTTGTTCTCAAACCTCTGAACTGCTCTGGAATAATAGAAAGAGGAATTCAAGGACAGTAGCTTGATAAGCGTCTCCCATAGAACACTCCTCCATGAACTAGATCACTTTGGCATATGGGGGAAGCTGCTCCGCTGTTTCTTTTTCTCGGACAGGGTGGTAAAAGGATTCCTGGAAGCGAGCTTATCCCGAATGGTATCGCGCAAGGTTTGGTACTTGGTCCGGTGCTGTTTTTGCGCGTATGTTCTGGGGAACATCGCGTTATAGTTTTGCCCAAATGTCTGTAACTTTCGAATTTTTTTGACGAAAATGGTCTCAAACGATTTAGTTCGACTCCCCAATGAAGAATTCGAGGTCAAATTTGATTCTGTCCGTCCGGCCGTACGGCCGTCCGGCCGTTGCCACGATAACTTGAGAAGAAAAGAGCTAGCGACTTGAAATTTTCAGGGTGGGTGGCGCATCCCAATACGACAGACAAGTTCGTTAATGAGCATAATCGGCCCAGTGGTTTCCGAGTAATAATTTTATTTTCAACCAATATGAATCCGATCGAATTGAAATCTGGTGAGTAGATGTAGAATATGAATTTAAGCATGTTTGTGAAATTTTGTGCGAATCGTATCGCTAGAAAAATAAAAAAAAATTATTAAAAAATATTTTTGTTGTCACGATAACTTGAGAACGGAAAGAGATAGCGGCTTGAAGTTTTCAGGTTATGATGTGCACCAGAACGCGACATTTCAGTTCGTTTATGAGCATAATCGGCCAAACGGTTGTAGAGTGAAATTTGGTTGTTTTTTGTTCCTCATTAACTCGAAAAATACTAAACCGATTGAATTCAAACATGGTAATTAGTTGTAGAATGCCAACACGAAAATTCTAGCAAAATTTCGTGAGGATAGTATTTGTAGAAAATTTTTAAAAAATTATTGAAAATAGAAAAAAAAAATTCTATATATCAGTAACTATTCGTTGGAAATTACTGAAATTTTGCAAGAGCCTTCGTAACCTAACTCTACTGCCAAGTTTCAAGTTATAACACGATCGGTTGAATATTGTTGGAGATTCGAGCATTCTTGTGTGAGTTCAGTAGATGGGTGACCGTTGCCTCGATAACTTTCGAACGAAAGGAGATAGGGACTTGCAATTTTCAGGGTAGGTTGCGTATCCGAAAGGGAGAGTTAAGTTTTTTGGCATAATCGGTCTAACGGTTTCCGAGTTATACCCACCTGGAATATCATTTCCTTGATAACTCAAAAAATAAATATTCGATCGAATTGAAGCTTGGTAACTAGTAGTAGAAAATCATCATGAAGACGTGTTTGAAATTTTGTAAGAACCGTATCCCTAGAAATTCTGAAAAAAATGACGAAAAAAAAAATTTTAAGAACCGCACCCCTAGAAAATTTCAAAAAAATCACGAAAAAAAATTTGTTCAAGCACTGACGTGAAGTCAGAAGCTTTTGCGCGTATGTTCTATTGTCCATTCTTCGGTATTGGACACCCTTAATCGAATTCACCATGGTAAATTATGTTGTCCATTCTCCTGTATTGGACACTCTTAATTCGAATTTACCATGGTAAATTCTAATTAAGTGTCCATTCTTCTGTATTGAACACCCTTAATCGAATTTACCATGGTAAATTATGTTGTCCATTCTCCTGTATTGGACACTCTTAATTCGAATTTACCATGGTAAATTCGAATTAAGTGTCCAATATAGGAGAATGGACAACATAATTTACCATGGTAAATTCGAATTAAGTGTCCAATACAGGAGAATGGACAACATAATTTACCATGGTAAATTCGATTAAGGGTGTTCAATACAGAAGAATGGACAATAGAACATACGCGCAAAAGCTTCTGACTTCACGTCAGTGCTTGAACCAATTTTTGGTATATGTGGCTGATCTTGCACCTGTGATTTTTTTCTACGTGTTATACCTACACAGATATCCTGAAGATTTTCTCCGATGCCTCCTCCTCTGCGATGCGAAGTGATCTGAATTGTATCGCTGAGTGGTGCTTCGAATGGTTACTACCTCTTGATGCTGTGAAGCACAAGGTACTTCGTTTGGGGAGAGGAATCCTAGGCATAGCTATTATATCGATGACGTCCTACTTCAGACTGTTCAACAATAATATGACCTGATCATCTCGGAAAAATATCTTGGTCAGCCCATATAGGTGGTGTCTTGGCGAGAGAGGGTAATTCCGCAAAACCAGTAGAGAAAATCATTCTTCTGGTACCTGCCGACACGTGTTTCTGCTAGTTGGCTTCTTCAGGACAGGGCAACCAAGAAACCAAGGAAAAAGTTGGAAAGATAACTGAAAACAGGTGGCACCACAACAAGAGCGAGCAACCAATTTGTGCCTTCAGCTCCAGGACATCCAAATCGGAGGTTAACTATGGCATCAGCAAAAATGAAGCATAAGCTACCTGTGCGATGCAACCTCAACCCGAGGATATGCACTAAAGAAAATAGGATAACGCGGATAAGTATATTTAAATGGAAAAGTATAGCGGGTAGTTCCCCAAAAGGAGCAAAGAAAATAATTATGCTGGTATCTGCCGGCACGTGTTTCTGGTAGTAGACTTCTTCAGGACAGGGCAACCAAGAAATTAAAGAAAAAAGTGGAAAGATAACTGAAAACAGGGGACACCATAATAGGAGCGAGCAACCAATTTGTGCTTTCAGCTCTAGGACCTCCAATTCATAGTTAAACTATGGCATCGGCACGAAGGAAGCATAAGCTACCTGTTTTCTACTCTATTTTCATCAGTACATATCCTCGGGTTGAGGTTGCATCGCACAGGTAGCTTATGCTTCCTTCGTGACGATGCCATAGTTTACCTCCGAACTAGACGTTCTAGAGCTGAAAACACAAATTGGTTGCTAGCTCCTGTTGTGGTGCCACCTGTTTTCAGTTATCTTTCTACCTTCTTCCTTGGTTTCTTGGTTGGCCTGTCCTGAAGCAGCCAACTTGCAGAAACACGTGTCGGCAGGTACCAGCAGAATGATTTTCTCTGCTCCTTATGCGGAATTACCCGTTATACTTTTCCATTTATTGCTTCAACATCAATATGAGTAGCGAATGTGCAACCTAGTCAAAAGCTTTCTGGAATATCCAAATGAAAAGCCATCATCTGGATATGTTCAGCTCACAAGCTATCTTTCTGTCACTGAGAGGTGGATTATGATCAAATCTCACTTTCATCTTGCGAATCATTTCCAAAGATGTATCGGACCCCTTCCATGACGTTTTGCAATGCTGCCAGTGTCGTTATAACGATTTGTGATGTGATGCACAAACATTACTTGGACATGTTGGAGCTCGCGATAAACTCTGATTGCGATTGTACAGTTGAATCAATCAGTTTCTCTTCAAAACGAAATCCAAAATGCTTTTGTATGCTTGTGAACAATAGTTCAAAGGTATGAATTTGAGTGCTCTATGCAGTTGTATGTATCAATGCATCGGTGTGAAATTTATAACTTTTCGTCTCAGTCACTCGGTATAATAATAATAGCTATATAAGATATTCCTAATTACAAAATAATAATCTATTATGTACCAAGGATGAAAAACTGTCTATTATAGTCGGGTCTGCAAATTGCTATATGAGGCGGAGCCGAGGATAGCAAGCAGGCAAGACAATAGACAGTTTTTCGCCGAGGTACCTACATCTTAATTTAGTGAATTGTGAATTGATCAATGTGTAATTGTTCATACGAATATATATATATATATCTTACATTTTTTCGTTGACTTTAAATGAATTTCGGACCTTTTTAATAATCTCATAAAAGCAAATGACATACTCTTATGTTTGTATTGAACCATATCATGCGTTATTCATAGTGACCAATGTGGACGAAAAAGTAATTTTGAGGACGAACAAGTAATTTTGCGGACTAAAATGTAATTTTGAGAACGAAAAAGTAATTTTGCGGACGATAAATTAATTTTGCGTCGAAAAAGTACTTTTTCGTCCGCAAAGTACTTGACTTCAATAATGGTCGTTTTTGCGGCCGCAGAACTATTATACTTTATATCGTATGCCTTGAATGAAGATCAAATATCCCCAAAGGAAAAAGTATTATCCTATGTATCATTATTTTAGATCTCTGCTAAGTACTTCTACTAATAATACCTAGTCATAGGCATTCTTACCTCAATAAGAATACATTTCTCCTGCAACTTGCTGACCGGTCCAGGAAGACGCAAAGAGAGAAACTATATCAGTGAAAGAGACCATAGAGAACTAATAAGTTGTTCCTTTCTGCAACGAAATTAATGTCCCCATTCATGAGATGCATACCTAACCTATGAATTTATTCTCGAAATATCTTTTATCATTATAGCCAATCTGTTTCACTAAATTGTATAAACTTGTTCTGAAATTCAGTTCATTTAGCCATAATCGTTCATATCTATATTATTTGGAGAACCAATGTTGAAACCTACCGAAGTACTTCACTGCCCATCGTTTAAGTTGCCAGTCAAGCAGGGCCGGCGCTGATGGTGACTTTTCATATTTCATAGGTAGGGACGCCTAAAGATTCCTATTGCTTCAGGCGTCAAATTTATTAGCGCCGGCCCTGCAGTCAAGCCTTTTATGATTAATACATAATATTATATGGGAGGTCCGGACATATTTACCTCCCATTTGTTCATTAACAGAGAAAAAACAAATTTTTCAATGCCAATAATGAATGTATTTTAGATTGATGTCTTCTTTTAGAGTTCGCTATCGCCGACTACAAATCAGAAAAAATTAAACATCAAGTGGAAAATTTAACCTACTGCTTATACCATAGACCTTTCCGATATCCGTACAATCATATGAGAAAATATGAACAAAGTCAGGAGAGACTTCCCATGGTAGCGTTTGGAGTATGTTTCATCGTTGTTTATCAGGTAAATATTTTGTTATTACGGAATAGTTTGATAATCCTATGCATGCGAGGAAGTGATCTTGCATGTGATGAGCCCCATTGTATCTATGTTGGTCCAGTTAAACTGTTAAATGAAAAGTAAAATTGAAATGCACCATGAGGTACTGCAACCGGCGTGTTACTTTTTGAGCGCGTGTTCTGCAAGGAACAGCTTGCTGTTATCACGATAACTCTCGAACGAAAGGGGTTAGAGGATTGAAATTTGTAGGTTTGGAGCGTAAATATCTCGGACGAATTCGTTAATGGGCGAAATCCATCAAGCGGTTTCAGAGTTATGTCCGTTTTTAATTAAATAAGTTTTTTATGAATATTTCCGGAACCGATTACTCGATCTATTGAAATTTAGCATCAAATTGTAGAATCATGACCTTTATATGCATGCATTTCGTATCAATCGGATTGCCCTTAAGTGGCAAAAAAAAATTTTTTTAATTTCATTATTTTATTTCCACCATAACTCGAAAAATACTGATTATATTGAATTGAAACTCAGTAGTAAGGTGCAAAAGACCGAAGCAAACACTTTTGCAAAATTTCGTGAGGATCACATGACATGAGAAAATTCGAAAAATTACTAGATACTATTTTGCGCAATATTTTGCTTGAAATTCCGAAATCTATTTTTTTAGGTTCATGCTGTCCCTTCCTAGCATTTTTCGTTATGCGCATGCGCAGATGAGAAGTGATTTAACGGCTGGAGTTTTAGTCTGAGAGTATTGGGGTCTTAGGGTGGAGGATGCTATTCCTCCATAGAATCCCTTAGAGAGGGTCTGCGCATGCGGGTATTGAAGCTGCCATATCTCCTGAACCAATGGTGTTGAAGAATCAGAGTTTTGTGTGAGGTGTGTGATTAAGAGGCCTTTCAGCCACGAGTAGAGTGCGCATGCGTAGAAGAGAAGTTGCTCTTTTTGGGTTGTTTGTATGGCTTATGTTGGGAGTGGTTTGCGTCTATCGGTCATGGATTTGGTGCTTACCCGATATTGTGAGGTTTTAAGAGAAATTTCATGGCAATTATGTGCTCCGAAAAGTCAGTTTCGAGGAAATAGCGTTGTTTCCGAGTTGAGTTGTCTGTATCGTCTGGGGCCAATTTATAAATAACTATATTTGGAAGATCTATATTGAATTACGTTTGGATTTGGATAATAGGCGTAAGCAATGGCGTTCCCAACGGGTTAGGCATAATTAGCCAAATGGTTTTGGAGTTATACCCATTTGAAATTTGGTTGTTATTTCCTCTGAATAACTCGAAAAATACAAAACCGATCTGATTCAAACATGGTTATTAGTTGTAGAATAGCTACGCGAAAATTCCTGCGAAATTTCGTGAGGATGTTATCACTAGAAAATTTTTAAAAAATTATTGAAAATCATCGAAAAAAATTCTATATATAAAAACCTATTCTTCCGACATCGCTGAAATTTCACAAGAGCCTTCAAAACCTAACTGTATTGCCAAGTTTCAAGTTTGAACATGATCGGAACCATGTTATTGGAGATCCAAGCAGCCTTGTCTGAGTTCAGTAGCTGGATAGGTGACCATTGCCTCGATTATGGCCAACAGCGAACTTAACTCTCACATTCAGATGTGCAACCTATCCTGAAAATTGTAAGTTCCTATTTCCTTTCATTCGAGAGTTATCGAGGCAACGGTCACCCATGCAGCTACTGAACTCAAACAAGGCTACTCGGATCTCCAACAATATAGATCCGATCATGTTCAAACTTGGAACTTGGTAGTAGAGTTAGGTTCTGAAGGCGATATCGGACGAATAGTTTCTGATTTATAGAATTTTTTTCAATAATTTTCTATGAATTTTTAAAATTTTTCTAGTGATACGATCCTCACAAAATTTTACAAGAATTTTCACGTTACCATTCTACAACTAATAACCATGTTTGAATTGGATCGGTTTTGTATTTTTCGAGTTATTGAGTAAATAACAACCAAATTTCAGATGAGTATAACTCCAAAAAAGTTATGCCGATTATGCCTATAAACGTACTCAAAAGGCGCATTAAGATTCTCAACCTCACCTGAAAATTTCAAGTCGCTATTTCTTTCCGTTCTTAGGTTATCGTGACGTAAATAAAATTTTATAATAATTTTTTTAGAATTCTTTAGCCATACGATGTGCACAAAATTCCACAAATGTCCTTAGGTTTATATTCTACAACTACTCACCAAGTTTCAATTCGATCGGATTAGTATTGGTTGTAGACAAAATTATTACTCGGAAACCGTTGGGCCGATTATGCCCATTAATGAACTTGTCCGTACTATTGGGATACGCCACCTACCCAGAAAATTTCAAGTTGCTATCTCTTTCCGTACTCAAGTTATCGTGGCAACGGTCGGCCGGACGGCTGGCCGGACAGAATCAAATTTGACCTCGAATTCTTGATCAGGGAGTCGAATTCAATCGTTTGAGAACATTTTCGGCGAAAAATTCGAAAATTACAGACATTTGGGCAAAAACCCTGAATAGGCGCGTAACAACTCGATTATTAAATTTTCAAAATTTAATACTAATGTTATGGAAATGCTTGAGGTATGTTTGAACACCAACTTATTTCCTATTATTTCCAACTAGGAGATGTTTTTTTCGGCAAAAATTTGGAATGTCAATGGGTTCTCCTTATCACCAATCATGAATAATAATTTAATGGAAAATTTTGAAAAAAATTTTGTGGATAAATATTTGTTGAAACCGAAAGATTGGTGGCGATATGTTGACGATGTATTTGGAATTTGGCAACATGGTAGAGAAGAGTTATGCAAATTTTTCGATTTCATAAATTCAAAAGAACCAACAATAAAATTCACTTTGGAAATAGAGGAAAATAAAAAGCTTTCTTTTCTAGATGTTTAGATAATTAAGTATCCGAACCATTTCGAAACAAGTTTCTTCAGGAAGCAGTTACATTACAAACAGATGGGTGTACTGAATTTCTATTCCAACGATCAGTGTGAAAAGAGATGTTAAACACTTTACGATAGAGCTAATCTGATTGGTTCTACTCTTGAAACTCGAAATTATGAAATTGATTTCATCAAAAAATTTCTTGAATATAATGGATACCCGAGGTAATTTATAAATGCATCTATCGTGAAATTATACTGACGAGTTTCTAATAAAATTACAATTAATCGAGTACAACAGTATAACCAACAAGAACAACAACCCTATCTGTTGGCTCAATTGCAATTTACCATATTTGATTGAATTTATTGAATAGGTAGTTGGAACTAATCAATTTCTATGCAAAGTGAAACTAACTTGTTATAATCTTCAAAAACTGTCAATGTGATAATTTACGAATTTCAGAAAACCTACCAACAAAAAAAAAATTCCGAAGAATTTCGCTTTGTGTCTGACGAAGGAGTCTGACATATTCTTCGAAACGTTATGAATTAGTTGTTTTATCGTATATTTTGTTTCGTCATTACTTTTTAGGCAACATTGTTCTATACGTTGCTTCTGACATACATCACATATTATGTATTATATTCTAATGCAGAAGCAATTCACAAAATAATAAATTGTTTATTTTATTGATATTTTTCAGAGTTTGGGAGAGGTAACCCAATAAGGAACCATTTAATAATGAATGCACCTCCCAAAGTATCATTTAATGATTAACAGTAGAAATAAATTTAGTTGAAATAAATAGTGTGAATAAATTCAAGTCTGTGTAAATATTAATATATTTATCATTGAATGGTTTTTTTCTGGGTTTTCTCTCCCAAACTCTGAAAAATATCTATAAAATTCTCGAATCTCAGAATAACAAACAACAAAATAGTTCTGAAGATTTTTTCGTTAAGCGTCTGAAGAAGGAGCCTGATATAGACTCCGAAACGTTACGATATAGTTGTTTCTTCGCTGATGTTGTTTCGTTGTTATTTGTTAGGCAACATTGTTCAATTGATTGCCTCTGAAAAATATCTTGTGTTTCTTACGCAGAAGCAAATCACAAAATAATTAATTTTTTATTTTATAGATATTTTTCAGAGTTTGGGAGAGAAATCTCAGAAAAAAACCATTCAATGATGAATATACCTCCCACAATATCCTTTAATGATTAATTAATATATTATATAGTTGAATATTGTTGTAGATATAGTAGTTCAGTGAGAGTTGACAATTTAATCAACCGAAAACGTAACAATATGAAGTAGTTCGTTCAAATATAATTTATTTTGTAGCAGTTTCAGTTCGACTGACTAAGACGAGAACACGAATATAATAATTTCAAAGAATTTTGCTTTTTCAGCACGTCGTTTTTCTCCTCTCAAAAATCCTGGCTTATCTCATCCCAGACATTTCAGCTGACGTTGAAGAACATCTTCATCGCCAAATTTTAGAGGAAAAGAATATTCTCCGAATGCACCGCAATAAGAAATTTGTGGAGAAGCGCGTATCATTTGGTGTGCATCGAAAAAAATGACCAAATATTTCCATTATAAATTGAATTTTACTACATTGATAATTGTTATCATCTATATGTATTCTTGAGTGCTACTATATATAATAATTACTCAATGAAGCTTTATTTTTTTCTACTAAAATAGGACACAAAATATCAACTCCCAATATCATTCGAAATATCCAGACGTTGGGCTTAAGTTCGCTATCCCTTCGAGCTAACTTTAGCCCAACTTCTGGATATTTCAAATTGGTGGACGTATCCCTGTTTATGAAAAATATTGACGTTTTTTTTTTTTATTCATTCAATGCAAATTTACAATCTACTCAATAAGTAATAAGTAAATTTAATGTAAGTAGAAGACTTGAGACAAGTACCGTCCAGCGACGGATTACTGCATTTCATCTACTCAGATCTTCTGGCCAGGTTCTCTTGAGTCGTCTAGGATAGTTGGTGTGCAATAATTCATTGATGAGAGGGTTTTCGTGATCGTTAGTGCGTGTCTCGTATTTTTTCAATCCAAGACCCTGAGAATGATGTCTGATGCCCCATGGTATGTGTCAAACAAAACTCTGCACAACGATCTAAACGTACCCTAAAATATTAGCTGTCAGTTATGCGCTGATATTTCCAACAATATACTTAGAAGACACACGGTGAAATATTCATTGAGTGTAACCATCAACAAATATTCCGCGTGAGTTGAGCTAGGTCACCTCATCGCTTAGTGTTCCTCCAAAGAGGAAAGCGTCATTCAAGGGTAGACATGAACTGCAGTTTCATGGTTGTGACTTAGCACCCTGAACGAACAAGCGAAGGAGTTATAGGAAACCTAATTCCATCAGTTGCGGACTGGTAGGGAGAGAATCCTACCAACGGCACCTATGGAAATCCTTACGAACTCTGGCCCTCTGCGGTGAAGAAACCTTCAGCGATGTTCAGCGACATTCATTCTTTTGCCGTGAGAGGGTACTGCAAGGCCGTCAACCTATATAAGACCTTTTCGGACTGAAAACGCCCGGTTTAGTGTGGTTAGAGAAACCACCAACCAGTGAACATACAATGAGGTGAACTGTGGCTAATTGTCAATAACTAAAGAATACACACGGTGAAATATTCACCGTGTATCTTCACTGGTTGGTGGTTTATCCAACCACACTAAACCGGGCGTTTTAGTCCGTAAAAAGATCTTGCAGTCCCTGAACCTCTTACGGCAAAAGATTGTATATATATATATATAGATATATCAGAAACTATTTATCTGACATCGCTCAAATTTTGCGAGAGTCTTCAAAATCTAACTCTACTGGCAAGTTCCAAGTTTGAACACGATCGGATCTATATTGTTGTAGATCCGAGCAGCCTTGTTTGAGTTAAGTAGCTGAATGGGTGACCGTTGCCCCGATAATTTTTTAATGAAAAGAGATAGGGACTTGAAATTTTCAGGGTAGGTTGCGCATCCGAATGGGAGAGTTACGTTCGTTGTTGGGCATAATCGGCCAAACTGTATCGGAGTTATACCAATCTGGAATATTATTTTCTCGATAACTCAAAAAATACTAACGCGATCGAATTGAAGCTTGGTATCTTTTTGTAGAATATCGACATATAGCCGTGTGTGAAATATTGTCAGAATCCTACAACAATAAAATTTCAAAAAAATTACGGAAAAATATTATGTCACGATAACTTGAGAACGGAAAAAGATGGCGACTTGCAATTTTCAGGATAGGTTGCGCATCCGAATGCAACATTTAAGTTCGCTAATTTTCTTAATCGTCCAAAAGGTTTTGGATTTATACTCATCTGAAATTTTGCTTTTATTTCTTCTATAACTCAAAATACACAAATCTGACCCAATTAAAACTCGGTGATTACTTGTAGAATGCCGACCTACCAGTTTTCACGGAATTTCGTGAGTATCGTATCCTGGCATAATCTTTTTCGTATTTCAATTTCAATAGAATACACTAAAGATAAAATAAAAAATTGGTTCAAGCCCTGTGGACAGGAGCTTTCTGGCGCTCTAGTTCAAACAGACAAATTATATCTCCGAAAGTATTGGTTTCTCTGAGTTGGGAATTATATCAATGTATACATATGATAGAGCTGCATCATAAAGGAAATTCAATTCAAATAATAGTTTATTTATCAAGATTAAATGAGCAATCATGAGAATGAGAACTGCACCATGGAAGAAATCGAATTAAATCTGGCCAATTTTGCCCAATAACGAACTTAACCGAGATATTCATTTCCCTAACCTACTCTGAAAATTTCAACTACCTAGCTCATTCCGTTCGAGAGTTATTGTGGAAAAGCTTTTTTTAAATTTTCAAAATTTTTTTTTTACACTTTGCGGTAATCTGGTCAATACAAAACTTCACATGCGTATAAAGGTCATGATTCTACAATTTGATGCTAAATTTCAGATAGATCGAACGAACTTGTCCGAGATATTTACGCTCCAAAACCACCTTGCAATTTTCAATCCGCTAACTCCTTTCGTTCGAGAGTTATCGTGCCTACGGCCGGTCGGCCGGCCGGACAGAATCGATTTCGCACTCGGATTCTTGATCAGTGAGTCGAACCAAATCGTTTGAGACCATTTTCAGCCAAAAATTCCAAAATTACAGACACTTGGGCAAATTGATAAGCACTCTGTTCCGAGGAACTAGAGCGCCAAAAAAACAAGTTTCGTATGACAATTGCCCAAAACAGGTTTAAAGTACCTACAAATAGTAGGTATTCCATAAAACATGTATGAAAGAAGATGAGTAATAATATGAAAGAAGATGAGTAATAAATAAAAAATTACCTTGTAATCGATCAAAAATTTCCTGATCTACGTTCACCAAATTTTCTGCTCTCTCGAACTACAGAATTATGCTTTCAATATTTACGTAATATTTTCAAACATTTTCGGGTGAGGTCCCCGTTGCATCGCTAAAATACGAGTATTTCAACCCCAATATTTTTGAAGTTACAATATTCCCTTCTGTCAAGTTGACATTATGAGAATTCATACATAGAATAATTAAATCAATCTGTGAAATACGATTTACATTGAAATTTTGAAAAATCGTATCTCCGAAAGTATTAGCTTGTTAGAGTTAAAAATGGAATGAATGGATTCTTATGATAAAACTGCTTATTAAAAAAAAATTAATTTGGAATTTGTTTTAAAAAAAAAAAATTTTTTTTTTATTACTCCGAAAACTTCTGTCCGATTTTGCCCAGTAACGAACTTAGCCGAGATATTCATCCCCCAAACCTACTCTAAAAATGTCAACTCTCTAGCTCATTCCGTTCGAGAGTTATCGTGCCTACGGCCGGCCAGCCGGCCGGACGGCCGGACAGAATGAATTTCCACCACGGATTCATGATCAGTGAGTCGAACCAAATCGTTTAAGACCATTTTCATCGAAAAATTCGAAAATTACAGACATTTGGGCAAATTGATAAGCACTCAGTTCCGAGGAACTAGAGCGCCAAAAATATGTGATCATAGATTTTCTCGTTATTGAAGTAGGTATGTCATTAAAATGTTATTAAATCTAAATATATCAAAATAATAAAGCACTGACGTTAAATCACTACTCTTTGGCGCGCGTGTTCACGGAGGCTAATTTGAATTGAGTGATGAGTACTTCAAGCTCAGTGGATTGAGCGAGCCGGAGATCTACCCAAAGGATAGTGGAGACCATTCACTGTCGCTTTAAAAATTAACAGTGCTGTATCTAAGCTGCCACAAGGATATAGTAACAATGTTGAAAAAGAACACAACTGACTCTCCTTAGTAGCAAAAGCTCCTAGACGATTCTGAGGGATCTCCTTGGGAAAAACTTGGCAGGATCAGTATAATCATAATCTTGTTTATAGCACGCGCGCCAAAGCAGATTGACCCCACGTAAATGATTTATGACACTGTTTCTTTCATTTTTAAGTCAATCTATATTTGACGCGCGTGCTATAAACATGATTATGATTATACTGACCCTGCCAAGTCTTTCCCAAGGAGATCCCTCAGAATCTTCTAGGAGCTTGTGCGACTAAGGAGCGTCAGTTGTGTTCTTTTTCAACATTATTACTATATCCTTATGGCAGCTTAGATACAGCACTGTTAATTTTTGAACCGACAGTGAATGATGTCCACTATCCTTTGGCTAGATCTCCGGCTCGCTCAATCCAATGACCATGAAGTACTCATCACTCAATTCAAATTAGCCACCGTGAATAGGCGCGCCAAAGAGTACTGACTTCACGTCAGTGCTTTTTCTTATTTTTCAAGTTCCTTCAAAAAATATGGCTATCAATACAGTTTGGCTGTTGGCTTTAGCGTAGATCGAAAAAAATTGCGATCATGGGACCTCCTTTAGGAACGCAATTGCCTCTTCTCCAAATCCGAACGTAATTTAATATAGATCTACCGAATATAGTTATTTATAAATTCGCCCCAGGGCCACGATACATACATTTCAACTCGGAAACAACGCTATTTCCCCGAAACTGACTTGTCCGTGCACAGAATAGCCACGAAATTTCTCTTAAAACCGTAAAATGACGGCTCAGCACCATATCCATCACTGCTAGACGCAAACCACTCCCAACATGAGCCATACAATCCAAACGTCTCCTCTGCGCATACGCAATCTACTCGTGGCTTAAAGTCCCCTGAAAATAGCACTTCACGCAAAATTCTGATTCTTCAACACCATTTTGGTTCAGAAGATATCACTGCTCCAATCCACGCATGCGCAGACACTTCCAAGGGGATTCTATGGAGGAATAGCATCCTGCTCCTCAAATGCCTAATCCTCTCGGACGAAAACTCCAGCAGTTAACTCACTTATGCTCATGCGCATATCGAAAAATGCCCGTAAGGGGTAACATCAATTTCAAAATTAGCCCCAGGCCACGGTAGGCACACGTCAACTAGGAAACAACGCTATTTCCCCCAAACTGACTTGTGTCCGTGCACTGAATTGATATGAATATTCTTTTAAAACCTCACAATATCGGCTCATTACTCCCAACATAACCCATACAACCCAAAAACATTCACTTCTCTTCTGCGCATGCGCAATCTACTCGTGGCTGCAAGACCTCCCAAAATCACACACCTTACAAAAAACTCCGATTCTCCAACGCCAGTGGTTCGGGAGATATCGCATCTTTAATCCCCTCATGCGCAGACCCTCATCAGGGGTCTGGATTCTATGGAGGAATAGCATCCGCCACCCCAAAACCCCAAGTACAGCAGTTAAATGAGACTTCCCATCTGCACATGCGCATAACGAAAAATGACCGGAAAGGCAGCATGAACTTCAAAAAATAGGTTTCGGCATTTCAAGCAAAGTATTCCGCAAAATAGTAGTAATTTTTTTAATTTTTTCATGTCACGTGATGTTGACGAAATTTTGCGAAAATGTTTGCTTTGGTCTTTTGCATCTAACTACTGAGTTTCAATCAGATCAGTATTTTTCGAGTTATCGTGGAAACAAAATTTCAAAATTATTGAAATTTTTTTTGCCCCTTTATGGCCATCCGGTCAGTATAAAACGTCGCAGGCACATAAAGGTCATGATTCTACAATTTGATGCCAAATTTCAGATAGATCGAGTGATCGGATCCGGAAATATTCATAAAAAAACGTTTTTACTAAAAACGGCCTTAAGTCCGAAACCGATTGGTGGATTTCACCCGTAAACGAACAGTTCCGAGATATTTACGCTACAAAACTGCCCTGCAAACTTCAACGCTCTAACTCGTTCCGTTCGAGAGTTATCGTGCTAACGGCCGGCCGACCGTACCGCACGGACAGAATTGAATTTGACCTCGAATTCTTCATCAGGGAGTCGAACCCAATACTGAGACCATTATCGAAAAAACATTCGAAAAATACAGACATTGTGGCAAAATGATAGCACGCTGTTCCTTGCGGAGCACGCGCGCAAAAATCAATGCCACTTTCCGTTGTAATTTTATAACTCAAGAACGGGCTCACCTATCCAAACCAAATGTTTAGGCTTGGTTCAGACTATTTAGTAGATGGTTTATGTGAAGTTTGCACAAAATGGGTCGAGCGGTTCTTCATTCACCAAAAGAAACTTTTTGAAAATGTTACTATAAACGTGATATTTTTTTGGAAGTTAGGAGGGGGGAAAATTTCGGAGGGGTTTATCGAGGAAAAGTACGGAAGTTTCGTAGTGTTTCGCGTTTTCGGAGCGACAAGATGGGGGTGTATTTAAAAAAAAATCGCGAAAAAACGCCGAAAGGAGCAAAATTGTGGAAATGAATTCGGAGAAACGGTGGCGTTCGGAACGACGGTATTTGCGGGAACGCGCAAACGAGAATCGAAATTAGTCCGTAACGGAGCCCTTGTTTCGATCATCTCTTTCATTTTTTCGGAAGAACGATAGGAAAATGTGACTTTTTGTGAAAATCGACAAAATTCTGACGTTTCACGTATTTCTGTGGCGAATTTAACGCGGCTCCTTCAAGGTCGACGTTTTCGGTCTGAACGAGCTACAAGAAATGTCAAATCGAATTTGAATTTCGAACGGACTTACTCGAAAATCAGGAATCGTCTAGAAAAACTGCGAGAAATATGAACGAGTAACCGATTTCGATCGATTGCTTGACAGGATTGACGATATTCTGAAAATCGAAAGACGGAAATCATCCGAGTACTAAAAATCTTTTTTTCTCCCCCGGGATGAAAAGTTCACTTTTCGTCCCTGTCACGCGGGAGAAAAGTACCAGATTCTCTCCCGGTGAGATGGCAAATTTACTTTATCTCCCGGCGGTTACCTAGCAACCGCGTGTTTGTATCTCAAGTTGTTGACAGCTGATTCAAAATAATTAATTATTTCAGTGAATACTGACAAATATAAAATAAATGGATTTGATTAACTCTGATGAAAGTGAAATAGACGGAGAAGAGATAATAAGAAATTTAGAAGAAGAAGGGGCAGCTATTACCAGTGAACTACTTCCGGTAAAATCCAAACGATTATATGAAAAGCGATACAATCAATGAATTCTCATTGATGACAGCTGAGTCAAAAGAAGGTTAATTATTTCAGTGAATACCGACAAATATAATAAAAAATGGATTTGATTAACTCTGATGAAAGTGAATTAGACGGAGAAGAAAAAAATCGTATACGCACCTAGGGAGAAAAGTAGGACATCCTCGCCCGCGATTGTCACCCTCGCCTCCGGCTCGGGAGACAATCATTCGCGGGCGTGAATGTCCTACTTTTCTCCCTCGGTGCGTAATATACTATATTTCGTACATAACCTGGCCGAGTGAGCTGAGGCGTTGGATTGGGAATTCATAGCTCCCGAGCCTCGCGGGGCGGCAGGATCGAATCTTGGGGCGTGTGAAAGCTTTCTCCGAATTTTTTTTTCATTTTCACCCCATAAAAAACTCAAAGGAGCGTTACTCCAGTAAACATATCTTGGGATTTGGATATTTTCGTTCAGTTACGAAATCTATAATGAATATCCTTTCGATCGGATTTTTGCATTGAAATTACTCAAAATATTCAACCATTAAGCATTAAATTGAAAGTCGAGAATGAAAAACCCCCAGCCGTTTGTTTATTCATGCTCAAAATGGAAAAACAAAAAATATTGTTTATCCAAATGTTTTGGATTAAGTTCTAAAATAGCTAGCAATTAATAAAATATTTTTTTGTTTGAATAAATGAATTTGATGTTCCAATTAAATTTTTTATCATTTCACTTTATACGTAGCGAAGCTCCGTATGGGGTAGTTGGAGGGTGGATTGAGTAGCTCTCTAACTATCACTGCCGGTCCCAAGCCCAGGTAAAGGAGGAGGGTTTCCAGATGAGGGTAGCAGCCTGTCTGGTGGAAAAAGAAATATCGCTCATAGATTCAACGATCAGCCTCGGAAACGGACGGATTTAACGGTAACTGACTTGGCACGAAATAGGACGACGAATGTCAGATCAGTAAAAAAGAAACAAAACTGGAGAAAAGATATTCTAAGGTTTGCCTGCTGGAATATAATGTCATGGCGTACCAAGGACCAAGATGTTCTCCTGGAAATGAAGCATCATAAGATCGATATATGCGGGATCTCTGAGAGTAAAAGAAAGGGAAAAGGAAGACTGAATGTACCTGGTTTCATTTTAATCTACAGTGGAGCGGAGAAGCAAAGAAGAGCAACTGCTGGAGTAGCGATGTTAATATCAGAAAAATATGGAGACAATATTGAAGACATCCACTACGTCAAACGAACGCATTCTTGAGGTGACATTACAGACAGGCTCAGAAAAGATTCACATCTTCAGTGTATATGCCCCGGACAGCAGCAGGAGAAGGGAAGAAACTGACACCTTTTATGATTTGTTGCAAACAGAATTAATCAAGATACCATCGGTTGAAAAGATTTTGATAATGGGTGATCTTAACGCTAGAATTGGCAGCGAGGTGATAGATGGAATCAAAAATAAGTACAACGAAGACCATATTAACGAAAACGGAGAAAGCTTGATTGATTTTTGCAGCACTAACAACATGAGGATAAATAACACATTTTTTCCTCATAAGCCTCAACACAAAATAACCTGGCAGAATACTAGAGGACAAAGTTCAATTATAGATTACGTGATATCAAATAGAATTATACATCCAACGCAAATATTGGATGTTCGTAGCTTAACATCTGCAGAAATTGGATCTGACCATAGATTGGTACTGTCTAAATTGAGGCTTAAAATACAACATAAAAGAAACAACCACCGAACATCAAAAAGAAATTCAACGTCGAATCAATAAAAGATGTAACAACTAAGAACTTATATGAGAGAAGACTTACAGAGAAGATTAGAGATAACCCCATTGAACATACAGATGATGTCGAAGGAATCTGGAATAAAATCAAGGGAAATATAAGTAAATCGGCCGAGGAGGCTCTGGGATATAGAGAAGTAAACACTAACTCGAAACCTTCTCTTAAGCATTGGTATACACCTGAACTGAAATCACTGGCAGCAGAGAAACGGCAGGCTTATCTCCGATACAGAAATAACCGGTCGGAGGAAGAACACATTCGATACAAGGAAATAAGAAATAGGGTAAACGCGAACATAAGGCAAATGAAGAACGAATATTGGAGAAGATTTACGGTGGATATGGAACACGACATGTATGGGGCACAGAAGAAGGTGTGGAATATGATTAGAAGTAGGAAAAAGGATGTAAACGAGTATACACAATCCCGAATAATCTCAGAGCATGAATGGGAAGAACACTTCAAAGCACTATATACCAATGAAGATCAACCTCAAGAGAATGATTACCTGCTCGACAATGTATCTGATCAACAAGAAAACAACAATCAAATAATAAGTCCCCAAATGGTGAAAGAAGCGATAGCAAGTTTGAAGACGAGAAAAGCCCCAGGTCCGGACAACATTCCGAACGAATTAATTAAATATGGAGGAGATGCATTAGACAAAGAAATTACAAAACTGTACAACAGAATACTTATGGAGAAGAAGATACCTGGAGACTGGAAGAAGAGCATAACTGTACCTATATCCTATATTTAAATATTCTCCTGTATTGGAGACTCTTCTTAATCGAATTTGCCATGATGAATTCTATTGTCCATTCTGGACAATAGAATTCATCATGGTGAATTCGATTGAGAAGAGTGTCCAATACAGGAGAATAGACAATAGAATTCATCATGGTAAATTCGATTAAGAAGAGTGTCCAATACAGGAGAATGGACAATAGAACATACGCGCAAAAGCTTCTGACTTCACGTCAGTGCTTGAACCAATTTTTTTTTCGATTAAAAGGGTCCAATCAGGAGAACGGACAATAGAATTCATCATGGTAAATTCGATTAAGAAGAGCAAAAGCTCCTGATTCACGTCAGTGCTTGAACCAATTTTTTTTTCGATTAAGAGTGTCCAATACAGGAGAATGGACAATAGAACATACGCGCAAAAGCTTTCGACTTCACGTCAGTGCTTGAACCAATTTTTTTTCAACAATTGACGAAACTACAATGAAAGAGCCATGGCTACTAACATATACATCTCTGTATTTCCAACTTCAATGTTCAACTTTCATTGAACCACAAATATATTCAAAATATTTATATTCATTCATGAAAAATCAATATTTTTTTTATGTAATCTATTCCATATTTAATAATGAAAAATGGCGATACCGTTGTTAAAAATCAACAAGTTAAGAGCGTTCCTGCTAATCGGGTCCTTCATGAATGGCTTCGTATAATAAATATACTTGTGCATATATTTCACAAATCAAATAGACCCCAGAGGGTTCATTGATCTGCCGAGAAAGCAAGAGCAGACGCGTTTCTGGCTTCTTGGCCTTCATCAGTACCCTGTAGCTTTCCCGACAAATTCAACTAAACTGACCCGGGTTAAGCCTTTCAGAGCCGGCTTGGTCGATCATTATAATCAATATAATAAAGTATATTTATTATACGAAGCCATTCATGAAGGACCCGATTAGCAGGAACGCTCTTAACTTGTTGATTTTTATTCCATATTTACAAAAATCAAGAACTATTCATCACATCTATCACAATACCAGGGAACATCAGGAGTGTCTACAAGTTCCACACAATCAAAATGAAACCATTCTATTTGGCAGTCATCCCCATCGCATTTTATCATTGCACGTCCATCATCAACGCCATTGCAAATACAGTAGTGAATCAATTCAGCTGCACCCTCTTCTGATGTGAAATATTTCGCCATTAGCTCTGGCATAATAACCTGTGAATGAAAATGTTTAGCAGTTTCTAAGTTCCTTTCCCACATTTCCACATCTGGTAGGATTCGTTCTTTGAAAAAAATATTTGGAGACCATATAACGAAATCACAATAATGTGACTGTGAGATAAACAGTTGCATTTGTATTTGGTAGTAATAACTGTGAGTTTTTTTCAAAGTGATTATTCCATCATATGCTACCAAACATGAACTCTTCATACGCAAATATTCATGAATGTCTTGTACATCATTCGTGTATAATAAATAGGGGCATTTTACTTCCAGACACCCTCTTGAACAACATTCACAATACACCAATCGGTCAGGAGTGGCACCGAATTGGGGCCACTTACTGTTGATGATCAATCCCACTTCATTTAATTGAAATCCTTCATGATTTTCTCCTTTCATACTGGTTGCATATTCTTCCACGGCATTATTCTCACGATGTATACCCCATGAAGTTGCTTTGGAATGGAATATCATTTTTGTCAGGTAACAAATTGATTTTATTAAAGACAAAGAAGGTTTGCACTGATTTGTTTTGCAAACCGATTTGAATTTAGACGCTGTTATTCTACCAGCTCTCTGAATGTACCAGTTGTTATTTTCTGATTGCTTTCTAGTAGCTACCTCTATAGAATTGACCTGTTCTTCTGACAATGAAATATTTAAAACTTTCGCCATTTTCATAAGTTCAGGATAACTTTTTTGTATATTATTTGGGTCAAAAATATTGAACACTGAAGGTAAAACTATGGATTCTTTTTGAGCAAGCTGAGTGGCATAAGGCTGTACTATCCTCATAAGAGGACAACTGTAACCCAACTCAGAAATCATATTCATTATATCGGCAAACTCATGTTCCGACGTCAGTGGTACCCCTATATCATGGCTTGAACTGGCTCGTTGGTGTCCTGAAAACTTTCCCCAATTCATTTCATGTACTGGAACAATTGGGACTTTCTGTGTCATTGATGGCATTGGCCACACAGCTCCTACGTCTGTACATGACCTTTCTATCTTTCTAGTGTTTGCATAATCTGCAGCGAATAATATGGCACCAACATGACTACAAACTTCACCGAGTCCAGCCATACAAGTACAGTGGGCTGTACAAACACTTCCATCTTTAGCAATGATGCACCACACATCTAACGGTTTCTCATTTGATCTCTGTGAATGTTTGACCTGAAAATAATTTATTACACTTATAATGTATTGTAAGAATCTCTCAGAAACATTAAAATATATACTGAATCACTCTTGATCAAAAAAGATGTTATGAATAGTCACAAGCATAGCTAATGGTGGATTAACATAAACAGTTTCACAAGTACGGTTTCTTGGATATATTAACTGTCATAGGAAAGTTAATATAAGGCTAGTAAAGAAAAAAGCTCACCTGTCCAACCAGAATGTATACATTATTCTCCACCTTTGTTCCCACCTTCACGAAGCCAGATTCAAAATATTTATAAGACTCTAAACTTTTATAGGCCTTCATCTGAACATTGGAGTAATAGCTGTGGGTAAAAACCATGTAGGATGCAATATCCATATATGTGACTGGAGGAAGACCATCGATTGATTCATCCAGATCAGAAAAATTCAATGTAAAAGGATCTAATCCATTAATTAATCCCAATTTCATTATATATCTGTAATAGGAAGAAATGTAAACACATGATGAAGGTGCTTTTTTTCGAACTTACCGTTCAGCAACGTCTCTGTTGTTTAACAATAGTCTTTTCAGATATTCAATCTCCATTTTAATTTAATTTAAACAGCACAAAAGCTCCGGAATAACTGAAAAAACACTCTACAATAACCAACGACCAGAACACGTTAATTGTTTGTGTGCCAACGATCGCCACATTGGGTCACGTGGTTTGGATTGCCTAATTAAAAATAATACATAACCTTTCAAAAGTCCCCTCTCGCAAATATACTCCTCTGAAGGCACATGGATCTCTTGAAGAAGAATCGCCTTCTCTATTTCGCAAAGATATTCACTCTTGTTCATAGAAATCCCTTCAATATTTAGTTGCCTCCTCCTAAGGAGGATCTCTTTCAAAACCAGGTCTGACCACTAATGTAGGGCTATCATCTCCCATAGATTTGTGATGAAATAAGACGATTTTCCCATAATATACGAGCGGAAATATGTCATCATGACATTCATATATTTATTTTTGAAGCTTCTCGCAAAAATACGACCATAGACTACATATTATCATACGACGATTCCCATCCGCTACACGCTACACTTGGCCACCACTACGCTACCGAACTCACAAAAGGCTGCCCGGTTCTCCAACAATATAGATCCGATCATGTTCAAACTTGGAATTCTGCAGTAGAGTTAGGTTCTGAAGGCTGTTCCAAAATTTCAGCCATGCCGGACGAATAGTTTATGATATATAGATTTGTTTTCAATAATTTTCAACTATTTTTTTTTAAATTTTCTACTTATACCATCCTCACGAAATTCTGCGAGAATTTTCGCGTTGGCATTCTTCAACTAATAGCAATGTTTGAATTCAATCGGTTTTGTATTCTTCGAGTTAATGAGGAACAAAAAACTACCAAATTTCAGAAAATTTTAGATGGCTATAACTCTAAAACCGTTTGGACGATTATGCTCATAAACAAACTCAAATGTCGCATTCAGATGCACAACCTAACCTAAAATTTTCAAGCCGCTATCTCCTTCCGTTCTCAGGTTATCGTGACAACAAAAATATTTTTTAATCATTTTTTAATAATTTTCTAGCAATACGATTCTCACAAAATTTCACGAACGTGCTTAGGTCTATATTCTACAACTATTCACCAAGTTTAAATTCGATCGGATTTATTTTGGTTGAAAACAAAATTATTACTCGGAAACCATTGGGCCGATTATACCCATTAACGAACTTGTCCGTCGTATTGGGATGCGCAACCCACCCTGAAAATTTCAAGTCGCTGGCTCTTTTCGTTCTCAAGTTATCGTGGCAACGGCCGGACGGCCGGACGGCCGGACGGCACCACAGAATTAAATTTCACATTTGGGCAAAACTATAACGCGTATGTTCCCCAGAACATACGCGCAAAAAGGCGATAAGAAAAATACAGAAAACTATAGAGGAATATCACTATTGAATTCTATAATGAAACTATTCACCAAAATCACCAAGGGTATAATATCTGGATATTGTAGCATGTCAGAAGAACAGCAAGGTTTCCGCAAGAACAGATCGACAATAGATGCCATATTCATCATTAGGCAGATAGTGGAGAAGTCTATTGAATATGCTAAACCAGCATATATGTGCTTCATAGACCTTACCAAAGCATTCGATAGAGTGAGACTGGATGATGTCCTGCGAATAATGAAAAATAAAGGTATTCCAAACAACATAATACATGTAATTAAAGAGCTAAACTACAAAACAACAACACAAATATCAGTAAATGGTAAACTTACCAGATGTGTGCCAATAGCGACAGGGATAAGACAGGGAGACTCTCTGAGTCCAGTATTATTCAACTTGGTAATAGATCAAATAATGGAATACGTCAAAAAAGCAGCACCAGGATACAGAGTAAATATGGGGGAGATCAAGATAATATGCTATGCTGATGATGCCGTTATAATATCCGAAAATGAAGACGATTTACAAAGACTCTTGCACGCATTTTATACCATAAGTGGGCAATTCAACATGAAAATTTCCACTGAAAAATCTAAGACCATCGTAATAAGCATAGAGCCCTTAAAATGCAAGCTAGCAGTAGAAAATAAACCAATAGAACAGGTCATGATTGATAATTACCTGGGAATCGAGATATCCGCAAATCAAGATAGAACACGAGAAGTGAGAAGCCAAGTAAACAAGGCAAATAGAATCTCAGGAAGCTTATCGGATGTGATTTGGAATAACAAATACATGAGCAAGGACGCGAAAATAAGAGTATACAAGACCTGTATTCGACCGATCATGACGTATGCCATTGAGACCAGAGCTGATCATAGTAAAACGAAGTCAATTCTTAGAACTGCCGAAATGAGAGTACTCAGAAGAATATCGGGATATACACTGAGATATCGTATTCGTAATTCGACAATACGCAGGGAACACGGAGTGGGCGATATAGTGAGATGGGGACGAAAGCGTAGAAGAGCTTGGAACGAGCACGTAGGAAGAATGGCACCGAACAGGGGTGTAAGGTAGACTAGCCTCCTCGCGGTGCACCCTGGGAAACGTGACTTACCTCACGGCTAAATTAGTCTACAACAACGAACCACCAGACCGTCCTTTTGGATCTCCTGGTGAACACATTGAAATGAACCAACAATCAAGCAGCGCAAACGGTTCTTATCAGAACCACTTGACAATTGGCCCAACCATCCAAGTATGCCAAATAAACATTGAAGGTATATCCAAAAGTAAGTGCGAGTATATCAGCCAACTACTCGCTGGTAAAAAAGTTGACGTCATCACAGTCCAGGAAACACACGCAGTCGACAACTCCCATATTCTGAAGCGAGGACACATTCCCGGCTATAGTTTGGTGGCAGCAATTAATCATCCACAATATGGGATTGCCACCTATACTAGGACAGGCACGAAAAATGTATCAGTCACTCACTCTTCCTCTCTCCGGGACCTCTTCATTCTGGCGGTTCTAATCGAGGGAGTCACTGTCGTCAACGTATACAAGCCTCCTAACAATCAGTGGACCAACGAAGTTCTCCCCACTTTCAGTCATCCTACAATCTACACGGGAGATTTCAACTCACATCACCAAGTATGGGGGTATACTAACTGCGACGTACAGGGTGAAAACTTAGTAGGCTGGTCGGAGAGAAATAACTTGCAACTCCTTTTCGATGCCAAGCAAAATCCCACTTTTCATTCTGCTAGATGGAATAGAGGATACAACCCCGACCTGACATTCATCACTACTGGCCAACAAAGAAACGACTCAACCAGAGAGGTCCTCGGCAACTTTCCTAAATCACAACACCGTCCGATCATCACAACTTTTGGTACTACCATCCCGATAATCAACTCTCTTCCTCTACCTAGATGGAACTTTAGGAAAGCGAACTGGGACGGATTTCGAACACAAATGGAGGATGACACTAGGTGGATTGAACCCATAGCAGATAATTACGATAGATTCGTCACATTAATAATTAAATCCGCTAAAAAACATATACCCCGCGGTGTTAGAGAGTCCTACATCCCCTGCTGGAATGAAGACTGCATAAACCTATATACAACACCTACGAGCAAACACAGGACCACGAAATAGCCCTATATCAATTCGTTATCGATTCGATACAGGTAGAATATCTGAATGTCCGGTACGCTAACGAAAAATCGTTATCTGAACCAGCAACAAAACGTTATCAAAAACCGCTACTCCTTTGATACAGATCAAATAACGAAAAACTATCATCCAAACGATAAAGTTTTAATACAGAAATTCTTTATCGAACAGATACCTATTTTGGGAGCAAGAATTAATAAGAATTACGGTGGAAAAACATAATTTTAAATGTTTTTCTTATATTTCTGCGTTTCATCGTCCAGATATCTCAATCATCCTCTTATTTTACCCATATTACCATAATATTGAATTAACGTATTAAATTAAATTTTCGTTCCTCATTTGAATTCGAACCTGCATACCTTAGCTCCAATTTTCGATCTGACCACCACCTTACCAATTCATCCATCCACTAACCTTGTTGTAGGATATCACAAGTGGGTGCATTTTAACGACTGATTGGTGCAATGGATACACATAATAAAATAGTGCGATATAACTGTCGATCGGCGATTAAATATTAGAAAAAAAGAAAGAAAATGGAAGCTCCGCTTAATAAAATTCGTAGGAATAATGGTACTTATGCAAATTATCGTAATAATGATACGATGAAGGAATTCTGTGGAAGGAATGTCAGTGTAAGAACTTCATCAGTTTATTTAAAATTTTTTACTCAAGCGCTATAATGAATACTACCTATCATAATTTATTTTGATTTGTTACCACAGTTATTGAAGGCATAAACATAAACAATAACATTCCCACTAGTGATGACAGTAATAAGCTGTGATACATAAGAGTTCACACATTACCTGTAAGTGATTAGCTGATTACTGATGATACAATATCTATTGTTAGTGATCTATATTTATATTATCATCAGCTTTATTGGAATGAACTTGCCTGACCATTCTCGACCCAATGGACGGAAAGACAACAAAATATGTCCTTGTTGTAAAATTAAGTACTGCAATGAATGCAAAAATTACACTACACATATAGGAAAGCTATGAACAGTAGGACAATACCGATTTCAATAATGATGTGTTCCTGTGTAGTGTGTATTAAATTAAAAAGAATAAAAAATTGTAATATCATTGAATTTCAACGCGACAACGCGTTGTATGCGTTTGGCATTTCATTATTGAAAGGAAAGCAGAGAGTACAGTAGAGTAGAAGCAGAGTATATATATTATCTGATGAAAGTATATTATTTTTCTCTGAAAACTGTATCTATTTTCTATCGATTTATCGTGAATTTTCGATGAAAAATTTAATCACGGGATAGTATAGAACCTACAAAGATTTTCGATATAGGAATATCTCCGAATATCGTTGTATATTCTTTACAGAGGGATTAAAGATAACCGTTAGCGATGTTCTTACTGAATGCGTAGCGAATAGATATCGATTCTCGATACAGATATTCAGACCTATTCTGTTTGCGTATTGCTATAAACATTGCTATTCAAGTCATATTGCTATCCTCCTAATTTTTAACAATATGACTATCGTATTACGTATTCTGTTCGGACTGTTATAGCAATGTTGGTTATCAATTTTCTCCCAGCAATATTGCTATGAAGTAGGTCAAAATTCATTGATTTTAGAGCTGACAACACTGTATTTCATGACTTTTATGTGAATTAGAAGAAGAATCTAACCTTAATTGATAAACATTTCGTCCGTTTTTCGGTGGTTATTCTTAATTCCTAACCAAAAATATATAAATGTCACGAAAACGAAAGCCAAAAACAAACTGTATTTTATTCATGAAACTAACAAGATGGAGTTATTGATCAATTTTCAGGAAACACATCGAATTTTGGTAACCGCTACCATGACCGAAAAATTGAAGACTTGCAAACACCCAAACAAATATTAAATTTACATTTTTTCCTGTCTTCAGTCAGACTTCGAATGCACAAGTTAAACGGAATAGTATGTCTCCTAGTTTTCTCCTGAAAAAATTCCCTCAGTTCTTCAACTGAATCAAAAGAAGTAATCTTCGTAGTAAGACTGAATTAATAGTTTATTTAATTTTTTTCATCCAGTCAGTCAGTCTTCGAATGCATATCTAACTTAAAAGAAGCAGTATATCTTATAGTTTGCTCATGAACAAATAAATACCCTTGGCTCTGCAATGAAATCAAAGGCAGTGTTATTTTTACTAAGGCTGAATTAATAGTTTATCTAATTTATTTCATCCAGTCGGTCAGTCTTCGAATGCATATCTAGCTTAAAAGAAGCAGTAAATCTCATACATTGCTGATGAACACATAAATGAATGAATAAAATACCCTCGTCTCTTCAATGAAATCAAAGAAAGTCATCTTTTTACTAAGGCTGCATTAATAGTTTATTTTATTTATTTCATCCAGTCGATCAGTCTTCGAATGCCTCTAACATAAAAGAAACAGTATCTATACTAGTTTGCTCATGAACTAATAAATATATGAATAAAATTCTCTCAGCCTCTTATTGATGTTGAATAGTTTATGAACTTTTCTGTTTACGAATAGAAGGGGTTGTTAGTGTTAAACCTAAGTCTTAGAAATTCCCTTGAAATTAAGTATTTTAAAGTACCTTTAATAAATATATATGATTATGTATATACCTATATTCATCAAAGTACCTACCTATTTTCAATATTTTCGATTTCTTGGAACATAAAAGTGGTTCTCAGCCATATTCCAAATCTTGTTATGCTCTTAGCAAGTACTATTTTGAGGTTGCTGAGATAGCAATGTGGATAACAATATGTTTATCAAAATGACAGATCATATTGCTCAAAAACGATGATCAGAATAGCAATATTTCGGATCTTGCTGTGGTAGCAATATCTTTTTCTTAGCAATATTGCTATGCGCGAACAGAATAGGTCTGATTGTTTGCAAGATCTTTACCTAGTCTTTGTCGAATTTATATATAAGGGATCGCTATAATGTATACAGATAATCTTTAAAGTTTGGATATAGATTCGATAGAGTTTTATTTATCTTTAAGGAAGTTATTCAGTCGTTACGATCGGATAACGAAATATTCGGACGATAACGAATTGTTATACGGGAGGTGAACAACTTTTGGAGTCACTGAATAATGCCAGAACCACAAGGTGGAGAGAAACACTCGAAAATCTCAACTTCACTCATACCAGCCGATCAGCGTGGAACTTGCTAAGAAAAATGGAAACCGGACCTGCACCACCAACACAACCCGTATAACAATTCGTTATCGATTCGTTAGAGGTAGAATATCTGAATGTCCGGTACGCTAACGAAAAATCGCTATCTTAACCAGCAACAAAACGTTATCAAAAACCTCTACTCCTTTGATACAGATTAAATAACGAAAAACTATCATCCAAACGGTAAAGTTTTAATACAGAAATTCTTTATCGAACAGATACCTATTTTGGGAACAAGAATTAATAAGAATTACGGTGGAAAAACATAATTTTAAATGTTTTTCTTATGTTTCTGCGTTTCATCGTTCGGATATCTCAATCATCCCTCTCATTTTACCCATATTGTATTAACGTATTAAATTGAATTTTCGTTCCTCATTTGGATTCGAACCTGCATACCTTAGCTCCAATTTTCGATCTGACCACCACCTTACCAATCCATCCATCCACTAACCTTGTTGTAGGGTATCACAAGTGCGTGCATTTTAACGACGGATTGGTGCAATGGATACACATAATAAAATCATGCGATATAACTGTCGATCGGAGACTGAATATTCACGATTAAATCTTAGAAAAAAAAGAAAATGGAAGCCCCGCATAATAAAATTCGTAGAAATAATGGTACTTAACCTTAATATTAATGATACGATGAAGGAATGCTGTGGAAGGAATATCAGTGTAAGAACTTCATCACTTTATTTTACATTTTTTACTCAAACGCTATAATCAATACTACGTATCATAATTTATTTTGATTTGTTACCACAGTTATTGAAGGCATAAACATAAACAATAACATTCCCTCCAGTGATGACAGTACTAAGCTGTGATACATAAGAGTTCACACATGACCTGTAAGATATATATAGATGGGCCACTCTCGCCTTATTTTGGTTCGTGGAACACTAGCGGTACGTCGCGGGCACCTCAAGAAATACATCCGAGCGGGAAATTCAAATGTACTTCGCATTATAATATCCTATATTCTATTTTAACATATTGTTCCAAAACACTGCCAAACACCAAATAGACGATAATTCGTCTAACACCTGGCTTTTGACAATGTTTTTGGAACCATGGTTTTAGTTCTAATGGAAAGGAAATAAATGAAATCCCAAAACTTTTAATAAAAGTATTTATTCATATTCATGAATTGAAGTTGTTCATTTGATGTGAACTAATTATTAGAAGAATTATTAAATAATATATATAAAAATTAAAAATACATCTCGAATCATTTAGAAGAAAAGAGAAAATTAAATGTGAAATATAATATAAAAAATGGATAGCAGTAAGTATATTATGTACAACGCAATGTGGAAGATATTCTCTTCATGAAATCTTCTCTAATCTATAGCTTTGAATATGAAAGAGCTATCAAATAAATGATTGCAAAATTTTTAGTATGCATTTACAAGGACAAAATCAAATGTGAAATAAAGTATAAACAAGAGCACCAAAAATGGATATCATTACGCAAGTACAACGAAATGTGGAAATATATTATACATTAAAATAATCCATTATCTTGAATATGAAGGAGCTAATGAATTATCACAATATTTCCAATATACATTTAGAAGGACAAAACCAAATGTGAATTATAATATGAAAAATGGATAATGTGGAAAACATTTCGTACATGAAAATGCAGTCACAAATTTATACATTTCCATAGCCTCTGGGAAAAAATCAAATATGAAATATAGTAGATATAGATATTGAATCAATTCTAATATTATGTATTGAATCCATAATATTAGAATTGATACCTGTACTGAAATTTACTGAATGCAATAATTTTGACAAAGTTTTGCTGGATGGAACCGCAAAAATGTTGCTGAGTAGTTTGTATCCCTTAGGGCTATTTTTAAATGATGTCAAAAAAAGAATTTTCTCATCTAAAGTACAGCACCTTCCTCTGGGTTTCAGGTTTTTACACCTTATTTGAGACAAGAGAAAATTAAAGGTTGGTGTGTTCATCGAGTGGCTGAGCGGTTCATGAGAATGGCAAGCATTCTGTAGCTCTTTCACTACAAATTTCAGGCCTTTATTCTTTTCAGCAATCCTTCCCACTTTACGTGCAGATCAGTGGCAATTTTGTAGTATTCCCTAGCGTCTGGCGATACCTTAGAGAATCGTGTCCTTCTGGTTTTTCCTGAAGAGAAAATTATAACAATTCAATTTTATATAATCAAAAATCATTCAAGATTAGTAAATAAAATAAGTTATTTGGGGTAGCAGGAATTACAGGTTCAACTTCAGACTCATATTCTACCTCAAGCACATCTTGGACATCTAGGAATAGATATTCAAATAAGAAAAATCATCAAGCATTTTATATCATGCATAATATTAACATATCACATTGAAATTTATAACTTTAAATGAAATAGTATCAATAAATGGAAATCTTACATGAACATGAAGGTCCTGCTTGCACTGGTGTGGAACCATTTCCGATAATATAATCTGGATCTATTAAAAGAAATTCAAATATCAATGAATTGCTTTAATTTTACAAGAAAGCATGGTTAGTAAGTATTTCAGATAGGTCGAGAAAACAAGTTTTTGAATCTACACATTCTAATGAGGTAGTGTGCAAGCTCCTGCAACTATAATCATTCAAGATATGAACAATAAAATGGAAAAAATTCATTTACCTTGTACTCCAACATCCATCGTCAAGCCTCGAGTAGGAAAGGCAACAGGTCGTACAATGAATTGCTTCTTAATATTTATTACAATGTTGGATGGATCAAAATGACTGGAACAAATTCGATGATGTCCGTACACTAAAATTGCAGCCCTAGTCAGCATCAAGGCGTCCTATTCTTTCCAGCCATATTTTCCAAACCTGAAAATGATGACATAAAAGTTTTTTGGATATATCAAAGTATCAATAAATTAATCACAATTAAGTACTTCATTGCTCATACATGTATACAAATAAGATCCTTCAGCCTTAAACAATCATATGCAAGGAAACAAAAGAGATTAAATATGGATGTTCCATTTTCTATTCGTATTTTGTTCTGTTAGTGTTTGTATAAGTGCTTTTAGTGGGTATTTTCTGGCCCTTTGGTAACTATCTTTTTGATGAAACACATTCAAAGTGTCTTGTAAGTCCTTGAGTCGTTTGAAACAGTTTTTATTCAGTACGCAATAAAGTATTAAAAATACATAAAAACGAACTTACCTCATCATCTTTAGGAAGCCTGTGCAACCTACTCCTGTTCAAACAGTCTTTCCTGTCTTTCACTATACAGCTAACCATCTTTAAAAACAAAACCAAAACTACGCAAAACAGAACACTTTATAATTTCAACAACAAGCAATATCTCTTATCTATGCAAGCAATCTCCAAATTGAAAATGAATTGAAACAAGTCGGCAGCGAACAGCTGTTAAACCATCACGTGACCCACAAAACGCGGAGGAAGAGACATCTACAAAATTTCACGGGCACCTCGCGAACTATATTACTCTGCCCAGACTTTAGTGAGAGAGTTTCCACCCCATGGTGATTAGCTGGCTACTGATGATACAATACCTATATTGCTAGTGATCTATATTTATATTATCTTGAGCTTTATTCGAATAAACTTGCCTGACCATTTTCGATCCAATGGACGGAAAGACAACAAAATATGTCCTTGTTGTGGAATTAAAAATGAACTTACTGTAATGAATGCCAACATTACACTACATATATAGGAAACCTATGAACAGTAGGACAATCCCGATTTTAACAATGATCTGTTCCTGTGTAGTGTGCATTAAATTAAAAAGTATTAAATATTGTAATATCATTGAATTTCAACGCGACAACGCGTTGTATGCGTTTGGCATGTGATAGTGATATTTACATTTCATTATTGAATGGAAAGCAGAGAGTACAGTAGAGTAGAAGCAGAGTATATATCTAGAAGTAGTAGAAGTATATTATTTTTCTCTGAAAACTGTATCTATTGTCTATCGATTCATCGTGAATTTTCGATACAGAATTTAATCACGGAATAGTATAGAACCTACAAAGTTTTTTGATATAGGAATATCTCCGAATATCGTTATATATTCTTTACAGAGGGATTAAAGATAACCGTTAGCGATTTTCTTACTGAATGCGTAGCGAATAGATATCGATTATCGATACAAATATTGTTTGTAAGATCTTTACCTAGTCTTTGTCGAATTTATATATTAGGGATGGCTATGATGTATACAGATTATCTTTAAAGTTTGGCTATAGATTCGATAGAGTTTTGCTTTAACTTTAAGAAAGTTATTCAGTCGTTACGATCGGATAACGAAATATTCGGACGATAACGAATTGTTATACGGGAAGGCGCCAACAATCCTTGTCCTAAAGTAATAGCTAAAAGAATAAAACATCTTTCAAACCCAAGCATTGATAAAAACCACAAAAGGGAAGTCAAACACCAACTTAACTTGATCCGCAAAGGCTTACAACCACGTCTCCCAATCATGGCACCCTTCACACTGGAGGAGTTGGACGCTGCAATAGGTGTCACCAAATGTAGGAAAGCAGCAGGCATAGATAACTTGTTCCCCGAGTTTATAAAACATCTCGGTCCCCATGCTAGACAATGGCTTATAGGCTTCTACAACGACATAATAGCAACAAGTAAACTTCCGAAGCTATTTGAAATGAGTAAAGTCATAGCCATTGCTAAACCTGGAAAGGATCCAAGTCTTCCACAGAGTTACAGGCCTATAACTCTTCTGAGCGTTTGCTATAAGATCTTGGAGATACTACTCTACTCACGGCTCCTCCCTATTGTAAGTGACATCATCCCAATAGAACAGGCGGGATTCATGCCAGGAAGAAACTGCTGCGACCAAGTGTTGTCCCTTACCACATTCATTGAAATCGGTTTCCAGAAAAAACAGAAAACATCTGCAGCATTCATAGACCTGACCTCCGCCTATGACACAGTGTGGAAAGACGGCCTCCTACTTAAGCTGTATCAAGCTGTCCCATGTAAGGCGCTGATCAACCTACTGAACCAGATGCTGAGCGATATGCTATTCCAAGTACACTTGAATGGAAAGGCCAGCTCATTCCGAAGTCTGCAGAATGGACTTCCACAAGGATCCGTGTTGGCACCACTCCTGTTTAATATATACACCGCTGACCTGCCTATCACGACGTCACGTAAATTCATCTACGCAGATGACTTAGCCACTGCTACCCAGGATTCTAACCTAGCACGCACAGAAGACACACTCGCTCAAGACCTCAAAGTAATTAACCAGTACTTCAAAAAATGGGGACTTCAACCAAACCCTCAAAAAACGGAAGTGGCGACTTTCCACCTAAACAATCGCCAGGCACACCAGCAACTTAATGTACTTTGTGACGGAATTACTCTGCAGCATAATCCATATCCAAAGTATCTGGGGGTCACTCTGGATAGAAGTCTCACTTTCAAAAATCACCTAGCAAATTTATCGGCTAAGATCAAAACTAGAGCTAACATAATCCAAAAGCTTGCAAATACGGCGTGGGGTGCTGACGCGGAGACCTTAAGAACCAGTGCAACCGCCCTAGTTTACTCCGCTGCCGAATATTGCGCACCGGTATGGGTGAATAGCTGTCACACTAATCTTATCGACGTACAACTGAATCAGGCTATGCGGACTTTATCGGGCACTATAAAGTCAACACCATCTCAATGGCTACCCGTGTTAAGCAATATTGCTCCTCCTCAAACGAGACGACTTGCTAGCCTAAAACAACAGTTCGAAAAGTGTGCGGCAAATTCATTTTTACCCATACACGATGATATAGCCCCTCTTATAACAGGCCATCTGAGACTGAAGTCCAGAAACCCACCAATAGCTACTGCCAACCAGCTAACGAATTTCAGCGTGGTAGAGCACTGGAGTGAACAGTGGTGTCAGCAAGGTGTTAGGAACGCTGACCTTATCTCCAACCCTTGTCTCAAGGTTGCTGGGTTCTAACTGCCAAGAAGAGAGTGGTGTAATCTCAATAGAATTCGCACGGGTCACGGAATCTGCAACAAAAGCCTTACCCAGTGGGGAGCTGCCGACAGCCCACGATGCGACAACTGCGGCGCCGATGAACAAACAATCACCCACCTGGTCCTGGAATGTCCCGTTTCCTCCTTCAGTGGCACACTACAAGAGCTACATGACCTCACACCGAATGCATCAGAATGGCTACGACAGTGTAACTTGCGGCTGTGATCCAAATATTTAATGTTTAATTTAGTGAATTGTAATGTATTTGTATTGGTATTTGTCATTTTTTTTTTCAATGTGTTGATTAATTGTTCATACGAATATATATATATATACCGAACAGGATTGCAAGAATCGCACGGGATGGAATCCCGGAAACCAGGAGACCAATGGGTAGACCACCTAAAAGATGGCGTGAATCCTGGATCTCAACATCTAACGAGATGAATGATTGAGTTGGAGAAAACAGGCTAGGAGCCTACAAAAAGATGAAGAAGAAGACGTAGCGAAGCACGTACCGAGCCGCTAGTATATTCATATATTATAAAAGCTGGGAAAACGGTATATATCGATGCTACATTTTATAAAGAGTGTCCAATATAGAGGTGAGTGCATGCATGAGCAATAGAACACGTCAGTGCTTGTTTATTGTTTTTTTCGTTAGTTTCATAGATAGATCAATATATCAAAATAATTTCATGGGTTTTTTTTTTAATATTTTTTCTTCTTCGCTGAAAATAAGGTTTTCTTATTCAATCCTAAGAACATTAGTGATATTCTTTTTACCAACTTCAGCTGAGATTAACTGAGATTCTCAGTTCTGACTCAGTTGATCTCAGTAGTTAGAATGCAAGATGCAAGATTCTATGCATCTATTGAGAATGCAACAAGGTAAAAAGAATACGACTAATATTGTCAATGGTGTTAACATAACTGATGACATATCCTTGGGAGTCTTGGCTGACACGTCGTAGCCTGTAGCGGTCTTTTCTAAGCACATGCACAGAAGGGTTCTCTGGTCCAGCCTGGAGGCCATTTTCCCAAATTCATCGGCCTTCTCATTTCCTTTAGTACCACAGGGCTCTGGAAACCATAGAAGAGTCGCACTGCAAAAGTAACTACACCCTTGTCCACTACAGGTTTGCTCGTCTGACATAATATGTTTCGGAAACAATGTTTCCATCTTCAAAGACGGAGCGTTACCGACTAGAGATTCCAGGTACCTTGATATCATATACATATTTACTTGATTGCAGATTAAATATAATGTATTAGCAGTGATTTATTTTAATTTTACCTAAAAGACACACGGCGAAATATTTGTCGATTTTAAACATCGACAATTTAAATTGACGATGACTAAATAGAATGCACCAGAAAGTGTAATGTACAATAACACGAGGACATGATTATATTCAAATATCTCGCTTCAATATAATTTAAAATTCCCGCCGTTGAAATGACCTCACAAGGCAAAAATATGGCGGCTTTGATGTGTTAGGTGTTGCCTAGGATTAGCACTGAGGATTCCCTAGATATACAGGACAGGGCTCTTTCTGAATAATTGCGACAAACTTGGGGTGATGGGGAAAAGTTACACCCCGCCGAAGATTAACAAAAAACATTGTTTCTTGTTTTTATTTTCCCTGTATATTAAAAGTCATCAAGAAAGGTAATAGAAAGGGGTGATGAAGAGAATAAAGCAAAACTTGTAATATATACGAACTGTAAACAAATAAATTAGTTTAGGGAAATTCCACCTCGGTGCTTTTTGAAAATGCATTGATTTGTTTTCTCTCAACTGCTCAAGTTTTCGATAAAACTACAGATAAAAAGTTTGTGGATGAATTGGGCTTTTCAGCCTTGTTTTTTGGCGCTCTTGTTCCTCGGAACAGAGTGCTTATCAATTTGCCCAAATGTCTGTAATTTTCGAATTTTTGGCTGAAAATGGTCCTAAACGATTTGGTTCGACTCACTGTCAAGAATCCGTGGTCGAAATCGATTCTGTCCGGCCGTCCGTCTGACCGTTAACACGTCAACTTTCGAATGGAATGAGCTAGACAGTTGAAATTTTCAGATTAGGTTTGGGACATTATAAATATTTCGGTTAAGTTCGTTATTGGGCAAAACCAGCCGAATGGTTTCGGAGTAACAAATACAATTCTTTTACATTACAAATTCCGAATTTAATTTTTTTTGAGATGCAGTTTTATCATAAGAATCCATTGCTATTACTCTCAACTCTAACAAGCTAATACTTTCCGAGATATGATTTTTTTTAATTTCAATGTTTTCACTGAATGCTTATTATATCTGTCTGTGTTCTATCTGTTTGCGGTAGCTCTCGTTTGATCCAGTTTGAAAGATAAACGTCATTAATGTCAAACGAAACTGAAATTGTATGTAGCAAAGATTATTAGAGTCTCTCTATAATCTTTGGTATGTAGGGGAGTTATTTGGTTGATGTAAGCATGTAAACAATTCAAAATTTGGATTCGCTAAGTTCACAGGTAGGGTTTTTTGGCTAGTGAGTAGAAAATGAATGATGCAAGGAAGTTGAGCATAATTTACGAGTCATTCTCTAATTACGGAAGATTTAGAACAGGATTTACAACTAAAATGTTCAGGTTGTTATCCGTTAGTAACACTATTTGAGATTTCCTACATAAGTATTCTGGTTTGAGTTCCATCTGGACTGATTACATTAGATTTGTTTCATAAATAAAACTGGCTATTTCATTTACTCAATTTTTCAGAATGACTCCCTGATAGTTTTGCAAGCCAAAATTGGACCGTCCTGTGAAGATAAGATGCAAAAGGATTTTTATTTCTTTCATGATGTAGTTTTATCATAAAAATCCATTGAGATCATTCCCAACTATGAGACACCAATACTTTCGGAGATATGATTTGCCAAAGATTGGACAAGAGTGCCAATTGGCACTCTTGGACAGGAGCTTTAAAGCTCCTGTCCACAGGGCTTTCCCACTTTTTTAAAAGGAATATTTGTATCCAAAAGAAAGTTGTAAGAAAAAATATCTTAGGGGTCGACTATTTCAACCCCTTAACACTTCAGGGTTGAAAAAATCCTAAAATGTGTAGTTTAATTGACAAATAATTTACCAAGTTTCGTGTATTTAGCTTAATACAGGGAAAATAAAAAATAGAAACAATTTTTATTGTTAATCTTCGGAGGGGTGTAACTTTTCCGAGGGGAGGTTTTTCAAAAATTTTTTAACAAATACCCACCTTAATTTTCATCATAGGGACACAGGATCATCCCTTAAAGTTTGTCGCACTCAGAAACACTCGGTATATGTGTCGTTGATTGTAAAGGTGGAGTAACCTTTTAAATACATATTTTTGGCGCTCTAGTTCCTCGGAACTGAGTGCTTATCAATTTGCCCAAATGTCTGTAATTTAGGAATATTTCGATGAAAATGGTCTTAAACGATTTGGTTCGACTCACTGATCAAGAATCCGAGGTCGAAATTCATTCTGTCCGGCCGGCCGGCCGGCCGTAAGCACGATAACTCTCGAACGGAATGAGCTAGAGAGTTGAAATTTTCAGAGTAGGTTTGGGGGATGAATATCTCGGCTAAGTTCGTTATTGGGCAAAATCGGACAGATGGTTTCGGAGTAACAAAAAAAAAATTTTTTTTACGGAACAAATTCCAAATCAAATTTTTTTTAATAAGCAGTTTTATCATAAGAATCCATTCATATCATTTACAACTCTAACAAGCTTATACTTTCGGAGATATGATTTTTTTAAATTTCAATGTAAATCGTATTTCACAGATTGATATAATTATTATTCTATGTATGAATTCTCATAATGTCAACTTGACAGAAGGGAATATTGTAACTTCAAAAATATTGGGGTTGAAATACTCGTATTTTAGCGATGCAACGGGGACCTCACCCGAAAATGTTTGAAATTATTACGTAAATATTGAAAGCATAATTCTGTAGTTTGGTTTACGTAGATCAGGAAATTTTTAATCGATTACAAGGTAATTTATTATTACTTATCTAATAAACTATTATTTGAATTGAATTTCCTTTATGATGCAGTGATATCAAATGAATACATTGATATAATTCCCAACTCTGAGAAACCAATACCAGATATAATTTGTCTGTTTGAACTAGAGCGCCAGAAAGCTCCTGTCCACAGGGCTTGAACCCATTTTTCTACTTAATGATATCAAATTTAGTTATATATGTCTTATTAAAATAGTGAAGCGACTGCAATAGTTGCATAGTGTAAAGCGGCTTTAAATGTGGTGCATATACCGCCGTATTCACAAAGCTTTCTATCTCCGTTAAGTCCTAACTGAGGTCCATCTGAGGTCCTCAGTTAAGGATAAATATGAATTGCAAACTCAGTTCAAGTGAAAATTAACGTGAAACGGGCCTGTTTCAGCACCGTCATATTCGTTAACTGAGGTTGCGATTCTTATTTATCCTTAACTGAGGACCTCAGTTAGGACTTAACGGAGATTGAATGCTTGGTGAATACGGTGGATTGTGTTGTGAGTGTAGGAAATGTCTTAAATACTCCTCTGATAAATACTGAAAAATGTCCGAAAATTATCATTACTTATAAAAACAATCGACATTTAGAGTTTTTCAGTATTTATCGACATTATCGAAAATGTCTGGATAAAAATCATAAATTTCTTTTCTACTTAAGAATTGTTTAACAATTTTCATTTTTGTCCGATTTTTATTCTTCTTTTCTACTTGGATCGAAGATGCTTGACGATCTGAGATGCCAATTATACATACATTTTTTATGAAGTTTATTTTTGCGCGCGTGTTCCGCAAGGAACAGCGTGCTATCATTTCGTCACAATGTCTGTATTTTTCGAATTTTTTTTCGAAAATGGTCTCAAACGATTAGGTTCGACTTCCTGATGAAGAATTCGAGGTCAAACTCAATTCTGTCCGTCCGGTCCGGCCGGCCGGCCGGCCGGCCGTTAGCACGATAACTCTCGAACGGAACGACTTAGAGCGTTGAAATTTGCAGGGTAGTTTTGTAGCGTAAATATCTCGGACAAGTTCGTTAACGGGCGAAATCCACCGAGCGGTTTCGGAGTTAAGGCCGTTTTTAGTCAAAACGTTTTTAATGAATATTTCCGGAACCAATCACTCGAGCTTTCTGAAATTTGGCAGCAAATTGTAGAATCATGACCTTTATATGCCTGCGAAGTTTTGTTTTGATCGGACGGCCCTAAAGTAGCAAAAAAAAATTTCAAAAATTTTAAAATTTTGTTTTCAGGATAACTCGAAAAATACTGATCTGATTAAATTGAAACTCAGTAGTTAGATGCAAAAGACCAATGCAAACACTTTTGCAAAATTTCGTGAAGATCACGTGACATGAAAAAAAAAAAAAAAAAAAAAAGCACTGACGTGAAGTCAGTACTCTTTGGCGCGCGTGTTCACGGTGGCTAATTTGAATTGAATTATTCAAAATTTAACAGTGCCCACCTTAATTTTCATCATAGGGACACAGGATCATCCCTTAAAGTTTGTCGCACTCAGAAACACTCGGTATATGTGTCGTTGATTGTAAAGGTGGAGTAACCTTTTAAATACATATTTTTGGCGCTCTAGTTCCTCGGAACTGAGTGCTTATCAATTTGCCCAAATGTCTGTAATTTAGGAATATTTCGATGAAAATGGTCTTAAACGATTTGGTTCGACTCACTGATCAAGAATCCGAGGTCGAAATTCATTCTGTCCGGCCGGCCGGCCGGCCGTAAGCACGATAACTCTCGAACGGAATGAGCTAGAGAGTTGAAATTTTCAGAGTAGGTTTGGGGGATGAATATCTCGGCTAAGTTCGTTATTGGGCAAAATCGGACAGATGGTTTCGGAGTAACAAAAAAAAAAATTTTTTTTACGGAACAAATTCCAAATCAAATTTTTTTTAATAAGCAGTTTTATCATAAGAATCCATTCATATCATTTACAACTCTAACAAGCTTATACTTTCGGAGATATGATTTTTTTAAATTTCAATGTAAATCGTATTTCACAGATTGATATAATTATTATTCTATGTATGAATTCTCATAATGTCAACTTGACAGAAGGGAATATTGTAACTTCAAAAATATTGGGGTTGAAATACTCGTATTTTAGCGATGCAACGGGGACCTCACCCGAAAATGTTTGAAATTATTACGTAAATATTGAAAGCATAATTCTGTAGTTTGGTTTACGTAGATCAGGAAATTTTTAATCGATTACAAGGTAATTTATTATTACTTATCTAATAAACTATTATTTGAATTGAATTTCCTTTATGATGCAGTGATATCAAATGAATACATTGATATAATTCCCAACTCTGAGAAACCAATACCAGATATAATTTGTCTGTTTGAACTAGAGCTCCAGAAAGCTCCTGTCCACAGGGCTTGAACCCATTTTTCTACTTAATGATATCAAATTTAGTTATATATGTCTTATTAAAATAGTGAAGCGACTGCAATAGTTGCATAGTGTAAAGCGGCTTTAAATGTGGTGCATATACCGCCGTATTCACAAAGCTTTCTATCTCCGTTAAGTCCTAACTGAGGTCCATCTGAGGTCCTCAGTTAAGGATAAATATGAATTGCAAACTCAGTTCAAGTGAAAATTAACGTGAAACGGGCCTGTTTCAGCACCGTCATATTCGTTAACTGAGGTTGCGATTCTTATTTATCCTTAACTGAGGACCTCAGTTAGGACTTAACGGAGATTGAATGCTTGGTGAATACGGTGGATTGTGTTGTGAGTGTAGGAAATGTCTTAAATACTCCTCTGATAAATACTGAAAAATGTCCGAAAATTATCATTACTTATAAAAATGGGTTCAAGCCCTGTGGACAGGAGCTTTCTGGCGCTCTAGTTCAAACAGACAAATTATATCTCCGAAAGTATCGGTTTCTCAGAGTTGGGAATTATATCAATGTATTCATATGATAGAACTGCATCCTAAAGGAAATTCAATTCAAATAATAGTTTATTTATCAAGATTAAATGAGCAATCATGAGAATGAGAAAAGCACCATGGAAGAAATCAAATTAAATCTGGCCAATTTTGCCCAATAACGAACTTAACCGAGATATTCATCTCCCTAAACTACTCTGAAAATTTCAACTACCTACCTCATTCCGTTCGAGAGTTATATCTATGTCTATGGATGAAAAGCAGTCTCACTACTCTCAGATCTCTTACTTCATGTTCAGTTCCGAAATGTAAGAATTTTCTGAGAAAAACTAATTTCGGAGCAAACAACTGAGATTTTTCTCACTTCGCTCACAATTCTTCGATTGATTAGATAATCTGTCAGGAACATCATTTGACATTATGACAATTCATATTCATACATAGAATAATATCATTCTGTGACAACGTTGAAATACGATTTATTATTGAAATTTTGAAAAATCATATCTCCGAAAGTATTAGCTTGTTAGAGTTAAAAATGATATGAATGGATTCTTATGATAAAACCTCTTATTAAAAAAAATTTAATTTGGAATTTGTTTCGTAAAAAAAAAATTTTTTTTTTGTTACTCCGAAACCATCTGTCCGATTTTGCCCAATAACGAACTTAGCCGAGATATTTATCCCCCAAACCTACTCTGAAAATTTCAACTCTCTAGCTCTTTCCGTTCGAGAGTTATCGTGCCTACGGCCGGCCGGACCGGCCGGACCGGCCGGCCGGACCGGCCGGCCGGACCGGCCGGACAGAATGAATTTCGACCACGGATTCTTGTTCAGTGAGTCGAACCAAATCGTTTAAGACCATTTTCATCGAAATATTCGAAAATTACAGACATTTGGGCAAATTGATAAGCACTCAGTTCCGAGGAACTAGAGCGCCAAAAAAGGAAAACACCCTTACTTAAAGTCGGCAGATATACCGTTATTCGAAGTTAATATTGCGATAAAAATTGAAAAAAAAACACGAAAAAGTATAATTCCCTTGATGGGCTTCGAACCCGCCTTCCCTCGTCCGAAACCGAGATATCCACTATCTATACATCTACACTATCGGACTCCTCGAAGGATCCTCTCGATCTCCGGTATTAGAATAAAACGTCGGTACTAACCGCGGATAGATATTCTTAATTTTCACTTTTCGACATAAAATCGCCACATGGAGGTTTATTTGACCGTTTTTTACCCTTATCTTCGCTTCTCGTCAACGTTCAGTCCCGAAAACTGCCTAGAACGGCCATTTCGTTGCGAAAAATTTCCCGCACCCCGTCTAACGGATTCATTTTGACGTTTCTCAGACAGACTTTTAGCAAGGAAAATTCCCGAGGTCGGAACTTCGAGAACTTGTATCGATTTAGTTGACATTATGAGAATTCATACATAGAATAATAATTATATCAATCTGTGAAATACGATCTACATTGAAATTTTAAAAAATCATATCTCCGAAAGTATTAGCTTGTTAGAGTTGAAAATGATATGAATGGATTCTTATGATAAAACTGCTTATTAAAAAAAATTTGATTTGGAATTTGTTTCGTAAAAAAATTTTTTTTTTTTTGTTACTCCGAAACCGTCTGTCCGATTTTGCCCAATAACGAACTTAGCCGAGATATTCATCCCCCAAACCTACTCTGAAAATTTCAACTCTCTAGCTCATTCCGTTCGAGAGCTATCGTGCCTACGGCCGGCCGGACCGGCCGGACAGAATAAATTCCGACCACGGATTCTTGATCAGTGAGTCGAACCAAATCGTTTAAGACCATTTTCATCGAAATATTCCAAAATTACAGACATTTGGGCAAATTGATAAGCACTCAGTTCCGAGGAACTAGAGCGCCAAAAACAATCGACATTTAGAGTTTTTCAGTATTTATCGACATTATCGAAAATGTCTGGATAAAAATCATAAATTTCTTTTCTACTTAAGAATTGTTTAACAATTTTCATTTTTGTCCGATTTTTATTCTTCTTTTCTACTTGGATCGAAGATGCTTGACGATCTGAGATGCCAATTATACATACATTTTTTATGAAGTTTATTTTTGCGCGCGTGTTCCGCAAGGAACAGCGTGCTATCATTTCGTCACAATGTCTGTATTTTTCGAATTTTTTTTCGAAAATGGTCTCAAACGATTAGGTTCGACTTCCTGATGAAGAATTCGAGGTCAAACTCAATTCTGTCCGTCCGGTCCGGCCGGCCGGCCGGCCGTTAGCACGATAACTCTCGAACGGAACGACTTAGAGCGTTGAAATTTGCAGGGTAGTTTTGTAGCGTAAATATCTCGGACAAGTTCGTTAACGGGCGAAATCCACCGAGCGGTTTCGGAGTTAAGGCCGTTTTTAGTCAAAACGTTTTTAATGAATATTTCCGGAACCAATCACTCGAGCTTTCTGAAATTTGGCAGCAAATTGTAGAATCATGACCTTTATATGCCTGCGAAGTTTTGTTTTGATCGGACGGCCCTAAAGTAGCAAAAAAAAATTTCAAAAATTTTAAAATTTTGTTTTCAGGATAACTCGAAAAATACTGATCTGATTAAATTGAAACTCAGTAGTTAGATGCAAAAGACCAATGCAAACACTTTTGCAAAATTTCGTGAAGATCACGTGACATGAAAAAAAAAAAAAAAAAAAAAAAAAGCACTGACGTGAAGTCAGTACTCTTTGGCGCGCGTGTTCACGGTGGCTAATTTGAATTGAATTATTCAAAATTTAACAGTGCTGTATCTAAGCTGCCATCAGGATAGAGTAACAAAGTTGGAAAAGAACACAAGTGACTCTCCTTAGTCGCACAAGCTCCTAGAAGATTTGGGAGGGTCAGTATAATCCTAATCATGTTTATAGCACGCGCGCCAAAGCAGATTGACTTTTTACACTTTTTCTTTCATTGTTAAGTCAATCTGCTTTTGCGCGCGTGCTATAAACATGATTAGGATTATACTGACCCTCCCAAATCTTCTAGGAGCTTGTGCGACTAAGGAGAGTCACTTGTGTTCTTTTCCGACTTTGTTACTCTATCCTGATGGCAGCTTAGATACAGCACTGTTAAATTTTGAATAATTCAATTCAAATTAGCCACCGTGAACACGCGCGCCAAAGAGTACTGACTTCACGTCAGTGCTTTTTTTTTTTTTTTCAAGTTCCTTTAACAAATATAGCTATCAATACAGTTTGGCTGTTAGTTTTACCGTAGATCAGAAAAAAATTCGGTTGTGGGTCCTCCGTTAGGGACAAAATTGCATCTTCTCCAAATCCGAACGCATTTTAATATAGATCTACCGAATATAGTTATTTATAAATTCGCCTCAGGGCCACCATACAGACATTTCAAATCGGAAACAACGCTATTTCCCCCAAACTGACTTGTGTCCGTGCACTGAATTGACATGAATATTCTTTTAAAACCTCACAATATCGGCTCATTACTCCCAACATAACCCAAACAACCCAAAACCATTCACTTCTCGTCTGCGCAAGCGCAGTATACTCGTGGCTGCAAGTCCTCCCAAAATTACACACCTCACAAAAAACTCCGATTCTCCAACACTAGTGGTTCAGGAGATATCGCTTCTTGAATCCACGCATGCGCAGACCCTCACCAGGGGATTCTATAGCGGAAAAGCATCCGCCACCCCAAAACCCCAATCCTCTCTGACGAAAGCACCACCAGTTAAATCACTGATGGTCTGCTCATGCGCATAACGAAAAATGCCCGTAAGGGGTTGCATCCATTTCGAAATTAGCCCCAGGGCCAAGGTAAGGACACTTTAACTCTGAAGCAACGCTACAGCCCCCAAACTGACTTGTCCTTGCACTGAATTGCTATGAATATTCTTTTAAAACCTCATAATATCGTCTCAGCACTCCCAACATAACCCATCCAACCCAAAAACAGTCACTTCTCTTCTGCGCATGCGCAATCTACTCGCGGCTAAAAGTCCTTTTCAAAATAACACACCTTACAAAAAACTCCGATTCTCCAACACTAGTGGTTCAGGAGATATCACATCTTTAATCCACGCATGCGCAGACCCTCAACAGGGGATTCTATAGAGGAATAGCATCCGCCACCCCAAAACCCTAATCCTCTCTGACGAAAACACCACCAGTTAAATTACTGATGGTCTGCTCATGCGCATAACGAAAAATGCCTGTAAGGGGTAACATCAATTTCAAAATTAGCCCCAGGGCCACGGTACGGACACTTTAACTCGGAAACAACGCTACATCCCCCAAACTGACTTGTCCTTGCACTGAATTGCTATGAATATTCTATTAAAACCTCATAATATCGACGCAGCACTCCCAACATAACCCATCCAACCCAAAAACAGTCACTTCTCTTCTGCGCATGCGCAATCTACTGGCGGCTAAAAGTCCTCTCAAAATAACACACCTTACAAAAAACTCCGATTCTCCAACACTAGTGGTTCGGAAGATATCGCATCTTTAATCTACGCATGCGCAGACCCTCATCAGGGATCTGAATTCTATGGAGGAATAGCATCCGCCACCCCAAAACCCCAATCCTCTCTGACGAAAACTACAGCAGTTAAAGGACTTCTCATCTGCGCATGCGCAATACGGAAAATGCCCGGAAAGGGCAGCATCAACCTCAAAAACATATGTTTCGGCATTAAAAGCAAAGTATTCCGCAAAATAGTAGTAATTTTTTTATTTTTTTCATGTCACGTGATCTTCACGAAATTTTGCAAAAGTGTTTGCTTTGGTCTTTTGCATCTAACTACTGAGTTTCAATTTAATCAGATCAGTATTTTTCGAGTTATCGTGAAAACAAAATTTTCAAATTTTCAAAATTTTTTTTTGCCACTTTAGGGCCGTCCGTTCAACACAAAACTTCGCAGGCATATAAAGGTCATGATTCTACAATCTGATGCCAAATTTCAAAAAGATTGAGTGATCGGTTCCGGAAATATTCATAAAAAACGTTTTTATTAAAAACGGCCTTAACTCCGAAACCGCTCGGTCGATTTCGCCCGTTAACGAACTTGTCCGAGATATTTACGCTACGAAACTACCCTGCAAATTTCAACGCTCTAAGTCGTTCCGTTCGAGAGTTATCGTGCTAACGGCCGGACCGGCCGGCCGGACGGACAGAATTGAATTTGACCTCGAATTCTTCATCAGGGAGTCGAACCCAATCGTTTGAGACCATTTTCGAAAAAAAATTCGAAAAATACAGACATTGTGACGAAATGATAGCACGCTGTTCCTTGCGGAACACGCGCGCAAAAATTTCTACTATTTTGCGAAATACTTTGCTTAAAATGCCGAAACCTATTTTTTTGAGGTTCATGCTGCCCTTTCCGGACATTTTTCGTTGTGCGCATGCGCAGATGAGAAGTCATTTAACTGCTGTAGTTTTCGTCAGAGAGGATTGGGGTTTTGGGGTGGCGGATGCTATTCCTCCATAGAATCCAGATCCCTGATGAGGGTCTGCGCATGCGTAGATTGAAGATGCGATATCTTCCGAACCACTAGTGTTGGAGAATCGGAGTTTTTTGTAAGGTGTGTTATTTTGAAAGGACTTTTAGCCGCGAGTAGATTGCGCATGCGCAGAAGAGAAGTGACTGTTTTTGGGTTGTATGGGTTATGTTGGGAGTGCTGACCCGATATTGTGAGGTTTTAAAAGAATATTCATGGCAATTCAGTGCAAGGACAAGTCAGATTGGGGGATGTAGCGTTGTTTCCGAGTTAAAGTGTCCGTATCGTGGCCCTGGGGCTAATTTCGAAATTGATGTAACCCCTTACGGGCATTTTTCGTTATGCGCATGAGCAGACCATCAGTGATTTAACTGCTGAAGTTTTCGTCAGAGAGGATTGGGGTTTTGGGGTGGCGGATGCTATTCCTCTACAGAATCCCCTGGTGAGGGTCTGCGCATGCGTGGATTCAAGAGGCGATATCTCCTGAACCACTAGTGTTGGAGAATCGGAGTTTTCTGTATGGTGTGTGATTTTGGGAGGACTTTCAGCCGCAAGTAGATTGCGCATGCGCAGAAGAGAAGTGACTGTTTTTGGGTTGTATGGGTTATGTTGGGAGTGCTGACCCGATATTGTGAGGTTCTAAAAGAATATTCATGGCAATTCAGTGCAAGGACAAGTCAGATTGGGGGATGTAGCGTTGTTTCCGAGTTAAAGTGTCCGTATCGTGGCCCTGGGGCTAATTTCGAAATTGATGTTACCCCTTACGGGCATTTTTCGTAATGCGCATGAGCAGACCATCAGTGATTTAACTGCTGGTGCTTTCATCAGAGAGGATTGGGATTTTGGGGTGGCGGATGCTATTCCTCTATAGAATCCCCTGGTGAGGGTCTGCGCATGCGTGGATTCAAGAAGCGATATCTCCTGAACCACTAGTGTTGGAGAATCGGAGTTTTCTGTATGGTGTGTGATTTTGGGAGGACTTTCAGCCGCAAGTAGATTGCGCATGCGCAGAAGAGAAGTGACTGTTTTTGGGTTGTATGGGTTATGTTGGGAGTGCTGACCCGATATTGTGAGGTTCTAAAAGAATATTCATGGCAATTCAGTGCAAGGACAAGTCAGATTGGGGGATGTAGCGTTGTTTCCGAGTTAAAGTGTCCGTATCGTGGCCCTGGGGCTAATTTCGAAATTGATGTTACCCCTTACGGGCATTTTTCGTAATGCGCATGAGCAGACCATCAGTGATTTAACTGCTGGTGCTTTCATCAGAGAGGATTGGGATTTTGGGGTGGCGGATGCTATTCCTCTATAGAATCCCCTGGTGAGGGTCTGCGCATGCGTGGATTCAAGAAGCGATATCTCCTGAACCACTAGTGTTGGAGAATCGGAGTTTTTAGTGAGGCGTGTAATTTTGGGAGGACTTGCAGCCACGAGTATATTGCGCTTGCGCAGATGAGAAGTGAATGGTTTTGGGTTGTTTGGGTTATGTTGGAAGCAATGAGCCGATATTGTGAGGTTTTAAAAGAATATTCATGTCAATTCAGTGCACGGACACAAGTCAGTTTGGGGGAAATAGCGTTGTTTCCGAGTTGAAATGTCTGTATGGTGGCCCTGAGGCGAATTTATAAATAACTATATTCGGTAGATCTATATTAAAATACGTTCGGATTTGGAGAAGAGGCAATTGCGTTCCAAACGGAGGTCTCACAACCGCATTTTTTTTCGATCTACGGTAAAGCTAACAGCCAAACTGTATTGATGGCTATATTTGTTAAAGGAACTTGAAAAAAAAAAAAAAAAGCACTGACGTGTAGTCAGTACTCTTTGGCGCGCGTGTTCAAGGTGGCTAATTTGAATTGAATGATGAGTACTTCAAGCTCAGTAGATAGAGCGAGCCGAAGATCTACTCAAAGGATAGTGGACACCATTCACTGTCGGTTCAAAAATTAACAGTGTTGGAACAAAGTTGGAAAAGAACACAAGTGACTCTCCTTAGTCGCACAAGCTCCTAGAAGATTTGGGAGGGTCAGTATAATCCTAATCATGTTAATCGCACGCGCGCAAAAGCAGATTGACTTAACAATGAAAGAAAAAGTGTAAAAAGTCAATCTGCTTTGGCGCGCGTGCGATTAACATGATTAGGATTATACTGACCCTCCCAAATCTTCTAGGAGCTTGTGCGACTAAGGAGAGTCACTTGTGTTCTTTTCCAACTTTGTTCCAACACTGTTAATTTTTGAACCGACAGTGAATGGTGTCCACTATCCTTTGGGTAGATCTTCGGCTCGCTCTATCTACTGAGCTTGAAGTACTCATCATTCAATTCAAATTAGCCACCTTGAACACGCGCGCCAAAGAGTACTGACTACACGTCAGTGCTTTTTTTTTTTTTCTACTTGGATCGAAGATGCTCAACGATTTGTGATGCCATTATACGGAGTTTTTTTTGAGCAGTTTATTCTTTTCTACTTGGATCGAAGATTCTTAACGATCTGTGAACCAATTGGGAAATTATACAAAGTTTTTTTTAAACAAGTTTATTTTTATTATTTAACAGTCTAAATTAAATCGATTTTTCTAATACTAATTCTTAATTCAGAAGCTGGCTCCTGTCCTTTATCTCTGATACTCAATAAAATAACACGATAATAACTCATTCAATGATAAGTTATACGTTATTTCCAATTGACCTAGAAAAATATCTTAAAATGCCTCAAATTGTCCTGATATTTTAACTTAACATGTAACGATTGTCATATTTTTCCGCAATGTCCGTAAATACTTAAACACTCAAAATGCTCGACCTTGGGGGAAAGTTTCCGACATTTTTCCTAGATATTTGACCCTAACTTAAAAACTCGAGTATTTCCAGAGAAATAGAGAGTATTTCACATCACCAAGACTGCATATAACCAAACTGCCATGAACAATTCAAGAAGAAGAAGAAAAAAATTGCTGAAGCTTCGATCAACATGCAGTGTATCATGCTTGTCAAAATAAAAGATTTGGTTATAAATCAAAACACAAAATCAGTAGAATCTTGAAATTTTCCGATGAAAAAGGTAATTAAAGAATCTCCTTGAAATGGGAACCGAATGGATATTTAATGACGTTAACACTATTCTATACCTGGTGATAATTTGGATTTTTTTGTAGTGGCGTTATAAAATGTATTTAATTTTGTGAAGATAGTGTTTTACTAGAATTTTACTTTGAACCATGGATTTGGATATTGCTGCAGCAGAAGAAAATCTTTTAGAAGCACTGCGACGGGCATCTAGTCAAAATGCGGAAATATTAAAACCTGCAGAAGCCAAGCTGCGAGAATGGGAAATTCAACCTGGCTTTTATTCTGCCTTACTTGTAAGTGTTCTGTTTCCTTTAACTTTTAAGTTAAGTTAGAAATGGATCTTCATCCTGAATGACTTAGCCAGTTATGTAACAGAGTCGGAATGAAATTATGATACAATTACAGTATTTAGACCATCAAAATATGACTATATTTATGTTGTTTCTTCTCGGGTCTGCTACCTGTGCAACATGATTTTGTAGTTTTTTCACACATTATAAATGATGGAACTTCGCTCAAAACATTGCAAAATTCTTGCATGAATTGTGGTAATAACAGCTGAACTTTGAAATTCTATCAACTGTGCAAGAATCAGGAAATTCAACAAAATAAAATTCAGCATCATTATTATTTTCAGAATATAATAGCAACTCACGATTTAGACTCCAATATAAGGTGGATGGCGGTACTGTATATGAAAAATGGCATCGATAAATATTGGAGAAAGAGTGCCCCGAAGTAAGTATAAGTAATTTAGTTGTAGTCTAGTTAGTAATTATGAAGAAGATTTATGTTGGGGTGATTTCACTTTCTCTTAGATCTTACTTGATAATCACGGTGAAAATTTCGTATAATGAATCAGTAATACAGATACATACCCATATATTCCAAATTTCATGTCACATGTTAATTGGTTTCCAGAAAAATCATTTTTTTTTCAATTCCATAAAATCTTTACTCAATGGAATTAACTAATTTCAATGAAAAGCTAGGAGGATCATTGTTGACAAAACTTGATTTTTCTACCAAGATTCATCAAATGATCTCCAAATCTTAAGGAAAAAAGCTCAGGATAGAATTAAACTACTGTAAATTTTCACAGTTTACAGTCTGTTTTATTCTCTCTTCGATTGACTGAATTCCTGTTGTCGGATAAAGAAGCTGGTTTGGTGGGATTGTGGAGAATACTATTGCTTAAACATTTTGGTGGTGGTACCTTGTCGAGATCGTGCACTGTGAAGACTTCCCTTAGTAGTAATTTCCTTTTCTTTCTCTCTACGGCCAAGGATATCTCATCCAGTATCTGTTGTCTGAAGAACAGTAGCTGTGAGGGTCCTGATATAATATCGTCGGAAACACCGCAAAACCAAGTAACTGCAAAAACCAACATTTTCAGGAGGCAATAAAAACTTCATAATTTTGGATTGATGAATTAGATGTGATTAAAATTAGTTACAAACCACTTGGTATTGATTATCTCAGTGCCTATATACTGTTTGAAAACAATTTGCACACCTGTCTCCACAAATACAATCAGATAATTACTGTCGAAATCTCTTTTTTGAATTTTTTTCAGTTACTTGGTTTTGCGGTGTCGCCTACCATATCTGCCAATGTTTTCTGGTCAATTCCCAACTATCCTCAAGTTGGCAAGAATTTTACTGATTCATAAATAAGGCGACATCCAAGATATAACAAATTATCGACCTATATCCATCTAGAGCCAATAGTCCAAAATATTTGAGAGGATAATATGTAATCTCATGCACAAATACTCAACCAAGTAATTCATACTATTGAGTCATCAACATGTCTTCAGGCATGGTAGCATAATCATCATCGGAGTCTACCCGATCAGTCAGTTGTAAATTTTTCAAATTTCTGTACAAAACCTTGGGTGGCGGTTTAGAGGCGTGTTCCTTGATTGGATCAAAAATTTACTATCTGATCGCAGAATATATGTAAGATGAAAAGCCAATCAATCTGATTAGTACAACAACAATTTTGGTGTTGCTCAAGGCTCAGTTTTAGGCCTGCTTCTGTTAATATTATTTATCAGTAATCTGCCTGCATACGTGGTGGCCTATGTACCGGTTATGTTCGCTGATGATACTTCTATCGCTATAACAGCGATCTGAAACCAAAACTTTGTTTGGTGGACACCAAACGATGTGGTGGACTTTTTTTCTTGTGTTTATCGGAGCGTTTACGGACTGTTTTGTTTTAAAACTGTGTTACACATAATGGTAGGATGTGCAGCTTGCGGATGTAAAAGCCACCGCATGATAAAGGAGCCTGGTTCCTTGGTCATGTGGTGAACATTTAGTTTCAATGTCAGGGAATATGTTATTTGTCCTATCTCTTCTATAGTCTAAGACAGGGGTCACCAATTAGTTTCATTGGAGGTCCGTTCACAAAATCTGTATATCTGTCGCGGTCCGTTCGATAGCATTATGATGGCATAAGAATTTGACTAGCAGTTAATCTAAATACAATATCAATAATTAGTAAATAAAACGAAAAGTTATCTGAATTTTTTTTATTAAGAATACATGTTTTCTGGAAAAAGGGTCCGCAAAAAAAAGGCTCGCGGTCCGCATCCGGACCGCGGTCCGCCATTTGGTGACCCCTGGTCTAAGACCTTAACGTACGTAAATACAGGAAATGTTCTGATTTTCATGAGTATGGAACACACTGATACTATAGCCTTCCTTAGACACCATACAACGAAATATGAGTCCCCATCACATTATATTGGTATTAAATTATACAACCCAGTAGACTGAAATCAACGGATGGAACATTTTTCAAGAGAGAAATGAAGTCTCTATTAATCACCGGATGTTACTATAGTGTTGAGGAGTTCCTTGTGTACTGGTCGTTAAATTTAATTTTGTTTTCTTATGTATGCTATTTTTTATGTATTGTCTATTACTAGACATCCGATTATATGCATTAACAAAGTGGCAAAATATGCATGCAAATATGCACTAAAAAGGAGTAAAATATGCACAAAATATGCACTGAAAAAAGCACCTAGTTTCATTGTCATTGTCTTCAGTTTATTCTAATAATCGTTAATTATAATTTTTGTGGCAGGGCACAATTAGACATTTCTCCAGGTTTTCTATGGAAGACTTATGACGTTTGTCAATTAATATCAATTTATAGGTCGAAAATTACCTCTCTACACCCACTGACGTTAATGGACAAGATTTGAATTTGGGCGCCATTTCTGAAGTTACCTCTAAAGTGCCATTGATACTATATGAATTGATCTTCTTGATTGCCTCAAGACCCGGGATCATATACAGAAGGGCATTTAAATTTCCACGTACCTTTTCGGACAGTGAGGTCTGTTCGATCCGTTTCTCTAAAATTTTCATGGGTTTGAACAGAGGAAAGTTGTTGGTTTCCAATCTCTCTATGGCTTCGGGAATGTGGTGAACGATCTAATGCGCGATGATTACGGCCTTCTACCGAAATATGCACTATTGACAAGAAAGTATGAAAATATGCAATAACGTCTCAAATATCGCGTTATATGCATTGGCATATGCAACTGCATATAATCCGATGTCTACCTATTACTAGTGTGATCTTTTTGTTTGCCTAGATTTCTTATGGCTGAATATTTGCAGTTTCCACATAATGGCTTTGCATAGTATGAGTTGCAATATGCACTCTTTTCATTTTTATTCATTGTTTCTTTCATTTCAACTAAGTTATTTAAAATTTATTTGACTATTGAAATTGCACCTATTGTCAAGTATACTCCCAATTTTTTAATTATCGGATATGGTTTCTTATTTATGCCATCAATATTTATGTTTAGCGACCTTGGATATATAATATGATGAGAAATTGAAAGTGAGCTTGGTGTCAACCTCCATTTGAAGAACCATGTCGTGAAGTTGTTTAAAAGTATCTGTAAGATATGTAAACAATCTTGTATTTTTGAAGCAGTTGAATCTTCATTACCTTCACCAGTACTGATGGCTCGTACTTGCCTTTTTGTGTGGAATAGGTAGCAGAGCCTTTTGCCTGTTGCCTTTTGCCCCCCCCCCAGTATTTTGTTACAAGCGGAGACTATTTTACTAGACTGCTCCTTAATAGGTCTTCTTCTGTCTGTGAGTTCATTGGGGCATCTTCAGGCTTCGATTTCCTGGTTTTGAAGGCTGCATTCAGCCCTTGGTTCTTGATTTACAGTGTCTATGCTAGACTCTACAAATAGCTAGGAAAAAGTCTGTCACCTGCAGTATATACTGAAATAACCCCTTGGTCAGAGCTTGGGGCAGAAAATAATCGTAGTAGTAGTAGTATTAGTAAATTTATTTAGCTCTACGCTATACAATTCAACAATATATAGTATGTAAAATGTGAACACAAAATGTATCATATTACATGAATACGTTCGCTTTTGATAATGTCTTCAATATGCTTCTTAAACCCATTTAGCGGACTCCTCTTCAATTAATAAATATATATTAACATCATTGTGTTCTGCGATGATAACGGTTTATTTCTTAATTTGGACAAATGTATTTCGATGACCTTCACGCGAAACTTGAATCAACTAAGCCATATTTATCGTATAAAAAATGCACCTCTACGTAAAGTGGCCTCAACAAAAGACCTTGGGGTTATATTCGATCCTAAGCTTATTTTTGATCTACACATCGACTCTGTTGTTAACTCGTCTTCTAGGATGTTGGGTTATATCCGTAGGAAGGGTAAGGCATTCAGAAATGTTAGATCGATTCTCTGTTTATATAACTCTTTTGTACTCAGTAAATTAATCTTTGCCAGCATTATTTGGAGTCTAAGACAGGCGGTGTACATAGACCGCCTGGAAAGGATTCAGAATAAATTTTTGAGATTTATTTCTTACAGAACCAACTATATAATCCCCGATGGTGATTATCGCCTAGAGCGGGATCACTTTCGCATGATGTCTTTAATGGATCGGAGAATAATTTCGGATGTACTGTTCTTGTACAAAATTCTTAATAATTTAATAAACAACCCCGATGTTCTCGCACAAATATTCATAAATGTCCCCCAGAGGTCTCTATGGGCGAGTGAATTATTTCACCTACCGTTTAGGCACACATACTCGGCGCAGAATTCACCCCTCTGTCGTATAATGAGGTATAGTAATAAGGTTCAAAATAATGTTGATTTCTTTTTGATGTCTCTCCCTGTGATAAAGAGTGCTCTAAGGAGGTACAGGGGTGACTTCTGATTTAGGAAACATGTAAAGATGCTAACTATTATTCCTTTTTTATGCTTCTTGCTGTTTAGTCCGTTCACTATTTAGGTCTTCTTATTGTATATAATTTAGAGTATTATGTATAGTAATTTGTGGATACTCTAGTGGGTGTCTCTTTTGAACCTGTTTGTATCCCTATGTCCCCAATAAAAAAATTAAAAAAATAAATCATACTGCCGCTGTTGATACAAATATAGAAATACCGTAATTTAATGTGTTTTTTTCAGTGCCATAGGTGAAGATGAAAAGAATTTGATTAAAAGAGGGCTGATTTCATCATTCAATGAACCTGTTAACCAAATAGCAACACAAAGAGCTGTCTTAGTAGCTAGGATAGCAAGAATAGACTGTCCAAAAGAGTGGGAGGAACTTCTTCCAACACTTTTGCAGATGATATTGAGTAATGACATACTTATCCAACATAGATCTATTTTAACCCTTCAACATGTAATCAAATCAATATCATCAAGAAGATTAATAAGTAAGAAACTTGTTTACATATTTTAGCTTGAGTATACATACAGGGTGATTCAAAAGTCTAGGTCATAACTTTAGGAAGTTATAGTTCTAGTTAAAATAAGAATTTTTTTCAAGTACATTTTTTTTCTCAAATCCCTTCGGAGATACAGGCTGTTGAACTTAGATTTTTTTTTAATTGATTTTTATAGATTCTGAACGAGTTGAGATAATAAGCGTTTGGATATTTGAAGACATGGTACTTGGAGGATTTCCAATATTTTCATGTTTTCGTTGAGTCCCTACAAATCCCCAGTGGCGTAGCTCATAAATAATCTATTAACTTTTTTTCAGGCGATAAAAGAATATTTCAAGATTTTACTGCAACAATATATAGTTTTATCGTCAATTTATGGAATACTTTTACTGACTTATTCATCAGTAACATATACCAGAATGAAAATATTGAATTGACAATATCCAATTTGGAGAAAGCAGTACTAACATTGAAGATTTTGAGAAAATTGACTGTTTATGGATTTTATAGACCCCATGAAAATCAAGCATGTTTGGACTTCTTGAAAGTTTTATTCGAAAAAACTAAATCAGCCTTGGAATGTAGTATGTAAACAAATATTAGTACCCTCTGAACAAAGATGTGAAACTTTGTAAATACTGAGTATGGGTTTCACAAAGAGTATTGTTATACTGCTCATGAGGAACTATGAATCCTTTCAGAAATTAGAAGTATATGTAGCTAAATTATTTCTTATATTGAACTCACTATTCTGAAGTAACTATACAGAAATATTGAATCAAATATAACAGAATATTCAGTGATGCTACAGCAGCTATAAAAGCTCTTACATCCAACTGCTCATCAAAATCAGTTTGGAATTGCCGAATGGTATTAGGTAGGTTTAAATGAGTCACTTACCTAACAAAGAGGCATATTGAATCAAAATGGACAGATTGACCGCCGGTCCTATTTTAACGCTCTACCACTGAGCTAGGGTGATTCTGCCAAACACCTTGAACCTGATTCTATTTCACTGAACTCTTTGATTTACCAGATATCTTCTGACAAAAATTGTTGGGCATTTTTGGTGTCAATCTAGTTTCAGATCATAGTTACTTACTCATTTTGCCTGTACTTGACGATTGCAAATTTTCACATTTGTAGATTTATTCATCGAAACTCAATTTGATTTCATGAAATACATGTTCTTGTATTTATTGTACCCTTGAATATTATTAAATCATTCGTTTTTCGTTCACAGGAAAGCAGCTTAAAGGAAAGGGATTATATGTCTTAGAATTATGTGAAAAATATATCAACCATTCAACTAAAGTGTTGATATCTTTATTGGAACTTCATCCCTTTTCTTTTATTAATCTTATCCATAGCAGTTTAGAGTTTACGATGTACTATTTATTTACCCCTGAAGGAATCCAATTTACATATGAAAGGTTTTCAATTCAGTGTTTTAACATCATAAAAGGAATATTACATTGTAATGAGTATAAACCAGGAAAAAATATACAGAGCTCGAAGTATGGTGAGATGGTTCAGGCAAGGGATATAAAGTTAAATTTTTTTCAACCTGAAATTTTGACTGAGATCTGTAGGAGACTTGTTACACACTATTTCATCTTGAACCAAGACGAGTTGGATATGTGGGATTCAGATCCTGAAACATTTGCAAATGACGAAATAGGTGATAGCTGGAAATATAGTTTGAGGGTGAGTATTTTATGAGAATGAAATAAACTTCCCTTCAAATTTTTTTTTTATGAACAACACGCAAAAAGCCACTTTTCCACAGGGGTTTAATATTTTATCATCAAAATAGAATACTTTCCTATACATTATCTACGTTCCTACATTTGTTCACATTTCCACCACACTTTTGTGTATTACGTAAATAACTGATTTGAATTTGGATGGAGCTTAAACATTGACCTGAATTTTATTTTATCGAATTGATTGGTTCTCCAGAATTTTTTTTATTTCTGCCACCAAGTGCTACTTCTCAAAATAAATCAATCACATCGAAGAGCTTGGAGGATCAAGTGTCAATTTGTCCCCAATCATTCAATTTTTAAATTGTTTGTATTTCAAGATGTGGAATCTCGAAATTTGAAAGGAAGTTAATATATTTTTCTCACTGAACAATCACAAAGGTTTGTTGAGGACGATCTCATTTGGATAGATTCACTCTGAGAATGGAAAATTATAGGTTCAAATAAATCAAATAGTACCACTTTAGTCGTCATTAACTGATTTAAAAGATTTATCCAAATCCAGGTGTAGAACATGGAATATTCTGCAACCACCATATGTCTGTTCAACTTTAGGGATATCTATGTAGTTGAAATTCAAGCGATTTCGAATGCTTGATATGGGGATACTTTTTTCTTCTTTATTTCTCATGAACTACTAGTTGAAGAGCATTAGGAGGAAAAGTTTGTGAATAATAGTGATATGTATTCTGTGTTTCATGTCTTCGAAAAAATTTTAACGAATTTTCACTCCAATTTTCAACCCTTGAAATAATAATAGATTTTACCAAAATATCCAAACTCAACTTACTTCAAGACGTTAACTGCGAAAATTTCAGTGATGAATATAATCAATTGAATTAAACATGATTTGAATATATTATTTGACAAAATAATTAAACCATATATGAAGAGAGATTATCTCAATCGAAAAATTGAAAACAGTCAGATTTAGAGGACCAGCTCTTTAGGGGTTAAATAACTTCAAGAATAGAACACAATCGGTTGAGATAAAATCAAACGGAGATCTAGATCAAGACAGCAGAACATAAGCTTAGAGTTGCGCAAGGCACTATGGCAGGCTCAATTTTCTTCATCCTATATACCGATGACTTTGGAGCAAAAATCGGTGAAGTGAACCACAAGAGGGCAGCAGTATATTATGCTGATGATACCAACATCTTATCTATTGAAAACTAATGGCCAGAACTTTTCAGAAAGCACATAAATGACAACAAGTAAAATACAATGTAAGAAACCTTAATAATTATACATACTCCAAGATCTGTTTAACTAGCTCTCAGAATCAAGTGGAATATAGAAGTATGAAATATTTAAATTAATTGCCAGTGGCAATGCAGAAGTAAGAAAACTTGAACAAATGTAAAAGATTAATCCATAAACTTAAAGTATTATCTTAAGAAAGTAAACATAGAATTGAGCAAGAGTTCTCCGCTTTATTCTAGTACAGTAAAATTTAACAAACTACCTTTCAAAGATTGTGATAAATTTATTTAAGATATTGTTAAAAAACTATCTACGATAACAACCTTGTCAGTTGATTTGTAATTGGACTTTTTAATAAATAAAATAAATATTTGATAGAAATAACCCTACAAATTTGAGGATTTTTTTATTTTTCTGTAAATAAAACTTGAGAAGTATGACCACATATTGACACTTGTTTTACTGTATTAGAATCATTTGAAATAAAGATAATAATAATAATAATTATCATTAATATTGAATATATCAACGGTGCCCTGTAATTTCTAGATATTCTATATTCCATATTAAAGTCAACAAGAGTTTTCATCCTGTTTGAATAGATACATACAAAAATGGGCCTTATAGGTTTTTGATTGGAACAAATACAACCCAGGCAAAAGGGCCTTGATACAACAAATTAAACTGTCGTTGAATGAGTTGCTAAATTTGAACAGTGCTTGAGTTCGGTACCGTGGTTGCTTCCAGTTAATTTGACTTCTTAGAACATTTTAGCTATACTCACCTTAGAATGAATATAAATAAAAATCAGAAAAGGGGAATGTTAGGGCGACTTACATTCGCTGTCAGTGGATATGGCCTTATGGATCATTATGTCAAAAATATGGAAGACAACGTATTTTGCCCCAGGACCCTTGGGAAAAGAACAAATGTATCAGAAATCTGATGATATTTTGGCCTAACCTGTATATTCCGAAAATAGATTCATAAATGAAAAAAAAAACAATGGCAATTATCAACTGAGATAAAAAAAAATTAGGTCAACCTGTATTATCACTATGCAGAGGCAGATACAAAACGAAAATCAATTTCCTATGCAGAATGTTTTATCCACTATGTTCGATCAAGTTCAGTTTCACACTGCATATGGTATAGATCTAGTAATGAAACCTTTTCTAGAATTTGATATGGAATCTGTGAGGGGTTTCGATTTAGTTCATGGAAAGCTATAATTTCAGAATTGCTGATTGGAATGTAGAATTCTACACAATTATATCATTGCTGAAATGCCATTACACTACGTGAATGTATTTCGATATATTCCTAGTAGAAAAGCGTTTTGAAATCTAATAGTTTGTTATAATTCTCGAGGCAAATCGAGCAGCTGAATCAAGTTGGCAGTTACGTTAGAACCTTGTATATGTTTCAAATCCCACAGAGAGGGAACACAGTTCATTTGGATCGGTCGATTTCACAACTTTCCTATCGTAGTAAATCTCAAGATCAAATATGCAACAATTCCGCCAAATTCTAAGAGAACTCTGGTTAGTCTATAGAGCCCAGACAGGTTCTCCAAGGTGGCAACGATTGTGAGAAATCGAGGAGATGAAGCAGAGGGAGAAGCATAATTTTAGTGCATACTGAGAATGAAGCGTGTAAAATGGCCCCAAGGAAGCATGGTACCAGGGGGTCCTGAAAGGGCAATCGCGTGGTTCATGTTAGGATGTAAATACACGATATAACTACTCAACTTATAAATAGTTGTACATAATGGTTGTGAATAAATGTTTCCCTCACACAATTCAAAAGTAGTATAGCGTCATACACCCGATTAAATGATGATGGAAAATTGACCTTCGATAAACTTGGTATACTGGTTGATTATAATTTATTGAATTCAAAAATTCATACCTAGAAATATGAATTTATGAGAAATAAGAATAGAAAATTTCTGATTATATCATTTCTTCTTTACCTTTATATTGTTTCAGCCCAGTATGGAGACCGTATTTGTTACAATGTTTCATGAGTTCAGAGAAATTTTAGCACCTGTGTTATTGGATCTTATAAGGCAAACTAGCGGATTAGTTCCACCAGAAGACATGCCTGCTATTTTGAAAAAAGACGCTGTTTATAATGCAGTAGCCTTGGCAGCCTTCGATCTGTACGAAGAGGTGAATTCTTTTGAATAAATTCTATAATTTAGTTAAAAATCGATTCTGAAACATTGGAATTTCATATCACTTCAAATGAGTGGAAGTAAATAGGAGAATTCTGTAAATTTTCAGTGATACGCGGCATTTTTCTCAATTCTATTCTTTGATTTGAACAAAATTTTAAATATTTGTTAATTGTAGGTGGACTTCGACCAATGGTTTTCCACCACCTTGAACGCAGAATTGAAGATAAAACATGATAATTATAGAATAATACGAAGACGAGTAAGTGTCCTTATGGGAAAGTGGGCTGGCATCAAATTATCACCCAAATTGAGACCATGTTTGTATGAATGTGTTATCAATTTGTTGAGCTGTCAAGAAGATATGGCCGTCAGATTAACAGCATCGTCTACTCTTAGGTTTGCTGTTGACGATTTCGAGTTTGATGCAGAACAGTTCAAGGATTATTTGGAGGCTTCATTTAATTTATTATTTCAGTTACTCAAAGAGGTTTCAGAATGTGAAACAAAGGTGAGTTTATTTCTATTTATTGAAATTTAATATTAAGTACAACATGACTCTTAAAACCTGCCTAGGGATTTATTTTTACAACATGGTCTAGCAGGTTTGGGGTTTTTCAAAATATTATTAATTTTGTGCCAACAATGAATTACAAATTTAAAATTTCGTTCTTACTCATTTAAAAACTCAATTCAAAACACATTGGGTCCATAGCAGGTTTACATGAGTATTCCATATTTAAAGTCACAATACAGTGCAACTTCTTTAATCCGGACAGTTGATGGCAAGGTAGATGTCCGGATTTTCGATTTGTCCGCATTATAGAAAACTAGAAGTATTTTTATAGGTTGTTTAGTAAATAAAATAATTTATTAATAAAAGTAACAGAAAACATTAAATTAATTTAAATTCTCAACTACAAGAGAAATAGAACTTATCTATTTATCATTCTTGTAATTTGTTTAATGAAAATTTGTATATTAAATAAAATATATTATTCAAATATGTAACAGAAAACATAAATTGAATTTTCATAAAAAAGAGATCACATTTAAATGTATCTATTTATTTATTTCCAACTTTGAAGTAATCTGGAATTTTTGTTTGACTTTACAGTCAGCTTCATTTTTCACTGCTTTATTTTTCATTTCGAACAGCATCTTCGGACGTTGGGTTGATTATAAAGATGCGTCCGGACTATGGGTTTTGAAATCAGGCGTCCGGAGTACTGTCCGGATTTAAATGTGTCCGAATTAGAGAGGTTATACTGTATATGAACCAATGTAACACCTTCATTTATGATTCGAATAATGTTAATTATGATAATTCACTTTACGTTTCACATGGCCTCTGTTGAAATATTGTTTCCTTAAATAACAATAATTATTATTTAAACATTCCTGTATTCAATTACCTTGGTATAAATGTAATTTGCTTGGGAGATGATTTCATCATCATTCATTTGCCTCTTAATTTCTCTTTACTTTGAATGCTAATTTGATTCAGGAGTGGTATAGTGGATCTATGCTCAGCCTAATGATCTCATTATTCTAGAGGGACCAAACTGATCAATCATTATCATGTATTTATGAGTGCTTCTAGCTCGGTGATAGAGCGTTCAACTCGGAACCGAAAATCCTGAGTTCAATCCCGGGACTAGGAATGGAATTTTCTACTTAGACGTTAGCGGACCTCATTCACTGTTGGTTAAAAATTACCAGAGCTGTGCCTAAGGTGACGTTGGGACACAGTCAACAAGCTTACATAGAACACAACTGATTATCGCACAAGCTCTAAAATGCTAAGGAGTGTCAGGATAATCATATCATATCTAATTCGATCCTGTGTTATATGTAAATATGACGTCCATTTTGAGCACAGCAGTTTCATACCCAAACATATCACCCACACATTCTTTTGATATCTTAATTTCCCCTAATTCCACTCTTTGATCACAGAAAATAATTCTGAGAATTTTGTTTTTATTTTCTGGATTTATGCCCCATATGAATTCCGTAGCTGGTGAAATGTGCCATAACACCATTCTAATCCTCGGAATGTTCTTCATCAAAATCTATAAGGCAAAAAATAAAATAATTCATCTATTGGTATTACATTATAAAAAGTAGAGGCACTCAGAGCACTGATACTGATGGATGAATGGATGTATTTATTTTTTATATGTTATTTTGCAGTCGGTTTTCAGATCATGAACTTTTCTGCGCATGTTCGTGTTAACATGAATCATGTGCATTTGAATGAATTAATATTAATCTATTTTTCCTTTCTTCTTTCAGATGCATATTCTCAATGTAATGACTCTTATAGTTGAGAGAGTAGGCCATACAATCCAACCTCACTCTGATGCACTTATTCAATATCTACCTCTCATATGGAAGGAATCTGATGATCATAATATGCTGAGATGCGCAATTGTATCGACTCTAGTTCAGTTGGTAAAAGCCCTCGGCACTGTTGTTCCAGAATTAACACCTTTGTTAATTCCAATCATTATGTTGGGTACAGATCCAAAACAGTCAGCTATTGTGTATCTCTTAGAAGATAGCTTGGAATTGTGGTTAACTGTGTTGGAGAACTCCTCTTGCATAACTAATGAGTTAATCCAGCTTTTTGACAATGTACCAACGCTTTTGGGTGAGTTTCAAAGGATAAATTTATTTATATTTGAACTGTCTCACTGTCGATACTGTATATCATTATTAAATTGTCTATGGTGGTTGATTATTATGAATAATATTTGAGAAATGTATGAGATAAGTTGAGGAGGAAATATGGGAAACCATGTCACTGTTAGGTCATGTTAGGTTAGAACTAATTTTCGCTGCGTTATACGAGAATCAAGCTGAGCCTATAATGATGCCTCCCTGGTAGAGATCAGAATATTGTTTTATTGATGAACTTACTGGCTATAGGAGGTTATATTTAGGATATCTACGAGTCTACCTCAATGGTTCTCCCCTCCCTATTTAGTTTTGAATTTGTTTTTGAAGCGAAGCGTGGAAGATATATATAATTCCAAGTTTTTGTGTAGAACTTTCAAATAGCAAACTAAATAAATAGAGGATCAAGAATTATCTACAAAATTCTAATTCAATGAGGAGATTCTTCTAAAAACTTCTCAATAAAATCCTTCAATTTTTGGAGCAATTTGTTTATCAGATTTTTTCATTAGGATAACAAATTCCTCATCAGTTCCGCTATTACAGCTGTCCATTATCTGCAATAAGTCACCAAGTAATCTATTTATTATTAATTTTATATTTAATAGTATTATTTTTGAAAAACCAAACTTAACTCTTCTGAATACAGATAAACATAACCTAATTTTTTTATTTGCTCTATCCCTGACTCGAGCTTTCAAACGCGAGCGAAAATAATTGACCTGAGAGCAAACATATTTGCTCTGATTTGTTAATGGAATATAAATTATCGACCTCATCTGTTCAATGGAAAACGAAAATATGATAAGCGAGTATAACCTTAAGTCATAAATCGTAGCAAAAATGTTAAAAAAGAAGTTTTATATGTAAGGGGATTTATTCAATATCATAATGTAACACATGTATACTCCATTCACTTTTATAAAGTCTCCCGGTTGGCCATGAAAATTTGACACATTTCACCATGTATATTTTGAAAATGTTAGGTTATAGTCATTTTCCTGTCAGATAACTGCGCAACGTTGTCCTCTCTACATAGAAGTCGTAGTAATTACGTATTTTCACAATGTGAATTTACTTCGGAAAAATAATAAATTTGAGAAGATATTCTGTGACTTCAATAATTCCACAGTCCTGGCGTCTATGGAAGAAAAATTTTTATCTGTTGTTACTGGAAACATTACACGTATATAAACTGGTTGGAAGATCCAATTATGCTATTTTCTTGTATGGAAATCAAAAATCAAGTGTTGAAATTTTATTGAAAAATAATGGATAGAGTATAGTCCGTTACTTTGTAATAGTTCATTTGAAAAAATAATAAAAGTACCTGAACAACCTTGAAATACACCAGTTTCAAAATGTAGTAGTACTACGAAACCCTAGTCATTCTTATACCTTAATAAAATATAATGATAGGAAACTAAGTAATTTCATTTGAGAGTTCAACATGTCAGAATGAAGTTTTCCTATTGCAGATTTTAATGTTATGATTATGTTTTGTTTGAGACTTTTGAGAGTAGAAATTGGCAACGTGTGGGCCAATTGTTTTGACCTTGACGATATTTCAGCAGTGCCAACCTGCCTCTGCTTTAGTTACAAAAACGTGATAGACCTAAATCATGGCCAACCGGGAGACTTTATAAAAGTGAATGGAGTATATGTGCTAGAACCCAAGGTGGTGATTCTTTGAATTATTTTAAGAATAATACTCCTTATGAATGTATGTCCTAAAAGTCTTAACTTTTGAGACAGGGTGATAAAATTTTGAAAAAAATCAGTTTTTTAGTAATAGCTGAGATATTGTAGACATCTTTATAAAATTTGGTACATGTCTTCTATGCATCAAGGTGCATTTTGTAATGTACAAACATTTTCATTTTCTCTACCAGTGGCGTACATAAGGGTTTGGCATTGAATATTTTTGGAGGAAAAAATACTACGCCACTGCTTTCTCTTGAAATAAAAATTACTTTTGCGATTCCCATTCATTTTTGAGTAAATTTGATCTCATGTGTTTTACTCTGTTCCGACGTCCGATTCAAGATCCAAAATGAACGAGAATCCAAAAAATATGTTTTCTTGTCAGATTCTCTGTACTTGATTAAAATAATTAAATTAAAATTGCGTCATATCGCAGTACCAAAATTTTATCACCCTGTATATCAAAAGTCTTTTAGGACATACGTTCATACGAAGTTTTCTTCTTAAAATGAGTCAAAGAATCACCCCCTTAAATATTAGCATGTCTTTAAGGAACATCAGGTATATGAGTCATTTTATTCAGATAGGAACATGTATCAATACTCTTAAACGCTTCTACTATGTTGATTAAAAGATAGGTATTTCAAGTACATGTTCAGATAGTGGTAGTAGTATGAAAAGTAATGATTATTGTAGAAAGTACCAATCTTAACAAGAGTTCCAAAAAGGGTAGGCTTGCAGCCTAGCCAGTGAATTTGAAAAATTGGATATCAATGGTCAACCAGTAGGTAGGATTTTTATGTCAATCGCGTAGGGGTTGATTGAATTACGCTCGAAACATTTCGTCTTTCACGTCTTTGGTTTTCAAAAATTACAGGTTCTGCTATTTACACACTTTATTTACAATTCAACTCGAAGAAATATTTACAACTTTGACAGCATTTACTTTTGCAATTATTGAAGTTCGCAACTACCGCAATATACTCAAAATTCAATGTTCAATAAAATCGTCTTAAGTCTCAGGGATAAAAACTTGTATTCGCTAACCGTCTAAATTCTACCGTCTTCGTCGTATCCCTCCCACTCAGAATATTTTCTTAACCTTCCATATCACAAAAATCTTTCATAAACATTTCATCAAATATTTATGAATTATTCGAAGGAATGTTTCATGAAATATTTCTGTAAGATTGGGTAAATATTCGATAATGGTTCAAAAACTTCCATATAGTGAATCCTAAACCTCTCGTAAATATTTCTGTGAAATATTTCTTGAAAATATTGAGAAATATTTCACTGCAATATTTCATGCTGTGTGGGCTGGTCAGAAATAACTGCCTTTTGCCGGATTCCTGGTATACTAGAAGGCTCTCGTTACCCCCCTGCACTTCGTCTTGCCGTCGAACTCATTGGGGGACACCCAAGGTGGTGTGCAACGATTGGTGATTCTCTGGCTGAAACTACCCCGCCTTCGACCAATACGATTCCATGGGAACGATCTCACGGTTTTAACGTAATTCCAGGAATATAGTCGTTAATGTTGCACTACAAGAGCCCTTCAAGTATTATAAAATCCAGATAAAGATATCCCGTTAACCCTGACTTCCTTGGGAAAGCCAGAGTATGGTATTAAATTCTTCATCGTCGTCAGTTGGTACATGGTCTTTGGGATCTGTCTAAGATCGCTAACGGTATACTAATGGGTTTAAGGCGACAGAGGGTCCAGAGAGCGTCTGATGTATCGATAATGCGTCGTTTGCACCCTTAAAATTTAATCCTAATTCTAACTATATACAAGTATAATTTCAATCGTTATTGAAATCCTACATTATTATTACTTCGTTTAATGTATAATACTGATCAAATACCCATACTAATGATTTTTCAGATTATTCAATAGAAGCGTTCAGTTTATGTATAGGTATTTGTTCCGTACATACTCTAATAGCACCTGAACTTGTAATGAGATCGCATGGTATTCCAATAATGACAGTTTGTGATAATATGATGGCTGATATGAAGAATGAAGGAATCATGATGATTATGAAATTAGTGGAATTATATCTAAGAGTAAGACCGTCCTTGGGAGCTGAATCAGTTTTGCCCATTTTGCCTAGAATTTTTGAGTAAGTATTAGAATATCTACTATGTTAATCATCATCATTTTCTTTTTTAAATGTAGTGAACACTTGGAAACTTTTTTGGAGCATACTTGACCTTGCGTAATTTCTTTGACCTTGGTTTTGATCTTTCCGTATATTCAAATACAACAGGTGGTGGTCAAATTATGAGGAATACTGCGCAGATTTTACTATTTTCTGGTTAAACTGCATTTTACGAAAAATAATTGGTTGTCAATTATCATGGGTAATTTTGTTTTCGCAGGACTGTTATTTTGATATCGAAAACAATAAGTTCCATAGGCAAAAATTAAATACTTCTTATCTTGAAAGTAATAAGTATGTGAATCAATATCGGCAATGCTGAAAGTCACGCCCTATCTGAGGGAGACAGAAGTGATTATGCTGACGTGAAGGGGTTGTCCACAAAGCTGTGGAGCCTGGTCATGGAAGGACTTTTGGTACGTGGTTTCAGGCAGGCATACGCTGATGACATAGTGATAACTTTTAGAGGCAAGCATGACGGCATACAGAATGCAAGCTGCTTTAAGAATCACCGCAAATAGGTTTGAGGAAGAAAGGCTTAACGTCAAATCCTTCTAAGACCACCCTGGTTCCCTTCAGTAGCAGGAATCTGAATCTAAAAGTGCGTATACTTTAGCGCTTTGCGCGGCGATTGGTCTAAGGTGGTACGGGTTTTCAAGTTGAGAGCGCTCCGAAAACCCGTACTAATCGCAGCGTTCGCGTCGCTCGTTGGCAGCGGTTTCGCCGCGCAGTGCCATAATTTATACGCAGCACAAGAGCTCCGTTCCTAAATTTCCAAACTCTGAACTTCTCAAGTGAATGCAAATATCTAGGAGTCATAATAGATGGTATACTCAACTAGATAAAACAAATTATTTGCAAATTTTTTATTTGCAAAAGGCTACTTGGGAAGACATGGGGGTTTAAAACGGAAATGTCTATGTGGTTATACACAGCACCATTGTCATCTAAGTCTCCTTGGCATGGTAGGCAAAAACTGATGAAGCCACCACACGCAGTCGGCAGTCGATTGCAGAAACTGCAACGGCTTGCCTATGTTACTGTCACAGGAGCTAGCTATACTACTCCCACAGCAGCTCTTGAGGTCATACTTAATCTGCCTTCCTTACACTTACATGTAAGGAAATGTAGCCTGCTGGATGAAATAAGAATTTCTCGTTATGGGAAAATCCTATCTGGTAACTGGTTAGGACATATGAGATTACTGGTCCAACTGGGCTCAAACCTCTTGGGTTAACCCTCAGATGTAATATCAACCATATTCGATTTCGAAACACAGTCATAAGAGAGAGTGGGGTATATAGTCCGAAACTGAGGATCTCTGTGCTCCTGGGACATGAGCCCTTTATCTTATAGGCAGAGACACTAGCTGTCTGCGTTTGCGCTCAAGAGTGTCTAAAAAGCAACCTCATGGTGGCGCACATCTAACGGGTTGCCCATATTCGACGGACCCATCTGGCAACGCCATAACTTTTGACAGAGATGTCAGATCGCTTAATGACATACCGCGTTTGAAGCGTCAGTCCAAGCAGATTTTTACCATGCAACAATACACGCCACGCGAGCGCTCTGAAATAGTTGAAATTTACATTCAACAGAACAAGTCAATTGTGAAAACTCAACGTGCTTTTAAAATATTAAAAAATGTGAGAAGTGCGCCTTCTAAGAACACCATTAAGCGTTTATACGAAAAATTTTCGACTGGTGAGGCTCTTTCTAATCCGAAGAGGCCAAATAAAAGTCGACCAAGGCGATCGGCCGAGAATATCGCTGCCGTACGAGCCAGTGTTGAGAGGTCCCCAAGAACATCCCAAAAACGCCGTTCTCAGCAGTTGGGCATGGCTCGGTCCACTTTACAACGGATTATTCGCGTTGATTTGCATTTGTTCCCGTACAAAATTCAATTGACGCAAAGATTGTTGCCTGTGGACAAGCCTCGTCGATTGGAATGGGCCCAAAGAGTCATCGAAATGGCCGAAGATGACGAGCAATTTTGGAACAAAATTATCATGTCCGATGAAGCCCATTTCACATTGAATGGGACCGTAAATAAGCAAAATTGCCGAATTTACGCCACTGAAAATCCTCAGGAGATTCAAGAAGAGCCTCTTCATGACGAAAAAGTCACGCGGCGTTAGTGCGAAAACGGTCATTGGGCCGTTTTTCTTCCAAAATGAAAATGGCCATGCTGTTACCATCAACCAGGAGCGTTATCGCGACATGATGACCAATTTTGTGATGCCAATTATTCGTCGAAAGCGTATGAGGCAGTTCTGGTTTCAACAAGACGGCGCTCCACCGCACACAAGTCGCATAACAATCGATTTTCTGAAGAATTTGTTTCCGGGCCGTTTGATGTCGAAAAGTGGTGATTTGGACTGGCCACCGCGTTCGCCCGATTTGACGCCGCCTGACTTCTTCTTGTGGGGATATTTGAAGTCAAAGGTTTACGTTAACAAGCCAAGGACCGTAGAAGAGCTCAAGGACAACATTCGTGAAGAAATAGCCGCTATTCCGGCCGAAATGTTGGCGAAAACGATGGAAAATGTTGCAAAAAGGGCACAATACGCCATCAACGCCAGAGGCGGCCATTTGAGAGATATCATATTCAAAAATTGATGTAAACAAATCTACTTGGAACAAATTAAATGATTAAGATTGCCAACCGCCAAATTTTTATTTTTTTCTTTGATTTTTTAAAAAAAAACATGGGTCCGTCGAATATGGGCAACCCTGTATATTAAAACGGACAACCAGGCCAAACTGAGAGATCTGGAATCACCCATCGAGGGTTCCCTACTGTCCTGGGAATGCCATAATACCATAAAGCAACTGGCTAGAGGCAATAAACTTCAATGGATGCCAGGGCACTGCGGTATTGAAGAAAATGAGAAGGCGAAAAAGGCTTCCAGGGTAACACCTGCTGGACCAGAACCCTTCTGGAGGCTGGGAAAATACCACTGCAGGGTAGCGGTCCAACAATAAGACTAAATATCAGAACAGCTCTTTGGAGAAATTCTCCAGGACTTGCACAGGCAAAAAGATTCGTGGATGTCTCACCATCCTATACCAGAAAACTCCTGGAGTTGCCACAAGCTGAGCTTCAGGTAATGATAGGACTGCTGACAGGCCACTGTCGGTTCAAATACCATTTGTATCGCAATGGCAACATATAGTTTGTAAGTGCGGTGAGCCAGTTCTAAATCCTCACGACGTGGGGATCAGGTATCACGTACAGTGGCGGAAACCGAAATGTGAACGATTTTTTTTCCTATTGTAAATATGGCTCCATCCATGTATATTAGGGTGTCCCTTATTTTTCAAAGTTTTAATTTCACAACGCATAGGCTCTTGTTTTGTTCATTTGGACCCAAAACACTCGAAAACCATTTTTTACCTCATTTGGAAGAGAACTAACCGTGCCGACTTGCGCGTAAATAAGTTCATACAAGTTCAGTCTTCAGTCACAGAAGCGGCGCATGCCTTCTGTTATTGTCAGTTTATTTCGGCTGGTCGAGTAACGATTCGGTATTATTTTGATTTTTGAGGATGTCAGTGGAATCAAGAAACAAAAAAAAATGTTTAATTGGTGAAGTAAGTCGCCAAATAACAGGTGCAAAATTACCGTCTATTCGTTAATTTCTTATGTATTTATTTTTCAATATACGCGAAGCTAAGTTGACTGTTAATGACAGTGCAAATCTTCTGGAGTGTATTATATTCTGTGAAAAGGCTAGAATACCCACCAAAGCTGTTCGTAATGATGTTAAGAAGTTATCAAGTCTGGCGTGAGCTTCAAACGGATAGTAAGAAGATTCAAGATGTTTATAGGCACCACAAGAAGACTTTCAATTTGAATTATGTAGATAATTTATTGGATATCGCACATGCTGATACTCTCGAAAGAATAAAAATTACAGAAGATAAGATATTCTTGCAAAAACAAAGCGAGCTAGGATGTCCGGGATACTTAGCATGTGTTGACAAAAAGTTGGCTGAAATTGAACAAAGGGCAGCCCTGAGTAAACTGACAGAAGAGAAAAAGATATTAAGGCAAATGATTTTCGAGAGATTATTGATTCTTCACACAGCTTTGAAATACATGGAGAAATAGAGGAACAATCTACAATCTCTGAAGAAAGTCTGGAAGAACTTCAGGCTGCCACATCTCAATATGTAAGTTGACAAGAAGGGGAAGATAAGGTTTTGTGACCTCAAAATTAGTTGCAACTTTAGACATAATGTCCACTAAGCATCAAGCGAAAGCTGTTATATATGCACTTAAAGGCCGGGTTCTCAAAACTGCGTTTGATCCAAGATCCAGCTAGTTACTAATAGTCCTGATATTACGCTGTTCAAAAAGTTTAGAGTCAACTGGATGGATATTAATCCTAGTGCCATCAAGCCATGTACCGATTTTGTTCAACAACACCTCTGTGGAACAAATAAATTGGTGACATTCTGGCGCAATGCATCAAGCTCTTTGGGTGGCAAAACCCAAAAAAAACACTTAAAAAAGCTGTTTGTTGCAATCTCAGTTTAAAATGGGTGCCAAGAAGGAACAAGCTCTACGTGATTTGTGTTTATTTATTGTGGTAGTTTATGAGAAGCCTTAGGTGGTATGCAGTTTGGCAGAAAAGCACCTTATCAACATTTTTGTTCTCTACAAACCTTAGAGGATTATGAAAGGGTTGATAAATTAATTTTTAAAGCGACTCTAAACGAGTTCTGTCAACACTTGTAGTACTTATCAGAGGAAATAGTCGTTATTTAAAATTTTGATGATGAGGTTGATGAGCGGACGAAAACGAACATTGTAGAAAATTTACAGCAAAGGCTCTGAAGCTTCTGGAAAGGATATGTCCCATCCAAGGAAGAAATGTCTGGCTCCCTTTACGTTTTGTAAAAAGTAGCGTTTAATCAGTTCATTGAAACTCACTCTTTCATTCGTACTACTCCAAGTAGTTTAACTTTTTTCAGGGAAATCTTTGATTGAGTTCGTATCAGTGACAAGCAACGGATTAGAGAAAGAAAATTTTTAGATTAACAAGAGCGCCAAAAACAGTTAATGACACAGCTGAACGAGATGCTAAATTAATGCTGGAGTTTGATTGTTTTATTATTGCAGATGAAGAACAGTAAAATGGAAAAATCTGAATTAATAATTAGATATAATGTACTATTTTTTTTAGTTGCAGAAAGTTTATCATATAAATTTGTGTTTTGATCATAAGTTATCTAATAGAATGTATTTAAGTGATGGTCTACGGGCAGAGTAAGGAAATGGGTTCAACAGCTATTTTTGAAAACTTTGAAGCTAAGTCGGCACGGGATAAAATCAACGTAGGAGGTTGAAATTCTGTACTTGGGTTACTAATAGACTAATAAATATAATAAGAGGGTATGCGTTTCGAAAACTAAAAAAAAATTTTTTTTTAACATATAAGGGACACCCTAATGTATATCTATGATATGTTAGTCGAATTTAAGCGATGGACCGAAAGATTTTGGTCCAACCTGCGGTTATCGTACTGGTTATAAGACAAATGACAATCTGACGTCACATTTTATAACCGACATCTCTGTCGCTTGAATGCATTGGTTTTAACCGCAATCTTTCAGTGCGAAAACTAACCTATTTTATTTTCTTTTCTCCAGAGACAAGTTTACTCCTTCTATAAATATATCTTTTCAAGTTCAATTTTGGGAAAAGTAAAACCAATTTCAGAAAAAGTAAAAGTAATTTCGGAATAAGTAAATTCCGAGGAGATCACTCTTGCATATTATTGTATCAGTTGTGGATATGCTTGTATATATTTGGACATATTTGAATATATTCGGATATATATTTTCTGTTGTTTCTTCATACGTACATACAAAAAGTGATTGAGCACTTCTTGAGTTTATTCAAAATAATAGATAACACACAATTGGACTAATACTGGTGAAATACGAGTTTATATTAATGGGGAAGTACCTGAAGAAGGGGAGCTAGCTGATCGGGAACTGTTGTCTAAGGAATTAAATTTGAGTAACAGTTCACATTTAAAAGATGATGCCAATAATAATCTGAACCAAAATAATTCCGAAAGAAACAAGAATCAGCGGAGTTCAGATCGCACAGAAACAGTAAAATAGGTAAATCATGCAACATTCTTGACCATACCAATCGAGAAGTCAATTAAGTCTAGATCTGTATTCAAGTTTTTCAATGCCAATAATGAATTAATTATAGAGGAGTTGTCTTCCATTCCTTGGAAAAACATTTTGAATGATGATGATGAAAACAAATGTGTAGATGCCTTTTATGTAGTTTTGAATAAAAAAAGCAAATTGGCTGTCTCAATATTCTCAACTTGCACATTATAATCGGGGCCCTCATAATTGATAGAAATACAATAAATATGATCGTTTTCCGCCATTTTATATTTCCCGCTCATTCGATGGACCGTTCGTAAAACTACTCCAGAGCTGGGTTAAAACCGCAAAATTTTGGTTATTCTCGTGATCTGTTCACAACTGATTCATGACGTCTGCGGACCTAAACCGATCGAATAACCGTTTTCGCTTAAATGAATTGGTTAAGACCGAAAGGGATTGGTTTTAACCGCTCTGCTTTGGTTATTCGCTTAAATTCGACTGTTGTCTATGGGCTATAACGCGCCGTCGTTGACAACAAAAACGTCAGAATTTATTGAGGTAACTTCAAATATTCGTTGATAATTATAAAATGCCCTGACATTTGAACTATGGTGAGAAAATGTGGGCAATTGCTAAACTGGAGGAGAATTGGTCGCTAAATGCGACAGCAGAAGTCTCAAATGTTAGTAAAACTTGTATCTTCAACTTGAAGCGACGCTGGCAGGAAGGGAGCATTCAACGTCAACGTGCTGTTGAAGCGTGTCAGTTCACTGATTTCCCTGGATCCGTAAGAACAGCGCGAAATAGAATCAAGGAAGGTAACTTAAAAAACTATTCTGCAGCAAAGAAGGCATTCTTAACAGAAGACCATAAAATGAAGAGATTGCAGTTCGCAAATGAATATTTAAATATAGATGACAATTTTTGGAGCACCGTAGTGTTTTCTGATGAAAAAACTTTTCAATCGTGCAGCAATGGACAACTTCGGGTTTATAGACCTCGAAACCGAAGGTATGACCAGGATTTCGTCCACTCTGTGAAAAATAGTGGTCGCTTTTCTTTGAGTGCGTGGGCTTGGGTAAGCATCTATGGAACAGGTGTCTGCTGGAAAATAGATGGGAGCTTAACAATGAGGAGTCGCCTGGAAGCTGTTATAGCAGCCAATGATGCTGCTATAAAATATTGATTATGTTGTTGCATCAATAGATATAAAATATTCAATCTCGTTGACTCGTTTTCATTCAGACTTTAAATCAAGGATCGGCAACTGGTGGACCGCGGTCCGTATTCGGACCCCAAGAAATCGAAACCTGTTCCTCCAAAAATTTGAACTTATACCTATTCATAAAATAATTGAAAAAAAAAATATTTTAAACAGATAAATATATGCCAGTGCTATGTTTGTCAATGTTTCTAGTATTTTACAAGAAATACAGCGATCGGAACTTAGTCTAGATACGTAATGGTTATTATAGTGCAGGCCTGGACGTCGCAGCAATTTAACCAAAATGTTCGGGCTCCACTTCAAATTACTTGCCGACCCCTGGTTTAAATGAACCTGCGAAGCGTTTGGGTTTGACACTTTCATGTACTAGCAATTCAAAACCACAGAATAGAGCTATTCTGTGTCAAAGCCTCATCTAATCAACTAAAAAAAGACAAATATGCTCTGTAGAGTCGTTCACTTTTCGGTTTCCGGCACTGTACGTTAACACCATTGACATCCTTAGGATTGAATAAGTATGGCAATAGAACAAAAGATCGTATCAGTCGCAGTTCTGAAAGGCTGGACCAAGCCATGCGATGCCGTTCTAATAATAATAATGTGAGTCAATAGAAACTCAATTAAATAAATCTCAGTGTTAGTGCTGCCTCCAGTTACGCCTCCAGTTACGATCTCTTCTTTGATACAGGTTTCAGTCAACTGGCACTTGGTGGTGATCACTTGCTTGGAGATTCCATGTTTGGGGGCCTCCATGGCTCCTACATGTTCTTTATGGGGTTCATGTCTGTCATGTTTATCACCAAACAAAACGAGTTGTGGCAGTGTCTGAGTTTCTAGTACTTGCTTGTACACGTTTGCGTTATGGTACCTCCTGCAAAATATTACGAATATCACAAAAAATAGTTATTGCTAATTAAACTGTTTAAAAATAGTACTAACGAGATTCCAACAGTCCATATTTCAATGTTTTCTGTCCTATAACAGTCGCATCTTCTTCCTGGCTTTCGTGACGCAATATTGTGAACAAAATTTAAATATTTTCATAGAATTTCAACCAACATTCATCAATTGCCCGCTTTTGCCAAAACTCTAAAATGACGCAGGTTTCTACTTCTGCCGCTATAGACCACATTAGTTAGGTTAGGCGGGAAATTTGAATTACGATCCATCCGTGGATCCGAGCACTGAATTCCCCATGCATTTCTTATAGACCTAAAATTTACGCGAATTTCTCGCCTGTTTTTAGATACTTTGGCTAATTTCTTAAGGTTTATTTCGGTTGAAATAAATTCTGTGAACCTTTCTCAACCATCTAGAATCAAGTTTTCATAACAAAATTGTATATTTCCAAAATAATTAATAAATATATAAAAGTGTTCACCAAATTCGATTGACGTATGTCTTAGCTCACTCGAAATCAGTCAAAAATGATAACATAACCCTAAATCGGCCTTGTAATGACGCACAACAGAAGTCATCTACGACATACGGAAATCTTTCAACCTACACTGGTTTCAATTTTGATTTAAGGATAAATAGAAGTAGATTTTAATGTGGAAATAACATGAAAACATGCACTAATGATGAAGGTACCCAATACTTGTTGTCTCTGTACTAACATTCTCTTTTGAATAGGGTGGTTTCATCTCAAAGTTGAAATTCCTTGTTAAAAAATTTGAATATGGATATCTCGCCAAGCGACTGATTCTAACCTAACTAATGTGGTCTATAGCAGTACTGGGTGACAGAACCATATATAACCAATAACATAAATATGAATACTGTCACTAATAATTTTGCAACCTGCTCTGAATTATTCCAGGCTGCATTATTCCATGTATCCAAATTCAGTTTGACTCAAAATATATCATATTACAATAACTGATCAATGTACAAGTACGCCTCTCGTTCTTTTTAACCTAATTATAATGACGTGAAATCTTATAATATTTCATTTAATTTCAGGGGTGTGTATGAGGGTGCGAAATATCCTATGGTTATGTCGATATACATAACTATTTTATCTAGAGTGTTAATATCGTCCCATAACGTCTTTTCCCAAGTTTTGAGTCGATTGGCAGTTGTACATAATGAAAGTGAAGAAATAGTGATGTCAAAAATATTACACGTCTGGTTACTTAAAATGCCCAATGTCTCGCAAACAGAACAGAGAAAAGTTATGGGTAAGTACAAATAGTTAATAGAACAATTGCTTCTACGGTTTACCGCTTGTTATTGGTCAATTACATAATTACAACATTTTGTTCAAAATGTCCATTGCTTAAGTTTGAGTTCTATGAATTTTAGAGCATAATGTATTAGAAGGAAATAGAAATATTCATTCATCCTCTGTGACATTAGAAAAAATGTATAGGACAAGTCTATCACTTATTCTAAGAAGTGTGTGAGATTGTTTTAAAATTATCACACTGACGAGAAGTCAGAAGCTTTGCGCGCATGTCCTATTGGCTGCGTTCAGAGGACACAACAGTTGCAAAACAGTTGGAAGAATTTTCGCTGAGCGATCCTGCTCAGTGAGCCCCTGCTCAACATGTTTACTGAGCGGACGCCATATTTGCGAGCGACATTTAATTCCGCTCACTAAGCACAACACGTTGTGAAAACTGTCAAAGCATAAGTTTTAGAGGTTAGATTTTTTTGAAAGTGTAAGCATTTAAAAAGAACACAATAGAATTAGGTTATGTGGATGTTACCTTCTCACCGTTTAAACTTCTAACCGTTCGGAAAACCGCTCTCTGATCACTTTAGGATCTGTGAGCGCTCAGTGAGCAGATTTGCAACTGCTCTTTCCGCTGAACGCAGCCATTCTAAGTTGAGAAAACTGTCAAAGTTTTGGAGGTTAGATTATTTTGGAAGTAATAGAGTTAGGTTATGTGGATGTCACCTTCTCACCGTTTAAACTTCTAACTGTTCGGAAAACCGCTCTCTGATCACTTTAGGATCTGTGAGCGCTCAGTGAGTAGATTTCCAACAGCTCTTTCCGCTGAACGCAGCCGTTGTCTACTCACTTCTATTGGACACTACTACGAATTTAGCATCGATATATACCGTTTTCTCAACTTTTTGGCGCGCTGTTCTATGAACAGAGTGCCTATCAATTCGTCCAAATATCTGTTTTTTCTAATATTTGGCCTAGAATGGTCTCTTAAACGATAGTTTCGACTCACTCATCAAGAATCCGAAGTCAGAATTGATTCTGTCCGGCCGGCCGTCAGCACGATAACGATCGAACGCAATGAGTTAGAGAGTTGAAATTATCAGGGTAGGTTTGGAGTCCAAATGCTCCTGCTAAGTCGGTCAAAATCCACCGAGTGTTTTTAGAATTATAGCCATTTGAAATTTTGTTTTCCCAATCACTCAAAAAATACCAATCTGATCGAATCAGAGCACGGTTATGAGTTGAAAAATACCGACACGAAGTCTTAGGCAATTTTTTTTATAATCAAATCAATCCGTATTTAAGCTCGTGCTATAGACATGATTATGATGATACTGACCCTCCTAAGTATTTCCCAAGGAGATACCTCAGAAGCTCCTAGGAGCGACTAAGGAGAGTCAGTTGTGTTATTTGTCGACTTTGATACTGTATCCTTACGCCAGCTTAGGCACAACGCTGTTAATTTTTTAACTGACAGTGCATGGTGTCCACTACCCTCATTCAATTCAAATTAGCCAACGTGAACACGCGCGCTAAACAGTACTGGCTTTTTTCATATTCAATGAAATTTTCGTTGATAAATTCAAGTATACTTTACAATCGATGCCAATTATTAAATTATCATAATTTACAAGTTCCATGACACGCAGTTGTAAGGGAAATCGATGGCATTAGAATGCGCAAAGATAAAGTCGTTACCGAAAGAGAGTTTCATAAGAAATAAGAAATTTCATGGATAACTAATACAAAATGAAGCATTCCCATTGGCATGAAAACTTGCTTTTAATTCGAAAACCTGACAATTTAGGTATAGGAACATGTTATAACGTTTGAAAGGAAATTTAATTCTCTTTCTATACATCTTATGATATACAGGTCATTCCATTTGAAAACGCACTTTTTATCGTTTAAGTATGTCTCGGAGGAGTCTCGGATTTTGAACAACCATGTATGATTAGGGACGTATATCAATATACGTAAATGATACTTGGGATAATGTAAATCCATACCAGAAATTTCGGCTTTCTAGGATTCCAAGTATCGAAGTAATGAGTGTTGGGTTGAAGCTATGTTTTGAACAAAAAAGGAAATAAATCAATAAATTTCTCGAAAACCGCTAGAGATAGGGATGATGAAGTTGACACTGAAGGGGGTTACGGCGGATCGAAAAAGCAGAGTTGTTAGTATTCTTTATATTAGCGGCAACACCGCAGCGCTGAAAATATTCTAGATCGATGGAGCAGTGGTTCCTAGCCAAGGAACCAAATTTTCAATATAATCGTACTTCCCGTTCCCCGTAAAAGTCTAGGGTACCACCGACCGTGTCCCATCCTGTATACGATTTCAAATCAATCTAAAAAATTGGTTCAAGCACTGACGTGAAGTCAGGAGCTTTTGTGTATGTTCTATTGTTCATATGTGTTCAATACAGGAGACTGGACAATAGAACATACGCGCAAAAGCTCCCGACTTCAGGTCAATGCTGGAACCATTTTTTTTCGTATTTTTTTTTAATTTTCTTGGGGTACGGTTCTTACAAAAAAAATGTTTTCGTAATTTTTTTGAAATTTCCTAGGTGTACGGTTCTTACAAAATTTCAAACACGTATTTATATCGATATTCTACAACTAGTTACCTAGCTTCAATTCGATCGAGTTTATATTTTTTGAGTTATCGAGGAATTAATATTCCTGGTGGGTATAACTCCGGAACCGTTAGACCGATTATGCCCGTACACGAACTTAACTCTCCCCTTCGGATACGCAATATACCCTGAAAATTCCAAGTCCCTTCCTCCTTTCGTTCGAAAGTTACCTAGGCAACGCACCCATCCCTCTACTGAACTCACACAAGGGTGCTCGAATCTCCAACAATATATATCCGATCGTGTTCAAACTTAGAACTTGGTAGTCGAGTTAGATTCAGAAGGCCCTCGCAAAATTTCAGCGATATAGGATGAATAGTTTTTGAAATATAGAATTTTTTTCAATGATTTTCAATATTTTTTTTTTTAATTTTCCGATGATACGATCCTCACGAAATTTCGCAGGAACTTTCGCGTTGGCATTCTACATCTAATAACAATGTTTGAATTGGATCGCTTCTATATTTTTCGAGTTATTGAGGAAATAACAACCAAATTACAACTGGGTTTAACTCCAAAACCGTTTGGCCGATTATGCTTATAAACGAACTCAAATGTCGCATACAGATGTACAACCTAACCTGAAAATTTCAAATCGCTTTCTCTTTCCGTTCTCAGGTTATCGCGTATTAAAAAATATTTTTTAATAATTTTTTTTAAATTTTCTTGCGATACGATTTTCACAAAATTCCACGAAGGTGGTTAGGTTTATATTCTACAACTATTCACCAAGTATTAATTCGATCTGATTCATATTAGTTGAAAACAAAATTATTACTCGGAAACCATTGGGCCGATTATGCCCATTAACGAACTTGTCCGTCGTATTGCAATGCGCCACCCACCATGCAACTTTCAAGTTGCTAGCTCTTTCCGTTCTCAAGTTATCGTGGCAACGGCCGGCCGGACAGAATCAAATTTGACCTCAAATTCTTCATCGGGAAGTCGAACCAAATGGTTTGAGACCATTTTCATCAAAAAATTCGAAAGTTACAGACATTTGGGCAAAATAATAACGCGATGTTTCCCAGAACATACGCGCAAAAAAGTAACCTTCATTGAGTAGAGAACAAAATAATTTACTTACGGATCACTGACCTGAAAATATCGGTTCAAATTAATCAAAATACGTCCAATAAGGTACAACAGGTAGTATTATATCTATAACAAGAAATATAAGGAACTAATTTCTTACCAATTCAATGTGACTTAGGGCCGGTTTCTCAATTGCGAGTTAACTCGAGGTTGCGAGTTGACGCATGTATTTAGCGATATTCATGAATGCGCAACACTCGGGTTACCCGCAACCTCGGGGTAACTCGCAATTGAGAAACCGGCCCTTAATTTGTTGCAAATAACCTCTAGTATAAACCCTTTAAAGGATCACGTCAAATTTCTAATCACCCTGTATACAGTTTAAGTTTTACATTAATTTCAACAATATATTCCTCTCATCAAATATAATATTTTTAATTTTCCAAATTCGCCTCAAGTAAAAAGATACAGGCTGTTAAATTTAAAAAAAATCAGTTCTCATTTTGTAGCTTCTACATGGTTTCTCCGAATGAAATGAATGCTGGTGTAGTTTTCTATAACTATGACACATATTCTCAAGTTACAATTTTTTTTTACTTCCAGTGGTTCCTAATTATAGGGAGTCATCTTGAGTTATTTCAAGATTATTTCGTAATTATAGAAAATTGAATTATCATTTTCATCATTCCTAATAAAACTCACCGTTTTCGAAATATTCTTTATTGAAATTAAAATCTGATAAAAATTCCAGAAATTTCACTACTTTTATGGATCCGCCCCTGAGCTAGAATCCTCCAATCAAGCTGTTAGCCACGTTTTCGTACCCTTTTTCCGTTCACCATTAAAGTCATAGATAATTTATTCTCACAAGTCAGAACACTCTTTGATTTCACTTCAATGGAATACATCCGGCATCGTTCTCAAGACTCTTCATATAGTTCGACCATAGATTTTAATTAATGTGGACGGAACGATTTTAAATTATACATGTGATTATACAATATTGTATTATTCATTCATAAATTTGATGAAAATTTGGAATATTTTCAATGTGATAATAGGCGTTTACGAAATTGTCTATAATCTTATAGTGGAAATAGTTGGATATTGAATGAAAATACGATGGAATTTCAGTGTTTTTTCATTGTCAAAAATAGTGGCCTATTTTTGTTTCAAATGCTACATTAAGAACTAAATCATAAGAATTGAATGAGTAAATAAGTTTTCTCAAACAATTTTATTGATTTTTGAAGCATCAGATGATACATAAACACAAAAGCAGTATTACAAAATTTGTTAGTGAAGCTGAAGATGCTTAATTTTTTTGATGTATTTGGGTCAATAACTTTTTATATATTTTTCGCAGAAATCACGAATAGATTAGAAAACGATGCTGACATAACAAGAACTGGCGCCAATAAGTAACTTTGTACTTTGCTGGCGCAACTTTACGCGCCAGTTGATTTTAATTATTTCGATGTGCGAATAAACTGGCGCCATAAATCCATGCACGCGGAAACTTAGCTTTATGGTTCGTAGTTGGCTATGAAGCTCCGTTTCCACTGTAACTCAGGTAAAAATCTTTTATCTATTTATATTTATTAGTGACGTCCCCAATGTTTACAAGTCAAAATGGAGAATTGTCGATTTCGCTATTCAAACGAACATGGATTTTAATTTGTTGCCAAGGAGGATGGAATCAAATTATTTCGATAATCACCTATTTATTGAAAATCATGAATAGGCCACAAATTATTGCAAACAAGTTCAGAAAACTATAGAAGAATTTTATCCAGTTTGGGGAACTTGCAGAAAAAAATTGGAATTATTAAGTACTGGATAAAATTGTTCTGTTTCACAGCCAACTAAGAACCTTAATCAAATAAATCCGATAATAGCATAGACAACTATGTTTTCTTGGAAATGGTTTACAATAGCTATGTGAAACATTTGAGAAAAAATGATTCACATAAAATTTTCTATCGATATGTTTCAATAAAATAGGGTGGTATTACTGCTATTTGAAACAATCAGGATATTTCTATTCAAACTATCTGAACCTTCTTGTGACAATTCCTACGGTCAACTCATACGGCCTTGTGGCAAGTTTCAAGAACTCAGTTTTTTCTAGAAACCGAGAAACGTCGAATTATTTGAATGGCACTGTATACAGGGTATCCCAGAGCATGGTGGAAGAAGACATGGTGTGCTACAATCGAAGCTTATTTCCGTCCGTGCTGGCGCATGACGTCACTCTAGGAGCAAAGCAGTGCAATTTAAACGTTCCCAACGATTCATTGATGAGCCTTGTCGCTCAAGGTGACGTCAGGCTGGGAGCGTATGTGGGTATAGAGATGCGCAAGAACACACCATGTATTCTTACACCATGTCCCAGAGTAGTTATAACAAATTGACAGGAATGACCCCTTGCGTGATTAAAAAAAAAAGTTCATATAAACATACGCCTGAAATTGCATATTTTTCAAGTTACACGCTGGGTTTCACAAAACTTTGACAGTTCTTAATAGTCAAATCAATATGATTCCATGTCGATTCTCAGGTTTTTTTTTTCTATCTATTTTATATGCTAGGCAACTGTAGGCCATCTACACAGTTATAATCTTATCGCAAACTCTTTCAATTTATTTTTGGACATTCACACAACCCAACACCACATCCATGCCCTGAGCGGGATTCGAACCCGCGACTCCGGCACCCTAGCTAGCTCTTCAACCGCTAGGCCACCGGATTCTCAGTTCATTTTTGATGCGACCATCGAATTAAATCCCCCAACAGGACGTGAAAATTCTATGAATAAAATTGTACGCCACTGATTTTTCCTAAAACAAATTTATTTTTTTGAGATTCCCATTCAATTTGGAGCAAATTTGGTCGGAAGGTGCGCGCGGTTTTGGCTTAAAAAATTTAAAACAGTTTGAAACGTTTTCTTCTTTGTATATTCTAGTTTACTTTTTTTACGCGAAAACCGTGCATCGTTCGAAATTCTTTCCCGCCAAAATTTGGCCCAAATTGAATGATAATTTCAAAAATAAATTTTGTTTTCGCAAAAATCAGAGGCGTACAATATTTTCCTAGAACTTTCACATCCTGTATTTTGAGAAATATGCAATTTCAGACGTATGTAATTTCAGACGTATGTTTATATGAAATTTTTGTTTTAAAATCACGCAAGGAGTCGTCCCTATGAGTTTTTTACACATACTCTAGGACACCCGGTATATTTTCATTTGTAATAATTATAAGACGTGGAAGAAATTTGTTGGCTTACCATATAGGAGGCGCCTGAGGTTAACAGGCGAACCTTTGGGATATCTCCATGCCGATAAACTCGGATAGGATTCTTAATAAATCTTACGTTCCTGCATTGAGACATCAACATAAGTATAAAATCAAATCAAACATTTTTTATTAATCTTTTTTCGATTTTTAGCTTTAGCACTGGCAAATCTACTGACTATTGTCTCTAGGCCGATTATGGACATGTTTGGCTCCATTATGATACAGATTTTAGAAGCACTCAATGACGTCACAAAAACAGATGAAAATGGAGTTATCTCTGATTGTTTAGTACTGAATGGGGACCGAAGTCCAAGCTATTTCTATGAAGAAAGTGATGGTTTGTGTGAAACCGAACATGATCAGAGGAAAAAACAGCTAATTTCAACAGATCCAGTCCATACCATAATTCTTAAAGAATACCTTCAATCACAAGTGAGTATGCAGGTTCCATTGTATAGTGGCGGAAACCGAAATGTGAACGATTTTTTTTTCCTATTGTAAATATGGCTCCATCCATATACATCCATGTATATTAGGGTGCTTCATTTTTAGGCGATATTTTTTTTTTCTCTGTGCTACCTGAAAATCTTATACTTTATGAAAAATTAAAAATTATACCGCCGGGTAGGAGGCTTTCAGTGCAATAGTGGCTTAGCTCATTTAAAAATGCAATTTCCTATTCAAATAGCACAGAAAAAATTTTTTTTCAGTTTCAATTTGATTTTTCGACGGAAAAAAAATTTTTGGGGAAAAACGCGTGTATAGCTTTTGTAGAGCATAAAATTTGCTACAAAAAGTTTCTTCGCGGGAATCCTCCTCGACCAACAACTTTTGAGTTATAGAACAGGGAATATAAATGTTTATCAGATTTTACATCAAATCATTTCTAAATCAAAATTTATTATTTTTACATCAAAAAATAATTCATTATAGACCAAAGAACGTTTTAATCGAGTCAATATAATGATCCGGGTTTCCAATTTCAAACATTATTTTTGAATAAATAGAGAAAACTAAATTTTAATTGATAATTATAATAAAATCAAATTTCAAATACATTAAATTCAAATTTTCGTTCATATTTTATTATTTTATTTTTAGTTCTATTTCCTACCGCAGCCTCCTACCCGGCGGCATAATTTTTTATTTTTCATAAAGTATCAGATTTTCAGGTAGCACAGAGAAAAAAAAAATATGGCCTAAAAATGAAGCACCCTAATGTATATCTATGGCTATATCGCGCAGTCGTTGACAACAAAAACGTCAAAATGTATTGAGGTCATCTCAAATAAACGGAAATAATTATAAAATGCCCCGACATTTGAACGATGGTGAGAAAATGTGAGCAATTGCTAAGTTGGAGGAGAATTGCTCGCTTAATGCGACTTCTGAAGCCTTAAATGTCAGTAAACTTGAATTTTCAACTTGAAGCGACGCTGGCAGGAAGGGCATCCCAGTTAGAATTAGAAGAATATCCTATCAAAATGAAGACAATGCGCTTATCAATTATATTAAGGAGTATGCATTCGAAACTGCTGTTGAAGCGTGGCAGTTCACTAATTTCCCTAGATCCGTAAGAACAACGCGAAATAGAATCAAGAAAGGTAACTGAAAGAACTTCTCTGCAGCAAAGAAGGCATTCTTAACAGAAGACCATAAAATGAAGAGATTGCAGTTTGCAAATGAATATTTAAATATGGATGACAATTTTTGGAGCACCGTAGTTTTTCTGATGAAAAAACTTTTCAATCATGCAGCAGTGGACAACTTCGGGCTTATAGACCTTGAAACCGAAGGTATGACAACTCTGTAAGAAATAGTGGCCGCTTTTCAGTGCGTGGGCTTGAGTAAGCATCTATGGTACAGGTATTTGCTGGAAAATAGATTGGAGCTTAACAGGCGAACATTACAAAGAAATATTAGAAAATGTAATGATACCTTCGGCTAAACAGGTCTTCCCTGAAAACTTTATATTCCACCATGATAATTCTCCTATTCACACTTCGAATGTAGTAAGTCAATGGACGCAGGAAAAAAATATAATCATATTACCTTGGCCTGCAAGAAGGCCGGACATGAACCCTATAGAAAATATTTGCGGGCATATGGTAAAATTAATGAATAATCGAAATTTCAGAGCAACAAATGCCCAAGAATTATGGAAATCCATAGAAAATGTTTGGGAACATATATCTGATACGCATGATACGAGATCATTAGTTTTCTCAATGAGGAGTCGCCTGGAAGCGGTTATAGCAGCCAATGGTGCTGCTATAGAATATTGATTATGTTGTATCAATAGATGTAAAATATTCAATCTCGTTAATTCCTTTTCATTCACAGTTTAAATCAAAGATAGGCAACTGGCGAACCGCGGTCCGCATTCGCAAGAAATCTAAACCTGTTCCTCCAAAAATTTGAACTTATACCTATTCATAAAATAATTGAAAAAAAAATATTTTAAACAGATAAATATATGCCAGTGCTATGTTTGTCAATGTTTCTAGTATTTTACAAGAAATACAGCGACCGAAACTTATATTAGTCTAGATACGTAATTGTTATTATAGTGTAGGACGTCGCGGCAATTTACCCAAAGTATTCGGACCCCACTAAAATTACTTGCCGACCCCTGGTTTAACCCTTAACTGGCGTGGCCAGCAATTTTAACGCTCCGAGCGTGAGCGTGGCGTAGTCTCTGGGACTCCAGAGTTTTTGAAAGAATTTTTTCTGTTCTAAATGGCGAATTGGTTCCTGTTTCGCTGAAAAAATAATAAAAGACATACAATGGAATTATGATTCAATACATAAATGAACATATCATCTAACAAACAACTCAGTAAATATGATAAACAAAAAAAAATTCAAAAAGAATTATGAGGAAATTAACATTAAGATTTTTCTCTTGATTCATTGGACAAGAGTGAAATGGAAGTTTTTCTTCGTGTAGAATATGTTAGGTAGATTCTGTAATTTGGAAAAATGAGAATTTGATGCCTATTCATAAATAGCAAAATACTGACAATGGTCCAAATCTCATTGAAAAAAAAAATCGGAAATTACCACTCATTTAGCGTTTCAATGTACTGAATCCAATTTTTTTTGCTACATTGCAGACAAATCGATGTTTTGCATTTCACACATAAATATGCAATTCTTCTGATCAATTTTGGATCACATTTAGAACAATATTTTTTCTGATTCCTGGGCAAAACATCTCCAACTTCTGCTGGTGCCTGGGGTGTAATATTCAAAATTTTGAATAGTCCTAATTTCAGTTCTCTTAATAAATTGGTTTTCTGGGATCTCTCAACGGAAGAGCTGTTTGGCCACACCTTCAAAAAGTCTAGGAATCGGAAAAATTTAACTAATGGTGTCACGGAGTCTAAGCTGCTCAGAATAAGTTCTACTTGTGAGAATTCAACGAATTCCACTGAGCTATCGATGAGTTATCCCACCGAGGGACTCCGCAACGCCGGTTAAGGGTTAAGTGAACCTGCGAAGCATTTGGGTTTGACACTTTCATGGACGATGAAAAACCACAGATTAGGGCTATTCTATGTCAAAGCCTCATTTAATCAGCTAAAAATAGCCAAATATGCTTTGTAGAGTCGTTCACTTTTCGGTTTCCGGCACAGTACATACAGTTTGTGTTCGAAGAGATTTTTTTAATGTAGAGAGTAGTACTACAATAAGATCTATTTTATTAGTGAGTTTTTGAATGGTATATTTTGAGAGAAACTTGTTGAAAAGAGTATCAGAACTAGATACACCTTTTATAGATACACATTTTTTATTGAACTGAATTTATGAATAATTGATGTCCTAATTTATCTCTTAACTATATATCTTTTTCAGATATTTGCTCTAAAAAATCAGTTAGGGCTACCACAGTATGAACAATTACTGAGTCTGGTGGATGCTGATACCATATCCCAATTGAAAGAGTATATAAGTTTTTGAAATTGAATTCAGAAGACAATGATTTTATCTTATTGATTTTGAAATATGTTGAATGTTATGTAATTGTAAGAATTTAATTGAAATATTAATTTAAATATCTTAATATTTGTATTTTTATTATATCATTGACCAAAAATTTCATTGTGTTTTAATTAAATCCTTTTTTAGCTTATTAATAGTCTTTTGGCATTCAGTAATATATCTAATAGCTAGTAGGTACCCAAGCAATGTGAATCCAGGGTTGTGATTTTTAATATGATTTTATTCTGAAAATTTCAGTGTACAATACTCAAAACAAAAAAAACAAAAATTAGTTTCTCTTTTATCCAACATGGATTTTATCTACTCATTGTGAAATGGATAACCCATCGAACCATCACCGCTAAGGGTCGATCTAGTGAGATTCGAGTCCGGAAGGGGAGTACTTTCCCCTCTGCTATGACCTCCCCTGATTGACGACCTACTTGCAATTATATAGGCTCGCTTGATGTATATGTTCAAGCTGATGCCGACAATATAGTCATTATGGCTACAGAACATGTGGAGTTGGTTGTAATAGTTGGGAATACCCAAACATAACTTTCAATTGAGAATATACCTTGTATTGAAATAATTGAAATACGAACACTTAATTTTCAAATGAGAAAATACATTGTATTGGGACAATTTAGAATGCGACAGATGAGCCGCCGCCGGATATTTGTTAAATTTAAAATCCGATAAGATATTACTTTCGAGCAGAATACATTGTAGCTAGTTATCGCTCGGAGACGCGAATAAAATTCCAGGCTACTCTGTGTAAATTAAGATGCTGCGCGATATCCGAAATTAATGGGTTTGGACTTCCTGCGGCACCCTAGGACAGCGCATTCCGGCAGCGATAGTTAAAAGTGGAGAACATAGAGTTTACTAAGAAATCGACGTGAGTAGAGTCGAAAGCCTGAAAATAATTTTGGCTTGCTGAAGTAAGCGCATTTACGTGGGTGACTGCCAATCCGGGGGAAGTAGAGGGCTCTGAAAAATGCCAACTTAGGAAAAAAGGGACTAAGGGAAAGGGTAAGGCTCCACGTTCGTTGTTGGGAGCGAAGAGATTAGTCAGTTACAGTCGGTAACTTGAGGGAGTTACTTCGGAGGTAGCTCGCGGTACCGAGTAAGGGTACGGGACAAGTTGGGAAAGCTTGTGGTAGGTTTCGATGTAAAGTTAAGATAATCGTCGATTCTAGGGCTATGTTAGAATTTCGTTTAATTTGCTCGAACCGTTTTGTAGTAGATTACGGGACAAGTTGGGAAAGCTTGTGGTAGGTTTCGATGTAAAGTTAAGATAATCGTCGATACTAGGGCTATGTTAGAATCTCGTTTAATTCGCTCGAACCGTTTTGTAGTAGATTACGCCGAGGTGTTGTGGCGAAAGTCAGGTAAAACCGGAACATGGATTAGAAAGACGGACTCGGGAATAAATTCCGTGAAAAGGTAAGTGCGTGGGTGAAAATCGCAGTTGTGTAAATTCAAATATTTACGGTCTTAGGTAGGAGAGACTTTTATAAAGAAACCCATTTTCTAAAAGTTTGATGTGATGCATGGTATTCCCTGAAAATTATACTGACACATATCGAACAGAGATTAACTGTTTTGATGAGTTGGATTCATTTTGAGTAATTGAAATATTGTTATATTCCGGGAGTTTATCTTGAGTACCTAATAGAAATATTGTTATATTCCGGGAGTGTATTCTGAATAATGGGAACATGGTCATATTTGATGGATAACTGGAGTATTTTATAATTGAAGAGTTTGCTTTTGATTAACTGGAATATTGTTAGATTTGGGTAGATGGTTTCAGCCCCTCCAAGAAATGATGGACTTGTGTTGTTAAAGGATCAATGAGTGACAGCGGTGTACCGAGGTTTCTTATAAATATATATTTTAAGTTTCTCTATTAATCTTCGTACGTTCTACTGAGTTTTCCTCTCCTTTCCCGAAAATTAGCATAACATAAGACTCCCTCTTCGTGCAGGGAGCACGGACTCAAAGTTCTTTCGAAAATGCCTTAGAAGTACTGGTGACAAATGCCAAAGTGTTAATACGTCAAAGCTCCTATGGTAATTGCCGAGAGCCTCCGTTTCAAGCAGAATTTTTCACCATTGATTTCTCATACTTGATCGTTTCGGATAGCGAAGCTGCCCTTAAAAGGCTTCGGCTTCCTACATAACTGCTGCACGTTCCATCTCATGCAGGACTGCCTAACCACTCTTGCTGAAGTGCAGGGGGAGTGTTGCAGATTGCTGCTTATCTGAGTTCAGGGGCAATGAGGTGCGGACTCATTGGCGACGCGGGGGCTCAACGAGCCTGTACTGGACTGTGGGATCTCAGGCAGGAGAACAACATACGGTTGGACCGAAATGTCCAAAAACCTTGGCGCAGTATCTGGTCTCAAATAATATATGCTTACTCCAAATTAGTGCTCCTTCAGCTGAAAGAGCTGGAGCAGCTGTGTTAACAGCGGCGTATATGGGCCATTGCGCCCTAAAAAACACCATAGTAAGATGGGGCTGGTCCAGGACTCTGAGTGCAGATTATGCCTGGAGGACGAAGAATCTATCAAGCAAATTATATGTGACTGCCCCGCCGTGTGGACCGGATTAGATTTGGGGAACTAGGAGTCCACAAGCTGAGGCTGATGGAAATAGACAGGTTCTTATCCTCTAGGCTCATCTCGACCTTATCAAAGGGCTTGACCTTGTGGGTGATGTATAGATAAAAGTGGCTCAAGACCGCAATTGGTCGTGGTGGCGGACCTGTGTCTGTCCGCTCGGTGAAATGTCAGTTTCCCGCTATTTTTGGCGCTCTTGTTCCTCGGAACAGAGTGCTTATCAATTTGCCCAAATGTCTGTAATTTTCGAATTTTTGGCTGAAAATGGTCTTAAACGATTTGGTTCGACTCACTGATCAAGAATCCGTGGTTGAAATCGATTCTGTCCAGCCGGTCCGGCCGGCCCTCCGATAACACGATAACTCTCGAACGAAAGGAGTTAGAGAATTGAAATTTGCAGGGTAGGTTTCGAGACGAGTTCGTTAACGGGCGAAATCCACCAAGTGTTTTCAGAGTTATGGCCGTTTTTAGTAAAAACAGTTTTTATGAATATTTCCGAAACCGATCACTCGATCTATCTGAAATTTAGCATTAAATTGTAGAATAATGACCTTTATATGCATGCGAAGTCTTGTATCGATCGGGCTGCCATAAAGTGTCAAAAACAAATTTTGAAAATTTTTAAATATTGTTTCTACAAAAACTTTCGAACAGATACAGCTAGGCAGTTGAAATTTGCAGAGTAGATTTGGGTAATAAATATCTCGGTTAAGTTCGTTATTGGGTAGAATCGGCATGATGGTTTCGGAGTAACGAAAAATTTTTTTTTTTACATTATAAATTTCAAATTTAATTTTTTTTATAATAATAATAATAATAGTTATTTATTTACCCAACAGGAAAATTCCCAATTACAGGGTAACATTAAATATTACAACAAATATAATAGAATGTTAGAGCTAAAAATTAAATGATCAATGAGAAAAAAAAACAAAAAACATTCTACATACAAATCTAAAAAAATAAATTGAACTTAAGATCATTAGCACTCTTGCATATGCGGTAAACTGGAGCCCACTGAAGAGCATTTGTTCGAGGTGTTGGAAGGTGAAATGATGTGACAGCCCTCGCCTCCAGCCTTGGTGTATGTGTGTGAACCTTAGACAGCAAATAAGGTGAGTCAAACCTTCCCGCGACGAGTTTCTGGGCGAACTTAGCGCACTGCCACCTCTGCCTTTGGTGTAGCGAAAAGATTCGCATCTCTCATGATCCCTGACAAATCCGCACCACGTTCAGGATAGCTGCCGGATGTTCGGTTTTCAACATATACTTAAAACATTTTCTGTGAATTCGCTCGATCGGTATAAGATGTGAATCATAGATCGGAAACCAGATTATGTTTGCATACTCCAATTTGGTCATCACCAGCGGAAAATAGAGGGTTCTGAGAACGAACACATCATGAAACTCTCTGGAGCAACGGAAAACAAACCCCAAAGATCGACCGGCCGAAGTACACAGCTCCTCAACATGTGGAATGAAACTGAAGGCTGAGTCAAAGACTACCCCCAAATCACGAAACCTATCTCCACTTGCAATAAGACGATCACCGATAGAATAGTCAAACAGAAAAGGCTATGACTGCTTTGTGAAGGTGATCTTAAAACACTTATCTATATTCAATATGAGTCCACTAAGCAAGCACCATCCATGTACAGGCTCCAAGCTAGACCAAAGCAACTCCAAATCGGACACATCACGTATTGTCAAGTAGAGCTTGAAGTCATCTGCATAAGTCAAGGCCAAGCATTCGAGAGAAGTAAGTAGATCATTAATGAATACTATAAATAACAATGGTCCAGGATTTGACCCCTGCGGTACACCGGATGAAAGTGTATACTCAGATGATCTGAAGCCATTATAAAAAACATGACTCATTCTTCCCTTCAAATAATATCTTATCAGGTCAACAAATGCAAGTCTTAAACCAAAATATGACAGTTTACAGGATATTGTGATCTACGGAGTCGAAAGATGGCGAAAAGTCGGTATAGATTACATCCACTTGACCCCCATCATCCAGTGATTCTGCAAGGAACTGCGAATTAGTTGTTGCCGAATTAGTAACTGTTGACCTTCCCCGTATAAATCCATGCTGCCTGGTGGACAAGTGTGCCTTAACACCGTGGTAAATGGTTCCGTACTACGCCTCCTCATATACCTTCGCGAAATTACATAACAGAGAAATTGGTCTATAGTTCTTGACGTGGGACTTATCACCCTTCTTAAAAACGGGAATCACTCTTCCAAAAGGTGGGGAAAGTAGAAGTACCTACACAAGCTGATAGAGATGATGACATGAAGAGGGTTAACCAGCGCAGAGCTGCAGTTCTTAACAAAAAATGACGGAAGATGATCATCTCCAGCTGTTAATTTATCTGGATATCTATCCATGATAGTCGTCAACTCATCCTCGGTAACAGAAGGAATGGCGATTGGAGAGAATAACTGTGTGAAGGAAGTCGCATAATAAGTAATCCTGATTTGTATACAGATTACCAATTTCATAAAAGTGCCTCGCAAATAAGTTGACTATATCACCAGGATCGTCATGAAGTTGTCCGTTATGATTAAGTATACCAGGAATTCTTGTTGAACGCCGTATTTGGTTGACAAATCTCCAAAACGAAGAAGGATTCGACTCCATTACGCTCTGCACATCAGCCAGATAATACGTGTATTCTGACGAAATCTCCGACTTTACTACCGAACGCAAACGTTTAAAATCATCAAGATATTTAGTCCTTCCCGTGGATCGCCATTTCGATCGATAATGATTTTTCAAGCGGATATTTTTTCTTAATCCAGAGCCAAACCATGCTGGATAACAGCGACCAGTAGAAGAATGAGCTTCCGCAGGAACGTGTTCCCTGATTACTTCGAAAAGCCTGTCATAAAAGTAACGCAAGGCATCATCAACATTGTTGAAAGTCTGTAGAATATTCCAGTCAAACGAACGGGATCCGCTTTATCACTATATTAAGAGCAGGATGGTACTGGTCCTCTGCAACAAAGGGCGAATCAGAATGATCCATAGATACCTCAACAGTATCACCCGCGAGGACCACCCCCATCATCAGTTTTTTACGTCTAAGCACGAAATCAACTTCCTTAACGATTCTAATAGTACGAGAGCTAGCAACGTTGGGAAAACAAGAATTTCAGGTTGGCCAGTTTTTAGAAATGCTATTCCTCTCACTCTCCCGGACGTTATACGGGCAATCTGGCTGGCGGTAGTGCTTGCGTTCATCAGTGCGCAGCGTACCTGTACTGGTAAAATATCGATTTTTCAAAGCATTTTAGGAAGGTTTTTAGTTTTTTAATTGTTTTTATTGAAGGTTTTGACACATGAATATATTATTGCCAGATATTTTCATTGTTGTTTTAACTGTGCCAGACGCCAATTTTGAAATAAAAAAAAATTTTTTTCAAACTATTTTAGTACGGCTGAAATTTTTATATGATGTTATTTAAGTTTCTACAGACCCAAAATTAAATTGCCAGACAATAATTCAATTGTTAAACCTTTAGCCAGACCGATCTAAAAGTGAAAAGTGATGTGGTATCATTTTGCTTGGTCTAGAAATAGTTGTAAAATAAATTTGAAAGAAAGGATAGAAAACCGTTGAATTAAGTAGTGAATTAATACGATATCCAAATAATAATTTATTGTAATACAAAATTAAACTAATTATCAATCCATAGTATTAAAATGACAAAAGTTCGGATGGTTAACTGAGGCATCTTGGTAATCATCTTCTTCATCACTGCTGATATTTGCATTGTCATCATCGTCTTTTGAAGTATAATCATTTTGTAATGTGGAATTATCTGTAATCGAATGAAAAATTTAATGTATAATCTTTCGGCAAAGAAATTTATTAGTGTTTTTTTATTCATAATTTTTACCTTCAATAATAATATCGGCAACTAATGATGGTAATTGCTCTCCAATGAACCAGACAAAATCATATTTATTGTCTTTTAGTGTCCAGCCGGAAACTTGAGGTGACAGAGATGTTGGGTGTTTTAAATGAGCACTTCTCCAAAACTTTGTAACGTAACGAACTCGCAGTAAATGTTGATAGAGTTCAGCTTTGCATGGTGGTAAGCTTGATGGGTCAACATTACGGAATTTTTTCTCAAAGTTATCGTCTGATTTTTTAGACTGATAAGTGTTTGAAAACAGCTGGAAACGAACTTCATTGACGTTCCAAGAATCACGAGCTCCGTAGATATGGCAGATTAATTTTTCCAAGACCTCAAATGCCTTATCCAGCAATTCTTCGTCATCTGTTATAATATCTTGACAGGCTGACTGATACTGATCTGATTTCTCTAACAGTTTGAACGGTCGAAGTTTACCTTTCCGGAAAAAAGCTGGTGTGTAGTCGCATCCAGTGAGTGCGTGAAAGCACGGTAGAGCCTTCGATAAAGAATTCCCTAGGATTTTGTATACTTGATTGACGCTTCTAAATCGCACATTATTTCCCACACCTAGATTTATCCAGAGTATTAGTGATGCATTCAAATGATCCATGTTACCAAGAAGTATTACTAAAATGTCTGTGTCTGAGCAGCGTATCACAACTTCGGCATCGACATTTATTTGGCAAATGTGATATATTATTCGAGAATCGGCTTATTCATGTTCTTCACAAGATAACGAATCTTCAACAGTTTTAACAACTTTATTACTTTCAACTCGGTACGAGTAGCACTTGTTGAAGTTCAGATAAATAATTTTATTACCAATGAAGGGAGCCATTTCATCACCAGCCCAATAGTCAATGAAGAAATTAATAAGGGCTTCTTTGAAATACACACATCGGAAAAGTCTAAGGATATTCTTCGAAATGATTGGTTTTGCGTTAAATGAAAGAAAATTCGAGGAAATTATGTATAGATGTATTCAATAATTGTTTATATACTTCAAATAAACCGAAATGTTTATAATGAAAAAGTGCAAAACTGAAAACAATTGAAGTCTCTAAATTGCGAAAAACATAGTAATTATTCTTAGTAATTTTGTATCGAAAATCCATTCAAGTTTGGCATTTAATACAATGTGTGGCCTCCTCGTTGATTGATTACGGCTCTACACCTACGATTCATAGACAAAATCAGATTGTTTAGGTCTTCCTGATTTAAATTTGTCCATTCAGCTGTCAGAAGCTCCCTGAATTCTAAAACATTTTGGACGTTTCCCATATTTGGCGTAATCCTTCTTTGAAGCATGTCCCATACATGTTCTATCGGATTCAGGTCCGGAGATTGTGCTGGCCATGGCAAAACATCAATTCCCTCATTATCCAACCATTGTGTCACAATACGAGCATTGTCATGCATCAAATGGAAGTTTTCACCAACAGCTTCTGCATAAGGTTGTACAATTGGTTGCAGAATATTTTCCAAATATTGCTGAGCTCTTAGAAAACCATCAGGAAAAACGAGCTCTGTTCTACGTCCAATGGAAATTCCTCCCCACACCATAATTGTACCACCTCTATAACTGTGTACTTCCTGGACGTGTCTCAAGCGTTCTAAATTACCAGATCGTCTCCATAGTCTTATTCGACGAGAATCTGAATGAAATCCGAATCTTGATTCATCTGTGAATGAAACTGTGGACCACTCATTGACACCCCAATTTTGAAACTCACGACACCAATTCAATCTTGCAGCGCGATTTCCTCTGGAAAGTGGTGGACACCTAATGGGCCGTCGGGAATGAAGATCGGCTTCATGAAGACGATTCCTCACAGTATCTCGCCCAATGGTCAAATTATGAGCCCGTTGAAAATCCATAACCAACTCAGGAGCCGTTATAGTGGGTTGCCTTCGGGCGGTCAAAACCAAAAATCTGTCTTGAATAGCAGTTGTACAACGTCCACGTCCTGGATGATTTTCGGCAGGATTTCCAGTTGTTCTGAAACGCCTCCACAAACGACTTATAACACTTTGTGAAACACCCATTCGCTCAGCTGCATCGACTTGTCCCATGCCCCCTTCAAGTAAACCAACCACTCGATTAATCTCTTCCAAAGTTAAATGATGTCGTTCCATAATAAAAAGAAGTTGATAGAAAAATATTGTCGATGTTATAACCCAAAATCGATCTAACGAATGCATGAAATGATTAAAATGAAATACAGAAATTTTAACTGCGACATTCATTTTTTTTATTTTTATCATATCTCCCATATTTTCTTGGCTAGCATACATATGTATACAACCAAAATTCATTCCGCATGATGATTTCAATTGATAGTCTGCAAAAAACTTGAGATAAAAGCAATATGCGATTTACCATGCGAGATATACTGAAATATCCTTAGACTTTTCCGATGTGTGTATATATTTTTGAGTTCACCTACAAAATTATGTGGACGAATTTGATTGGGTCCGATTGTAACCTGACTCATTGATTCATCCCGACGTGAACGCTCAAAATCTTTGATTGATGGTGTGAAATATTGATCGAAGATAATATCGACACGATTGGATTTAAATCGTAGTATCATACTCAGAAATTTTTTAGATATACCATTGAAGGTTGCAGGTAGTTCTTTCATTAGGTGTAACATAAAAAAACCATCTAAAATAGCAATATTGAAGGACAAAGGTGGCTTATCAACGTTATCACCGACTTTCTTCTCAATCAATTTCACTAATTGAGATTTATCCGTTTTACAGATACTGCCATCTGCGTGGCACATTGATGTTGGCACTGGTGTAAGTGGAAATGTCAAGACTTTTTCAATATCAACCTTATGAGTTAAGGATATTCCCAACATTCTCCCAAACAAATTCCTTTGCATTCTCAGCTCGACAATTTTATTTCCGAAGGTTAATTTCTTTTTTTTTGGAGCCTCAGCGAAGTTGAGTATTTGATTTTTTTTTATTGGTTTGTCAAATCTACTTCCATCTATAGCACATTCAGTAATGAATTGCTTCCTTCAATCATCACCATTTTTTTCGATGTTCAGTAGGAACTCAGTTATATGTTCAGAGACCGGCTTTCCAGTAGCTACATTGTAAAGAGTTTCTTTGTTTAGATCTGGATCGAACGGATTACAGTTTTTTTCAAAAATATCGATAAAATTGGCAAGTTGTTTTTCAAAAATTGCAATGCGATTACTTTGTAAGTCTGCGGTTACGTCTTGCAAGTATCTTAATCCACAAACATCTAGAACATGGGAGATCAAAGCAGCTCTAATACTGTGGCTTTTTGTCCAGCGTTGACGCGCCGCTATCGAATTTGTGAAATGTGCAATACCGCTGAGACGTTTAGCTGCATCAGCATTTATAGTCTGTTCCAGTGTAAGATCTATTGGTATTCTCGAAAAAGGTTTATCAGTTCTTTTTATTCCAAAACATCCAGATTTGAAGTCCTCTTCAAGCCCTGGATGTGTTTTATCAACATTCTTCAAATTGTCATAATATTTAACACACCATCGAGCGTAGTTAGGCTGATTAACAATAAAAAATAAATTTGTGATTTTTGGAATTACATGTTTGAACATTTCAAAATCACCCATGCGTATGCTCCTGGATAAAATGATGTAATACTGAACTAGTTGGACGTAGGTCATGTAGAACTGAGCAGTTTTACCATGATCTCCTTGTCTTGTTTCATCTACGAATTATTGATATGAAGAGAGCAGTCGGGACAGTACCTGATTTGGTAAGAATTCAGCAATCGTAGTGAATGGGAAACCTCAAGATTTTGATATTGTAACAGATTATCAAAGATTTGGTCTTTTATAAAATCGTATTCGACTTGTTTTCTTTTCAAGTATTGATCAAAGTGTAATATTTGAACACCTACAGCCATCAACGGATGCAGACGTTTACAACGATTAAAATGTTTGCCTTCAATGATTCCGTTCACCGAGCCTGATGCTATAATCTTACTTTCAACCATCATATGTGATAATCCACACTCATTGATGAATTCTCCAATTGCTTTAAAAAATGCCATCATTAAATGAAATGAGCCCAGATGTATAAAGAGATTATCAAATCAAATTGTGGGGTTTCTGTAGCCTGAATTTTGAGAGCTATTTTAGCGATGGCCAAATCATATGTTACTTGGACGTATTGCTGGTCACATTCCACACCAACTTTTTGTGCCTGTGTCATTGTTAATTTCACTACTGATGTCTCTGTTGGCGACAAATTGATCGGAGTAAGGTAGGATACTTTTTGCTTCGAAGTATTATCTTTTATAATTCGACAATTAAATCGTGTCCACATTGGAGTGTTTGGCACATGGAAAAAGATTGAAGCCATATGTAATAAATCAATAGCTTGTACTAAAGACAAAGTGTTCGGAATAGATTGCTCTATGTTCTCAACAGGTGTTAATCGTTCTAACATTTGCAATCGGGCAGAAATCGGAACAAGTTCAGGAACAATAGCTTCAAAGGTTCGTCTTCTTTTTGGTGGTGGTGGTAACATGTCGGACTGATCACTTCTGGAATCGAGATTACCTTCATTAGGATCATCATTATCAATGTTTTGATATATTATTCCTACGGTGTCATGCAAAGTTTCTTTTCCATTTAGAGTATCAACGTATCTATCAAAGTTATCGAAAGTTACACCTGTACATAACGATGGTTTTCGAATAATGTCAGGGGGAGTTATTTCAGAGCGATTAACAGATGAGTAAGTTGCTTCAGTTTCCAGCTCCTCCAGTGTTGTATAGTTGCAGCAATGTCCGAGACGATTTAGAATGTTAATAATTTTTCTACTACTTGTGAGACTTTTAAGAGCCATACCAAGAGTTATGTGTTTTGAAGGTTTAATAGTACCATTTGTCACACAAAAAATAGTATCTGATGCCATTGAGTTGCAAAATCGATTACAGTTTTCACCATTTCTACGACGAATATCTTTGCCTCCAATTAATGTTCTAAAAAATCGATCTAAGTTTTCAGGTATCGTACATTCACCATTGATTAAATCAGTGGGTTTGATTTTTGAAGGTAATGATAATTTATCCATTTTTAAAATGGTTCTACGCAGGACTAATGCAGCTTTATCAAGAAGCTCATTTTCCTCGAGCCTAGTGAAATCATCATCTTCTAATAAACTACTATCTTTCTGCATGATAACTTTCTTTTTATTTTTCAAAATAATTTTGATCGTATTTTGAAATTTTTTGGATATTTTCTGTTCCAGATAATGATTCGTCATTAAATTTACATCTGACTGAGACTGAAGCATTAATTCACTAGGTATTGTATGTGTCACAAACAGAAGATAACGGCAAACAATTTTTTTTTTCTATAACAACTTCCTCTATTAATAAAACAATTTGATTGAAAATGCACTGGTGGATACTTCGATTATCATGCCAGGAATTCTGTGGATTATCAGCAATAACTTTATTATAATCATTAAAGTATCCCAATTCACAAGAATGATGATAAAAAATCATTTCTCTATTTGACTGTAAATTTTCTATTTCTTCTAGCAAGCCTCGATTACTTAATTTTGTCATCCAGTCAGCTATTTTTTTATAAATGTTTGCATCATTTGAGGAGTGTAAGGTTTGTTGTTTACCTTTTGATTGCTTGCGATCTTTTCCACAAAAAAAACAAACCCGTTTCACATTTGAATTAGTTTATATATTTCCCACACTTTCAGGCTCAATAATTGCATTAGAAGTGTCAATTTGTTGAGCATTAACTTCTGTATGTAAATGTGGAGTCGGATTTTCTGTCACAGTTTTGCTAAAATCTAACGCAGTATTCGATGTTGGTGCTGAACTAGATGTGCTGGGAAGATCTACTGTTGACGAGAAATGAATTTCAGATAAATTGCGGTATTTTGTCATTAAAGCAGTAAATCTGCTGTAACAATCTCTATGATATCCATCAGTGTCGTTAACTTGCTCTGGTAACTGTACACTATCATATTTTAGTTTAAAATTTACACGTATTCGTAAAACTTCTTGACACTTATTTAATTTATCCTCGATAAAAGGTAATATTTTATCATTTTTATCTTTACAAAAGACACATTTTAATTTATCACTCGCCATTATAACACAATTTTGTTGAGAACTTTCAAAATAGCATCAACGAATACAACAATATGACCAGTAGTGCGCCAAGGCATTTTTTATTTGTACCAAAATGACAGATGAAAATTTATGCTTTTCCATAGAATTGTATAGCAGCAATGAAAATAAAGTGTTCTGTGCTCTGTGATCGTGATCTATGACATAAAATTTAACCGTGGCCTCGTTCAAATTGATTACGTTTTGCAAAACCAAGTGAAGACAAAATGTGTCCATGTGGTGTGCATTTACGAAATAATATAGGATTGTATAGCAATTCGTACAATTGTATAGCCAGGAGCAGCCCATAATATGACTAAACTGACGCTATATTTACTACAAACAGCTGTTATCGTCTATCTGTGATTGTCTGAACTCTTCCAAGATGCCCATCACTTTTCACTTTTAGATCGGTCTGGCTGAAGGTTAACAATTGAATTATTGTCTGGCAATTTAATTTTGGGTCTGTAGAAACTTAAATAACATCATATAAAAATTTCAGCCGTACTAAAATAGTTTGAAAAAATTTTTTTTTTATTTCAAAATTGGCGTCTGGCACAGTTAAAACAACAATAAAAATATCTGGCAATAATATATTCATGTGTCAAAACATTCAATAAAAACAATTAAAAAACTAAAAACCTTCCTAAAATGCTTTGAAAAATCGATATTTTACCAGTACAGGTACGCTGCGCACTGATGAACGCAAGCACTACCGCCAGCCAGATTGCCCGTATAACGTCCGGGAGAGTGAGGGGAATAGCATATCTAAAAACTGGCCTACCTGAAATTCTCTCTCGAAAACGTTGCTAGCTCTTAGACTATAACGTCCGTCACGCTCGGCTGCCCAACATCGACCTCCTTCCAATTCTACCACCCTCGAACCCTTAGTACCTTCTTACCCCTCTACCTGAGCTAGGGCTGTACTACCACGGTAGTGGTAAAAGTTGATTAGTAGATCGTCTACCTTGCGAAACTTCGCCATGAGAACGATAACTGGAGCGTTATTGAGTTCCAAGAACTGCTCATCCACCAAAGCCCTTTCAAAGATTCAGGGAACAGGTTACATGACTATGGTAATAGAGATTTTCTGTTCGGATAAAAGTACTCTGCGACTCTAGACGACCCAAGTTGCTTCGAGGCGCCTGCAGAGTAAATATTCAATATCATGGGGATGTTTAAGGTTTTCTTCAGACAGGCATATAATCCAGAAATAAGTCTAAATTATTGGTTCGAACGTTGTTCAACTTCATCTGCACCAGTACAACTAATCTTAAGTCTGCTATTTACAAGGGTGAAAATATCATAATTCCTACATGAGTATTCCATTTTGAATACCTACTCATTTATTTGCACTCCCATAAGAATGTATAACTGATATCGTGGTCTAATTTCTAGGATATTAGGCAACATATGACATGGATGGTCCTGAGCCACGAATGCAATATGGAGCTAGGGCTGTACTACCACGGTAGTGGTAAAAGTTGATTAGTAGATCGTCTACCTTGCGAAACTTCGCCATGAGAACGATAACTGTTGTTCAACTTCATCTGCACCAGTACAACTAATCTTAAGTCTGCTATTTACAAGGGTGAAAATATCATAATTCCTACATGAGTATTCCATTTTGAATACCTACTCATTTATTTGCACTCCCATAAGAATGTATAACTGATATCGTGGTCTAATTTCTAGGATATAAGGCAACATATGACATGGATGGTCCTGAGCCACGAATGCAATATGGATTCTTGCTCGAAATTTTCGTCTAATTCCGCAATTTCTCTAATGAAGAAAGTGAAGAATTCATAATATAAACGATACTAGCGTATTCGCCATTTTGCAACGAATAGTCTGTTAAACGTGTAGGTAATAAAAAAAAATAATAAATATATATTCTTAAAAAGTACTAAGGTGAAGTTAAGGAGCTTTTGCGCACATGTTCTGTTTTCTATTAACGCCTCAGACACCCTTACGAAATACTGCATGATGTTGAGTATGAATAAAGGAAGCGTTAACATGTGAAAAAATGCATTGAGCATCAACTAAATTCAAATTTTAAAATGAAATAATTCCAAAAATACAGCGCCGATTAAGCTGAAATGAGGTATTCTATTGTAAAATAGCTGCTTGAAGGTGTGTGCGGAATTTTAGGGGAATCATACACAAAGTTTCTGAAATATAAAATTTTTATTATTTTTGGAAAAAAAAATTCATATTTTTTTTAGTTATCAGATCATCACGAAATTTGGCACAAATTTGGTTCCACATTCTACAATTAATAACCAAGTTTTAACTTAATCAGATATCTATTTTTTGACTTATTGAGAAAAAAACAGCAAAATTACAGATCATCCGTAACCGTAACTCCGAAACCAATTATACCCATTAACGTAACCGTAGTTATTTTTTTAGGTGTACCTTTGGAGGTACACCCATCCTGAAATTTGCAAGTCGCTATCTCTTTCCGTTCAAGAGTTATCATGGCAATCGCCGACAGGCCCTAGTAATAAAAAATACATGAAATATCTATAGTCGATTACTGAGATTCCTAACGTCTTAATGATTGGTCCCACGTCTTAAGACATTCTCATTCAGCCTCTTGCGTCTAACCGCCATACATACATCTAAAAGGGAACAAAGTATCGAATCCACTTCCTTAGCGTCTAAAGAATTCCACCAAACTCCCATACTCATGCCGTCTATATCAACGTCTTAAAAGAGGATCTAATCTGCGTACTCACCCCTCTCGATCAATTCGACTCCTCTGATGCACCCCGCGCAACTCGGTGTACCTTCCTTCCACCCCTTCTCCCTGAGCTTTACACTGCTCTCATAGGGTTGTACTACCGAGGTGGTGTTCAACGTTCATTGGTGACTCCTCTGGCTGCGGTACTTCGCTTGGACTAATGTTGTTCCACGGAAACAACACATATGTTTTTGGCGCTCTTGTTCAGCAACAGAGTGCTTATCAATTCGCCAAAATGTCTGTAATTTTCGAATTTTTGGCAGAAAATGGTCTTAAACGATTTGGTTCGACTCACTGATCAAGAATCCGTGGTCGAAATCGATTATGTCCGGCCGTCCGTCCGTTAACACGATAACTCTCGAATGAAAGGAGCTAGAGGATTGAAATTTGCAAGGTAGGTTTGGAGCGTAAATATCTCAGACTAGTTCGTTAATGGGCGAAATCCATCAAGTGGTTTCGGAGTTATGGCCGATTTTAGTAAAAATATTTTTTATGAATATTTCCGACACCGATCACTCGATCTACCTGAAATTTAGCATCAAATTGTAGAATCATGACCTTTATACGCATGTGAAGTTTTGTATTGACAAGGTTACCGCAAAGAGTCAAAAACAAATTTTGAATATTTAAAAAATTTTTTTCTATAATAACTCTCGAACGTATTGAGCTAAGCAGTTGAAGTTTTCAGAGTAGGTTCGGGAGATAAATATCCCGGTTCGTTATTGGGCAAAATAGGCCTAATGGTTTCGGAGTAACGAAAAAAAAATATTTTTTTTTAACTTACAAATTTCAAATTCATTTTTTTAAGATGCAGTTTCACCATAAAAATCCATTGCTCATTTTCAACTCCAAAAAGCTAATACTTTCGGAGATATAATTTTTCGAAATTTCAATAATGAATCGGACTTCTATGTTTTCACAGAATGCTATATTTATTATATTTATGAATTATCGTATGATCTGTGTTCATACTCGTACATGCCATCCTGTTCTACAACAGATAATCAAATTCATTTCAGCTATTTTAATTTGATTTCTTCCATGGTGCAGTTCTCATTCTCAGATTGCTCATTTAATCTTGATAAATAAACTATCATTGAATTGTATTTCCTTTATGATGTAGTTATATATTAAGGATACATTGATATCATTCCCAACTCTGAGAAACTTATACTTTCGGAGATATGACGTGTCAAAGTTTGAACAAGAGCGCCAAAGCTCCTGTCCACTGGGCTTGAACTATTTTTTTAACTCCAATGTTGCCCAAAATGTTGAATATCATAACCACTCCAAAAGATTGCGTGCAGTTGTGAAAATCAGACATATCGACTATCTGGGTAACATCCAAGGTAATGAGATCCGATCCTACTACTTTTTGGGAGTTTATTCATTAGAAGAAGGGAACAACCAGAAAACCAGGTGTGATGTACAGCAGTGATGTCCCTCACGAGGATCCGCAAGATGTTGTCAACGTGTTTTCAGAGCATTTCTTGGAGACAGTAGTTGATGTGGGAGTTCTTGGAGGGAAGGAATGCTTGATACCCTTTACATGTTGTTCCACGGAACACCGAACTATAATTCCTAGAGCATATGCCTCACACTAAGTAATATAAATGTTGCTTCAAAATTTATGAGACGTATGACATTGTCATGTTCTTAGCATGTTCTGTTCAGGGAAAAAATATTCGGTGTCTCTACATGAACTTATCGGCTGTGTGGCGCCTCCAAAGTTAATCTTTAGGTAGGTATATGTTATGATGGTACATTATGAATTGAAAGAAAACAATTTTTTATATCATTAACTTCCACTGAACATTTGATTCAACACGATAGGCTTCAACTGTTAATTCATTGTCAAGTGATTAAGGTCTCAGATCAGAGTATACATAGATAATGGGTTTACAAATATTGCATGTTTAGTGGGGATGATCTGTTCAGGTTTAATTTGTTATTGAGTGTTAGGGTAGCTGGTTCGTTCCATATATTATTTATTTCTAGACATTCCAAAATATTCTTCTTCTTCCTAAAAATTAATTAATGAATATTTGGAGATGTCTTTGTATCCTGTTAGACCTGCATAACTCCCTTTACTGAACATGCAATAATTGTAAATTCATTATCCCTAGATACTCCATAAATTAAATGATTTCTTTCTGGGTTTTCTCTCCCAAACTCTGAGAAATATCTGTTCAATAAAAAATGGGTTCAAGCCCTGTGGACAGGAGCTTTTTCAAACAGACAAATTATATCTCCGAAAGTATTGGTTTCTCTGAGTTGGGAATTATATCAATGTATACATATGATAGAGCTGCATCATAAAGGAAATTCAATTCAAATAATAGTTTATTTATCAAGATTAAATGAGCAATCATGAGAATGAGAACTGCACCATGGAAGAAATCGAATTAAATCTGGCCAATTTTACCCAATGACGAACTTAACCGAGATATTCATCTCCCTAACCTACTCTGAAAATTTCAACTACCTAGCTCATTCCGTTCGAGAGTTATTGTGGAAAAACATATTTTAAATTTTCAAAATTTTTTTTTTACACTTTGCGGTAATCTGGTCAATACAAAACTTCACATGCGTATAAAGGTCATGATTCTACAATTTGATGCTAAATTTCAGATAGATCGAAGAAACTTGTCCGAGATATTTACGCTCCATAACCACCTTGCAATTTTCAATCCGCTTACTCCTTTCGTTCGAGAGTTATCGTGCCTACGGCCGGTCGGCCGGCCGGACAGAATCGATTTCGCACTCGGATTCTTGATCAGTGAGTCGAACCAAATCGTTTGAGACCATTTTCAGCCAAAAATTCCAAAATTACAGACACTTGGGCAAATTGATAAGCACTCTGTTCCGAGGAACTAGAGCGCCAAAAAAACAAGTTTCGTATGACAATTGCCCAAAACAGGTTTAAAGTACCTACAAATAGTAGATATTCCATAGAACATGTATTGAAGAAGAGAAGAAATAATGAAAAAATTACCTTGTAATCGATCAAAAATTTCCTCATCTACCCAGGTAACACAGGGACCTCCCAGAGATGTCTCGGCGAGCTCCTGCCGGGATATTGTGACGCCTATTGCGATATCGCTGGGAGGTCGCCAAGACCTCCCTATCACCTCCAAATGTCCGCCACAGGGGATGAGCCCAGTAACATCTCTGAGATATCGCATGGGGAAATTCTCAAACTGCTGACCCTGGGGAATATTTTGGGAGGTTTATTGCGATATCGCAGGGAGGTCGCCCAGACCTCCCTATCACCTCCAAATGTCCGCCACAGGGGATGAGCCCAGTAACATCTCAGAGATATCGCATGGGGAAACTGCTCCCCCTGGGGAATATCTTGAGAAATAGAAGGAAGAGAGAGTTCGATTGCCTACTAAACAGGGGCGGCAAGGAATCCAGCTGGGTTTGGTGTAATTTTTATTTATTTGTATACCGTGGTGGTATTGCGAAGGGCGCATGCGGGCATTTACCCGCGCTCTTTAAATTTATTAGTAGTGTGATACTGATTCAACTGATTTCATTAACATAAATCACTTCGTTCAGTACTGATTCAACTGATTTTAGTTACATAAATCACAAATTGATTTATGTAACTTCAGTTGAATCAGTACTGAACGAAGTGATTTATGTAAATAAAATTAGTTGAATCAGTACGAACGAAAATTGTTATTGAGCCTCTGAAAAAAAGGAAGGAGAAGAGGAAAAAAAAGTACTTTGATCAATTTGTTTATATTTGAACAATTGTTTGATAACATAATAAATCAAATATAAATCTTATATAATTTTTCATTGAGGTATAAAATAGTCAATGACTGAAATAATTTTGATGCATAACAGTATTACAATTAAACAATCAATTCAATAAAATATATTGTGTAAGTAAATTCACTTGGCAATGCTCCGAAGGACAGGGATGTTTCCATCATATCTGCAACAGTTTGACTTAAAGTTTTGGCAGCAATAGATACTTTCATTTCATATCCAGGATATTGTTTCAAATTGATATATTCTTTACGTATTTTGAGTGCCAAATAAAATGTTCTTGTTTAATCTAAATCTAAATATTGTTCAACGTAACATAATTTTGCAATTTCATGGTTATCAAACTGAATATTATATTTGAAGAAAGTATTTCTTGTTGATTTTAGCAGATGGGGGGATCGAATAAGCGACAAATTTATCATTTAGGCTAAAGTAATAATCAGTTCTACCTGTTTGAGTATTACAAAGTTGTCTGATTGCCCATTACCTCCAACCTAATGCTTTGGACAATTTCAACTATTTCGAACAATAAATGCTTCAGATCTGCTGTCTGTACCTCTGGTAAAATAAAAACTCAATAAAAACTTGTTCTAAGCACAAAGTTTGATGTAAGTTTAACAAGGTTTATTAATATCTGTTTATTCAAACCCACATCAATAGGACTGCCTTGCAAAACTTTTTGTATAGTGTTAGATTGTTATATAGTTAGATTTTGACAGAAACAATGATTTTCTGAGTTTACCTCTAATTTTCTGTTGGGATCTACTCACATATTATTCAACTTACTTTTCCTAGGTGTAAGATTCTTCATCCTACTTTCACCTATATGCCCTAGAATGCTAGTCCTTCCTCTGACCTGAAAGTACCTCGTATGAAGGACCAGCAAGACTTTCTCCTACGCTTGCAGTTTCAGAAGTAGCAGCACATTCAGATTCATCTTTTACTTTTACTGGCAGAGCAAATTTTGTCAGCCTACCTATTGTTGTAGAAGTAAAAGCAGATTCCTCGAAGTGATCTTCACATAAGTATTGCCTCGCATTGGTTTCTGATAAATTCATGATGGCAAACAACTGCTGTCTTCTTGGTGGGCATTTCTCAGGAAATTTAGTTTGATATTTCCTATTATTAATATTATAATATCAATCATCGCTAGTTTTGGCATTGATCTGAAAGAAACATTTAATCAACAAGCATATAAAATTGTTCTTCAGTGAAGTTATACTAATAACAGTATTAAACATACACTAGGGGGTCTATAAACAATTATAATATCACATAAGGTGTTAAATTATTACCTATATAACTATGCTTGATCTCGTATTTTGTATACAATTATTAAATTTGTAGCATAATTTTCTAAATATATATTCATCATTGAACACTTCACAGGAATACGTGAAATTACTTACCACACCACTCCAAAATGTAAAAACGGTGAATTCAGTTCTCTATCATTATATCAATCTTCACTAGTATTAGCATATTATATCTGAAAAAAATTATTTAATCAACAACAATACAAAATTGATCATCCTTTTACAGGGAAGTTATAGTATACTATGTCAGTATAAAATTTAGAAAGGGAGTCTTTATCCATATCCAATGTATAATATAAACAAGAACGAGAACGTTTTTGAACAAACTTACCCAGAGTCTCAGAGATATCTTCTGTTCGAAAGCATAACCTGCATAACAAGAACCAAACACAAATGCCATTTTAAATAATACATTTCAAGTTCCCGTTCTATTGATTAACGGAGAAAGAGAGGAGATATTCTCCTCTCTGTTGGAAACCAGCTGGATTCTTCGCATTCCACAAACTTGCCGCCTGGAATGCGGGCTATCTGGCGGTCTCTCTATTCTATTGTCTCTGGTTTTACTGCGATATCGCAGGGAGATCGCCCAGACCTCCCTATCACCTCCAAATGTCCGCCACAGGGGATGAGCCCAGTAACGTCTCAGAGATATCACATGGGGAAGTTTTCAAACTGCTCACCCTGGGGAATATTTCGAGAGGTTTATTGCGATATCGCAGGGAGGTCACCCAGACCTCCCTATCACCTCCAAATGCCCGCCACAGGGGATGAGCCCAGTAACATCTCGGAGATATCGCATGGGGAAGTTCTCAAACTGCTCACCCTGGGGAATATTTTGAGATGTGTACTGCGATATCGCAGGGAGGTCGCCCAGACCTCTCTATCACCTCCAAATGTCCTCCACAGGGGATGATCCCAGTAACATCTCAGATATATCACATGGGGAAGTTCTCAGGCTGCTCAACCGGGGCAGTACTGAGAGAAGATGGCTGCGATATGGATCTATAATCTATATATCCTCCAAATGTGCAGTACATGTCTGGCGCCGAATACATCACTTCGATGCGTAGATCGATATTCCACTCGGGTTATAAGCGATGGGGTTGTTCTTCCGGGTACAGAGTAGACGACTGCGCCATCTACCGGTGGAAACGAGATGTGCAGAGTAGGGATGGAGTAGATCCCTACAACACGCCACCTGATTTCCTATTCTTGTTGAATTTGCGAGGTTTTCAGGACCTCGCAATGGAATGTGTTATTCTCGTTACACTTGTGATATCTTGAGGAGCTCGCAATAGGAATGTCTTTTTCTAGTTATCTGCGTGATATCTTTAGGAGCTCGCAATGGGAATGTCTTATTCTGGTTATCTTTGGGATATCTTCAGGAGCTCGCAATAGGATTATCTTATTCTGGTTACATATGTGATATCTTGAGGATCTCGCAACAAGAATGTCATATTCTGGTTATCTGTGGGATATCTTTAGGAGCTCGCAATAAGAATATCTTATTCTTGTTATCTGTGTGATATCTTTAGGAGCTCGCAATAGGAATATCTTATTCTGATTATCTGTGTGAAATCTTTAGGAGCTCGCAATGGGAATGTCTTATTCTGGTTACATATGTGATATCTTGAGGATCTCGCAACAGGATGTCTTAGTCTGGTTATCTGTGGGATATCTTTAGGTGCTCGCAATAGGAATATCTTATTCTGGTTATCTGTGTGATATCTTGAGGATCTCACATTGGGAGCTCGCATTTTCATCCACATTGTAACCTCTCAGAGACCTCTATGCGAGGTCTGTGTTACCTGGGTAAGTTCACCAAATTTTCTCCTCTCTCGAACTACAGAATTATGCTTTCAATATTTACGTAATATTTTCAAACATTTTCGGGTGAGGTCCCCGTTGCATCGCTAAAATACGAGTATTTCAACCCCAATATTTTTGAAGTTACAATATTCCCTTCTGTCAAGTTGACATTATGAAAATTCATACATAGAATAATTATATATCAATCTGTGAAATACGATTTACATTGAAATTTTGAAAAATCATATCTCCGAAAGTATTAGCTTGTTAGAGTTAAAAATGATATGAATGGATTCTTATGATAAAACTGCTTATTGAAAAAAATTTAATTTGGAATTTGTTTTGTAAAACAAATTTTTTTTTTATTACTCCGAAACCTTCTGTCCGATTTTGCCCAGTAACGAACTTAGCCGAGATATTTATCCCCCATCCTACTCTGAAAATTTCAACTCTCTAGCCAATTCCGTTCGAGAGTTATCGTGCCTACGGCCGGACCGGCAGGCCGGCTGGCCGGACGGCCGGACAGAATGAATTTCCACCACGGATTCTTGATCAGTGAGTCGAACCAAATTGATAAGCACTCAGTTCCGAGGAACTAGAGCGGCAAAAATGTATTATTTTGTGAATTGCTTCTGCATAAGGTACCCAAGATATTTGTCAGAAGCAATAAATCGAATAATTTTGCCTAACAAACAATAACTACACACATCAACGATGAAAGAACTAAATTCCGTAACGTTTCGGAGTTTAAATCAAACTCCTTCGTCAGACTGAAGCAATTCACAAAATAATAAATTTTTGTTTAACAGATATTTTTCAGAATTTGGGAGAGAAAACCCAGAAAGAAACCATTTAATAATAAGTGTACCTCCCACAGTATCCTTTATGATTATTTACTCCATAAATATCTGTAACCAGAGACCGTATGTATCACAGTGGAAATTAGACAAAAGTGTTTTCTTTCAATTTATTTCTAATATATTCAACGAACATCTCTCTTGAAAGCAGATAAATATTCCGAAACTCTGAGCATATTTCAGAACTTGAATAAACACATAAGAAACGATGTCTTTTCTAGTCCGATATATTCCATTTAGGAGAAATGCAGTGAACTTAGATTGCAATTTGACGGCTTTACATTTTATCAACCGCTTCCATGTCGTAGGAGCTACCACAAACTTGAAGCACAAACACGGATTTATTCATCTGCTGAAGCCAAACCAATTTCGCTCTTTAATTTGAAAATTGTGAAATGGGCCATTTTCCTTCAGAGGAAATGAATTTTCACGTTAACAAACCAGAAATTTTTATGAAAATGAGGCACATTAAATTAATTGAGTACATGACTCAATTATTCAGAATCGGTTCTTATTCGCTCATCGTTTTCATCATAAGTAGTGCATAAAAATACACAATCTGTTATCCATGTCATTCAACCCCAGAACATCAGAACAAGTTAGTTAATCGATATTTAATTTCAGAAAAATTTTATTTCAAGATCAGCTCCATTGAGGATACTTTTTACTTAAATTATGGTTATAATTATTTCGTTATATCGTTCCACTATCTGCAGGAAAATTTGAACAATGAACGTTGAAGAAAAGCGTATTGAAGAAATCCTGCAAGTTGTACAGGCTGGGCCATATTGGACACTTTTGAAGGGAAAGTCCTATTTCTGTACTTGATACACGAAAACTGATGTCGTTATCTATCACCGTTACATAGTTACAGGATGTTATTCGAAAATGTGCATTTTAAAAATATTGCTGAAACTTTTCTTCTCTTGAAAATTTTCCATTTCTGTAAAAAAAAAATTGTAGCTACTTTTTACGTAGAATTCAATGAGGTTAATTACATTTTCTGGAAACTGAAATGTTATCTGATCTCGGCATGAAAATTTCTTTTTCAAATGGGACACCTCATATATTTTTCCATATTTCGATAGGACTTGAAATTAAAATTTCAAAAGTATAGCATACCAACTTGATATTTTCCATAATTTTCAAATTTCATTGCAGATTCGAATGTTGATCAGAAATTACGAAGTAAATAGAGCTTTTATTGTGTGAAAATAGAACTTTTACTGTTTGAAAAAACGTTTGACTATCATTCGTATTATTTTATTAATCATGGCATCCTCCAAAGTCTACTTATCTAAAAGTTGAAATTTGATTTTTTCGGAAAACCATCAAGAGTTACATATTTCTGAAATGGCTATTTCAAGCTCTATAGAAATATGCAAAAATATAGGGGGTGTCACATCTGAAAAAAATATTTTTATGCCGAGATCAGATATAATATCAGTTTTCCAGAAAACTTATTTAACCTCATTGAATTCTACATAAAATGTTGTGATAATGTTTTTACAGAAATAGAAAATTTTCAACAGAAGAAATGTTACAGCAATATTTCGAAAATGCACATTTTCGAAAACCATCCTGTAACTATGTAACGGTTCATTAGACACCAATTTCGATCTCGAATTCTTTATTGGTGAGTAGAAAATAATCGTTCGAGACCATTTTCAGCACATTCAGTAATTAAATGAATATCGGTAAATAATCCTAAGACATTAATTTAATTGATCCAACATAATATTGCACTGCACTTGACAACAATAGTCCCCTTTCTTCATCGTTAGCTATTCGGGTTTCCGGTGGAACCACATGAAAATATAAGTTAGGCCTGACCCAATTAAAAAGGGTACAATATTTCAGGGTTCAATAGTACCTACATGGTTTTATAGAAATTGGTTCAAGCCCTGTGTACAGGAGCTTTTTGGTGCTCTTGTTCAAACACACAAATTATATCTCCGATTTATTGGTTTCTCAGAGTTGGTAATTATATCAATGGATTCCTATGATAGAACTGCATCATGAAAGAAATTAAATTTTAAAAAAAGTGCCGTTTAAAAAAAATTCTTCAAAAATTATCTTAAAAAAAAATGCAATCTACAATGCTTCAATGCTTTAATCCTTCAAAAATTGTCATTAAATTTATTTATCAAGATTAAATGAGCAATCTACAATGATTCAACCTCGTGGAATGGGTTGTTGCAACTTACACTCGATGCATAGTTTTCACAACTCGAAATACCTAAGGAAAGTATCACCGAAATGTCTAGAGCAAGGCTGGAGACAATCATAGTAGATTGTCCATTTATTCCTGATATTTGAGTAGGTAGTGGATTACGAACAAATGATCTTAATTGTTCAAAATATATTAATAAAATACTATCCTCTTTTCATTTCATAATTTAAAATTGAATAGTTCATACCACTAACACATTCTTCTCTGTATTATGAAGCTAACTCAAGAAAAAATGTTTGATACACAAAATTTGTATGGATCTACATTTAATGTAGATCCATATTTCAGTATTTTTTTGCTAGCAACATTATGAAAATACTGTATATAGGAACATGTCTCACTACTTAAGGAAGTAAAAGGTAATATTAACCTAAATGGTCAACGAACAGTAATTTCTTTTGATGATTCCATTATGATCGTCTTTGCTATTGCCTCCATAAACTACATCATTAAAATGATCCAATTCTAAATCTTCTGAAACATCATCCCCAATATTTATGCATAAATTATTCAATATGTAATCAGTCAATATTATTTTCGGTTTCAAAACAGTCTTGTATACAGGGTTAGTCTTTGACCACTGCATTAATTTAAACCAAAGATTCCTCTCATCAAATGAAACACTTTTTTCATATAACATTTTTCCAAATTCAGCTCAGGTAAAAAGATACAGGCTGTTGAAATTTTGAAAAAAAATCAGTTTTTATTTTGTAGCTTTGACATCCTTTTTTCGAATAAAATGAAGGTTGGCGTAAAGTTTCCTATAACTATGATACATATTTTCCGAATATTAGTTATTTTCTACTTCTACTGGTTTTCTAGTTATGGACTCGTGGATTCATAAAACTAAACGAAATTAGCATAAAGAAAGCATATAAAGTTTTTCTTGAGTCATTTCAAGAATATTCCATCGTTTTAGAACATTATATTATTCTTCATTATTTCTCCTTAAACGCACCGTTTTCGAGATATTCTTTATTGAATGTTTTAAAATGGAAAACTCCAGAAATTTCACTACTTTTATGGATCCGTCCCTGAGCGTTGGAATCCCGAATCAAGCTGTAAACCACGTTACCATGCCTTATTCTCGTCCGCCAACAATGTCATAGATAATTTATATGCGGGAGTGTATTAGCACATTGTGAAATCTTTAAACGCTTGTAACTTTTTACCTGAGCCGACTCTGGAAAAATAGTAAAGGAAAAAAGTGTTTCATTTGATGAGAGGAGTCTTTGGTTAAAATTAATGCAGTGGTCAAAGGCTCACCCTGTATATTCACAAATTCAAAAATCGGATATTTATTTTCCAAGAGAAAGTATTTTCAACCTACGAATTGACAATTTCTAATAGCTAGAAAAGTTGACATTTATGAACAGTGCACACAGACAGATTCTGTGTTCACATTCTGTGAATACATAGAACTTACGATGTATTATTGAAACTTTGAATTCATATCTCGGAAAGTATTAGCTTGTTAGAGTTGAAAATGATAACAATGGATTCTTATGATGAAACTGCATCTTAAAATAATTTGAATTCAAAAGTTGTAGTGTAAAAAAATATTTTTTTTCGTTATTCCGAAACTATTAGAACGATTTTGCCCAATATCGAACTTAACCGAGATATTTATCCCTCAAACCTGAAAATTTCAACTGTGTAGCTCATTCTGTTCGAGAGTCATCGTGTTAACGGCCAGACGGACGGACGGCCGGACAGAATCGATTTCGACCACAGATTCTTGATCAGTGAGTCAAACCAAATCGTTCAAGACCATTTTCAGCCAAAAATTCGAAAATTACAGACATTTGGGCAAATTGATAAGCACTCTGTTCCGAGGAACAAGAGCGCCACAGATATTGATAGTTTTATAATGTATAAAGAGCATCCATGAATGTCGTTCGTATATTTTAGGAGGCGACTCCTCAGGTCAAAATAAGAAAAATGTTATATGAACATGGGCCCGAAAATGATTTGATTGAAGATGGCCTCCAATATCGGAATTTTTTTCAATTATTTCAGAACGTAATCATGATCCAAATTTAAAATTCAGCTTCTAGTAGAATTTTTGCATGCAGAATTGATTTCTTTTGTCAGAAATGTGCTACTCAGTACAGGGTCGTCATTCAGGATATCTCCCGGAAATTGAATATTGTCTTGAAGCCATTTTCACAATGTCAATTTTATGTTCTGGGGAACATCCCGTTATCATTTTGCCCAATTTTCATAATTCATAAATTTAATTTTTTTGCCGAAAATGGTCTCAAATGATTGGGTTTGACTCCTTGATGAAGAATTCGAGCTCAAATTTGATTCTGTCTGTCCGGCCGTTGCCACAATAACCTGAGAACAGAACGAGATAGCAACTTGAAATTTTCAAGATATGTGGCGCATTCCAATACGACAGACAAGTTCGCTTATGGGTATACTCAGCCCAATGGTTTACGAGTAATAATTTCGTTTTCAGCCAATACAAATCCGATCGAATTGAAACTTGATTAGTAGTTGTAGTATATAAACATAAGAAAGTTTGTGAGAATCGTATTCAGGTTAGGTTAGGCTGTGCATATGAATGCGACATTTGAGTTTGTTTATAGGTATAATCGGCCAAACGATTTTGGAGTTATATCTATCTGAAATTTAGTTTTTATTTCCAGAATAACTTGAAAAGTACAAAAAAAATCAAATACAACAAATGTTGAAGATCATGACCACTTCAAAAGATTTCTTGCAGTTGTGAGATCGGACATATCTTCGGCATAAAAGACTATCTGGCTAACATCCAAGATAAGATCGGATCCTACTACGGTTTGGAAGTTTATTCATTCGAAGAAGGGAACAACTAGAATAACAGGTGTGATGTACATCACTGATGTCCCTCATGAGGATCCGCAAGATGTTGTCAACATGTTTGCAGAGCATTTCTTAGAGACAGTAGTTGATGTTTGAGTTCTTGGAGGGGAGGAATGCTTGACACCCTTTACTCAGCTTCCGTTAGTTCTAACATGAATAGTTTCTGAAGAGGAGAGAGGAGGTCCTCTCAATTATGTTCATTTCCCAATAGGGCAACAGCTGGATATGATGGTATTTCGTCCTTCGTCATAAGAGACTGCAGTTCTGTCCTTGCTGAGCCCCTCCAGCATATACCTAATTTCTGTGAGTGTGCAAGCCAGTTAAGAGGAAATAGCGTAGTGTCCGAGGAAGTAAAAACGCAAAAAAAGCAAAACAGCTTTGGAACGCCTGCTATAGACATGATTATGATTATACTGACCTTCCTAGGTATTTCCCAAGGAGATAAGTGGGGGAAGGATGGGTGGAATTTCAAAACTTGTCTGAACGTTGAGCGACTGGGGGAGGTGGGGGATCTGGAAGGCCATATTACCACCCCTTATCAATTATGTGAGTGTGCAAGCCAGTTTCGAGAAAATAGTATAGTGTCCGAGGTGTTCATAACATAATTCTTGGTGCCAATATTGAAATTCTTTCTGCCTCTTTCAGGCAGGTGGAGGATGCTATTCCACCATAGAATCTCCTCGCGAGGGTCCGCGCATGCGTGGATTGTAGATGCAATATCTCCTGATCAATGGTGTTGGAGAATCGGAGTTTTGTGTGAGGTGTGTTATTCCAGCCACGAGTCTATTATTGTGCATGCGCCGAGGAGAAGTGACTGTTATATTGGGAGTTATTCGGGACTATCGGTAATGGGTCTGGTGCTGAGCCGATATTGTGAGGTTTTAAAAGAAAATTCATGGTAATTCTGTGCACGGAAGAGTCAGTTTGGGGGAAATAGTATTGTTTCCGAGTTGGAGTGTCCATACCGTGACCCTGGCCACAATTTTGAAATTCATGTTACCCCTTTCAGGCATTTTTCACCTGAAAGGCTTGGAATTTTGTGGCGCTGGATGCTATTTCCTTATATAATCCTCTTGGGAGGGTCCACGCCTGCACGAATGGAAGCTGCGAAATCTCCTGAATCAATGGTATTGAAGAATCAGAGTTTTGTGTGAGGTGTGTGATTTTGACATAACTTTCAGCCACGAGTATATTTCGCATGCGCAGAGGAGAAGTGGTTGTTTTTTTGGGTTCTAGGGCTTTTGTTGGGAGTGGTTCACGTCTTGTGGTCATGGATTTGGTGCTGAGCCGATATTGTGAGATTTAAAAGAAGATCCATGGCAATTCTGTGAACATTTTAAGAATCCAGTTCAAACCTGGAGAGAATTGGAAGAAAGTGTCGGGACAGCATTCCGTCTGTTGAATCCATATTGACGAGCCTTGTACAGAAACTGTTTATACAAGGATCAACAGGGACGGGCTGAAGCCAATTTTTTTTGGGGGGTGGGGAGAACCATTGAAAAATTTTCAACTGTGCATGAAGGATTACATAAAAAAAACCGATGCCAATCCCTTAGGCCCGTCCATTGTAATGCGTAATGTTTACTGCCCATTTGCAAGAAAACCAGAACATCAAAACTTGTTTTCCGAAATTCAAACATATCTATTTCTATTATTAAAATAATGAAGCAAACTGCGTACTCACAAATTTACGTTGCTAAATTCAATAGAAATAAAAGCTTTTCAAAATGCCGCTCGACAGTGAGAACTTGGTCAAATTGGTACCAGATGATATGTTTTATGACATAGTCCAGTCGGCAAAACTGAAACATGAGAGCTACCCGTTTTGGGATAACGCAATATTATGATAAATATTACTTTTTGACGGCTACGCACATTACACATTGTGCAGAAAACTATTGAATATTGGAATTACGGCAACAGGAATGTGTACAAGGGTACATGGTGTTATTCCATGTTATCCCGTCTCTATTATTTACCTGCTTTGCATTTATCTGGTCAGGCGGTCAAACTCCTTCACATTTTATAACAATTTTTTCGGAAATATTCCAACTGCTTCGAAATATTTTCCAACTCCTTTGAAATTTTTTCAACTGTGTAGAAAATTTGCCAACTCCGTTCAACATTGGGGGGGATCATCACCCTCCTCTCCAGCCCACCCTTCGGCCCGTGCCTGAGGATCAACCGATGTTTACAAGAAAATGGGAGACATATGGCATTCATAACATATTTATTAGTTGATTTACTTAACTCATCATTGAATTGGTCAATTTTTCCTTTAGTCACATTTTGTTATTTGGACGTATATTCGGTACATATACTATGATACTTTACGATTTCAAGACTTGCTTTCCAATTATTTACAAACGAATTCTCAACTTTATAAATATACTAAATAACTCCAAAACTATGGAAGATAGGTATACATATACATACATATTAGGGTGATTAAAAAAAATCGATTATTTTTTTTTTACAAGTGACTCGACAATAAATGACTTTTACAAAAATACAAATTTTTGTTGGAAATTAACTGCTCTATAAAAATGGTTCCTTATGTTTTGGCGATGAAATTAACCGTTCAAAAGATGATCACCAACAAACTTTCATTGGGTTTCACAAATCTCTGACAGCGCTTAATTGCCAAATTAGTGCGATTCTATGTCGATTCCGAGTTCATTTTTGACGCAACCATCGAATTAAATCCACAATTAAGCTAATCGGAGCTTCGTTAAACCCACCATAAAAGTGCTGTAGAAATAAATGTATACAAACCAACGACAACATAACGATAAAGGAAAAAGTAGGTGGCGCTAGTTCATAATTCGAACAAATGAAATAAAATACAAAAGAAAAATTCTCTAGAGGAGAAATATTTCCTAGAATCGTGATTTCTAATGATTAAAAATAAAAATTTTGGTAATTTTGAAAATAAAACTCAAATAATACTTATATTAATGATAGGAAATGAAATTCATATGAAATTTATAAATCAGATTGAAATTTTTCGAATATCTAATCAAAAACTTTTAAAATCCGTACACATGAATGTTTGATGATGAATATCTTTTGAACAGTTAATTGCATCGCCAAAACATAGGAAACCATTTTTATAGAGCAGTTAATTTCTGACAAAAATTTGTATTGCGCATTTTATAAAAGTCATTTATTGTCGAGTTATAAAATTCATAAACAAACTTGGAAATTTTTCTTAAAATAATCAAAATTAAATCCTTAATATCTTTCAAATGGTGAGGTTAACGGAAAAAATATAAGATACCTTTTTTGTAGAGCATTAAATTTCCTAAAAAATTCTCTTTGAACATTTTTCTGTTCAATCTATAAATGATGAGGTATGAATTTTTTTCTATTGGACTGAGAAAAAAATACAAAACTGCGATGCGGAGAATCTTCCTATTAAAATTAAGAGCTTATGCTTGCTGAGAATTTTTTTAAGGTGTCTAGCAAACCATTTTTCCGTGTCACTTATAAAAAAAAAATAATCGATTTTTTTGACCCACCCTAATACATATTCTTTAATTTTGCATTTAAATCGAGGAAAAAACCCAGCATCGTATTTGAAGAAATCGAGCTTATCTGTTTTGAAATTGTCATGAAAGGAAATTAAATTTCGAACACCTTGTAGATACCATATTATTTTGCAAAATTGCGATACAAACAATAATGCTTCTGCTACGCATCTTCCCAATTTTAGCACTGTATCTACAAAGGTGCTACAGGAGCTTTTGCGCGTATGTACTATTGTCTATTCTCCTCTATTTGACACTCTTAATCGAATTTACCATGTTTCATTGTCCATTCTCCTGTATTGGACACTCTTGATTGAATTTGCCATGATAACTTCAATTCGTGTTGAATACTGGAGAATGGACACGTCAGTGCTTGAAACAATTTTTTTTTCAATGATTTTCTTAGGATTTTCTAGTAATACGATCTTCAAGAAATTTTGTTGAAATTTTTGCGTCGGCATTCTAGAAATAATTACCATGTTTGAATTGAATCGGTATGGTATTTTTTGGGTTATTGAAGAAATAATAACCCAATTTCAGATCTATAATTCCAAAACCATTTGGCCGATTATGCTAATGAACGGACTTAAATGTCGCATTCAGATGCGCAATCTACCCTGAAAACTTGCAAGTTCTATTTCTTTCCGTTCTCAAGGTATCGTGAGATACAGATATTTTTTCGTAATTTTTTTAAAAATTTGTACTGGTACGTTCCTCACAAAATTTTACACAAATCTTCATGTCGATATTCTACAACTTGTTAGCAAGCTTCAATTCGATCGAGTCTATATTTTTTGAGTTATCGAGGAAACTTAACTCTCCCATTCAGATGCGCAACTTACCCTGAAAATTGCAATTCCTACCTCCTTTCGTTCGAGAGTTATCGAGGCAACGGTCACCCATCCAGCTACTGAATTCACACAAGGCTGCTCGGATCCCCAACAATATAAATACGATCGTGTTCAAACTTGGAACTTGGTAGTAGAATTAGGTTCCAGGCTCTCGCAAAATTTCAGCCATGTCGGATGAATAGTTTCTGATATATATAGATTTTTTTTAATGATCTTTTAAAAATTTTCTACTGCTACGATCCTCACGAAATTTTGCAACAATTTTCGCGTTGGCATTCTACAACTAATAACCATGTTTGAATTGGATCGGTTTTGAATTTTTCGAGTTATTGAGGATATAGCATCCAAATCATATGGGAATAACTCCAAAACCGTGATTATGCCTATTAATAAACTCAAATGTCACATTCAGATGCACAACCTACCCTGAAAATTTCAAGTCGCTATCTCTTTCCGTTATGAGGATATCGTGACATAAATACAAATTTGTTTAGAATTTTCTAGCGATACTTTTCTCAAAAAACTTCACAAACGTACTTAGGATTGTGTTCTACAACTACTTACCAAGTTTCAATTTGATCAGATTAGTAATGGTTGAAAACAAATTCATTACTCGGAAACCCTTGGGCCGATTACGCCTAATAACGAACTTGTCCGTCGTATTCGGACGCGCGACCTACCCTAAAAATTTGAAGTCGCTATCTCTGTCGGTTCTCAGGTTATGGCCAGCCGGACAGAATCAAATTTGACCTCGAATTCTTCATCAGTGAGTTGAAAATTACTGACATTTGGGTAAAGTGATAGCGCGATGTTCCCCAGAACATACGCGCAAAAATATTTGTAATGTTGTAATGAAGAATGGATCTCCAGTTAGGTATAGGGAATCCTGATGGAAGTTCTTCTAAAATTAGCTACTGAATCCAAAAAAGCAATAAAAAACATGTAGTCATATTTGAAATAAGAGAATATGTGTCGACTTCCGGTATTTCCAGAAGTGGCGCTATCTTGAAAATATTTTCAATAGAAAGATCATACCGGACTTTGGCTAACATCAAAATTTCAGAATAATACAATTTTTTAATATCTATATTCTTCTAATGTGCGATTTCTAACAATCATACAAATGTAGAAGTCTAGGTCGTTGCGCCAGTTGATTGTAAATTTCAACTACGGAAATAAGCAGCTAAATTAGTATATTATGTAAATACTTTCTCCTTATCCCTCCGTAGAATAATTGAACCAAAAACGTTCCTTAAAGTGTTCTTGAAAGGTGCATCCGAACGAAACGGAAAATCCCTATTAACTACTTCAAGATGATAAAAACCTTATTTGCAACAAACATTCTCATCGCCAATATCCACGATAGTGCTCGATAATTTAATAGCAAAAGAATCGAAGAATAATTCGACAAGTAGGAAAAGTTGAATACAACAAACCTATTGTGATATTCGCCGGAATCCCAGTCCATGATTCAAATGTTCACGTCATGCATTTATCTCCCTGAAATTAGAATTTAATATTTATTCATCACCTGAGTCATAACTGACTTGCAATCTGGACAACCATTCTCATTATGTCGTATTGTGGCTATGATAAGAGTCTATTTACTCACTCCTATTATCAGTCCAAATTATTGGAGATAACATTTTTCTCAATGTCATAAACAAGTAAAACTTCGCCCATAGAACATACGTTCAATACTTTTACCTGAATCGATAGAAATGTTACGTATCACACCAGAAGTACCGCAGAAGTGCGCGGAAAGTGATGGTGCTACTCCAATAAACGCCTTCACGGAACCTTCGCCTTGTTCGTCGTGCTACCAACTTTTATCAGACGACTGTAAGCAAGATTACATACGACTACCCTCGTTCCAGGAAGGTTTGAGATCGAAAAAATTTCCTTGTGAGTACAAACAAAAAGGTTCCCAATCGGAGCAATCCCTTGACCATAATCTACACCTCGAAAAGACATGTCGTTTCAGACTAGAGGAAAAAACAGGGGAAGAATCAGAAGTGGAGAAAAATTGCACCAACAATTGTAACGACAAAGAAGATGGTTTAGCCGAAAAAATTTGTATTTCCTGTAGGGGAATAGATGTTGAAATCGATTTCCAATCTTGCGATAACATATACGAGAACGACATTGGAACTGTGCAGCTCGATTATTGTTTTAGGATAAAAGGACAGGAGAATTACCAGTTTTACGTGAAGAACCTGAAGACTAATGAGGAAACAGCTTACAAGAAAATTATCGGTGAAGGATCATTGTTCTTAGAAATCCCAGGGATACCTTTCAAATACAAGTACCACTCTCAAAACAGACACAAAGATACCTCAATTAGTATAGAAAATACTACACAGAAGCTCCAAACGAATACAGATTTTTCTTCAATCAACGATGAAGAAGTGAACAGTGTCTCGAGTTCCAAAGAAGAACTGACCAGCCAATGCAGTGAAATCAGATCCAATAAAAAAGACAGCTGTGAAACTATTGAAATATTTTCGAAACACGAAGTGAGTAGTGTGGATAGTGAAGTTAGATACAGCAAAAACGTGAGTTCTGAAAAAATCGAAATATATTCTAACCAAGAAGGGAATCAAGAGGCATCTGATATCTGGAACTCTATCCCTGCCACATTCGGTAAACTCTGCAACAACTGCGGTCAAGTTATCCATAAAGAAAACATTTACTACTGCCTTTTCGGACACGATTCTTGTAAGGGATGTAAGGGAAAACCTTGTATTTTATGCCAAAACATGATGGGGGAACCGAAGACCTATTGCAAAAATTATCACAAGGGCTGCACCATCCTTCAAACTCAAGACCATCTCACCAAACATGAAATAGATTGTGAATTCAACAATTTTCGATGTCCTTATCCTCGATGTGTATTCTTGAACAGTCTGTCGGATCTGAAAAAGCACTTTTTGAATTCCCACAATAAAAGTATAATACAGAGTAACAATATACTGGAAGTATTAAACGGAAAGAAAGACAGAAAATGGTATATGTTCTGTTTCGACAGTCTTTTCGTTTGTTCGTATTATTATTACGGGACTCATGCAGAATTTGTTCTGCAATACATTGGTGCTAATGACAATGCGAGATCTTATCAGTTTGAGGTGGAAATCAAGACGATGAGAGAAGGAAAATTTGCGAAAAGAGCAATGTGTGCAGGGTGGAACGATTTTAATTTGTGTAGAGGTATATATTTTGACTATGAAGATTTGAGTAATTGTGATAATTCAAGATTTCAGTTCACTGTAAATTTGAAGATTTTTTTTTCCTAAATGTATTATATGCATCTTTTTGAATTTGACTTTATTTCTGAAATATTTCCATTTGAATATTTTCAGCAGTTGATTCATACGTTAATGTAAACACAGATACACACATATATACGTTCATCGTAACATCTATTATACATAAGGAGGGTTTCACAGAAATATGACAGCTCTTCTTTTCTAAATAAGTGTGATTCTATGTCAATTCCCAGCTTATTGTATGCAACCATCGAAATAAATCCCCAATTAATATAATCGAAGCTTCGTGAAACCCACCATTAGAGATCTAAGAAATTGTTTCAGGTCCTGTGGACAGGAGCTTTGGCGCTCTTGTTCAAATTTTGACAAATTATATCTCGGAAAGTATTTGTTTCTCAGAGTTGGGAATGATATTAATGGGATCTTATGATAGAACTGCATCATAAAATAAAGTTAATTAAATAAGAATTCATTGATATCATTCTCAACTCGGAGAGACCAATACTTTCGGAGTAATGATTTGTCAAAGTTCTCATCTCATGTTAGATTTATACTCGGTTTTATGTACATCAGGAAATTATAATTAGAGTATTCTATGAAATCATATAGAATTGAGAATAATTATTGAAATTTTGAAAAAACATATCTCTGAAAGTATTAGTTTGTTAGAGTTGAGAATGACATTAATGGATTTTAATGATGAAATTGCATATAAAAAAAAATTGAATTTAAAATTTGTAATGTAAAAAAAATTTGTTTTTGTTACTCCGAAACCAACTGGCCGATTTTACCCACTAACGCACTTAGCCGAGATTTTTACCTCCTAAACCTACTCTGAAAATTTCAACTATCTAGCTCATTCCGTTCGAGAGTTATCGTGTTAACGGCCGGCGAACGCGGACGGCCGGCCGGACAGAATCGATTTCGACCACGGATTCTTGATCAGTGAGTCGAACCAAATCGTTAAAGAGCATTTTCAGCCAAAAATTCGAAAATTACAGACATTTGAGCAAATTGATAAGCACTCTGTTCCGAGGAACAATAGCGCCAAAAAGTGGGAAAGCCCTGTGGACAGGAGCTTTGGTGCTCTAGTTGAAACTTCGACAAATCATATCTCTGAAAGTATTGGTGTCTCAGAGTTGGGAATTATCAATGGATTATTATGATAAAACAAAATGTCTATTAAAAAAAATAACTTCGAAATGATTGGTTTCTCAGAGTTGGGAATGATATCAATGGATTCTCATTTAATTTATTTCATGATGCAGTTCTATCATAAGAATCCATTGATATCATTCCCAACTCTGATAAACCAATACTTTCGGAGATTTGATTCGTCAAAGTTTGAACAAGAGCGCCAAAGATTCTGTCCACAAGGCTTTTCCGCTTTTTGTACCATCATTTCTGACACCGTTTGTCGCTTTTTCCGATTTTCAGGGCATTATCCACCTAAAAATGAAAATTCAAAGTTACCCGATGTACCAAATTCAAATTGCGGGAAACTTTGAACGATTCAAAGTAACCTTATATTCATACGTTTTCGAAGTAGTTCAGAAATTAAGAATTTTAACAAATATTTAATGTTTACGAATGAATATTTTAAAATGAAACTGGATACGACCACATAAAAGACAAGGATAATCAATAGGTCACCTGCTCAAAACCACCTTTGTATATTTAATTTTGAATTATTAGGAAGCAACCAACACCCGCTGAAAAACGCACTCAGAAATGGCGCGTAAAACGTAACAGAATATTTGACAGATGAGTAGTTCTCTTTAATGCGAGCTTTAATGTGACAAAATTCATATTGGTATGTTCCGTTTTAAACAGTATCTCGGATTTGCGTCCAACTCATACATAAAAGTTGACAAGATGACATATGTGAACACAGATCATACGATAATTCATAGATAAAATAATTAGAGCATTCTGTGAAAACATAGAAGTACGATTTATTATTGAAATTTTGAAAAATCATATCTCCGAAAGTATTAGCTTGTTAGAGTTGAATGATATCGATGGATACTTATGATAAAACTGCATCTTAAAAAAAATAATTCGGAATTTGTAATGTAAAAAAATTGTTTTTTTCGTTACCCCGAAACCATCAGACCGATTCTGCCCAATAACCAACTTAGCAGAGATATTTATCTCCTGAACCAACTCTTAAAATTTCAACTGCCGAGCTCATTCCGTTCGAGAGTTATCGTGTTAACGGAGGGCCAGCCGGACAGAATCGATTCTGACCACGGATTCTTGATCAGTGAGTCGAACCAAATCGTTCAAGACCATTTTCATCAAAAAATTCGAAAACTACTGATTTTTGGGCAAATTGATAAGCACTCTGTTCCGAGGAACAAGAGCGCCAAAAAAACAATCCATTTCGTTAAACTCAACTCATATAATTATGATCTGGTATGATATCTTGATAATCCTGTAGTTGACTATTCTTGTCAGTTTTTTAGGTGAGCATATAGTTAATAGGTGTTTTCCAAAAGTTTAACAGTGAATTAAAATGTTGCATTAAGCAGTTTAGTATTTATACTTAGTGTACTCCATTCACTTTTATAAAATCTCCCGGTTGGCCATGATTTATGTCTATCACGTTTTTGTAACTAAAACTGAGGCAGGTTGGCTCTCCTGAAATATCGTCAATGCCAAAAGAATTCTCCGTGACGTTGCCAATTTCTACTCTCAGTCTCAACATAATCTTCCATCTTAGACAAGATATTAACACAGAACATTATCTTCGAATAATAAAGAACTCTTCTTTTTGAAATTGAAAATGCTGACAGTAGTTTTGAAGAAACAGAGACAGAGTATCAGGAAGTGCTACCCAGAACTGAAATCTGCAATAGGAAAACTTCATTCTGTCCCAGGACATGTTCAACTCTCGAATGAAATGACTTAGTTTCCTATCACCATATTTTATGAAGGTTACATTTTGAAACTGGTGTATTTCAAGTTGCGCTACAAGGTATTTAAATGTCTTCTGTAGGCTCATCTCTTGAGAATTTCGAAAAATGGGGAATTCCAAAGTTATGTCTGTTCGTTTAGAAGATTTCCTGCCGGCTTATTCAGGTACTTTTATTCTGTTTTCGAATGAACTATCTTGCACGGATAATGTGTTTTGTATGAAAGAGATAATTGAAAAAAGAAGTTCAGTAAACCTAGCAACGCATGTTTTATTCGTAGATCTAACCAAGGCTTACGATTCAATACCTTGGTCTAAGCTATGGGAAACACTACAGAACACAAATATAAACCAGACTTTGATTGAGGCATTGAAGAATCTATACTATCGCTCATCATCTAGAATTAAAGTAGGAAACAAATTGTCAAGTCCATTTTATGTGAATAAGGGATTACGACAGGGATGCACCATATCACCAACTTTATGTAAAATCTATATCAAGCATGCTTTAATGCAATGGAAACAAAAATGTTCTGGGCTGGGCATACCCTTGAATGATACGAACATCTACACCTTACAATTTGCGAATGACCAGGATATAATTGCAGGGGACAAAGAATATCTAGGTATAACTCAGATCGGTATAACTCCAAAACCCTTTGGCCGATTTTACTTACAAACAAACTCAAATGTCGCATTCAGATGCGCAATATACCCTGAAAACGTGCAAGTTGCTATTTCTTTCCGTTCTCAGGTTATCGTGATATAAGTAATATTTTTTAATAATTTTTTTAAAATTTTCTAGAAACACGATTCTCACAAAATTTCACGAAAGTTCTTAGGTTTATATTCTACAACTATTCATCAAGTTTCAATTCGATCGGATTTGTATTGGTTCAAAACAAAATGATTAATCGGAAACCATTACACCGATTATGCCCATTAACAAACTTGTTTGTCGTTTTGAGATACGTCACCTGCCTTGAAAAGTCGCTATCTCTTTCCGTTCACAAGTTATCGTGGCAACGGACGGCCGGACAGAATCAAATTTGACCCCGAATTCTTCTTTAGGGATTCCTACCCAATCGTTTGAGACTATTTTCAGCAAAAAAATCGAAAATTCCAGATATTTGGGCAAAATGATAACGCGATGTTCCCCAGAACATAAGCGCAAGAATGCCTTTCCATGATAATTTTGCTTCGTCCGTTCAAATAATATTCTTCATAAAACAAGAATTTATCTTGAACTTGGTCCAGAAAGGCTTCACAAAAGTGAGTTGCCTCCAGGAATTGAACTTTCACAATTTTGTACGTGTGCATGTGGAGAATCCTTCGAATAGAAGTTCCAGCTAGGCATAAATGTTCTTCTGTACCTCTGGTGGAAGCATCAGAATTTGCCTTAAAATAATTTAATACATTTAAAATGTTATCTTCTTTTGAAGTTACAGGCATCAGCAATGTTCGTTCCACTTAATGGTGCTATTCTGCTTTCATATTCTATGAGCCAATCTGTAACTTTTCATAACCTCTCAGGAAAATTGCTATTCTGGACTTTTTTTAGCCATCTGTCACTTACAGATATTCTTAAATCCTTACGAGTAATCGATTGGCGGTCGGAAGCATATCGGAATATGTACCTAATGTTATTTTAAAGAATGATTGTATGATTTTCCGGCGCGCCGCTTTTTTTTTCCCGAATATGAAAATGGATATGTTTAAGAATAATAATCAGATCGCTTGGATTATTGGCTTATATATCATAAATATCTATCTATCTATCTATCTATCTATCTATTCTTAAGGCATTATAAAAACTCGTAACCAACTAAGGCTTGTTTCACATGCATACGGTTCCATTCGGTTCGGTTCGTTTTCAGTTTCAGTTTCAACCGAAAATGAATGAAGCCCTTTCACACATATACGGTTCAGATTAGGTTTTATGCTATCTTCCGAAACACAGGCTCAATCACAATTCCAATTTGTTCGCGACGTCAGATTCATCGAAGTCATTAAAAATTTGAACACAAACATCTTTTTGCTTCCTGCGTCTTCAATTTATCTTTATATTTTTCGGAATTTTTGTCCCACATCACTGGTTTAGATTTAAAGTAGAAATCAGTCAATCCACGTTTGGTAAAACATCATTGTCTCATGAATACTGAGGTAGCAAAAATATCCCGAACATATTTAATATGTATTTATGTTTATGTTTCTATATTGGAACAATTTGGGGAATATTGAAAGATATCTGCTCGATATGAGGTTTAAACCACAGAACGAGACAGAAATCATATGTAAATATTCATTACTTTATGGTGAAAACCGAAACTAAACCGCGTTTGTGTGAACTCCCCGATTGATCTGTATTCTCTACACACGAATCCAAACCTCATAGAAACCTATTCGTGTCGAGGGAGTATTCGGTGCTGTACGGTTTTGTAACGTTTCTTTTTAACCCGGGCAGGGGTTTGTTTACATTTGTTTGGCGAGTGTCGTTTATGTCGTTTATGTTGACATCGAATTTGAGGTTGGATCTCAGTGGTACCAATCGACGCACGAAGAATGATCATATTCGGAGAGCCGAATGAGTTGGCAATATTGTTTCATTGTGACAGTCTGAAAATTTGTGAGGGTCTGCGCCAGTCAGGGACATGAGGTCGTCCATTTTTGTGGAGATTCTACGGAGGAGCAATAGGTCGTGCGTATTTTCGAAACTTCGTAAGAATTGTTGAATTCGTCTTAGTTGGATATAGTTTCGAAAATCGAATAGGAGTGAGGGATACATTGGTTTGATTTGGAAAGATAACAGGTAACTTGCACTCGTCTCGAAAGAGGATCTAAAGGCCTTTCTGCAAATCTAAGAGTTGACCACGTGAACGATCTTGGCGACTTTGACAGGTATGTGTTAAGTGTTCTATTCTCGTCATTTCTAGTGGAAACAATTCAGGTCGTAATTATCTTTCTATATCCAGAATATCGCTGTGTGATTGAAGAATTATTTGGTGGAGGCACGGCCAGATTTGGTTTCGAAGCAAACGTGTGCAGGACAACCCCGAACATCAGGGTATGTACGAATTCTATAACTATTGCATAACAACGAATAATTGGTCTGATTAATATTCTGATAACCGAAATTATTATGTGTTGGGAAAATTCATTTGTTTCTTATCCGAGAAAAGTCACTGATGATTTCTTTTCTGTCATCAGGGTTTATTGTGGCAGCCCGAGTTTTTATGGTAGCACGAGTTTTTATGGTAGCACGAGTTTTTATGGTAGTACGATTTTTATGCCAGCATGATTTTTATGCCAGCACGATTTTTTATGTCAGGAAGAGAAGGATTTTTATGTCAGGAAGAGTAGCACTGAGGCATTCGAGTATATACAAGGTGGTCCATAAGTAACGCTGTGAGACAGCCAACGCAGGGTTGCAGATCCCGAGTATATACAAGGTGGTCAGTAAGCAACGCTGTGGGACATTCAATCGAGGGTTGTAGACTACGAGCACAGAGAGAAAGAGGACAGTATTGCGAGACCATCGACGCAGTACTACGTTCAGGAATAAGGATAATCAGCACGCAAGTTATAGGAAACATATCTCGAAACATATCTTATACCTGCTATATATATAACGTGAACTTATAATCATCAATTATATAAATTATTATTGTTGTTGTAAAGCGGAAATTGGGGAAAGATTTGTGGTAGTAATATATGATCATAGATATGAAACGTGGATGCGCCTGAGCTCAAGCGACGCGTATTTGAAACAAATAATAATATTATCTACGTACAATTTCCGCCACCCTTATTCAGGGTTTCACAGTAGTTTTACTTTATTGAAGCTAAAGACCTGGGTTGTAAGCTACTGGAATAAATTGTTTGTTTTTAGCGTGCATATTCTTTTGGTGAATTTAGGAATTATTACATTACGCTGGGGTATCTGGGAGACTTAAATTTACCTGGCGCCCATTTACTAGGTTCCCTTTTTAGAAACCCACTCCCATCTCCACTGGAGCTAGACTGCGGATCCCTGAGTTCTAGAAGCTCCGAACTTAACCACTGCGACTTGGGAACAGTCGTATGTCGTTATAGTTTCTATTCGGTACCGAATCTGAACCGAAGCACCGTTTCACACTTGTCGCCAGCGACCGAATTGAAACCGAAAACGAAACGAACCGAATGGTACCGTATGCATGTGAAACAAGCCTAACTGTACGTAATTATACATGACTTGAAAATCATTTTTATAATAATAGGAACTTCGTGAGGATTGAGAGAAAACGATTAAGTGATCAAATGGATCCATTCGAAATGCTGGATGATTAATTTATCAGCAGCTTCAGATTGCATAAAAAAACATTGCACTTTGAATTAAGTGAATGCTTTCCAACCAGTGCAACAAAAAAAATGCTAATGATGCCATTTCATTAGCGGGAAAGTTATTATCCCTCTTTCTATAATATATGTGTGGTTTGTGATATTTTTGAAGAATTTCAAGGAATATGGACTATTTATACGAAAAACCATTTTATAAATCAATATATCTCATCTCATTTCATATTTCATTAACTTCCTTCCACTCTTAACAATATGTACAGCTTCGATCAAACAAAATCCAAATATATTGCGTTGATAAGTGATACTCTACGCAAATCCTTTCAAATTCAAAATATCTCTACGATTTTAGGCGTTTTCCGATAAATTTATCAAAGTAGTTCAAATGTAGCAACGTAAATTAGATAGTTTCAGGAACAATTTCAGAATTGCATTATTTACGATTTTTTTTTCGTTACCTACAGATTCATAACTCACAGATAAAAAGCAGAATAGCACCATAAAAAGCAGAATAGCATCATAAAAAGCAGAATAGCACCATAAATTTCGATCCATCAAGGATGAAATTATTCTGCAAACGTACAAAAAGTCAGGATACATCCCATTAAACATTCTGCATGTTCTTGCTACAATTTGATCACATTGACCGTGGAATAAACTATTTCATTAAATCTTCATTTGTATAAGTATAAGTGTTGCCTTCTCTTTGAATCGTTTTTCAATAAAATCTCAGTCGTTAAATTCAATATTACTCAACAATCAATACCGATTGTTAAATTATCATGATTTACAATCAATTCAAAATGTACCTCAATATTTCCATTGGCATGAAAACTTACTTTTACATCGAAAACATACTTTTACATCGAAAACTTTACAATTAAGGTATAGGAATATGTTATATAATTTTGAAGGAAATACTCTTTCATAACGCATTATGATATACAGGTCATTCAATTTGAAAAATCGCAATTTTATCGTTTTAGTGTGTCTCGGAAAACCCTGTATGATTAGTAGTAGGGAGGCCCATGCGGGGATTTCGGGATCTACTAAAGCGCGGCAGATTAATATACAGGGTGATACCTTGTATACAGTACCTCCACCAAATATGAGCCCCATATACAGGGTGTTTCACGAATGATTGAACAGGCTTTCAGTGCAGATGCAGGACATTTTGGTGAGTCTAAATCAGTGTTCGAAATATGTCCTAACTATATTGGTTTCAGAGATACAGGATGTTTTATGTATTTTATCAGAAACTTTCAATCGGCATAACTTTTGAACGCATAGGTCTTCATGAAAATTTCAGGAAATAAGTATAGGCCTATGCGCAGGTACGGACTGAGAATATTATTTTCTTTATTCCATATCTGGTAAAACCCCCTGTACATCAAATTTTCAAGAAGTGAAATGTTTCTTAGAATCCACTATAAATACTCTTTCAAACACGCCTATTGGCAATAATGGCACCATTCGTATCAATATTTTATGAACCATTGAATATCTGGAATTCTCAATTCATAATAAACACGGACATGTGTGCCTCCGAATAATGCGTTAATACATATTGAATGAATTTAATTACTGAGTATCATGACTTCAGGAATGTGATGCATCTTATTTGACCCAATACACAAATTCACAGTTTCGACTTCAGATTACCCAAAAGAGTCTTTCAAAAAAGCATGCTTCAAATGATAGAAATTCTCAACTTTAAACATTTATCTTCGGAAACTCTTCGTTTTAAATAACTGAAACATATGAAATAATAAAGAAATCTGAAGCACCTTTGATTACAAGACCTAAACAATGTTAAGAAGAAAGATGGGGTATTTTCGAAAACAAGTCATGATTTCTTTTCTCATTTATTATCAATTGTTTTTAGTTTAATATATTCTTATAAGATACATTTTACATTTTAATTCATAAGTCCATTTTATAATAGTCCGATTAAACGTTCAATGTTATTTCGAGTCTCAGTTAGGAAATATCGGTCTAAGCAACCAAAACATACGCAACTATTCCTTCACACTTCTATCCATACTTAATTCGAGTTTTCAGTTGTTTGGCATAAAATCTTCAATTATGCGAAAAAAGAAATTTCAAAGACGAATAATTCGTAAATGAGTATTTCTATCATTACTATTCAGGTACATATGTAATCAATTCAATGTGGAACTCCTAAATGCATGTATTAGATGGAATAAGATGCAGCACTATAATAAAGTGATGTTACTGAGAATTTCAATTGATTCAATATAAATTAACGCATTATTCGGAGATTCACAAATCCCTGTTTATTATAAATTGAAAATTCCAAATATTCAATGGTTCATAAAATATTTATATAAACTGTGCCATTATTGACAATAGGCTTGTTTGAAAGAGTATTCATTGTAGATTCTCAGAAAAATTACAAGATGTGGCATAAAGAAAATAATTTACTCAGTCCTGACCTGCGCTTCAATAAGTCATTATGAGCGATCATTATGCATAGGCTTATACTCATTCCCTGAAATTTTCATGAAGATCCATGCAGGAGTTCGAGAGTTATGCCGATTGAAAGTTTTTGATGAAATACATAAAACATCCTGTAGCCGTAAACAAATATAGTTAGGACATATTTTACACGCTGATTTAGACTCACCAAAATGTCCTGCATCTGCACTGAAAGCCTGTATAATAATTCGTGAAACACCCTGAATATGGCCGCCCGTCGAGGATAAAGGATCAGATTAGTAAAAAAACATTGATCTTCAGTAGGGTTTCACGCGAGTGCGAGATTTTCCTCGTCTCGTCTCGTTCTCGTCTTGTAAAAGCGAGACGAGAGGAGACGAGACGTTTTCAAAAATATTATAGGCGATACCGAGACCACATACAGCGCAACACGAGAGTCTCGTTTTTGGCTTAGACTATAGACTAAGGTTTTTGGTCTCATTAAGTTTTTTGAATGAAAATTTATAATTATACGACTCGACTCTTTTCAATACCCACAGAAAACAATTGAATATGAAGAGTTTCCACTATAATTACCAATATATTTTGTCTATATTATGCATCGATCGTTCTAGAAATACACGATTTTCTAGAAGATTATTAATTCGTTATGACCTTGCGATAATTTAGATTATTTTTCAAGAAAAAATAGAATTCACAACCATAAGAACGGATGCCATTATGAATTCAATGCTCAACGGACAACTTTTATTGCCTCAAAATCCCAATGCTTTGAAAATTTCGTCTCTATTCGAACATCTGGAGAAATTGATTCTCTTGTGCTCCTTGTAGTGGAGATGAGAACAATTATTGTATATATCTGTGGAGCTACTTATAATAAAACTGGTAAAGAAATGAAGCTATTCAATGTTTCGAAAAGTGTTATGGGGAATACGCCAAGAACACCCTCAATGATCTACCCACTGGGAAGGTATTCTTTGAAAACTGTACCAAATTGTTCAATTCTATTAAAAAATGTATCGACATCGGTAGCCTATTTAAAACGTCAACAAAACTTTCGAAATATTAGAAAGCTGAGTTTTGAGAATATTTGCTGTTAGAAAGAGCAAATAGGAATCAAAATATTCTACAGTGGTGGAGAGTGATGAAAAAGCTCTTCCTACACTTTCCAAGATGGCCGATGATTTATTAATGGCTATATCCGTACCTGTTGAAAGATTATTTTCCACATCAGGTATGATCATGGCAAAAACACGTACATCATTGAAAAATGATGTGATGCAAGCGTGATTATGTTTGAATTCTTGGTCATCGAGTAATTCAAAAGTTGAAATTATCAGTGTTTAAAATCAAAAATAATATGTACATGTACCAATTTTTTTGTATAAGAGCATTACAAATATAGCTTTACAAAATTATTCATTATTGTATACCATTTCGTTTATACCGGGTGGACAACCACAGACGCGGAGCTCGTTTTGAGGGAGTAAATGAAGATATTTTGGATTTTTTTGTGATGTATGTAGGGTGTTCGAAAGCATAATTTAGAATGATTTTCATATATACAGGTTGTTCGACAACAAAGATATAGACCAAAGTCACACTATTTTAATAGTAACACCCTGTATTTGACTTCAAAAATGGAATAGCAAGCTCAAATTATGATGAGTTTCTTCAGATCACTTTATACCTTAAAAGTACCATTTACGAGAAAATGGCGAAAAATTGAAAATATGGAGTTTTTTTAAAAAGCAATTAATGAAGAAACCAGTTACGCCAGCGATACAGACAGAATTTTTGAGTAGACATATTAGCTACTCCTATACAGACAAAAAAATTAACCCTGGAATATACAGAGTGATCATAATTAATTTTCAAACATCAACTACAAATAATGGTCAAAAACTTTCTTATTTCAAATGGCACACCCGGTATTTTTACATCTCGTTGAACGTAAAAATTAAATTCGAAACTATCTTCACAAGGTTTTCCTACACCTAAACCTGAGAGTTTTCTCATCAATTTTCGAACATTATTTGTAGTTGAGGTTTGAATATTAATTATGATCACTATGTATATTCCAGAGTTAATTTTTTTTTGTCAGTATAGGAGTAGTTAATATGTCTACTGAAAAAAAGACTGTCTATATCGCCGGCGTAACTGGTGTCTTTATTAATTGCTATTTAAAAAACTCCATATTTCCAATTTTTCGCCATTTTCTCGTAAATGGTACATCTAAGGTATAAAGTGATCTGAAGAAACTCATCATAATTTGTGCTTGCTATTCCACTTCTGAGGTCAAATACAGAGTGTTAAAAAAATGCCACTTTGATCTATATCTTTGTTTTAGAACACCCTGTATATATGAAAATAATTTTAAAATGTGCTTTCGAAAACCCTCCACACATCACAAAATAAAAATCCAAAATATCTTCATTTATTCCTCCAAAACGAGCTCTGCGTCTGTGGTGGGCCACTGGGTATATTATAATATTTTTTATCGTTATTCAGAATTAAGCGAGACGAGACAACTGATAACGAGACGAGAACGAGACTTAATTTTTTAGGAATTGGCGAGAGCGAGACGAGATTTTTTATACTCTCGCCTACTCTCGTCTCGTGTGAAGCCCTAATCTTCAGAAATTCTCGAGCGCGTCAGATTAAGGTAGGGTGAGTTAGTTACAAACTAAAGAGTGTATATTTCACTAATCTGACAATTTGAGAGTGACGTAAAGAAAGGGAAGGACTACAAAGTTGTAAAAAAAACGTCATTTCGACATTCTCGAGCAAGGCAATTTTTTTTTATTTTGAAGGAAATAATTCAAGGATAACGAAAAATATACATCTGACGATTTCCACAAACCGAAGTAACAGAAATTTGTCGATATATGGCGATTTCCATTGACCCGCTCGGAGCACTCGAAATCGATCTCATATGTAATGCATCTGTCCAATTGAACTGATTTTTTTGGACGTTTCTTAAAACCAATGAAATGCTTCTTTATAGTCGAATTTAAGCGATGGACCGAAAGATTTTGGTCCAACCTGCGGTTATCGTACTGGTTATAAGACAAATGACAATCTGACGTCACATTTTATAACCGACATCTCTGTCGCTTGAATGCATTGGTTTTAACCGCAATCTTTCAGTGCGAAAACTAACCTATTTTATTTTCTTTTCTCCAGGGACAAGTTTACTCCTTCTATAAATATATATTTTCAAGTTCAATTTTGGGAAAAGTAGAAGTAATTTCGGAATCAGTAAATTCCGAGGAGATCACTCTTGCATATTATTGTATCAGTTGTGGATATGCTTGTATATATTTGGACATATTTGAATATATTCGGATATATATTTTCTGTTGTTTCTTCATACGTACATACAAAAAGTGATTGAGCACTTTTTGAGTTTATTCAAAATAATAGATAATACACAATTGGACTAATACTGGTGAAATACGAGTTTATATTAATGGGGCAGTACCTGAAGAAGGGGAGCTAGCTGATCGGGAACAGAAAGAGTAAAATAGGTAAATCATGCAACATTCTTGACCATACCAATCGAGAAGTCAGTTAAGTCTAGATCTGTATTCAAGTTTTTCAATGCCAATAATGAATTAATTATAGAGGAGTTGTCTTCCATTCCTTGGAAAAACATTTTGAATGATGATGATGATGTAAACAAATGTGTAAATGTAGTTTTGAATAAAAAAAGCAAATTGGCTGTCTCAATATTCTCAACTTGCACATTATAATCGGTGCCCTCATAATTGATAGAAATACAATAAATATGATCGTTTTCCGCCATTTTATATTTCCCGCTCATTCGATGGACCGTACGTAAAACTACTCCAGAGCTGGGTTAAAACCGCAAAATTTTGGTTATGCTCGTGATCTGTTCAGAACTGATTCTTGATGTCTGCGGACCTAAACCGATCGAATAACCGTTTTCGCTTAAATGAATTGGTTAAGACCGAAAGGGATTGGTTTTAACCGCTCTGCTTTGGTTATTCGCTTAAATTCGACTTATTTGTCACAAGGGTAAGTTTCAACCAATTATGTCATCATTATAGTGGGAATAAATCTCTTGTGATTATTCTCGGGAATAATCACTGTGGCTTTTATTTGCCTAGCAAATGTCAGATAGTTGTCGAAATAATTACCTAATTGTGTCAACGCGATATATAAAATGGGTGAAAATTATCGGTTTAGTAAATTTTCTGAAGCAGAAATAACAAAAAAGATTTTAGAAACTACTTCGAAAAAGACTCTAATAAGTAATCAGTCTATATGGAGACAATTTGAGACCTTCACCAAAGGAAGAAATTATATTCTGGATCAATCTACTACACCAGCTACTCTGGCATTGATTTTGAAAGATTGGGCTTATAACATGAAAAGAAAAGACGTAAATGATTATAAAGAAGCAGTAATAAAGACAATGTGGAATAAAACGGCAAAATTAATTCAAGAACTTTACTTCAATAAGTATAACAGGTATAATTTTACGATAGTTTTATTGATCTTTTTTATTGTAAAAATTTGTGAATAAAAAAAAATGGGTTCAAGCCCTGTGGACAGGAGCTTTCTGGCGCTCTAGTTCAAACAGACAAATTATATCTCCGAAAGTATTGGTTTCTCAGAGTTGAGAATTATATCAATGTATTCTTATGATAGAACTGCATCATAAAGGAAATTCAATTCAAATAATAGTTTATTTATCAAGATTAAATGAGTAATCTGAGAATGAGAACTGCACCATGAAAGAAACCAAATTAAAATAGCTGAAATGAATTTGACTCTCTCTTATAGAACAGGATGAAATGTACGAGTATGATCACAGATCATATAATAAAGCTTAGATAGAATAATTATAGCATTCTTGAAAACATAGAAGTATGATTCATTATTGAAATTTAGAACTTCATCTTAGCAGAAATTTAATTCAAACATCATAGAAGAATTTAAATTCAACAAGAGTGCCAAAAATTATCAATCCAAAACCAATCGACGAATTCTACCCAACAACGAACTCATCCGAGATATTCATTCCTCAATTCTATGATGAACGATAATATATATCTTTCCTCAAATCTACTCCAATACACCAATATTCCAGTTTTGTTTTTAGTGGAGATATTCTGAACTCAATATTATTAACTTACCATTACCATTCCCATCATCATATGGATTGACCATCGGCATGAAAATATCAACCAACAAAAAGTATGATATTATATTATAATTCTCATATTTATACGATTGCTGAAATGAATGACAATGTTATTAACTTACCATTACCATTCCCATCATCATATGGATTGACCAGCGGCATGAAAATATCAACCAACAAAAAGTATGATATTATAATATAATTCTCATATTTATACGATTGCTGGAATGAATGACAATGACACAACGTCATGTCTCAGGAAAATGAGTTGACATTAAAACAATTCAGGAACACCCACAGAATAATTCTGTGAACACGTAGAAATACGATTTACATTGAAATTTTGAAAAATCATATCTCCGAAAGTATTATTTTGTTAGAGTTAAAAATGATATGAATGGATTCTTATGGTGAAACTGCTTATTGAACAAAATTTAATTTGGAATTTGTTTCGTAAAAAAAAAATTTTTTTTTGTTACTCCGAAACCATCTGTCCGATTTTGCCCAATAACGAACTTAGCCGAGATATTTATCCCTCAAACCTACTCTGAAAATTTCAACTGTCTAGCTCATTCTGTTCGAAAATTATCGTGCCTACGGCTGGCCGGCCGGCCGGACAGAATGCATTTCGACCACGGATTCTTGATCAGTGAGTCGAACAAAATCGTTTGAGACCATTTTCATCGAAAAATTCGAAAATTACAGACATTTGGGCAAATTGATAAGCACTCAGTTCCGAGGAACTAGAGATCAAAAATAAGCTAGTCAAATATAACTTGAGAGTTCCACAAATTAGAAAATAATTTGACAGATTTTGTTCAAACTTGTTGCCATTTGGATTGTTGCGATTCCATTCACATAATTTGTTTTCTGACAATACACTCATCAAGACTGTCAATTTCAAAGGCCTGTAAAATAGTCAGGATCCTTAGCGAATAGCGGCAAAGAATGATTCAAAGCCACTTGCGATGTTACAATCATCTATAAAGATCATGTATAACGTAGCTAAAGATAAATTGATATTTTTTTGTATTTGTCAGAGTCATGTAGGAAAAAGGAATCACTCATTTGCTTCTAAAGGTCAAGGAAATTTGGATGTACATAGAATTAATGAAACAAAAACATTTTTATTTCAATATTTTACTTATTTTACGTTTTCGGTTATTTGTTACTGTTTTCATATTGCTGTTCAAAACTCTCGTGCCGAAATACATTTCACAACTGAAAAATAAGTTTTCGGCTTCATCACTAAACTCAACAGTGCTTGCTAATTTATCGGTCACCCGATGACGTATTCGATCTGAGAGAGACGGAAGGCTGATATGCGTGTGGGTTTACCTTTGCCGTGTTCCGATATTCCTGAACAGTACTGAGCAGTAAATTGAAACGTCAGATATTACTGAAATTCACTGGCGATACCTACTCTGACTTAAGAGCGTTCCGAAATTACTTACTGCGGCCAGTAATGCCAGCAATTTCGAAACGCAAGGCATGTGTGTTGTAGTATCATGGGATTCATGGATGTGATGCCTATATTCCCCTCTCCGCGTTTCTATTCCTCTGTCACTCTTTATCTATCTATTACTGTTTCACTCCTTCCCCACTCTGGTTTCTGTTGCTATAACGCCATCACAGCTGATCACATAGACTTGTTCGTGGCATGATAATATTTAGAACGTATTTCCAACGTTTTGACTCATTTTTTTATTTTGATATAATATTTTGATATAAGTTATCTGAGTTAAAGTTTATAAATATTTACCATGAGTGATATTAATATAAAATGTGTATTTTGTGGTGAACGTACTTTGCAAAAATCAATTGAATGCACATTAGAAACATTACAAAATGTATAAATATTTTAGAATATTGTCGGTTTGCCCCGACAATATTCTAAAATATTCTCCGAAAATTCCGAACAACATATATTCGATAATCTTGAACTTTCGATAGAATCTTCTTTACAGTATATCACGCACAGTGTTATACATTATTTACATCAATAAAAAGAGCGCGAGACGTTCAGTATTTGCGAACAACAATCAGTTTCTGGGAATAGCACCTAATCACATGCTCCTGTTTGTGGAGAGTGCTCCTAGTCACATTTTCCTGTTCCTGGAGAGTGCTCCACATCTCATGCTACATCTTTTTGTATGCATGATATTTGCTGAGCTGCGTTGATCTGAGTTAATTAAGTTCAATGATTTAAAAATATAAAAAAAAAATTTTAATTGTCAGATTAGGCGAATCCCTCCAGATAATCGTCAGATTATGAGACAGCACGTCTAGGACATAGCGATGAGCCATATATATCTTAATCTGACGCGCTTGAGTATTTAAAAATTGGTTAAAGCACTGACGTGAAGTCAGGAGCATTTGCGCGTATGTTATATTGTCCATTCTCCTGTATTGGACACTTTTAATCGAATTTACCATGGTGAATTCTATTGTCTATTCTCCTGTATTGGACAGCCTTAATCGAATTCACCATAGTAAATTCGATTAAGACTGTCTAATACAGGAGAACAGACAATAGAATTCACCATGGTAAATTCGATTAAGAGTGCTCAATACAGGAGAATGGACAATAGAACATACGCGCAAAAGCTCCTGACTTCACGTCAGTGCTTGAACCAATTTTTTTTTCGTGAATTCAGGAGCTTTTGCGCGTATGTTCTATTGTCCATTCTCCTGTATTGAACACTCTTAATCGAATTTACCATGGTGAATTCTATTGTCTGTTCTCCTGTATTAGACACTCTTAATCGAATTTACCATGGTGAATTCGATTAAGGCTGTCCAATACAGGAGAATAGACAATATAATTCACCATGGTAAATTCGATTAAAAGTGTCCAATACAGGAGAATGGACAATAGAACATACGCGCAAAAGCTCCTGACTTCACGTCAGTACTTTAACCAATTATTTTTCGTGAAGTCAGGATAGAAAGCAATGATGAAAAAATTAACACATTATTGTCTACCTTCAATTCTTCTTTAGGAGAAGAATACATAATTATCCTTGAAAAATATTACTGGAATTAATGTCATATTTAAATAATAAAGAAAATTATAAGTTTAGTTACTAACATATTGAATGAAATTCAATTGAATTCCAGTAATATTCAATTACTTATTCTTAACCAATAAATGTCCATTGATAGATCTAAAGGTGATGAGGTGAAACATAAAGATATATTCTCATTAGTGATAGAAAAGCTGGCCTAAAATTCCTCTCTACCCGACACAAGATTTAATATCCACAAATGAGCCTCTCGACACTTTTTTTAAATTTAATTCCTTTCATGATGTAGTTCTATCATAAGAATCCATTGATATAATTCCCAACTCTCATAGAAATCAATACTTTCGGAGATATAATTTGTCTGTTCGAACAAGAGCGCCAAAAAGCTCCTGTCCACTTGGCTTGAACCAATTTTTATCACCTAAGCTTTGCAATCCAATGGATCTCTATGACGCTCGAGTAAATCCCATTTAGCATCGTGTGCTCCCCTACCATAGGGACGTATTTCATTGTACTTAAATATACACGGAATTTTGGTAATCCATCTACGAAATTTCCACTTTCTAGTATTCCAAGTACCTACCGAAGAGATTAATGTATAACTGAATCTACGTTTTGCACAAAGAAAGTAGTAAATCAATCAATTACTCGAAAACCACAAGAGATAGGGTTGAGGATGTTCATACAGAAATGATCCGGAGGCTACGACGAATCGAACAAAGCAATGGTATACAGGGTGTTCTATTTGAAACATCAAGGTTCTTAATAATTTATGATATAATTCGAAGAAGGCCCAATCACCTAGCGCACGATTTTGAGAACATAATGAAGAAATAACTTCAATTTATTCGGGACCATTGTATGAAATCTTATCATATGCATAGTTCACGACAATGTATCTTTCGTATTTGTAGAAATGAACAAATCTCAATTACTATCTTACTAGATTGGGCGTGAGAAAACAAATAATCGTGTAGTATGCTGGGAGCCAACAATATCGAATGAACCTTGATCGGGCAAATTAACATATTTTCTGTAAATCAGCGGTGAAAAGCCATTCGAACATAATGTATGTACTAGACATAAATAAGGTGTCCGGAGATTAATCCGACAAAACTTGTAGGCTTATAGAGACTTCCAATATGATTGCAAAATGCCATATACAAAAGTCTAATACCACTTCGTTACTGACGTATAGAGATTTTGGGATTTAGACGAAACAATCAATCCACCATATTAAATGCAGTGATAAGCTCATTTGGAGATTTGGTTTAAATTTGGTACATAAATTAAACTGAAAGGCCTTGACAAATAGCTATTTGAGGGCCGGTTTCTCAATGGCGAGTTAACTCGAGGTTGTGAGTTACCCAAGTATTTAGCGATATTAATGAACGCGCAACACTCGGGTTACCCGCAACCCTGAGAACTCGCAATCGAGAAACCGGCCCTGAAAGAAACCAGTATGAGGACCGGAATATTATTTTTCTTCAATGTTAAGTTCTTATAATAATAATTATCAAATATCTGAGCTCAGATTCAAAAATTACGCAAAAAATCCTGCAGGATCTTGTTAAAACAGTTTGTGGCACCATTTTTGTTATTCCATAATAAATTATTATTCAACATTTTTTCACTCAAGAAATTAATTTTCGGAGAATCATCAAAAATGGGTTAATATTATAAATATTTACGAAACCAAGACATAAATATTGTTATTCTCTATAATAAGTTCATCATAAAATTATATAAAATACTCTCATAACTCAAGAAAACTGAAGAACAAATTCAGCAGCTTACAATCTCTGTCTAAAAAAAAAAAATTGGTTCAAGCACTGACGTGAAGTCAGAAGCTTTTGCGCGTATGTTCTATTGTCCATTCTTCTGTATTGGACACCCTTAATCGAATTTACCATGGTAAATTATGTTGTCATTTCTCCTGTATTGGACCCTCTTAATTCGAATTTACCATGGTAAATTCGAATTAAGTGTCCAATACAGGAGAATGGACAACATAATATACCATGGTAAATTCGATTAAGGGTGTCCAATACAGAAGAATGGACAATAGAACATACGCGCAAAAGCTTCTGACTTCACGTCAGTGCTTGAACCAATTTTTTTTTTCGTGATTTTTTTATAATTTTCTAGGGGTACAGTTCTTAAAATTTTTTTTTTCGTCATTTTTTTCAAATTTTCTAGGGGTACGGTTCTTTTAAAACGTCTTTATGTTGATTTTCTACTACTAGTTACCAAGCTTCAATTCGATCGAATATTTATTTTTTGAGTTATCAAGGAAATAATATTCCAGGTGGGTATAACTCGGAAACCGTTACACCGATTATGCCCAAAAACGAACTCAACTCTCCCTTTCGGATAAGCAACCTACCCTGAAAATTGCAAGTCCCTATCTCCTTTCGTTCGAAAGTTATCGAGGCAACGGTCACCCATCTACTGAACTCACACAAGAATGCTCGAATCTCCAACAATATTTAACCGATCGTATTAAAACTTGAAACTTGGCAGTAGAGTTAGGTTATGAAGGCTCTTGCAAAATTTCAGCAATTTCAAACGAATAGTTACTGATATATAGATTTTTTTTTTTATTTTCAATGATTTATTAAAAATTTTCTACAAATGCTATCCTCACCAAATTTTGCAAACATTTTTGCGTTGGCATTCTACAACTAGTAACTATGTTTGAATTCAATCGGTTCAGCATTTTTCGAGTTAATGGGGAACAAAAAACCACCAAATTTCAGAAAATTTCAGATGGCTATAACTCAAAAACCGTTTGGCCGATTATGCTCATAAACAAACTGAAATGTCGCGTTCTGGTGCACATCCTAACCTGAAAATTTCAAGCCGCTATCTCATTCCGTTCTCAAGTTATCGTGACCACAAAAATATTTTTTAATAATTTTTTTAAAATTTTCTAGCCACACGATTCGCACAAAATACCACAAACGTGCTTAGGTTCATATTCTACAACTACCCACCAAGTTTCAGTTCGATCGGATTTATATTGGTTGAAAACAAAATTATTACTCGGAAACTACTGGGCCGATTATGCCCATTAACGAACTTGTCCGTCGTATTGGGATGCGCCACCTACCCTGAAAATTTCAAGTCGCTAGCTCTTTTCGTTCTCAAGTTATCGTGGCAACGGCCGGACGGCCGGACGGACAGAATCAAATTTGACCTCGAATTCTTCATTGGGGAGTCGAACTTAATCGTTTGAGACCATTTTCGTCAAAAAATTCGAAAGTTACAGACATTTGGGCAAAACTATAACGCGAGGTTCCCCAGAACATACGCGCAACAATAGGCCTGCGTCAAGTGTCAAATCCCGAATTTCATTATCAACAACTATTGTTCAGTTAGCTGTCATCAACGTTTGTTTTGTTGTTTTTACTTCATTATTCTGGTGACTGGACCACTATTTATGGGGTCATTTAAATTCAGAAGTGTATAATGAAGAAATTAGGAATAGAGAACATTTATTAGAGAGAGGTCTTAGAAGAAGAGAGCATGATTTAATCCAATTCGGGAGCGTGAGATAGCTTATAAGGCTAGTGAGATCATCACCTCAAATGAAATAGAACTCGAAATTTTAACATTGAGATATTAGAACGAATTACGAGTAAATGAATATATTCGAGAAGTGGATGCGAACAATTGTTTACAAAAAAATGTTACCTTCGATTTATGTCATCCTCAAAGAAATATAATTTATTCCTTGGAGACTACAACTGCCCTGACATGGGATGGCCTATTTCACCATCTAGTCTTCCATCTGTAGTTACTGGTTCTGACAAGCTTGCTGCAACCATCCTGAACTCAAATCTGCATAAGGTAATTGAACAACCAACTCGCGACAGAAGCGGCAACAATCCATCACTTCGGGATCTGATTTTAGTCAACTATACAAATATTATAGCACCGGTCTAGTTTTTACCACCGTTTGGACTCTCGCACCATTTAGTTTTGCCATCCCAAGTACAGTTCGTTTCCAGTTCGGCATCTGATAAAACGACGACACAAATAACCAGAATTGATTTTGAAAAACTTAATACTTCTCTGAGCTATGTTGGATGGGACGGGATACTTACTGGACTGAGCGTTGAGGATATGTGGAATGAATTCCTCAAGGTGATCACGTCTAATGTGTTGGATTGTTCCTACACTAAAACAGTCTACCATAACTCTGCAAAACCATGGATAAACTCTGAAGTCCTCAGGATGATTCATAGTAAGAGAGCGTTGTGACAGAGATTTCTGAGATTTAGAGATGAAAGAAACTATAAAATTCGAACAGTTATTCGAACTCTATCTCCCACATAATAGGTAAGTAAAGAAAGGAATACATCGACAAACTTATTGAAACAAAATAATAGGAAGAAATAATTCAAGTTTGTGCGCTCGACTGTAAATTCTAAAGTGTTAGTGCCTCGTCTACGGAACCCTAGTGGGCTATTGTGCTCAACATATGAAGAACCTGCTGAGACTTTGGTTGACACATTCTCTGCCTTCTTTTCTGCGGGGCCTGGTGGATCCGTACCAAGACTTATCTTCCCACGATGTGCAGAAGATCTTACTGAAGTCGTATTCACGAGGTAGGTGGTGGAGAAACACTTGTCTGAGTTGAATTCTGCCTCTTCACCTGGCCCGATGGACTCTCTTCGAACATGTTGAGGATTTGTGCTGGAAGTTTGTCCCGGCCCCCGATTATATCCAATCGGTCCATGCATTCCAATATTTTGCCAAGGTGTTGGCTTGTTTCCTCCGTGACCCCGATTTTCAAGAAGGGGGATAAACTCATGCCTAATAATTACCGACCAATCAGCCTTACTTTGGTCGCTCTGAAGGTTTGCGAGAAGATTATTACCCAACAGATACTGAACTTTGCAAGAGAAAACAAACTACTTCCACCGAATCAGTAAGGCTTTATACCTGGGCGTTCAGCTATAACAAATCTCCTGTAATGTCTAAGTGACCGGACCTTGGCATATGAAGCTGGTAGACCTATAGATGTGGTGTATTTGATATTTTCAAAAGCATTCACCAAGGTTCCACACAGGCGACTACTCTATAAGGTGGAACACCTTGGTATTAGGGGCAACCTGTTGATGTGGATTTCTTCATTCCTTGAAAACCGGAGTAAGTGTGATGGTTGGCGATTCTTCTTCCACATCCAGACCGGTAGCAAGTGGAGTTCCACAGGGCACCATTCTTGGTCCACTGTTATTCATATTGTATATTTCTGACTTATTACACCATCTCTCTTCTTCGTCTTCTTTTTTAGCGGATGATGTTAAAATCTACAGTTATCCACTGTCCAATAAATATAAACTGCAACATGATTTGGATAGTGTGTCCCAGTGGTATGTCCATTGGCTTCTCCCAATGAACATGTGACATGTGAAAAATTTACAGTCCTCCATATTGGCAAGAATAACCCCAAGAAACAATACTTTTTGTATGGAACTAGAGTTGTGAGTACGGAGTCCCAGGTAGACTTGGGGGTAACAGTAACCCATGACTTAACATGGTCAAATCATATCCATAGCATATATTCAAAGGCGTCTCGCTTGACATATCTGTTCCAACGATCTTTCAATGGTTGTGACCCCAGTACATGTTCTGTTTTATACAAGACTTGAATCCGATCCATCATGGAATACGCAGGACCGGTCTGGAGTAAAACTCTTATGGATGATAATAATTTACTGGAGACAATACCGCGCCGTGTTACAAGAATCCCATACGGTCGGGTACGTCCTAGTTACTAAACTTGCATGGAAATATTTCAACTTACACCATTCATGGATCGAAGGATGCGGGGTGGCGAGATAATGACTTTTGGTTAGTAGTTGTAGAATGCCAACGCGAAAATTCTTGTGAAATTTTGTTAGGATCGTATCACTAGAAAATTCTTAAAAATTATGAAAATTCTATATATCAGTAACTATTCGTCCGCCATCGCTGAAATTTTGGGAGAGCCTTCTGAACCTAACTCTACTGCCAAGTTCCGAGTTTGAACACGATCGGAAATATATTGTTGGAAATTCGAGCATGCTTGTGTGAGTTCAGTAGATGGAGGGGTGGCCGTTGCCTCGATAACTTTCGAACGGAAGGTGATAGGGGACTTGCAATTTTCAGGATATGTTGCGTATCTGAATGGGAGAGCTGAGTTCGTTTACGGGCATAATCGGTTCAACGGTTTCGGAGTTATACCCACCGGGAATATTATTTCCTCGATAACTCAAAAAATATAGGCTCGATCGAATTGAAGCTTGGTAACTAGTTGTAGAATATCTACATGAAGACGTGTGTAGCACTAGAATATTTCTGAATATTTACAAAAAAATATTAAGTATCTCACGAGTTTACCTCGAGAACGGAAAGAAATAGCGAATTGCAGTTTTCAGGGTTGATAGCGCATCTGGCTGCGATATTAATGTTCGTTAATTAGCATAATCGTCCTAATGGTTTTGGAGTTATATCAATCTGAAATGTAGTTAATATTTCTTCAATAACCCAACAAATACGATGCTGATTCAATTCAAACATGGTAATTAGTTCTAGAATGCCGACGCAATTTTTTTTCGTGAAGATCGTATATTACTAGAAAATTTTTCAAAAAATTATATATCAGAAAGCATTTTGTCAGACATCGCGGAAATTTTGTGAGAACCTTCACAACCATGAATGTCATGATGACATAACATGATAAAGAGCGAAGCATGGGAGATGATAGCCCTACATTAGGGTCCTGTAGCGGTCTCCGAACATCTGAAGTTCTGAATGATCATCGTTTGGATTGTCCAGACCTGGTTTTGAAAGAGACCCTCCTGGCCTTCTGAGCAACGACATTTTCCTTTTTGAAATCAAATATTGAAGGGATTCCTAAGAAAAAGAGTGAATATCTTTGAAAACTAGTGGAGGCAATTCTTCTTCGAGAGATCCATGCGGCTACAGAGGAGTATATTTGTGAGAGGGGACTTTTGAAAGGTTATGTATTATTTTCAATTTGTTCGTTTTTCTCCTCTTGTCTTTTCGAAGTTATACTCACCTGGAATATTTTTCCTCGTTAACTCAAACAAATAGACTCGATCGAATTGAAGCTTGTCGATATTCTACAACTAGTTGTAGGATATCGACATAAAGACGTTTGTAAAGTTTTGTGAGAACTGTAGCCCTAGAAAATTACAAAAATTAACGGAATTGAAAATTGGTTCAAGCACTGACGTGAGGTCAGGAGCTTTTGCGCGTATATGTTCTATTGTCCATTCTCCCGTATTGGGCACTCTTAATCGAATTTACCATGGTGATTTCTATTGTCCGTTCTCCTGTATTGGAGTGTCCAATACAGGAGAACGGACAATAGAATTTACCATGGTAAATTCGATTAAGAGTGTCCAATACAGGAGAATGGACAATAGAACATACGCGCAAAAGCTCCTGACTTCACGTCAATGCTTGAACCAATTTTGTTTTGTTTACATTAGTCAATACGTGCATCATATTTATTTTTTATTTGTATGAGTCCTATAGGTTTACGCCTTGACTCTTATCATGTAATTAATAATAATATTAACCAAAAATGCCCGACTGCGAATTTGAATCTACACCAGCAGAACTTCGAGCAGCTGCATCCGAAAGGCTGTGAAAAGCAGGGGAAGGTATGTAAATACGTACGTGCGTGACTAAAGATGCGCTGCACACCTCTAGGACGGTGCTCCTTGCCTATTTCGGTAAATTGAGTAATCATAATAAGGCCAGTACATTATGGTCAAGGTCCCCGATGCTACAAATATTATTAAATATCAGGCATAATGTTGACATTAGTAATTATGCAAAATTGAGAGCATACTTGAATAGGCTGAATGTGGGATACGAAGCTAAAAAGTAAAATGTTCTTTCTCGAGAAAACATCGATAAATTTCTAAACGATGCTCCGATAGAATAACTCCCTCAAAAGCTAACATTTCAATTTCTTTAGTGCATTTTTTAAATGTAAAAGTACAAATTTCTTTCAGGTTGCATTGACTATTGACATCCTTAGCTTGCAGGTGCGATGAACTTCTAAAAATGAGAATAAATGAGTTGGTAATTTAAGGAAATCGGATTATAATAATGATTTCTATAACCAAAACCTATTCCTCGCGTACATTTGTAATTAAAAAACCGGAATGGATGAAAATAGTAAAACAATACTGTGACATGCGCAACAACATCGACTGTGAAAGGATTGTTACGTTAATATAACAAGGCTGACCAACTAGCTCCTTCAGGGCGTGGGTTTTCCACTTGAGCACTGAATTTAATATAAATATTTACTGGGCGCCAGGTAATTTTAATATCTGGTCACCAATTTCCAAATTTCCAAATTTATTGCCGGTTCAAGATAATGCACTTTGTGAACTCGAGAGGAAGAACAAAATAATAATGATTTCTTTTACACCTATATTCTAGCTCAACAATCCACAACGTAACTAAATATATCCTACTGTATCCCTATATATTATTATTATACTAAATCTCTCCTACTATATCCCTAAATCTATTCCTATATCCTATTTAACTATTATGTACTATTATTTACTATACCTACACTAATCCTTAATATTTCTAACCTAGCTATCCTAATTTCTAATATTCCCAGAATTATTACGATTCAATATATACACATATAATCGAAGAAAGAAAATTAATTAGAGGTGATCGGATATCTACAGGTCGCCTGGGAGGTACTTATCCAACTTTTCCAAGGTCAAGAAATTACGGAAGGTAAATTGTCCTTTCCAACCAGAATGATAAGATTCCAACTTATATAACAATAGGCATAAAACAGAAGCCCATACATACAAAACCCTAGAAAGATGAAAGCTATTAGAATATTCCTTCTGATTAATTTTATGATTCTAAATTACGACTGGTTCATTTTTGCATTCAACGTTTATGTTATTTTCATCACTATCAGTGTCATAATAAAATTTCACATTGTCATACATTGGTTTTAAGTAAATTCTATTCCTTCGTTTACACTTGTTGGTATTTTCTTCCTGTACAATATAAGAATCTAAATTATATTTTTCAATTACTTTACCTGGTATCCAAATATTATTTTTCTTTATATAATAAACTCTCTGATCCATGTTTAAAGGTGTTAGAATTTTTGTTCTCTTATCATAAAACACTTTAGATAAATTTTGCTTTTGCTTCATGTAATATTTTTGGTGCTCTAGTTCCTCGGAACTGAGTGCTTATCAATTTGCCCAAATGTCTGTAATTTTCAAATTTTTCGATGAAAATGGTCTTAAACGATTTGGTTCGACTCACTGATCAACAATCCGTGGTCGAAATTATTTCTGTCCGGCCGGCCGGCCGTAGGCACGATAACTCTCGAACGGAATGAGCTAGAGAGTTGAAATCTTCAGAGTAGGTTTGGGGGATGTATATCTCGGCTAATTTCGTTATTGGGCGAAATCGAACAGATGGTTTCGGAGTAACAAACAAAAAAATTTTTTTTTACAAAACAAATTCCAAATTAAATTTTTTTTAATAAGCAGTTTTATCATAAGAATCCATTCATATCATTTTTAACTCTAACAAGCTAATACTTTCGGAGATATGATTTTTCAAAATTTCAATGTAAATCGTATTTCACTGATTGATATAATTATTCTATGTATGAATTGTCATAATCTCAAGTTATGACATGACATGACATTATCTAATCAATCGAAGAATTATGAGAATAAAGTGTATTCCGAAATGTGAGCGAAGTGAGAAAAATCTCAGTTGTTTGCTCCGAAATTAGTTTTTCTCAGAAAAGTCTTACATTTCGGAACGGAAGTAAGAGATCTGAGAGTAGTGAGACTGCTTTTCATCCATAGACGAATGCTCAGTTCTCTCAATTTATGACGGGACTGACAGAAGGGAATATTGTAACTTCAAAAATATTGGGGTTGAAATACTCGTATTTTAGCGATGCAACGGGGACCTCACCCGAAAATGTTTGAAAATATTACGTAAATATTGAAAGCATAATTCTGTAGTTCGAGAGAGGAGAAAATTTGGTGAACGTAGATCAGGAAATTTTTGATCGATTACAAGGTAATTTTTTATTCTTATATACTTCGTCTTACTTTTTCTTCTCCTTACGACATATTTGAAACTAGCAACACATTTGAAAATAACTGATATAATTCATTCATACTACGTTTATAAATTCATTCTCTATTTGAATAGATTTATGATCAGTTTCACGAAGCTTATATAGATTGATAGTAGATTGAATTGATGGTTGCATCAAAAATGAATTAGGAATCGACATATAATCACACTGATTTGCCATTTAAGAGCTGTCAAAGCTATGTGAAACCCACCGTAAGTACCTAATGGAGAACAATTTGAATCCAATTGTTCATTGACTAAATTGTCAGCATGTTTTTCTCTAAGTAATCATTAAAGGTTACTGTGGGAGGTATACTCATTATTAAAAGGTTACTTTCTGGGTTTTTCTCCCAAACTCTGAAAAATATCTATAAAATAAAAATTAATTATTTTGTAATTTGCTTCTGCGTAAGAAACACAAGATATTTGTCAAAAGCAATCAATTGAACAATGTTGCCTAACAAACAACAACGAAACATCATCAACGAAGAAACAACTATATCGTAACGTTTCGGAGTCTATATCAGACTCCTTCGTCAGACGCTTATTAGAATTATTTTGTTGAAAGTTAAAGATTTTCGTTAAGCGTCTAACGAAGGAGTCTGATATAGACTCCGAAACGTTACGATATAGTTGCTTCTTCGTTGATGTTGTATCGTTGTTGTTGGTTAGGCAACATTGTTCAATTGATTCCTTCTGACAAAAATCTTGTGTTTCTTACGCAGAAGCAAATCACAAAATAATTAATTTTTATTTTATATTATAGATATTTTCGAGAGTTTGGGAGAGAAAACCCAGAAAGAAACCTTTTAATAATGTTTTTGGCGCTCTAGTTCCTCGGAACTGAGTGCTTATCAATTTGCCCAAATGTCTGTAATTTTCGAATTTTTCGATGAAAATGGTCTTAAACGATTTGGTTCGACTCACTGATCAAGAATCCGTGGTCGAAATTCATTCTGTCCGGCCGTAGGCACGATAACTCTCGAACGGAATGAGCTAGACAGTTGAAATTTTCAGAGTAGGTTTGGGAGATAAATATCTCAGCTAAGTTCGTTATTGGGGAAAATCGGACAGATGGTTTCGGAGTAACAAAAAAAAATTTTTTTTTACAAGGCAAATTCCAAATTAAATTTTTTTCAATAAGATATTTTACCATAAGAATCCAATGATATCATTTTTAACTCTAACAAGCTAATACTTTCGGAGATATGATTTTTCAAAATTTCAATAATAAATCATATTTCAACGTTGTCACAGAATGATATTATTCTATGTATGAATTGTCATATTGTCAAATGATGTTCCTGAGACATGACATTATCTAATCAATCGAAGAATTGTGAGCCAAGTGAGAAAAATCTCAGTTGTTTGCTCCGAAATTAGGTTTTCTCAGAAAATTCTTACATTTCGGAACGGAACATGAAGTATGAGATCTGAGAGTAGACTGCTTTTCATCCATAGACATAGATATAACTCTCGAACGGAATGAGGTAGGTAGTTGAAATTTTCAGAGTAGTTTAGGGAGATGAATATCTCGGTTGAGTTCGTTATTGGGCAAAATTGGCCAGATTTAATTTGATTTCTTCCATGGTGCAGTTCTCATTCTCATGATTGCTCATTTAATCTTGATAAATAAACTATTATTTAAATTGAATTTTCTTTATGATGCAGTTCTATCATATGAATACATTGGTATAATTCCCAATTCTGAGAAACCAATACTTTTGGAGATATAATTTGTCTGTTTGAACTAGAGCGCCAGAAAGCTCCTGTCCACAGGGCTTGAACCCATTTTTATATATAAGAATGAGAAACATTCATTGCCACTATTAAAATATACTTTTTGTTTATAATGAAACTTATTCCATTAGGTGAATGCTTCGAATCATTGTCGCCTATTTATTAGGAGAAGATCATTGCTCCTACGGTTTTTCCTATTGTGGCAATGAGAATTTTTTCTCAGAGTCGAAGCAACCGACGAACTCATCTGCTTCGAATAATATGAGCTTATAATACTGTCGAGAATAACATTTAATTATGAATTTCAAGTCTCATATAATACTTCTTCAGATTGTGAAATTATCACACCTATCATACCTGAGGGACGCTGAAACCCCGACTGGGCTTAGCTTTACCCCATTTAATTTAATATGGTATAGGTACCATAGACTAACTCGGGACATTTCAGGCTTTCCTAAAATATGTGTTTTCTGCCGGCCAGTGGCTCTTAGACAGGCCCATACTTTTCTGAATAGTAGTTATAACAACACGGCTATGGAGCCAGAATTTGATCTAACCTCACTTTTGTTGTATGTGCGTCACAGATGTTTGCTCGTGTTCAGGAAATCTGTACTGTGAAAAGCGCCATCTAGAGTGGAGAAGCATCGTGAATATGTGTATGTAATGACAGGAAATTATTTATTTTGATAGCGACATCTAGAGTTGAGAAGCAGCGTGAATTTTGGTGTGGAATGATAGGAAATCTTCGATTTCTAGAGTTGGATGTTAATATTTGGTAGATTGGAATGGTCGATTGCAAGGTATAAAAAGACGGGGTATACGTTGGGATTTGAACCTGCAGACTATGTATTTATAGTCAAGGTGCTTAGCAGATTATGCTACGGAGTCAGGGTGACTGCGTTGAGAAAAGGGGACTGCAATTCGTACACAATTTATCCGGTATAAAATTCTTAACTCGAATTGACGCCACCCTTGGACGGCGTCCAAGCGTAATTAACGAATCAATATAAGTAGTGCGTTCATTATTGGGTTTTATCCTTTCGGTTCCCGTGAGAAATAACTTGCCAGTTGAGACCATCGAAGAAACACTCTTGTACCTATAAAATTTTGCTTCTCAACTCGATTTGACGCTCCCTTGGACCTAAGATAAAGAAGAAGGGTCCATTTCATTCAACGAATTTGTCGATAAGTTGAAAAGAAAGGAAATTCGTGTCTGAACACGCTTTTTGTCTTAATCTCATCAAGCAGGTGCGTTCATTATTGGGTTTTATCCTTTTGGTTGTATCTCACATAAACTACCAAGCAGGTGCATTCATTAGTGCGCTTTATCTTATTGCCCTAAGATAAATATCAGGGATGCATTCGGGAGACTCAATGATAATATTAAGGAATCAATAGAAGTAGGTTTCATTTTATTCAAGGAATTTGCCGATAAGTTGAAAAGAAAGGAAATTCGTGTCTGAACACGCTTTCTGTCTTAATCTCATCAAGCAGGTGCGTTAATTATTGGGTTTTATCCTTTTGGTTCCCGTGAGAAAAAACTTTGGTCAGTTGAGACCATCGAAGAAACACTCTTGTACCTATAAAATTTTGCTTCTCAACTCGATTTGACGCCCCGCCCCCTTGGACCTAAGATGAAGAAGAAGGATTCCTTTTATTGAAGGATTTCATCGAAAAGCGGGAAAGAAAAGGGTATTTGGGTCTGAACCTAAGAGTAAGGTCCACATTTTATTGGAGAATTTCATCGATAAGTTGAAAGGAAAGGGTAATTGGGTCTGAACACGCTTTTTCTCATTGGTGCGTTCATTATTGGGTTTTATCCTACTTACCAGTTGAGACCATCGAAGAAAAAGTATAAATATTCTAACAAAGAGTATTTTCAGTCAAATCACGTTTTGGTTTTATACAAGTGATCAGGCTCTCGTCCTTACAACAGTCGCAAAAGTATTGAACAAAACAATTTTGTTACACACAGAGCATCAACCTATACTTCTGAGAAACAGTAAGTTTTTGCACATCTTTTGTCTTATACATGTTTTTTAATTTTTCCATATTTCGACTTGTTTCAGTAATGGATTTTCTTACAAAAATCAATGCAGCATCTCTAATTGCTGATAGAAAACCCGCCAAGAAGCTAGGAGAGCTGGAGAAAGATAATGCATACAAGATTCTGGTGTGCAGATTAGTCAAATCGAACTTTGGTGAATGTGTGCTTGTAGAATGCGAGGATTTCACAACTTTTCTACCAAAAAGGCTCACGGAAGTTTACAGGCAGCATACAGAGGAGCTATCTACAGGAAAATATTCTCTAGTATATCGAGGCCAGAATAACACTGGGAGAAGCCAGCCAGCTTCATCGTTCGAAATAATTATACATTAGGTGCTTGTTTTATGCTTAATTTTTTTTTTTTCATTGATTTATTGGATCAGAAAAATTCATTGTTGATGCTTGAGTCAAGCATGCATTTGTACAAATAATAAATAAAAAATCAATTTTAAGAACATGTGATTTTATTGGTTCAAAGAAAAATGATTATAATCTACATCATTCAATACCTTATTCTTATAGAAGTACATATATTCTAAGATTACATAACTTTCAACAGACGTATTAATTCTACAAAAAGCATTTATAAAATCTTCAACAGAATTTTGGTTGTTGTCATTTTCACTGGCGTTCCGAACTAAATCTTTGATGATGTCCAGGAACTTGTAATAATAAAAAGATATTCGTAGATTTTTCAACATCTCTAGACGATTGGAAATTAGTAGTTGATTCAAACGAATGATTTTGTTCAAGTCAACCTCACGGAAATACGTGTAGTTTCCCCATTTGACTACGCTTGTTATCATACTGTCACCTGAAAATCTTATAACTTCAGCTCCACAATCCTTATTATCACCATTTTTAATTTGTGCGATAAACATATTCCATTGCCAATGGTCAAAGGATATCACACACTCATTGCAACTAAGCTTAACTGCAGGAACAAAATTCGTGCTGGACTTATACCGCAATCAATGTATAGAGAAGCAGGTCCACATTCTATTTCTAGGTGAAATTGTTTGTTCAACAGATAGTGCTTTTCGTTTTTCACAGCTGCATCATATTTTTCTAACACACGGTTCAATTCTGTATCATAAACATTTCCGTCTAGCGATGACGTACTACATGGAGAAAAATCATGTTCATCTTCTGATATGCTATTTTGTGATGATTGCATGTTTGCTCAAAGTTTGTTCGAAGACTGAATCCAGGAATCGTATTCTTTTGTCATTCCAAGCCATCGCACCAAGACCTTGTCTCCACGTCTGCGCAATACTTTTTCAACCAAAAAAACATCAGGCTGCTTTGTTTTTTGCAATTCTTCTTGATAGAAAGCGCCACTTATTGGCCTACCGGCGGAATCTTCAAGTAGGTAACTCACTGGGTTGGTAAGTTGTACTTTGGTGATTTTAAATAGTTCATTAGTCCATTGAGGCAGATACCCTTTTGTGAAAACGTGCCTGAATTTACTTATACGTACAACATCACCCTTTTTGAATTTATGAGGTCCAGCTATTTTCACGTGACTGTATGCGTATTTATATATATCACTTTCGTTCTTCGTATTAACATCTCGCGGCTTCATCCCAATAGTTCGATGTTTTCTATTATTATACGCATTTACCACATCTTGTAATATGTCGATCCATCGATATTTTCCACTCAAACTGAATTTTTTGTAAAGCACCTCTTTCAACGTTCGTATGACCCTCTCCACTATTGCAGCTTTCTTATCACTATATTTATTATAATGATTTATATGATGCTTTTTAACGACTTGTTCTTGAAATTGCCGGTTGAAAAATTCAGTTCCTTGATCAGATTGCAAGTTTCTAGGTACTCGGCCATGCTTGAGGATATCGAGAAAAACCCTAGTCACTTCTTCACCAGTTTTCCTTTTCAATGGTCGAGCCCATATGAATTTAGAAAAGCAATCAATTACAACGAGAATATATTTGTATCCATCATTACTTGTGGCAAGCTTATCAAGCTGTCCTAAATCCATTTGCCAGAGATCATCTAACCCTTTAATGATTGTTCGTCGTCGAGGAAAATTTTTGCGTGCCGGTCGATGAAGTTCCTTAACTACTTGCGCTAATTCTCTGGAGGGTGACATCTTTGTGACTTCCAGTATTCAACTTACGATTCGGGGTTTCGATTGAAGCTTTTATTTCGTTTATTTTTCTATCGATATCAAATCTTTCAGCAGCAATTGTTGTTCGATCCTGTGTATCTGCTTTGAAACGTAATCAAGTTGTTCATTAAGTTTCTTGAACATTTCAATATTGTTATCATTAGTGTTTTTCAATTTGACGTCAAGGTGTGCACATTTCGTTTCAATAACACCCTTATACTGATAAAATACAATACCCAATTTACCTAGGTCTTCAAGTATCCTTTTTGCCGTTAAATCAACATAATTCATGTTGGCACCGTCAGATTTTCTTGTAGTATGTCCGGTAAAGTCGTAATTACCATCACTGGTCATGGGAAAAGTATAACCAGACCGCAACCGTTTCGCTGAGGAGGTCCTACGAGATGACGATACCCTACCAAATTTGTCCATTGTAATAGATAAAATGACTTGCAGGGCAATAAGCACGACTTAATATATAATTCCTGCTTCGCGCAATTCTTCAACGATTGCCTCGATTTCGTTGTCATTTGAGGTGTTTCCTGACTCTTTTGATGCATGCAATAAACACAAGCGGTCAACTAATTCACTAACGTTATCCCAATATCTATACTCTATTGGATTATCATTGTATTGCATCATTCCTTTGCCTAGCTTCTGTATAATATTTTTATATTTGCGGGCATTGCTTGCTTTGATTTGTTTCGATGGATTGAACAATCTTCTATGCACGCTTGTGATATTCAATATATGTTTGTAGTTTTCTTCATCGTCCGGTCTAAATCCAACAGGTTCCTTGTTGAATAGCAGTTTGAGGAGCCCCTCACTACTATGATAATTATATTTACCATCGATAATAATATCACCACTATGAAGATCGAAATTGAGTGAGCTACTACCTAGACTCCACGTAGAGTTGCGGTGTTCATATTTCGGCCCATATATGTAATCTATTTGTGGGTCTCTATTCCACAATTTCTGAATATAGCCCTGAATATTTTTTGGATAGTCTTCCAAGGAGTTGCCCGAATTATTCATTTCATTGTAGGACATTTGTGCAGCATCATCTTCATCATAGTCATAATCTTCATTATCTACGTCATCCTCATAATTCTCTTTTGAAAATGGTATAGATGGCATGGAATATTCTAGTTCTTTTTTGGTGGTTTTTGCTCGTATAGATTTTATGGACTCAGTTTTGGGGGCCGGCGATGGTTCCTGCTTAAATTGTTCTTTCATCTCATCAATACGTTTCGTAATAGGAAAAACCATTCGATTTATCGATTCATCCTCTTCAGAACGACCCAATTTAAATGCAATGTATTTTTTTTCTTACATCTTTAACTAGTTGCCTTATTTTAAATTTGCGATTTTGTCTGGTTGACTGATAGTGTGGCATGATGCTTATAAACTGATTAATTATCCTTTATGTTGATGAATTTATCGAAACCATGTCGATATCGCCCATCATGCAAGTTGCAATCTTTTACAATCATTAAAAAACCATAATTATCGGTGCTCCAGCATACTGAGCAAATTTCTTTGAATTTTTCATAACTCATATCGGGGGTTATATGTTCATTGAAAACGTGACGCAAATTCACATCATCACTCCTAAATATAGCAATTATGTTTGCATTGTCGCGAATTAGATGTTTATTTATTGACACATATGTCTGACAAAGAAAAGCGACATCTATTTTCTTATGCCTGCCCATAGAATAATACGACTTGATTTTATCCTGCTTGCTGTTGCATATATCATCAAAGATGAACACAGAATTTTCTTTAGCCTCTGAGGTATCTATGATATCATCATTTTCCCTATAGCTGTGATACCCCATACCTTGGACACTCTTCAAAACATTTTCGAGTAGCTGATATTTAGGTTGATATAAACTTTTCGAGAATATATACACGTTTTCAAATCTTAAACCGTTAGGATGAAGAAGTAAAGATAGGAGTGCATTAGATTTTCCACAACCACTAGTGCCAACTATTAAAAATCTACAACTATGTGGAAATAAAGCACCATTTCTATTGAATTTTGATTGATCTTCGAAAATATCTAAATTTTCTACATGCAAAGCACTGCGATGCTGCTCAATTCGCATCTTGATTGCATCTAACAAGTTTCAGTGAGGATAAGGTGGTTAAATATAAAGATCATTTTTTTAAGATATTTTATTTAGAACAACTCTTCTTTTCATACATGGCATTGAAGATAGATGTGTAAATCTAGATTTATTACGGAAAACTGCAGACTCCCAGATACATGTTGATGGTGAGGTGGTGAGTCGTTGTTGGTGGTGCTGATGCAAGGAAAGCTTCTCAAATTGCCTAATCATGTTTGTACGTTCTTCATAGGAACTAATCATAGTTTTGAGTATATCAAGTTCTCGTAGAAATTCATCAATAGTCATCTTTTCTGTACAACCTCTGCATGTGGAATAACATTCCAAAGCCAATCAAACAGGTTTTTGGAGTTTGTCATGCTGCACATGCGTGGTACATTTCCTTCATGATAGATACACATTGGTCGCTGCATCGTTAATTTTGGCGTAATGTCCAGCTGATTCAAATCAATAACCTCGAGTGGTAACCCCAAGTCCAACAAATATCTACTCTTTTGATTACCCTTTACATATACTATATCTATATCTGAGAGTAATCTTTTGAAAATATCGTCAACATCGCAAAGTTCTACACTACCACAATTATACTTTAAACCGTGATAGTTATTCTCCAACCATCTTGCTTGCTTCTGATCTCGCACAGACAAAGATGAGAATTCTACATCGGGTTTCACTATAAAATGCGCAATTTGTTGGTCAATATTTATGCTTATCTCTTTGGGTTGAAAGTTACCATCAATTATGAAACCTTGAAGATCTACTACAGCAGCTTTCATCTTGTTATTACTACAGCTCGCACTGTACTGAATTCTCAAAAGTTTGTTAATTTTCTTATAATTTCACTGAGTGGATGATACTCGACTACGTTGTCGTGAACGATGATGCAATAAGCTCTGGTGTTGGTGGGAAAACCTTTTCTCGCTTCAATCTCCAATTTAACATCAACAGTGGAAAATTTAAATGTTTCATCCCGTTTAGAACAATCAACGACAAATAAGAAACTGGACTTGTATTTAACATAATCGAGCACTGCAGTACTTCCTGTTCTACCATTATAAGTGTTTGCAAATTCACAATAATTATAATGAGCTTCACTGTAGTCATTTTGATCGAAATTCAGACGTAGCCTTTCTTGGGGGTAATATTCGCCATTGAGTAAAACACGTATATCGGAAATGTCAATATTTTCAAAGTAATTTGGATCTTTAGTGGGATCGCCTTTTCGATCAGAGTGAAAACAACATATGACATATCGGGGACATTCCACAACTGCACCTGTTTTAATGCTCCATAATTCTTGAGTAGCTCCAACAGTAAGCGAAGGGAGTTGATGAACTTCCCATTTCCTAAAGGGGAGCAGGATAGGTTTATCGCTTTTTATCATGGAAAGCAGATTAAGTTTTAGCTCATCGTTTGGGTGCACATGTTTAACTCACAACTCTATATCACTGATTGTAATTTCGCCCTTTGTCACCCCATTATGTTCCCCTACACCAGCAGTGATTAGCATGGAATTGCTATCGTTACGAGCACGGACTAATCTAATCAATTGTTTACCACATATTGCCTTTTGATAATCATTGAATACGTTGAGCAAATGTTTAAGAGGAATACGTATAGCAAATGTACCATCGGTATTTTGTAATGGTTCATCGGGAAAATTCCATCCTGCTTCATTTAATTCACTATTGGCCCCTTTCTCGTAGCACAGAAAACCCCTTATTAGCGATACTAGTCCAGGGTCTTTAACAGTTTCCACTTCTGTGCCACATAATTCGTATGTTATCGAGTCAAAAAGAAAAGCACCATAATTATTAGTCAACTTCAAAGTTCCTGTACCAGCGGTTTTTTTCAATTGCCCCCTTATGAAAAGTGCCGAGTCATACATCAATAGCCATATATCTGGTCGGTTAATAGCAATTTCAATGCTATCATTGTTGTTGAAAGATTTTATAAAGGGTAGATAGGTGCAATTTTAAACACGAACTATTGTGTCATCTTTATTTAATGGCTGATAAATATCAAACGTTTGAGCAGACAGCATAGCCAAGCGATTGCAGTAATCTTTTAATTCTTAATGGTATACTTGTCCGCTGCTGCTTCTCCGAGAAACGACGTTGTACGAATGACTTATTCCTTGTTTGAGACAAGTATTTATTCTGTTGAGGATGCTGCTGGCGACCAGGAAAAATCAGCCCCATTTCTTAAGTTCTAAGCGAACAATAATCTCTTCACTCCGAAAATTAACAAAGTTGAAATCCTGATCGAGTATGTTCAAGGTTATGTTATCAATGGTTCCGTTACTACTCACGGGCAGATATATCAAGTGTTGTGGTGTTATATCTATAGCTTAACCAGGATCGACACCAACTGAGAATTCATATAATGTGTGGCAAATTTTATCGTTATAGAAAGATCCTTGAGCGAGACTGCAATCTATATGGATACAGCGTACTGGAAGTATATTAACAGGTAAATCAGACTGATGCTCAACACCTGCCGATAATTTTTTTCGAGAAAAACCTAAAAGGTTACCCAGTGCAATACTTTTAGTGAAATCTATAGATATAGAACTATGAAAGAGCTCACACTTTAAAGTTGTATTGTTGGGTCTCAAATAAAATATCTTATTTCTTTCACTAGCCTCATTCTCTTTAACCAAGTATTTACTTAGATAATCTTCAATATCAGAAATTTCGTATGTACCACTAGGAATATGAAGCGCTTTCTCCTCGCCTCCTGATGCCGGTTCCGAATAATACAGATATGTATTCTCTTCAATGTTTGGAATAGTATTATATGAATAAAAACCAATTAAAGCTATACCATACTGATGTCTTTGATCTAGCTCGATGGGTGGAACGAAATCAGTTGACAGCGTTGAGCTACGTCCTTTAAAAGTGAATACTAGTGACATGACTGGGCAGGAGTGATAAAAATACTGCTATTTATGCTTCAATAATTTTTACTAAGCAAAAATTTCAAACATAATTTACCACAATTTGTTGAATTATACGTCTGATATACATCTCTGTTGTAGATTATTTCACTTTTATTACCCGCGCAACCATCAGATAGGTACTTAACCAATTCCTTTGGGGGTTTAAGATCACCGAATGAATCAAAGTACTCTATCTTGTTTCCTTTTTTGCTATAAGCTACCCAATGTGTTCCAGGACCCTCGGATGAATCTAAATTGATGATACCGCATTCATGCATTCTGGGCCGCATTCGTAATAAGTCATCACGCATGAATACACCCCTAAAGTGCAATATTTTCAATTTTTTTGCATAATTGGTCAATTCATAGTCGAACAGTGCTCTATTGGGTAGCTTCACAGCTAGTTTTTTGCCTTTTAACATAGAGTCCATATCCTTTCCGATATTTTTTCACATATAGCCCATGGCCTATTGCTTCCATGACCTTGTTGTGACGATTCTGTTCAGACAACTTTTTTGTTGCATTCTTAGCATCAATAAAAGTCTTGACAACAGCGCTTCCCCCACCAAGTAAGGTCCCCAAAGTGCTCAAGCCAGCAAGAATTGGAATCAATGGCAATATGCCCCCTGACTTGAATGGGATAATGCGAGGTACTCTGATGTTTTTCTTGCCCCCAGCTTTCTTGATGGCAGCTCGAGCTGCTGTTAGTGCTATCAATGATGACTTTTTCACATCATCAGTGGGAGAATATTTGCTCAACACCTTTGTTAATGGTGTTATTAAACCAGTCTTTAATGTCCTCTTTTTTACTTTACATCCCATTCCTGCTATGCGTTTAGCTTTCATTGCGCCTGTAACTACAAATGCAGCTGTTTTTTCGCCTACTGAAGCGTCCTTTGATTTTACACGTTGCCAAGCCTTATCCTCTAGAATTTTATCTGCTTTATGTCTTTCCGCTAGGTTCTTGTGTTGTGAATAAAATATATCATGTTCCCTACAGCTTTCGTCGAGCGGGTGATACCCTTCTGTCCCTCACGCAAACGTTTTTCTAACTTTGTACCTGGACCACAAAATCTGTAACCGCCCGGTATGTGCAGTTCAATAGGTAACTTATTAATTAGCGTATCAACTAGACCTCCACCCTCTTTAAACGTCAGCATACTAATGAGTTTAAAACTAACTGTTAGCATTCATATAACTTATTTACCTAGTGTCAGTCACCATGGAAGAGTCATTTAATGAAATAATCGTGAGATGTCTTTTCATCACCCTATACTTTTTCAGTACACTTTTATTTTTGACAATAATTCACTGCCTGAAATCAATGAAAAATGCGTTATGTCCGAGTAGCAAATTTTTATTCGATAAAGAAAACGTAAAATGCCTAAGTTGTGGACTAACTCTAGTCTGCATGGAAAGTACTAGTAACCTAATGTGCAGTAAAATGAATGAGGAAAGAGACGACCACATCATAGATGGACGTAGATATTGCTGCCCCCTTAAATGTATTGGTACCGACTCAAGTATAGATGTTGTGGACGGAATGGCTTGTCTTATTTGTGAATCTTTTGGTTCTTGTAGATGTGCTTGTATATTGTATCAGCATATGAGGAATAAAAAATAAAAAACAACCTGTACATAATAGTTTATTTACATTTTTTTTTACAACCAATAAATCTAAAAATCAATATCACTATCTTCATCCTCTGAACATACAAATCTTTTGAAATTAGGTACTTCTACATCGTCATCTAGTGACTCATGAAGCCTATCACAACACTCATCTTTTTTATAAATATCAATCAATAATTCACAAAAGTCATAGTTACACCAATATACTCTTTTTCTGAATAGGTGATGAAGATTTTCAGACTTTATATACAAGTGTGCGTGGTCGCGAAAGCTATACAACCCAGACTTGAATCCTGCCCTTTTAAATTCTTTCAAAAAAATTCTGTAATGAATTTTACAAAAAAACAAATTAAATTCCTTAATGCGGTAATAATTTCGCCACACACACAGGTCTGCATAGTCATATTCATCGCCCCAATCAAGTTTACCCATAATATATGGTAAAGCTTTATGACTCGAGATGCATCTATGAGAAGAAAAAAGGGTTTCCTCTGGAAGTGGATCTTCTGTAATGCGCGCATCAGATTTTATTTGCTTCCACTTGGAAACGCTAAATTTATTCAAAATTTCGCGTGTTACATGTTCAGGTAACTTCAGACGTAACACACCAAATATTGAACTAACATTTTGAATGATTACATTTATTGCTGAATCTTGAAGCGAGCAAACTTGGAAAGGAATAACAAGGTTTAACTTGTTGCATTGATTCAGTTCTTGCTGATCAAAATTGTCCATTCTGAAAAGAACACACATTTTTCACTATTGCTGTGACGTTGGAGATGTTGGTGATTGAAGTGAATAATGCCCCCAAGGCAACGTATCAAACGATGATGGAATAAGGTATCGTTTATCATCATGTGCGCTTAATGCTATTCTCGATTGTTGAATTGAATAGAGTTTATGTGCAAAGGACGGTATTGTATTCTGGTTTAAAACGATATTGGAATTTTGTTTGAGGCAATTCACATAATCATCGAAAGATAATTTATTTCTAACAACACAAGATTTTACTCCTTTTGATTTTTTCGTGACTTTCCCCCCTTGAACTTTAAAACTATACATTTTGGCTCTCAACCCTGCAAAATGCGTAATAATTTTTCCATTCATTTCGTCTTTCATTAAACCAGGTACCTTTTTATTCACTAATGGAATATTGTGAACATTATCTTCGGGGTAATCGCTAGTGTCAAAATGTGTGTGACAATCATTTTTAATGAGATCGTAGGGGTTGAAACCACTAATTTCATAAAAAAAGGAGTCGGTGTCAATGTACATGATTTTACAACCCCCAGGACTTTTTGGCATCATGTAGTTATAATGAAAATTGTACATGCACACCTTAGATATGTCGAGAATGGCCATACCTATGTATAGGGGTTTATTGAACAAGAGTTCATTCTTTTTAAGTTCAACTGCTAATAAATCTTCACCAAAAACAGTTCGACTATGGAACCTCGGAGACGCTATAAGATTCCGCGCCCCATATCTACCTTCATATTTATTAACTAAACGTACTACCCTGTGCAATCTGATATTCTCCATGGTCTTACCAAAAATAGAATTATTGGCAAATTTGAATTGGTTTTTACCGAAATCGGTTGTTGCTTTTGCTCTTAATTCAGTATTAAGATCTATGTAGGGTTTCAGCCATGGAGATTGTTGAAATTTCAATACCTTTTTAATTTTTTTTAATTTCAATCCTAATTCAAGCACAGTTTTTAAATTACGGTAATGAATTACGTAATCTTTTTTATCAGAGAGAGTACATAATAATTTTGACAGCTTCGAACCAGGGGGGACGCTGTGCTCTGGACACAACGGTAAGTCTTTATGCAAATTGTGCAGGTGTTGTGGGTATTGCAGATCCACCTGAAGGATGTATCCTTCGGGACTATCATCAGGAATGGTAGTCACATCAACAGGCATATCCCACCATTCAAAACCCCCAAATGGTAAATATTGGCTCATCGCCCAACCGTACAAATTATTTACATCAAGATAAAGCAAATACGCCTCTGGCTTTGATGAGTCATAATTAGTCATTTGGGGGTTATTGGCTTCGGAAAACCTGTGCATACAACAACTGATTCCACCCCGTATACCCTGCTCCACAAACATAATCATATCAATATCTTTGAGTATTTGTAATTTACATTTTGTGTAGTTCAGCATACAGTCCCAGCTGTAGCCAGGCATAGTGTAGTACCATGCTGGGTCAAGCTTGTAAGTTTCTAAAGCAGTTTGTCTGAAATTTTCCTGTCACTGTATTCGCCTAATGATCCGATTTTAAATGTCTGCCAAACGTTCTGAGCATGACGATAGCTTTTCTCGTTAATGTGTTCATCTTTCAATTTATTGTAAAATTGATCAATTGGTGGTAGTGCGGTCTCGTTCAATTTATCCCAATCTGTCATATAATCATAACAATATGTACCCTTCCTTGTGAGGAGTTCAAACTCCTCATCGACTAAACTACCAAATTCTTTTTTGAGGTTTTTGAAATTATCTTGAATTAAAGTAGAAGCTAATTCATCCAAACTAGCTCCCAGAAATTTGAATGAGTCGATAAACCTAAATCTGAGATTGGTTTCCTGATGGTAATATGTAAATGAAATGTACTTTTCTTTATTGATGGGTAAAGTTGTGATTCTGCCACGACGTAAAAGAGATTTAACTATAAAATGAGCGTCGTAATTAGATAAATTATGAAACACTACGGGCACAATAAAGAGTTTTCGAAAATTTAGGTTGCATTGTTGATGTGCCCAACCTCTAAATTCAGAGGAGAAATGATCATGATCCCTAACTATTACATCATTAGAGTTAAAACGACGTTCACAAATATGACAGTGTGTACTAACTTCACCTGGTGCACCCGTCATTGGTTCAATATGCTTAATTTTGGAATATACAAATGAGGCGATTTTATCTATCTCATCAGCAAACCAATCTGAGCAAGTCTCACCGCGAAAACTATCATAACGTGAAAAACTATCGTTATATGAGCATTTCAAATAAAAACCTACACTATATGGCACATGTTCTTGGTACTTGAATGATTTTTCACTCATTTTGTTATTGCATTGCTTAAGTAATGCCTCAAAGTCTGCATACAAAATAAAGGGGCATTTTTGTTTGTAAACGAAATTTCTAAATTCAACGTAATCATAATTTGGAAAAGTTGCTTTTTGGTTATTTAATGTTTTACATATTGCAAAATGTTCATTCAATTTCATCTGAGATGAAAAATAATTCAAACACCTATCACATATAAATTTCTTAGCTTTATCTTTTGAGATTTGTTTTGCTAGAAGTCTTGAAATATCTTTAATCAAACAGAAGTGATATTTAGTTTCAGTATCTACCATTTCATTTTCCAGAGGTTCAGCATCATAGTCGCTCAATTTCGGAGAATATTTGTCTTGAACAAGGAGTAAATTTACATGATTCTGAGCAATATGATAATGTGTCAATCTCAAAGGTAAGATTGTATAAAATGAACTTTTTTCATTTTCTTTCAACTCCAAACCATATACGTTCACAGAAATGTTGTTCATTTTTTAAAATTTTGTAATTTGAGATAATTTCATAGGTAGTTCTAAGCCATTAGTTTTGAGAACACTAGCGTAAAAGGGATAGCTCGTGGTACGGTGTGGATGATCTCTTGTTGGATAAAGATAGCTCACAATACTCCAAAAAAAGCATGCATTATCTTTATTCTGAACGTTAATGCATGCTCTGGTTTTTAAAATTTGATCTGGTAGTTTAATGTAAGATGAACCTCCATTTCCCATTTCGTATTTATTTATAGCTATTTCTAGGTGAATAATTTTGCTTAATGACCATCCGCTGCCGTTTGTATTCATATCTTCTATATCAGTTGTAATACGTTCGATTATATTAAAATCAAACCAACTTTCCAATTCAGTTGCTGAATCAATTATAGCATTCGCAGTAGTGAAAAATTTTCGATCAACAATTTCACCACCATCAACAGCATTATTTTTAATGAAATCGGCACAAAATGTAGAGTTAACTTTCAGCAATGGCATCTGCCTTAAAACTCTCGAAACTTTACTTTCAAATAGGTGAAACACATCTTTCAAAAATGACCTAACATCAATATGAGTTAAATTTATAGCAATATCTGTTCTAACTCTACATTTGTATATAGCATTAAGTGTGCACCAGGTAACGCGTGAGCTACGCTTTTGAGGTTGTTCCTGCAGTCCTGCACCAACGCGTTGTTGTTTTGGAAGAAAAGATTTCACAAAACAACACATTCGATTCAGTTGGACAATTTTAGAATATATTTTACGTTTTTGCCCTATTGTGAAATTAAATTTTTTCAATGCTAAATTGCAGCGACGAATATGACTGTACATTACACGTAACCAAATTTTTGAACTGAAAGGAGAATACGTTTGTTCCATCAGTTTCAGAGCCTCATCGATTTTAGTTAAAGTGCCTTCGAATTTATCCATTTTAACTCAACACACAAATAATATGGATGAAGATAATAATATTGAGAATTACCTTATAAATATTATCTATTGTATGATTATTTCGCTTGGTGTGGTTGGTTGACTTTTTCCAGTATTCTCAGATCCCTTCCTGTAGATAGCTCCTTGGTATGATTCTTTTGGGTGAAAAAAGGTAATGAATTTCCACCATCACTAGTTTGCCAAATTCAGCTTTCACCAATATTTTAACCAATATCCTATATGTGTAGATCTTTCTCGAGCTCTCCTAGTCCCTTGGTCCGCTTTCTATCAACAATTAGAGATTCAGAATTAATTCTTGTAAGAAAATTCATAACTGAGACCAGTCAAAATAGGGAAAAATTAAAAAACATGTATAAGACAAAATATGTGCAAAAACTTACTGTTTCTCAGATGTATAGGTTGATGCTCTGTGTGTAACAAAATTGTTTTGTTCAATACTTTTGCGACTGTTGTAAGGACGAGAGCCTGATCACTTGTATAAAACCAAAACGTGATTTGACTGAAAATACTCTTTGTTAGAATATATATACTTTTTCTTCGATGGTCTCAACTGGTAAGTTTTTTTTTCTCACTGGAACCAATAGGATAAAACCCAATAATGAACGCACCAATGAGAAAAAGCGTGTTCAGACCCAATTACCCTTTCCTTTCAACTTATCGATGAAATTCTCCAATAAAATGTGGACCTTACTCTTAGGTTCAGACCCAAATACCCTTTTCTTTCCCACTTTTCGATGAAATCCTTCAATAAAAGGAATCCTTCTTCTTCATCTTAGGTCCAAGGGGGCGGGGCGTCAAATCGAGTTGAGAAGCAAAATTTTATAGGTACAAGAGTGTTTCTTCGATGGTCTCAACTGACCAAAGTTTTTTCTCACGGGAACCAAAAGGATAAAACCCAATAATGAACGCACCTGCTTGATGAGATTAAGACAGAAAGCGTGTTCAGACACGAATTTCCTTTCTTTTCAACTTATCGGCAAATTCCTTGAATAAAATGAAACCTACTTCTATTGATTCCTTAATATTATCATTGAGTCTCCCGAATGCATCCCTGATATTTATCTTAGGGCAATAAGATAAAGCGCACTAATGAATGCACCTGCTTGGTAAGTTTATGTGAGATACAACCAAAAGGATAAAACCCAATAATGAACGCACCTGCTTGATGAGATTAAGACAAAAAGCGTGTTCAGACACGAATTTCCTTTCTTTTCAACTTATCGACAAATTCGTTGAATGAAATGGACCCTTCTTCTTTATCTTAGGTCCAAGGGAGCGTCAAATCGAGTTGAGAAGCAAAATTTTATAGGTACAAGAGTGTTTCTTCGATGGTCTCAACTGGCAAGTTTTTTCTCACGGGAACCGAAAGGATAAAACCCAATAATGAACGCACTACTTATATTGATTCGTTAATTACGCTTGGACGCCGTCCAAGGGCGGCGTCAATTCGAGTTAAGAATTTTATACCGGATAATAAATTGTGTACGAATTGCAGTCCCCTTTTCTCAACGCAGTCACCCTGACTCCGTAGCATAATCTGCTAAGCACCTTGACTATAAATACATAGTCTGCAGGTTCAAATCCCAACGTATAGAGAACATGCGTGACGTTGAGATTCGACACTAGCGCTCATGGTGGCGAATTTTAGCATTCATTACGTGAGAGAAATAAAATTTTGTACTGATCGCCATACAAAGTAATTATAAATTATTATTTATAAGAATTATACCTTGTCTATGGTAATAATAAATTTTGAAAAATTTCAAACGTTTTATTTATTAAAAGAGGTTTTCAAACAAAAAAGGTGAAAATGTATTCAGAAGTAACCATGCTGAAAATGTAGAAGAGTGGAAGACAAACTAATATTAAACCATTTGATTGTTGATATTTTAAATGATATTAATAAATAACAACAATCAAATGGTTTAATATTAGTTTGTCTTCCACTCTTCTACATTTTCAGCATGGTTACTTCTGAATACATTTTCACCTTTTTTGTTTGAAAACCTCTTTTAATAAATAAAACGTTTGAAATTTTTCAAAATTTATAATTACCATAGACAAGGTATAATTCTTATAAATAATAATTTATAATTACTTTGTATGGCGATCAGTACAAAATTTTATTTCTCTCACGTAATGAATGCTAAAATTCGCCACCATGAGCGCTAGTGTCGAATCTCAAGGTCACGCATGTTCTCTATACGTTGGGATTTGAACCTGCAGACTATGTATTTATAGTCAAGGTGCTTAGCAGATTATGCTACGGAGTCAGGGTGACTGCGTTGAGAAAAGGGGACTGCAATTCGTACACAATTTATCCGGTATAAAATTCTTAACTCGAATTGACGCCGCCCTTGGACGGCGTCCAAGCGTAATTAACGAATCAATATAAGTAGTGCGTTCATTATTGGGTTTTATCCTTTCGGTTCCCGTGAGAAAAAACTTGCCAGTTGAGACCATCGAAGAAACACTCTTGAACCTATAAAATTTTGCTTCTCAACTCGATTTGACGCTCCCTTGGACCTAAGATAAAGAAGAAGGGTCCATTTCATTCAACGAATTTGTCGATAAGTTGAAAAGAAAGGAAATTCGTGTCTGAACACGCTTTTTGTCTTAATCTCATCAAGCAGGTGCGTTCATTATTGGGTTTTATCCTTTTGGTTGTATCTCACATAAACTTACCAAGCAGGTGCATTCATTAGTGCGCTTTATCTTATTGCCCTAAGATAAATATCAGGGATGCATTCGGGAGACTCAATGATAATATTAAGGAATCAATAGAAGTAGGTTTCATTTTATTCAAGGAATTTGCCGATAAGTTGAAAAGAAAGGAAATTCGTGTCTGAACACGCTTTCTGTCTTAATCTCATCAAGCAGGTGCGTTCATTATTGGGTTTTATCCTTTTGGTTCCCGTGAGAAAAAACTTTGGTCAGTTGAGACCATCGAAGAAACACTCTTGTACCTATAAAATTTTGCTTCTCAACTCGATTTGACGCCCCGCCCCCTTGGACCTAAGATGAAGAAGAAGGATTCCTTTTATTGAAGGATTTCATCGAAAAGTGGGAAAGAAAAGGGTATTTGGGTCTGAACCTAAGAGTAAGGTCCACATTTTATTGGAGAATTTCATCGATAAGTTGAAAGGAAAGGGTAATTGGGTCTGAACACGCTTTTTCTCATTGGTGCGTTCATTATTGGGTTTTATCCTATTGGTTCCAGTGAGAAAAAAAAACTTACCAGTTGAGACCATCGAAGAAAAAGTATATATATTCTAACAAAGAGTATTTTCAGTCAAATCACGTTTTGGTTTTATACAAGTGATCAGGCTCTCGTCCTTACAACAGTCGCAAAAGTATTGAACAAAACAATTTTGTTACACACAGAGCATCAACCTATACATCTGAGAAACAGTAAGTTTTTGCACATATTTTGTCTTATACATGTTTTTTAATTTTTCCCTATTTTGACTGGTCTCAGTAATGAATTTTCTTACAAGAATTAATTCTGAATCTCTAATTGTTGATAGAAAGCGGACCAAGGGACTAGGAGAGCTCGAGAAAGATCTACACATATAGGATATTGGTTAAAATATTGGTGAAAGCTGAATTTGGCGAACTAGTGATTGTGGAAATTCATTACCTTTTTTCACCCAAAAGAATCATACCAAGGAGCTATCTACAGGAAGGGATCTGAGAATACTGGAAAAAGTCAACCAACCACACCAAGCGAAATAATCATACAATAGATAATATTTATAAGGTAATTCTCAATATTATTATCTTCATCCATATTATTTGTGTGTTGAGTTAAAATAATTAACTTAATTAATATCATTTAAAATATCAAATAAAGATAGGAACTTGTCAAAATACATTTAATTCTATTTTCCTACTTTAAAAATAGGTTTTTGTAAGTTTACTAGTACACAGCATATATGAATAATTAAAACGGCAAAGTACGGCACAAGATCAATGTAATATACGGTAAATGGTAGTGGCATAGTTTCTTACATATTCTCTTTTACTAGGCCAGAAAATATATTTTTTTGTTTTCTGCGCTAGTGAATCTAGATCTACATGTTGGATATACATAACAAAAATAGACCTGTCCGTATTTAAGTATAAAAAATAAAAATTAGTAATCTGTTTCCAGAGATATTTTGTTGGATTTTGATCAGTGGTTACACATCTAATAATAATTTAAAAACTGTTCCCCTTACAGCGGTTATAGCCAAAAGTTGTTTCTCATTTTTTATAGAAGTACATCCTCGAAATCGATAATGAAATTGGTATGTCAGGTCCACAAAACACTCTTTGACTCACGATCAAAGTCACATGAAAAAACAAAGTCATCACTTATGTGCTCAAATGAGACCACTGGAATCGATCTATTGACTGTTGAATTGATCCTTGTAGCTAACTGAACACCTTCAGATAAATCATTTATTAATTTCTTCACTATCATCACATGACACTTCAGATACTCATGTTCTTTTTTTCCAACGATCTACATTGGATGTTTAACGCTCTTTAAATCTATAATTACATAGCTTGAAAAATTGTCGTATGTTTTGGTGGATGAACAGGCGTTTCCGCCAATGAAATGATTACTGCATATTCTTGAGTTGTTTGTAGATAGCCATGGGGTACCATCGGCACTAAAAAAAGTAAAAAATTAATGTGGTAATAAAGATGATTTCAACACATTTACCATTTACACTTACTTGATACGATGTACGGCTTTCATCCACTTTTGTTGACGTTCTAACAAATTTGGTTTTGAATAAAATGTTATATTTGTATCAGTCTTTCCATAAGTATTAAAGTATTATGACATGATACAATACATCAACTTGTGTTACCAGATCTGGATTTGTTTTTAACGTTATTTCCAATCATAATCACCCAATTATAATTTTACATGTTTGGATTTCTACGTTAAGTGACAGTTCAACATCACGTATAAGCTTATGAAATTACCGAAAGAAGCGCCACTAGTGTTTACGCGGTTTCTCTATACCCCGTCTTTTTATTTATACCTTGCAATCGACCATTCCAATCTACCAAATATTAACATCCTACTCTAGAAATCGAAGATTTCCTATCATTCCACACCAAAATTCACGCTGCTTCTCAACTCTAGATGTCGCTATCAAAATAAATAATTTCCTGTCATTACATACACATATTCACGATGCTTCTCCACTCTAGATGGCGCTTTTCACAGTACAGATTTCCTGAACACGAGCAAACATCTGTGACGCACATACAACAAAAGTGAGGTTAGATCAAATTCTGGCTCCATAGCCGTGTTGTTATAACTACTCTGAATATTTCGCTTATACATCCGATATCTTTATTCCTTAAGATTACATTCTGCCTTCTACCAAGCAATAACGGAACAAATACTAGATATTCTGAAATGTATCCTTTTTGGCGCTCTAGTTCCTCGGAACTGAGTGCTTATCAATTTGCCCAAATGTCTGGAATTTTCAAATTTTTCGATGAAAATGGTCTTAAACGATTTGGTTCGACTCTCTGATCAAGAATCCGTGGTCGAAATTCATTCTGTCCGGCCGGCCGGTCCGGCCGTAGGCACGATAACTCTCGAACGGAATGAGCTAGAGAAATGAAATTTTCAGAGTAGGTTTGGGGGATAAATATCTCGGCTGAGTTCGTTATTGGGCAAAATCGGACAGATGGTTTCGGAGTAAAAAAAAAAAAATTTTTTTTTTCACAAATAAATTCCAAATTAAATTTTTTTTAACAAGCAGTTTTACCATAAGAATCCATTCATATCATTTTTAACTCTAACAAGCTAATACTTTCGGAGATATGATTTTTCAAAATTTCAATAATAAATCGTATATCAACGTTGTCACAGAATGTTATAATTCTATGTATGAATTATCCTAATGTCAACTTATGTTCCTGTGACATTACATTATCTAATCAATCGAAGAATTGTGAGCGAAGTGAGAAAATTCTCAGTTGTTTGCTCCGAAATTAGTTTTTCTCAGAAAATTCTTACATTTCGGAACGGAACATGAAGTTAGTAAGAGATCTGAGAGTAGTGAGACTGCTTTTCATCCATGGACATAGAAATATCTCTCGAACGGAATGAGGTAGGTAGTTGAGTAGATTAGCGAGATGAATATCTCGGTTAAGTTCGTTATTGGGCAAAATTGGCCAGATTTAATTTGATTTCTTCCATGGTGCAGTTCTCATTCTCATGATTGCTCATTTAATCTTGATAAATAAACTATTATTTGAATTGAATTTCCGTTATGATGCGGTTATATCATATGAATCCATTGATATAATTCCCAACTCTGAGAAACCAATACTTGCGGAGACATAATTTGTCTGTTTGAACTAGAGCGCCAGAAAGCTCCTGTCCACAGGGCTTGAACCCATTTTTGTTCTTTTAAATGTATCCTCTTATTGAAATTATTAAAAATTGGTAGAAAGCCTCTGATTGTTCTCTTGAAAAGTAATTCCGAAGGTGACAAAATTTTATGAGAGATTGGTGTACCTACTTCGATATTCTAGTAGAGCAGCATTTATATCAGTCTTATCATAGTTAAATTTTTTTACAAGATTTTTAAATGTCTGAATGCTTCTTTCCACCATGCCATTCGATTGTGGATACAATGGACTAGACATTTCGTGTTTGAAATTCCACTTATTCGAAAATTCTTTGAATTCATTACTCGTGAATTGAGGACCCCCATCAGAAAATTGAATTTGAGTTATTCCATGTATGGAGAAAATGTTCTTTAAATGATTAATTACATTACCATTAGTGGTTGAAAGAAGCTTTCTCAGTTCTACATATTTCGAGAAATATTCAATCAAAATAAGGTAAATAACATTATTTAGCTCATATAGATCAATACCAATTTTCATTAATGGTTTTTCAGGTATAGGATTAGGCTTGAAAGATTGTCTGAAATTATTTCTTGAATATCTAATACATGTTTCACAACTCAAAATTAAATTTTCAATATTATTAGACATCCCTGGCCAACATAATAGATTAAATGCTCTCTATTTTGTTTTTGTAATTCCTAAATGACATAGTTGCAAAACTTTTAACATCTCTTTTCTCAATGATTTCGGTACAATTATGCTATTACGTCGATATAACATATCATTTATTAGAAGTATTTCATTTCTGTCATTCCAAAATAATTTTGTGTTTTCGTTACATTGAGATCGTGTGTGAGGCCAGCCATATTTGACATATTTAATTATATTTTGTAATTGTTGGTCTTTCTTAGTTTAATTTATGAATTGTTCAATTTTGTTTTGGCTGATTGGAAAATTTTTGGTTAAAAAATGTACTTGAGCTTCATAGTCACTTTCTGATATTATTTCTTCATTATTCAAAATAGGCACATGTATTCTACTAAGAGCATCAGCGATGTACATTTCTTTACCTGGCTTGAATATAAAATTTATGTCATACATCTGCAGATCTAGTGACATTCTTTGGAGTCTCATTGGACATTTAACTAATGACTTTTTGAATAATCCTAAACGAGGCTTATGATCTGTTTCAATTGTTACTTTTTTACCAAAAATATAATGATGATATATTTTGCAGCCATACACTATTGCTAGCAGTTCTTTTTCTATCTACGAATACGCTTGTTGTGTCAAAGTAAGTGATTTAGATGTATAAGCCAAAGTGATGGGCAATTCGGAATTATTAAATTGCAATACAGGAGGAGTAATCAAATTTTTTTAAAATTTTTCGAAAGCATTTCTTTGCTCAATTTCCCATTGAAAATAATTCTCTTTCTTCAAATGTTCACTCAATGGTTGAGTCAAATCAGATAAGTTTGGAATGAATTTATGAACATAATTTAAAATGCCTAAAAATCTTTGAATTTCATTTTTATTCCTTGGAACAGGATAATCTTTTATTATTTCAATTTTGCTGTCATCAGGTTGTATACCGTTTTCACTTATAATGTGTCCTATGTATCTGATTTTATTGACGTTAATTTTGCATTTATTCCTATTAAATTTGAGCTTATTCAATTTTGCACGTTCAAGAACAAGTCTCAATCTTTGATCATGTGGTTTTGTATTTGGACCCCATATTAAAATATTATCTATATAAATAGCTGTACCTTCAATACCTTAAAAACACTCTTGCATCTTTCTCTGAAAGACCTCGCTCGCACTCTTCAATCCATAGGGAAGGCAAAGAAAACGATATCGTCCAAAGGGTGTGTTGAAGGTACACAGCTTTGAACTTTGCCAATCTAACTGAACGTTCCAAAATCCATTAGCAACATCTAAAACTGAAAATACTTTAGCATTACTCAAATCTTTAATGGTTTCTTCAAATGTCGGAATCTGAAAATGTTCTCTGTATATTGCTTTATTCAGATCTGTTGGATCAATGCATACGAAAATCTCCATTCGCTTTACTGACAATAACCAGATAATTAACCCATTCTGTTGACATTGTTTCCTTTACAATTGCTTTCTGTCGAAGCAATTTATCTAGTTTTACCTTTAATTTATCTCTAATACTGAATGGAACTTTTCTACTTGCATGTATAATAGGTCGAATATTTTTATCAATTTTTATTGAGTACTGACCTGAAAGACAGCCAATTCCTTCGAAAAATTTCTTTATATTCATCTAATATATTTGACTCAACATAACTTAAAATTTTAGCAACATTAAAATCATTATTTGTGTTCCAATTATGTTGGGGCCATTATTTTTGACGAAATGAAAATATTATGATTTCTATCTTTCAAAGAACATTTTAAATACGCACCCCCTATAACATTTAAAGATTCAGTAGTTTAAGACCGTAATTTACCTCTAGATTTTTCAAGTTCAATGTTTTTGAAATATTCTCTATATGTACTGTAAGAAATAATATTGGCTTGTGCGCCTGTATCAACTTTGAATTCATAACCCATTCTTTAACATTTTCATTATTACTTACACAACCTAAGAATAAATTGTCATCATCCGAATTAGAATATTCTTCGATGTTATTGATGATGATTCATTTTATTACATACTCTGCATTTTATTCCAAAGGCTCTACATGATCCTCGTCGATGAAAATTTCCGCTTTTTCCACAAACAGTTTGCTTACGATTAGAATTCTGCTGCCAGGTTGATTTTGATGAAGAGGCTTGCGCATGTAAATTTATTGGAGAGTGCGCGTTGACATAATGTGATGATCGGCTTTTCTAGATACCTACTTCTGCGCGATGTGATAAGAACTTTTTGTTGCTGTTTTTTCTCCTACTTTCTACTTTCTTCGACTTTCATATCTGGCAAATTGAAACAAATGGCTTATAAATGACTTCTTGTAGTTTCCGCTGCTTTACAAACTTCCATTGCTCTCATTAAATAAAAGTTTTTAGTACGTAACAACCTGTCCTTGACTGCTGCGTCCTTGATTCCCAAGATTAAACTGTCTTTTATAAGACTATCTGTTAGACTTGAAAATTCACAAAATTCACTGAGCTGTCGAAGTGAAGTCACATAATCATCCACTGATTCATTAGATTTCATCTCTCTTGTGACAAAGATATGTCTTTCATAAGTGACATTTTTTGTTGGTTTGAAGTAACTTTTTCACTACGTCTTGGTATGAAGATGATTTTTCTTGTTTATCTCCAATGTGATTTAACAGGAGTGCACACTTTACTTCTTCAACTTCTGCTTCTAATTTCGATGCTTGTAGAAAAATTACGAATTTTTGTTTGACAAATCACCATGCTTCTGCTGGATATTCCGCCATATTCCATCATGCCAGGTGGCTTCACTTATTCCATTTTATTCACTGTTGTATTTTAATATTCAGAAGAGTCTTTCTATGTACTGTATTCTTATTTTAACGAATACTGAACTATCTTAATAGTTTCATCCTACCGACTGCGCCATGTTATATATTTTATATAACCAAATCAAACAATGTCTAGTACCCAACTGACTTTATTGTTCTCCACTTATCCAGGTGTTTATATCCACCTTATGAAGATGCGTACTACACTTTTTCAGTATATCACAGCGGGGACGACCGGAGAACTGCTAAACTGATTATCAACTCTTGGACCTTGAAGTGGTTGATTCGGTCGCACAAACGTTGGAAGGCACCAGGAGCGAGTGGCAACTTCGCTTATTGGCCTCTCCAGAGCCAATGTTACTTGGAATTTTGTCCCAATAAGCTGGCATTTGGTTAGGGTTGTCTACATCCCTAAAGTGCGCAAAGTTAGCTCACAACCTATGCAGCAACATATGGCTGGTGTGAGGGGGAACAGCTGAATGTGAACCCGTATGAGACCTTGATTGTTCCATTCATGAAGAAAAGGAAGCTGAATATGAATTGCCTCACTATACATTACACATTACTTTTGCGGGCGAAGCTAGATATTTAAGAGTAATCCTAGATAGGAAACCTTATAAGAATTCACACCTGAAAAGGGTGCTCCCTTGACTCTTGTGTCTGCCAGCAGACTTTTAGAAAGAGGTAGGGACTGAATCTGAATCAGCTCCAATGAGAGAATTTGACGGTCATGAGACCACAAATCACTTACGGCAGTGTTGCTCTGTGGGTTGCACTCTAAAAAGCAATCTCAACTCAAGCTTGTGGAAATCCATAGATCTACGTGTATAATTGTGATGGGATCCTTTTAATTCACTCCCAGCTGCAGCTATGGAACGCAAACTAGATCTCGCCCCTCTTCACCAAGTGATCAGAAGCGTGGCCCGCCTTAATCGAATTTACCGTGGTAAATTCGATTAAGAGTGTCCGATACAGGAGAATGGACAATTTAATTTACCATGGTAAATTCGCTTAAGAGTGTCAATACAGGAGAATGGACAATTTAATTTACCATCGTAAATTCGATTTAGAGTGTCCAATACAGAAATATGGACAATAGAACATACGCGCAAAAGCTCCTGACTTCACGTCAGTGCTTGAACCAATTTTTTTTCGTATTATTTTAAAAATTTTCTAGGGGTACGGTACAACATTTCACACACGTCTTTAGGTCGATATTCTACAACTAGTTATAGAGGTTCAATTCGAACATAAATGCAGAAAAGAAAAGGGGAGGAAAACCGAACAAATTAAAAATAATACATAACAGTTCAAAAATCCCCTGTCACAAATATACTCCTCTGTACCGCATGGATCTCTTGAAGCAGAATCGCCTCCACTAGTTTTCAAAGATATTCACTCTTGCTCTTAGAAAACCCTTCAATATTTCATTTCAAAAAGGAAAAAGTCGACCCTCCTGGCCTTAGGAGGGTCTCATTCAAAACCAGGTCTGGCCAATCCAAACGATGATTATTCAGTATGTAGGGCTATCATCTCCCATAGATACATCCTTCACTTTTTATTATGAATCGGCCCGAAAATTTATGTTATAATTTAATATGTCATCATGACATTCATGGTTTTGAAGGTTCTCGCAAAATTTCAGCGATGTCGGATAACTGCTTTGATGCTATATTATAAATTTGTTTACAATGATTTTTCAAAAAATTTCTAGTAATACGATCTTCACGAAATTTTGTAGAAATTTTTCGTCGGCATTCAAGAACATATTACCATGTTTGAATTGAATCAAAATCGTATTTTTTTGGGTTGAAGAAAAAATAACCAAATTCCAGATTGATATAACTTCAAAACTATTTGGCCGATTATGGTAATTCGTGAACTTAAATGTCGCATTCAGATGCGCAATCTACCCTGAAAACGTGCAAGTTGCTATTTTTTTCCGTTTTTTGCTGCGTACCCGCAGCATACCCTGAAAAATGAAAGTCCCTATCTCCTTTCGTTCGAAAGTTATCGAAGCAACGGTCACCCATCCATCCACTGAACTCACACGAATCTCCACCAATATATATCCGATCATGTTCAAACTTGGAATTTGGCAGTAGAATTAGGTTCTGAAGCCTCTCACAAAATTTCACCGATGTCGCAGTTACTGATATATAGATTTTTTTCAATGATTTTTTGAAAATTTTCTAGAAATACGATGCTCATAAACCGTTTGGACGATTATGCCTATAAGCAAACTCGAATGCCGCATTCAGACGCACAAGCTAACCTGAAAATTTCAAGTCGCTATCTCTTTCCGTTCTCAGGTTATCGTGACATAAACAATATTTTTTAATAATTTTTTAAAAATTTTCTAGTGATACGCTTCTCACAAAATTTCACGAACGTTCTTAGGTTTATATTCTACAACTATTCATCAAGTTTCAATTCGATCGGATTTGTATTTGTTGAAAACAAAATTATTACTCGGAAACCATTTAGTCGATTATGCCCATTAACGAACTTGTACTTCGTATTGGGATGCGCCACCAACCCTGAAAATTTCAGGTTGTGAGCTCTTTCCGTTCTCAAGTTATCGTGGCAACGGCCGGCCGGCCGGACAGAATCAAATTTTACGTCAAATTCTTCTTTGGGGAGTCGGACCCAATCGTTTGAGACCATTTTCGGCAAAAAATTCGAAAATTACAGACATACTTTCGACTAAAATACATGCCTTCAATGTTGGGTTGAAAATAAACAGTGCTGTGTCTGTGTTGGCGTAAGGACCCATTTGAATACATACATTCACTTTTGGTTCGTAAATGAACAGTGCTGTGTTTATGGTGGCGTGAGGTTTCTGTTCAAATACATACATTCATTGTTGGGTTAAAAATAAAATGGGCCATGTTTGTGTTTGCGTAAGGACCCATGCGAATACAAACATTCACTGTTGGGTCTAAAATAAACTGTACTCTGTTCGTGGTGGCGTAAGGACACAAATCAGTTCAATCCTACAATTGTTCCATGAGATAAAAACAACACCTGTAAGTATAGCGGTGGTTTATTTTCTATAATTTATTTGGAGAATTATTCCTATGATGATACAAATCAGTCGAATAGTACGCTTGTACCATGAGGAACTATGAATTGACATGTCATCAAAACCGCCCTGTATAGCAGTAATTTTTCTGATATCTAATAATATACGAAAGTACTCACGTAATTTTATGAAAATACCGTACATAACCCTTTCCTTAAAGTTATTATTCCTCTAAGATAGGAAAAAAATGAAAAAAAAAACAATAATTTCGGCTACAGGTATCGATCCCGGTACCTACGTCGTATGAAGACGACTCTCTACCAATAAGCTAGATAAGCAGTAAGGAATTATTTTGAATTTCGTAACTTGAACGAATGTTATTACTGACCTCAGAAAAATATCATCATATTATATACTAAAAATTGTTTCAAGCCCTGTGGACAGGGGCTTTCTGGCGCTCTTGTTCAAACAGACAAATTATATCTCCGTAAGTATTGGTTTCTCAGAGTTGGGAATTATATAAATGGATTCTTATGAAAGAACTTCAACTTAGCATAAATTGAATTCAAACATCATAGAAGAATTCAAATTCAACAACAATACTATATATTCTTTCCTCAAATCCACTCCAATACTCCAATACACCAATATTCCAGTTTTGTTTTTACTAGGGATATTCTGAACTCAATATTATTAACTTACCATTACCATTCCCATCATCATATGGATTGACCATCGGCATGAAAATATCAACCAACTAAAAGTATGATATCATATCATAATTCTCATAATTCTACGGTTGTTGAAATGAATTAGACAATGTCATGTCTCAGGTAAATAAGTTGACATTATAACAATTTATACATAGAATAATTATATCATTCTGTGAAAACGTAGAAATACGATTTATTATTGAAATTTTGATAAATCATATCTCCGGAAGTATTAGATTGTTAGAGTTGAAAATGATATCAATGGATTCTTATGGTAAAACTGCATATTGAACATTTAATTAATTATTAAAAAAATTAATTTAATTTAATTTGGAATTTGTTATGTAAAAAAAAAATTTCTGTTACTCTGAAACCATCTGTCCGATTTTGCCCAATAAAGAACTTAGCCGATATATTTATCTCCCAAACCTACTCTGAAAATTTCAACTGTCTAGCTCATTCCGTTCGAGAGCAATCATGCCTACGGCCGGCCGGCCGGCCGGACCGGCCGGACATGAATTTCGACCACGGATTCTTGATCAGTGTGTCAAACCAAATCGTGACCATTTTCATCGAAAAATTCGAAAATTACAGACATTTGGGCAAATTGATAAGCACTCTGTTCCGAGGAACAAGAGCGCCAAACACGATCAAGTTCAAATCGAGAACTCGGCTGTAAAATAAGATCATAGACAATCATAGACAAGATAATAAATTGGTTCAAGCACTGACGTGAAGTCAGGAGCTTTGGCGCGTATGTTCTATTGTCCATTCTCCTGTATTGGACACCCTTAATCGAATTTACCATGGTAAATTATGTTGTCCATTCTCCTGTATCGGACACTAATAATTCGAATTTACCATGGTAACCATGGTACCATGGTGTCCAATACAGGAGAATGGACAACAGAACATACGCTCCTGGCTTCACGACAGGGCTTGAACCAATTTTTTTTTCGTAATTTTTAGAAATTTTCTAGGGGTACGGTTCTTACAAAATTTTCTTTCGTAATTTTTTTCAAATTTTCTAGGGGTACGGTTCTTAAACAATTTTAAACACGTCTTTATGTTGATTTTCTACTAAAAGTTACCAAGCTTCAATTCGATCGAATCTTTATTTTTTGAGTTATAGAGGAAATAATATTCCAGGTGGGTATAACTCAGAAACCGTTACATTGATTATGTCAAAAAACAAACTCAACTCTCCTATTCGGATACGCAACCTACCCTGAAAATTGCAAGTCCCTATCTCCTTTTGTTCGAAAGTTATCGAGGCAACGGTCACCCATCTACTGAACTCACACAAGGCTGCTCGAATCTCTAACAATATTTAACCGATCGTGTTAAAACTTAAAACTTGGCAGTAGAGTTGGGTTCTAAAGGCTCTTGCAAAATTTCAGCAATTTCAGACGAATAGTTACTGATATATAGATTTTTTTTTAATTTTCAATGATTTCTTAAAAATTTTCTACAAATACTGTCCTCCCGAAATTGTGCAAGAATTTTCGCGTTGGCATTCTACAACTAATAACCATGATTCAATTCAATCGGTTTTGTATTTTTCGAGTTAATGAGGAGAAAAAAACAACCAAATTTCAGAATGCTATAACTCTAAAACCGTTTGGCCGATTATGCTTATGAACAAATTCAGATGTCGCGTTCTGATGCACATCCTAACCTGAAAAATTCAAGCAGCTACCTCTTTCCATTCTCAAATTATCGTGACAACAAATATATTTTTTAATAATTTTTAAATAATTTTCTAGCAATACGATTCACACAAAATTTCACAAACTTGCTTAGGTTCATATTCTACAACTACTCACCAAGCTTCAATTGGATCGGATTCATATTGGTTGAAAACGAAATATTACTCGGGAACCATTGGGCCGATTATACCCATTAACGAACTTGTCCGTCGTATTGGGATGCGCCACCTACCCTGAAAATTTCAAGTCGCTAGCTCTTTCCGTTCTCAAGTTATCGTGGCAACGGCTGGACGGCCGGACGGCTGGCCGGACAGAATCAAATTTGACCTCGAATTCTTCATTGGGGAGTCGAACTAAATCGTTTGAGACCATTTTCGTCAAAAAATTCGAAAGTTACAGACATTTGGGCGAAATGATAACGCGATGTTCCCCAGAACATATACGCGCAATAACAATTCTTACTAGGTAATGAACGAATGTTATTACTGACATATCGACTTTTCAAATGTTACTTCGGCCTATGATAATTCATTAAATTCTCTCCAGGCACTTCAAAAATTAAAAACTGTTGACAACTTCGATGGTCGAGTGTAAAAGCAGGGGTTTTTGCACGTATGTTCTGGGGAACATCGCGTTATCGTTTTGCCCAAATGGCTGTAATTTTCGAATTTTTCGCTGAAAATGGTCTCAAACGATTGGGTTCGACTTCCTGATCAAGAATTCGAGGTCAAATTTGATTATGTCCGGCCGTCAGTTGCCACGATAACTTGAGAACGGAAAGAGATAGCGACATGAAATTTCAGGGTAGGTGGCGCATCCCAATACGACGGACAAGTTCGTTAATGGGCTTAATCGGCCCAATGGTTTCCGGGTAATAATTTCCTCTACAACCAATACTAATCCAATCGAATTGAAACTTGGTGAGTAGTTGTAGAATATAGCCATAAGAACGTTTGTGTAATTTTGTGAGATTCGTATCGCTAGCAAGTTTTTAAGAAATTATTAAAATATATTAATTACTTCTCGATAACCTAAGAACAGAAAGAGATAGCGACTTGAAATTTTCAGGTAAGATTGAGAATCTTAATGCGCCATTTGAGTTCATTTATAAGCATAATCGGCAAAACGGTTTTGGAGTTATACCCATCTGAAATTTGGTTGTTATTTCCTCAATAACTCGAAAAGTACGAAACCGATCCAATTCAAACATGGTTATTAGTTGTAGAATGGAAACTTAAAAATTCTTGCAAAATTTCGTGAGGATCGTAGCACTAGAAAATGTTTAAAAAATCATAAAAAATTATTGAAAAAAATTCTATATATCAGAAACTATTAATTCGATATCGCTGAAATTTCGCGGGAGCCTTCAGAACCTAACTCTACTTCCAATTTTTGAGTTTGAACATGATCGGATCTATATGTATTGTTGGAGATCCGAGCGGCCTTGTGTGAATTCAGTTGCTAGATGGGTGACCTTTGCCTCGACAACTCTCGAACGAAAAGAGATAGAGACTTGCAATTTTCAGGATAGGTGGCACATATGAATGGGTGAGTTAAGTTCGCTGTTGACCATAATCGGCTCAACGGTTCCGGAGTTATACCCATCGGGAATATTATTTCCCCGATAACTCAAAAAATATAGACTCTATCGAATTGAAGCTTGGTAACTAGTTGTAGAATATCGACATAAGGAGTGTGCAAAATTTTGTGAGGACCATACCACTAGAAATTTTTAAAAAAATTACGAAAAAATATTATGTATCTCATGATTCCTTAAGAACGGAAATAAATAGCGACTTGCAGTTATCAGGGTAGATTGCGCATCTGAATGCAACATTTGAGTTCGTTAACTAGCATAACCGGCCAAATAGTGTTGGAGTCATATCAATTTGAAATTTGGTTGTTATTTCCTCAATAACTCAAAAAATACAACTCCGATACAATTCAATCATGGTTATTAGTTTGTAGAATGCCAACGCAAAAATTCTTGCAAAAATTCGTGAGGATCGTAGCACTAGAACATTTTTAAAAAATCACTGAAAAAAAATTCAGAAGCTTTTGCGCGTATGTTCTCTTGTCCATTCTCCTGTATTGGACACTCTTAATGGAATTCACCATGGTGAATTCTATTGTCTGTTCTCCTGTATTGGACACTCTTAATCGAATTTACCATGGTAAATTCGATTAAGAGATTAAGAGAATTTACCAACCGACCCAATTCACACCAGGTTATCAGTTGTAGAGTGCCAACGCGAAATTTCGTGAGGGTCGTATCACTAGAAAATTAAAGAAAAACATTGTAGATAATTGAAAAAAATTGTTTATAGCAGAAACTATTCGTCCAACATCGCTGAAATTTCCGAGAGCCTTCAGAACCTAACTCTTCTGCCAAGTTCCAAATTTGAACACGAACGGATCTATATTGTTGGAGATCCGAGCAGCTTTCGTTGAGTTCAGCAGCTGGATGGGTAACCTTTGCCTCGATAACTTTTGAACTTTCGTATATACCATGGTTAATTCGAATTTTAAGTGAGCAATAAAGGAGAATGGACGATATAATTTACCATGGTAAATTCGATTAAGAGTGTACAATACAGGAGAATGGACCATAGAACATACGCGCAAAAGCTACTGACTTCACGTCAGTGCTTGAACCAATTTTTCAACCTAGTACTAGATTTCAATTCGATCGGAACTATATTTTTCAAAATATTGGGAAGATAATGTTCGGCTTGAAGGGTTGTACGGAATTTCAGCGGAATCTGACCAATAGTTTACCTGAAATATATTTTTTGAAGAATAATTTTTATTCAGCAGTCTGTATGTCAGTAACAAGACGTTTTTGAATATTTGTATATGGCATTTTGCAATCATATTGGCTTATTGGCATTCCCTGCAACCCCATAAGTTTTGTCGGTTTCATCTCCAGACATCCTGTATACCTACAGTCAAATGCAATAACTGTAATGTAATTCCATTTGGAACATTCACAGAACAATTCCAAGATATTCATACAGGCAAACAAGACAAGAGCTACACGAATATAATCAAATGTCCTTTGCCGCAACGCCTCCAACATTTTCGCGAAACTTTTCTATTCAGAAACGAAACGAATATCTGTGTAGTGAACTGTAACTCTGAACTCATATATTATTCCAAGAACGAGGTGAGGAGCTGGGTTTCATATCATTCTATACGTATAGCAATCAGCGGAAAATCCAGTAGAATATAACGCTGGGATGTGTTTTGAAGAATGCTAGAATATGGTTCACTCTGAGAACAGTGTGTGTTCTGGTTCGTTTAAATTTTCATTCTGCATTTCCTCACATGTAAATGTTCCACAATTTGTCCCGAATCAAGCGACCGTATTCAATACAGATATTTCTTTATGTGCCCATGTATAAATATTGTTCCTTAGATTCTGTGGCAATTCAGGGGTACTTTATCATACTAGCAAGTATGTATTGATATGGTTTGAAATTACTATTTTTGATAGGTTTGAATATTATGTAAATTTAAATAGAGTGTGTGTGATAGCATTTGAATGAAACAGAATAGAAACATGGACACATTTTTGAGTTTTTTGAAAACATGTTAATTGAATTTTAGTGTCAGTTGGTTTTCGTAGAGATTTAATTCGAATTTAAGAGAAAAATAGGTTCAAGCCCTGTGGACACGAGCTTTTTGGCGCTCTTGTTCGAATAGACAAATTATATCTCCGAAAGTATTGGTTTCTCAGAGTTGGGAATTATATCAATGGATTCCTATGATAGAACTGCATCATGAAAGAAATTAAATTTAAAAAAAGTGTCGTTTAAAGACAAAATGGGTTGGTGCAACTTACACTCGGTGCATAGTTTTCACAACTCGAAATAGAAGAAAAGTATCATCGAAATGTCTAGAGCAAGGCTGGAGACAATCATAGCAGATTTTCCATTTATTCCTGATATTTGAGTAGGTAGTGGATTACGAACAAATTATTTGAATAGTTCACAATATATTGGTAAAATACTATCCTCTTTTCATAATTTAAAATTTGATAGTTCATACCACTAATACATTCTTTTCCGTATTATGAACCTTAACTCAAGAAAAGTTGGCATTCTACAACTAATAACCATGTTTGAATTCAATCGGTTTCGTATTTTTCGAGTTAATGAGGAACAAAAAACAACCAAATTTCAGATGGCTATAACTCTAAAACCATTTCGCTGATTATGCTTATCAACAAACTCTAATGTCGCATTCAGATGCACAACCTAACCTGAAATCTTCAAGCCGCTATCTCTTTCCGTTCTCAGGTTATCGTGACAACAAAAATATTATTTAATAATTGTTTAATAATTTTCTAGCGATACGATTCTCACAAAATTTCAAAAACGTGCTCAGGTTTATATTCTACTACTATTTACCAAGTTTCAATTCGATCGGATCTCTGTTGGTTAAAAACAAAATTATTACTCGGAAACCATTGGGCCGATTATGCCCATTAACGAACTTGTCCGTCGTATTGAGATGCGTCACCTACCCTGAAAATTTCAAGTCGCTAGCTCTTTTGTTCTCAAGTTATCGTGGCAACGGCCGGACGGCCAGCCGGGCAGAATCAAATTTGACCTCGAATTCTTCATTTGGGAGTCGAACAGAATCGTTTGAGACCATTTTCGTAAAAAAATTCGAAGGTTACAGACATTTGGGCAAAATGATAACGCGATGTTCCCCAGAACATACGCGCAAAAATTATCAATAATATAAAACTGACCTGAGATTACACAATTTTTCCATATTCAAATTAGTTTCCCTTCTAAGTAGAAAGTGATCACAATAAGTAGATGATCCACGTGCAAGTAAACAGATTATGATTCACGTTGGAAACAACTCAGATAATTTGTATAGTCCAGGAGGAATCGGCGCATGAGTACTGAAAACTATTCCACCTCAATTTTATAATGCGATTCTCTTCAAATTACCCTAATGATATAAATGCATGTTGCCATGGGGCAACCCCGTTTCATATTGTTTGAACCGAAATTGTTTAAAAAATTACAAGGAATTGTTATTTTTACACCAGTCAATTTTTTTTTGTATTTTTTGTTGAAATACAATTAAAAAAAGGCTTATGGCTTATTACGATGAAGTAATTATTTTTCGAGATATGAATTTTTAAAGGTTGAAGAAATCTTAAATTTGGATACTTTTGACTCATGAAAAATATATTAAAAAAAGAAATAAAATATAAATGATATATTTTTTTATTCTTTACACAATAGTTAACAATATCAATTATGATTTCAAGAAATTTAATTGTTTATAACTGTTTTTTAATCGTAAATTCCGCGCGCTCAAAAGTTTACTCGCTTACCTGTAAGTATCGCATTCTCTCTCTGACTCATACTCTGACGTACCCAGTTTGTAAAATCTTACCTGCTTTACACGCATTCATGAGTTTCGATACGAATAGTAAAATTGGCACAAAAAAAATGCTTCAGAATTAATACAAATAAAAGAAAATCGTTATGCTCTCGTCCCTCTTGGCAATGGCTCCAAATTAAGTACTAATAAGTTAAAAAATATAGAAACTGTATATATAAATATTTTGTGTAAAAAAGGTAATACCGCGGATGTAGCCAGACAAATAATTTTTACACATAATTTTGGCAGTAATATTAATTTATCGAAAATTCCTTGTACCTCAGATTCCTTGAGTTTGCATGCACTTAGGGCTTCGGCTCAAACATACGTTTGGAAACAAGGTTTAAATCCCCAATATGATATGTTAGATTTTACTCAGTTCGGTTACAAAAATGAAAATGACACTTTGCTACCTTTATTTATGAACAAAAGCTCGTTTCCAACTGATCTTAAGAAACCGTGCAATTGTAAAACCAAAGCATGTTATTGTAAAAAAAATAATATAAAATTATTTGTCTGGCTTCATCCGCGGTATCACTTAATGATATAAATGCATGTTGCCATGGGGCAACCCCGTTTCATATTGTTTGAACCGAAATTGTTTAAACAATTACAAGGAATTGTTATTTTTACACCAGTCAATTTTTTTTTGTATTTTTTGTTGAAATACAATTAAAAAAAGGCTTATGGCTTATTACGATGAAGTAATTATTTTTCGAGATATGAATTTTTAAAGGTTGAAGAAATCTTAAATTTGGATACTTTTGACTCATGAAAAATATATTAAAAAAAGAAATAAAATATAAATGATATATTTTTTTATTCTTTACACAATAGTTAACAATATCAATTATGATTTCAAGAAATTTAATTGTTTATAACTGTTTTTTAATCGTAAATTCCGCGCGCTCAAAAGTTTACTCGCTTACCTATAAGTATTGCCGTCTCTCTCTGACTCATACTCTGACGTACCCAGTTTGTAAAATCTTACCTGCTTTACACGCATTCATGGGTTTCGATACGAATAGTAAAATTGGCACAAAAAAATGCTTCAGAATTAATACAAATAAAAGAAAATCGTTATGCTCTCGTCCCTCTTGGCAATGGCTCCAAATTAAGTACTAATAAGTTAAAAAACCTAGAAACTGTATATATAAATATTTTGTGTAAAAAAGGTAATACCGCGGATGTAGCCAGACAAATAATTTTTACAAATAATTTTGGCAGTAATATTAATTTATCGAAAATTCCTTGTACCTCAGATTCCTTGAGTTTACATGCACTTAGGGCTTCGGCTCAAACATACGTTTGGAAACAAGGTTTAAATCCCCAATATGATATGTTAGATTTTACTCAGTTCGGTTACAAAAATGAAAATGACACTTTGCTACCTTTATTTATGAACAAAAGCTCGTTTCCAACTGATCTTAAGAAACCGTGCAATTGTAAAACCAAATCATGTTATTGTAAACAAAATAATATAAAATTATTTGTCTGGCTCCATCCGCGGTATTACCTTTTTTACCCAAAATATTTAGGGCCGATTTATTCAACCTCTCCGTAAAGTATTCGTTAACTACGTGCTCGTTAAATTTACTGACACCCTTTAAAGTAATAAAATCTATTCATGTTTCACAGACGTTTCACATATTTACAGATCACTTCGTATAACAGAGAGATGAATAAACAATTATAGAATACTTTCCTTTCGGTAAGGCTACTTGAAAGTTTACAGATAGGTGAATATATCGTCTCTTACGGCGGGTTTCATAATAAATTTTAAAGTTCCTTTAAATTTAAAGCATCCTTTTAGTTGGATATTTTGAACCAAAATGTCACTTTGAAGGATACTTTAAATTTAAAGGAACTTTAAAATTTATTATGAAACTGGTCGTTAGATATACAGTTCCTAGATCTTTTAACTTATTAGTAATTAATTCTAAGCCATTGCCAAGAGGGACTAGAGCGTCACGATTTTCTTTTATTTTAATTAATTCTAAACCTTTTTTTGTGCCAATCTTATTAGTCGTATCACAATCCGTAAATGCGTGTTAAGCAGGTGAGATTTCACGAACTGGGTACGTCAGAGTATGAGTCAGAGAGAGACGGCGATATACAATTACATTTCTTGAAATCGTAATTGATATTGTTAACTATTGTATAAAGAATCAAAAAAATATATCATTTATATTTTATTTCTTTTTTTAATATATTTTTCATGAGTCAAAAGTATCCAAATTTAAGATTTCTTCAACCTTTAAAAATTCATATCTCGAAAAATAATTACTTCATCGTAATAAGCCATAAGCCTTTTTCTAATTGTATTTCAACAATGAATACAAAAAAAATTGACTGGTTGAAAAATAACAATTCCATGTAATTGTTTAAACAATTTCGGTTTAAACAATATGGCACGGGGTTGACCCATGGCAACATGCATTTGTATCATTAGTAGGGTAATTTGAAGAGAATCGCATAAAAAAATTGAGGTGCAATAGTTTTCGGTACTCATGCGCCGATTCCTCCTGGACTAGTAGGTACGCATAAGAAATTCTAAATTTTGTTGAGGCTTCTGGGAGTCTATTTTCGATGAAATTTTGTTCGCCTCAAGTATTCGTTTTGGGTCACCTAAGATTTACACTGAGAGAAACGTTTGAAATGCTAAACTTCTGTGAATAAATGATTTGTTGTATATTAAACAATCATATCTTGTTGAGTAGCACTGTTAAGCTTTCTAATAACATATATCTCTTTGTAAGCAACAACATATTTGTTTACGTCGAACTTATCACATATTGTATAATAAATATATTCATAAACCCAATATATAAATGATAATGTGAAATAAATGATGAGTTTGTATTGTACTCGAAAATTGCTCCATAATATCGATATAATTTGTCACATCATAATTCTCTTTGCTTTGAACAAACGATCAGTTTATATTGTACCTCAGATAGTTCTATAAAACATTGTTATGTTTCCAGGTATGATAATATTTTTTTATCCTAAATAAATGATAAGTTTGTATTTTACTTTTGAAAAGGTATACAATTTTTTTTTTGACGTGGCTAGTTTAACAGAGACGGATTATGAGTTTTAGTCAAAATTAATCATTAAATAAAAAAATAATATTGGCAAAAAATATATGTAGCTATAATAGTTTCAGTGAAAATCTAAACTGAAACTATTATAGCTACATATATTTTGCCAATATTATTTTTATTTTATGATTAATTTTGGCCAGAACTCATAACCCTGTTAAAACTCATAAATAAATACTATCAAAGTTCTTATGAGTTCAGGTATGATGTAAATAAATGAATAAAATATATATAAATATTTATTGCAGACATAAAAAAACATTTTACAAAAAACAAAAATACATACATACATACTTTTCTGCAATACAACACAGCTAAAAAACTTTTCTCTCGAAGCAAACTTTTTGGCGGACACTGTTTATATATACATTTAATTGAATTTCATCACTGTGTATTCTGGTTCCTTTCCTGCATGAAAATAATCCTTTGCTTTTTGAACCAGTTTTAAACGGTCACCAATTCTTGGAACCAGCGACTCCAAGAGATGTTTTTCTTCCATAAAATCCTTCAATATATCGAGGGTAATTCCTTCTTCTGTAAAAAAAGAAACATAAATGTACAACATATTTCTTTAGAAGTTTTATTGTAATGACATAACAATTCAGTCCATGCATCAGTTCATTAAGTATGCATACTTTACTGTGTAATATTATACATATATGTAAACCTAGGTATGCAAGTTTGTATTAAATAGGATATTATAGTCTAGGTGGTCATCAATTTATCACACAAAAATAGCAAGTAGGTAGGTATTTACCCAAATTCATAAAAACTATTTCGATATATAAGTAGGTTCTTACTTATTCAATTATTTCATGTCATTGTTATGACCTCATCTTTGTTATATAAGTAATATGAATTTAAAAATAATTTGAGTACATACCGTGTAGTTAACAAAACAAATTGACTCCAGCTACAAGAACAATCAAAATGGTGTCTGCTTGAACTGAAGAAGACACCACACTAAATACCTTCATATATATCAGCATTTATAAATGGAAACATCATATCCATTTATGATGACATTTTGATGTTACTTCTGAACAACCATATATTAGTTGTAAAAATATATGCTAAATGGAAATGTTTCATGTTATATACCAGCAAATGAATGTTATTTGAAGTGAAATTGTATGTTGGCATCAAAATTAACATATTGAAATAAACAAAATACTCAAAAATTGCTTACCGTGAAATTTGTTGGACAAATGCTCCAAGCCCCAATTGTTTAGTAAGATGTTTATCGGATTTGTGGCTGTGGCGGACATTGTATCCAAATGGGTGGTTGCTTGAGTGTCCATGTGCTTATTATGTAGAAAAAGGATCTTGAACAAAACCAAACATTAACTCATTACGATAGTTATATCAGGAATGTATGAATGATATTAAAAAATAATTCAACTAATATAAGTAATTTAAAATAAAATAATTCTTACTTGATTCAGATCAGTACCGTCCGACACCAAAGGAGCGTGAGTGAACTCGTGAACTATGTATAGTTCACGAGTTCTCATGCGCATGCATGAGAACCCAGAACTGAAATGAACTATGAACTACCAACTACCCGTTACGACTCGCGCGGTTCGCGCCAATTTGCGGTTGTGAGGATCCTGTCCTGATAGGTGGTCTAGTCTCCCACTTTATACTATTTTCCTGTAAACAAGCGTATCTTACTGGGTATATTCTCATTCCATTCCATTTCTAATTATTTTCTATAAGTTCATTATAAAGATACCGAGGTTCAAGAGAAACAAATATTTTTTGCGTATTGATATATTTATTAAGAAGAAACCAATATTACTGAGCACTATGAGAATTGGTTATGACCAACAATCGGAAGTCCATCAAAAATACTTTATTTTATGCAAAGATAATTTGTTTTTATTCAAGAAATACCTGGAAAAATTATTTAACATTCGAAATTTTTTTCCTAAAGCTGAAAATTTGGCGGGTTGATTTTGCATGTAATAAATAACGTTAATCACAAATATGAAATATTTATATTCAACTGACAAGTGGTTAACAAGTCGATAAGTTAAACATGAATAATCCTTTCTCTCAGTGTATAAAACTCTAAAGAGAAGGAAACTAGAGTACTTTGCACACATAATAAGAGGTCCGAAATATCAATTGCTGCAGAATATTATGGAGGGGAAAATTCAGGGAAGGCGTTGTCAGGGTAGAAGAAGAACATCATGGTTGAGAAATCTCAGAGAATGGTTTTCAATGACTTCCAATGAACTGTTCCGTGCAGCTGCAAATAAAGTGCGCATAGCTATGTTGGTAGCCAACCTCCGTTAGGAGATGGTACACGAAAAAGAAGAAGTGTCAAAATTAGACTTCTTCTGATTCATGGTTTCTGAATTTCAAGCAATATAGTTGAATAATGTTTTTGAGTCATGCGATTATCATGAAACTTTAAAAGTCTTCGTGTTGGAATTTTTCAACTAACTACCGAGTTTCAATTTGATCGGATCTGCATTTTTCGAGTAATTGGGAAACAAAATTTAAAAATTTTTGTATATGTTCTGGGGAAGAGCGTGCTATCATTTTGAACAAATGTATGTAATTTTTTGCCGAAAATGGTCTCAAACGATTAGGTTCGACTCATTGTTGAAGAATTCGAGATCAAATTTGATTCTGTCCGGTCAGCCGTTACCACGAAAACTTGAGAACGGAAAGATATAGCGTCTTGAAATTTAAAGGGTAGGTGGCGCGTCCAAATGCTACGGCCAATTTCGTTAATGGGCATAATCAGCTGAACGCTTTCCAGATTATAACGACATGCGACTGTTCCCAAGTCGCAGAGGTTAAATTCGGAGCTACTAGAACTCGGGGATCCGCGGTCTAGCTCCAGTGGAGATGGGAGTGGGTTTCTAAAAAGGGAACCTAGTAAATGGGCGCCAGGTAAATTTAAGTCTCCCAGATACCCCAGCGTAATGTAATAATTCCTAAATTCACCAAAAGAATATGCACGCTAAAAACAAACCATTTATTCCAGTAGCTTACAACCCAGGTCTTTAGCTTCAATAAAGTAAAACTACTGTGAAACCCTGAATAAGGGTGGCGGAAATTGTACGTAGATAATATTAATATTTGATTCAAATACGCGTCGCTTGAGCTCAGGCGCATCCACGTTTCTCATCTATGATCATATATGACTACCACAAATCTTTCCCCAATTTCCGCTTTACAACAACAATAATAATTTATATAATTGATGATAATAAGTTCACGTAATATATATAGCAGGTATAAGATATGTTTCGAGATATGTTTCTTATAACTTGCGTGCTGATATTCCTTGTTCCTGAACGTAGTACTGCGTCGATGGTCTCGCAATAATGTCCTCTTTCTCTCTGTACTCGTAGTCTGCAACCCTCGATTAACTGTCCCACAGCGTTGCTTACTGACCACCTTGTATATACTCGGGATCTGCAACCCTGCGTTGGCTGTCTCACAGCGTTACTTATGGACCACCTTGTATATACTCGAATGCCTCAGTGCTACTCCTCCTGACATAAAGATCCCTCTCTTCCTGACACAAAAAATCGTGCTGGCACACAAATTCGGGCTGCCACAAAAACTCGTGCTGCCACAAAAACCCTGATGACAGAAAAGAAACCATCAGTGACTTCTCTCGGATAAGAAACAAATGAATTTTCCCAACACATAATAATTTCGGTTATCAGAATATTAATCAGAACATTTATTCGTTGTTATGTAATAGTTATAGAATTCGTACATACCCTGATGTTCGGGGTTGTCTCGCACACGTTTGCTTCGAATACCAAATCTGGCCGTGCCTCCACCAAATAATTCTTCAGGCACACAGCGATGTTCTGGATATAGAAATATAATTACGACCTGAATTGTTTCCACTAGAAATGACGAGAATAAAACATCCAACACATACCTGACCAAGCCGCCAAGATCGTTCACGTGCTCAACTCGGATCTGCAAAAGGCTTTTATATCCTCTTTCGAGACAAGTGATGGTTATCTGTTATCCTTCCCAATCAAACCAATATAACTCTCACTCTTAACCCGATTTTCGAAACTATATCCAATTAAGAAGATTCCAATAATTCTACTAGAGTTCCGAAAATACGTTTTAACCTACGCTGTCTTCGTTGGCTGTTCACAAAATGGACGACTTCACCTGACCGACGCACGCACTAAATGTCCGACTGTCATAATGCAACAATATTGCCAACAGTCATTCGGCCCTTCAAATAAAATAATTATTTAGCGTCGATTGGTACCACTGAGACCCAACCTCAAATTCAATATCAACACGAACGATAACCTCATCGCCCGCCGAAGGTAAACAAACGAACGTTACAAAATCCCCCCTTGCCTAAAAAAATTTACCTAGTAAATTTTACTTATGGATTTAAAATACTTAGCAAAAAAAAACCAAAGAGTTCGGGTCATCGAGCGTGGACAGGTACCAAGAGCAACCATAAAAAAAAACTACACCTCTTCCATTCCAATTCCAGCCATTACAATTTCAGTTCATACTCCATCATACACATCAACACTCATTCCTTTCATTCATCGACTCTCACCAGTTAGCCCCACGACTGGCAACATCCGGTCCCAAGGGCCTAACCCTTGTGGAGGGACTCGCCGGCCCTGAGCCACACCACAGCCAGAAGCTGCCCAGACAAGGCAAGATACGACGAGGTCACCACAGACGAGCAGGAACCCCCCACACTAGCGGCAAGGTTAGCCGGTCACCATCCCAAGCCTGGCAAGTGGTTCCCCCAAAGAACGAGTGCCGTACCGTCGCATCCCTGTCATCGAAGACAGCCAAGTCAGACCCCCCTAGCTCCCGGTATAGTCCAGGACGCCTGTGCTAACCCGGATGTGCATCAGGTCTATAGGTGGTGAGTTTCGGGTTTCAGCCTCCATCAACCATAGCCTATAGCCTTCATTCGCCCACACGCAAGCAACCCGGTACCACCCCAAAACCTATTCAGGGATGACCGCCAGCAATGATCCGCGAATGTAGAAATCAACATGGGACCGGCCACACAAAAAAATATAATTTAAGGCCAGAAATTGGTAAGGAAATGGTCGCTTACCAGTTGAACAGTGCGTGGGGCTAGATGTTCAGCTTCCACCTCGTCTGCTCAACAATATGGAATTTTGAATATAAAAAAAAAACGTTAAAGTCGATCTCACACTGAAAACTCACTCGGGATCACGCAGACGACCACCCACAAAATAGTCAAGGCAGCACCCAAGTGCTCGCTCTTTCACTCGCGATCAATCGGCAATCAAAAACAAAAACAAAACTGGCAACCAATCAAAAAAATTCACCCGATTCACAAATATATCCGATTCACTAAATGCCAATCATTCTCCAAAAATTTCCTATTTCAAAATAAACATATCCTATTTATCCTTCCGGCAATTCACAGGCCTTCAGATCTTTGATATGCCATACTCCCCTCATATTATCTTTGTCATCTTTAAGTTCGTACATCCAAGGCGAGATTCTACGACTAACCCTAAATGGCCCTATATAACGAGGAGTAAGTTTCCCCACCAGATTTTTCGAGGCATCCGATAATACAAAGTTTTTACGCCATACTAGTTCATTCGGTAGAAATTCTACATACCGACGCCTTAAATTATAGTCGTGAACCGCCTTATTGTTGGCCTTTTCTAACCTTTTCTTGATATCATCCCAAACTCGTTGAAAGGCAATATTTCGAGTTTTGAAATCTATAGGTTCCGAGCTATCTCTTAAATCATGGTCATAATCCTCTCCAGAACCTTTGAAAGATCTCCCGAAATTAGCGAAAAATGGGGTTACCTTCATCGTTTCATGTTTCGCGGTTCGTATTGCACAAGAAATTTCGGTTAGATGTTTATCCCAATCCTTATGATTGTCCGACACATACATTCTAATCATAGTTTTCAAGGAACGATTTATACGTTCGGTTGGGTTCGACCTGGGATGATAAAGGGCACAGAATCTTTTCTTCACCCTATATTCCTCAAGAAACTGTCTGAATTTATTTCCCGAAAATTGTACGCCATTGTCGGCTATAATTATTCTCGGAACCCCAAACATTAGGAAAACTGAATTCTCCAAAACCTTAATTACATTCACGGCCGTCGCCTTTCTCAACGGAACAATTATTGGGAATTTAGTCAAATAATCGGTGATCACTAATATAAACGTGAAGCCATTCTTCGATCTAGGATATGGTCCCATAAGATCTATAGAAATCATTTCCCATGGTAAGTTTGGTTTAGGGTGAGATGCCATTTTATCAGCCGGTGTCTGGTTTGGAACTTTATGAGCACCACATATAGCGCATTTCCTCACATACTTAGCGATGTCCTGTTTCATTTTAGGCCAGTAATACTTCTCCCGAACACGATAATACGTCTTGTATACACCGGGGTGACCAGCTAATGGTGGGTCATGAGAACTAGAAATCACCCTTCTACGTTCCGATTTGGGTAATACTATTTTCCATTCGTCAGATCCCGAAGCTAAATCCGAATAATCGTGCTTTACGTATTTAAACAAAGTTCCACCATCCACTGACATCCTCCACTGGGGATATTTCGCAGGTTTACTTGAAACTTTACTGAACATTTCTTTATACCACCTATCAGTTACCTCGACTTCATTATCCACCTGTATCGTATCTATCATAGGAACGGCTCTAGATAACATATCCGGTACAACATGTTCCTTTCCCTTTCTATGCACAATCTTAAAATCATATTGTTGGAGTTTAACGCTCCATCTCGCCAATCTACCCGCAGGATCCTTCAGATTATGAAGCCAAATCAACGAATGATGGTCCGTAACAACCGTGAATGGGATACCCTCGATATATGGCCTAAGCTTTTCTATTGCCCATACTACTGCCAAGCATTCCCTTTCCGTAGTAGAGTAGTTTCGTTCGGGTTTCGTCAAAGACTTACTCATATATGCTATAACCTTTTCTCCCCCATCGGGTTGAGGTTGTGATAATACCGCGGCTATTCCAAAGCCGGAAGCGTCAGTTTGAATTTGGAACGGTTGCTCGTAATTCGGACAACTCAACACCGGAGCAGAAACCAAACACTGTTTTATTTTCCGAAAGGCCTCCTCGCATTCGGTATTCCATTTAAACTTTACATTCTTCTGGAGCAAAAAGGTGAGAGGTGAAATAAGGTCACTAAAATTTGGGACAAAACGTCTATACCAAGATAGAGTACCCACGACCCTGCGAATTTCTCTGACATTGGTAGGTGTTGGTAATGAAAGCATAGCATTAATTTTTTCGGGGTCTACATGTAATCCGTACCTATCAATCACATATCCCAGATATTTAAGTTGTGGCTTGCAAAATTCGCATTTCTCCCTACTTAAAGTGAACCCTGCTTTCCTAACACGACGAAATATTTCCCCTAATATTTCCAAGTGATGTTGGAAAGTTTCTGAAATGATCACTATATCGTCTAAGTATACGAATACGTAAGGTTCAAGATCAGCTCCGATCACTCCATCCATGATGCGTTGGAATTTTGACCCACTAGTCACTAATCCGAATGGCAGTCTAGTAAACTGGAACAAACCACGATTTGGGACAGTGAAGGCGGTGTATTGTTTCGATGACTCTGAAAGGGGTACCTGCCAATATGCGCTCTTGATATCTATTGTCGAACAATATTTCGCATTTCTTAATTTATCTAATGTATCGGATACCATCGGGAGAGGGTAACTATCCTTCCTCGTCACAGAATTTACTTTCCTGAAATCAACGCAAAACCTGTATCCAGCCTTTTTCCTGACCAATACAATCGGTGATGCCCATGGACTTTCCGACTTTTCAACTACTCCCAATTTCAACATTTCTTCCAATTCCCGGTCTATATGTTGTTGCACTACCGGAGACACCCTATAGTACCGCTGCTTTATCGGTTCACAATCCGGATCGATCTTAATATCCACACAACCGAACTGATAACATCCTAATCCTTCCCCCATAGACCTAAAATTTTCCTCAACTATCGATTCTAGGATTTCTCTCTGTTTTTGATCCAAAATTTCCTCACCTTGTACTACATCAACACAATTAACGTCCACATCATTCTTACAGAATTGCCACTCATTAAACGACGGAATCAGCCCTATCAAATTCCAGTAATCCCAACCCAAAATCAAAGTCTGTGGGAGTTCTGGTATTATTAACATTTCTACGAGTACCACTTTATTTTTAAACTTCACCGGGAGGTCACAACTTCCCAGGACGGTACATAAATTTCCATTCGCCACTCTACAGTACTTGGTATTAGAGGTTCGGATAGATATTCCCATATTCTTAATAATATTCCATCCCGGTTTTCCCATTATTGATCTGCAAGAACCAGAATCCAGTAAACCCAAGAAACACTTTCCCAAAATTTCCACCTTAAGATGGGGTCTATTATCCCCTTCCGCCTGGCTTGCTAAATAACTCAATACTGGTATGAATGACGGTTGAGTATTTTCCTCTTTATAGATATCAACGGTGTTACATGAAGAATATTTGTCGCCAAAAACATCGTCACTGTTGCGACAGGTCAGTGACGACTCCCCCCGTTTCCCGAAGGATTGCGTCCACGACCAGAATTACAAGATGGGCAAGTTTTAGTAGTGAACCCTTCCCTTGAACAACGGTAACATTTTAAAATTCTCGGCTTGAGACAACCCCTAATTTTATGGCCTGCCATGCCACAGTTATAACATTTTATGTTTGCGAATCCACCATATGTGGTTGGCTCTGTCCGTACGATAGGGTCGGTGCCATCGTTGGTGGACGTGGAAGGCAATGTATCAATATAGGCTAAATCCGGCTCTAAACAACCCTTTCTGGAAGGTACTGAATATGACTCTACCAATCGCTTCTGATCTTCAATCTGCCGACAAGCTGATTTTAATTCAGACCATGTATTGATTTTACTTAGGTTGACCCGATCTAAATAATAAGGATGCAAATTTTTCCTAACGATTTTTAATTTGTCTTTTTCTTTGACAGTATGAGACAACCGATCAAACATAGATGACATTATTGACATAAAACTTATAATATCCTCATTAGGACCTTGTTTTCTATTTTTGATTTCATCCCATAATTTATCATCATAATCTGATGGTTGCCAATCTTCTCTTAACTTAGTAATCAGATCATCCCATGTAGCCGTAGATTTCCTAACTTCCCTGAACCAATGCAATGCTACCCCCGTGAAAAGATCTATTCCACTACCAAGTAATTGCGATTTAGAAATACCTCGGGCTAACCTCAATTCTTCAACCCTCTCTAAAAATGCGCTTACTGATAGACTCTTTTTATCGCCTGAAAACTTTAAATTCCATTTTTCGACTGGAATTGACTTCATTACCGATGTAATAACCGTAGAATTTCCCCTTGGAGGAGACGAATGTCGCATGAAGGGAGAAAAATGTATATCTCTGTCAGGTTCGTCACTATCATCATCAGTTTCATTATCACTACTCTCCTCTAACGTATCGGGTGCTGATGCTTTAAGTTTCAAAAATTTAGATGTATATGCTGTCTTTAAATTGTCTGCTTTCCTGCCGAATTCACTCTTACAACTGACTTCATCCTCCTTAACAGGGACACTTCTATCTATCCTACCCATTACATGTACCAAATCAGTGGTGAATTTATTCGCTATATTTGGTGAATTCAAATCTAAGGTTTCAAATTCGTTTACTAAGCGTTCTAACAGGTTGGCAATTGCAACTTTATCATCCTGAAATGAAAAAGGATGCTCTGGGTATATGAAACTAACTTTCTTCTTCTCCTGCTTAACTAACAAAGCCAAGTTACTGCGCATATGCTCAACTGTACCAGCTGACATACCCCGAATAACCAACTCATATATCAACTGATTTTTATCCAACCTATTGATAATCAATTTAAATTCTCCCATTTTGCGAATCAAATAACCACCTTTCAACTAACCTGTACAATTATTCGATACAATCAAACCTATATAAAAAATTACGTCAATTTTGCACAATGTGAAGCACGATACAGCAAGTCCCAAAAAAAAATATCTAGAATCCCACTATTTACATCAACTTTGGTGTAAATTTGTCTAATACAGCTACTCCAATTCAAAAATCACGTTGGGCGCCAATTTATAACGACATGCGACTGTTCCCAAGTCGCAGAGGTTAAATTCGGAGCTACTAGAACTCGGGGATCCGCGGTCTAGCTCCAGTGGAGATGGGAGTGGGTTTCTAAAAAGGGAACCTAGTAAATGGGCGCCAGGTAAATTTAAGTCTCCCAGATACCCCAGCGTAATGTAATAATTCCTAAATTCACCAAAAGAATATGCACGCTAAAAACAAACCATTTATTCCAGTAGCTTACAACCCAGGTCTTTAGCTTCAATAAAGTAAAACTACTGTGAAACCCTGAATAAGGGTGGCGGAAATTGTACGTAGATAATATTAATATTTGATTCAAATACGCGTCGCTTGAGCTCAGGCGCATCCACGTTTCTCATCTATGATCATATATGACTACCACAAATCTTTCCCCAATTTCCGCTTTACAACAACAATAATAATTTATATAATTGATGATAATAAGTTCACGTAATATATATAGCAGGTATAAGATATGTTTCGAGATATGTTTCTTATAACTTGCGTGCTGATATTCCTTGTTCCTGAACGTAGTACTGCGTCGATGGTCTCGCAATAATGTCCTCTTTCTCTCTGTACTCGTAGTCTGCAACCCTCGATTAACTGTCCCACAGCGTTGCTTACTGACCACCTTGTATATACTCGGGATCTGCAACCCTGCGTTGGCTGTCTCACAGCGTTACTTATGGACCACCTTGTATATACTCGAATGCCTCAGTGCTACTCCTCCTGACATAAAGATCCCTCTCTTCCTGACACAAAAAATCGTGCTGGCACACAAATTCGGGCTGCCACAAAAACTCGTGCTGCCACAAAAACCCTGATGACAGAAAAGAAACCATCAGTGACTTCTCTCGGATAAGAAACAAATGAATTTTCCCAACACATAATAATTTCGGTTATCAGAATATTAATCAGAACATTTATTCGTTGTTATGTAATAGTTATAGAATTCGTACATACCCTGATGTTCGGGGTTGTCTCGCACACGTTTGCTTCGAATACCAAATCTGGCCGTGCCTCCACCAAATAATTCTTCAGGCACACAGCGATGTTCTGGATATAGAAATATAATTACGACCTGAATTGTTTCCACTAGAAATGACGAGAATAAAACATCCAACACATACCTGACCAAGCCGCCAAGATCGTTCACGTGCTCAACTCGGATCTGCAAAAGGCTTTTATATCCTCTTTCGAGACAAGTGATGGTTATCTGTTATCCTTCCCAATCAAACCAATATAACTCTCACTCTTAACCCGATTTTCGAAACTATATCCAATTAAGAAGATTCCAATAATTCTACTAGAGTTCCGAAAATACGTTTTAACCTACGCTGTCTTCGTTGGCTGTTCACAAAATGGACGACTTCACCTGACCGACGCACGCACTAAATGTCCGACTGTCATAATGCAACAATATTGCCAACAGTCATTCGGCCCTTCAAATAAAATAATTATTTAGCGTCGATTGGTACCACTGAGACCCAACCTCAAATTCAATATCAACACGAACGATAACCTCATCGCCCGCCGAAGGTAAACAAACGAACGTTACAAGATACTACATAATTTTGTTTTCAACCGATACAGATCCGGTCAAATTGAAATTAGAATACCGACATAAAGATGTATGTAAAATTTTGTGAGGATCGTATATCCAGAAAATTTTAAAGAAATTATTAAAAAATATTATTTATCTCACGATAACTTACGAACGGAAAGAGGCTGCAATTTTCAGGGTAGGTTGCGCATACGAATGCGATATTTGTGTTTGTTAATAGGCATAATCGGCCAAATAGTTTTGGATATATACACATCTGAAATTTTGTTGCAATTGCCTCTGTAACTCAAAATATTTATACTAATCCAATCCAATTAAAACTCGGTAATTACTCGTATAAGGCGCAAATTTTAGCGGAATTTCGTGAATATCGTATCATGAACGAGAGTGTTGAAAGGTATAATCGGGTAAACGGTTTTGGAGTTATACCTATCTGAAATTTTGTTGTTATTTCATCAAGAACTCAAGAAAATACGAAACCGATCCAATTCTAACATGGTTATTAGTTGTAGAATGACGATGCGCAAATTTTCGCGAAATTTTGTGAGGATCGTATCATTAGAAAATTTTAGAGAAATCATTGAAAATAATTATATATATCAAAAATTATTCGTACGGTATTGCTGAAATTTTGCGAGAGCCTTCGAAACCTATCTTTATTGCCAATTTCTAATTTATTTTTCTGATTTGAACACGATTGGATCTATATTGCTGAAGATCCAAGCGGCCTCGGATGACTTCAATAGCTTGTCGGTTTAAGTTTGAATTTCATTATTTTCAGCTACTTTGAACAATTTTATATTCCAGAAACTATGCGTCAGAATTAGCTACAATCGATTACCAAATTTCAGCTCGATCACCTTCTTAAGAGGCATGAATACAAAATGGAACATCCTGACATCACATGAAAAACATTGGATACCCATGAAAATCGTAATTCTACAATTTGGTGCAAAATTTCTGATAGGTCGAGAGAGTAATTTCAGAAATATTAAAAAAAAATTGTTTCAAGCACTGACGTGAGGTCAGGAGGTTTAGCGCGTATGTTCTATTGTCCATTCTCCTGTATTGGACACTCTTAATCTAATTTACCATGGTGAATGGACAATAGAACATACGCGCAAAAGCTCCAGGCTTCACGTCAGTGCTTGAACCAATTTTTTCATTTCATTAAGTGATCATGAGATACATAATATGTTTTCGTAATTTTTTAAAAATTTTCTAGTCGTACGGTTCTCACAAAATTTTACACACGTCTTTATGTCGATATTCTACAACTAGTTAGCAAGTTTCGATTCAATCAGGTCTATATTTTTGAGTTATCGAGGAAATAATATTCCAGATGGGTATAACTCCGAAACCGTTGGGCCGATTATGGCCAACTTAACTCTCCCATTTAGATGCGCAACCTACCCTGAAAATTGCAAGTCCCTATCTCCTTTCGTTCGGGAGTTATCGAGGCAACGGTCACCCATCCAGCTACTGAACTCACACAAGGCTGCTCAGATCTCCAATAATATAGATCCGTTCGTGTTCGAACTTGGAACTTGGTAGAAGTGATAGGTTCTGAAGGCTCTCGCAAAATTTCAACCATGTCGGATGAATAGTTTCTGATATACCGTAAAACCTGCCAACTTTGCCCAGATGCAAGTCGTTTTTTGCTAATATTTTCCTTATTGGCCCCTTTTTTATGTTTTGTTTTCGTCTAATAGTGTCTCGCGATTGCTAGAGTAGCCTCCGGCTGTGTACTCAACTCAATGGTCTCCAAATCACTTTAAAAAATATAAATACGTGGTGGGTAAAGTTGTCGGACAATCTTACAACATTGCCCGCACATTTTAAAAGCATAGAAATTCAATTTTAGGGGTTTGATTTGACAACTTTACTCACTATTTATAACACAGAATGACGCTTGGACGTTTTAAATTTGAATAAAACATACTTTATAGACAAACAAAAACTTTATTCCCAAAGAACTTTAAGAAAGAGAGTTTTTTCACAGTTGAAAAGTTTTCAACTCTCAAATACAACAATTGATAACTATCAACGTCTAAATTGCGAAGAAATAACAATAAATGAATTCTCAAAAATCGCAAAAACAACCAAATGTAATATTCTAAGATGTGACTAGTGACTCAAAAAAAAAGTTTAATTTATTCTTTAGCTCGCCTTAACATCTATCACTCATATATCAGACTTAATGGTTGAACATATTTAAATTGATCATAAAAACTAGTGGCCGCTCTTTATTCTGATTTTATTAATATTTCAATGTCCACAATAATTCACATCATAAACATCATCACAGTCGGGATAGATAAAGAGAATTTGATCATTTCCATCAGTGTCTTTTCTGAATAATTTCACAGTATAATTGTCATCTGTTTCGGAGGCTGATTGAATTTGTCCAATGTAATGTTTGAGAGTTCTCTCAGTTGTGAAACGAAGAACATAAACTATTAAAAAAAAAATAATTTTTAGTTAAATTGTTTTCAAAGTTTCAGGTGATAACTTTGCCCAAATTGATTTATTTTTCACGCCACAGCACCTGTAAAAATTTGGCTGTAATTTGAAATATTCATGTTGGTCACAAGGTATCAGGGCACAACCAATCAAATTTTCCTTTAAATCCATACATAAATGATGTCTTTGTGGACCTTAGCTTTTAGTCTTCAAAACTTGCGAAAAAGAACGTAATTGATATTCGAGTCTGACTCATTTCAGCAGCAGTTGGGGAGGAACTAACCATTCCCGCCAACCTTTAGGAACGCGTAGAAGCATGACACAACGTTCTAACAGGCTTGCCGTCTTTGGAAAAACAAGCCCTGTGGACAGGAGCTTTCTGGCGCTCTAGTTCAAACAGACAAATTATATCTCCGAAAGTATTGGTTTCGCAGAGTTGGGAATTATATCAATGGATTAATATGATATAACCGTATCATAAAGGAAATTCAATTCAAATGATAGTTTATTTATCAAGATTAAAGGAGCAATCATGAGAATGAGAACTGCACCATGGAAGAAATCAAATTAAATCTGGCCAATTTTGCCCAATAACGAACTTAACCGAGATATTCATCTCCCTAATCTACTCTGAAAATTTCAACTACCTACCTCATTCCGTTCGAGAGTTATATCCATGTCTATGGATGAAAAGCAGTCTCACTACTCTCAGATCTCTTACTAACTTCATGTTCCGTTCCGAAATGTAAGACTTTTCGGAGAAAAACTAATTTCGGAGCAAACAACTGAGATTTTTCTCACTTCGCTCACAATTCTTCGATTGATTAGATAATGTAATGTCACAGGAACATAAGTTGACATTAGGACAATTCTTACATAGAATTATATCATTCTGTGACAACGTTGAAATACGATTTATTATTGAAATTTTGAAAAATCATATCTCCGAAAGTATTAGCTTGTTAGAGTTAAAAATGATATGAATGGATTCTTATGATAAAACTGCTTATTAAAAAAAAATTACTCACTATTTATAACACAGAATGACGCTTGGACGATTTAAATTTGAATAAAACATACTTTATAGACAAACAAAAACTTTATTCCCAAAAAACTTTAAGAAAGAGAGTTTTTTCACAGTCGAAAAGTTTTCAACTCTCAAATACAACAATTGATAACTATCAACGTCTAAATTGCGAAGAAATAACAATAAATGAATTCTCAAAAATCGCAAAAACAACCAAATGTAATATTCTAAGATGTGACTAGCAAAAAAAAAGTTTAATTTATTCTTTAGCTCGCCTTAACATCTATCACTCATATATCAGACCTAAAGGTTGAACATATTTAAATTGATCACAAAAACTAGTGGCCGCTCTTTATTCTGATTTTATTAATATTTCAATGTCCACAATAATTCACATCATAAATATCATCACAGTCGGGATAGATAAAGAGAATTTGATCATTTCCATCAGTGTCTTTTCTGAATAATTTCACAGTATAATTGTCATCTGTTTCGGAGGCTGATTGAATTTGTCCAATGTAATGTTTGAGAGTTCTCTCAGTTGTGAAACGAAGAACATAAACTATTAAAAAAAAAATAATTTTTAGTTAAATTGTTTTCAAAGTTTCAGGTGATAACTTTGCCCAAATTGATTTATTTTTCACGCCACAGCACCTGTAAAAATTTGGCTGTAATTTGAGATATTCATGTTGGTCACAAGGTATCCGGGCACAACCAATCAAATTTTCCTTTAAATCCATACATAAATGATGTCTTTGTGGACCTTAGCTTTTAGTCTTCAAAACTTGCGAAAAAGAACGTAATTGATATTCGAGTCTGACTCATTTCAGCAGCAGTTGGGGAGGAACTAACCATTCCCGCCAACCTTTAGGAACGCGTAGAAGCATGACACAACGTTCTAACAGGCTTGCCGTCTTTGGAAAAACAAGCCCTGTGGACAGGAGCTTTCTGGCGCTCTAGTTCAAACAGACAAATTATATCTCCGAAAGTATTGGTTTCTCAGAGTTGGGAATTATATCAATGGATTAATATGATATAACCGTATCATAAAGGAAATTCAATTCAAATGATAGTTTATTTATCAAGATTAAAGGCTCAATCATGAGAATGAGAACTGCGCCATGAAAGAAATCAAATTAAATCTGGCCAATTTTGCCCATTAACGAACTTAACCGAGATATTCATCTCCCTAATCTACTCTGAAAATTTCAACTACCTACCTCATTCCGTTCGAGAGTTATATCCATGTCTATGGATGAAAAGCAGTCTCACTACTCTCAGATCTCTTACTAACTTCATGTTCCGTTCCGAAATGTAAGACTTTTCGGAGAAAAACTAATTTCGGAGCAAACAACTGAGATTTTTCTCACTTCGCTCACAATTCTTCGATTGATTAGATAATGTAATGTCACAGTAACATATGTTGACATTAGGACAATTCATACATAGAATTATATATTTCTGTGACAACGTTGAAATACGATTTATTATTGAAATTTTGAAAAATCATATCTCCGAAAGTATTAGCTTGTTAGAGTTAAAGATGATATGAATGGATTCTTATAATAAAACTGCTTATTAAAAAAAATTTAATTTTGAATTTGTTTTGTAAAAAAAAAATTTTTTTTTTTACTTCGAAACCATCTGTCCGATTTTGCCCAATAACGAACTTAGCCGAGAGATTTATCCCCCAAACCTACTCTGAAAATTTCAACTCTCTAGCTCATTCTGTTCGAGAGTTATCGTGCCGGCCGGACAGAATGAATTTCGACCACGGATTCTTGATCAGTGAGTCGAACCAAATCGTTTAAGACCATTTTCGTCGAAAAATTCGAAAATTACAGACCTTTAAGCAAATTGATAAGCACTCAGTTCCGAGGAACTAGAGCGCCAAAAATCAAGGATACCCTCGCAAGTTGCCAGGTTTTACGGTGTAGAATTTTTTTCAATGATTTTCAATGATTTTAAAAAAATTTCTAGTTATACGATCCTCATTTTCGAATTGGCATTCTTCGACTAATAACCATATTTAAATTGCATCGGTTCTGTATTTTTTCGAGTTATTGAGTAAATAACAACCAAATTTCAGATGGGTATAACCCCAAAACCGTTTGGCTGATTATGCTTGTAAACAAAATCAGATGTCGCATTCAGATGCACAACCAAACCTGAATATTTGAAGTCACTATCTTTTTCCGTTCACAGGTTATCGTGACATAAAAAATATTTTTAAAATTTTTTTTTAAAAATTTTCTAGACATGAGGTTCTCACAAAATTTCACAAACGTGCTTAGGTTTATATTCTACGACTATTCACCAAGTTTCAATTTGATCGGATTTATATTGGTTGAATACAAAATTATTACTCGGAAACCATTCGGCCGATTTTGCCCAATAACGAACTTGTCCGTTGTATTAGGATGCGCCACATACTCTGAAAATTTCAAGTCGCTATCTCTTTCCGTTCTCAAGTTATCGTGGCAACGGCCGGCCGGACTCAAATTTGACCTCGAATTCTTCATCAGGGAGTTGAACCCAATCGTTTGAGACCATTTTCGTCGAAAAATTCGAAAATTAGAGACATTTGGGCAAAATGGTAATGCGATGTTCCCCAGAACATACGCGCAAAAACACAAAGTGACCATAAATCCGACATCACTCGGTGGATTGTGGATTCTGTCCATTAACGAACTTAACCGATAGAGTTATCGTGTTTACGATATGTCAAAAATCATCAAGATCTGTATCTCTTATATATTTTATGATAATGGCGAAAGAAGCGTTTTTCCGCTTCAGTCAAATTCAACGTATCAACGTAAACAAAACTGTTGAATCAAAATTGCATGAAGGACAGGTAATAGCAGCAGGGTCGTGAATAATGGCAAATGGCAAGTAAAACAAGAGCGCCAAAAATGAACCGAGAACTTTTCATCGTTATCTCCGAAGCAATAACACATTCCTGACATAAACATTTTATATCGCTGACGAGCACCATCGATACGTCTTGCCCAGTTTCACTACTTTTATGTGATCGAGATTCAAAATATCAGCAATACGCTCCCAATACCCACAACAAGTATATCAAAGTTTTCACGTCCGAGATATCCCAATTATTGTTCCAGATGGAAAATTGGAAAAAGGTTTCGCTGGGGAGTGCATCCTAGGGTCCTGGTATTCCGATTCCCACTATCCAACAATTCTGTTTACTTTATTTTCATTGGTATGTACGAACTCCCCAAGGCGTAGTGTTAGTAGAGCAAACACTTACTCTTGTAAACATCAAGCTGATGTGTAGGATGTTGGAATGGCAATCCGGAGTGGGCTACAACTATCGACTATATGCCCAATAGATTACAACGTTATTGATTCTCGGCGATGCAGCTAGTTGAAAATATACAATGCTCCACAAAAGTTAAGTTCAGAAGTTTTATGACCGTTCCAACAGTTGCCGATTCTTGTCCAATAAATGTTCATTTATGAGAAATCAAATGTTTACTCTCTTATATCTGAACGGTTTTTGCGCGCTAGATCCGCAAGGAACAGCGTGCTATCATTTTGCCACAATGTCTGTATTTTCGAATTTTTTGCCGAAAATGGTCCCAAACGATTGGGTTCGACTCACTGATGAATAATCCGAGATCAAATTCAATTCTGTCCGGCCAGCGAGTCCAGCCGGCCGTTAGCACGATAACTCTCGAACGAAAGGAGTTAGAGGCTTGAAAATTGCAGCGTATGTTTCGAGCGTAAATATCTAGGATAATCTCGTTAACGGGCGAAATCCACCAAGCGATTTCAGAGTTATGGACGTTTTTAGTAAAACCATTCTTTATGAATATTTCCGAAACTGAGCACTTGATCTATTTGAAATTTAGCACCAAATTGTATCGGGTGTCCCAAATTCGATGTTTAGTGAGGGGATCTTAGGATCCCTTTGAGCTAGAAAAATATGGATGGCACATTTTTGGCCTCGATTTTTGAGAGAATCAATTTGGTAAAAATCGCAACCTCATAAGTTCAACTGTTTTCGAGTTATGAGCGAAAATTGGCAAATGGCGTGAAACAAAAAGGTACTCATAACTTCTTTAATACTGAAGCTATTGACTTGAAACAAAAACCTTCTACAGGCACTTTTTTTAATAGAATCTACTGGTGTTACCAATTTATTTTCATTGTGGTTCGAGTAATATTACAAACTTATGTTTTTTAAACTACGAATTCGGGACACTTGATACAATCATAAAGTCATAAAGTGGAAAAAATAATTTCGAAAAGCTGATTGAATTGAAACTCAGTAGTTAGATGCAAAAGACCGAATCAAACACTTTTGCAAAATTACGTAAGGAAAAAATTGAAAAAATTACTAGTATTTTGCGGAATATTTTGCTTAAATTTCCGAAACCTAGTTTTTTGCAGTTGATGTTGCCCCTTCCGGGCATTTTTCGTTATGCGCATGAGCAGATAAGAAGTGATTCAACTGCTGGAGTTTTCACCTGTGAGGATTGGGGTTTTGGGGTAGAGGATGCTATTCCTCCATAGAATTCCCTGGTGAGGGTCCGCGCATGCGTGGATTTAAGATGCGATATCTCCTGAACCACTAGTGCTGGAGAATCGGAGTTTTTTGCGAGGTGTGTGATTTTGAGAGAACTTTAAGTTGCGAGTGGATTGCACTGATCGTTTTTGGGTTGTATGGGTTATGTTGGGAATGGTTTAGGACTTTTGGTCATGGGTCTGGTGCTGAGCCGATATTGTGAGGGTTTAAAAGAATTTTTATGGCAATTCTGTGCATGAACAAGTCAGTTTGGGGGAAATATCGTTGTTTCTGAGTTGAAGTCTCCACACCATGGCACTAGGGCTAATTTTGAAATTGATGTTACCCCTTACGGGCATTAACGTTATGCGCATGAGCAGACGAGAAGTGATTTAACTGCTGAAGTTTTCGTCTGAGAGGATTGGGGCGCATGCGTTGAAGAATCAGAGTTTTGTGTGAGGTGTGTGATTTTGAGAGGACTTTCAGCCACGAGTAGATTCAGTCACGAGGAGAATTGATGTTTTTGGGGTTGTATGGCTTATGTTGGGTGCGATTTACGTCTAGCGGTCTTAGATGCAGTGCTGAGCCGATATTGTGAGGTTTTAAGAGACATTTTATGGCAATTCTGTGCACCGACAAGTTATTTTCCAGGAAATGCGTTGTTTTCGAGTTGAATTGTCTGTATCGTGATCCTGGGGCAAATTTATAAATAACTATATTTGGAAGATCTGTATTAAATTACGTTCGGATTTGGAGAAAAGTCATAAGCAATTGCGTTCCCAACGGGGGTACCATAACCGCAATTTTTTTATTTCCATCTACGGTAAAACTAATACCGATAGACTGTATCGATAGACCGATTTGTAAAAGGAACTTGAAAAAATATAAAAAAGCACTGACCTGAAGTCAGTATGCACGTGTTCACTTTGGCTAATTTCAATTGAATGATGAGTGTTTCAAGCTCAGTGGATAGAACGAGTTGGAGATCTACCCAGAGGATAGTGGACACCATTAACTGTGGAGTCATAAATTAACAGTGCTGTGTCTAAGCTGGCACAAGGGTAGATTACCAAAGTTGAGAAATAACAACTGACTCTCCTTAGTCGCACAAGCTCCTAGAAGATTCTGACTGATCTCCTTGGTCAAGACTTGGGAGGGTCAGTATAATCATAATCATGTTAATAACACGCGCGCAATTGCAGATTGACTTCGCAATGAAAGAAAAAGCCTAAAAAGCTTTGACGCGGGGTCGATCTGCTTTGGCGCGCGTGTTATAAACATGATAATGATTATACTGACCCTCCCAAGTGTTCAACAAGGAGATCCTTCAGAAGCTCTTAGGAGCTTGTGCGACTAAGGAGAGTCACTTGTGTTTTTTTACAACTTTGTCAATCTCTCCTTATGCCAGCTTAGACACAACACTGTTAATTTGGGACCCCCTCAGTTAATGGTGTCCACTATCCTCTGGGTAGATCTCCGGCTCATTTTATCCACTCAGCATGAAACACCCATCATTCAATTCAATTCAGCCAATGAGAACCCGCGCGCCAAAGAGTACTTAATTCACGTCAGTGCTTTTTTATATTTGTTTGCTCCTCGTTGGACAATTTTCTCAGTTTCAGGCAAGTTCTTGTCGTTTGAGTTTCTGAGAATTTTGGATCAGTTATTGTTTTACCTTCTTACAATCAGAGCGATGTAGCGAGTTTCCTTCAAGTTAGTGAAATCCTAGTTTCCCATCTCGTCCATCGATATCGAGAAACTGGAATCGTGACCGAAAGACAGAGAAAATCGGTTTATGGCTGTGTCTACCCGTATAGAGCCTTTGACTACTTGACGAATCATGCAAAACAGCGGCTTTGGAACGTTACTGGTGTTTTGGTTCCGATTGAAACAGTTCGTCGATGACTTTGAGATGTTAATCTACATTCTCGACGATTTTTGAGAAGGATTCCACACACTCAAAAACATATGCTACTTTGATTGTAATGGGCCAATGAGCACGTGAATTGGAATGATCAATGAGGGTCTGTATTGTTCACTCATGGGATGTGGTAGACTTACTCTTTGGGGAGGCATTTGTTCAATGGACATACAGAATTGTTGGTGCTTGATGCTACCATGAATTCGCAGATTTACATAGAGCAAGTCAATGACAATATTATTCCTATGTTTCATGCTGCTATTGGCAAAATTCATTATTTTTGGACGATAATGCGCCTCTCCCTCATGCGAGATTTGTCGATAAAGCTCTAGAAATCCACTGTATTCCACATTTGGCCCTACCCCCGGGTCGCAAGACCTCAATCCAATTGAACACTCTTGGGATAAGCTACAAAGAGCTTTGGATTATCAACCACCTCCACATACACTTCAAGAACTCAGACAGCCTGTACCGGCACTCTGAAGAGAAATTGATCAAGGCTACTTCAACAATCTGATCGAAAGTATGCAAAGGCGTTGTCAGGCTGTCGTGTAATGATGTGTCATATTTAAAACATTGGTAAAAGAAATGGAAACTCTTGAAACTGCTGTAATGAAGCTTAATTATTTTCACGAAAATCTGGCTTCATTTTGAGAGGCTATATCTTCAATATCCGTTAAAATTAGAGTGCAAGAACATTTAGATTCATTCACATTGGGTTTCACAAAGCTTTGACAGCTCTTAATTGCCGAATTAGTGCGATTCTATGTCAATTTTCAGTTAATCTTTCATACAACCATCGAATTAAATCCACGATTAAGCTAGTCGAAGCTTCGTAAAACCCAACATAAGTCAGTTTCCAAATTATTTCTCAATAAAATTCCGTTGTTAAATCATAAAAGGAATCCGTTTTCCATAATTCAATCACGAATGTATTCCTTTCATTACGACCCTCGGTATTCCGAAATTAATCAACAACCGAAAAAGTATATTGCTGCATTTGACTCCGCTTTTCTAGCCGCAAAAACGCTACCGATTATGATAAGGCGGCGTTGAATGCCAGATACCATCGTTTTCCAATGTACCGATATGTACGCGATAAATCGGAGCTGAAGACTTTTTCAGACCGAAATTGTGCTAGACCAATTAGTTTTTCAGTAACTATTTTCGCGCAGGCTAGATTTTCTTTAGCCTGACCCTCCGGAGGATATAAAAGTAAATCAACCCCCGAGATATATTCATTCTAGATTCGATATTCTTTAGCGAGTTGATTTCCATTGGTACCGTACTGTTTTCTGAGTCATTTTCTTTAAAGCCACACCGTTTCCTTTCTTATTTTTTAATTTTTCTTAATTTTTTTTTTGTTTTTCTTTAGTTACGAATTTGCTTTTATTTTTATTGATCAGTTTCTTCTCCGGGGTACCATTTTTTTGTCTATGTTATAGATTGAGTGATCACAGTGAGATAGATAACCTATTATACCGTATTTATGCAGATAACCATTTACTTCCCGTGTACTTCCATGAATTTATTTTTATGGCATCTCAACTGTGATTTTTGCATGGGCTTTCCACCCCACCTACCGTACGAACTTTTATCCCGTTTCCCTCGGCTGTCGAAAGGAGTCCATCGTCCCCTGTTTTCATGACGTGTTAACAGACGACAGGAGGTCCCGTTAAGTTGTTTCTCAACTGTAGCCAGGGTGTGTTAACACACGGACGGTTCAGTGATGGGCGGACGCTCTGGAGCTGGAGTGTATGGGGCAGCTCCCAATGTGAGCATTTCGATGTCGCTTGGTCAATGCACCACTATATTCCAGGCGGAAGTGGTAGCCATCACGACATGTGTCGTGGAGAATATTCATATGGGCTATTCCAAAAGGAACATAGGAATTCTCTCGGACAGTCAGGCAGCACTTAAGGCAATAGCCAGCTGGAGAATTAACTCCAGGCTTGTGCTGCAATGCCAACAGCTCCTGGAAACCCTGGCTGCCAGAAGTTGAGCTCGGGTGTGTGCCGGGGCACACAGGGCTCGCTAGAAAGGGCTCGGCTAGGGGCTCTTCGGGCCAGAACCAGCAGTATGGGAGGCCAAATCGGCTGTGCAAGGCGTCATTGAAAAATGGATCCCTGCACAGCACATTCGGCACTGGAACAAAACTTCAGGTAAACCGAATAGTAAGTTTATGATGGGGCAGCCCTACCCCTCACTAACTAATGAAGTCCTACTACTGGGTGGGAGTAAGCTCAGGCCTACTAACCGGACACTATACCCTGATAAAGCGCCTGAAAAACATGGAAGTTCTCCGGGAAAACCCTGTTTGTAGGAAATGTGGGGGGCAGATGAAACTGGCTCACATGTCATATTTGACTGTCCAGCTCACACACAATGGAGACTTCACTAGCGGGGCGACGACACGAACCTGAGTGATAGAAACCGTGCGAGGTACCTAGTCAAGGGCCTAATCCTACCTGCTAGGATAATGCACCTAATGTAGATAATACACCGACAAGGCAGTGTGGATATTACAATGAGACCCATAAGATCAGCGGTGCAGGACTTAGCTCGGTTAAGTGAACCTGAGCTGCAGGGGATCGACTTAGAGACCCTATGGAGGCTACCAATGGGGGGATCACCAATGGGTCTCTGTCAGCTAATAGGAGACCGACCAAGGTGCAATAAGCCTCTATAGGCTGCAGCACGGGCTACTAGCCCGATCGGAATCGGTCTAACACAAACAAACCCTTGGACAAGAGAGAAGAAACTCGAGAAGCGATCCTAACCTTTATCCCACTTTCCCTCGGCTGTCGAAAGAAGTCCTTCGTCCCTGTTTTCACGACGTGTTAACAGATGACAGGGAGTTCCGTTAGGTTGCTTCTCACCTGTAATCATTGTGTGTTAACCATTGGACAAGAGAGAGGAAACTCGACCAGCCATCCTAACCTTCACCCCATTTTGTACCTCAGATTCCGTTCCTACAAAACTAACTCAACTTAAGTTCTGGTTGGCCAGTATAACGGGAGTAGCTGAGACGTGCTCGGAATCTGACTTTGTGACTACATTGTACAAATATCCATCCTACTTTGGTATAATAAAATGATATTATAAAAAAACCTCGCTTCATATTCTTTGTTATCGCTACCAACCTAGATACCCCGAACCCTTTCTCTGACTAGTGGCTATCCAGGTGGGTTCGCTATTCTCCATATAAGAGAATAGCTGGCACCCGAGGTAAACCTCCGTCCGAGGAAATCCCGTTACACTTTCTCAATCCAATTGAACTTCCTTAACTTTTGTGGAGCAGTATATTACAGGAGTCTGTAAGGCTAAACTTTTCACGATTTCCGCCTTCTGTTGATTTTGTTCTCGACATATTTATGTGGAATTATTGATATAAGTACCTATCCTTCCGCAGGGAACTCGACTCTTTGTTTGATTGGTGCATTAGCTTTTGTTGTCCTCTCTTCGCGGAAGAGCAATATGATGCTGTGTTTCACATGAAGAAATGTTCGCTTCCTATTTAAATTATTTGGCCAGTAGTAGTGACTGATTTCTCAACGATTTCAATTCTGCAGGTAGCTGAAAGCATGAACCATTAGTTTGTAGTAGTAAACTTTTTCCTATTTTTGCTATTTGTTAATTTTGTTGTCGGGAAATTAATGTTGCATTGATGCAAAAAAGTTCTTCCTTCGGCAATTATGAATATATTATGATTATACTGAAACCTCTGTACAGGGTCCTGCAATAGTGCGTTACGCTTCCATAGCTACCAATCCAGACCTTTTAGAAATTTCGTTTGAAAGCACGTCCTTTGTAGTTTCAATTCTGCATCTCAATAAATTATTTTCTAATATACAGGGTGTTCCCAAATAAAATTCTTCAACAAATGGAGTGATTTTTTTAAATGGACCACCCCTTATATTTTCGCATATTTGCAATGGCCTTCAATACCTCTATTATGACGCAAAATATTAGAGATATTTTGTCAACAGTACCTACAGATCTTATTCACAGAAAACTGCATAAAGTTGAGGGAACAGTAGTTCGCTAAAGGTCCCCTACCGATTTCCAAAAGTGATAGTAAGATGAATTTGATCGGATTTTTTTTAACTGAAGAATTTGCCTAGTCGTCGTTCCTAAATGATCAACCTGACGTATACAGGGTGTCCGTTATTAGTGTCCAAATCTTAAGAATTTCATATTGTTATTTCTCGATTTTTTCAAACGTAACACCCTGTATTTTCCATGCTGATGTAGACAATTGAATGCCTTTTTCCTCAGAAGCAACCTTAGGATTATTTTAACTCCTGCGTCCAGCGGACACGAAAAATGACAAGATGGCCTTCTATATCATCGGATCTCAACAAACTAGATTTTTTTTGTGGGTATACAAATACATAAAGGGAATCGTGTACGATGAAGTTCCAACAAAAGCTCCTTATATGCGAAAGAGGATTGTGACTACTTTACGAAGCATTACTCCAGCCATGCTGATGACGGTTAGTGGGTCATTCAACGATCGGATCGCTTTGTGTTCCAGAGAAGGTGGTCGTCGACACAAAGCGATCCGATCGTTGAATGGCCCACTAACCCACATCATCATGGCAGGAGTAATGCTTCGGAAAGCAGTCACAATCCTCTTTCGCATATAAGGAACTGTAGGACCAATATTCATAATTTTCCCAGGGGGTTGAAAATACGCCCGAAAACGGGTACTCCGACTTGCGCAAGCCTCGCCTACTTCAGACCTTTAATGAATAATTATAATTTAAACTTATTAAATATTGAAATAAAAAATTGAAAATATTCAGGCGGCTGTAGGATAGATCAATGAAGAATAATCCGTGATCCAAACATTTTTATCGCGATTTTTCAATTAGTTATCCATTAGATAATTAACAATTTTTTGTAGCACGAACATTGCAAGTACGATAATTGTTAAACAATTAATCTGAGCTCGTAGAGCTATTTTTGAAAGGTCTTAGAATAGATTCCCGTTAGAAAAATTGTTAATTTTTGTTTTGTAACTAATAATTTACCTAAGTGAAGAATTATAAAGCTTCATTAAACATTTCAAAAAACTTTTTTTGTGATATTACTATTGATCCGTTTTCTTATGTCTTATGTCTATCAGAAACTACTTAAAAATAATTTTTTATAATTTTTATCTCCAATTGTTTAAAAAGTTGTTATAAACCAATGCGTTGTTTATAAGATAATTCGAAATTCTCCAAAACCGTGTGGCCGATTGTGCCTATTAACGAAATATAATTTCGCTGTCTCTTTCCGTTCTCAAGTTATCGTGAGGATATATGGTATATTTTAATATATGTTTTTAAATTTTCTAGTTGTAGGTGCGATCCTCACAAAATTTAACATTTGTCTTGGCGTCAGTATTCCACAACTAGCTACCCAGTTTCAATTCGATCGAATCTGTATTATCTGAAAACAAAATTAGTAATCAGAAACCGTTGGGCCGATTATGCCCATTAACGGATTTGCCCGTTGCATTTGGCGCCACCTACCCTGAAAATTCAAGTCAATCTTCTTCCGTTCTCAAGTTATCGTGGCAACGACCGGACAGAATTCTTCATCAGTATGTCAAACATAATCATTTGAGACCATTTTCGGCTAAAAATTCAAACAAACATTTGGGCGAAATGATAGCACGCTATTCCCCAGATCATGCTCGGAAAAATTGAATGAGACTGTTTGTAATGCGTTACACGATAAAAACTCCTCAAAAAACTGTGTCCCTTGCAGGCAGCAGAATTCATCTGACTTTAAATTTATGTTGAGTGCTATTGAGAAGCTCTTTGTTCCTTCCTATATATTTTTGACCAGTTTCAATTGTTACAACAACAACTGATTCCAGAAATTTATGGATTCAATGGCTCATTTGACATTTGAACAGATAATTGTAAATAAATCATATAATGTTCACCAAAACCATTACTGAAATGTACCCTTGGCGGAACTATACAAATAGTTCAGCTTCCCCCTGAACTTTCATGTATAAATCACAGATTATATTTAGGTCTCCCGTTTGGAAGGACCTAAAGGGTCGAGCAAAGGTAACTCCTAGATCCCTCTGGGTTTTTGACTATGATAAAACAGGACATAGACCTTAAAAGAAATCGTTTATATGATCTGCTACAGGATAGACTTCCAAATTGAAGTCAAGAAAAATCTTCGGTTCATTAGTACAGAAGAATGAATCTTAAGAATGCAATGCTCCTCCAAGCCAATCGTATCCGACGGGTTTTGAAGTGAGGATACGATTCGATATCAAAAATATTGGAAAAAGCAGTGATGTGAAGTCAGTCAACTTTCGCATACTTGTCATGCTTCGGTCCTCAAAACTAATAGAATTCAAGGCGGGTATGATGTCAGCGTCATGATTCCAAAATTCCAATTAAATAAAATATACACTAAGCGGCAACCTAATCGATATATTCAAATTCTTTCATTAATACATTTGTTATTTAAAGTTCGATTTAATGAATTTTTAAATTTTTTGTAGGTGAATTTATATTAAATCTAGCACATGTTTTGAGTTTCAAGAAAATTAGGCGTACGCCATTTTATACAGGGTGCGGCAAAATGTGTATTTTTACTGTTACCTTAAAACCACCTGTGGAGTGTCTTGCCTAGTAATAGCTCATTTTCAACAATAGACACTTTTTATTCACAATTTATTTTTTAATTCATTGTAATAGCTTAATTTTTGTAAAAGATACAAGGGGTTTAGGAAAACGTTACATTTTTATTATTTCTCTTTGGTAATAACAGAAGGTTTATAAATTTAACTCATTGTATAGAACGCATTGGCAACAACTGATAGTTGTGATATCTAACGCTTGTCCATAAAATTTTTGAGTGCGTTTATTGTCAGCTAATTTAAAATATGGATCTTTCTGTAACCAACGCAGCGAGAGCTATTGCTTTGGATCAGGATGATTGAAGAATGTGATCAAAGCGAGCAGGCTTACATTCACACTTAATTTATGGCATGCCAACACGTGCAGTGCAGCTTTTATCAGTGAACGTGGGGAATTCACTTCGTATCAAGTCTTTTATGTTTTTCACTTTGTTTCCATTATCTTCGGCGTTGAGTTAAATTTGTAAACCTACTGTTATTTAATATAAAAATAATAATAAATTTAATTCATACTTATAATTTTCGATTTACCGACTGAGACATCTTATTGAATAGTTTATATTCCCAGCAATTCGGACCGTTTTTGTTATAGACAGACCTAAGAATTAATTCCTGACATTCAGCCTTGCCCTAGTATTATAATTGTGAATATCCGCATTAAGCGGCTGAGTGTGATTTTCATGAACATATTTCATACAATCATAAATGAATATACTTGGAACGAATATTGACAGTGACAGTGACACTGACATTGACCATGACATTGACCAGTGACACTGACACTGAAATTGACAGTGACAGTGACACTGAAATTGCCAATGACATTAAAATGACATGGACACTGACAGTGTCCATGACATTGACACTGAAATTGATAATGGTCGCGTTCAGCAGACCAATAGTTGCGGAACAGTTGTCACATTTCGATGATTTTTCTGCCGAACGGTAAGCTCACTTTGGAACATGTTGAGTAGCGGTTGTCACTTTAAGGAGCGTAGATTTTTTCCGCTCTTATCGGTAACATGTTGTAAGTTTGACAATTGTGACATTTATTTTAAAAATAAGGAGCTAAAAATGGATACTGGACATATATTTTCGACGTAATGAATTAACTGCATTTCGAGACATTCTAAAATGGTCTTTGAATAAATCACCCATATATTGAGGAATTGTCTCTTCGTAAAAATTCTGATTCCTGGGAACAATTTCTCTGTTTTCATGTTTCAATGAAGGCAGAGGTTGAGCCAATAATTTAACAAGTTCACTTCTTATGGGGGCGATAATATTATCATCTTCGAAGAGCAATGAAATGATATTTGGATTCATGATTGAATATTTATTTTTTTTGACAGGTAATCAAAGAAAATTCGAATCACCTAACCTGAACTTCAAACATCTGTGATTTAGAGCTGTCCGTTCGGCAGATTACGATACCGCTACCTATCGGTAGCGTAGCAGTTCATGCTACCGATCTTTCTGCTGAACGCGATCATTGACAATGACATTGACATTGACAATGACAATGACAATGACAATGACAATGACATTGACAATTACAATTACATCGACATTGACATTGGCAATGACAATGACAATGACATTAACAATGATATTGACATTGCCATTGACACTGACACCGACACCGACACCGACACCGACACCGACACCGACACTGACACTGACACTGACACTGACACTGACACTGACACTGACACTGACACTGACAATGACGCTGACAAAGACACTGGCAAATGCTAAGTTCGAAAAGCCCATAAGCAGATAAATATCTTGTGTTTCTTACACAGAAGCAAATCACAAAATAATTAATTTTTATTCTATAGATATTTTTCAGAGTTTGGGAGAAAAAACCCAGAAAGAAACCTTTTGATAATTAGTATATCTCCCACAGTATCCTTTAATGATTACTTAATCATAATAAAGTTTATAGCACGCTCGCAAATGTAGATTGACTTCACAATGAAAGGCTAAAAAAACATTGACGTGGGGTCGATTTGTTTTGGCGCGCGTGCTATACACATGATTGTGATTATACTGACCCTACTAAGTCTTCCCCAAGTAGACCTCTCAGAAGCTTCTAGGAGCTTGTGTGACTAAAAATAGTCAGTTGTGTTCTTTGTCAACTTTGTTACTCTATCCTTATGCCAGCTTAGACATAGCAGTTTTAATTTTTGACCTGAGAGTGAATGGTGTCCATTACCCTCTGGGTTGATCTCCGGCTCGCTGTATCCACTGGGCTTGAAACACTCATCATTTAATTAATACTAGCCAACGTGAACACGTGCGCCAAAGAGTACTGACTTCAAGCACTGACTTCAAGTCAGTGCTTTTTTATATTTTTTGAAGAGGCTGACGTGTTCTTTGCTATTCCCAGAAATTTACTGACATATCCAGACCAGAGAACTATTTTGATGAGTTTTCTTTTGAGTAATTGAAATATTGTTGTATTTCGGAAGTTTATCTTTTGTAATTGAAATGTTGTTATATTTCGGGAGTGTATTCTGTATGATGGGGAGATTGAATCTAGTTTATTCAGGGAACACATACGTACAACAGCTTCCCTCAGCTAACGGTATGGTCGAACGGTTTCATCGCCAACTTAAAGCTTCCACAGAATAAAATAATGTTTTCGTTTTCGTCAAGTATTTCAATGATTCCCGTAAACGTAGCACCGCAAATATTTACCATATATTGCTCATTGAGTTGCTTGGAGATAATGGTAAATCTTACGAAAACTGCTGTGAAATGAAATATGATTATTTCGAATATTAGTAAGAGAAAAAAATAATATTCCATTGGGTGGATTTTTTCATTGACGATCTTGACCGGAATAATTCGACATGAAACCTTTTCCGCAAATTTCTAGTATCTATATGGTATTTCTTCTTTCAGAATTTAAAAGTCATGGAATTTGACAGTGGAGTCTTCATCAGCAAATCGAGCATCTTTTGAGACACAATAATGCCAAATAATATCGGTATTGTACGAACCAATCACTACACTATGTGTAGATAGCGTAATAGGGTAATAGATTATCATTTTATGTGGAGGGGAACTGTAATTTTTCATGGCTCGGTACTCGACCTGCCGAACGGAGTGAGAATAGAAGGCCTGTCATGAAATTTAACTTCTTTTCCAAATGTATCATGCTTTTTGGCGCACCAGAACAGAATGCCTATCAATTTTAGAATTTTTGGCATAGAATGATTTCAAACGATTAGTTCCGACTTACTGATGAAGAATCCGAGGTCAAACTTGATTCTGTCCGGCCGTCTGGCTATCAGCACGATTACTCTTGATTGCAATGAGTTAGAGTGTTGAAATTGACTGGGTAGGTTTGGAGTACAAATGCACCAGCTAAGTTCGTTAATGAGCGAAATTCATCGTGTACTTTCGGAATTATAGCCATCTGAAATTTCGATTCCCCAATAATTCCAAAAATACTGATCTGATCGAATTAAAGCACGGTAGTTAGTTGACAAATACCGACACGAAGACTTATGCAGAATTTCCTGCGGATCACATGACCAGAAAATAAAAAAATATATATAAAAAATTCTATTTACTTGTTTACAGAAACTATTGGTTCTATAGTAGAACTCGATCGAAACTATATTGTAGAAGATATCGAGGAAATAAAGAAAAATCACAAAAAAGGGGTCCAATTTTTTTGGGCCCTTGTTTTTACAGTCGCCAAACTAAGTGAGAGATAAAACAATGATAGAAATACTTGTCTGTGATGGATCTACCAAATTCTATGAAATCCTGTATAGTTCAACTTAACCTGTGGTTTAAATATCAATTATTTTTATGATAATATTCCATTGGCACGCCCAGTGCACTTGAAGTCATATTTTCGTTTTCTATTGAACAGATGTGGTCGATAATTCATATTCCATTGACAAATCAGAGCAAATCTGTTTGCTCTCGGGGCAATTATTTTCGCTCGCGTTCGAGAGCTCTAGTCAAGAACAGAGAAATTCAAAAAATTAGGTGATGTTCCTCTGTTTTCAGAAGATTAAATTTTCGTGTTTCAAAAATAATACTATTAAATATACCTATACAATTAATAATAATCGATTACTTGGTAACTTATTGCAGTCAATGCACGTAGTAGTGGAAGTGATGAAGAATTTGTTATCCTAATGGAAAAACCTGATGAACAAATTCTTCCAAAAATTGAAGGATTTTATTAAGAATGTCTAAGAACATCCTCCTGATTGATTCGAAATTTTGTAGCTAATTCTTGATCCTCCATTTCTTTAGTTTGCTATCAGAAAGTTCTACATAAAAACTTGGTAATATGTCTTCCACACTTCGCTTTGAAAACAAATACAACAATAAAAAATTGCACGCACTGAAGTCAGGAGCTTTTGCGCGTATGTTCTATTGTTCAAGCAATTGGTTCAAGCACTGACTTCACGTCATTTTTGCGCGCGTGTTCCGCAAGGAACAGCGTGCTATCATTTCGTCACAATGTCTGTATTTTTCGAATTTTTTTTCGAAAATGGTCTCAAACGATTGGGTTCGACTCCCTGATGAAGAATTCGAGGTCAAATTCAATTCTGTCCGTCCGGTCCGGCCGGCCGTTAGCACGATAACTCTCGAGCGGAACGACTTAGAGCGTTGAAATTTGCAGGATAGTTTTGTAGCGTAAATATCTCGGACAAGTTCGTTAACGGGCGAAATCCACCGAGCGGTTTCGGAGTTAAGGCCGTTTTTAGTCAAAACGTTTTTTATGAATAATTCCGGAACCGATCACTCGATCTTTCTGAAATTTGGCATCAAATTGTAGAATCATGACCTTTATATGCCTGCAAAGTTTTGTTAGGACCGGACGGCCCTAAAGTGGCAAAAAAAATTTCAAAAATTTTAAAATTTTGTTTTCACGATAACTCGAAAAATACTGATCTGATTAAATTGAAACTCAGTAGTTAGATGCAAAGGACCAATGCAAACACTTTTGCAAAATTTCGTGAAGATCACGTGACATGAAAAAAAATAAAAAAATCACTACTATTTTGCGGAATACTTTGCTTAAAATGCCGAAACCTATTTTTTTGAGGTTCATGCTTCCTTTTCCGGGCATTTTTCGTTGTGCGCATGCACAGATGAGAAGTCATTTAACTGCTGTAGTTTTCGTCAGAGAGGATTGGGGTTTTGGGGTGGCGGATGCTATTCCTCCATAGAATCCAGATCCCTGATGAGGGTCTGCGCATGCGTAGATTAAAGATGCGATATCTCCCGAACCACTAGTGTTGGAGAATCGGAGTTTTTTGTAAGGTGTGTTATTTTGAGAGGACTTTCAGCCGCGAATAGATTGCGCATGCGCAGAAGAGAAGTGACTGTTTTTTTAATTGGATGGGTTATGTTGTGAGTGCTGAGTCGATATTGTGAGGTTTTAAAAGAATATTCATAGCAATTCAGTTCAAGGACAAGTCAGTTTGGGGGATATAGCGTTGTTTCCGAGTTAAAGTGTTCGTACCCTGGCCCTGGGGCTAATTTTGAAATTGATGTTACCCCTTACAGGCATTTTTCGTTATGCGCATGAGCAGACCATCAGTGATTTAACTGGTGGTGTTTTCGTCAGAGAGGATTGGGGTTTTGGGGTGGCGGATGCTATTCCTCCATAGAATCCCCTATTGAGGGTCTGCGCATGCGTGGATTAAAGATGTGCTATCTCCTGAACCACTAGTGTTGGAGAATCAGAGTTTTTTTATAAGGTGTGTGATTTTGAGAGGACTTTTAGCCGCAAGTAGATTGCGCATGCGCAGAAGAGAAGTGACTGTTTTCGGGTTGTATGGGTTATGTTGGGAGTGCTGAGCCGATATTGTGAGGTTTCTAAAGAATATTCATGGCAATTCAGTGCAAGGTCAAGTCAGTTTGGGGGATGTAGCGTTGTTTCCGAGTTAAAGTGTCCGTACCGTGGCCCTGGGGCTAATTTCGAAATTGATGTACCCCTTACGGGCATTTTTCGTTATGCGCATGAGCAGACCATCAGTGATTTAACTGCTGGTGCTTTCGTCAGAGAGGATTGCGATTTTGGGGTGGCGGATGCTATTCCTCTATAGAATCCCCTGGTGATGGTCTGCGCATGCGTGGATTCAAGAAGCGATATCTCCTGAACCACTAGTGTTGGAGAATTGGAGTTTTTTGTGAGGTGTGTAATTTTGGGAGGACTTGCAGCCACGAGTATATTGCGCATGCGCAGACGAGAAGTGAATGGTTTTGGGTTGTTTGGGTTATGTTGGGAGTAATGAGCCGATATTGCGAGGTTTTAAAAGAATATTCATGTCAATTCAGTGCACGGATAGAAGTCAGTTTGGGGGCAATAGCGTTGTTTCCGAGTTGAAATGTCTGTATGGTAGCCCTGAGGCAAATTTATAAATAACTATATTCGGTAGATCTATATTAAAATACGTTCGGATTTGGAGAAGAGGCAATTGCTTTCCTAACGGAGGTCCCACAACCGCATTTTTTTTTTGATCTACAGTAAAGCTAACAGCCAAACTGTATTGATAGCTATATTTGTTAAAGGAACTTGAAAAAAAAAAGCACTGTCGTGAAGTCAGTACTCTTTGGCACGCGTGTTCACGGTGGCTAATTTGAATTGAATGATGAGTACTTCAAGCTCAGTGGATAGAGCGACCCGAAGATCTACCCAAAGGATAGTGGACACCATTCACTGTCGGTTCAAAAATTAACAGTGCTGTATCTAAGCTGCCATCAGGATAGAGTAACAAAGTTGGAAAAGAACACAACTGACTCTCCTTAGTCGCACAAGCTCCTAGAAAATTTGGGGGGGTCAGTATAATCCTAATCATGTTTATAGCACGCGCGCAAAAGCAGAGTGACTTAACAATGAAAGAAAAAGTGCAAAAAGTCAATCTGCTTTGGCGCGCGTGCTATAAACATGATTAGGATTATACTGACCCTCCCAAATCTTCTAGGAGCTTGTGCGACTAAGGAGAGTCAGTTGTTTTCTTTTCCAACTTTGTTACTCTATCCTGATGGCAGCTTAGATACAGCACTGTTAATTTTTGAACTGACAGTGAATGGTATCCACTATCCTTTGGGTAGATCTTCGGCTCGCTCTATCCACTGAGCTTGAAGTACTCATCATTCAATTCAAATTAGCCACCGTGAACACGCGCGCCAAAGAGTACTGACTTCACGTCAGTGCTTTTTTTTTTATACAATAATTTTAGATTATGTTTTAAACATTTTCTAGTAGGTAATACGATCCTCTCAAAATCTTGCAACAATTTTCGCGTTGGCATTCTACAACTAATAACCATGTTTGAATGTGATTCGGTTTTGTATTTTTCGAGTTATTGAGGAAATATCAACCAAATATTTATCATGCCTATAAACAAACTCAAATATCGCATTCAAATCCACAATCTAACCTGAAAATTTGTAGTCACTATCTCTTTCCGTCCTCAGGTTATCATGACACAAAAAATATTTTTGAATAATGTTTTTCTAGTGATACGAATCTCTCAAATTGTTCACAAACGTGCTTAGGTTTATATTCTACAACTATTCACCAAGTTTCAATTCGATCGGATTCTTATTGGTTGAAAAAAAAATCATTACTCGGAAACCATTGGGACTATGCCCATTACCTAATTTGTCCGTTGTATTAGGATGCGCCACCTATATACCGTGAAAATTTCAAGTCACTAGCTCTTTCCGTTCTCAAGGAATCGTGGCAACGGCCAGCCGGTCGGCCGGCCGTACAGAATCAAATTTGATCCCGAATTCTACATCAGGAAATCGAACCCAGTCGTTTGAGACTATTTGTGGGAAAAAATTTCGAATTCGAAAATTTTTGATATTTGGGCAGAATTATAACGCGATGTTCCCCAGAACATTCGCGGAAAAAGGGAGAGGAGAAGCATTTTCTAATGAGATTGCTCTAAGAGTGGCATCTGACAGATCTCGGTCAGAGTCCGTAAACTCTCAGAGCAATCGGATCCTAGTCAATGGAAATCGCCATAAATTATATATCTGTCAAAACGAAAGCGCAGCCAAATAGTTTCGATTATTTTAGCAACATAAAACAAGAACTTATGCTTAAAGTTCTAGAAACAGTTCATAAGTTCACTATAGCCACTCGGTGATCTCCTCAATCTTAAAAACTTGGTGTAGATGTTACTTATATTCCTTGTATTATGTCAATGATCACTGGTCAATCTCGAATGTCCATCGTTTGACATAGATAAGGAACTCCAGCACGAATAGTCCTGGCAGAGTCAAGATACCCTGCCTCTCAAATGACAATCTGCCGTCTCTATATTTCGAGGTATCAAGAATAGTCCACTCTTCATAAGTGTGTGTAAATTGGTGTGCTCCACGGGGAAAGCTAAAATACAGCATCCAACCCTCAAAGTTATCAGAGGTTAATCAGTCTATACCACAGCAGAGCCTGGTATAGACTAGATATATACTCCTGCTCCATCGGGAATCAGACTGTTTGACCACATTAATCACGAACAGGTTGGAAGCATAGTCAGAAGGCTGTTCCAGGAAAGGAAATGCTTTATCCAACCCCAGCTGCCCCATGCCAGAATATAAAATCTTAATTGAGTTTCAATAATCCGTTCTGATAATACCTATCTTGTGACACTGTTGACACATATTCTGAAGTACAATTATATTTCTGGATAATTTTGTTGGAAGGTAGCCATCGTGATCACCACAGGTCATTGTTGAATCCATGATCATTACAACGCATATATACGAATTGAATATTGTTTTCTCCTTCTAACCAATATTGAATTTATAAAACTTCTCAAATGTAACAAAATAATAGGTATATTGAATAAAACATTAAACAACAGAACGAACTAAACCAAGAAACACATGTGAAGTCAATGTAAAAGCAATAGATCATTTAAACATTTCTTGATTCTTTAACAAAAATCGAATACTTTATAGTACCTACTCTTCAGTAGTTCAGGTAATTCGTTATATGATTTGGGAACTTTCTCATATTGGGCCACCCTAACCTATCTTAGTTCGTACTAGTTCATGGTAGACACTTGACCCTACTGTACGAGTATTATGACTATGTATATTTTTGGTGAATATAGTAGGGGAATATGGGTTCTCCATGATGATAATATTAACCAGATTTATTTCCATAATAATATACCGTCTAAGTATCAGGAATAAAAACTCTTATTCGCGAACCGTCTTCGCTTCCCTGCTCAAATCACACTGCCTGTCTCGCCCTCACTTCTTCATACCCTAGGTACCTACTCTGTTTACCCCCCCGCACTTGGCTTGCCCTCGATCTCACAGGGTAGTGCAATGATTGATGATTCTCTGGCTGAACTACTCCTCCGTAGACCAATAGGATTTCCTAGGAACGATCCCACGGTCTCAAGGCCATTCCAGGAATATAGTCGTTGTTAATGTTGCACTTCAAGGGTTCTTCAATTTATAAAATCCAGATACAGATTACCCCGACCTCTTTGGAGACGCTAGAGAGTCGGGTTTTGATCTTGAATTCATTATCTCCTGTCATTGGTACATCGTTTTTTGAATCTGTATATTAGCGGTAATGGTATGATAATTGGTTTCAGGCGACAGTGGTTCCAGAGAACGTCTGATGTATCGATAATGCGTCGTTTGTACTCTTAAAATTTAATCCTAACTATATATATGTAGAATCCTAATTGAAATCTTACATATATGTCTTCTATCGGAAATTAAACTCGTTAAATATCTAATAATTTAACTGTCCCATTCGGATGCGCAACCTATCCCTAAGAATTATTTTTCCGTTCGGAAGTTATTGAGGCAATAGTCACCCATCCTACTACTGAACTCACTCAAGTCGGCTCAATCATGTTCGAGTTTAAAACTTTGTAAATTTAGGTTTTGAAGTCTCTCAGAAAATTTCAGTGATATTGGACAGATAGTATCGGAGATATAGAATTTTTTTCGATGATTTTTTTGAAAATTTCTAGTGATATAATCCTCACAAAATTTAGCACAAATTAATGCGTTGGAATTCTAGTACCTACCTACTAATTTCCTCATTTCAATTGGATCGGATTAGTATTTTTTGAGTTATTCAGGAAATTGAAACTATATTGACAACAAAATTTCAGATCAGTATAACTCAAAAACCGATTGGCACATTATGCCTTTTAACCAAGTCAAATTTCTCGTAGTCTACCCTAAAAATTGCCAGTCGCTATCTTTTTCCGTTCTCAAGTAATCATGAGATAAATATATTTTTTTATTTTATAGCAATACGATCCTAACAAAATTTCACATACATCTTTATAGTGGTATTCTACAACTAGTTACCAAGTTTCAATTCGATCGTTTGAAACCATTTCCGAACGTTACTGACATCTGGAAAAAATTATAGCACGCTGTTCCCCATAAAATGCGCGCAAAAAAAAACGAAAAAGAAAAACTACAGCTGCGGGAAGTGATTCCGATACCTTCAGCTGATGAATCCAACGAGCTATAATAGCTGTGTGTATATTCTGCGATGAAAGAGGTATATGAATGAATTTCATTACTTTTCCCCTTTTTTTCAGATTTCTAATTTTTCAGCTTTCTAATTTCCGGAAAATATCATCATGTTACATATTATTCGACGGCTTTAATCCCTAATCTTCACATTTTACCTAGTTTCCCATTCGAAAACGGTCATTATCGGCCTATTTTGCATGAAAAATTTAAAACCTCGTCCATGCTTATTCAACCTGACAGATGCCCAATTATTTGATTGGTCGAAAGAAATTAAATTGTTCCGAAAAATACCAACTTTCCTTACTTACGTCGATTTCGAATATAAAACGTTTCGAAAAGGAAAACCCCACATAGTATGTTGAGCGGATCAATCTTTCGACATAAACTCACCAGCAAGTCCTACTTTGGAGCGTGCATTCATATCGCCCATCGATTCTCGGTTTTCAATATTTCCTCTATACAGGGTGTAACTAAATAAGTGTAAAATATTTAAGGGGGTGATTCTTCGTCGAAACAAAGATAGGATCTTTCATATAAAGAAACTTCATTGGAGCATCCCTTGTTAAGATACAGAAAATTTGTTTAATAATTTTTTTCACAAGCACTAAAAAAGTCACAATATTGAAATTAACCTGATATTTTCTAATACCAAAAAGACACTTAGCCAGTAATTTATTTGGTTTATCCCATGGTTGTAAGGGGTGGAAAACGCAACCCCTAAAATTTATTTCCAATGTAACTTTTTGTCTTATTATTTGTTTACCATTTTAAAATTTATTTCCGATAACCTGTTTCATTCTAAACAAAAAATGTTTCTTGAATTTTGACATTACGCATGCGTCTAGACGTCGGCGCATTGAGCCACGTATTCGCTCAAATATTCCTGGAGTCTCTCTAATTACCCTGCACGCATCGATGATGCGGTTTCTTAAGTCCTCTACATCGCGAACAGGAGTAGGATAAACCAAATGCTCTAAATGGCCCCAAATAGAGAAATCGAGAGGATTGAGATCCGGGGATCGAGCGGGCCAATTCTGTGGTCCTCCTCGACCTATCCACTGATTTGCATATTTTTCAGCTAAATGCTGACGTGCTACTGCACTAAAATGGGCGGGAGCCCCATCATGCATGAAAAGAATATCCATTCTGATGCCCAAACGAACTTCCTCCATTATTACTGGGTGCTCTTCTCTTAAAAATTGAACGTATGCCTCACCATTTAATCGAGGAGGTAGAAAATGAGGCCCAATTAAATAATCCCCAATAACTCTGAGCCACACGTTAAGAGAAAACTGTTGATGGTTAGTTTCGACAATAGCGTGAGGGTTTTCATCAGCCCATATGTGATAATTATGAAAATTAATAATCTTGTCCCGAGAAAAACTACATTCGTCTGTGAATTCGATCGTCTTCAGGAAGTCACGATTTCTTCTAATCATTTCCAGCATCCAATTGCAAAATTCAAGACGTTTCGGAAAGTCTCGCGGTAACAGTGCCTGTAGTCGTTGCAGATGGTAAAGATATAAGAGTTGTTCCTTTAAAATTCGAAATAGCGACATATGATCAACATTTAGCTGGAAAGCAATCTTTCTAGTACTGGTAGTAGGTTGTTCTTCAATCAAATTAAGTACTGCCTCATCAAGCTGTGGTATTCTAACTTCTCGATGGCGACCACAATCCTGCGTTCTTCTATCGAATGAACCATATTCTTTTAATCGTTGATGAAGTCGGGCAAATATTCTATGTGAAGGATGCTGCCGTTGAGGATACATTTCAGCATATCTTCTAGAAGCTTATAACCCATTCCCCTGCGACAGACCGAAAACGTAATTCATATCAGCCATTTCCTCATTTGTGTATGCCATTTTAATAACAAGTGAATTAAAGTAATAAATTAAGAACAGAACAAACACAAACACTATTAGTATTAATTCAATTTCAAAAATTTACAAACTGACAGCGTCATACCAATTTAATTGTCACGGTCGCTGATAGCGGCCTACCTAGATAAATTTGTTTATTTTTATGACCATATGTATCTTGTTCGTAAAATAATGTTTTGCTGCGATCTGGTTTATTTTGTGCAAAAAATGCAAGAAACATTTTTTGTTTAGAATGAAACAGGTTATCGGAAATAAATTTTAAAATGGTAAACCAATAATAAGACAAAAAGTTACATTGGAAATAAATTTTAGGGGTTGCGTTTTCCACCCCTTACAACCATGGGAAAACCAAATAAATTACTGGCTAAGTGTCTTTTTGGTATTAGAAAATATCAGGTTAATTTCAATATTGTGACTTTTTAGTGCTTGTGAAAAAAATTATTAAACACATTTTTTGTACCCCCTTTAAGGGGCTGTAACTTAACAAGGGATGCTCCAATGAAGTTTCTTTATATGAAAGATCCTACCTTTTTTTCGATGAGGAATCACCCCCTTAAATATTTTACACTTATTTAGTTACACCCTGTATAACTGCTGAAATATAGATCCGATCGTGTTCAGCTTGGGTTCAGATTTAGGATTTGAAAGCTCTTGCAAAATTTCAGCAATATCGAAAGAATAGTTTCTGAGATACATAATACTTTTAACGCATTTTCAATAATTTTTTTCAAATTTTTCAGTATCACGATCTGCATGAAATTCTGCACAATTATTTATGTTGCCATTCTACAACTAATTACCAACTTTCAAATCGATCGGTTATGTATTGTCCGAAAACAAACTTTGTACTCGGAAACTGTTAGGCCGATTACGCCCACTAAAGAACTTGTGCGACACATTTGGATGCGCACCCTACCCTGAAGATTTCAAGTCGCTATTTCTCTCCGTTCAAAAGTTATCGTGGCAACGGCCGGTGTTTGCGCAAAATGATAGCACACCGTTCCCTAGAACAAGCGTTCAAAAAAAATATTTTCCAAAAAATCATTTGGAAAATGTAAGTACGTAAAAAAGTTCAGCATAGCCGACATTATTGAGAGATATCGAAGACCGTTTGATTCGTATTTGCACCTGCATTTGGCTATGATTAAATGTGAAAACTGACTACGTATTTGTCCGTAGTATACGGTTACACAAATCAGTGTAATATATTGATAATGAAGAGCGCATGAAAGCTCCTCAATCTCAATGCTCGTAAATTAGCGGAATTTTCATTCAAATAGCCCGAAAGTATGTGCTGGAAGCCTCCCAGAATTCCAATTAATTGCAAAAATTATGAGAGAATAAACTCGAAACTCGTAGTCAAACGGATACAGAAGATATCGAAACTTTGTAAGGTATATCATTAACCCAAAATCTTAATTCTCAAACGAATTAACTTTAAAATGATGAAAGTTTTCCCCTGAATCGGCTACTCGTGACTTTTTTACTGGACAGTAATGCCTTAACGACCTCCCTGGAATAACTCGGGCCCAGTACACCATTAACGACATCTCCAACTCTTTTTTGAGTCGCATTTCTTTGCTAACGCTGCCATTTTAATTTTTTGTTGTGTCTTTTGTGAATTGCTTCCCACTCAAGCGTGAATTTAATGAGAGTTCTTTGTAGGTGCATGTAAATTGGTGGATGAACAACCGAGTAGAATGAATACAGCCGTTTTGATGGTGCCTGCACCCGGTTTCGCCAGGATATTCTGTGGTTTTCGTTCGAGACAATATTTCATTTGATGCGGAAAGAGCCTTTCTATGCCCACAATATTGAAAGAGTCTTTTCGGAACGGAACAAATTGAAGTGGAATATGATGCTATATGGTTGCTTGCATTTTGAAGTTGTTTAGAGAGGTTTTCTAGAATTCTATATACATAATGATATCTGAGCAACAAACATACAGTGAGCGTCAAAAGTATGGATAATGGATTTATTCTCTCCCCTTTCAGGAACAGCGAAATACAGTTTGATAGTTCATATTCATAGTTTAGAGTAGATAGATAACTCTCTAGATCAGTGATTCCCAAATTGGTTCAGTTGGACCACCAGGGGTCCACGGGGGAATCGATGGGGGTCCACAAGTTGTTCGTGGGGGTCCACGAAAATTATTATGATTTCCATTGTAAAAAACGAAAATCCAGGATTGCCTTTACCAAGCTAAGAATTATACCAAGGAATTTTATCGGTAGTAACTGTAATTCAGTATGTCATCCACTGACAACACCTGCTTGTGAAAAATTCGACTGATAGATTGCACCAATCGCTTCAATTTGTAATTAAAGCAATCATTAGAGGATACTGTGGGAGGAATATTCATTATTAAATTATTTCTTCCTGGGTTTTCTCTCCCAAACTCTGATAGATTGCTTCTGACAAATATCTTCTATTTCTTACGCAGAAGCAATTAAAAAAATATTTTTTTTTATTTCAAAGATTTTTTACAGATTTTTGGAGAGAAAATCCAGAAAGAAACCATTTAATTCTGATTAGAGCAGTACACAAAATAAAAATCAATGCGTTGAATACCAGTTTGTTTGCACTATTGTGCCATGAAAATGATGAAAAATTTCAACGATTTACATACTGAAGTACTATGGTTATCGAAAGGTACATGCTTAACAAGATTTATTTCACTCTTTGAATCAGTTTTATAGTTTCTGGAAAGTAAAGATCCAGATTTAAGAGAAAAACCTTATCAAATTGCAGACATGGCGTATTTGACAGATTTGTTCTAAGAATTCCACATTAACTTGGAGTTAAAAAGGGACAGTCTAACTACTAAACAGAAAGCCTAATATCTTCTTTTCATGGAAAATTGAAATTCATGAAACAATACATTGGTTTGCCTGAATTCTCCCAATTTCCAAACGTATCACAGGCAAAATGTCTTGAGGAGTATATTTTCTATATTTTCATCATCTGAATGCCTTGATTGATAACTTCGAAAATAGTGAAGATATTCTTACTATGGAAATACCACCATGGATCATAAATCCATTCGATGAAACGGAAGCGGCGAATGTGATATTACAAAGAGAAACTACTCGAGCTTAGCACCAATGAGGAATTGAAGGTGAAATTTATAAAAGGGTATCAAACCGTTCGGCTGCAAGCAGAAATAACCGTAAAATATACTGGGTATATGGTAGCTTTTCCCAAGTCATACCTTGTCGTTACGAACCTATTGACCTGTTGAGGAGCAGACTGAAGATCATAGAATGGAGAGATTAGCGGTTATTCGTAACAAAACTGAAGTCAATTATCGATAATTCACTTTCACCGCCGTATTCACAAAGCATTCAATCTCCGGTAAGTCCTAACTGAGGTCCTCAGTTAAGGATAAATATGAATTTCAACCTCAGTTAACGTATTTAACGGTTGCGAAACAGGCCTGATTCACGTTAATTTTCACGTTAACTGAGGCTGTGATTCAAATTTATCCTTAACTGAGGACCTCAGTTAGGACCTCAGTCCATCAAGTACACTCCTCCCATTAAATTTATGATAATTTTTTTCAATTGTTGATTTACGTTATGAAATATTTGATTTTAATACTACTTAGTTTGTGATCATATTATTTCATTAAATAAAAATGGGTTCAAGCCCTGTGGACAGGAGCTTTCTGGCGCTCTAGTTCAAACAGACAAATTATATCTCCAAAAGTATTGGTTTCTCAGAGTTGGGAATTATATCAATGTATTCTTATGATAGAACTGCATCCTAAAGGAAATTCAATTCAAATAATAGTTTATTTATCAAGATTAAATGAGCAATCATAAGAATGAGAACTGCACCATGGAAGAAATCAAATTAAATCTGGCCAATTTTGCCCAATAACGAACTTAACCGAGATATTCATCTCCCTAAACTACTCTGAAAATTTCAACTACCTACCTCATTCCGTTCGAGAGTTATATCTATGTCTATGGATGAAAAGCAGTCTCACTACTCTCAGATCTCTTACTTCATGTTCCGTTCCGAAATGTATGAATTTTCTGAGAATTATTAGATAAGTAATAATAAATTACCTTGTAATTGATCAAAAATTTCCTGATCTACGTTCACCAAACTACAGAATTATGCTTTCAATATTTACGTGTTATTTTCAAACATTTTCGGGTGAGGTCCCCGTTGCATCGCTAAAATACGAGTTTTTCAACCCCAATATTTTTGAAGTTACAATATTCCCTTCTGTCAAGTTGACATTATGAGAATTCCATACATAGAATAATAATTATATCAATCTGTGAAATACGATTTACATTGAAATTTAAAAAATCATATCTCTGAAAGTATTAGCTTGTTAGAGTTGAAAATGATATGAATGGATTCTTATGATGAAACTGCTTATTAAAAAAAATTTGATTTGGAATTTGTTTCGTAAAAAAAAATTTTTTTTTTGTTACTCCGAAACCATCTGTCCGATTTTGCCCAATAACGAACTTAGCCGAGAAATTCATCCCCCAAACCTACTCTGAAAATTTCAACTCTCTAGCTCATTCCGTTCGAGAGTAATCGTGCTTACGGCCGGCCGGCCGGACCGGCCGGACAGAATGAATTCCGACAACGGATTCTTGATCAGTGAGTCGAACCAAATCGTTTAAGACCATTTTCATCGAAATATTCCAAAATTACAGACATTTGGGCAAATTGATAAGCACTCAGTTCCGAGGAACTAGAGCGCCAAAAAGAGAATTTTTTTTTTTAATTCACCACTTCAGAGTCAGGGTTGGAACTGAGTTCGAGAATTATTTTTCTATTGTATATTATGCTTGAAATAATTGAACCTAGTAAAATTTTAGTATTCATTTTATTACATAAAAAATCCTAAATCAAAGTAAACATGGCACCCATTGCGTGTTAGAAGGAGTTTACACGGTCAGTCTGGTATCAGTCTGGTGTCAGTCTCGCATCAGTATTCCCATCAATCCGGATCATCAGTCCATCAATCTACGAATATAGAACCAATTTCCGTCAATCTCTCATCAATCCATGATTGATGTGATGCGAGACTGATACCAGACTGACCGTGTAACTTCCGTCTTAGGCGGTACGAAGTTAGCCGGGTCAGCTAGTTATTTCAATCAATAGAATACAAGAAAATATACTATTTCACTTTCTATTTTTAGTTTGGACTCCAAATTTAGGATAGGACTTTGTCATCATGCAAATTTCCATCATTAGATTCAATCTTCAATTTTGATGAAATAATATTTAGGTATATTTATAAGTTTTTTTTCACACTTTCTTGGAAGTATATATATACAATATACAGTATGGTGCAAATGAAAGGAATAAATTCGTTATTCCGTAAACCGGCGACTTTAAGGAAAAATCCTGAAACCCGTCAATTTTTATTTTTAAACGGGCTATTCGTAAGGATACCTTTTTATTTTTGACGTAATCTATGTGAGCGTGATGACGTCATCGCTAAAATTTTCAGATGGAAAGGTGAGTGTTGTAATACATTATTTGAAAGGTCTTTTAAATACCTATTCAGCCATATCAATAATGTACAAAAATTGATTTTTGTATTTGTTTAAAAAATTAATAAAATTTTATTATTATTATTTAATATGACGTCAACTTAAAATGACGTCAAAAATAAAATGGTTTCCTTACGAAAAGCCTGTTTAAGAATAAAAATCGACGGGTTTCGGGATTTTTCCTTAAAGTCGCCGGTTTACGAAATAACGAATTTATTCCTTTCAATTGCACCATACTGTATATTTAGGGGGTCCACCGAAACTAGTAAAGCTTTGAAAGGGGTCCTCGAGAAAAAAAGTTTGGGAACCACCGCTCTAGATTTTATGGAACAGCGTTTGCGCGACCTCTGTATGACGAGGGGTAAACTTGAGTAGATATTGGATTGTCGTATCAGTCGAATATTAACGTATTGCGGGAAATTGAAATGTTAATGTAAACGTGAGAACATCACTTTGCAATTTATTCGTATCTTAAATTAAATATCAAAGTATTGGTGATTCACTTTAATGATGGATAATGAACAAAAGTAATATTTTTCTATTTACATACATACATTTCAACATCGAAAACCACTTTCAGTTTTCATGCATTGGGAAACATGGAAAATAACAAGTCATGTTCGATTTCAATCACCTCTTATATTTAAAATATTTTTCAAAAATTTTCTTAGCAGACCTAAAAATATTTCAAACAATTTTTATGAACATGTTTACAACGTCCTTTCATCTCATTATTTAGTTTTTTCACATGATGGTAAATATATATTCATATTAATGAAATATCTAAATATCGTTGCAGATATCAAGTCATTGTGTTGATAGCTTTTCAAACAAATTTTGGTTCTCGATAAATGCAATAAATTCTTTAGAACATTTTTCATGTATATCTACACTAAAACATATTTTATGATAGCACGAGCCCTTCAAATTTTGTTGCAATTTCCTCTATAACTCAAAATATACAATTCTGATCTAATTAAAACTTGTTAATTACTTGTGGAATGACGACGTGCTAATTTTTTTAGAATTATTTCCTACTTTTTAGGTCGGTTATCTTCAAAATCATGTTTTTGACGCTCTTGTTCCTCGGAACAGAGTGCTTATCAATTTGACCAAATGTCTGTAATTTTCGTATTTTTTGATGAAAATGATCTTAAACGATTTGGTTCGACTAACTGATCAAGAATCTCTGGTCAAAATCGATTCTGTCTGGTCAGTCCGGCCGTTAACATGATAACTCTCGGACGGAATGAGCTAGGCAGTTGAAATTTTTAGAGTAGGTTAAGGAGATAAATATATCGGTTAAGAATTGGTTAATATGGTTTCGGACTTCAAATTAAATTTTTTTTAAGATGCAGTTTCATCATGAGAATCCATTGATATCATTCTAAACTCAAACAAGCTTAAACTTTTGGAAATATGATTTTTCAAAATTTAAATATGAAATCGTAATTCCATGATTTCACAATATGCTGTAATTGAAAATTAACGTCCGCATTTGTTTCTATGAATTTCATGATCTGTGTTCATATGTCATCTTGAAGAGACATGTCATATTTATTTATAGTTCTTCTAGAAAACGAAGTATGATTGAATGCGAAATTACCGATGCTGTTACGCCTCAAAATTTATTTCCGTCAAAATAATCAACTTCAGTCAAATTTACCAAAAATAATCAATATCCTGGGGTTGTGTTCTAGCGAGCAACGTCAAGGCCACTAACTCAGTCGGCTTGTTCCCAGTAAACATGATATATTACAGAAACATTTCATATGAGATATGGGTGAAGCATTTTGAAACATTGCAAAGTTATGTTTCATGAACATCTCGCAAATGTTTATATGGAACATCGCTTCGCATCATCAGTGATATATCACAGTGACATGAAATATGAGACATATAATATAGGTATATTATGTGGGCATTAGAAAACATTCCAGTAATCTAACGGAAATGTTTGAATGTAACACGGCCTCTAAAAAAAGCAATATCGGTGAAATATGTATATTAAATTATTTATTCAAGTATAGGTACATTAGCCTTTCCAACATTTTTTTTTTCAGTTTTCCGTCAAACGACAATGATACGTATAAATATATATCATTATCTCTTCAAGAATATATATTCAAGAATAAATCTTGTCTGAAAGATTTAATAAGCCTAATGTCAAATAATGAATGCTGATTGCTGATTCTGATTGGTTGGCGGTAGACGGATGCGGGCAGCCATATTGGTGTTCTGTGCGACAGACCCATGGATCACAGATTACGCGTGGTTAGGAGTGGAGGTTATGTCTGTTGATGATCATTTAATTTGGTGGAAAGTAGAAGTTTTGGCAGTTTTTAAGTTTCATTCATCATTGTGCGATAGGATAAATTAGTTCATACTCTTTGAAACTAATAAGTGATTAATAAATATATGGTTTCATCCAGCGGTGATAAGGAGGTGAATTCTTTATAATATCATACTTACTTGATTTTTTTTTTTTTGATAACTTTTCTAATAATATATTTATATTATATCATGGAGCAACGACGAAAGAATAAGTTGTTTTCATTTTATTAAATTTTTTGTGCTATATAATATATTTTTATTTAATATTTCGATTCCAGGTTTTGTTGTACACCTTTGCATAAATGAAGAATAAAAACTCGATTTGATAACATTTGTTTAATATATTGACTAGAACCTTCGATAGTATTCTTGTTGACACCAAGGATTTAAGTGTAATGTTGTATATTTACTCTTTACGATAGGTTTGTTCCAAATCAAGAGATTATCGTACAATGCAGCGTCATGATTCGGAGCAGTAGGTAGAAAAGTCACATTTTTTATACTGCTCCGAATCCTGACGATGCATTCTCCGATAATTTCTTGATTTGGTACAAACCTAATGAAACACCTGAAGATTGAAGTAGAATCAAGAATGTTTTTGTTCCAGTGAAAAATTGGTCTGTAACATATCCTTGGTATATTACAATGAGACCAAATTAACGTTAAAAGTAACGTAGATAATATCTACGTTACATTTCATTCATAGGGGTAGAGATGTTTCAGAAACATCTACGAGATCGTTAATGTCCAAGGACATTTATGCTTCAGTGGAAACATTTCTCAGAAAACGTCTCAGTAACATATCATTGAAACATATATTATATGTTTCAATGATATGTTACTGAGACGTTTTCTGAGATATGTTTCCACTGAAGCATAAATGTCCTTGGACATTAACGATCTCGTAGATGTTTCTGAAACATCTCTACCCCTATGAATGAAATGTTTCATGTTACACGTGAAATGTTTCAGCTATATTACTGAGATGCATCAATGTTTACTGGGTTGTGGATACGACTAAAACTATAACAGTGTCCGGAGGCGCCACGCAATTTACCTTGACTTTGCTCTATGCGAGAATGTCGGGACAAACAGCGAAATTCCCTAACATTAGAAATACCCCAATTTTTTTTTTACTACTGGATCTCAATAAATAATAATGAAAAAGAACGTCAATATTCAAAATCAAAGGCAATACTATCTCAAAAGTGAAATGACCTCAAACCTCAAATAAATCCAAATAATCACATGCATTTCCTATCACTAATTACACAGTTGTTGTTGGCGAGAGGTCTTAACGGAGGCAATATAACTATACAATCCGATCGTTCCGCAGAGATTGGCAAAGCTCTTTTGAAACATCGCTGAAAATAACTGCTGAAGACTACACCCCTTTTTCGTTAACGATCCACTCAGTATAAAATGTGAATATCTCGTCAATCTAAGAAAAACAATTTCAACCAGAATTAATATCTCCAATTACGATATGTTCCTATAACCATAATCAAATTTACATATATAAAATTAGACAATAGATCGGTACAATTATGATAATAGCAGCTTTAAGAGCAGAATTGATATAAAATTTACCCAGTTACCCATAAACGGTACCACATGAAACCAAACCAAAATATACAAAAAAATTACTTTTAGAAGTTATTTATAAGAAGAAAAAAGAGTGAAATGAATCTTACCACCTTATAAAATTAATACCCCTGACTGGATTACTATGCTATCAATATACAGCTTTTAGGATATAATAATTAATATGCAAACTGAAATGGCAACCGAAATTTTGGGAGTATATCGAAGAATTCTAAATAAGTTCGAATAATCACCGATTGCACAGCTGCATTTATTGTCCTTTATATATTTAATCTTTGGCCCACTAATTAGTCTTCACGACAACCAAATGAACTAATAAACGACCTTAGAAAAATCCTCCCAAATATCCTAGAGTGCACTATGGTCGAGTTCAGGTTGACGGCCCTCACTAACTTGAACCTTATCGTTTGGACTCGGATAAACCCATACTCCAAATATTCACTTCGACCAAAAAGGGAGTCCTCGATTAGATACCAGGTAGAGAAAGGATCCACTTGATCCTTCCTTCCAGCAATATAATATAATATTTCAAAATCCGATGAACGTATAAACAAGGTTTCTACTCCGTTTTGAGTTCTATATGTAATCATCCACCTTTAGCGTAATATTCCAATATCCAATAATTTTTCCAATTTCAACAATAATTACGACGCACCAAAGTTGATCATATGAAACTCGAAAGAAGAATGAGGAAATGAAAAAACTAGCGTTGCGGGCCGACTCCAGATGTATTTTTCACGTTCTACCTTTATTATTGAACATCGACGGAATTTATTGTGATGAATATGTTATATAGGGCGTACCGAATTTAAATATGTGTTCATGTGCCGAGCGTATTCTTGAATTAATCTCTACATGATAATGCAATAACCTCAGCTATCGTAGAATTATGAGTATTATAGGATATTATAGTTATTGGGTGATAATATAATGCCCTTGGATAATTCATATGATGACGGAAATATATACTTTGATAAGTTAATCAAATTGGGTTCAGAATATCTTCAGTAAAAACTAAACTGGAATATTGGTTAATATTCAATTGATATAATATAATTTTCAGAGTAGATTTGAGGAATCAATATCTCGGATAAGTTCGTTATTGGGTAGACTCGGTCTGATGGTTTCGGATTAATAATTTTCAGCACTCTTTTTTTATAAAAATTTTGAATTTAGTTTCTTTTATAATGTATTTCTACAACAAGAATCCATTGATATCATTACCAACTCTGAGAAACCAATACTTTCGGTGATATGGTGAACATGGGTAGGACTGTTTGCGTTAGATTTTGTTTGACAGACAATGAAATTGGAACATTCGTAATTAAGCATGGGCAAAACACTTTAACGACATCAGAGAGGATTAAATTTCTTGGTATCTATGTCGATAGAAATTTAAGATGGACGACTCACATTGGCGTCTCAAGTAAAAAATTGAACAGCCCATATTTTGCAATTTATCGAATTAAGGACATTCTGCCCAGGAACTGTTTGATGAATGTTTACTTTAGCCTGGTGTATAGTCATCTATCGTACAACATCTTGCTTTGGATAAGTCGTTCTGACTTCACCAGAGTATTCGTTGCACAGAAACGGGTGTTACGTGCAATATTCATCCTTAATCCGATGGATTCTTGCAAACAAGTTTTTAGTGAAAATGAAATTTCAACTTTACCATGCATATATATTTTCAAGTGTTTGCTATATGCTAAGGAAAACAATTGTAAATGCATGAAATTGTCAGGTGAACATGGCTATGAAACGAGGAATTCACAAACTCTCTTATTACCTAGAAATAGACCTCATAGATTTGAATGCTCTCCTCTCCCAGGATGTTTATGGAATGACCAACGGATTCATAAAATCCTTATCTGGGGAAATTGTCCAGCCTCTGAGAACAGTGATTGATCGAAGTTTAAGAGAGGGCGTCTTCCCCGATGAGTTGAAAATAGCGAAGGTCATACCCGTCTATAAAAGCGGAGATAGGGAAGATGTAGCAAACTATAGACCAATATCCATACTGCCAGCTTTATCAAAGATCTTTGAGAAGGTGATTGAGATAAGAGATAGGAGGTATTTTGAGTCGAATTTTTTACTAGGTGAGCAACAACATGGATACAGAAAAGAGGGATCAACATCCACTGCACTGTTGGAAAACGTGCTTCAGATTTTGTCATCAATGGACCAGGGTGCCTTTGGAGAGGTTATTTCGAGAGATTTAACAAAAGCTTTTGATTGTCTGTATCATTCCCTTCTAATACAAAAACTTCGACATTATGGAGTAAAGGGAAAATCTCTTCAGTGTTTGTCTTCATACCTAGATGGAAGAATGCAGAGGTGTATTGGAATAACAACTTATTCAAACTAAGACAAATAAAATACAGTGTACCGCAGGGCTCAATATTGGGACCTCTACTATTTTTATTTTTATTAATGACATGAAAATTTATATGGAGGAAAACCAGGAAAGGGCTTCAACTCACCTTTTTGCCGATGATACATCATTTCTCATCCGGGCAGAGAACCGGATAAAACATGGAGAATTACGGTCGGAGGATCTTCGAAGATCAGATTGTTGGTTCAGGGTAAATCTCATGAAAGTTAATGACAGCAAAACACAATCCCTGGTTTTTTGTCACAGAGGGCAACCATGCTTGAAGTTTCTGGGTGTTCTCTTTGAAGCGAAGCTAACCTGGGAGGAACACATTGGAAGCATTAAGAGGAGGCTCAATGCTGCTTTATATTCCATCAGGACCATACGAGCTGTGTGCATAACATCTGCAGCAATTTCAACATATTTTGCTTACTTTCATTCTGTGCTTTCCTATGGAATATTAGTGTGGGGTATATCACCACATATATGTGGTGATCATATATGAGGAGATCATGTGTATACACATGATCTCCTCTTGCTGCAAAACAAAGCAGTATGAATAATATTATAGGTTTGAAACAGACAGACAGCTGCAGAGAAGGATTTCAAACATTAAAGATACTTACCGTGCCAGCCATCAACATACTTGAATGTTCCACTTATGTCAGAAAGAACTTGCAGAGGTTTTCAACGAATGATCACACACATGGATACAACACAAGAAATCATGAACAACTGAGAATACCATATCATAGGTTAAAAAGGTCACAGCAAGGTGTGGACTATTGGGGACCAAAGATCTATAATAAGCTTCCATCAAGGCGTTTCAAAATAGCTCTTCCAAGAGAAAACTTAAAGATTTTCTTCTACAACATATAAGATATATAAGCCATTTTTCCTCGAACTTAACCATACAAACCAGGTTAGAAATAAGTTAACCACCCAATATTCCTCGAAGTGTATTCCAAACTATGACGTAAGAGTTAACCAACCACATAAACCAACTCACGGAGGTAGTTTGGCCGGGTTATCTTTTTGGAGGTTATGTTTTCTTTGTATCATGGGAGGAAAATGAAGAAATTAGAGGTATAATGGATTCGTACGAAGTTTACGTGAATGAAGTAAAATACCAGATTGTTGATGAAAAAGATGTAATCGACTTGCCGAAAATAGGTAAGTGGCTAATTCATATAATTTTTACAAGATGAAACATGATACTGGTCCGACAGTGGACCCTGCCGATAAAGAGGACCGTATTCGCATTAGGAGACCACCAGAAATAGAAGATAAAGCACAATTGAGAGACATTTCAGATACCATATCTAGAACCCCAAAACCAACAGTAATGGTTGATGTAGGTGCGATTTGATGCTCCCATATATGAGACAGCAACAACAGGTATACCAAATTCATCTGGTCTTGAGAAAAAAGGACGGAGGTACAAAGAAAAACTAATATTATAAATAAAATTACAGAATGTAATGAAAAAATAATGCTATTCAGCAAGGAACTACTAATAACATTTGTGCAGCTATTCATGAGCAAACTTATTTTATGGAAAAACAACTGGAACAAAAAAAAGACTATTGAAGATCTTGAAGGAATAAAATTAATAAAATTTCTAGATCTAGGAAACGAAAAAGACCTATTTCATCAGAATCTGACAGACCTCTCATCACGGAGATATTTTAAATACCACATCGGTTTTATATGGAGTTTATTTAAATTTATAATTTGTTGTGCATTTCATAGAATATAACTTTGCGTTGTTTGTTATTATGTAACAATAAAAAACACTGAAAACATAAATGAGTTTATTTCAATTCATAATTTATTTTTTTGTTGTTCCATCAACATCTACATATTCCGCATGTTGGAAATCATCAAAAGTGCTCGGGTCTTGGAATTGTTCTTCAGTCACATCATTATTGTCCAAACAAAAATTGAACAATAAGCAAGTACAATATCCACTACTCTTTTGATGGTATACATCAATCATCATCTACAATGGGCATTCTAAAATGCTCATCATCTACCAGAATTTGCAATCGAGATGTTGAAAAAATTTATTCGCTTTGAATTGATGGCCACTAAAGAAGATTGTGGTACATTCTGAATATCCTCCATACATTCGAGAACCAATAAATTTGTCACATCCATTCACACTGTATGTTCAACAAATTGGGAAATAGTTAAGAAGATAATAAGCGCGATATTCAAATGTTTTAAACACCTTAACGAACATCTGTCAACATTCAAAAGTAAACCGAAGTATACCGTGACGTCATAGGAAAGTTAACCTGGTTTGCGTGGTTAAGTTCGAGGAAAAATGACTATAATATGTCCGAATTTTTGTAGGGCAATACCTTTGTTTGTTTTGACAAGTGACATGTAAAATTTGATGTTGCAATAAATACCATTTGTACCGAAGTATAGAATTGTTCAATCATCTGTCACCTGCAATGAAGTCCCTGAGTTGCGTTCGAAAATTAACTCTGTAGAGTAATATTTACTCCATTGCGTTCGAAAACTGAAAGGTTGAGTAAATTTTACTCTGTGTCAGTCGTCCGAAAAGTCGGAGTATTCGACTCGGAGTTCATTTTACTCCTGTCAAAATTGACATACCTCATGGGAAGGAAAATCTAGTATCTTTGTCTAACTGTTTTATGAATGTTTTGTGAGGTAATTTAATAGTTTTTATACTGCTCACAATATCTATTTATGATTAGAGTTACATATATGTGAAGAAAACAATAATAATAGGATATTTCTTAAACCAACATAACCTATGTTCCGATATTGGCACCTTCTGTCACTGTCAGTGTCAGTGTCAGAGTAACTCTAGAGTAAATCTGTCAAACCTTCAAAAACTCTACTCTACTCCGTGGAGTTAATTTTCGAACACAACTCTGAGTTCAAAAATATTCAAAAAAGAAATCAAGAAGTTTCTTTTAGGTAAATGTTACTATTCTGTACAAGATTATTTGTGTGACTCTTTGGTTACTTGATTCTTAAGGTTATTTATTGTTATTGTTCTTATACTGACCTGTCCTATACACCATTTTGTGTCCCAAAGGATCAAATACAAAATTATTACTGTGCAGCCTTGCATTTTGTGGGCAGATGATTCCCAACGCAGGATCAATTCGTTTTCAGCGGTATCATAGCTATATTTTGCAAGGAACTGTATCGATATTGGTTAAATTAAATGTAGACCTTCTGTTCCAAAATCAATATGGGCTGACGATATATCTGTCTCATATACTTGATCCGGTCGAAAATGTGGCCAGATAATCTCGGTGATAAATCCCATATTGACATTTACTGGAACCTTCGACACGTCAATATTAGATATCCACATCACTCTAGCTCCCACGAATATTTTCAATAGTACATTAGGTATTGGAAAGACCTCATCAGGTTCATCAGTTCATCAATGGGCATAATCGGTCCAACGGTTTACAATCACAATTTTTTTTCAATTAATGTAGATCCGATCAAATTGAAACTTGGTAACTAGTTGTAAAATACTGACATAAAGACGCATGTGCAATTTTAAATGTAAAGGATGCTACAAAATGGTGAAGGCACCAGTGTTACAGATGCGTGTCTAAAATTGCTAATCCTGAAGATGATCTATTTGAATTACAGTAGACTCCCGAATATCCTAAACCCGATTATGCGAAATCCTCATCCGAAACGACCTAAACCGGATTATCCAGCTGATACCTCCGCATTATCCGAAATTTTAATATTTTTTCTCGAACTCATAAAAATGAAAATAAAAAAAATGTTAAAAAATTGGCTCAAGCACTGACGTGAAGTCAGGAGCTTTTGCGCGTATGTTCTATTGTCCATTCTCCTGTATTAGACACTCTTAATCGAATTTACCATAATGAATTATATTGTCCGTTCTCCTATATGAACGGACAATAGAATTCATCGTGATAAATTCGATTAAGATTGTTCAATACAGGAGAATGGACAATACAACACACGTCAGTGCTTGAAACAATTTTTTTTTACGTAATTTTTATTCAAGTTTCTAGGGGTACGGTTCTCACAAAATTTTATACACGTCTTTATGTCGATATTCTACAACTAGTCAGCCAGCTTCAATTCGATCGGGTCTATATTTTTTGAGTCATCGAGCAAATAATATTCCAGATGTATGTATGTATAACTCCGAAACCGTTGGGCCAATTATGGCCAACAGCGAACTTAACTCTCCCATTTAGATGCGCAACCTACCCTGAAAATTGCAAGTCTCTATCTCCTTTAGTTAGGGAGTTATCAAGGCAACGCTCACCCAACCAGCTACTGAACTCAAACAAGGCTGCTCAGATCTCCAACAATATAGATCTGATCGTGTTCAAACTTGAAACTTGGTAGTAGAGATAGGATCTGAACGATGTCGCAAAATTTCAGCCATGTCGGATGAATTGTTTCTGATATAAAGATTTTTATTTAATGATTTTCAAAAAAATTTCTAGTGATACGATCCTTACAAAATTTCGCAGGAATTTTCACGTTGGCATTCTTTAAATAATAACCATATTCAAATTGGATCAGTGTTGTATTTTTCGAGTTATTGAGGAAATAACAACCAAATTTCAGATGGGTATAACTCCAAAACCGTTTGGCCGATTATGCTTATAAACGAACTCAAATGTCGCATTCAGATGTACAACCTAATCTGAAAAATTCAAGTCGCTTATTCTTTCCGTTCTCAGGTTATCGTGACAAAAAATATTTTTCACTGATTTTTTTTAAATTTTCTAGTGATACGATTCAAGCTATTATTATATTCTACTTGTCATGTAGTAGGTGTATGTAAATGCATAAAAGTTAATATTGTGTTTTGTTAGAATTCATTACATCTATGAAAACATAGTTACATATTCCAATTCATACATTATATTTAATTGAACTTATATACAGGGTGTCCCAAGTTCGAGCCTATTAGACGTTTCAGAAGAACTGGACATTTATTTGAAATCTGAAAATTGGGATTATGATATATTGCTTGAAATTCTCTACAGAGCTAAAATATTTTCGAAGCCCAATCACTTCCAGTTATACAAGGGGTGAATATAAATTTGATGAAAAAAATTTGTTTTCAAGTTTTGCATTCCTGGTATGATCAAGTATTCAATGCTTAATACATTTATGTTGAAACCATTGTATTCATTCGAATAGACTGGCCGGCCGTCCGGCCATCCGGCCGTTGCCACGATAACTTGAGAACGAAAAGAGCTAGCGACTTGAAATTTTCAGAGCAGATGGCGCATCTCAATACGACGGACAAGTTCGTTAATGGGCATAATCGGCCCAATGGTTTCCGAGTAATAATTTTGTTTTCAACCAATATAGATCCGATCCAATTGAAACTTGGTGAATAGTTGTAGAAAATAAACCTAAGCACGATTGTGAAATTTTGTGAGAATCGTATCGCTAGAAAATTATTAAAAAATTATTAAATTTTTTTTTGTTGTCACGATAACCTGAGAACGGAAAGAGATAGCGGCTTGAAGATTTCAGGTTAGGTTGTGCATCTGAATGCGACATTTGAGTTTGTTTATGAGCATAATCGGCCAAACGGTTTTAGAGTTATAGCCATCTGAAATTTGGTTGTTTTTTGTTCCTCATTAACTCAAAAAATACTTAACCGATTGAATTCAAACATGGTGCTTAGTTGTAGAATGCCAACGCAAAAATTCTTGCAGAATTTCGTGAGGATAGTATTTGTAGAAAATTAAAAAAAAATCATTGAAAATTGAAAAAAAAATTCTATATATCAGTAAACATTCGTGTGAAATTGCTGAAATTTTGCAAGAACCTTGAGAACCAAACTCTACTGCAAAGTTTCAAGTTTTAACACGATCGGTTAAATATTGTTGGAGATTCGAGCAGCCTTGTGTGAGTTCAATAGATGGGTGACCGTTGCCTCGATAACTTTCGAACGAAAGGAGATAGGGACTTGAAATTTTCAGGGTAGGTTGCGTATTCGAATGAGAGAGTTGAGTTCATTTTTGGGCATAATCGGTCTAACGGTTTCCGAGTTATACCCACCTGGAATATTATTTCCTTGATAACTCAAAAAATAAATATTCGATCGAATTGAAGCTTGGTAACTAGTGGTAGAAAATCAACATAAAGACGTGTTTAAAATTTAGTAAGACCCGCACCCCTAGAAAATTTGAAAAAAATGACGAAAAAAAAATGTTTAAGAACCGTACCACAAAAATTTCAAAAAAATCACGAACAAAAAAATTGGTTCAAGCACTGACGTGAAGTCAGAAGCTTTTGCGTGTAAGTTCTATTGTCCATTATTCTGTATAGGACACCATTAATCGAATTTACCACTCTTAATTAGAATTTACCATGGTAAATTCGATTAAGGGTGTCCAATACAAAAGAATGGACAATAGAACATACGCGCAAAAGCTTCTGACTCCACGTCAGTGCTTGAACCAATTTTTTATGATTGCGTTGGATTCTACGGTAAAAAATAATGATAGTTTTCTAACATGATTATACACCTAAATTAAAAAAAAAAAACTTTGAAATTATTTAACTATGGAGCCTAATCATGTAAGAAAACTATCATTATTTTTTTGAAATTCAAAAGATGCATGACCTTTCCACATTCTTGCCCTTCCCCCTCAGGATATTTAAAACAAGAATAATGAACATAATACTGACTAAACATATTTGACTTTTTTCCGGTTTTTTTTCGATATTTTGAAGACTATTCGAATGAATACAATGGTTTTGACAGAAATGTATTCAGCATTGAATACTTGATCATACCAGGAATGCAAAACTTGAAAACAAATTTTTTTCATCAAATTTATTTTCACTCCCTGTATAACCGGAAGTGATTGGGCTTCGAAAATATTTAGTTCTGTAGAGAATTTCAAGCATCATCATAATCCCAATTTTCAGATTTCAAATATGTCCAGTTCTCCAGAAAAGTCTAATAGGCACTCGAACTTGGGATTTGTTTTATTGTTTATTATTAAAGTGAAAATTTATTAGATGTTTCCTTCACAAAATTGATCATAGTTGATGATTTTCCTCAATCTTCGCATTATCCGAAACTTCAATAATCCGAAATCGGCCCGGTACACCTAATTTCGGATAGTCGAGAGTCTACTGTATTGCATTGTCATCAATCGTTGATAAATGTGTAACGTTTCTATTTATTCCGACGTTTTGAGGGGTGAACATTATGTCCAAAAATTTCATCATCCATATACATACATACCAAGCTAATAAAAGCGTGTTAATAAAACAGCACTGCACACTCCTCTTAACTTAACCTTATTATTCTGTGCGCCGTCCACTGATTATTTATTCCTCAACACCGGGCCTTCAACTGTCTTAACAGAAGTTAATATAAACCATTCAATCATTTTTGAACTGGGGAACAGCGTGCTATCATTTTGCCCAACTGTCTGTAACTTTTTGCCGAAATGATCTCAAACGATTAGGTTTGACTAACTGATGAAGAATTGAAGGTCAAATTTGATTATGTCTGGCCATTGTCACGATGAGTTTCGAACGGAATGAGATAGGAACTTGCAAATTTCAGGTTAGTGGGCGCGTTCAGATAAGGACGGACAAGTTCATTGATGGGCATAATCGGTCCGACGGTTTACGAATACGAGTTTTGTTTTCAACCAATGTAGATCCGATCAAATTGAAACTTGGTAACTAGCTGCAGAATACCGATATAAAGGCACACGTGCAATTTTTTGAGGATCGTATCATCAGAAAATAAAAAAAAATTATTGAAAAATATTATTTATCTCACGATAACTTGAGAACGGAAAGAGATAGGGACTTGCAATTTCAACGGGCAGGTTTCGCATCCGAATGCAACATTTGAGTTAGTTAATAGGCCAAATCGGCTAAACGGTTTTGAAGTTATAGCTGTCTGAAATTTGGTTGTTATTTAAATAATATCTAATGCTAAACCGTTCCAATTCAAGCATAATAATTAGTTGTAGATGGTGTCACCGGAAAATTTTTGAAAAATCATTGAATATAACTATATATCAGAAACCATTCGTTCAAAATCGCTGAAATTTCTCGAGAGCCTCCAAAACCTAACTTTACAGCAAAGTTTCAAATTTGAATACGATCGGATATATACAGGGTGTCCCGGAAAGAATGCGACCAGCGGATACCATGAATTAATGACATCAGGTTCGACTCATATCAAGAGGTATCAATCATTTGAGTGCCTTCGTTTGGGATATACAGGGTGATGCTCATCCTATGAGTAAAATTTCACAGTTCAATAACTTTTGAACTGATCTACCGAATGATTTCAGATTTGGAAGTTTTGTCATCCTTTACTATCGTCTTTCATCAATATTTCTGGAATCAAATAAATCAGGTCCTACTGGGAAAATTTCGGACTTTTACTATTTTCGTGAATATTGGATCACCTTGTACGTGGACATTATGATTTTGTTTCTTTTCATAATCAAAAAGAATTAATTCAAAACGAAAATTATAAATCTCTGCTTGGCACCTTCATACAGGTTGATCAATAAACATTCCCTTATGAGGGAAATTTCATAGATCAATAAATCATAGACTTATCAGTAGAATTATTTCGAATATTGCAGTTTTCTCACCCTTTACGACTACCTTCCTTGAAATTTTCCTCAGATTGAGAAAACAAATAATTGTTTTAAAATGTTTCACATCCCATAGGTCAAAAATTCCACTGAAAAAAGCCAATTGAACAGTCAAATTTGACATCAATATTCTCGAGAAGAATATACGGATATGATTCTCATGTATTGTTTTTGTGAGTGCAATTCCAGGAAATCAGTGAGAGAATACGCAAGAAAATACTCTAACCGCCGAATTTTCCATAATACGCTTTTCACAAGAATTTATGGATAGCTCCGTGAGAAAGGAAATTTTTAAATGAAAGTTGATCGTACCCCAAGAAAATGTGCAAATGAAGAGAATACAATCCTATAACTAGTGACAGAAAATCCATCTACCAGTACGCGCAGAATGAACAGCAGATGAGGGTCTCTAAAATCAGAGTACATAAAACAATAAAAATATCCAGAATGCATCCCTATCATCAACAAATTGTGCAAAAATTAGAAAAAAGTGATGAAATTCCAGGACTCACTTTGTCTTAATGAATGATAGGCCATAGAAGAATGATTTCTCGGATTTTGTTCATCGATGAATCACAATTCACTAGGGATCCAAGATCAATAATTAAAAAAAAATCCTAAGTTAGCTCCTCGATAAATGTTAGACAGGGGAAATTTATAAGAAATTTTTGGAACATACTTTGCCTGGTTTGTTGGAAAACATTCCAATGGAAAGATTGTGGTTGCAATATGATGGAGCTCCTGCGCACTATTCAAGAGAAGTGCGCGAATATTTTACTAACACTTTTTTTGGGTTGGTAGAGGTGAACATGTGGCTTGGCCTTCGATCCCCTGATCTGACACCGTTGGAATACGGGAGCGCTTAAGCAAGAGGTCTATGCAGTACAGATATACAGTAGAGAGCAATTGCTACAAAGAATTCTTGATGCTTGCGATATTATTAAATCACAACCGAAAACGATAGCAAAGCTGTGAAACAACTATATCAACGTGCTCAAAAATGTATTGAAATGAAGGGATACCATTTTGAATAATTCCTGAACTGAACATTTTTCCGTTTAGTTTGTTTTTGTGTACGAATATTTTCAATTAATTTGCTGTTCTTTGTTCTATTCATTATCCATTTGTTGATTGAAAGTTTTCTCAAATAAATTTGCAGTTATGATCACTTTTTATGATTTGATATCTTAATCTGAATACTATAATTCTTTTTCCGTCATAAAAATTATAATGTTCACGCACAGGCTGATCCGATATCATCGGAAATATAGGAAGTCTAAAATTTTGCTAGTCCGGTTCTGTTTTCCCAATTTGAGGAAAATTTAAGAAAGGCAGTCGTAAAGGGTGATAAAACTATAAAATTTGAAATAATTTCACCTATAAGTTAAAGATTCATTGGAGTGAATGTTTATTGTTCACCCTGTATGACGGTGCCAAGCACAGATTTAGAATTTTTATTATGAAATAATTCTTTATGGTTACAATAACGGAAAAAATCATAATGTTCATGTACCTATGTTTCATGATCCAATATTCACGAAAATAGAAAAAGTCTAAAATTTTTTCAGTCCGGATCTGATTTATTCGATTTAAGAATCATTGAAGGAAGGCGATAGTGAAGGGTGACAAAACTTCAAAATTTGAAATCATTTGGTTGATAAGTTGAAGAGTTATTGAACTGTGAAATTTAACTCATGATATAAACATCACTGTTTATCCCAAACGAAGGCATTTAGGCGATTGAAACCTCTTGATACGAGTCCAGCTTGATGACATTAATTCATGGTATCCATTTGTCGCATTCTTCCCGGAACACCCTGTATTGTTGGAGATCCAAGCAGCGAACGGAAAGAGATAACTACTTGCAATTGAGTGGAACAGTTAAGTTCGTTGTTAAGCATAATGGTTTTGAAATTATATACACTGGAATATTATTTTCTCGATAACTCAAAAAATACAGATCCGATCGAATTTAAACTTGGTAACTAGTTGTGGAATACCGACATAAAGACGTATTTGAAATTAAATGAGGATGTTATTAATAGAAAATTTTGAAAAATTAGGCATAGTCGGCCACATGATTTCGGAGATATAGGTACACATCTGAATTTTTGTTTTTATTTCTTCTAAAACTGACGACGCGCATTTTCTCGGAATTTCGTGAATATCGTATCTTGAAATTACTTGAGGAGTAAGTTTTTCCGTATATTATTAGATATTCAAAGAATTCCAATTCCGATAGTATACATATGTCAGAATTGAGAATTCTGTGTTCATAGACGATTCCCTCATTTCTCAAGTCTGTCATTTAAATGGCTCGAAGTGTATTCAAATCTAATAAAATCTGAGAAAACAGTCTATATCGGTGATAAATACGATTTTTTTTCAATGATTTTTAAAAAAATTTCTAGTCATACGATCCTCACAAAATTTTTCAAAAATTTGAACGCTAACGTTTTACAACTCATTACCATGTTTGAATTGGATCGGTTTTGCATTTTTTGAGTTCTTGAGGAAATAAAAATAAAACTTCAAATAGGAGTAACTCCAAACCGCTTGGCCGATTATACCTTTTAATAAAACCAAATATTGCATTCGTATGCTTGACCTACCCTAAAAAAACAAGTCACTATCTCTTTCCATTCTCAAGTTATTTTGAGGTAAATAATACTTTTTTTAAAATGCTTGTGTGCTCCGATCTTTACAAAATTTCACATATGCCTTTATGACGGTATTCAACATCTAGCAACCAAGTTTCAATTCGATTGATAAAAACAAAGTTAGTACTCGGAAACCGTTGGTCCGATTATGCCTATTAACGAACTTTTCTGTCGCAATTGGTGATTCCATCTACCCTGAAAATTGTAAAACGTTATCTGTTTCCGTTCGAAAGCTATCGTGTCAAAGGCCGGCTGCACATAATTAAATCAGCGAGTCGAACCTAATCATTTGAGACCATTTTCGGAAAAAAAATCGAACATTACAGACATTGGGGCAAAATGATAGCAAGCTGTTCACCAGAACATGCGCACAAAATGTATACGAACCCATTTCGAGACACTATAGACAGAACTCTCTGAACTTGTTAACAAATTGAAGACCTAAATCCCTTGGATAACTGCAATCGATTCAGGATAATGTTGCCGGCTATTAAATTTCTTCAACATATTCGCAATATAACAATAAGTAATGAATTGAAACTATCCCATATTCATTGTGAACAGAATACTTACATACGAGAATGCGGATTATTTGAATTAGCTATCATGAATTCGGTTCGGCGGATGAATGGTGTTGAATTAGGGTGGCTTTAATTGATATTAATGGGTTCTGAGGTATTAGGTGGCATGCGATATTGCCTATATAATTACAGTGAGGGTTTGAAGTAGATTCGTTATTGTTACCTTAATTCGGATAGACTACTCGGAAAATGATTTAAACACTTGAATTTCCTCATATCCAAGGAGGTGAATTGGTCACGAAGTATGCTAAATAATCCTTTCAGAACTTTGCAACAAAATTGAGACATTATAGTATGGGAGCTAACGTCAGGAAAATGAGGATTTCAGGTTGGATAGTTATAAGAGATGCCTTCTCTCTCACTCTCGTGGCCAGCATGGCTCTGGCGATAGAGGTTGTGTTCATTATGGCACATCGTACATGTACAGGCAAAATAGTACTAATATTAGCAATATTTCCATCAATATAGATCCGATGGAGTTCTAGTAATATAGATCCGATCGATTTTGAATTTAGAACTTCACATACGCTGAAATATTAAATATAGAGGGACATTTTAATTTTTAATATCGATTCTTTCTTCAAATTATATACTCATTGTTTTGAAACTGCAATCATTCATGAATAAAACAAGTCATCTCCATTAAAAATATATTTTTCTTTTTTTGAAACCTTGAATGATGATTAATATTAAAACCCATATTGTAGTCCTCGCTTGAACAGTTTGTGTTGTTCCTACCCAAAACATGCCTGGTTATATGCTACTTAAGTAAAGCAATTTTGTTATTGAAATCTATGCCACAATTCTTACCCTTAGATGGAGGTTACACCGTCAATCTGGGTATTGATGCATATTAATGTGCTTCGTCAATCCGCACAAGTCTATTCGTGATCAAGATTACGGACTGAACTGATGCGAGATTGACCATGTAACCTCTGTCTAAGTCGGAGGTACATGTAAAATGGTTAACTCAATAGTATATAGATATATGCTGAATCCAAATAGGTAATAATGACAATCTGAGATTTTGATCCAGCAGGTATGTTTTTTGGATATGATTATGGATCCATCACTCATCCAAAGGTGATATTCATCGGAATATGTAAAATGGTTAACTCAATAGCATATAGATGTATGCTGCATCCAAAGAGCTATAATAATGACAATCTGAGATTTCTGATCCAGTTGGTACGTTTTTTGGATATGATCATGGACACAATACACATATGTGCTAATTATATGGGCTATCTTCCAGCATAATTATTTAGGTGTCACATGATATTCCGCCACTGGCTCTTCATAAAACAATGAGACAATGATAAGAGATTTTCCGTCCCATGGACCATGAGTTATGTCAATTTTGAGTGGAGTAAAATAAACCCAGCTATTTTGTAGAGTTACGAGAGTTAACTCGGAATCGAATACTCTGAAATTTTTGAACGATAGACATATAGCAAAATATACACAAATTTTCGATATTCGAACGCAATTTCTTTGTGTTGGTATTTTTCAACTAAAGACCGTGCTTTGATTCGATCAGATTAGTATTTTTCGAGTTATTGGGAAAACAAAATTTCAAATGGCTATAATTCTGAAACCACTCGATGGATTTTGCCCATTACCGAACTTAGCCGGCACATTTGGACTACCAGGCTACCCTGAAAATTTCAACTCTACCTCATTGCGTTCGAGCGGAATCTTGCTGACGGACGGCCGGCCGGACATAATCAATTCTGACCTCGGATTCTTGATCAGTGAGACGAAGCTGATCGTTTAAGAACATACTCGGTAAAATATTCGAAAATTTCAGACATTTGGACGAATTGATAGGCACTCTGTTCATAGAACAGAGCTCCAAAACGGGTTTTTAAGACTCTTGTGAAATTTCAGCGGTATATTTTGCATTAGTCTTCATATTGGTATTTTTCATCGAATTACCTACTTACTCAGTGTCAATTAGATTAGAAGTTCGTTAGTAGGCATAATAATCGGCCCAACGGTTTCCGAGTACAAATTTTGTTTTCAACCAATACAGATCCGATCAAATTGAAACTAGGTAACTAGTTGTAGAATAATGACATGAAGACATATGTGAAATTTTGTGAGGATCATATTACCGGAAAATATAAAAAAAATTATTAAAAATTATTAGTTATCTCTCGATAACTTGAGAACGAACCGCTATAGCAACTTGCAATTTTCAGGGTTTTGCATTCAAATACGAAATTTGAGTTTGTTAATAGGCATGATCAGCACAGAGGTTTTGGAGTTATACCTATCTGAAACTTTGTTGTTATTAACTCAAAAATAAGAAACCGATCCAATTCAAACATGGTAGTTAGTTATAGAACGTCAACGCACAAACTGTTGCGAAATTTCGTGAGTATCGTATCACTAGAAAATTTTTAAAAAATTGGTTCAAGCACTGACGTGAAGTCAGGAGCATTTGCGCGTATGTTCTATTGTCCATACTCCTGTAATGAACACTCTTCTTAATCGAATTTACCATGATGAATTCTATTGTCCATTCTCCTGTATTGGACACTCTTCTTAATCGAATTCACCATGATGAATTCTATTGTCCATTCTCCTGTATTGGAGACTCTTAATTCGAATTTACCATGATGAATTCTATTGTCCAGAATGGACAATAGAATTCATCTTGGTAAATTCGATTAAGAAGAGTCTCCAATACAGGAGAATGGACAATAGAATTCATCATGGTGAATTCGATTAAGAAGAGTGTCCAATACAGGAGAATGGACAATAGAATTCATCATGGTAAATTCGATTGAGAAGAGTGTTCATTACAGGAGTATGGACAATAGAACATACGCGCAAAAGCTCCTGACTTCACGTCAGTGCTTGAACCAATTTTTTTTTTATTTATAATATCATTTAAATTAATATTGTTGGACGTTACTTTGAAAGTTCTACGCTATTAGAAGTATACCTACCTATTTTATTCTGTAAAGTCTATAATTCAAGAAACATTGTTGAAGTAGGTATATTGTTTTTTTATTTATAATATCATTTAAATTAATATTGTTGGACGTTACTTTGAAAGTTCTAAGCTATACTGACTTACAGCAAAAATATTATAAAGAAAATAAGCAATTATTGGATAGTCAAACTATCATTTTAATAAAATGATGCATTTTTATTATTCAAATAAAGATATTTTGTTAACTTACAAGAATTTCTTCATTCAATGGTATTTCAAAGAACTAATTACAGTTTTAAATATTTAATAAAAAAACCTTTTTAATTCTTCATAATCATTACAAGAATGTCTGTCGATATGGAATATGGTAATAATTTGACATTTGAACACATCGTTTAATGCATAATCAATTTCAATACTTTTGTCAATCGTTGATGAGATGAGATATCTGAAATTATAGATAAACTCTAAATATTCCATTCAATATTGAAATATTAAAATTAAATTTCCACTTATTCATTTGTATTTCAAGATAATGAACGTTTGAAGCTCATGATTCATGTAAATTGTCTGTGAAAATTTGTTTTCATGGGTTAGGGGAAAAGAGTTATTGTGAAAATAAGATTCATTTATTTAGATACCAATCTATATATTGTTTTATACTATCTACTAAGGGCCGATTTATTCAACCTCTCCGTAAAGTATTCGTCAACTATGTGCTCGTTGAATTTACTGATCCCCTTTAAAGTGAACATTTACAGATTACTTTCCTTTCGGTAAGGCTACTTGACAGTTTACAGGTCGTAAAATATATCAGCCCTCAGTGAACAAAAAAATTGTATACCTCACTGAAGCCGTAATACAAACAAAGGAAATAATTTCGAATAAAACTCTATTAACATATTCGATTATTTACTTCAAGAGAGATCAAGAATAACATTCATATTGAAAATTAAATTCTACATCAAGCAGCATGCAATGCATTTTTTCGAGTTTGGACCACTGCTGCCCACATAATCATGGAGGATTCGTGAAACATTGCAGGGAGGATAAATACTTGTATATAGATTATTATTAAAATATGATAACTGACTTTCTCCAATTCCTTATATACTACTTCTCGTTGTAAAATATACTTGGATTTTCCTCCGCAACACTAGGATACATCATTTTCAAAGTTAGCGTTGAATTATCAAGCCATTCTATTATAAGATTAGTAAAATCTGTTCTTCAGAGGTATTCATTGTTAAGCATGCTAAGCAACAAGCATTTAAGAAACATATACCTGAAGTTCCACGGGAAAACAATATACATAATATATTATTATTATTATACTGATCCTCCTGGGTCTTCCACAAGGAGACCCCTCATAAGCTCTAAGAGCTTGCCCTGAGTTAGGAGAAGCAGTTGTGTTTTGTGTAGGCTTTGTCACTGTGTCCTTACGCCACCTTAGGCACAGCACTGTTAATTTTTGACCCAACAGCGAATGGTGGCGATTACCGTGACTAGAAAATTTCTTTCCTAGCCTCTGAATTGAACTTGGGGCTTCCGCTCCCAAGTCAATTACTCTACCACTGAGCCAATCGCACATACCTACACACATGTTATATTGCATCACCTTCTACTCCCATATTTTAAAATATTCTGCAATTAGAAAAATTAAAATGTTTTGTTAAGATTCCTATTATATAGGTACACGCTGGCATCCACACACCCTGATGATGGATCGTAAGAGACCCATGATATCAGGAAAACAGAAAAGTGTTCAAAATTCACTGGTCTAAGCGTAATTCAACTGTTTTTTTTTGTGCAATAGTATTATGCAAATGTTATGTGTAAACAGGTAAAAGTAGCTAAGGGCCAAATCTGAATAATAGGGTAGGTGCAGAAATTTTATGGTGTATTCCATTGGCAGCACCAGTGCTGCACTGAGCACGCACTGAGTGCAAAAAATGTTGCACTGGACGTCAAAATGTGTCAAAATGCTTGACGAAATTCCCCAATGGAATACGATTCATGCACTCAGTGCGCACGAGTTCTACCAATGGAATACGCCATTAGTGTTCATGTCATCTTGGTTGCCTCTTATCAATATTAAATTTTCTCATGAGGTATACTTAATCTTCACAAATATTCAATCGACTAAGTTCCATATACCTTGTTTTTAAGAATTCTATCTGCAGTAACTCCAAGAGTAACTCATGCATTCTATTTGTCGAAAAGCATTACTTTTTTGCTCTACGTCAACTGGACCTTAATTCATTTCAACCTGAAAGAAAATATTAAGACTTGGATTTCTCTGAGTAAAGTAATTCATTCAATTCACTTCTATTACTTACTGCTGATTTTTAGCCAGAAATCCTGAAGGACATATACCAGATATCTTCTTTCTGAACAACTTTTCCACAGTTCTCCATAATTTGGAATTTCTTTCACATACGTAAACAATATTTCTAGATTCCTCCAATCTTCAAATACAAGGTAATCTCGATTATTTTCAACAGAAGGAATACTCGTTCGTACTTCGTGGATTGAGAATATTTTGTTTACGTTTTGTATTTGTGTTTTGATCACATTCAGATCAGATTCGATGTTGAGGTTAAAACGGGGCGCATGCGATGTAGGGCTATCATCTCCCATAGATTTGTGATGAAATACATAATACGATTTTCCCATAACATACGCGTAAAAGATATGTCATCATGACATTCATATTTTTATTTTTGAACTGAAGGTTCTCGCAAAAATACGACCATAGACAACATATCATACGACGATTCGCATCTCCTACCGAACTCACAAAAGGCTGCGCGGTTCTCCAACAATATAGATCCGATCGTGTTCAAACTTGGAATTCTGCAGTAGAGTTAGGTTCTGAAGGCTGTTCCAAAATTTCAGCCATGCCGGACGAATAGTTTATGATATATAGATTTGTTTTCAATAATTTTCAACTATTTTTTTTCAAATTTTCTAGTTATACCATCCTCACGAAATTCTGCGAGAATTTTCGCGTTGGTATTCTTCAACTAATAGTAATGTTTCAATTCAATCGGTTTTGTATTCTTCGAGTTAATGAGGAACAAAAAACTACCAAATTTCAGAAAATTTTATATGGCTATAACTCTAAAACCGTTTGGACGATTATGCTCATAAACAAACTCAAATGTCGCATTCAGATGCACAACCTAACCTGAAATTTTCAAGCCGCTATCTCCTTCCGTTCTCAGGTTATCGTGACAACAAAAATATTTTTTAATAATTTTTTAATAATTTTCTAGCAATACGATTCTCACAAAATTTCACAAACGTGCTTAGGTCTATATTCTACAACTATTCACCAAGTTTAAATTCGATCGGATTTATTTTGGTTGAAAACAAAATTATTACTCGGAAACCACTGGGCCGATTATGCCCATTAACGAACTTATCCGTCGTATTACGATGCGCCACCCACCCTGAAAATTTCAAGTCGCTAGCTCTTTTCGTTCTCAAATTATCGTGGCAACGGACGGCCGGCCGGACGGCACCACAGAATTAAATTTCATTGGGCAAAACTATAACGCGTATGTTCCCCAGAACATACGCGCAAAAATCGTTGAAAATCATCGAAAAAAATTCTATATATCAGAAACTATTCGTCCTACATCGCTAAAATTTTGCTAGAGCCTTCAAAACCTAACTCTACTGCCAAGTTCCAAGTTTTAACACGATCGGATATATACCTATTGTTAGAGATTCGAGCAGGCTTGAGTTTAGTAGATGGATGGGTGACCGTTGCCTTGATAACATTTAAACGAAAGGAGATAGGGACTTGTAATTTTCATGGTTGGTTGCACATCCGAATGGGAGAATTGAGTTTGTTGTTGGGCATAATCGGCCCGGCCCAATGGTTTCGGAGTTATACCCATCTGGAAAATTATTTTCTCGATAACTCAAAAAATACAGATCCAATCGAATTGAAACTACGTAACTAGTTTTGGAATACTAACATTAAGACGTATGTGAAATTTTGTGTAGATCGTACTACCAGTAATTTTTGAAAAAATATTATGTAGGTAGCTCACGATAACATCAGAATGGAAAAAGATAGCGACTTGCAATTTTCAGGGTAGTTTGCTCATCCGCTTGCTGATAGTGATTGTGATAATAGGCATAATCGGTTTTGGAGTTATACACATCTGAATTTTTGTTGTTATTTCTAGTATAACTCAAAATATACAAATCCGATCCAATTAAACCTCAGTAATTACTTATAGAATGGCGACGCGCAAATTTTCTCGGAATTTCATGAGTATCGTATCTTGAAATTACTTGAGAAGTACCTATGTTTTTCCGTATGTTATTAGATATTTATAGAATTCCAATTCCGATAGTTTACATATATCATTAAAATGGTACGAAATGTATTCGTATCTCATAAAAGCTGAGAAAACGGTCAATATCGAAGGTAAATTCGATTAAGAGTGACCAATAGAGGTGAATATACAATAGAACATGCATCAGAAGCTTTCGACTTCACGTCAGTGCTTGAAGCAATTTTATCAAAATCTGTTTTTATGTTCCTTGTTAAACCACTAATGCAAAACTTTGCATGTTCAGGTTGTGTTTATATAACTTTCGGAATTTGATCATAAATCTTAGGTATTTAAGATAGTTGGTAAATAAAGTGATTAAGGAAAAGCTTTTAAAAATATGGACAGTCGAAATGTAGTTATACATCATTCGAGTATTGGCAAAGCAGAATCCTTCAAGGTTTCTAATATATGTGAATTTAAATATGCTCAATTCAAAATTCGTATTCATTTCGTATAGCCGAATCTAAGCAGGTTTTGCCAGAATATTTCAATATTCACAATCACTGCTTATGATGATCAGCTGATCGATTCCTATTTATTTAGGTATACATACATATTTATATTGAAAATTTTCTGATATCTCAAAATTCAGAAGTACATAAATCATGTCTATATTCAGTACCTAATTATTGAATTCAGAGGAAATACTGAAATAGCTCAGATAATATTTTTGCGCGTATGTTCTGGGGAACATCGCGTTATCATTTTGCCCAAATGTCAAAAATGTTCTACAATTTTCAACAATCATTACGTTCAATTTCACATTGTAGATTGTTGAAAATTGTTTGTTCTACTTTTCAGCCTGGAAAAAGACCAGAAATAAAGTTCGAAACGTCGGCATTTCATAACGGATTTTTTATTCCCTGTCCTCCAAGCCACTGAGGAATAAATCAATCCTTTGAATATGAAATGGTACTTGTTAAATACTACGTAGATAATCAACAGAAGACACAAAAAATAGCAATATGAGAAAAAAAATACAATATTCAATAAATATAACACTGATCTGGCCTTGAATTTCCGAAAGCTCACGACAAACATATCAATCCCAGAGCAACGAAGATCGTGGGCCTTCAAAATTCAACATAACGGAGAATTTTTGGTATAATTTGTTCTACGATTGAAAAGAAAAGAAGATAATTGGGTGTCTGATGCCTTCCCTTAAGGGAACTCTAAACTCAGGACATCCAACAATTTCAGGAGATACATATAAAATTTAAATTAAAAGAGCATCGCCTGCATCCATATCAAATACAAACTGTTCAGAGATTGGAGAATACGGATAATATTGCTGGAATGAACTTCAGTAGAGGGATCCTACAGAATCTGCAAATAATATGCAGATGCCTATTTACAGACAAAACCCAATTTACGGTCTCTTCAATTCAAATTGGTAAGATTGGTTTAACAGCATACGGTTCAGTTCGTTTTCGGTATCTATTCGTTCTCATTCAACTCTGATAGTGAGCTTTCAGAGATCTCACAAAAAGTAGTATTTTTTGTGATATTCACAATCACTGCTTATGATGATCAGCTCATCGATTCCTATTTATTTAGGTATACATACATATTTATACTGAAAATTTTCTGATATCTCAAAATTTAGAAGTATAAATCATGTCTATATTCAAGTAATTATTGAATTCAGAGGAAATACTGAAATAGCTCAGATAATATTTTTGCGCGTATGTTCTGGGGAACATCGCGTTGTCATTTTGCCCAAATGTCTGTGATTTTCGAATTTTTCGCTGAAAAAGGTCTCAAACGATTGGGTTCGACTCTCTGATCAACAATTCGAGGCCAAATTTCATTCTGACCGGCCGGCCGGCTGGCCGTCCGTTGCCACCATAACTTTAGAACGGAAACAGATAGCGACTTGAAATTTTCAGGGTAGGTGGCGCATCCCAATACGACGGACAAGTTCGTTAATGGGTATAATCGGCTCAACGGTTTCCGAGTAATAATTTTGTTTTCAACCAATACACGTCCGATGGAATTGAAACTTGGTGAGTTGTTGTAGAATGCAAAACTAATGACGCTTGTGATATTTTGTGAGAATCGAATTACGAGGATATTAAAAAAAAATTATCAAAAAATATTATTTATGTCACCATCTTCTGAGAACGGAAAGAGATAGCGACTTGCAATTTTCGCGTGAGATTGTGCATCTGAATGGGACATTTGAATTTGTTTATAGGTATAATGGGCCAAACGGCTTAGGAGTTATACCCATCTGAAATTTGGTTGTTATTACTTCAATAACTGGAAATATATGAAATCGATCGAATTCGAACATGGTTGTCAGTTGTAGAATGCCAAAGCGAAAATTCTCGCAGAATTTCGTGAGGATCGTATAACTCCAAAATTTTTGAACAATCATTGAAAATCATTGAAAAAAATGTCTATATATCAGAAACTATTCGTCCGACCTCATTAAAATTTTGCGAGAGCCTTCAAAACCTGACTCTACTGTCAAGTTCTATGTTTGAATACGATGGGATCTATATTGTTGGAGATTTGAGCAGCCATGTGTGAGTTCAGTCGCTGGATGGGTGACCGTTGCCTTGATAACTTTCGAATGAAAGGAGATAGGGACTTGCAATTTTCAGAGTAGGTTGCACATCCCAATGGGAGAGATGAGTTCGTTTTAGGGCATAATCAGTCCATCGATTTCGGAGTTATACCCACCTAGAATGTTATTTCCTTGATAACTCATAAAATACAGACTCGATCGAATTGAAGCTTGGTAACTAGTTGTAGAATATCGACATAAAGGCATGTGGAACATTTTGTGAGAACCGTACCCCTAGAAATTTTTTCAAAATTACGAAAAATAAATTGATTCAAACACTAACGTGAAGTCAGGAGCTTTTGCGCGTATGTTCTATTGTCCATTCTCCATATGCGCAAAAGCTCCTGAGTTCATGTCAGTGCTTGAACCAATATTTTTTCGTAATTATGAAAAAAAAATTATTTAAGAATCCCAAGGAATAAAATAATATGTATTATTTTTTGGTGCGCTAGTTCCCCTGAAGTGAGTGCCTATCAATTTGCCGGAACGTAACTTTCGAACTTTAAGCTTAAAATAGTCTTAAACGATTAGTTTCGACTCACTGATGAAGAATCCTTCAAACTTAATTCTGTTCCGCCGGCCGATAGTACGATTAATCTCGAATTAATGAGTTAGAGAGTTGACATTTGCAAAGTATGTTTGAAGTCCAAATGCTCCGGTTGAGTTCGTTAATTGGCAAGACGCATGTGAAATTTCGTGAGGATCGTATTACTAGAAAATTAAAAAAAATATTATGTATCTCACGATAACTTTCGAATGGAAAGAGATAGGGATATGCCATTTTCAGGGTAGGTTGCGCATTCGAATGCGACTTCTACGTTCTTTAAAAGGCATAATCTACCAAGCGGCTTCAGAGTTATACCCATCTTAAATTTTATTGTTTCCTCAATAACTCAAAATATACAAATCCGATTCAATTTAAACTTGGTAATTACTTGTGAATTACCAACGCGCTTTTGCTAATTCTTGTGAATATCGGATCACTAGAAAAAAGATAAAAAAAGCTTTTCTTCATGTATCTTATATTTCAGAATCTATTCGTCAGAATCCGCTGAAATTCCGCACTTACCTTCGAACGACCATTTTACAAAACCTATAAAACCGAATTTCAGCTCGGTCGATTTCATATGAGGTGTGAATAGATAATGGCACGTGTACGAAAAATCTCCTGGCTTCTCGTTAGTTCTTCTCGAGAATCTTTTAAATTCATACTTGGTTTTTTTGTGTCCTATTAATAATTATTGATATATCCCTTAGTGGCTTGGATGACAGGGAATAAAAAATCCGTTATGAAATGCCGACGTTTCGACCTTTATTTCTGGTCTTTTTCAAGGCTTGAAAGTAGAACCTACATTTTTCAACTATCCTTACGTTCAATTTTACATTGTAGATTGTTGAAAATTGTTTGTTCTACTTTTCAGCCTAGAAAAAGACCAGAAATAAAGTTCGAAACGACGGCATTTTATAACGGATTTTTTATTCCCTGTCCTCCAAGCCACTAAGGAATAAATCAATCCTTTGAATATGAAATGGTGCTTGTTAAATACTACGTAGATAAAAAACAGTAGACACAAAAAATAGCCATATGAGAAAAAAAAACAATTAACAATAATTACATCCCTGATCTGGCCTTGAATTTCCGAAAGCTCACGACAAACATATCAATCCCAGAGCAACGAAGATCGTGGGTCTTAAAAATTCAACATAACGGAGAATTTTTGGTATAATTTGTTCTACGATTGGAGAGAAGAAGATAATTGAAAATTTAAATTAAAAGAGCATCGCTTGCATCCATATCAAATACAAACTGTTCAGAGACTGGAGAGTACGGATAATATTGCTCTATGGAATGAACTTCAGTAGAGGGATCCTACAGAATCTGCAAATAATATGCAGATGCCTACTTACAGACAAAACCCAATTTACAGTGTCTTCAATTCAAATTGGTAAGATTGGTTTAACAGCATACGGTTTGGTTCGTTTTCGGTTTCTATTCGTTCTCTGAAACGGTGCTCCGTTCCAATAGAAACCGTTTTAGCACCGGTTGAAATTTATTTTGCTTTTTCGAGGTTGATAGAACTCAATATGTCGGTTTCATATTTTTATAACTTCAGGATGGGTGATTATACTGAATTAGTAGAGACTGGAATATACCGGGTGTCCCAGTATACATGTTCTAATGGATTATCTCAGCCATATCAAAAGATGAAAATTGGAAAATTTTTATGAATTTCAATTCGTTCAAGGAGCCTTCAACTTAGAAAAACAAAAATGGAAAGTCACAAATTTTTCAATTCTACTCAAAATTACCTTTCGAACGATGTATCACACTTTGTATTTTACGTTTGAAATGATGGATCAAACGTCAATTGAAATTGCAAATTGAAAGAATTGCAGTAGGCTAAGATATTTTGTGTAATCTTGATTTTGACTTATAATCCGTGTGTGCCGATCCATCTATCTTCAAATGGACCAATAAGATGGCCTGCAAGATCTCCAAATTTAACACCGCTAGATTTCTTCCTTCGGGGATATCTGAATGATCGTGTGTACCAGACTCCTCCTATTGATTTGGAAGATCTAAAAAACAAAATAAGGAATGCATATAGAGCCCTTAATGCTGAGGTGTTGAGAAGTGTTACTTTGCGTGAACTAGTCCATATTGACATTTCGAATATATGCTTTAGTTATTATAGGTATTTTTTGCTCCCCTTTTCTGTAATTTTTTGTTTCTTTTACTAATCATTCTTTGTTTAACATTCGGTAAAATACATAGTTGATTTCAACTTGAAGTAGGTTTTTTTATTGATCTCGATTATTGAAGTCAAAATCAAGATTATACAAAATATCGCAGCCTACTGCAATTCTTTCAATTTGAAATATCAATTGACGTTTTCTCCATCAAATCAAATGTAAAATACAATGTGTGAAATATTGTTGGAAAGGAAATTTTGAGTAGAGTGCTTTTTGAGATAAACCAATCAGAGTCACTTCCGGTCGAACCAAAACCGACTTTCAATTTTTATTTTTCTCAGTTGAAGGTTCCTTGAACGAATGTGAAATGATAAAATTTTCAAATTTTTATATTTTGAAATGGCTGAGATAATCCATTGGAACCTGTATACTGAGACACCCGGTATATAATTTCCGTTTTATTTCTCTAAGAACACAATTATTGTTACAAAAGCAAAAAAATTAAATACAAAAAAAAATGGCTCAAGCACTGACGTGAAGTCTGGAGCTTTTGCGCGTATGTTTTATTGTCCACTCTCCTGTATTGGACACTCCTAATCGAATTTACCATGGTGAATCCTTTTGTCTCTTCTCCTGTATTGGACAGTCTATTAATCGAATTAACCATGGTAAATTCGATTAAAAGAACTTATTTTTGCGAACAAATGATGGACATGTTGGATAACAATATTATCCAATTAGTAGACGTTATTATTGTTTTCTGATGAGTGCACTTTTTCTCTCAACGGCCATGCTAATCGTCAACATTGGCGCTACTGATCTACCGAAAATCCTTACTGGATGAGAGGGCAACACACGGAATTCCCTCAAAAAGTTAATGTTTGGACAGGAAATATTCGAAACCATATCATAGGTCTTTTCTTCATTGAGGCCAATTTGAATGGCGATAAATTTTTAGCACTACTTTGAAATCATGGCACTCCAACTTTAGCAGATTTATATACTGATCAAGGAAATCCTAAAGTTAAACGGAATACGATATGGTTCCAACAGGATGGAACACCATCCCATTACCAACGCAGTCCGGCAGTACCTCGACGCAATATTTCATAATCGGTGGATAGGAAGGCGAGAAATGATCGAATTGCCAGCGCGATCCTATCTCATTCCCTTTTTTTAAATCTTGGTAAATGTTGTAAAATTTGTTTCAGTAGGAATCGAGAATTTTTTCGAAATGTTTATAGTATTGGGGAACAGCCTCTGACTGAGGTTGATCAAATCAGAGATCTGGGCGTCATTTATGATTCTAAACATTCATTTGACAAACACATTGAGAATGTAATCAACGGTTGTAAAAGAATGCTTGGGGTTTATATTTCGCCATAGCCGATCTGTTGAGTGCAATAGAAGCTTTCTCTCATTGTACTATTAATTTGTTTTCAGTACGGTTAATTTCGCCTCTGTGATATGGAGTCCTCAATATAATTGCTATATTGAGAGGCTTGAAAGCATCCAAAACAAATTCGCCAGATTTCTTGACATATAAAAACAACATGGTAGTAAGACATGTTCCTATATACAGTATTTTCATAATGTTGCTAGTTAATATATTTTGAACTATTAAAATAATTTGTTCGTACGCCTCTACCCACTCAAATATCAGGAATAAATGGACAGTTTGCTATGATTGTCTTTAGCCTTGCTCTAGACATTTCGATGATACTTTCCGTAGGTATTTCGAGTTGTGAAAACTATGCACCGAGTGTAAGTTGCAACACCCCATTCCACGAGGTTGAATCATTGCAGATTGCTCATTTAATTTTGATGAATAAATTTAATGACAATTTTTGAAGCATTGCTCTTTTTTTTTGTGCTCTTGTTTAAATGATAATTCTTGAAACATTTTTTTAAATTTAATTTCTTTCATGATGCAATTCTATCATAAGAATCCATTGATATAATTCCCAACTCTGAGAAAACAATACTTTCGGAGATATAATTCGTCTGTTTGAACAAGAGCGCCAAAAAGCTCCTGACCACAGGGTTTGAACCAATTTTTTTATTAATTAAGTGAATACTGATTATGGGCATAGACCTGTTTGTATTCCTATTTGTTCAAATAATAATAATAATAATACTAATTGGATTTCTTTTTCTGGGGATATTTAAAGAGCATTGTGTACAAAAATAAATCCCTTGATTTGAATGACCTAAAAGATCGAATAAGGTTTGCGATTAGGTCGATCAGTCCTGAGATGTTGGATAATGTTCGAAGAAATTTTTATTGAGGGTAGGATGTGTGCGAAGGCGTTCGCCTTGAACACTATGAACATTTACTTCATTAACATTCATAATTATTTTGTAACATTTAGTTTTGGATATTGTTCCAAATTTTGCTTATCGCTTGATTTCATTGTTTTTAGTTTGAATTTGTAAATAAACATGAAAGTGATAACATGTCGGAATAGAGAATTGGGCTGAAGGTGGGTTTCGCATTTTTACGAAGAAGATTGACAATTCAAAATTTAAATCTGACGTGTTCCGAGATTTTCCATAAATATGCACAGTAACCAATATAATGACTTTATTCCATTTCGCTTTACCAACTGTATACGTTTTTCTTTTTGGCGCTCTAGTTCCTCGGAACTGAGTGCTTATCAATTTGCCCAAATGTCTGTAATTATCGAATTTTTCGATGAAAATGGTCTTAAACGATTTGGTTCGACTCACTGATCAAGAATCCGTGGTCGAAATTCATTCTGTCCGGCCGGTCCGGCCGTCCGGCCGTAGGCACGATAACTCTCGAACGGAATGAGCTAGACAGTTAAAATTTTCAGAGTAGGTTTGGGGGATAAATATCTCGGCTAAGTTCGATATTGGGCAAAATCGGACAGATGGTTTCGGAGTAACAAAAAAAAAATTTTTTTTTACAGAACAAATTCCAAATTAAATTTTTTTTTAATAAGGAGTTTCACCATAAGAATCCATTCATATCATTTTTAACTCTAACAAACTAATACTTTCGGAGATATGATTTTTCAAAATTTCAATGATTGAATTATTCTGTGGCTATTCTATGAATTGTATTAACATCAACTTTGACGTTGTCTCATTGTCATTCATTCCAGTAATGGTATGACAATATGACAATTATAATATTATCATACTTTTTGTTGGTTGATATTTTCATGCCGATGGTCAATCCATATGATGATGGGAATGGTAATGGTAAGTTAATAACATTGTCATTCATTCCAGCAATTGTATAAATATGAGAATTATAATATAATACCATAGTTTTTGTTGGTTGATATTTTCATGCCGATGGTCAATCCATATGATGATGGGAATGGTAATGGTAAGTTAATAATATTGAGTTCAGAATATCTCCACTAAAAACAAAACTGGAATTGACGAATGAATATCTCGGATGAGTTCGTTGTTGGGTAGAATTCGTCTATTGGTTTTGGATTGATAATTTTTGGCACTCTTGTTGACTTTAAATTCTTCTATGATGTTTGAATTCAATTTCTGCTAAGATGAAGTTCTAAATTTCAATAATGAATCGTACTTCTATGTTTTCACAGAATGCTATAATTATTCTATCTAAGCTTTATTATATGATCTGTGTTTATACTCGTACATTTCATCCTGTTCTATAAGAGAGAGTCAAATTCATTTCAGCTATTTTAATTTTCAGCTATTTTAATTTGGTTTCTTCCATGGTGCAGTTCTCATTCTCAGATTGCTCATTTAATCTTGATAAATAAACTATTATTTGAATTGAATTTCCTGTATGATGCAGTTCTATCATAAGAATACATTGATATAATTCTCAACTCTGAGAAACCAATACTTTCGGAGATATAATTTGTCTGTTTGAACTAGAGCGCCAGAAAGCTCCTGTCCACAGGGCATGAACCCATTTTTCATTAATCGATTTTGTCTTAGATAATTAAGGCCTAGGATCATTTTGAGTCTTAAAAATGGTTCTTATATTGAACTAAGAACCTATATTCTCCTGGTTTTTTCCGAAAGGCCAGGAACATAATGGACCACATTCAATAGATTGGTTTGTTGTTATTATTTGTTATTTTATTTTACTTGATTAATTATTATTTGATTAGAAGCTCTTCCATCTAAATTCATAATAGATGTATTTATGAATTGTCCCGGATATCCATTATCTTCAAGAAATTTTTTGATTAAATCAATGTCATTATTTCGCATTTCAAGAGTTGAACAAACTGGATTAGCTCTATCGTAAAGTGTTTTAACAACACTTCTTTTCACACGAACTTGATGGTTTGAATAGAAATTCGAATATCTATCAAATACATATTCGACACATACAAACGTGTCTGCTTTCTGAAGACACTTGTTTCAAGATGGTTCGGATACTTAATTATCGAAACATCTGGAAAATAAATCCAAAGTGGATCTTATTGTTGGTACTTTTGAATTTATGAGATCGAAAAATTTGTCTAACTCTTCTCTACCATGTTGCAAAATTACAAATATATCGTCAATATATCGGTACCAAGCTTTTGATTTAAAAAAAATTTTCTTTTTTTTCTGTTAGTGGGTTTAAACATTGTTGTAAATATTTCGCTAAATTTTGACATGGAGATCCAATAGAACCTACTAGTGGTCTCTGTGGAATTAGAGTTTTGGGTATTTTTGGAAGGCCATATAAAAGTGGTGACTTACTGTTAGAGCTTGGGAGAGAAAAACAATAAAGGAACCATTCAGACAGTACGTCTATTCATTATGATAAAAAATGGTATATATATTGCTCCAAATTCCAGTCGTGAATTGATAAGTATTCCTGTATGTAATGTAGTATTCCTCTTTCGTTTTGCGCGCATTTCTCACACATTCACTTTCTAGGGAACACCGTGTTATCATTTTGCCCAAACGTCTGTAATTTTCGAATTTTTCGCGAAAAAGGGTCTCAAACGATTAGGTACGACTCATTGAATAATTCGAGGTACAATTCGATTTTGTCAGGCCGGCTGGCCGCGAAAACTTTGGAATGGAAGGAGTTAGTGTTTGAAATTCTTAGGGTAGGTGGCGCATCCGAATACGACGTTTAAGTTGGCTAATTGGCATAATGAGCCCTACGGTTTCTGAGTTAATTTCGATCTTTAATCTGATAATAATAGTTGTAGAGAGTAGTTTGCGTCCCAATTTATTATTATTATCAACTATCCATGCGTTATCGCTGAAATTGCGAGAGCCTTCAAAACCTAATTCTGAAGTCCCAAATTTAAACGCGCATCTATATTATTGGAGTTCTTGAAAATATATTGGAAGATCCGCAGCCTTAGGTGAGTTAAGTAGCTGGATGTGTTACCGTTGCCCCGATAACCACGAACCGAATGATCTAGCGACTTGATTTTCAGGGTAGTTTGCGCATCCGAATGGGGCAGTTAGGTTTATTAATGGGCATAATCAGCCAAACGGTTTCTGAGATATACCCATCTGGCATTTTGTTTGTCAATAACTCAAAATATACAGATCTGATCCAATTGAAACTTGGTATTTACTTGTAGAATGCTGGCGCACACATTTTTGCGAGATATCATGGGTATCGTATCTCCAAATATGATAAAAATTTAATTTTTAATTTTTTTTTTAATTTCCGTAAGTATCCTCCAGATTCCGCTCAAATTTCGCACATACCTTCGAGCCACCATTTTACACTCGAGTACCGTCAAATGGGGTGAAATTGATTTTATGAGGGACTTTGATGAAGAGTAATATTTCTTTAAATTAATTTGAATTTTCCGCAATTATGAGCCGACAACATCTGAGCGATCGTCAGTAGAAATATTGAAAATCCGCCATTATTGTGCCGTGCCAGCATAGAGGTGAGTAGTTGCCCTTATGTTTCTGTATATATTCTATTATTACACGTGAAGTTGACGGTAAAGTGACACTGTTCAAAATTATGAAGTATTTCATGAACATTTCAATTTTTGTTTACAATACCGGTTTTTAACGATGGAGTGATTTCTACATAACCTCAGCAAATTTGAAATTCGACAAAAAATACGTTCGGTTGAAACTTATTGAGGAATACATTATATGAGGTCACTTTGATAATACTTTTGGGGTCAGATTGATTGCTATTTTCCATTGTTTTTTGGTATAGACCAACGAATTTTTTATATTTCAGGTCTGTTCCATTCGAAAGGTTAAAGTTACGCCATTATTGTGCCGACATTCAAAATTGTTCCGAAAGATACGTTTACGGTGAGCTTGGAGGACATCATAGCCATTTTAGAACCTGCAGCAGGAACTTCTGGAGTTTAAACATGTTATTTTATCTTGTTACCAAAGTGAATGCCAAAATTGAGTTTTGTTATTTTTATAGGAAATAATGTTCAATTTTGATATCAACTGAATTTTCATTTTAATTTTTGCGAAGAAAGTTCATTGAAATCCAATTCTTATGACAAATGATAGTATGGGTGACTTTAATAATCTATGTAAACCTATGGATAATTGTCGAAGTAACTCCAAGTACCTACCTACATATACAATTGATAACGTAAAAATTTTGAGAATGAAGGAATATAGTTTACATTGATAACTCTTAGATCCGAAGCAATCGTAGTAAGTTTTATTGATTTGGAGCAGGCAAAAAATTATTTAAATCAATTTTTATACCCTAGATGTCTTGATTAGGCATAGTGCAAATTCTTATTTTATTTTCAAAACAATACTATATGTTGTATGAGTTTAATTCACGATTAATCAAAAATAACTGTTAATTTCACCCCATTTGACCGGTACCGAATTTCAGCTGGATCGACTTTGTATGAGGCGTGAATAGACAATGGAAGCTCTTGACTTCAGAGGTCAGCTCTTTTTAAGAAATTTTTATTCTTCTATAGAGACACAACATGCTGGCATCTTGAACTCTCTCCATGATTATCACTGTTCACTAGCGATTGAGCCTGCGTTCCTAAATAAATCACAAAACCTAATGTGAGCCGTATGATACACGTTCTTGTTGAACGAACCGAACCGAATGGAATTGTATGCATGTAAAACAATCCTAATTATCATTCTTGCACAATATCCGTTTCTTACTCGACAGAGGCATTCGTCATATACATTTCCCGTTAACATATTCCACAAGTAGGGATTGTAACCCGGCGTGATTTTCAATCCAGCCGGATTTTACCGAATTTCCAAGAATCCGGCCCGATCCGGCCGTATCGATCAAATCAAGACTTTTTTCTTTTTTCTGTTCAGAATTAATTAATTAAGTTAGAAAATCCAACGTGATTGTACTTCGTGAGGTAGTTGATTGATAGAAAGTGGTTCAAGCCCTGTGGACAGAAGTTTTGGCGCCCTTGTTCAAACTTTGACAAATTATATCTCCGAAAGTATAAGTTTCTCAGATTTGAGAAAGATATCAATGGAATCTTATAATAGAACTGCATTATAAAATAAAATGAATTAAACAAGAATCCATTGATATTATTCCCACCTTGGAGAAACCAATACTTTCGGAGTTATGATTGGTAGAAGTTTGAACAAGAGCGCCAAAGTTGCTGTCCACAGGGCTTTCCCACTTTTTCAATTTGGCTCCTGAGCGTCAAGTTTCGTAATTGAATAAAAAACGTTGGTCTATGACTCATCTCATGTTGGATTTATACACATCAGGAAATTATAATTAGAGTGTTCTATGAAATCATGTAGAAATGAGAATAATTATTGAAATTTTGAAAAATCATATCTCTGAAAGTATAAGTTTGTTAGAGTTAAGTATGACATCAGTGGATTGTTATGATGAAATTGCATATTAAAAAAACATTAATTCAAAATCTGTAATGTAAAAAAAATCTTTTTTTTGTTACTCGGAAACCACCAATAATTAAAGAATTTAACCGAGATATTTATCTCCTAAACCTACTCTGAAAATTTCAACTCTTCAGCTCATTCCGTTCAAGAGTTATCGTGTTAATGGCCAGACGGCCGGAAAAAATCAATTTTGACCATGGATTCTTGATCAGTGAGTCGAACCAAATCGTTTAAGAACTTTTTCAGCCAAAAATTCCAAAATTATAGACATTTGGGCAAATTGATAAGCACTCTGTTCCGAGGAACAAGAGCGCCAAAAACATATAAACAAAATAAACTTTATATCTAATTCAATGACGAACCAAGTGGCAAACAAACACAATTTAAATAACTAAACTATTTTCTCATTCTTACACTTCTAGATTTCACAACATATTGAATGAATAATAAAATTCTAATAACAACACGAGTTTCTCAGTCTTACACTTATATAGTTTTCACAGTTAAAAAATATTAAATGAATAAAGTACATTTATTATGAAACTTAGATCATCTGTCTCTTGTACCTATTACACATTAACCACGAAATATTATTTAATTCAATGATCATTACTAGAAGTCAATTAAGATTTTGGAAAAAGGATCTTAAAAAACAAATCGTGTTTATGGAGTCGACTCCTCAAGGAGCTACAAATATAGACTGTGGCAGAAAAAGCACTTTCAGCTTCCACACTTATTGTCTTTATTGTCAAAAAATAATCATGAAGAAATAGACGAATTAGACACTTAACAGGGCCAGTGATGCAGAAGAGTCGGTGAGGCCTACTTAGGAGTGGGGGAGTGGGGAGAATTTAAAGTTCCAGAAGAATCAGCGCTAACATCACGTCAAATATGACAGAAATCCGGATCCAGATCCGGTATATTATTGGTACCATTCAGGAGATATCGCACCTTCAATACACGCATGCGCGGACACACCCAAGGGGATTCTGTGAATTAATAGCATCCTGCATCTCAAAACCTCAAACCTCTCAGCAGTTGATTCACTTATCGTCTGCTCATGCGCATAAAGAAACATAACATGAATTTCAAAATTAGCCCAAAGGCCACGGTACGGACTTTCCAACTCAGAAACAACGCTATTTCCCCCAAACTGACTTGTCCGTAAACTGAATTGCCATGAATATTATTTTAAAACCTCACAATATCGGCTCAACATAACCCATACAACCCAAAAACAGTCACTTCTTCTCTGCGCATGCACACTCTACTTGTGGCTGAATGTCCTCTCATAATTACACACCTTACAAAAAAGTCTGATTCACCAAGACTAGAGGTTCAGGAGATAATGCATCTTGAATCCACGAATGCGCGGATTCTCACCAGGGATTCTATGGAGAAATAGCATCCACCACCCCAAAACCCCAATCCTCTCTGATGAAAACGCCAGCAGTTCTCATCTGTGCATGCGTCTAACGAAAAATGCCCAGACCCATGAATTTGGCTCAAGCACTGACGTGAAGTTCTATTGTCCATTCTCCTGTATTGGACACTCTTAATCGAGTTTACCATGGTGAATTCTATTGTCCGTTCTTCTCTATTGGACACTCTTAATCGAATTTACCATGGTAAGTTCGATTAAGAGTTTGAAATGTCTCAATAAAATAAATGGTAATCACTAAGTTACAAATATAAACTAAAAACAATTGTTCAAGCCCTTTGGACAGGAGCTTTGGCGCTCTTCTTCAAACTTTGACACATCATATCTCCGAAAGTATGGGATTCTTATGATAGAACTGCATCATAAAGGAAATTCAAATAATAGTTTATTTATCAAGTTTAAATGAGCAATCTGAGAATGAGAACTGCACCATGGAAGTAATCAAATTAAAATAGCTGAAATGAATTTGACTCTCTCTTATAGAAAAGGATGACATGTACGAGTTTGAACACAGATCATATAATAATTCATAGATAGAAAAATTATAGCATTCAGTGAAAACATAGAAGAACGATTCATTATTGAAATTTCTAAAAATCATATCTCCGAAAGTATTAGCTTGTTAGAGTTGAAAATGATATCAATGGATATTTATGGTGAAACTGCATCTTGAAAAAAAAGTTTTTTTTTGGTACTCCGAAACTATGTGGCCTATTTTGACCAATAACGAACTTGACCCAGATATTTATCTCATAACCTACTTTGAAATTTCAACTGCCTAGCTCATTTTGTTCGAGAGTTATTGTAGAAACAAAATTTAAAAATAATTTTTTTTTTCGACACTTTACGGTAGCCCTATCAATACAATACTTCGCAAGCGTATAAAGGTCATTATTCTACAATTTGATAGATCGAGTGATCGGTTTCGGAAATATTCATGAAAAATATATTGCTCCGAAACCACTTAGTGCATTTTGTCCGTTAAGAAATTCGTCCGAGATATTTATGCTCCAAACCTACCTTGCAAATTTCAATCCTCTAAGTCCTTTCCTTCGAGAGTTATCGTGTTAACGGACGGAAGGACTGCTTGACAGAATCGATTTCGACCACGGATTCTTGATCAGTGAGTGGAACCAAATTGTTTGAGACCATTTTCAGCCAAAAATTCGAAAATTACAGACATTTGGGCAAATTGATATGTACTCTGTTCCGAGGAACAAGAGCGCCAAAAATAAATTAATTTCATTTTATTACTTGATCTATAACAAATTATGATTAACAACAATCATTTGAACATAACCTTTCTCTTTCTCATTTTCTGTGTAAATTTGAACATTTTCTTTCTTAATTTCATTCTGAACACAAACGAATAATATTCCATAAATTTTGTTTTGAAATCCGACAAAGTATTTAACTCCATATGTTTGTTGTTAAACCATAACAATGCTTCCTCTGATAATAAACTGTGAATAAATTCTTTGATTGCAACAAATGATGAAAATAATATTTCTTTGTTTTCCAAATATCTGATAAATGGTACTGGATGTTGCTTTTCAATTCTTCCATCTAAATTTCTTTTGTTATCGCCTAAATTTAATACAGAGATGTTATTCTGCTCTTCACTTCCACTAATTTTTCATTTTGTTCACTTATTCGTTCTTCTTGTTCTTCTATTAGCTCCTTCCGTTTCTCTATTTCATTTCGTAATTCACTCATATTTCTTTCTATTCTATTGCGTACTTCAATTCTAACATTACCATAAATTACTTTCAACTTCTCCTGATATATATGTTTGTATTTTCTTTCAATCTCTTATTATCTATTTTATTCATCCTTGTACCCAACATTTTATTGAGTGATAATATACTTTCTTCAAGTCTTCTGTCCATATATTGATGATTTCCTTTAAAACAATTACCACCTATGTCCTGTTCTTTACTAATTTGTTTACTAATTCCTTTATAACCAATCCAATTTCAATTTTTGGATTCCAATCAAATTATTCAGGTCTCACGTTGGGCGACAAATATTATGGATATTATGCTGGAATCCTAGCTCCCCGTTGGGCGACAAATGTTATTGCTATCAAGTTAGAATCACTTGTTGGTTTCTTGTTTATTAAATAACTGAGAATCTTTACTCCTTTGAGGGTTTTTGATACAAATTCCAAATATTTTTCTCTTGAAATGATATTAAAATCTCTTCCAAATCATCTGACACTTCTATCTAGCTATAATATATTTTTAACTACTGACAATTAATTTTTTTGTTTCCATGGGTCTTTCAATCATAAAAACACACACACTACAAAATTTACAACATACTCCTTTGAAAACATTTCAATATTTCGAAATAATAATTTCATACCATAACAATTCTAGACTTATCGGGTGGGTAGATCTAGAAGCTATATAAATTCATTTGCTATACATATCTACCGGTTACTTAGATCTGCTAACCATGTGGATCTGCCTGTTACGTGGATCTGCTGGCTATGTAGATGACCCGGTTCATTAATATGCTGGCTATGTATACCTACCAGCAGCGTGGATCTACTGGCTATGTCGATCTACTGTTTAACTGATATGTAGGCTATTTACATTGACCAGATATGTGGATCATCCGGATATACAGGGTATCCCATAATTGAGCCCTCTGAAGATGACGTCATCTTCAGAGGGCTCAAGCTCCTTAACGAAGCATTTTTGCATTATATAATTTGGCTCAAAGGAGTCTGAAATAATGTGTCTAATTATGGGACACCCTGTATAGATCTTTGAGTTACGAAGATTTATTGGATTGTATAATTGATCTACTAAGTATGTGAAATGACCCGTTGATTGAGTAATATCTAGTAGTACAATTCTTTCACGGATGCGCTATTATAAACAAATATTCAGCGAAATTGCCAATTCACGACCGATTTTGCAGAGTTCCGGATATTTCTAAGGAATACTGAGAAATGGTACGTGAACCTGTAGGTAAGTTCAAAGTTTGATGATGTGTAAATGTATATTTAATGGGTCTTCGCAGTCTAATCGTACAAACCTCATTAACCCAGTCAAAGACTTGGGTCACAGTTAAATATGAACTGGGAAAATTAAAGTTCCGGAGAAAATCATACGGAATAGATCCACCACTAGACGCGACTGTTTCTATTTAATTCTCTCTGACCCTGACGGTTTGCTTCTATCGAATAAAGCTGCATTCACCGCATATTCAGTTTAAACAAGTAGAACTCGTTATAGACCTGAAGCAATCAGGATCCGCCGTCTTCAAAGAATAGTTCAGAGCTTAATGAACGATGAATGGCACCACTGATCCAGAGAAGAATCTGGTTTTCAGCTTGTTGGAAATGTTGATCTTTTATGTGAGGTGATTCGGGAAAAAATATTCAAGTAGAAAGTTACTCCATGAAAAGCGGGACGAGGTTTATCTTATTAATTTGCATATTTGTGGAATAATACCTATAATTTTCTAACTTGGTTTATTGGGATGTTTTGAATCTTGGCGCCTCTAACTGTATGTGAATTCATATTAAATATTAAAAATAACTTCAATTTTTAAATTCAATAATTATTAAATATCACTTTTAATTTCAAATTCCATTAATTAAGAAAGTTTTTTGAAGAACAGCAAACACTTTCTCGAAAAACTACAAAATTCAAATTTGAACCAAAATGACATTCTAGTGAGCTTTGATGTTGTCAGTTTGTTACCCAATGTTCCTGTCGATAAGTCGCTTCAAATAGTTCGAACAAAATTAGAAAATGATGACTCGATAATTAAAGATTCAAAATTGAATGCCAACGATATTATGGAAATGCTTGATGTTTGTTTGAATACCACCTATTTCCAACTTGGAGATGTTTTTTATCGACGAAATTTTGGAATGGCAATGGGTTCGCCTTTATCACCTGTCATGAGTAATATATGGAAATGGAAAATTTTGAAGGAAAATTTGTGGATACATATTTGTTGAAAAGAAAAGCTTGGTGGTGATATGTTGACGATATATTTCTAATTTGGCAACATGGTAGAGAAGAGTTAGGCAAATTTTTCGATTTCATAAATTCAAAGGAACCTACAATGAAATTCACCTTGGAAATAGAGAAAAATAATCAGCTTCCTTTTCTGGATGTTTCGATAATTAAGTATCCGAAGCATCGAAACGAGTGTCTTCAGGAAGTAGACACATACAAATAGATATTTAAATTTGTATTCAAACCATCAGCTTAGTGTGACAAGAGCAAATAATCAAGCACAACAAAATAATCAACAAGTACAACAGAATAAACAACAAGAACAGCAACCCAATCTGTTAAATGTGATCCCTTATGTTCGTGGCGTTTATGAAAAAATTAGAAAAATCGGTTCTAAATTCAATATAAGAACCGTCTTCAAAACACAAAATGATCTTAGGTCTTCATTAACGAAGACAAAACCCATTAACAAAAATCAAAAAACTGTGTATATAATAGTCCTTGTATTTGTGGTAAATCATACACAGGAGAAACATCAAGACCACTAGAAGTAAGAAAGTCAGAGCATAAGAATGAGGTGAGAAATAGAGACATACAAAATCAAAAATGGCAGAACATGTATGTACAATCCAAGGAGATCACATGATGGATTGGAGTAATACAAAGATTCTAATGACAGAACCTGATTATATTAAAAAGAAACTTAAGTAGTCAACGTGTATTTTATTGAACAGAGAATGTAATTTTGCAAATTACTCAATTGGTATTGACCATATTTGGCTAAATTTATTGAAAAAGCAGTTGAAACTTGAAAATTTCTATGCAAAGTAAAACTATGTTAGCTATGATTTTCAAATACTGTCAATGTGACAATTCTTGAATTTCACAATTACTATCAACAAAATAATTCTAAAGATTTTCATTAAGCGTCTGACGAAGGAGTCTGATATAGACTCCGAAACGTTACGATATAGTTGTTTCTTCGTAGATGTTGTTTCGTTGTTGTTTGTTAGGAAACATTGTTCATCAATTGATTGCTTCTGACCAATATCTTGTGTTTCTTACGCAGAAGCAAATCACAAAATAATTAATTTTTTTCTTCGATCGTGGGAAAAGTGACACTATTTTGACCTGTTTTCTATACGCAAAGCTCAACATTCCAGAATAGTGGGCAGTTGCTAAGCCATTAGAAAATAACAGTGCGGTAATATTCTTACCGCACTGCTGTAGCGTGCGGTAATGTTACAAATGGATTATTACAATAAAATGAAACAAAGCATGGTTTTAATTTTTATATTGATAAAGGTGTTATAAAAGAAATGAAAGAAACATCTTATTTATAGTGATATTCAAACACAAATTAATTGTTCTTAATATTTACATTTATTGTACAGTTGGAGGGCAACGAGAATTTATAGACGTTGAAGCTGCATGGCTAATTGTTTGGTTTATCTCGTTTTGATCATTTTCATTTGAAGTCAAGGCAGGGGTGTTGAATATTGTATTAGCCACATCTGCTTTATTATTAAGTGATTCGTCAATATATTCTTCCGCCACATTGAAAGATTTCCACCCACAATGCGTTTTAAAGAAAGAATATCAGCTCCAGCATCTACCAAATGTGTTGCCGATGATCTTCGGAAACAATGTCCTGTATATTCTGTCGTATTAGGCAACTCTAAATAACTAGCAACAATTTGCGGCATTTTTCCAAATTGATTTATTCCAATGACTGTCTTCCATCCTTTTCCCTAGATCTAGGATTTTCCCTAAATCTAGGTTTTTCAAAATCTTTTGGCCTAAATGATACGTACTTTCTATAAACATTTAAATAGGTTTCGTTAATGATAAATGATCTAGATTTATGGGTTTTTGTTTCTGGTATTTTTACCAGTATTTTTTAACCGAAATCTTCTTTATCCTGAACTTTCTTTCGGACAAGCTCATCTCGTCGGCAGGCTCCTGCTTTTCCAAATATTAGAGCTACCGAAAAGGTAATAAGAAATTGTATATTCCGCATTTTATGTATTTTAAGTAATACTATTTTATCTATATCTACTTACTTTCGTCGATAATAATATGTCTTCTGGGGCCTCTAAAATGAATTTCTGAACTTGTTCCTGGGTTGTATCCTTGGTTTGTGTCCTGCAGTTTGATGTTTTGAAAATGCTCTCAGTTTTTGGTACTGGACAATATTAATATTATTTTTAACAGACAATATTGATCGAAGCATGGTATAATGTGCCCACAACGTCGAAGATTTCATTGTTGTAGCTAATTCAGCAACATACGCCATCAGTACATTCTCAGAAAAGAATACACTATTGTTTTTTTATGCAAAAATCCATGAAGCGTTGGTACGCAAGTTCGTACTTCTCTCTGGATTTCGCCGGAAGTAAATTAAGTGAAGCCTTCCACTAGTTCAGGAGGCGTGCAAGGTAACAAATAATCACTAGCAGTGTTCATGTTTATTAATTCTTTTTTAATTCCTTATAAAATACAACTAATCAAACAAAACCAGATTGAAAATTATTTGACTTTTGTCACAACAAAGTAATTTCCATGGTTACCACTTCTATATTACAATATGAACATAGAGAAACCTATTTGAATTTACTTGATTACATCTTGAGTGAAATATTTTTTAATTAATTTTATAAATGTAAATCAACGATCGAAGAAAAAATAGTATGTATTATTCGTGGGAAAAGCATATTCCCAAACTCCTGTGTTACCAGACTCGTCGCTACGCTCCTCGTCTGGTAATTATCACAGTCGTTTGGGAATATTATGATTTTTCCACTAATTATACAATATACTATTATTTTATAGATATTTTTCAGAGTTTGGGAGAGAAAACCCAAAAAAAACCTATTAATAATGAAATATTGATTTGAACATTTATTGAACTCTCCATACAGTTTGTCCAGATGACGTATATTCCGTGAATTCTTGTACTGGTTGATACGTTTTAACCCACAGATGGTGCCACAAAGTCATCATAATTTTTTGCGCGTATGTTTTGTGGAACAGCGTGCTATAATTTTGACCAGATGTCTGTTATATTCGAATTTTCTGCCGAAACGATTAGGTTCGAACCACCGATGAAGAATCTGAGGTCGAATTTGATCCCGTCTGGCCGGCTGACATCCGGCTACGATACCTTTCGAACTGAAAGGGATAGCGACTTGTAGTTTTCACGGTAGGTTCGTAAAGGGCATAATCAGCCGAACGGTTTCAGAGTACTAATTTTGTTTTTAACTAATACGGATCCGATGGAATTGAAACATGGTACGTAGTTGTAGAATACCGACGTGAATACGTATGTAGAATTTCGTGACGATCGTATCACAAAAAAATTTAAAAAAAAATCAAGAATAGTATATTCTAAAACAAGTTGCAGAATGGGCTCCTATTAAAACACGAATGCGAAATTTCAGTGCTGGAATGGACTCATTACGATACTGAAATAGAGAAAAAATATTATGTATCTCACGATTACTTGAGAACGGAAAGAGATAGCAACTTGCAATATTCAGGGTGAGTTACGCAACTGAATGCGACATTATGTTCTTTATTAGGTGAAATCAGTCAAACGATTATGGAGTTATACACTTCTGAAATTTTGTTGTTATTTCCTCTATAACTGCAAATATGGTGTAGTAAGAAGAAATCCATTATTTTTGCATAAAATTGAAGGCTTTAATTACCATAGATAGAATGATCCGATTTAGATCAAATATGCGACTTTTCATTCAATAACTTGTTGCCAATTTGGAGCTTATATCATTATGCCTCTCTCGTAGAAGCCCTCGTCCGTCTTCGCAAAAGATTGAGACAGTCGATTTTCGAAATCCTCTGTTGAAGCGAATGTTTCACCAACAAAATTGTTCGTCATGGAGATGAACAGATGTTAATCACTTGGTGCCATGTCTGGACTATAAGGTGGATGCTCAAACAAGCTCCTGGAGTTTCTGGCGAGTCACTATCGATGTATGTGGCCTGGCATTGTCCTGATGGAACGCAATTCTTTGCCTATTGGCCAAAGCAGGCCGCTTCTAGGCGATTGCTTCCTTCAGACGGTCCAATTGTTGACAGTAGAGTTCCCAGTTAACAGTTGTGCGGTAGGGGAGCAGCTCACAGTAGATAATTCTCTGCTAATCCCATCAAAAACACAGCATAACCTTCGTGGCCGTCAATCCTACCTTGGCCACCGTTTCCGCCGGCTCACCGCGTGTCGACCACGATAGTTTTCGCTTGAAGTTGTCGTAAGTGGTCCACTTTTCATCACCAGTCACCAACCGCTTCAGAAATGTGTCGATTTTATTGCGATTCAGCAGCGATTCGCAGATGGAAATTCGGTCCATGAGATTCTAATGCGTCATCTCGTGTGGCACCCATACATCGAGTTTCTTCTTGAGTCCAGCCTTATGCAAATGGTTCTAAACAGTTTTTTGTGCAATCTTTAGCTCCTGGGCAATCGAAACAATGCTTACATGATGGTCGGACTCAACATTGTCTATAATTTTATCGACATTTTCGACAATTGGCCTTCCAGTGCGTGGTGCATCTTGAAATTACCGAGACGGAATAGATGAAACCAAAATTGTGCGTGATTGGCTGTTACAGTATCAGGGCCATGAACACTATATACATTTTCATCCTCCTGGCTTGCCTTTTCATCTTTATCGAAGAACTATAAAATATAACGTATTTTCTCTTTGCTAGTGTCCATCTTTGACGCGCACTCAAACTAAACTGAGTCAACTAATCACAAAACTTTTGAGAATGTTTTTGTAGTACGAAATCTCATCTTTCTAACGCCATCTAGGGGAACCCGATCGGACATATACAACGCGAGATACAAATACATACCTACAGCCATCTATTGGAAAAATAATGGATTTCTTTTAGTGACCGACCGAAAGTTCGGTTTCGGTTTCGGTTTCGGCCAAGAATTCTAGTTTCGGCCTTAGTTTCGGTTTCGGCCCAAAATGGCCGAAACTATCGGCCGGGCCGAAACTTGAATGTTCGTGAATTATCCTGGTCCTTTGGCCAGGAGTTATAAGTAGGTATACATAATTGTCGTAGAAGTTATTGTGATCTATCTTTGTTATGACTGAGAATTCATGAGAATTCACTTTAATGATTATTAATTAGACTACATAGGGTGATTCCAAATAAGACGTGAAACTTGGAGTATGACTCAATGGCTGTTGTTTAATCCATATTTATTAATAACCGAAAATCAACGGTTTTTGGAGTTCGGTTGATTTTTAAAAGATTCCTGAACTTATAGTACATATTTCGTCAATTTTTTCTACGTTGACCAAATTTGGTGATAATTTTGGTTTATTTTCATCAGAAAAGAATATGATATGTACGAAAAAGGCAAAACTATGCTGTATAAGAGGTTGAAAAAGAATTAGTATGATTTGAAATGTGGTAGGTATATGAATAAATGAAATATCAATTACTAATATCAATTTGTCTGCAACTTTTGAATTTACAATTTTGTATGCCAAAATTATTTTAAAAAACTTGCCAAATTCCTTCTTCATTCTCTTAAAGATTTCGTTAGATTGCTTAACTAGTTTCGTTTCAGCAGATTTTTATAACCTACCTTTTGAATGTCCGGTATTTAAAATAGTGAGTGTGTATCAAAAGAGAGCGTGAGTAAATTTCAGGCGGAAAATAACAACTGAAGACATCAGAAAGACGGCACGTGCTAGCCTATGGAATGGTGGAACATAATTTATGAATACATTTTCTAATGTAATTTCGAGCTTAGTTGCAACAAAAAAATATTGAATTCGTTATTTTCCTCTATTTGCGTCTTATACCCCCTTTCAAATCATACTAATTCTTTTTCAACAGAACCAGTACTCAAATATCTCGGGAACCGTTGATTTTTGGTCCTCAATAAAAATGGCTCAAACCACAGCAAATGATCCATACTAACACCTCCTCTAAGGTTCACGTCTGATTTGGAATCACCCTGTATACTTCGACTGATTATTTTGATAACTTGGTAATACCAAAATAATAAATAAATATCTCAAAAAAAAATGACTTTTTATTTTATTTGACACTCCTTAACTATTTTTATGTATATGCGGCTAAAATTGTAAAAAATACAGTAGATAAAAGTATGAAATATAAAGTTTCGGTTTCGGTTTCGGTTTCGGCCGAAACTGAGACCCTGGCCGAAAGTTCGGTTTCGGTTTCGGCTGAAATACCAGTTTCGGTCGGACACTAATTTCTTTTTAAACAAGCACTGACGTGAAGTCAGAAGCTTTTGCGCGTATGTTCTATTGTCCATTCTTCTGTATTGGACACCCTTAATCGAATTTACCATGGTAAATTATGTTGTCCATTCTCCTGTGTTGGACACTTAATTCGAATTTACCATGGTAAATTCGAATTAAGAGTGTCCAATACAGAAGAATGGACAATAGAAAATACGCGCAAAAGCTTCTGACTTCACGTCAGTGCATGAACCAATTTTTTTTTCGTGATTTTTTTTAAATTTTCTAGGGGTACGGTTCATAAAATTTTTTTTTTCGTCATTGTTTTCAAATTTTCTAGGGGTGCGGTTCTTACAAAATTTTAAACACGTCTTTATGTTGATTTTCTACTACTAGTTACCAAGCTTCAATTCGATCGAATATTTATTTTTCGAGTTATCAAGGAAATAATATTCCAGGTCGGTATAACTCGGAAACCGTTATAATAATAATAATAATAATAATATTTATTGCACCATCAAAATTTGAATATTACATGGAAAGTCAAGAAATAACATAAATAGGCATATACACACATATACACATATATAAATACGATATTAACTGATGTATATAACAAATACTAATATGATTAGACAAACAATGTATGTTAACATTTAAAAATCATGGTCCATAAATTCCTGCACTGAATAAAAGCAATTTTGTATCAGCAACCTTTTCAATGACATCAGAAATTTTTTTCCTCTTTGTTCTTTCAGAGAATTCGGCAATTTATTGTATAGCTTGGCACACATGTAATTTGTACTTGTCTGGGTTCTTCCGAGACGACGATGTCGAATGAGTAGATGGTCTCTGTGTCTTGTTTCATAACAATGAAAACTTCCAAGAGTTTCGAGGTCTGAACTATTCTCGACCACGTATTTTATACAAGCGAGAATGTAAGCAGATGGTAAAGTGGGTATCCCCTCTTGTCTGAATAAAGGCCTACAACTTGTTCTGGTCGAGACTCCACACAGAGCACGAAGAGCTTCTTTCTGTCTTAAAAAAATGCTATGTGCATCAGAAGAACATCCCCATAGAAGTATGCCATATGTTGCCACAGACTGAAAGTTGGCAAAATAAGTTATCCTGCAGACATCAGTTGAGGAGATAGCTCTCATTCGCCTTATCGTGTATATGGCCGTAGATAGCCTTCTTGACAATTCAGACAGATATGGTTTCCATGTGAGATTGCTGTCAAAGATAATCCCGAGTAGCCTCACATGTTCCCCACCGTGGCCTCCAAATCTCAGAATCTGGGTCTTGCTAACATTTAAATTTAGACCATTTGCAGTGAACCATCCCTGTGCAGCCAGCAAAGATAAAGAAGAAGCACGCGTCAGTGCCACAACAGAACCGGCCCTGTTGAACAAATTGGTGTCGTCAGCGAAGCGGAGAGTCGCACTGACAGGTACACTCCCAGGAAAATCATTCGTATATAGAATAAATAACAGGGGTCCCAAAATAGAGCCTTGGGGAACTCCCCGGTCTGTAGAGTATGGTGTTATTTCACCTTTCCAGTCAAGAATGTTCTTTCTTTCCCGAAGGAATGACTTGAATATAGAGATAGCGGTGCCACGTATCCCATAATACTCCATCTTGTTCAACAGTATGTCAACCACAACACTGTCAAATGCCTTCGAGAGCGTTAGACCGATTATGCCCGAAAACGAACTAAACTCTCCCTTTTGGATACGCAACCTACCCTGAAAATTGCAAGTCCCTATCTGCTTTCGTTCGAAAGTTATCGAGGCAACGGTTACCCAAGTACTGAACTCACACAAGAATGCTCGAATCTCCAACAATATTTAACCGATCGTATTAAAACTTGAAACTTAGCAGTAGAGTTAGGTTATGAAGACTCTTGCAAAATTTCAGCAATTTCAAACGAATAGTTACTGATATATAGAATTTTTTTTTTATTTTCAATGATTTATTAAAAATTTTCTACAAATGCTATCCGCACCAATTTGCAAACATTTTTGCGTTGGCATTCTACAACTAATCACCATGTTTGAATTCAATCGGTTCAGTATTTTTCGAGTTAATGAGGAACAAAAAACCACCAAATTCCAGAAAATTTCAGATGGCTATAACTCTAAAACCGTTTGGCCGATTATGCTCATACACAAACTGAAATGTCTCGTTCTGGTGCACATCCTAACCTGAAAACTTCAAGCCGCTATCTCTTTCCGTTCTCAAGTTATCGTGACAACAAAAATATTTTTTAATAATGTTTTTAAAATTTTCTAGCCATACGATTCGCATAAAATTTCACAAACGTGTTTAGGTTCATATTTTTCAACTACTCACCAAGTTTCAATTCGATCGGATTCATATTGGTTGAAAACAAAATTATTACTCGGAAACCACTGGGCCGATTATGCCCATTAACGAACTTGTCCGTCGTATTGGGACCATTTTCGTCAGAAAATTCGAAAGTTATAGACATTTGGGCAAAACTATAACGCGATGTTCCCCAGAACATACGCGCAAAAATGGGTTCAAGCCCTGTGGACTGGGCTTTCTGGCGCCTTAGTTCAAACAGACAAATTATATCTCCGAAAGTATTGGTTTCTCAGAGTTGAGAATGATATCAATGTATTCTCATGATAGAACTGCATCATAAAGGAAATTCAATTCAAATAACAGTTTGTTTATCAAGATTAAATGAGCAATCTGAAAATGAGAACTGCACCATGGAAGAAACCAAATTAAAATAGCTGAATTGAATTTGACTCTCTCTTATAGAACATGATGAAATGTACGAGTATGAACACAGATAATATAATAAAGCTTAGATAGAATAATTATAGCATTCTGTGAAAACATAGAAGCACGATTCATTATTGAAATTTAGAACTTCATCTTAGCAGAAATTGAATTCAAACATCATAGAAGAATTTAAATTCAACAAGAGTGCCAAAAATTATCAATCCAAAACCAATAGACGAATTCTACCCACCAACGAACTCATCCGAGATATTCATTCCTCAATTCTATGATGAACGAAACCATCTGTCCGTTTTCGCTCAATAACGAACCAACCGAGTTTTTTATCTCCTAAACCTACTCTGAACATTTCAACTGTCTAGCTCATTCCGTTCAAGAGTAATCGTGCCTACGGCCGGCCGGCCGGACCGGCCGGACAGAATGAATTTCGACCACGGGGTCTTGATCAGTGAGTAGAACCAAATCGTTTAAGACCATTTTCATCGAAAAATTCGAAAATTACAGACATTTGGGCAAATTGATAAGCACTCAGTTCCAAGGAACTAGAGCGCCAAAAAATTACAGACATTTGGGCCAATTGATAAGCACTCTGTTCCGAGGAACAAAAGCACCAAAAAAACAATGAAAGTCCCTGAAAGAAATTCTATACATCAATAATAGTTTATTTATCAAGATTAAATGAGCAATCTGAGAATGAGAACTGCACCATGGAAGAAATCAAATTAAAATAGCTGAAATGAATTTGACTCTCCCTTATAGAACATGACAGTACGATTCATTATTGAAATTTCGAAGAATTATATCTCCGAAAATATTAGCTTGTTGGAGTTTAAAATGATATCAATGGATTTTTATGGTGAAACTGCATCTTAAAAAAAAGTTTTTTTTGAAATTTGTAGGTTAAAAAATTTTTTCTTTCGTTACTCCGAAACCATCTGGCCTATTTTGCCCAATAACGAACTTAACCGAGATATTTATCTCCCTAACCTACTCTGAAAATTTCAACTGCCTAGCTCATTCCGTTCGAGAGTTACTGTAGAAACAAAATTCAAAAATTTTCATATTTTTTTTACGCTTTACGGTAACCCGATCAATACAAAACTTCACATGCATCTAAAGGTCATGATTCTACAATTTGAAGCTAAATTTCAGATAGATGGAGTGATCGGTTTCGGAAATATTCATAAAAAATGTTTTTACTAAAAACAGCCATAACTCCGAAACCGCTTGATGAATTTCGCCCGTTAACGAACTCATCCGAGATATTTACATTCCAAACCTACCATGCAAATTTCAATCCTCTAACTCCTTTCGTTCGAGAGTTATCGTGTTAACGGGCGGCCGGACAGAATCGATTTCGACCACGGATTCTTGATCAGTGAGTCGAACCAAATCGTTTGATACCATTTTTAGCCAAAAATTCGAAAATTACAGACATTTGGGCAAATTGATAAGCACTCTGTTCCAAGGAACAAGATTGCCAAAAAGACACACGGTGAAATATTTATTGATTTTAACCATCAAAAAATTATATATATACAGGGTGAGTCTTTGACCACTGCATTAATTTTAACCAAAGATGCCTCTCATCGAATGAAACACTTTTTTCATTTAACATTTTTCCAAATTCAGCTCAGGTAAAAAGATACAGGCAGTTGAAATTTTGAAAAAAAATTAGTTTTTATAGTGTAGCTTTGACATCCTTTTTTCGAATAAAATGAATGTTGGTGTAAAGTTTCCTATAACTATGATACATATTTTCCAAATATTAGTTATTTTCTACTTCTACTGGTTTTCTAGTTATGGACTCGTGGATTCATAAAACTAAATGAAATTAGCATAAAGAAAGCATATAAAGTTTTTCTTGAGTCATGTCAAGAATATTCCATCGTTTTAGAACATTATATTATTCTTCATCATTTCTCCTTAAACGCACCGTTTTCGAGATATTCTTCATTGAATGTTTTAAAATGGAAAACTCCAGAAATTTCACTACTTTTATGGATCCGTCCCGGAGCGTTGGAATCCCAAATCAAGCTGTAAACCACGTTACCATGCCTTATTCTCGTCCGCCAACAATGTCATAGATAATTTATATGCGGGAGTGTATTAGCACATTGTGAAATATTTAAACGCTTGTAACTTTTTACCTGAGCCGAATCTGGAAAAATGGTAAATGAAAAAAGTGTTTCATTTGATGAGAGGAATCTTTGGTTAAAATTAATGCAGTGGTCAAAGACTCACCCTGTATATATTCCGCGTGGCCGAGTTAGATCACCTCATCGCTCAGTATTCCCCAAAGAGGAAAACCACTAACCCGGGTTTCATGGTTATTACTAATCATCAGTGTGACTGAAGACAACCGAAGCAGTTCTAGGATATTTAAATCTATCAGTTGCGAACTGGTACGGAAAGAATCCTACCAACGGCACCTACGGAAATCCTTACGAACTCCGAACTACTGCGATGAAGAAACCTTGAGCCATGTTCAGCGACGTGTATTTTTTTGCCGTAAGAGGGTCAGGGACGGCAAAGCCGTCTACCTATACAAGAACTTTACGGACTGAGACAGTGAAAATTCAATGAGATGAACTGTGGTAATTTCCAATAACTAAATGAAAGACATACGGTGAAATATTTATTGATTTTAAGCATCAACAAATATTGCGCATGGCCGGGCGATCACCTTATCGCTCAGTGTTCTCCAAAGAGGAAAGCGCAGACACAAACCTGGGTTCATGGTTATTACCAATCATCAGTGTCACTAAGGCCACACTGAATCACAACCGAAGGAGTTCTAGAAAACTTAAATCCATCAGTTTCGAACTGATTTCTTTTTACTACACCTTATATTCAAATCCAATCCAACTAAAATTCGGTTATTAAAGGTAGGATGTTGAAGCGCTAATTTTGGCTGAATTTCGTGAATATTATATCCTGAAATAACTTGAGATGGAAGTTTTTTCGTATATTAATCGATATTCACGAAATTCAATTTTGATAGAATGCATAATATGACAGAATTCAAAATTCTATTCTCTCGTCATTCAATTCTGTCATTAAAATGGTATTAAATGTATTAATATCTTATAAAAGCTGAGAAAACGGTCTATATCGATGGTAAATTCGATTAAGAGTGTCTAATAGAGGTGAAAAGACAATACGACTTGCGAACAAAAGCTCCGGACTTCACCTTAGTACTTTTTGAGATTTTTGTATGATGACAAATTCTTCGCTTCAGGCGCTAAAACTGCCCTCGCCGTCCCTGCATTCTGTACGAAATTCACGAAGGATATTCGAGGAATATCCATGAATTAACCCTTGCTTTCTATTATTCAGGCAAGTATCTCTTCCGTTGAGGGATAATCCTATCAATTCCTGGAATTTCTTCCTAGATAATGCGTTCCCCGTTTCGAACGGCCTTCCTCGAATAGATAGGCAGAAAAATTGACTCCTCTGCATCCTCGAAGGTTGGTTTATTGTGCCCGCCTCCTCTAGGTATGTAATCAGTAAGTTGCTGGGAACGGATGGCAGCCGAAGTTGCCTAGATATAAGGAATCGCTATAATTTCAACTAGAACTTCCAAAGTAATTACCGACTTGCTCTGTCGGAAGGATGTACTCTAATCCTCAGGCGAACTTTGACTACTAAGATGATATTACCGAAAACTGCCCTGCAGAATATTTTACTAGAATTGTCTAGAGTACGTTGAAGTTTGCTCAGTGATCGTCGTCAGTTCATATTGAACGTATTGTGAATTTACTGCAGGACGTTAAAGAAAAATTCGCTGGGGGCGCTGAGCTATGTAAACAGCTCACTTTTGCATTAATTTGACGGTGGATCGAGAGTCTTCACGAAAGTTCTCACGAAGTTCGTTCACTTTCTTTTTTCAACCGAGATTTCAATTCGATCGGATCTATATTCTTGGAAATCTTTGAAAAATAAAATTCAGCTTGAAGGATTGTGCGGAATGTGAAGAATAGTTTATGAAATATAAAATTTTTGATGAAAAATTTCCATTTTTGTTTTTGAAGAAATATTTCTGTTTTTTTCTGGTGATACGATTCTCACTAAATTTATCAAAAATTAGAGAGTCGGCATTCTACAAGTATTTACCAAGTTTAAATTAGATCGGATTTGTATTTTTGAGTTATTGTGGAAATAACAACAAAATTTCAGATGGGAATAACTGCAAATCCGTTTGGCTGATTATGCCAATTAACTAATTCTACTGTCACATTTGCATGCGCAGTCTACCCCGAAAATTGCAAGTTGCTATCTCTTTCCGTTCGAAAGTCACCGTGGCCCTCCTAGCTACTGAACTCGCCCAAGTCTGCTCGGCTTCCAATATTTCCATATCTCCAATAATATAGATCGGGTCATGTTCAAATTAAGAACTTGCCTGTGAAATTAAGTATTTAAGGTTCTCGCAAAATTCCAGCGATATCGGATAGTTTCTGAGATAAAGAATATTTTTTAATAATATTTTAAAAATTTGCTAGTGATACGATATTCTTGAAATTTTCGACAAGTTTTTGTGTCAGCATTCTACAACTAATTACCAATTTCAATTCGATCGCATATTGACATCAGACGGATAGTTACTGAGATACACAATTATTTTTAATAATACTTTTCTGGTAATACGATCCTCATGAAATTCCGCGAAAATTTGTGCATTGGCATTCTACTACTGACAACCAACTTTATGTTGGATGATATCTGTATTTTTTGAGTTATTTAGCAATTAACAACAAGATTAAAGATGGATATATCATCGGTTGAATTCAGAACTAGTTTAGGGAAGCCGGGAGAATGGTGGCCCCCTAAGCTTCCTTTGATTTTTTCTGTTTTTTTTTTCCAAATACCTTCAAAAACAAGGGAATCATTTGAATAAACCATCTGGCATTAATATCTTCATTCAGAAGTAAATGAAAAATAATAAATTTTGTTCTACAGGCCAAAAAGGAAAACCGAACCTATCTTCATTACCCCATCTAGTTGTGGTAAAGGTGACATAAGGCCACTATTACCCCAATAAACAGATTCTAAGCACAATCATCGCATATATATAATTTGTCTTCCGTTTCCGTACATGCCTTCCCTATGTGCCCAATTTCCACAAGAACCTTAAGTATACATCCCAATTTTTACCAAATTCCCCGCATACTAAACAGATGTCAGTCCCATTTGTATATTTCTCCTTGTATCCGACATCATTGTCCTCATCTTCTGAACGTATTTCCCTGTAAGTTTTCTTATGATTTTCTCTAGGTATCTTTACTCTGTTCTCAACTTCTTGGTTTTCTTTGTGATCGTCAGTAATCCAACTGCACTGTTTTGTTTTAATCGCTTCTGCAGAGTACTTCAGGAAATGTTAAAAGCTCTGGATACCTCCCCCCCCCCCCCCCCCCGTTCCTATAACCGTGGTGATGGTTGCATATTTAGCTGGTCACATTTCCAATACCCTATCCAGTTTTTCTGCGATAGGTTCTTGGTATCTGAACAACTATCCTTCTTCATGTTTGAAATAGTGACTCTTTAATTTTCCAATGAAAAATAAATGTTTTCAGTATTGATGGGGGCCGGCTCCCATTACCCCACACTGACCAGCCACGATTATCCCAAAACACACATTTTATAATAACAACAGTGAAAAAACCGATACACATACACAGAATAGAATGCAATGATGAAAAAATGAACACATTGTCTACCTTCAATTCTTCTTTGGGAGACGAATACATAATTATTCTAATACATATGACTGGAATTAATGTCATATTTTAATAATCAAAGTAAAGAAGATTATAAGTTTAGTTACTAACATATGGAATGAAATTCATATATTATTTTTAACCAATAAATACCTATTGATAGATCTAAAGGTGTTGAAGAAAAACTGATAGAAAAACAGGCCTAAAATGCCTTTCTACCCATCACGAGATTCAATATCGACAAATGAGCCTGTCACCTCGCAAAATCAGACAGTGTGGTTAATTTAAAGTTGAGTTTTGAAGCATTCAGCAAAATATCAGCGATATCATATTAAAAATAATACATAATCTTTCAAAAGTCCCCTCTTACAAATATTCTCCTCTGCAGGCACAGGACCTCTTGAAGAAGAATCGCCTTCTCTATTTTTGCGCGTATGTTCTGGGGAACATCGCGTTATAGTTTTGCCCAAATGTCTGTAACTTTCGAATTTTTTGACGAAAATGGTCTCAAACGATTAAGTTCGACTCCCCAATGAAGAATTCGATGTCAAATTTGATTCTGTCCGTCCGGCCGTCCGGCCGTCCGGCCGTCCGGCCGTTGCCACGATAACTTGAGAACAAAAAGAGCTAGCGACTTGAAATTTTCAGGGTGGGTGGCGCATCCCAATACGACGGACAAGTTCGTTAATGGGCATAATCGGCCCAGTGGTTTCCGAGTAATAATTTTGTTTTCAACCAATATGAATCCGATCGAATTGAAACTTGGTGAGTAGTTGTAGAATATCAACCTAAGCACGTTTGTGAAATTTTGTGCGAATCGTATGGCTACAAAATTATTAAAAAATTATTAAAAAATATTTTTGTTGTCACGATAACTTGAGAACTGAGAGAGATAGCGGCCTCAAGTTTTCAGGTTAGGATGTACACCACAACGCGACATTTCAGTTTGATTATGAGCCTAATCGGCCAAACGGTTTTAGAGTTATAGCCATCTGAAATTTTATGAAATTTTGTGGTTTTTGTTCCTCATTAACTCGAAAAATACTGAACCGATTGAATTCAAACATGGTTATTAGTTGTAGAATGCCAATGCGGAAACGTTTGCAAAATTTGGTGAGGATAGCATTTGTAGAAAATTTTAAATAAATCTTTGAAAATAAAAAAAAAAAGTTCTATATATCAGTAACTAATCGTTCGAAATTGCTGAAATTTTGCAAGAACCTTCATAACCTAACTATACTTACAATTTTCAAGTTTTAATACGATCGGTTAAATATTGTTGGAGATTCGAGCATTCTTGTGTGAGTTCAGTAGATGGGTGACCGTTGCCTCGATAACTTTCGAACGAAAGGAGATAGGGACTTGCAATTTTCAGGGAAGGTTGCGTATCCGAAAGGGAGAGTTCAGTTCAATTTTGGGCATAATCGGTCTAACGGTTTCCGAGTTATACCCATCTGGAATATTGTTTCCTTGATAACTCAAAAAATTAAAATTCGATCGAATTGAAGTTTGGTAACTAGTAGTAGAAAATCAACATAAAGACGTGTTTAAAATTTTGTGAGAACCGTACCCCTAGAAAATTTGAAAAAAACGACGAGAAAAAAAATTTTAAGAACCGTACCCCTAGAAAATTTCTAAAAAATCACGAAAAAAAAAATTGGTTCAAGCACTGACGTGAAGTCAGAAGCTTTTGCGCGTATGTTCTATTGTCCATTCTTCTGTATTGGACACCCTTAATCGAATTTACCATGGTAAATTCGATTAAGGGTGTCCAATACCCTTAATCGAATTTACCATGGTAAATTCGATTAAGGGTGTCCAATACAGAAGAATGGACAATAGAACATACGCGCAAAAGCTTCTGACTTCACGTCAGTGCTTGAACCAATTTTTTAAAGATATTCACTGTTGTTCATAGAAATCCCTTCAATATTTAGTTGCCTCCTCCTCAGGAGGATCTCTTTCAAAACCAGGTCTGGTCTAAGCGCTACAGGACCCTAATGTAGGGATATCATCTCCCATAGATTTGTGATGAAAAAATATGTCATCATGACATTCATGGTTTTGAAGGTTCCCGCAAAAATACAACCATTTCCCATCCAGCTACCGAACTCACAAAAGGCTGCTCGGTTCTCCAACAATATGGATCCGATCGTGTTCAAACTTGGAACTTTGCAGTAGAGTTAGGTTTTGAATGTTCTTGCAAAATTTCAGTGATGTCGGACGAATATTTAATGATATATAGAATTTTTTTCAATTATTTTCAACGATTTTTTTAGAATTTCTAGTTATACCATCCTCACGAAATTCCGCAAGAATTTTCGCGTTGGAATTCTACAACTAATGACCATGTTTGAATTATATCGGTTTTGTATTTTCCGAGTTATGGAGGAAATAACAACCAAATTTCAGATGAGTATAACTCCAAAACCGTTTGGCAGATGATACCTATAGACAAATTCAAATGTCGGCTCAGATGCACAACCTAACCTGAAAATTTCAAGCCTATATTTCTTTCCGTTCTCAGGTGATCGTGTCATAAATAATATTACTAAATATTTTTTTTTAATTTCCTAGTGATACGATTCTCACCAAATTTCACAAACGTGCTAAGGTTTATATTCTACAACTATTCACCAAGTTTCAATTCGATCGGATTTATGTTGGTTGAAAAGAAAATTATTACTTGGAAGCCATTGGGCCGATTATGCCCATTAACAAACTTATCCGTCGTATTGGGAAGTGTCACCTACCCTGAAAATTTCAAGTCGCTAGCTCTTTCCATTCTCAACTTATCGTGGCAACGGCCGGACCGACAGAATCAAATTTTACCTCGAATTCTTCATCAGGGAGTCGAACCCAATCGTTTGAGACCATTTTCGGCGAAAAATCCGAAAATTACAGACTTTTGGGCAAAATGATAACGCGATGTTCCCCAGAACATACGTGCAAAAATACTAAAATTAAACACATTGCTACTTAAGTTTGTTTTCTCCGAAGTCTATCAATAATGAAAGAATACACAACAAAAATATTCAGGAAAATGATGACGATAATCTGAATTTCGAACCTGTTACTTCAAACGATTATTATATATTGCGACATCAAAACTGAAATGTCTTGCTGACCGCTACAACTTAAGGGATGGCAGGCCTGTTTTTGGTTAATTACTTGAGCTACACAGAATATAGCGCAACTGTGTACCTGATGTGAACTAAAATGATATCGTGATATTTTGGATAACCCCGGAGGCCACCATTCCCTCGGTTCCCCCTATGACCATTTGACTCAAATTTATGTATGGAATTACACCTGATTCTGACACATAGTTTCTGAAATATAAAATTTTTCAAGATAGCGGAAAGAAATTAAAATTTTATCTTAAACCGAAAAAAATTACCGTTAATAATGTTTTATTCACTTCTATTGGACACTATTAATCGAATCTACCATAGATATAGACCGTTTTCTCAGCTTTTATGAGATATGAATAGATTTCCTACCATTGTGATGACACTTGAGTAAAGAGAGAATCGTCTAAGATAAAAGAATTCACAATTCTGACATAATATGTATTCCATCGGAATCGGAATTACTAATTATATACGAAAAAACTTACGTCTCAAGTAATTCAAGGATACGATATTCACGAAATTCCGCGCGTCGGCATTCTAAAAGTAATAACCAAGTTTTAATTGGATCGGTGTTGTAGATTTTGTTGGGGAAATAACAACAAAATTTCAGATGGGTATAACTCCAAAACCGTTTGGCCAATTATGCCTCTTAACAAAATTAAATGTCGCATTCGTATGGCCAACCTAAATTGAGAATCTGCAAATAGTTTTCTATTTCTATTCTCAAGTTATCGTGAGATACATAATATTTTTTCACTACTTTTTGAATTTTTCTAGTGATAATATCCTCACATCTTACGTCTCACGTCTCTGCATCGGTATTCTACATAAGGTTTACCAAGTTTCAATGAGATCGTGGCAACGGTCACCCATCCAGCTACTGAACTGACTCAAGGCTGCTCGGATCTTCAATAAATATGGATTCGATCGTGTTTAAATTTGGAACTTGCTGCTTAGTTAGATTTTGATGGATATCGCATTTCAGCGTTATCGAAGAGATAGTTTCTGAGATATAGCATTTTTTCAATGATTTTCAATATTTTTTTTTCAAATTTTCTAGTAATACGATATTCACGAAATTCCGCGAAAAATTGTGCGTTGGCATTCTACAGCTAATGTTTACATTGGATCAGGTTCGTAGTTTTTGAGTTATAGAGGAAAAAAAACCAAAATTTCAGATAGGCATAACTCCAAAACGGTTTGGCCCATTCAGCCTATTAACAAAGATGAATGTAACAATTGGATACTCAACCTACCCTAAGAATTTCAAGTTGCTGTCTCTTTCCGTTTGAAAGTTATCGTAGCAACGGCCGGCGGGCGGACCTCCAATTCAAACCTAATAGTCTCAACTATTTTCGGCAAGAAATTTGAAAATTACATCAGACATTTTGTAAAATTATAGCACGCTGTTCCCTAGAACGTACGCGTAATGAAAAATTGGTTCAAGCACTGACGTGAAGTCAGGAGCTTTTGCGCATATGTTCTATTGTCTATTCTCCTGTATTGGACGCTCTTAATCGAATTTACCATGGTAAATTATACTGTCCAGTCTCCTGTATTGGACACTCTTGATTCGAATTTACCATGGTGAATTCGAATTAAGTGTCCAATACAGGAGAATGGACAATATGATTTACCATGGTAAATTCGATTAGGAGCGTCCAATACAGGAGAATGGAGCGTTTGCGTCCATTCTCCTGTATTGGACACTCTTAATTCGAATTTACCATGGTAAAATCGATTAAGAGCGTCCAATACGGGAGTATGGACAACAGAACATACGCACAAAAGCTCCTCACTTCAGGTCAGTGCTTGAACCAATTTTTTTTCATAATTTTTTGAAAATATTCAAGAGGTATGGTTTTTATAAAATTTTGAACACGTCTTTATGTCGATATTGTACAACTAGATAATACAAAGTTTCGATTCGATCGAGTATTTTTTGAGTTATCGAGGAAATATTATTCCAAATGGGTATAACTCTGAAACTCTTGGACCGATTATGTCCGTAATCGAACTTAACACTCCCATTCGGATACGCAACATACCCTGAAAATTACAAGTCCCTATCTCCTTTCGTTCAAACGTTATTGGGGCAACGGTCACCCATCCATCTACTAAACTCACACAAGGCTGCTCGAATCTCCAACAATATACCGATCGTGTTCAAACTTGGAACTTGGCAGTTGAGTTAGGTTTTGAAGGCTCTCGCAAAATTTTAGCGATGTCGGACGTATAGTTACTGATATACAGTGCGCGTCAAAATTGTGGAACAAATTCATTTTCTCAGAAGAAAAATATTTGGCAACAAAATCCTGGAACAGGTAAATTTTTGTTTCCTTTTACCAAATTTGTATGCATTTTTGAAGGATTTTTGGTGCACCCTGTGCCATCGCCATCAACCCTCTAAATTTTTTGAATAGGGAAAGTGGGTCCTGTGGTACTTTTTGGCAAGGCCTTTGTATCTTATTTACAGGCGTATTTATTATTTTCAAGAAAACATTTTTCTCATTCAACAAATAAGTAGTTGAGCATCTAGACGTCTTCATCTCTGCTCTTCGTTTAGGTAGTGAATTCGGCGGTTAGAACTTGATGAATTTCATCGAGTTTTTTTCAACGATATCCCGACTATGCGAGGTATGAAAGTTCACATAGTTTATTGAAAATTGTGCCTTCTGTACTTGTGAGTTTTTGTCGGGTGGTAGTGGTTTTTTACTTCCGTTGTTGTTTTCATTTCTCCTACTATTACGCAGCGCCTGTGCGGTTTCCCCCGCTTACAGTGTTCGTTCAATGACGCGGTACTCGATAGTCGATACACCGCCTTGGGAATCTAGAATCTAGGGAATGGGATAAGATAACCAGTTCTTATACTGAGTTGGAGGAGAAATATTGCATGATTTCAAATTGATTCACGCTCGCGCCCAGGTAGCGAAATATCGCCGAGTATTGAACTTCACACATTCATTATGGGAATGTGATAAAATAAAATCTTAATATTGTTTCTCTATATAATATACGATTTTTAGATTGTATTGGTTCTCCCTTCTCACCTTTGTTGGAATACCTTACTTAACCCTGGCCTTCCTGTCTTTGTTGAAGTTGAAGTCTCCCTGAACGGCCACAGTGGAGTGAAAACGTGTGTCCCTTGTTCATTTTTTCCTTTATTACAAACCAACTAACGAGAGGAAGAAAACATTACTGAGGATACAACAATAATCGACGTTTGGCGTTCTGATAGTCTATGTTGTGATTACTCTTTCTTCTTCTCCTCTTTTTGAATTTCAGATTCGGTAAATAATACATCTTATAGTTATTTCAATTTTTAGGAGGAGAGAGGGAGAGAACTTGATGATGCCGAACAATTAAATAGGGGAGGTCACGATTGAGAAACTCTTAGAGGAAATCCGTGATAGCAAACAGGAGGTGAAAGACTTCATTTCCGCATCAGAAACTAGGTTACGTTTAGAGATACAAGCATTAAAAAATAGAAACGAATTACTGGGGGAGGAGAATGCGCAATTAAGAAGCAGATTGGAAGAAACTGAACGCTTGAGCAAAAAAAAATCTGCTGATTTTTGGTCTTCGAGTTAGGTTTGAGTTGAATGCTGAGGTTATCTGTGAGGAGATAAACCGTTTATTGGGCATACGGATCGAATCATCGGAGGTTAGTGACTGTTACAGTCTTGGCAATAAGGAAAGCAGCCCTATCAAATAGAGTTTGTTTCATATAAGACCAAAAAACTCATTTTTGCACACGTTAAGAAGGATACGACAATATCGATATCAAACGATTTAACACCTCAACAACGTAGGGAAAATAAAAAATTAAGGTCGTTTTTGAAAAAGGCCAGAGCAGAGTCGACTGAAAAGTCATACATAAAAGGAAATAAACTTGTAATTGGAAGTAGGGTATACGGGTTAGAGGACTTGGACTGTTCAGAGGAGGAGAGTGGACTGAACAGCGCTTCGATTTCTCCCACAACTGAGTGCTCTGTGGGCACACTAGAATTTTTAACCGATCCATCGACCTCTAAAGAAGTCAAAAATAAAATAAAATCACCTACTCCTCACTCTGTAACACATAAAAAAAGGTTATAAATAAGATGAAGTCACCAAATAAGAATATTGGTGGTATAAAACTACGGCTCAAGTCTGTGGTAAATAAGAATGGCCAACTCTAAGGGTGAAATGGAGGACATGGTCTGAGAACAGATCCAGAAAAGGTCTCAGCCATAATAAATTATCCCTCCCCTAAAACCACTACCGAAATAAAACGTCTTATAGGTCTTGTAAGCTGGTATAGACGCTTCATTAAAGATTTTTCATCAATTTGTTCCCCCATATCCGATCTCCTTCACGGTCGCAAAAAGGGTCAATCCATTTCTTAAACCCCTGAAGCTGAAGCAGCTTTTTCAGAGATTAAATCTCGTCTTGTTTCTGCCCCAGTTTTGGCAAGTCCAGACTTTAGCAAACCCTTTACCATTCAATGTGACGCCTCTGATACCGGTATAGGTGCTATCTTATACCAAGAATGTGATGGTATAGAACATCCAGTTGCTTATGCTAGCAAAACTTTAACTTCATGTCAACGAAAATATACCGTAACCGAGAAGGAGCTTTTGGCGGTCATTTTTGGTATCGAAAAATTTCGCAGTTATATCGAGGGTACCAAATTCACTGTTGAGATTGATCACGCTTCTCTGATTTATCTTCATAATTTATCTAACCCTTCTGGCCGCTTAACAAGGTGGGCTGTAAAACTAGCCCAATATGACTTGGTTATCAAACATCGAAAAGGTTCTCTTAATGTGGTGGCTGATGCTCTGTCGCGATCAGTGGCTGAAATTTCTGTCATAGACGTTTCCACTTCTCAACCAGATTCATGGTATGAGTCTATGTTAAAAAAAGTGGTGGAGAAGCCTGAAGCATATCCGTCCTTTCGAGTAGAAAAAGACATAAATTACAAGCACATTTTGTCTAGAAGTCGGATTGTGTCTAATTTAACGGATTGGAAAATTGTTGTGCCTTCTGCAAATCGCTCAGAAATCTGAAGTTTTATCATGACAATGAGACTGCAGCTCATTTCGGAGTTTCTAAAACCCTTTCCCGAATATCTGAATTATATTATTGGCCAAGGATCAGGAAAGATGTCTATAAATATGTCAGAAAATGTTCTGTCTGCGCTGCTTGTAAAAGCTCCAATCTTCCTCGAGCTGGTCATATGGGAGCATACAAAAATATTAATTTTCAATTTCAGTTTATATCCGCTGATTTGCTGGGTCCCTATCCAAGATCAAAAGAAGGAAATCGCTATGTGTTGGTTGTTGTGGATTGGTTCACAAAATTTGTGTTAGTTCAACCTATGCCTAATGCTTCATCAAAGAGAATATTGAAGTTTATTGAAAATAATGTAGTTCGTATATATGGCGTAGCCCAAATTTTCATGGTTGATAATGGAAGTCAGTTCATTAGCAGAGAATTTAAGAGATTGATGGAAACCTATAAGGTTCGAAAGATTTGGTATAATGCCAAATATCATCCCCAAGTAAATTTCTCTGAAAGGGTTAATAAAGTCATCGTTACCGCTATTCGCTGTTATATACATGACAATCATCAAACTTGGGACTCCTCCATTTTCAAGGTGGCCCAAGCAATAAGAATTTCGAAACACGATGTTACTGGGTATTCCCCGGCCTTTTTGAATTTTGGGAGAAATGTCCCTGTGACTGGGGATTTCTACGTTAAAATTTCTGATAATGATAATAACTTTCCCTCTATTTCAGATAAAAGTCAACGGTTTCATGATATTCAGGAACTCCCGAGTTTATATATCGACATTAGAGAACGACTACGTCAGGCTTACGAACGCAATGCTTGCCAGTATAATTTGAGGAAGCGTGACGTGAGGTTTCATGTTGGTGATAGGCTTTGGAAGAAAAATATAACTTTGTGTTCGGCTGTGGGTAACTATTCAGCAAAATTAGCTCCTAAATATATCCCTTGTAGGGTTAAGAAAGTAATCTCAAATTTGGTTTATGAGCTGGAGGACATGGAAGGACGAGATTTAGGTCGTTGGCATGTGAAAGATCTTAAATCTGCTTTCTCTGATGATGAAAATTCTTCCTGTAGTGATGAAGAGTATTTCGGTACAGTTTGAGATATTTCTCGAAACCTTTCCTCAAGTTAAAATATTCCTTTTATTTTATATATCTTCCCTTCACCCAAATGGCCTTAGTAATAATAATTAACATATGAACACTTCTACATTGTTCCCTATTACCTTGATATATTTCCTTTCCTGAATATGCATTTTTCAAGTTTTTTCCCTCAAATAAAATTTATTACCTGCATCTGGGAGTTCAGGATTGCATACCTATCCAAGTACCTTGAAATTTTCTTTAATTCAGTTTATTGAGGCTAACATCTAAGAATTTTCCTTGTCGATTACTTATAAAAAAAAAAATTTGTAAACTCCTTGAGTTTCCAAATTTTTTTTCACCCAGTTGGGGTGGTGTGTAATGGTATGATTGATCAATATTATTAGAGACGCCACTAATCGCCATTTCAGAACCTTCTGCGCGGACTCCGCGTAGTCCGTCAAAGACAGCTTTGAGAGAAATCGATCGAAATCGGGTGCACGCGAGAATTTTCCCGGTGTTAATTGAGAGGAATGAAAATCAAGGGGGGATTATTCAGATTGGCCTTGTAGTTTCAAGTGAGCAGATATAGTGATTTTCCTGGTTTATTCTTACGAATTTTATCTCAGTACCTAATTAGTTGAGTATTCACAAATTTCTTATTTTCTCTAGTTAAATATATAATAATATTTTTTTGGTTTCGAGCATATCGATTTGCATATCAATTTGAATTATCTTATTGTTGTCATTTTTTTTGCTCGCGGTGAGCAAGCCTATCTTCATTCTTTTCTCTTCTGCAATTACCAGGAAATTTCGATTTTCTTGTATCTGGTCGTTTGAGATAATTAATTTTCTAACTTCATTGTTAATTACTTGATGAATTTGAATTTTGTAGAACGGATTATTTATATGAAATATTTTTTTTTAATTTTTTCAAAATTGATTATTTTTGTAAATTTCTGAGAGCATTTTTTTTATAACTCATTTATCTCTATTTTAATTATCTTTCCAAATTTTTGAGAGAATTTCTTTCGTAATTTTTTTGAATATTTTTTTTTTGCAGAACGTACTGGAATTTTCTTTCATTATTATTGTACCTACGATACTGATCTCTATTTTCTCTATTCATTAGGAGAGAAGAATTGCCTTTTTTCTATTGAGTATTTATGACAGGGATTTCAAGGAAATCATTCGTATCAGGCTGTACGATAGCTCTAGCCGACATCTGCTAAGTTGGCAATTGAAAGTAATTTGGTTACCATCTCTGTGCAACTGTCATTCGCCATTACATAGTCACCAGACACATTCTCCAGAATCAGTTAGAAGTAATTTGGCTACCATTATCGCACCACTGTCATTCGCCATAACATCGTCACCAGGCAAATACTCCAGAACTTGAGAAGTAGAGGAATTCCAGGCAGAGGAATAGAGTGATCAATCGTAAATATTTCAAAATTTTGTTAACGTTCTGTTTTGAATTATCTAGTTTAGCCTTCAGCAATTCATATATTTTTTTCAACTTGAATTTATGTGAATTTAAGTGAATATACCGATTATAATTTTCTAGTTTTTTGTTATTTAATCTTTCAGGCAAGCTTCCTCTAGTATTAACTTTCACTTTATATCGTGGCTTATTTTAAGCCTGGCGCCCCACAAAATAGTCAATTTCGTCAGTTTATTTTTTCAACTCACCCCTCACCGTTATATAACTGAGCAGCCGACAGGCCAAAGTGTTGAATCTTGTCAAGGCGAGATCACAAACGGAATGAGCTAGGCAGTTGAAATTTTCAGAGTAGGTTAGGGAGATGAATATCTCGGTTGAGTTCGTTATTGGGCAAAATAGGCAAGATGGTTTCGGAGTAACAAAAAAAAATATTTCTTTTCAACTAACAAATTTCAATTTCAATTTTTTTTTAAGATGCAGTTTCACCATAAATATCCATTTATATCATTTCCAACTTTCCAAGAAAAAAACAATGTATTTTTCAACTGAAAAATTTCAAATTCAATTTTTTTTAAGATGCAGTTTCACCATAAAAATCCATTGATATCATTTCCAACTCCAACAAGCTTATACTTCTGGAGATATGATTTTTCGAAATTTCAATAATGAATCGTACTTCTATGTTTTCACAGAATGCTATAATTATTCTATCTATGATTTATTATATTATCTGTGTTCATACTCGTACATGTAATCCTGTTCTATAAGAGAGAGTCAAATCCATTTCAGCTATTTTAATTTGATTCTTCCATGGTGCAGTTCTCATTCTCAGATTGGTCCTTTAATCTTGATGAATAAACTATTATTTGAATTGAATTTCCTTTATGATGCAGTTCTATCATATCAATACATTGATATAATTCCCAACTCTGGGAAACCAATACTTTCGGAGATATAATTTGTCTGTTTGAACAAGAGCGCCAGAAAGCTCCTGTCCACAGGGCTTGAACCAATTTTTTAGTTTTTCAATATTATAGGTCTGATTAAACATGTCACCAAACATCAAATTTTATTAAAAAAAATGGGTTCAAGCCCTGTGGACAGGAGCTTTCTGGCGCTCTATTATATATCCGCTCTATTATATCTCCGAAAATATTGGTTTCTCAGAGTTGGGAATTATATCAATGTATTCATATGATAGAACTGCATCATAAAGTAAGTTCAATTCAAATGATAGTTTTTTTAACAAGATTAAATGAGCAATCATGAGAATGAGAACTGCACCATGGAAGAAATCAAATTAAATCTGGCCAATTTTGCCCAATAACGAACTTAACCGAGATATTCATCTCCCTAACCTACTCTGAAAATTTCAACTACCTAGCTTATTCCGTTCGAGAGTTATATCTATGTCTATGGATGAAGAGCAGTCTCAATACTCTCAGATCTCTTACTTCATGTTCCGTTCCGAAATGTATGACTTTTCTGAGAAAAACTAATTCCGGAGCAAACAACTGAGATTTTTCTCACTTCGCTGACAATTCTTCGATTGATTAGATAATGACATGTCTCAGGAAAATAAGTTGACATTATGACAATTCATACATAGAATAATTATATCATTGTGTGACAACGTTGAAATACGATTTATAATTGAAATTTTGAAAAATCATATCTCCGAAAGTATTAGCTTGTTAGATGTTAAAGATGATATAATTGGATTCTTATGGTAAAACTGCTTATTGAAAAAAATTTAATTCTGAATTTGTTTTGTAAAAAAAGAAATTTTTTTTGTTACTCCGAAACCATCTGTCCGATTTTGCCCAATAACGAACTTAGCTGAGATATTTATCTCCCAAACCTACTCTGAAAATTTCAACTGTCGAGCTCATTCCGTTCGAGAGTTATCGTGCCTACGGCCGGCCGGACAGAATGATTTTCGACCACGGATTCTTGATCAGTGAGTCGAACCAAATCGTTTAAGACCATTTTCATCGAAAAATTTGAAAATTACAGACATTTGGGCAAATTGATAAGCACTCAGTTCCGAGGAACTAGAGCGCCAATAAATGATAGTGTAGATTTTGAGTTTATGTTTCACACAGTTGTTAGATTAGTTTTTGCGCGTATGTTCTAGGGAACATTGCATTATCATTTTGCCCAACTGTCTGCAATTTTCGAATATTTCGCCGAAAATGATCTCAAACGATTGAGTTCGACTACCTGATGAAGAATTCTAGGACACATTTGATTCTGTCCAGCAGTCCGTTGCCACTTTAACTTGAGAACGGAATTAGGTAGCTACTTAAAATTTGCAGGCTAGGTGGCGTATCCCAATACGACGGACAAGTTCATAAATGGGCATAATCGGCTCAATGGTTTCCGAGTAATAATTTAATTTTCAACCAATATAAATCCGATCAAATTGAGACTTGGTAAATAGTTGTGGAATATGAACTCAAGCACGTTTGTGAGATATTGTGAGAATCACGCGAGTAGAAAATTAAAAAAAAAATTTTATAGAATATTTTTTATGTCACTATAACCTGAGAACAAAAAGAGATAGCGACTTGAAATTTTCAGGTTAAGTTGTGCATCTGAATGCAACATTTGAGTTTGTTTATAGTCATATTCGGACGAATGGTTTTGGAGTTATAACCATCTGAAATTTGGCTATAATTTCCTCAATAACTCGAAAAATACAGAACCGATTAAATTCAAACAAGGTTACTAGTTGTATAATGCCAACGCGAAAATTCTCACAAAGTTTTGTGAGGATCGTATTACTAGAAAATTTTTAAAAAATCATTAAACATGATTGAAACAAATTCTATATATCAGTAACTATTCCTGCGACATCGCTGAAATTTTGCGAGACACTTCACCACCTAACTCTACTGCCAAGTTTCAAGTTTGAACAGGATCGGATATATATTTTTGGAGATTCGAGCAGCCTTGTGTGAGTTTTGTAGATGTATGGGTGACCGTTGCCCCAATAACTTTCGAACGAAAGGAGATAGAGACTTGCAATTTTCAGGATATGTTGCTTATCCGAATGGAAGTGTTAAGTTCGATTACGGGCATAATCGGTCAAAAGATTTCAGAGTTATACCCACCTGGAATATTATTTCCTCGATAACTCAAAAAATATAACCTCTATCGAATTGAAGCTTGGTATCTAGTTGTAGAATGTCGACATAAAGACGTGTTGAAAATTTTATATGAACCGTAACCCTAGAAAATTAAAAAAATATATAAAAAAAATTGGTTCAAGCACTCGTCATGAGCTTTTGCTCGTATGTTCTATTGTCCATTCTCCTGTATTGGACACTCTGAATCGAATCTACCAGGGTAAATTATATTGTCCATTCTCCTGTATTGGACACTTAATTCGAATTTACCATGGTAAATTCGAATCCGCGAGGCCGCGTCACGAGCCAATATCCGAGGATTTGCCGCGCGTAGATTATACGCAACTTTAGATATAACAGATCCATCCATAATTCACTGAGGGCACGTTCCACTAAGGTCTCACAACGATCACGCGCACTTTCGCAGAACTGCGCAGACGACTCTACGAACGTTGCGATCGCCTAGTGGAACTTGGCCTAAATGTATCGCTAAAAGTCTGAACGCCACGTCAGCGATTTATAATAATAGGATTTTTGTATCAATCGCCTAGGGGTTGATTGAGATATGCTCCTAATATACAGCGTGCCAAAAAAGTAACGTTACTCGTCAATAATTCTTGTACGAAGAACTCGCACCCATCGATTTTTAATTTCAAAAGCAATTTATCGTATGCTTTTTGAATTTGATATTTCTCACCCCTCTACTTTATTTTTTCAAATGGGAATATATGGTTTGTGATACATCGAATGAAAGGTAATTTAATTACCTACGCAATGGTGCAAATGAAATGGAAATTGGTGGTGCTGTTTTTTTTTATTAAAATATTAGAAAATAATCTTTTGGGTATGGTGTTTGAAATCGACGAGTTTCCTATTCAAGGATGGAACATAATTTTAATGTATTAAATGTTCGAATTGAGCACCTTTGACTGCTTGACAATGTGCAAGCCGTTCCTCGAAACTCCTCAATGAATTATTCGACGCAGCAACAAGTATTCTTCCGTGTTCTCTCTGAATTTTGAGTCGCAGGTCTTCCAAATAATCTGGCTTATTTTGGTAAACTGTACTCTTCAAATGGCCCCACAGAAAATAGTCGAGAGGATTCAAATCTGGAGATTGGGGTGGCCATTCAACTGATCCTCTCCTACCAATCCATTTCTCAGAAAATGTGCCATCAAGATAACTCCTCACTTCAATTCCACAATGCGGAGGCGCACCATCTTGTTGGGACCAAATATTGACAGCTATTTGTCGACCATTCACACCGTGAAAGAGAACAATGACTGCAGGTAATATTTGATTCTCAGTAAATCTAGATAGCAGTCGCTAGTCAAATTTCCTTCCATAAAAAAAGTCCAATTATATGATGGCCAATTGTGCTCAACCACACATTTAATTATTCGGGATGTTGGGTGTGAACTGTCTGCACCCAATGAGGATTTGCTGTGGACCAGAAGCGACAATTATGTCGATGGACAGACTAATTCAAGATAAATGTAGCTTTATCCGTAAAAATAATTCTCGATGAAAAGGTATCATCCTCATTGCACCTCCTCACAAAACTGAGCTGGTCGGTCGAAATCGTCATCAGATAATTCTTGTGTGCTTTGATTCCTGTATGGGTGAAACTTAGTATAGTAATATATCGAGAGCCTTATCGCCACATGTCGTAATTGAAGGTGTACCAGATTTTGGAGAGTTTTTTACATTTCCAATTTGTTCGAAATGTTTAACCACCCGACAAACAGTAGTTTTACTTATAGGATTTCTGTGTTGATAACTCTCATTAAAAATTTCGCACACTTGTTCATAGGTCCGCTTGCGATCCCCATGTCCCAGAAATATCAAGATTTCTATTCGCATGATTAAAAAAAAATATTCAAATATGTTACTTGAAATTCCGGAACGATATATCGGATTGACCTATTGGGGCGTGCAAAATTTCATTGAGATCTGACCCCTAGGAGCCTCGAAAGAAATTTAACAATTTAGAATATCTAGCCACAAATTATTTGGGTTCTTTTCAACGTGAATCATAATCAGTTTACGAACACGTGTTTTATCTGATTATTGCGATCACCTTCATATGCACAAGGCAACTAATATAAATATGGACAACATTTGAAATCATAGGTCAGTTTAATATTATTGACCATATTTCTAACGTGAAATCGTGACCCTTTAGGACTTTTGCATACGCGCAGAATGATTTTGAAGTAGTTTTACATTTCCGTCCAAAGGATGCTGCAACTCAAAATGGGCATAAACCACTTGGTGGACCTCTCCCATTAACGAAATCAACCAAGATATTTACGCCCCAAAGCTACACTGCAAATTTCAACTGTCTAACTCATTTCGTTAGAGAGTTATCACGCTTACGGCCGGCCAGAGAACGTAATTGGATTTGATGCCAGATTATTCATCAGTGTGTCGAAAGCAATTGTTTGACAGCATTTTCGGCCAAAATTCCGAAACTACAGACATCTGGGCAGATGGATAGTTCCTGGCGGAACACGCGTGCAAAAATAGATTCACAAAACTCTACTAGGTAATCCAAATATCTTCGAGAAATTTCTTAGATAATACATGGGGTTGCAAATAAAATGCCTACATAGTCAGAAAATATTTTATTCAATAAAAGCAAAATCGGATCATAAACTAGTTCCTTTCTATGTATAGCCGTGTATTCATCAATATGATTCATTCCAACCACTTTCAGCTTTCCGTAAATTTTGGCACTTTGGGGTAAATTTTCATAAATATTTTCTATATCCTGGAAAAGAAATGTGTTTTTTCAAAATGAATTAATCTAAATATAATGCATCATAACATATCTACACAAGAGCATGGGGTATATTGACCAATATACCATTTGTAAAGTCGGTCAAAACTTGACCAATCCATTTCTGAAGGATAATTTTCAGTACATAAAATTACGTATGGTATGCCAATAACGAACTTAACCGAGATATGTATATCCCAAACCAACCCTGAAAATTTCAACTGTCTAGCTCATTCCGTTCGAGAGTTATCGTGTTAACGGTCGACTGGACAGAATCGATTTTGACCAAGGAATCTTGATCCTTCAGTCAAACCATAACGTTTTAGACCTTTTTCAGCCAAAAATTCTAAAATAACAGACATTTGGGCAAATTGATAAGTACTCTGTTCCGAGGAACAAGAGCGCCAAAAACGCTGCAACCCTACCTAACATTTGTTTTTCAAATATAAACATATGTCATGTGTGGGCTTGTTGGAGAGCTTATGAAAAATATTTACTTTACTTTTCAATTATATAATTGTTAGTAAAATGAATAAATAAAACCGATCGGTATGCTCAGTACGAATAAGTTTTTGTTTTACATCAATAAAAACCCAAAAATGCAACATCATTTTCCTCTTTTTCTAGTACACTTGCTAGACATCGATTCAATTGCTTTTAATTTTTATTGATATAAAACGAAAACTTATTCAGAATTTAACTCAGCATACCTTTCTGTTATATTTATTCATTTTTCAAACAAATACATAACTCAAAAAAAAACAGTTAGTTGACCAGAAAGATGGTCATAGCTACTTATCCTTTAAGGTTAGGAGGATGATTTTTTCAGAAACAATCATCGCAGCCATTCAGTACGTGTTTCTGATAATGATAAAATCCTCGGATTTTGGATTATCACAAAAACAGGCCGAGTTTCGATTCCAGTTTTCATAAAAAATTTCCTTATTATTTCAAGAGGTGATGATTTTTTTTATTGAATTATGATTCTATAAATAAAAAAAATACATAAATAATTTCCTATCAAACATATACGTAAAACGGACAAATTTTGAGATATTCAAGAAATAGCTACAGCAACCCGACGGTTATGGTGGTGCGAGAGACGCCATACCACGTAGAGCTACTTCCATTTCAACAATCACGAATACGGTGCGCGTAAAGAGTACCCCGTTTCCTGGTTGTTAAGAAAACAGATGAAGTAGATTTCTTCAATATCAGTCTATTTATTGTCTATTACCTATTTTTGATATTACCAAAAGTATGTACGGTATAGTTCTTTAAAAAAGAAGAAGGTTTATTAGTTGAAATGCGAAGCGACGCACAAGCGAAATATATATTGGATATCACAGGATTTATTTATACCCGTTACAGCTACAGCTCACACAACACTAAATTCAAGTGGGGTGTAATATTCTGTCGTGACCTGCTCCATTGTTAATTGAGAAACATAAATATAAGACAAACTGAAAGATTCAGGTGTTATCAAAGTTCAACGAATAAAAATGAAAAATATAAAAAAGCACTGAAATGTAGTCAGTACTCTTTGGTTGAGTGTTTCAAGCTCAGTGGATAGATTGAGCCGTAGATCTACTCAGACGGTAGTGAACACCATGTAATGTCGGGTCAAAAATTCACAGTGCTGTGTCTAAGCTGTCATAAGAATAGAGTAAGAAAGTTGAAAAAGAACACAACTGACTCTCCTTAGTCGCACATGCTCTTAGGAGCTTCTGTGGGATCTCCTTGGGAAATAGTTAGGGGGGTCAGTATAATCAGAATTATGTCTATATCACGCGCTCCAAAGCAGATTGCCCCACGTCAACGCTTTTCAGCCTTTTTCTTTAATAGTGAAGTCAATCTGCATTTGCGCGTGCGCTATAGCCATGATTATGACTATACTGCCCTCCTAAGTCTTTCCCAAGGAGATCCCTCAGAAGTTCCTAAGAGCTTGTGACACTAGGGAGAGTCAGTTGTATTCTTTGTCAATTTTGTTCCTCTATCCTTGTGCCAGATTAGACACAGCACTGTTCATTCTTGACCCGGCAGCGAATGGTGTCCACACCCTCTGAGTAGATATCCACTGAGCTTGAAACACTCATCAATCAATTCAAATTAGCCAAAGTGAACACGCGCGCCAAAGAGTACTGACTTCACGTCAGTGGTTTTAAATATTTTTTCAAATTTCTTTGACAAATCTGGATATTAATGAAGTCTGGCTATTACTTTTACCGTAGGTCGAAATAAAAAAAGATGCGGTTTTGGGATTCCGGTAGGATCGTAATTGCTTACGCCTATTCTTTAAATCCGAATGTAATTTAATGTAGATCTTCCGAATATAGTTATTTATAAATTGGCGCCAGGGTCACGGTGCAGACATTTCAACTCGGAAACAACGCTATTTCCTCGAAACTGACTTGCCCGTGCATAGAATTGTCCGTGCACAGAATTGTCCTGAAATTTCTTCGAAAACCTCACAATATCTGCTCAGACTCAGACGTAAACCATTCCCAACATAAGCCATACAACTAAAAGAGACCCACGTCTCTTCTGCGTATGCGCAATCTACTCATGGCTTAAAGTCCTCTCAAAATGCCACACCACACACAAAACTCTAATTCTCCATTAGTGGTTCAGGAGATATCATAGCTTCAATCCACGCCTGCTCGGGCCCTCCCAGGGGCCCATTCTATGGAGGAATAGCATCCTGAACGTCAAAACCTCAATCTTCGCAGACGAAAACTCCAGCAGTTGAATCACTTCTCGTCTGCTCATGCGTATAACGAAAAATGCCCGAAAGGAGTAACATACATTTCAAAATTGTCCCCGTTGCCATGGTACGGACACTCCGACTTGGAAACAACGCTATTTAACTCGAACTGACGTGTTCGTGCACATAATTGCCATGAATTTTTTTTAAATCTCACAATATCGGTTCAACATCAGACCCATGACCGATAGTCCTTAACCACTGCCACCATAACCCATACAACCCAAAAACAATAACTTCTCCTCTGCGCTTGTGCAATCCACACGTGGCTGAAAGTCATCTCAAAATTACACACCTCACACAAATACTCTATAACACCAGTGGTTCAGGAGATATCGCATCTTGAATCCATGCATGCGTGGACGTCCACCAAGGGATTCTTTCGAGAAATATCATCCTCCACCTTAAAACCCCAATCCTCTCAGACGAAAACTCCTGCTAAAATCACTTCTCATCTGTGCATGCGCATAACGAAAGATGACCGGAACAGGCAGCATAAACATCAAAAAAATAGGTTTCGGAATTTTAAGTGAAATATTCCGCAAAATAGTAGTGATTTTTTGAATTTTTAAAGTCTTGTGATCCACAAAAAATTTTTCAAAATTGTTTGCTTCGGTTTTTTGCACCTTAGTACTCAGTTTCAATTCAATGAGATCAGTATCTTTCGAGTTAATGTGAAATTTACAAATTTTTAATTTTTTTTTGCCTGTTTCTACTCATTCGATTAATACAAATCTCCGCGTGCAAATGATGTCATGATGCTACAATTTGATGCTAATTTCAGATAGATAGAGTGATTGGTTTCGGAAATATTCTTAAAAAACGTTTTAACTAAACATGACCATAACTCCGAAACAACTCGGTGGATTTTGCCCACTAACGAACTTAGCCGAGATATTCACGCTCCAAAACTACCCTGCAAATTCCAACTCTCTGACTCATTGCTTTCGAGAGTTATCGTGCTTACGGATGGCTGGACGGCCAGAATCGATTTTGACCCCGGATTATTCATCAGTGAGTCGAACTGAATCGTTTGAGAACAATTTCGGCAAAAAATTCGAAAAATACAGACATTGTGGTAAAATGATAGTAGGCTGTTTCTTGCAGAACACGCGCGCAAAAAGGACGAGCAATTACTAGACCCACCGAATTACAAACTTACCTTCCTTCGACAAACAACAAATATCGTCAAAAATATATGTGTAAATAACTATGTATAGGCTTGAAGATCGATCATATATCCCACCCCCAATAAGTTGTTTAAAACACCAACGCATTGGCCACATGATTATTACATGCACATTTCAGCAAGTCTGTGTATGTGGAAAACACAAGAAATTACCATACAGAAGGTTAGGATCCTTGAATGTGTTGGGCATGGAGAGCTTGAGAGGAAAGTACTGGCTAGCACCACCCTACCTAATGTTTCATATGAACAGGCAGCTCAACGGAAACAAACTTCAGACAGAAAATATTATCAGTCAGCTTACCCCAATCCTCGACGCAATCGATCGACAATACATAATACATCTATAACAATGGGCCCACCCCAAACAAAAATTATCGAGGGTATAATAACAAGATTGAGAACTCTCAGACAACAGAGCAAGTGACAAAAAAAGGATCCCCGAAAAAAATCGAAGCAAAAACGAATGAACAACAACATCTCCTTGGGAAAGACTTGGGAGGGTCAGTATAATCACAATCATGTTTATAGCACGCTCGCCAAAGCAGATTGACCCCTCGTCAATACTTTTTTACACTTTTTCTTTCATTGTTAAGTCAATCTGCATTTGGCGTGCGTGCTATAAACATGATTATGATTATACCGACCCTACCAAGACTCTCCCAAGACTTTCCCAAGGAGATCCCTCAGAATCAGTCAGTTGTGTTCTTTTTCAACTTTGTTACTCTATCCTTATGGCAGCTTAGATACAGCATTTTTGAACCGACAGTAAATAGTGTCTTCTATCCTCTGGGTAGATCTCCGTCTCGCTCTATCCACTGAGCTTGAAGTACTCATCATTCAATTCGAATTAGCCACCGTGGACACGCGCGCCGAAAAGTACTGAATTCACGTCAGTGCTTTTTTACATTTTTTCAAGTTCCTTTAACAAATATAGCTATTAATACAGTTTGGCTGTTAGCTTTACCGTAGATCGAAAAAAATTGCGGTTATGGAACCTCCGTTAGGAACGCAATTGCTTCTTCTTCAAATCCGAACGTAATTTAATATAAATCTACCGAATATAGTTATTTATGAATTCGCCCCAGGGCCACGATACAGACAGTTCAACTCGGAAACAACGCCTTTCGCCGAAACTGGCTTTTCCGTACACATAATTACCATGACATTTCTCTTAAACCCTGAAGATGACGGCTCAGCACCAAATCCATCACTGCTAGTCGCAAACTACTCTCAACATGAGCCATACAATCCAAACGTCTCCTCTGCGCCTACGCAATCTACTCGTGGCTTAAAGTCTCCTCAAAATAACACTTCACATAATATTCTGATTCTTCAAAACCATTGGTTCTGGAGATATCACTGCTCCAATCCACGCATGCGCAGACACTTCCAAGGGGAGTCTATGGAGGAATAGCATCCGGCACCTGAAAACTCTAATCCTCTCAGACGAAAACTCCAGCAGTTTCTATCACTTCTTGTCTGCTCATGCGTGAAACGAAGAATCTCCGAAAGGGGTTACATGAATTTCGAATTAGGAACACAATATCTTCGCCTATTCTCCAAATCCAAAATTAATTTAAAATTGATCATCCAAATATAGTTATTCATAAATTGACCCCAGGGCCACGACATACACATTTCAACTTGAAAACAACGCTATTTCCTTGAAACTGACTTGTTCGTTCACAGAATTTTCTAAAATTTTCTTTTAAAACCTCACAATATTGGCTCAGCACAAAATCCATGACCGGTAGACGTAAACCGCACCCAAAATAAGCCATACAACCCAACAAGAGCCACGTCACCTCTGCGCATGCGCAATCTACTCGTGTCTGAAAGTCCTCTCAAAATCACACACCTCACACGAAACTCTGATTCTTCAAAACCATTGGTTCAGGAGAGATCGCACCTTCAATCCACACAAGCGCGGATACTCCCAAGGGGATTCTGTTAAGTAAAGGCATCCGCCATCTCAAAACCCCAAACCTCTTTGACGAAAACACCAGCAGTTAAATCAATGATGGTCTGCTCATGCGCATAACGAAAAATTACCGTAAGGCCTAACATCAATTTCAAAATTCGCCCCAAGGCCACGGCTCGGACACAATAACTCGGAAACAAAGCTGCATCCCCCAAACAGACTTGTCCGTGCACTGAATTGACATGAATATTCTTTCAAAACCTCACAATATCGGCTCAGCACTCCCAACTTGTGGCTGAAAGTCCTCTCAAAATCACACTCCTTACAAAAAACCCCGATTCTCCAATACTAGTGGTTCAGGAGATATCACATCTCTAATCCATGCATGCGCGGACCCTCACCAGGGGATTCTATGGAGGAATAGTATCTGCCACCCCAAGACCCCAATCCTCTCTGACGAAAACACCAGCAGTTAAATCACTGATGGTCTGCTCATACGCATAAATTAAAATGCCCGTAAGGGATAACATCAATTTCAAAATCAGCCCCAGGGCCACGGTATGGACACTTCATCTCGGAAACAAGGCCACATCCCCCAAACTGACTTGTCCTTGTACTGAATTGCCATGAATATTCTTTTAAAACCTCACCATATCGACGCAGCACTCCCAACATAACCCAAAAACTGTCACTTCTCTTCTGCGCATGTGCAATGTACTTGCGGCTGAAAGTCCTCTCAAAATCACACACCTTAAAAAAACTCAGATTCTCCCACACTAGTGGTTCAGGAGATATCATATCTTGAATCCACGCATGCGCAGACCCTCACCAGGGGATTCTATGGAGGAATAGCATCCACCACCTCAAAACCCCAATGCTCTCTGACGAAAACTACAGCAGTTAAATAACTTCTCATCTGCGCATGCGCATAACGAAAAATGCCTTGAAAGGGCAGCATGAACTTCAAAAGAGAAAGAAGAAGCACTGACGTGAGGTCAGTACTTTTTGGCGCACGTGTTCTCGTTGGCTAAAATGAATTAAATTATCAGTGGTTCAAGCTCACTTGATATAACGAGCCGGAGATCTACCCATATGGTAGTGGAGACCATTTATTGTCGGTTAAAAAATTAAGAGTGCTTTGACTAAGCTGGCATAAGGATAGAGTAACAAAGTTGACGAAGAACACAACTGACCTCCCTTAGTCGCACAAGCTTCTAGGAGCTTCTGGAGTATCTCCTTATGGAGGGTCAGTATAATCATAATCATATTTATAGCACGCACGCCTAAACATATTGACCCCATGTCAATGCTCTCTTAGCATTTCTCTTTTATTAAGAAGTCAATCTACAATTGGCGCGCGTGCTATAAATATGATTATGATTATACTGACCCTATTCCTGGATTCTATGGAGGAATAGCATCCTGCACCTCCAAACCCCAATTCTCTCGGACGAAAATTTCATCAGTTGAATCACTTCCCGTTTGCTCATGCGCATAACGTAAATGCCCGTAACGGGAAACATGAATTTCAAAATTGGCCCCAGGGCCACGGTACGGACACTCCAACTCGCAAACAGCGCAATTTCGCCCGTCCGTGCACAGAATTGCCATGAGTATTCTTTTAAAACATCACAATATCAGCTAAGTACCAGACCCATGATCGATAGTCCTAAGCCACTCCAAACATAACCCATACAACCTTAAAACAGTTACTTTTCCTATGCGCAATCGCAATCCACTCACGGCAGAAAGTCTTCCCTAAATCACATATCCCACAAAAAACTGTGATCCTCCAACACTAGTGGTTCTGGAGATATCGCATATTGAATCCACGCATGCGCAGACCCACACCAGGGGATTATTTAGGGAAATAGCATCCTCCACGCCAAAACCCCAATCCTCTCAGACGAAAACTTCAGCAGTTAAATGACTCCTCATCTGCTCATGCGCATAAGAATAAATGCCCAAAAAGGGTAGTATGAATTTCAAAATTAGCCCCAGGGCCACGGTACGGACACTTCAACTCGGAAAAAACGTCATTTCCCCCGAACTGACTTGTCCATGTACAGAATTGTCATGAATTCCCAAAAATAGTCATTTTTCCTCTGCGCATGTGCATTTGCAGTCCACTCGTGGCCTGAAGTCCTTTAAAAATCACAAACCTGACACAAAATTCCGATTCACCAACACCAGTAGTTCAGGAGATATCGCGTCTTAAATCCATGCATGCGCGGACCCTCACAAGTAGATTTTATGGAGGAATAGCATGCTCCACCTCAAAACCCCAATCTTCTCAGAAGAAAACTCCAGGAGTTAAATCATTTCTCGTCTGCTCATACGAGTAACGAAAAATGCCCGAAAGAGGCATTATTAATTTCAATATTGGCCCCAAGGATTATGTTATTAACGCTACACCTCGGACACTACGCTGCCTCCTCGTAAACTCACAGAATTGACATGAGCTGTTAATATGGCCTACCAGTTACACCCCCAGTTGTTCACCGTTCAGAAAAAATTTGAAAACCAATTTAAAATTCCACATATCGCTCTCGCATTACTTCAATTGGCGCAGTATATCCTCGTCCAAATTTGGGCGCATGTTCTAGGGGAACATCGTCCTATCATTTCGTCCAAATGTCTGTAATTTTCGAATTTCGAGCTGAAAATTGGCTAATAGACTAATTCGGACTCCCTGATCACGAATCCGGTGTCAGATTTTTGGGTGCCGGCCGGCCGGCCGGCCTTCCGGCCGTAGGCACGATAACAGGAGCACCGAAGGTCCTATCGACTTCAAACTTTCAGGGTAGGTTTCTGATCAAAATGCGACGGTTAAGTTCGTTAACGGGCAAAATCGGCCGGACGGTTTAGAAGTTATAGACATTTCAAATTTTGAGGTTATTTCCCTGATATTTCAGGAACTAAAGAAGATGTTGAATCGAAGGATTCGAGGATAAAAAGGCGCAACTTTTGGCAAAATTCTGTTATGATCGAAATGTTGGTAACTTTTAAAAAAATATTTCTTTTAATTTTTTCGAAAAAAAAATAATTTTTTTTTCGTGAACTATTCATCAGATTGCAACAAAAACTTGTACTAACGTCAATTGTAGTATTTTGCAACATTGTGCAAAATTTTGGCTCTATACGATTTCAATTTCTGGAGATATAAGACAAAATGTGTCAAATTTCCTGGGTCTCTCTCAGTATTTTCATCGATTATTCTATGAACTCTTTGAATTCCACCGAAAACAAATTCAAAGACATAAACAAAAAGAATCAAGTCATAGTTTAGACGTCGAAGGAAGGACGATGTTGATCGACTTGAAAAGGTACCTATTTCAAGAAATGCAATAATGAAATGCTTAATTTATGGATATAATATTATCTAAGTATTGTTGGGATCGGGCAGTTGGAAAATTTTTTAATAAAAAAATTTGTACCGACGTTAAATCAAGCATTCTACACGAGTGTGCAAAATTTCAGTTCGATACGATCTCAATTCCAGAAGATATTGCTTAAAATTCACATTCCAGCGTGTTTTGACGTTCTATGGTCACAGAAAATCGTCACAAAAATCTATTTACCTCATTTGACGGCTGTTTGTCAAATCAATTAATTCCAATAATTGATGTCAGATTTCCTACATACCAAGTTCAAACACATTTTATTATATGGAAAACACTTATTATGATCACGTTCTACAGGAATTGATACTAAATAGAAGCTAGATGAAGATTATTGTAATGGAAAATTTGTGTTCCAGAATAATATTAAGGTATTCAACATGATACTGCTTTTTTTCTTTATTTAATCAGTTGTCTCGTACATATCACACTGATTCAAATAAACGCGTAAATACCCGTCAAAATATGCTCAAAATAAGTTCAAAATTATTAATTTTTTTTACGCTCCTAGTGGACTGTTCTCAGTGAAATTGCATACCCCAAGGGGTCATCATTGCTCACCGAATTACTAAAATTGAACTCAATCCGATATTTGGTTTCGGAATTTCAAGCAAAATATTCCGCTAATAGGAAAGAATTTTTTCAATTTTATCTACTCATGCTATCCCCACGAAATTTTGCACAAGTGTTTTCGTCGGTACTTCACATCTAACCACCAAGCTTCAAATCAATCGGATCAGTATTTTTCGAGTTATAGAGAAAACAAAATTTCAATTTCATTTTCAAATATTTGACATTTTTTTAACTAGTTTATAACCATCTGATCAATACAAAACATCGCAGGCATATGAAGATCATGTTTCTACAATTTGATGATAAATTTCATATAGATCGGTGAATTAGTTTCGGAAATATTCTCGAAAAACTTTGTAACTAAAAATGGTCATAACTCCAAAACGGCTTGATAGATTCTGTCCATTAACGAACTTGTCCAAGATATTTTGGCTCCAAACATGCTCTGCAAATTTCAATGCTGTAACTCGTTCCGTTCCAGAGTTATCGTGCTAACCGTACCACACGGACATAATTGAATGTGACCTTGAATTCTTCATCAAGGAGTCGAACCCAATAGTTTAAGATTATTTTCGCAAAAAAAATTCGAAAAATACAGACATTGTGACGAAATGATAGCACACTGTTTCTTGCGGAACACGCGCGCAAAAAATAGGTTTGTGAATTTCAAGCAAAATCCGCAAAATAGTAGTGATTTTTTGAATTTTTCATGCTATGTGATCTTCACGAAATTTTGCAACAGCGTTTGCTTTAGCCTTTTGCATCTAACTACTGAGATTCAATTCAATTAGATTAGTATTTTTCGAGTTATCGTGGAAACAAAATTTCAAAATTTTTGAAAATTTTGTTTGCCACCTTGTGGCCGTCAAGTCAGTACAAAACTTCGCAGGCATATAAAGGTCATGATTTTAAAATTTGATGCCAAATTTCAGATAGATCGAGTGATCGGTTCCGGAAATAATCATAAAAAACGGCCTTAACTTCGAAACCGCTTGATGGATATAGCCCGTTAACGAACTCGATCTATCTGAAATTTAGCATTAAATTATAGAATCATGACCTTTATATTTATTTATTATCATACACGGGTTATCCCCTTTTTATATATGAAATATAATACAAATATACACTTACAGTAAACATAAATCAAGAAATAAACAACTTCAGCAGTACAACAGCAACATTGGAATACTTATACAATCAACCTTTCTACACTGATTCTAAATGAACTTAAAGTTTGTCCAGTAAATTCCAAACCTTTACCGTAATATTCATTACCTAATCTAAGAAAACGTGACAAAGCAGTATGATAGCCATAATTTGTGCGATGGTAAGGAACCCGGAACAACTCAAGTTTTGTATTGATCGGAGTACCCTAAAGTGGCGAAAAAAATTTCAATAATTTTAAAATTTTGTTTCGACTATATCTCGAAAAATACTAGTGTCCGACCGAAACTGGTTTTTCAGCCGAAACCGAAACCGAAACCGAACTTTCGGCCAGGGTCTCAGTTTCGGCCGAAACCGAAACCGAAACCGAAACTTTATATTTCATACTGAAATCTACTGTATTTTTTACAATTTTATTTGCATATACATAAAAACAGTTAAGCAGTGTTAAATAAAATAAAAAGACAACTTTTTTGATATCTTCATTTATTATTTTGGTATTACCAAGTTATAAAAATAATTATTCGAAGTATACAGGGTAATTCCAAATCAGACGTCAACCTTGGAGGAGTTGTTAGTATGGATAATTTGCTGTGGTTTGAGCCATTTTTATTGATGACCAAAAATCAACAGTTTCAGAGATATTTGAGTTCTGGTTCCGATGAAAAAGAATTAGTCTGATTTGAAAGGGGATGTAAGAAGCAAATAGAGAAAAATAACGAATTCAATATTTTTTTGTTGCAAATGAGCTCGAAATTTCATTAGAAAATGTAGGTATTCATAAATTATGTTCCACCATTCCATATAGGCAAGCACATTATTGAAAGGTTTTTTTTCTGAAAGGTTTTTTCTCTTAAAAATATCTATAAAATAAAAAATAATTATTTTGTGGTTTGCTTCTGCGTAAGAAACACAATATATTTGTCAGAAGCAATCAATTGAACAATGTTGCCTAACGAAAACGAAACAGCATCAACGAAGAAACAACTATATCGTAACGTTTCGGAGTCTATATCAGACTCCTTCGTCAGAGGCTTAAAATTGATTGCTTCTGACAAATATCTTGTGTTTCTTACGCAGAAGCAAATCACAAAATAATTAATTTTTATTATATAGATATTTTTCAGAGTTTGGGAGAGAAAACCCAGAAAAAAACCTTTCAATAATGAGTATACCTCCCACAGTATCATTTAATGATTACTTAGGGCAAGCACATGCCGTCTTTCTGATATCTTCAGTTGTTATTTTCCGCCTGAAATTTACTCACGCTGTCTTTTGATACACATTCACTATTTTATATGCCGGACATTCAAAAGGTTGCTGAAACGAAACTAGTTATGCAATCTAACGAAATCTTTTATAGAACGAAGAAGGAATTTGGCAAGTTTTTAAAATAATTTTGGCGTACAAAATTGTGAAATTCGAAAGTTGCAGACAAATTGATATTAGAAATTGATTTTTCATTTATTCATATACCACATTTCAAATCATACTAATTCTTTTTCAACCTCTTATACAGCATAGTTTCGATTTTTTCGTACATATCATATCCTTTTCTGATGAAAATAAACCAAAATTATCATCAAATTTGGTCAACGTAGAAAAAATTGACGAAATATGAACTAAGTTCAGAAATCTTTTAAAAATCACCAGAACTCCAAAAACTGTTGATTTTCGGTTATTAATAAATATGGATTAAACAACAGCTAATGAGACAACTAACTCCTCCTCCAAGTTTCACGTCTTATTTGGAATCACCCTATGTAATCTACATAATAATCATTAAAGTGAATTCTCAGTCTTAACAAAGATAGATTATAATAACTTGTACGACAATTATGTATACCTACTTTTAACTCCTGGCCAAACGACCAGGATAATTCACGAACAGTCAAGTTTCGGCCCGGCCGAAAGTTTCGGCCATTTTTGGCCGAAACCGAAACTAAGGCCGAAACTAGATTTCTTGGCCGAAACTGGCCGAAACCGAAACCGAAACCGAACTTTCGGTCGGTCACTAAAAAATACTGATCTGATTGAATTGTAACTATGTAGTTAGATGCAAAAGACCGAAGCAAACACAAATTTCTTGAGGATCACGTGACATGAAAAAATTCAAAAATTACTACTATTTTGTGGAATATTTTGCTTGAAATTCCGAAACCTATTTTTTTAAAGCTCATACCGCCCCTTCCTAGCATTTTTCATTATGCCCATGCGCAGATGAGAGGTGATTTAACTGCTGGAGTTTTCGTCTGAGAGGATTGGGGTTTTGAGGTGGAGGATGTTATTCCTCCATAGAATTCTCTAGTGAGGGTCCACGCATGCGTGGATTCAAGATGCGATATCTCCTGAACCACTAGTGTTGGAGCATCGGAGTTTCTTGTAAGGTGTCTGATTTTAGGAGGAATTTCAGCCGCGAGTAGATTGCGCACGCGCAGAGGAGAAGTGAGTGATTTTGGTTTGTACGGGTTATGTTGGGAGTGCTGGGCAACTATTGTGAGGTTTTAAAGGAATATTCATGGTAATTCAGTTCACGGACATTTGAGTTTTGGGGGAAGGAGCGTTGTTTCCGAGTTGAAGTGTCCGTACCGTGGCTCTGTGGCTAATTTTGAAATGCATGTTATGCCTTACGGGCATTTTTCGTTATGCGCATGAGCAGACGTCACAGAGAATTAGGGTTTTGGGGTGGAGGATGATATTCCTCCATAGAATTTCGTGGTGAGGGGCCACGCATGCGTGGATTCAAGATGCAATATCTCCTGAACCACTAGTGTTGGAGAATCGATTTTTTTTGTGAAGTGTGTGATTTTGGGAGGACATTTAGCCGCGAGAAGATTGCGCATGTGCAGAGGAGAAATGGCTAATTTTGGGTTGCATGGGCTATGTGTGGAGTGGCTTAGTACCATCGGTCATGGGTCTGGCGCTGAGCCGGTATTGTGAGGTTTTAAAAGAATATTCGTGGCAATTTAGTGCACGGAGAAGTCAGTTTGGGGAAAGAAGCGTTGTTTCCCAGTTGAAGTATGCGTTCCGTTGCTCTGGGGCTAATTTTGAAATTCAGATTAGCCCTTACGGGCTTTTTTCATTATGCGCATGAGCAGACGATAAGTGAATTAACTGCTGGAGTTTCCGTCAGAGAGGATTGGGGTTTTGAGGTGCAGGATGCTATTACTTTACAGAATTCCCTTGGAAGTGTCCGCGCATGCGTGGATTGAAGGTGCGATATCTCCTGAACCAATGGTGTTGAAGAATCATAGTTTTGTGTGAGGTGTGTGATTCTGAGAGCACTTTTAGCCACGAGTAGACTGCGCATGCGCAGATTAAGCATGGCTCTTTTTGGGTTGTATGACTTATATTGGGAGTGGTTTGCGTCTAGCGATCAGGTATTTGGTGCTGAACCGTTATTTTGAGGTTTTAAGAGAAATTTCTTGATAAGTATGTGCACGGACGAGTCACTTTCGAGGAAATAGCGTTGTTTCCGAGTTGAAGTGTCTGTATATTGGCCTTGGGGCCAATTGATTAGTAACTATATGTGGAAGATCTATATTAAATTACGTTCGGATTTGGAGAATAGGCAATAGCGTTCCTAACCGGGGTCCCATAACCGAATTTTTTTTCTTCGACCTACGGTAAAACCAATACCCAAACTGTTTTGATAGCCAGATTTGTTAGAGAACCTTAAAAAAATATAAAAAAGCACTGACGTAAAGTCAGTACTCTTTGATGCACGTGTTCACGTTGGCTAATTTGAATTGATTGATGAGTGTTTCAAACTCAGTGGATAGAGCGAGCCGGAGATCTACCCAGAGGGTAATGGACACCATTCCCTATCAGGTGAAAAACTGACAGTGCTGTTTCTAAGCTGGCATAAGGATACAGCAACATAGTTGACAAAGCACACAACTGACTCGCCGTGGTCGCAGAAGATCCAAGGAGCTTCTAGAGGATCTCCTTGGGGAAGACTTGGTAGGGTCAGTATAATCATAATCATGTTTATAGCATGCGTCAAAAGCAGATTGCCTTTAAAATGAAAGAAAAATGCTGAACAAGCATTGACGTGAAGTCAATCTGCTTCGGCGCGCTTGCTATAAAACTCATTATGATTATACTGACCCTACCAAGTCTTTTCCCCAAGGAGATCTCTCATAAGCTCCTTGGAGCTTGTGCGACTACGGAGACTACGGACTACGGAGAAATTGGTTAATTGTGAATTGAACGTATCTTCGTGGAACCTACTACAAATATAATATGTCTATGCTCTTTACTAAGCTAATTAATTATTGGAGGATACTGTGGGAGGTATATTCATTATTAAATGGTTTCTTTCTGGGTTTTCTCTCCCTAACTCTGAAAAATATGTATAAAATAAAAAAATTCTGAGTTTGGGAGAGAAAACCCAGAAAGAAACCATTTAATTGTGCTCTATGCTACCTATACGTCATAGACTAATAGAGTTTATAATAATTGTTGTTGTTGTTTATTAAGTGGTTGGATATTATAGGATATTGTATTCATTCATATGATGCGAAATAAAATATTCAATGTGAGAACAAGCGATGAAGTTATTGCGGATAACCTTATAGTGATATTCAATGAAAATCAAGTTGTAGTCAGTGTTCTAATATTCAGGAAGATTTTTCACAAAATTGCAGAATATAGATTAAAATAAACCATTTCATAAGACTTGAGTGAGTAAATGAGTTTTCGCTAACAAATTCATTCAATTTCGAGCATCAGATGATAAAGATTTCGGGTAATTGTGCGATAATGAATCCATTGTAAATCCAATTTCGGACAAAATATTCAGAATTACTTAGAACAATTTTGTGTTCATAAGACCCATTTTCGTTATTGTAATAAATATCTTCTTTCTCATGATTTTGAGTCGTTCGTAAAGTGATTTAAGAATGACCAAATTGCAGAAAATATATTTATCGTCTAATTGGAAATAAATAAATGGTGGTAATGTATTTCATAATGTATTGGAATCAATATTTCAATTTAATGAAAAGTTGCTTCTTCAAATGATAAAATTCATTTTTAAAATGATTTGAATTCTTAGACTGAAGGTAAGGCGCTCCAAAAGTTCCATCATCATCGGATGATATGATTACGTTTATACAGACATTCCCAGGTCGAAAATAGAGACGTATGAGTGTTTTTGCGCGCGTGTTCTGCAAGGAATATCGTGCTATCATTTCGTCACAATGTCTGTATTTTTCGATTTTTTTTTCGAAAATGGTCTCAAACGATTGGGTTCGACTCCCTGATGATGAATTCGAGGTCAAATTCAATTCTGTCCGTCCGGTCCGGCCGGCCGGCCGTTAGCACGATAACTCTCGAACGGAACGACTTAGAGCGTTGAAATTTGCAGGGTAGTTTTGTAGCGTAAATATCTCGTACAAGTTCGTTAACGGGCGAAATCCACCAAGCGGTTTCGGAGTTAAGGCCATTTTTATTCAAAACGTTTTTTATGAATATTTCCGGAACCGATCTCTCGATCTTTCTGAAATTTGGCATCAAATTGTAGAATCATGATCTTTATATACCTGCGAAGTTTTGTTATGACCGGACGGCCCTAAAGTGGCAAAAAAAAATTTCAAAAATTTTAAAATTTTGTTTTCACGATAACTCGAAAAATACTGATCTGATTAAATTGAAACTCAGTATTTAGATGCAAAAGACCAATGCAAACACTTTTGCAAAATTTCGTGAAGATCACGTGACATGATAAAAATAAAAAAATTACTACTATTTCGCGGAATACTTTGCTTAAAATGCCGAAACCTATTTTTGGCGCTCTAGTTCCTCGGAACTGAGTGCTTATCAATTTGCCCAAATGTCTGTAATTTTCGAATTTTTCGATGAATAAACGATTTGGTTCGACTCACTGATCAAGAATCCGTGGTCGAAATTCATTCTGTCCGGCCGGCTGGCCGGCCGGACCGGTAACTCTCGAACGGAATGAGCTCGACAGTTGAAATTTTCAGAGTAGGTTTGGGAGATGAATATCTCGGACAAGTTCGTTATTGGGCAAAATCGGACAGATGATTTCGGAGTAACAAAAAAAAATTTTTTTTTACAAGGCAAATTCCAAATTAAATTTTTTTCAATAAGCTGTTTTACCATAAGAATCCAATGATATCATTTTTAACTCTAACAAGCTAATACTTTCGGAGATATGATTTTTCAAAATTTCAATAATAAATCGTATTTCAACGTTGTCACAGAATGATATTATTCTATGTATGAATTGTCATAATGTCAAATGATATTCCTGAGACATAACATTATCTAATCTATTATTTGTGTTCTGTGATCTAATCAATCGAAGAATTGTGAGCGAAATGAGAAAAATCTCAGTTGTTTGCTCCGAAATTAGGTTTTCTCAGAAAATTCTTACATTTCGGAACGGAACATGAAGTAAGAGATCTGAGAGTAGTGAGACTGCTTTTCATCCATAGACATAGATATAACTCTCGAACGGAATGAGGTAGGTAGTTGAAATTTTCAGAGTAGTTTAGGGAGATGAATATCACGGTTAAGTTCGTTATTGGGCAAAATTGGCCAGATTTAATTTGATTTCTTCCATGGTGCAGTTCTCATTCTCATGATTGCTCATTTAATCTTGATAAATAAACTATTATTTGAATTGAATTTCCTTTAGGATGCAGTTCTATCATATGAATACATTGATATAATTCCCAACTCTGAGAAACCAATACTTTCGGAGATATAATTTGTCTGTTTGAACTAGAGCGCCAGAAAGCTCCTGTCCACAGGGCTTGAACCCATCTTTTTGAGGTTCATGCTGCCTTTTCCGGGCATTTTTCGTTGTGCGCATGCGCAGATGAGAAGTCATTTAACTGCTGTAGTTTTCGTCAGAGAGGATTGGGGTTTTGGGCTGGCGGATGCTGTTCCTCCATAGAATCCACTGATAAGGGTCTGCGCATGCGTGGATTAAAGATGCAATATCTCTTGAACCACTAGTGTTGGAGAATCGGAGTTTTTTGTAAGGTATGTGATTTTGGGAGGACTTGCAGCCGCAAGTAGATTGCGCATGCGCAGAAGAGAAGTGACTGTTTTTGGGTTCTATGTGTTATGTTGGGAGTGCTGAGCCAATATTGTGAGGTTTTGAAAGAATATTCATGGCAATTCAGTGCAAAGACAAGTCAGTTTGGGGGATGTAGCGTTGTTTCCGAGTTAAAGTGTCCTTACCGTGGCCCTGGGGCTAATTTCGAAATTGATGTTACCCCTTACGGGCATTTTTCGTTATGCGCATGAGCAGACCATCAGTGATTTAACTGCTGGTGCTTTCGTCAGAGAGGATTGGGGTTTTGGGGTGGCGGATGCTATTCCTCTATAGAATCCCCTGATGAGGGTCTGCGCATGCGTGGATTCAAGAATCGATATCTCCTGAATCACTAGTGTTGGAGAATTGGAGTTTTTTGTGAGGTCTGTAATTTTGGGAGGAATTGCAGCCACGAGTATATTGCGCATGCGCAGACGAGAAGTGAATGGTTTTGGGTTGTTTGGGTTATGTTGGGAGTAATGAGCCGATATTGTGTGGTTTTAAGAGAATATTCATGTCAATACAGTGCACGGACACAAGTCAGTTTGGGGGAAATAGCGTTGTTTCCGAGTTGAAATGTCTGTATGGTAGCCCTGACGCGAATTTATAAATAACTATATTCGGTAGATCTATATTAAAATACGTTCAGATTTGGAGAAGAGGCAATTGCGTTCCTAACGGAGGTCCCACAACCGCAATATTTTTTGATCTACGGTAAAGCTAACAGCCAAACTGTATTGATAGCTATATTTGTTAAAGGAACTTGAAAAAAAAAGCACTGACGTGAAGTCAGTACTCTTTGGCGCGCGTGTTAACGGTGGCTAATTTGAATTGAATGATGAGTACTTCAAGCTCAGTGGAAAGACCGAGCCGAAGATCTACCCAAAGGATAGTGGACACCATTCACTGTCGGTTCAAAAATCAACAGTGCTGTATCTAAGCTACCATCAGGATAGAGTTACAAAGTTGGAAAAGAACACAACTTACTCTCCTTAGTCGCACAAACTCCTAGAAGATTTGGGAGGGTCAGTATAATCCTTATCATGTTTATAGCACGCGCGCAAAAGCAGATTGACTTAACAATGAAAGAAAAAGTGTAAAAAGTCAATCTGCTTTGGCGCGCGTGCTATAAACATGTTTAGAATTATACTGACCCTCCCAAATCTTCTAGGAGCTTGTGCGACTAAGGAGAGTCAGTTGTGTTCTTTTCCAACTTTGTAACTCTATCCTGATGGCAGCTTAGATACAGCACTGTTGATTTTTGAACCGACAGTGAATGGTGTCCACTATCCTTTGGGTAGATCTTCGGCTCGCTCTTTCCACTGAGCTTGAAGTACCTACTCATCATTTAATTCAAATTAGCCACCGTGAACACGCGCGCCAAAGAGTACTGACTTCACGTCAGTGCTTTTGTTTTCCTAAAATATTTAAGATAAAGTAGGTACTTATCTACGCATAATACATTGCTCCTAGTAAGAACTAAAACGACCCTCTATTTAAATAATGAAGTATCATAGCACTGCAAGCAGGGTTTCTGAGCTTTTGGGAAATTTTGGTTTAAGTCCATTTGATCCTCTCGATATGCGCATTTACGTTCTTTGAATTCCAGAAAAACACATGATGTATCAGTATACTTAAACATAATTGTATCATCTGATTGTAATAAAATGATTACATCGCCTTATCGTCAGCCTGAGAAATGGATTCAATTCGAAAAAAAAATCAAGTTCAGCATTCAATGAAGCAACTTTTCCAGAATGCCCTGTATTTTTCATTGTTGACTATAATGCAATAAGAAATGCATCCTTTCTTTTCGTTCAAAAAGTCATTCCGCTAAAGAATACATCGAAATTTCCGAAATATTGACTCTATAATGTAAACCACCAGACTTAAATGCCCAATTCCCACCAAGTAGGCAGGTAGCAATTAGTCGATAAATATTTTTCCTGTAGTTTAGTCATTCTTAAATTGATCAACGTACGAGTTAAAATCATAAGATTGAAGATATCCATTACAATATAATAACGCAAATGAGTCTAATGGAAACAAAATTTGACTGAGTTATTTTGTAGATGTCGTCCGAAATTGGATGTACTTTTTCCGAAATTGGTTTTACTTTTTCCAAAAGTGAATTTACTTTTTCAGAATTGATTCTACCTTTTTCGAAATTGATTTTACCTTTTTTGAAATGTGTTTTACTATTTCCGAAAGTGCTTTTACTTTTTCCGAAATTGAATTTGAAAAGGTATAGATGAAATCAAATTTCTAGATAATTTTAACCAAGCTTAATATGAATATTAATATCGACAATTGGAATTTACAATTTTCAGAACGTAAACTGTGTAAACTTCTGGTCTGGTTCAAAGATTTTGTTTTGTTCCAAAACTGAAGTTTAATATTTGAAAATAATATTCCAGAATCAGTGGGCCTTCACTGTTACTCACCTTGAAAAGAGCTAGTTTATCCTCAGTACCATACACGAAATAAATTGGTGCTAATATTTTCGATACTGGATATTCAGGCGGTGTAGAGCTTCCATACATTTGGAAGTTTTTGTCCTTGTAATCATACATGCTGAATTTTCCATATGCAAATAATTGTAAAAAGTGCAGAAGAGTTTTAATGGATACTCCTCTTGGACTGTGCGTTAAAAGAATAGGAGCTATAAGCTGAAATTCAAACGATAAATATGAAAGACAAAGATGGAGGGTAAGAGTTTTATACAGGAAACATGAGATAATTATCACTAGCTCGTACTAAGTTGAAATCATTTTTGTCGAAAATAGTCCCAAATCCAATTTGATTTAGTGATGAAGAATACGTACATTCAATGAGGGGAACTGTGGCTAATTGCAAATAACTAAAGAGGATAGACGGTGTAATATTAATTGATTCTAACTATCAATCAAATATTCCGCGTGAGCCGAGCTAGGTCACTGCATCGCTCAGTGTTCGTCCAAAGAGGAAAGCTTCATTCAAGAGCAGACACGAACCGCGGTTTCATGGTTGTTACCCATCACCAGCCTGACTCAGTACCCGGAATGAACACCTGAAGGAGTTCTAGGAAACTTAATGCATTCAGTTGGGAACATGTAGGAAGAGAATCCCACCAGCGGCACCTAAGGAAATCCTTACGAACTCCGACCCTCTGCGATGAAGAAACCCTGAGCGATGTAAAGCAACGTTCATTCTTTCGCCGTAAAAGGGTCAGTGAATGTAACGTCGTCAACCTATACAAGACCTTTACTGACACAAAACGCCCGGTTAGTGTGGTTAGATAAGTCACCAACCTGTGAGCATTCAATGAGGAGAACTGTGGCTAATTTCCAATAACTAAAGAAGACACACGGTGAAATATTCACTCATTCTAACCATCAACAAATATTCCACGTGAGCCGAGCTCACGAATTTACCATGGTAGATTCGATTAAGAGTGTCCAATATAGGAGAAGGGACAATATATTTCACCATGGTAAATTTGATTAAGAGTGTCAATACAGGAGAATGGACAATAAAACATACGCGCAAAAGCTCCTGACTTCACGTCAGTGCTTGAACCAATTTTTTCGTCATTCTTTCTTAAATTTTCTAAGGGTACGGTTCTCACAAAATTTTACATACATCTTTATGTCGATATTCTACAAATAGTTGGCAAGCTCCAATTTGATCGAGTCTATATTTTTTGAGTAATCGAGGAAATAATATTCCAGATGGGTATAACTCCGAAACCGATGGGCCGATCTTAATTCTCCCATTCAGATGCGTAACCTACCCTGAAAATTTCAAGTCCCTATATCTCCGTTCGTAGGAGAGTTATTAAGGCAACGGTCACCCATCCAGCCCCTGAACTCACACAAGGCTGCTCAGATCTCCAACAATATAGATCCGATCGTGTTCAAAACTTACTGGTAGAGTTAGGTTCTGGAGGCTCTCACAAAATTTCAGCCATGCGGGATGAATAGTTTCTGATATATAGAATTTTTTTCAATGATTTTATAAATGATTTTTGAAAAAATTTTTAGTGATACGATCCTCACAAAATTTTGCAAGAATTTTTTCGTTGGTATTCTTCAACTAATAACCATTTTTTAATTGGATCGGTTTTGTATTTTTCGAGTTGTGGAGGAAATAACAACCAAATTTCAGATGGGTATAACTCCAAAACCGTTTGACCGATTATGCTTATAAACAAACTCAAATGCCCCATTCAGATGCACAACCTAACCTGAAAATTTCAAGTCGCTATCGCTTTCCGTTCTCAGGTTATCATGAAAATAATTAATTTTTTTTTTAATTTTCTAGTTATAAGATTCTAACAAACTTTCACAAAATTGCTTAGGATTATAATCTACAACTATTCACGAAGTTTCAATTCGATCGGATTTATATTGGTTGAAAACAAAATTATTACTCGGAAACCATTGGGCCGATTTTGCCCATTAACAAACTTGTCCGTCGTATTGGGATGCGCCACCTACCCTGAAAATTTCAAGTCGCTAGCTCTTTCCGTTCTTAAGTTATCGTGACAACGGCCGGACGGACAGAATCAAATTTGACCTCGAATTCTTCATCAGGGAGTCGAACCCAATCGTTTGAGACCATTTTCGGCGAAAAATTCGAAAATAACAGACATTTGGACAAAATGATAACGAGATGTTCCCCAGAACATACGCGCAAAAACGATATCTTACATGCTATATAGTTTCAATAATATCTTAGCAGATTTTATTTTGGTGATATTAGTTTACATGGAATATTAACTTCAAAGATATAATGAATCTGAGTATAATATTCTTTGATGTCATTTTTGATTCGTTCGAGCTACTTTTTGGGACGTGGAACACTATCGGCACACCATGGGAGTCTTTCGAAACTCGTTAGCACGCGTAATTCAAATGGATGTCCTATATAAGTATAAATAAGGCATATTTCATAATAACGTAAGAATTTTTTTCCAAATAACATTGTCGTAGACCATGCTGTTGAATTATGGACGACTTTGTTTTCAGCAATGTCATGGATACATTTTCTTACGGTATTATGATATATGAATTATTAATACTAATATAGGTACATCCATTTGAATAACGGGCGCTAACGAGTTTCAAAAGACTTCCACTATGTGCCGCTAGTGTTCCACGTCCCAAAAAGTATGTAGCTGTAACGAAGTAACGAACAAAGAAAAAACGTAAAAAAGTAAAAACCGTAAAAAAGTAAAAAACGTAAAAAAGTAAAATACGTAACAAAGAAAAAACGTTGTAACGAAGTAACAAACAAATATCTCCGGATTCACTACTATTTAAAAGGAATTTATACGAGGGACGCTCGTAGGGACCTTTATTATTCCATACTTTTGATGGTGATATATTGCTGATGCTGATCTCTTCAATTATTAGAAACGAAAATGTTCTGTACAGCACGGGACAATGAATATACTACTTCAAACCGATCCGTCCACTGCGATCACATGTAGGGATAATTATGTATTAAAAATTTCCCAAGTGAATTGCTATCATATAAGGAATGTACTCACTGGATCGGTGCCATCTCGTGAAAAACCAACAGTCAAACTCATTAGCCAGATACAAACACCAGGATTTCGTTGGCAAACATAATGTATTATGTGGGCTACGGAACTATTACTTCTCCCAAAGGAACCTATTTCTTTGGCCTGCGAAAATTCCTGAAACAAACAGTAATTGTTACAAAGAAGGGAGAAAGCACTGTGGATAGGAGCTTTGGCGATCTTGTTCAAACTTTGACAAATCATATCTCCGAAAGTATTGGTCTCTCACAGTTGGGAATTATACCAACGGATTCTTACGATAGAACTGCATCATAAATATAATTGCAGAGTTATAGGAAGAAGTATTGTTTAAGGCCATACCACAATGAATATGCTACATACCGTTCGAACACTGAAGCCAAGCAGCGTCAAGCGCCATTAGTAGTTGGATGGGTGACCGCTTGGGAACACCGCGTGCTGTATTCTTTCTTCAATTTGGCTTCAGTGCGTCAATTTTCAAGAATTTTCGTAATTAAATTCAAAACGCAGTTCTATTACTCACCTAATGTTGGATTTACATGCATCAGCAAATATAATTAGAGTGTTGCATAAAATCACATGGAATTAAGAATAATTATTAAAATTTTGAAAAATCATATCATCGAAAGTATTAGTTTGTTTGAGTTGAGAATGAAACCAATGGATTCGTATCTAACAAGACACACGGTGAAATATTTATTGATTTTAACCATCAACAAATATTCCGCGTGGCCGGGCTGATCACCTCATCGCTCAATGTTCCCCAAACAGGAAAGTATCATTCAAGAGCAGACACAGACCCTAGGGTTTCATGGTTATTACCATGGGTTCTTCCCCTACTGGTTCTCGACCGATGGAAATAAGTTTCCTAGAACGCCGTTCAAGTGTCATTCAGTGTCTGGCTAAGTCACACTGATGATTGTTAATAAACATGAAACCCTGGGATCTGTGACTGCTCTTGAATGATACTGTCCTCTTTGGGGAACACTGAGCGATGAGGTCATCAGCCCGGCCACGCGGAATATTTGTTGATAGTTAAAAACAATATACAATAATGGTTAAAAAAATTCCTTATAGTGAATATTGCCTAAACCTCTCGTAAATATTTCTTTGGAATATTTCTTGAGAATATTGAGAAATATTTCACAGCAATATTTCATGCTGTGTGGGTTAGGTATCATAGGCAATTAGCCACAGTTTACCTCATTACATGTTCACTGGTTTTTGGTTGATCTAACCAAAATGAACTGGGCGTTTTCAGTCCGTAAAGGTCTCTTCACGGTAGATAGCATTGCCATTCCTAAACCCTCTTACGGCAAAAGAATGAACATCGCTGAACATCACCCAAGGTTTCTTCATCGCAGAGGGTCGGAGTTCGTAAGGATTCTCCATAGGTGGCTCTGGTGGGGGTTCTTTCCCTACCGGTTCTTAACCGATGGAAATAAGTTTCCTAGAACGCCGTTCCAGTTTCATTCAGTGTCTGGCTAAGTCACACTGGTGATTGGTAATAACCATGGAACCCTGGGGTCTGTGACTGCTCTTGAATGATACTGTCCTCTTTGGGGAACACTGAGCGATGAGGTGATCCGCCCAGGCACGCGGCATATTTGTTGATGGTTAAAATCAATAAATATTTCACCGTGTGTATTGTTAGGTATTATTAGCAATTAGCCACAGTTCACCTCATTACATGTTCACTGGTTTTTGGTTGATCTAACCAAAATGAGCTGGGCGTTTTCAGTCCGTAAAGGTCTCTTCACGGTAGATAGCGTTGCCATTCCTAGACCCTCTTACGGCAAAAGAATGAACGTCGCTGAACATCACTCAAGGTTTCTTCATCGCACAGGGTCGGAGTTCGTAAGGATTCTCCATAGGTGGCGCTGGTGGGGTTCTTCCCCTACCGGTTCTCGACCGATGGCAATAAGTTTCTTAGAATGCCATTCAAGATTCATTCAGTGTCTGGCTAAGTCACACTGATGATTGGTAATAACCATGAAACCCTGGGGTCTGTGTCTGCTCTTGAATTAATCTGTCCTCTTTGGGGAACACAGAGTGATGAGGTGATTAGCCCGGCCACGTGGAATATTTGTTGATGGTTAAAAACAATAAATATTTCACCGTGTGTCTTGTTAGGTATTATTGGCAATTAGCCACAGTTCACCTCATTACATGTTCAATGGATTCCTATGGTGAAATTGCACCTAAGAAAAATTGAGTTTAAAATTTTTGTTGTAAAAAAAATATTTTTTATCACTCTGAAACCACCTTGCTGATTTTGCCCGATAACGAACTTAACCGAGATATTCATCTCTTAAACCGACTCTGAAAATTTCAACTGTCTAGCTTGTTCCGTTCGAGAGTTATGGTTTTAACGGCCGGCCGGAAATACGGACAGAATCGGTTTTGACCACGGATTCTTGATCACTAAATCGAACCAAATCGTTTAAGACCATTTTCAGTCAAGAATTCGAAAATTATAGACATTGGGGCAAATTGATACGTACTCTGTTCCGAGGAAAAATATTGCCAAAAATATTAACGACGAATCTATTTGCGGCATATATCAAGACAAATTGATCGAATCTGAACAACTAAACAAAATCTATTGACACCCTCAATTTGCCAATGAGTTTAAACATCCTTATATTTTTAACATACATAAGAAGGGTAATCGTAGAGTGTGTCCAAATAGCAGAATGGGTTCGGGGCCGGAAGATAATGCATTGACAACATTTTTAATCTGAAGCAGCTTGTGGAAAAAAGAACACAGAGAACATTAATTTTTGTAGAAGTGCAGAAGGCTTATGATAGTGTAGCACTGGCTGAATTATGGAAGTCTCCGGAAGAAAATGGCGTCAGATATAAAGGGTGTCCCAGAAGTCGACGTCAAGCCGAAAGCCAGTGATATTACAAGTCATGATAGATATCAGAAAAATATTTTAAATTAATTTCAAAATTATAAGCATTCAAATAAAATCGACAAAATCTATACGTTGTGATGGTTATTCAATTCCCATTTCTAGAAATCTTTTTTCCAATTTTATTTTTGTTATGTCATCCTGAATAATGCCTCCGTATACTTTTGCCCAAAACTTTATGACTTTTGCCCCTGTTTGGAGCAAAATGTTACTTTTTGTCCCACTAAATATTCAAAGCTCATATTTCGTCTAGTTTCAACTACCAGTATGAAAAAAAATGTACTATGCTCGTTCGGCAAGTAACTGTAAAAGTTGGCGCATTTAATGAGGAATTTCAAAGTGGTATAAAAATTGATAGTCATTCTGCAAGATTTTCGACTAGAATTTTTTCTGCTAAGAAACCCGTTTTCGAACTAATCTTTTCTAAAAACTTCAATCGATTCTAGTGTACCTAAGCCTTTAATTGAGGCCGTTACTGTAAGATTGGTTGAATTAAAGAGAAAGCTAATAATTCTACGATGTGTGAGCGATGCAGATATTGACGCCAGATAAAAGACCCTCTTCTACTGTTTCGAGGTAGACTGAATCTCTTCTTTTCTGTTTTATGTTCATAATTGAATTTTTGATTCAGAAAACTTTTTCAATAAAAATTACAACAATATAAATATTAAATAAATGTTCAAACTGTCTCCCTTAGGCCGCAATACACGTTTGACATCGTCGTAACAAAGATCGGAGAATCAGACTGGCGAATCCTCCGTGATTGACATGATTATTATTCAATTCATAAGAGCCAAGGCTTATACCTATAGGGTCTCGAAAAAATATACATTGTAAATGTAAAAAGCTTGAACTTAAGTCACTTGGGATTAACAGTATTGATGAGGAACAAATAATTGAAACAAGAAGAAAAAAATTGGTTCAAGCACTGACGTGAGGTCAGAAGCTTTTGCGCGTATGTTTTCTTGTCTATTCACCTGTATTGGACACTACTAATCGAATTTACCATGGTAAATTCGATTAAGAGTTTCCAATACAGGAGAACATACAATAGAATTCACCATGGTTAATTTGATTAAGAGGGTCCAATACAGGAGAATGGACAACAGAACATACGCGCAAAAGCTTCTGACTTGACATCAGTGCTTGAACCAATTTTTTTTTTCGATGATTTTTTAAAAATATTCTCACGAATTTTTGCAAGAATTTTCGCGTTGACATTCTACAAACTAATAACAATGATTGAATTGGATCGGATTTGTAATTTTTGGGTTATTGATTATGCTAGTTAACGAACTCAAATGATACATTCAGATGCGCAATCTACCCTGAAAACTGCCAGTCGCCATTTCTTTCCGTTCTCAAGGAATCATGAGATACATAATATTTTTTCGTATAATTTTCTAGTGGAGATATCCTCACAAAATTCTACACACGTCTTCATGTCGATATTCAAGAACTAGTTACCAAGGTTCAATTCGATAGAGTCTGTATTTTTTGAGTTATCGGGGAAATAATATTCCAGATGGGTATAACTCCGAAACCGTTGTGCCGATTATGGCCAACAGCGAACTCAACTGACCCATTCATAAGTGCAACCTATCCTGAAAATTGCAAGTTCGTATCTCTTTTCGTTCGAGAGTTGTCGGGACAACGGTGACCCATTCAGCAACTCAATTCACACAAGGCTGCTAGAATCTCCAACAATATAGATCCGATCATGTTCGAACTTGAAACTTGGTAGTATAGTTAGGTTCTGAAGGCTCTCGCAAAATTTCAGCGATTTCCGAGGAATAGTTTCTGATATATAGAATTTTTTTCAATAAATTTTCTATGATTTTTTAAACATTCTCTAGTGATAAGATCCTCACGAAATTTTGCAAGAAATTTTGTGTTGCTATTCTACAAGTAATAACCATGTTCGAATTGGATCGGTTCTGTTCGAGTTATTGAGGAAATAACAACCAAATTTCAGATGGGTATAACTCCAAAATCGTTTTGCCGATTATGCCTTTAAACAATCTCAAATGGCGCATTCAGATTCTCAACCTAACCTAAAAATTTGAAGTTGCTATCTTTTTCCGTTCTTAGGTTATCGTGACATAAATAATATTTTTTAATAATTATTTACAAATTTTCTAGGAATATGATTCTCACAAAATTTCACAAACGTTCTTATGTTTATATTCTACAATTACTCACCAAGTTTCAATTCGATCGGATTATTATTGGTTGTAGACAAAATCATTACTCGGCCATTGGGCCGATTAGGCCCATTAACGAACTTGTCCGTCGTATTGGGATGCGCCACCAACCCGGAAAATTTCAAGTCGCTATGTCTTTCCGTTCTCAAGTTATCGTGGCAACGGCCGGCCAGACAGAATCAAATTTAACCTCGAATTCTTGATCAGGGAGTCGAACCTAATCGTTTGAGACCATTTTCAGAGAAAAATTCGAAAATTGCAGACATTTTGGGCAAAATGATAACGCGATGTTGCCCAGAACATACGCGCAAAAAAGAAACACTTTCGGCTTTCATTATTATTCGCCGTAAATCAGATACATTTTCGATAGGTCTTTCATCGCTCCCCAGTAAAAAATCAAATGGATTTAAATCAGGTGAACGGGCTGACCATGAGATAGTGTCAGACCGCCCTATCCATCTGCCCGGACATACCTACTTCATTAAGATGTTCACGAACTGAGCGGAAATAGTGATCCGTGCAGCCATCTTGCCGGAACCACACATCTATACATATGCTTAGTGGCACGTCTTTTTTTGTGCGAATCGTATGGCTAGAAAATTTTTAAAAAATTATTAAAACATATTTTTGTTGTCACGATAACTTGAGAACGGAATGAGATAGCGGTTTGAAATTTTCAGGTTAGGATGTGCACCAAAACGCGACATTTCAGTTTGTTTATAAGCATAATCGGCCGAACGGTTTCAGAGTTATAGCCATCTGAAATTTGGTGGTTTTTTGTTCCTCATTAACTCGAAAAATACTGAACCGATTGAATTCAAACATGGTTTTTAGTTGTAGAATGCCAACGCGAAAATGTTTGCAAAATTTGGTGAGGACAGCATTTGTAGAAAATTTTTAATAAATCATTGAAAATAAAAAAAATTATTCTATATATCAGTAACTATTCGTTTGAAATTGCTGCAATTTTGCAAGAGCCTTCATAACCAAACTCTACTGCCAAGCTTCAAGTTTTAATACGATCGGTTAAATATTGTTGGAGATTCGAGCATTCTTGTGTGAGTTCAGTAGATGGGTGAGCGTTGCCTCGATAACTTTCGAACGAAAGGAGATAGGGACTTGCAATTTTCAGGGTAGGTTGCGTATCCGAAAGGGAGAGTTGAGTTCGATTTTGGGCATAATCAGCCTAACGGTTTCCGAGTTATACCCACCTGGAATATTATTTCCTTGATAACTCAAAAAAAAAATTGGTTCAAGCACTGACGTGAAGTCAGAAGCTTTTGCGCGTATGTTCTATTGTCCATTCTTCTGTATTGGACACCCTTAATAAATAATAATTTATTGGACACTCTTAATTCGAATTTACCATGGTAAATTCGAATTAAGTGTCCAATACAGAAGAATGGACAACATAATTTACGATGGTAAATTCGATTAAGGGTGTCCAATACAGAAGAATGAACAATAGAACATACGCGCAAAAGCTTCTGACTTCACGTCAGTGCTTGATTAATATTTTTCGATAACTATCACGACATGAACTATCACCCGCTTCCGGCTTGACGTCGACTTCTGGGACACCCTGTATATTAGGGCAATGAAGGAGCTCTACACGGATATTTCAGCAAGGGTAAAGGTGGGAACCAAACAAGTCTAAGGAGTTTCGTATCGCAAAAGATCTCCAACAGGGCTGTCCAGTAGCCCCGACTATGTTCAAGTTCTACCTGGCCTCGACTCTGAAACATTGGCATAGAAAATGTCGAAAAATAGGAATTCCAATAGGAAAAGATATACTTTTCACTCTCAACTTTGCTGACGCAGATGAGGAAGATATTTATTATATGTTGAGGAAATTAGTCGAGGCATATATAGAGTGAGGTATGACCATAAACACCTCAAAAACAAAATATATTGTCGTTGAGGAAGACCCAGAAGAACGTTGAGGGATGGAGTTCAGGAAGCGTTGGACAGGAAAGGTTTGCAAGACCGAGATTGGGAGAATATGAGTCTATGGCGACTGATACGCGAGAACTGAGATTATTGTTGAATTTTATATCAACATCCTTCTGATAATAAAATATCCTTTTTATGCTGTCGACTCAGTTCATCTCTTGAAAAATATAAGAAATAACTGGTAGACCTACCATATCTTTATATCTAACATCAATTGAAAAGCAGAACGTGAAACTAGTGCTACAAAATTTTAATCAAACCATAGTGGTAGCCTTTACTGAACTTGGTGCTAGGGCATCACATGAGTATCATGAATATCCTGCTATTTTTGTTAATATTCAAAATGATTCATGACCCATGGAAAATATAGGTGCGCTATTGAAAAAAATCATAGCATTATTGCTTGGCATATATAATTCAACAATTTGTATGAATATGAGAAAAATTCTATAATTGAACTTTTGATTTTACCGCCTTTTCTCCACCCACGTTTGCGGCCATATTGGTTTTAATGACTGGCCTTCAGTGTAGGAGGTGTTGAACCATACTATTTCAATAGAGTAGGTACTTTTTTTATCGCGTCGAAACAATTATCGTGATTGAAGTTTCCTTACTAAATATCGTACTAGTGAATAGCCTCTGAAAATATACATGGCGACGAGTTGGTTGAATCTTACCGGTTTTGGTAAACATGGGAATTAAATTCGTTGAAAATATCCAGTAAAAACGTTGTATGAGTATTTCTTTACCTCAATAGTACATTCATGAACATTTCCACGGTTTAATAAAGATGAAAAATCGGTTGTTTGAATGAATAATTGCATACTCACCTCTATTAAAGGTATTACTAGTAAATAGAGTTTGTTCACGGAAGTCCTGAAACTAGAAGTTGGGGCAAGTAATATAAAAATTTTGGATAGGCGTGCGGCTTCTTCTGAAAATAAGGAACTGTAAACGAGAGATTCTGTACTACCCGTTGAATGACCAATCACGGCAGGCCTGGTGTTATTGCCGGTATTATAAACATACTTCAGAGATGCCCTCAGGTCGTATATAGCTGTTTCATGGAAACTGCAAAGGATAGATTCGTTATTTCGTTTGAAATATCTATTGGATATTACCTGAAATTCCAGTAATCAAAATCATTGATAGTCAGGTTCATGTGTTTTGTAGAAAAATCCGTACCTCTGGTATTTGACAACCATATTTCGTAGCCATTCTTCCAAAAATAATAAGCAAGCTGAAAGCAAAAAAAATGTTGTTATATTTCCAGGTGAGGCTGTGAATTGTATAGAAGTAACTGCTGTCAGTTTTATCTAGTCAAATGGTGTATTATGAATGCATGAATGTCACTGCAAACAAGACATCATATTAATGACTACTAGAATGCTTATGCCTACTATTTCGGTTAGGTATGTTCTCAAAGATGAATAGCAGCTGAAATCTGACTATTGAGATTGAATTAATCACTAGAGATTCATATCGAAACAGTCAGTGATAATCAACGGAAAATACGGGGTGAATTTGACAACATTATAGTCAAATATCTCAATTTTTTGTGAACATTTATCCTTTAAATTCGAAGGTGATTCTAAACAAGATTTATAGAATAGAACAGCAGATTTACAGTACTTCATAATATCTATGCATAATCTCTAATTTGGATTAAGTTTACAGGGATACCAAACTTTTTCATGTTCGCTAGAGTGGAAAAATTCGGCTATCGGCGTTTCGCTCACAAAGAGACTTCTTCAGATTTATTCCATTTAGAATGAAATAATAATGAAAAAATTTTAATGATTTATTAAAATCACCTATACTTTAATAATATTTTATTTCCAACGAGTATAGACCACTGAATAATCTTCAATATACAGAGTGATTCACAAAGACCGTGCGTGAGAATATTTCAAAGAAAGACTCGAGATAAACACTTGAAATAATATAGTTGAGCTTTGTTAGGAGAGATGAATTCTTGGAAAAAAATTCAGATTCGTTCGACTTGATACCAACTTTCGTTTTTTAAATGTAATACCCAGTGCTTTAATTGATAATCAGATTATCCCTTAAATTCTACATTGTTTTAATGTCACTTACATATTATTCTCAGAAAATTCGTGTGAAATCTGTGAAAAAAACTCTTAGAATTTTCTCAAATGGAGCATCATTCCAATGTTAATAACTTGTAGATTTTTGCATGAAAATTCCTAATTTTTTATCAGAAAACATACCAATGCTGCTCCTTTGTTAACTAAAAATTCCATTTAACATACAAAATCCTCCTATTTCAATGTCAAAGGCAGTCCCGACAAAAACCTCAAAACTTTTTTTTTTCAAATGAGAAAGCATTTTTTTATTGGTCTACGCTGAGAAATAATGTTTAAGTGTGATACATACTACTACTCTAAAATGCTCATTTCCCGAGATATTCGGTAAAGACTAATTTTCTTTTCAGCAATTCTCTGTTTTATTTCCTCGAAGAGTGAGTGTGAAAAAAAAACAATTGTATAATCATAAGTTCTTAATTGCAAATGTTCGATATGTTCACCGTTTTCATCGAGGTAAATCAAAAGACGTTCTCTAACGGATTGTGTTGCTCTACGAATTTCGGCAGTGTTCAAACTATCGAAAGCCGCAACAAATTTGTATTTTCAGATCCTGGTAATTCATAATATGATCATTATAAACTAATTCATTGATCAGACCCCATAAATAAAAATCAAGAGAAGTGAGATCCGGTGATCAAGCAGGCCAAAGAAAAGGACTTCAATTTCCGCACCAATGATCTTCAAATAAATCCGTTAGCTTGGCATACTACTACCATACTGTAATGAGCTAGTACACTCCATCCATTTGAAATCAACGATTATTAATACAATGGATTTGCAAATCATTCACAAATTTTTCCAATAATACGCTTAGAATTCTCAAAAAATCTACACGATTAAGTTTTCATCGTACATGTAATAATGTTCTGAATTGAAATCGGTTCTCAACCCATTATTGCTCGAGGATTCTCTTGTGACCTAAAATGCCGATTTCTTCTGTTGAAATATCCCTGTTCACAAAATTTTGCCTCGTTTGTGCAGATGATTTTCCGTAAAAAATCAGTATTTTCTTGGCGCTAAAGGCACTTCTGCGTGCATAATTTCCTGGTTGAAATTTCTGTAGCCTCATAAATTTTAAAGGATGTAGTTTTTGGCTACAAAGAATTCTCTGTATGGGAGCGTAAGAAATTCCTAAATCACCGGAAGCCGATCTCATGGACATACGTGGATAAGCGTGGAAATATCCCAGAGAATTTCATCCACAGAACTCGGTTTTGCGCTTACATAAGGTCTGACCGTGTTTCCATGATCCAGAAAATTTCTCTTCAATCTATTAATTTTTCCTTTCGTCATTTGGGGTAGATGTGGATATTTCGCGTTGAATGCTTGGCATGTTCTTCCGAGTACTGTGTCGTTTTCACCATACATCACAAATAAATCGAAGATAATATCATTGGAATAACGTTCCATGACGATAAATTCGGTTCGGTTGAATCAGGAATGACAATCCTGAAAATTGTATTTTTTCTTATGAAATTATTGAATTGAAGTTTTATTTTCATTATTGAATAGCCAAGGGAGGTGGGGTGATACAGTGACATAGTACTTTGCAAAATTTCTTTCTTTTTGGATTTTAGCGATGAGTTGGGGGAGTAAGGCAGGTTGGACGCGAGGGAGGTGGATGATATGGTGGAGATACGTGATATACTTGGATATAATAAGTTGAACATTATAAATTTGTACATTCGTAGTCTCAATAAGAACTTCGATGAATTATTGATTTATTTAAATGAGTTTAATCTGGAAAAAGTTGATATTGTGGTCTTATCAGAAACTTTTCAGCAAGATTTTTGGCGATTTGGTATACCTAGTTTTGATTTATTCTATAACAGATCAAGTTTCAATAAATTTTAAATGTCATTTCCACAATAATTGAATTTACAGAAATAAATATCATGATATGTTTCTTTAGAATCAACAATAATGTTTTTGGGATCACCGGCATTTATAGACCACCTTCAACACATGTCGATATGTTTCTGCGGGACTTGGAGAACTTCTGCCTTTATAACACTTCAACTGAAAACGAAATATACACAGGAGATATAAATATCGATATTTTAAATGAAACTGATACAAATGTAGCACAATATTTAAACATAATGGTAATGTAGTAATGAGCAGTGCTCTAACCGATCATAATTTCACTTTTTTGGGTATAGGTAATAACATAATATGTCAACGGAAAAATCGATTAATCCAAAATCATTTGCTAAGGTGAATTATATCAATCTCAATAGGGCCTTGGAGAATGAAACGTGGCGTACAATAATTGAAAATAATACTGATGGTAATGCGGCTTACAACTGTTTTATTTATAAATTAAATGATAACATAAAGAAGAACAGTATGATCGCAGAAATCTCCAGCAAAAATCGTAAATGAAAACTATGGATTACTCAGGAGATTTTAAATTCCATTAAACAAAGAGATAAAATGAAGAAAAATATTGTCCATAACTCACTGAATAACTCTGAAATAATTTCAAAATATAAACGTTTCAGAAATATGACTAATAAAATCATTAAAATTGCCAAAAATTACTATTACAAAAGTAATAGTAAGTGATCAAATGGATTCATTTGTAATTCCGGATGATCAATTTATCAGCATCTTCAGATTGAATAAAAAAACATTGCACTTTGGTTTTAGTGAATGCTTTAGAACCAGTCCTACAAACAAGAAATGCCAATGCCATATTGCAGTAGCGGGAAAGCTCTTTCTAAAATATATGTATGGTTGGTGATATTTTTGAAGAATGAAAATTGGCTTATACATTTCAGTTTTTTATATGGGCATTTCTTTCAAGTAATACGGACTATTTATTCGTAAAACCATGTTATAAATCAATAACTACTATGAACAACTATAAGTAAATTTGGAATTTCATAAATGAAGCTACTAATACTCCAAGAAAAAAATAGAACTAATTATTACAGTTTGAAAATGAGTCAATCGCTTGTAACAGATGAAAAAGAAGTTAGTGAAATGTTCAATAGTTTGTTCATTGATGCAGGTAAGTTGGTTCAAAATAATATTCACAAAAATACGAACGCTAGGTATAAAACGAATAGAAACTCAAATTCTTTCTTCCTAGGTCCCGTTACATAAAATTAAATTATTAAACACATTAATACTTTGAAAAATAATTCGGCTCCCGGGATTGATGGAATTACAGCCATTTTAGTAAAGAACAAACATAAAAATATATTGTTACCTTTAACTCACATAATAAATTTATCATTTACTACCTCGGTCGTATACCATCTGATTGGAAAACATTGATTATTACACCTGTGCTCAAATCGGGAAATACAAATGAATTGTATAATTATTGACCTATATCAGTGGTCAAAAATTTTGCGAAGATCTTTGAGAAATGCTTGAAAGAAAAAATTGTTAGATTTCTGGAAGATGACAATTTACTTTATAATAAACAATTTGGATTCAGAGAAAATAAAAATACCGAAAATGCTGTATTCGAACTTTTCAATCAAATTCATTTGAATTCTAACAAAGGCTTTTGACACCGTATCTCATGAGATACTTTTTGATAGACTTGAAGAGGTGGGAGTCAGAAACGGGCCACTTGATTTACTAATTGACTATTTATCCAACAGAAGTCAACGAGTCAAAATTAATGATGTTGTTAGTGAGTCGAGATTGATTAATACAGGTGTTCCCCAAGGCACGGTGCTAGGTCCTCTGCTTTTCCAGGTATATTTAAACAATATCGTTAAAATTTCTTGAGAGTGCGATGTTATTACATATGCTGATGACACTACGCTCTTGGCAGTTGGTATGACGATTTAGAAAGTTGACAGATTACGGAATTTGAATTTGAATCGTACGTAGGTCATGGAGATAAGAATTAAAACAGTCTCCTTATAGGATGAATGATTCAAAATTAGCAAGAAGGAAATCTCTTATTTTTCAATGAATATAACACTTTTTGTCTCAACAATTATTTCACTATATCCAGATTATATCATATTGACAATTGACGTGTGTTGAAATTTGATAGGATCGAATGTCAGTGCTGACTACCACAAAACGAAAAATATAACTAGAAACAATGCAGGAATTAGTTCATTACAGCACTGTTTTTGGTGGTGTAATGAACTCATTACGATACTGAAATAGAGAGAAGCGATTTATCTTTGATGTTGAAAAAATGGCACGCTCAACTGAACGGAAATGAATAGAAATTATAATAATGGTTGTATATGGTGACAATCTTAGAACACATGAGGAAGCTTGAGAATTATTCAACCAAGAACATCTTGACAGACTATCTATTGCAAGATCCACAGTACGTAAATTGGTTGCTAAATTTACTGAAATAGGATCCGACCATGATTTGTCCCGGCAAGGTCGACCACGGCTAAACGAAGAAACCAGATTAAATGTGTTAGTTGAAGCTGACAAAATCCTCACCTTTTTACAAGAGAGCTAGCCCTAAATCATAACGAGGACCACCGCTTCGTCTCGAAGAAAGAGAACAATTATCCTTACAAAGTTCAACTGATTCACGAATCAAACGAGGATTGCCATTTGCAGTTTGGCGAAGAACTAATGTTAAGCTACGATGAAAACCACAATTTTGTAAATAATATCATATTTTCTGACGAAGCCACTTTTTACCTGAATGGGCCATTACATCGTCGCAATTGCAGGTATTGGTCGAGAGAAAATCCTCACTAGACTCAAGAGTGTTACACTTAACGCCACAAGAAATCGAATGTTGCAAAATGCAAAAACCTTACAGCACGTTATTTGAACTTTTTGCGGTTTCATTTAGTGCCTGCTCTGGCAGCAATATTCCAAAATAAAGACGAAGCAGATGTATCCCACCAGCATATTTGGTAATTTGGCAAGATGGAGTTCCTCTTCACTTTGGAATAAACGTCTGTCAATATCTCGACGCCACATTTCCTGGTAGGTGGATAGAATGTTGAGGATCTATTGAGTGACTACCGCGTTCCACAGACTTGACTCCCTTAGATTTTTTTTATGAAGTTATTTAAAATCGAACGTTAATTTAAATAGGCCAAAAAATTTAGAAGAGTTACTGAAAAGAATTCGCGCTGAAGTGGAGCAGTCTTAACACTCGTATTGGTGAGTGCCAAATGGTTAATGGAGCACAATTTGAACATTCGCGCTAAATCTCATTTTTTTTAGGTGAAATAAAGATTTTCTTCCATGAAAGTTTAATTTTTATGCCTTACAATAAATATGTTATTTTCTCAAAAAAATTGCTATCTACACTAACAAAATTTTTTACATCGTTATTTAGGTAAGTTGCACCGACTAAAGAAGTAGCAAAAAGAAATTGGGGTATTCATTTGAAGAAAAAATTAATGGCGTCCTAAGTAATTTTTTTTGCCAGAAGGTGGTCAATTAAATAATAAAGTTTACCTGTCAGGGCTTTGCCGGAAAACATTGAGTAACGCAGGATATATTTTTCGCAATGATTTAAAATTGGGAGTTTATTTTATGGATGAAAAATTGATACAAATAAGCATATTTACATTTATATAGTATTCCCAGGTAGAGTTCAGCCGTATCTTTATCAAAAACCACTGAATTCGTTGCTCACCTATGAAACACAAGTGAGGCTTTTGATGAAAAGTAGTACTTACTGATTCTTTACCTGTACCAACCCAATATATCGAATCACTAAATGATGGATGTATAAATAATATTGTTCCCCTAAAATTTTTCCTTGGTATTCGGAAAATGGTCAAAAAATATCCATCATCCGTTGTTATTTCGTGCACCTCATAGCTGCCGAAATATTTCTCCAGTAGCTGCGGCTGGAACGTAAAAAAAATCCAATCAATATTGAAATAGACGAGTGGATTTTATTGCTCAACTAAATGTCATTCGTTTCATGGTTAGGCGTCAGAGAATAAAATAGCATGTAAATGATTACAATTGAAATTAGCAGGGTAGTTTTGGGCAATAAATATCTCGGTTGAGTTCTTTAATGCGTGAAATCTACCCAGTGGTTTCGGAGTTATGGCCATTTAGTGTTGAAGCTTTTTTTCTGAATATTTCTGAAACTATTCATCCGATCTTTGTGAAATTTAGCAATGAATTGTATCTATTATTACGAGCTCGATATGTGTGCAAAGCTTTGTATCGATCGGATGACAAAGGAGGCAACAAAATTTTAAATTTGAAACTTCTGCCTTCCCAATAATTCGAAAATTAATAACTTCAGTTAGTTGCAAAATACTAACGCAAAGACTCATGCAAAATGTCATGAGGGACGAGGGTCATTTGCACTTGCGCAGACGAAATGTGATATTTTACTTACTATAAGTTTTCGTCTGAGAGAAGTGCAGACGACACTAAAAAGCACTGAATTCCCGTGAAAGTTCGGCAATTTCCGCTGACAGTTCATACTTCGAATTAAGCTGTATGTTTGAATTGTTATTTGAAATAGATGTTGACGGAAGTTTGATGTTTCTACGGCTGAATTTTTCAAATTCTTTGCGGATAATTTTTTTTTAGTAGAAATTCTTTCATATTCTGTGAAGGAAGTATGTTCGGTATTGAAAGAAACTTATCTCTGATTCTATTTGTTAAAAAATATGATAACTAATTTTCCTATTGTGGAAAAACTACTAATTAGACTCATGCTGGGTTTCACGAAGCCTCAATTAGCTTAATTGTGGATTTAATTCGGTGGTTGCATCAAAAATGAACTGGAAATTGACATAGAATCACACTGATTTGGTAATTAAGAACTGTCAAAGCTTTGTGAAAGCCATCGTGAAACGACTAATTATTGTAAGCACTTAACTTTCAACTTAATTATTAGTGGTTTTCCAACTAGTATCAATTCCAAGTTTTATTTCTGAGTTGGGAGGCGAGTTTGAACCTAATGACGTCTTCTTTTCATCAACATATATTTATTACATTAGTACATATTCACAAATTCCATCGAGGATTTTGGTTCTTATATTTTGTGTAAAATTTTTGTTGGTTCTTTTTGTGTTCTTCACTTTGACGTTATTTCTGGATTTCGTTTTATGGATCAAGCGGTTTGTTCATACTGTAACCTATTTTTATTTTTAACTGTTATCTCTTTATTTTGTTCTCATAGTTTTGGAATGTACCTACTCTCATTTGTAATGGAATATGTAACCGAATTTTGTTTATGTGCACTTTAACGTTATTTTTGGATTTCGGTTTATGGATTGAGCCATGTTTTCATATTATAACCTATTTTTTCTTTTTAACTTTATCTCTTTATTTTATTTTCATAGTTTTGTAATGACCTACCCTTATTTGTAATGGAATATGTAATCGCATTTTGTTTATGTTCATAGATACTTTACCACTCTTAAAATGTTTATAATAATATTGTGAATAGTGAACCCTTGTAATTGGGATTTCCTGTAAGGGTTCCTTATAAATAAATAAATAAATAAATTATATAGCTGTAAAATGAACACATTCTTGGTTATCATGCACGATAGGAATTCATTGTCTTTATAAAGTTCATGAAAGCATCCATTGAATCTTGATCCAGAACCAAGCTTCTTCAAATGGAATTGCTGTTGAATATCATGTACTTGGAGACATAAATATTTCACAATGAATACAGCAGTTTTGTTTCGTTTCATGGTTAGGCGTCAGAGAATAAAATAGCATGTAAATGATTACAATTGAAATTAGCAGGGTAGTTTTGGGCAATAAATATCTCGGTTGAGTTCTTTAATGCGTGAAATCTACCCAGTGGTTTCGGAGTTATGGCCATTTAGTGTTGAAGCTTTTTTTCTGAATATTTCTGAAACTATTCATCCGATCTTTGTGAAATTTAGCAATGAATTGTATCTATTATTACGAGCTCGATATGTGTGCAAAGCTTTGTATCGATCGGATGACAAAGGAGGCAACAAAATTTTAAATTTGAAACTTCTGCCTTCCCAATAATTCGAAAATTAATAACTTCAGTTAGTTGCAAAATACCAACGCAAAGACTCATGCAAAATGTCATGAGGGACGAGGGTCATTTGCACTTGCGCAGACGAAATGTGATATTTTACTTACTATAAGTTTTCGTCTGAGAGAAGTGCAGACGACACTAAAAAGCACTGAATTCCCGTGAAAGTTCGGCAATTTCCGCTGACAGTTCATACTTCGAATTAAGCTGTATGTTTGAATTGTTATTTGAAATAGATGTTGACGGAAGTTTGATGTTTCTACGGCTGAATTTTTCAAATTCTTTGCGGATAATTTTTTTTTAGTAGAAATTCTTTCATATTCTGTGAAGGAAGTATGTTCGGTATTGAAAGAAACTTATCTCTGATTCTATTTGTTAAAAAATATGATAACTAATTTTCCTATTGTGGAAAAACTACTAATTAGACTCATGCTGGGTTTCACGAAGCCTCAATTAGCTTAATTGTGGATTTAATTCGGTGGTTGCATCAAAAATGAACTGGAAATTGACATAGAATCACACTGATTTGGTAATTAAGAACTGTCAAAGCTTTGTGAAAGCCATCGTGAAACGACTAATTATTGTAAGCACTTAACTTTCAACTTAATTATTAGTGGTTTTCCAACTAGTATCAATTCCAAGTTTTATTTCTGAGTTGGGAGGCGAGTTTGAACCTAATGACGTCTTCTTTTCATCAACATATATTTATTACATTAGTACATATTCACAAATTCCATCGAGGATTTTGGTTCTTATATTTTGTGTAAAATTTTTGTTGGTTCTTTTTGTGTTCTTCACTTTGACGTTATTTCTGGATTTCGTTTTATGGATCAAGCGGTTTGTTCATACTGTAACCTATTTTTCTTTTTAACTGTTATCTCTTTATTTTGTTCTCATAGTTTTGGAATGTACCTACTCTCATTTGTAATGGAATATGTAACCGAATTTTGTTTATGTGCACTTTAACGTTATTTTTGGATTTCGGTTTATGGATTGAGCCATGTTTTCATTTTATAACCTATTTTTTCTTTTTAACTTTATCTCTTTATTTTATTTTCATAGTTTTGTAATGACCTACCCTTATTTGTAATGGAATATGTAATCGCATTTTGTTTATGTTCATAGATACTTTACCACTCTTAAAATGTTTATAATAATATTGTGAATAGTGAACCCTTGTAATTGGGATTTCCTGTAAGGGTTCCTTATAAATAAATAAATAAATAAATTATATAGCTGTAAAATGAACACATTCTTGGTTATCATGCACGATAGGAATTCATTGTCTTTATAAAGTTCATGAAAGCATCCATTGAAACTTGATCCAGAACCAAGCTTCTTCAAATGGAATTGCTGTTGAATATCATGTACTTGGAGACATAAATATTTCACAATGAATACAGCAGTTTTGTAGCAGTTATCAAATGATAAAAAGCAGCAGTTTCGAAGCATAAAAAAGATAAACATTTACTACTAAAGATTTATGATAAAAATTTTCAAAGTTTCGACAGAAACTACCCTTGGCTCATGTTAAGGGAGCTTCTACCTTCCCTTGAGTTGAGACCGGTTAAAATCGTACCCAACTCACAGAGTATGCTTTAAGATTCACACTCACACTCACCCTTAATGGTCGACTATGAATACGGGCCTTATAATGTTCCATGATATGGAATATAACTAATCTGTAATATCGCTATCATGACATATTATCAGTTATAATATCACAAGAGCATAGACAATATTCGATTATTTACCGATTCACGTGACGTTTTCGCGAAACATCACGAGAGCGTAGCTCGAGTGATGTTTCGCGAAATACGTCTAGTGAAGAGGTGAATAATCGAAACATATTGTCTTTGCTCGAGTTGGTATTCGTTACGATTATATAAAGAGTAATATTTTAATTCTTTTATTGATTAATATTAATATTGAAAGTACAATTATTATAATACATATTTGATGTATTGTTATTCTCGGAATTTGTAGTGTTGGTACTATTGCTGACACTGGATGTGAAAGGATTAGGTATGTTTCTCATTTTCTCAATTATTTGTCTATGGTGTTCTGCAGTGAGTTTCAAATACGGTTTCAGCGATTCCGATGACGAGTGGCCTGTTATTTTGGTAATTTCTTGCAAGTTTGCCCCTGAGTGTGACAAGATACTCACAGCAGAGGAGCGATTCGAATGATTCGTAATTTTCCTTTTTTTCGTATCTAGTCCGATACTTTCAGCTGCTGTACGTGTCCATTTACTCAACTGATTTAAACCTACAGGGCAATTTTTATACCATTTTCCTGTTTTCTGCCAATCAATATTAGGTGTTAAAAAAAGACGATTGGTTGTGATATTTGGAGTCCTTTTGCTCAATAATTTATCCAAGAGACGTACTGGACACTGATTCGTGGACTCTTTATTCGTTACCAACCATTTAGAATTTGTGGTACGTTGTTCACCACCTTGTGCTGTTTTTGAAAATACTGGATTGTATTCGATTCGTCCCGTATTTTGACCGTAATTGTCGAACTCCTTTTTGAAATAGTCAGTTAAGCAAAAGGCTGCTTCATTACCACGCCATGCCAATTCCACAGCACAAATTTGATAAAATTTTTTTTGCAAACCATCTGGTGTATTTTCATCGAAACTTGAAATAATTTTGAGTAGGTATTTCATTCTTATTAAGAGCGGCTGAGCTCTCTTTTTTCCTGTCGGGGATTGCTTGTAATTTTTTCCTCTTGGCTGTACGGGCCTTTCTCGCATTTTCGAAAATTGTATCTTTAAATGGATTTATTTCTCTGTTGAAGTCTTCATGAAACTTTTTCTGTAAGAGTTTAGCAGAAATATTCCAAATGGTTTTAACTGTACTTTCTTTATATTCTTTTCCATCTGCACGTTTCATATTGAATGCCCAATCTTTCAAAATATTCGCTACTTCATCATTTGAAATATCAGCACGAAGTTTGTAATTTCGATGTTCACAAAACACCGTGAACTGTTTCCAAACATAATTATGTGTCTTCGTGGTATTTTCTGGTGTTAAATTAACAATTTCTTGGTCAATTTCACCACTTGAACTCAAACCAAAACGATGCATCTTCAAAAATGCACTGACATTTCATTGACATTTATCGTCACTATGGAAATTATTCCAATATGGCTGGAGGCGAATCACCAAAACGATTATATACCGTCGTCAAGCGGTATATTCAGTTATCTATACGACGTTACTAAGGGAAATTCAGGAATTCTATTGGTTCATTATAATATGAGTTATATAATCATGGTTATATTCGTCAACAATAGGAGAAGCACTGCTTAGTGGTTACAGAGAACACCGATAACGTCAATAGCGTCCCGAAAATCTATAATTTCAATGGATTCTATTCATTCCATGAAGATAATATTTCTATGATTAGTTTGACAAGAGCGCCAAACCGTTGTCCATATCCCATATTTTTGATACACACTTCGCGTAACATCCGTATCGGAATTTCGTAAACGTAAACCTACTTTCTCACACATAAATCACGTCGGGGGAATCAATTTGAGGTGCTAGGTTTACGGGAATCATTTAAAAACTTAGTGAAAACAAAAACATAGTTTTATATTGAGGAGACCTGTTTCAGGTACAAACGGTAATTTGCCAAATTGATATGGACCTGCGCATGCTAAGGATTCTACCTGACGGGGATGTTATTCTCTCTGGTTCCGATACCGGGAATTTTCTGAATCTATTGTACAATATGCAGGTATCTTTCCTCTGAGTCATGGGATGACAAACTCGGTTCAACCATGTCGAATCGCACTTATCACTGCAGGGTCTCCTTGGGGGACATCTAACAGGGTCAGTATAATCATATAATCATAATCATGTCATTAGCAAGCGCGTTAAACCAGATTGATTTCCCTATTGTTGGGAAAGCACTGACGCGAGGGCAGTCTGCTTTCGCGCGCTGCTAATAAAGTGATCATGATTATATGATTATACTGACTCTCTTCGATCATTCAAGCGGAGTTCCTTTTTAGGAGCTTGTGCGAGTTGTAAATGTGTACTAATGCGACTCCAGGCACAATGATGTCAATTTTAATCCAACAGAAAATGGTAGCCTCTAAAGTATTTCCTAGCAACGAGATCGAAGCCGAGATCTCAGTTTCCTACTTAAACACCCTATCCCAGCGGATTTAAAACTTTTCCTCTTCATGCCCCCCCGTTGTAATTCTAAAAATGTTGCTCCCCCTATCCGTACACGTAGGAATTCAAATTACACTTCAGACTCTTTTTGTAAGAAAATGCAGTTATGGCTTAACAAACTCCATGGAAACAGTTTTGAAAAGCTTCTAAAGTTGTGCGTTCGTGTGCAAGATTCGCCATTGGAAGATAGTCACAAGTCTGTGATGCTTCAAACTGTTGAAAACCCTTTAGAGAACTTGGGTGAGAATTTCAAACGATACTTCTTTGCAGGAAATCATATCAAGTTGTCAGACTGGAGCTGGGGTTTGAATCCATTTGAGAATAGACCTGTTGGACTATCACTACAAGAAGATGAACAACCGATAGATGTTTTATCAAGTACCTTACTAAAGTCAACTTTGTTAATAAATCTTTAACAAACTTTTGGACTGAGCTTCCGAACGACTTCTCCGTTAGAAAAGTCAAAGCGCTTAGGATTATCTTGCCTTTTCCAACGTCTTGTCTTTGTGAAATTGGAATGTCTGCACTTATTATCTTGAAATCCAAATACAGAAATAAAATTCAAGTAGAAAACGAACTCAAAGTGGCCATCTCTAACATGAAACCAAATTTTGAGCAATTGTGCGCTTTAAAACAAGCTCATGGTAGCCATTAGTTAGTCCTCAAAATCTATCTTTAGCATTTTATCCTTATCTTTTTATTTTCAATATCCTGTGCGCCCTCCCAATCATATAAATGCGCCACCCTTAGGGGGCGTACCCCTCAGTTTGAGAAACGCTGCCTTATCCACTAAGCTAGAAGTAATCATCGTTCAATTTAAATTGGTCAACGTGAACAAGTGCACCAAAGAGTACTGACTGTTTTTATATTCTTCAATATATGAGCCTCAACAGCGAAATATCACAGCGAGTAACCTCCGATAGTAGAAAGTAATATTCCAATCTTATCTTCAACTTTAACGTGGGATTTAACATATAAATGTCGACTGCCTAAAAACGGCATCACCAACGGCATATTCATTTTCAGAATTATTCACTTCTCTCTATTGAAGGTAGACCGTATACAAATTATAAAGGGTGTTTCATTGGTAAATGAACATACGTTAACCTGAGGTATATCTATTCTAGACTAGTCCAAAAAACCTATACCGGGTGGCCCACCACAGACGCGGAGCTCGTTTTGAGGGAGTAAATTGAGATATTTTGAGAATATTTTTTGTGATGTGTGGAGGGTGTTCAAAAGCACAATTCAAAATTATTATCATATAGACAGAGTGTTCAAAAACAAAGATATAGACCAAAGTTGAATTCTTTTGAATGTAATACCCTGTATTTGACCCGAAAAATGGGATGGCATGCTCAAATTGTGATGTGTTCCTTCAGATCACTTTATACCATAGAAGCACTAGAAGTACGAGGAAATGTCGAAAAATTGAAAATATGGTTAGTTATTTTTAAATAGCAATTAATGAAGAAACCCGTTACGCCAGCGATACAGACAGCATTCTTTCGAGTAGACATATTGGCTACTCCTATAGAGAAAAAAAAATTAACTCTGGAATATACAGAGTGATCATATTAATCTTCAAACATTAACTACAAATTATGGTCGAAAACATTCTTATTTCAAATGGCACACCCAATGTTTCTATATCTCGTTTAACGTGAACATTAATTTCGAAAGTCTTCATAAGGTTTTCCTACACCTAAATCTGATAGTTTCTCAGCAATTATCGATAATTATTTGTAGTTGATGTTTGAAAATTCATTATGAAAAAATATTTTTTTTTGTATAGAAGCAGCCAACATGTCTACTCTAAAAAATACTCTCTGTATTGCTGACGTAACTAGTTTCTCCATTAATTGCTATTTGAAAATCCATATTTTCAACTTTTCGCAACATTTTCTCGTAAATGGTGCTTCTATCAGATAAAGTGATGTCAAGAAACTCATCATAATTTGAGGTTGCCTTTCAATTTTTGAGGTCAAATACAGGGTGTTACATTTAAAAAATGTATATTTGGTTTATATCTTTGTTTCCGATCCCCCTGTATATATGAAAATAATTTTAAATTGTGCCCTTGGAATCTACACAAGTCATGAAAAAATATTCTCAAAATATCTTCACTTACTCCCTCATAACGAGCTTTGCATCTGTGTTGGGCCACCCGGTATATGCTATAGGTATAAACAGCTCTATAGTCGAGATACAGGGTGATTTATGTATTCGCCAATATTTTGAATTGCTTATAACTTTTGAATCACCCAGTAGAACTAGTTGATATTTGTAACGTAAAATTAATTTCCATGGGTTGATCGACTAATCTCTAAACTGATTAAAAAATCGAGGTCCGTATTAGAAAAATTTTGAACTTGTCGCAAGCTGAGATTCAACACTCTGTAAGAAGGACTATTGGAATTTAATTAGAATTTTCAGAAAAAGCAGCAAATTTTCGATGGGGATCAGTAGATTTCAGTGTTCGCACGACATTTGACTACTCAAACAATTTTGTCTAATGATTTAATTCGATAGTGAAATTCTCAAAAATTTCGTACATTAAGATTGAATTCGGAAAATTGTCAATTGCATAGATCGAAAATTGGTATTGAGATATTATAACAAATTATTTCTGGCATTCCTCAAAAAAATATGAATTTTGAATAATTTACTCAAAATGATCAACGGTGAAAACATAAATAAACAAATAATTGAACAACTAAAACAGTTTAAAGAAATCATAAAAGTTGCTCAAACAAAAGTGCAACCGTAATCTCTTGCTCTTTTCAAATTATTTCTTATAGCCTTTTCTATCACTTCTGGAACATTACGGATATTATTGCAGTCAACTTCAATGCGTTGCACGAAAATATCGTCACTTTTAGGCTTGTTTCACATGCATACGGTTCCATTCGGTTCGTTTCGTTTTCGGTTTCAATTCGGTCGCTTGCGACAAGTGTGAAACGGTGCTCCGGTTTAGATTCGGTACCGAATAGAAACCGTACAGCACCGAATACTCCCTCGACACGAATAGGTTTCTATCAGGTTTGGATTCGTGTGTAGGGAATACAGATCAACCGGGGTGTTCACACAAATACGGTTTAGTTTCGGTTTTAACCATAAAATAATAAATATTTACATATGTTTCTGTGGTTTTAACCTCAAATCGAGCAGATATCTTTCCCAAATTGTTCAAATATAGAAATATAAACATACATATTTTCGGGATATTGTTGCTATCTCAGTATTCATGAGAAAATGATGGTTTACCAAATGTGGATCGACTGATTTCTGCTGTAAATCTAAACCAGTGCTGCGGGACTAAATTTCCGAAAAATATAAAGATGAATTAAAGACGTAGGATGCATTCAAAGATGTATGTGTTCAATTTTGAATGGCTTTGATGAATCTGACGTCGCGGAAAAATTGGAATTGTGAGCCCGTGTCGGAAGATAACATCAAACCTAATATGAACCGTGTATGTGTGAAAGGCCTTCATTCGTTTTCGGTTGAAACCGAAAACGAACCGAACCGAATGGAACCGTATGCATGTGAAACAAGCCTTAATCTCAGTCACATAGACTGAAGATTTCAAATATCCCCAGACGAAATAATCGACAGAATTGAAATTTGGTGATCTAGGGGGCCACGTATGCGGTCCATCTCTCTATACATATATTTGGAAAATGCTCATCCAAGAAGTTCCTGAGGCATTATTATAAAAAAATTATGATCGATTTTCATACAGTAAGAGATCAGACCACAATACTGTCGATGCCAGTTGTCAAAATGTATGTCATAGATATTGTTGTAGCCTACTTCAATGAAGACTATAGTGGGATACAATACAAATTAATATACTGATATGTTGTTCATGTATTTTTCTGTGACAATCAGCAATGTTTACGAGGGATGAAGTCTTTAATTTGTGGGATTCGAATGGATGGGTTGAATATAATCCACATACAGTGTTGTTTACTCATTTGTTTATTTATTTTTTCACTGTTTGTAATTTGTAAGAATACCGATAATGGCAAAATTTACAATCAGTGGAACAAACAATTTTTCCAATTAAATTTTAATGTACAACATACTTGAGAATTAAGTGGTACTTCACTAACGAATTAAATCTTTCGACCATAATTTTGATGAGTCAAAAAATATCGTGCGGGACACTGAGATCTACTGGTTCCCATCGAAAATTTTCTGCTTTTTCGGAAAAATCTAATCAAATTCCAATATTCCTTCATACAGAGTGTTGTATCTCAACTTGCAAAAAGTTCTTAATTTTTCTAATACAGACCTGGATTTTTTAATAAGTTTAAAGAATAATCGATCGACCCATGGAAGTGTATTTCTACGTACCAAAAATCAACTTATTCTACTGAGTGGTTCAATATTATAAGCAATTAAAAATTTTGGCGAATACATAAATCACTCTGTATCTCGGCTATGGAGCTGTCTGGTTTTTGGACTCGTCTCGAGTAGCTCTACCTCAGGTTAACGTATGTACATTTACCAATGAAACACCCTGTATATTGACTGATATCAGGATAATTTTCAAGCTATTCGATTGCAATGACAAAATACAACTGAATGTTATATCCACCGTATTCGCTAGATCTACCAGCAAGCCATTTTCATGCTTCTCATATAACTGATGCTGGCATCAAGATTGTATATTGTTGTAGGGGGTAACGTTGCTCTGCGACCTTAAGGTCTATTCTGCCCCTGGCATCAGGATTACTTATATCGTTAAGGCAGTTAAACGTCCTCAGATGAGAGATGAAAAGGTGACACTTTCTAGAACCAGAAGGAAAATTATTGCGAAAAGCTTTAGAGCTCATGCCATCTGAAGAAGCTAGAAACCGCTACCTGATGGTTCTACTCAGGGAGCTCTAAAGGTTTTCTAAAAGCCTCAATGCAATCCCTGTGATCAGTGGAAGTTCGGTCACTAGTATTCAAATGAACAATTCATCCAAGTAACCTGAGAAATAATCATGTTGGTTCCAGTGTGGTGATCACCCTTTGGTTGATCACAGGCAGCTCTTAGGTCACAACCGTTCCAAGAGGTTTCAAGAAATCCAATGTGAACCAAGAATGAAGGATCAGTGGTTTTAGAGGAAGCTAGTTCAGAAGATCCAAAAGGAATGCAGAACAAAAGCATTGCAATACAAAAATTGAATACAGATATTGAAAGCTTCCATGTAAATCTTCATCTTTGTAAAAATAGACTAATGCTATGTATTGAAAAGTCAAAAGACATACATATACAATCATTGCAACTGTTGTTGAAAACGTGTGTGGAGTGCTCTGAAAGATTTAATCAAATCATAATTTCTTCATCATACCAACGAAAATTGAAGTGTTTACTTCTCGACGTCTCAGGTATACTAAAAACTGCCATCCTAACCCATGTATTCAATGAGAACATTTTTCATTTTCTCCTGAACATTTTCATTTCTTCTCGAGTGATTTGAAAGCGAAGGAATATCGATTCATAAATTCAACGGAAACGTGTTCAAAGAAAACAATCATTATCTCCAACATCTGTAAACGTATGATAATAAAGATCTGAACTCTGCGGAACTTCTAATCACGCTAAAGGTCACCACACATCCCGAGATCCACAAATCATTACTTGATCATGCCTTCTTGTGCGATATGTACCAAATCCATTTCATCTAAAGATAAGATAGCTTGCTCTAATTGCACGAACAACTTTCATACTGCTTGTGCTGGTCTCACTGCCCAGGATGTTAAATTCCTTGTAGAGTCAGAGGGTAAATTCACCTGTCAGGCTTGTGTTAGCAGTGTTAGGCTACTGAGAAGCAGTTCAAGTGGGAATACTCCAATTAATGCATCACAGTCTCCAAAGCCCACGTCTCCAAAACCAACTAATTTGGATTTGATATTGGCAAAACTGAGTATATTCGATAGCATAGCTTCTGATGTGGCCAGTATTAAGTCAAATCAGGCGGATATCTCAGCCCAACTCGCCGCCTGTAATGAAACATTAAAAATCCAAGGAGAACTCCTAGATCAGCAGAGCTGTGCACTCAAAGTATGTCAAACTGACATTTCAGCCCTGCAGTCAGCTCATAAAACAATAGATAATGAACTGTCAGTTGTGAAGTCGAAGGTAGCCGGGATGGTCGAAATATCTGAAACTATGAAGCAGATGAGCCACCCGCAGCCCGACGCAGCCGTGTCACCGGAGGAGGTGATTCTTCGTGTGAAAAGGTCATACAATCTTCTCATCAGAAATGTGCCCGAAACTGGTGATCCTAGTAATGATGAACTCATCGCCCGAGAGGTGGTTGGAGCAGTTGATGGTGGGTCAGCTGCACGTGTGTGCTCTGTATATCGAGTTGGATCATCTAGTTCTAACCAAAAGAGACCCTTGAAGGTTGAGTTCAGTAACCCAAACGCCGCCACCAATATACTCCGCAATAAAAAGGTGCTGTTGGGTCATCAGAATTTCAAAAGATTCACTCTCTCCGACGATAAAACACCCATGCAGACGAAACAGCTCCAGGACCTTCGTAGCGAACTTGAACAGTTGCGCCTTGCCGGTGACGTGAACGCGACCATCAAATATATTAAAGGTATCCCAACAATAGTTCCATCAGATTCTTCCAACTCAAAAAACTAATTTTGCCCCTAACTGTATGGCCAATCGTGTATACCAATCTGGCATCATTGTCTGCTAAATTTGATGAGCTCCTCCTCCTTGCAGAGGATCGTAAACCTTCCTTCATACTGATAGCAGAAACGTGGATGCACCCAGCAAAGCCTGACCTCGCCGTTCAAATTCCCAATTATACAATCTACCGTTGTGATAGTAGCACCACCCCAGGTTATGCAGGGGTTTGCATTTATGTTGAGGATAGCATCTCTAATTCTTTCAGTGTTTCCAACTATTCCCTGGCTACTCCCGGATTGGATAATATATTTTTAACAATAGAAAGTCCTGGTTTCTCTCTGTGTATTGGCTGCATATATCGTCCTCGACCCTCCATCTATGATAATCAGTTATCCAAATATATCTCTGACTTATCTAGTTCACACAAAAACGTTCTGATAGCCGGAGACTTCAACCTCAGTGACATTAGAGAGTGGCCCCTATCCCGTTCTCTTTCTACTAGTTCTCCTTCAATGCCATATATCGATCTGTTGAATAATACTAACTTGCATCAATTAGTCGACCACCCGACCCGGTACAGAGTCCACCAGCAACCTACAACCCCTGATCTGGTTTTAACCAATGATGTCAACTTGATTTCGGAAATCGTATACGGCCCTGCCCTAGGAAAATCAGACCATATAGTTATATCTAGTAAGATTCAACTATCTCTTCCCACCCAACGTCAACCCAAAATTAATAGTTACAAAACCATACACTATCAATTCTCAGTTCTCCGAAACAGATTGGAGTGATGTACTTGGCGACGGGGGTGTAGACGACAAGTGGAACAGATTGTATGCTTATGTTAACAGGGTGGTTGACAAGCACACGTCAACGAGAGACGTCAGAGTAAATCCAATTAAACCATGGATAAACTGTGGCATTCTTCGAATGATTAAGTTCAAGAAGTCCCTTTGGCAGAGATACATCCGTAGTAGAGAAACTCATGACTTCGAGAGACACAGAATATTTTCCAACGACCTATCAAAAACCCTACGTGAAGCCAAATCTGGATTTATCAATAACTTGGCCACTTCAGGTGACAGGAAAAGATTTTTCAAGTACACACGGCAATGTCTAAACACTACTTCTTCTTTGCCTCTTGTACGCGACTCTGAGGGCTCCGTTGCTGTGGATCACAAATCTTCAGCTGAGATACTGGCCAACACTTTCTCAATGATGTTTACAACCGAACCTGATACACCACTGCCTGCTTTGAAACTCTGTCGCAACCACTTTTCATTGACCACTATCGAAGTTAATCGTCTATCTGTCCAAGAACAGTTGCAATCTCTAAAGGTCTCTTCATCCCCTGGTCCAGATCGTCTCTCTTCGAGGTTGCTAAGAGAATGTGCTGAGAGTCTTAGTTCACCTCTATTCAATATATTTTCTCTCTCACTTGGTTCTGGTACTCTCCCTATCTCATGGAAATCCGCACTGGTATCCCCTATCCATAAAAAAGGCGATAAGCAGAACCCCAATAACTTTCGACCAATTAGTCTCACCTCTGTGGTCTGCAAGGTTCTGGAGCGGATTATAAGCAGCCAAATGCTTGATTTCTTCCTTCATCATAATATAATACCCGACACCCAGCATGGTTTTATCAAGGGAAGATCGATCATCACCTGCCTTCTGACTTGCCTTGATGGATGGACGAGGATGCTAGACAGAAAACTACCTGTGGACGTGGTATACTTGGATTTCTCCCGAGCCTTTGATAGAGTACCCATAAACCGCTTGATACATAAACTTGATAATTTTGGAATTCGTGGCCCCCTCCTTCAGTGGATCAAAGCATTTCTGACCGATAGGACATTTGCACTTAAGATTGGTTCTACCGAATCCAACCCACGGAACGTTATAAGTGGAGTTCCGCAGGGGTCGGTCCTGGGACCTCTTCTGTTTCTGGCCTATGTGAGTGACTTAACATACGGCCTTAAGTCGGGAAACGCCTCATTCGCTGACGACATTAAATTGTTCAACTGCCCACTTGATGACCATGCTAGTCTACAGAATGATTTGGATGCGGTGTTGGGATGGACTTCTGAGTGGTTGATTCCCCTGAATGCCTCCAAGTGCAAAGTTCTCCATCTTGGCAGCAATAATCCAAAACTCAGCTACTTCATCGATGGCGTACAAATCGAGGGTTGCACTTCTCACGTTGACTTGGGTGTTGTCATTTCCAGTGATCTCTCATGGACGGAACATATTCTGCATACGATAAACAAGGCGAAGCGTGTACTTCATGTGGTCCTGAACTCGTTCCGGGGCACTAGTGTGGGGACCATCGCCCAGATCTACAAATCATATATCCGGCCCCTACTGGAATTCGCTGGCCCTGTATGGCATCCATGGTTGTTGGGCGATGCTGCCTTACTCGAGAACTTCCAACGTCGCATCACTCGAATCCCTTTTGGCACCAATAGACCAGATTACAATGAGCGCCTTCAAATCATGCAACTACCTTCTTTTGCTGATCTTCGCCTAAGAGGTGATTTGATAATGACTTATCGCGCACTGAAAGGTCTCTTCGGGTTGGACATCTCTCACCTGTATACACTGAACTCAAACCAACTACGTGGTCACGATCTGAAATTGAATAGAGAAGCCTTTAGATCCAAGTGCCGAGAGTTCTTTCTTAGTAACCGAGTGTTCGGATACTGGAACAGTTTGCCTTCGAGTGTTGTGGCTGCGGAGTCGGTTAATGCCTTTAAGAACAGACTTGATGAGTGGAATGTGAATAGACTTTAAACTAGTACTTTTATGGCGATGTTGTTCATTTTGAATTAATTTTTGATTTTCTCTTTTTTCTGTCATTTATCTTAGGGTCAATTCTTATGTTTCTATATTATTTTTTGCTGTGGCCTGTCTTCTGCAGTTGCACAGATTATAATTTCTATGCTAGAGTTAAATAGGTTTACCTCAACTCTGTTAACAAATGTAATAATAATAATAATAATATATTCGAGGTAAGCTCCCCACAGATACCTTGGATACACTAAGGTAAGGACAATTGTGGCATGTTTGTGAAAGAAATAAGAAGTAGTTGTTCTGCTTCAGACGAATATTCGTTTCCAATCTGTCACATAGTTCGATATCCAGGACTTAGTTTCAGTGTTGAATGCTTTAGGCAAGAAATCTGTAGGAGCGAAGACGTAGCCTCCTTGAAGCCATCTCATATACTGTAGTTCATCAGAACTCTGGAACTGGTAGGCGAGCTGTAGATGGTGGTGACATCTACAGCTGTGATGGGGGGCATAGTAGATATTAAGGTCTCAATGCAACGTTACCCCCTACAACAATATACAATATAGCTTCAGTGATCATCCCCACGGAAAACGGCCAGACTGATATTGCGATAACCACAGCTCATTCACCAGATTAAGGAAACCATCAACCAATAAAGAAATTGGAACCTAACAAGACACACGGTGAAATATTTATTGATTTTAACCATCAACAAATATTCTGCGTGGCCGGGCTGATCACCTCATCGCTCAGTGTTCCCCAAAGAGGACAGTATGACTCAAGAGCAGCAACAGACTCCAGGGTTTCATGGTTATTACCAATCATCAGTGTGACATAGCCAGACACTGAATAAAACTTGAACGGCGTTCTAGGAAACTTATTTCCATCGGTTGAGAACCAGTAGGGAAAAGGACCCCACCAGTGCCACCTATGGAGAATCCTTACGAACTCCGACCCTCTGCGATGAAGAAACCATGAGCGATGTTCAGCGACGTTCATTATTTTGCCGTAAGAGGGTCAAGGAATGGCAACGCCATCTACCGTGAAGAGACCTTAACGGACTGAAAACGTCCAGTTTATTCTGGTTAGATCAACCAAAAACCAGCGAACATGTAATGACTGGTTTTGGTTGATCTAACCAAAAGAAACCGGGCGTTTTCAGTCCGTAAAGGTCTCTTCACGGTAGATGGCGTTGCCATTCCTTGACCTTGACAAAAGAACGAACGTCACTGAACATCGCTCAATGTTTCTTCATCGCAGAGGGTCGGAGTTCGTAAGGATTCTCCATAGGGGGCGCAAGTGGGGTTCTTCCGAAACCGGTTCTCGATCGATGGAAATAAGTTTCCTAGAACGCCGTTCAAGTTTCATTCAGTGTCTGGTCACACTGATGATTGGTAATAACCATGAAACCCTGGGGTCTGTGTCTGCTCTAGAGTGGTACTGTCCTCTTTGGGGAACACTGAGCGATGAGGTGATCAGCCCGGCCACGCAGAATATTTGTTCATGGTTAAAATCAATGAATATTTCACCGTGTGTCTTGTTAGGTATTATTGGCAATAAGCCACAGTCCACCTCATTACATGTTCAAAGAAATTGGAGTAGAGTGGTAAAAGTAAAGAAATACAATAAAGATAACCTTCTGCAACTGAAGCCAAGTGCATTATTTTTACCTACTTTGATATTTTCTTAAAATGTTTAACCCAGTGATTTGCAAGAATTTCTATGTGTGGCTATTATTTGTGCATTATTAACAATGGTGATCGTGTTAGGGCTCGGCTAAGTGAATCCTAGTATAAATTTTCTACAATTTGAGATTTCCGAGAAGATATTTCATTGAATTATAATTATTGTTGGTAGGGACTGGAAATTATTTTCCTGAAAACCGCGATCAGATAGATCCATGTGACAGACAGCTGCAAAAAAGCCTAACCAGAACCAGGCCCAAGTCCAGGGGACATCTACATTCTTCATTTCCGTTCACTTGGCAACTGAGCTGAGGCTTCCTTACACAACCAAGGGCATTATGAGTTATTAATATGATAAGGGGTAAAAAAGTTACAATAGGCCTACTTTTGTTATCTGTAACAGGCAAAGTTTCTTATATAACTCTTATGTAACTTTATGCACAATATGTTATGTATAGATAATTTTATATTAATCTGGTGCCTTTTCAATGAGACAGATGGTGTGATTTCAATGAGACCGCCCACAAAGAAATCGAAGATGTTAAACTGCAAACAGTAAGACATAGATGAACTTTAAACATCTATAAACCATATTAACCTGAAAATGATTGGGGTCTGTAGGTCACATTGTCCACGAAAGAGGAAAAAAACTCAAGGAATGCCCTGTGGTGGTACGAGGCACTTCAGTGACATAAGTTTGGAAGACTTATATCACTCTTATAGTCTGACTGAATATATCAAGGTACTAAGAAGGTATCAACATCGATAGTGTTCCACACAGAGTAGGGCCCTGCATTTTTGGGGACTCAATAATAGCATATTTTCTAGGTGTACATCATACTGGCCACACTTTCTTTAAGAACGGTAAAAGTTTCAATACAAGAAGTGGTTATTTGAAACTCCGTCGGAGAATTCAGAATATGTTTCCGGTTTTCCACTTCATTTAGTAAGAATGAATGTTTCCAAATATTTTGATTATTTGTTTAATATGGTTTATCCCGAATAGACATAAGTCTATTTTGGGTAATCTTATTCATTAAACTGTATGCGTTTATCAAGTAATGCTAGGCTCCGCACAAAACGTAGAAACATAAGAAGAATTCAAAGCCCTTCAATTCATTAAAAAAATATAAAAAAGCACCAAAGTGAAGTCAGTATTCATAGAAGCGCTTGTTCACGTTGGCTAATTTGAATTGAATGATGAATGCTTCAAACTCAGAAAACAGAGTGAGCCGAAGATCTAGTCAGAGGTTACTAAAGTAACAATATGACCAAAAACACAACTGACTCTCCTTAGTTGATTGAGCTCCTAGCAGCTTCTGAGGGATCTCCTTCGGGAAGGCCTAGGAGTGCCAGTATTTTCATAATCATGTCTATAGCAGGCCTGCCAAAGCAGATTGACCACAAGTGAATGCTCTTTCATTGTTTTTACTTCTTTAATATGAAGCTATAGAAATTATTATGATTACACTGACCCTCCTAGGTCTTCTCCAATGAGATCCCTCAGAAGCTAGTAGGAACTTGCACGACTAAGAAGAGTCAGTTGTGTTCTTTGTCGACTTTGTTACTATATCCTCACGCCAGCATAGGTACAGCATTGTTAATTTTTGACCCGACAGTGATTGGTATCCACTACCCTCTGAATGAATATCCGGCTCGTTTAAATCACTCTTTATTGAATTCAAATTAGCCAACGTGAACAAGTGGGACAAATAGTACTGACTTCACGTCAGTGCTATTTTTTATATTTTTCAAAGTTTTTTGACAATTCACGCTGGGTTGCATGAAACATTGACTGTCCTTAATTGCCACATTAGTGTGATTCTATTTCGATTTCCAGTTATTTTTTATCGAAACCATCGAATTTAATCTATAATTCAGCTAATGGAGGCTTTATACAACCCACCGTTTGTCTATTAATACAGTCTGGCTACAAGTTTTACCGTTGTTCGAAATAAGGAAAAAAGTTTGCGGTCACAGGACTACTTTAGGAACGTAATTGCTTAAGCCAATTCTTCAAATCCAAATGTAATTCAATACATGTAGATCTTCCAAATAAAGTTATTTATACATTGGTCCTAGGGCCACGGTACATACTTTTCCTCGAACCTGACTTGTCCACGCACAGAATTGTAATGAATTTTCTTCTAAAACCTCACAACATCGGCTCTGATCGATCAATAACTGCTAGACCTAAACCACTCCCAACATAAACCGTACAACTAAAAAAGAATCACTGCACCTGTGCGCATGCGCAATGTACTTGTGGCTGAAAATCCTCTCAAAATTATACACCTCATACAAATTCAGATTCTTCAACACAGGAGATATCACAGCTTCAGTACACGCATGCGTGGACCCTCCCAATGATTATATGGAATAATAGCATTCTGCACATCAAAACCTCAATCTTCTTAGACAAAAACTCCAGCAATTAAACAACTTCCCGCCTGCTCGTCCGCATAACGAAAAATGCCCGAAACAAGAATTTCAAAAATGTGCTCAAGGACCTCGTTATGGACACTCCTGCACCTACGGACACTACGGTATTTCCTCGAAACTGTCTTGCTTGCATACTCATAGAATTCACATGAAATGGTAACATGGCCCTCCAGTCGTTTCCCAGTCTCTCAATTTCGAAAAACAAATCGAAATTCCACGCATCGTTCACCTATTTATCCAGTTGCCACGGCATATATACACTTCCATATTTAAATTAGTTTTTCTTGTACACATGCTAGCGATCGCGATAATCAGATAATGTGATTTTCCACGTAGGAAAACAACTGAAATAATTTGCCGAGTTTGGAAGTTCTGAAATAATAATGTGTTTAGTCTCCTACTGGTCTGTCCTCTATGAAATTTTCCACACCCCAAGAGGTCATTATTGGTCACAGACATGCCCAATTAAACCTCAATACGTTTCGGAGTTTCAGTCAAAATATTCCTCAAATAGTTGATATTTTTTGTAGTTTTTTCTAGTCATTCTGTCCTCACGAAATTTTGACAAGTGTTACCGTCGGTATTTTGCATTTTGTATTTTACTACTAAGTTTCAATTCAATCAGATCGGTAAGTTTCGAGTTATGTTGAAAACAAAATTTTAAAATAATTTTTTTTAAGTGTACAGCTATCCGATAAATCCAAAACGCACGCATATAAAGGACATGATTCTACAATTTGATGCTAGATTTCAGATAGATCAGGTAAAAGATTCCGGAAATATTCTTTAAAAATATTTTAACTAAAATGGCCATTACTCCGAAACCGCGAGATGGATTTCGTCCATTCAAGAACGAGATAATTACACATTAAAACTACCCTACAAAGTTCAACTCTCTAACTCATTTCGTTCGAGTGTTATCGTGCTAAAGGACGGCCGCACCGACCGGCCGGATGGACGGAAAGAATTGTACTCAATCGTTGGAACCACTGTAAATCGAATTTAGCGTCGATATAGACTGTTTCTCAGCTTCTATTTATAAGAAATGAATACATTTCGTACCATTTCATTGACAGACTTGAGTAATCAGAGAATTCTTAATTCTGACATATGTATTTTATCGGAATATAAATTCATTAAATATCCAAGAATACACGAATAAACGTATGCCTCGAGTAATTTCAGATATACACAATATACACAAAATTCCACGAAAATTAGCGTAATTACCCAGTTTTAATTGTATCGGATTTATTGAGTTTTAGAGGAAATAACAAGAAATTTTCAGATGTTATTAACTCGTAGACTATTTTGTCGATGATGCCCATCAACGAAACAAAATGTCGCATTGGGATGCGCAATCAACACAGAAAATTGCAAGTCTCTATATCTTTCCGTTATCAAGTTATAGTGAGATACATAATAATAATAATACTAATAAAATTATTTTAAGATGTTCCAGTAATACGATCCTCAAAAAATTCAACATACCTCTTTATATGTTGATATTCCACAATTAGTTACCAAGTTTCAATTTGATCGGATCTGTATTTTTTCAGTTATCGAGGAAATGATATTCCGGATGGGTAGTCAGGAGCTTATGCGCGCATGTTCTATTGTCTATCCACCTCTATCGGACAATCTCGATCGAATTTATGACCTATTTGAATATATGAATATTTTCTCAGCTCTTTTAAGATATGAATTCATTTTGTACCATTTTCATGACCTGAGAAATTAGAGAATCACCTAAGATCACATTTTGAATTCTGACATATGTATTATATCGGAATAACGAGAAAACTCATGTCTCTTGTAATTTTAATGAAAGATCGTTTTCAATTCAGTAGATAAACATAGTCATGAAGACTATTATTTCGATAGAAATGAAAAAGAGAAAGAAAAAGAACAATGTCGACCATGGGAGCCGATCCCATAATGTTCTTACTTACCTTCGGCATATTTCCACAATATTCTAATTTCAGGATACGAAATTCCGCGAAAATTAGTGTGTCGGAATTCTACATTGTACAAGTAATTCCGGAGTTCTAATTGGATTGAATTGGATTGGATTGTATATTATGTGTTATAGAGAAAATAGCAACAAAATTTCAGGTAGGTATAACTCCTAAACCGTTTGGCTGATTACGCCTTTCAACTTACTTGTATGTCACATTCGGATGCACAACATACCATGAAAATTGCAAGTCGCTATCGTTTTCCATTCTCAAGTTATCGTGAGATAGGTACATAATATTTTTCATAGTTTTTTTCTAATATTTAAGTCATACGATCCCCACCAAATTTGACATACGTCTTTCCGTTGGTATTCTTCAATTAGTGACCAAGTGTAAATTCGATCGGATCTGAATTTTTTCAGTTATCGAGAAAACAACTCCAGATGGGTATAACTCCGAAACCCTTTGGCCGATTATACCCAACAAAACAACCATTTGGATGCGCAACCTATTTTGAAAATTGAAAGTCACTACCTGATTCCATTCGAAAGTTTTTGTGGCAACGGTTACCCATCCAGCTACTGAACTCGAAACACAAGTCACAAGACTGCTCAGATCTCCAACAACATAGATCCGATCGCATCGAAATTTGTAACTTGGTAGTAGAGTTAGGGTTTGAAGGCTCTCGAAATATTTTAGCGATATCGGGAGGATAGTTTGAGATACAGAATCTTTTTCAATGATTTTTTGGAATCATTTTAGTGATGGTTGTTTCCTCAACAAATTCCTTGAAAATTTACTCGTCAGCATTCTTCAATTCAGTACCATGTTTGAATTGGATCTGATTAGTATTCTTTGAGTTCTTGAGGAAATAACAACAAAATTTCAGATAGGTATAACTCCGAATCCGTTTGGCCGATTATGCCTCTTGACGAAATGAAATGTCGCATTCATATACGCAACCTACCCTGAGAATTGCAAGCTGTCATCTCTTTCCATTCTCAAGCATTCGTGAGATAAATAATATTTTTCAATATTTCTTTTAAAATAATCCTCAATTTCACATACTTATACGTCTTTATGTCGATATTCTACAACTACTCACCAAGTTTTAATTTGATCGGATCTTTAGGTATAGGTGGAACAAACAAAATTTGTATTCGGAGATCGTTGGGCCGATTATGTCAATTAACGAACTTGTCCGTCGCATTTGGACGTGCCAGCTACTCTGAAAATTTCAAGTTGCTATCTCTTTCCCTCTACAAGTTATCGTGGCAACGGCCGTCCAGCCAGACAGAATGGAATTTGACCTCGAATTATTTATCAGTGAGTCGAAACTTATCGTTAGAGACCATTTTTGGCAAATATTCGAACATTTCAGTTATTCAGTCAAAATGATAGCATTTTGTCCTCGAAGAACATTCGCGCAAAAATAGGGCATAACCATCTGAAGAGACAGAGTGTTATCGTGCTCAAGTAAAGCTAATAATTAGAGTCAAATACTTACGACATCCAGATACATATCGGGGTTGTACATACAATTCTCATTCTTATCCTTGTCCCCAAACCAATAGTCTGACCAATTTTTACACACATTATTTTTAGCAACTACAAAACCCACAATGGAACATAATAATATAAGGAATTCAAATTTCGGCGAAATCATCGTGAATAATGAACCACTGACTTGTAGATCAGAACACTTATATATATGTATATATTAAGAATAATTAGGTTTATCTACCATTATTTAAAATGGGTGGAAATGTAGGTCACAAGTTTTTGTGACATAGATATGAGTTGATTTACAACTAAAACGATTTGTATTCCATATAATGTATTCCGCCTCCCAATGCATTGCCCTATTGATTCAATGAAGGATTCATTCTTTGAATTAATTTACATGAGAACAGAAGGAGGTTTATATCATGAAAATAAAATTTCCTTTATAGGGATACAAAATAAGGAGAAAATATCACTTGCACCATAAGACCCATTGGGCAGGTGGTAATAGATGACTATATGAGGAGTCAAAACTTACTGAGATACAGGGTGTATCCTGAAAATAATATAATTTTCAAACCCCTGTAAGTTCAAAACTGTAGAAACGCCTCTGAAAATGGTGGCTCAGCATGAAATCAGGAACCAAGGAGCTTTCCTATTTAGGGCTGGTCAGAGAGCTTTGGAGAAGCTCTGTATAATCGGCATATCAATCGATCATGAGCTAGCAGGAACACCTATCTCGCCAACAGACCAAAGAAGAGTTGGCAGAGAGATAAGACAGGCACAACTGGAGAAACTAGTCGAAGATCACATGAGTAAACACCTGCACTCCATATACTTCAGGAGTTTGAAAGATCAGGGCCTGTCGGAAGAATTATTCTTCGACTTTGAGTCCGCTGGACCCAAGTCGGAAACGGAGGGATTTGTTATAGCTTGTCAAGATGGGGTTATAATAAATACCAGATGGCATAAAAAGAACATCATGAAAGTGGACACCCCCACAAAGTGCAGAGCATGCCACAGCCAGCAAGAAACTATTATGCACCTTCTGTCTGCTTGCAGAGTCCATGCTCCATCAGGATATGTGGAAAGACACAATGCGGCACTCCGAATTCTATACTTCCATCTGAGAGAGGTTTATGGTATAGACAAGGAACCAGTGCTACCATATGTGCCTCTGGAGATTGAAGAAGTTGTTGAAAATAGCAGGGCTCGCATCTACTGGAACTATGCGATCCCAACAACTCGGCAGATCCACGCCATAAAGACAGATATACTTCTGCTGGACAAAGAACTCAAGGAATTGTTTGTCATCGAATTTTCCTCCCCCGCAGAAAATAATGTGGTGATGAAAGAAGAACAGAAGAGGGAGAAATACAAGGATTTAATGTTTGAACTAGGGATCCTGTATCTAAGGCATAAGGTTAGGATGGTCATACTAATCATAGGATGCCTAGACGGAATGAGAGCGAAACACGTGACCGAATTGAAGATTTTTCCGGCCTGCAAATCTCTGGCCGAGGATTTAGCTCGCAGAAAGCGGTGTTGCTCGGATCACTTCGAGTCATCAGGTCCCATCAACTATGAAGGCCGCTTGCAGCTCATCTCTTTTGTTAAGAGACGCTGTAAGGACAGGACGAAGAACTACTCCAAGGAGCGTGCGAGAGGTTTTTTAGTGAGTAACCATCAACATCTCGAGTCTCACACTCCTGAGAGAAGCAGACTCTCTGAGGGCGGGCCTATAAAAGGTTTCTCCTCGTGAGCGGAAAAAAAAATAATAGGATAGATTTTGGAGTGGATTTTTTTTGTGTGGGATCAGTAGAAAAATAAAGAACCATCCTGTATATAATAATTTTTTCCAACGCCATGATTTTTACACTTTCATCTGGTTCGTGGTATATCATATCGAAAAATTTCTCATTTATTCTCCATTCTGGAAAGATGTGATGTCTAATTCCTGCTCTGAAACAATAAGGTATAAACTGTTAAAATTCCTTAGATTACAACAAATAGGTACTGATAACCAAAAATTGCCACTAAACTTTCAAAATGGTTATCTGAATATAATTCATCAATTGGATGAGAAGAGCACTACTATAATGAAATAAAGAGCTATCCGGTAAAAGATAAAAATCAAATTAAAAACCATCTTGTCAAGTGTTTACATTCGAAGAATCAATAGTTTTAAAGTTACCTCACCTTACAATAACATTATTTATTATTATTAAATAGCCTTCGTTTATGAGATACCTACCCACAGAATATCAACAACAAAGGTAAGGACAAACTAAGCCAACGTATGCATTATGAAAACTAGACTCTAGAATTTCCAATTCAAACAGATGACTCAGACGGAGGTTACACGTTCAATCTGGCAACCGGGAAACTGATCGTATTCCAGCAAGTTGGAATATGAAGAATCCTGTGCATTTTCATTGAGAAGAGACCGTGTAATGTGTTTCGTCAGTTCATCAATCTCATCGTGATCAAGATATCGGATAATACCGGACTGAACTGATGCCAAATTGACAGTGTAACCTCCGTCTAAACATACTTATCATACACACGTTGCGTATGATAAGTATGTCAATTGTCTTTCATGGGTCTAGATATCATGATGCATTGCCTACGTTGCTTATGTATGCTCAGTCTGTCCCTACCTAAATACACAGTTATGAACTTGCTCACAACAGAAGATTCTATATTTAAATGTGAAATCTGGTTGTAGCTGAGAACTGCTAAGTAATACTTATGTACTTTATGAACAGCTGAATTGGAAAAAAATCCAAGGCACCAGTACTATTTATAATTATTATTATTATTAAACGATGAAAAGAGTTGAGGCACAGGCTTATAAACTCACAATAACAAAATTCAACAAAACAAGTATTTCAAGAACATTAAATACATTGAAAAAAAAAGAAATAACAGAAAACAACTAAGTGGTGAAGAAAGGTAATAAGAGTCGAAAATTAGTGATCACGGAGCCAGTTATCATATGAGTTCTTAAATGCATTCACAGAAACCGAACTCACAACACCTGCAGGCAATCCATTCCACAAATCAAACACCCGGTTTGAAATAAAATGCTGTCTGGTCACTGTTGAAAATTTCTCTTTTTTAAGCTAGGTGCCTCAAAGACAAACGTCACGGTTCATCTCTGACAGACCTCGTAAATCGACGCCAAAAATACCGCGAAGTGCACGAAATGTAAATAATAGATCACCACGAGCTCTACGGGCTGCGAACGATGTAATGTCCATAATTGAGAGCCTCTCATCATAGGTTGGCCGGAAAATTCCATAAGGCAATCGAGTAGCTTGCCTCTGCACGTTTTCCAACATCACAGCATCCCGACTCAAAACCGGGCTCCAAACCGGACCAGCGAATTCCAAAATAGGACGTACGTACGTCTGGAAGAGAACACTGAAGGTGACCGGATCACACTTTCGAAAAGCTTTCTACACTAAAAACAGTGACTTTCTGGCTCGTTTTACAATAATTAATATGTGATCAGACCAGGTCAAGTTTTCTGTTATGATGACACCCAGATCGCAGTAACTGGATACAGCAGGGATCCTCTACCCGCCGATACGATATTGAAGTCGAGGGTTATTGGCACACATATGTAAAACGGCACACTTTTCCAGATTGAGAGGTAGCTGCCAATCCTTGCACCATCGAGCAATTGACTCCAGGTCCCGTTGAATCGTGTGATCAGTTTGACCGGGGATACCATACAATTTTGTGTCAACATAATATGTCCCAAAATGCATACTAAGGGAGACATATATTTCCATAGTTGATAAAATTTTAAAAAAATCTCCGTATAACTTCTAACGGTGAATGCCACCAGATTGAAATTTCGTATATAATTGTATGTTGTTAAATGTTTTTATTACTCTTCTACATTTCTGATATTGTTATAAGGGGTGTCTTTAGATGGTAAGTCATAATTATTTTGGGATACTTTTTTCGTCGTATTTCTTTTGGTGAAAAAATAGATGCCTTCGATGGAGTAGAGAAAACTACATGAAAAAGGTACCCTTATCTAAATACAAAATATTGATTCGTTTCCGAGATATTTGAGTTTTTGTAGTCACATGATGTCAGCGGATTAACTCATCGCGAGTCATCGATAACGATATTTTTGCAGGCCATGAACAATTCTGACTCACCTTCCAAAAACACCCTTTATAACAATATCAGAAATGTTGAAGTGTAATAAAAAAATATATTTTTACAACATAAATTTATGTAGGGAATATCAATCTGGTGGCATTCACCGTTTAGAAGTTATGCGGAGAAATCAACTTTGGAAGGATATATCTCCCTTAATATGCACTTTGGGCCATTATTTTATTTATCAAACTGTACTTATTTTTCATTGTGGTATCACCCCCAGAAAGCTCGGTACACATTTTTGGCTCACCCTGTATATCATGTTAATATCTGGATTAATTTCAAAGCTCAATGGTTTTGATAACCATTGAGCTTTGAATTTATGAAAATTGAAATTGAACCTAGTTCATTTGAAACAATTTCTATGTAATTTCAGTTCAAGAAACCTTCGCGTTCTAAAAATATGAATTATTGAAAATTTGCCATATTCCGTAGATAGTTTAGTATCTGGCCAGTGACCGATTTTCTTCTTTCATTTCGGTATAACAAATCGATGCCTGTTTGTTTTAATCCCAGGAACATCCACGTTTCGGAGAAATTTATATCTCCGAATGCCGGATGTTCCTGGGATTAAAACAAACAGGGATTGATTTGTGATACTGAATTGCATCTCAGAAAATATTTAAAAAAAAATGGTTACTAGCCAGATACTGAACTATCCACGAAATATGGCAAATTTTCAAAAATTCATATTTCTAGAACGCGAAGGTTTCTTGAACTGAAATTACGTAGAAATTTAAGTTTCATATGAACTACATAGGTTCAAATTCAATTTTCATAAAATCAAATACATCGAAACCATGGAGCGTTGAAATTAATCCAGATATTAATATGATATACAGGGTGAGTCAAAAATGTATACCGAGCTTTCTCGGGGTGATAGCACATTGAAAAATAAGTACAGTTTGATGAATAAACTAATGGCCCAAAATGCATATTAAGGGAGATATATTCATCCAAAGTTGATAAAATTAAAAAAAATTTCTCCGCATAACTTCTAAACGGTGAATGCCACCGGATTGAAATTCCCTACAAAAACTTATGTTGTTAAAATATTTTTTTTATTACACATTTTTTGCGCGTTCTTGGAAACATCGCGTTATCATTTTGCCCAAATGTCTGTAATTTTCGAATTTTTCGCCGAAAATGGTCTTAAACGATTGGGTTCGACTCCCTGATGAAGAATTCGAGGTCAAATTTGATTCTGTCTGTCCGGCCGGCCGTTACCACGATAACTTGAGAACGGAGAGAGCTAGCGACTTGAAATTTTCAGGGTAGGTGGCATATCCCAATACGACGGAAAAGTTCGTTATTGAGCATAATCGGCCCAATGGTTTCCGAGTAATGATTTTGTTTTCAACCAATATAAATCCGATAGAATTGAAACTTGGTGAATAGATGTAGAATATAAACATAAGCACGTTTGTGAAATTTTGTGAGAATAATATCCCTAGAAAATTAAAAAAAAAAACCTGAGAACGGAAAGAGATAGTGGCTTGAAATTTTCAGATTAGGTTGTGCATCTGAATGCGACATTTGAATTTGTCTATAATCGGCCAAACGGTTTTGGAGTTATACCCATCTGAAATGTGGTCGTTGTTTCCTCAATAACTCGAAAAATACAAAACCGATATAATTCAAATATGGTTATTAGTTGTAGAATGCCAACGCGAAAATTTTTTTTCTTAATCGAATTCACCATGGTATATTCGATTAAGAGTTTCCAATACAAGAGAATAGACAATATAATTCACCATGGTAAATTCGATTAAGAGTGTCCAATACAGGCAAATGGACAATAAATCATACGCGCAAAAGCTCCTGACTTCACGTCAGTGCTTGAACCAATTTTTTCTTTAATTTTGGAAGGATATATCTCCCTTAGTATGCATTTTGGGCCATAAGTTTATTCATCAAACCATACTTACTTTTCAATGTGCTATCACCACCAGAAAGCTCGGTACACATTTCTGACTCTCCAGGTATATATACGCATATATTCTTCCCAACTTTGAGCATTACATTCTTTCATCTAACAATAATGCAAGTGTGTAAAAAAAGTGTTAGCAAAGGTTAGTTAAACGAAGTACCATACAATTCGATGAATGATACAAGAGCTTAGGGAATAACCTCAGCAAAAAAAATCTGACTCCCCGTTAGTGTTGTGATTCATGATAATTGAAATTTTTAACAAAATATGCTGAAATATTAATTATTGAAGTGCATCTTTTTCATCACTACTGATTCTTCCTTGAATAAAATGCTCTTTTGCCGGGAGGGTCTCTGGAAGCAAGTTCGGCAATCCAAGCGATGATTTTTCGGAACTTCAGATGTTAGAAGACCGCTACAGGACACAAATGAAGGGCAATCATCTCCCATAGATAGAAGCTACACTTCATAATGGAAAATCAAGCATAGAATATTCAAGAAAAATAAAAAAAAACACTAACGTGAAGTCAGTGCTCTTTGGCGCGCGTGTTGGCTAATTTGAACTGAATGATGAGGGTTTCGAGCTCAGTGGATAGAACGAGCCGGAGATCTACAAGGAGGGTAGTGGACACCATTCACTATCGGTCATAAATTAAGAGTGCTGTGTCTAAGACGGCATAAGGATAGAGTAACAAAGTTCACAAAGAACACCACTGACTTTCCTTAGTCGCACAAGCTCCCATGAGCTTCTGAGGTATCTTCTTGGGGAAGACTTGGGAGGATCAGTATAATAATAATCATGTACATAGCACGCGCGTCAAAGCAGATTGACCCCACGTCAATACTCTTTTAGACTTTTTCTTCCATTATGAAGTCAATCGAAAATTGGCACGCGTGCGATAAGGATGATTATGACTATATTGGCCCTCCCAAGTCTTCCCCAAGAAGATAGCTCAGAAGCTCATAGGAGCTTGTGCGACTAAGGAAAGTCAGTTGCGTTCTGAGCTTGAAACCCTCATCATTCAATTCAAATTAGCCAACGTGAACACGCGCGCCAAAGAGTACTGACAAGTGCTTTTTAAAATCTTTCAAATTTCCTTTAACAAATTCTGGCTATCGATACAGTCTGACTATTAGTTTTACCGATGATCGAAATAAAAATAAATGCGTTTATGGGACCCCGTTGGGAGCGCAATTTCTCGAAAATAACGCTATTTCTCTCAAACTGACATGCCCGTGCACATAATTGCCATGAATATTCTTTGAAAACCTCACAATATCGGCTCAGCACTAGACCCATGAACGATAGTCCTAAACCACTCCAAACATAAACCATACGCGTCTGAAAGTCCTCTCAAAATCACACACTTCACAAAAAATTCCGATTCTCCAACACTAATGGTTCAGGAGATATCGCATCTTTAATTCACGCATGCGCAGACCCCCACCAGGGGATTCTATGGGGGAATAGCATCCTCCAACCCTAAACGCCAATCCTCTCAGATGAAAACTCCAGCAATTAAATTATTTCTCGTCTGCTTATGCGAATAACAAAAAAATCCCAAAAGAGGCAGTTTCACCCCCAGTCGTTCACCGTTAAGACAAATTCTGAAAACCAATTTAAAATTCCACATATCGTTCCCGCATTAAGTCAACTGCCACGGTAGTTAATCGTTCCTATTTTAATCAGTTGCCCTCGTACATATTGAATTGATTCAGATAAACGCGCAAAGAACACGTCGAAATATGTTTCCAACATGTTATATTTTCCACGTAGGAATTCGAACTGAAATAATTTGTGCAGTTTGGAAATTCAAAATTATAAATTTCTTTTCAGGCTCCTAGTGGTCTGTTCTCAGTGAAATTTTTCACACCACAAGAGGTCATCATTGGTCACCGAAGTGCCAAGTTTGAACTCAATCCGATATTAGGTTTCGGAATTTCAAGCATAATATTCCGCTAATAGTTGAACATTTTTTGATTTTTTTCTACTCATGCTATCCCCACGAAATTTTGCACAAGTGTTCAAGTCGGTACTTTGCACCTAACTACTGAGTTTTAGTTCAATCAGATCAGTATTTTCCGAATTATAGTGAAAAAAAAATTTCAATTTCAACTATATGAAATATTTTTTTTTTAGTTTATAGCCATCCGATCAATACATAACGCTCGCATATAAAGGTCATGATTATTCAATTTGGTGCTAAATTTCAGATAGATCGAGGGATTGGTTTCGGAAATACACTGCTCAACAATTGATAGGGATCACTTACTTTTTCTAAATTTATTTCTGAATTATTCGCTCCAAGATTATAAATTTAGTCAGATATCAGAGTATTTTCAGTTGATAATATGGTTCACTTGAGAAAAGAATGAAAAAATGGAAAGTTGGAGAGAAAAAAAGACTTTATTAGGAACACTCAAAATTCTGTGTTTGAATAACATAAAAATTTTATGATGACACCACAAGAAGGCTGAAGTTTCGGTTAAGCTAGTACCTAGTTGGCCCCCCACGAGCTCGTCTCAAGCATTCTACCCTACGAGGCATACTTTCAATCAAACGATTTATAAAATTTTGGGGCAAATTCGTCCAAATATCCCGTAAAGCGTTAGAAAGGTCCTCCAGGTTATTGATCGGTTGTTCTAAGGTTGACAATTGTCTAGACATCTCAGACCAGACATGTTCGATGCAATTCATGTCTGGAGAGCGAGCTGGCCAGTCCATCCTTTCAATAGCATGAGTTTCTAGCGCTTCATTAACCAGACGACTACGGTGTGGACGGGCATTATCGTCAAATGAAATTCTCGCCCAAGGCAGCCGCAAACGGAACAATTATGGGTTCAATAATCATATCGTGATATCTCTGGCTGGTCATTGTGGTGTTCTGCAGAACAACCAACTCTGTGCGTTGGTTCAAACAAATGCCTCCCCATACACATATAGAACCTCCGCCAAAAGCTGTTGTGGGTACCATAAACTGTTCTGCATACCTTCGACCTCTTTCCCTCCAAGCAAGAATACGTCCATCGGAGTTGACCAAACGAAATCTAGACTCATCCGTAAATAAACATCGGCTCCAATCTCCAACTGTCCAATTGCGGTGCTCCTCAGCCCATTGCCGTCGATGAACCCGGTGTTCCCTATTCAAACGGGGATGTTGTACCCTCCTACGTGCTCTCAAAACACGAACATGTAGTCGTCGTCTTACAGTCTGGTTCGAAATTAGAACTCCTGTTGCAACTCTCAGTGATCTATTGAGCCGCGACGCCGGGTAAGTGGGATTTCTCCTAGCATTGAGGACCAAAAGACGATCTTGGGCAGCTGTTGTACTGCGCTGCCGACCTCCCCCATGAACATAAGCTACTGAGTCGTTTTGGATGAACCTATTCCAAGCCCGACTCACGACACTTTGCGAAACATTCAACCGCCGGGACACTTCTCGCTGGGACAAACCTTCCTGTATCCACCGTATGATTTGGTCCAGTTGCACAGGAGCCAAACGTCTTCTCGGCATGACTGATAAGCTAATATTGTTCTCATTTCTTCAATTATTGTCACCTTATGTGTTTGAATGAGAGAAAAAAAAAGATTTAATAACAAATACCACATTGCTTTTCACTCCACATGTAACAGCCTACAGATAATAATCGATTTTGTGAACAAGAGCCGATGAAGTGAGGAAAAATTTGATATAATCAACTCAAAACATCTTAATTTTTCCTTAGAGAACATATAATGTACAGATATTCACGAGATAACTTGAAAAAAATACAAATGAAGAGATGTTCATAAGTGATCCCTAGCAATTGTTGATCAGTGTATTCTTGAAAAACATTTCAACTAAAAATGGCCATAACTCCGAAACGGCTTGGTGGATTTTGTCCTTTAAAAAACTAGTCTGAGATATGTACGCTGCAGCACTACTCTGCAAATTTCAACTCTCTAATGAGTTAGAGAGTTGAAATTTTTCACGGAACGGAAAGCCGTTCGAAAGTTATTGTGCTAATGGCCGGACTGGCAGGACCGGACGGACAGAATTGAATTTGACCCCGGATTATTCATCAGTGAGTCGTTTGAGACCATTTTCGGAAAAAAATTCGTAAAATACAGAAATTGTGACACAATGATAGCACGCTGTTCCTTACGGAACACGCCTGCAAAAATTGGCGTTCTTAATTGATATGTCACTCAAGTAATGAGTACTTACAGTGTAGAACCCCTTTTTGCGCGTATGTTCTGGGGAACATCGCGTTATCATTTTGCCCAAATGTGAAATTTAATTCTGTGGTACCGTCCGGCCGTTGCCACGATAACTTGAGAACGGAAAGAGCTAGCGACTTGAAATTTTCAGGGTAGGTGACGCATCCCAATACGACGGACAAGTTCGTTAATGAGTATAATCGGCCCAATGGTTTCCGAGTAATTATTTTGTTTTCAACCAAAATGAATCCGATCGAATTTAAACTTGGTGAGTAGTTGAAGAATATAAACCTAAGAACGTTTGTGAAATTTTGTGAGAATCGTGTCACTAGAAAATTTTAAAAGAATTATTATAAAATATTATTTATGCCACGATAACCTGAGAACGGAAGGTGATAGTGGCTTGAAATTTTCAGGTTGGGTCTAAATGCGACATTTGAGTTCGTTTATAAGCATAATCGGCCAAACGGTTTTAGAGTTATAGCCATCTGAAATTTGGTTGTTTTTTGTTCCTCATTAACTCGAAAAATACAAAACCGATTGAATTCAAATATGGTTATTAGTTGTAGAATGCCAACGCGAAAATTCTTGTAGAATTTCGTGAGGATGGTAAAACTAGAAAATTTCAAAAAAATTATTGAAAATAATTGAAAAAAATCCTATCTATCATAAACTATTCGTCCGGCATGGCTGAAATTTTGGAAGTGCCTTCAGAACCTAACTCTACTAAAGAGTTTCAAGTTTGAACACGATCGAATCCATATTGTTGGAGAACCGAGCAGCCTTTTGTGAGTTCGGTAGCTGGATGCGAATCGTCGTATGATATGTTGTCTATGGTCGTATTTTTGCGAGAACCTTCAAAAATATGAATGTCATGATGACATATTTTTGCGCGTATGTTCTTGGGAAAATCGTGCTATTTCATCACAATTCTATGGGAGATGATAGCCCTACATTAGCAGTCAGACCTGGTTTTGAAAGAGATCCTCCTTAGAAGGAGGCAAATAAATATTGAAGGGATTTCTATGAACAAGGGTGAATATCTTTGAGAAATAGAGAAGGTGATTCTTCTTCAAGAGATCCATGTGCCTTCAGAGGAGTATATTTGTGAGAGGGGACTTTTGAAAGGTTATGTATTATTTTTAATATGATATCGCTGAAATTTTGATGAAGGCTTCAAAACTTAACTTTAAATTAACCACACTTTCTGATCTTGTAAGGTGAGAGGCTCATTTGTGGATATTAAATCTCGTGGTGGGTAGAGAGGAATTTCAGGCCAGTTTTTTTATCACTAATGAGAATATATCTTTATGTTTCACCTCATCACCTTTAGATCTATCATTGGACATTTATTGGTTAAGAATACGTAATTGATATTACTGGAATTCAATTGAATTTCTTTCAATATGTTAGTAACTAAACTTATAATTTTCTCTACTTTGATTATTTAAATATGAAATTAATTCCAGTAATAGTTTTCAAGAATAATTATGTATTCTTCTCCTAAAGAAGAATTGAAGGTAGACAATAATGTGTTAATTTTTTCATCATTGCTTTCTATCCTGACTTCACGAAAAAAAAAATGGTTCAAGCACTGACGTGAAGTCAGGAGCTTTTCTGCGTATGTTCTATTGTCCATTCTCCTGTATTGGACACTCTTAATCGAATTTACCATGGTGAATTCTATTGTCTATTCTCCTGTATTGGACAGCCTTAATCGAATTCACCATGGTAGATTCGATTAAAAGTGTCCAATACAGGAGAACAGACATTAGAATTCACCAAGGTAAATTCGATTGAGAGTGTTCAATACAGGAGAATGGACAATAGAACATACGCGCAAAATCTCCTGACTTCACGAAAAAAAAATTGGTTCAAACACTGACGTGAAGTCAGGAGCTTTTGCGCGTATGTTCTATTGTCCATTCTCCTGTATTGAACACTCTTAATCGAATTTACCATGGTGAATTCTATTGTCTGTTCCCTGTATTGGACACTCTTAATCGAATTTACCATGGTGAATTCGATTAAGAGTGTCCAATACAGGAGAATAGACAATAGAGACCTATCCTCGGCTCCTCCTCGGATAGCAAGCAGGCTAGGCAATAACCAGTTTCTCGCCAAGGTGCATATTTCATTTTTTCCAGGCCCGTCAATAATAGACAGTTTTTGGTCATTGGTACATAAAAAACCTCATATGCTACTACTAAAGCATGTTGTTAATTGCATAAGACCTTTTTGCGCGTATGTTCGGGGGAACATCGCGTTATCATTCTGCTCAAATATCTGCAATTTTCGATTTTTTGTCGAAAATGGTCTCAAACGTTTGGGGTCGACTCCCCGATGAAGAATTCGAGGTCAAATTGAGAACGGAAACAGCTAGCGAATTGTGATTTTCAGGGTAGGTGGTGCATCCCAATGAGACGAACAAATTCGTTTGGGTATAATCGGCCCAATGGTTTCCGAGTACCTTTTGTTTTCAACCAATACAAATCCGATCGAATTGAAACTTGGTGAGTAGTTGTGGAATATAAACCTAAGCACGTTTGTAAAATTTCATGAGAATCGTATTACTAGAAAATTTTAAACAAATTATTAAGTATTTTTTATATCACGATAACCTGAGAATGGAAAGACATCGGCCAAACGGTTTCGGAGTTATACCCATCTGAAATTTGGTTGTTATTTCCTCAAAAACTCGAAAAATATAAAACCGATTGAATTCAAACATGCATGGTTATTAGTTGTACAATACCAAAGCAAAAATTCTTGCAAAATTTCGTGAGGATCGTATCACTAGAAAATTTTTAAGAAATTGAAAATTATTGAAAAAAAAATCTATATATCAGTAACTATTCGTCCGACATGCGAGAGCCTTCAGAACATAACTCTATTGCCAAGTTCCAAGTTTGAACACGATCGGATATATACTGTTGGAGATTCGAGCAGCCTTGTGTGAGTTCAGTAGTTGGATGGGTGACCGTTGCCTCGATAACTTTCGAAAGAAAGGAGATAGGGACTTAGAACTTTCAGTATGTATGTTGCGTATCTGAATGGGAGAGTTAAGTTCGTTTACGGCCTAATTGGTCCAACTGTTTCGGAGTTATATCAACCTGGAATATTATTTCCTCGATGGGGTGCAAATCTAGTTCGCCTCCACGTGGTGCACCCTGGGTAACGCTAAAGAACTAGAACCAACTGGCTGTCAAACTACACTCTCGGGTGATCTCCTGACTACTATTTACACACTGTACCGAACGATACCGAACGATGCAGATCGACTCACAGAACGGCGCTTCTCAGCGCCAACCGACCAGATATCTGGGACCATGTGTCCGGATTTGCCAGCTGAACATAGAAGGATCTAGCAGGGGAAAGAATCAATGCCTCTCCAAAATTCTGCTTAGCCGAAATATCGATATAGCATTGTATCTAGAAATATGTGTCCATATATATTGTATAGAGTGAGTAGAACGCCATTCGCTAAATAAATAAATAAATTTCCTCGATAACTCAAAAAATATAGACCCGATCGAATTAAAGCTTGGTTACTAGTTGTAGAATACCTGTATTATACAGATATTTCACAATACAGGAGAATGAACAATAGAACATATGCGGAAAAGCTCCTGACTTCACGTCAGTGCTTGAACTAATTTTATTAGCATGTTTAATAGAGGGAGAGAGAGTGTATTGGTGTTCTTAGAATTTCCAGAATTGCTTACACAGGTCATAGTTATAAGTAATAGATGGATGTATAAGTACAAGAATGTCACAAAACAATAAACAACACAACTACATAAATAGATAGGGAGCATGATTTATGAGCAGCGTGAATATATATAAAATAATTGATCAATGAGGTAAGTGTATAGACGAAATAAAATTGTGCAGTAATATGAATAAAATAGCTAATTTGCTGTCAGAATATATTATATAAATGATAATAAGTTAAGTTTATAGATGAATCAATAATCCGCCGTGATAATAAGTTATGTGTATAGATAAAATAGTATGTACAAATTAAAATGAATAAATAATAAATGGGACATACAGTGTATAAACATGGTTCGGTTGAATAGATGAAATGATATTTACAGTTTGAAATATATACAGTACAGATATATAAATTGGAACAGACAGGTTAAAATGTGTACAAAGTATACATATATAGGTAAATTACAGTGTGAGCAGCTAGTGCAATGACAGAATAAAGGGGCTTTAACCACAGAAATTAAATAACGTTCTCCAAAATGAGATGAATTCTTCTACTGAGTAAAAAACATTGTTGACCAATATGTCCTTCATTTCCTCCTGAAATTTTGATTATGGCAGGTTTCTAAGGCTGCTCGTATACCGGCACTACGAGACCGCAACGCGACCGCGACTTCGTGTCGCTTAGAAGTCGCGGTACGTGGTTAGTAATAGAAGCGCCCACACCAAAGATACGGCGATGCGACGCAAATCCCTCGTTAACGAGTATCGTAAAGCGACATGAAGTCGCGGTCGCGTTGCGGTCTCGTCGTGCTAGTATACCACCAGCCTAAAGCTGCTCGTACACCAGCACTACGAGACCGCAACGCGACCGCGACTTCGTGTCGCTTAGAAGTCGCGGTACGAGGTTAGTTATAGAAGCGCCCACACCAAAGATACGACGACGCGACGCAAATTCCTCGTCAAAAGTATCGTCGTGGTAGCGTTGCGGTCTCTTCGACCGGAACGCGACCGCGACGATATTTTTAACGAGGGGTTTGCGTCGCATCGCCGTATCTTTGGTGTGGGCGCTTCTATCAATAACCACGTACCGCGACTTCGAAGCGACACGAAGTCGCGGTCGCGTTGTGGTCTCGTCGTGCTGGTGTACGAGGGGCCTTAGGGGTAGTCTATTATACAGCGATATAGCGCAATACTCCGGACTATTTTGTGATTTTTTCAATCTCAGAAAATTTATCCGGGTATGAAATTTGTTTCTGGTGTTGTAATCGTGTATGTCGGATTGCAAACAGAACCTCCTATTACTACCATATATGTGCGATAAGTTTTCAAGTATGAAAATAGCTGGAAATGTAAGTATGTATTTCAAGTCTCTTGAAATCCCCTTTGCAACATTCTCTATATCACAATCCACCTATAATCCTAACTGTACGTCTCTGCAGTCTGAAGACCGATTCTCGTTGGGCATAGTTTTCCCATAACACCACCCCATACCTCAGTCTAGACTCCACCAACGCGAAGTATACCGATCTCAAAGTTCCCCTAGACAATGAGTATCAGAGGACTCTCAAGGCGAATATATTGTTGCTGAAGGCCATTGTTAGTTCGTCTGCATGAACATTCCAGGACAGGAATAATAGTTTGAGTACAAGGAGTATATATATTGCGTGTGCTCCCCTTTCATCCAGTGAGGATTTTTGGTAGCTGCAATTTTGACGATTAACATGGCCTTTGAGAGAATTGGATAACATTGTTATCTAACATGTCCATCATTTGTTCACAAAAATAAGTTCTCCTATAATAATCGTCCCTAATAAGAGCTGGGTAGGTATCATTTTATAGGGATGTATTTTATTTGGTTTTAATATATTTAGAATCGATGTATGGCTGACAATGAATGTTGTAGAGGCATCTCTACTCGAAGTCAAGCATCACATCTAATTTCACATCCTAACACAGTGTTTCAGGAGCTGCTTTGTTAATCTGCCTTACATGCCCAAACTCGCAAAACTGCTTCTCTATTTTACTTATTGTCCCTTAAAATAGGCGGCAAATTCGGAAATTTCTCATGGAATAAACGACTTACTTCTTTTTCTGTTCGGGTGTTATCTCAATAACCAATCATTTGTAAAATTGTTATTTTGTGGATTTAAAATTTTGAGATTTGCAAAAAATATGAAAGTGATAACATTTCTGAATAGAGAATGATGCATTCTTTCAAACGATATATCACAAAAATCAAGAATTGTTACAATTCTTGAATTTCACAAAATAACTATCAACAAAATAATTCTAAAGATTTTCATTAAAAGTCTGACGAAGGAGTCTGATATAGACTCCGAAACGTTACGATATAGTTGTTTCTTCGTTGATGTTGTTCCGTTGTAGTTTGTTAGGCAACATTGTTCAATTGATTGCTTCTGACAAATATCTTGTGTTTCTTACGCAGAAGCAAATCACAAAATATTCAATCTTTATTTTATAGATATTTTTCAGACTTTGGGAGAGAAAACCCAGAAAAAAACCTTTCAATAATGAGTATACCTCCCACAGTATCCTTCAATGATTACTTACATATGTAGTAGTCAGTACTAAGCATCTTGGACTAGTACCTCTAGGTACTGCTAGTACTATCTACCTCCCACATGCTATTTTTTGCGAAGATTATGGCACCTCTTTTGCATAAGCATTTCCTCTCAATCAGCTATACACAAAATCCCTTAATCAGTGGATGAAAGTGAGAGACATGGACCAACGATCATAATATATCTCGAATTATTTGTTTTTAGTCAAGCCGTTTTGTTCCAAATTTCTTGAATATCGGGCTCTAGTTTTCCATTAATAATGCCACTGGTAAATAGAATTTTCCACAATAATTTAACTGACACAATACTCGAGCTTGGGACCAAGCGGTGGAGAAAATTATTATATACTTCATTGCACCTGTTCGTTAATGTTTACATAACATACGAATAATATTAGGCTGCAGTTATTAGCACCATGTTCGCTGTACAAGTAACATTCGGAAATTTATCTTCATTCGAATAAAATGGAATAATATTTTGGAGCACATTTTCCGTGGAGATAATTCAAGACTGAACCTAAACTTTTGGCCAGAAGTTAATGGGGGTATTCAACCACTAGTTCACACAATCGGCCGCGCTACTGATATAATTATTTTTTTTTCTCTGCACATCTGATCTGCAAAATTGTTCTTAAAATTATTCTGAAATATTACAAATTAACAAAATCTACAATGGTACTCATAAATCGAATTATTCTTGTCAGGAAGTAATATTTTATGGCGCGCTGTTCACATGAACAGAGTGCCTATCAATTCGTCTTAATGTCCTTGTTAACCTGAACAAAGTGCCTATTAATTCATCCAAATGTACGCACTTTCGAATATTTGGCCGAGAATGAACATAAACGATTAGTTTCGACTCACTAAACAAGAATCTGAGGTCAAAATTGATTATGTCCGCCCAAGCGACCGTCAGCAAGATTACACTCGAACGCATTGAGTTTGAAAGTTGAAATTTTCAGGGTAGGTTTGGAGTCCAAATGCGCCGGCTACGTTCGTTAATGGACAAAATCCACCAAGTGGTGTCTGAGTTAAAGCCATTTGCAATTTAGTTTTTAAAATAATTCGAAAAATATTAATCTGATCGAATCAAAGCACGGTAATTGACTCAATCGTATATAATTATTCATTGAGTTAATATGGATTTGCATCAAGTAAAAGCTGCAAGCATTCAATTCACGCTGATTAGTTAAAAATACCGACATTAAGACTTATGAAGAATAAAAAAAAAAATTTAAATTCCGTATTGCGTCGAATGGCGTCGAATGAAAGTGACACGGATGCGACTCCCAGAAATACGGGGAATTTAACGATGTTAAATGTTCGTATTGTGCCAAAAAAGTGAGAGATTATGTGAAGTGTGGAAAGTGTTATAATAACTTTCACAAATCCTGTCTTGCACGAGCAAGCAATTTGGAAAATGCTATATGTAAACATGAGAGGTTAGAAAAGTTCAACAGAATTCAAAGATGCAATTGTTCAGAATAAAATGCTGGAATTGGAAAACAACTATCTAAAACAATTGATCAAGGAAATAACCGAAAAGAACCAAATCCTGAGGCAAAACAATATCCTTTTATCAGAAAAAATAGAGCTCCTGGAAGATAATAAAAAATATGAAATCAAAACATATTCGAAAGCAACGCAAAAAACTGAATCGTCGACTGTAAACAAAGTACAACAAGTCACAAAGAGGTTAAATAATAACACGAAACAAACTACTGCAGAAACATCCAAAGAAGAGAATGGTACATCTGAGCTACCACCTATAACCAAAAATGACAGACACAAAGGTAGCCTACAAATTACTCAAAGAAATGTCAACAATCCAGTTATTTCGATTTCAAAACCAACTATGCAAAAAGATGAAATGGAACAAGAACTCTCACCCAAACCCACATCGGAAGAATTCATTACTGTTAGGTCAAGAAGGCATGAGAAACCAAATGTTGGTACAGGACCACTGGAAAATACATCATTTAAATCTATAAAAGCAGACAAGCAAGAGAAGAAATTATGGCTGTTTGTATCCCAAATAAAAGCAAATGTACAGGATGAAGCAATAAAAGACTATGTAAGAAGAAAAGGTAATTTAGAAGAAAATGAAGTAAGTGTAAAACAACTAAACACAAAAAACCAAGAAAATTTAACCTATAAATGTGTTTTAATTAGTGTTCCTCTAGAAATGAAGGAGGATATTTACAGAAATGATTTTTGGCCAACAGGGATAAAATACTCAAGTTTTGATTTCAGAAGAGGGGAACATTTTTTAGAGAAGAAAAAAGCATTAACAAACTAATGACCAAAAAATATAAAAACTATAAAAAATATGAAATGTTTCAAAAAAAGATTATTCGAATATCTCATTGAGCTAGAACCATACAGTTTAGATGATTATATATCCACCATGTAATTCTTATTTTGACACTATTCTATTTCGTCTTCATATAATGATATTTATATTTGTATGAATGTGATCGAGAATAAAGAGCTATTATTATTATTATTATTATCTCAGAAAGTATCAATAAGATATCGTTGAAATTATACGAAAGCCTTAAAAACCTTACTTTACAGTTAAGGTCTAGATATCAACTCGATCAGATTTATATTGGTGAAGATATTACCAAAACATCAAAATATTCCAACGATCGCGGTGTTCTGATCCACTGGCTGCAACCCCAGTATAATGCGATGAATGTACGTCATGATTGTGGGACCCATAATTGCGTATGGGGCAGTAGTCTGGTATACAAAAATAAGCCAGAATAGGAAGAGGTAAACCCTCGAAAAAGTACAAAGGCTTACCTGTGTGTTTATCAATGGAGCTATGAGAACCTATTCCAACAGGGCATTTGAAATTATCACAAATATGGTAAAATAATAGGTAATAAGAGTATTAACAAGCACTGACGTGAAGTCAGGAGCTTTTGCGCGTATGTTCTATTGTCCATTATCCTGTATTGAACACTCTTAATCGAATTTACCATGGTGAATTCTATTGTCTGTTCTCCTGTATTAGACACTCTTAATTGAATTTACCATGGTGAATTCGATTGAGGCTGTCCAATACAGGTGAATTGACAATATAATTCACCATGGTGAATTCGATTAAAAGTGTCCAATACAGGAGAATGGACAATATAACGCGCAAGAGCTCCTGACTTCACTTCAGTGCTTGAACCAATTTTTTTTTCGTGAAGTCAGGATAGAAAGCAATGATGAAAAAATTAACACATTATTGTCTACCTTCAATTCTTCTTTAGGAGAAGAATACATAATTATTGTTGAAAAATATTACTGGAATTAATGTCATATTTAAATAATCAAAGTAAAGAAAATTATAAGTTCAGTTCTTCTTTCTTCTTCTTCTACCGCGGTGCCGTCTCAGGCTGAACTGAGGCCTTCAGGCCCATTGTTCTCCCGCTTGCCAAACTCGTGAGACTCAGTCCAAGAAAAACGCTGACAGGAATGCCGCGAGCTTAAAAGGAGAAGTCCCTCTCACCGTAGGAATCGTAGGTGTTGGGTTGCCTAGGTGTATGACCCTCAATTCTGTAAGGTTGTTACAGTCGAACAGAATATGTTCAGCTGTTTCTTCCATGCTCTTGCACCAGCGACACAGAGCGCTATCGGCCAATCCCATCCTATTCAGATGTTTGTTGAACTGGTGACCAGTTAGTAATCCAGTCACCAGGCTCTATTCTCTTCTTTCGAGTGAAAGAAGTTTCTTTACTTCAGACTTTGACGATGGTTTCTTAATGAGAAGCCTTGACTGCCTCAGTCCTACTCCCATGTTCCATACGCTGGAGAAATTCGTGTCCAAACGATTCTTGAAGAATGTTTTAACGACATACTGGAAGCGAAGGCTCAGGACCTATATATGGTATCCGAGCCCCCTGCTTCGCCAGCTTATCTACCTCAACATTACCTGAAATCTCCGAGTGAGCCGGACACCAGATGAGTTTTACAACGTTACCAGCGCCCAGCCTTCCTGCATTCGCCTACTAAGTAGGAGTTTATTTTCACATCAGATAGGGATTTTAACGTTCCTTGACTGTCACAACATATTATATGTACTTGCCAGAGTATCCTAATCGGATGTTTTCCAGCGCACAGACAAGAACAGCGTATAGTTCTGCCTGTATTATCGAGCAGTTCTTCCCGAGAGGGATGGACATGCTCACTCGAGGTCCCACAATGCCTGCACCTGTCCCTGTAGTCGTTACAGAGCCATCTGTGAACCATGTGGGCCCCTCTGGTTTAAGGAGATCACTCCTTGTATCCCATTGGTCTCTATCAGGAACAATCATCTCGGCCTTTTTCGTTTGTTCCTCAATGTGTTTGTTCCACAGTAGTATGTGGTCCAGTATCACACCCAGATATCGAACTTGCTCTGTTAGATTGAGCCCTACTCCAAACAGACTTAGTAGTCTTATGTTACAGGGCCCCCTCTTCCTGTCAAAGAGAACCATCTCTGTTTTTTCAGGATTAACCGTAAGATCGTTATTCAAGCTCAATCTTACACAGAGCATCCTGCATAAGATCAGCGATGACATTTGGATGTTTACCTCTGATTAGTATCACGAGATCATCTGCATAGGCTACAACCATAAGGCCAGCCCCCGCCAGCTCAACCAGGAGCCCATCTAGGACCAGATTCCACAGAAGAGGTGATAGAACACCACCCTGTGGGCATCCCCTGCCTGGTGTTCCCCTAATGGTTGAGCTGCCTAGGCGAGCCACTATGCTGCGGTCCCTTAAAAGGGATCCTGCCCATCGACAAACTGCAAAAGGAACCCCATGTTTGGTTAGTGCATTGTGCATAGCTCCAAATTCAGTATTATTGAATGCACCCTCTATGTCCAGAAACACAGCAAGAGTGCACTCTCGATAATGTAGTCCGCTCTCGATGCAGCTGACCACTGAATGAAGAGCAGAATCTACTGATTTGCATATCTGATAGGCATGCTGAGTTGGATGTAGTGGACTAGCCACTAAGGTTCCATCTCTGATGTATCGTTCAACCAATCTCTCCAGCGTTTTGACTAAAAAGGAGGAGAGGCTTATTGGTCGGAAGTTTTTCGTCTGAGTATATGACGACTTTCCAGGCTTGGGTATGAACACAACCCTCACCTTTCTCCAGGACTTTGGTATGTGTCCTAGGGCTAGACTCGCTCGGAGTATATGAAGCAGTGGGGGTGTCAGCAGCTCCAAGCCCTTAATCAAAAGTGCCGGAAATATGCTATCCTCCCCCGCAGCTTTATAAGGCTCGAATTCTCTGACAGCCCAGCGAATTCGAGAGTGTGTTACCACAAGTGAAGCAAACTTCCAATCCTCACTTGAAGCTCGTCTATGGTCTTCACCCTGTGTGTTGTCATTCTCTCTAAATCCCGGAAAATGTGCCTTCAGGAGTAGTCTTAGACTATCTTCCTCTGAGGAGGTTTTCTCCCCACTAGGAAGAGTCAAGTAGTCAATCCTTGGAGGGCCTCCCACAGAGAGGACCTTCCTAAGCCTATTGGCCTCTGGTGCTTCCTCTATACCACTGCAGAAGCTTCTCCAGGATTCGCGCTTGGACCGCCTAATCAGTCCTTTGTATTTTTTCAGGGACAATTTATAATCATCCCAGTCCTTCGCTAGGCCTGATCTCATGGCCTTATTGAAAAGACGCCTTATTTCGCGTCTGGTGTCGTTCAGTTCAGTCGTCCACCATTTCGTCTGACTTTTAAGTCCTTGGACTTGGGGTGTACAACTGCTGTGATAAGCTGAGATTATGGACTCCTGAAGCATGGCTGCTGCCGTGTCCAATTCTCTCATGTTCTTGGGTTTTAGGTTTCCCTGTTCCAGATTGTCGGAAAGGTATGCCAGGTATCTGGTCCAATCCGTTTTTTTCGGATTCCTGTAGATCTCAGGATCCTCCTTTTTCTTGCTTCGGAATATAGAGAAGCAGATGTGTCGGTGGTCCGATACAGAGACCACCTCCTTCGCTACTCGCCAATCCTTTATGGAATTGGCGATTGATCTGCTGCCCAATGTGATATCTAGCACCTCCCTTCTTGTCGTTGTGACGAAGGTCGGTTTCGTACCCTGGTTAAGCAGGTTCAAATTCGTGGAGAATAAAAATTCTGCCAGCGCTTCACCCCTTGAGTTAATATCTCTACTACCCCACAGAGTGTGATGTGCATTCGCATCACATCCTATGAGCAGAGGCCAGCTCCTCCGCTCACAGTATTCTATCAACTCCTCCATTTCCCTCGTTGGTGGTGGGCCTGGTGAGTCATACGGGAGATATGCAGAACATATCACCAGGTTATCTAGCGGTCTCCTGCTGTCTTTGATCTGGACGGCTACCAGGTCTCTAAAACAAAAGTTGTTTAATAATTGAGCACCTAAATCAGTGGAGGTGATTATACTCGCCCTTGGACTGGTGTCCTTAGGCGCGCAGAAGAGCACACCTCCCCTAAAGGAGATGCCCCTCACTTCACCCCCCCTGCCCCAGGGCTCCTGAATCAGAGCTATAAATGTCTGCACCTTCGACAGCCGCAACCGAAGAATATCGGTTGCCACTATACAGTGGTGCAAGTTTATCTGCGTGACATGAATATCGGCCGCCATAAGGACAGTTAAACACTGCTCTCAGTCGAACGACTGTCACGTCTTGCCAGCACGCCCTCCGGAGATGATGGCATCTCCAGAGTATATGCCGGTGGGCTAGATGGAATGGGGCACCGCCCGGGCCCCACAACCACCGCACCATCCCCCCTCCCGAATGCCCCACCTGAGACCTGCGGAATGGCAAGAGGCGCGCCGACTGAGGGAGCCTCCGCAGGCACCACTTCCATCTCGCTTTGCGATTTTTCAGTCGCATTGGAAGGTGTCACCTTCCGAACTTGAATGCTCTCCGCCACAGCAGCGGGCCCCGTTTCTGGAGCGGCCGATACAGCTGCGGAGACATTCTTTTCCGGTCCTGCAGCTTGGATGAGCTTGAAGGTGCCCTTCCTCGTTGCAACCTGGACCGTATAATTGGAGGCCTTTAGAATCTCCAAAGATGCTCTATCAACACCCAGTATGACCTGCACCGCGTCGGGCCTGTCACATCGGTTGTATATCCTCCAGCTCCTTGTTTTCAGGGCCGGAGTGGACATCTCTATCCTCCTGAGAATCAGACCTGTCGGTGCAGTGCATTGCGCACCCTTCACCATCAGGCTGACTCTCGTCGGTCTTTCCAGGTCCCCCATCCCATCATCTTGAGACTTAGGCCCTTTGGAAGAACAAGCCTGGATAGGTTGTTTTGCAACCAGTCCCTGCTTGTTTTATCCTCGCAAGATACGATAATCGCCCCTTGCGGGTTGAGGTCCATGTCTTCGAGCCTCGGGAAGTACTGCCCCGACTGGATCTTGTCCAACGCAGCAGCAACCGCCCGCTCTACGGCATAGAACTCCTCCTTGGAGAGCGCCTTTTCTGGCCAGTCCTTATGTACCAGGACTAGCTTCATGGGCACTTTCGCTACCTCATTATAGGAGAGCCCACTCTGAAGGTTTTTTACCTTCTTCGCTGGCCGCTCACATGAGGGCGGAGTGTTATTATCAGGAGCATCTCTTTTTGAGCTGCTCTCCTGTTTACGGGGGGAATTCCCGTCCGAAGACTCTCCGGCCTGATGACCGGCTAAGCCTTCACGAGCCTTCCGAGCCCTTCTTTTTTCCGCACCAGAACGATTCCGTCTGGTGTCTAACTTGGGCAAGGATTTCGATAGCGAGTTTCCTGCTGCAGGAGCTACTGGACCCTCTTTCTCCGTCCTCGTCAAGTTTTTTCCCTGAGATCCGTCCGAAGACGGTCCCTGGGTGTCAGGTTGCACTGCAACCCGTAGGGTTTTTTGTTTTTTCGTCGAGCTATTCATATAGTTCCCACGAGTAACGAAGAAATATTTAGTCACCCTTCAGCAGAGCTTCGATACTGAGGGAAGGTCTTTTTACAAGAGGAGGTGACCCGGTGTCCTCAGGGAATCGTTCGTAACACACTTGACCCAGGTGCCATTCAGCCCTTGGCACGATTTCTTCCACCGTGGCTTGGGGGTCAGTCTTAGTTTTCACCGCTCAACCTGGACCCCGTCGACCTGGTTCGACACCGCTCCAAGTATTCTCGCAGCTACTTAAGCCCTCACACCGCGTCAAGGTGCCGACCAGTAGTGTAGTGTAGTGTGTAGTGTGTAGTGTGTATGTTTAGTTACTAACACATTGAATAAAATTCAATTGAATTCCAGTAATATCCAATTACTTATTCTTAACCAATAAATGTCCATTGATAGATCTAAAGGTGATGAGGTGAAACATAAAGATATATTCTCATTAGTGATAGAAAAACTGGCATAAAATTCCTCTCTACCCATCACTCGAACGCATTGAGTTTGAAAGTTGAAATTTTCAGGGTAGGTTTGGAGTCCAAATGCGCCGGCTACGTTCGTTAATGGACAAAATCCACCAAGTGGTGTCTGAGTTAAAGCCATTTGCAATTTAGTTTTTAAAATAATTCGAAAAATATTAATCTGATCGAATCAAAGCACGGTAATTGACTCAATCGTATATAATTATTCATTGAGTTAATATGGATTTGCATCAAGTAAAAGCTGCAAGCATTCAATTCACGCTGATTAGTTAAAAATACCGACATTAAGACTTATGAAGAATAAAAAAAAAAATTTAAATTCCGTATTGCGTCGAATGGCGTCGAATGAAAGTGACACGGATGCGACTCCCAGAAATACGGGGAATTTAACGATGTTAAATGTTCGTATTGTGCCAAAAAAGTGAGAGATTATGTGAAGTGTGGAAAGTGTTATAATAACTTTCACAAATCCTGTCTTGCACGAGCAAGCAATTTGGAAAATGCTATATGTAAACATGAGAGGTTAGAAAAGTTCAACAGAATTCAAAGATGCAATTGTTCAGAATAAAATGCTGGAATTGGAAAACAACTATCTAAAACAATTGATCAAGGAAATAACCGAAAAGAACCAAATCCTGAGGCAAAACAATATCCTTTTATCAGAAAAAATAGAGCTCCTGGAAGATAATAAAAAATATGAAATCAAAACATATTCGAAAGCAACGCAAAAAACTGAATCGTCGACTGTAAACAAAGTACAACAAGTCACAAAGAGGTTAAATAATAACACGAAACAAACTACTGCAGAAACATCCAAAGAAGAGAATGGTACATCTGAGCTACCACCTATAACCAAAAATGACAGACACAAAGGTAACCTACAAATTACTCAAAGAAATGTCAACAATCCAGTTATTTCGATTTCAAAACCAACTATGCAAAAAGATGAAATGGAACAAGAACTCTCACCCAAACCCACATCGGAAGAATTCATTACTGTTAGGTCAAGAAGGCATGAGAAACCAAATGTTGGTACAGGACCACTGGAAAATACATCATTTAAATCTATAAAAGCAGACAAGCAAGAGAAGAAATTATGGCTGTTTGTATCCCAAATAAAAGCAAATGTACAGGATGAAGCAATAAAAGACTATGTAAGAAGAAAAGGTAATTTAGAAGAAAATGAAGTAAGTGTAAAACAACTAAACACAAAAAACCAAGAAAATTTAACCTATAAATGTGTTTTAATTAGTGTTCCTCTAGAAATGAAGGAGGATATTTACAGAAATGATTTTTGGCCAACAGGGATAAAATACTCAAGTTTTGATTTCAGAAGAGGGGAACATTTTTTAGAGAAGAAAAAAGCATTAACAAACTAATGACCAAAAAATATAAAAACTATAAAAAATATGAAATGTTTCAAAAAAAGATTATTCGAATATCTCATTGAGCTAGAACCATACAGTTTAGATGATTATATATCCACCATGTAATTCTTATTTTGACACTATTCTATTTCGTCTTCATATAATGATATTTATATTTGTATGAATGTGATCGAGAATAAAGAGCTATTATTATTATTATTATTATCTCAGAAAGTATCAATAAGATATCGTTGAAATTATACGAAAGCCTTAAAAACCTTACTTTACAGTTAAGGTCTAGATATCAACTCGATCAGATTTATATTGGTGAAGATATTACCAAAACATCAAAATATTCCAACGATCGCGGTGTTCTGATCCACTGGCTGCAACCCCAGTATAATGCGATGAATGTACGTCATGATTGTGGGACCCATAATTGCGTATGGGGCAGTAGTCTGGTATACAAAAATAAGCCAGAATAGGAAGAGGTAAACCCTCGAAAAAGTACAAAGGCTTACCTGTGTGTTTATCAATGGAGCTATGAGAACCTATTCCAACAGGGCATTTGAAATTATCACAAATATGGTAAAATAATAGGTAATAAGAGTATTAACAAGCACTGACGTGAAGTCAGGAGCTTTTGCGCGTATGTTCTATTGTCCATTATCCTGTATTGAACACTCTTAATCGAATTTACCATGGTGAATTCTATTGTCTGTTCTCCTGTATTAGACACTCTTAATTGAATTTACCATGGTGAATTCGATTGAGGCTGTCCAATACAGGTGAATTGACAATATAATTCACCATGGTGAATTCGATTAAAAGTGTCCAATACAGGAGAATGGACAATATAACGCGCAAGAGCTCCTGACTTCACTTCAGTGCTTGAACCAATTTTTTTTTCGTGAAGTCAGGATAGAAAGCAATGATGAAAAAATTAACACATTATTGTCTACCTTCAATTCTTCTTTAGGAGAAGAATACATAATTATTGTTGAAAAATATTACTGGAATTAATGTCATATTTAAATAATCAAAGTAAAGAAAATTATAAGTTCAGTTCTTCTTTCTTCTTCTTCTACCGCGGTGCCGTCTCAGGCTGAACTGAGGCCTTCAGGCCCATTGTTCTCCCGCTTGCCAAACTCGTGAGACTCAGTCCAAGAAAAACGCTGACAGGAATGCCGCGAGCTAAAAGGAGAAGTCCCTCTCACCGTAGGAATCGTAGGTGTTGGGTTGCCTAGGTGTATGACCCTCAATTCTGTAAGGTTGTTACAGTCGAACAGAATATGTTCAGCTGTTTCTTCCATGCTCTTGCACCAGCGACACAGAGCGCTATCGGCCAATCCCATCCTATTCAGATGTTTGTTGAACTGGTGACCAGTTAGTAATCCAGTCACCAGGCTCTATTCTCTTCTTTCGAGTGAAAGAAGTTTCTTTACTTCAGACTTTGACGATGGTTTCTTAATGAGAAGCCTTGACTGCCTCAGTCCTACTCCCATGTTCCATACGCTGGAGAAATTGCTGTCCAAACGATTCTTGAAGAATGTTTTAACGACATACTGGAAGCGAAGGCTCAGGACCTATATATGGTATCCGAGCCCCCTGCTTCGCCAGCTTATCTACCTTAACATTACCTGAAATCTCCGAGTGAGCCGGACACCAGATGAGTTTTACAACGTTACCAGCACCCAGCCTTCCTGCATTCGCCTACTAAGTAGGAGTTTATTTTCACATCAGATAGGGATTTTAACGTTCCTTGACTGTCACAACATATTATATGTACTTGCCAGAGTATCCTAATCGGATGTTTTCCAGCGCACAGACAAGAACAGCGTATAGTTCTGCCTGTATTATCGAGCAGTTCTTCCCGAGAGGGATGGACATGCTCACTCGAGGTCCCACAATACCTGCACCTGTCCCTGTAGTCGTTACAGAGCCATCTGTGAACCATGTGGGCCCCTCTGGTTTAAGGAGATCACTCCTTGTATCCCATTGGTCTCTATCAGGAACAATCATCTCGGCCTTTTTCGTTTGTTCCTCAATGTGTTTGTTCCACAGTAGTATGTGGTCCAGTATCACACCCAGATATCGAACTTGCTCTGTTAGATTGAGCCCTACTCCAAACAGACTTAGTAGTCTTATGTTACAGGGCCCCCTCTTCCTGTCAAAGAGAACCATCTCTGTTTTTTCAGGATTAACCGTAAGATCGTTATTCAAGCTCAATCTTACACAGAGCATCCTGCATAAGATCAGCGATGACATTTGGATGTTTACCTCTGATTAGTATCACGAGATCATCTGCATAGGCTACAACCATAAGGCCAGCCCCCGCCAGCTCAACCAGGAGCCCATCCAGGACCAGATTCCACAGAAGAGGTGATAGAACACCACCCTGTGGGCATCCCCTGCCTGGTGTTCCCCTAATGGTTGAGCTGCCTAGGCGAGCCACTATGCTGCGGTCCCTTAAAAGGGATCCTGCCCATCGACAAACTGCAAAAGGAACCCCATGTTTGGTTAGTGCATTGTGCATAGCTCCAAATTCAGTATTATTGAATGCACCCTCTATGTCCAGAAACACAGCAAGAGTGCACTCTCGATAATGTAGTCCGCTCTCGATGCAGCTGACCACTGAATGAAGAGCAGAATCTACTGATTTGCATATCTGATAGGCATGCTGAGTTGGATGTAGTGGACTTGCCACTAAGGTTCCATCTCTGATGTATCGTTCAACCAATCTCTCCAGCGTTTTGACTAAAAAGGAGGAGAGGCTTATTGGTCGGAAGTTTTTCGTCTGAGTATATGACGACTTTCCAGGCTTGGGTATGAACACAACCCTCACCTTTCTCCAGGACTTTGGTATGTGTCCTAGGGCTAGACTCGCTCGGAGTATATGAAGCAGTGGGGGTGTCAGCAGCTCCAAGCCCTTAATCAAAAGTGCCGGAAATATGCTATCCTCCCCCGCAGCTTTATAAGGCTCGAATTCTCTGACAGCCCAGCGAATTCGAGAGTGTGTTACCACAAGTGAAGCAAACTTCCAATCCTCACTTGAAGCTCGTCTATGGTCTTCACCCTGTGTGTTGTCATTCTCTCTAAATCCCGGAAAATGTGCCTTCAGGAGTAGTCTTAGACTATCTTCCTCTGAGGAGGTTTTCTCCCCACTAGGAAGAGTCAAGTAGTCAATCCTTGGAGGGCCTCCCACAGAGAGGACCTTCCTAAGCCTATTGGCCTCTGGTGCTTCCTCTATACCACTGCAGAAGCTTCTCCAGGATTCGCGCTTGGACCGCCTAATCAGTCCTTTGTATTTTTTCAGGGACAATTTATAATCATCCCAGTCCTTCGCTAGGCCTGATCTCATGGCCTTATTGAAAAGACGCCTTATTTCGCGTCTGGTGTTGTTCAGTTCAGTCGTCCACCATTTCGTCTGACTTTTAAGTCCTTGGACTTGGGGTGTACAACTGCTGTGATAAGCTGAGATTATGGACTCCTGAAGCATGGCTGCTGCCGTGTCCAATTCTCTCATGTTCTTGGGTTTTAGGTTTCCCTGTTCCAGATTGTCGGAAAGGTATGCCAGGTATCTGGTCCAATCCGTTTTTTTCGGATTCCTGTAGATCTCAGGATCCTCCTTTTTCTTGCTTCGGAATATAGAGAAGCAGATGTGTCGGTGGTCCGATACAGAGACCACCTCCTTCGCTACTCGCCAATCCTTTATGGAATTGGCGATTGATCTGCTGCCCAATGTGATATCTAGCACCTCCCTTCTTGTCGTTGTGACGAAGGTCGGTTTCGTACCCTGGTTAAGCAGGTTCAAATTCGTGGAGAATAAAAATTCTGCCAGCGCTTCACCCCTTGAGTTAATATCTCTACTACCCCACAGAGTGTGATGTGCATTCGCATCACATCCTATGAGCAGAGGCCAGCTCCTCCGCTCACAGTATTCTATCAACTCCTCCATTTCCCTCGTTGGTGGTGGGCCTGGTGAGTCATACGGGAGATATGCAGAACATATCACCAGGTTATCTAGCGGTCTCCTGCTGTCTTTGATCTGGACGGCTACCAGGTCTCTAAAACAAAAGTTGTTTAATAATTGAGCACCTAAATCAGTGGAGGTGATTATACTCGCCCTTGGACTGGTGTCCTTAGGCGCGCAGAAGAGCACACCTCCCCTAAAGGAGATGCCCCTCACTTCACCCCCCCTGCCCCAGGGCTCCTGAATCAGAGCTATAAATGTCTGCACCTTCGACAGCCGCAACCGAAGAATATCGGTTGCCACTATACAGTGGTGCAAGTTTATCTGCGTGACATGAATATCGGCCGCCATAAGGACAGTTAAACACTGCTCTCAGTCGAACGACTGTCACGTCTTGCCAGCACGCCCTCCGGAGATGATGGCATCTCCAGAGTATATGCCGGTGGGCTAGATGGAATGGGGCACCGCCCGGGCCCCACAACCACCGCACCATCCCCCCTCCCGAATGCCCCACCTGAGACCTGCGGAATGGCAAGAGGCGCGCCGACTGAGGGAGCCTCCGCAGGCACCACTTCCATCTCGCTTTGCGATTTTTCAGTCGCATTGGAAGGTGTCACCTTCCGAACTTGAATGCTCTCCGCCACAGCAGCGGGCCCCGTTTCTGGAGCGGCCGATACAGCTGCGGAGACATTCTTTTCCGGTCCTGCAGCTTGGATGAGCTTGAAGGTGCCCTTCCTCGTTGCAACCTGGACCGTATAATTGGAGGCCTTTAGAATCTCCAAAGATGCTCTATCAACACCCAGTATGACCTGCACCGCGTCGGGCCTGTCACATCGGTTGTATATCCTCCAGCTCCTTGTTTTCAGGGCCGGAGTGGACATCTCTATCCTCCTGAGAATCAGACCTGTCGGTGCAGTGCATTGCGCACCCTTCACCATCAGGCTGACTCTCGTCGGTCTTTTCAGGTCCCCCATCCCATCATCTTGAGACTTAGGCCCTTTGGAAGAACAAGCCTGGATAGGTTGTTTTGCAACCAGTCCCTGCTTGTTTTATCCTCGCAAGATACGATAATCGCCCCTTGCGGGTTGAGGTCCATGTCTTCGAGCCTCGGGAAGTACTGCCCCGACTGGATCTTGTCCAACGCAGCAGCAACCGCCCGCTCTACGGCATAGAACTCCTCCTTGGAGAGCGCCTTTTCTGGCCAGTCCTTATGTACCAGGACTAGCTTCATGGGCACTTTCGCTACCTCATTATAGGAGAGCCCACTCTGAAGGTTTTTTACCTTCTTCGCTGGCCGCTCACATGAGGGCGGAGTGTTATTATCAGGAGCATCTCTTTTTGAGCTGCTCTCCTGTTTACGGGGGGAATTCCCGTCCGAAGACTCTCCGGCCTGATGACCGGCTAAGCCTTCACGAGCCTTCCGAGCCCTTCTTTTTTCCGCACCAGAACGATTCCGTCTGGTGTCTAACTTGGGCAAGGATTTCGATAGCGAGTTTCCTGCTGCAGGAGCTGCTGGACCCTCTTTCTCCGTCCTCGTCAAGTTTTTTCCCTGAGATCCGTCCGAAGACGGTCCCTGGGTGTCAGGTTGCACTGCAACCCGTAGGGTTTTTTGTTTTTTCGTCGAGCTATTCATATAGTTCCCACGAGTAACGAAGAAATATTCAGTCACCCTTCAGCAGAGCTTCGATACTGAGGGAAGGTCTTTTTACAAGAGGAGGTGACCCGGTGTCCTCAGGGAATCGTTCGTAACACACTTGACCCAGGTGCCATTCAGCTCTTGGCACGATTTCTTCCACCGTGGCTTGGGGGTCAGTCTTAGTTTTCACCGCTCAACCTGGACTCCGTCGACCTGATTCGACACCGCTCCAAGCATTCTCGCAGCTACTTAAGCCCTCACACCGCGTCAAGGTGCCGACCAGTAGTGTAGTGTAGTGTGTAGTGTGTAGTGTGTATGTTTAGTTACTAACACATTGAATAAAATTCAATTGAATTCCAGTAATATCCAATTACTTATTCTTAACCAATAAATGTCCATTGATAGATCTAAAGGTGATGAGGTGAAACATAAAGATATATTCTCATTAGTGATAGAAAAACTGGCATAAAATTCCTCTCTACCCATCACGAGATTTGATATCCACAAATGAGCCTCTCACCTTACAAGATCAGAAGCCTTCAGCAAAATTTCAGCGATATCATATTAAAAATAATACATAAACTTTCAAATGTCCCCTCTCGCAAATATACTCCTCTGAAGGCACATGGATCTCTTGAAGAAGAATCGCCCTCTCTATTTCTCAAAGATATTCACTCTTGTTCATAGAAATCCCTTCAATATTTAGTTGCCTCCTCCTAAGGAGGATCTCTTTCAAAACCAGGTCTGACCGCTAATGTAGGGCTTTCATCTCCCATAGATTTGTGATGAAATAACACGATTTTCCCATAACATACGCGCAAAAATATGTCATCATGACATTCATATTTTTGAAGGTTCTCGCAAAAATACGACCATAGACAACATATCATACGACGATTCGCATCCAGCTACCGAACTCACAAAAGGCTGCTCGGTTCTCCAACAATATAGATCCGATCGTGTTCAATCTTGGAACTCTGCAGTAGAGTTAGGTTCTGAAGGCTCTTCCAAAATTTCAGCCATGCCGGACGAATAGTTTATGATATATAGAATTCCTTTTTCAATTATTTTTTTTTTAATTTTCTAGTTATACCATCCTCACGAAATTCTGCAAGAATTTTCGCGTTGGCATTCTACAACTAATAACCATGTTTGAATTCAATCGGTTTTGTATTCTTCGAGTTAATGAGGAACAAAAAACAACCAAATGTCAGAAACTTTCAGATGGCTATAACTCTAAAACCGTTTGGACGATTATGCTCATAAACAAAGTCAAATGTCGCATTCAGATGCACAACCTGACCTGAAATTTTCAAGCCGCTATCTCTTTCCGTTCTCAGGTTATCATGACCACAAAAATATTTCTTAATAATTTTCTAGCGATACGATTCTCACAAAATTTCACAAACGTGCTTAGGTCTATATTCTACAACTATTCACCAAGTTTAAATTCGATCGGATTTATTTTGGTTGAAAACAAAATTATTACTCAGCCAATCTTCCTCTCGACGAAATGATTAGGAAAATAAGCATCGAAAGGAATACTACGATGTTAGATAGGAAGAAACACTGATACAGGGAATCCACCACCCAAGATCTTGAAAAAAATGCCAGTAAATGGTACACAGACGGTTCAAATCCACTATAGGAGCTGGTGCTGGAGTATATAGGGCAGGCACCAAATGCTCACTAAGATAAACTCCTACTTAGTAGTCGAATGCAGGAAGGCTCTGCGAAGGCTGGGCGCTGGTAACGTTGTAAAACTCATCTGGTGTCGGGCTCACTCGGAGATTTTAGATAATGGAAAAGGCAGATAAGCTGGCGAAGCAGGGAGCTCGGATACCATATATAGGTCCTGAGCCTTCACTTCCAGTATGTCGTACCTCTGTTAAAACATTCTTCAAGAATCGTTTGGACAAGAATTTCTCCAGTGTATGGAACATGGGAGTAGGACTCAGGCAGTCAAGGCTTCTCATTGAGAAACCATCGTCAAAGTCTGAAGTAAAGAAACTTCTTTCACTCGAAAGAAGAGAATTGAGCCTGGTGACTGGATTACTAACTGGTCACCAGTTCAACAAACATCTGAATAGGATGGGATTGGCCGATAGCGCTCTGTGTCGCTGGTGCAAGAGCATGGAAGAAACAGCTGAACATATTCTGTTCGACTGTAACAACCTTAAAGAATTGAGGGTCATACACCTAGGCAACCCAACACCTACGATTCCTACGGTGAGAGGGACTTTTCCTTTTAAACTCGCGGCATTCCTGTCAGCGTGTTTTTGCGCGCGTGTTCCGCAAGGAACAGCGTGCTATCATTTCGTCACAATGTCTGTATTTTTCGAATTTTTTTTCGAAAATGGTCTCAAACGATTGGGTTCGACTCCCTGATGAAGAATTCGAGGTCAAATTCAATTCTGTCCGTCCGGCCGGCCGGTCCGGCCGGTCCGGCCGGCCGGTCCGGCCGGCCGGTCCGGCCGTTAGCACGATAACTCTCGAACGGAACGACTTAGAGCGTTGAAATTTGCAGGGTAGTTTCGTAGCGTAAATATCTCGGACAAGTTCGTTAACGGGCGAAATCGACCGAGCGGTTTCGGAGTTAAGGCCGTTTTTAATAAAATCGTTTTTTATGAATATTTCCGGAACCGATCACTCGATCTTTTTGAAATTTGGCATCAGATTGAAGAATCATGACCTTTATATGCCTGCGAAGTTTTGTGTTGAACGGACGGCCCTAAAGTGGCAAAAAAAATTTTTGAAAATTTGAAAATTTTGTTTTCACGATAACTCGAAAAATACTGATCTGATTAAATTGAAACTCAGTAAATAGATGCAAAAGACCAAAGCAAACAGTTTTGCAAAATTTCGTGAAGATCACGTGACATGAAAAAAATAAAAAAATTACTACTATTTTGCGGAATACTTTGCTTTTAATGCCGAAACATATGTTTTTGAGGTTCATGCTGCCCTTTCCGGGCATTTTCCGTATTGCGCATGCGCAGATGAGAAGTCCTTTAACTGCTGTAGTTTTCGTCAGAGATGATTGGGGTTTTGGGGTGGCGGATGCTATTCCTCCATAGAATTCAGATCCCTGATGAGGGTCTGCGCATGCGTAGATTAAAGATGCGATATCTTCCGAACCACTAGTGTTGGAGAATCGGAGTTTTTTGTAAGGTGTGTTATTTTGAGAGGACTTTTAGCCGCCAGTAGATTGCGCATGCGCAGAAGAGAAGTGACTATTATTGGGTTGGATGGGTTATGTTGGGAGTGCTGAGTCGATATTATGAGGTTTTGAAAGAATATTCATAGCAATTCAGTGCAAGGACAAGTCCGTTTGGGGGATGTAGCGTTGTTTCCGAGTTAAAGTGTCCGTACCGTGGCCCTGGGGCATATTTTGAAATTGATGTTACCCCTTACAGGCATTTTTCGTTATGCGCATGAGCAGACCATAAGTGATTTAACTGGTGGTGTTTTCATCAGAGAGGATTAGGGTTTTGGGGTGGCGGATGCTATTCCTCTATAGAATCCCTTGTTGAGGGTCTGCGCATGCGTGGATTGAAGATGTGATATCTCCTGAACCACTAGTGTTGGAGAATCGGAGTTTTTTGTAAGGTGTGTTATTTTGAGAGGACTTTTAGCCGCGAGTAGATTGCGCATGCAAAGAAGAGAAGTGACTGATTTTGGGTTGAATGGGTTATGTTGGGAGGGCTGAGTCGATATTATGAGGTTTTAAAAGAATATTCATAGCAATTCAGTGCAAGGACAAGTCAGTTTGGGGGATGTAGCGTTGCTTCCGGGTTAAAGTGTCCGTACCGTGGCCCTGGGGCTGATTTTGAAATTGATGTTACCGCTTACAGGCATTTTTCGTTATGCGCATGAGCAGATCATCAGTGATTTAACTGGTGGTGTTTTCGTCTGAGAGGATTAGGGTTTTAGGGTGGCGGATGCTATTCCTCCATAGAATCCCCTGGTGAGGGTCTGCGCATGCGTGGATTAAAGATGTGATATCTCCTGAACCACTAGTGTTGGAGAATCGGAGTTTTTTGTAAGGTGTGTTATTTTGAAAGGACTTTTAGCCGCGAGTAGATTGCGCATGCGCAGAAGAGAAGTGACTGTTTTTGGGTTGGATGGGTTATGTTGGGAGTGCTGAGTCGATATTATGAGGTTTTAAAAGAATATTCATAGCAATTCAGTGCGAAGACAAGTCAGTTTGGGGGATGTAGCGTTGTTTCAGAGTAAAAGTGTCCGTACCGTGGCCCTGGGGCTAATTTTGAAATTGATGTAACCCCTTACGGGCATTTTTCGTTATGCGCATGAGCAGACCATCAGTGATTTAACTGGTGGTGCTTTCGTCAGAGAGGATTGGGGTTTTGGGGTGGCGGGTGCTTTTCCGCTATAGAATCCCCTGGTGAGGGTCTGCGCATGCGTGGATTCAAGAAGCGATATCTCCTGAACCACTAGTGTTGGAGAATCGGAGTTTTTTGTGAGGTGTGTAATTTTGGGAGGTCTTGCAGCCACGAGTATACTTCGCTTGCGCAGACGAGAAGTGAATGGTTTTGGGTTGTTTGGGTTATGTTGGGAGTAATGAGCCGATATTGTGAGGTTTTAAAAGAATATTCATGTCAATTCAGTGCACGGACACAAGTCAGTTTGGGGGAAATAGCGTTGTTTCCGATTTGAATGGTCTGTAAGGTGGCCCTGAGGCGAATTTATAAATAACTATATTCGGTAGATCTATATTAAAATGCGTTCGGATTTGGAGAAGATGCAATTTCGTCCCTAACGGAGGACCCACAACCGAATTTTTTTCTGATCTACGGTAAAACTAACAGCCAAACTGTATTGATAGCTATATTTGTTAAAGGAACTTGAAAAAAAAAAAAAAGCACTGACGTGAAGTCAGTACTCTTTGGCGCGCGTGTTCACGGTGGCTAATTTGAATTGAATGATTCAAAAATTAACAGTGCTGTATCTAAGCTGCCATCAGGATAGAGTAACAAAGTTGGAAAAGAACACAAGTGACTCTCCTTAGTCGCACAAGCTCCTAGAAGATTTGGGAGGGTCAGTTTAATCCTAATCATGTTTATAGCACGCGCGCAAAAGCAGATTGACTTAACAATGAAAGAAAAAGTGTAAAAAGTCAATCTGCTTTGGCGCGCGTGCTATAAACATGATTAGGATTAAACTGACCCTCCCAAATCTTCTAGGAGCTTGTGCGACTAAGGAGAGTCACTTGTGTTCTTTTCCAACTTTGTTACTCTATCCTGATGGCAGCTTAGATACAGCACTGTTAATTTTTGAATCATTCAATTCAAATTAGCCACCGTGAACACGCGCGCCAAAGAGTACTGACTTCACGTCAGTGCTTTTTTTTTTTTTTGGACTGAGTCTCACGAGTTTGGCAAGCGGAAGAACAATGGGCCAGAAGGCCTCAGTTCAGCCTGAGACGGCACCGCGGTAGAAGAAGAAGAAGAAATGCTCACTATCGCTAGAATCCTATCTGAGCGTCTTTCAGGCAGAAATACTCGCAATTGAAAGATGCGTGGAAATGAACCTAGAAATAAATTATCATAGGTGTGATATAGCAATCCATTCCGACAGTCAAGCTGCTATTAACCCTCCCATGTTATAGAGTCTAAACTATTAAGGGTGTGCCGAAGAAAACTCAATGAAGTAGGCAAGGACAACATGGTCTTCTCAGTCTGGGTTCTTGGTCACTCGGTAATTGATGGAAATGAGGAGGCAAACAAACTTGCCAACAAAAGAGTACAAACACCCTTTATTGGCCCGAAACCCTATTGTGGGGTTAGTAGATACACCTAGAAAAGTGAATCGAATGAAAGAGAAACTGAAAGAGAAATTATCTGGGTTGTGTTCGAATATTAACACCGTAGAGTAATATTTACTCCACTAGGGATGATCTGCTGGAAATGGAACTCCTCAATCAATTTTTTTTTTATGCAAGTTGAAGTTAAGATTCAAGTATTTTCTACATCTTTCTGTAAGGTGTAGGACTCATAACTTTTTTCAAGCTAACATCTGAATAAAGCAATAATTTAATAAGAATCTGCCAACCTTAAAGATAAAACCAAACAAAAATATTGCGCGTTTTGTACATTTTTAATAATAATTAAACTTCAAAGTTATGAAGGTGGTGAAACTAAAAGAAAGCAAAGAAATATGACCCCACCTATCCACCATTTTCGTAGGTTCAACGTTCTGCCAAACACCCTGTATTTAGCATATCTTATTTGCAATCATATTGAGAAATCTACAAATCTAAAAAACTTCTTACTATCTATGGGTTATATTATATATTTGAGACTGTAGTTTTTGCATTTGAGAACTAACACTTATTTCCTGGTTCAGACCATGGGTTTAATACTCGTATGGACGGTATTCTATTCCCTTCACATGACTTAACACTCTTTGAAAAAAGTCCATATTATATGGGTATTGAGTTTTATATCAGACTTGATAATCAGTTGAAACATATAGAATCAGAAAAACGATTCAAGCTGAGATTGGAGCAATTCCTAATAAATCTTGAACCCTACAGTATCGAATAATTTATGATTGGTAATTTTAGTTAGATAAGAATTTATTTATATTGCAGTTTTTGGTGAAAAGTTTAAGCTAAGTATTTTTTGTGACGTCGTTTCAATGTATGTTGCTATTGTTTGTAAAAAGTAATTCAATCTGAAATAAAGAAGAATTGTTATTAAAGTTTGATCCTTGTGAAAGTGGATCATCAGGTCTGTTTTTAATTCGAACTGAGAGCCATGAATGAAATAACTATTTTCATCCTGGTCCACAACCGCTTGCGGGAAGAAGGTAAGTATAGGATTTCAGCAAATTTGAAAATGCTATCTGCCCATATTCTTGATGTTGTTAGCTTGCGAATCTTGTGCCTGGATTTTTATGATCATTTACGAAAGCCCCCGAAGGACTTTGCTTGCTAATTTATCAACTCGCCATGTTTTATGATTTATCCGCTTACTGAACTGTCAGGATCTACCTTAATTTAACAAGCCTCATTATTATATCTCATTTTGTCTACGAACGAGGCCAATTGTTTCTCTGCTCACAGAGTATGTCAAATCAGTCATTTGTGGTTGAAGAATAATCTCTACACGAGTCTCAACATCTTCTGTCCTTATATGGAGAATAAAATTGATTTATATCACATATCACTATACCTACTGCAATCTTTAGTTAAAATAAAAAGTATTCCACATGAATTTATATTCAGAAAAATAAACTTCTAATATTCATTCGGACAATGAAGAAAATTCAGCGAAAAAGAAATTTCCTAGAAAAAGTTATTTTCTGATGCAAATATACTGCTTCATATTCCATAGTACAGTTTTGTGAATTTACAGTGACGTCATAGTTCGAATCAAACAAAATATACGTTAAAATTTGACAGCATCATTAACTTGACAAATTTGACATTCCTTTGTTGCCTTTAATTAAACATATAACATTAGAGTGCTAAAAACTTGAAAATTAATTATTTGTATTAATATTTATTTCATAGCTATATCATACCATACCATACCAGTTAGTATTCTGCCGAGGAAACTGAAGAATTTGGTAAACTAAATATCCTAGATACGTCGATCATTAAACAGCATGGGTACATTGAATTTGGTTGGTATAATAAACAATCCTCCCTTTCCAAACAAGCGCGCAAAAACTTAATATTTTTAAAGAACCTAATGCATCGTGCTCTGAATTTGTCTGATTCAGAATTCCATGATACTAATTCAAAACATTCTTAAAAAAAACTGACGTGAAGTCAGTAGCTTTTGCTATTGTCTATTCCGCCTCATACAAAGTCGATCAAGCTGATATTCGGTACTCTATTGTAAAATGGCGGCTTGAAGTGATACATAAAATCTTTTCGAGTTATTGAGCTACCTACCCTGAAAATTGCAAGGCCCTGTTTCTTTCGTTTAGAAAGTTATCTTGGTGACGGTCACCCATCCAGATACTAATCTTATACAACGCTGCACAGCTTTCAGTATTCTTTCAACATATCCAACAATATAAATTGGCTGTAGAATTAGGTTTTGATGGATCTCGCAAAATTTCCGCGATATCGGACGGATTTGTTCTGAGATACATTTTTTTTGCAATGATTTTTGCCCGTATGTTCTGGGGAACATTGGGCTATCATTTTGCCCAATTGTCTGTAATTTTCGAATTTTTCGCCGAAAATGATCTCAAACGATTGGGTTCGACTGCCAGATCAAGAATATGAGGGCAAATTTGATTCTGTTCGGCCGGCCGTTGCCACGATAACTTGAGAACGGAAAGAGATCGCGACTTGAAATTTTCAGGGTAGGTGGCGCATCCCAATAGGACGGACAATTTCGTTAAAGGGTATAATCAGCCCAATGGTATCCGAGTAATAATTTTGTCTACTACCAATAATAATCCGATCGAATTGAAACTTGGTAGTTGTAGAATGTACACCAAAGGACGTTTGTGAATATTTGTGAACACCGTATTGCTAGAAATTTTTTAAAAATTATTAAAAAATATTATGTACATCACGATAACCTAAGAACGGAAAGAGATAGCGACTTGAAATTTTCAGGTAAGGTTGAGAATCTGAATGCGCCATTTCAATTCGTTTATAGGCATAATCGGCAAAACTATTTTGGAGTTATACCCATCTGAAATTTGGTTGTTATTTCCTGAATAACTCGAAAAATACAAAGCCAATCCAATTCAAACATGGTTATTAGTTGTAGAATAGCAACGTAAAAATTCCTGCAAAATTTTTTGAGGATCGTATAACTAAAAAATTTTTAAAAAATCATAGAAAATTATTAAAAAAATTCAATATATCAGAAACTTTTCATCCGATATCACTGAAATTTTGTGAGAGCCTTCAGAATTTAAGTTCGTTAAGTAGCATAATCGGCCAAATGGTTTTGCTGTAATATCAATCTGAAATTTGTTTGTTATCTCCTCAACAACTCAAAAAATACAAATCCCATTCAATTCAAATATGGTTATTAGTTGTGGCATGCCAACGCGAAAATTCTTGCAAAATTTCGTGAGGGTCGTAGCACTAGAAAATAAAAAAATCATTGAAAAAAAAATTGCTTCAAGCACTGACGTGAAGTAAGAAGCTTTTGCTTGTATGTTCTCTTGTCCATTCTCCTTTATTGGACACTCTTGATCAAATTTAACATTCTATTTTCTATACTCCTGTATTGGACACTCCAAGTTTACCATGGTAAATTCGATTAAGAGTGTCCAATACAGGAGAATGGACGATATAATTCACCATGGTAAATTCGATTGAGAGTGTCCAATACAGGAGAATGGACAATAAAACATACGCGCAAAAGCTCCTGACTTCAGGAAAAAAAAAATTCTTCAAGCACTGACGTGAAGTCAGGAGCTTTTGCTCGTTTGTTCTATTGTCCATTCTCCTGTATTGGACACTCTTCATCGAATTTACCACGGTGAATTCTATAATTCGTTCTCCTGTATTGGACACTCTAAATCGAACTTACTATGGTAAATTTGGAGTGTCCAATACAGGGAACAGATTATAGAATGCTTCATGATAAATTAGATTAAGAGTGTCCAATAAAGGAGAATGGACAAGAAAACATACGCACAAAAGCTTCTGACTTCACGTCAGTGCTTGAACCAATTTATTTAAACCTTCTTGAGGCACTTTGGGTTGGCATTGTACAACTGCTAACCAAGATTCAATTCGATCGAATCTGTATTGTTTAAGTTATTGGGAAAACAAATTTTAAACTCCGCTAACCAGTGAGTCGCTCCTAATCGATTGAGATCATTTTTCGCAAAAAAAATCGAAAATCCATAAAACATGCGTGCAAAAAGTTGACAATATATTGAGATGTTAAAACTCAGGATACCTACCATATTCTGTGTATACTAATCATTCATTATTATTCATTATATACATTTGCAAAAACTGAATTCATTGGAATACAACATAATCTGAAACAAAGATTGTTACACGTAATGATTGAAAGTAAAAAAGACGGTAATGCAGAGAAATAGAAAAATATATATAAACCAATGATGAAGAAACCCAAGCAGTGCAGGTAAATTTGAATTTTAATACATGTTGTGATATAGTTGGACCTGACAAAATAAGAGAAATACTGCAAAATTTAGATACAGTGAAAGACAAGAATTTTGAAAGATATTCTCTCGCATTTCTAGAGGAGCACATCAAATGTTCGCAGAAAATTAGGGAAAGCTGGTTAAATGTTTTGTAACATCATTCTTCATATCCTTTCGTGGTTCTGGAACACCATTCTGTAATTCCCTCGAAGTATGAAAATGTAAAGATGAGTATGAATTCTTCATCTCATTTTATATTTCTTGTCCTTTGAATGTAATTGGTGTTCATAGATTCATGCAAAGTACCGATTTTATCGATGTCATATAGCTCACAACAATCTATAAATAGGTAAAATGATTCATCATTCAAAATTAAATATCATGAAATAGCATTCCAGAATTCGTAATGATATGAAAATCTAAATGTTGGTATTTATTACATTGTTCAATACATTCTCATGTATCTCGCATATCACAGTAGAGGCCCGAAAATCCAATTAAAAATAATATTGTGTAAGGGAAATGAATGTGAGCTCAAATATTTTGAACTTCAGATACAGAGAGACTACTTTTTCTCCTCTTAAAAAATATAATTAATCAAAATGAATGTGACATTTTACTAATGACTGTGCGATATAACTTTACATCCACAAGAATTTATTCTACTCTTGAAATTATACGATATTATAGATATAGTATTGAAATCATCCTCAGTAGGTCAAACGAAAAATATACTGTATACTCCCTATAATTTACGGGGTCACATCCTACACAAAATCAGGATTCGGATATAACACGTTCGTATAATTGGTTTCACACAATTTGTCACTATGGATGACAAAAAAGAGAGTTCCCTATCAATGCCATACCGTGAGGATTACACCAATGAAGGTCTATTCAGTCGAGTCAATCCCGAACTCCCATTGATGTATCGATGCATCCGGTGACTGCGCTAATGTATGGACAAACCAGTAGCCATTCGGCCAATGTTTGTACTCGCTGAAATCGATCAGTCAGATCGGTGCCATGGGAAATTAAAATTAAAATCCTCGCGCTTTTTTCAGAGCCAATAAATTTCCAGGTAAATGCCCCCGTAACATCATTATTGGAAATTAGGGATATTAGTGCACCGCTATCCGATGATCTGTTGTGTCCTCCATTTCTGAGCTGACTGAGTTATACCCAGAGGAACAGCCATTTCTTGTCATCGAATGGACTATAGTAGGTAGGTGGGCAGGTGAGAATTTATCCTCTATGATTTCATGGACCACAAGCACTGTTTGGGTTTGACTGTGTTGCTATATAATCATGATGCTTTTTGCCCTATCCACAGAATCTACATCCATCTCTTTCTGCTCAACCTGATCTCACTAAGTGCTTGTCTACCTATCAATGAGCTCATTAGAATGCTCTTTCTGACATCAAGTTTGGCTGATTTCTGAGCGAGAAAGTTTATAGGCAATTTGTGAAATGCTCCCAACATAGAACATTCCGCTTGCATACCACTCTGTCATATTCCTCTTTTTCCCTGAAATGTTTTTTAATGAATGTGACTTGCTAAGCCACAGAAGCATCCTACAAAGAGAGTCAAATCACTTATCTGGCTAATGTTATGGTGAATAAGAGGTCTGTTCATCTTCCTATTTTATAACTGTTATCAGCAATTTGTTCTGTACTAAGAGTGACTAGTTGCACCCCTGACTAGCTATAGATCCTGAAACTATTTAAAAGGGTGCACTCTATTCATACCCAATGATCTGTTGTGTCCTCCAGTTCTGAGCTGACTGAGTTCTACCTAGAGGTACAGCCTCCCATCCATTTCTTATCATCGAATGGACTATAGTAGGTAGCTGAGTCGGTGAGATCTTCATCTTCAATGATTTCGTCCTCTATGATTTCATCCTCTATGATTTCATGGACCACAAGCACTATTCTCAGGGCAAAAAATTGTGTTGATATATGATCAGGATATTCTTTTTCCTACCCACAGAATCTGAATCCATCTCTTTCTGCTTAACCTGATCTCACTGAGTGCAAATTTTTTATTCTCACCGGATCAGGGGCAGATTTCTAGTATCAAGATAGTTATTAATTATAATATTAATAATATTGAAAGATCGCTGATACCGTTATTTGTTAATAAATCAACATAGGAGAACGCTAAGAATTTTGTTGATTTACTATAATCTTGCCGGTTCATGAACATAAACTGTTTTAACAGTTGAAACATTAAGGTATAACTCGAATTATTAATAATTATATTCATTATACAATTCAGTTATGTATTGAGAAGCAATGAAAACTAACAATATTATTTGTCAACGATGAAAGGACTAGCAGAGAACAAAGTTCAGAGCAACCACACAGTGTGATTTCATCAAAGTTGAATAGCTTTCCTAAAGCGTCATTCTTTTTGGCGCTCTTATATTATAATATTATTTGTTTCAAGGATATTGTTAGACGACAAGAATGACAACTGGCTTGAGGTAGAGGTAGGGTATTGAAAATTAAAATATTTGTTTGTTCAAAATATTTTTCTAGCGAATATATATTGAATAAAATATTGAAACGTAGTACACTACGCTCTATTTGGTTAGTTAATCAATTAAATGAATCATTTTTCGATATTTCATCAGTATACTTTCTTCTGAATAATAGCTATCGAATCAAATATATTTTGCAATCTAATTGCTGAGAACATAAGAAGTTGTCAAGGGGTATTGGGTGACTGAAAAAATGCTGTATACATGAGAATTTTTTGATGAAGTTTCAAATTATACATCGAAAATAATAAGTAAAATGGTCAATTTAAATGAGCCTTATTACATGATAAAGGTAGTTAATACATTTGAATAATAATATCATATCGAAAGATATTATGTAGAGGTATTAAAGAATATTCTGTTTTATTCCATGTTTTTCAAAATACATAAATTATATGCTTGTATTCTAATGACATTGGATGATTTCACAGATTTCTTCATTTACAGTTCCATTCAAAATGTTTCAAAGAAACTCCTTTACTGATAAATCCCTTATTTGACCTCATTATGTCTTGACAAGATGAAATTTCTGTTCCAAACAAATGGGGTTTACATATAATGTCCGAACAGATGTCTGATTAATCAAATAGTTAATTGATTTTTCAAACTGCTCCATTATATGCTTTTAATTTGGATTTACGAACTAGCAACGATGGAAAGTGAACTTTGCCGCTTGTCAGTTTTCATTTATTCGCTCGTCAGAATATTCGAAATCGACTCTAGCGGCACCATCGTTAATAAAATGAAGTAGTACATAAAGTACGTGATTTGACAGTTCTAGGTCCGTTTTTCGGCCGAAAATTTTAACAGGAATTAGCAGGGAGTGTCGACACCTTGTTATTCTATGCATCTTGGTCAAGAGTTATCCTAATGAACATTTCGTCGTTGAATAGTTTCTTCTGTACAGAAAGAAGACTTTGTAGAGCTTCAATTAGTTACAATAAATTTTTATGTTTCGATGTTTCTACTTCTTTTGCCGTTATGCATACTACGAAACTTATCGTTTCTGAGACAAACAGTCATACCTACTATCCTCTCTGAATAAAATATCTTCTATATCATCCGAAGATTTCCGTTCCACAATGCAACGCCAAGGTTGCTTTTTGTAGTATCAACAAAACACTGCTGGACGTCGAATAGAATAAATGTGAAACTCACTTTATTCTGACCTTCCTCTCGTAGTCGACGACGTCTTTATTTATGTTTTCCTCGTGCATCAACAACGAGTCCAAACAGGAGTGAATTATTCAGACCGAGTCTCATGATGTTTTGAATTTCACGCATTCGTAATTTTCTTGTCAACTACCCCGTAGAACTTTCAGTTGGCAGAAGCACGTCCTTAATGTTAAAACTTTCTTGAATCGAATAGGAGAGAAGAGGTCGAAGAGGTTTGAATTTTACTGTTCTTATTTAAGGAATGAACTTTGTTATTTTGGAGCCTGTCTTTAGAGTTGGTAATATTTACTCTTCACATAGTCGATTGTCTTCGCGCATAAATGTTCAACAAATTTTCATCAATCGACATCAGTAACAACTTTCTCCAACTGTATTTTCCCGAGGAAATTCTTGGCTATAATCGGAAAGTATTTCAATTCTAGGTTAGAAATCGGTTCAAGCCCTGTGGATAGGAGCTTTGGCGCTCTTGTTCAAACTTTGATAAATGATATCTCCGAAATAATTGGTCTCTGGTATGTATATGATTCCTACGATTGAACTGCATCATGAAAGAAAATAAATTCAAACAGACCGATTCACCCCAGTAAAGAACTTATCTGAGATATTCATTCCACAAATCAACTCTGAAAATGAGATTATATCAATTAAAACCTAGACAACATTGCAGTTTAGTTTTTACTGGAGATATTCTGAACCCAATTTGATTATGTAGGTATCTTACCAAAGAATATATTTCCATCATCAAATGGATTATCCACAGGCATTATATTATCACCTCAAAAGTACGATAGCTGTGGTTATTTCATTGGTCATTTTGCATTCAATCATACTTTGTTTTAATAGAACAGGAAGGGTATTTTATATCAAGAATAACGAACCAGAAATAATTTTGACGTTTATCTCTCATAGGAAAATTAGATGACATAAAAGAACACAGATCATATAATAATTCATAGATAGAAAAATTAAGTACAGCATTCTATGAAAACATAGAAGAACGATTCATTATTGAAATTTACAAAAACCATATCTCCGTTAGTATCAGCTTGTTAGAGTTGAAAATGATATCAATGGATTTTTATAGTGAAACTGCATCACAAAAAAAATGGATTTGAAATTTGTAATGTAAAAAAAAATCATTTTCGTTACTCAGAAACCATCACGCCAATTTTGCCCAATAACGAACTCAACTAAGATATTTATCTCCCAAACCTACTCTGAAAATTTCAACGGCCTAGCTCATTTTGTTCGAGAGTTATTGTAGAAACAAAATTAAAAAATTTTTAAATTTTATTTTGACACTTTACGGCAACCCGATCAGATAGATCGAGTAATCGGTTTCGAAAATAGTCATAAAAAATGTTTTCACTAAAAACGGCCATAACTCCGAAAACACTTGATCGATTTTGCCCGTTAACGAACTCGTCCGAGATATTTACGCTCCAAACCTACCTTGCAAATTTTAATCTTCTAACTCTTTTCGTTCGAGAGTTATCGTGTTAACGGCCGGACGGACGGCCAGACATAATCGATTTCGACCACGGATTCTTGATCAGTGAGTCGAACCAAATCGTTTATCACTATTTTCAGCCAAAAATTCGAAAATTACAGACATTTGGGCCAATTGATAAGCACTCTGTTCAGAGGAACAAGAGCGCAAAAAATTGATAAAGATGAAATCATTATTCGAGTGCTTTGTTGCATGTTCTAGGGAACATGCTATCATTTTCCAAATGTTCGCGAATTTTTGGCCGAAAATGGTCTATAACGATTAGGTTCGAATCGCTGATTATGAATTTCAGGTCGAATTTGATTCTGTCCGCCTGGCCTTTGGACGATTAGTTGCGTATCCGAACGGATATGATGTGCTTACTCAGCCCATCGTATAATTAAAAAAATTCAAGAAAGTTATTAAAAAATATTATGTATTTATCACAGAACCTATAGGTATATCGGATATCGCTGAAAATTTGCGGAGCCTTCAAAACCTAATTCTAAAGCCAAGTTCCTAACTTCCACACGATCATATTATCTATATTGTGGGAGATATTGAAGAATAATTAACAGTGCAGCGTTGGTTGAGTTCAGTATCAGGATGTTGATAGTTATCACTGCAACTTTCGAAGAGAAAGAGATAGCGACTTGCACTCTCAGGCTAGGTTGTGCATCCGTATGCGACTGTTGAGTTTGTTAATAAGCGTAATCTGCCAAACTGTTTTGGAAATATACCCATCTGAAATATTTCCTCCTCAATAACTTAAAAAATACAGATCGGATGGAATTGAAACTTCGTAATTAGTTGTAGAATGCAGAAGGGCAAATGTTTGCTATATTTCTTGAGAGCGTATCACTATAAAATTGGTTTGAACACTGAAGTGGAGTCAGGAGCGCGCATGTGTTATTGTCTACTCATCTCTATTAGACATTTATTTACCAACGATATAGACCGTTTTCTCAGCTTTCATCAGAAATGAATACATTTCGTACCATTTAAATGAAAGACCTGAGTAATGAGAGAATCCTCTAAGATCACAGAATATTTAATTTTGACATATTATGTATTCTATCGGAATTGAAATTCGTCAAATATCTAATAATATACGAAAAAACATGAGTCTCAAGTAATTATAGGATACGATATTCACGAAATTCCGTGAAAATTAGCGCGTCAGGAATATTTCGAGCTATAGAGTAAATAACAACAAAATTTCAGATGAGTTTAACTTCAATACGGTTTGACCAATTATGCCTATTAACGAATATAAATGTTGCATTCGAATGTGCAACCTACCCCGAAAATTGCAAGTTGCTATCTCCTTACGTTCTCAAGTTATCGTGAGCTATTTAATACTTTTTCATAACTTTTTTAAAATTTTCTGGTTGCATGATCCTCACCAAATTTATCTTCAAGTCGATATTCTACAACTACTTAATAAGTCAACTTGAGTATTGCAAACTGGACCTAAATCACCAGAATACGAAAAATAACGCCAAACTTAGGAAGTTCCATAAACCTTCGAACAAGAGAAATAACAACCGATGAAGAAGATCTAGACCCGATGACAGAAACGCCACTGATAAGGACAAGGAAAAAAAAATCAATTAATTTATATTTTTTTGTATTAGGATTGGGAATAGATATGTTTGGATATTTAGTTTAGTTTTATCAAGTTAAATTTGAGTTGAAATACCTGTACACTATTATCATAGTAAATAATAATAATATAGAGTTACTGGCAGTTTTCGAATCAATAAACTCCATATTATTATTATTATCAATATGCAATGATTTGTGCAGTCGAAATGTGAGGGAATATTTCATGATATGCCATTAAAGAATATTTAGATTCCATAATAATCAAGTAATCATTAAAGGATACTGTGGGAGGTATATTCAACATTGAATGGTTTCTTTCTGGGTTTTCTCTCCCAAACTCTGAAAAATATCTATAAAATAGAAAATTAATTATTTTGTGATTTGCTTCTGCGTAAGAAACACAAGATATTTGTCAGAAGCAATCAATTGAACAATGTTGCCTAACAAATAACAACGAAACAACATCAACGAAGAAACAACTATATCGTAACGTTTCGGAGTTTATATCAGACTCCTTCTTCAGACGCTTAACGAAAAAATCTTCAGAACTATTTTGTTGATTGTTATTCTGAGATTCGAGATTTGTCAGAATAACAATCAACAGAATAACAATCAACAAAATTGTTCTGAAGATTTTTTCGTTAAGCGTCTGAAGAAGGAGTCTGATATTGACTCCGAAACGTTACGATATAGTTGTTTCTTCGTTGATGTTGTTTCGTTGTTATTTGTTAGGCAACATTGTTCAATGGATTGCTTCTGACAAATATCTTGTGTTTCTCACGCAGATGCAAATTACAAAATGATTAATTTTTTATTTTATAGATATTTTTCAGAGTTTGGGTGAGAAAACCCAGAAAGAAACCATTCAATGTTCAAAATAATCGTAGGAATATTTCTCATGACATTACAATGAGACACTATATAGTTAACCAGTAACTACTCATAAATATACGATTGACCAAACAATCATTATTGATTCATTCACATTTTTTCTCCTTTTTCATCCTTGTTAACATGTTCCTTATTCCATTTTATGAATGGAGAGAGTAAAATGGAAGACTGCTTCCTCACGAAAGCAGAATGACAAAAGACCACCGCTTAGATATTCGAATCTTCGATGCGGATGAACTTTATGATTTGATTTGCATTGGAAATCCGAAAAATTTGCGAATGATTTACATAATCTCTTGCAGAGATTATATTGACTGAAATACCTCAAGAACGCCGGATAACTAGACATTTAAGGTTTGCAGACTATTGTAAATAACTGGATCAGATTAAGAGCGTCCTTTCATCTCTAGTGAGTTTATTGAAATCTGATTTGAGTGGATTCTCATGGGCCTCATGTTGGAAAATAAAATTTGGACGTGTTTGAAGAGGGTAGCTTCGATATCTCCTAGGTATAACTAGAAAAGCACTGAATATGTATGTTAAATCGAGGTTTCTAATAGGAATATATATAATAAAAAAAGCACTGAAGTCAGTGCTATTTGGCGCCCGTGTTCACGTTTCCTATTTCGAATTGAATGTTATTCAAGCTCAGTGGATAGAGCGAGCCGGAGATCTACTCAGAGGGTAGTGGTCGTCATTCACTATCTGGTTGAATATTAACAGAGCTGTGTCTAAGCTGGCACAAGGATAGAGTAACAAAGTCGACGTAGCATACAAGTGACTCTTCTTAGTCGCACAAGCTCCTAGGAGGTTCTAAGGGATCTCCTTGGGGAATACCTAGGAGGCTCAGTATAATCATAGTCATCAAATCCATAGCACGCGTGCCAAAGGAAATTACCTCGACGTCAATGCTATTTTAGCCTTTCATAGTTAAGTTAATCTACATTTGTGCGCGTGCTATAGACATGACTATGATTATACTGACCCTCCTAGGACTCCCCCAAGAAGATCCCTCAGAATCTCGTATGAGCCTGTGCGACTAAGAAGAGTCAGTTATATTCTTTGTCGACTTTGTTATTCTATAATTACGCCAGTCTAGACACCGAACTGTTAATTTTTTACCCGATAGTGAATGATGGCCACTACCCTTCGAGTAGATCTCCGGCTTGCTCTATCCACTGTGCTTGAAACACTCATCATTCAATTAAAATTAGCCAACGTGAACAAGCGCACCAAAGAGTACTGACTTCACGTTCATGCTTCTTTTATTAACACAGTCTGAAGTCGTTTTACCGTAGGTCTAAATAAAAAAAAATGAGCTTATCGGGCCCCCGTTGGGAACGCAATTGCTTACACCTATTCTTCAAATTCGAATGTAATTTAACATAGATCTTCCAAATATAGTTATATATAAATTGGCCTCAGGACCACGGTACAGACATTTCAATTCGGCAATTACGATGTTTCCTCGAAACTGATTTGTCGATGCACAGAATTTGCATAAATTTTCTTTTAAACCCTCATAATATCGGCTCAGCACTAAATCCCTGATCACTAGACGTAAACCACTCCCAATATAAGCGATACAACCCAAAAACAATTACTTATCCTCTGCGCATGTGCACTTGTGGCTGGAAGTCCTCTCAACGTCACACACCCAGAGAAATAGAGGGACAGAGAATGAGCTTCGACCACTGCGCATCCAAATTTTGGGGGACACTACTGGGTCCGCCATATTCTACCTTGTGACGTCATTTTCGTCTATTCTATGGTCGTTTTGATTTAAATTTCAAGCGTTTGCGAATTCAGTTGCTTGTGTCTCATGAATTTTGATGTTGATTTGAGATATTTCTAGTGTTCCAATCCAACTTCCAACAGGATAAATCGATCAATAATTAGTTTTCATAGGTTATGGTTGCTTCATTCACTTAAACATTTCAGTTTTATTCATTGTTATGTGTTCTTGAAAGTTTCCTAAAGGAGAACTACAAAAAGTATGGTTAAATGTGCTTGGAATTAATGAAAATACTTAGAATTGGTCTACCAATAAAGTAGTTTGCTCTGAGCATTTTTTGCAGATCGATTTCAATAAATCGCATTCTAAAAGAAGATGCCAATACCTACCATCTCACAAGTTGGATGATTCAATGAATAACGAAGGTACATTATCAAAATCGTACTTTCCATCAGAATAATCAACAAATAAAGATCAGTTAAATACCTTATCACCTCCTGAATCATCCATTAATATGAAGAATATCAAAGAGGAAAAAAAATTAAGTTATCGTCAAGGTGAAAATAATTTCTAATTTCTTTTAATAAAATATGTCATTAGTTTTGTATAGTGTTAGCAATACTTCTATCATCTATCCACACTCTTTTACTTCTTGCAAGCTATTATAAACTCTTATTGTTTCAGAAATAAAGGTGACAAAAGTACCTCTTCAACAAGTACAAGCAGTAGTTCAAGAAGATGAAAAATCCAATTCATCAAGTCCATACATAGTTATAAGTAGTTAAATGTCTATGTCTTTGTTGTGTTACTTTGAAAAATAGGACCTCTGATGAAACAATATTACATTATTTACAGTATCCTGCCATCAAAACTTAAAAGCCAGACATGCTGCATGCCGAAAAAGATTGTATAAGGCTAATAAAAAAAAATTGCTGCATTGAAAAAGAAAGTAACAGTGATATGGAAGCTGTTATGAATTTCTTGAATAAAAACCAGCAGCACTCTAATAATGCAGTTGACTATTTACAAAGCACTTACGATAGTGTACCTCATATACTAATGAGGCGATATTTAAAAATATTGAAAGAGAAACCATATCTTATGAGGCTTATCCACCTGTACTTCAACAATTTGCTGCTACTTTGCAATTTTATTCTGCAAAAGCATATGAGACAGTAAGGAAAGAATTTGCCATGTCATTACCACACCAAGCCACAATACGAAAGTGGTACTAGAATATTAATTGTTAACAAGGGTTCATTTCAGTAGCATTTAATGGACTGCAAGCTAACGTTCAGGAATATTATATGTTCAATAGGGAAGTAGTTTGTTCACTTATCGTTGATGAAGTTTCTATAAAAAGGCAACTAGATTTTGATGGACAACAAATGTGGAGCTATGCAAATATAGGAATAAATATTGATAATGATCAATTGAAACCTACTTCTGAAGCTTTTATACTTATGGTTGTTTGTCATAATGAACACTGGAAAATTCCTTCTTCATTATATCCCTCACTGCAAGAGAAAAAGCAAATATTGTGGAAGAAAGTCTCATACGATTACATGAAATAAATGTCCAAATAACATTGGTGACCTGCGATGCTCAAATTATAAAGAATTATTGCGTTTAGTATTTTAGGCTGTATTGCCACTAGCAACCAGGTGCACTGTGAGTTAGAAACAAAGATTTAATCATTTGAAGAATTGATTGATTTTCTTTTGTAAAGCTACTATCAATTTATCTCTATATATTTGTTATGACTCTCATTGAACATTTCATTTTGAGCTAAAACACTATAACACATGTTACTGAGTAGGAAATGATTGAAGGATACTGATTGACTTCATGTTTTTTTAAGAGTGAAATACCTGAAAATATAATCAATATCAATATGAATTTGTTTTATTTATCAAAATGTTCCTGTAAAATCGACAGCTCGACAAGAAGTATATGTTGGAGTTTTTTTTGACTAGGCTCAATTCCATAATGCTTAATTACCTTCAAAAATCACCCATGAAGTAAATACATATTGAAGTAGTGTTCACACATTGAATAGATATTTTTTTAAACAGAAATAGCTGTTTTAACGTGAGAATAGGGTGATACACTTTGATGCTACTTTGTAGTAGATAGATGGTCATATGCGCGATATATAACAAAACCCATACAGAAATCAATATATTTATTCTATTAGAAGTGATAAATAAGATCATTTAGTATTAGTATATCAATTTTCTTCTTAATTCTGATAATGTAAATTTTCTTTCTTCGTTAATTCTCTTTAAGAATAAAGATAAATAATATGAATGCCTAATAAGCCTATACTCATTCAACTTACTATTCATCAGTCATCAAATGTTTTATGGACAATCCTATCAATAAGTAAATGATAAAATGCACTTTTATTGTATTATCTTCGGTTTTTTGATCATTATTAACCTAATTATTTGCAAACAATATCGTAATATCTATCAGCTTCACATTAAAATGTTTAAATCCTACTTGATAGTTTGTTTTTCAGTAGAAATGCATCGTTTTCATTATGATTTAGTTCCCTATTTTTCTGCTGGACCCTGTAACTAAGCTATTATCTTTTTGTTCAACCCTCGTCGAAGAGTAGAATATGGCGGACCCACTTTTTAGCCACTTCGCGCAGGTTGTCAGCCGTTCTCTATCCCTCTATGTCTCTGCACACACCTCGCATAAAACTCCGATTCTCCAACACCAGTGGTTCAGGAGCATGCGTCGACCCTCATTAGGAGATTGATGCCCTCGTACATGTCGCAATAATCAGATAAACCACGTCGTATGTTTTCCAGATCTTATTTTCCACGTAGGAAAACAACTGAAATAATTCGCCCAGTTTGGAAGATATTAAATTGTTATATTTGTTTGAGGTTCCTGGTGGTCTGTTCTCAGTGAAATTTTGCACACCTTAATAGGTTATTATTGACCAACGAAGTGCCAAAATTGAACTCAATCCGAAATTTGTTTTCGAAATTTCTAGCAAAATATTCCACTAATAATTAAACATTTTCTGAATTGTTTCTGCTCTTGCTATACCCACAAAATTTTGCACAAGTATTTGCGTCGGTACATTACATCTAACTTCCGAATTTCAATACAATCGAATCACTACTTTTTGAATTAATGTGGAAACAATATTTGAAATTTTTTTTCTAGTTTATAGCCTTCCGATTAATACAAAACTTAGCGTGCATATGAAATACACGATTCTTCAATTTGATGCCAAATACTAGATAGATCGATCGATCAGTTTCAGAAATATTCATATAAAATATATTAACTAAAAAAGGCCATAACTCCGAAATCACTTGGTTGATTTCGCCCGTTAACGAACTTGCCGAAATATTTACGCTCCAAAAATTCTCTGAAAATTTCAACTGATTTTTGAAAAAAAAATCGAAAAATACAGACATTGTGGCAAAATGATAGCACGCTGTTCCTTCCGGAACAGCGCACAAAAATTGAAAAACATTGACATGAGGTCAGTATGCTTCGGCGCATTTGTTCAAATTAATAGCTAGAGTGGAGTGGTCACCCTTCCAGTTACTGAATTCAACCAAGGCAGCTTGGCTTCTAGGAAATTATTTTTTTCAAATTTTTTTTCTAGAATTAGCCATAAACCTTTTTCATTTACATAGAAGGGGTGTCCCAAAAATCGATGTCAAGACGTAATTGAGTGATAGGCCAAGGCATAACAGTTATAAGAATGTAATATGAAAAAACTTATTTTCAAAATTGTGCAAATCTTCACCTAATTTTAACTCCCCTACAAATATTTATTTAATTTTTATTATGTATCCTGAATATTGCATTTCTAAATTGGTGCCTAATATTTTGAGTGAAAATGGACATTCAAACAAAATTGCATTTCGCGCTGTCTGTGAATTTTTTGAGCCGCATAATTGAAAAACCGAGAATGCTACTCTAAAAATTGGAAAAGTACTGATGTGGTATCAGTCTACTTTAGCGCGCTTGTTAGGCCGGCAATTCATGATATATTAATATATTTTCGTACTAGTGGTGGCACGATCCTGACAGAATTCTATATAAACCACAAGAACATTATTATTCTACATCCAAGCGCCCAATATGAACTGCATCGGATTTATAATCTCGAAAATACTAGGAGAAAAAACCGACCAGATCAATATCGAACGTGAAACTGTGAAAGTTCGGGACGATACGTTTGAAAGAGCGATGGGAAAATGTCTCGTAAGAATCGGTCGATGTAATTGTGCCCGCGGTTGGCATATGAACGAGATCGTGGTTGAATGTTACATGTATAATACAGCTGAAATAAACTTCAGCCCAATTATTCTCTGAATCATTCAGATTTGAAATTGTTATTCCCACCCAACTGGACATTTGGACTCAAAAGCTATCCTGCAAATTTCAACAGTCTAGAACGAATAGGGAAGATATGTGTTGTGTTGGGTGGACCAACCTCGCCCCTCTACTACAACCAGTCAGTCTGTTATGGAATACCAGAATAACTTTTCCAGTTTCCCCAGTCTCAACTTGTGGACTCCAAGTTCCTCAAATCTAATCCTGTCCCTGGCGGAGCAATCACAAATTATGTGCTCCATAGACTCGTTAGGTATTTTCTGAGGCCACAATATCCCGTATTTGCAACTATTGAAACTCTCAAGTCTGACCTATAGAGTTTGAGCCATCGTCTGGTTGTTTCAGCTGAGAGATCAGTAATTGTTGAGCGAGCATTTCTGAGAACATAAGTTCCAGAGTTCTTATACCTTATGGTCTGACCGTCTATTGTTCTCCCCCCTTGCTATCTTTAGAGATATGTCACAGGGTGGTTCAGGTCCAATGAGTCCAGTGGAAGTCTGCCACCTCATTACATTCTATGTGCGATTTGCCCTGAACCCAGAATAGCTGCAGCAAGTGTAGTCCGACAGTCCTGCAAAAGCAAGGATGTGCAGTTGTAGGAATGCGAGGCCTCACTTCAGGTTATCTTGGCTATCTGAAACGATCTTAATTGATCTATGAACCCATCCTTTCTCAAGTATGACTTTCGCGCAGTGTTCAATGGTGAAAATTTCTGCTTGAAAGACAGTCACAAATCTCCCTTGGCTGATGGAATCTCCATCAGATATTTTGCAACCACTGACCTCCGCTCTCAACCCTTGAGTGCTAATGGATGCCTCTATGAATCAACAGATATCCTCAAGCGGTGGAGTTCCTGAGGTATTCCAATCGTTTCTTTTGGGACATACATACGATATGGTAGGACCTGATCATATTAGACTTGGGGTCACAAGAGCGGTTCGACATAGTACCTGGGTCAAACCAAGTTTGTCATTGCATGACTCAGACTAAGATATCTGCACATTTGAACCAATGGATTCATGGGCTCGACCCTCAAATTCCCGGTATCGGAAACAGGGAGAATAATTTTCCCCCTTTCAGGTAGAAACCTTAGCCGGCGCAGTTCCATGAACCCATTGAGTAGGTAGTATAGAGCAGGATTACCCGAGAAGGGTGGTAAATAACATTTTGGTAATGTACCATTTATAACCCAAACAGGTCTTCTCGGTAGCACCTCAAATTGGTGACCCCGATGTGATTCGCCAGTGAGAAAGGAGGTTTACTTTTACGAAATACCGATACGGAAGTTACGCGAAGAGTGTATTAAAAATGGCTTCTGAATCCGCCGACGATGGCGCCAATGTGGATGTGACCAGAGATTCCATCAGTGTTGTGCGAGACCCCAAAGTTCCCAGTTCTAACCCAAAAAAATCGCTCTATGATTCATGCTTTTAGAAGCTCAGTTTACCTCAGCTCACGCAACCAAAGATCGCGAACCTCGGCAAGCAATACATCGAACAAGTCGAGGACATTATCCCCCATCCACCTGGGACTGAGCGCCTAAAACAGGAACTGACTGAATCTGACAGTTCGCGAGTAAATAAGTTGATCAAGAGTGAGGAAATCGGCGACCGAACGCCCTCGCAGTTTTTCAGAGACCTGCGGAAGCTCGCAACCACGTCAATCCCTGATGATTCAATTCACACGCTGTGGAAAAGTCGTTTACCGATGGAGATTCAGCAAGGTTTGGACTTTTCTACTAATGTGGGTGATCGACGTGCGAGCCGTATGCCGCGGTTTTACTTGTCGGTTTTACTCATGGCTCGTTGTTGCTGATCGACTAGGACTAGCGAGCTAAACAGTCGTGTCTGAATGACAATTGGGGAAACATGTCGTGTTCAGAGTCTGAAGCATTGTGTTATCTATAGCATACCACGACGTTACGAAATACAATTGTTTCAAGCACCGACTGAAGTCAGGAGCTTTTGCGCATATGTTCTATTGTCCATTCACTTGTATTGGACACTCTTCATCGATTTTACCATCGATGTAGACCGTTTAAACAGCATTCATAAGATATGAATACATATCGTACCATTTTAAGGACATATAAGACAAAAATATACTAGATAAATCTTCTTGCCGTATTTATTCAACTCAGTATTAGATTTAAATTAAAATATCGGAACTCGCCCAAGTCTGTTCGGATCTCCAACAATAGAGATCCGATCGGGTTCAAACTAACAACTTGGTTGTAGAGTTAGATTTTGAAGGTTCTCGCAAAATTTCAGCGGTGTCGGACGAATACTTTCTGATATACATACTGAATGTTTTTCAATGATTTCCAATTTTTTTTTAAATTTTCTAGTTGTCCAATCTTCAAGAAATTAAAGAAAAATTACGTCTGCATTCTAGAACTAATTACGATGTTTGAATTGAATCAGCACCGTATGTTTTGAGTTATTGGGGAAATAACAACCAAATTTCAGACTGATCTAACTCCAAAACTGTTTGGCCGATTATGGCCTACTCAAATGTCTTATTTGGATGCAACATTCAAGTGCAAGTCCGTTCTCAAGTAATCGTGAGATAAATTATATTATTTAATAATTTTTTTTTAATTCTAGTGATACGATCCTCTCAAAATTCTACCAAAATTCTACAGAACTTCTTTGCGTCGGTATTCTTCAACGACTTACCAAGTTTCAATTTGATCGGATCTTTATTTATTGAGCTATGGAGAAAGCAATATTTCAGATGGGTATAACTTCGAAACCATTTGGCCGATTATACCTTTCAATGAACACAATTGTCCCAGTCAGATGCGCAACCCTGAAAATAGCAAGTAGGTATCACCTTCCGTTCGAAAGTTATCGTGGCAACGGTCACCCATCCAGCTACTGAACTCACCCAATGCTGCTCAGATCTCCAACAATATAGATCTGATCGTGTTCAAATTTGGAACTTGGCTGTAAAGGTAGGTTTTCAAGCCTTCCTCGAAATTTCTGCGATATCAGAAGGATTGTTTCTAAGGTATATGATGTTTTCCAAAGATTTTCAATGATTTCTTTTTAATTTGCTACTGATACAATCCTCACAAAATTCCGTAAAAAATTACGCGTTGACATTCTTCAATTGATAACCATGTTTGAAATGGATTGGTTTCATATATTTCGAGTTAAGGAGTAAACAAAAACAGAATTTCAGATAGGTATAACTCCAGAACTGTTTGAAGGATTATGCCTATTAACGAACTCAAATTTTTCATTTGCATGCTCAACCTACCTTGAATATTACAAGTCATTATCGCTTTCCGTTCTCAAGTCATCGTGAGATGAATAATATTTTTTTTTATTTTCTAGTGATATGATTCTCACGAAACTGCACATACATCTTTATATCTGCATTTTGCAAGTACTCACCAAGATTCAATTATATCGGTTGAAAACAAAATTATTAGTCGGAAAACGTTGGGCTGATTATGACCATCAACGAGCTTATCTGTCCTATTGGTACGCACCATCTACCCTGAAAATATCTAGTCGCTATCTTTTATTAATTAATTTGACCTCAAATTTTTCATCAGAGAGTTATACCCAATCGTTTGAGACCATATTCGAAAAAAAATCGAAAATCATAGTCATTTGGTCCAAATAATAATGCGATGTTCCCAGGAACATGCGTGCAAAAATTGTAGGTAGGTCACGTCCATCCTCTGTCGCCTATAACTGCTAGCGTGCTGGCTCAGCTTGCCAGCCTTGATTGACACGTGGTTTTATACGGCTAACCGGTATTCAAAACCACGGTTTTGCAATGATCTACGGGCGAGTTTTATCGACGAACCATAAAACCTCGGTTTTACTCGCTCGTCGATTAGGGGCATAAGACTAGCATAACATTTGTCACCGACAGACATATGAAATTGTCTTTTCTAGTTCAAGATTCGTGTTGCAATCGATGAATACAGACTGTCGCGAGCGGACACGCTGTTGTGTTCCGTGTCAACGTAATGAAATAACCGGCCACGTTGTTATGTCCAGTGTCAACGTAATAAAATAGCCAGCTACGTTTCCACGCCGATCAAACAATTCGATAGACATAAATATAATGGATGCCGCCACTGTGGCCACAGCCCTTTTATCACCCTCGTCTTCGCGTTTAGGTGTTCCGCTCAGAATAACAACGGAACTATGCTCGGTACAAAGCACATACGTACAACAGCTTACGACTCTCAAGCTAACGGTATGGTCGAATGGTTTCATCGCCAACTTAAAGAAGCAATTAAGTGCCACGCCATTGTTATTCGGCATGGCTGTAGACCAACCTTCATTTTCAATGTTCACGTTTTTATTGGAGGAGATGCGATTCGTGCGCCCCTGCAACCTCCGTATGAAGTACCATACGATGTCATGCAACGCCACGATAAGTATTTTGTAAACAATTTTAATGCTTGTGGCTTTTACTTGTTGCAAATCCCTATTAACTCAATGAAAAATTATATAAGATTTACACTAATTCATTCAATATTGTGACGCGTTTCGTCGACACAGCGACTTCATCAGACTGTATCAGTATTTTGTAATCAAAATAGGCGACAATACGACGCTTTCATTAGATCGATTAAAACCAGTGTCTTTCCTGGTCGATAGGTACGTGTTGGGACTTGTGTCTACCCCCGAAACAGAGTTAGGGGGCCGATGCACGTATGAACTTTCCGCGGTGAACGGCACCAGCATCGGTACATAAGACACTATCGCGATGAAATTGGACTTCTCCCACCGACAAAGTTTTGAGTGAAAACTTTGTGGTTTCAAACGTAAACGCACCCATTATCGGTATATACTTCGATCTTAATCGACTTAAGCAGATCCAGACATAATTCAAAATGATGCTTGAGCAAGATCATCAGAGAGCCCATGGTCATCTCCGCTTCACAGTGCTCCCAAGAAGGAAGGCATCCTCCGTCCATGTGGCGACTACCGCGTCCTAATCGCTAGGACTATACCCGACAGGTAGACACCACCCCATATCGAGGACTTTGCCCAGAATCTATATGGTAAAACGGTATTCTCTAGGATCTACCTAGTGAGAGCATATCATCAAATACCTGTCGCGGAAAAAGATATCGAAAAAACCGTGATCACTACCCCGTTCGGTCTTTTCGAGTTTGGTCACAATGCTGCTCAAAGTTGTGGAAGCTTGATCGATGAAATCATTTATGCTTATATTGAGGATTTTCTTATCGCTTAGGAGAACGTCAAGCATCACGAACAAGTGAACCTAATTATGAAAGATCTTTTCTCGGATATACTGTTAACACACAAGAACAAAACCTTTGGCGGAACGTGGAGATGCTGTCTTAAAATTTCCCAAACCAGAAAATGTTAAACAATTTCGCAGATTTTTAGGAATTGTAAATTTTATCGACGATTTATCTCCAACGCAGCTCGGATCTTATAAGCGCTAACCAACCTACTGGGGAGAAAATGGTTAAGATCTTCCTCAAGATCCAATTGTCTTGAGAAAGATCTTAACCAAGATCGAAACGTCAACTTCCTGGAATTGATCGTACAATCTGCCCAATCCTGAAGCTAACAATCAACCAACTACTCTTATTGCTTATATTAAAATAGGCACTCGATAATTTGTCATGTCACAGAATTAGAATAAATGGTAGACCTATACCTTCGATAAGGTATGCTGTAACACTAATTCTGTTAGGCACAGGGAAGAGCTATGGCTTAAAAATCAATATCGATTAAACCAGATTCATCATATTCAGCCACGTGGACGACCACGACAAAAGACTCGTCTTAGATTACACTCCGATAGAACGAATATTTAAATTCAAATATCTTGGCGATACCATCACAGAATAGACCTAGACATGGATATAAAATGTAGAATAGGATTGCATTTAATAGAATGAGGTATCGCCTGTGTCACGACATCCTGAGCCTCAAATTTTGTCAAAGAGTGACCAAATTTTACATCTGGTTCATGTATTATGAAGTAGAAAAAGGAACTGCTTCGAGACTTTCGAAGTGTGACTGTATAGGGGAATGATTCGTAAATCTTGAGCATGAGCAATGCTGAGGTACATCGAAGAGCCGATACAGATAGGCTGATCCCAACAACGATTATGTGCAATAAATTGCATATCTTGGACCTATACTGAGGGAAGAAAGGTATCAACTGCTCCAGTTTGTCATGGAAAGATAGATGGACGTCGAAGAACAGGAAGAATAGATCCATCTTGGTTGAGAAATGTTCGGGACAGGATTGGTAATAGATTAGTAACCGATCAGTAATTGATAAGATTGGCTCAGGACAGAGATTCCCTTGCAAGTGTGATCGTAACATCCGGTAGACCGAGCAAACCACATGAACCAGGAAGAAGAAGAAGAATATTAGACACTTTCATGTTTTCAACTACCTGGGAGTCATCGTTAGAATTTGTGTAATAAAGAAATATACAGGGTGAGTCTTTAAGTTTTACATTAATTTTAACCATGGATTCCTCTCATCAAATGGAACAACTTTATAATTTACCATTTTTCCAGATTCGTCTCAGGTAAAAAGTTATAAGCGTTTAAAGATTTTACAATGTACGAAGCTACCCCTGAAATATCTTTGAGTGTTGAACACATAAACAATATCGCATAATTGAATGAAAGCTTCATCATCTGATGCTCGAAATTCAACGAAATTGTATGATTTTTGAAAAAAGCTCTACCTGGATATAAAAACACTGACTTCAACTTGATTTTCATTGAATATCTACTATAAGATTATCCACAATATCTTCTTCACCTATTTTCACATTTCTTACATATTTTAATTCGTACCATATCAAAGAATATATCAATATCCAACTAACAAAATAACATTTATCATAACCTCTACTCTACTGTATTGAATCGAGAAAAACAATGTGTATTCTGTGTTCTCTAAAAGTTCTCTATGCAAGTGACTATGTGTTCTATGGTGACGACCTCGTATAGACACAGTAAAATAATATTTTATTATACTGTGATAGAAGCAGACAGAAATTTAATAACCTAACCTGTTCTATGGTCTAACCTTAGAATATTACGACGGTCGCTGGTGGATCATTTCTCGTCAAGATTAATTGGGACGAAGAGGAGGAATGATACTTATACTTGATATTTCTCTTTTACTTACTAATATACTACAAACTGATAAGATTCAACTATGTAGTGACCTGAGTTATATATGTTGAAAATTTAGTTGATAAAATTATGTTCTATTCATTGAAGAAGTCCTTATAATGATTGTGCATAATCAAAGCAGTATGAAAATTAATGTTTAAATGGCATGGATAAAGATAATTTATAAGTTTCATATTCACTGTTGGGGATAAATAGATGAGTACAAATCATGGTAAGCCTATTCATCTATTTCCCAAAAGATAGCTACCCTACGAACTATTTGAATAAGTTGTTTTAAACTTATCTCATTCCAAGATGGTAATTATAACCAATCAATTCGGAAACAAGCGAGATTGAATTGAATTTCTATAAGTGTCGACTTTGAAATCAATACTCAGTCTATCCCTTAATTCAAGCAGATTATCTTTGATTGTTTTCCAGGTTCGGATTGATTAAAGCAGGTAAATTTCTGTAGTTTTTTTCATATTTTATGACATTCAACGAAGAATATCTTGGAAACGGTACGTTTTAGGAGAAATGATGAAGACTTCTTTAATTTTCTAAACGGATAGAGTATTTCAAAAATGACCCAAGTTAACCTTCATCTGTTTTCATTATGCTAACTAATTTCACATAGTTCTAGGAATTCGCGAGTCTATAACGAAGAAACCAGTAGAAGAAGGGAAACACTGTTAATTGGAGATAATGTGCCATAGTTAGAAAACTTGATACCAAATTCTGAATAACCATGTCAAAGCCACAAAAGAAAAACTTTTTTTTCTAATTTCAACAGCCTGTATCTTTTTTCTTGTGCCGAATCTGGAAAAATGGTAAATGAAAAAAGTGTTTTATTTGATAAGAGGAGTCTATGGTTAAAGTTAATGTACAACTCAAAGACTCACCCTGTATATATCGATAAAATTCTACACGACTCCATTCTCTGTCTGTCATTGTCGTTTTGAGCACAAAATTTGATTTCCATTATCAACATGTTTTGAAATTTTTCCATCATTACCCTCAAAATGAGAATGAAGGTGGAACATCAGGAAGAGTTCATTCATGTTGAACTATTTTCGAATGGAGTTTCTTCGGGAAAAATTTCAATTCCTGACTATCAGAACATCACGAATTTTCAGATTATCAACTGAAGAGCTTAGTGGATGAACATGTTAAGTGACATTTTTGAGGAAATCGAGATTTTCATGTGGATGAACATGTTATGCTCTCCTTTAAACATAGCATGTTTACCCTCTTCGCTAACCCTTCCAATAAAGCTATTTTCAGTGGATGAAGTTGTTATGTGCACAGGTCGATGCCGTTTTGTTAACGGAAGAACGTGCTATGGGTACAAGACATCTTCTTCCACCTTAAAAGTTACGACCTTGAGTATCATGACATGTTCTTCCACTAACGAACATGAGGTTTTAGTTGCATGGATAACCTTTAGGTAGTTTGTAAACATCTGCTCCAACGTGTAGCGTGTGTCTTGATAGTTTCTCTCCCAAAAAGTAATATTCGGAAAATAGTTTTAATAAGTACAATGGAATCAAGAGGAAAACGTATGGTTAGGGCAGCTCTTAAAATATTGAAAAGTGATATTTGTGACAACAGGAACTCAACCGGTAAGTGCAAACAAATTAAATTTGATAAATTGTATGCAACAGGTTATACTTTGTGTTTATTAGTAAATAATAGAGTACATCTTCGCTTGCCCTAACTAGTAATATCAATAAGTAATTCGGTTTACAGTCGGATTACCGGGAACGTAAATTAAAATAACATTAATTTACAAATTAAGTTTTTGAAAAGTGTTTTATTTGTAAACAAAACGACTACTTAAAATAGAGTAAGATTATCTTATTTAATTAGATTGAAACATTTATCAGAAAACAAGATTGGGTATTGGATGAAACAGTTCCTTTGCCAATACCGGATTCCCGCAAAATAACGTAGAAGTTACTTTTTCCACGTTTTCTTTTTGAGAATATAAGGGAGCTTCCAGACAACAACACTTGTCGTCTTTTCGGTTTGTTTGAGGGTAACAAGTTATTTATCTTTTTCTCTCGCCATTTATATTTATTAGAATGAACAAATACAAATTTAAAGGTCTGGAACTTTTAGAAGAAACGAATAAAAATAAGGTTAAAAGCATAATCAGAAAATGGGTGGCATGTGTACTACGAAAACAATAGTTCATATTACGTGTTAACCATAGTACATGTTAGTATTTTTCTAATGAAATAAAAATTAAGAAAATAAAATTCTAACCAATTTAAAAAATAAATTCTTTCGCCTTACACAAAGAAAGGAAGTTGATTTGATTATTCTGAAAATTCGGAGTAATACTAGTTTGGTTTAGCGGGACTGTACAAAAATTTGTATGTATATGTTCACTAAGAGCACTCATTACTAAACGTTTGCGTTAGGATTGTGTTTTCATTACATTCCAGATTCTCAGAATGAAGATCTACGAAGCGACTTAATCGGAAACTCAGCCCTTCAAGACCCTTCTGAGGAAGAGAAGAGCACCGATCAAGAAAATTCGATGAAAATGAAAGAATTTTATGAAAGTAAGTTAACCTTTCGTACATAATAACTACCTACCTTAAAAGTTTCCTTTCTTTAAACTTTTGTTAGAAAACGAGCAACCTTAGTTGAAACAACATTTAAACTTTTTTTTTCTTCTTCTTCTTTTCAGCTTTTCTTGCAGACGTTGAGGAGAGCAGTGATGAGTATCTACCAAGCTCCGAGTCATCCTCATCCGAAGATACTGCTACTACAAGTAGTAAGCGACGTAAAGTACTTAAGATTAAATCTTTCAGAGTTGGTCAAGATGTTGTGCCTAATGTATTGTCAACTCCTCTAGTTCCCTACAACGAAACTGATAGGAGTGAGAGCTCTGATTCAGCATTTACTACTCTTAGTGAAAACCAAGCAGTTCAATTCCCTGCAGTTTTGACCACCCAAGGTCTAACTCCAAAAAAGAAACAAAAAGTATATCTTCCTAGAGATAACACCTCTAGGAAAAGAAAACGCAATCCGCAGTGCTGGAAAAAAAACAAAGCAGCCATTTTGAGGGAAAAAGGAGAAGCTTACTTATCATATTCAGGTAAAGAAATTCAAAAGAAAACCCCAAATCTGGGAATGTTATGTAATAACAAATGCCCATTTCACTGCAATGACAAATTTAACCGAGAGCAACGAGAGCATATCTTCTTCGATTTTCATAAATTAGACACGAATGCGAAAAATGCCTATTTGTATAACTGCATTTCAATAATGCCTGTGCAAAGGCAAAGGAGAGAAGCTAAGACCCACAAGACCTCATCTTTTACCTATTTAGTGAAAAATGAGCGTGAAAATGTCCGCGTGTGCAAAACTGCTTTGGCAACTCTTTTTAGAGTTGGCAGGGGAAAAATTGATCACATCCAAAAATCAATAAAGGCTGGTTATAGTGTCCCACCTCCCGACCGGCGAGGCAAACATACAAATCGGCCTCACAAGATAGCTGCACAAGTTTCAGAATACATCGAAAGTCATATTAGAAATTTCCCTTGCGAAGAATCACATTATTCGAGGAATAAAAACATTCACAAAAAGTACTTGTCTCCTTTACTTTCAATAAAAAAAATGTATCATCTTTATTTAGCAGAGGTCAATAATGATGGAAAGCCTGACAATTTCAAAGTCGCCGAGTGCACTTACCGTCATATCTTTTCTTCCAAATTTAATTTATCGTTTGGTCATCCAAGAAGCGACACATGCAGCACCTGTGAAATGGGACAAGTCAATGAAAATCATGCTGCAAGCTATCGAGAAGCATTTGATTTGCAAAGATTTGACCGAGAATCATCCAAACTAAGAAGGGATGTTGCTTACCTTACAGTCGATTTAAAGCAGACCATGCCTCTCCCTAAGCTCAGTGTGAGCAAGGCGTTCTATATTTGAGGCAGATGTGGTTCTATAATCTCGGTGTGCACATCATTACTCACTCAAAGGATTATGCTCAATTCTTTACGTGGACTGAAAACGTTGCTTGTCGGGGAAGCAATGAGGTGGCTAGCTCTCTACTAGCCCTAATCGACTTTGATGACTCTTTGAGGAGTACAGATCATCTCATTATCTGGTCAGACTCTTGCTCAGGCCAGAACAAGAATGCGACAATGTTATTCCTTTACCAGTACCTTATTCTTAAAGGTTATTTCAAAGTGATTGAGCATAAATTTCCCGAAGTGGGTCATTCTTATCTTGATAGTGATCGAGATTTTGGAAGAATCGAAAAAAATTTGAGGAAACATGAGACCATATTCCTTCCAGACCAATATCGAGATATTATACAGAACAGTGGAAGAAACAACTATGTTACTGATATGACTTCTCACTTCAGAAATTTTAAAGACCTCCCAAAAAAACTGAAGCTCATCAATCGAAAAAAGGACATTGTCAATGAAAAAGTAGCTTTCAGAGATGAGGTAAAATGGATAAGAGTCGAAGAATTTGGCTCTTACCTGTACAAGGATTGCTATGATCCGTATACTCCTTTCAAGAAAGTCAACTTGTTGAAACAGAATCGTGGTGTGACGAAACCCGTCCAAGTTGAAGAAGTTGACCTGGAAAGGACCACTGAAACCGGAGCTAGCTTGACTTCAGAAAAAATTCAAAACTTACAACAGCAACTTCCTTACATAAAAAATGAATATAAATATTTTTACGAATCGGTTATCCAAAAGGAAAATGAAAAAAATCTCTTACCATGATTTTGCATTAATTTTTTAATCATGTTATTACAGATCTGTTCAATAAATATTTTTCTTATATTTGTTTGATTTCAATAAATCTATTCCTATTCCTTCTATGTAAATTTAATTTAATGTTGATGTTGAACATGGACATAACAAGTTTTTCAACTAACACGTATTCATGTCTTGGAAATATGTAGGTGAAAGAAGATGTCATGTGCTATAAATTTTGAAAATTTTCTTCTATTTGACAAGCTACAGCTAAGTCAATAAGACACAAATATTTTAAATAATCAAACTACAATAACATGCAAAAAAACTGCGGATTGTGTTATGTAGAGAAAAAGAGCAAGTTAAAAACTTTAAAGCTGATTATCTCGATTCCACTTAATTGTCTCATAACATCTTCATCCACTAAGCTCTTCAACTATTTCAATGGTTTAAGTTCAGACTCCATTCTGATAAGAAGACGACCAGCTACACATATATGATTCAAAATTGCACAAGCACTTTGTTGTTATTTTCTTAGGCTAGAGAGGCACTTCATATCTATAAGTATTTAACTGAAAGGAGCCTGAAAGAAAAATTGATCCCTAAAAAACTACTAATGATGAATCCTCTTAGAGATATAGGGCCTACGGATTTTCTTACGCAGAGTAATGTTGACGTTCGGTGATCTGGATACTGCCCAGTTCCATTCAACCCTGCCAGGAGATTTGCATTCACTGCTGAATATTTTTTATATCCATAAATCTGAATACTCAGTTCGCACCAGATTAGTCGCAATTCACAACTTTTTCTACGGGCATATCCTCCAAGTATTCCTTATTATATTCCATTCAGAAGTCTTGAACAGAGTTTTCATTTACTAAAGTTCTAGAAAAAATGTGAAGAACATTTTCAAATCCAGGCAATTGCAATGAAAAGGAAGTTCGAAGAAGATTATGCAAATTCATCCGGCGTTTGTGCACATTCTATATGCAAATGAATTCATAATGTTCATTCCTATCGATCACCTGGATTTCGGGGAAAGGGCGTATTGTTATTCCGCCTTGATGACTGGTTGGATCTACTATTTCATTTGAGTTGTTCATGCAATGAATAGCGAATATTAAACAGACTTAATTAGGAGCAGAAAATACCGATGAAATTATAATTGCCACAGGCAAAATTACGGATATTCAAGTAGCGGTGTATAGCCGTATAATACGTTTAGGGGTGAAACCAGTGGAATGGGAGCAGTAAATGTAATTTTCCGAGGAATTGTGACCTAAAATTTTTGCGTGCATGTTCTGGGGAACATCGCGTTATCATTTTGCCCAGATGTATGTAATTTTCGAATTTTTTTCCGAAAATGGTCTCGAATGATTGGGTTCCACTCTCTGATGGAGAATACGAGGTGAAATTTTATTCTGTCCGGCCAGGTGGCCGTTGCCACAATAACTTCAGAATGGAATGAGATAGCGACATAAATTTTCAGGGTTGGGCATAGTCGGCCCAACGGTTTCCGTAATAAATTTGTTTTCAATCAATAAAGATCCGATCGAATTGAAACTTGGTGAGTACTTGTAGAATACAGACTTAAGGAAGTATGTGTAATTTTGTGAGAATCCTCTCCTTAGAAATTTTAAACATATTATTCACCTCACGATAAGACGAGAACGGATAGAGATAGCAGCATGCAATTTTCAGGATAGGTTAAGCATCCGATTGCAACATTTGAGTTCGTTAATAGTCATAATCAACCAAACAATTCAGGAGTTATACCTATCTGAAATTTTGTTTATATTTCCTGTTTAACTCAAAAAAATATGAACCCAATCCGATACAAACATGGTAATTAGTTGTAGAATTCCGGGCGCAAATTTTTACGAAATTCCGTAAGAATCGAATCACTTCGAATTTTTCAAAAATCATTGGAAATTTTGGAAAACAAATCTATATCTCAGAAACTATCTCTCTGATATCGCTGAAATTTTGTGGAAGGCTTCAGAACCTAACTTCACAGCCAAGTTCCAAATTTGAACACAATCGGATCTATATTGTTGGAGATCTGGGCAGCATTGAGTGAGTTTATTAGCTGGGTAGGTGACCGTTGCCACGATAACTTTCAAACGGAGAGATAGCAACTTACAATTTTCAGGGTAGGTTGCGCATCCGAATGGGACAGTTATGTCCCATGTAGTTGTAGAATACCAACGCAAAGAACTTTGTGAGGATCCTATCAGAGGAAATCTAAAAGAAAATATTATTTATCTCACGATTACTTGAGATCGAAAAGACATAGCGACTTCCAATTTTTAGGGTAGGTTGTGCCTCCTAATGTGATATTTGATTTCGTCAAAAGGTATAATCTGCCAAATGGTTTTGGTGTTATATCAATCTGAAATTTGGTTATTATTTCCTCTATAACGCAAAATATACAAATCCGATCCAACTAAAAATCGATTAATTTCCTCCAAATTTCATGAATATCGTATCCTGAAATTACTAGAGAAGTAAGCTTTTACGCATTTAATTAGAAATCTGAAGAATTTCAATTCAGAGAGAATACATATTATTAGGCCAGAATTAAAAATTCTGTGATAATAGACGATAATATCTTTTACTCAAGCATGTAATTAAAATGGTACGAGGACCTATCATGTTTACCGACAGACAAAAATAATCGAATTATCATTTATTATTTAAAATAATGGGGTCGTGAGGCTTAGTCGAGCCCTTCAGACCTGCGGCGACCGATAAGATCTTTTGTTCTATTACCCTATTTATTCAATCCTAAGGATATTGTCAATGGTGCTAAATTACCTAATGATTTCCTTAGGAGTGTTGGCTATCACGTCGTGAGGTTTTAGAACTGGCTCACCCATATGTAAAATTCTAAGGGTGGTTAGCTAACTATGTGCAAAATATGCGTTAGGCAGTTTCCTCTTCCGATCCACAGAGCCTGCATGTTTCGTCTGCTGACTTGAGCATGTGGTATAATTGGTATTTGTACCTCCAGCCCTGTCAGCAGTCACACCATCACACAAATACTAAATAAATACTCGACTGAGCATGTTTTGCTTTTTCCTGCCGCAACGGGGGCATAAAGGTACTCTGCCTTACAGTCCCTGAGTCCCTCTTGCGGAAAAATAATGAACGTCACTGAAGATCGCTCAAGGTTTCCGCAACCCAGAGGGTCAGAGATCCTAAGGATTTCCCTAGATGGTACTGGTGAGATTTTTCTCTCCAGTAGTTTGCAACAATAGTGCTTAATCCTAGAGCCCCTTCGTATGTCATTCAGTGTGCTAAGTTACGGTGATGATTGGTAATAACCTTGAAACTGGTACGTGTCTGTCCCTGAATGACACTTTCCTCTTTGGGGGAACACTGAGTGTTGTGGTGACCAGCCCAGATCACGAGGGAATATTTGTTGATGGTTGAAATCGATGAATATTTCACCGTGTGTCTTTTACAAACCTATTGATTCATGATTTTGATATATTGATATCAATATTTTTATTTGATTGAATAAACTGTTTTCAAATCTTCGAGATATTTTTTCCAATTCATTGAATCAATACTGCTCATTATATGCATATGTAAACGATAAAAGCAGTTACGATATCTAATGAAATGTTTGCTTTCTAGGTGCACTGAAGTACCTATATCGATGTAGCCGACAAAGAAGTTGAAATGGTTTCGCAGGATTGACTGTCCCGCCGACACAGGGGATGAAAAACTGAGAAATAATGAATTGCAAGAAAATAAAATAAACTTTTATTGCGCGTATGTTCTGGAGAACAATGCGTTATCCTTTTGCCCAAATGTCCGTAATTTTCGAAATTTTCGCCGAAAATGGTCTCAAACGATTGGGTTCGACTCCCTGATGGAGAATTCGAGGCCTAATTTGATTTTGTCCACCTGGCCAGCCACGATAACGTGAGAACGGGAAGAGATAGCGACTTGAAATTTTTAGGGTATGTGGCGCATCCTAATACAACCTACAAGTTCGTTAGTGGGCATAATCGGCCCGACGGTTTCCGAGTAAAATTTTTGTCTACAACCAATACTAATCCGATCGAATTGAAACTTGATAGTTGTAGAATGAAAATCATTAGTTCACGCTGTATAGAAGCGACAATATGTGGTCAAGACACAGAATTCCAATTCTTCAGCGTAAGTCACTCATCTTATCGGGATGGTCGATTCTTTATCTCTCTCTCCTTGAAGATATCGGGCGAGCAAAGCGATGTAATTTCCTTTTTCCTGAAGATATTGAAGGAGAATAATCTAGATAATTAGTCAATTTGAATTATCGAATAGGCGATTTTTCAGGTGAAATTTGGGAAAACTTCCGAATAATCTCGGGAGTTTTCATTTTGTTGGCTTAAAAAATCTACAAAAGTAGCAACAATTTGGACAGATTCAATTGGATTCGTATTTTTCCTGATTCTATCATCGAAGACGAATATTATTGGACTTCGTATTTTTCCTGGCACTAGCCTTGAAGAGGAATAAGATTGGATCTAGTATTTCCTCCTGTCACTGGTTTTCATCGTTTGGGGCAAGTTATGTTCAGAACAAGCAAAAGGACTTGGTGAAGAACAGTATTAGTGACCCAATACAAAGGATAAACAGACATATTAGTGATTCGGTTGGATATTTTGATGTGGATATTCGGTTGGATATTTTGATGTGGATAGTTTGACTGCAACTTATTGTACACTTTCTTGTTAATTTTTGATACCTCATTATATTTCTATAAAAACTAGAGTTTCATTCTCTGCACTAAGTTTTAAAGATATTTTGCCTCAAAGTGATGACACGAGATTAAAGTAGAGCAAGTCAAGAATATAAAAACAAAAATAAAAGAAACAGTTAAGGAAAAATCCAAATAATTTGCCTTTGTATCAAAAACCGTTTCAATTGGTGCCCAACCTGGGGCCCTGAGATTGTTTTCGTTTACGTTCATTCTTTGGGATAAACTGAGCGCGGCTGCCTAGCTTCGTTGCGGAGAGTGTGCTCAATTTATGTTGTAAAGCCATAATTCATACATTTGGAACATCCATCAGATTTCCAAACTTCAAGTAGTTTTTGCAAACGCTTACTCAATTTTTCATATTGGATGCACGTTTTTTAAGACTGAAAGAACTCAATTATGAGTTGAATTTGAGGGGTGTTGATATTGAAGGTATAAGATTTGAGGATAAAAAGAAGATTTTGAAGGGTATATTTTACGAAGAACATAATCAGAGATCCTTTAATCACAAAAATATTTATGAGTTCGAAATTGATAAGTCTGACATTATGGAGACCTTGACTGGTGTCAGCAATCTAGTCGATACACTTTCTGAAACGAAAGGAGAACCTTGTAGGAAGGTTGAGTCTCTTTTTGCTCATCTATCGAGTAGAGTTCAAAATTTGGTTGTCACAAACGATCAACAAAAGGAGACTCAAGCTCGATAACCTAACGAATTGTTGATGTTGGAGGGAACTTTCGGTGAGAAAAGTGATTATTTAGATAACGCTGATAAAGATGCTGTACTAAGACGACCTTCTATGGTTACTTTCGCTCAGTCTAGTCCAAATAAAACGACTATATCATCTCAATCGGGGTCAATTTCGGGTAGTCATTTGACTCTAGTATGTCAATGGAAGTTAAAGTTTGATGGAGATAAGAGAAAATTGAGTGTTTCGTCCTTCCTGCTTAGAGTTTAGGAACTGAGGAAAACATGACATGTGAGTTTTGAGGTATTGTTCGACTCCGCGATCGATTTATTTGAAGGACACGCTTTAACCTGGTTCAGGCGAGTTCAAAGCACAGTTACGGCTTGGGATGAAATTGTATTTTGTTTGAAAAGAGATTTTCTTGATGCCAATTATGATGAATATTTGTGACAGGAGTTTCGTGGTCGTGCTCAGGGTCCAAATGAACCAGTAATTATATTTATTTAATCGGTGCCTTGTCTTTTCGAGAGATTAACTGAGGTTCCTACCGATGTTACCAAACTGAACGTTCTTAAATCAAATTTATTACCTTTCTTTCAACCCCACTTGGCTCTAGATGAAATTACTTCTATTAAAAAGTTAGAATATGTATGTAGATACTCGTAACAATCTCGATTACATGCTTCTAGGTATCAGCCTCCTACCAAAAACACAGATTTATTAGAACCTGATTTGGCCTTATTTGAGTACCCCTCTAGTACCGCTGGTGTTTCGTCTCTGGATATGCGTACTGGGGCTATGTTGGAATTTTGGGACTCAGGGTCATAGGTATCGTGACTGTAGGCGGACGCGGACTGTCTTTTGTTTTGGATGTGGCCTAAAAAACGTGACCCGACCTAAATGTCGCAAGTGCTCAGGTTCGACAAAGCAGACAAAAAAACTCGTTGCCTGTACCCGGGTGGTAGGTACACAAGGTTCAAAGAATCGACCCATACTATAAGATTTGACCATGACGACTGGAGGAATTGGTTGGGTAAGATCAGATCCTTTTTTCAATCAAAGTCGGTCTCTCCTGTATCTGCACACGTACCAAATGATAATAGGAAATATTGGTCAGTAAGTGTTGAGCCATATTTGCTAACCGCTATGTTGGATCCTGGATCAAATATGTCGATAATTGGTAAAACGGAACTGCATCTTGTGGATTCACAAAATTTTATGCATGTTGATGATACCTATATTAGCCAAGTAAAAATCATGGATGGAGCCCCCCAGCCTGTCCTCTATTCAGTAAAATTGCCTATTTCTGTCAATGGTCAACAATTTATACAAGAGTGTTTGGTTGTACCATTCCATTAATCATTCCTTAATTTTAGCAATAGATTTCTGTTTATTGTCAAACACAGAAGTAGATTTTTCAGAGAGCTCCTATATGATGGAACCTCAGGTGTGATGATTAGTACTTTGAATGTAATAAAGTCCTTGGATCACTTAGATGTCCGCGAGAGACAACGGTTGGACTAGATTGTGGCTTTGTTCGGAACTCACTCAACCCCAGGGCTGGGATGTACCAATTTAATTTTTTATCATATAGACACTAGTAATTCACGACCGTTTAAGATGAGACAGTGTCCTATTTCTCCCGCTTTAAAATAATATTTAAATAGAGAAATAGATGAAATGTTGAACAAGGGGGTTATTGTCCCATCTTCTTCACCATGGTGCAGCCCTATGCTTTTGGTAAGAAAGGCTTCTGGTGAATATAGTGCCTGTTTCGATGGAAGAGCTCTGAATAGGGTAACTGTAAAGGATAGCTACCCGCTGCCTTTGATAGATGCTATTCTGGGTAGCTTGCACGATGCGCAGTTGATCTGAAGCAAGCTTTTTATCAAATTCCTTTGTCATCTGAATCTAAACCGAAAACAGCCTTTCAAGTACCTGGTAGAGGTTTATTTGAGTATAAAACAATGTGCTTTGGAAGTAATGCCCCCCAAACTATGCAGCGTCTGATGGATCATTTGTTTCCCTCGGGGGATAATAGTATTTTTGCATATTTAGATTATATCATAGTGGCAATTCCTACGTTTGACGAGCATATTAGAGCGCTTAATCATGTTTACACCCAATTAAAAAATGCTGGTTTAACAACTAACTTTGATAAGTGTAACTTTTGTCGACCCTCATTAAAGTTCCTCGGTTTTGTGGTGGACTCTGGTGGTTTGAGAACCGATCCAGATAAAGTAGAAGCTATTGTCAATTATCCTACTCCAAAGACGACAACTGAGATTAAACGTTTAATCGGAATGGTCTCCTGGTATCGACGTTTTATTAAAGATCTGTCACAAATAGCCGCACCAATAAATAATTTGCTGCAGGAAAGAAGGAAGGGACAGATAAAGTCATGGAATTCTGAGGCCGACAATGCACTTAAAGTGATTAAAATCGGCTGATTACGGCTCCAGTTTTGGCCAGTCCAGATTTTGCTAAGCCATTTGTCATTTAATCTGATGCTTCCGATAAAGGGTTGGGCTGTGTGCTTTATCAGGAGAGTGAAGGTTTAGAACACCTCATTGCCTTTGCTTCACGTTCCTCAACAACAACCGAGCGGAAGTATTCTGTCACTGAGAAGGAGGCCCTGGTAGTTTTGTTCGGAATTGAGAGCTTCAGACCCTATGTTGAGGGTACTCATTTTAAAGTAGTTACGGACCACCATTCCCTTAGTTGGTTGAAAAATTTGAAAGACCCGGCTATGCGCTTAGCTCGTTGGAGCATGAAGATGTCTCAGTATTCGTTTGATATTGAACACCGGTAGGGGGCGTTGAATGTTGTACCTGATGCTTTATCTCGTAGCGTTGATTTAATTTACATTTCCAAAATTGAACCAGACGATTGGTACAGAAAAATGTTGGAAACTGTTACCAAATTTCCGCGTAAATACCCTGATTTTTTGATAAAATATGATTTTTTGTATAAGCATGAAGACCACAACTTTTGTTTTCAGTCCAATATACCTGAGAGGAAGTTGGTTATTCCTACCTCCAATCGACTAGTGATTATCAAGAAAAATAACGATCCACCTAGTGCGGCCCATTTTGGTATTTCGAAGACGATAACTGGCATTGCCCAATTTTACTACTGGCCCAAGATGAAACGGTCAGGTTTGCCAGGCCAACAAGGCCTCAAATATGGGACGTATTGTACCAATGGGAGGTTGTCGGAATATAAATTTTCCAATGCAAATGCTGTCCTTAGATTTAATGGGTTTCCCGTTCTAACAGTGGATTTAAACACTTACTGGCAGTGTCCGATTATTTCTCCAAGTTTGTATTTTTTTGTCCTTTGAAATATGCCAATGCAAAATCTTTGATACTTTATTTGGGGAATGAGATATTTCTCAAATTCGAAACTCCCCAAATTTTAGTTCAAGACAATGCAACCATGTTTAGATCCAAAATATATAATACCTTTTTGGAACAATACGAGAGCACTCCGTTTTTTAATTCTATTCATCATCCCCAGGTAAATCAGAGTGAACGGGTTAAGCGGACCGTTCTTACTGCCATTTGCTGCTATATATATTCACGACAACCATACTGTTTGGGATGAGAATCTGTCAAAGATCGCTCATGCTGTTAATGCTGCTAAAAGCGAGGTGACTAGCCTATCACCGGCCTTTATTATGTTTGGACGACTTTCACCTTCGTATGGTGATTTTTATTGTTATGGATTTATATATTCACCGAAGTTAGTGAACGGTTGAAATGGGTAGAAGATCTAAGAAATCTACCCTCTCTTTATATCGATGTCCGTAAACGTCTCTTTGATGCTTACTGTAAAAACAAAAACTAGTATGATGAAGGAACACGCGAAATTCAATTTGAAGTGGGAGACAGGGTCTGGAAGAGGAATTTTACTTTGTCTAGTGCTGCTGATAAATTCGCGTCTGAATTATCTAATACTTATATTCCTTGTAAAGTTAATAAAGTCCTTTCTAAATTAGTTTATAATCTTGTGGATTTGGAGAGTAAAGATTTGGGAGCTTGGAATGTCAAGAATTTGATGATTTGTCCAATAGTTCTGATCCGGTTCTTGATGCCGATAATGAATTACCCTATTTTGATTCTTAATCTCCATATGTGTAGAGAGGTATATTCTGATTTATTTGTTTGTTCTTTTCCTATTCAAGTTCCTATCAAACTTTCCCCACTATATTTGTACTCTGTTTAAAGTTAAATTATTTTTAGAGAACACAAGTGAATTTAGTCAGGTTTTCATATACATTCCATATTGCTAACCCCTATTTAAATTTGATAATTTCAAGTTTTCCTACATTTCACGATTAATTTAATCAGGATATCAAATTTATTCATAGTTTGCAGTCAGATTTAGTTTCTTTCTGCTTTTTTACCCATCCAGATCCGGTTAGCCAGATATCGGTTGCTGTAGTGTTGTGTGGAAAACAGAATTTGAATATAATAATTGTTGATTTCAGAGTGAGATATTTAACAGGTGTCAAAGGAAATACATTTTGGCCGTCCAGTTGTTTTAAACCACTTTGCCCTGCCTGGTATATGTAGCTTCATTTCATGTCTTGCTGTCCTTCATTTCCTTCATACTCGTTATGATACATGTCTTGCGTTTGGGTTCTGGCGTGCGTTCGCTTGTATCGTAGCTCTGATATTGATGGAACTTTGGCAGAAAGCGCGTCCACCATTTATTATATTTATAGGAACTGAGGCCGAGACGTGTTCCGATGAATATTTGTGATAATTATTTTGACAATATGTGGTCAAGACCCAGAATTCCAATTCTTCAGCGTATGTCACTCATCTTATCGGGATGATCGATTCTTTCGCTCTCTCTCTCTCTCTCTATCTCTCTCTCTCTCCTTGAAGATATCGGGCGAGCGAAGCGATGTTGTGAAAACTTCCAAATAATTTTGGGAGAGACTTCGTATTTTTCCTGGCACTAGCCTTGAAGAGGAATAAGATTCGATCTAGTATTTGGTTACAATTCACCGTATGTGGCACCAGGTGTGTAGATCGTAATTGTGTCGCTCCTGCCAGAGTTATAAAATCACATATATTACTGTGCTAATAAAATAACTAAATTCTAATATTCCAATATCAATAAGTGTGACAATTAATTCTACTGCGAAAAATGCCTCCTAAAGTTACATCTGACATTAAGAATGCCATCACAGAATCTTTAAAAGAAATGATGTGTGACGACGTATTCGTAAACAACTTGCTAACCAAGGTCAATCAGAAGTTGGATCTGCTACAAACTACAATCGACAATAATACTGAAGAGATAGAAACAATCAATAATGAGATCGATAACCTAAGGCAGGCGAACCGAATCAACAACATTTGTGTTTACAATCTTGCGGAGGCCCGCGAAGAAAATTTGATAGAAAGCATCCTACAAATGTTCAATGAAAAATTAAAGGTAAATGTCTGTAAAACTGACATAATGGAATGTTACCGAATTGGCAATCAAACGAATAAGCCACGACCGCTGATAGTGAGGTTCGAGCGACAACATACGAAACTTACTGTTTTGAAAAATTGTGGTCGTTTAAAAGGAACTAAAATTGGAGTAGCTGAAGACCTTATTAAGAATAGGTTGAATTTGTTACGTACACTTCGACAGCAGGTTGAAGATAAAAAGCAAGTATTCACTCGGAATGAAAACATCTACATTAAACTGGAAAATGGGGTGAAAAAGATATCATGCATCACCGATATAAGTAAAATTCTGGATCAATAATAATATATCATCTTAAAATGCCAGTGGATTTATGGAGCTCTCGAGTTATGTTGATTTTAGGCCCTATGGGCTCTCTTTTGTTTTGGTCTCTTCATTAAACTATAGGATATATGATATTTGGGAAATATATGTGAGTAAATGCTAAATATAAATAAAACTTTCTTTTTCTTGATAGTCAAAAAAAGGAAGAAGAAAAAAAAATAACAACCTCATGTGTAATAGGTTATATATATGCACTTTGACTGAATTGTTGTATCTATTTAATTATTTAGTATTATAAAAACATGATATTCAGTTGCACAAGTTTATGAGTTGTAAACATTGAGTGTGACTTTGGTATGGGGGATACGAGCAATGAATTTTGGCTGTTAGCTTTCTTTGTTTTTTTTCTTGTAGTTTTTGATGAACAAAATGGAGATATTGGAGATGGACGGGAGACTTCGGGCCTTTGTTGTTGGTGGGCTTGAGCCGTGGTCATGCTTTGCGTGCGGTTTGTCACGATTTGGACTAATACATTTTAACATAAGGAGCGTTTACAATAATTTCAATGAATTATTAATATACCTGGATAAAATAAATCTTAAGAATATAAATGCTATCATACTGTCTGAAACTTTTAACATAGATAAAATTGAGCGATTTGCGATAGAAGGGTACAAAATAATTCATAATGAATCGGCTTATAATAGAAATGATGGACTACTGGTCTACATTCGGGATGATTTGGAAACCAACGTTTATAATGTACAACTAAGGGAAATTATACTAACACGAGCATAAATTAGAATTAATGAAACGACATTAGGGATAACCTTTGTGTACAGACCACCAGCAACCAACCTAAATTTATTTCTAGATGAAATTGAAACATATTTTCTTAGTCTAAAAAATAATTCTATCGATCTTTTTGTGAGATGCGAACATTGATATTTTGGACGATACAAATAATCTGTCAAATATATACCTAAATCTATTGGGATCACATGGTTATCTATCCTATGTAGATCAACCTACGAGAGTAACAGAAAGAACTGCAACATTAATCGATCATTTTTGTGAGAATCCAAACTGATTTTAAAAATCAAATATCACTTGAATCATTTATTTTAAGTAATCACTAACAGATCATTTCTCAATAGGACTGGAAATTAAATTCAGTAAAAACATTGACAAAAAAACGAATAAAAAAAATATAACAAAAATTGATGTCAAGAGGTTGCTTAGTTTATTAGAAAAAGAGTCTTGGCAGGGTGTTTGTCGGACAAACGATGTGGAGGAAAGTTACCATCTATTCATGGATATCTTATTAAACAACATACATCTTAGTAAAAAAACCATACGCATAAATAATAAAAACAAGAGATTGAAACCTTGGATCACTACCGGATCAATGACCTCCATTAGAAAAAGGGATAAAATGAAATTGGAACTGAATAAAAAATTTTCACCTTAAAAACAAAGTAATTATATTAAAAACAGAAATATCGTTAAAAAACTAATAAATCAGACAAAGAATTAATAACTATTATAGATGAAGGTCAATGAAGCGAAAAATGACTCAAAAAAAATTTGGAACATGATGAATGAAGCACTAAATATAGGTAAAACAAAATAAACAGTAAACAATATCATAAATGAGCATGGTGAAATAATTACCCAACCCGTTGAAATTGCTAATACGTTCAATAAATATTTCGCCACGATACGAAGTCGAATGCAGCTGAATTTTAGACAAGCTCATAAAGAGCAAAGAACAAAGATAAATAGCTCTAACAGTTATTTCTTACCTCCTGTAGATTTCCAAGAACTCATAAAACAGATAGCTACATTAAAGAACGACTCGTCAAACGGAGCGGATGGGATAAGCGCTAAGCTTATCAAAGATATACATACTTATTCATTTATTGACACCCTTAGCACATATAATTAATTTGTCTTTTGAAAAGACTCAAGTTCCTTCAGATTGCAAAACATGTACCATAGTACCCATTCACAAAGCTGGGGATAAACAAAAACGAACAAACTATAGACCGATTCCTTCAATTAATAATTTTGCAAAAATATTTGAAAAATGCCTGAAAAACCGTGTCATGAACTTTTTAGAGAAAAATAACTTGATTAACAAACATCATTACGGATTTAGATCAGCCTTTAGTACGGAAGACGCTATATTTAATCTCACAATCGAGCTGAATAACACGCTAAACGATGATGCAAAGGGCCTAGCGGTTTTCATTGACCTAGCTAAGTCCTTTGATACTATACCACATGAACAGTTATCAGGAAAAATGGAAAACATGGGAATAAGAGATACTGCAAATTTATTGTTCCAAAACTTTTTATCTAATAGAACACATATAGTAGTGAGGAAGTGTTAACAATGGGCATTCCACAGGGTACCGTGCTGGGACCTCTATTATTCTTAATTTACATAAACGAAATTGGTTAAATATGCTCTAGGTGATAACCTAGTGATTTCATATTGACGATACTGCTATTGTTTTCAGAGGTTCTAGTTGGGAGGAAGCGTATGAAAGGGCGGAACATGGTCTCCAGCAACTTTGCAGCTGGCTAAATTATAGTACCTATGTTAAGCTTAAATGTTACAAAAACCCAGTATATTGCTTTTTCAATATCTGCAGCCAACAGACCACAAAATTTAATATTGAGAATTCATACTGAGGGATGTGATCATCAAGGTGCAATTGTGACATTATTCAGAATGTAAACGAGATTAAATACTTGGATATTATTGTAGATCAACATCTTAGATGGAACGAACATTGTTATTACATCAACAAAAAAGCGAGAACTTTAATTTACAAATTTTACCAACTTAGAGAGATACTGAACTCTGAAATGCTCAAGATTGTTTATACCGCTCTGGTTGAGTCAATTTTTAGATACCTATGGTTTAATTATATGGGGTCGAAGCTACAATAATGCTATCAAAAATGTTATTACTACTCAAAATACAATTCTTAAAATTATATACAAGATGAAGCGGACAATTCCAACTTGCATTTTATATGCAGAAGCAGATGTCCTTCCATTTAGAGCCCTTTTCGTTCACTATGTCTAAATTATATGCCAAAAATTGAGCAACTCTTAACGAATTTCAGAACGCAATACAATATAAGAAATAATTCATTACGCTCCCAATTTTACACCAAGGCTCATACTCAACGTATTGTTACATTCTTTGCCCAAAAATTTTTCAACATGCTTCCTCTCACTATAAAATAAATAATAAGAGAAAATTCAAAAGTCTCACTAAACAGTATATTCAAGAACATAACATAACAATCATGATTTCAATGTTCAAATAGTTGAAACTTTTATAACATCTATGAAATATTCTTGTGCTTGTAAGCGATTGTAAGAAATTGTGAAATTTCTTGGCATGCTCCCCGGGGCGTGCTCCCGGTGTGGTTCTTCGGCTGCATGGTTCGGGGTTCCTCCGCTTTCTCCATTTCACCTGCAACCCACAGTCATCACAGGGGCGAGTGATTCACGACACAAGCTTGGAATTGTTCTTCCTGGTTTAGTGTGAATCATTTACCGATAGTGTACATACAGGATAACTGGTCTGTTTGTGTTTGTTTATAATAACATTGTCAATGATGTGTGTATAATTTGGGATAGTTTGTAACTGAAATTGGTGAATAAAGAATTGCATTGAATTTAATTGAATTTCCTCCTGTCACTGGTTTTCATCGTTTGGGGCAAGTTCTGTTCTGAACAAGCAGAAGGACTCGGTGAAGAACAGTATTAGTGACCCAATTCAAAGGATAAACAGACAGATAAGTGATTCGGTTGGATATTTTGATGTGCTCATGACTGCAACTTATTGTACACTTTCTTGTTCATTTTTGTTACTTCATTATATTTCTATAAATACTTGAGTTTCATTCTCTGCACTGTGGTTGGAAGCCTGGCGCCCACTGACAACTCAATAGCATTCAGGATATTTTGCCTCAAAGTGATGACACGAGATTAAAGTAGAGCTGATCTAAAATATAAAAACAAAAATAAAAGAAACAGTTAAGAAAAAATCCAAATAATTTGCCTATGGATCAAAAACCGTTTCAGGCTTTGAAAATATCAACAAGTTTTCATGCATTTTAAGGGTACACTCTTTTCAACTTTTCATATACCTTGAACTACTACTCGTATATTCATATTGTGTATCCATTGCCATTCAGGGGATTATTTTTATTTCATAGAAAATTTGCAACCGTAATTTTCTCCCCTTGAAATTATTAGATTATGTTGTACGTATATTAATTGTTTTGCTAGTAGATTTGGAGAAAACACACAGACGTATTACGGATTAACGCAAATTTCATGACAATTTCAAATTCAACGAACGCTAGAACGAAATCTGTGAAGATTTGAGGGGAGGCAGCCAACATTTTGTCGCAGAAAGATTGCAGATATTTATTATTCCATTCAATGATGAACTCGTATGTGTTAAGGGTAGTGTACTTTAGTGGCAGCATATTATCGATGTAAATTTACTTTGTCCAAACTAAAGAGTATATTCTTCGAATAATTGTCTCTAAAAATTTCAAATTCGCAATATGCCGATGTCATATTTTCAGGCGTATTTATAAAATTTATTATTGAAATATTTCATCATTCTAATAATGATTTTATAAGCCAAATACCTGAATAATATGCTCATTAAAATCTAGAAATTGTACCTACTCTTCGATACTTCAGTAAATTTCCATGGAAAGTCTTGATCACTTTATCGTTCTATGATTTATATTATTTAATTGCAATGATTCGATCAATCAGTAAACAAACAACCACCAATTTGATATGTTAAAAAACGCATGTTTTATGTTGTTATCTGTTAATGGATTACTGGAGCTTGTCGTTGAATTGCTAATCGTTCGAGGCAAGTCAGAAAATATTTGACGTTGAAATATGGTTGATTATTTGTATTTGTTATACATGCCAAAATTTTCCCTTCACATTTTCACTAGTCATTTTTATAATTTTCTAAATTTTTAACTATGACAGCAAGAAAACCCCATGGTAGATCTTCATTACTTTCATGTTTTATGACTATTTTGAAATTCCACTGATGAAGTCATTTAATAAACAACCTCCAATTGAAATACGAAAAAAAAACACTGCTTTATTAAAATATATGTTGATTGCTTACTCAGGCTTGTTTTTGCGTTGCTATCGATGGTCGGGTCAGAAAAGATTATCTATATTATATATATAAATATAGATGCCAAAATTTTCCCCTCATATTTTCATTACCTGCCGGAAATAATGATATTTTATACCTGTCGATTATTATCCAATTTTCCTGCATCATATTAATTTATGAATATACGGGGAGATTCATGAAGACTGTTCGCTATATTATTTCAAAGGAATGAATCGAGATAAACACTTGAAATTTTATAGTTAACCTTTGTTAGGAGAGATGAATTCTTGGAAAAAGTTTCAGATTCGTTCGACTGCCAGTTTTTTCATTGATAATAAGATTACCCATTGAATTCTACATTGTTTCAATGTGTCACTTACATATTATTCTCAGAAAGTTCGTGTGAAATCTGGAAAAACCATTTACATTTCCTCAAATAAGGCTTCATTCCAATGTTAATAACATTGATTTGAATTTTGTCTGAAAATTTCTAATTTTCTAGCTTCTATGGGAAGGCATACCAATGCTCCTCCTTCGTTAATTAAAAATTGAATTGAACATACAGCGTGTTTCTATTTCAATGTCAAAGTCAGTCATCATAAAAACTTCAAAACTCATTCTTTTCAAATGAGAACCTATTGGTCAGCTGGAATCTTCGTTGAAAAATAGTGTATTTTTATAGTACATACTATGTACTGCTCTAAAATGCTTATTTCCCGAGATATTCGGTAAGTCAAGCAGTAGTACGTATCATAAGAAATGAACTATTTTATTTAACGTAGATTCAAGCTGACCAATAAAAAAAAGGGTTCTCTTTTGAAAATATGAGTTTTGAGGTTTTTGTCATGACTGACATTGACATTGAAATATGAACACCCTGTATGTTCAATTTAATTTTAATTAACGGAAGAGAAGCATTCGTATGTCTTCTGAGAGAAGCTAGAAAATAAGGAATTTTCATGCAAAAATCTACAAATTATTAACATTGGAATGAAGCCTAAGTTGAGAAAATTTAAAGGGTTTTTTCAGATTTCACACGAATTTTCTGAGAATAATATGTAAGTGACACACTAAAACAATGTAGAATTCAATGAGTAATCTGATTATGAATGGAAAAACTGGGTATTACATTTAAAAATGGGTTCAAGCCCTGTGGACAGGAGCTTTCTGGCGCTCTAGTTCAAAAAGACAAATTATATCTCCGAAAGTATTGGTTGGGAATTATATCAATGTATTCATATGATAGAACTGCATCATAAAGAAATCAAATTAAATCTGGCCAATTTTGCCCAATAACAAACTTAACCGTGATATTCATCTCCCTAACATACTCTGAAAATTTCAACTAAAAAGGTCATTCCGTTCGAGAGTTATATCTATGTCTATGGATGAAAAGCAGTCTCACTACTCTCAGATCTCTTACTTCATGTTCCGTTCCGAAATGTAAGACTTTTCTGAGAAAAACTAATTTCGGAGCAAACAACTGAGATTTTTCTCACTTCGCTCACAATTCTTCGATTGATTAGATAATGACATGTCTCAGGAAAATAAATTGACATTATGACAATTCATACATAGAATAATTATATCATTGTGTGACAACGTTGAAATAAGATTTATCATTGAAATTTTGAAAAATCATATCTCCGAAAGTATTAACTTGTTAGAGTTAAAAATGATATCATTGGATTCATATGGTAAAACTGCTTATTGAAAAAAAATTAATTTTTAATTTGTTTTGTAAAAAAAAAAATTAATTTTTTGTTACTCCGAAACCATCTGTCCGATTTTGCCCAATAACGAACTTAGCCGAGATATTTATATCCCAAACCTACTCTGAAAATTTCATTTGTCTAGCTCATTCCGTTCGAGAGTTATCGTGCCTACGGCCGGCCAGCCGGACCGGCCGGACGGCCGGACCGTAGGGACAGAATGATTTTCGACCACGGATTCTTGATCAGTGAGTCGAACCAAATCGTTTAAGACCATTTTCATCGAAAAATTCGAAAATTACAGACATTTGGGCAAATTGATCAGCACTCAGTTCCGAGGAACTAGAGCGCCAAAAAATGAAAGTTGGTATCAATTCCGGTGGAACCAGTAGTCTAACGAATCTGAATTTTTTTCCAAGAATTAATCTCTCCTAACAAAGCTTAACTGTGAATTTTATCTCGAGTCTTGAAATATTCTAACGAACGGTCTTCGTGAATCACCCTGAATACATGCAATGAACGTCAAAAGTATGGAATATTTGATTTATTTTCTCTCCTTTGAGGAATAGCAAAAATGGTTTGATATTAATCACATTAATCCATTTCTTAAGGAACATGTTCACGTGATTCTTATAGTTCTACCATTTTCCATTAACAAGCATTGACGCCATTCATCATTTAAAAACAAAATAATAGCAGGCCCCTCTGTTTTTTCCTGCCATGGAAAGATAATAAAATTTTGAATGAATGTTTCAAATTTGAAAATTCTGAAATGAAGTCTTCAACAAATAAAAACATTTTTATTGGAAAAACGATACTTGAAATGTTCATAACTTACAAAAATGATCAAAGTAAGTGTTCAAATTGATGGCCATTCACTTGTTGACAGTACGCAAATCGAGTTTGAATATACTTCACAATGACCGAGGTCTAGATAATATACGCGATATATACAGGGTGAGTCTTTTACCACTGCATTAATTTTAACCAAAGATTCCTCTCATCAAATAAAACACTTTTTTCATTTACCATTTTTCCAGATTCGGCTCAGGTAAAAAGTTACAAGCGTTTAAAGATTTCACAATGTGCTAATACACTCATATACCGCATATAAATTATCTATGACATTGTTGGCGGACGAGAATAAGGCATGGTAATGTGGTTTACAGCTTGATTCGGGATTCCAACGCTCAGGGACGGATCCATAAAAGTAGTGAAATTTCTGGAGTTTTCCATTTTAAAACATTAAATGAAGAATATCTCGAAAACGGTGCGTTTAAGGAGAAATGATGAAGAAATATGTAATGTTCTAAAACGATGGAATATTCTTGAATTGACTCAAGAAAAACTTTATTTGCTTTCTTTATGCTAATTTCGTTTGTTTCATGAATCCACGAGTCCATAACTAGAAAACCAGTAGAAGTAGAAAATAACGAATATTTGAAAAATATGTATCATAGTTATAGGAAACTTTACGCCAACATTCATTTCATTCGAAAAAAGGATGTCAAAGCTACAAAATAAAAACTGATTTTTTTTACCTGAGCTGAATTTGGAAAAATGTTAAATGAAAAAAGTGTTTCATTTGATGAGGGGAATCTTTGGTTAAAATTAATGCAGTGGTCAAAGACTCATGCTGTATATGTATACGTGATATACAGGGTGTTTCACGAATGATCGTACAGGCTTTCAGTGCAGATGCAGGACATTTTGGTGAGTCTAAATCAGTGTTCGAAATATGTCCTAACTATATTTGTCTAAGAGATACAGGATGTTTCATGTATTTTATCGAAAACTTTCAATCGACATAACTCTTGAACGCCTGCATGGATCTTCATGAAATTTTCACGGAATGAGTATAGGCCTATGCCTGATATGCGCTCATAATGACTTGTTGATAATTGAATTATTTTCTTTCTTCTACATCTTGTAAAACACCCTGTACATAATATCTTCAAGAAGTGAAATATTTCTCAGAATCCATAATAAATACTCTTTCAAATAAGCTTTTTGGCAATAATGGCATACTGCGTATTAATATTTTATGAACCATTGAATATTTGGAATTTTCAGTTTATAATGAACACGGACCTGTGAATCTCCGAATAATGCGTTAATTCATATTGAATCAATTTAAATTCACAGTAACATCACTTAATTATAGTACTGCATTCTACTCCATTCAATACATGAATTTAGGAGTTCCAAATTTGATTACCTATTTACCAGAAAATAGAAATTATAGAAATACTCATTTTCAGATTATTCATCTTTGAAAATTCTTTTTTCGAATAATTGAACCACAGATGTTAGCATAATTGAAGATTTTATGTTAAACAACCGAAAAAAAAAATTATAAATAAATAAATAATCGACCAAAAAGGCTAATGAAAGCTGCGGCACATTCAATACAAGAGCTAGAAAGTGTCAAAAAGAAATAGAGGAATTTGCGAGAACAAATCACATTATCATACCTTAAACTCCACTTTGTTATGAGTTCACTTCAATGTTCAATAGTTTTTTATGTTTTTATTTCTATGAAATCTTTGATTCTACTACCATCTGTTTCAGTTATTCAAAACAAAGTTTTCGAAGATGAATAATTCCAGAATGAGAATTTCTATCATTTGAACCATGTTTTGGAACATAGCAGTATTGAAAAACTCTTTTGGGTAAAAAAGATACACGGTGAAATATTCGTTGATTTTATCCATCAACAAATATTCTGCGTGTACCGAGCTAGGTTACCTCATCGCTCAGTGTTCCCCAAAAGAGGAAAGCGTCATTCAAGGGTAGACCTGGCCTAACCACAATGAATAAACAACTGAAGGAGTTCTAGGAAACTTAATTATATCCGTTGCGAACTTGCAGGGAGAAAATCCCACTAGCGGCACCTGGTTTGGAGGATCGGAGTTTGTAAGGATTTTCATAGGTGCCGCTGGTGGGATTTTCTCCCTATCAGTTCGCAACGGATGAAATTAAGTTTCCTAAAAGTCCTTCGGTTGTTCATTGATTGTGGCTAAGTCACGCTGAGGATTGGTAACAACCATGAAACTGAGGTTCGTGTATGCTCTTTGAGGTACCACTGAGCGATGAGGTGACCTAGCTCAGATCACGCGGAATATTGTTGATGGTTAAAATCCCCGAATATTTCACCGTGTGTCTTTTTTAGTTATTGACAATTAGCCACAGTTCACCTCATTGTATGTTCTTTCGGGTAATCTGAAGACGAAACCCTGAATTTGCGTATTGGGAAAAAATATTCATTCAACATGTATTAACGCATTATTTGGAGCCACATAGGTCCGTTTTTATTATGATTCCATATATTCAATGGTTCATGAAATATTGACGCGAATTGTGTCACTATTGCCAATAGGCTTGTTGGAAAGAGTATTTAATGTGGATTATGATAAATTTATTGAAAATTGAAAATTTGATGTAAAGTGTGTTTTACAAGATGTGGAATAAAGAAAATAATTTTCTCAGTCCTCACCTGCGCTTTTAACTAGTCGTTATGAGCGAATATTAGGCATAGGCCTCTACTCATTCCCCGAAATTTTCATGAAGATCCATGCAGGCGTTCAAGAGTTATACCGATTGAAAGTTTTTGATAAAATACATAAAACATCCTGTATCTCCTAAACGAATATTGGGTCATATTTCGAACGCTGATTTAGACTCACTAAAATATGTCCTGCAACTGCACTGAAAGCCTGTACAATCATTCGTGAAACACCCTGTACACATTTACAATAATTTCATGCGCATATCGTCACCTCGCGATGACTTTGGCAACTCGCATTGTGACATAATTGCGAATATCTTAATAAGGTTACTATTGTAAATAATGTATTATAATGTGTATTATAATGTGTGATTAAGACATCGCGCTAGTACTTGGCTTTGTGAAATCGAAGTAAAACGAGAGAAATCGAGAACTGTTTTTTCTGAAATCTAGAAGATATCAACTGGGAATTAACTTGTCACCACTGTGAGGAAAAATAATCAACCGCGGTAATCCCAGCAGGCATATTTTGAATATTCTACTCCTGCGAATTCAGTAACCATAACAAACTTCTCTACCTTTTTTGTTGATAACAGATTGACTCTCCTTATCAGTGTACCTAATTTATAAAGGGAACCATACACTGTCGAGAACATTATATCTGTGGCGGTCTCTGATTATGTCTATCACAAATGAGATTATTCTGGGAGAATTGAAGAAAAGTAGGCAGGAGCTGGGATCACTCATTGAAGCTGTGGAAGTTAGAATAACGCTGAAGATTGAAGATCTAAATCGAAGAATAAGCGCACTGGAGTCAAAAAACGCTGAGAACACGAATAGAATCGAGAGTTTGGAAAGGAAATCGAAAGAAAATAATATCGTAATTTTTGGGTTGGAAAATAAACCAGAAGATATAACAATTGATTTCATCAAAAGTGAAATAAAGAAACTGGTCGATGTAACTATAACTGAAAGTGATGTAAATAACTTTTACCCACTTGGGAAAACGAAAAACGCTCCAATAAAGATAGAATTCACGTCTTTTTTCAAGAAGGCAGCGGTTATAAAAAACGCCAGAAATTTGAAGGGAACGAGAATTTCAATAGCTCGAGACCTCACGCTCAAACAACGCCAAGAATATAACATTCTGCGGAAACACCTTATCCTTGCTAAAGAGAACAACGAAGAAGACTGTTATATAAAAGGAAATCGGTTATACTTGAATGAAAGGATATACAAGCCAGAAGATCTAGAAAATCAAGAAGATATTGAAAACGAGATTCCACAAAAACCTCATAGTGACCCTGGAACACCGATACAAACGGCAACCAAAGAACTCCAGCGTCGGATCACCAAGCCCCCGGAACCATTGGCTAAAAACCTCCAGCCGAAAATCAACACTCCAATCCAACTTCCAGGCAAAATCACTAAAGAGGTAGGTGACAAGCAGAAAATAAAAACTCGCAGCGTAACTGGAAAATAAATATTTATGCAATGGTGCTTGAAATGTACGTCCATTCGTGTGTAGGTTTTTCGTATTTTGTTGGCTAAATTTTGTGTTGGCATCTTTTTAATCTGGTATTAGTCGGCTTTCATGATTTTATATTATTAAGAAAAGTAAAAAAAGGAAGAAATTCTTGCATAATTTAACATGGATGATTATATTAGAGACTACAGAGCAAATGAAGTAGAAACAATAGTCCTGGAAAATTTTTCTGAGTGTGATGGGGTACTCAAGGTTAACCACAATAATACCAATTTCAAAATATTCCACAATAACATTAGAAGCGCTTTCAAGAATCTTGATCATCTTTTGTGTCACCTTGAACAGTTTTCAGATAAACCAGAATGTATCATTTTGACTGAAACTTGGCAAATAGATGATGTAAGTGTTTTGAATATAGATGGATATAACTTAATATACAATTATGGCACTTTTAACCAGAATGATGGTACGGTGGTTTATGTTAGGTCATTCTTGGATTATGCATACAGGATTGTTCCTCTGGATAACGGTAACAGACTGATACTTGCGGAAGTGACATTTCACAACAAGCTGATTAAAATTCTATCAGGTTATAGATCTCCATCGGAACCACCAGCAAGGTTTATAGAAAACCTGAAAAGCTACTTACTGACCGAAAAATTTAATAAAACTCATTACTACATATTAGCGGGCGATCTCAATATTGATTTGCTTGATGAGGATGATGGAGACTCTGGAGACTACATTAATGCTCTGAGCGAGTTTAATTTTGTGCCGACCATAACTAAACCCACCCAAGTAACTGAAAACACAAAATCCTGTATAGACCATATTTTTGTTCGCACGAAGCATGATTTGGAGCTGCTACTACCCTTTGTGAATCTAAAATAACAGACCACTACTCCGTTCTATTACAGTTTATTTTCCAAATACAAGAATCACCCCAACCAAGGGCAAGGCAAACACACGCAAAAAAGTTGATTACGGTAAGTTATCAATGAGTATGAAAAACATTAATTTTAAGCCTGTTTATAATACCACAGATATTGACTCGGCAGTGGAAACATTTGTTACGTTGATAACCGCGGAAATAAAAAGTTGTACATATACGGTGAAAAACAGAGATAGAAAACGTAAAAGTTGGATAACTCATGGACTAATTAAATCTATAAATGAAAGAGACAAGATGTATCGGATTTTGCGGACAAACTACAACCATGAGATGAACAAAAAATATGTTGAATATAAAAACAGGCTAAATTCCATAATAAAAAAAGCTAAGAATGACTTCTACAAACAGAAAATATCTGAAAGCACAAATAGTAGCCAGAGCGATGTGGCAGACAGTACAGGATTTAACATCCGGCAAGCAAAAAAATACACATATTAAACAAATAAAAAATAATGGTCAGATTGTCAGTGATGGAAAAACAGTGGCCAATTTGTTCAATGAACATTATATTGCGGTGGGCCAAGGCTTCGCTAACCAAATAGTAGCTGATCCAGACTATGTCCCTCCAAAAAAGAGATGTAATAACTCCAGCTCTCTCTTTCTCTCACCCACTACGCCAATGGAAATAATCAGAATCGTAGAAGAATTGAAAAACAAAAAGTCTCCGGGAGAAGATGGAATAACTGGTGAAATTTTGAAGTGTGCAGTGGAGCATATATCTGAACCATTGGCATTTTTGTTGAATAGATGCCTGGAAAAGGGATACTTTCCTTCTCTGTTTAAAATATCTCTGGTAAAACCAATATTTAAATCCGGTGATCCCCTAGAGCCTGTCAACTATAGACCTATCTCACTTATGACTACATTTGCCAAGATATTCGAGAAACTTTTCAAAACCCGGTTATGCTCCTACCTGGACAAGTTCGATATTTTATCCAACAGACAATATGGATTTCGAAGTGGTGTATCGACACAGGATGCCATATTACACCTCACATCTAGGATGTATAATGCAATGGATACTGATAAAATGGCTTTGAGCGTCTTTATTGATCTCTCAAAAGCCTTCGACACCGTTAGCCATACATTGTTGCTAAGATCTTTGGAGGATGTAGGTATTAGAGGCGTTGCACTACAGTTATTTAGAGCGTACCTTACAAAACGATATCAATTTGTGCAAGTGGATGGTATTAGAAGTGAACAGAGGGAGATTACCTTAGGCGTACCCCAGGGATCCGTGCTGGGACCAATCCTCTTCAACATTTATCTAAATGATCTTTTCTCAGTCCCTACTGCCGGTGAAATCATAGCATATGCTGATGATACTTGCATTTACTACGAAGAAGAAAACTGGGAGAAAGTCAAAAAACTGGCAGAACAGGTCCTCATCGCTATTCAGAGGTGGTTTAATAGTAGACTACTAACCATAAACTTCGCAAAAACATCGTTTCTTCCCACATATATTGACAGTAGAACATCACCAGACTTCCAAACGATAAATATTCTAAATGGCGGATATATAAATGCTGTTTCAGAAATTAGATACCTGGGAGTTGTCTTGGACACAAAACTGAAATGGGATAAACACATCAAGCACGTTATCAAAAAGGTTAGATTTCTAATATACAAATTTAGAGTTCTACGGGATATTCTCAATCCTAAGATGCTACATACGGTCTATATCTCACTTGTGCAGCCACATTTAATGTATGGTATAGTAGCATGGGGATGTGTTGGTAAAAATATAATGACCAATCTTGAAGTTGTTCAGAAAAGGATCATCAAAGTCATGTATAAAAAAGATTTTACTTATCCATCCAACAATCTATTTCGGGACAACTCTATAATGGACATTCGGCAGTTGTACTATTATTTTACAAACATTTACCAATATAAAAATAAATATCAACTAAAAAATTATGATCATGGATATGACACGAGAAATAGAAATACAACGCACATACTAAAGAGAACAAAGAAAGCGACTGGCCAAAAATGTTACACTTATCAGGCCCCTAAACTATATAACACACTCCCAGACTGTGTTAAAACTAAAAATACATTGAAAAACTTCAAATATCACCTGAGAAGTTTTATTTTTCAAAACCCTAGAGAAATGATTCACAGAATAATGGAATAGGAAATGAGAAATTGAGTGCGCTTCGGGGAAATATTTATTATGTTTGTTTGTAGGGTTTGCTCCATCGGTTCCAGTGCAGAAGCTCCCTAATCTTGTTTTATTTTGTGTTGTTGGCATTGATAGTATTATATTATCATTGCTGCAGTTATTTTGTTTGATGCACATGTATATATATGTCACGCACAGGTTTAACCTCTAGTGACTTTTTTTCTTGGTTTGTTTACTTTAGCTGGTTATCAATGTTTCTTATTATTGTAGTACATATTTGGTAAATAAACTTATTATTATTATTATTATTATTATTGTGAACTCTTTAGGCGATAACATTGTGGATATCACATTTCAGTTACATTCGCGATAACTCCTGGAGATTACTTCAAGAATTAAGTAGGCAATACTAAGGAGACATCTTATAGAACTCCCTCTGTGACTTGAATGAGAATATCTATCAGTTACTTCGCATAGCGCTTGCTAGGAGATCGCAATTAGAGTTCCCATAAATGCCCAAATGTGACCTGTCACGTCCTAGCGAGGTATGTGCTACCTGGTAAGGAATTTAGGTTAGACGAAAACTTTTATCTCGAAAAGAAGAGCTGCTAGAAAGAATCTAATTTCATATTTTATTTTCAGCGAAACGAATATAGTTTAAATCAGCTGTAATTCCCCGACACCAAAGTAAAACAAAAAATTCAAGAGTTTTTTCCAAGGAAGAGTTCGAACGTTTTCTATTCGAAGCACAGGATCACTCATATTTAGGATTAAAGGTAACTATCATATTTCAAGTAATTATAATTTTGTATTTTGATCACGTGGTTGTTTCAGATTGTTCTATTATTCGGAGTAGCTGGTGCCTGCAGATGTGACGAAATGATGAAAATGAAAGCTACAGATATCGAGGACAAGGGAAATATGATAATAGTCAATATTCCTTATAGTAAAACGAGAAAAGTTCGAACATGCACAGTTATTAGGGAGAATAATCCAAATATTCATCGGAGATACACTGCGTTATGACGATTTCGTTGAAAATAGATTTTCTTTGAAATATCAATCTGGAAAATGCTACAGAGCTGTGATGGGAATACATAGTATAGGAAGTGTTCCAAGAAGTCAAGTAGTTAGCAGAAGGGTAAATCGAGGATTCGCTGCGAAATAAGAATGAGATGGCTGGTAGGATATTGAGCTTTAACGAATTCCCTGGAACTAACAACTTGAAAGACTCTAATGAGGCATCAGCTTTGGAACAGAATCCGAGACAGAATCCTACCATTTCATTATTACATGGTTTCAATTTTCAAAACGCGACATTGACCAATTATTAATGTACATTTAATGTAACTTTAACGAATAAAAATGAAAGCTACAGATATCGAGGACAAGGGAAATATGATAATAGTCAATATTCTTGATAGTAAAACGAGAAAAGTTCGAACATGCACAGTTATTAGGGAGAATAATCCAAATATTCATCGGAGATACACTGCGTTAAGACGATTTCGTTGAAAATAGATTTTCTTTGAAATATCAATCTGGAAAATGCTACAGAGCTGTGATGGGAATACATAGTATAGGAAGTGTTCCAAGAAGTCAAGTAGTTAGCAGAAGGGTAAATCGAGGATTCGCTGCGAAATAAGAATGAGATGGCTGGTAGGATATTGAGCTTTAACGAATTCCCTGGAACTAACAACTTGAAAGACTCTAATGAGGCATCAGCTTTGGAACAGAATCCGAGACAGAATCCTACCATTTCATTATTACATGGTTTCAATTTTCAAAACGCGACATTGTCCAATTATTATTGTACATTTGATGTAACTTTAACGAATAAAAATTGGTTCAAGCACTGACGTGAAGTCAGGAGCTTTTGCGCGTATGTTCTATTGTCCATACTCCTGTAATGAACACTCTTCTTAATCGAATTTACCATGATGAATTCTATTATAGATTCTCCTGTATTGGACACTCTTCTCAATCGAATTCACCATGATGATTTTTATTGTCTATTCTCCTGTATTGGAGACTCTTCTTAATCTTGGTAAATTCGATTAAGAAGAGTCTCCAATACAGGAGAATGGACAATAGAATTCATCATGGTGAATTCGATTGAGAAGAGTGTCCAATACAGGAGAATAGACAATAGAATTCATCATGGTAAATTCGATTAAGAAGAGTGTTCATTACAGGAGTATGGACAATAGAACATACGCGCAAAAGCTCCTGACTTCACGTCAGTGCTTGAACCAATTTTTTTTTCGATTAAAAGGGTCCAATCAGGAGAACGGACAATAGAATTCATCATGGTAAATTCGATTAAGAAGAGCAAAAACTTCTGATTCACGTCAGTGCTTGAACCAATGTTCTATTGTCCATTCTTCTGTATTGGACACCCTACCATGGTAAACTCGATTAAGGGTGTCCAATACAGAAGAATGGACAATAGAACATACGCGCAAAAGCTCCTGACTTCACGTCAGTGCTTGAACAAATTTTTATATTAGCCATCAAACCTTTTTAATTCTTCATAATCATTACAAGAATGTCTGTCGATATGGAATATGGTAATAATTTGACATTTGAACACATCGTTTAATGCATAATCAATTTCAATACTTTTGTCACTCATTGATGAGATGAGATATTTGAAATTATAGATAAACTCTAAATATTCCATTCAATATTGAAATATTAAAATTAAATTTCCACTTATTCATTTGTATTTCAAGATAATGAACGTTTGAAGCTAATGATTCATGTAAATTGTCTGTGAAAATTTGTTTTCATGGGTTAGGGGAAAAGAGTTATTGTGAAAATAAGATTCATTTATTTAGATACCAATCTATATATTGTTTTATACTATCTACTAAGGGCCGATTTATTCAACCTCTCCGTAAAGTATTCGTCAACTATGTGCTCGTTGAATTTACTGATCCCCTTTAAAGTGAACATTTACAGATTACTTTCCTTTCGGTAAGGCTACTTGACAGTTTACAGGTCGTAAAATATATCAGCCCTCAGTGAACAAAAAAATTGTATACCTCACTGAAGCCGTAATACAAACAAAGGAAATAATTTCGAATAAAACTCTATTAACATATTCGATTATTTACTTCAAGAGAGATCAAGAATAACATTCATTTTGAAAATTCAATACTACATCAAGCAGCATGCAATACATTTTTTCGAGTTTGGACCACTGCTGCCCACATAATCATGGAGGATTCGTGAAACACTGCAGGGAGGATAAATAATTGTATATAGATTATTATTAAAATATGATAACTGACTTTCTCCGTTTCCTTATATACTACTTCTCGTTGTAAAATATACTTGGATTTTCCTCCGCAACACTAGGATACATCATTTTCAAAGTTAGCGTTGAATTATCAAGCCATTCTATTATAATATTAGTAAAATCTGTTCTTCAGAGGTATTCATTGTTAAGCATGCTAAGCAACAAGCATTTAAGAAACATATACCTGAAGTTCCACGGGAAAACAATATACATAATATATACCTACACACATGTTATATTGCATCACCTTCTACTCCTATATTTTAAAATATTCTGCAATTAGAAAAATTAAAATGTTTCGTTAAAAACGCCTATTATATAGGTACACGCTGGCATCCAAACACCCTGATGATGGATCGTAAGAGACCCATGATATCAGGAAAACAGAAAAGTGTTCAAAATTCACTGGTCTAAGCGTAATTCAACTATTTTTTTTTTGTGCAATAGTATTATGCAAATGTTATGTGTAAACAGGTAAAAGTGGCTAAGGGCCAAATCTGAATTATAGGGTAGGTGCAGAAGTTATTTGAAATGTAATTCATGCAGTTTTGCTTGCTAATGACCATGTTTATGATTATACTAACCATTCTAGGTCTTCCCTAAGGAAATCCCACAGAAGCTCCTAGGAGAGTCAGTTTTGTTCTGTATATATTTTATTAATGTATCCTTACGACAGCTTAGGCAAGTCACTGGGTGGTTTTCACCTAAGTACATGATGAATGGAATACTTATCCCATAATATATATAGCTTCGGCAAAATGACAAAACAGAATTAAGTGTAAAATGTAAAATTTTGAGTTGGCTTTATTTTTTATAGTCATAGCCTACTCATAACAACCACTTCCTTAGTAGATTGCGGAACATATTTAAATGCACCTTGAATCGAGCATTTACGGTTTATTTCGTTCACTCCCTGATTTATCGTTCACTCTCGAATTTCAAAACGATAATATCTTGAAACTTGCTTATTGCAGATACGTCCCTTTGTCATTTCAACGATATGAGAACCACCACCAATTTGTTTGAATAGAAACACTAGATTTTCTTCTTGGCTATTCCACTCTTGAACTTTAAAAATTTTAGTGTTCATGTCATCTTGGTTGCCTCTTATCAATATTAAATTTTCTCATGAGATATACTTAATCTTCACAAATATTCAATCGACTAAGTTCCATATACCTTGTTTTTAAGAATTCTATCTGCAGTAACTCCAAGAGTAACTCATGCATTCTATTTGTCGAAAAGCATTACTTTTTTGCTCTACGTCAACTGGACCTTAATTCATTCCAACCTGAAAGGAAATATTAAGACTTGGATTTCTCTGAGTAAAGTAAATCATTCAATTCACTTCTATTACTTACTGCTGATTTTTAGCCAGAAATCCTGAAGGACATATACCAGATATCTTCTTTCTGAACAACTTTTCTACAGTTCTCCATAATTTGGAATTTCTTTCACATACGTAAACAATATTTCTAGATTCCTCCAATCTTCAAATACAAGGTAATCTCGATTATTTTCAACGGAAGGAATACTCGTTCGTACTTCGTGGATTGAGAATATTTTGTTTACGTTTTGTATTTGTGTTTTGATCAGATTCAGATTCGATGTTGAGGTTAAAACGGGGCGCATGCGTAGATCAGAATGTAGTTTGTAGTATATCCATTAATCATGAATCATTCTCAAAAATACCACACAAGCAAGTTACCGATCACTGCTAATATTTATTAACCAGAAATTCATCACAAATCGAAACTATTTAAATTAGAAATGTCAATTTTTACATGACTAACCCGGACTTAGCCATTTAACCCTGCTATTTTGCCGGTTTAAATTTTTCTAGTTTTAACCCAGGGTTAGGCTCTAACTCTTGAAGGTGCAAGACCTATTATCAATTTAACCCTAGGTTTAGAGTTAATCCGGATTTAATTAGATAACCCGCATTCGTGCAAGTGGGCCTTAGTGGCCTACATGGCCTAAAATTCCTCTCTACCCATCACAAGATTTAATATCCACAAATGAGCCTCTCACCTTACAAGATCAGAAGCCTTCAGCAAAATTTCAGCGATATCATATTAAAAATAATACATAACCTTTCAAAAGTCCCCTCTCGCAAATATACTCCTCTGAAGGCACATGAATCTCTTGAAGAAGAATCGCCTTCTCTATTTCTCAAAGATATTCTTTCTTGTTCATAGAAATCCCTTCAATATTTAGTTGCCTCCTCCTAAGGAGGATCTCTTTCAAAACCAGGTCTGGCCACTAATGACGGGCTATCATCTCCCATAGATTTGTGATGGAATAAGACGATTTTCCCATAATATACGAGCGAAAATATGTCATCATGATATTCATATTTTTATTTTATTTTTGAAGGTTCTCGCAAAAATACGACCATAGACTACATATTATCATACGACGATTCCCATCCGCTACACTTGGCTACCACTACGCTACCGAACTCACAAAAGTCTGCCCGGTTCTCCAACAATATAGATCCGATCATGTTCAAACTTGGAATTCTGCAGTAGAGTTAGGTTCTGAAGGCTGTTCCAAAATTTCAGCCATGCCGGACGAATAGTTTATGATATATGGAATTTTTTTCAATTATTTTTAATTATTTTTTTTTTAAATTTTCTAGTTATACCATCCTCACGAAATTCTGCAAGAATTTTCGCGTTGGCATTCTACAACTAATAACCATGCTTGAATTCAATCGGTTTTGTATTCTTCGAGTTAATGAGGAACAAAAAACAACCAAATTTCAGAAAATTTCAGATGGCTATAACTCTAAAACCTTTTGGACGATTATGCTCATAAACGAACTAAAATGTTGCATTCTGATGCACAACCAAACCTCAAATTTTCAAGCCGCTATCTCTTTCCGTTCTCAGTTTATCGTGACAACAAAAATATTTTTCAATAATTTTTTAATAATTTTCTAGCTATACGATTCTCACAAAATTTCACGAACGTGCTTATGTCTATATTCTACAACTATTCACCAAGTTTAAATTCGATCGGATTCATTTTGGTTGAAAACAAAATTATTACTCGGAAACCATTGGGCCGATTATACCCATTAACGAACTTGTCCGTCGTATTTGGATGCGCCACCTACTCTGAAAATTTCAAGTCGCTAGCTCTCTCCGTTCTCAAGTTATCGTGGCAACGGCCGGACGGCCGTACGGCACCACAGAATTTCACATTTGGGCAAAACTTTAACGCGATGTTCCCCAGAACATACACGCAAACATTGGTTGGCCCGTGTTATCATTCAGTACAATTCAATCGTTTGAGATTTAAAAATATTGAGCAATCTAGCGTCAAAAATATCTAACCTTGTCGATGACTTTTATTCGGAAAAAAATGCCCCTAAAATCAAACAAGAAAATTTGAAGCAAAAAACTATTGTTCGAGAAAATTAAATTAACCCGCATGAAAGTCAACTGCAGTACCGGAGAAACCAAATCTATTCAACACAAATTTTCCTCACATCCTGCATCATACGAGAGGTGCTCGGTTATACATCTGATATGGAAATCATTGATCATCGTTAGTATTATGAGGAATTATATGCGGGGAATCCCCGTCAGAGATCTTCTGATGTTCCACGTCTGGATCAATTAATTAAAAATTATAATCCATCACCGGATAATCCTACTACGAATTTCATTTTCTGGACAAATATGATATAATTAATTATATCCTTTGTGATATCGAGTTGTTTTCACCAGATTCGTTCTGCTTGATTAATGAAAAGTCAGCTCTCCAGTCAGGAAAAGCTCAGAACTTCTACTCCTTTTTCTGACTAATACTCTTGGAAAATGGGGCCACATCTAAACAGCGATTTTGCGTATTTCTTTTCAATAGTAATTTTCTACCTACCCATTGAGGAAGACCCAACAATGTATTGAGGAGTTCTGTAATTGAGTACTATTAAAAAAAATGTAGAGATTTTCAGGATTTTATTGCATTGACATATGAAATTCTGAATGGTGACTTGTCAGTTGCAGAAGAGGAAGAATCTAACTTCATTTCCCAGAAGGGTATGACCACTGGCAGCTTTTAAATTAGACACGCTGTTGATAAATCAACAAGTACATAGCGTTCTGCCAATAGGGTCTACATAAAGGGTTCGTATAATAAATATACTTATGCATATATTTCACAAATCAAATGAACCATAGGAGATTTCAGTGATTTGTTGAGAAGCAAGAGCAGACGCGTTTCTGGCTTCTTGGCCTTCATCCGTACTCTCAACAAATTTACAATATTTACATTTCGTGCACTTGGCGGTATCTTTGGCGTCCATTTGCTAGGTCTGTTCGAGATGAACCGTGACGTTCGTCTGCGAGGCCATACCCTTAAGCTTAAAAAAAAGAAATTTTCAACAGCGACTAGACAGCAAGTGTTGTGAGGTCGGTTTCTGTGAATGCATTTAAGAACTCATATGATAACTGGCTCCGTAATCCCTAATTTTTGACTCTTATTATCTTTTGTTACCATTTAGTCGTTTTCTGTTATTTTTTTTTGCAATGTAATTTAATGTTCTGCTCTTGAATGGTACTTGAAGTACTCTCTCTTGAAGTACCGTAAAAGGTGGTGACTTGAAATCACGGGGGTGTCTTGAAACATTCTGCACAATTTTATTGATACCTCTACTGACATCAGTTGGTGAGTAGTGGAAGGTCCAGTGTCGGACCATTCCTTGTGTAAGTATGCCTAACCTAAAATAACTGTGTTTCAACCGCCGATAATGAATCGTTCGCCTGAGAAGAAATCAATATTATTGAACTGAAATCTAGTGAAATATTTGGGGTGAATACTTCCGTGTATACAGACCAATCCAAGAAATTTAATTGTGAATAATATTTTTTTTCCGAATTCGCATACTGTTGACAAGAGATTATATCCCTTGAACATATTTCAATATAATGAAAACAGAACACAGAACCGGCTTTATTTATTTTGGTAATTTCAGTGGTCACTTGAAACAAAATGGTGAAGACGTATAAACGAAAGATTAGAGCTAGACACTATGTGAATTATGAAGGAGAACAACTGCAACGGGCCATTGATAAACGGAAGAGTGGGAAGAGTGAGATTCTGTCCTTCACACTCCTGAAAGAATGCGACGAGGTGGTTTTCAATTCAAAGATATCACATTGATTTAAAATAATAAATTAAAATTGTTCCTTATTTGAATATTAAACTTTTCTGTGATTTTGTTGATATTTCATTCATTTCAAAATATTTATCTACTTATGATTTAATCAGGTATAATTTTTAGAATACGGTATGCATTTCAAGACGCCTATACTGCAGCAAGACATGCAATATCAATGGGATAGGTACAATGCGTATTTCAAGTCACCCCTTTTTGGTGGTGACTTGAAATGACGGATATTTAAAAAAAAAACTACATATATAGTCGACTAAATAATATTTCGGTCAACAGAATATGTTCGTTAGATTCTAGATTTTGATATAAAAGTATCAATGTCACTTTTGGAAGTTTGTATCCATTTCAAGTCACCACCTTTTACGGTACTTATTTTGTTGAATTTTGTTATTGTGAGTTTATTGGAATGTGCCTCAACTCTTTTCATTGTTTAATAATAATAATAAAAAAAAAGCACTGAAGTGAAGTCAGTACTCTTTGGCGCGTGTGTTCACGGTGGCTAATTTGAATTGAATGATGAGTACTTCAAGCTCAGTGGATAGAGCAAGCCGAAGATCTACCCAAAGGATAGTGGACACCATTCAATGTCGGTTCAAAAATTAACAGTGCTGTATCTAAGATGCCATCAGGATAAAGTAACAAAGTTGGAAAAGAACACAACTGACTCTCCTTAGTCGCACAAGCTCCTAGAAGATTTGGGAAGATCAGTATGATCCTAATCATGTTTAAAGCACGCGCGCCAAAGTAGATTGACTTTTTACACTTTTTCTTTAATTGTTAGGTCAATCTGCTTTTGCGCGCGTGCTATAAACATGATTAGGATTATAATGATCCTCCCAAATCTTCTAGGAGCTTGTGCGACTAAGGAGAGTCAGTTGTGTTCTTTTCCAACTTTGTTACTCTATCCTGATGGCAGCTTAGATACAGCACTGTTAATATTTGAACCGACAGTGAATGGTGTCCACTATCCTTTGGGTAGATCTTCGGCTTGCTCTATCCACTGAGCTTGAAGTATTCATCATTCAATTCAAATTAGCCACCGTGAACACGCGCGCCAAAGAGTACTGACTTCACGTCAGTGCTTTTTTTTTTTCAAGTCCCTTTAGCAAATATAGCTATCAATACAGTTTGGCTGTTAGCTTTACCGTAAATCGAAAAAAATTGCGGTTGTGGGACCTCCGTTAGGAAAGCAATTGCCTCTTCTCCAAATACGAACGTATTTTAATATAGATCTACCGAATGAAGTTATTTATAAATTCGCCTCAGGGCCACCATACAGACATTTCAACTCGGAAACAACGCTATTTCCCCCAAAGTTACTTGTGTCCGTGCACTGAATTGACATGAATATTCTTTTAAAACCTCACAATATCGGCTCATTACTCCCAACATAACCCAAACAACAAAAAACCATTCACTTCTCGTCTGCGCATGCGCAATAACTCGTGGCTGCAAGTCCTCCCAAAATTACACATCTCACAAAAACTCCGATTCTCCAACACTAGTGGCACAGGAGATGTCGCTTCTTGAATCCACGCATGCGCAGACCCTCACCAGGGGATTCTATAGCGAAATAGCATCCGTCATCCCAAAACCAAAAAATGGTCTGCTCATGCGCATAACGAAAAATGCCCGTAAGGGGTAACAACAATTTCGAAATTAGCCCCAGGGTCACGGTACGGACACTTTAACTCGGAAACAACGCTACATCCCTCAAACTGACTTGTCCTTGCACTGAATTGCCATGAATATTCTTTCAAAACCTCACAATATCAGCTCAGCACTCCCAACATAATCCATACAACCCAAAAACAGTTACTTATCTTCTGCGCATGCGCAATCAACTTGTGGCTGCAAGTCCTCCCAAAATCACACACCTTACAAAAAACTCCGATTCTCCAACACTAGTGATTCAGGAGATATTGCATCTTGAATCCACGCATGCGCAGACCCTCACCAGTGGATTCTATGGAGGACTAGCATCCACCACTCCAAAATCCCAATCCTCACTGACGAAAATGCCAGCAGTTAAATCGCTGATGGTCTGCTCATGCGCATAACGAAAAATGCACGTAAGGGGTAACATCGATTTCAAAATTAGCCCTAGGGCCACGGTACGAACACTTCAATTCGGAAACAACGCAACATCCCCCAAACTGGCTTGTCCGTGCACTGAATTGCCATGAATATTCTTTTGAATCATCACAATATTGGCTCAGCACTCCCGACATAACCCATACAACCCAAAAACACTCACTTCTCTTCTGCGCATGCGCATTCTTTTGCGGCTGAAAGTCCTCCCAAAATCACACACCTTACAAAAAACTCCGATTCTCCAACACTAGTGGTTCTGGAGATATCGCATCTTGAATCCTCGCATGCGCAGACCCTCACCAGGGGATTCTATAGAGGAATAGCATCCGCCACCCCAAAACCCCAATCCTCTCTGACGAAAACTTCAGCAGTTAAATCACTGATGGTCTGCTCATGAGTATAACGAAAAATGCCCGTAAGGGGTAACATAAATTTCAAAATTGGCCCCAGGGCCACGGTATGCATACTTCAACTCGGAAACAATGCTATTTCCCCCAAACTGACTAGTGTACGTGCATTGAATTGACATGAATATTCTTTTAAAACCTCACAATATCGGCTCTTTACTCTAAACATAACCCATACAACCAAAAAACAGTCACTTCTCTTCTGCGCATGCGCAATCAACTCGCGGCTGCAAGTCGTCCCAAAATCACATACCTCACAAAAAACTCCGATTATCCGACACCAGTGGTTCAGGAGATATCGCATCTTTAATCCACGCATGCGCAGACCCTTACCAGGGGATTCTATGGAGGAATATCATCCGCCACCCCAAAACCCCAATCCTCTCTGACGAAAACACCAGCAGTTAAATCACTGATGGTCTGCTCATGCGCATAATGAAAAATGCCCGTAAAGGGCAACATCAATTTCAAAATTAGCCTCAGGGCCACGGTACGGACACTTCATGTCAGAAACAAAGCTACATCCCCCTAAACTGACTTATCCTTGCACTGAATTGCCATGAATATTCTTTTGAAACCTCACAATGTCGGCTCAGCACTCCCAATATAACCCATACAACCCAAATACAATCACTTCTCTTCTGCGTATGCGCAATGAACTTGCGGCTAAAAGTCCTCTCAAAATCACACACCTTACAAAAAACTCCGATTCTCCAACACTAGTGGATCAGGAGATATCACATCTTTAATCCACGCATGCGCAGACACTCAACAGTGGATTCTATGGAGGAATAGCATCCGCCACCCCAAAACCCCAATCCTCTGACGAAAACACCACCAGTTAAATCACTGATGATCTGTTCATGCGCATAACGAGAAATGCCTGTAAGGGGTAACATCAATTTCAAAATTAGCCCCAGGGCCACGGTACGGACACTTTAACTCGGAAACAACGCTACATCCCCAAACTGACTTGTCCTTGCACTGAATTGCTATGAATATTCTTTTAAAACCTCACAATATCGACTCAGCACTCCCAACATAACCCATCCAATTCAAAAACAGTCTCTTCTGCGCATGCGCAATCTACTCGCGGCTAAAAGTCCTCTCAAAATAACATACCTTACAAAAAACTCCGATTCTCCGACACTAGTGGTTCGGGAGATATCGCATCTTTAATCTACGCATGCGCAGACCCTCGTCAGGGATCTGGATTCTATGGAGGAATAGCATCCGCCACCCCAAAACCCCAATCCTTTCTGACGAAAACTACAGCAGTTAAATGACTTCTCATCTGCTCATGCGCACAACGAAAAATGCCCGGAAAGGGCAGCATGAACCTCAAAAAATAGGTTTCGGCAGAATTCGGAGAGAATTGAATTTGACCTCGAATTCTTCATCAGGGAGTCGAACCCAATCGTTTGAGACCATTTTCGAAAAAAAATTCCAAAAATACAGACATTGTGAAGAAATGATAGCACGCTGGTCCTTGCGGAACACGCGCAAAAATTCAACTGAACTGAGCCGTGTAAAGCCTCCCATAGCCGCCCAAGCCATAGTTAAAGACTGAGTTCTATGGGAGATGTTTCACGATTGATATCGAGTGAATGGGGGCATATGGTTTCACGCTTCCAATTTTCACTGGTAAGGAAAGGCTGAGTTCCTCGTTTGGTCTCATAGGTGGCGTGGGCGTTTATATATATCCGCTCAGACTGGCTATGGCTCAACACGGCTCAGTTTAGTTGAATTTGTAGAGAGCTACAGTGTACTCATGAAGGCCAAAAAGCCACAAATCAATGAAATCCCCTGGAGTTTATTTCATTTGGTGAATATATGCATCAGTATATTAATTATAAGAACCCATTTTGAAGACCCTATTGGCAGAATGCTCTGAACTTGTTGATTTATTAACAACGGTATCAGCCATTTCCCAATATCAGATCAACACTGTTGATAGTAATTTTCACTGAAACGCCCAGAAATTTCGGAATTTGTATAAATCATTATGTAATGAAAGTGTACTGATATAGATAAATATATTCTTATACCTAATAATAATATTAAAAATAATATTAATAAGATACGACGGAATAACATTATTCTGTCCTGTAAATCTCTGGCCAAGGTATTGTCAAAAATAATGCAGAAAGCAGTGTTGCTCGGATCATTCGAGTCATCAGGTGCCATCAACTGTGCAGGCCATTTGTAGCTCTTCTATTTTGTTAAGGGTCGATATATGGGAAGGACGAAGATCTACTGCACCGAATGTAGAATTTTTGCGCGTATGTTCTGGGGAACATCACACTATCATTTTGCCAAATGTCTGTAATTTTCGAATTTTTCGTAAAAAATGGTCTCAAACGATTGGGTTCGACTCCCTGATGAATAAATCGAGGTCAAATATGATTCTGTCCAGTTGGCCGGCCGTTGCAACGATAACTTGAGAACGGAAAGAGATAGCGATTTTCAGGGTAGGTGGCGCATCCCAATACAACGGACAAGTTCGTTAATGGGTACAATCAGCCCAACGGTTTCCGAGTAATAATTTTGTTTTCAACCAATACAAATCCGGTTAAAATGTAACTTGGTGAGTAGTTGTAGAATAAAAACCTAAGGAGGTTTGTGAAATTTTGCGAGAATTGTATTACTAGAGAATTGAAAAAAAAAACATTAAAAAATGTTATTGATGTCATGATAACCTGAAAACAGAAAGAGACAGCAACTTGAAATTTCCAGGTTGGGTTATGCATCTGAATGCGACATTTCAGTTTGTTTATAAGCATAATCGGCCGAACAGTTTTGAAATTTGGTTGATATTTCCTCAATAACTCGAAAAATACAACACCGATACAATTGAAACATGGGTATTAGTTGTAGAATGCCAACGCGCAAGTTCTTGCGAAATTTCGTGAGGATCCTATTTCCAAAATATCATTGAAAAATATTCTATGTATTAGAAACTATTCGTCCGAAATCACTGAACAAGAACCTAACTATACTGCCAAGTTGCCTCGATAACTCCAGTTCCAGCACTGACGTGAAGTCAGGAGGTTTTGCTGGCATGCAATTCACCATGGTAAATTTGATTAACGGTTTCCAATACAGAAGAATGGAAAATAGAACAAGCACGCAAAAGCTCCTGATTTCAGGGTAGGTGGCGCATCCCAATACAACGCGGACAAGTTCGTTAATGGGTACAATCAGCCCGACGGTTTCGGAGTAATTAGTTTGTTTTCAACCAATACAAATCCAGTTAAAATGAAACTTGGTGAGTAGTTGTAGAATAAAAACCTAAGGTCGTTTGTGAAATTTTGCGAGAATTGTATTACTAGAGAATTAAAAAAAATCTTAAAAAATATTATTGATATCATGATAACCTGAGAACAGAAAGAGACAGCTACTTGAAATTTCCAGGTTGGGTTGTGCATCTGAATGCGACATTTCAGTTTGTTTATAAGCATAATCGGCCAAACAGTTTTGGAGTTATACCCGTTTGAAATTTGGTTGATATTTCCTCAATAACTCGAAAAATACAACACCGATACAATTGAAACATGGGTATTAGTTGTAGAATGCCAACACGCAAGTTTTTGCGAAATTTCGTGAGGATCGTATTTCCAAAAAATCATTGAAAAATATTGTATGTATTAGAAACTATTCGTCCAACATCACTGAACAAGAACCTAACTATACTTCCAAGTTGCCTCGATAACTCTAAAAATATAAACTCCATCGAATAGAATACTAATGAGTTATAGAATATCGACATAAAGACGTGTCTAAAATTTTTGTGCGAACCGTAGGTACCCCTAGAAAATTAAAAAATAATTATGAAAAAAAAAATTGGTTCCAGCACTGACGTGAAGTCAGGAGGTTTTGCGGGCATGCAATTCACCATAGTAAATTCGATTGAGAGTGTCCAATACAGAAGAATGGAAAATAGAACAAGCACGCAAAAGCTCCTGATTTCACGTCTGTGCTTGAACTAATTGTTTTATCATTGAATGGTTTCTTTCTGGGTTTTATCTCCCAAACTCTGAAAAATATCTTTAAAATAAAAATTTAATTTTTTTGTGATTTGCTTCTGCGTAAGAAACACAAGTTATTTGTCAGAAGCAATCAATCGAACAATGTTGCCTAACATCAACGAAGAAACAACTATATCGTAACGTTTCGGAGTCTATATCAGACTCCTTCTTCAGACGCTTAACGAAAAAATCTTCAGAATTATTTTGTTGATTGTTATTCTGAGATTCGAGAATAACAATAAAGAAAATAATTCTGAAGACTTTGTCGTTAAGCGTCTGAGAAGGAGTCTGATATAGACTCCGAAACGTTACGATATAGTAGTTTCTTCGTTGATGTTGTTTCGTTGTTATTTGTTAGGCAACATTGTTCGATTAATTGCTTCTGACAAATATCTTGTGTTTCTTACGCAGAAGCAAATCACAAAATAATTAATTTTTTATTTTATAGATATTTTTCAGAGTTTGGGAGAGAAAACCCAGAAAGAAACCATTCAATGATGAATATTCCTCCCACAGTACCTATCCTTTAATGATTGCAATTTTTTTACTGAGTAACCAAATAAGAAAAGAAATTTCACACTCCTGAAAGTGCCGACCCTCTCAGAGTAGTCTATAAAAGGTTTCTCGTCCCACACGGATGGAAAAAAATCCATGCCAAGAAAAAAATAGGGGCTTGCAATTTAGGAAAAATATCGATGACGTCAATGCTTGGTAACGGGAAATGGTAGAACGATAAGTATTACGCAAAAATGAATTGATTCGAACTTTCAAACCATTTTTCGCTATTCCTGAAAGGGGAGAAAATAAATCTATTAATCCATACTTTTGACGCTCACTGCATAATTTAATAAACCAATTAGAGCTTCACACGAGAGCGAGATTTTTCTTGTCTCGTGTCGGAAAGGCGAGACGAGACGAGACGAGACGTTTTGAAAAATATTATAGGCGATACTGAGATCACATACAGCGCAACACGAGAATCGTTTTTGGTCTCGTTAGTTCTTCTTTATGAAGTTTAGAATTAGAAGAGGTCTACAAAGAGATCAAGATGTTTTACAAAATATCAACTTATGTGACTATCTGTGAAATAGTTTATTGTAAACTAAAATAATTTTTTAACATTTTTATTTCACCTTATTAACTTATAAGTTCTTATAGTAACGTACCTCTCATCATAAATATCTATTCTTGCAGATTTTTATATTTTAGGTTTGAATGTGATTCTCTCAAGACCGATTTTTTACTCTCGTTTGAGTATATGTGTCTATAAACTACTGAGTAATAAACGTGTATATAGCATTGAAAGTGTTTCTGTGGCGTAAAAATTTCTATCTGGAAGATCATCTTATTTACTACAGATAAATACAGTCAACTTAGTCTTTTCCTTTTCCAGATTGGGTTTCGGGTACCTTGGAGAATCTTCTCTGCTTGTTGAAGGAAGAAGCGATAATAAAGAAAAAGATGCCCTTCAATATTTAATATTTAATATTTCAGCATATGTTGTTAACAATTCCAATTTTCATAAATCCCAACACTAACGGGGAGATAGGGTTTTTTTTTGCTGAGGTTTTTTCCCTAAGCTCTAGTATCATATCAAATTATATGGTACCCCGTTACACTAACCTCTGCTAACACTTTTTTCATACACATGCTTTATTGTTAGGTAAAAAACTAATTGTAATGCTCAAGTTCAAAAGAATATATATATATATATAACTCCCACAGAAAATAATTGAGATTATTTTTCAAGAAAAAATAGAATTCACAACCATAAAAACTGACCCCTTGAATTCAATACTTAAGGGACAACTTTTATTGCCCCTAAATCCCAATGCTCTTAAAATTTCGCGTCTATTTGAACATCTGGAGAAATTTAGTGTGATATATTGTGCCTCTTGTAGTGAATATGTGAAAAATTATTGCTTACATCTGTGGAAGTACATTAAATAAAACTGGTAAAGAATGAAAAATTAAGCTATTCAATGTTTTTAAACGTGTTATGAGGAATACGCCAAGAACACCCTCAATGATCTATACCCACTAGGAAGGTATTCATTGAAAACGATACCAGTTTGTCCAATTCTATTAAAAAATGTATCCACATCGATACCCTCTTTAAAACATCAACACAACCTTCGAAACATAGGAAAGCTGAGTTTGAAGAACAGTTGCTGTTAGAAAGAACAAATAGGAATCAAAATTGTATTTTAGTGTGGTGGAAAGATCATGAAAAAGTTCCTACACTTTCCAAGATGGCCGTTGATTTCTTAATGGCTACATCCGTACCTGTTGTAAGATTATTTTCAACAGCAGGTAGGATCATGGCAAAAACACGTACATCATTGAAAGATGATGTGATGCAAGCGTGATTATGATTGAATTCTTGGTCATCGAGTAATTTAAAAGATTAAATTAACAGTGTTTAAAATTTTAAAAAATTATGTACATGTACTAATATTTTTGTATAAGAGCGTATAAAATATAGATTTACAAAATTATCCATCGTTATCTACCATTTCGTTTATATATTAGGATATTTGTTATCGTTATTCAGAATTAAGCGAGACGAGACGAGACAACTGATAACGAGACGACACCGAGACTTAAACGAGACTTTTTTTTGGGAATTGCGAGACCGAGACGAGATTTTTTATATTCTCGCCTACCCTCGTCTCGTGTGAAGCCCTAAAAACAATAGACATACTTTTTCACATGTTAATATTTCCTGAACTACCACGGCTGCATATCTGTGCCTTATAAAGTTTCCACCCTCAAGTTTCACCTCGTCAAATAGTTCAATCGTACTGAAAGATTTTCTCAGACCAATTCTAGATTTGTGTACCCAGCTTCTTGAATTTGTTTAACGCTATTTAGTAGAAATATCCATTCTACGCACAAAATAGTGAACTGTGGAAAGACTTATCATCTGAGATGATAAACAACAAATACACTAAAAATATCTTTAATCAACTCCACTCTTGTCCACTACAAATTTTGTCGTCTGACATATGTTTCGGAAACGATGTTTCTATCTTCTGAGACTAGGCGTTACTAAAGCATGCTATAAATTTCTACACTTAAGTATGGGTTGACTTATGCCCCTAGCTATAAACCGATTAGGGGGGGTTAGATCATTATTGAGTCAAATATATTTTCACTTATAAATTTCGATCGCTTCAAGTGTTCTCTCTGGCTGTTTCTGGCTATTTGCCCGATGTAGCACTTGTTGCACTTTAAACATAAAATTTCTTATATACCCGATTTTAACATGTTCGGATTTGTATCTAATGTATTTCCTAGAATTTGTTACTACTGTTGTGTTCATAATCAGTCCACAGCGAAATTAAACTAGATATTATTTATATATTTACAGTAATGAATACAAATAGGTGTATGGAAACACCTAAAAACAGTATTCACAAGGGAAAAATCAATTTAACAAGAAGCTACATCAGTGACAACACAAACAAGAAAAAAAAATTGGTTCAAGCACTAAAGTCAGGAGCTTTTGCGCGTATGTTCCATTCTGCTGTATTGGACACTCTTAATCGAATTTGCCATTGTAAGTTCGACAAATTCTTTTCTTCGTAATTTTTCTTAAATTTCTAGGGGTGCGGTTCTTAGAAAGTTCACCCACGTCTTTATGTCGATATTTTACAACTAGTAAGCAAGCTCCAATTCGATCGAGTCTATATTTTTTGAGTTATCGAGGAAATAATATTACAGTTTGGTATAACTCCGAAACCGCTGGACCCTCCTATTTGGATGTGCAACCTACCCTGAAAATTACAAGTCCCTATATCCTTTCTTTCGAAAGTTATCGAGGCAACCGTCACCCATCCAGCTACCGAACTCACACAAGGCTCCTCGGATCTCCAACAATATAGATCCGATCGTGTTCAAACTTGTAACTTAGATTTAGAGCCGACGCATACGGGTCGACCGGCATATATTTGACGCGATCAGAATCGCATCGGCAATTTCAGCTAACTGTCATTCAGGGCTCTGCTTTATCGTTCAGTCTTATGATCACAGAATAAAATTCATTCAAGCCAGAAATTCATCGAAGCGCATAATATTTATTTCCACATAACCTTACTTCCAACATACAATAATATAGAATACAATAACGAAATCAATGCAAAATGAGGAATAGGAAAGCTCGATTGAATTCAGTTATGTTATCTGCGATCTACCATATCCACTACTCTATTCTATATGATCTTCCTGGTTAGAAGACAATGATCAAGGGCGGTATCTCCGCTCGAATTTTTGCATTTATAACCAGTATAGTATATCATGTCTATGCATATATCATAGATGCTTATAATAACATTCTATGCATCTTGCATATAACAAATGAATTCATATTTTAAAACTAGACGTCATACTCGTTGCGATTTGGAGCGTACGATTTGGAAAGAACGATTCACGCGATCGGAGTGCAGGAAGTATATACCGACATATCGCGCGTCGCTGACGTCATGGAGGTAAGTTTGTGTAGTTCTAATTTATATTTATATTGATTTTGACCATTATTTTTTGTATAAATGGCCCATTCCTACTATATTGAATTATAAGTAGATACCTGAAGAGTCTATGGAAAAAAAAAGCACTGACGTGAAGTCAGTACTCTTTGGCGCGCGTGTTCACGGTGGCTAATTTGAATTGAATGATTCAAAAATTAACAGTGCTGTATCTAAGCTGCCATCAGGATAGAGTAACAAAGTTGGAAAAGATCACAAGTGACTCTCCTTAGTCGCACAAGCTCCTAGAAGATTTGGGAGGGTCAGTATAATCCTAATCATGTTTATAGCACGCGCGCCAAAGCAGATTGACTTTTTACACTTTTTCTTTCATTGTTAAGTCAATCTGCTTTTGCGCGCGTGCTATAAACATGATTAGGATTATACTGACCCTCCCAAATCTTCTAGGAGCTTGTGCGACTAAGGAGAGTCACTTGTGTTCTTTTCCAACTTTGTTACTCTATCCTGATGGCAGCTTAGATACAGCACTGTTAATTTTTGAATCATTCAATTCAAATTAGCCACCGTGAACACGCGCGCCAAAGAGTACTGACTTCACGTCAGTGCTTTTTTTTTTTTTCAAGTTCCTTTAACAAATATAGCTATCAATACAGTTTGGCTGTTAGTTTTACCGTAGATCAGAAAAAAATTCGGTTGTGGGTCCTCCGTTAGGGACGAAATTGCATCTTCTCCAAATCCGAACGCATTTTAATATAGATCTACCGAATATAGTTATTTATAAATTCTTGAATCCACGCATGCCCAGACCCTCACCAGGGGATTCTATAACGGAAAAGCATCCGCCACCCCAAAACCCCAATCCTCTCTGACGAAAGCACCACCAGTTAAATCACTAATGGTCTGCTCATGCGCATAACGAAAAATGCCCGTAAGGGGTTACATCCATTTCGAAATTAGCCCCAGGGCCACGGTACGGACACTTTAACTCTGAAACAACGCTACAGCCCCCAAACTGACTTGTCCTTGCACTGAATTGCTATGAATATTCTTTTAAAACCTCATAATATCGTCTCAGCACTCCCAACATAACCCATCCAACCCAAAAACAGTCACTTCTCTTCTGCGCATGCGCAATCTACTCGCGGCTAAAAGTCCTCTCAAAATAAAACACCTTACAAAAAACTCCGATTCTCCAACACTAGTAGTTCAGGAGATATCACATCTTTAATCCACGCATGCGCAGACCCTCAACAGGGGATTCTATAGAGGAATAGCATCCGCCACCCCAAAACCCTAATTCTCTCTGACGAAAACACCACCAGTTAAATTACTGATGGTCTGCTCATGCGCAAGGCCACGGTACGGACACTTTAACTCGGAAACAACGCTACATCCCCCACAGATTTGTCCTTGCACTGAATTGCTATGAATATTCTTTTAAAACCTCATAATATCGACTCAGCACTCCCAACATAACCCATCCAACCCAAAAACAGTCACTTCTCTTCTGCGCATGCGCAATCTACTCGCGGCTAAAAGTCCTCTCAAAATAACACACCTTACAAAAAACTCCGATTCTCCAACACTAGTGGTTCAGGAGATATCACATCTTTAATCCACGCATGCGCAGACCCTCAACAGGGGATTCTATGGAGGAATAGCATCCGCTACCCCAAAACCCTAATCCTCTCTGATGAAAACACCACCAGTTAAATCACTGATGGTCTGCTCATGCGCATAACGAAAAATGCCTGTAAGGGGTAACATCAATTTCAAAATTAGCCCCAGGGCCACGGTACGGACACTTCAACTCGGAAACAACGCTACATCCCCCAAACTGACTTGTCCTTGCACTGAATTGCTATGAATATTCTTTTAAAACCTCATAATATCGACTCAGCACTCCCAACATAACCCATCCAACCCAAAAACAGTCACTTCTCTTCTGCGCATGCGCAATCTACTGGCGGCTAAAAGTCCTCTCAAAATAACACACCTTACAAAAAACTCCGATTCTCCAACACTAGTGGTTCGGAAGATATCGCATCTTTAATCTACGCATGCGCAGACCCTCATCAGGGATCTGAATTCTATGGAGGAATAGCATCCGCCACCCCAAAACCCCAATCCTCTCTGACGAAAACTACAGCAGTTAAGGGACTTCTCATCTGCGCATGCGCAATACGGAAAATGCCCGGAAAGGGCAGCATGAACCTCAAAAACATATGTTTCGGCATTAAAAGCAAAGTATTCCGCAAAATAGTAGTAATTTTTTTATTTTTTTCATGTCACGTGATCTTCACGAAATTTTGCAAAAGTGTTTGCTTTGGTCTTTTGCATCTAACTACTGAGTTTCAATTTAATCAGATCAGTATTTTTCGAGTTATCGTGAAAACAAAATTTTCAAATTTTCAAAATTTTTTTTTGCCACTTTAGGGCCGTCCGTTCAACACAAAACATGCATATAGCAGGCATATAAAGGTCATGATGCTACAATCTGATGCCAAATTTCAAAAAGATCGAGTGATCTGTTCCGGAAATATTCATAAAAAACGTTTTTATTAAAAACGGCCTTAACTCCGAAACCGCTCGGTCGATTTCGCCCGTTAACGAACTTGTCCGAGATATTTACGCTACGAAACTACCCTGCAAATTTCAACGCTCTAAGTCGTTCCGTTCGAGAGTTATCGTGCTGCCGGACGGACAGAATTGAATTTGACCTCGAATTCTTCATCAGGGAGTCGAACCCAATCGTTTGAGACCATTTTCGAAAAAAAATTCGAAAAATACAGACATTGTGACGAAATGATAGCACGCTGTTCCTTGCGGAACACGCGCGCAAAAATTGGCTGAGTTATAGACAAATTATCTAAAAAAAGGAATTTAATGAAGATTCTCGCTTACATCAACCTCAATTACGTTTTTCCTTCTACCTTCCAGATACATACGAGTACTTTATAAGTTATTAGGTACTGATAAATAATCTGTAAAATACCCATTAATTATTCTACAATTTTAATGAATTTCAATTTCTAGGCCTCTTCAATTTAATATTCGTTGGGGAAGTAGAGAAGCATCCCGGGGGCACCAGGAATATTCGAAGAGGGATGCTAATGAAAGGCGTGGAAAAATGTGGATAATCGTTCGGGAGTTTGGTAGTTATTCCCCCAAGAACTTGAAATAACTCAAACCAAATTCTAAAAATCTAAGACCTGTGGCTGGTCAAAAATTTTGTATGTTTCATTGGATTATATATAATGTATGCATGTATTTGTTTTAAAAAAACGCTACCTAAATTATGATTATTCACAAATTACATTAAAAAAAGTGTGAGACCAACATCATTTACTTGTTTTATTCTATATACTGCTATATTTAATACACATGAAATTGTTAAAATTATGTTGATAAAGAGATTATTGTTTATGAAGATTTGTTTAATTTTGAAGTCTTTTTCCTTTCGAATCATTTTAAATTTTGAGAACAGAATGATAAACATTTCGAGAATTCAAAACTGAGGGAATCATAGAGCATCATTGTAATTATATCCTGAAATGACATATACTTCAACAAGCGGACACCCCTTGGAACCATAATGGAATGTACCCACTTTAGGGATGAGTCCGATATATCAAAACGTAACTAAAAACCGTTTTCAGTCAGACATCGGTTCGTATCGATATCCCAAACTACAAAAACCGTTTTCACAAAACCATCGTAGCGGCGAAATATCGAAACGGCGAACGAAAACGGTAACCGCCATATCCAAAACCAAAACTAAAAACCGTGAAAACTGAAAACGTAACACAAAACCGAAAACTTCAAACACAAACCGCTTCGTCTCTCTCTAACTAACGCAAGCGGTTAGCGGTATGACAGAGATGATGCGAATTTCAGTTTTCGGTTTTTACTACAATCGATATTGAAATTCGCTTCATCTCTATCTGAAACACGAGAGCTTAAGCGGTATGACAGAGATGGTGCGAATTTCAGTTTTCAGTTTTCGCCAGACTCGATATCGAAATTCGCTTCGTCTCTATCTGAGACACGGAAGCGTTAAGCGGTATGACAGAGATGGTGCGAATTTCATTACACTCGATCTCGATATCCAAGCCGAAACGAAGCAAACGTTTTTACGTTTTGCGGGAAGGTAGAGCCGGCAGATGTGATGCGAATTTCGCTACACTCGATATCGAGAGGAAAGGAACGTTACATACGGGAAGTCGTCAAATATGAAATTAAGGCGCGACGATGGTAGAATTATGGAAATTTAGGGAATTAAATGGCGCGGCCCGGAGATGATGCTAGAATTATGGAATTTTAGGGAAAATTATGGTACAAATTATATATTTGCGTATATGTGTTACTTGTACTAATAGTACGTAGGCACGATTACGAATGAACCAACAACCCAATAAATACATTTACACTATACTGTATTTATGTATTTGTATACAGGGGTCCCACCGATCATTATGTTATAATGATATACCTATTGGGATGTGAAAACCTGAAAAAAAATGTATCTATTGAAAATAAACGACATACAGTCGACTCTCGTTAACTTGAAACTCCAGGGACCAGCAAAAAAGTTCAAATTATCGAGAGTTCAAAATAATTTTCAAATAATCAAGAGGGTGTTCTGATGAAATTCAAATAATCATGAGTTCGATCGAAATTAGTGGTTTATGTATTATTTCTAATATTTGTCCATCTTCCACAGCTTCAATCACATGCTTCCTTGAAATCATTTTACTCAGTCCTTCCTTAAGTAAAGTAAATTGCTATTTGAATAATTACCCTCACAACTATGGCACAAAATGATTTGTTGTTTTAACGACTGCAAGTGTTGCAAGATAGAAATCTCTGAGAACACGAATCTTTTATTGCGTTAATTTGTTTTTAACAAATTTATTTGCGTTCCGATCTTAAAAATGTTCAATAATATGGTTTAAATAACACCCCCATTACCGATAGCATTCTCAATATTGGAACAAGATATGAATTAAAATCTCATTAGTCACCTCAAGATAAGCGATCCTGATAATGTAATAGAAATTAGAATACCTATGGATATTGGATGGAAAAGATAATCCTCCCTTCAATACTACCTGTGTCCTGTACCTATTCAATTTAGTAGTACTGTTAGTAGTAACCCCCCCCCCCCCGGACCGAAGAAGTCCTTTATTCCAATTATTCCCCAGAAAACGGTTTTTAAAAAACGGTTTTCAAAACCGTTTTCAAAATCTGAAAACGGTTATATATCGGTTTGTGTAAAAATCCAAAAACGCCCATCCCTAACCCACTTATTTTTAATCTCGCTACTTTATGGCATAAATGTCACTACTTTTGTGCACAGTGTACAAGGAAGGCAGCACTTCTTATGTTGTATTCTGTGGTAGTAACTAACCAAGTAAGGAAGTGAGGTTATGTGGAATGTAAAAGATTCACGCTTCAATGAACTTCCGGCATGAATTAAATTTATTCTGTGAATAAAACACTGAACGATAAAGCAAAGCCCTGAATGACGCTAAAATTGCCGATGCGATTCTGATCGCGTCAAATATATGCCGGTCGACCCGTGTGCGTCGGCTCTTAGAGTTAGGTTTTGAACACTATCGCAAAATTTCAGCGACGTCGGAGGAGTAGTTTCTGATATATGGATTTTTTTTCAATGATTTTTTGAAAAATTTCTAGTACTACGGTCCTCACGAAATTTCGCAAGAATTTTCGAGTTGGCATTCTAAAACTAATAACTATGTTTGAATTGGATCGGTTTGGTATTTTTAGAATTACTGAGGAAATAACAACCAAATTCCCGATAGGTATAACTCCAAAACCGTTTGGCCGATTATGCCTATAAGCAAATTCAAATGTAGCATTCGACTGCGCCTCTTACCCTGAAATTTGCAAATCGCTATCTTTTTTTGTTTTCAGGTTATCGTGACGTAAATAATATTTTTTAATATTTTTTTTTTAATTCACTAGTGATAAAATCCTAACAAAATATCACATCTTTATGTCGATACTCTACAACTAGTTACCTAGTTTCAATTCGATCGGGTTTGTATTATTTGACTTATAGATAAAAATTTTCCAGATGTCAATAACTCCGAAAACGTTGGGCCGATTTTGCCCAACAACGAACCTAACTCTTCCATTCGGATGCTGCATAAGCAGAAAATTTCACCTCCCTATCTCTTTTCATTCGAAAGTTATTGAGGCAACGATCACCAATCCAGCTACTGAACATATCTAAGGCTGCTCAGATCTTCAAAAATATACATCTGATCGTGTTCAAACTTGAAACTTGGCAGTAAAGCTAGGTATTGAAGGCTTTCGCAAAATTTCAGTGGTGGCGGGCGGATAGTTTCTGATATATAGAATGTTTTTCAATAATTTGTTTTGAATTTTCTAGTGATACGATTCTCGCGAAATTTTGCAGGAATTTTTTAGCCGGCATATTACTACTAGTAACGTAGTTTGAATTGGACTGTATTTTTCGAGTTATTGAGGAAATAAAAACCGAATTTCAGATGGGTATAACTCCATAACCGTTCAGCCGATTATACCTAGTAACAAACACAAATGTCGCATTCAGATGCACAACCTACCCTAAGAATTTCAAGCCTCTATCTTTTTCCGTTCTCAGGGTATCGTGACGTAAAGAAATTTTTTAATTTTCTAGTGACATGATTCTCACTAAGTCTCACAAACGTCTTTGTATTTATTTTCACAACTCGCTAACAAGTTTCAATTCGATCGGATCTGTATTGGTTAATGACAAAATTATTACTAGGAAACCATTGGGCCGATTATGCCCATCAACGAACTATCAATGAACTTGTCCGTCGTATTGGCACGCGCCACCTACCCTAAAAACATCAAGTTGCTATCTCTTTCCGTTCTCAAGTTATCGTGGCCACAGACGGCCGGACAGAATCAAATATGACCTCGAATTCTTCAATAGTGAGTTGAACCTAGTCGTTTGAAACCATTTTCTACGAAATATTCGAAAATTACAGACATTTGGGCAAAATGATAACGCGATGTTATAATAATATCGCCTCATTGCAAAAAATATAATTTTTGAGTTCATTCTTACTGTGATGGAATATTTCGATTTCATTCGAAAGTTCGTTATTTAATCGTAGAATTCTATATAGAGGTGAATTGAAGGATATTTTCGTATTTACCAATGTTATGTGAAACGTATAATGTTGTCTGAGGGACCTAGCAGGCGCATGCGGTTAGACCTTACTATCTTACTAAGAACTTTGGTAGATTCAATTTTACCGTCTATGTAAACAAAAACATAATATCGTTGATTTTCCAGACTAAGCCAGCCAAAAAAAAAATATTGGAATAAAATAGTTCTCGGTATTTCTAGGACTTAATCGGAAATCTATTTTATGACTCAAGAATTTGAGGAATCTGTTTTTAACTCTTTCTGAAGGTGATATACAGGGTGATTCACGAAGACCGTTTGTTAGAATATTTCACAGAAAGACTCGAGATAAACAATTGAAATTTTATAGTTAAGCTTTTTTAGGAGAGATGAATTCTTGGAAAAGTTTCGGATTCGTTCGGCTTCCGGTTTCACCGGAAATGACACCAACTTTAATTTTTTAAACGTAATACCCAGTTTTTTTATTGATAATCACATTACCCATCGAACTCTACAATTGTTTTAATGTGTCACTTACATATTATTCTCAGTAAGTTCGTGTGAATCCTGAAGAGATCCTTTAAATTTCCTCAAATAGGGCTTCATTCCAATGTCAATATCTTGTAGAATTTTGCATGAAAATTCCTAATTTTCTAGCTTCTATCAGAAAATATACCAGTGCTTCTCCTTCGTTAACTAAAAATTCAATTTAACATACAGGGTGTTTCTATTTCAATGTCGAAGTCAATCATAACAAAAAGCTCAAAACTTAATTTTTTCAAATGAAAACCCACTCTTTTTATTGGTCAGCTGGAATCTACGTTAAAAAATTATGTATTCTATAATAAAAACTACTGCTCTAAAATGCTTATTTGCCGAGATATTAGCTACGTAAAGCAGTTGTGTGTATTATAAAAATTACACTACTTTTGGCGCTCCTGTTCCTCGGAACAGAGCGCTTATCAATTTGCCCAAATGTCTGTAATTTTAAGATTTTTGGCTGAAAATGGTCTTAAACGATTTGGTTCGACTCACTGATCAAGAATTCGTGGTCGGAATCGATTATGTCCGGCCGTTCGTCCGGCCGTTAACACGATAACTCTCGAACGGAATAAGCTAGACAGTTGAAATTTTCAGAGTAGGTTTGAGGGATAAATATCTCGGTTAAGTTCGTTATTGGGCAAAATCGGTCTGATAGTTTCGGAGTAACAAAAAAAAAATCTTTTACAATACATTTTTTGAATTCAAATTTTTTTAAGATGCAGTTTCATCATAAGAATCCATTCTTATCATTTGAAACTCTAACAAGCTGACACTTTCGGAGATATAATGTTTCAAAGTTTCAATAATACATCGTAAGTTCTATGTATTCACAGAATGTGAACACAGAATCTATCTGTGTGACTATTCATAAATGTCATCTTTTCTAGCTATTAGAGATTGTCAATTCGTATATTCTCTCTAGGAAAGCTAGTATTATGAATGTGAATATTTACAAGACTGTTTTGATGTAGTTTATGGAGGCAAGAGGAAAGAAGAAAATAATGGAATCATTATAAGAAATTACTGTTCGTTGACCACTGAGGTTAATATTACCTTTTATTTCCTTAAGTAGTAGTAGTGAGACATGTTCCTATACACAGTATTTTCATAATGGTCCTAGCAATGGGAATACCCTATGACACGAGTATGATGAATGACCGTACGACATGGAGGCAAGTGGTGCAGTCAGCCAAAACCCACCCAGCGTTGTAGAGCTAAAGAAGAAGAAGAAGAAAAAAATACTGGAAGATAGATCAACATTTGTGTATCAATCAATTTTTCTTGAGTTAAGGTTCATTATACAGAAGAGAATGTTTTAGTGGTATGAACTATTAAATTTCAAATTATGAAAAGAGGATAGTATTTTATTAATATATTTTAAACTATTAAAATAATTTGTCCGTAATCCACTACCTACTCAAATATCAGGAATAAATGGACAATCTGCTATGATTGTCTCCAGCCTTGCTCTAGACATTTCAATGATACTTTCCTTAGGTATTTCGAGTTGTGAAAACTATGCACCAAGTGTGATTTGCAACAACCCATTGCTCGAGGTTGAATCATTGCAGATTGCTCATTTAATCTTGATAAATAAATTCAATGACAATTTTTAAGGCATTGCAGATTGCTCTTTTTTTTTAAAGATAATTTCTGAAGTATTTTCTTAAACGACACTTTTTTTAAATTGAATTTTTTCCATGATGTAGTTTTATCATAGGGATCCATTGATATAATTCCAAACCAATACTTTCGGAGATATAATTTGTCTGTTTGAACAAGAGCGCCAAAAAGCTCCTGTCCACAGGGCTTGAACCAATTTTTATTTAACGTAGATTTCAGCTGACTGAATATTAGTTCGGAGGTTTTTATCACTACTGAATTTGACATGGAAATAGGACCACCATGTATGTACAATTGAATTTTTAATTAACGAAGGAGAAGCATTGGTATGTCTTGTATGTTGTAAATTAAAGTAAGAGGTGTACTCAAGGGTGGGCAGGTAGCCTTTGCTACCTGCCCATCATTCCAGAAATACACGATTTTTTAGAAGATTATTAATTATTATATTTGTTATGACATTGCGAGAATTGAGATTATTTTTCAAGAAAAAATTGGTTCAAGCCCTGTGGACAGTAGGCTTTCTGGCGCTCTTGTTCAAACAGACCAATTATATCTCTGAAAGTATTAGTTGGGAATTATATCACTTTATTCTTATGATATAACTGCATCATAAAGGAAATTAAATTCAAATAATAGTTTATTTATCAAGATTAAATGAGCAATCTGAGAATGAGAACTGCACCATGGAAGAAATCAAACTAAATTAGCTGAAATGAAATGAATTTGACTCTCTCTTAGAGAACAGGATGACATGTACGAGTATGAACACAGATCATATAACAAATCACAGAAAGAATAATTGTAGCATTCTGTGAAAACATAGAAGTACCTACAGTAATTCATTATTGAAATTTCGAAAAATCATATTTCCGAAAAATTAGATTGTTGGAGTTGAAAATGATATACATGGATTTTTATGGCGAAACTGCATCTTAAAAAAAAATGAATTTGAAATTTGTAAGTTAAAAAAAAACTTTGTTTTTCGTTTCTCCGAAACCATGTGGCTTATTTTGCCCAATAGCAAACTTAACCGAGATAATTATCTCCCTAACCTACTACTTCAACTCCTTTCTTTCGAGAGTTATCGTGTTAACGGACGGCCGGCCGGATGGCCGGGCAGAATCGATTTCGACCACGGATTCTTGATCAGTGAGTCGAACCAATTCGTTTGAGCCTATTTTCAGCCAAAAATTCGAAAATTACAGAGATTGGGGCAAATGTATAAGCACTCTGATCCGAGGAACAAGAGCGCCGAAAATAGAGTTCACAACCATAAAAACTGATGCCATTATGAATTCAATACTTAACGGACAAATTTTATTGCCCATAAATCCCAATGCTTTTAAAATTTCGTCTCTATTTGAACATCTGTAGAAATTTATTGTCTTGTGTTTCTTGTAGTGAAGATGTGAACAATTATTGTATACATCTATGGAATTCAATATTTCGAAAAGTGTTATGAGGAATACGCCAAGAACACACTCAATGATCTACCCACTAGGAAGGTATTCATTGAAAACTATACCAATTTCTCCAATTCTATTGAAACATGTATCGACATCGATAGCCTCTTTAAAACATCAACAAAACCTTCGAAAAATGGGAAAGCTGAGTTTGAAGAATATTTACTGTTAGAAAGAGCAAATAGGATTAAAAATATTTTACAGTGGTGGATGGTGATGAGAAAGTTCTTCTTACACTTTCTAAGATGTCCGATGATTTATTAATGGCAACATCAGTACCTGTTGAAAGATTATTTTCCACAGCAAGTAGGATCGTGGCAAAAACACGTACACGAAAGTTGATGTGATGCAAGCGTGATCGAATTCTTGGTCATCGAGTAATTTAAAAGAAGAAATTAACAGTGTTTCGAATTAAAAATAATATGTACATGTACAAATATTTTTGTAAAAGGGCGTGTTAAATATAGCTTTACAAAATTATTCATTATTATATACCATTTCGTTTATATATTATAATATTTGTTATCGTTATTCAGAATTAAGCAAGACGGGACGTGACAACTGATAACGAGACGAGAACGAAACTTAAACGAGACTTAATTTTTTGGGAATTGGCGAGACCGAGACGAGATTTTTTTTACTCTCGCCTACTCTCGTCTCGCGTGAAGTCCTATTGTTTTGGTGATATCAGAACAGGCAAAAACCGCCACATGCAACACTCGGTGTTCTTCGATTTACCGGTTGACCACAGGATTTACAATCAATCATCGCAATTTTTCACTATATGTACAAATGGAAAAATATCTCCTTTTTTAACTTCACCAGAAAAACAAATCGCTGGACTATACAGAGTAGATTCAAACGCCAAAAAATGCACCATTCTAGCACTTAAGTATCATGAATCTCAAAGAGTAAAAGCTAGCGTGTGGATATCTCGAGCTACATACGAAATATTCTCTATCAGATTTCTCAAATGTCTGGGTTTTAATTAACAGTAGGTACCCTCTTTCGTTCAACTCGAGAAACATACTTACTCGTATTTCCTGGGAGAAAAACATCATTAACAGCCATTCCCGGAAAATACCCCGAGCAAAACAACCAATAGGTAAAACTCAGAATTCCCCGAGCCACAGATCCGACTTCCTGACCTACACCGTTTATTTTCATTGTCAAGACCAGATGGCTCTTCCGAATAATCCAGGAATACGAGAAATGAACAAACGGAAGGGTTGACTCCCATTTTATCGAGCTATTTTCCATTAGAATCTTGAGTTCTGATAGCACCAGCCATTCAAGGCACTCTTTGTTTATCTCAATGCAAATAAGGAGAATTCGTGCCCGACCACAATCAATTATTCGTCGCTAATAAAACGGAAGTAGAATTAATGGAATGTTTTTCCGGTGGCAATCGAAGGAAGAACAACAGCGAATTTATTTAGAGTTTATGGACTTATCCCACCCCCGACTTCGATCACTGATTCTGGATATGTTGAACGATTAAGTACCGAGAGATAAATTTAACAGAATTTCAATTTATAGTTCACTTTTGGTAAATCCCTTCCTCGCATATTGATTGGCCTTTGTTGGATATAGCAACGGGATAAGATTAAACTTATGGACTGATGCCTATGTAAAAATCTTGTCAATGCAATTCATAGGAATAGTGTAAAGAGTGTGGAAAAGATAAATGGAAAATATTCATTATCTTGGTTACTGTAAATATTTATGGAAAATCCCGAAACACATCAAATTAAAATTTTAAATTGTCATTCTTCTTCGTAAAAATGCGAACCCTACCTTCACCCCCTTCGAAAGGCAGTATGGGCTTTTGATACATTGTTTGGAAGGTCTCGCCATTCTCTATTAAGAAATATGATCACTTTGATGTTTATTGCAAAATTCAAATTAGAAAAAAATAAAACCAAGTGATTAGCGAAATTTGGTACAAAACAAACAAACAAAACTAAAATGAAATAAAAAATTTAGCAAGAACACCTTGGTAACATCCTAACCTAAAATAAAAATATCTTCCAACATTATTCAACATCTCAGGAGTGATCAACCTAATCGCAAGCGTTATTCAATCTTTTAGGTCATTCAAATCAAACGGTTTATTTTTGTACACAATGCTCTTCACATATCCCAATGGAAAGAAATCTAATGGGTTAGGATCAGGGAATCGCGCTGGCCATTCGATCGATCCTCGCCTTCCTATCCACCGATTTGGAAATATTGCGGCGAGGTACTACCAGGAACTGCGTTTAATGAGGTGGTGCTCCATCCTGGTGGAACCAATCGTATTCCGTTGAGTCAGATAAGTGAATAGTTATTTAGTACGTTTAATCTGGAAGTGTGGTTCTTTACTTGATATTATGATGTAAGAAAATCATCTTTTGAAAACAAATCTATCTATATCAGTCAAATGAAACATATTTTGAACAATGCTTTCTTCGCAAAAAGTCAGGTATTCACACCTGCTTTTGTAGAATATCAAACTGAAACACACTACTTGATTTTGTTTAATTTGCAAATGTACATCATGTTATGCCTTCTAAATTAAAACGTACTTTACATAATAATAAATGGTATATTATTTAGTTCTAAACTAAAAAATCAAAATATCAAATTTCCTCTGAATCCATAATTTTACGGTAAACGTTTCTTTGTTCAATAAATAAATTCTTTCCTTGAAATATTCATATTCTTTTTTCAATCCTCATGAAGCATGAATCAGAAATAAGAATCCATATATCAGATACCAGGGCTCTTAGATTGAGTCCTATCTCCTCTATTTTGCCGATATAATCAAATTTAAAATTCCTCATATTTGTCGCACTACAAATTGTATTAAAAAATATCCAAGTAGCCGCTTCCAGACCGAGGTGGCGTTAGCTCCCGGGGGCCAACTCCAAGCGCTGCTATTCCACCACGGTCAATAGCGTTCCCTACCGTTCTCTCACGCTTCTGATTTTTATTCCGATGTTCCGAATAGGTGAATAGACTTTGTAATCAGCTGAATGCATATACCTAAGGACTAATAAATTAAACAAATTTTTTCGTTGAATTCTGAAAGCACTACAGGTACAGCTGCATGGTTCGAAATATGAGAATATTCTCGTAGCGCTCAGATAGAAGTTTGTAATTTTAGTTTTCTGGATATCTGAATGGCCGACCAAGAAAGGTTATTAGCAGGAAACATGTGTCGATCAAATACCTAATCAAATTGAATTTTTCGTTCTATTCTGATATCCCAGCTCCAAGAAACGAAATATAAGGTTTATCTCATAGTGCTCAGATAGAAGTTGATAATTTTTTTTCTGAAGATTCAACTAGCTGGCCAAGAAAAATAATTAGCAGAATACATGTGTCAATCAAATATCTAGTCGAATTGATTTCTTCGTTTGATTCAGATATCCTTAATTAGCCAGCTCCAAGAATCGAAAAGGGGTTTATCTCATAGTGCTCAGATAGAAGTTGGTAATTTTTTTTTTATATTCAAATAGTCGGCCAAGAAAAATAATTTTTGGGATGCATGTGTATATGAAATAACTAATCAAATTTTATCTTTCAACTCTCAGATAGAAGTTTGTAATTTTTTTCTGAAGATTTGTATAGCAGGCCAAGGAAAATGATCCGCAGAATTCAATCGATAACTAATCAAACTAACTTTTTCTTAAGAATAGAGTGCTCCAAGTCCCCAGCTCCATTAATATAAATATGCGGTCATTCACTCTTGTTCAAAAGGCTTAATACCGAATTTCACATTACTATCAGATTTATGTATTTTTTTTGACGTTGTAAGATGTTATTAGCGTATTACAATAATTAATTAAGTGTGCTCAGACGGAAGTATATAATGTTGGTGTCCCACAAAATAGGAATAGAGGGTGACTTTGATTTTTCTGGAACTTCCTGCATGCTCTTGTATACTTTTCACACATATTTGCGCGTTTTTTCTGGGGAACATCGCGTTATCAATTTGGCCAAATGTCTGTAATTTTCGATCTTTTGGCTGAAAATGGTCTTCAACGATTTGGTTCGACTCACTGATAAAGACCCCCTGGTCAAAATCAATTCTGTCCGGCCGGCTGCCCATTACCACGATAACTCTTGAAGAAAATTAGCTAGACAATTGAAATTTTCAGAATAGGTTTGGGACATATATAAGGTTTGTTAATGGGCAAAATCGGCCAGATGGTTTAGGAGTAACGATTTTTTCTACATTACAAATTTCGAATTTCATCATAAGAATCCATTGATATCAATCTCAACTCTCAAAAGCTAAAACTTTCGGAGATATGATTTTTCAAAATTTCGATAATACATCCTACTTCTATGTTTTCAAGGAATGCGAATTCTCTCTGTCTGTGTTCTATCTGAGTCCGTTGTCAGTCAGTATATCTAATTTTCGGGATTTGAGGAATGAATATATCGGATAAGTTCCTTATTTGATTTCAATTTATTTTTTTTCATGATGAAGTTCTATTTGATATGATTCCCAACTCTGAAAAACCAATAATTTTGGAGATGAATTGTTAGAGTTTGATCAAGAGCGCCAAAACTCCTGTCCACAGGGCTTTCCCACATCTTTTAAAATTCGTTTTAATATTATTTAAATAAAAATGATTCTACTATATTCAGGGGCAATGCTACATAAGGACAAAAAAGATACAATTAAGTAATCCGCGATTTGAAGAATATTTCGTCACGGAGGCAATTTTCTTACACTTTGTCGAATCTGGCAACAACGCCATGATCCTTTTATCCTTGCATTGTACTTCTGCCGGCACTGCTACGGATGTAATGTTATCGTTTATAGTAATAAAAAATAATCTGAGTGTATTCTCAATTCATAACACATATTGAAATCATTAAGGGTAGAATATATTCAAGTGTAATTGTTCCTTTTCCTTATCTTTAATATGATTCGGCCCCTCATCGCTTGAGGTTTATGGCGATTTCGGTTCCCACTTCCCAGATGTTTGAAATGAACGCACTATTCCCGCAATGCTATTTCAAAATAATTCCCTTATACATTATCAATATGAAAAAAAAAGGGGAAAAACATCAGTGAACTTCTATATGTCCTTAAGTTCAGATGCGTTTATTAGCAGAGAAGAATAAACGCTAATTATTTTTCTTTGTTGAATCTTCAGAAAAGAAAAATTACCAACTTCTATCTGAGCACCATGAGATAAACCCCATATTTTGATTCTTGGAGCTGGGTACTTAAGGATATCTGAATCCAACGAAAAAATCAATTTGATTGGCAATTTAAACCTCATATTTCGATTCTTGGAGCTGGGTACTTAAGGATATCTGAATCGAACGCAAAAATCAATTTTATTAGCTATTTGATCGATGACATGTATCCTGCTAATTATTTTTCTTTGCCGGCTAGTTGAATCTCCAGAAAAAAAAATTACCAACTTCTATCTGAGAGCTGGAAGTAAACCTCATATTTCGATTCTTGGAACTGGGTGCTTAATGATATCTGAATCGGACGAAAAAATTAATTTGATTAGTAATTTCAACCTCATATTTTGATTCTTGGAGCTGGGTACTTAAGGATATCTGATTCGAATGAAAAAATCAATTTGATTAGGTATTTGATTGACACATGTTTCCTGCTAATTATCTTTCTTGGCCGGCCATTCAGATACCCAGGAAACTAAAATTACACACTTCTATCTGAGAGCTACGAGAATAATTTCATATTTCGAACCATGCAGCTGTACCTTTTCAGAATTGAACGAAAATATTTGTTTAATTTATTAGTCCTTAGGTAAATGCATTCATCTGAATACAAAGCTCATTCACCTATTCGGAACATCGGACTAAAATGTCAGAAGCGTGAGAGAACTGTTGGGAACGCGATTGACCGTGGTGGAATAGCAGCGCTTGGAGTTGGCCGGCCGGAAGCTAACGCCACCTCGGTCGCTTCCAGTTATCATGTATTTCTCTAGCCATTAGCACTAATGCATTTTTTGCTGGAACAATTTTTTTTCTTAGACTGAAATAAAAATACCCAAACAAAATCCTGTGCAACAATGAACCACAAATTCAGATACTGGCCAATAACATGTAATCCTTCTATTTTATCATTTTTCAGATCATAGTACAAATTATCCTTAAACAATACTTCATCCATTGAAAGAACACACATCCTATCTACTTTGTTTTTTTTCCTTGCAATCTCCATTTAAGACTCCAAAAAACAAAATCATTTGAACCAGTCTTTCTTTAAATGTTTTCCGTAATTTCTTCCTAGAGTTGTCACTGAAGGAAAATTATAAGGTGTATTCATGTTTCCATTGGCTTTTGGTCCAGAATAATATAATGAAATGGCCTGTTGCATAAATTCATTTGTTTATCTTCTTCCTGTTACTTTTTTAACTTTGAGATCCATGATCATCTTGATTATATTTCCAAAATTGTTTGGTAGATAGACATGTCATCCATACTGCATGTGCGCAATACTTCGAAATAGTATTCCAGCTTTAATTTTGCAAGATTTAATTCTTCATTCACAGGACTGAAAATTAAAAATCTAGGACATACTGTTTACAAAATTTCCTTCACCAATATACCAAACTTAATCTTTCTTGGTGTTCGTTGGGACAGATCCTTAGCAGTTTGTGTTTCTACACAAAGTGGATACTGCAAATTCTATCATTTAAATACAACAGCATCGAATCTTTCCTCATTATTGCTTCATCACTGTAGCTAATTTCTACTGGAGTATTCGTTCTAAATTATCTGGTTTTGGAAATCTGAACAATCTATTACTCTTGGAAGAGCTCCCAAGATAACGACGACTAACACAATTTTTAACGGAGGACTTGGTGCAAAGTTATTCGTACAATGGTTCATGCACAGATTAACTACTAAAATAAACTTTCGCCAACAATATTTGAGTTTGTGGCGTATGTGATAGAAATAAATTAAATTTGACAGTTGGTGTAGTTGAGGTTAAAGTTTGTTTTGAATTCCAAAGAACGAGAACGCAGTTCATTTCTCTCTGTCATTTTGCTACGTCTTCATCCGTAGTAAACCTGACGGTCAAACCTTCATATTTCACGCCAAATGTCGATTGCACTCTGGTAATCTGTGGTTATATACGGGAAAAATATTAGATTTCAGTTATCGGTTTTTGTCCCTGACGCAAATTGGCCAAAATTCGAAAAGTTCTTCATTTGACTTAGACATCTCAAGATTCTTTGAGGGAATTCATTATTTATGGTGAATATACTTATTGAACTTTCGGCAATATTGGAATATGGATGAAGTAATAGATACATATTAAGAAAAGAAAAGTGAAAAATTTACTGCAAGATTTCCACATTACTGCAAATAATCTTTATCACAATTTCCCATAAATAATGAATGAACGCAAACAATCCTAAGAGGTATAAATAAAACCAGATGGCATTTTTGCGCGCATGTTCTCGGGAACAGCGTGCTATCATTTTGCGAGAGCCATCAAAACCTAACTTTACAGCCAAGATCTCAATTTGAATATTATCGGATCTATATTGTTGGGGATGCGAGAAGCCTTGGGTGTGTTCAGTAGCTGGATAGGTGACCGTTGCCACGATAACTTTGGAATGCAAAAGAGATAGTGACTTGTAATTTTCAGGGTAGTTTGCGCATCCGAATGAGACAGTTACGTTCAGCATAATCGGCCAAACTGTTTCGGAGTTATACCCACTTGGAATATTTTTTTCTCGATAAATCACAAAATACAGATCCGATGGAATTGAAACCCGGAATTAGTTGAAAAATACCGACGCAAAGACGTATGAGAAATTTTGTGAGGATCGTAACACTAGAAAACCTAAAAAAAATATGAAATAATATTATGTATCTCACGATAACTTGATAACGGAAAAAAAAGCGATTTGAAATTTTCGGGGTAGGTTGCCAAACCAAATGCGGCATTCAAGTTCGTTAAGAGGTATAAATGACCAAAAAAGTTCCGGACTTAGGTATACTCATCATAATTTTTTTTCCAATAAATAACGTCAGAATCCGCTCAAATACCGCACATATCTTCGAGCCACCATTCTCCAATCGAGTACTGAATTTCAGCTGGATCGACTCTATATTAGGCGTGAATAGACAAGAAACATACGTGAAAATGCTCCTGTGAAGAATTGCTTTTACTATCGACGTGCAAATGAATGATATTTATTGGTGGTCGATGAAATTACTTGAATTCTTCGATATTTCTGTTACTCTTATCATACGAAACATACAGATGATTAGGATAAATACAGGATGCATACATTATTTGAAGAATCTTATGAACTATAATATTTAGATAGAGGGGATCCCCAAATGAGTTAAATTAATTTTTGACCCTCTATCCTACGAGAATGTTAGAAATAATAGTTCCTCCTTGAAAATCTGGACTTTTGAGCCCTTTTGAAAATATTATATCTCAATATAAGAGTCACAAACGTTCTATTCTAAATTGGGGGAATCTTTATACCAAAGATTGAGAAAGACTTTCATCCTTGATGGCATTGTGGAAGAAGATATCTCATATCAAGGAATATTCTTCAAAAAAGATATCAAAAATAATGAATCATTTGTAGTTTAGGGAGACCACGTGAATTGCTTGAAAAGACTTTGAATTTGCGGGACCTCATATCAATAGTAGTTTCTTCTTGAAAATCTTGACTTTTGAGCCCTTTGGAGAATATTATATCTATATGAAAGTTACAAACATTCTATTCCAATTTGGGGGAATCTGTATACGAAAGATTGGGAAAGACTTTCATCCTTGATGGCATTGTGGAAGAAGAGAACTCATATCAAGGAGATAATATTCTTCAAAAAAGGTATCAAAAATACTGAATCATTTGTAGTTTAGGGAGACCGCGTGAATTGCTTGAAAAAATTTTGAATTTGCAGGATATTTCTTATTAGGCCAAAAAAGAGCTTCAAGTATCGTTCTTTGAAATTGATACAATTGATAAGATCCATCATTGATTTTAGATATCATTATACTTAAACCACATAATTGATACAGTATTTCTGAAAACTTGCAAATTATCGATAACATATTACCTTGCCTATATTCATACGAGAGAGGGCAACAATTTTGAAGCAAAGGTCTTAAAAAGCCTGCTGGAAGAAAGTATTTCATTCATAGGAGGAGGAGTTCCGAGGAAGTCGTTTCATTCTCTAGCACTCTGAATTCCAATAAAATAATATAGAGCCCGATTTAATAAAGAGTTCCGACTGCACACAAGGTACCTAACCTATATTGAAATATTTCCGGATAATCGAAAATTTACAGAAATTATATAACTATTCATCTCAACGCTCCGTTTCAACGGATCCTATTAATTCCGGATTACAATCTAACAAAAGCATTCATCAAAGTTCTTCCTGAAACCTAGAATAATTCTCCAAGGAATTTACCTCCCTTCTCTCAAATTGGAAATGAATCAATGTTTTTTCTTTTTCGGAGAAAATTGTTCCCTTGATACGAGGCATGTAACTTTCAATACATTGGGAGTTCACAGTATTTCCACAACTTGACTGAAACAGTCAATATGTTTGTTATGAAAAAAGCAACAGTTCTGTCTTCCACGATACATTGGAAATGAATTGAAAATAAATTTGAACAGTCTTGAAGTCTGTCAATTATTATGTCAGTGAATCTAAAATTGATTTGGTTGGTTTATTTCTAGTGATAATCATTCATTATTTTGGTTTTAATTATTTGATTGAACTGTAATCATTCCAAGTAATCATTAAAAGATACTGTGGGAGGTATACTCATAATAAATAGGTTTTTTCTGGGTTTTTCTCTTCCAAACTCTGATAAATATATATAAAATAATAGTATATTATTTAACGAGCGGTAATGTAAGTCATAACTCACGCAGATGAAGTTTGCAGCGCGAGCCGGAGGCGAGTGCTGTAATTCATCAAGTGAGTTATGGCCATTACCGCAAGTTGAATACTATACTTTATCTACGACTATAACAATAAATACAAAATCTAAAATAAATTATGATATTAACTAGATGATGAAAACGATTGAATTATTATGAGATCTACTACCTTTGTTGCCAGATATTTCTGATCAGGAGCTTCATTTATGAAATCATTTACTTGTTCTGGCGTAAAACTTTCTGCCTTTTTAGCTACATGTTTCTCTGATTGACGTTTGAGAAACGCACGTAATTTTAAATAATTATCTATATTGATTCCATTATTTATGTTGAGTGTGCTTCTTGGCATGGAGCAGGAAGTCCATAGAGACGGTGCTGAGTTCACTAAAATATGCCAAAAAACATTCACTGTAAACGATGACTTGTTTTTGCCGCTACACCAATCTTGAAAATATTTGTATACAACTTTATACTTGTTTTGAGATCTTTCGGCAATAAATTCTGTATGGTGACATTAGCTGCTTCTCTTATTTCTGGAGGTGCACATAATAATTCATCTTCACTATCAGAATTAATCGTTTTCAGCAAAATATTCACGGTAATTAGGTATCAACTCTATTTCAAAACGTCAAAATTATTCAGGTGACAGAAGCACAGACCCACCTTGATATTCAACTGGTGAATAATTCCACGAATAGTAATGAGTTATAGCGGTGAGTTATTATTACTCACGGTGTTTGTTTATAGATACTATTAATTGAATGAAAGCAATTGAATAATGAATATATTATTTAATAGGAGTAGATAAAAATTAATTATTCTGCGATTGCCTTCTGCGAAAAAACAGAAGATATTTGTCAGAAGCAATCAATATTACGATATAGTTGTTTCTTCGTTGATGTTGTTTAGTTGCTGTTTGTTAGCCAACATTGTTCAATTGATTGCTTCGCACAAATATCTTGTGTTTTTTACGCAGAAGAAAATCGCAGAATAATTAATTTTCATTTTATAGATATTTTTCAGAGTTTGGGAGAGAAAACCCATTCCATTTTATCATTTTTCGGATATAAAGAAGGTATGTTTACTGGATATCTCGAGTGTTAAAGTACACGGCTTCTATGCAGCCTAGCTATTGAATATTACTAAGTATTTTTGATTATTGTTTTAAAAATATGGAAAAGCTCAGTGGTGTGTGTTTGCGCTCTTGTCAAACTAGTAGCGACTTATAATTCAAACTCTGACAAATCATATCTCCGAAAGTATTGGTTTCTCAGAGTTGGGAGTGATACCAATGGATTTTTATGGCAGAACTGCATCATAAAAAATAAATACGAAACGTAGGTCTATGACGCACCTCATATGTTGGATTTACATACATCAGCAACTTATAATTAGAGCATTCTATGTTGGAGGTTACACGGTCAATCTGGTATCAATCTGGCATCAATCTGACATCAATCCGGATGCTCAATCCATGAGTCTATACGTATAGAATCAATTTCCTGTCAATCTGACATCAATCTATGTTTGATGTCAGAACGATGTCAGAACCGAAAGTATTAGTTTGTAAGAGTTGAGAATGATATCCATGGATTCTTATAATGAAATTGCATCTTGAAAAAAATTTAATTAGAAATTTGTAATGTTAAAGTTTTTTCGCTTCTCTGAAACCAATTTTCTCCCAATAACTTAACCGTGATATTTATCTCTCGAATCTATCTGAAAATTTCAACTGTCTAGCTCGTTCCGTTCGACAGTTCTCGTGTTGACAGCAGGACAGAATCGATTTTGACCACTGAATCTTGATCAGTGAGTCGAACCACAACGTTTGAAAGTTACAGACATTTAGGCAAATTTATAAGCACTCTGTTCCTAGGAACAAGAGCGCCAAAAAGGATTATCTTATCATGTTGGATTATGAATTCATTGATTTTTAATATTTTACAGACATTTTGTGGTCAAACATGAATCGGAGAGTTTGTTTTCTACTTTTTCCGTCTTTTCCACTCCACAGCCTGTGAAGAAGAAAGTAAATGTTGACTGCTCTGTAGAATGAGCAAATTATTTATTGGGCCTAATTTATTTTAATGTGAGTTGAACCGATACAACATTTTACAATTAGGGCTTCACAGGTTAGCAAGATTTTTCCCGTCTCGTCTCGTTCTCGTCTCGTAAAAGCCAGACGCAACGAGACGAGACCTTTTGAAAATAATTATGGGCGATACCGAGACTACATACAGCGCAACCCGAAAGTCTCCTTTTTGGGTCTAACGGTCTACATAGAGATCAATATATTTTACAAAACATAATATCTGGTGAAAATTTTTGAAATATTTGATTGTAAATTGAAAAAACAACTCAGCAACCGAGATTAATTTTGTCACATTTTTATTTTAACTGTTCATATAGTAACATATCTCTTATCATAAATATTTATTCTTGCAAAATTATATATTTTAGTTTTCAACCGATGGGTTACCTTACTCTAGGTTGAGTACATCTGTGTATGAACTAGTGAGTAATAAAAGAATATATAATTGAAAGGCTTTCTTTAGATCGAAATGTTCTACCTGGAATATCATCTTATTTACTACAGATACATACAGTAAGCTTTTCTTGTTTACGACACGTCCTTTTTCAACACCCATGGAAAAAAACTAAATATGAAGAATTTCCACTATTATCACCACTGTATTTTGTCTATATTATAGATCGATCGTTCAAGAAATACACGATTTTTTCAAAGATTATTAATTATTATGTTTGTTATGAACTTGTGATAATTGAGATTATTTTCAAGAAAAAAAAAGGATTTACAAACATTGAAAACTGATCACATTATAAATTCAATACTTAACGGACAAATTTCATTGCCTCTAAATTCCAATGCTTCGAAGATTTCGTCTCTATTTGTACATCTGGAGAAATTTATTGTGGTTTCTTGTGCTTCTTGTTGCCAAGATGTAAACAATTATTATATACATCTGTGGAAGAGCATATAATAAAACTGGCCAAATACTCAAACATTTGGTAACAAACTTAGATGCAATGAAAAAATGTTTCAAGTAGTTTGTAGAATTAAGCGAGACGAGATGAGACAAGTAATAACGAGACGAGACCAAGACTTCACCGAGACTTAATTCTTTGGGAATTGTCGAGACCGAGACGTCTGAAACATTTTATATACTTATCTGTTGCAATTTAACAAACAAAATTGATGATCATTAAAAAATAATTCTTATATAACGTTATACACTTCTCGCAAAAATTAAAGGAACAAAAAAATTTTCGAAATTTTTTGGCAATTTTCAACAGGCTGTATTTCAGTGAAAAATGACCGTACAGAAAATAAAAAAACATAGCTTTTCAAGCTTGAAGACTCTAGTTTACGAATTTGTTGGTTAAAAATTTTTTGGAGCCCCGGTAATCATGCGATTCTTGGATAAAGCACAAAGGAAAAATTTTCAAAATTTAAAAAATTTTTTTTTTCGCTCTACGGACATGGAAAAATTTTTTCAACCGAGACCAATGCATAGGTCGTATAGCCTGTTCATTCAGCTTCAATATGCTTTTTGCAAGAGTCAAATACGACCATTTGTCTTCGAGATATCGAATTTTGAATGCAAAAGGATCCTTTTTCACTCAACTGCCGATATCTCTGAAACTACTGGTCGCCCAGCAAGCGGACAGGGAGTTTTGTTTTCTGCTTAAAATTTCCGATGAAAAAGTTTGTCATGGTTGTTTGAAAAACATTTTTTTCCACTTGAAACGTTAACGTGAAAAAAGAGCAAAAAATGCCATTTTCCCTTTTTTTGGTTAATCGACTGTATTTTCGACAATATTAGGGGAAATACTTAGGATAGAAGAAAAGTTTACTGTCTAATGTACCCCAAAGGCCCCCCTAAATCGGTAGATCAATCGGTTCAGTGGTTTCCTTGGATTGATTGATTGAAATTTTGAAAAAATTAAGGGAACAAGATTTTTGTTCCTTAAACTTGACCTAATCTTTTCAAAAATCAATAATTTAATTTTTTTCTTAATTTACTCAATTTTGAGTCTTCTAAAGATTGATTATCAAAAAAAAAAATCCAAAAATTTTTTTTTAAAAATTTCGAAAATTTCCAAAAAATTTTTTTTTTACGATTAAAAAGATTCTGTAAAATTTCCTTTAGATAATATCGAAAAATTACACAACAAATTTTTTTTTCCATTTTAAAAAATTCAAAAAAATTTTTTTTTGGAAAATTTTAAAAAATCAAAAAAAAACAAGAGGCCATTTCTGACTCACCTCGCTAAAGCTATGGACACATTCAAACCCTTTTTTTTCCTTAAAAAAAAATTTATTGAATAAAATTAAAGTTGATACCCCTAAGGTGCCCACGGTACTTGGGCGAAATTCTGAGCGATACAGTTTTTACGTTTTCTGCAGAGCCATTACGTGTTACTTAAACTTTTCGACTTTCTTGGTAAAAAAAGCCAACCAACAGTTTTTTTTTAAACTAATCATTTTTTGGATTTTTATTTTGCTAATCAATCTTTAGAAGACTCAAATTTGAGTAAATTGTAAAAAAAATGAAATTATTGATTTTTGAAAAGATTAGGTCAAGTTTAAGGAACAAAAATCTTGTTCCCTTAATTTTTTCAAAATTTCAATCAATCGGTCCAAGGAAACCGCTGAACCGATCGATCTACCGATTTAGGGGGGCCTTTGGGGTACATTAGACAGTAAAATTTTCGTCTAACCTAAGCATTTCCCCTAATAATGAAATAAATAAAACACCCAGTCGTCTCCACACAATTGTAATACCCACTTGGGGGTTAGAAAAAGTAATACATGTTTCGAGTGTTAAACACCCATCTTCAGTTACATACACTAAAAGAAAGTAATTGTAGATTAGATCAATTTCTACAGTGTTAAATTTCTACTTACAGAGGGCACGTGGAAAATCATCAAAAACAATTAACAAAAATATTCCCTGATGCACACCATGACAATTTTATAAAATTAGCTTCCAAAATTTAGGGAAGAACCCCAAAAACAAAAATTCTTTATTGGAAAAACACACTAATTAATATTCAATAAAAATATGTACATTCAATGGCGGGCAAGCAACGAAGAAAAACAACCAAAAGAACAAACCAAACCGCGGAGGAAGGCGACATCTCAAGGTAAGTAGCCGACACTGTGGGAAGAATCATATGTAAAAACTAATCGTTCATGTGATAAATCGGTAGATTGTAAAAAGGTGTCAATACTGCCATAAAGATGGCGCTCTCATATGGAACAAAGATAAATCACCAAAAATTGACATTAAAGGACCTGAAAAAGGAAATGCAATCGAAGTTAGTTTGATCACTAAGGGAAAGCACGCTCGGATTTTTTATGGAATTATTTATATGGAAAATTTCACTTAAGTTCAAAATCATCCCCTTGTTGCATATTTGCAAAAATTCGACATTGGTTCCAGGATCGAAAAGATGGTTCTGGTTAATGATATGATTGGCAAAAGAATTATTAGTAACAACCTCAAACGAATGGTCATGATCCTTGAATTTCTCTATCATTTTTACATGTTCTTTAATTCGGGATTTGAAAGCTCTTCCTGTCTGACCAACATAAACTGCGTTATAAGAAGGGGTAGAGCAAGAAAGTCTATACACTCCTGATTTTTCCAAAATAGGAATAGTATCTTTTGTGTTTACTAAATGTCTTTTCAAACTATTGTTAGTTTTGAAGGAAAAACTCAAGTTATTGTTAAACCCCTTAAAAATATTCATAATTTCATATGAGATTTTTCCGCAAAAAGAAATCGAAGAAAACCTCGAAGGTGTAGGAGAAGGGACCAGATTCCGATTAATGAATTTAGAAAGATGACGCTGGTAGACTCTCTCAATCGTCTGAGGGGGAAACCCATTGTTATCACCAATCTGACTGATAATGTTGAGTTCATGATTGAAATTGGTCGAGCTCATAGGTATAGAAAAAAGACGAGAAATCAAAGAATTGAAAGCTGCGAATTTGTGAGAAATAGGGTGGTTGGAATGAAAGGGAATAACATTGTCGGTGTGTGTGGGCTTCCGATATATAGAAAAATCGAACTTACCATCTAATTTTGTGATAAGCAAGTCCAAAAATGGTAAAGAATAATTGGACTCTCTTTCCATAGTAAAGGAAATAGAGGGATGAAGGGTATTCAAGAAATTATGGAAATCCAAAAATTCCAAATCGTCACCATCAAACAACACCAACGTATCATCCACATATCTGTGATAAAAAATAACTTTGTCGAAATGATGGTAAAGAGAAAGGTTTTTCTCCAGGTCAAAAAGAAACATTTCAGCTAGGAGGGGGGACAAGTTGGATCCCATAGCTAAGCCTGTGTTCTGTCGAAAAAATTGGTTATTAAACTGAAAAAAATTTTGCTTCAAAACTGTATCCAAAAGCAGACAAATATTCAAACAACTATGAAAATCCACATTTGAGAGGAACAAGAGCTCTCTCACTATTCTGATGCAATCTTCTGGAGGAACGCTAGGGAATAAATTGGATATGTCAAAAGAAACCAGAATTGAATTAGGTGGGATGGTGATATTAGAAATTTTATCAACTAAATCATGTGAATTTTTAATTGCACGGGGAGAATGGAAATCTCCCAAAAAAAGGGAAAATGGCATTTTTTCGCTCTTTTTTCACGTTAACGTTTCAAGTGGAAAACTTTTCTTTCCAATCAACCATGACAAACTTTTTTATCGGAAATTTTCTGCAGAAAACGAAACTCCTTGTCCGCTTGCTGGGCGACCAGTAGTTTCAGAGATATCGGCAGTTGAGTGAAAAAGGATCCTTTTGCATTCAAAATGCAAAAGACAAATGGTCGTATTTGACTCTTGCAAAGAGCATATTGAAGCTGAATGAACAGGCTATACGACCTATGCATTGGTCTAGGTCGAAAAAATTTTTCCATATCCGTAGAGCAAAAAAAAAAATTTAAGAAATTTAGAAAATTTTTTCTTTGTGCTTTATCCAAGAATCGCATGATTACCGGGGCTCCAAAAAATTTTTAACCAAGAAATTCGTAAACTAGAGTCTTCAAGCTTGAAAAGCTATGTTTTTTTTATTTCCTGTACGGTCATTTTTCACTGAAATACAGCCTGTTGAAAATTGCCAAAAAATTTCGAAAATTTTTTGTTCCTTTAATTTTTGCTAGAAGTATATATTATTCGTTATTGCAGGAATATATCGAAAAATTGGTTCAAGCCCTATGGACAGGAGCTTTTAGGCGCTCTTGTTCAAACAGAAAAATTATAACTCCGAAAGTATTGGTTTCTCAGAGGTGAGAATTATATCAATGGATTCCTATGATAGAACTGCATCATGAAAGAAATTCAATTTAAAAAAGTGTCGTTTAAAATAAATGCTTCTAAAATTATCTTAAAAAAAAACAATCTACAATGCTTCAATGCTTTAATGCTTCAAAAATTGTCATTTAATTTATTTACCAAGATTAAATGAGCAATCTGCTATGATTCAACCTCGTGGAATGGGTTGTTGCAACTTACACTCGGTGCATAGTTTTCACAACTCGAAATACCTAAGAAAAGTATCATCGAAATGTCTAACGCAAGGCTGGAGACAATCATAGCAGATTGTCCATTTATTACTGATATTTGAGTAAGTAGTGGATTACGAACAAATTATTTTAATAGTTCAAAATATATTAATAAAATACTATCCTCTTTTCATAATTTGAAATTTAATAGTTCATACCACTAACACATTCTTTTCTGTATTATGAACATTTACTCACGAAAAAAAGATTGATACACAAATGTAGGTAGATCCATATCCAGTATTTTTTTGGTAGCAACATTATGAAAGTACTGTATATATGAACATGTCTCACTACTTAAGGAAGTAAAAGCTAATATTAACTTTAGTGGTCAACGAACAGTAATTTCTTTTGATTATTCCATTATGTTCTTCTTTCCTATTGCCTCCATAAACTACATCAGAACAGTCTTGTATATATTCACAAATTCGAGAATCGAATACTTGCTTTCCAAAAGAAAATAGTTCCAAACTACGAATTGGCAATCTCTAATAGCTAGAAAAGATGACATTTATGAATAGTGAACATAGACAGATTCTGTGTTCACATTCTGTGAATACATAGAACTAACGATGTATTATTAAAACTTTGAAACATCATATCTCCGAAAGTGTTAGCTCGTTAGAGTTGAAAATGACAACAATGCATCTTAAAAAAAATTTAATTCAAAAGTTGTAATGTAAAAAAAAAAATTGTTTTCGTTACTTCGAAACTATTTGACCGATTTTGCCCAATAACGAACTCAACCGAGATATTTATCCCTCAAACCTACTCTGAAAATTTTAACTGTGTAGCTCATTCTGTTCGAGAGTTATTGTGTTAACGGCCGGCTGCCGGACAGAATCGATTTCGACCACGGATTCTTGATCAGTGAGTCAAACCAAATCGTTCAAGACCATTTTCAGCCAAACATTCGAAAATTACAGACATTTGGGCAAATTGATAAGCACTCTGCCCCGAGGAAGAAGAGCGCTAAAAATACTTGTGGCATAAAGGTAAGTGTCCATATATCCGCATCCTACGTATTGGACGCATCGCATCAAACGGATTAATTTTTCGCAATGCGTCCACTGTATCGGCAGCGTACGGATTTGCCGACGCAACTACAACGGAACTGTGGCAACAACCGCGTCGACATTGCCGACATTGCCGACAGTGCCGACTAGCGATCCGTGCAGCATGAGACAGTTGTGTGAATTTCTATAGAAATAATACTACGATCCGTTTGATGCGATGCGTACGATGCGTATATGTGGACGCTTACCTTAATGCTCCGTTAGGGGGCGGACATTTGTATATTCCAGCGATATTTCTGAAATATTCCAAATATTTTTCACAATATAACAAAAATATTTAAAACATTTACGAAAATATTCCTGCAATATTTCAGGAAGGAGATTGTACTGTGTGGGTTCTTTGGGGAAAGATGGTAAATGGTCGCTGATAGTTTGCGAAAAATTTCAGATGATAATATTTAATTATTGAGCAGCTGAGCGAGTGACAAGGTTGTTACTTACCCCAAAGGGCTGAAGAAGAAGAGTCTCCACTGGTCTGGTAGCAGAAGGAAGGGATGTAGGGAATGGAAACATGGGATGAACCTCCCTTCTGTCCCGGAGTCGATGATATTGACTGGAAATCACAAAGGCACTCCACTCAAAGTTACTCAATATTTATTTTCGCAGTAAAACAGATTAAATCGTTGATCACTATGTTCACAGCCAATGATGGAACAGATATATATAAAGAACGATGCGTATATGTGGACGCTTACCTTAATGCTCCGTTAGGGGGCGGACATTTGTATATTCCAGCGATATTTCTGAAATATTCCAAATATTTTTCACAATATAACAAAAATATTTAAAACATTTACGAAAATATTCCTGCAATATTTCAGGAAGGAGATTGTACTGTGTGGGTTCTTTGGGGAAAGATGGTAAATGGTCGCTGATAGTTTGCGAAAAATTTCAGATGATAATATTTAATTATTGAGCAGCTGAGCGAGTGACAAGGTTGTTACTTACCCCAAAGGGCTGAAGAAGAAGAGTCTCCACTGGTCTGGTAGCAGAAGGAAGGGATGTAGGGAATGGAAACATGGGATGAACCTCCCTTCTGTCCCGGAGTCGATGATATTGACTGGAAATCACAAAGGCACTCCACTCAAAGTTACTCAATATTTATTTTCGCAGTAAAACAGATTAAATCGTTGATCACTATGTTCACAGCCAATGATGGAACAGATATATATATATATATATATATATTCTTTTGAACTTGAGCATTACAATTTATTCGTAAAAAGCACAAAACGTACGTCAGACGGGGGTAAGAAATTCGTTGTTGTTATACAGATGATCAAAAGTGGTTAGTCCCTGTATATGCCGCTAGGGGTCGCTTCTCATCTGGAGTAGTCAACCTAGCTCTCTCCAAACTCTTTGTCGTTTGACTGTGATTAACAAAACCAAATGTGATTCCGTTTAAAAGTCGTTATACATAGCATGTAGGATTAGTTATGTTGTGAGTTGGTATAATGCATGGTCGTTCTACGCACTGTTTTCCCATTCCAGACACTATGATAGGGGATTGATAGCTTCGAAACATTATAACTAATTCATCATGTACGAAAGAGATTGAGGACAATTCAATTTTCATGGATCACAACGCTGTTCCACATCGCACTAGAAGGGTAGAAATGTGCTGAATGTTGAGGATATCCCAAGATAACAGGGGTAGCAAATTCGCCAGACAATCTCAAATAGAATTAATTCACCTAGAACCCTCCAGGAATACACACGCACAGCCCAAGAAGAATAAAACAACATCTCAATGGATATCATTAAGGCCGATATTCTTTCCATGAACAGACGAGTTAACACATCACAGTTAACACTGTAATGAAGTTCGATTTTTTCTTGAAAATCAGGATTCATTTTGACAGGCTATATCTTTGATATTCGTTCAAGTTACAGTACAAGAGCATTCATATTCATTCAGTCCGTTACCGAATTATTTCTCCATAAATAATTCCGTTGTTACATAATGAGAGGAATCCGTTTTCCGTAATTCGTAAAAATCACGAATTAATTCCTTTCATGACGATCCTCAGTATTCCGAAAAAAGTATTTGTCTGCATTTAACTCCGTTTTTCGAGCCGCAAAAACGCTACGGATGTATGATAAGGCGACGTTGAATGCAGATACCACCTATTTTCGTACCGATGCGCGATAAATTGAAGCTGAAGACTTTTTCAAACCGAAATTGTTTTAGACCAATTAGTTTTGCAGTTAATATATGGGGATTGTATTATATTTTTTTTCAGCGGTAATGAATAAACTTTCTTGTCAAGGAAAATTAGTAATGTGACTTGGTAGAGTTAATGTTTATCACAATTTATTTTCTCATTAATCAGGAGGAAATTATCATTGTAATTCTCGCTCTGTATTGCTTTTCTGGACCGTTGCCGTTTGGGGGGATTAAAGAATCTTGAGAGAGATTAATAGACTTGCTTTGTTTCGGTGTGTTACATCCTTGGTTTGTGAGTCATTGAATTTGTTATTTTTTGAGCCACACACAAGAATTTCTTCTGTGGCAAGATAAAATATATTAATTGTATGTGTATTTTGGTACCTAATAAAAAATTTTCAATTTCAATTTCAATCACTTTCGTGTCAGACTCAACATTTGTCGCTTGAAGATTTTCAAGCTGCCAACAAAATGACCTAGCAGAGTTAAGATATCCTCCCTATCAAATAAAAATCTGCAATTGACTCCATATTTCATGTTGTTACTTGGCAAAACGATATGGTTTGATTTTTGATTGGGCCAACTCCGTAGAGTATTATTTACTAAATTGCGTTCGAATGACGGGAAGTTGTGTCAGAGTATTCGATTCCGAGTAAACTTAACTCTTTTAACTGTACAAAATAGCTGGGTTTATTTTACTCCACTCAGAATTGAGATAACTCATAGCCTATGGGACGGAAAATCTCTTACTTTTGTCTCATTGTTTTATGAATAGCCAGTGGAGGAATATCACGTGACACCTGAGTAATTATGCTGGAAGGTAGCCAGTGTAAATATCACAGATGTGTATTGTATCCATGATCATATCCAAGAAACATACCTGCTGGATCAGAAATCTCAGATTGTCATTAGTATTTATCTATTTTGATCCAGCATACATCTATATACTATTGAGCTAACTATTTTACATTTACCTCCGTCTTAGACGGGGTTACACGGTCAATCACGCATCGGTTCAGCCCGTAACCTTGATCACGACTTGTGACTTGAGAATTGTGCGGATAGATGGTCTGACAAAGCATTTTAATATGCATTAATATTCCATCAATCCCTCAGTTTCCTGGCAATCTGATATCAACCCAGATTGACGGCGTGACCAAGGTTAAGAATTCTGACATAGAGTTCAATAGCAAAATTGCTTTACTTAAGTAACATATAACCAGGCATGTTTTGGGTAAGATCAACATAAACTGTTCAACCGATGACTTCAATATGGGTTTTAATATTAGTTATCATTCAAAGTTTCAAAGAAAGAAAAATATGTTTTTTAATGGAGATGACTTGTTTTATTCATAAATGATTGATGTTTCAAAACAATGAGTATTTGATTTGAAAAAAGAATCGATATTAAAGATAAAAGTGTCTCTCAATATTTAATATTTCAGCGTATTTGAAGTTCTAGATTTAAACTCGATCGGATCTATATTACTGGAAATAATGGGAAGATATTATATTTTTTCCTGGAGCTACGCAGCTATAGGCGAGTTCAGTACATAGATGGATGACAGCTCTGGCTATAAATTTTGACAGCGCGCCAAAGCTCTTCTCCACAGGGCTTTCACCTTTTTTTAAGATGCAGTTTCATCATTAGAATCTATTCATACCACTTTCAACTCTAACAAATTAATACTTTCGGTGATATGATTTTTCAAAGTTTCACCATTAAAACGTGTAACTCTATGATTTCACAGAATACTGTACCTATCGAAAATTAACTTCCGTGTCTATGAATTGTTATAATTGTCATCTCATCTACAGATAAGAGATATGCCAAACCAAGAAGGCCAGAATAACAAGGTGTCTACACTCCCTGCTAATTCCTGTTAAAATTTTCGGCCGAAAAACGGACCTAGAACTGTCAAATCACGTTCTTTATGTACTACTTCACTTTATTAACGATGGTGCCGCTAGAGTCGATTTCGAAGATTCTGACAAGCGAATAAATCAAAAGTGACAAGCGATAAAGTTCACTTTCCACCGTTGCTAGTTCGAAAATCCAAATTAAAAGAATATAATGAAGCAGTTTATTGAAAAATCAATTCAATTTTTGATTAATCAGACATCTGTTCGGACATTATATGTAAACCCCATTTGTTTGGAACATAAATTTCATATTGCCAGGACATAATTAGGTCAAATAAGGGATCTATCAGTAAAGGGATATCTTTGGCACATTTTGAATGGAACTGTAAATGAAGAAATTTGTGAAATCATTTTTTCCGATACAAAACATCACATCCAATGTCATTAGAATATATGCATTTAATTTATGTATTTTGAAATACATTGAATAATACAGAATTTTCTGTAATACCTCAAATAAATCCATTATTTAGGACAAATAAATATTTATTACGCCATATATGAATAAGGAGTTTATTTCATATGAATAAACTTTAATAGTTATAAATAAACTGTTCTCTCAGTGTACATAATCCGTATTCACAAAGCATTCAATCTCCGTTAAGTCCTAACTGAGGTCCTCAGTTAAGGATAGATCAGAATCATAACCTCAGTTTAATTGAAAATTAACGTGAAACAGGCCTGTTTCACCACCGTTACATGCGTTAACTGAGGTTGCGATTCTTATTTATCCTTAACTGAGGACCTCAGTTAGGACTTAACGGAGATGGAATGCTTTGTGAATAAGGCGGAATATCTTTCAATATCATATTATTATTCAAATGTATTTATTACCTTTATAATGTAAGGCTCATTTGAATTGACCATTTTACTTATTATTTTCGATGTATTATTTGAAACTTCATCAAAACATCAAAATAATATTGTTAGTTTTCATAACATGTCATTTCATTCTCTCTCAATATACAACTGAATTGTATAATGAATATAATCATTAATTAGTAAAGTTATACCTTAATGTTTATACTGTTAGAACAGTTCATGTTCATCAACTGGCAAGATTATAGTAAATCAACAAGTCTTAGCTCCTATGTTGATTTATTAACAATTAATGGTATCAGCGATCTTTCAATATTATTAATATTGTAATTAATACCTATATTGATACTAGTAATCGGCCCCTGATCAGATAAAAATAAACAATTGTTAAAAAAAATGGGTTCAAGCCCTGTGGACAGGAGCTTTCAGGCGCTCTAGTTCAAACAGACAAATTATATTTCCGAAAGTATTGGTTTCTCTGTGTTGGGAATTATATCAATGTATTCTTATGATAGAATTGCATCATAAAGGAAATTCAATTCAAATATTAGTTTATTTATCAAGATTAAATGAGCAATCTGAGAATGAGTACTGCACAACTTAACCGAGATATTCATCTCCCCAACCTACTCTGAAAATTTCAACTACCTAGCTCATTCCGTTCGAGAGTTATTGTAGAAAAACTTTTTTAAATTTTCTAAATTTTTTTTTACACTTTGCGGTGATCTGGTCAATACAAAACTTCACATGCGTATAAAGGTCATGTGATTCTACAATTTGATGCTGAATTTTAGACAGATCGAGTGATTGGTTTCGGAAATAATCATAAAAAATTTTTTACTAAAATCGGCCATAACTCCGAAACCGCTTGATGGATTTCTCTCATTAACGAGCTCGTCTGAGATATTTACGCTCCAAACCCACCTTGCATATTTCAATCCGCTAACTCCTTTCGTTCGAGAGTTATCGTGCCTACAGCCGGCCGGGCAGAATCGATTTCGACCTCGGATTCTTGATCAGTGAGTCGAACCAAATCGTTTAAGACCATTTTCATCGAAAAATTCGAAAATTACAGACATTTGGGCAAATTGATAAGCACTCAGTTCCGAGGAACTAGAGCGCCAACAAGTTTCGTATGACAATTGCCCAAAACAGGTTTAAAGTACCTACAAATAGTAGATTTTTCATAAAACATGTATCAAAGAAGAGTAATAATGAACAATTACCTTGTAATCGATCAAAAATTTCCTGATCTACGTTCACCAAATTTTCTCCTCTATCGAACTGCAGAATTATGCTTTCAATATTTACATTCTATTTGCATTCTATGTCTATGGATGAAAAGCAGTCTCACTACTCTCAGATCTCTTACTTCATGTTCCGTTCCAAAATGTAAGACTTTTCTGAGAAAAACGGAGCAAACAACTGAGATTTTCTCACTTCGCTCACAATTCTTCGATTGATTAGATAATGACATGTCTCAGGAAAATGAGTTGACATTATGACAATTCATACATAGAATAATTATATCACTCTGTGAAATACGATTTATCATTGAAATTTTGAAAAATCATATCTCCGAAAGTATTAGCTTGTTAAAGTTAAAATGATATCATTGGATTCTTATCGTAAAACTGCTTATTGAAAAAAATTTTATTTGGAATTTGTGTCGTAAAAAAAAATATTTTTTTGTTACTCCGAAACCATCTGTCCGATTTTGCCCAGTAGCGAACTTAGCTGAGATATTTATCCCCCAAACCTACTCTGAAAATTTCAATTGTCTAGCTCATTCTGTTCGAGAGTTATCGTGCCTACGGCCGGCCGGACCGGCCGGACAGAATGATTTTCGACCACGGATTCTTGATCAGTGAGTCGAACCAATTCATTTAAGACCATTTTCATCGAAATATTCGAAAATTACAGACATTTGGGCAAATTGATAAGCACTCAGTTCCGAGGAACTAGAGCGCCAAAAAGTATATTCACATAAAAACGAAGGATTTTCGAAATGAAAATAGTATTTGATTAAAATGGTTCTGGATACTCGTTCAGAGTTCACACAGTAAACATTTGGCGCACTTTCGGCAAGGAAAAGAAGTTCATTGAACAAAATACTGAATTTTAGCAAACGGTACGACTTTCCACAAGAAACTAGAATAAACAAAGATTCAAATTTAATTTGACATGTCGATAATTTTTGGCGCTCTAGTTCCTCGGAACTGAGTGCTTATCAATTTGCCCAAATGTCTGTAATTTTCGAATTTTTCGATGAAAATGGTCTTAAACGATTTGGTTCGACTCACTGATCAAGAATCCGTGGTCGAAAATCATTCTGTCCGGCCGGTCCGGCCGTCCGGTCCAGCCAGCCGGCCGGCTGTAGGCACGATAACTGTCGAACGGAATGAGCTAGACAGTTGAAATTTTCAGAGTAGGTTTGGGAGATAAATATCTCGGCTGGGTTTGGTATTGGGCAAAAACGGACAGATGATTTCGGAGTAACAAAAAAAAATTTTTTTTTTTACGAAACAATCTCAAAATTAAATTTTTTTCAATAAGCATTTTCACCATAAGAATCCAATGATATCATTTTTAACTCTAACAAGCTTTTACTTTCGGAGATATGATTTTTCAAAATTTCAATAATAAATCGTATTTCAACGTTGTCACACAATGATATAATTATGCTATGTATGAATTGTCATAATTTCAAATTATTTTCCTGGGACATGTCATTATCTAATCAATCGAAGAATTGTGAGTGAAGTGAGAAAAATCTCAGTTGTTTAGTTTTTCTCAGAAAAGTCGTACATTTCGGAACGGAATAGAAGTAAGAGATCTGAGAGTAGTGAGACTGCTTTTCATCCATAGACATAGATATAACTCTCGAACGGAATGAGCTAGGTAGTTGAAATTTTCAGAGTAGGTTAGGGAGATGAATATCTCGGCTAAGTTCGTTATTGGGCAAAATTGGCCAGATTTAATTTGATTTCTTCCATGGTGCAGTTCTCATTCTCATGATTGCTCATTTAATCTTGATAAATGAACTATCATTTGAATTGAACTTCCTTTATGATGAAGTTCATATGAATACATTGATATAATTCCCAACTCTGAGAAACCAATACTTTCGGAGATATAATTTGTCTGTTTGAACTAGAGCGCCAGAAAGCTCCTGTCCACAGGGCTTGAACCCATATTTCCATAAAATTTCTACTGCCAGCATCTGTCGGCGAAAACTGAAGTAGAACAAAATCCTTGTATTTTGACAGTATTTGGACCGCAATTCAGCCGAAAATATGTCGAAGAGTATCTTCACCATGTATTCTATGTATCTCTGACCAAACAAAGTAGATTGAATACAAAATGACCAATGAAATAACCTCAGCTATCGTAGATAGCTCTTGGAAAATTCAAATGATGATGATGATAGAAATATATACTTTGGTGAGCTAATAAAATTAGTTCAGAATATGTCCAGTAAAAACAAAACTGCAATATTCACTAGGAATCATTTGATATAATATCATTTTCATAGTAGATTTGAGGAATGAATATCTCGGATAAGTTCGTTATTGGGTGGTTTCGGATCAATAAAATTTGTCATTCTTCTTGAATTTAATTTCTTTTATGATTTTTGAATTTAATATCTTTTATTTTATTGAGGTTTGCAGTAGTTGGTTATTACTCCACAAAAATACATCAGTGAAATTGTCGTAAAAATTAAATAAATCTGTTACATATTTCACTAGCTCTCTAAAACAGTGCAAATGTAGTCAACTTTCTTACGGCATCCAAAATATTCGAACAAACAGATTAAATAACGTAACTTAAACTTTGATTCTTATCAAGAAAGCATGTTCACAATATCAAAAAATAGTGTGCCCAGATTACTTGCTTTGTCTATACAGGCAGGAGTTAACTACATTTTCCAGGAGGAATTTACAATTCCATCATGGAAATTAAAAAAAAAATAATACCACTTAAGACTTAAGACATTTATATATGTAAATTCTGGTCAAACGTTTTTTTCCTAAAGTGATCAATTATTTTTCAGCTTTCAAAAAAGTATCAACCTACCAACACGTGCTTCTGCTAATTGGCTTCTTCAGGATGGGACAACCAAGAAACCAAGGAAAATATGGAAAGAAAAACTTAAAATAGTTGACACTACATGTTAAACTGTCCCATTTTGATATACTTCGTCGCACTATCCTCATTTCTATATATCAACTTATTGCTCCCAGTATAGTAGTTTTTCCTTGAATTTTTGATTTTGGTAACAAGTTAGAAAATTTCTAAAAAGTGTAAAAACCATCATTGCTTAACACACTTTTTGGTTCCTGGTTGACTGGAATTTTCTTGGAATATTATTCTTTTATTTTTACCAATATAAAGGGGACCAGAATTTTGGTACTACCGTTGTGTGTATGCTTTGGTAGAAAAAATTATCGCTACCGCTATATACTTTCCATTTTCCTTTACTATTGCTATATTTCTGAGTTCAAATACAACCTTATAATGAAATATATTTCCTACAAAAAGTGGCCTTGATATCGGCCATTTGATCGTGACAAAGTACCAAAGCCTACAAGAACATCTAAAGTTATTCTTCTCGAACACGATCATATAAAATATCTGATGAAATTATTCACATCCAATCTATAATGATACAAGTGGCAATGTCAAAACGACAGAGCGAGCGGGTCTGTATATATATATATTTTATTTCATTTCCCGTTATCAACAACCTTTCTCCTGAGCTCGTAATCTAGAGCAAAGGAACCTAATCATAAACTGATTTTTTTTTCCTCAAGTTCATTAACACAGATACGATAATAAGATGACCCAACCCGATTGTATAAGAGTTTATATTGAAGAATAATTATCCTCATTGTCTTCTATGAATACCGAATTGGAAATTTTCCTAGTTATTCATTATCATGACATTAATTATTATTTATATACTCCATATATGATCCATTCATGATTCATTTTGATATGACTGATTTTTTTACCATATCAATGAATTCGATAATAGTAGGATTATGCGCCTAAGGAATAAATTGCAGGATTTTTTTCGAAGAAAAAAATATATACTTCCCAGGTGTATATACCACGCACAACACTTTTAGGCGCTCTTGTTCCTCGGAACAGAGTGCTTATCAATTTGCCCAAAAGTTTGTAATTTTCGAATTTTTGGATGAAAAGGGTGTTAAACGATTTGGTTCGACTCACCGATCAAGAATCTTTGGTCGAAATCGATTCTGGTCGGCCGGCTGTAGGTACGATAAATGTCGAACGGAATGAGCTAGACCGTTGAAATTTTCAAAGTATAGGTTTGGGGTATAAATATCTAAGTAAGTTCGGTATTTAGGCTAAATCGGCCTGACAATTTCGGAGTAACAAAAAAAAAATTTTTACGTGACAAATTTCAAATTCAAGTAATTTTCATTTTCAACTTTAACAAGCTAATACTTTCGGAGATATGATTTTTTTAAATTTCAATAATACATCGTACTCCTATGTTTTCACAGAATGCGAATTCTATCTGTGTTCACTGTTCATTCATGTCATTTTATCTACCGTCGAATTTATTTCTGTTCTAGTTTGTTTGTATACCTAATTCGTGCTTTGAGAATATTTTGTGTTAGAAAAAAAGGAGCCGAATCTTGAATTCGTGAATATATACCAGACTGTTTTGATTCCAAAAATAATATTGAATTGTTTGCATATTGAATAATTGATGTATAAATATTGGGGATGATGTGAAGATTTAAAATTGGACCATTTTAATGATGTAGTTTATGAATGGCAATAGGAAAGAACAACATAATGGAATAATCAAAAGAAATTACTGATCGTTGACCACCGAGGTTATCATTACCTTTTACTTCCTTAAGTAGTGAGACATGTTCCTAATAGGGAACAGGTCTCACAGGTTCATAATTAAATAATGAATGTGTAAGTGGTATCAACTATTAAATTATGAAAAGAGGATTGTATTTTATTTGCATAAAGAGATTAATCTGTGCATGATTTTAAGTCAAAAATTTTATTTATTCTGTCCGTTTTCGCTATATTTTATATGTATACATATTGAAAGTGGTTGAAAAAAGTGCGAAAGCCCTGTGGACAGGAGCTCTGGCGCTATTGTTCAAAATTTGACAAATCATATCTCCGAAAGTATTGCTTTCTCATAGTTGGGAATTATATCAATGGATTCTTATGATAAAACTGCTCCATACAGAAATTAAATTAAAAAAGAATCCATTGATTTCACTCCCAACTCTGAGAAACCAATATTTTCGGAGATATGATTTGTCAAAGTTTGAACAAGAGCGCGAAAGCTCCTGTACACAGGGCTTTCCCACTTTGAATGTAAGAATCTAACGATTTCCTCAAAAAAGAATCAAAGAAAAAGAATTTGGCTATATGACTTTCACAATTTACAAATACAAATATCTGAATGGCGCGTACGAAAATGTATTTGGTTGCTATTGATACTGATGGGTAGTTTTTGAGCAAGAGAATAGCGTGCCAAATGTCTGTAAATTTCTATTTTTTTTTTCGGAAAATGGTCTCAAATGATTAGCTCCGAGTATGAATGAAGAATTCGAGCTACTATAATTTTCGAACGGAAAAAGATATCGAGTTTTCAGAGTAGGTTGAGTATCCGAATACGACGGTTAAGTTTGTTAATGGGCCTATCAACCCAACAGTTTCGGAGTTGAAAATTTGTTTTCCCAATAACTCAAACAATACAGATCCGATCGAACTGAAACTTGTCTGGCTAGTTGTAGAATGCCGGTACAAAATCTTCCGCAAGGAGGATCGTATCACTGAAAAATTTGACAAAAACAATTTTAAAAAATACTGCATCTCAGAAACTATCCTTCCGTTATCGCTGAAATTTAGCCAAAACCTGATTCTACAGCCAAGTTCTAAATTTAAACACGATCGGTTGTTTATTGTTGAAGTTGTTGAAGAAATAATGGAAATATTGAAGCGTCTGTGGAGTTCAGTATCTGGATGGTTGACCATTACCACGATAACATTCAAACGGAAAGAGACTTTTCGAGAAATTTTGCCAGGATAGTATCACTATTAAATCAAAAAGAAATCGCGCCGGGCGTTGCCATGATATCTTTTGAACGAAAAGATATAGCGACTTTCAATTTTGATGGAAAGGTTGCGCATCCAAATGCGACGGGGGTCCGATAATGATGATAATCGGTCAAACGGTTTCGGTACAAATACAGATCTGATCGAATTGAAACTTTGTATTTAGTTGTAGAATATCAGCGTGCAAATTTCTGTTAAATTTTATAAGGATCATATCACTGAAATTTTGTTTTTAAATGTGATATTTCAGAAACTGTCAGTTTACGCCGAAATTCCACACAAACCTTCAAGCCCGCATTCTACAATCGATTACCGACTAATTCAGTTAATAATAATAAGAAGAATAATTGGGATGAACTCACTTTTGAGAAAGAATTGGTAGCATTTTGGTGAACTCTGTCTCTATCGAATCTTGCTGGTAGTCCTTCAATGCTCGTAGAGGACAATTCCATTATGGTTTTCTCTTCATTAGTCAGACTCATCTTATGGGAAGGTCCTCCTCCTGTACCATACAGATTCCTTCGATGATCTGCATGTTTACGCTTCAAACTTTTTTTTAAATTTTCATATTTTGCCCTCAGGGCTCTTGAACTCCTTTCGTGTATTGAAGATATTGCGTTGAAATCTTCTGCAAGTTTCGTCCACGTATCTTCCTTCAATTTGTTGTTCACAACGTTACTTTTTTTATTTTCGAGAACATCTGCATATTTTCTCACCAACGAGGATAACAGTTCTATTTCCGCACTTGTAAAGTTGGGTTCTCTTCTCAAGGGAATCTCCATTTTAAGATTTTGATTTGAACAACACGAGGTTTATAATATTTATGAGCAATGTTATGTTATAAACCGGTGATCTGACAACTAAATAAGGTTAGGTTAGTTCAAATGTATGGCAATACTACCAACCGCAAACAGTAATCGTCCGATTAGTTAATCTTTCCTCTTTTCACATTTGATCTTAGCAAACAGGTTTAAACCATAGATTAAATTTGTACCGAGTTTACGGAATCCAAATTTTAATCGATGAATGATCTTACGGGCCTAACTCTGACTGACCGTTGGTTGCTCCGAAAGGTTTCAAACGGAAACAGATAACGACTTTCAATTTTCAGTATAGGTTACGAATATGAATGTGACAGTGAACTTACGTTAATGGGCATAATCGGCGGTTCCGGAGTAATAATCATCTTAAATTGACTCGATAACTGCATTTCTGATCCAATTGAAACGTGGCAATTAGTTGTAGAATGCTAAGTCGCAAATATTTCGAAAATTTCGGGAGTATCAAGAAAAAAAATAAAATATTTCTTCAGAAAATATATACTTCAGATACTATTTGTCAGAAACCACTGAAATTATGCTAAAACCTTCAAGCCAAATTTTATTTTTCCACTATTTCCAAAAATCTATAGTAGGTAGTCGCTTGAAGCTTTATGCAGTATATCGTGAAGGTGAGCCCTGTATAGACAAAAGAACACGCGTGCAAAAGCTCTAGACTTCACGTCAGTGCTTCTTGGGATTTTTTTTGTATTTTGTTCTTTTCATATTTCGTAAGCTTGTAGAACTAAGTTTGGAAAAATGTGTGATACGACTTTTGATGAAGCTGATGCTGCAGGAACATTGGTTGATTTATTGCCAATAAGTTTCATGAAATTTTACGGTATTTTTAAGTTCTCCAAGTAATTTTGTTTAAAAGAAAAAAAAAAATCTTCAACAAAACTCAGAGATGATTTTGGCATTTGGTTCAGACATCCATACGACTGGTCATGGCTCTGCACCACCACCAATGCCACAAATTTACTTCAGAAGGGTGTGCGATCTGGAAAGAGTTCCTGGTGAAAGTGAAGAGAGTTTCAAACAAATTTCGTTTGTTCTCTTGAATGCACTTGGGCTCAAGCTAGCATCAAAGAATCTCAGCTTCAATAAATCAATCATAATAACAGCGATATTATAAAAAAAAGTTGGAAATGCTCTGTGGACAGGGACTTTGGCGCGCTTGTTCAAATGTATAGTCAGAGCAGTCACCAATAAAAGTACTGAACTCACCTAAGGCTGCTTAGCTCCAGGAAAAAAATAATATTTCCAAGAATATAAATCCGACTGCAAAAACAAGCGTCCGAGAATAAACTGGTGTACTTTTTGGCTTAGAATGGTCTCAAACGGTTAGTTTCGACTCAAATACATACTCACTATGGGGTCAAAAATAAACAAATAAACAGTGTCTGTGGTGTCTGTATTTACCCATTGAAATACATACATTAACTGTTGGGTCAAAAATAAAAAGTGCTGTAGTTGTGGTGGCCTAAAGACCTATTCGAGTACATACATTTACTTTTGGGTCAAAAATAAACAGTGCTTTTTGGCGTAAGGACACAAATCAGTTGAATCGTACAATTATTGTGCCCTGATATATAAAAATTACCTGTATAGCAGTGGTTTATTTTCAATAGTTTATTCCGAGAATTTTTCCTATGTCACAAATCAGTCGAATCGTATGGTTGTGCCACAAGGAACTATGAATTGACATTTTGTCAAATACGCTCTTTGTAGAAGTAATTTTTATGATATCTGATAATATACGAAAATATCATTCAACGGTTTTTTTCTGGGTTTTCTCTCCCAAACTCTGAAAAATATCTATAAAATAAAAATTAATTATTTTGTGATTTGCTTCTGCGTAAGAAACACAGGATATTTGTCAGAAGCAATCAATTGAACAATGTTGCCTAACAAACAACAACGAAACAACATCAACGAAGAAACAACTATAGCGTAAAGTTTCGGAGTCTATATCAGACCCCTTCTTCAGACGCTCAACGAAAATCGAGAGAATTATTTTGTTGATAGTTATTTGGTGAAATTCAAGAATTGTCACAAAATAATTAATTTTTATTTTATAGATATTTTTCAGAGTTTGGGAGAGAAAACCCAGAAAAAAACCGTTGAATAATGAGTATACCTCCCACAGTATCCTTTAATGATTACTTATACGAAAATATCGACTTAATTCCATCCATAACCCTCTTCTCAAAAATAGAATCGGAAAAAAAAAATTTAAAGGATCAATAACTTGGGCTACGGGAATGGATCTCGGTATCTACTTGTGCAGTAAATAATCATCGCGAAATCCGGTACATGAATGAATGGTCGCATTCAGCGGACGAAACAGTTGCGCAACCGTTACCAAAACGTTCGGTGGCACATGCCCTACCAACTCAACACGTTGTGGAGCGTAGGCTATTTTATGGAGCACATTTGATTTGTGCTAGGTAGCGGTAGCGTAAAGGGGCTGAGCGCTTCGTCCGCTGAATGTGACCAATGTTATTACTGACCAGCTGTATTCTAAATTTGAACACGATGGATCTGAAATCAGGTTCTCAGTTGTAAAATGGCGGCTTGAAGGTTATTTACTCAATTTCAGCGAAATCTGATTCTGGAATATAACATTGTTGAAAAAACATTTTTTTTTCAATAATTACCTACCAAGTTTCAATTCGATTAGATCTGTATTTTCAAGGTATTTCTCAAAAGCTCATTAAAATCATTACGTATACCTAGCTGGTAAACTAAGCAAAATCACGTAACAAATATGGGAGTTATTCGGATATCCCACAATATGTGCATGGCAAATATATTTCACCTTTGGACGTCAGTCTCCAGCCAGACTGTATATATCGATGAAAATCAAGATAAATAGTTGGAAATACATATTGATCTCTTATAACACATAGATCTTCAGCTTTTTGCTAAAAAGTTAGGAAATTCTTATTCCAGTTTTCTTCACATTTACCACGCTTCGAAGAAAAATACCATTTCATTGCCAAAGATTGTCATTGTTTATCTAACTCAGGCGGCTTTTGAGAGTATACAAATTGATGAAATGAAATATCATCAGTAGATTTTTCGATTTCAAAACGAAAGGAATCAAATGTTTGTCTAATCAATGTAATAAACTAGCCACAAGGATGCAACATCTTTTTTGTTCTTTTTCAACTGGACATGCTGAAGACTTACGCTTCTTCTTTCTATTTTATCGAAGTAATCGATGAACTTATCCAGAATTGTGCTCAGCGTACCGATCTGTTTCATTCGCAACAATTACATAACTAAATGAAGTCAGGAGTGTTTGCGCGCGTGTTCCATTGTCTATTCACGCCTCATACGAAGTCAATCGATCATAGCTTCTGAAAAATAAAGTTTTTCGGGACACCTGAAAAAATGAAAATTTAACCTTGAATCGACAAAACTACTATAAATAATGTTTTATTCACCTCTATTGGCACTCTTGATCGAATTCACCATTGATATAGACCGTTTTATTTCATACCATTTTAAGGACACACTTGAGCAATGAGGGAATCGTCTATGATCACATAATTTTTAATTGTGGCTTGTGACATATGAGGAGCAACTTGTCAAAACAGATTCAGTCCAAAAACCATTTTATTGGGAATCAACCAAAAATGATTTGTTCTTCCACCCTGGCTTATAATTTGAGTACGTCGAGTTTTTTTGATAGAAATTCACATCGTAAGGTAATAACTAATCTCATTTAAATCAATATTGATCAGATATACACAGAAAATGTAAAAATCGATTGGACTTAATGCGTTTTGATTCATCCCATTGTTGAAATTGAAGATAATGCTGTTTGTTGCGATTTATTGTAAATTTAGAGAAAACTGTCTGCACAGTAAGTGTTGGCCTGTAAGCTAATTAACATGAGCAAATCGATAAAAAAATTGTTTAGTTATATTTAATTTGATTTAAAAATACAAACGTAAACAGAATTCATGGCGATGCGGCTTACATACTTTGGATTTGAATTACACAGGGACATAATGCCATTTGGAAGATTTTGTTTACATAGGGCTATAGAGCAATATTAATCATTTCTGAATCCGCTTCAAACTCAATTTCGCCAAAATTGGACATAATGCGTTTTGAAAAGTTACTCCTCATATACACTGCTCAACAATTGATAGGGATCACTTACTTTTTCTAAATTTATTTCTGAATTATTCGCTCCAAGATTATAAATTTAGTCAGATATCATAGTATTTTCAGTGAACCATACTTGAGAAAAGAATGAAAAAATGGAAAGGAAAAAAAAAAGACTTTATTAGGAACACTCAAAATTCTGTGTTTGAATAACATAAAAATTTTATGATGACACCACAAGAAGGCTGAAGTTTCGGTTAAGCTAGTACCTAGTTGGCCCCCCACGAGCTCGTCTCAAGCATTCTACCCTACGAGGCATACTTTCAATCAAACGATTTATAAAATTTTGGGGCAAATTCGTCCAAATATCCCGTAAAGCGTTAGAAAGGTCCTCCAGGTTATTGATCGGTTGTTCTAAGGTTGACAATTGTCTAGACATCTCAGACCAGACATGTTCGATGCAATTCATGTCTGGAGAGCGAGCTGGCCAGTCCATCCTATCAATAGCATGAGTTTCTAGCGCTTCATTAACCAGACGACTACGGTGTGGACGGGCATTATCGTCAATTAAAATGAAATTCTCGCCCAAGGCAGCCGCAAACGGAACAATTATGGGTTCAATAATCATATCGTGATATCTCTGGCTGGTCATTGTGGTGTTCTGCAGAACAACCAACTCTGTGCGTTGGTTCAAACAAATGCCTCCCCATACACATATAGAACCTCCGCCAAAAGCTGTTGTGGGTAGCATAAACTGTTCTGCATACCTTCGACCTCTTTCCCTCCAAGCAAGAATACGTCCATCGGAGTTGACCAAACGAAATCTAGACTCATCCGTAAATAAACATCGGCTCCAATCTTCAACTGTCCAATTGCGGTGCTCCTCAGCCCATTGCCGTCGATGAACCCGGTGTTCCCTATTCAAACGGGGATGTTGTACCCTCCTACGTGCTCCCAAACCACGAACATGTAGTCGTCGTCTTACAGTCTGGTTCGAAATTAGAACTCCTGTTGCAACTCTCAGTGATCTATTGAGCCGCGACGCCGGGTAAGTGGGATTTCTCCTAGCATTGAGGACCAAAAGACGATCTTGGGCAGCTGTTGTACTGTGCTGCCGACCTCCCCCATGAACATAAGCTACTGAGTCGTTTTGGATGAACCTATTCCAAGCCCGACTCACGACACTTTGCGAAACATTCAACCGCCGGGACACTTCTCGCTGGGACAAACCTTCCTGTATCCACCGTATGATTTGGTCCAGTTGCACAGGAGCCAAACGTCTTCTCGGTATGACTGATAAGCTAATATTGTTCTCATTTCTTCAATTATTGTCACCTTATGTGTTTGAACGAGAGAAAAAAACAGATTTAATAACAAATACCACATTGCCTTTCACTCCACATGTAACAGCCTACAGATAATAATCGATTTTGTGAACAAGAGCCGATGAAGTGAGGAAAAATCTGATATAATCAACTCAAAACATCTTAATTTTTCCTTAGAGAACATATAATGTACAGATATTCACGAGATAACTTGAAAAAAAATACAAATGAAGAGAAGTTCATAAGTGATCCCTAGCAATTGTTGATCAGTGTATATTCTATATGATATGATTTTCATGACATTACGAGAAAATTTGCGCGTCGGCATGCTACAAGTAGGTGAGTACCGAGTGTTAATTGAATCGGATTTGTATATATTGGGTTATAGAGGAAATAACAACAAAAATTCAGATGTGTATAACTCCAGAACAATTTGGCTGACTATGCCTATCAACGCATTCGAATGTTCAGCCTACCCTGAAAATTGCAATTCGCTACCTCTTCACGTTCTCAAGTTATCGTGAGAGACATATTATATTTTCATAATTTTTCTAAAATTTTCTAGTAATACGATCTTCAAAAAATTCCACACACGTCTTTGCGTCGGTATTTTACCAAGCTTCAATTCGATCGGATCCGTATTTTTTGAATTATTTAGAAAGTAATATTCTAGTGGGTATAACTCCGAAACTATTGGGCCGATTATGCCCAGCAACGAACTTTGCTGTCTCACTCGAATGCGCAACCTACCCTAAAAATTGCAAGTCGCTATCACTTTCCGTTCGAAAGTTATAGTTGGAAAGGTCACCCATCCAGCTACTGAAATCACCCAAGGCTGCTCAGATCTCCAACAATATAGATCCGATCTTGTTCAAATTTAGAAATTGGCTGTATAGTTAGGTTTTGAAGGCTCTCGCAAAATTTCAGCGATGTCGGACGAATAGTATCTGATATATAGAATTTTTTTGATGATTTTTTTAATTAATTTTTGAAAATTTTCTGGTGATACGATCTGCACAAAAATTTACATACGTCTTCATGTTGTTATTATGAAACTAGTTATAAGGTTTCGAATTGATCGGATCTGTATTGTTTGAAAACGAAATTTGTACTCTGAAACAGTTGGGCCGATTATTCCCATTAACGAACTTGTCCGTCGTATTTTGACGCGCCACCTACATTGAAAATTGCCGTTATCTCTTTCCGTTCTTAAGTTTTCGTGGCAGCGGCCGGCCGGATAGAGTCAAATTTGACCTGAAATTAATCATTAGTGAGTCGAATCTAGTTAGTTTAGTTCAGCTTTCAGCGTTTTTATTCTGAGCTATAGGTTGAAAAATGTTAATTTTATTTTATTCGATAGCCCAACCATGTAGAAGATATTCTGATTATGTCTAAATTAGGAATGTTGTAACATCAAGTCGAAAAAAAACAATTTTTACATATGATTGACCTATCTGTTGTTCCTCGATATGATTGTTGAACTTGTTGATCTGAAAGTTCAAAATTTATCTTTAAAGCTTTATAAATGGTGCCTTGAACTTCATTTGTTCTGTCTCACTTGAATATCACATTGTTTCGCTTCAAGTGTTGGTTCGATCACATCAGAATGAAGTCGTTTCTGCTTTCCGCTGTCTTAATTCTTGCAATTGGTTGTGTAAGTACTTGATCAGATAATTATTAATAGTATAGTCAACAAGTAACTTTTAGGTAAAATTTGTTGCATATTCTCCAAAAATTATGATTGGGGTGTCATTCGATTCGGAATGGCATACATATAGTTTTTGCGAAAATGCTAAGGCCGCTCGAAAAAATTGCAATAGTTATAAACAATTGAGCAAAAAAAAAATTGTTTCAAGCACGGAAGTGAAGTCAGAAGCCTTTGCGCGTATGTTCTATTGTCCATTCTCCAGTATTGGACACACTTAATCGAATTTACCATGGTGAATTATATTAAGAGTATCCAATACAGGAGAACAGACAATAGAATTCACCATGGTAAATTCGATTAAGTGTGTGCAATACAGGAGAATGGACAATAGAACATACGCGTGAAAGCTTCTGACTTCACGTCAGTGCTTGAACCGATTTTTTTTTCTTAATTTGTTAAAAGTTTCCTACTGTTACGGTCCTCACAAAATTTTACACACGTCTTCATGCCGATATTCTACAACTAGTTACCAAGCTTCAATTCGATCGAGTCTATATTTTTTGAGTTATCGAGGAAATGATATTCCAGATGGGTACAACTCCGAACCCGTTGGGCCGATTATGGCTAACAGCGAAATTAACTCTCCCATTTAGATGTGCAACCTATCCTGAAAATTACAAATCCCTATCTCCTTTCGTTCGAGAGTTGTTGAGGCAACGCTCACCCATCCAGCTACTGAACTCACGCAAGGCTGCTGCGATCTCCAACAATATAGATCCGATCATGTTCAAAGTTGGAACTTGGCAGTAGAGTTAGGTTCTAAAGGCTCTCGCAAAATTTCAGCGATATCGGATAAATAGTTTTTGATATATAGAATTTTTTCCGATCATTTTCTATGATTTTTTGAAAATTTTCTAGTGATACGATTATCACGAAATTTTGCAAGAATTTTTGCGTTGCCATTCTACAACTAATTACCTTGTTTGAATTGGATCGGTTTTGTATTTTTCGAGTTATTGAGGAAATAACAACCAAATTTCAGACAGGTATAACTCTGAAACCGTTTTGCCAATTATGTCTATAAGCAATTTCAATTGGAGCATTCAGATTCTCAATCTAACTTAAAAATTTCAAGTCGCTATATCTTTCCGTTCTTAGGTTATCGTGACGTAAATAATAGTTTTTAATAATTTTTTAAAAATTTTATAACCATACGATGTTCACAAAATTTCACAAACGTCCTTAGGTTCATATTCTATAACTACTCACCAAGCTTCAATACGATCGGATCAGTATTGGTTGTAGACAAAATTATTACTCGAAAACCATTGGGCCGATTGTGTCCATTAACGAACTTGTCCGTCCTATTGGGATGAGCCTCCTACCCTGAAAATTTAAAGTTGCTATCTCTTTCCATTCTCAAGTTATCGTGGCAACGGCGGGCCGGGCAGAATCAAATTTGACCTCGAATTCTTCATCAGTGAGTTGAACTTAGTCGTTTGAGACCATTCTGGGCAAAAAATTCGAAAATTACAGACATTTGGGCAAAATGATAACTCGATGTTCCCCAGAACATACTTATTAACAGAACTTATTAAATATGAAAATAAAAAATTGAAAAATTGCAGGCGCCTGCAGGATAGATCAATGAACAATAATCCGTGGTCCATAAATGTTTATCGCGATTTCTCAATCAGTATCCATCAGTTAATTAACAATTATTTGTAGCATGAACATCAACATTGTAAGTACGCTAATTGTTCAACTATTAATCTGAAATTTTTTTCCTTTCGTGGAGTTATTTTTCAAAGATTCGTAGAAAATTTTACAAATAGTTAATTTTTGTTTTGTTATGGAAAAATTTACTTAACACGTTCACTGCCAGTTGAAATACACTAGATATTACTAGTGGCCAAACAAATTTTTTTTGTGTAAGCTAAGGAAAGGATTGATATAAGTTTTTCCGAATTTAAATGAAGATATCTATTTAACATAAACTCAAAAAAAACATTCAAAAAAAAGTGGCTCCAATAGGAGCCGCCGGCTCTGAGAAGTGATTTTCAAGTCAGGAGCCAGTAATAACATTAACATTGCAAGTACGCTAATTGTTGAAGTATTAATCTGAGAATTGTTTCCTTTCGTTGTGCTTATTTTCGAAGGTCTTAAAAAAGATTCCCATTGAAAATTTTTTTGAATTGTTAATTTTCGTTTTGTTATGAACGATTCACTTGAGTGAGAAATTATCAAGCTTCAATTCATAATATTATTATTGATCCGTTTTCTTATGATCAGAAACTACTCAAAAATGATTTTTAATAATAACTGACGGCTATTGTTTAAAAAATTGTTATATACCAATAAGTTGTTTTCGAGAAAATTTTAAATTTTCTTTTCAAAACATAATTGAATCTTTATGATTTCTCACTGAAGTAAGTTGTTAATAACAAAACCAAAATTAAAAAGTTTTAAAATTTTCCAACGGAAACCTATTCCAAAACCTTTGAAAAAACATCCACCAACGGAAAGAATTAGAGCTTCACGCGAGAGCGAGATTTTTCTCGTCTCGTCTCATTCTCGTCTTGTAAAAGCGAGACGAGACGTTTTCAAAAATATTGAAGACGATACCGAGACCACATAGAGCGCAACACGAGAGTCTCTTTTAGGTCTCGTTAAATTTTTTGTATGAAGTTACGGAAGTTACGAATTTTTTCAACACCCACAGAAAACAATTGAGTGAAGAGTTTCCACTATAATTACAAATATATTTTGTCTACATTATGCATCGATCGTTCTAGAAATACACAATTTTTTAGAAGATTATCAATTCGTTATGACCTTGCGATAATTGAGATTATTTTTCAAGAAACAATAGAATTCAAAACCATAGAAAGGGATGCCATTATGAATTCAATACTCAACGGACAACTTTTATTGCCCCTAGATCCCAATGCTTTGAAAATTTCGTCTCTACCTGAACATCTAGAGAAATTTATTCTCTTGTGCCTCTTGTAGTGAAGATGTGAACAATTATTGTATACATCTGTGGAACTACGTATGATAAAACTGGTAAAGAAATGAAGCTATTCGATGTTTCGAAAAGTGTTATGAGGAATACGCCAAGAACACCCTCAATGATCTACCCACAAGCAAGGTATTCTTTGAAAACCATAGGTACCAAATTGTTCAATTCTATTAAAAAATGTATCGAAATCATAGCCTATTTAAAACATCAACAAAACTTTCGAAATATTGGAAAGCTGAGTTTGAAGAATATTTGCCGTTAAAAAGAGCAAATAGGAATCAAAATATTGCACAGTGGTGGAGAGTGATGAAAAAGTTCTTCCTACACTTTCCAAGATGGCCGAAGATTTATTAATGGCTACATCCGTACCTGTTGAAAGATTATTTTCCACAACAGGTATGATCATGGCAAAAATACGTACATCATTGAAAAATGATGTGATGCAAGCGTGATTATGTTTGAATTCTTGGTCATCGAGTAATTTAGAAGTTGAAATTATCTGTGTTTAAAATTAAAAATAATATGTACATGTACAAATATTTCTCTATAAGAGCATAATAAATATATCATTACAAAATTATTTATTATTGTATTCCATTTCGTTTATATATTATAATATTTAATATAGGTATTCAGAATTAAGCGAGACGAGACGAGATAACTGATAACCATACGAGAACGAGTCTTAAACGAGACTTAATTTTTTGAAAATTGGCGAGAGCAAGACGAGATTTCTTATACTCTCGCCTTCTCTCGTCTCGTGTGAAGCCGTAGAAAGAATTCTCAGATTAATAGTTTAACAAATATCGCACTTGCAATGTTAATGTTCGCGATACAAAGAATTGTTAATTAACTATTGGACGACTACTGATCTATTTAAATTTCTTATTTTCATATTTAGTAAGTTTGAATAATGTTTATTCACGAAGGGTCCGAAGGAGGTGAGGATTACGCAATCCTGAGTACCCGTTTTCAGGAGTATTTTCAACCCTCTGGAAAAATTATAAATAAAGGGCTTTGTTCCGGGAGCTGGAACATTTTTTTAGGAAATTTCCTCCTCTTCTTGAATCTTATTTCAATTATCCCAGATTGTTTTTGATATATTGGGGAAAAACACAACCTCTTTCTTTTTCTCACTTAATTGTTTATAACTATTGCAATTTTTGACAGCACTTGTTGACTAGAATACATACGTCAAATAAAACGCGTCATAGTGAAATATCAATTATTAGTATCATTCCACCTTGTCAATCGTACTCTGAGACAACCCAATTATTGTTGAAGAAAATTTTCTCATCATTCCGATTCAGCTCAAATGTAACGAACTACGGAGCTATGTAAACATAACGAAATACTAGATAAATTAGAGTATAACCTAATAATTATTACATTGCAGTGCCCGCCTCGGTGAAATTAGATTAAATGCCACGATGGTAGATTGTTTCACTCGCTTGGCTTATAAACTTTGATCAAGGTTTTTCTTATCCAAGAAACTTAGGCTTTGATATCACCGAGAAGCTTTGTGATACCCGAATTCCGTTAATCCGCTTGTTAAATTTGACAGAGAAATTATGTTATCGTGGATTGAACGTATTTCATTTAAACTTGTTCGAAATATATGATGACTCTATGCTAAGAATTCAGTTGTAGACTGATCATTTCATAATAAAATTATAGTTGTTGTTTTTAAGATGGTTAGATATTATATGATATCCGTCATAGTAGAGTTCACAAGGCATGAAAAGAGCTCTAAAACAGATTTTCGTGGGACCTTCATTGCTAAAATGTATAGACCACTGGGTATCATTCTCCATACCCTTACAATGTAAATTCAACTGGTCGTCAAAAAATCGTCGTGTGCAGGAAGGGGTGGGGGGAATTTTTCCAAAAATTGACAAAAAATTTTTTTCTGTTCATGGTCATCTATATACGGCGAACATCACTCACACAAACTTCTGTTGAAATATACGATTCAGAAATATTTTTTATTAATTGTCAAAAAAGTCGGATACAATGCTCTTAAATGGAATTCCTTAAGATATAAACGCTTGCCCTGAACACCCATATTAACTATTATGTTCCACTCGGTTTTACTCGAGATCTGTTAGGATTATCGAAAAAATGCTTTATATGAAAGGTCTGCTCCGAAAACCAACGATTCAGATGCTTCTTTCAAAATTACAATAGGTAGAATAGTTTCCTCACAAAATAAGAAATTGTGTTATTAACTCCCATTAACCGAAACCGAACCTGGAGACGCTAGTAAGGCGCAATTTGTAGCGTTACTCCATGTTAGTGGCGACCTTATGGATTTGAGCTTTGATCTATGCACATAAGGTTCGTTATATCTATCCGACCAACTTTACAGTACTATTCCTGCGTGCCTTCAGAACGCATTCAGAAGATATTGTTTAAATTCCTAATTTTTTATATATATGAGAATTTTACATATAATTCATATATATTTGATTTAATTTTGTTAATTCGTTAATAAATATGCAAATATGCGAGTTCAAACTTATATTCATTACTTCATAAATCAATTTTGTGACGTAATATTACCACATTTTTGGCGCTCTAGTTCCTCGGAACTGAGTGCTTATCAATTTGCCCAAATGTCTGTAATTTTCGAATTTTTCGATGATAATGGTCTTAAACGATTTGGTTCGACTCACCGATCAAGAATCCGTGGTCGAAATTCATTCTGTCCGGCCGGTCCGGCCGTCCGGCCGTAGGCACGATAACTCTCGAACGGAATGAGCTAAACAGTTGACATTTTCAGAGTAGGTTTGGGGGATAAATATCTCGGCTAAGTTCGTTATTGGGCAAAATCGGACAGATGGTTTCGGAGTAACAAAAAAAAAATTTTTTTTTTACGGAACAAATTCCAAATTAAATTTTTTTTCAATAAGGATTTTTACCATAAGAATCCACTCATATCATTTTTAACTCTAACAAACTAATACTCTCGGAGATATGATTTTTCAAAATTTCAATGATAGAATTATTCTGTGGCTATTCTATGAATTGTTATAACGTCAACTTTGACGTTGTCTCATTGTCATTCATTCCAGTAATGGTATCAATATGAGAATTATAATATTATCATACTTTTTGTTGGTTGATATTTTCATGCCGATGGTCAATCCATATGATGATGGGAATGGTAATGGTAAGTTAATAACATTGTCATTCATTCCAGCAATCGTATAAATATGAGAATTATAATATAATATCATAGTTTTTGTTGGTTGATATTTTCATGCCGATGGTCAATCCATATGATGATGGGAATGGTAATGGTAAGTTAATAATATTGAGTTCAGAATATCTCCACTAAAAACAAAACTGGAATTGAGGAATGAATATCTTGGATGAGTTCGTTGTTGGGTAGAATTCGTCTATTGGTTTTGGATTGATAATTTTTGGCACTCTTGTTGAATTTAAATTCTTCTATGATGTTTGAATTCAATTTCTGCTAAGATCAAGTTCTAAATTTCAATAATGAATCGTACTTCTATGTTTTCACAGAATGCTATAATTATTCTATCTAAGCTTTATTATATGATCTGTGTTCATACTCGTACATTTCATCCTGTTTTATAAGAGAGAGTCAAATTCATTTCAGCTATTTTAATTTGGTTTCTTCCATGGTGCAGTTCTCATTCTCAAATTGCTCATTTCATCTTGATAAATAAACTATTATTTGAATTGAATTTCCTGTATGATGCAGTTCTATCATAAGAATACATTGATATAATTCTCAACTCTGAGAAACCAATACTTTCCGAGATATAATTTGTCTGTTTCAACTAGAGCGCCAGAAAACTCCTGTCCACAGGGCTTGAACCCATTTTTGAAATCATCGTTCATTCTCATTAGTAGTAACAAGATTTCCTGAATCCTAGACCAAAAATCTGGAAAAGAATTAAGAAGGTATATAGTTGGTATCTATGATATTAAGGGTCTAAAAATTTCTTACATGTCATGATTCATCTAATTCAACTATCACTATCAGATGAAGAATCATCATTTTGAAGATATTGTTTAAATTCCTAATTTTTTATGTATATGAGAATTTTACAGATAATTCATATATATTTGATTTAATTTTGTTAATTCGTTATTAAATATGCAAATATGCGAGTTCAAACTTATATTCATTACTTCATAAATCAATTTTGTGACGTAATATTAACACATTTTTGAAATCATCGTTCATTCTCATTAGTAGTAACAAGATTTCCTGAATCCTAGACCAAAAATCTAGAAGAGAATCAAGAAGGTATATAGTTGGTATCTATGATATTTAGGGCCTAAAAATTTCTTACATGTCATGATTCATCTAATTCAACTATCACTATCACATGAAGAATCATCAAGGGAAGGAAGATTTGAAAAATTTGAAGTACTCGTATTTGCACATGTCTTTTGGGCCATACATTTGCAGGAGCCAATACACGGAATTTGTTTTCTTTTACAGGAACACATTGATCCTGTGCAATCTGAAATGAGAATTTCCATTTCATAAAGAATATTTACGGATCTGATATTCGAAATAATATTTACCTTTCCTACAACTGCAGTTGCTAAGGATAGATGTTTCCTTAGGTAGGATTGGCATCGTCGTTAATTTTGGCAGAAGTTTTCCATTTTCTACATACCACCCACTAAATATAGGATCCGGTAAAGATGGTCATGGTACATTACTATTGATCCAAATTTTTGTTTGGTAATGGACTCGAAGGCTGTGTTGTCTCAAACTATCCAATGTTGGAGGTAATTTACTTATGGATCTTGAAGAAGTTATAATATTCCCCTGAGCCTGTTGATACACTTCACATTTTCGTTTGTCGTATACAGACAGATTACAAATTCAACAATATCATTGAATACTTTCAAACATGGCACCGGAAGTACATGATGAATTCAAAAATAGGAATTTTGTCATTAAATGTTTGATTGGGAATTTTAACCAACTTTCTGTAGGTCAGGCGCTGGAGCATATCAACAAAAATTTCAAAGCTGCAGGAGGAACAGTGGGATAAACTGAAAATAGTACTATAGAATGGATGAATGGTTCTTGAGTTACAACATTATTGGTATGAAGTTAGTCACATTACGCTCATCTTTGCATCTTCATTCGGTCAAAATGTCGAAGAAGGTAAAAAAATAATTAAAATTGATGAAGATTCTGAGCAGATACTGCAGAGTGAACTTTCAAGATTTTGAGAATTTGAGAGAATAAGTATTCAATGATATTGTTGAATTTGAAATCCATCTGTATACGACAAACGAAAATGTGAAATGTATCAACAGGCTCAGGGGAATATTATAGCTTCTTCAAGATCCATAAGTAAATTACCTCCAACATTGGATAGTTTGAGACAACACAGCCTTCGAGTCCATTACCAAACAAATATTTGGATCAATAGTAATGTACCATGACCATCTTTACCGGATCCTATATTTAGTGGGTGGTATGTAGAAAATGGAAAACTTCTGCCAAAATTAACGACGATGCCAATCCTACCTAAGGAAACATATATCCTTAGCAACTGCAGTTGTAGGAAAGGTAAATATTATTTCGAATATCAGATCCGTAAATATTCTTTATGAAATGGAAATTCTCATTTCAGATTGCACAGGATCAATGTGTTCCTGTAAAAGAAAACAAATTCCGTGTATTGGCTTCTGCAAATGTATGGCCCAAAAACATGTGCAAATACGAGTACCTACTTCAAATTTTTCAAATCTTCCTTCCCTTGATGATTCTTCATGTGATAGTGATAGTTGAATTAGATGAATCATGACATGTAAGAAATTTTTAGGCCCTAAATATCATAGATACCAACTATATACCTTCTTAATTCTTTTCTAGATTTTTGGTCTAGGATTCAGGAAATCTTGTTACTACTAATGAGAATGAACGATGATTTCAAAAATGTGTTAATATTATGTCACAAAATTGATTTATGAAGTAATGAATATAAGTTTGAACTCGCATATTTGCATATTTATTAACGAATTAACAAAATTAAATCAAATATATATTAATTATATGTAAAATTCTCATATATATAAAAAATTAGGAATTTAAACAATATGTATCTTCAAAATGCGTTCTGAAGGCACGCAGGAATAGTACTGTAAAGTTGGTCGGATAGATATAACGAACCTTATGTGCATAGATCAAAAGCTCAAATCCATAAGGTCGCCACTAACATGGACTAACGCTACAAATTGCGCCTTACTAGCGTCTCCAGGTTCGGTTTCGGTTAATGGGAGTTAATAACACAATTTCTTATTTTGTGAGGAAACTGTTCTACCTATTGTAATTTTGAAAGAAGCATCTGAATCGTTGGGTTTCGGAGCAGACCTTTCAAATAAAGCATTTTTTCGATAATCCTAACAGATCTCGAGTAAAACCGAGTGGAACATAATAGTTAATATGGGTGTTCAGGGCAAGCGTTTATATCTTAAGGAATTCCATTTAAGATCATTGTATCCGACTTTTTTGACAATTAATAAAAAATATATCTGAATCGGATATTTCAACAGAAGTTTGTGTGAGTGATGTTCACCGTATATAGATGACCATGAACAGAAAAAAAATTTTTGTAAATTTTTGGAAAAATTCCCCCCACCCCTTCCTGCACACGACGATTTTTTGACGACCAGTTGAATTTACATTGTAAGGGTATGGAGAATGATACCCAGTGGTCTATACATTTTAGCAATGAAGGTCCCACGGGGTGACACGATAGAGCCCGGTTTGAACTCTACTATCATTGTAGTATTTTATTTATATAATGTGAATTAGAAGATTTAAGTAATGCAATATATATTCTTTTGTAATGCAATAATAGGCGATGATGAAATTTGTATAATCATATTGTGGTTATTGAATGAAATGCAAGTTGAAATGTCAGAAATGCTAAATTAATTTAATCACGAACCATTTAGTAAGAATTGAGTGAGTAATAGTATATTCTAAAACAAGTTGCAGAATGGGTTCCTATTAAAACACGAATGCGAAATTCGAAAACGAGCGACGAAGGCGCGAGTTTTCGAACGCATGAGTGTTGGAAATGTTGGAATTGCCTTCTGCAACGAGTATTAGACGATATTTTCTCTATTTCAGGCAAGTTTTGTAAAATACTGTTGAAATTTAATGAAAAATTCGAATAATACATCCTAGTGACTTTTGTATTGTATCTTGGTAGTTGGTGTCACTTTTACGAAAGTTGACAGAGAACGGAATCTGAATTTGAAACGTACGTAGGGCATGGGGATCAGATTTAAAACAGTTTCCTAATAGCATGAATGATTTAAAATTAGCGAGAAGGAAATCTCTAGTACCATATTTTTTAATGAAAGTAAAGCTTTTCCACAACAATTAATTCACCACTATACTGGAATAGAGAAAACTTTTTTCTATATTTCAGTATCGTAATGAGTCCATTCCAGCACTGAAAACAGTGCTGGAATGAACTCATTCCCGCATTTTTTTTTCTAGTTATATTTTGCGTTTTGTGTTTGTCAGCACTGACATTCGATCCTATCCAATTTTAACAAACATCAATTGACAATACAATATAATCTGGATATAGTGAAATAATTGTTGAGGAAAAGCTTTCATTGAAAAATATGGTACTAGAGATTTCCTTCTTGCTAATTTCGAATCATGCTGTTAGGAAACTGTTTTAAATCTGATATCCATGCCCTACGAACGTTTCAAATTCAAATTCCTTAATCTGTCAACTTGCGTAACAGTCACACCAACTACCAAGATACAATACAAAAGTCACTAGGATGTATAATCAGAATTTTTCATTAAATTTCAACAGTATTTTACGAAACTTGTCTGAAATAGAGAAAATATCGTCTAATACTCGTTGCAGAAGGCAATTCCAACACTCATGCGTTCGAAAACTCGCTCCTTCGTCGCTCGTTTTCGAATTCCGTATTCGTGTTTTAATAGGAGCCCATTCTGCAACTTGTTTTACAATATACTGTTCTCAAACAATTTCATTGAATTTCTAGCATCAGTTGATAAAGCTTACAGATAATTCTACAATAATGAATTCACTAAGGGTTTCTGTGTTCAAAAGCTGCAGGGGTGTATCAGCATATTGTAAAATCTTTGACAGCTATAACTTTTTACCTGAATCGAATCTGAGAAATGGTTAATGAAAAAGGTTTCATTTGAGGAGAAAAATATATGGTTAAAATTACTGTACAGCTTAAATTTCCTTGATCTGGATATAAATTTTCCAAATTTGGAACATCATTTTGAAGTAGTGCTAAATAGTTATCGCCATTAAAATTGCCCTCAATGAAAAGGGGCTTATGATATGATTTCCAACATTTCCTGCCCAAACATCAACCTTTTGAGGGATTTGCATGTGTTACTCCCTCATCATGTGCGGATTTTCTGCGCATTTACGTTAATCGAAGCATTATCCAAAATTGAAGTTAATGGAATTCAAACACAAATTGAATAAAGAAATATGGACCATTCGGAGAAGTATATTTAAATAGGAAGGTTTAACGGGTAATTCCGTTAAAAGGAGCAGAGAAAAATCATTCTGCTGGTACCTGTTGTGGTGTCACCTAATTCCAGTTTTATTTCCATCTATTCCTTGGTTTCTTGTTGCCCTGTCTGAAGAAGCCAACTAGCAGAAACACGTCTTGACAGGTACCAGCAGAATGATTTGCCTCTGCTCCTTTTGTGGAATTACCCGTTAGACCTTCCTACTTGCTAATTAAATATTTTATAAACTACAACTTATCAGCACAAAACAATTTTCGAAGGCGTTCTAAAGGAACTAACATTGCCACAGAAGGTGTTTTACGTAGTTTTCATGGTACGATCTGGAAAATACAATGTTATTGGTTTTTTGCGCGCGTGTTCCGTAAGGAACAGCGTGCTTTCATTTTGCTACAATGTCTGTATTTTTCGATTTTTTTTGCGAAAATGGTCGCAAACGATTGAGTTCGACTCTCTGATGAATAATCTAAGGACAAATTAATTTCTGTCCGTCCGGTCCGGCTGACTGTTAGCCCGATAACTCTCGAACGGAAGGAGGTAGAAGATTGAAATTTGCAGGGTAGGTTTGGAGCGTAAATATCTCGGACTATGCTTTCCCGGTTATGGCCCTTTTTACTTTTTACTCAAAACATTTTTTATGAATATTTCACTAACCAATCTCTCGATCTATCTGAAATTTAGCATCAAATTATAGAATCATTATCTTTATATGCACAAGAAGTTTTGTATTTATCGGAATGCCCTATAGGGGCAAAAAAAAATTCCACCATAACTCGAAAAATACTGATCTGATTGAATTGAAACTCAGTAGTAAGATGCGAAAGACCATAGCAAACACTTTTGCAGAATTTTGTGAGGATCACATGACATGAAAATATTCCAATATTACTACTATTTTGCGGAATATTTTGCTTGAAATTCCGAAACCTACTTTTTGCAAGTATGTTCTGGGGAACATCGCGTTATCATTTTGCCAAATGTCTGCAACTTTCGAATTTTTCGCCGAAAATGGTCTCAAACAATTTCGGTTGGACCCCCTGATGAAGAATTCGACGTCAAATTTGATTCGGCCAGCCGCCTGGACGGCCGTTGACACGATAACTTGAGAACGGAAAGAGATAGCGACTTGAAATTTTCAGGGTAGGTGGCGCATCCCAATACGACGGACGAGTTCGTTAATGGACATAATCGGACAATGGTTTCCGAGAAATGATTTTGTTTAAAACCACTACTGATCCGATCAAATTGAAACTTGGTGAGTAGTTGTAAAATATCAACCTAAGGACGTTCGAGAAATGTTGTGTGAATCGTATCGCTAGAAATTTTTTTAAAAATTATTAAAAAATATTATTTATGTCACGATAACCTACGAACGGGACGAGAAAGCGACCTGAAATTTTCAGGTTGGGTTGTGAATCTGGATGCGACATTTGAGTTAATTTATAGGTATAACCTGGAGAACGGTTTTGGAGTTATACCCATCTGCAATTTGGATGTTATTTCCGCAATAACTCAAAAAATACAAAACCGATCCAATTCAATTATGGTTATTAGTTGTAAAATGGCCATGCAAAAATTCTCGCAGAATTTCGTGTGGATCTTATCACTAGAAAATTATTAAAAAATCATAGAAAATTATTGAAAAAAAAAATCTATATATCAGAAACTATTCGTCCGACATCGCTGAAATTTGAGGAGAGTCTTCAGAACCTAACTCTACTACCAAGTTCCAAGATTTAACACGATAGGATCTATATTATTGGAGTTCTGAGCAGCCTTGTGTGAGTTCAGTAGCTGGATGGGTGACCGTTGCCTCGACAACTCTTGAACGAAAGGAGATAAGGACAAGGCAATTTTCAGGATAGGTTTTACATTTGAATGGGAGAGTTGAGTTCGCTGTTGGCCATAATCGGACCAACTGTTTAGGAGTTATACGCATCTGGAATATTATTTCCTCGATAACTCAAAAAATATAGACTTGATCGAATTGAAGCTTGGTAACTTGTAGAATATCGACATGAAGATGTGGTAAAATTTTGTGAGGACCGTACTACTGGAAATTTTTTAAAAAATTACGAAAAAATAATATGTATCTTATGATTCCTCGAGAACGGAAAGAAATAGCGACTTGCAGTTTTCAGGGTACATAACTCATCTGAATGCGACATTTAGGTTCGCTAATTAGCATAATCGGCCGAATTTTTTTGGAGTTATATCAATCAGAAATTTGGTTGTTATTTCCACAATAACTCGAAAAATACAAAACCGATCTAATTCAAACATGGTTATTAGTTGTAGAATGCCAACGCAAAAATTCTTGCAAAATTTTGTGAGGATCGTAGCACTAGAAATTTAAAAAAAAATCATTGAAAAAAAAATGGTTTGAGCACTCACGTGAAGTCAGGATCTATTGCGCGTATGTTCTATTGTCCATTCTCCTCAATATAATCACCATGGTAAATTGGATCAAGAGTGTCCAATACAGGAGAATGGACAATAGAACATACGCCCAAAAGCTCCTGACTTCACGCCACTGCTTGAATAAATTTTTTAAGTTCATTCTGCCACTTCCTAGCATTTTTCGTTAAGCGCAAGTCAGATGCGAAGTGATTTAACTGCTGGAGTTGACATCGGACAGGATTGGGGTTTTGGGGTGGAGGAAGCTATTCCTCCATTTAATCCCCTAGAGAGGGTCTGGGCATGCGTGGATTCAAGATGCGATATCTCCTGAACTACTAGTGTTGGAGAATTGAAATTTGAGATGTGTGATTTTGGACAAGTTTCACTCGCTAGTGGATTGCATATGCGCAGAGGAGAAGTTACTGTTTCTGGGTTGTATGTGATATGTTGGTAGTGGTTTAGGACTATCGGTCATGAGTCTGATGCTGAGCCAGTATTGAGAGGTTTAAAAAGAATATTCATTGCAATTATGTGCACGGATAAGTCAGTTTGGGGAAAATAGCGTAGTTTCCGACTCGGAGTGTTTGTATCGTGGCTCTGAGGCTAATTTTGAAATTAATGTTACCACTTACGGGCATTTACGTGATGCAAATGAGCAGAAGAGAAGTGATTTAACTGCTGGAGTTTTCGTCTGAAAATTGGGGCTTGAAGGTGCAGGATGCTATTCCTCCATAGAATCTCCTTGGAACTGTCCGCACATGCGTGTGAGGTGTGTGATTTTGAGAGGACAGGCAGCCACGGGTAGGCTGCGCATGCCCATAGGGGACGTTGCTCTTTTTGGGTTGTATGGCTTATGTTGTGTGCAGTTTACGTCTAGCGGTCATGGATGGAGTCGATATTGTGAGGTTTTGAAAGAAAATTCAAGGCAATGCTGTTAACGGACAAGTCAGTTTCGAGGAAATATCGTTTTTTCTAGTTGAAATGTATCTGTATCGTGCCTGAAAATGGCTATATTTCGAAGATCTATATTAAATTACTTTCAGATTAGGAGAATAGGCGAAGGAATTGCGTTCCTAATTCGAAATTAATGTAACCCCTTTCAGATATTTTTCGTTTCACGCAAGAGTAGACAAGAAGTGATTTGACTGCTGGAGTTTTCCATCTGAGAGGATTGGGGTTTTGAGGTGCAGGATGCTATTACTTCACAGAATCCCCTTGGGACTGTCCGCGCATGCATGGATTGAAGGTGCGATTTTCTGAACTAATGCTTTTGAATAATCAGAGTTTTGTGTGAGTTGTGTGATTTGAGAGGCCTGTCAGCCACGAGTAGATTGTACATGCGCAGAGGAGAAGTTGCTCTTTTTGAGTTGTAAGGCTAATGTTGGTGAATGGACACCATTCACTGTCAGGTCATAAATTAAAAGTCCTGTGTCTAAGCTGGCATAAGGATAGACAAAGAACACAACTGACTCATCTTCGTCACACAAGCTCCCAGGACATTCTGAAGGATCTCGATGGGGAAGACTTGGGAGGCTCAGTACAATCATTATCATGTTTATAGCATCAACGCCAATTGCAGATTGACTTTACAATGAAAAAAAAAGCTACAAGAGCATTTACGTGGGTTCAATCTGCTTTGGCGCGCAAGCTATAAGCATGCTGCCTCTTGCGGATATTTTTCGTTATGCGCATGTAGAGATGAGAAATGAGTTAACTGCTGGAGTTTTCGTCTGATGGGATTGCTGTTTTGTGGAGGATGCTATTATTCCGTGGAATACCCTGGTGAGGATACACGCATGCAGGAGTTCAAGATGCGCTAGACCACTATTGTTGGAGAATCGGAGTTTTGTGTGAGGTATGTGATTTTGTGAAGACTTTCAGCCATTAGTAGATGGTACATGCGCAGAGGAGAAGTGACTGCTTTTGCGTTGTGTGGGTTATGTTGGGAGTGGTTTAGGATTATCGGTCATGGGTTTTGCGTAGTTGATATGTGTAGGGTAGCGTTTGTGGATAAATATCTCGGTTGTGTTATTTAATGGTCAATGTCCACCGAGTGGTTTCGGAGTTATGGGCATTTTGATCCCAAGCTTTTTTTTCTGTATATTTCTAGAACTACCGTTTTGATCTGTCTGAAATTTAGCACTAGATTGTATAGTAAAGACCTTCCTATTCATTTAAAGTTCTTATTTACCGTATGACTATGTAGGGAAAAAAAATAAAAAAAATTCATGAATTTTGTTCTTCCTATAACTCAATAAATACAAATCTGATCGAACGGAAATTTGGAAGTGAGCTGAAAAACACGGACATAAAGACCTACGCAGAATTTCTGGAGAATAGCAGGACTAAAAAATTTTTTTTTTAAATATAAAAAAGCACTGACCTGGAGTCAGTGGAGTCATAATAATCCATTGATATCATTCTCAACTCTGAGAAACCAATACTTTCGGAGATAGGATCCCGCTGTCAACTACCGCGCTTTAATTCGATCAGATCAATATTTTCAGAGTTATTGGGAAAACAAAATTTCAAATTTCTACAGCTCTAGAACGGCCAGACAATTAGATAATCAATCGAATAATCAATTTTGACATCGGATTCTTCATCAGTGAGTCGAAACTAATCGTTTGCGACCATCCTTAGCCAAAGATTCGAATATTTCATACATTTGGACGGATTGATAGACACTACGCGCGCCGTACGTCCGCACGACGTCCAGGCTTTTCCTATATAATAACTGAGTGAATAGTCCATAGTTATATCCCGAGTGCTTGCCAATTACTCCAATATTTTCCCTACTGCACTTCGTGTAGTCGGGAAAATATTCTATAATTTGACAAGCACGAGGGGTGTATGAAGGACTCCTGAAACAAATTTCACTCAATTTTAATTGTAGGACCGAAATAATTCTAACTGTACTTTAAATAAATAAAATATTTTTGACAATCATCCTGAATGTTTTCGATGGTTTAAAACGTCACAAAAATATTGACCTAAAATACAGGTGCCAACACGCTGCATTGATATTCAACAATATTGGTTCGTTGCTAAGTGATTTGTATCATATGCGTTAATATGATTGGTTGAAATTTTTCGAGGGGAATAGTCAGTTAAAATATCTCAAGAGGATAGAAATTATACGTCGATCGTATATCGTATAATCGAAATAATATTTCGACAATATATTATATTGTCTTTCCTCGAGTTGGTATTCGTTACGATTATATAACGAATAATTATTTTTTTTATTGATTAATATTAATATTCAAGGTAAGGCAGGAGGCAAAATACCAAAACGATTACACCACGTCTTCAAGGGTATATTCACTTATCAATACTTCGTTACTATGGGTTCTCCTTACTCGCTCAAGCTCTTCGAGAGCTTATGAGGGGTCTCCTTGTGGAAGACCTAGGAGGATCAGTATAATAATATACAATACAATACAATTCATGGATTTTATTGGTTCAGTAATACATGAGTTATATAATCACAAATATTGGTGCAGAAATCGGCTCTGGGATAAATCTCCATACTGTTTGGCTTGATATATTATTTTCTCTAATTCAGTATCGTAATGAGTTCATTACAGCACTGAAAACAGTGCTGTAATAAATTCATTCCCGCATTGTTCGCAGTCAGCACCGACACTCGATCCTATCGAATTTCAACACACTTCAATATAGTGAAATGATTGTTGAGAGGAAAAGTTTTATTTTTATATCAAATAAGGTACCTACTAGAGAGGGTACTATCAGGAAACTGTTTCAAATCTGATCTCCATGTCCTACGTACGTTTCAAATTCCGTAATCTGTCAACTTTCGTTACAGTCACACCAACTGCCGAGATACAATACAAAAGTCACTACGATATATTATCCGAATTTTTCTTTCGATTTCAACAGTATTTTACAAAGCTTGCCTGAAATAGAGAAAATATCGTGTAATATACGTTGCAGAAGTCAATTCCAACACTCATGCGTTCGAAAACTAGCTCCTTCGTCGCTCGTTTTCGATTTTCGTATTCGTGTCTGAATAGGAACCCATTCTGCAACTGGTTTTAGAATGTATTGTTCACGGGGCGGAACTTTCTGAAGAATGTAAATAGTTCCTTGAAAGTAATCGATTTCGAAGTATATCACTTTCGTCATACTGTATGCGAAAGTTTATGAGTATCAAATTGTTAGAAAACTAGTTGAAAATATAAAACTAGGCGAATATAGTCAAGATGCAAAATCGTTTGATTTTCAACTTGGCCAATTGTAGCCTTGTAATACGTTTGTTGGGAAGTATCTGGGAATCTGATGTACCGAATTCGGATCGATTAGTTAATGAATTTATGTTGGTCCGGCGCTTTTAGGTACTTATGTACAACAGATAATTTTTATCTGAAATTCAAACAGTTCTTCTTGATGACATGGTGGAAAATTATCAGCTTACAACCATTCATACCGTCTACCTTCAAGATTCAAGAATTTGCAGAGGACAGTATCGAAGGGACATCTGAAGAGATTATTCTGTATTTATAGGATGAGTAAATTTATATTCGGAATTGTGGTTACGTGAGGACTACTACTACATTATTTTCATTGAAACGACTTCTAAAAGTAACTGCTCTATGTTTTTACCCATTTATTTTTTCCCCCATCTAGGAAAAATGCTCAAATATCCACTAAATTCCACATATTAATTTTCAGGTATTTACCTTGAAGGTGGACTTCCAACACGCTGGTACACCTCACCATGAATGTGCAGGTCACACAGAACATGGCCATGGCCATCATTACCCACAAGACAAAATTGACAAATTGAACAGAGGAGAACCAGTCGCTGCTGATGATTCTGAAGCTGGACAGCACCTGATCTGCATCTTGAAAGAGAGGGGCATCCTCTCCGAAGACGGAACCATCAACAAAGACGTTGTGAAGAGGCGAATTACTAAAATTTTGGGGGAAGGATCTGAAGACATCAAGACAGTTGAAGATTGCGCCGTTCAGCACACTGACCAAAAACAAACTGCTATTTCTTTCTATAACTGCGTCACACCTGTGGTCAAGAAGCACAATACTCAATCAAAATCCTAATTGTAATATTTTTTACGAATAATCTATAGAACTCATCCGCTAGGTACCATCGATATGAAATGAATCATTCTGAATACTGTTTTTTCAAAATTCAACATCCATGTATATATGAAATAAATATGGAGTTACAGGAGCTCAACTTTTTTTCTGACAAAAATAAGTTCTGTGATTGCATATTATACAGCATCAAAACCACCGAATTGATTGACGGAAGTATATAAGTAACTTCTAAAGGGGTTCAACAAATTACAACTCCTAACTTCTGAAGTGATTCAGCAAATTAGTAAATAGAACTCGTGAGGAATAAATATTCGGTGTGAGTTTGCAATATAGGTACTCTTTAAACAGCTTAAACGAAAGACAACCTTCCACTCTTTACATTACTCTTAACGTGGACAATTTTCTGTGGAACTAATTTGACAGAGCTGTCTTCAGTTTCCATTGCATTTTATTGAAGACGATAATATGATAATACCAATCTAAATGCAAGAAATTAATGTACCAATCGGATAAGTAAATTAAATCAAAAGAATACACTATATTATTCAATCAATAACTGTTTGATAAACATATATAAAACTTCATGCGTTTTCGATTCCGACAGTATATTGTTTGTGAAGACATTGAACTACGAGCAATATTGTATGATAGCCATACAAAATGATTACTTCATTCTTCTGTTCATATAAGGAACGACAATTGTATATATTGTATATTATTATACTGATCCTCCTATGTCTTCCCCAAGGAGACCCCTCATGTGATCTCGAAGAGCTTGAGCGAGTAAGGAGCACCAGTTTTGTTCTGTGTAGGCTCTGTTACTGTGTCCTTACGTCACCTTAGAAACAGCACTGTTAATTTTTGACCCAACATAGAATGGTGGCGATTACCGTGACTAGAAAATTTCTTTCCTAGCCTAGGAATTGAACATGGGGCTTCCGCTCCCGAGTAAATTACTCTCCCACTGAGCCAACCGCACTACTACTACAATGAAGAACCATTAATAATTTTTCAACACCGTCATAAATTCAGTTGATTTACAACAAAGGAGAAGATTTATGGAGGACTTCTTAGAAGGTTGGAAAATTGCAAGCAAATATTATTAATATCATCCTATCCTTTCGGATTTTGAAATAGTTTTTGATTCAGATGCACACAAAATGTACTGCCATTTCGAAAGTTCAAAATTTATCGATTCAGTGTTATCAATTTCTTCTTGGGGTCACTCCACATAATTTATTTTTATCTATTAATATGGAATTCTTCATTAGTGTTGACCGAATTACATCAAAATGAAGTCGCTTCTACTATTTGCCGTCTTCATGGTAACTATTTGCTATGTAAGTATTGAATAAGATGATATACATCTTAATAATTACCTAATACTCCCAAGTCCCAAGCAAGTATCATTCATATAAAAATAGATTAAAAATTAAAGAAGGGGAGAAGGAGACACCCTAGCACAGGGATAAATTTGAATTTTTCGATTCTTGAACGACACTTTGTATTAATGTACTCCACAATTCCGTTTTAATGTTGGCAACACTGGGTATGTAGAACGTCAAGTCACAGAGCCCGTGTTTGTATCTGTAAAAACGAGTTATAATTTCATTTCATTCTGGTGCCGTCGAAGTTTGAGAACAAAATAAATGTTTTAAAGAATTATCAGTCACGTGAGTAAATGTTTTCCGTATAGTTGTTCCTCATTATTATCTAGTACTCATTAGTATTTCATGTACATGGTAGTGTTTGCTTTTCGGTAGTTTCAAATATTCTTTCTGTAATTATTAATCTTTAAAGTGACTATGGGGCAGTTTTCATTGAAACAATAGGGGCACATTGGAAAGTTATGTTAAAATGTATCGGATAGATAACTTAGATGTTTATTTTAAAGTTGTAAATCAATACCTTTAAAAGTTTGATATAATTTTGAGTCTTTAAAACAATATATATACAACTTTATTCATAGTTAACTAATATTCTGTATTATTTATTTCCTGTATTAAAAGTCTATTAAAATGTGCCCCTATAGGAAGGAGGTTTTGAACAAATTCTGCTTTAAAAATCATATTCGTCATAGTCATAGTCATAAAGCCTATACTAAATAAATAAGGAAGATAAGAAAAATAAGTTGTTTCAATTTTTATTTACAACTGATTTGTTATGAGTCCGAATATGAAAAATGTGCTAAGGTGCCTCCTTCTCCCATATCCTTATCAGTGATATTCATCATTTTATATTTACGATTTTTATGCATATTCAGGTTGATTCAGGAATTTGTAAAGAATTTAAATGGAAAAGTATAACGGGTAATTCCGCAAAGGGATCAGAGAAAATAATTCTGCTGGTACCTGCCGACACATGTTTCGGCTATTCGGCAGGTACCAGCAGAATTATTTTCCGCTCCTTTTGTGGAATTATCCTAAAGTAGGATAGGGGTAGGGTAATTCTGCAAAAGGAGCGGAAAATAATTCTGCTGGTACCTGCCAAATAGCCGAAACATGTGTCGGCAGGTACCAGTACAATTATTTTCTAGTTGGCTTCTTCAGGACAGGGCAACCAAGAGACGAAAAAAAGGTGGAAAGCTGAAAACAGGTGGCATCACAAATGGAGCGAGCAACCAATTTGTGCCTTCAGCTCTAGGACCTCCAATTCGGAGGTAAACTACGGCATCTGCACGAAGGAAGCATAAGCAACCTGTGCGATGCGACCTCAACCCGAGAACATGTACTAAAGAAAATAGTGTGTATAAGTATATTTAAATGGAAAAGTAGGGTAATTCCGCAAAGGGATCAGAGAAAATAATTGTGCTGGTACCTGCCGTCACATGTTTCGGCTATTTGGCAGGTACCAGCAGAATTATTTTCCGCTCCTTTTGCGGAATTACCCTAGGGTAGGATAGGGTTAGGGTAATTCCGCAAAAGGAGCGGAAATTATGCTTCCTTCGTGCAGATGCCGTAGTTTACCTCCGAATTGGAGGTCCTAGAGCTGAAGGCACAAATTGGTTGCTCGCTCCATTTGTGATGCCACCTGTTTTCAGCTTTCCACCTTTTTTTGGTTTCTTGGTTGCCCTGTCCTGAAGAAGCCAACTAGCGGAAACACGTATCGGCAGGTATCAGCAGAATGATTTTCTCTGCTCCTTTTGCGGAATTAACCATTATACTTTTCCATCTAAATATACTTATCCGCATTATCCTGTTTTCATTTGTAAATAATGCATACGAATACTACCGAATATTCATTGACTCAGATGCGAGTCAACGATGATTCTGATGATACATAACTATCATTCCATTTTCAAGTGATTTAGAGGAACATATACCCAATTACACAAATTACGAAAAAACAAGATTCGAAGTAATTGGTTGACATTATTTTTTCTTTTTATGCCCGATTTTACCTATTTTAAACACACCCCAGCATGTTTATATCCAACTTCCAAGAACGCGCGCCTTTTAAAGTCGTCGTGACAAAATTAACGACTCTATAGAATCGTCGAGTCTAATTACATTGTTTTGATTATTGATCTGACAGGATTACCTTGTTACGTCAAATTAAATATTACTAAATGAAAAACCTTCATTCGAACATTATTTCACAATTTTATTAGTGGAAATGTAAAGTACAGTTATTATTGTTTGAGATTTTAATATTTCGATTATTCAAATCGGAGGAAATGGTATTTAAATGAATGCTGTTAACATTCTCAGAACTCAATAATGCTTGAAACATTATTATTATTGCTAATGCTCTCCTCAACGCTACCAGTCGCCACATCTGACGATTTCCATCCCACTTGTCGTTGGATTTGATCTATTGTCATGGCACCATTGGTCCTAATGGTAGCTGACGTATGGTGAAAAGCTGAAAAGCATGTCTCGTGTATTTCTAAGAATCATCCAATTTCAATAACGTGCAATTCGCAAGGTACATGATCCAAATTTCTTGATACTAACTAACTTGATTGGTACATTTCACCTCATCATATCGTAAGATATTTCTGTACTTTTTGGGTGCGCAATGTTTTTGGAACATCGCGTAAATATTTTGCCCAAATGACTGTAATGTTCGAAGTTTTTGCCAAAAATTATATCAATCGATTATTTTCGAGGTCAAATTTGTTTCTGTCCGGCCGGCCGTTGCCACCATAACTTGAGAAGGGAAGCAGAAAGCGACTTGAAATTGTCAGGGTAGGTGGCGCATCCAAATACGACTGAGTCCGTTAATGGGCATAATCGGCCCAACGGTTTCCGAGTAATAATTTCGTCATCAGCCAATACAGATCCGAGCGAATTGAAAGTGGCTAGTTGTAGAATACTGACACAAAGACGATTGTAAAATTTTCTGAGAATCGTATCACTAGAAAATTTGGAAAAATTCCAAAAATTAATTTTTCATGTACGATAACCTGAGAACGGAAAGAGATAGGGAGTTGCAACTTTTAGGGTAGGTTGAGCATCTGAATGCAACATTTGAGTTTGAGGCAGAATCGGCCAAAAGGTTTTGGAGTTATACCCATCTGAAATTTGGTTGTTATTTCCTAAATAACTCGAAACATACGGAACCGATCCAATTCAAACGAATCTGAAAATATTCGTCAGACATCGCTGAAATCCTGCGAAAGCCTTCAAAACCTAACTCTACTACCAAGTTCCAAGTTAGAACATGATCGGATCTATATTGTTGGAGATCCGAGCAATCTTGTGTGAGTTCAGTAGCTGGGTGCTTGACTGTTGCCTCAATAACATTCTAACGAAAAGCAATAGGGTAGCTTGCGCATCCGAATGGGAGAGTTAAGTTCGTTGTTGGGCATAATCAGCCGAACGATTTCGGAGTTATATCCATCTGCAATATCAGTTTCTCGATTACTCAAAAAATACAAACCCGATCGAATTGAAACTTGGTATCCAACTGTGGAATATCGGTAAAAAGGCGTGTGAAGTTTTGTGAGAATCATACCACTAGAAAATTTAAAAATATTACGAAAAATACCATGTATCTCACGATAACGGAGACATATAGCGACTTGCAATTTTCAGGATAGGTTGCGCATCCGCGCGAATGCAACATTTAGGTTCGTTAATTGGCATAATTGGCCAAATGGTTTTGGAGTTATACTCATACGAAATTTTGTTGTTATTTTCTCTATAACTCAAAATATACAAACCTGACCAAATTAAAACTCGTGAATAAATTTCGTTAATATAGTATCCTGGAGTCACTTGAGGCGTAAGTTTTTTCGTATTTCAATTGTTGAAAAAAGCATTTTCATGCTGGGATCAGATAAAATATCAGTTTTGCAGGAAATTTAATTGACCTCATTGAATTCTACGTAAAAAGTAGCTACAATAATGTACATCTAGAATAATCTACATCCTGTAACTATGCAACGGTGATAGATAACGACATGCGGTTTTCACCTATGAGTTTCTCATGAAAATTGGCCATCAAACACCTACATCAGTTGTTTATCTAGAACAATAATAGGACTTTCCCTTCAAAAGTGTCCAATTTGGCCCACCCTGATAAGACGGGGGTCGGATTACCAGGGATCCACTGTAATTTCACGCTTTTGAATCCAAAATCTCAGGAGATGATCTTAAATATCACCACAAAAAAACTAAAATACCGTATTAAAAAAAATCATAAAATAAGAATTCGTACTTTTTACTCTCTTGAAACAAGTGTGCCATTCAAACCAAAAATTGAATTTGTTATTGTTTTTCTTCATGCCCGTATCGACATTTTTTGAACTGAGGTAAATAATATAGGTTTCGATGTTTGATAAAAATGCCCCTATATTCTGACTAGTGACTACTGCCTGAAAATAATCAAATTACATGAGTCATTTTGAAGAACTGTTCAAAGCGAACAACCCAACCAAATTCAATCAAAATCACACCAATGATTTCCAAGTTATGAATGTCCTAAACTAACAGCCTTTGGATACACAAGAAGCTATATTTCTGAAAGGTTTGGACAACTTGCATTTACCACTAGGTATTGCCAGCCACTCCTGTAACACCCTGTATACTGTTGAAACTATTGGGTGAATACATATTTTTTAATTTGGGATCTTGAACCATTTATAGTGTAAATTTCATGTGGTTTCTTGGGTTATTGGTTCTTTTTAAAGACAACATCAAAATCAGTCTACAATTAAACCAAATTTATTACTACGTTTCGCTCGAAGGCCTCCGAGCTTCTTCAGGTTAGTTATTCTGGGAAAAATGACTGGATTAATAAAGTTCTTCAAAAATTAATCTCCAAAAATATCCCTCATAAATCTCAAAAAGGTACAAGTTAAATGTAATGTAAATGTAAGGTAAAATTTAACTTGTACCTTTTTGAGACTTATGAGGGACATTTTTGGAGATTAATTTTTGAAGATCTTTATTAATCCAGTCATTTTTCCCAGAATAACAAAACCTGAAGAAGCTCGGAGGCCTTCGAGCGATACGTAGTAATAAATTTGGTTTAATGGTAGGCTGTTTTTGATGTTGTCTTTAAAAAGATTCTATAACCCAAGAAACCACATGAAATTTATATATTTTTTCCTATAAGCCAATCCGATTGGGTGATGGGTCACCCTGGATGGGTGACCCCTCTAGCTATGAATTTGAACAAGCGCGCCAAAGCAGACTGATCGCACATCAGTAATTTCCAAGTTTTATAAGCTCATGAATTTGCATCAATTGCTCACGGAAGGGCTGTAGGATATACAATATATGCGAGAGTGGGGGAATTGGAGCCATGTAAGGAAAAGTAAAAAGAAATACTAGTTCAAATTACAAACATTTATTTCTTTAAACACTTATCGCTCTCTTTATTATTTATCTTACAGTAATCACTAATAAACATAAAAATAATAGATCCGTAGTTAGTTAAAGACACGTTTTTCAAAAATGTAACTTTCGCTCCCATTACCCCGCACATTGGGCAATGAGAGCCGAAACATCTCCATATGTGTAATGAGCTGTATCACATAATGAACAAAATTAAAATTCTTCTATACGCATAACAAGAAATAGAACAAATTAAAAATTTAAACTAAACAACAGAATATAAAAAAAATGAAGACTCTTAAAAGTCAAACCGCCGTATTCACAAAGTATTGTTAAGTGTTTCAATCTCCGTTAAGTAATAACTGAGGTCCTCAGTTAAGGATAAATCTGAAACGCAACCTCAATTAAAGTATTTAACGGTGGTGAAACAGGCTTGTTTCACGTTAGTTTACACGTTTACTGAGGTTGCGATTCTTATTTATGCTTAACTGAGGACCTCAGTTAGGACTTAACGGAGATTGAAAGCTTTGTGAATACGGCGGAAAATATGGTATTTTATTGAACAGAGAATGCAATTTTGCAAATTGCTCAGTTGGTATTGACCATATTTGGCTGAATTTATTGAAAAAGGAGTTGGAACTTGGAAATTTCTATGGAAAGTAATATTATGTTAGTTATGATTTTCAAATACTGTCAATGTGACAATTCTCGAATTTCAGAATAACTATCAACAAAATGATTCTAAAGATTTTCGTTAATCGTCTGATGAAGGAGTCTGATATAGACTCCGAAACGTTAGAATATAGTTGCTTCTTCGTTGATGTTGTTTCGTTGTTGTTGGTTAGGCAACATTGTTCAATTGATTGCTTCTGACAAATTTCTTGTGTTTCTTACGCAGAAGCAAATCACAAAATAATTAACTTTTATTTTATAGATATTTTACAGAGTTTGGGAGAGAAACCCCAGAAAGAAACGTTTTAGTAATGAATATACCTCCCACAGTATCCTTTAATGCTTACTTATGTTATTTTATGGATCACAACAAAAAATGCAAATTGAATCTCTAAGATCATTGCAACCTGTACATTCAGAGTGAGCCCAATTACCGCAAACCCTACAACGGTACCCAAATTCTACATTTTTGCCAAAATCTTTGCAAATCGTACAATCATGTTTCTCCTCTGAATATTCAGAGTCATCATCATATATTATATTACTGTCATTAACAGATGATTCCTCAGTTTAGCTGTCTTAGGACAAATTTCTAGCTGCCCTCCAGTTTTTTAGATGATTCATTCTCAATATTTTGTTTAGAATACTTGGCATTTCTTAAAATCTTCATTGGTCTATTTTCTTTATTGGCTTCTTTTTCTCTCTCTTCTCCTCGAAAACTGTCTTCATGGGGGCGCTAGTCAAAATTCGTGAATGCTGTTAGCTTTCTGTTGCTCTTTGTAGATTTGGTTGATATTTGTGGTGGACTTTAAGATATCAGCAAAACTTAGAGAAGGTTGTCGAGAATCACCATAAAATTCCACAATATTCCATTAGAATAGAATTTCGCTTCCCGAAAGGGGTAATAGGAGCTATGGCGGGGTAATGGGAGCGTGAGTAGCTGCCATTACCCGATTAGTGACCATCTCAAAATAATCGAATTAACTGAAAAAATTGGTTCAAGCCCTGTGGACAGGAGCTTTGGCGCTCTTGTTCAAACTTTGACAGACTATATCTCCGAAAGCATTGGTTTCTCAGAGTTCGGAATGATATAAAAAAAATTGGTTCAAGCACTGACGTGAAGTCAGAAGCTTTTGCGCGTATGTTCTATTGTCCATTCTTCTGTATTGGACACCCTTAATCGAATTTACCATGGTTAATTATGTTGTCCATTCTCCTGTATTGGACACTCTTAATTCAAATTTACCATGGTAAAATCGAATTAAGTGTCCAATACAGGAGAATGGACGACATAATTAACCATGGTAAATTCGATTAAGGGTGTCCAATACAGAAGAATGGACAATAGAACATACGCGCAAAAGCTTCTGACTTCACGTCAGTGCTTGAACCAATTTTTTTCGTGATTTTTTTTAATTTTCTGGAGACGCGGTTCTTAAAATTTTTTTTTTCGTCATTTTTTTCAAATTTTCTAGGAGTACGGGTCTTACAGAATTTTAAACACGTCTTTGTGTTGATTTTCTACTACTAGTTACCAAGCTTCAATTCAATGGAATATTTATTTTTTGAGTTAAAATCAAGGAAACAATATTCCAGGTGGATATAACTCGGAAACCGTTAAACTGATTATGCCCAAAAACGAGCTCAACTCTCCCTTTCGGATACGCAACCTATCCTGAAAATTGCAAGTCCCTATCTCCTTTGGTTCGAAAGTTATCGAGGCAACGGTCACCCATCTACTGAACTCACACAAGAATGCTCGAATCTCCAACAATATTCAACCGATCGTGTTGAAACTTGAAACTTGGCAGTAGAGTTAGGTAATGAACGCTCTTGCAAAATTTCAGCAATTTCAAACGTATAGTTACTGATATATAGAATTTTTTTTTTTAATTTTCAATGATTTATTAAAAATTTTCTACAGATGCTATCCTCACCAAATTTCGCAAACATCTTCACGTTGGCATTCTACAACTAATAACCATGTTTGAATCCAATCGGTTCAGTATTTTTCGAGTTAATGAGGAACAAAAACCACCAAATTTCAGATGGCTATAACTCTGAAATCGTTTGGTCGATTATGCTCATAAACAAACTCAAATGTGGCATTCATATGCACAACATAACCTGAAATTTTCAAGCCGCTATCTCTTTCCGTTCTCAGGATATCGTGACAAAAAAAATATTTTCTAATAATTTTTTTTAAATTTTCTAGCCATACGATTCAACCAAAATTTCACAAACGTGCTTTGGTTCATATTCTACAACTACTCACCAAGATTCAATTCGATCGGATTTATATTGGTTGAAAACAAAATTATTACTCGGAAACCACTAGGCCGATTATGCTTATTAACGAACTTTTCCGTCGTATTGCGATGCGCCACCCACCCTGAAAATTTCAAGTCGCTAGCTCTTTTCGTTCTCAAATTATCGTGGCAACGGACGGCCGTACGGCCGGACGGCTGGACGGACAGAATCAAATTTGACCTCGAATTCTTCATCGGGGAGTCGAACTAAATCGTTTGAGACCAATTTCGTCAAAAAATTCGAAAGTTACAGACATTTGGGCAAAACTATAACGCGATGTTCCCCAGAACATACGCGCAAAAATCTTATGATAGAACTGCATCATTAAATGATATAAATTAAATAAGAATCCATTCATATCATTCCCAACTCGGAGAAACCAATACTTTCGGAGTTATGATTTGTCAAAGTTTGAACAAGAGCGCCAAAGATCCTGTCCCCAGGGCTTTCTCACTCTTTCAATTTGGCTTCTGTGAGTCAATTCTCAAGAATTTTCGTAATTAAATTCGAAACGTAGGTCTATGACTCATCTCATGTTGGATTTATATACATCAGGAAATTATAATGATAGTATTTCATGAAATCATATAGAATTGAGAATAATTATTGAAATTTGGAAAAATCATATCTCCGAAAGTATAAGTTTGTTAGAGCTGAGAATAAAATCAATGGATTCTTATGATGAAATTGCATCTTAAAAAAAAATTGAATTCGAAATTTGTAATGAAAAAAAAAATTGTTTTTTTGGTTCCGAAGCCACCAGGCCTATTTTTCCCAATAACGAACTTGTCCGAGATATTTATCTCCTAAACCTACTCTGAAAATTTCAACTGTCTAGCTCATTCCGTTCGAGAGTTATCGTGTTAACGGACGGCCGGACGGACGGCTGGCCAGACAGAATCAATTTTGAACATGCATTCTTGATCAGTGAGTCAAATCAAATCGTTTAAGACCATTTTCAGCCGAAAATTCCAAAATTACAGACATTTGGGCAAATTGATAAGCATTCTGTTCCGAGGAACAAGAGCGCCAAAAGCATTGTAAAATAATTTATCATCAACTTTTAACGTAAACATAATGAAATTATGCATATGATAAACACAAAAATTGGTTCAGGCCAATGTGGCTGCCAATGCTCCTGTGGACAGGAGCTTTTTGGCGCTGTTACTCAAACAGACAAATTATATCTCCGAAAGTATTGGTTTCTCAGACTTGGGAATTATATCAATGGATTCCTATGATAGAAATGCATCATGAAAGAAATTGAATTTAGAAAAAGTCTCGTTTAAATTAAATGATTAAAAAATTATCTTATAAAAAAAAAACAATCTACAATGCTTCAATGCATTAATACTTCAAAACTTGTCATTAAATTTATCTATCAAGATTAAATGAGCAATCTGCAATGATTCAACCTAGTGGAATGGGTTGTTGCAACTTACACTCGGTGCATAGTTTTCACAACTCGAAATACCTAAGGAAAGTATCATCGAAATGTCTAGAATCTAGAGCAAGGCTGGAGCCAATCAAAGCAGTTTGTCCATTTATTCCTGATATTTGAGTAGGTAGTGAATTACGAACAAATTATTGTAATAGTTCAAAATATATTAATAAAATACTATCCCCTTTTTTCATAATTTAAAATTTAATAGTTCATACCTCTAACACATTCTTTTCGGTACTATGAACCTTAACTCAAGAAAAAATGATTAATACACAAATGTAGATCCTCATTTCAGTATTTTTTTGCTAGCAACATTATGGAAATACTGTATATAGGAACATGTCTCACTACTTAAGGAAGTAAAAGGTAATATTAATCTCAGTGGTCAACGAACACTAATTTCTTTTGATGATTCCATTATGTTCTTCTTTCCAATTGCCTCCAAAAACTATATCACAACAGTCTTGTGTATCCACAAATTCAAGAATCGAATTTTTGTTTTCCAAGAGAAAATAACAACTATGATTTGACAATCTCTAATAGCTAGAAAAGATGACATTTATGAATAGTGATAACAGACAGATTCTGTGTTCACACTGTGAATACATAGAACTCACGATGTATTATTGAAACTTTGAAACATATCTCTGGAAATATTAGCTTGTCAGAGTTGAAACTGATAATAATGGATTTTCATGATGAAACTGCATCTTAAAAAAAAATTTAAATCTAAAGTTGTTTAAATGTAAAAAAAAAATTTTTTTTCGTTACTCCGAATCTATTAGACCAATTTTGCCCAAAAACGAACTTAACCGAGATATTTATCCCTCAATCCTTCTTTCAAAATTTCAACTGCCTAGCTCATTCCGTTCGAGAGTTATCGTGTTAATGGACGGACGGACGGCCGGACGGAATCGATTTCGACCACGGATTCTTGATCAGTGAGTCAAACCAAATCGTTCAAGACCATTTTCAGACAAAAATTCGAAAATTACAGACATTTGGGCAAATTGATTAGCACTCTGTTCCGAGGAACAAGAGCACCAATATAGAATAGAATAATAACTGTACAGATACTTACTTTGATTGCGAGGTTTGGCACTTTTTGGCACTCTTGTTCCTCGGAACAGAGTGCTTGTCAATTTGCCCAAATGTCTCTAATTTTCGAATTTTTGGCTGAAAATGGTTTTAAACGATTTGGTTCGACTCACTGATCAAGAATCCATGGTCAAATTTGATTCTGTGCGGCCGGCCGTCCGTCCGTCCGTTAACACGATAACTCTCGAACAGAATGAGCTAGACAGTTGAATGTTTCAGAGTAGGTTTAGGAGATAAGTATCTCGGTTAAGTTCGTTATTTGGCTAAATCGGCTAAGTGGTGTCGGAGTAACAAAAACAAAAAATTTTTGTATTAAAAATTTTAAATTGTATAATTTTTAAGATGCAGTTTCATAATAAGAATCAATCGATTACATTCTCAAACTCTAACAAACTAATACTTTCGGGGATTATGATTTTTCAAAATTTCAATAATTATTCTCAATTCTATATGATTTCATAGAAGACTCTAATTATAATTTCCTGATTTATATAAATCCAACATGAGATGAGTCATAGACCTACGTTTTGAATTTAATTACGAAAATTCTTGAGAATTGACGCACACAAACCAAATTTAAAAAGTGGGATAGCCCTGTGGACAGGAGCTTTGGCGCTCTTGTTCAAACTTTGACCAATCATAACACCGAAAGTATTGGTTTGCCCGAGTTGCGAATGATATCAAGGGATTCTTATTTGATTTATTTCATTTTATGATGCAGTTCCATCATAAGATTCCATTGATATCCTTCCAAACTCTGAGAAACCAATACTTTCGGAGATATGATTTGTCGAAGTTTTAACAAGAGCGCCAAAGCTCCTGTCCACAGGGCTTGAACCAATTTTTTTATAATGATGTTCAACAAAACTAATGTATGCTCGTCATCACCATGTGTATGCTACTGAGTGAGCTAGTGTCGGTCACGTGATATAATCGAATGTTCCCGAAGCTGTTAGTGTCAGTTTCGGGCGACTTGTGGGCTTCTGTGTGTGTAAATCGTAGGGGATATCATTACCCGCTAGCTCTCGTTCCCCCATTCTCCCCTACATCTTCATCGTCATGGACTAGTTTTCCATCGAATCGAATTCTTCATTTTTGCTTAATTTTCAGGTACACAGTTTGAAGTTTGACTTCAAGCATGCTGAGAATCCTCACAAGGACTGCCTAAGTCGGGCACACAGTCGTCCATATCCACAACGGAAATTGCATGATCTCAATCATGGAGTACCAGTCGAAACTGACGATTACGAATCTGTAATTCATCTGACCTGTATCTTTAAAGAAAGGGGAATTATGTCGGAAAATGGGACCATTAATAAGGATGTCGCAAAGAGGATTGCTACTAGAGTTATCGGTGAAGCTGAAGGTGCTGCTGAAGACGTGAAGAAAGTGGGAGATTGTGCCTCACAGCAATCTAACCAGGATGAAACAGCAAGATATTTCTATAACTGCATATCAGATTTGGTCAAGAAGCTAAACCTTGAATAATCAAGCATTTGTTGGATCTGATATTTTAATATCAAATTTGATTATCGTACGGCTACTACAAACAGATTCATACTCTGTAATAAAGTGATTTGTAGGTCTGTTTTGGAATTTGAGTGTCCCTGTGTAACGATTTTTGTTCTTACTGACTCCTAGATGGGAAAATCATCCATTTTAATATTGGACAACTGCTCTGTGGACAGAGATCAAAAATCCAAGGTCAGAATTCATTTGGTCCGGCCAGCCCGCCGGTCGTCAGCACGATTACGCTCAAACGCAAAGAGTAAGGGAGTTGAAATTTTGAGATGAGGTTTGGAGTCCAAATACGCCGGATAAGTTCGTTAATGGGTAAAATGGGTAAAAATAATAGGTAAAATCCACCGAGTGGTTTCAGAATTATAGCCATTTGAAATTTTGTTTTCCCAATAACTCGAAAAATACTGATCTGATCGAATCAATGTACGGTAATTAGTTGAATAATACCGCCACGAAGACTTATGTAAAATTTTATGAGGATCACATGGCTGCTAAATTAAAAAAAAATTTTCAAAAATTCTCTATCTCAGAAAGTAACCGTCAGATATCGTTGAAATTCTGAGAGAGCCTTAAAAACCTTATCATACAGTAAACTTCAGCTCGCTTGGATCTATATTGGTGGAGATATTGCCGAAATTTCAAAATAGTCTAAAGATCGGGGTCAACTGGTCCACTGTTTTCACATTCAACTAAACAAATTGTCGACAGTTTTTGTTGGGAGTTAATCATGACTTGTTTCCATAGGTCATTATTCTCAGTGTTCTTTGATGGATTTCTTCATGTAAATTCATGTCAATGTCTAACATCACATGACACAGGTTGACAGACAAACTAGTTTGGTAATCTATGAAATATATTATAAGAAAACTTGCTTATAGGATTCAGGAACCATTTTCGCAAGTAACAAACAGAGATTGGAAAATGGTTAGATATCCAAAAACATTTTCTCATAAGAAAGACTATTAATTACATACTTTGCTGAATTCTGGAAGAATTATGTATTTCAAAGTGAAAATATCCAAAGGAAACTTCAACGATTTGATAAATGCAAGTATTTGTTCAGAGGTAGCTTATATGAGCTTGTTTCATTGTCCGAATTCTATAACATTTATTTATTATTTAATTATTCTAAAAATCAAAGGAAATGAGGAGGCCAACACATTTTGGAGTTCATCGGAACTTCACAACTGGAAGGCAAGCTGTAGAGTGTAGATGGTGATGACATTCACATCTCTGATGTGGGACACAATAGACCTTGAGGTCGTAGTGCAACGTTAATCCCTACAACAGTGGATAAATAGATACATAGATAAATTATTCACTTCAAAGTACAGAGATCTGTAACGAAAAAAAGGTCAACAATAGTGAGTTATTTTGAAGAAAACATTTCAGCTCTACAAAATTCGAAATGTTCTTGTACATTATAAGGGTCAAATTTTAATATGAAAGAATTAATTATTCCATGTAGTAATCTTTCAGTCTTTATGAAACGAATTTGACTCGGCAATTAATTTATTAGCTTCATGCACATATACATAGCATTATTCTATGTCACAGTCAACGTTCATTTTTGAACCAATAGTGGATGAATGTATTCGAATGGGACCTTATGCCTCCGTTAACACAGCACTGTTCATTTTTGAACAGTGAATGTATTGAGTTGAAACTAATTGTTTGATACTATTCTCGGCCGAAAAGTGTACCAGTTTTTCTTGGACGCTTGTTTTTACTTACGGTTTTTACTTACGGTTAAATTCTTGTTTAACTGAGTTTAAACTTGAACTCGACCGGATCTAAATTGTTGGAAATTGTCCAAAAAATTTTTATTTCTTTCTAGAACTCAAGCTCATTGGCAAGTTCAATACTGGATGGCTGACCACTCTCGTTTTACACTCAACCAACGAAGTTGTCAACAGTTTTTGGATTTTGACGTGCCTGGGGAGAATTTGATGAATATGTATAGATCAACCAAAGTAATATTTGACAAATCGATTCGTCACTAACAAGTTCTCGATTTAAACTTGATCGAATCTATATTACCTACTGGAATGAACAGCGCGCCATAGCTCCTGTCCACAGGGCTTTCCCACTTTTTCAATTTGTGTTCTGGGGAACTTCGCGTTATCATTTTGCCCAAATATCTGTAATTTTTGAATATATTGACGATAATGCTCTCAAACGACTAGGTTCAACTCACTGGTTGCCACGATAACTTGAAAACGAAAAGAGATAGCGACTTGAAATTTTCAGGGTGGGTGGCGCATCCAAATACGACGGACAAATTCGTTAATATGCATAATCGGCTGAGCGGTTTCCGAGAAATAATTCTGTTCAGGAACGAGTTTTTAATGGAGATGACATGTTTTATTGTCGCTCTAGTTCCTCGGAACTGAGTGCTTATCAATTTGCCCAAATGTCTGTAATTTTCGAGTTTTTCGATGAAAATGGTCTTAAACGATTTTTTGGTCTTAAACGATTCATATGTCCGGCCGGCCCGGCCGTCCGGCTGGCCGTAGGCACGATAACTCTCGAACGGAATGAGCTAGACAATTGAAATTTTCAGAGTAGGTTTGGGGGATAAATACCTCGGTTGAGTTCGTTACTGGGCAAAATCGGACAGATGGTTTCGGAGTAACAAAAAAAAAATTTTTTTTTACAAAACAAATTCCAAATTAAATTTTTTTCAAAAAGTAGTTTTACCATAAGAATACATTCATATTATTTTTAACTCTAACAAGCTAATACTTTCGGAGATATGATTTTCCAAAATTACAATGTAAATCGTATTTCTACGTTTTCACAAGAATGATAGAATTATTCTGTGGGTATTCTATGAATTCTTATAATGTCAACTTATTTTCCTGAGACATGACGTTGTCTCATTGTCATTCATTCCAGCAATCGTACAAATATGAGAATTATAATATAATATCATACTTTTTGTTGCTTGATATTTTCATGCCGATGGTCAAATCCATATGATGATGGGAATGGTAATGGTAAGTAAATAATATTGAGTTCAGAATATCTCCACTAAAAACAAAACTGGAATATTGGTGTATTGGAGTAGATTTGAGGAAAGATATATATTATCGTTCATCATAGAATTGAGGAATGAATATCTCGGATGAGTTCGTTGTTGGGTAGAATTCGTCTATTGGTTTTGGATTGATAATTTTTGGCACTCTTGTTGAATTTATATTCTTCTATGATGTTTGAATTCAATTTCTGCTAAGATGAAGTTCTAAATTTCAATAATGAATCGTACTTCTATGTTTTCACAGAATGCTATAAATATTCTATCTAAGCTTTGTTATATGATCTGTGTTCATACTCGTACATTTCATCCTGTTCTATATGAGAGAGTCAAATTCATTTCAGCTATTTTAATTTGGTTTCTGCCATGAGGCAGTTCTCATTCTCAGATTGCTCATTTAATCTTGATAAATAAACTATTATTTGAATTGAATTTCCTTTATGATGCAGTTCTATCATAAGAATACATTGATATAATTCTCAACTCTGAGAAACCAATACTTTCGGAGATATAATTTGTCTGTTTGAACTAGAGCGCCAGAAAGCTCCTGTCCACAGGGCTTGAACCCATTTTTTATAAATGGCAGTTTCAAAACAATGAGTATTTAATAGGAATATAATATGATAAGAATAAAATTATTATTTTGAAGGAAGAATTGATATTAAAGATAAAAATTGGTTCAAGCACTGCCGTGAAGTCAGGAGCTTTTGCGCGTATGTACAGGAGAACAGACAATATAATTCACCATGGTAAATTCGATTAAGAGTGTCCAATACAGAAGACTGGACAATAGATCATACGCGCAAGAGCTCTTGATTTTACGTCAGTACTTGAACCAATTTTTTTTCTATTCAAATTAATGGTTAAATGAATCGGTTTTCTGGAAATACGATAGCAGGCAGCATGGGATACTTTTAGGAATCTTCAAAAATCTTGGTATTTCACCACCAAGATTTTTGAAGATTCCTAAAAGTAGAAGAGTGAAAGTTTCAAAATATGAAATGGGAGATTTTGGTTATGGTTTCGATGGATATAGAACGGGGACACAAAATACGGTACGATTCCTATATTCAATTTAAATAATAATAAAAATTTCGACAAATTTCCTTTGTAATTCAAATAATAATTCAAATTTAGAATAAACACCAACTTCTTTGGTAGAAGTTTGACATATTATTGATTTAAAATAAACATCCAGCAAGAAAAAACTGCATCAATATGATATTTATATTTTACTAGCTGCCCGCCCTGGCTTCGCATGGTTGAAATGCTGATACTCAATATACTACAGAATTTCATTATATACAACGTTCACAGAATTTTTGTCTTTAGACAATACAAACAGGTTTTCTTCAGAGGTTACTCTTGAAAGAGCGACATATAATTGGCCATGTGAAAAACACTCAACGCTCAAATATAAGCCTGTAGCGTTGAAAGTTGGACCCTACGGTTTATTAATGGTCATTGCAAAATATATCTTTACCGGAAATTATAGACGTTTAAATTGGATCAGTAAATCCGATGGTATCAGAGGAATTTGGGGAATCAATACATCTATCCTGGCTGAGGCGAGCCTCACGCTCTACAGATGATTCTCTGGCTTTCTGTTTTCGATTTCTATCCCTATCCTGGCTGTGCCGGCCCCCCGGTCGCACCGCAACCGCTATGTCTCTGCATTTTAAATCTGCGATATCTTCGAAAATATTCATTTAAATTACATGCGGTAAAGGTCCATAATGATCAATATTGAATGCACAATGCATTTAAGGTACTTAATTGGATAAAGAACAATGCTGTATTGCTTAAAATAGCTTCGTAATCAAGCCATTATTTCTTGTAGAATCTAAAGGATAAAAAATGGTTATTGTGGGTTATCCTTGAGAGATAGACATCTTCTATCGTGGACTTTTTTGAAGACCTTTTTAAGGTCTACCATACTGTAGTACATTATTTTGATCTATCTCGTAGGGTTCAGCCAGCGTTTGCAATGTAAGCGCAAAAAAATGTGTTTATTTACGACATCATATTAGAAACCTCTATAATTATCAGTGTTACTCCAACATATTATGCATGTGTTATATATACGAACCTTCCTATTGAATCACTCTATCTATTAAAAAAAACCGCATCAAAATCCTTCACGCAGTTTTAAAGATCTAAGCATACATAGGAACGGACAGACAGCGGGAAGCGACTTTGTTTTATACTATGAAAGGATAAGGATGTCTCAGCAAGATCAGCTTATTGTTTGTGTAACTGCTCCAGTAGCCTTGAGATTTTATAAAGGGCAGCTAATTTTAAGCATCATCAACGCTCATGGTGGTATGAAATAGAAGAAAAACTGGAAATATGAAAGGGGAGTAAAAAAGACACACGGTGAAATATTCATTGATTCATCAAGAAATATTCCAAGTAAACATTAAAGGATACTGTGGGAGGTATATTCATGATTGAATGGTTTCTCGAATCTCAGAAAAACAATCAACAGCATAGTTCTGAAGATTTTTTCGTTAAGCGTCTGAAGAAGGAGTCTGATATAGACTCCGAAACGTTACGATATAGTTGTTTCTTCGTTGATGTTGTTTCGTTGTTATTTGTTAGGCAACATTGTTCAATTGATTGCTTCTGAAAAATATATTGTATTTCTTACGCAGAAGCAAATCACAAAATAATTAATTTTTTATTTTATAGATATTTTTCAGATTTTGGGAGAGAAAACCCAGAAAGAAACCATTCAATAAGAAATATTCCCCTTGAGCCAGGCTAGATCACCTCAACGGTCAGTGTTCCCCAGAGAGGAAAGCTTCATTCAGGGGTAGATACGAACTGGTTTATGGTTATTACCAATCGTCAGCGTAACTCCACCACACAGAATGAAAACCGAAGAAGTTCACCTGATACGGATTGCCATGTTCTTTGGCTGTTCGTATTATTGTGACATGCTGCTATTTTTGAGTATGGCCACATATCAAGAACCGAATAAATAAAATATTTATATTTTATATCTTAGCAAGATCAGATTACTTTTTAAGTTACTGAATCGGTCGTCTTGAAATTTGATAGCAGGCAACATGGGCTAATTTGAAGCATCATCAAAAAGCATGGTGGTAAAATAGAAGGGAGAAAAAAATATGAAATGGAGGATTTTGGATATGGTTTTGATGGATAGAGAATAACAAACAAAATACCTACAGTATGATTTCTATATTCAATTTAAATAATCATTAAAATTTTAAATTTTCACAGATTTCTTTTGTGTAGGTTTGAATCATTATTCATTGAAAATATTCCTATTTTAGGAAGGTTAGCTCATTGTTTGTCTAACTAAATTGGTAAACTTGAAATTTGATGGCAGCCGGCATGGGCTAATTTTAAGCATTATCAGAAATCATTGTAGCCAAGTGTGGAAATCGTAAATACCTTATGGATTTGCTGCAATGCTTCGGTCTGAATGTATTATCCAATGAACCTACTAGGGTATTAACGGATGACACAGATCTTACATCCAGTTCAAAGGTTGATTATATTTTGACTGACGCGGAGATGCTGAATTATAATGTTGAGGTCTATTTAAATATTCATTTATTTACGTATTCAGGCCGAAGACTATTGAAGAATGGGAAAAAATTGCAAACAGTATTACATTAATAAAGTAAATTTTTACAAAATACTAAACTAAAGTAAATGACCATACCAAAAACGAAAATTTAGAAAATTAAAACCGAGTGCTAGCTGAAAAGATCTCAATGTGAGAAAAAAGATCACACCCAGTTTTATCACATAATCTGTGAACCCAGAAGCTCCAGTGGAGATGGGAGTAGATTCCAAAAAGGGAACCTAGTAAATGGGTGCCAGGTAAATTTAAGTCTCCCAGATACCCCAGCGTAATGTAATAATTCCTAACTACCAAAAGAATATTCACGCTAAAAACAAACAATTTATTCCAGTAGCTTACAACCCTGGTCTTTAGATTCAATAAAATAAAACTACTGTGAAACCCTGAATAAGGGTGGCGGAAATTGTACGTAGATATTCTTCTTTGATTCAACTACGCGTCGCTTGAGCTCGGGCGCATCCACGTTTCTTATCTATGATCGTATATGATTACCACAAATCTTTCCCCAATTTCCGATTTAGAACAAGAATAATAATTTATATAATTGATGATAATATATGTTCAAGTCGCCTATAGCAGGTATAAGATATATATCTAGATATGTTTCCAATAACTTGCGTGCTATTCCTATTCCTGAACGTAGTATTACGCCAATGGTCTCGCAATACTGTACTCTTTCTCTCGGTGCTCGTAGTCTGCAACCCTCGAATTGATGTCCCACAACGTTTTTTACTGACCACCTTGTATATATTCGATTTGCAACACTGCGTTAGCTGTCTCACAGCGTTACTCATGGACCACCTTGTATATACTCGAATGTCTCAGTTTTACTCTTCCTGACATAAAAACCCCGATGACAGAAAAGAAACCATCAGTGACTCCTCTCAGATAGGAAATAAATGAATTTCCCCAACACATAATAATTTCGGTTATCAGAATATCAAACAGACCAGTTATTCGTTGTTATTCTATATTTATATACTTAGTACCTACCCTGATATTCGGGGTTGTCCTGTACAAGTTTGCTTCAAAACTAAATCTGGTCGTGCATCCACCAAATAAATCAAGCACACAGCAACGTTCTGGATACAGAAAAATAATTACAACCTGAATTGTTTCCTATCAGAAATGACGAGACGTGTTCAACTTGGGTTTGTAAAAGGTATTTAAATCCGCTTTCGAGACAAGTGAAGGTTACCTATTATCCTTCCAAATCAAACCAATGTAACCTTCACTCCTAATTCGATTTTCGAAACTATATCCAACTAAGAAGATTTCAATAATTCTCACAAAGTTCCGAAAATGCGATTAACCTATGCTTCCTTTCTGACAAAACGAAACAATCTAGCCAACTACTTCTGCTATTAGAATACAATAATTCTTTATGCATCGATTGGTACCACTGAGACCCAACCTGAAATTCAATGTCAACACAAACGACAACATTATCGCAAGCAAAATATAAACAAACCCCTCCCCGGGTTAAAATGGAACGTTACAAAATAAGGGTAATCGACGTCGTACGTTGTTAGAGAGAGTTAACCTGAAATTTACAAGCGGTGTAGCATTTTCCGGATATATACCGTCAATTCTAAAACATAGATACTTCAAAATTTACTCTGTACATTATCTAATCTATTAATATGCACGCTATACCCCGGGTTCCATACTAGGTAGCCATATTCGAGCCTAGAGCTCAAAAGTGCATCGAACAACATAAATAGCGTTTTGTTGACCTGCAACCATTTCTCAGGATGAAACCAAGTGTTTTAAAGTATCCCAGAGTGGTAGAACATATATGAGGAACAAAACTAAGTTCACGGTCGAACAGGATACCCATGTTTTTAAAATCAGTAACCTTACATATAACGTGGCCATCAATGTCATAGTGGAAGTCAATTGTTGCTCTCTTACGGCTGAAAGACGTAACATTACATTTTTGAACATTCAGAGGGAGTAAGTTATCCTTGCAACAACTATTCAGCCTATCAATGTTACCCTGAGGGTCCCAACAATCCTCCGCAGAGAGAACAGGACGAAAAAAATTGAGATAATCAACATAAAGAAGGAACACATCAGGTACAAGCAAATATCATTAATGAAAATCATGAAAAGGAGTTGCCCCAAAATATAATCCTGAGGAACACCAGAGGATGCTACGAACATGTCTGATCCAAAACCGAAACATTGAATATACAGTCTTCTACCAGAGTGTTAAGACTCAAAAAAATAAAGGAAATCGAGACTCAGCCCGGTAGCAGATATCTTCCTGATCAGTATGCCATGATCCAATCTGTCAAACGCCTTTGTGAAATCAGTATAGATGACGCAAACTTGAGAAGAGTTATCCTACACGTAACTGATGTATTGAGTTACACAGGTTAAGTCACTGTTGATCGACCCTTGACGAATCCATGTTGACCTCCGTGGCCTCCGTAGTTAATCGATTCAGGAATAGTAGAAGTGTTCTGTATAGTATTCAAATGAGACCAAAATTCAGATGGATTAGTCGATAAATCGGCTCCAGCATTACTACTGAAATCAGCACGAGCCGCAATAATTTCTTTTTTGATATCTCTGCGAAGATCTTTATATTAATTCAAAAAACGAACATCACCGGATGACCTATACTTGCACGGGTAAACATATTTGGTTCTAAGACAAGAAATGATACGATCCATATACCACAGCGGATACGAAGACATTTCCTTCTTCATATATTGTATATTGTATATTATATATTGTATATTGTATATTGTATATTGTATATTGTATATTGTATATTGTATATTGTATATTGTATATTGTATATTGTATATTGTATATTGTATATTGTATATTGTATATTGTATATTGTATATTGTATATTATTATACTGATCCTCCTAGGTCTTCTCCAAGGAGACCCCTCATAATCTCTCGAAGAGCTTGAGCGAGTGAGGAGAACCAGTTGTGTTGTGTCTACGCTTTGTTGCTGTGTCCTTACGCCACTTTAGGCACAGCACTGTTAATGTTTGACCCAACAGTAAATGGTAGCGATAACCGTGACTCGAAAATTTATTTCCTATTCTCGGGATTGAACTTGGGGCTTCCGCTCCCATACCCCATATAAAGACACACATTCCAAAAACAAGCAATTAAGCTTCATATAAAATATATCACATGCCAAATTGACGTCGGTACATGCATCCAGTTGACATTCCAGTTGGTGTTCAACATCATGTCATAAAGTTTTGAAAAATCAGCCATCCTTAAGTTGAAACTCCCTGGCTGATTCCTCTATACCTATGCGGTCTTGAAATCCACGCGAAGGAAAACTCCAGTGGGAGTGATGCGCATCCACTGCGACTAGAGTAAAATGTGACTCCTGTGCAACAACAGGACACCGGGTGCAAACAGGATCCAAAATCCTGTCATTAGCGTTCAGAGTTTCATTTTGCTGACTGAGCTCGAAAAAAGTCATGAAATTCTCGGATGCCTCGACTCTGATACTACGTACTCTTTGAAAGTAATGTATTCCGGAATATTGAAGTCTCCTAGAATTAGCAGGTTGTTATTTTCATTCAGCAAATAAGAAAGGCTGGAGATTGCCTTAAAAATTGGTTCAAGCTCTGTGTACAGCTTTGGCGCTCTTGTTCAAACTTTGAAAAATCATATCTCCGAAATTATTGGCCTCTGGGAATGGAAGTGTAAATGGATTCTTATGATAGAACTGCATCATGAAAGAAATTAAATTCAAACAGACTGATTTTCCCCAATAACGAACTTATCTGAGATATTCATTCCTGAAATCTACTCTGAAAATTATATTATATCAATTAAAACTTAGACAGTTTTGGTTTTACTGGAGATATTCTGAACCCAATTTGATTATGTATCTTAACAAAGAATATATTTTCATCATCATATGGATTATCCACGGGTATTATATTATCACCTTAAAAGTATAATATCATATCATCCTCATAATTCTACGATAGCTGAGGTTATTTAATTGGTCATTTTGCATTCAATCATAATTTTTTTTCTAGAACAGAAAGTGTATTTTATATCAAGAATAAACGAACCAGGAATAATTTTGACATTTATCTCTGATAAGAAAATAGGATGACATGAGAGAACACATATCATATAATAAGTCATAGATAGAATATTCAATTACAGCATTGTGTGAAAACATAGAGTACGATTCATTATTGAAATTTCGAAAAATCATATCTCTGAAATGATTAGTTTGTTAGAGTTGACAATGACATCAATGGATTCTTATGGTGAAAATGCATCTTGAAAAAAATGGAATTTGAAATTTGTATATAAGAAATTTTTTGTTTTAACCATAAGGCCGATTTTATCCAATAATGAACATAACCAAGATATTTATCTCCCAAAACCTACTCTGAAAATTTCAGCTACCTAGCTCATTCTGTTCGAGAGTTATTGTAGAAACAAAATTTTAAAATTTTTGAGATTATTTTCGACACTTTACGGCAACTTGATCAATACAAAACCTCACATGCATATAAAGGTCACAATTCTACAATTTGATGCTGAATTTCAGATAGATCGAGTAATTGGTTTCGAAAATATTCACAAAAAATGTTTTCACTAAAAACAAACATAACTCCGAAACCGCTTAGTGGATTTTGCCCGTTAACGAACTCGTCCGAGATATTTTTGCTCCAAACCTACCCTGCAAATGTTAATGCTCTAACTCCTTTCGTTCGAGTGTTATCGTGTTAACGGCCGAACGGACGGGCGGACGTCCGGCCGGACAGAATCGATTCCGACCACGGATTCTTGATCAGTGAGTCAAACCAAATCGTTTAAGACCATTTTCAGCCAAAAATTTGGATATTACAGACATTTGGGCAAATTGATAAGCACTCTGTTCCGAGGAACAAGAGCGCCAAAAATAGTCACTTAGTGATCGGACTAAGTACTTGGGAGAATATAAACATTTAACACATACAAATTGGAAGCTCGGAGATGCAATCTCAAACCAACTATGTGTTCTCCCGAGAATACACCTCTGAATGAACTCTAAATGAACCCAGATCTAGTGGACAGACCAGTAAAGTTGATCTCACCGCAACAAGCACGCCGTTTCCCCTCGTCTTACAGGTGAGGTCAAGGTCTGGATCATACCGAAACAGAACATAGCGTTCACTAAAAATATCACAAATCAGAAGATAACCAGGTCTCTGACAAACATATTAAATCAAAATCATTCTGTGCATTGCTATCATATATCTATTTATATTTATATATATATTTTGAAGCATGTACCCAGGCATTAATTTTCGAATATTTTTGTTTTATTATTAAAAGTAAGTTATAGCCACTTTTTGGCATTCAAGTTCTTAAAAACTTTACTCTCAAGTTAAAAATTAGTAAGTAAAACTGTCTGCGGATAAATGTAAAGCACACGTTTCAGTTTAGTGTTTTGTGCTCTTTTCAAATATGAAAACGGATTTCCAAAACTTCGATACCTAATGTTTCAAGGATACAATAGTTTCATAGTTTCATAATGTTTGCCTGTACATTCTGGGGAATATCGCGTTGTCATTTCGCCCAAATGTCCGTAATTTTTGATTTTTTTAACGGAAGGGGTCAATAACGATTGGGTTTGACTCCCTGATGAAGAATTCAAGGTCAAATTTGATTCTGACCGGCCGGCCGTTGCTACGATAACTCGAGAATGGAAAGAGATAGCGACTTGAAATTTTCAGAGTAGGTTGCGTATCCCGATACGACGGAGAAGTTCGTTAATGGACACAATCGACCCAATGGTTTCCGAGTAATAGAACATTTTAAAAAAATTATAAAAATAATTTATTTATGTCACGATAACCTGAGAACGGAAAGAGACAGCCACTTGAAATTTTCAGGTTAGATTGTGCATCTGATTGCGACATCTGAGTGTTTATAGGCCTAATCATCCGGTTTTGGAGTTATACCTATCTGAATGCTAGTTTTTATTTCCTATATAACTCGAAACATACAAAAAAAATTACGAGAGCCTTCGACATCTAGCTCTACTGCGAAATTCGAAGGTTGAAGACAATCGGATCTATGTATACTGATGGAGATCCGGACGATCCAGTCAGTTCAGTAGCTTGATGGGTGACCGTTGCCTTGATAAATTTCGAACGTAAGGAGATAGGGACTTGCAATTTTCATGGTAGGTTGCGTGTCCGAGTGGGAGAGATTAGCCCTCCTGGAATATTATTTCCTTGATAACTCAAAATATATAGACTCGATAGAATTGAAGCTGGATAACTAGTTGTATAATTGAATGAAAAAAAGAAGTTCGTACTCACTGGATTTTTTATTTTTACAATTTACTCAAATAGTTTCGCCTGCTAGAATGAAAACACAAAATTATGCTTACTTGTCAATAAAACTAATCTACACTGAACATTTACTTGGAAAACTCAAATTCACAAACAATAAGACGACTGAAAACTTTTGGAATTCTTGATTGTCAAATTTAGGGTTATGTTCTCAAAAACACTGTCAACCACAGAAAAACAAACACTGTGCTATTTAAGTCACACAGAGCGAATCATCTGCCTACATTAAATTTAGTCTTGGAGTTAAATCAGGTTTTCAAAAATCGGCTTGTATGAAAGATTGGTCTCAGTTTGGTTATTCAGACAAAAGGTTGCGTTCATCTTCAAGTTTTTCTTAATTTCATAAATTTCAAGTAAATCTAACTTATTTCCTCTCCCAACGTTATGTAATAATTGTGTGTTCTCTTTCTTGTCAAATTCATGTTTAGTTGACTTCAAATGGTTCCCAAATGCACTCTTCTGATTATAATTTCTTACACGTTCTTTTATTCTGGTGTCTAGTGACCTATTTGTTTTTCCAATGTAAAAAGCATCACATGTTTTACAACTCAATTTATACACTCCGTTTTTTTGTAATATTGGAGTTTTGTCTTTGCAATATATTATATGAGAATACAGATTATCTTCGGTTCTGAATGCAATTTTCAAGTTCACTCTCTCGAATGCTCGTGCAATCTCATAACTGATTTCATTCTAGAAAGGCAAAGAAAATCTAATCTGTGTTGTGTCCTCCTTATCTCGATTATTTTTATCAATATGTTCTTTCGTTAATATTTTGTAAATCAATTTATCCACTATGTTCGGATTATAGTCATTTTCTTGTGCAATATACTTAAAAATTTTCTTCTCTTTTTCAAAATTTTCTTTGCTAAGTGGAATCTGCAACAATCTATTTACGTATGAGTTGAAAGATGCATTTTTGTGAGCTTCTGGGTGATTGGACAATTTATTAAAGGTGTTAGTCGTTTGAGTCTCTTTTCTATAGATATCCATTGAAATCCTATTGCCCTCGATTTTAAGAGAAAGGTCCAAGAATTTTATTGTCTTGTTTCCTATCTCCATTGTGAAAACTATTTCGTTGTGTATTGAATTAAATATATCTAAGGGTACGTGAACCAAGTCTATAGATCCTAAGAAGATAATTAAAATGTCATCGACATATCTGAAGTATTTAAAAATGTATTTTTTTATTATATGTCTGTCTATCTTGAATATTATCCGTTCCAAATAGTCCATGAAGATCTCCGCCAGTAACGGTGATAGTGGTGGTCCCATTGGTAGTCCCTTTTCCAATTTATAGAACCTCTCTTGGAACTGGCAAAAATTCTGTTGAGTGACAAGTGACAAATTCAGCAACCTCAGAAAATCCTCCTTCAGGTTGTGTTCGATGTTTCTTCTTGTTAGTTCATCTTCCACCAATTTGACGGTTTCTTGGGGTGGTATCGATGTGTATAAATTCTTGACGTCCAAAGAGATTAGTCTTGCTTCCTTTGGAATTTCGAGGTCATTCAATAGTCGGCCAAGTTCAAAAGAATTCCTCACTGAATAAGTTGGCTGAAATTCCATTAGAATCTTCAAAGTAGTGGAAAGAAATCTACTTATTTTATAAGTTGGTGTATCTATTGAGCTAACAACTGGTCTTATGGGTATGTCTACTTTGTGCAGTTTCGGAAGCCCATAAAGTTTTGGTGTTTTTGGGTTGGGATTGGTAAGTTTTCTGAAACTGCCATATGACTCCTTGAATTCATCGCTCAATTTACATTTTTTACCTTGTGTATGAGAGAATTTAGTGGGTTGTTGTTTAATTCTTGAAAACCATTGTTCTGAATGAATTCATGTACTTTATTAACGTACAGTTGTGTTTCTAATATCACAATACATGAACCTTTGTCTGCTTTCACCACTGTAAAGTTATTATCACTTATTTTGTTTCTCAAGTTTCTAACCTGCAAGTTTTGACATCTTGTTTCTTCTATTCTACTCCTCATCTTTCTCTTCTCCTTTTGAACGATATTCTGGCATGTGGTCCTTATTTCATTTTTCTGCTTCATCTTCAGCGATGAGTTCTCCAAAACTGCATCTATTTTCACCGATTTCTACGGTTGCTGAATTTGTCACTTGAACAGAATTTTTGCCAGTTCCAAGAGAGGTTCTATAAATTGGAAAAGGGACTACCAATGGGATCACCACTATCACCGTTACTGGTGGAGATCTTCATGGACTATTTGGAACGGATAATATTCAAGATAGACAGACATATAATAAAAAAATACATTTTTAATAACTTCAGATATGTCGATGACATTTTAATTATCTTCTTAGGACCTATAGACTTGGTTCACGTACTCTTAGATATATTTAATTCAATACACAACGAAATAGTTTTCACAATGGAGATAGGAAACAAGACAATAAATTTCTTGGACCTTTCTCTTAAAATCGAGGCCAATAGGGTTTCAATGGATATCTATAGAAAAGAGACTCAAACGACTTACACCATTAATAAATTGTCCAATCACCCAGAAGCTCACAAAAATGCATCTTTCAACTCATACGTAAATAGATTGTTGCAGATTCCACTTAGCAAAGAAAATTTTGAAAAAGAGAAGAAAATTATTAAGTATATTGCACCAGAAAATGACTATAATCCGAACATAGTGAATAAATTGATTTACAAAATATTAACGAAAGAACATATTGATAAAAATAATAGAGATAAGGAGGACACAACACAGATTAGATTTACTTTGCCTTTCTACAATGAAATCAGTTATAAGATTGCACGAGCATTCGAGAGAAAGAACTTGAAAATTGCATTCAGAACCGAAAATAATCTGTATTCTCATATAATAAATTGCAAAGACAAAACTCCAATATTACAAAAAAACGGAGTGTATAAATTGAGTTGTAAAACATGTGATGCTTTTTACATTGGAAAAACATATAGGTCACTAGACACCAGAATAAAAGAACATGTAAGAAATTATAATCAGAAGAGTGCATTTGGGAACCATTTGAAGTCAACTAAACATGAATCTGACAAGAAAGAGAACACACAATTATTACATAACGTTGGGAGAGCAAATAAGTTAGATTTACTTGAAATTTATGAAATAAAGAAAAACTTGAAGAAGAACGCAACCTTTTGTCTGAATAACCAAACTGAGACCAATCTTTCATACAAGCCGATTTTTGAAAACCTGATTTAACTCCAAGACTAAATTTAATGTAGGCAGATGATTCGCTCTGTGTGACTTAAATAGCACAGTGTTTGTTTTTCTGTGGTTGACAGTGTTTTTGAGAACATAACTCTAAATTTGACAATCAAGAATTCCAAAAGTTTTCAGTCGTCTTATTCTTTGTGAATTTGAGTTTTCCAAGTAAATGTTCAGTGTAGATTACTTTTATTGACAAGTAAGCATAATTTTGTGTTTTCATTGTAGGAATTTTATTAATACTGTAAAATAATCTTCTAGAGCTCCTGATGATGCCTAGCAGGCGAAACTAGTTGAGTAGATTGTAAAAATAAAAAATCCAGTGAGTACGAACTTCCTTTTTTGGCGCTCTAGTTCCTCGGAACTGAGTGCTTATCAATTTGCCCAAATGTCTGTAATTTTGGAATATTTCGATGAAAATGGTCTTAAAAGATTTGGTTCGACTCACTGATCAAGAATCCGTGGTCGAAATTCATTCTGTCCGGCCGGCCGATCCGGCCGGCCGTAAGCACGATAACTCTCGAACGGAATGAGCTAGAGAGTTGAAATTTTCAGAGTAGGTTTGGGGGATGAATATCTCGGCTGAGTTCGTTATTGGGCAAAATCGGACAGATGGTTTCGGAGTAACAAAAAAAAGATTTTTTAAAACAAAACAAATTCCAAATCAAATTTTTTTTAATGAGCAGTTTTATCATAAGAATCCATTCATATCATTTTCAACTCTAACAAGCTAATACTTTCGGAGATATGATTTTTTAAAATTTCATTGTAAATCGTATTTCACAGATTGATATAATTATTATTCTATGTATGAATTCTCATAATGTCAACTTGACAGAAGGGAATATTCTAACTTCAAAAATATCGGGGTTAAAATACTCGTATTTTAGCGATGCAACGGGGACCTCACCCGAAAATGTTTGAAAATATTACGTAAATATTGAAAGCATAATTATGTAGTTTGGTGAACGTAGATCAGGAAATTTTTGATCGATTACAAGGTAATTTTAGGCGCTCTAGTTATTACTTATCTTCTTTCATATTTGTTTTATGGAATACCTACTATTTGTAGGTACTTTAAACCTATTTTGGGCAATTGTCATACGAAACTTTTTTTTTTTGGCGCTCTAGTTCTTCGGAACAGTGTGCTTATCAATTAGCCCAAGTGTCTGTAATTTTGAAATTTTTGGGCGAAAATGGTCTCAAACGATTTGGTTCGACTCACTGATCAAGAATCCGAGTGCGAAATCGATTCTGTCCGGCCGGCCGACCGGCCGTAGGCACGATAACTCTCGAACGAAAGGAGTTAGCGGATTGAAAATTGCAAGGTGGTTTTGGAGCGTAAATATCTCGGACAAGTTCGTTCGATCTATCTGAAATTTAGCATCAAATTGTAGAATCATGACCTTTATACGCATGTGAAGTTTTGTATTGACCAGATTACCGCAAAGTGTAAAAAAAAATTTTGAAAATTTAAAAAAAGTTTTTCCACAATAACTCTCGTACGGAATGAGCTAGGTAGTTGAAATTCTCAGAGTAGGTTAGGGAGATGAATATCTCGGTTAAGTTCGTTATTGGGCAAAATTGGCCAGATTTAATTCGATTTCTTCCATGGTGCAGTTCTCATTCTCATGATTGCTCATTTAATCTTGATAAATAAACTATTATTTGAATTGAATTTCCTTTATGATGCAGCTCTATCATATGTATACATTGATATAATTCCCAACTCAGAGAAACCAATACTTTCGGAGATATAATTTGTCTGTTTGAACTAGAGCGCCAGAAAGCTCCTGTCCACAGGGCTTGAACCCATTTTTCTTTCAATCAAAATGATCCTGGATAATGGCTATGTTTGTGATCAAATTTTAGTTGTATAATATCGACATAAAAACATTCGTAAAATTTTGTAAGAACCGTACCCCTAGAAAATTTTAATAAACTCCCGAAAATGAAAAATTGGTTCGAGCGTGACGTGAAGTAAGGGCTTTCGAGCGTATGTTATATTGTCCATTATCCTGTATTGGACACTCTCAATCGAATTTACCATGGTAAATTATACATACGCGAAAAAGCCCTTGAATTCACGTCAGTGGTTGAACCAATTTTTTGTTAACTCGGACCTAGATTTTCCTTTTGGTTAGTGAGTTTATTCATTTGAGCTTTAAATAAAAAACATTTACGCCAAATATAAGAAATTTACTCAGTTACAAAGATAGTCAGAGCCGCCAATAAATGTGGTATATATAGAACTACGTCGATGCCCTCTATTCGCCTTTTAAGTATTTCCGTTTCACAATGGAACACTATGTGTATTGAGTCATTCGTAACCTTGCAGAATGTTTTCCTGGTTATGAGGCAACTTCTTGTTTCACCCGTTATATGTCAATTTTCCGACTGAGCACGTGATTGATGCGTAAGTTCGAGCTGAAGTCGGATTTCATAGTTTGGCAAATAGTCTTAACCCTCTTAAAAGGAATGGACGTGTTGAAAACTTCACTAGGAAAGTTCGAAAACTCCTCTTGATATAAAAAATAAATACAGGGTCCGAGGCCGCCACACCGACACGGACAAGGAAGTGATAGGGTACCATGTCACACTTCTTGCTGTTAAACTGTCCTCCGGGTCTTCTGATGGAAGTTAGGAATGGTTTAAGCCAGGGGTGAGTTACCTTAATTTGCGGATATTTTAGAGACCAGTTGAGACAGAGTAATGAATTCTGACAATTTTGAGTAAGCAGCTTGAGTACTTTGAAACACTGGTGAAATAAGTTTTTGTAACTCCCACTTACACAAATGGTAGGGGGTGGGGCTACTTTTTGTAATAATTAATTTTTTCCACGGTAACGCACTAATGTTAAATTAGAATTCAAAACTGCGATCTTTCACCTTCCGTTTGGTGTATCTTTGACACATGGGGCTCAATCGGTTACAAAGATATTATCAAAAGAATGTCACGAACACACATCTTCGACAACTGTGTAGAGCACTACATACTTACAGATCGACGTTTTCCAGCTTCATATTACCATATTGAAATTTTTGCGCGCGTGTTCCACAAGGAACAGCGTGCTATCATTTCGTCACAATGTCTGTATTTTTCGAATTTTTTGTCGAAAATGGTCTCAAACGATTGGGTTCGACTCCTTGATGCAAGAATTCGAGGTCAAATTCAATTCTGTCCGTCCGGTCCGGCCGGCCGTTAGCACGATAACTCTCGAACGGAATGACATAGAGCGTTGAAATTTGCAGGGTAGTTTTGTAGCGTAGATAACTCGGACAAGTTCGTTAATGGTCAAAATCTACTGAGGCCGTTTTTAGTACAAACGTATTTTATGAATATTTCCGGAACCGATCACTCGATCTATATGAAATTTGGCATCAAATTGTAAAATCATGACCTTTATATGCCTGCGAAGTTTTGTACTGACCGGATGGGCATAAAAAGGCAAAAAAAAATGTAAAAAATTTTCAAATTTTGTTTCCACTATAACTCGAAAAATACTGATCAGATTGAATTGAAACTCAGTAGTTAGATGCAAAAGACCAAAGCAAACACCTTTGCAAAATTTCGTTAGATCAGGTGACATGAAAAAAATTTTAAAATAGCAATGACGTGAAGTACTCTTTGGCGCGCGTGTTTACGGTGGCTAAATTGAATTGAGTGATGAGTACTTCAAGCTCAGTGAATTGAGCGAGCCGGAGATCTACCCAAGGGATAGTGGACACCATTCACCGTCAATTCAAAAATTAACAGTGCTGTATCTAAGCTTCCGTAAGGATAGAGTAACACTGTTGAAAAAGAACACAACTGACTCTCCTTAGTCGCACAAGCTTCTAGAAGATTCTGAGGGATCTGCTTGGGAAAGACTTGGCAGGGTAGTTCTCACGAAATGTTCCACTTTGGTGTTCATGACAGTTTTCTGCTACATAAAACTGGTTTAATCGTTTAATTCTCTATATTATATCCTTTTGAAATGTAACAATCACTATAAAGAATAAAGAATTGCAAAATTTCAAAAATTTTAATTTTCAACGCTAGTTTTCTTTCCAAAAGAATTGAAAACCTCACCTCCGTGACTGTTCCTCTTAGTTATCGCATTGTCCTAAACTTAAAATTATAGCTTTAATGGAATTCTGGCACAGCGTATTTCTAGTTCATTATCCACAATTAACTAATAAATGTTGACATGATAAAATCTCAAGAAAAAAATTATCGGTGTTCGAGTTATACTTACATTAGTCGATGTTCCTGCATTATCTATCACCTCCGTGAAGCGACATTGTAATTTGACTCTTTAATCGCAAGATGACGGTATCGTCATCATGGACCGCCTGGAATATTGGTTGATGTGCAGGTAATACTGACCACTTGAGATTTGAACTTCAAAGTGTAACTTATTGGTTAAATTCTTACCCAAGTGATAAAGACGTGTATGGGAAATTTGGGATTCTCACCTCCGTGAAGATGAATTGTAAGGTAGGAGATTATTTTATTCAATTATTTGTTATCTGAATATACTTAATTACGAAAGTTATTTAATGAGTTAAAATATTGTTTTGAAGCCTTTTTCTTTAAATGAGATATTCTATAAAAAAGTAAAATTTCTCACCTCCGTGAATCTCACCTCCGTGAATATAGTAATTCACGGAGGTGAGGTACTCCTCACGGATGTGATAATAATATTCTGTTCCTCCTTTCAGAACATGAATTCTAACTTTATTAAAAAAAAATAAGAAAAAAGTTACTGCATCTCATGAAGAACAGAAGAAAAAACAACGAAAATCTATGAGAACACTTCATGAAGCCTGAAAAAATGATCCTGAATTATACGAAGAAGAAAAACGTAAAGAATGAGGGCTATTATAAAAATAATAAATATTCTGGATATGTCCGAAAGAGAAAAATTGGTTCAAGCACTGACGTGAAGTCAGGAGCTTTTGCGCTTATGTTCTATTGTCCATCCTCCTGTATTGGACACTCTTAATCGAATTCACCATGGTGAATTCCATTGTTCGTTCTCCTGTATTGGACACTCTCTTAATCGAATTTACCATGGTGAATTCTATTGTCTGTTCTCCTGTATGAGACACTCTTAATCGAATTTACCATGGTGAATTCGATTAAGGCTCTCCAATACAGGAGAATAGACAATAGAATTCACCATGGTAAATTCGATTAAAAGTGTCCAATACAGGAGAATGGACAATAGAACATACGCGCAAAAGCTCCTGACTTCACGTCAGTGCTTGAAACAATTTTTTTTATATTAAGGGTATATGAATTTTTTTTTTCATTTAAAATTTAACATCCGTGAATGCCGGTTTCATGAAAATCTCATTATTTCACAAAATACCAACGAAAGTGTGTAACCTTAGGCATAAGATTAATAAGAATTAATTTCTGGTTTAGGATATCTAAAAATAAATTCGATTATTGTTAATTTATTTTTTTTCAAACTAAAATGCGAAAGGGGAACATTTGGTGGGAATTACCCGGCAGGGTCAGTATAATCATAATCTTGTATATAGCACGCGCGCCAAAGCAGATTGACCCCACGTCAATGCTTCTCTACACTTGAGTCAATCTGCATTTGGCGCGCGTGCTATATATATGATTATGATTATACTGACCCTGCCAAGTCTTTCCCAAGGAGATCCCTCAGAATCTTCTAGAAGCTTGTGCGACTAAGGAGAGTCAGTTGTGTTTTTTTTTCAACAGTGTTACTCTATACTACGGAAGCTTAAATACAGCACTGTTAATTTGTGAATCGACAGAGAATGGTGTCCACTATCCCATGAGTAGATCTCCGGCTCGCCCAATTCACTGAGCTTGAAGTACTTATCACTCAATTCAATGTGATTACGTGCGCCCCAGAGTACTGACTTCACGTCAGTGCTTTTTTTTTCAAGTCCCTTTAAAAACCTCACAATATCGACTCATTACTCCCAATATAACCCAAACAACCCAAAAACAGTAACTTCTATTCTGCGCATGCGCAATCTACTCGCGGCTGCAAGTCCTTTTAAAATCACACACCTTACAATAAACTCCGATTCTCCAACACTATGAATCCATACGCATGCACAGACCCTCACCAGGGGCTTCCATAAAAGAATAGCATCCGCCACCTCAAAACCCCAATCTTCTCTGACGAAACACCCAGCAGTTGAATCACTTATGGTCTGCTCATGCGCATAACGAAAAATGCCCGTAAGGGGTTACATCAATTTCAAAATTAGCCCCAGGGCTACGTTATGGACACTCCGACTCGGAAACAACGCTACATCCCCCAAACTGACTTGTCCTTGCACTGAATTGCCATTAATATTCTTTTAAAACCTCACAATATTGACTCAGCACTCCCAACATAACCCATCCAACCCAAAAACAGCCACTTCTCTTCTGCGCATGCGCAATATACTTATGGCTAAAATCCTCTCAAAATCACACACCTTACAAAAAACTCCGATTCTCCAACACTAGTGGTTCAGGAGATATCGCCTCTTTAATCCACGCATGCGCAGACACTCCCCAGAGGATTCTATGAAGGAATAGCATCCGCCTACCCAAAACCCCAATCCTCTCTGACGAAAACACCACCAGTTAAATCACAGATGGTCTGCTCATGCGCATAACGAAAAATGCCTGCAAGGAGTAACATCAATAACAAAAATAGCCCCAGGGCCACGGGAAGGACACTTCAACTCGGAAACAATGCTACATCTCCCAAACTGAATTATCCTTGGACTGAATTGCCATGAATATTCTTTCAAAACCTCACAATATCGGCTCAGCACTCCCAACATAACCCATCCAACCCAAAAACAGTCACTTCTCATCTGCGCATGCGAATTCTACTCGCGGCTAAAAGTGCTTTCAAAATCACACACCTTACAAAAAACTCCGATTCTCCAACACTAGTGGTTCGGGAGATATCGCATCTTTAATCCACGCATGCGCCACCCCAAAACCCCAATCCTCTCTGACGAAAACTACAGCAGTTAAATGACTTCTCAATGCGCATGCGCACAACGATAAATGCCCGGAAAGGGCAGCATGAACCTCAACAAAAAATAGGTTTCGGCATTTCAAGCAAAGTATTCCGCAAAATAGTAGTAATTTTTTGATTTTTTTCGTGTCGCGTGATCTTCACGAAATTTTTGCAAAAGTGTTTGCTTTGGTCTTTTGCTTCTAACTACTGAGTTTCAATTTAATCAGATCAGTATTTTTCGAGTTATCGTGAAAACAAAATTTCAAAATTTTTGAATTTTTTTTTTGCCACTTTAGGGCAGTGCCGTCAAAAGAAAATTTCGCAGGCATATAAAAGTCATCATACTACAATTTGATGCCAAATTTCAGAAAGATCGAGTGATCGGTTCCGGAAATATCCATAAAAAAACGTTTTGATTAAAAACGGCCTTAACTCCGAAACCGTTTGGTGGATTTCGCCCGTTAACGAAATTGTCCGAGATATTCGCGCTACAAAACTACCCTGCAAATTTCAACGCTCTAAGTCGTTCCGTTCGAGAGTTATCGTGCTAACGGCCGTTCGGACCGGACGGACAGAATTGAATTTGACCTCGATTTCTTCATCAGGCAGCCGAATCCAATCGTTTGAGAACATTTTCGAGAAAAAAATCGAAAAATACAGACATTGAGACGAAATGATAGCAAGCTGTTCCTTGCGGAACACGCGCGCAAAAATTACTACAATTTTGCGGAATAATTTGCTTGAAATGCCGAAACCTAATTTTGCGCGTATGTTCTGGGGAACATCGCGTTATAGTTTTGCCCAAATGTCTGTTTAACTCTCGAATTTTTTGACGAAAATGGTCTCAAACGATTTAGTTCGACTCCCATATGAAGAATTCGAGGTCAAATTTGATTCTGTCCGTCCGGCCGTCCGTCTGTCCGGCCGTTGCCAGGATAACTTGAGAACGAAAAGAGCTAGCCACTTGAAATTTTCAGGGTGGATGGCGTATCCCAATAGGACGGACAAGTTCGTTAATGGGCATAATCGGCCTAGTGGTTTCCGAGTAATAATTTTGTTTTCAACCAATATAAATCCGATCGAATTGAAACTTGGTGAGTATTTGTAGAATATGAACTTAAGCACGTTTGTGAAATTTTGTGCGAATCGTATGGCTAGAAAATTTTAAAAAAATTATAAAAAAATTTTTGTTGTCACGATAACATAAGAACGGAAAGAGATAGCGGCTTGAAGTTTGTAGGTTAGGATGTGCACAAGAACGCGACATTTCAGTTCGTTTATGAGCATAGTCGGCCAAATGGTTTTAGAGTTATAGCCATCTGAAATTTGGTTGTTTTTTGTTCCTCATTAACTCGAAAAATACTAAACCGATTGACTTCAAATATGGTAATTAGTTGTAGAATGCCAACGCAAAAATTCTTGCAAAATTTCGTGTGGATAGTACTTGTAAAATTTTTTCGTGATTTTTTTGAAATTTTTTAGGGGGGTGCGGTTCTTAAAATTTTTTTTTTAAGTTCATGCTGCCCTTTCCGGGCATTTTTCGTTATCCGCATGCGCAGATGAGAAGTCATTTAACTGCTGTAGTTTTGGTCAGAGAGGATTGGGGTTTTGGGGTGGCGGATGCTATTGCCGCATAGTATCCGGACCCCTGATGAGGGTCTGCGCATGCGTGGACTAATGATGCGATATCTCCTGAACCAATAGTGTTGGAGAATCGGAGTTTATTGTAAGGTCTGTGATGTTGAGAGGACCTTCAGCCGCGAGTAGATTGCGCATGCGCAGAAGAGAAGTGACTGTTTTAGGGTTGTATGGGTTATGTTGGGAGTGCTGAGCCAATATTGTGAGGTTTTAAAGGAATATTCATGGCAATTCAGTGCACGGACAAGTCAGTTTGGGGATGTAGCGTTGATTCCGAGTTGAAGTGTCCGTACCGTGGCCGTGGGGCTAATTTTGAAATCGATGTTACTCCTTACGGGCATTTTTAGTTATGCGCATGAGCAGACCATCAGTGATTTCGTCAGAGTGGATTGGGGTTTTGGGGTGGCGGATGCTATTCCCGCATAGTATCCGGACCCCTGATGAGGGTCTGCGCATGCGTGGATTAAAGATGCGATATCTCCTGAACCAATAGTGTTGGAGAATCGGAGTTTACTGTAAGGTGTGTGATTTTGAGAGGACCTTCAGCCGCGAGTAGATTGCGCATGCGCAGAAGAGAAGTGACTGTTTTAGGATTGTATGGGTTATGTTGGGAGAGCTGAGCCGATGTTGTGAGGTTTTAAAAGAAAATTAATGGCAATTCAGTGCAAGGACAAGTCAGTTTGGGGGATGTAGCGTTGTTTCCGAATCGGAGTGTCCATAACGTAGCCCTGAGGCTAATTTTGAAATTGATGTTACCCCTTACGGGCATTTTTCGTTATGCGCATGAGCAGACCATGAGTGATTTAACTGCTGGTATTTTCGTCAGAGAGGATAGTGGTTTTGGGGTGGCAAATGCTATTCCTCCATAGAATCCGTTGGTGAGGGTCTGCGCATGCGTGGATTGAAGATGCGATATCTCCTGAACCACTAGTGTTGGAGGATCGGAGCATTTTGTAAGGTGTGTGATTTTGACAGATCTTTCAGCCGCGAGTAGATTGCCCATTGCGCAGAAGATAAGTGACGGTTTTTGGGTTGTACGGGTTATGTCGGGAGTGCTGAGCCAATATTGTGAGGTTTTAAAAGAATATTCATGGCAATTCAGTGCACGGACAAGTCAGTTTGGGGATGTAGCGTTGATTCCGAGTTGAAGTGTCCGTACCGTGGCCGTGGGGCTAATTTTGAAATCGATGTTACTCCTTACGGGCATTTTTAGTTATGCGCATGAGCAGAACATCAGTGATTTCGTCAGAGAGGATTGGGGTTTTGGGGTGACGAATGCTATTCCACCATAGAATCCCCTGATGAGGGTCTGCGCATGCGTGGAATCAAGATGCGGTATCTCCTGAACCACTAGTGTTGGAGAATCGGAGTTTTCTGTGAGGTGTGTGAGCTTGGGAGGACTTGCAGCCGTGAGCACATTGCGCATGCGCAGAATATAAGTGACTGTTTTTTGGGTTGTAGGGGTTATGTTGGGAGTAATGAGCTTATATTGTGAGGTTTTAAAAGAATATTCATGTCAAATCAGTGCACGGACACAAGTCAGTTTGGTGAAAATAGCGTTGTTTCCGAGATGAAATGTGCATACCGTGGCCTTGGGGCTAATTTTGAAATTGGTGTTACCCCTTACGGGTATTTTTTATCATGCGCATGAGCATAAGTGAGTTAACTGCTGGAGTTTTTGTCTGAGAGGATTTGGGATTTGAGGTGCAGGATGATATTTCGAGGATATTCCTTCATTGAATCCCCTTGGAAGTGTCTGCGCATAGGTGGATTGGAGCAGTGATATCTCCCGAACCAATTTTGTTGAAGAATCAGAATTTTGTGTGGAATGTGTTTTCAGCGGACTTCAAGCCATGAGTAGATTGCGTATGCGCAGAGGAGACGTTTGATTGTATGTTTCAAGAGAAATATTGGAAATTATGTGCATGGACAAGTCAGTTACGGGGAAATAGCATTGTTTCCTAGTTGAAATGTATGTATCGTGGTCCTGGGGCGAATTTATAAAAAACTATATTCTGTAGATCTATAATAAATTACGTTCGGATTTGGAGAAGAGGCAATCGTCCTAAAGGAGGTCTCATAACCGCAATATTTTTTTATCTTCGGGAAAGCTAACAGCCAAACTGTATTGATAGCCATATCTGTTTAAGGAACTTGAAAAAATAAAAATAAGAACTGACGTGAAGTCAGTACTCTTGTGCGCGCGTGTTCACTGTGGCTAATTTGAATTGAGTGATGAGTACTTCAAGCTCAGTGGATTGAGCGAGACGGAGATCTACCCAAGGGATAGTGGACACCATTCAATGTCGGTTCAAAAATCAACAGTGCTATATCTAAGCTGCCGTAAGGATAGAGTAACAATGTTGAAAAAGAACACAACTGACTCTTCTTAGTCGCACAAGCTCCTAGAAGATTCTGAGAGATCTCGTTTGGAAAGACTTGGCAGGGTCAGTATAATCATAATCATGTTTACAGCACGCGCGCCAAATACAGTTTGACTAAAAGAAAAAGTGTAAAAAAGTATATACGTGGGGTCAATCTGCTTTGGCGCACGTGCTATAAACATGATTATGATTAAACTGACCCTGCCAAGTCTTTCCCAAGGAGATCTCTCAGAATCTTCTAGGAGCTTGTGCGACTAAGGAGAGTCAGTTGTGTTCTTTTTCAACATTGTTACTCTATCTTAACGGCAGCTTAGATATAGCACTGTTAATTTTTGAACCGACAGTGAATGGTGTCCACTATCCCTTGGGTAGATCTCCGGCTCGCTCAATCCACTGAGCTTCAAGTACTCATCACTCAATTCGAATTAGCCACCGTAAACACCACCGTGTAACACCCGTGTAACACCCCATCACCTCCTTGCCCGTGTTGGTGTGGCGGTCTCAGACCCTGTAGGTATATTGTATATCGAGTTCACAATTAAAAACATGTTCACAAATATTTAGAATTTTTTTTTCAATTCTCAGAAATATAGCGTCTACTTTTTGGGACGATTGCTGGAAGTAGCTGAATTGCTATTTTTCAAAAGATACAAGACAAATATATTCTAAACCGCTGTACTAACCAAATGTATAATATGCAAACTATTTAAAAATACATCAGAACAATAAAAAAAAATCTTATTTTTCATAGAACAAAACATCGCATCATGTACTTAGAAGTGTAGCATTGCTTTTTCCACAAATTCTAGTAGTTTATTTCCACAAAATGCACGTTTACTTTGTTGATTTATATTGGCTCCATTTCGGAACAACTGAATGATCTACTTAGTTGGTAAAATCTCATGTCCACACTCTGCCTTCCAGCAGTCTAGTTTATTGTGGACCTGGCCTCTTACGTATAGATATGGTAAGATATGCTGTCATAATTTGTTAACTCATTTCGAGCATATTAGCCACATCTTTGGGACTCATAATTAGATAAATTCTCCAAGTATTTATCACATTTGGGTGAATAAAGGCCGCCAACAATTTTCGTTCGACAGAATACTTGTTTGATAAAGAGATACCCGGTTATTTAACATATCTACCCCACCAAGATGCGAATTATAATCTTGTATCGATTTATATTCTTTTCCTGTAGTCACTATCTGAATCGGATTCGTCAGCAAGAAGTAATCAATTCGGTACGTGCGATATCTACTTATTCTCCTCCTATATTCTATTTTGGTGGTCTTAAACAGTATATAATAAGTATCTAATAAGTTCACCTTCGAAATGGAAAAGGACGGCTACTTACAATTCTTAGATTTAAAAGTATCCAGAGATAACTCAAATTTAATTAGTTTTGACATTTTTAGAAAACCTACTTATACTGATATTTACATTTGGTCTGATTCGGTAGCTCCCTGGTCACACAAAACAGCCAGCTCACATTTTCTCGTTAACCGGTTACTTAATATTCCGCTAAGCAATGTAAATTTCAAGAAAGAAAGAAAAATTATTTTCCAAATTGCCGAAAGAAACGGGTATAGTCATCAATTAGTTCAGAAAATTATCAACAAACATAAAGATAAAAATCTCTTCAGTAACATAACCCTAACGAAAGAAATTAAAACGGTAAAGGTTTCCACGCGTTCACGTTCCATCTGAAAACAAACTCAGAATATTATCAAAAAGGTTAATATAAAACTGGCTTTCAAAACTACCGCTAAAATTAAACAACTTCTAGGAAATACATTCGACAAAACTCCAGATATGTTAAAATCGGATATATATGAAATTGAATGTTTAGATTGCAACAAGTGTTACGTCGGGCAAACAACCATGAAACATTCTCACACGGTATGAAGAGCATACGGGACACATTTGGAACAACAACGTTGGTAAATCAGCGGTTGCAAATCTCGTTTTAACAACTGGCCACTCAATTTCAAAAATTCCTTCAAATTGTTGAAAAATTCCAATAAAACGCACTTAGCAACACTTGAAGGAATCGGAATGTATAAGAGAAAGGATATTTCACTCAATAATGACCTTACCCCTAACAACCCATTATTCTCACTAATTGGTTTATTACTAAGGGTATAATGTCAACCCCTACTGGGATGTAGAAACTGATTGCATGCTTTAGTAACGATGAAAACTTTGTTTCCGAAACATATGTCAGACGACAAAAACTGTAGTGGACAAGAGTGTAGTTACTTTTATACTTTTTCTCCTCCTAGGCTATTCTCCTCGAAAATTATTGCCAAATCAATATCCAAATCTCCCCAAAGTTCTGGATCTTCAATTGTGAGTTCAATATCAAGGACAATAAGAAACATTTTGGCTCTCATGATAATCACTTCTAACCAATGTCCCAAAATTGGGACAACGGAATGAGCGACAAATTGGCAACTATGAACGAAGCGAGACATAAATATAATTCAATCAACAACCTTAAGGTGCCTGACAATACTGAGTTTTGGAATCATCATCTTCTTATATTATTGCCTTCTGAGCATATATGAGTGCAATGTGTAAATTAGCCTAGATATAAAATCCACTCAACTACAGTTTTCCGTCCTAGCATTGAAGATATGTGCCAAAAATGGCACATCCCAAAAATTGGTCATTGGCTGATGTTGGGTTCCTTAATTTCGGTGAGTATTTTATGCACCACCTTGCTAAGAAATGTGAAACCCCAAATTATGATGACCTTAATTACCCACGTTCTCTTTTAATTCTTCATCGCTTAGGTCCCCTGATGTTTTACAACCTTTCCTGCTTTGTGACACTATTTACTCAGATCCGAGAAGATAATCGTTGTGAATACTAACTGGAATCAGCTCCTCTCTTGGGCTGACACAGCTGTTCATCACGAAGAAAAATAAAATGATCTTCCATATGAAAGTCACAGCAGTCTAATTTACAGATTGAAAATTAATGATGAGTCAGTGGTAGTTTGTGTTGAATGACGGAAATCATACTGACGAGATGACGAGAATAGTTACGAAAATCAAAATTTCGTAATTATCTCATAACATGTATGCTAGATGCCATGTGTTAATCAATCAGGTACACTGAATTCGACAGAAAAATTCTTTCAGTGAGTTCAAGAAAAAAGTTTATTCAAATATTGGTTGGCAAATGCTACATCCTCAAAGTATCTAAAATATCCTTCATACCGAGCCACAGATCAAAATTGGTTCAAGCACTGACGTGAAGTCAGAAGCTTTTACGCGTATGTTCTCTTGTCCATTTTCCTGTATTGGACACTCTCAATCGAATTTACCATGGTGAATTATTTTGTCTGTGCTCCTGTTTTGGACACTCTTAATCGAATTTACCATGGTGAAATCAATTAAGAGGGTCCAATACAGGAGAATGGAGAAGAGAACATACGCGCAAAAGCTCCTGAAATCACGCCAGTGCTTGAACCAATTTTTTTTTCGTGAAGTCAGGAGCTTTTGCTCGTATGTTCCCTTGTCCATGCTCCTGTAGTGGACACTCTTAATCGAATTCACCATAGTAAATTCGATTAAGAGTGTCCAATACAGGAGAACAGATAATAGAATTCACCATGGTAAATTCGATTAAGAGTGCTCAATACAGGAGAATGGACAAGAGAACATACGCGCAAAAGCTTCTGACTTCACGTCAGTGCTTGAACCAATATTGTTTTCAATGATTTTTGGCGCTCTAGTTCCTCGGAACTGAGTGCTTATCAATTTGCCCAAATGTTTGTAATTTTCGAATTTTTCGATGAAAATGGTCTTAAACGATTTGGTTCGACTCACTGATCAAGAATCCGTGGTTGAAAATCATTCTGTCCGGCCGGCCGGCCGGCCGTAGGCACAATAACTCTCGAACGGAATGAGCTAGACAGTTGACATTTTCAGAGTAGGTTTGGGGGATAAATATCTCGGCTAAGTTCGTTATTGGGCAAAATCGGACAGATTTTTTTTTACAAAACAAATTCAGAATTAAATTTTTTTCAATAAGCAGTTTTACCATAAGAATCCAATGATATCATTTTTAACTCTAACAAGCTAATACTTTCGGAGATATGATTTTTCAAAATTTCAATAATAAATCGTATTTCAACGTTGTCACACAATTATATAATTATTCTATGTATGAATTGTCATAATGTCAATTTATTTTCCTGAGACATGTCATTATCTAATCAATCGAAGAATTGTGAGCGAAGTGAGAAAAATCTCAGTTGTTTGCTCCTAAATTAGTTTTTCTCAGAAAAGTCTTACATTCGGAACGGAACATGAAGTAAGAGATCTGAGAGTAGTGAGACTGCTTTTCATCCATAGACATAGATATAACTCTCGAACGGAATGAGCTAGGTAGTTGAAATTTTCAGAGTACGTTAGGGAGATGAATATCTCGGTTAAGTTCGTTATAGGGCAAAATTGGCCAGATTTAATTTGAATTCTTTCATGGTGCAGTTCTTATTCTCATGATTGCTCATTAAATCTTGATAAATAAACTATCATTTGAATTGAACTTCCTTTATGATGCAGTTCTATCATATGAATAAATTGATATAATTCCCAACTCTGAGAAACCAATACTTTCGGAGACATAATTTGTCTGTTTGAACTAGAGCGCCAGAAAGCTCCTGTCCACAGGGCTTGAACCCATTTTTTAAAAATATTCTAGTGCCAAAATGTTCGCGTTGGCATTCTACAAACTAATAACCATGATTGAATTGTATCGGGATTGTATTTTTTGTGTTATTGAGGAATTAATAACCAAATTTTAGATTGATAAAACTCCAAAACCATTTGGCCGATTATGCTAGTTAACGAACTCAAATGTTGCATTCAGAGGCGCAATCTACCCTGAAAACTGCGAGTCGCTATTTCTTTCCGTTCTCAAGGATTCATGGGATACATAATATTTTTTCGTAATTTAAAGAAGAAATTTCTAGTGGTACGGTCCCCACAAAATTTTGCACACGTCTTCATGTCAACATTCAACAACTAGTTACGAAGATTCAATTCGGTAGAGTCTATATTGTTTAAGTTATCGGGGAAATAATATTCCAGATGGATATAACTCCGAAACCGTTGGGCCGATTATGGCCAACAGCGAACTCAACTCACCCATTCATATGTGCAACCTATCCTGAAAATTGTAAGTCACTATCTCTTTTCGTTCGAGAGTTGTCGAGGCAACGGTCACCCATTCAGAAACTGATCTCACACAAGGCTGCTCGTATCTCCAACAATATATATCCGATCATGTTCAAACTTCAAACTTGGTAGTTGAGTTAGGTTCTGAAGGCTCTTGCAAAATTTCAACGATATCGAAGTAACAGTTTCTGATATATAGAATTTTTTTCAATAATTTTCTATGATTTCTTAAAAATTTTCTACTGATACGATCCTCACGAAATTTTGCAAGAATTTTCGCGTTGCCATTCTATAACTAATAACCATGTTTGAATTGGATCGTATTCGTACTTTTTGAGTTATTGAGGAAATAACAGCCAAATTTCAGATGGGTATAACTCCAAAACCGTTTTGCCGATTATACCTATAAACAATTTGAAATGGCGCATTCAGATTCTCAACGTGACGTAAATAATATTTTTTAACAATTTTTTGAACATTTTCTAACGATACTATTCTCACAAACGTTCTTATATTTATATCTGCAACTACTCACCAAGTTTCAATTCAATCGGATTAGTATTGGTTGTAAACAAAATTATTACTCGGAAAGCATTGAGCCGATTATGCCCATTAACGAACTTCTCCGTCGTATTGGGATGTGCCACCTATTCTGAAAATTTTAAGTCGCTATCTCTTTCCGTTCTCGAGTTATCGTGGCAACGGCCGGCCGGTCGGCCGGACAGAATCAAATTTGACCCCGAATTCTTGATCAGGGAGTCTAACCAAATCATTTGAGACCATTTTGAGCGAAAAATTCGAAAATTACAGACATTTTGGCAAAATGACAAAGCGATGTTCCCCAGAACATACGCGCAAAAAATGTACTCCACTGATTTTTTTGTAATATTTGAATATTTTGTCAGATCAATCAACTTAAAATACAACTTCTTTGTATGTTGTAGTTTTTCCATATCTTGCTTGAAATTCGAGATAAATAAATATAAACCATTTAATTGCATTCCTGGACCACATAAGAAATATGAGAAGAAGATTTTTGGAATTAATCATTGTTTCACGAATTTTGGACCAACAAAAACTAGGTATTATATTAAATACAATTTTTAACATCTTAGTACGTAAAAACTTTTGAATAGTTCCACTATTTTCAAATATTTCGTGTATGCTCCTGGGATATGCATTTTTTTAAAACATTTATTGATTAATTCCTGAACAAATTCAATATTGAACAAACTGCCTATGAACAGCGCATACAGCACTGGTCTCGAGACAAGTCAGTTAACAATTTGTGTATGGAAATTTATTTATTTATTTATTTTAATTAACGTGTCTCGGCATCTCAGGCCATTGACACGAGGAACAGTTAACAATAAATTATATTATATTACATGGTGTATAGAAATAACCACTGCAACAAGAGAAGATAGCATGTAAATACAAGAAAATGAACAAACAGAATAGAATATTAACACTTCTCAAATTAACCTATTTGACAAACTTTGGAATTATTCACAAACAAAGATAGAACTGAAAGATCGAAAGAAGAAGTATTACTTAACATGGCTTGCACAAGAAACAATGATTAATCTACAGTAAAAGAAAAACCCGAATGATGAAGGATAACGGACAATTTACTTTACTTATGTTACAGTCAAATATTATTCTAATTCCTTGAAAAAATTATTAATTCCATGAACTCTTTTGATAGAAACATTTGCGGATTTCTTGTCTTAAAATCACTAGAAGAATATTTTGTGGAACTGTTTGTACTGTTATGATAATTACAATAATTCATTTATTTCTTTCAAATTATATTCAAGTGAGTCTCCTATAATCCTCTGAGGGTTCTGAAAACACAATCTAACTCTTATTTTATTGAAATTTTATTAAAAAATCTCTGAAACCAACTGACACTCCTCTATATATACTCTACTATATGGTCATCTCACAGAATTGTGTGAGATGACCATAACTTTTTTTAATTCTGATACCTTCTTCTACGAAATTTTTATACTTCTCTAATAGTTTTTTAATGTCATTATTCCTCTCCATTTTACAGATAATATCATTTCTATTGAACTAATCTTGTATATTTCTTTTAAATATTTTCCTCTTCTATATTCATTATTTCTGTAGATGCAGTATCATCATTGTTCAACATTATATTTAACCTTTATTTTTGTTCTAGTTTCAAATTAATTCAATTATTGTCTATATCATTATTATACTCTTCAAAGTGTAATTCAATTCTTTCTTCATTTTCAACAAATTCAACTGAACTGAACCGTGTAAACACGGTTCAGTTTAGTTGAATTTGTTGGGAAGCAACAGAGTACTGTTAAAGGCCAAGAAGCCAGAAATGCGTCTGCTCTTGCTTCTCGGCAAGTTATTATAATAATAATAGTAATTCACTTATTTCTTTCAAATTAATAACTTTTTTTTTATTATATTCAAATGAGTCTCTTATACTCATCTGAGGGTTCTGGGACCATAATCTAAATCTTATTGTCATTAAATTCTACTTATAAATATGAATTCATATTTTTTTATTACTACCTTCAAGTGTTTTAATTATTTCCATGGATACATTTAAATTCTGAAATACACACTCTAATTTTGACTACAATACATATCATGACAGTACATACTTAATTAAACCCTGTATATGACTAAATTATACAAAATTGGTTCAAGCTTTGACGAGAAGTGAGGAGCTTTTGTGCGCATGTTCTGTTGTCCATTCTCCTATAATGAACACTCTCAATCGAATATACCATCTATATAGAGCACTTTCTCAGATTTTATAAGATATTAATACATTCCGTACCATTTTGAGGACTTGAGTAATGAGAGAATCGTTTGAGCTCAAAGAATTTTCAATCCAGACTTATGTTTTCAATCGAAATTGAAATTCTTCAAGTATCTAATAATATACGAAAAAAACACTGCATAAATGCTCTTGCCTTATGCAACTGAGTATTAGATTTTAAAATATCTTAACTCGATCGTTCTTAAACCTGCAACTTGGTTTTGAAGGTTCTCGCAAAATTTGAGCGGTGTTAGACGAATATTTTCTGATGTAAGTATAGAATTTTTTCCATGATAGTCAATGATTTTTTAAAAAAATTTCTAGTAATACGAAATTTTGCAAATATTTCGCGTCTGCAGTCTAGAACTAATTACCATGTTTGAATTGAATCGGCATCGTATATTTTGAGTTATTCTGGAAATAACAACCAAATTTTATATTGATATAACTCCAAATCCACTTGGCTGATGATTCCTTTTAACGAAGTCAAATGTCGCATTAGTATGCGAAACCCACCCCAAAAATTGCAAGTCGCTGTTTCTTTCCGTTCTCAAGTAATCGTGAGATATATAATATTTTTTAATAATTTTTCTTGAATTTCGTAGATATACGATCCTCACAAAATTTCACAAACTTTTTTGCGTCGGTATTCTATAACTACTTACCAATTCGATGGGATCTAAGTTTTTTGAGTTATCAAGAAAACAATATTCCAGGTGGCTATAACTCTGAAACCGTTCGGCCGATTATACCCAACAACGAACATAACTGTCTCATTCGAAGGCGCCACCTACCCTGAATATTACAAGTCACTATATATTTCCGTTCGAAAGTTATCGTGACAACGGTCACCCATCAAGCTACTGAACTCACTCAATGCTGCTCAGATCTTCAGTAATATAGATCCGATGGCAATCAAATTCAGAACTTGCAGTAAAATTAGGTTTTGAAGTCTTTTGCAAAATTTCAGCGATATTAGACGGATAGTTTCTGAGATATAGAATTCTTTTCAATGTTTTTTTTTATTTTCTAGGGATACGATCCTCACAAAATTTCGAAAAAGTTTGCGCGTCGGCATTCTACAACTAATTACCATGTTTGAATTGGATTGGTTTCATATTTTTTGAGACAGGAGGAAATAAAAACAAAATTTCAGATAGTTATAAGTCCAGAACTGTTTGGCCGATATGTCTTCAAGTCTGTATTCTACAACTACTCACCAAGTTTCAATTTGTTCGGATTTGTATGGGTTGAAACAAAATTATTACTCGGATACCACTAGGCCGATTATGCCCATTAACAAATTTGTGCGTAGTATTGGTACCCGCCACCTACCCTGAAAATTTCTAGTCGCCATCTCTTTGCATTCCCAAGTTATCGAGGAAACGTTCGGATGGCCGGATGGCCAGCCGAACAGTATCAAATTTGACCTTGAATTATTCATCAGGGAGTCGAACCCAATCGTTTAAGATGAATATTTTTGGCAAATAGATCGAAAATTACACAAATTTGGGCAAAATGATAACGCGATGTTCCCCAGAACATACAAGCAAAAATTGGCCATGCTTAAATTGTTAAGAGGCGGCACTTGGATGGTACAAGCATTGATACAAGAAACAAGAAATTTACTTTACGACTTGATGAGACTTCAGCGATGTGGAGAGAGATGTAGCAGACGTGGAGAGCAGTCAAACGTTTGGATACTTTCAATTTCAATACGGAGTTACGTAAAGGCTCAAAAACTCATAAGAGGATTACATGGCATGAAATTGCTCGCTATAATCAATAATTCTCACGTTTCACGTATTTTTTTCTGAGAAAATTGGTTCAAGCCCTGCGGACAGGAGCTTCGGCACTCTTGTTCAAACTTTGACAAATCATATCAACGAATTTATTGGTCTCTGGGAATGATATGATGAATTCTTACGATAGAAATCCATCATGAAGGAAATTAAATTCATACAGACCGATTCTCCTCAAACTTATCCGAGACATTCATTCCTCAAATCTACTACGAAAATTATATTATATCAATTGTATATTATTATTGTATATTATTATACTGATCCTTCTAGGTCTTCCCCAAGGAGACCCCTCAGAAGCTCTCGAAAGCTTGAGCGAGTAAGGCGAACCAGTTGTGTTCTGTGTAGGCTTTGTTACTGTGTCCTTACGCAACCTTAGGCACAGCACTGTTAATTTTTGACCCAACAGTGAATGTTGGCGATAACTGTGACTAGAAAATTTCTTTCCTAGCCCCGGAATTGAACTTCCGCTCCCAAGTCAATTACTCTCCCACTGAGCCAACCGCACTACAATATTGCAGTTTTGTTTTTACTGGAGATATTCTGAACCCAATTTAATTATGTATCTTACCAAAGAATGTATTTCCATCATCACATGGATTATCCACGGGCATTATATCATCACCTTAAAAGTATAATATCATATCATCCTCATAATTCTACGATAGCAGAATAACGAACCAGAATTAATTTTGACATTTATCTCTCATAAGAAAATGAGATGACATGATAGAACACAGGTCATATAATAATTGATAGATAGAATAATTAAATACAGCAATCCGTGAAAACATAGAAGTACGACCCATTATTGAAATTTCGAATAATCATATCGTATTAGCTCGTTAGAGTTGAAAATTATATCAGTGGATTTTTATGGTGAAACTGCATCTTAGAAAAAATTGAATTTGAAATTTGTAATGTAAAAAAAAATTTTTTTTCGATATTCCGAAACCATCAGGCCAATTCAGCCGAACAACGAACTTAGCCAAGATATTAATCCCAAACCTACTATGAAAATTTCAACAGCCTAGTTCATTCTGTTCGAGAGTTATTGTAGAAACAAAATTTGGAAATTTAAATTTTTTTTTTGTTGACACTTTACGGCACTCTGATCAACACAATACTTCGCATGCATATTAAGTTCATTATTTTACAATTTGATGCTAAATTTCAGATAAATCGAGTGATCGGTTTCGGAAATATTCATAAAAAATATTTTTGCTAACAACGGCCATAACTCCGAAACCGCCTGGTGGATTTCGCCCGTTAACGAACCCGTACGAGATATTTACGATCCAAACTTATCCTGCAAATTTCAATCCTATAACTCCTTTCGTTTGAGAGTTATCGTGTTAACGGCCGAAAGGAATCGATGTCGAGTGAGTCGAACCGAATTTTTTAAGACCATTTTCATCCAAAAATTCGAAAATGACCAACATTTGAGCAAATTGATAAGGACTCTGTTGCGAGGAACAAAAGCGCCCTGTGAAATAATATTGTTCTGTCTGGATACTCTATCTTCTTTTCAACATGACCTAGGTTAGGGATATGTTCAGTTGTACAGTTGTGGCAGCGAAACGTTCACGGGGTATGGTTTATCAACAGAAACAATAAAAGGTATATTTACAGAATTTCTCCAAACATACACTGAAAATTTCAACTATCGCGTTCGAGCGTAATCGTGCCGACGGCCGGACACAATAAATTTTGATCTTGGATTCTTTATCAATGAGTTGAAAGTAATCGTTTGTGACCATTCTCTGCCAAAAGTTCAAAAATAACTGACATTTACGAATTGATACGTACTCTGTTCACTGACGTGAATTCAGTACTCTGTGGCGCGTGTGTTCACGTTGGCTAATTTGAATTGAATGATACGTGTTTCAAGCTCAGTGGATAGAAGCATGCACTAATTCTTGGCAAGCACTCTCGAATCCCGAAGAAGCAGCGTCTGCGCATGCGCCCCCGACATTCTGTTTTTAACCTCAACCGCGAATCCAATTTTGAAGTAAACAAAACATTTAAATCTACGAACGAGTTGCCTCATAATATAATTATTCAGAATAATTATCACTATACCACTAACTAAATCCTGTTGAAATCTATTGTATACCATATGTTGAATATAAACGGGACTACCTTGTATATGATGAGTTTGAAGATTGAAGGAATCTAGATAATAGATATATTGATTACGTATGTGAAAGAAATTCCAAATTATGGAGAACTGTGGGATAGCAATTGTAACCGCACTAAAACCAAATCAGGTACATGAAGTTATTCATAATTTCTAAATGATATAAGTATTAAGTTATGTTTTTTTTTTAAGGTTTGTCAGCAAATTGTTTTAAAAGAAGATATCTGGTATACGTCCTTCCAGATTTCAAGCGAAAAATCAGCAGTAGATACTAGTAGTGAATTGAATGAATAAATTTTCAGTCTTTATATTTACTTTCAGGAGTGAATAAATTGAGACCCAAACAGTTCACCAAGAGCGAACAAGAAATGGTTGTCAACTAATTGAACGCAGGAGTTACTGCTGATAGAATTCTAAATAAAAACAAGGAAAATGGGACTTATGTTGCTTGAATATCTAGCTTATCTCATGAGAAAATTCAATATTGATAAGAGGCGACATGAAGAGCATATGAGCTCTACAATTTTGAAAGTTCAAATGTGGAATAGCCAACAAGAAAATCAAACAAATTGGTGATGGTTCTCATATCGTTGGCAAAATGACAAAGGGACTTATTTCCAATAAGAAATGTTCAAGATTTTCACGTTTAAAAGTGAACGATAAATCAGGGGGTGGACGAAATAAACCATAAATGCTCAATTCTAGTACATTTGCATACTACCTGTCATGGATTCATGTAATACTGTTACACAAATAAAAAAAAATGAATTGTACTTATTCTGGTGTCCTCATATAATGGATCTGTGATGGTCCATCATTAAGGTCTTTGAATGACAGCGTATATTATATTATAGGAATTTTTGATGAAACATTTTATTTTTTGTAATAGCGGAACATTTCAAAATACATGTTCAGTAGTAAAATGTGATGTATTAATATAACATGTATACATGTGTATATATTGTTTTCACTTGTAGTTTCAGGTAAATGTTTCTTAAATTCTTGTTGCTTAGTATGCTTAATAATGAATACGATTTTACTAATATATTAGAATGGCTTGGGAATTCAACGATAACTTTGAAAATGATGATATATCTAGTGCTGTAGAGGTAATCCAATTATATTTTCCAACGAGAAGTAGGATATAAGGAAGTAATCATGTTTTAATCATGATCCATATATTTATCCTCTCTGTAGGGTTTTAACTATGGTGAGCTAGTAGTGGTGCAAACTCGAAAAAAATGATTGCATGCTCTTTGATGTAGTATTGAAATTTCAAAATGAATGTTATTCTTGATCTCTCGTGAAGTAAATTATCAAAATATTGATGCATAGAGTTTGATTCAAAATTATTTCTTGTGTCTGAATTACTGCTACTGTTTGGTATACAATTTTTTTGTTTACATAGTAATAGTAGGTATCGGTGTAATATATAGATATTTGTATCTAAATAAATTAATCTTATTTTCACAATTACTATTTCCCCTATACCTATGAAAACCCATTTTTGCAGACAAATTACATTAGATCTTTAGGTTCAAACGTTCATCATGTTGAAATATCAGCAATACGTGGAAATGTCTGAATACTTAATTTTAATATTTCAATATTGAATGGAATATTTATAGTTTATCTATAATATCGCATATCAACGAGTGACAAGAATTTTGAAAATGATTATTCATAAAGCGATGTGTCAAATTATTACCGTATTCCATATCGAGAGACACTCTTATGATTATGAAGAATTCAAATTGTTTGATGGCTTATCCATATTATGGATAAGCAATAATACAAAGTTTTTCTTTGACTATAGCGGATAAAAAAAGTAATATTCGTAAGACACTTGTGATTATGGACTTTCTAATAATTTATTACCTAACTGGTAAATAGTATATTGTTTCATTTGGGTCTCCAGGGTCCAGACGAGCTATGACCTATGATTTCCAGTATAATTATGATAGTTCTTCATACAATACTTGCATTCTTTTGAATAATGCCTTCTAGAATATCTTGGAACAATTAACATATGAGTCAAAATTTTAAAGGGATTGAAACCCACGTATTGTATGTTAATGTATAGTTATTAACCAATCTCCACAGTAAGATCTGACGATTCAAATAATCCATAGTTAGAAATGATATTTTCGGTCCTGCCAAAGTCGAAATTTGGAGAGACTTTTCAGATGTCGTTGAAGAGAGGTAAACACGCGGGGCGCATGCGCAGACACAGGTTCTTTGGGATTGGAGAGTACTTGCCAAAAATTAGTGTATGCTAGTGGATAGAGCGTGCCGGAGATCTACCCAGAGGGAAGTGGACAGCATTCACTGTAGGGTCAAAAATTAACAGTGCTGTGTCTAAGCTGACTTAAGGATAGAGTAAGAAAGTTGACAAAGAACAATACTGATTCTCCTTATTGCCGGTATTATAACACTATTTTAACAGATATCTAGAAGTGAACTTGTGGAGTGAAGTCACTGTCAAAGATATCTTCCCACTTTAGGAGTAAACTTTATAGGGTTGATGGAGCATCGGTTAAAGTAAACTCGGTAGAAAATGGTGAATTTCGACACTTATTATGTAAATAAGAATATGGCATATAACCTTCGTATTTGATATAACCCTAATTTTATCTTTTATTGTTTGGTTTTTCGCAATGATGTTAGCAATTTAGATTTGAGGAACTTTTCACAGACGATGAGGAGGACGCTTTGAAGTTTGTTGTCCCTAGGCGAAAAAGGATATTTAGACATCGGTTAGACCATTTCACCTCGTGAAACCAAACGGAATTTAAATACCGATTTACATTATCAAAAGAGTCTGTACTCTGGTTAATGGGGTATATTGAAGCAAATTTAAAAAGACCGACTAATAGGTTTGCATTTCTCGTATCTATTTTAATATCTAGTGTAAAATATTATTATTTTGAGAGATCATCCTCTATCTCTTGTGACACAAGTGTTAATAACACTCAGATTTTACGCAACATGTTCATTCTTGGTAGTTGCTGGTGATATTGGGGGTATTTTCACAAGTCAACGGCTAGCAGCATAATTAAGGATGTCACACAGGAAGTTGCATTGTTATCACCAATTTATATAAACATAACAGAGACTGATAAAAAAACCAAAAAGGACTTTCACGAGATTGCAAGATTTCCTAATGTAATAGGTACTAATGACTGCACTCATATAAGGACTCAATCACCCGGTATGTTCATAATAGTTCTAATAATTGTAACAAAAGTATCAGTTTTACTCCTCTTCTTGCTATTGAAGCATATTGAACAAACAAGGGTGCAACATTATTGCGTAATATCTATTCTTTTATTTCCCTAATATAAGCTGAAAAAATCTCAGTTTTAAAGGCATAATGAAGTAAAGTAATTTATACATTTGTATGAGTTTTATGGGGAAAAGAAGTTGAAAATTATCACAACAGAAAATGATACTTTTCATGTAATGGCCAAACCGTAGCTGATAGTCATTTGGGAATTAGATATATCGTAACTCAGTGACCGCAAGCCACACAATACAATATTTTCCCATTCAAGACTTAAGGCACGATTTGAAGAGGGCAAAATCAACCCCAGAGACTCTACAGTGAATCTCAAATAAAAACCAGAAATATTGTATAAATGCAGTACGGTGTGAGGAGAAGAAGATTTCCCATACTGCAATACTTAAAGAGAGAGACTACCATCATGGTTGTTATTGTAGCAAATGCAGTTCTACATAATATCGCAGTAAATATGAGGGGAAGAAGAACCTGACGGAAATGCTGTAGAATCTGTAGAATTGGGAAATTTTAATCAACATATATGCCACACAATCAGAATTGTAATTTGGTGTGGCAAGAATTGATTGAAAAATAGTTCCGAAATTTATTAATAAATTATACAGGGTGTCTGGTGAGGAATGGGACAACGTTTAGGTGGTGATGAGGGATGTCTCAAGGAGTGAGAAAATGCCATTGGAATTCATCTGAGGTTCATGGTTCCTGATATACAGGGCGTTTCAGAAAAAATAACGAAATTTCAAATTACTATAAATCAGGAAATATTGGAGCTAATCCGATGATTTTTCGTATGAACAATGATAGAGTGAGTACAAATCTGTTTGGATGGAAAATTCGAAACAAAATCAGATCCGGACTCAGAAATTTTAGTTTTTCTAAAAATAGGAAAAAACAACACCCTGTATGCGGTTGTTAATTTTTTTGACTTCAGATTCTGAGAGAGCAGGAAAAATACTTTCAAACTCAACTGTCATCCCGAATGGCACAAATTTTCCCTGCTTTCTCTGCCCCTTCGAATGTCAATCTTCCAATTTTCGCTTCTTCCAAATTTTTTTCTCGACATTGCAGAAATATGAGATCTCAGATAGTTACTTAGAAGTAAAAAAAAATAGGTCACAAACGAATCAAAAATTTTATAAAAATTATCAAAAAAGCGAAATACAGTTAACATTTGGAAAATTTACGAAGTATTTCTGAAGTACTAATTGATGATTCAGTAGGAACAAAATTAATGATTAATTCTTCAAATATTGTTCAGAATGAAAACCGTCACCTTCTTGTCCCTTAGTCGATCTTTCAGATGAGTTTGGATCATTTTTTCCTGTAATATCCAAAGTTTCATTCGTCATGTACATATCTCCATCATTAGTCTTGAATCTAGTTGCCAGTTCTGTCAATTCTATGGTTTGCTATCATTCATGATGAGAAAAGATAGAGCATTTAGTTATCTGTCAAACTAGTGATTTTATTGTAGATACAATCTTTCTTCAATTTGTTGAAAATCATGCCGCACACATTTTCTAATGAAGAGTATGTTGACATGCTTTTGGTGTATGGTTCATATGATATGAACGAAAGAGCAGCTGAAAGGGAGTATCGTAGACGTTTTCCCAATCGTCGGGTTCCGAATCACAAAATTTTTTCGTGGTCGTGGTGGTCAAAGAGCATGGCCACCTCGGTCTCCAGACATGACACCGTTAGATTATTTCCTTTGGGGCCACCTTAAAACTATGGTGTATGAGCAAGAGATGAATACGAGGGAACAAATAATTCAGCGAATAATAGACGCATGTGACGAAATACGAAACAACCCAAATGTGATAAGGAAAGCAGTTTTGAATTTGATGAAAAGAGCAGATGAATGTATAGAAGTTGGGGGTTTTCATTTTGAACAATATTTGAAGAATTATTGTTTAATTGTCATTAATTTTGTTCCCACTGAATCATCAATTAGTACATCGGAAATACTTCGTGAATTTTCCAAATGTTAACTGTTTTTCGCTTATTTGATAATTTTTATAAAATTTTTGATTCGTTTATCATCTTTTTTTTTTACTTATAAGTAACTATCTGAGATCTCATATTTCTGCAATGTCGAGAAAAAAATATAGAAGAAGCGAAAATAGGAAGATTGACATTCGAAGGATCAGAGAAAGCAGGGAAAATTTGTGCCATTCGGGATGACAGTTGAGTTTGAAAGTATTTTTCCTGATCTCTCAGAATCTGAAGTCAAAAAAATTGAAAACCGCATACAGGGTGTTGTTTTTTCCTAATTTCAGAAAAACTAAAATTTCTGAGTCCGGATCTGATTTTATTTCGAATTTTCCATTCAAACAGATTCGTACTCACTCTATCATTGTTCATACCAAAAATCATCGGATTAGCTTTAATATTTCCTGAATTATAGTCATTTGAAATTTCGTACTTTTTTCTAAAACACCCTGTATATCAGGAACCATGAACCTCAGATGATTTCAAATGGCATTTTCTCACTCCTTGAGACATCCCTCATCACCACCTAAACGTTGTCCCATTCCTCACCAGACACCCTGTATATAAAAAATTGAACCATTTCATTTCACTTCCTATGGCCGAAAATTTTTCTACTCTAGATCTTATCAGCATATACAACACTTAATTTTTTGCTCATTTAAGAATATTCTAAAGGTACTGATGGGATACATATTGTTATTCTTCTCGAAGCCAAAATATTGTAATTGTAACTATATTATTATTACAATCACATGCAAATTTTCGTTGCATTGGTAAATTTCTAGACATGTGTACTATTGTTCACTGTCACTTGTCATTTTATTTAATAATGAATTCATTTAGTTAAACATAATGGTTTATAATATCTGCATAGTACAAAATAGTTGAATAATATGAGAAAAAATAACAGTATTAAATTATACGATATCTTACATTTAGCGTTAAATGGGTAATATTTTATATAGAAACAAAATAATATATTACTGAAGAAAAAGTATTTTGACGAGAGGCAAATTTTTAAATAATGATGTGCCCTTCATGATCAAAGTTCCCTCTCTAATGTCACCAATTTCAATATTTCCAGCTATATTTTGTGCTTTTTCATCATAATTCGATGTAATTTTCGTGCTTGCTCGTCTAACCATATTTGATTCAATACTATGTATCTGATACTCATTTATTAGCAAAGAAGGTTTTGAAAAATGCAATACGCCAGGAAAATCTTTACAATAAAATTACATTATAAGATCGCCTAAAAACAAAATCTACGATCCGTGTAATAAACATATTTGGACTTTTATAAAACAGACATTTTATGGCTAAAGTCATCTCGACCGATAAAGTTGAAGTTAACTACGACACATGTTTATAATACCGGCCCTTAGTCACACAAGCTCCTAGGAGATTCTGAGAGATCTCTTTGCTGAACACTTAGGAGGGTCAGAGTAATCCAAATCATATCTTTACCGCGCGCACCAAAGCAGATTGACCACATATCAGTGCTTTTTTAGCCTTTTTCTTTCATAGTGAAGACAATCTGCATTTGCGCGGGTGGTCTAGACATGATTATGATTCTACAGACTTTCCTGAATCTTTCCCAAAGAGATCCCCCAGAAGCTCCTAGGAGCTTGTGTGACTAAGGAGAGTCAGTTGTGTTCTTTGTTAACTTTGTTGCTCTATCCTTCGCCATCTAAGACACAGTACTGTTAATCTTTGACCCAATAGTTAATGGTGTCTACTACCCTATGGGTTAATCTCCGGCTTGCTCCATCCACTGAGCTTGAAGCACTCATCATTCAATTCAAATTAACCAACGGGAACACGCGCGCCCGAGAGTACTGACTTCACATCAGTGCTTTTCTATATTTTTTTAAATTTCTTTGACAAATCTGGCTATCAATACAGTCTGGCCATTAGTTTTACCGTAGGTCAAGATAAGATAAATGTGGTTATGGGACACCCGTTAGGAACGCTATTGCGTACGCCTATTCTTCAAATCTTTAAATGTAATATAACATAAGTTTTCCAAATATAGTTATTTTTAAATTTGCCCCAGGTCCGCGATACAGACGTTTTAACACGGAAACAATGCTATTTCCTCGAAACTGACTAGTCCGTGCACATAACTTCCATTATTCATAAAACCTGACAATATCGGCCCAGCACCAAATCCATGACCACTAGACGTATTCCACTCCCAACATAAGCCATATAGGGGGAGTGGGGTTACATGGCCATCGTTTTGCATATTGGGTGCCCGTAAGGTTATAGTGACATATTGACTTCATTAAATATTTTTTGCGCGTATGTTCTGGGGAACATCGCGTCATAGTTTTGCCCAAATGTCTGTAACTTTCGAATTTTTTGACGAAAATGGTCTCAAACGATTTAGTTCGACTCCCCAATGAAGAAATCGACGTCAAATTTGATTCTGTCCGTCCGGCCGTCCGGCCGTCCGTCCGGCCGTTGCCACGATAACTTGAGAACGAAAAGAGCTAGCGACTTGAAATATTCAGGGTGGGTGGCGCATCCCAATACGACGGACAAGTTCGTTAATGGGCGTAATCGGCCCAGTGGTTTCCGAGTAATAATATTGTTTTCAACCAATATGAATTAGATCGAATTGAAACTTGGTGAGTAGTTGTAGAATATGAACCTAAGCACGTTTGTGAAATTTTGTGTGAATCATATGGCTAGAAAATTTAAAAAAAATTATTAAAAAATATTTTTGTTGTCACGATAACTTGAGAACGGAAAGAGATAGCGGCTTGAAATTTTCAGGTTAGGATCTGCAACAGAACGCGACATTTCAGTTTGTTTATGAGCATAATCGGCCGAACGGTTTTAGAGTTATAGTCATCTGAAATTTGGTTGTTTTTTGTTCTTCATTAACTCGAAAAATACTAAACCGATTGAATTCAAACATGGTAATTAGTTGAAGACTGCCAACGCAAAAATTCTTGCAAAATTTCGTGAGGATGGTATTTGTGAAAATTTTTTAAAAAATCATTGAAATGTGAAAAAAAAAATTCTATATATCAGTAACTATTCGTTTGAAATTGATGAAATTTTGCAAGAGCCTTCATAACCTAACTCTACTGCCAAGTTTCAAGTTTTAACACGATCGGTTGAATATTGTTGGAGATTCGAGCATTCTTGTGTGAGTTCAGTAGATGGGTGCCCGTTGCCGCGATAACTTTCGAAAGAAAGGAGATAGGGACTTGCAATCTTCAGGGTATGTTGCGTATCTGAAAGGGAGAGTTGAGTTCGTTTTTAGGCATAATCGGTCAAACGGTTTCCGAGTTATACCCACCTGGAATATTATTTCCTTGATAACTCAAAAAATAAATATTCGATCGAATTGAAGCTTGGTAACTAGTGGTAGAAAATCATCATAAAGACGTGTTTAAAATTTTGTAAGAACCGTACCCCTAGAAAATTTGAAAAAAATGACAAAAAAAAAATTTTAAGAACCGCACCACTAGAAAATTTCAAAAAAATCACGAAAAAAAAAATTGCTTCAAGCACTGACGTGGAGTCAGAAGCTTTTGCGCGTTGCACTTAATTCGAATTTACCATGGTAAATTCGAATTAAGAGTGTCCAATACAGGAGAATGGACAACATAATTTACCACGGGAAATTCGATTAAGGGTGACCAATACAGAAGAATGGACACTAGAACATACGCGCAAAAGCTTCTGACTCCACGTCAGTGCTTGAAGCAATTTTTTTTTTCGTGATATTTTTGAAATTTTCTAGTGGTGCGGTTCTTAAAATTTTTTTTTTGTCATTTTTTTCAAATTTTCTAGGGATACGGTTCTTACAAAATTTTAAACACGTCTTTATGATGATTTTCTACCACTAGTTACCAAGCTTCAATTCGATCGAATATTTATTTTTTGAGTTATCAAGGAAATAATATTCCAGGTGGGTATAACTCGGAAACCGTTTTTGTAAGAATAGGTTGCATATGGCCATCTATCCCCACAGGGGTAGGGTCAGTTGACCAATGTAGTAAGGGGGAGATGGCCAAAAAGTATAAATGGAATTGAAACGGAAAATCGTAGTAAAAAAATATTTTTTTTTATAGAACGTACTATCAGGAGCTAGTCCTCCTCCCGTGCAAATGTTATTTTTTTATATTCCTCTCAAGGGTTTTCTAGGAATACCAAACATTTTAGAGGTGCCGTTCACAGAAGAACCATTTCTGACATCAGCATCAACGGCAAGCTTCAAATTATCTTCAGTATAATTACCTCGATTCGAGAGTTTTCTACTATACTCTATTGGCATTTTTTATAGCAATCTGAAAAATTATTTCATATTTCAGAAAACGACACGGATCATTATATCTGGTCATCTCTCCCAAATGCTAGGGAGAGATGGCCAACGAGATAAATGAAACCCAACACTTTCAATTGTTTTCAGAGGTTTGAATTACTCAAAGAATATTGCACTCTCCTGATCTAATGAAAACAACAGTAAAACAGCAACTCAAAATTCGTAGTTGAATATTATTTGAAACACCTATAAAATTTTTTGAAGGTGTCGTACGGTTTACGATTTTTCTGCGCTCTAATATCTCCTGGACGTGAATGAAAACATACTGATGATGCTCGTTTATTGCTGTTAATTGTTGAATAGGATAGGCAGTGCCATAAAACTTCGCTTCATTGAGTTTTAGGCCATTGGTCATTTCTGCCGATTGGCCATCTCACCCTACTTTACCCTAACCCAAAAACAGCCAAGTCTCCTCTGCGCATGCGTAATCTACTCGTGGCTCAAAGTCATCTTAAAATCACCCACCTCACATGAAACTCTGATTCTCCAACACCAGTGGTTCGGGAGACACTGCAGCTTCAATCAACGCATGTGCAGACCCTTCCAAGGGGATTCTACGGAGGAATAGCATTCTGTGCCTCAAACCCCTCAATTCACACAGAAGAAAACTCCAGCAGTTAAATCACTCCTGGTCTACTCATGCGCGCAACGAAAGCCGCCCGAAAGGTGTTACATGAAATATAGTTATTCATAAATTGTTCCGGGGCCACGGTGGAGACATTTCAACAAGGAAAAAACGCTATTTCTTTGAAACTGACTTGTCCGTGCACAGAATTGCCTTGAATTTTCTTTTTAAACCTCACAATATCGGGTCAGCACCAAATCTATGACCGGTAGACGTAAACTGCACTCAACATAAGCCTTACAACCCAAAAACAGCGGCTTCTTCTCTGCGCATGCAAATAGTTTAAACAAAATATTCCGCAAAATAGTAGTTTTTGTTTAATATTTTCAAGTCATGTGAATATCACGAATTTTTTTAGAAGTGTTTGCATCTAAATACTGAGTTTCAATTCAAGTCTACTCATGCGTGCAACGAAAGCAGCCCGAAAGGGGTAACATGAAATATAGTTATTCATAAATTGTTCCGGGGCCACGGTAGAGACATTTGAACTAGGAAAAAACGCTATTTCTTCGAAACTGACTTGTCCGTGCACAGAATTGCCTTGAAATTTCTTTTAAAACCTCAGAATATCGGCTCAGCACCAAATCTTTGACCGGTAGACGTAAACTGCACTCAACATAAGCCATACAACCCAAAAAGAGAAGCTTCTTCTCTGCGCATGCAAATAGTTTAAGCAAAATATTCCGCAAAATAGTAGTTTTATTTTAATATTTTCAAGTCATGTGAATATCACGAAATTTTTTTGGAAGTATTTCTTCGGTCTTTTGCATCTAAATACTGAGTTTCAATTCAATCAGACTAGTATTTAAGGTTTTTTGCAACTTCATAGCCATCTGATCAATACAAAACTTCACATGTATATGATACTTCATGATTCTACAATTTGATGCTATATTTCAGATAGATCGAGTGATGGGTGCAAGAAATATTCATAAAAAATGTTTTAACTAAAAATGTTCATAACTCCAAAACCGATCGGTGGATTTCGCCCGTTAACGAACTTGTCTGAGATATTCACGCTCCGAAACAACTCTGCAAACTTCAATCATCTCTCTTATTTCGTTCGAGAGTTATATAACGGCCGGCCGCAAAGGTAACACGAGAGTTAACGTGCTTATGGCCAGCCAGACGGACGGGCAGAATTGGATTTGACCCCGTATTATTCATCAGTGAGTACAACCTAATAAATCATTTGAGATCATTTTCGGCCAAAAATCCAAAAATATAGACATTTGGGCAAGACGACAGCCCGCTATTCCTGGTGTAAACAGCGCGCAAAAATTATCGGGCTTGCATACGGACGGAGGGACAATATTAAACCCCGATAGCACTTTGAATATTTATTCAATACATTGATATATGGATGTTGATTTACGTACCTATACATTTCGCAAACAGATAATAATTTCAGCGGTGCTTTTGCCTGGCTCGCCATTTAGATTAGTGTTATATTTCTAGGAACTTATGACCGTTAAATATTATAAAGTAAGGTCAAACTATTTCAAATCGAAAAAAATCTCAGTATGATTATCTACTGCAATTATTTATTTTCAGCGGGAAATTCGCAAATTTATTACGTGATCCATTTACGAATGAATTAACATGCTAATCGGTAGGCGGAATTTTGAACCGCTAATGCAAATCAAACCGCGGATTTGTTTACCGTATTGCTTTCCGATGAACCAAATGAATTTCCAGAATTTCTGCTTCTTGTTTTGGCGTGGTTCAACCACGCCAGAATTATTAGCTTGTGCGTTGGGAAGTCCCGGTCAAACTTCTGAGTAAACAAATTTTATTGGATTCAAAGTGGTAAAGCTAAGACCTTTTTGTTTTGAATTTCTTCAGAATGATGATAATGATACACAGATTGAACAACCGGTCTGTCGGGTTTTAAAGTTTTACCGATTCTCCTTTGTCAAAGCGATATTTAAGTAAAGACGAACCCTGGTCTTCACTAAGTTCGTTGTTGTCCATAAAGGTGTTACGATCATCATGAAGTCTGTTGCTGGTCTGCTAGTATTGTCTCTAGCCATATATTATGTGAGTTTGTAACTGATGGGAAATTAATACCACTCATTCATTATTGAACTCGAAGGTTTTCTACTAAATCTTCAAAAACATTCAATAAATCAATTTATGAAGTATCTAATTCTTCAAATATGGTCATACTATCAATATTTTTCAAGACAAGTCCCATTTATTATCAGCCATGCATAACAGTTCAACTTATTCAAAGCCTCCCCATTTTTTGTTGCGGAATGATTTGTAATTTATCGCAGAAAACTCAGAAGTTGATACTTCGTGCAGTTATACTTCAAATCAGCCTATTGGCAATACTGCCCCTTTTCGTATTTGACACCTTTTATGTAGTATTAAATATCGCGTACTACAAATCTTTGTTAACACCGCCCTCTTTGCTCTGAATAATGCTTTAATCCAATTTGTACGATTATGAAATTTCAGTTGTAAATCTCAAATAATGGGGCTTATCGAATTTCACCCAAATACACAAATTATGAGATTTCATTTCATATTAGCAAAAAATTTATTTATAATGAATTATTAAAAAATTGATTCAATCCTTGTGGACAGAAACTTTGGCGCTCTTGTTCAAATTTCGACATATCATATATTCGAAAGTATTCCAAGAGTTGGGAATTATATCAATGGATTCTTAAGATAAAACTCCATAATAGCAGAAATTAAATTCAAACATCAAAGAAGAATTTAAATTCAACAAGAGTGCCAAAAATTATTAATCCAAAACCAATAGACCAATTCTACCCAACAACGAACTCATCCGAGATATTCGTCCCCCAATTCCATGATGAACGATATATTTTTTCCTGAAATTCACTCTGAAAATTATATTATATCAATTGAAACTTTAGCCAATATTTCAGCTTTGTTTTTACTGAAGATATTCTGAACTCAATATTATTAACTCACCATTACTAGTCCCATCATCATATGGATTAACTATGGGCATTAAATATCAAAATTTGACATATCATGTCTCAGGAAAATAAGTTGACATGTATCAACACAGATCATATTATAATAATTCATAGATAGAATAATTATCGCATTATGTGAAAACACAGAAGTACGATTTATTATTGAAATTTTGAAAAATCATATCTCCGAAAGTATTAGCTTGTAAGAATTAAAAATGACATCAATGTATTACTATGGTGAAACTTCATCTTGAGAAAAACGTATCTTGAAATTTGTAATTCAAAAAAATATTTTTTTTTGTTACTCCGAAACCATCTGACTGATGTTGCCCAATTACGAACTTAGCCGAGATATTTATCTCCCAAACCTATTCTGAAAATTTCAATTGTGTAGGTCATTCCATTCGAGAGTTATCGTGTTAACGGGCAGACGGACGGCCAGCAGGACAGAATCGATTTTGACCACGGGTTCTTGATCATGGAGTCGAACCAAATCGTTTAAGACCATTTTCAGCCAAAAATTCGAAAAATACAGACATTTCGGCAAATTGATAAGCACTCTGTTCCGAGGAACGAGAGCACCAAAAATTCGTTCAAGCACTGACGTGAAGTCAGGAGCTTTTGCCTGCATGTTCTATTGTCAACTCACCTGTATTGAACACTCTTAATCGAATGTAGCATCGAAATATATACCGTTTTTCTAAGCTTTTATGATATATCAGTACATTTAATACCATTTTAATGACATACTTCAGTAACGAGTGAATCGTCTATGACCACAGAATTGTTAATTCTGAAATACATATGTATTCCATTGGAATTGAAATACGAAAAACTTACCAGTAATTCTAGGATACGATATTAATTAAATTCCGCGAAAATTATTGGGTCGGTATTCAACAAGTAATCACTGAGTTTTAATTGGATCAGATTTGTATGTTTTGAGTTATAGAGGGAATAACAACAAAATTTAAGATCACTATAACTCCAAAACCATTCGGCCGATTATGCCAATTAACGAACTCAAATGTCACATTCGGATGCGCAACCTACCCTGAAAATTGCAAGTCGGTGTCTCTTTCCGTTTTTCCGTTCTCAAGTTATCGTGAGATACATAATATTTTTTCGTAATTTTTTAAAATGTTGTAGTGGTACGGTCCTCTCAAAATTTCAGACACGTCTTTATTTCGATATTCTACAACTATATATCAAGTTTCAATTTGAACGGGTTGAAGTCCCTATCTCTTTTTGTTTCAAAGGTATCGAGGCAACGGTCACCCATCCAGCTACTGAACTCATCAAAGGCTGCTCGGATCTCCAACAAAATAGATCGGATCATATTCAAACTTCGAACTTGGCAGTAAAGTTAGGTTCCGAAGACTCTCGCAAAATTTCAGCGTTATAAGTAGAATAGTTTCTGAGGTATAGAACTTTTTTCAATGTTTTTTCATAATTTTATAGTTATACGATCCTCACGAAGTTTTGTACGAATTTTCGCGCTGGTATTCTACCACCTATAACCATGTTTGAATTTGATCGGAGTCGTATTGTTATTGGGGAAATAACATCCAATTTTGAGATGGGTATAACTCCAAAACCGTATGGCCCATTATGCTAATTAACAAATTCAATTGTCGCATTCAGATGAAAAATCTACCCTAAAAATTGCAAGTCTCTATCTCTATTCGTTACTAGGTTATCGTGACATAAATAATATTCTTTTAAATTGTTTTAAAATTTTCTAGTGATACGTTTCTCACAAAATTCCACAAACGTCTTTGTGTTAGTATTCCTCCACTAGTTACCAAGTTTCGATTTGATCTGATCTGTATTGGTTGATGACAAAATTATCACTTGGAAACCGTTGGCTGATTTTGTCCATTGATGAACTTATCCGTCGTATTTGGATGTCCCACCTACCCTGAAAATTTTAAGTTGTTATTCTGCCGTTCTCAAGTTATCGTGGCAACGGCCAACCGGACAGAATAAAATTCAACCTCAGTTTGTTGAACCTAATCGTTTCGGACCATTTTCGGCAAAAAATATAGACATTTGGGCAAAATGATAACGCGATGTTCCCCAGAACACACGCGCAAAAAGCTGTCAGTGCTTTTGCGCTCATGATCCATTGTCTATTCACACCGCATGCGAAGTCGATCGGGCAGAAATTCGGTAGTCGATTTTAAAATAATGGCCCGAAGGAATTTCAGCAAATTCTGACCAATAGTTCCTGGAATTTAAAATGTTTTGAAGAAATTATTTTTATTTTTTACACAATATTCTCATGATTGAATATTTCACAAAAAATAGTGTATCAAAATTCTACAAGTTTTCATTGGATCGGATTTGTATATTACTGAATTACTGAAGAAATAACTACAAAATTTAAAATGGTTTTATCTCCGAAACCACTTGGGCTTTTATGCCCAACAACGAAACTAACTTTCCATTTCCATGTATCTTTCCGTCCGAAAGTTATCGTTGCAACGGTCACCCATCCAGCTACTGAACTCACCCAAGGCTGCTCAGATATACAACAATATAGATCATTTTAAAATTTCGAACTTGGCTGTAGAGTTCGATTTTGAAGACTCTTGTAAAGTTCCAGCGCTATCCGACGTATACTTTATGAGATCGAGAATTTTTTCAATAATTTTTTCAATCTAGTCATAAGATCCTCATAAGATTTCGTAGTTATTTGGGCGTTGCCAATTCACAACTAATTACTATGTTTCAATCGGATCGGATTTATATTTTTTGAGTTATTGAGGACATAACAACAAAATTTCGAATGGAACCAAAACCAGTTTGCCGCTTATTCCTATCAACGAAATCAAATATCACAATCGGATGCGTACCCTACCCTGAAAATTGCAAGTTGCTATCTCTCTCCGTTCTCAAGTAATCGTGAGATACAATTTTTTTTTTTTTAATTTTCTGGCTATATGAACTCCACAAAATTTCACAATCATCTTTGTATTGATATTCAACAACTATAGGTACCGAGTTTCAATTAGATCGGGTCTGAAATTAGTACTAGGAATTAGTACTCGGGCCTATTATACACTATATATATGTATATTGACTAGTAATATAAATCATGACCCGAAATTAAATTAATAGTTAATCGAATACATCGTTTGCTGAGATAAGAAACTTCAGTTTTCAGAAAAACCTTACCTTCGATTGTGATGAAGAAGCTGTATGGCTGATTTTTCACATAACTATTTTACGATTGGCATATAATACAGGGTGGTCCAGATCTTAACCAAGAAATTTTAACCACGTATTATACGACAAAAATAAGCCCTAGTTTGTCATATAAACATATGTCGGGAAATGCTTCCTCTCCGAAATACAGGGTGTTAAAATTATTAGAAAAACAAACAGACAAATTATATCTCCAAAAGTATTGGTTTCTCAGAGTTGGGAATTATATCAATGTATTCATATGATAGAACTGCATCCTAAAGGAAATTCAATTCAAATAATAGTTTATTTATCAAGATTAAATGAGCAATCATAAGAATGAGAACTGCACCTTGGAAGAAATCAAATTAAATCTGGCCAATTTTGCCCAATAACGAACTTAACCGAGATATTCATCTCCCTAAACTACTCTGAAAATTTCAACTACCTACCTCATTCCGTTCGAGAGTTATATCTATGTCTATGGATGAAAAGCAGTCTCACTACTCTCAGATCTCTTACTTCATGTTCCGTTCCGAAATGTAAGAATTTTCTGAGAATTATTAGATAAGTAATAATAAATTACCTTGTAATTGATCAAAAATTTCCTGATCTACGTTCACCAAACTACAGAATTATGCTTTCAATATTTACGTGTTATTTTCAAACATTTTCGGGTGAGGTCCCCGTTGCATCGCTAAAATACGAGTTTTTCAACCCCAATATTTTTGAAGTTACAATATTCCCTTCTGTCAAGTTGACATTATGAGAATTCCATACATAGAATAATAATTATATCAATCTGTGAAATACGATTTACATTGAAATTTTAAAAAATCATATCTCTGAAAGTATTAGCTTGTTAAAGTTGAAAATTATATGAATGGATTCTTATGATGAAACTGCTTATTAAAAAAAAATTGATTTGGAATTTGTTTCGTAAAAAAAATTTTTTTTTTTGTTACTCCGAAACCATCTGTCCGATTTTGCCCAATAACGAACTTAGCCGAGATATTCATCCCCCAAACCTACTCTGAAAATTTCAACTCTCTAGCTCATTCCGTTCGAGAGTAATCGTGCTTACGGCCGGCCGGCCGGACCGGCCGGACAGAATGAATTCCGACCACGGATTATTGATCAGTGAGTCGAACCAAATCGTTTAAGACCATTTTCATCGAAATATTTCAAAATTACAGACATTTGGGCAAATTGATAAGCACTCAGTTCCGAGGAAAAAATGTTTTTCTTTCTTTCACTTCGAACACCTTCTTAAAATTCATAATCGAGTGTTGCTATTAACGCCTATTTTTTTGTAATTATACGTTTCGTTTACAAAGTTAGTCATATTATTATTATGTACCATATCAAATTTTAGCGATTTCCTCATGCATGAGAATGTGTTTAATTTTTTTGCTCGGAAACGGTGCCTTGGATGTCAAAAACGCAGGAAAACAGTATCGATGCAGTGCGGACGCCACTGGTAGAATAAACAAAAATTTATTCCATTCAAAAAGTGCTCCTTGATCTTTGAAACCTATGTCCCATATTGATTGGAAATATTTCAAAAATTTTATAAGTTATTAATAAAAAACATTTTTTTTCTATAATTTTAACACCCTGTATCTCGGAGAGGAAGCATTTTTCGATATATGTTTGTATGTCAAACTAGAGCTTATTTTTGACGTAGAATACGTGGTTAAAATTTCTTGGTTAAGATCTGGACCACCCTGTATAGTTACATATAAAATTTTACTGAATTCTAGTTTCCGAGGTATACATTTTTTTCAGAAAAATTTTACTGATTGCTTTTGGTTATACTATTCTTCCGAAATTCTGCATGAGCTTTGTATTCGGTTTTTACACCGAATTATTAAATTTGAACTCATTCGCACGAAATTGAGATTTTATTCTTCAAACCCACCCAGCTATTATTTCAGGGTATAAAGTGTTTTTTATCGAAAGTTATCGTGTGATCTAAACGACTGGTCTCGTCATGGAAGATAAACATAGATTATAAACAAAATATGAAAAATCCGTAGTGGAGTTTGAAAAGTGGGAAAACCCTGCGGACAGCTTTGGCGCTCTTGTTCAAAATTTGACAAATCATCTTTCGAAAATATTGGTTTCTCAGAGCTGAAAATGATATCAATAGATTCTTATGATAGAACTGCGTCATAAGAGAAATTAAATTCAAAATAGTGTAGTTCAAAAAAAAACCAAAAGTGCCAAAAATTATTAATCCGAAACCATCAGACCGATTCTACACAATAACGAACTTATCCGACATATTCATTCCGCAAATCTATTATGAAAATTATAAAATAAATTTGACATGTCTCTCATAGGAAAATAAGATGACATGTATGGACACATATCATAATTAATAATTCATAGATAAAATCATTAAAGCATTCTGTGAAAACAAAGAAGTACGATTTATTATTGGAATTTTGAAAAATCATATCTCCGAAAGTATCATATTGATAGAGTGGAGTATGATATAAGTAGATTCTTATAATGAAACTGCCTCTTAGTAAAAATTGAATTTGATATTTGTAATGTAGAAGAAAAATTGTTTCTCCTTACTCTTAAACCATCAAGCCGATTTTGCCCACTAACGAACTCAACCGAGATATCTATCTCTCAAATCTACTCTGAAAATTTCAACTATCTCCGTTCGAGAGTTATGGTGTTAACGGAGAACCGGCCGCACGGCCGGACATAACCGATTTTGACCAAGGAATCTTGATCGTCAAACCAAATCGTTTAAGACCATTTTCATCGAATAAGTCGAAAATTACAGACTTTTGGGCTCTCATAACAGAGTGCTTATCACTTTGTTCTGAGGAACAAGAGCGCCAAAAAGTTTAATATTCGGACAAGTTTACAATAAAAACTCTTTCGATTTGACACGGGTTTATTGGTTCCTATTCAGGACGCCATTTAATTTTCTCATTATGAATTCTTACGTTTATTCTCCTAGTATCGTTATAATAATTAGACTCTTTCTACCATTTGAATTTCCCTTTTGTAGCGAGGAAAGCTGATAAGATATACAGCTCTCATTCATATGTTTATCGAAATGTTAGTTCTGGAGTTTCCTACTGAGAAATAGTAAAACTTTAGTGCTATGAATTTCACACAAAGGTTTATAATTTCCTCGTCAAAATGAACCGATTGCTCATATTTGTGTTTATCTGTGTACTGATGTTTACGCTTCTTCACCAACTTATTCATCATAATTCGTTATCTGTGTTAGGGGAGACATGGTCATAAAATAGTTGAGAGTGGGAATCACCACTGTATAATAGGTACCTACATGTTATTCGGCACTTCATGAAAATCTTTATGCAAAGTTCCTGCATTTTCATGCAGTAGATTATGCTCTTCAATTGCTGAACTCTACAATGAACGTATTTAATTTGTGAACTGAATGATAGATGATTAATTTTTTGTTCGTTCCATCACTAAGTCATAACTTGAGAAGAATGTCGAATGAATTCCAGGGAGCTTTCAATTGCGATTCACTCATTGCAAGCTATGGCTACAAAACATTAATGAAATATGGCATCGAAAACATCAATATCATAGATTAATACTAGTGATGATAAAAATAATGGTATCTCACCAAATTTAACACATTCAAGTTTGAAGTTTGAACAGGATCGGATCTATATTGTTGGAGATCCGAGCAGCCTTGTGTGAGTTCAGTAGCTGGATGGGTGAGCGTTGCCTCGATAACTTTTGAGCGAAAGGAGATAGGGATTTAATATTTTCAGGGTAGCTTGCACATCCCAATGGGAGAGTTAATTTCGTTTTAGGGCATAATCGGGTATTATTGTTGGAGATCTGAGCAGCCTTGTGTGAGTTTAGTAGCTGGGTGGGTGACCGTTGCCTCAATAACATTCGAACGAAATGCGACAGAGACTTTTTCAGGGTAGATCCGAATGGGAAAGTTAAGTTCGTTGTTGGGCATAATCAGCCAAACGATTTCAGAGTTATACACATCTGCAATATTATTTTCTCGATAACTCAAAAAATACAAACCCGATCGAATTGAAACTTGGTATTTAACTGTAGGACATCGGCATAAAGACGAGTCAAATTTTGTGAGAAACATACCACTAGAAAATTTCAAAAATATTATGAAAACATATCATGTATCTCACGATAACGGAAAGAGATACGGAGGTTATACCTTCCTGGAATATTATTTCCTCGATACCTTAACTCTCGGTCTCGTCTCGTTATCAGTTGTCTCGTCTCGTCTCGCTTAATTCCCCAAAATGATAATCAAAATTATAATTAGGGGTCGACAAGACAAGACTTCTAGTCTTGATAACAACTTCTTGTCTTGTCATGAGATGAAGTCAAGAAATTTAAAAAAATCTTATCTTGACGTGTTATATCTTGTCTTGATTCAAGAAATTTCAAGATCTTGAAATTTCTTGATTAACCGGTGATTCCCCGGCGAACTTCTCCGATCTTTATTTGTTTTCTGACGAACTCAAATGACGTCGCGCAGTTGCTCGCCTTTTTTTTATTTTTGATTCCTAAGCATAGTACTTCCAGGTTCGAGAGGTCACCAATGTATCAGTGCATTAAAATTTTTAATAATCTTCCTAGTAGTATTAAGTCACTAAATACATTTAAGTTTAAGAGAGTTGTTAAGGGTTTACTAACTCAAAAATGTTTTTATAATGTTAATGAATATTTTTCGGATAGATTGGAAAGTTTTTGAATTCGGTTTGTTTTTGACTTGTCCCATACATATGTATATGATGTCTTAAGGGATCAATAAACATTATTATTATTAATATTATTATTACAAAGAGGTAGTCATAGAGAAACCGAAGAAATATTCTATAGTGTCTGTTGGTAGTCTTATTTCACCATGAGTGACAGTTACTCTTCAGTTAACACAGTACGTCTGCTGAGCCATTTGGCTCCGATTCTGGCTCAAAATATTTACCAACAAGCAATAGACAGGAAGGTTATCGTTACGTTTTTAATAAATATATAAAATGATGACTGAGACTAACGCGACCACGACTAGTGCCTGTGAAAATGACAAAACGGAATCTGAAACCGTAGCCATCTGCGATAGCGAGAGGAAAATTCAAAAGTGTTCGCCAATTTAGGATAGTGGTACTAATGGCAATACTGACCGAAAGAAACTCTGTGATGTTTTCGAAATTGCGGTGGACATCACTACCAACAGCAAAAACAAAAAAGATAAATCAGCCAAATGTATACCATGTTTTCACAAAAAATAACAAGTGTTTATCTGAAAATTAAAAATTCCGGGTTCAAAGTAAAGAAAATGTAATTTGAGATAATATTTTTTATAATACACACCTTTGTGCACGTCGCACCTTACAGAATCCTTACCAATAATTACTAGAGAAATACAAAGATACTCTCCCAAATTATGGGCAGAAAGATCCCAAAATTTTTTTTTAGTACCTCCGCATTACAATAGTGAAAAGTAGGTACATGTATTGTTTCGGGAAAACAATTTTTCAACCTAAAATGGCTTAAAATTATCTAAATGGTACAAAAACATCATTTGAACAAACAAAATGTTTTGTCCGAGAGTCTGGGTGTATGAGTGTGTGGATGTATATCTACTCGAAATGCTCGTATTGTTATTGAGCATTATCCGCCCACAAATAAAGGGGGAGGGGGGATAATATAGAGAAAAAATTGCCTTATCAATTAATAACTTGATAAAAACTTTATTCTCTCAAATTTATTTATTTTTATAAACGAAAAATAATATAATATAACATAATTTTATATTTTTCAATCCTTACGTTAAATAGCGGAAAGGATATTTTCAAGAGCAGTTTCAACAATAATAAAGCCAAATAATCAGGCTAGGTGTTGACTCCATAAGAAGTCTTATGTGCCTTAATTCATGACTTCATGAATTCCGATCTAAATTTAATATTAATTTTGAAATTTTTCAAAATCTAGTTTTCTATTGTAGTTTAAAAAGAATTATGATTTGTTATTTTTTATTTACATTTTTCTGAAATTTGTTTAATAAATTAAAATATGTTATGTTATTTTATCTTTTTCACAAAAAAATAAGTTTTAGCGTTTTCATTGCTAGTCAAAATATTTCAAGATTTCTTGTTTTCTTGACAAGAAATCTTGGTATTGGCATACAATTTCTTGTTCTGATCTTGTCTTGAAATCAAGACAAGATCTTGAAATTTTCAAGAACTTGGTGATTCCTAAATAAACGAAATGGTAGATCACAATGAATAATTTTGTAAAGCTATATTTATTACGCTTTTATACAAAAATATTTATACATGTACATAATTTTTTTAATTTTACACAGTGTTAATTTCATCTTTTAAATCACTTGATGACCAAGAATTGAAACATAATCACGCTTGCATCACATCATCTTTCAATGATGTACCTACGTGTTTTTGCTATGATCATACCTGCTGTGGAAAATAACCTTTCAACAGGTACGGATGTAGCCATTAACAAATCATTGGCCATCTAGGAAAGTGTAGGAACTTTTTCATGCATTCTCCACCACTCCAACATACAATTTTGATTCTTATTCACTCTCTCTAACAGCAAATGTTCTTCAAACTCAGCTCTTTAATGTTTCGAAGGTTTTGCTGATGTTTTAAAGAGGCGTTCGATGTCGATACATTTTTTAATTGAATTCGACACATTCGTATCGTTTTCAATGAATACCTTCCAGGGGGTAACTAGTTGTAGAATACCGACATAAAAACGTGTTTGCAGTTACCATACCCCATGAAAATTTCAACAAAATTAGGAAAAACGCTCTCAATCGAATTGACCATTAATTCGATTAAGAGTGTCCAATACAAGAGAATGGACAATAGAACATAGGCGCAAAAGCTTGTGTCTTCACGTCAGTGCTTGAACTAACTTTTTTACGGGTTAACACTAAAATGACTATCCACAATGGATAGTGCAAAGTAGTTTTGCACGATCGTATAGAAAAATTAACCTTCAACCTTCACCTAGTAGAACATGCGCGCAAAAATGAGGTAATGTGATTAATGTTAAAATAAAATTTATTGTGTTCGCTTACGCTTCCACATGGATTTATTTCCATCGGTTTTGATAGCATAGTTTGAATAACCAAACAAAGACACTTCCGGGAAATCTGAATTCACATCAGTGCACACAAATCTTATCACATTATACTCTGAATAACTCAGCAGCAAATTTTCAATTGTTGCTCATTAATTTTCATGCCATTTGAATAGTAGTTGAGCTTGGGCCACCAGCATTTATTGTCACCTACATTATAATCCTTATTTCGAAGTTATCGAATCCTCATCAGAATCAGCCCTAATATTAATTAACTCATAGTTGATGAACATAATCTACTCCAATATATCAACAAGTCCAGAGCGTTCCTGCTAATCGGGTCCTTCATAAATGGCTTCGTATAATAAATATACTTATGCATATATTTCACAAATCAAATAGACCCCAGGGGGTTCATTGATCTGCCGAGAAAGCAAGAGCAGACGCGTTTCTGGCTTCTTGGCCTTCATCAGTACCCTGTAGCTTTCTCAACAAATTCAACTAAACTGACCCGGGTTAAGCCTCTCAGAGCCGGCTTGGTCGATCATTTTAATCGCCCACGCCACCTATGAGACGAAACACGGAAATCAGCCTCTCCCCACCAGTGAATATTTGCGTGAAATCATATGCCACCATTCACTCGACATTAATCGAGAACGAGTCCCACAGAGCTCAGACAGTATCTTCTCAATGGCCATGAATGCTGTTTAGCGTTTTCAAAAATAATTAAAAAAAATGGCGATACCGTTGTTAAAAAATCAACAAGTCCAGAGCGTTCCTGCTAATCGGGTCCTTCACAAATGGCTTCGTATAGTAAATATACTTATGCATATATTTCACAAATCAAATAGACCCCAGGGGGTTCATTGATCTGCCGAGAAAGCAATAGCAGACGCGTTTCTGGCTTCTTGGCCTTCATCAGTACCCTGTAGCTTTCTCAACAAATTCAACTAAACTGACCCGGGTTAAGCCTCTCAGAGCCGGCTTGGTCGATCATTTTAATCACCCACGCCTTCTATGAGACGAAACACGGATTTCACGCTTCAAATATTCACTGGTGGGGAGAGGCTGATTTCGGTGTTTCGTCTCGTAGGTGGCGTGGGCGATTAAAATGATTGACCAAGCCGGCTCTGAGAGGCTTAACCCGGGTCAGTTTAGTTGAATTTGTTGAGAAAGCTACAGGGTACTGATGAAGGCCAAGAAGCCAGAAACGCTCTGCTCTTGCTTTCTCGGCAGATCAATTTACCCCCTGGGGTCTATTTTATTTGTGAAATATATACATAAGTATATTTATTATACGAAGCCATTTATGAAGGACCCGATTAGCAGGAACGCTCTGGACTTGTTGATTTTTTAACAACGGTATCACCATTTTTCATTATTACTCCAATATACATTATTCTTATGAGTAATTCATAGTACGGAGTTGGATAAAAGTACTATAAATTGATATTCCACTTCAACAAAAATGGCTGTTTTGCAACTGAATCAACCTTCTTCAGTTCCAGTCCATTCTATCTACCCAAAATAAATCTCTATGGTGGTATCACTAGTTAGTTAAATACTCAACCTAATTTCCCAGTAGTGATGAATAATCAGTTCAATTGGGTTCGATAGTTTTACCAATATTATTTTCTCCATTACAGGTGGAATCTGCAAAACTAAGTTTCGCCCATAAGAATCCTCCCCATCCAGATTGCAGGGAGCACACTAAATATATAACTGCAGAACAAGTAAACCAATTGAACAGAGGGGGATACCCTGATAGCAGCGTTATCAGGCAACATCTCCTCTGCATCTGGAAAGAAAAAGGAGTAATGAACGAGTCTGGCAAACTGCAGAAAGAAGTCATCAAGAACAAAATGGATCCCCTTCTCCCAGGCAAAAAAGAAGCCAAACGTCAGGTCGAAAGATGTATCATTCAATTACCCGATCCTGCTGAAACTGCTTATGCCTTCTATCAATGCATTTCCCCACTCTTGGCAAAATATAACAATTAGTTAAATTCCCAGTTTAAATTTCATTGTGATTCAAATATAGATTAAGAAGATATTTCTCTGTGTTTCCAATTTCATACTCCTGATTCTCTTCGAATTGTTGAATTCAAACTTGGTGAGATGAAATTCCGCGATGTGAAGATTCTTAGATTTGTCACGACTCGGATCCTTTGTATACCTACTCGGCATAGCTCGGTATTTTCCTTTGCATCGAATATGACGCTAGAAACTTTGATTCGAAATTGAGAATAAAATGTTGTGCTTACTGGAGATGGGGCTTTATTGCACTTCAGGGTTTCATCTCGTGGTAGTTCATGATTTGCATGAGATATTTAAGTTATTACTATTGAGTACGAAATTATGCAAAATTTGATCTTGAAATCTCGATTGAATTATTCTAGACTGCTTTCATGGAATTCTGGAAGGATGAAAGCTTGATAATATGATTCCTTTTGAACTTAATGAAAAATCATATACGATTTAAACTAATTTATTTAATATTATGACGCGTTTCATGGACACAGTGACTTCATCAGGGTAAATGTCATACTAAATTCTCATTAAGTAATGATCTCCCTATACCATGATGACCTGGGCACAGAGACTTTCTGGTCTTCTTCTTATCCTTCTTGTTCTTCCTTTTTCTTCTTCGACTCATTTTAAAACTAGATACATCATCTTGAACTGCTGGTACTATTTGAACATATCAGGGATTTTCATCGTTAGCTAGGGTATAATGATTCTACATTTACACTTTCGGATTGAATAGAACACTGTATGCTAATATGTATGTACAGGTTTATTTACATAAGTCTACCAACCTTAACTTCGCCGTCACATCAAATTTCGTCGATCACTGAGGTTCTTAACAGTCTCGATGCTCTATACTTATACGTTCTTAACAGTTCTAAAGATTCCCTCGAACCCCTTCACACGTCAATCACACTCGGCTGTCCAAAATCAACCTTCCTCCAATTCTACTTCCATTAAACCCTTATTACGTTCTTACCCTTCTTCCTGAGCTAGGGCTGTACTACCAAGGTGGTGGTCAAAGCCGATTGGTAGATCTCCTACCTTGTCATACTTCGCTGAAGCTAATGGGGTTGCATGAGAACGATATCTGGATCGTTACTGAGTTCCAAGAACTTGTTCAACGACGAAGATACTTTTAAGATTTACGTGAAATCTATACATGGAAATCAGTTTCCTGTTCGCAGAAAAGTACTCTGCCACTCTAGACGACTTAAGTGGTTTCGAGGAGCCTCCAGAGTTGATATTTATATTTCATGGGGATGTTTTATGTTTTCTTTAGAAAGGGCTATAATCTAGAAATACGTCTGAATTATCGGTACGAACGTCGTTCAACGTCGCCTGCACCAATAAAACTAATCTTAAGTCTACTATCTACAACTCACTTATTTTTTTTCTAGGCTTACTGTAATTTATGAAATGAAATAGGTCACATACTGAAACTTCAAAGTCCAATAACTCGGAAATGAAGCCTCATCTTCAAAACAATTCTTTTTCATTTTATCAAGAACATCGCGGTCTGTATACATCTAATCTTCCACCTTGTATTTTGAATCACAGTTATAATTCATTCCTACCGCTTTTACCTTACCGCTCTACTTGAATATATTAAATAACGGAGACAAATTTAGATCTAATTGTTCATGAAATAAACTATCCGTTAGTTTTTCTCTATTTATTTCCACCCTTTCCCAATAATTGACTAGAGCACCTCCATTCATATTGTGCAGGGTTAAACTTATGCCCATCTACTAATAAATGATTCGAAAAATTAGAATTAATTTTATTGTTTTAGTAGCTTTTATGATGTTCCATAATTCTTATGCCAACATTTCTACCTGTTTTTCCTATATATAATTTACCACAACTACCGCAATTTATCTGATAAATAAGTGAGTTGTCTTCTTAATTGTTCTTATATTTATTATTCTTAATTAGTTTTGCTAGTTTTTGTTTCTCCGGAAGGAGATATTTACCTGTTGGTTTTTGTTTTGTTTTGTGTTAGAACGATTCTGGGTAGCTACCTGTTTGTTTTTAAGAAATCTTTCAATTTGGTGACTCGGTTTTCCAACATATGTTAATATATTGAATATTTTAATTTTATTTTAATCTCAGGAAATACTAAATCAATTGTTTTCCAAAACTGCAGATTAATCCTAATTATTCCAATCATTTGATAGCAGAAGGGCATAAGTTTAACCCGCATTTCAAAACTTTACACAATTTGAATAAAGGTGCGCAACTCAATTATTGGGAAATGGTGAAAATAAATATAGAAAAACATATTGGTAATTAAGTTAATGAACAATTAGATCTAAATTTTCTCCAATACTCAACAAATTCAAATCGAGAATAAATTCATAAAGGCGGTGGGAATGAATTATTAAAAAGTGGGAAAGCCCTATGGACAGGAGCTTTGGCGCTCTTGTTCAAACTTTAACAAATCATATCTCCGAAAACATTGGTAAGAGTTGGGCATTATATCAATGGATTTTTATGATAGAACTTCATCATAACATAAATTGAATTCAAACATCTTGAAAGAAATCAAATTCAACATGAGTGCCGAAAATTCTTAATCCAAAACTAATAGACCAATTCTACCCAACAACGAACTCATCCGAGATATTCATTCCTCAAATATATGATGAACGATATATTCTTTCCTCAAATCCACTCTGAAAATTATATTATATCAATTGAAACTTAAGCCAATATTCCAGTTTTGTTTTAACTGTAGATATTCTGAACACCAATATTATTAACTTACCATGACCTTTCTAATTATGATATGGATTAACTGTGGGAATTAAAATATCACCCAAAAAGTATGTACCATGATAACATATAATAATGTTCATAATTCTTCGATAGCTGGAATGAATTTGTCATATCATGTCTCATGAAAATAAGTTGACATGTATCAACACAGATCATATAATAATTCATAGATCTAATACTTATAGCATTCTGTGAAAACAGAAGTATTGAAATTTTGAAAAATCTTATCTTGGGAATTATTATCTTGTCAGAGTTAAAAATGATATCAATGGACTGGAGAATGAACAAGGGTCTTTTACCGACCTACGGAAAGCACAGTAATATGGAATGCTTGAAAATTTAGTTCACATGCCCAAAAGTCACTTGTAGACTATTTCAGTTATATTTTTAGATATTAGTTAAAATATGAATTTCGAATAGGTATCTGATTCTTATGTTTTTTTAGCATTTTAAAATTCCGACAGAAATTAGTGTAAGAGGCACTGGAAATTATTTATAAATCACAGTCTTGCAGAAAATGCTGCAGGCTACAGAATACCCCATCAGCTTTATCTTATTCAACGAACTCTTTTCTTGTACTCAATTATAACTTAACCTATAATAACCCAGATATCCTCTTGTACAGTGAGCGTCAAAAGTATGTATCAATTAATTTATTTTCTCCCCTTTCTGGAGCATCGATAAATGGTCTATGTCAGGTGAAAGTCATTTATTGTTTGATGAAAAATTTCCCGTAATTATTATTTTTCTGCCATTTACCATTACCAAGAAGTGACGTCATCGTTTTTTTCCTAAATTGCAAGCCACTATTTTTTTCCTTGGCATGGATAGATCATAAAATTATGAATTCACTAATGCACATGTAACGCCATTTGGGTCAAAAATCCTCGAGATATTATTTTTTAAATTTGAAAACCATGTGACAACTTACAAATTAAGTCTTCTTGAAATCAACACTTTTTGGCGGGCGATCTTGTTCCTAGGAACAGATTGCTTATCAATTTGCCAAATGTCTGTAATTTTCAAGTTCTTCACTGTAAATGGTCTCAAACGTTCTGGTTCGACTCACTGATCAAGAATCCGTGGTCAAAATCGATTCTGTCCAGCCGTCCGTTAACACGATATGTCCAACATATATGGTGAGTCCTAGACCTATGTCTCAATTTTAATTTTTTATGCTGCAGTTCTATCATAAGAATCCATTGATATCATTCCCAACTCTGAGAAACTAATACTTTAGGAGATAGGATTTGTCAAAGTTCAATAATTAATCGCTAGTTTTCTCGAAAAATGGCCAAATGTTTTTAATTTTCGAATTTTTGGCTGAAAATAGTCTCAAACGTTTTGGTTCAACTCACTTATCCAGAATCCGTGGTCAAGATCGATTCTGTCCGGCCGTCCGTTAACATGATAACTCTCGAACGGAATGAGCTGGATAGTTGAACTTTTCAGAGTAGGTTTGGGAGATAAATATCTCGGCTGAGTTCTTTATAGAGCAAAATCGGAGAAACGAAAAAAATTTTTTTTTTACATTGCGAATTTCAAATAAAATTTTTCTAAGATGCAGTTTTATGCTAAAGGTCCACTGATATCATTTTCAATTCTCACAAGCTAATGCTTTCGGAGATATGATTTTTCGAATTTTCAATAATTAATAGTAATATTATGATTTGATAGAATACTCTAATTATAATTTGCTGATAAATGTAAGTTCAATATAAGAGATGAGACCTACATTCAGATTTGCCTCGCGTGGCAACCTCGGCTACATAGATTGAGGCTGCCTCGCGAGCTAATGTTCGAGGGTTTGCCGCGCGTAGTTTATACGTAGCTTCATAGAACCAAGTTTATGGTGCAGTTCTATCATAAGGATCCATTGATATCATTCCCAACTCTGAGGAACTAGCACTTTCGGAGATATGATTTGTCGAAATTTGACTAATTACTCGCTAGTAGTTTGACACGAGCGCAAAAGCTCCTGTCTGCAGAGCTTTCCTACTTTTGGCACTCTTGTACCTCGGAACAGAGTACTTACCAATGTCTGTAATTTTCGAAATTTTGGGTGACAATGGTCTTAAACGATTTGGTTCGACTGACTGATCAAGGATCCGTGTTCGAAATCGATGCTATCCGGCCGTCCGTTAACACGATAACTCTTGAACGGAATGAGCTAGATAGTTGAAAATTTCAGAGTAGGTTTGGGTGTTAAATATATCGGTTAGGTTCAGTTTTGAGAAAAATTGGCCAGATGGTTTCGGAGTAACGAAAAAACAATTTTTTTTTATTTAGAAATTTCACATTCTATTTCATTTAAGATGCAGATTCATCTTCATATTCAACTCTAACAGGCTAATATTTTCGGAGATAAGATTTTTCAAAATTTCAATAAAACATCGTACCTATGTTTCCACAGAATTATTTGTGTTCTAACAAAATATGATTGAATGCAAAATTACCAATTATATATTATATATAATTACCTCTACCCTATATGAGGAGCAACTTTTTAAAACGCATTAAGTCCAAAAACCATTTCAATGGGAATCAACGAAAAACGATGTTTTCTTCCACCCTGGCTTATTATTTGAGTACGTCGAGTTTGTTTGATAGAAATTTTCATCTAAAGGTAATAACTAATCTCATTTAAATCAATATTGATCAGAATAATAATAATAACAGTTCTTTATTGGAAAAACATTCCAAAAGGCCATCGACAGATATACACAGAAAATGTAAAAAACGTTTGGACTTAATGCGATTTGATTCATCTCATTGTATATAATGCGCTTTGATGTGGTTGAAATTGAAAATAATGTTGTTTGTTGCGATTTTTTATACATTTAGAGAAAACAGTCTGCACAGTAAGTGTTGGCCTGTAACCTAATAAACATGAGCAAATCGATAAAAAATGTTTTTGGTTATATTTTATCTGTTTTAAAAATGCAAACGTGAACATAATTTATTGCGATGCGGCTTACATACTTTGGATTTGAATTACAGAGGGACAGATGCCATTTGGAAGATTTTGTTTACATAGGGCTATAGAGCAATAGAAATCATTTCTGAATCCGCTTCAAACTCAAATTCGCCCAAATTGGACATAATGCGTTTTGAAAAGTTACTCCTCATATGTACTTGGATAATCTATATGATGATGGAAATATTAAATTGGTAAGTTTATCAAATTGGGTTCAGAATATCTTCAGTGAAAACAAAACTGGAATATTGGCTAAGTTTCAATTAATATGATATAATTTTCAGATGAATTTGTGGAACTTCAACGAAGGAAACAATTGGTTATGCGCATTTTTGAAACTTTGTAAGAATTATTGGAACCTTCTTAGTTGGATATAGTTTCGAAAATCAAATTAAGATAGTGAGGATTATATTGGTTTGATCGACGTAATACTACGTTCAGGAATAGGAATAGCCAGCAAGCAAGTTATTGGAAATAAATCTCGAAATATATTTTATACCTGCTATGTACAACCTGAACATATTATCATCAATTATATAAATTATTATTGTTTGTAAGGTAGAAATTGGGGAAAGATTTGTGTTAGTCGTTTATGATCATAGATAAGAAACATGGATGCGCCTGAGCTCAAGCGACGCGTATTCGAATCGAGGAAGAATATCTACGTACAATTTCCGCTGCACCCTATACAGGGTTTCACAGTAGTTTTTTTGTTGAATCTAAAGATTTGGATTGTAAGCTACTGGAATAAATTGTTTGCTTTTAGCCTGAATAGTTTTTTGATAAATTTAGGAATTACAACATTACGCTGGGGTATCTGGGAGAACTAAATTTGCCTGGCGCCCATTCACTAGGTTCTAATTTGGAATCCACTCCCATCTACACTGAAGCTAGACCGCGGATCCCCGAGTTCTCGTAGCTCCGAGTTTAACTGCTGCGACTTGGGAACAGTCATAGAGGTTATATGTTCGTCAGCCTATATCTATTCAAATATCGGAAATAAATGGACAATCTGCTATGAGTCTGTCCAGCCTAGCTCTAGACATTTCGATGATACTTTCCTTAGGGTCTTCGAGTTGTGAAAACTATGCACCGAGTTTAAGTGGCAACAACCAATTCCACGAGGTTGAATTATTACATATTGCTCATTTAATCTTGATAAATAAACTATTATTCATTATTAATTTCTTTTATGGTGCAGTTCTGTTATAATAATCCATTGATATCATTCCCAACTCTGAGAAACCAAAACTTTCGGAAATACGGTTTGTCAAAAATTGAACAAGAGCGCCAAAGCTCCTGCCACAGGGCGTTCCCCTTTTTTCAAATGTAATTTCATACGCACATGATAATTTAATTTGGCGTATGAGTAAGAATCGTAAATTCACAATTATCCATTAGTAGGATTAATGTCCAAATAAATATGCTACATCATTTTTTGGGGATTTCTACCGGGCCCCCTTAGCTGGGGGTCCTCGCCAATCGCCGACCAGCCAACCTGGCCAGTCCGGGCCTACACCAGATAGAGAGGACAGGTGGAAATTACATTTGCTTGACGTTCAGTCGATTCCTTCAATCGAAATTAAAATTGAAATCAGTCACACCTGCCAATGATTTCTCAATTTATTAATAACAAATTAAGGAACAGAAAATTCTGTGAACATCCCCAAAAAAATATATTTTCAGAGAATATTGAACTTCTACGAATGATGAAAATTGCGGATTTTGCATAAAGAGCGTTCAATATTACATTCAGCAGATACTACTTATCTGACCTCAATTCTCAATTTTCTTAAGTTTTATCAGTTGATCTAATAATCTATTGGTAATTTGTAGACACAAATTTTATTGGGATAGTATATTCAAGAGATAACTAAAGGTCATTAAAAACTTTTCTGTACCCTACGTTTTTCAATAGGATACAATTCAGTTTGGAAAAAGTAAAATTCACACTTTAGGTTCCGTCAGCTTGTTTAGCATCCACGATGCATCTGCTATTACCGTCATGCCGGGCGGAGCGGGTTCCGATGATTCTGGTAGAAAGTGTAAATTTTGCAGTAAATATACTGCTGCAAGTGATATAAAGTGTTCCAATATAGGTTGTGATGCTACACTTCATGTGAAATGTTTTGATGCCATATTACGTGTTGTAAAAATTGATAAGAGTTCCTACCTTTGTCGAAGTTGTCAAGTTGATAATGTAAACGATGGTGTAAATGTTAATAATGAAATATTGCATAAGGAAATTGACTGCTTGACCAAGAAAGGAATATTTTGTCGAGATATGTGGAGGAATTAGAGTATTTGAATGGGTTGTTGAAATCAAATACCTCTACAGGTGAATCATTCTTGAATCCTGTGGGCATGTTATCCACTGATAAAGACGAAAACACCGGAAGTAGCTATGCGTCAGCTGTTCAAGTATATAAGGAATCAGCTGTGTTGTTAATAAGACCGACTATTAAAAAAAAGCACTGACGTGGAGTCAGTACTCTTTGGCGTGCGAGTTCACGGTGGCTAATTTGAATTGAATGATGAGTACTTCAAGCTCAGTGGATAGAGCGAGCCGACTATCTACCCAAAGGATAGTGGACACCATTCACTGTCGGTTCAACAATTAACAGTGCTGTATCTGAGCTGCCATAAGGATAAAGTAACAAAGTTGAAAAAGAACACAACTGACTCTCCTTAGTCGCACAAGCGCCTAGAAGATTCTGAGGGATCTCCTTGGGAAAGACTTGGGAGGGTCAGTATAATCATAATCATGTTTATAGCACGCGCGCCAAGGCAGATTGAGCCCACGTCAATGCTTTTTTACACTTTCTCTTTCATTGTTACGTCAATCTGCATTTGGCGCGCATGCTATAAACATGATTATGATTATACTGACCCTCCCAAGTCTTTCCCAAGGAGATCCCTCAGAATCTTCTAGGAGCTTGTGCGACTAAGGAGAGTCAGTTGTGTTCTTTTTCAACTTTGGTACTCTATCCTTATGGCAGCTTAGATACAACACTGTTAATTTTTGAACCGACAGTGAATGGTGTCCACTTTCCTTTGGGTAGATCTCCGGCTCGCTCTATCCACTGAGCTTGAAGTACTCATAATTCAATTCAAATTAGCCACCATGAACACGCGCGCTGAACAGTACTGACTTCAGGTCAGTGCTTTTATTATGTTTTCAAGTTCCTTTAACGAATATGGCTATCAATACAGTTTGGCTGTCAGCTTTACCGTAGAACCGTAAAATTGCGGTTATGGGACCTCCGTTATAGGAACGCAATTGCCTCTTCTCCAAATCCAAATGTAATTTAATACAGATCTATCGAATATAGTTATTTATCAATTCGCCCCTGGGCCACGATACAGACATGTCAACTAGGAAACACGCTATTTCCCCGAAACTGACTTGTCCGTGTACAGAATAGCTATGGAATTTCTCTTAAAACCTTAAAATGACGGCTCAGCACCAAATCCATCACCGCTAGACTCAAACCACTCCCATCATGAGCCATACAATCCAAATGCCCCTCTGCGCATACGCAATCTACTCGTGGCTTAAAGTCCCCTGAAAATAACACTTCACACAAAATTATGATTCTTCAACACCATTGGTTCAAGAGATATCACTGCTCCAATCCACGCATACGCAGACGCTTCCAATGGTATTATATGGAGGAATAGCATACATCACCTGAACACTCCAATCACCTCAGACGAAAACTCCTGCAGTCAAATCACTTCTGGTCTGCTCATGCGTGAAACGAAATAACTCCGAAAAGGGCTACATGCATTTCTAAATAGGAACGCAATTTCTCCGCCTTTTCTCCAAATCCGAAAGTAATTTAAAATTGATCTTATAAATATAGCTATTTATAAATGGGCCCCAGGGCCACGACACAGACACACCAACTTGAAAACTATTTCGTCGAAACTGACTGGTTCGTTCATAGAAATGTCTTGAATTTTCTTTTAAAACCTCACAATATTGGCTCAGCACAATATCCATGACCACTAAACGTAAACCGCACCCAACATAAGCCCTACAACCCAAAAAGAGCCACGTCACCTCTGCGCATGCGTAATCTACTCGTGTCTGAAAATCCTCTCAATCATGATTATAGCACGCTCTCTAAAGCAGATTAACCCCACGTTAATGCTTGTTTACACTTTTTCTTTCATTGTTAAGTCAATCTGCATTTGGCGCGAGTGCTATAAACATGATTAGGATTCTACTGACACTCCCAAATCTTCTAGGTGCGACTAAGGAGAGTCAGTTGTGTTATTTTCCAACTTTGTTACTCTACCCTGACGGCAGCTTATATACAGCACTGTTAATTTTTGAACCGAAAGTGAATGGTGTCCACTATCTTTTTGGTAGATCTTCGGCTTGCTCTATCCACTGAGCTCGAAGTACTCATCATTCAATTCAAATTAACCACCGTGAACACGCGAGCCAAAGAGTATTGACTTCACGTCAGTGCTTTTTTTTTCAAGTTCCTTTAACAAATATAGCTATCGAAACAGTTTGGCTGTTAGCTTTACCGTAGATCGAAAAAAATTGCGGTTATGGGACCTCCGTTAGGAACGCAATTGCCTCTTCTCCAAATCCGAACATATTTTAATATAGATCCACCGAATATAGTTGTCTATGATTTCGACCCAGGGCCACCATACAGACATTTCAACTCCAAATGTTCCCCCAAACTGACTTGTTTCCGTGCACTGAATTGACATGAATATTCTTTTAAAACCTCACAATATCAGCTAAATACTCCAAACATAACCCATACAACCCAAAAACAGTCACTTCTCGTCTGCGCATGCGCAATATATTCGTGGATGCAAGTCCTCCCAAAATTACACTCCTCACAAAAAACTCCGATTCTCCAACACTAGTGGTTCAGGAGATATCGCTCCTTGAATCCACGCATGCACAGTCCTTCACCAGGGGATTCTATGCAGGAATAGCATCCGCCACCCCAAGACCCCAGTCCTCTTTGACGAAAACACCAGCAGTTAAATCACTGATGGTCTGCTCATGCGCATAACGAAAAATGCCCGTAAGGGGTAACATCGCGTTAAAAATTAGCCCCAGGGCCACGGTATGGATACTTCAACTCGGAAACAACGCTACATCCCCCAAACTGTCTTATCCGTACACTAAATTGCCATGAATATCCTTTTAAAACCTCACAATATTGGCTCAGCACACCCGACATAACCCGTACAACCCAAAAACAGTCACTTCTCTTCTGCGCATGCGCACTCTACTTGCATCTGAAAGTCCTCCCAAAATCACACATCTTACAAAAAACTTCGATTCTGCAAGACTAGTGGTTCAGGAGATATCGCATCTTGAATCCACGCATGCGCAGACCCTCATCAGGGGATTCCATAGAGAAATGGCATCCGCCAGCCCAAAACCCCAATCCTCTCTGACGGAAACTTCAGCAGTTAAATCACTGATGGTCTGCTCATCCGCATAACGAAAAATGCCCGTACGGGGTAACATCAATTTCAAAGTTGGCCCCAGGGCCACGGTATGCACAATTCGACTTGGAAAAAACGCTGTTTCCCCCAAACTGGATTGTGTCCGTGCACTGAATTGACATGAATATTCTTTTAAAACCACACAATATCGGCTCATTACTCTCAACATAACCCATATAACCCAAAAACAGTCACTTCTTTTCTGCGCATGCGCAATCTACTCGTGGCTGAAAGTCCTCCCAAAATCACACACCTTACAAAAAACTCCGATTATCCAACACCAGTGGTTCAAGAGATAGCGCATCTTTAATCCACGCATGCGCAGACCCTTTTCAGAAGATTCTATGGAGGAATAACATCCGCCACCCCAAAACCCCAATACTCTCTGACGAAAACACCAGCATTTAAATCACTGAATGTCTGCTGATGCGCAAAACGAAAAATGCCCGTAAGGGGTAACATCAATTTCAAAATTAGCCCCAGGGCCACGGTAAGGACACTTCAACTCGGAAACAACGCTACATCCCCCTAACTGACTTGTCCTTGCACTGAATTGCCATGAATATTCTTTTAAAACCTCACAATATCATCTCAGCACTTCCAACATAACCCATACAACCCAAAAACAGTCACTTCTCTTCTGCGCATGCGCAATCTACTTGCGGATAAAAGTCCTCTCAAAATCACACACCTTACAAAAAACTCCGATTCTCCAACACTAGTGGTTTGGGAGATATCGCATATTTAACCTCACATGCGCAGACCCTCACCAAGGGATTCTATGGAGGAATAGCATCCGCCAACCCAAAACCCCAATCCTCTTTGACGAAAACACCACCAGTTGAATCACTGATGGTCTGCTTATGTGTATAACGGAAAATGCCTGTAAGGGGTAACATCAATTTCAAAATTAGCCCCAGGGCCACGGCACGAACACTTCAACTCGGAAACAACGCTACATCCCCCAAACTGACTTGTCCTTGCACTGAATTGCTATGAATATTCTTTTATAACCGCACAATATCGACTCAGCACTCCCAACATAACCCATCCAACCCAAAAACAGTCACTTCTCTTCTGCGCATGTGCAATCTACTGGCGGCTAAAAGTCCTCTCAAAATGACACACCTTACAAAAAAATTCGATTCTCCAACACTAGTGATTCGGGAGATATCGCATCTTCAATCCTCGCATGCGCAGATCCTCATCAGGGATTCTATGAAGAAATAGCATCCGCCACCCCAAAACCCCAATCCTCTCTGACGAAAACTACAGCAGATAAATGACTTCTCATCTGCGCATGCGCATAACGAAAAATGCCCGGAAATGCCACTTTAGGGCCGTCCGGTCAAAACAAAACTTCGCAGGCATATGAAGGTCATGATTCTACAATTTGATGCCAAATTTCAGAAAGATCGAGTGATCGGTTCCGGAAATATTCATGAAAAACGTTTTGGCTAAAAACAGCCTTCACTCCGAAACCGCTTGGTGGATTTCGCACGATATCGAACTTGTCCGAGATATTTACGCTGCAAAACCACCCAGCAAATGTCAACGCTCTAAGTCGTTCCGTTCAAGAGTTATCGTGCTAACGGCCAGCTGGCCGGCTGGCCGGCCGGACCGGCCGGTCAGAATTGAATTTGACCTCGATTTCTTCATCGGGGAATCGAACCCAATCGATTGAGACCATTTTCGAAAAAAAATTCGAAAAATACAGACATTGTGACTAAATGATAGCACGCTGTTCCTTGCGGAACACGCGCGCAAAAATGCCCAAAAGAGGCAGTTACACCCAGTCGTTCACCGTTCAGACAAATTTTGAAAACCAATTTAAAATTCCACACATCGTTTACGCATTAATTCATTTGCCATGCTAGTAAGTGGTCCATATTTTAATCAGTTGCCCTCGTACATATCGACTTGATTTAGATAAACGCACAAAAAATACTTCGGAACGAAATCTGATCACCAGATGTTACGGATATTCCATGTAGGAATTCGAAATGAAATAATTTGTCGAGTTTGAAAGTAAAAAATTATTAATTTTTTTTTTTGCTCCTAGTGGTCTGTTCTCAGTAAAATTTTGCGCACCCCTAGAGGTCGTAATTGGTCACCGAAGTGCCAAAACTGAATTCAATCCGATATTTTGTTTCGGAATTTAATGCAAAATATTCCGCTAATAGTTAAATTTTTTTCTAATTTTTCTACTCATGCTATCCCCACGAAAATTTGCACAAGTGTTTCCATTGGTACTTCGCATCTCACTACTGAGCTTCAATTCAATCGGATCAGTATTTTTCGAGTTATACTGAAAACAAAATTTCAATTTAATTTTCAAATATTTGACATTTTTTTTTCTAGTTTAGAGCCATCCGATCAATACAAAACTTCGCTTGCGTATAAAGGTCATGATTCTACAATTTGAAGCTGAAATTCAGATAGATCGAGTGATCGTTTTCGGAAATATTCTTGAAAAACGTTTTAACTAAAAATGGCTGTAACTCCGAAACGGCCGAATGGGTAGCCGGAGATCTACCCAAAGGATAGTGGACACCATTCACTGTCGGTTCAAAAATTAACAGTGCTGTATCTAAGCTGCCATAAGGATAGAGTAACAAAGTTGAAAAAAAAACACAACCGACTCTCCTCAGTCGCACAAGCTCCTAGAAGATTCTGAGGGATCTCCTTGGGAAAGACTTGGGAGGGTCAGTATAATCATAATCATGTTTATAGCACGCGCGGCAAATGCAGATTGACTTAACAATGAAAGAAAAAGTGTAAAAAAGCATTGACGTGGGGTCAATCTGCTTTGGCGCGCATGCTATAAACATGAATATGATTATACTGACCCTCCCAAGTCTTTCCCAAGGAGATCCCTCAGAATACTCTAGGAGCTTGTGCGACTAAGGAGAGTCAGTTGTAATCTTTTTCAACTTTGTTACTCTATCCTCATGGCAGCTTAGATACAGCACTGTTAATTTTTGAACCGACAGTGAATGGTGTCCACTATCCTTTGGGTAGATCTCCGGCTCGCTCTATCCACTGAGCTTGAAGTACCCATCATTCAATTCAAATTAGCCACCGTTAACATGCGCGCCAAAGAGTACTGACATCACGTCAGTGCTTTTTTTTATTTTTTCAATTCATTATCACATCTTCAAGGCAAATAAGTTTAGTATTATTGTAATAAGATTCGGGAATATGCGAGGGAATATTATAATGAATTTCGGTAATCACATTTTTTCTATTTTGAGTTTTGCAATAAACATGAAAGTGTTAATAAGTATTCTGAATAGAGAATAACGCGACCTTTCAAACGATGTATTGCAAGCCAGATCTTCCTATTTGAAAAATTGGGGGTTTGTACCTGTCTTTCGAAGGGAGTTTAAGGTAGGGTTCGCATTTTTACGAAGAAGAATGAAAATTTAAAATTTGAATTTGTCGTATTTCTGGATTTTCCATAAATGATGTACATATAATGATAAAGAATTTATTCCATTTGGCTTTTCCGCACTGGATAGATTCCCCCACTTGAAATATTCGTTGTGATTTAGGTCGAATTCCATAGTCGAATTAAATATTTCAAATTTAAATTTCGGTGAAACTAACACCTCTGTGGAAACTTCCTAACTAAATGTCGTAAAAAATGCTGTCGAACTAATTAAGGAACGCCCGTATGCTTCACAATAATGGTTTTCAAAGGATTCTTCTATTAATTTCAACTCCATAAAAATATCTCACTGTATTATATGTATTATTGAGCATGTGTCTGTGCAACATAAGAGACGTGCTCTGTATCGCTCCCACAATAAATTGAAAAATAATTACATTTCAAAGTAAAATTTCATCCGAATATTTATTACAAACTCAGCTGGAGAGATCTTCAAATTTGGTCGAAATGGGTCATGAAATAACCAGTGATGTAATAACTGCAGTAAGAGACTCCCTTCGAGAACTTCTTTGTGATGAAGATTTTATCGATAGATAATTAACCAAGGTCGACGCCAAACTCGATTACATCCAAAAAAAGTCGATAATGACACCTATACGATAAAGAATCTTGAAAACAAGATTGACACAATGCAGCAGAATGAAAAGGTAAACAATATATGTGTTTACAATTTACCAGAAGAACAGAATCAAGGATTAAGTGAAACATTCATCCAACTATGCAAAATTAAGATGAGCATTAATATTACTCAAGAAAACATAGTGAAATGTTATAGAATTGGGACGAATAAAGGAAAGCCACGTCCTTTTATTGTTAAATTTGACCAATACTCCGTCAAAAATCTTATTCTGAAAAATGTTGGTAAACTGAGAGGGACAAAACTGGGCGTTACCGAGGATCTGATGAAGAATCGTCTGCTGCTGTACCGTTCGGCACAAGAATCAACAAATAGACAAAGTGTTTTTACCAAGTTTGGGTGCATTTTTGTGAAAATCCATGAGAAAATATTCAAGGTAACTGACGTGAATGCACTGAAGGATATAGTTCGGTTGAATCAGGAATGACAATCCTGAAAATTGTATTTTTTTCTTTTGAAATTATTGAATTGAAGTTTTATTTTCATTATTGAATAGTCAAGGGAAGTGGGGTTGGAGAACTTCTTCCTTAATAACACTTTAACTGAAAACGAAATATTCACAGGAGATATAAATATCTATATTTTAAATGAAACTGATTCAAATGTAGCACAATATTTAAACATAATGGCATTAGGCGGATTTATTCAGTGTATAAATAAACCAACCAGAGTGTCTGAGGGTTCTTCGACATGTACCCGTATAACAATTCGTTATCGATTCGTTACAGGTAGAATATCTGAATGTCCGGTACGCTAACGAAAAATCGTTATCTGAACCAGCAACAAAACGTTATCAAAAACCTCTACTCCTTTGATACAGATCAAATAACGAAAAACTATCATCCAAACGGTAAAGTTTTAATACAGAAATTCTTTATCGAACAGATACCTATTTTGGGAGCAAGAATTAATAAGAATTACGGTGGAAAAACATAATTTTGAATGTTTTTCTTATATTTTCTGCGTTTCATCGTTCGGATAACTCAATCATCCTCTCATTTAACCCCTATTACCATTGTACTGAATTAACGTATTAAATTAAATTTTCGTTCCTCATTTGGATTCGAACCTGCATACCTTACCTCCAATTTTCGATCTGACCACCACCTTACCAATTCATCCATCCACTAACCTTGTTGTAGGATATCGCAAGTGCGTGCATTTTAACGTCTGATGGGTGCAATGGATACACATAATAAAATAATGCGATATAACTGACGATCGGAGACTGAATATTCACGATTAAATCCTAAAAAAAAATAATAAATAATGCAAATGACCTTAATAATGATACGATGAAGGAATTCTGTGGAAGGAATATCAGTGTAAGAACTTCACTTTATTCTACATTTTTTACTCAAACGCTATAATCAATACTACGTATCATAATTTCTTTTGATTTGTTACCACAGTTATTGAAGGCATAAACATAAACAATAACTTTCCCTCCAGTGATCACAGTACTAAGCTGTGATACATAAGAGTTCTCACATTACCTGTAAGTGATTAGCTGATTACTGATTATATAATACCTATTGTTAGTGATCTATATTTATATTATCATGAGATTTATTCGAATAAACTTGCCTGACCATTTTCGACCCAATGGACGGAAAGAAAACAAAATATGTCCTTGTTGTGGAATTAAAAATGAACTTAGTGTAATGAGTGCCAAAATTACACTACATATATAGAAAACCTATGAACAGTAGGACAATCCCGATTTCAAGAATGATCTGTTCCTGTGTAGTGTGTATTAAATTAAAAAGTATTAAATATTGTAATATCATAAAATGTCAACGCGACAACGCGTTGTATGCGTTTGGCATGTGAGATTTACATTTCATTACTGAAAGGAATGCAGAGAGTACAGTAGAGTAGACGCAGAGTATATATCTGGTAGAAGTATATTATATTCCTCTGAAAACTGTATCTATTGTCTATCGATTCATGGTGAATTTTCGATAAAGAATTTAATCACGGGATAGTATAGAACCTATAAAGTTTTTTGATATAGGAATATCTTCGAATATCGTTATATATTCTTTACAGAGGGATTAAAGATAACCGTTAGCGATTTTCCTACTGAATGCGTAGCGATTAGATATCGATTATCGATACAGATATTGTTCGCAAGATCTTTACCTAGTCTTTGTCGAATTTATATATTAGGGATCGCTATAATGTATACAGATTATCTTTAAAGTTTGGATATAGAATCGATAGAGTTTTGCTTTAACATTAGAAAGTTATTCAGTCGTTACGATCGGATAACGAAATATTCGGCCGATAACGAATTGTTATACGGGTATTGATCATATTTTTATGAAACTTGAGAGTATAAACACAAGAATGGAAGAACTTAATTCTGTAGTAATCAGAAGTGCTCTAACCGATCATTATTTCACTTTTTTGGGTATAGGTAATAACATAATATGTTAATCAACGGAAAAATCGAGTAATCCGTAATCATTTGCTAAGGTGAATTATATCAATCTCAATAGGGCCTTGGAGAACGAAACGTGGAGTACAATAATTGAAAATAATACTGATGTTAATGCGGCTTACAACAGTTTTATTGATAAATTATATGATTACATAAAGAAAAATGGGTTCAAGCCCTGTGGACAGGAGCTTTCTGGCGCTCTAGTTCAAACAGACAAATTATATCTCCGAAAGTATTGGTTTCTCAGAGTTGGGAATTATATCAATGTATTCATATAATAGAACTGCATCCTAAAGGAAATTCAATTCAAATAATAGTTTATTTATCAAGATTAAATGAGCAATCATGAGAATGAGAAAAGCACCATGGAAGAAATCAAATTAAATCTGGCCAATTTTGCCCAATAACGAACTCAACCGAGATATTCATCTCCCTAAACTACTCTGAAAATTTCAACTACCTACCTCATTCCGTTCGAGAGTTATATCTATGTCTATGGATGAAAAGCAGTCTCACTACTCTCAGATCTCTTACTTCATGTTCAGTTCCGAAATGTAAGAATTTTCTGAGAAAAACTAATATCGGAGCAAACAACTGAGATTTAACTCACTTCGCTCACAATTCTTCGATTGATTAGTCTCAGGAACATCATTTGACATTATGACAATTCATATTCATACATAGAATAATATCATTCTGTGACAACGTTGAAATACGATTTATTATTGAAATTTTGAAAAATCATATCTGAGATTTTTCTCACTTCGCTCACAATTCTTCGATTGATTAGTCTCAGGAACATCATTTGACATTATGACAATTCATATTCATACATAGAATAATATTATTCTATGACAACGTTGAAATACGATTTATTATTGAAATTTTGAAAAATCATATCTCCGAAATTATTAGCTTGTTAGAGTTAAAAATGATATGATTGGATTCTCATGATAAAACTTTTTATTAAAAAAAATTTAATTTGGAATTTGTTTCGTAAAAAAAAAATTTTTTTTTTGTTACTCCGAAACCATTTGTCCGATTTTGCCCAATAACGAACTTAGCCGAGATATTTATCCCCCAAACCTACTCTGAAAATTTTAACTCTCTAGCTCATTCCGTTCGAGAGTTATCATGCCTACGGCCGGCCGGCCGGCCGGCCGGACCGGCCGGACAGAATGAATTTCGACCACGGATTCTTGATCAGTGAGTCGAACCAAATCGTTTAAGACCATTTTCATCGAAATATTCGAAAATTACAGACATTTGGGCAAATTGATAAGCACTCAGTTCCGAGGAACTAGAGCGCCAAAAAACGTAGGATCGTAGAAATCTTCAGTAAAAATCGTAAACGAAAACCATGGATTACTCATGGAATTTTGAATTCCATTAAACAAAGAGATACAATGAAGAAAAATATTTTCCATAACTCACTGAATGACTCTGAAATAATTTCAAGATATAAACGTTTCAGAAATATGACTAATAAAATTATTAAAATTGCCAAAAATTACTATTCTATAAGTAGAATTAATGAAAGAAAGAACAACTATAAGCAAATTTTGAATTTCATAAATTAAGCTACTAATACACCAAGAAAAAATAGAACTAATTATTACAGTTTGAAAATGAGCCAATCGCTTGTAACAGATGAAAAAGAAGTTAGTGAAATGTTCAATAGTTTCTTCATTGATGCAGGTAAGTTGGTTCAAAATAATATTCACAAAAATACGATTATACGAAATTCTTTATTCCTAGGTCCCTTTACACAAAATTAAATTATTAAACACATTAATACTTTAAAAAATAATTCGGCACCCGGGATTGATGGAATTACAGCCATTTAAATAAAGAACATACATAAAAATATATTGTTACCTTTAACTCACATAATAAATTTATCATCGTCGTGCCATCTGATTGGAAAACATCGATTATTACACCTTTGTCCAAATCGGGAAATAAAAAAAAAAAAGCACTGACGTGAAGTCAGTACTCTTTGGCGCGCGTGTTCACGGTGGCTAATTTGAATTGAATGATGAGTACTTCAAGCTCAGTGGATAGAGCGAGCAGAAGATCTACCCAAAGGATAGTGGACACCATTCACTGTCGGTTCAAAAATTAACAGTGCTGTATCTAAGCTGCCATCAGGATAGAGTAACAAAGTTGGAAAAGAACACAACTGACTCTCCTTAGTCGCACAAGCTCCTAGAAGATTTGGGAGGGTCAGTATAATCCTAATCATGTTTATAGCACGCGCGCCAAAGCAGATTGACTTTTTACACTTTTTCTTTCATTGATAAATCACTCTGCTTTTGCGCGCGTGCTATAAACATGATTAGGATTATACTGACCCTCCCAAATCTTCTAGAAGCTTGTGCGACTAAGGAGAGACAGTTGTGTTCTTTTCCAACTTTGTTACTCTATCCTGATGGCAGCTTAGATACAGCACTGTTGATTTTTGAACCGACAGTGAATGGTGTCCACTATCCTTTGGGTAGATCTTCGGCTCGCTCTATCCACTGAGCTTGAAGTACTCATCATTCAATTCAAATTAGCCACCGTGAACACGCGCGCCAAAGAGTACTGACTTTTTTTCATGTTCCTTTAACAAATATAGCTATCAATACAGTTGGCTGTTAGCTTAACTGTAGATCAAAAAAAATTGCGGTTGTGGGACCTCCGTTAGGAAAGCAATTGCCTCTTCTCCAAATCCGAACGTATTTTAATATAGATCTACCGAATATAGTTATTTATAAATTTGCATAAGGGCTAACATACAGACATTTCAACTCGGAAACAACGCTATTTCCCCCAAACTGACTTCTGTCCGTGCACTGAATTGACATGAATATTCTTTTAAAACCTCACAATATCGGCTCAATACTCCCAACATAACCCAAACAACCCAAAAACATTCACTTCTCGTCTGCGCATGCGCAATATACTCGTGGCTGCAAGTCCTCCCAAAATTACACACCTCACAAAAAACTCCAATTCTCCAGCACTAGTGGTTCAGGAGATATCGCTTCTTGAATCCACGCATGCGCAGACCCTCACCAGGGGATTCTATAGAGGAATAGCATCCGCCACCCCGAAATCCCAATCCTCTCTGACGAAAGCACCAGCAGTTATATCACTGATGGTCTGCTCATGCGCATAACGAAAAATGCCCGTAAGGGGTACATCAATTTCGAAATTAGCCCCAGGGCCACGGTACGGACACTTTAACTCGGAAACAACGCTACATCCCCCAAACTGACTTGTCCTTGCACTGAATTGCCATGAATATTCTTTTGAAACCTCACAATATCGGCTCAGCACTCCCAACATAACCCATACAACCTGAAAACAGTCACTTCTCTTCTGCGCATGCGCAATCCACTTGCGGCTAAAAGTCCTCTCAAAATCACACACCTTACAAAAAACTCCGATTCTCCAACACTAGTGGTTCAGGAGATAGCACATCTTTAATCCACGCATGCGCAGACCCTCAATAGGGGATTCTATAGAGGAATAGCATCCGCCACCCCAAAACCCCAATCCTCTCCGACGAAAACACCACCAGTTAAATCAGCGATGGTCTGCTCATGCGCATAACGAAAAATGCCTGTAAGGGGTAACATCAATTTCAAAATTAGCCCCAGGGCCGCGGTACGAACACTTTAACTCTGTACAACGCTACATCCCCCAAACTGACTTGTCCTTGAACTGAATTGCTATGAATATTCTTTTAAAACCTCACAATATCGACTCAGCACTCCCAACATAACCCATCCAATTAAAAAACAGTCACTTCTCTTCTGCGCATGCGCAATCTACTCGCGGCTAAAAGTCCTCCCAAAATAACACACCTTACAAAAAACTCCGATTCTCCAACACTAGTGGTTCGGGAGATATCGCATCTTTAATCTACGCATGCGCAGACCCTCATCAGGGATCTGGATTCTATGGAGGAATAGCATCCGCCACCCCAAAACCCCAATCCTCTCTGACGAAAACTACAGCAGTTAAATGACTTCTCATCTGCGCATGCGCACAACGAAAAATGCCCGGAAAAGGAAGCATGAACCTCAAAAAAATAGGTTTCGGCATTTTAAGCAGAGTATTCCGCAAAATAGTAGTAATTTTTTGATTTTTTTCATGTCACGTGATCTTCACGAAAATTTGCAAAAGTGTTTGCATTGGTCTTTTGCATCTAACTACTCAGTTTCAATTTGATCAGATCAGTATTTTTTGAGTTATCGTGAAAACAATATTTTTAAATTTTTTTTTGCCACTTTAGGGCCGTCGGGTCATAAAAAAACTTCGCAGGCATATAAAGGTCAAGATTCTACAATTTGATGCCTAATTTCAGAGAGATCGAGTGATCGGTTCCGGAAATATTCATAAAAAACATTTTGACTAAAAACGGCCTTAACTCCGAAACCGCTCGGTGAATTTCGCCCGTTAACGAACTTGTCCGAGATATTTACGCTACAAAACTACCCTGCAAATTTTAACGCTCTAAGTCGTTCCGTTCGAGAATTATCGTGCGAACGGCCGGCCAGCCGGCCGGACCGGACGGACAGAATTGAATTTGACCTCGAATTCTTCATCAGGGAGTCGAACCCAATCGTTTGAGACCATTTTCGAAAAAAAATTCGAAAAATACAGACATTATGACGAAATGATAGCACGCTGTTCCTTGCGGAACACGCGCGCAAAAATGAATTGAATAATTATCGACCTATATCAGTGGTCAATTATTTCACGAAATCTTCGAGAAAAGCTTGAAAGAAAAAATTGTTAGTTTTCTGGAAGATAACAATTTACTTTATGATAAACAATTTGGATTCAGAGAAAATAAAAATACCGAAGATGCTGTATTCGAACTTATCAATCAAATTCATTTGAATTTACGAAATAAAAAAAAAATCTCGCGGTTTTTATGGATCTAACAAAGTCTTTTGACACCGTATCTCATGAGATACTTTTTGATAGATTTGAAGAGATGGTAGTCAGAAACGGGCCACTTGATTTACTAATTGACTTTTTATCCAACAGAAGTCAACGTGTCAAAATTAATGATGTTGTTAGTGAGTCGAGATGATTAATACAGGTGTTCCCCAGGGCACGATGCTAGGTCCTCTCCTTTTCCTGGTATATTTGAACAATATCGTAAAATTTCTCGAGATTGCGTGTTATTACATATGCTGATGACACTGCGATCTTATTTTCTGGAGATTCGTGGAATGAGGTGTATGAGCGGGCGAAGGTGGGAGTCGGCGCTGTGAATGCTTGGCTTAGTGAGAGTCTTTTGGCTCTAAACCCACCTTAGACTGTCTTCATGACTTTAAGTGCGTCATTAGCAGACCAGCCAACAATTTCTGGCTTAAAAATTCACGATCAGCTGTGTCACCATATAAATGATAATGTAGAATGTAATTGTCCCCAAATATTGAGGGTTGATAAGGTGAAATACTTGGGAGTGATGGTTGATAGGCACCTTAAATGGGATGCACATATTACTTTTCTGAATAAGAAAATTAGAAATTCTTTGTATAAATTTTATTTATTAAGGGATATTCTGAATAAAAAATTACCTAACATTTTATATTCCTCATTAGTAGAGTCTAATCTCAGGTATTGTATAGTTGTATGGGGGAGGGGGTGCTTACAACAGTACATTCAAAACAATCATGACATGCCAGAATTTTAAAGATCATGTATAGAAGACCTTTCAGATACTCGACGGTTGAACTTTATAGAAATTGTAATGACTTGAAGGTGCGTAATTTGTATATACATAGTGTGATCTCATATATGTTTTGAAAATATAGACAACAAAATAAAGATGACATATTGTATAACACTAGGTTCGCCGAACAGAACTATCTGCCTGTGCCATTTATGCCAACAGTAGTATGTCAGAGATTTATAACATTTCTCGGGCCAAGAATATTTAATAGATTACCAAATACTGTCAAAGGTTTTTTTTTCTTTAGGAGATGTTAGAGTCATTACAAAACTATTTCTGCTTCAAAACCAAAATTATTTCGACGATATTTTTTGAATTGTTTGCCTAATTGACTGAATTTAAACCTTTTTCTCGCTGCTGCTGGTTATGCTCCTCTATATAAGTTCTATAAATTCATATATGCTCATTATGGGTACTCTGGTCAGCACGCAAGCTTTGCTTTGGCAAATCTTAGGCTGATGGAGTTCTCTAGAGATTACAGATCATACTGAAGCTATTATATACTCTTATATGGATATCAAAATTACTGTAACAAAATTACACTCATTCTGTAGTTGCAAATAAAATTTATGTTTATGTTTATGTTTATATTTGTGTACATTGGATCTCATAAGTATAATAGTAAGGTTTGTGAACAGGAAGAATTTCGAATGGACATTCAAAAAGTATTCAAGAATTATACTTCTTCACAAGAAGGTGAATGCAATTATAAAAATCATTTGCTGTTTTGTTTTGTGTTTTCTTTTGTACAATACAACTTTTAGCCTTACTTATATCGTTCTGATCGTTATTGGAAAAATCGATTATTTTTTCAACAATTACGCCTTCTTGAAGTATGCCATCCTCATTCATCACGCCCATTTGCTTCCAGATGCACTTAATATGTCTTGAATATTCTGGACAATTTGGATCGACTTTATCTCCACGATTTAAAAGAGCAATTTGTCCAGCTCCAAAACGATGACCGATGCAGTCCTTCTGTCGTGGATCCCTGTGGTTGAAGTCGATCTTCAAAGCTGAGGTCTGAAAAAGTAATGAAATATTGAGGTAAACTATGAAGTTGGGAAAACTTGCTGGGCAAATGAGTAATCATTAAAGTATAATTATGGAGTTGCATGCATCATTCAATATTTTAGCGCACATGTTCTGGGGAACATAGCGTTATCATTTTGCCCAGATGTTAGTAGTTTTCGAATATTTTGCCGAAAATGGACTCAAACAATTGGGTTCGACTCCCTGATTAAGAATTCGAGGTCAAATTTGATCTGTCTGGCTGACCGTCTGGCTGGCCTTCTGGCTGGCCGTCTGGCCGTTGTCACGATAACTTGAGAACAGTAAGAGATAAAGTTAATGGGCATAATCGGCCCAACTGTTTCCGAGTAATAATTTTGATTTCACCCAATACAGATCCCATAGAAGTGAGTATTTGTAGCATACAGACCTAAAGGCGTGTGTGCAATTTTGTGAGAATCTTATGACTACAAAATTTCGCAAAAATTATTCAATACTAGATATTATATAATATAAAACTTGAGCACGAAAAGAGATAGCAACTTGTAAATCTCAGGCTATGTTGTACATCCAGATGCAACATATTAGTAAATTACATTAATGATATAATCAGCCTAACAGTTCCTATATGAAATTTTGTTTTTATTTAAACTTTATCTCAAAAATTATGAAAGCAATCCAATTCAAGCAATGCAATTAGTTGTAGAATGCCGACGCGCAAATATTTACGAAATGTTTTCAGAGTCGCATCACTAGAAAATTTAAAAAAAATCATTGAAAATCTTTGAAAAAAAATCTGTCTCTCAAAACCTATCCGTCTGAAATCGCTGAAATTTTGCCGAAGGCTTCAAAACCTAACTTCACAGCCGAATTTCAAATTTGAACATGATTAGATTTATTTCGTTGGAGATCTGAGCAGCATTGAGTGAGTAGAGTAGCGGGATGGGTGATCGTTGCCAGGATTACATTCGAACGGAAAGAGATAGCAACTTGCAATTCTCAGGATAGATTGCGCATCCTAATGGGACAGTTATGTTCATTGTTGGCTATAATCTCCAAACGGTATCAGAGAAATACCCATCTGGAATATTGTTTTCTCGGTAACTCAAAACATATCAAAGAATACGATACCAATTCAATTCTAGCATGGTAATTAATTCTAGAATTCCAACGCAAAAATTTTTCTTGAAGATTATATTAGGTACCGTAGCCGGGGGTTACTTTGAACAAGTTTTGCATTAATTCCATTGCAGCGCAAACATTTCTGCAGATATTTGAAAATGTTTTCAACCAATCGATGGCTTATTATCTCAGCTTCAATTTCCCGTTTGTACGACTCCATTATCTTCAATAGAAGTTGGTGGGGGCATATGTTTATATGTTCAGAAATAACCCCTTAAGAAGGGGCTACTTTGAACAAGAGAGCGTCTACCATAGAAAACGCCAGTTTTGGGCGCCCTGTTCATAAAAACCCCTTGAATATGCAAGTATGAGTTTTTAAAAGAATAATATCGCCTGATAATAAGGTTTTCCTTCACGGTTTAGCTCGTGAACTCCTGGCAATGTTTATTTTTTCATCGCAATGCTCCTAAGATCGTAAATAAATTTTTTTTCGCTGAGTTTACTCAAGAATGCACAAATAAACACAAAAATTATAACTTTATTGAAAATATTTACATCTCTCAAGGAGCATGGGAAGCGGTAGATACCAACTGCCACTATGTTCGCGCACAGAAGTTTTTCCTCTTCAGCTGAAAATACGGTTGGACGTCCTGGCGATTTCGCTACAATTGAGAGGTTAGCAGCTGCTGCAGTTGCCTTCGCCACCTTCTTGTACATGCAAATCGTTCCAGAGGGAAGGTTCAATCTAAAACAAGAAAATATTCGTAATTAGGAACAACAATGGATTTGACTGTGCTCTAGTAGGTACCTACGTAAACAGAAAAAAAACTACTCAGTAGAAGCAGCCCCGATAGTTGATTTTCCAGCTAAACACTTTTCTACTGCCTTGGCAAGGATTTCTGTTGAGTAATTTCTGTACATCCGAGCTCCCAACTTGCGAATATAAGTTCGCGGCTTGTTGGCTTGCCCCTGATGAACAAAAAGTAGACGAAGCGCGATGTTCAAAGTAACCCCTCAAAGTTCCTGTTTTTTACTCGATTAGCCATATAAAATCAACGAAATGAGTTAGAGATATGAAACAAAATAGAAAATGTTGCCAATAGATTGATAAGAAATATATAACTTACCTAAAACGGTATTTCACAACAGGATCACTGCGGCAGAGGAGGTTTGAGGATTGTTCTCAGAACAGCTGATTTCACAATTCCGATAAAAAGGCGCGCAGCGGCTCAGGTTAGCCAACCTGACAACGTTTCGCGATCGTAGCGCCGTCTACATGTAATCATTGAATGTTGAGTACCAACTAGAGGTCGCTAGCTTGTGAACTAAGCCCGCTATGAGGATTTTTGATTTTACAACGTATCTGTTCAAAGTAACCCCTTGTGTTCAAAGTAACCCCCGGTTACGGTACTAGAAAATTTCAAAAAAATCATAGGAATTCTATATATCAGAATATACATCCGACATCGCTGAAACTTTAGGAGAACTGGCCAATCCTAACTCTAAAACCAAGTTGTAAGTTTGAACACGATTGGATCTAATTGTTAGAGATCCGAGCAGACCTGGGTGAGTTCCTATATTAAAAGAAGAATTTAAATCTAACAGTCAGTTGAATAAATACGGCAAGATGATTTATGCAGTATTTTTGGCGCTCTAGTTCTTCGGAACTGAGTGCTTATCAATTTGCCCAAATGTCTGTAATTTTGGAATATTTCGATGAAAATGGTCTTAAACGATTTGGTTCGACTCACTGATCAAGAATCCGTGGTCGGAATTCATTCTGTCCGGCCGGTCCGGCCGGCCGGCCGGCCGTAAGCACGATAACTCTCGAACGGAATAAACTAGAGAGTTGAAATTTTCAGAGTAGGTTTGGGGGATGAATATCTCGGCTAAGTTCGTTATTGGGCAAAATCGGACAGATGGTTTCAGAGTAACAAAAAAAAAATTTTTTTTTACGAAACAAATTCCAAATCAAATTTTTTTTAATAAGCAGTTTTATCATAAGAATCCATTCATATCATTCTCAACTCTAACAAGCTAATACTTTCGGAGATATGATTTTTCAAAATTTCAATAATAAATCGTATTTCAACGTTGTCACAGAATGATATTATTCTATGTATGAATATGAATTGTCATAATGTCAAATGATGTTCCTGAGACATTATCTAATCAGTCGAAGAATTGTGAGCGAAGTGACAAAAATCTCAGTTGTTTGCTCCCAAATTAGTTTTTCTCCGAAAATTCTTACATTTCAGAACTGAACATGAAGTAAGAGATCTGAGAATAGTGACACTGCTTTTCATCCATAGACATAGATATAACTCTCGAACGGAATGAGGTAGGTAGTTGAAATTTTCAGAGTAGTTTAGGGAGATGAATATCTCGGTTAAGTTCGTTATTGGGCAAAATTGGCCAGATTTAATTTGATTTCTTCCATGGTGCTTTTCTCATTCTCATGATTGCTCATTTAATCTTGATAAATAAACTATTATTTGAATTGAATTTCCTTTAGGATGCAGTTCTATTATATGAATACATTGATATAATTCCCAACTCTGAGAAACCAATACTTTCGGAGATATAATTTGTCTGTTTGAACTAGAGCGCCAGAAAGCTCCTGTCCACAGGGCTTGAACCCATTTTTTTTTTATTTATTGCCGCTTCGACAACTAGGTCATTGGCGGTTACAGTTCGATTTGGTGCACAGTATGTTCAGTATTATATACATGTTACTATATTTTACACTTAAAGTTATTATATTGTGAATTTGGTGTCTTTGATGAAAGATATTGTGTTGAGGCATGCTGACGAACTGATGCTGAGGGCTTCTTCCATTCTGGTGCTGACGTTGTGTAGTATTCTATGAGCATCAAATAGTTGGCATTCTATGATCATATGACGTGTGGTGAGTTGTCAGTTGCACCTTTGGCACCATGGAAGAGGTTCTTTTCTAAGCAAATATTGGTGTGTTTCTCTTGTATGGCCAATTCTGAGTCTTCTGAGTACTACCAGGTCTTACGTAGTTGTGTGATTGGTGGCTTTGTGTGAATTGTGGAATCTATCAGTGCAAGCTTTGAGCCTCTCAATTGCCAGATTAATTTCCACTTGTTCTTAACCATATTTTTGCAGAGGTTACTTAGGTCATAGTTAGTCAGTACTTCTTTATAAAGACCGTCTGTAATAGCTTCATTTGCTGCTGCATCCACCTTCTCGTTACCGTCAATTCCGCAGTGGGAGGGAATCCACATCAATGTCAAGGATTTACTATTGTCTTGGATGGAACAGATGAGGTCTGTTGTGTCATTAACTATCGTATTGTCACTATAGGTCCTCTGGATGGCATAAAGTGAGCTGAGAGAGTCTGTAATAATAATGGGCTGGGATGTTTCCAGTTCTGCTATACACTCCAAAGCTTTCTTAATTGCAACTAATTCAGCTGTGAATATGCTACAATCTTTAGGGGGTTTAAACTTTTTTACTGAGCTCGCTGTGAGGAACGCACATCCTGTTCCTCCGGCAGACTTCGAGGCATCTGTGAAAATAATATCTTCATACTTGTATTGGGATATTCGATCTTTGAAATGGTTCTTTATGATATCAAAATGTGTTTCATTTTTATCAAAAGCTTTTAAGGAAGTGTCAATAATTGGACTTTTCATTGTCCAGGGTGGGGATATTGTATTCCTGTAGGGAAGGCTCTTTGGGAAATTGGTCTCCAGAAGATCATGGTTGACTAAGTGGTAAAGTGGTTGCCTCAAGTTTGGTTGATCTGTATAGACTTGACTGTACCTTGGCCTGTAGAGTTGAAGTTGGGTAGGGTTATTTGTATCAGCTGATATTGGAGCGGCATATGTTGACTGTAGCATAAGTCTTCTCAATTTAAGGGGTAATTCACCGGCTTCTCTGCACAAACTTTCCGAAGGGCTTGTTATATATGCACCTGTCGCTAATCTAATAGCTGTGTTTTGTATGACATCCAGTTTAGCCAATAAGGTCTTGCTAGCTGTTGAGTATATTATGGAACCGTAGTCTAGTTTTGATCGTATGTGTGTTCTGTATATTGTCAATAGGGTGTTTTCATCGGCGCCCCAGTGGTTATTAGCTAATACCTTCATTATATTCAGTCGCCTCGTACAATCCGACTTCAACTGTTTGATATGTTCATGCCACATGAGTTTGGTGTCAAAGATAACTCCGAGGAAGGTATGATGTTTCACAGTTGGGATTGGTTTATTCCTCAATTTTAAGTTGCATATCTTGAAGCGTCTTCTCGTGAATTTCATTACTTCAGTCTTTGTCTGTGAGAAGATAAATCCTGAGGTTTTCGACCAATCTACCAATTTGTCTATGCAACTTTGTATAAGCTTTGTTGTAGTATCTGAGTTATGTCCACGACACATAATGAATAGGTCATCAGCAAAGATTGAAGGTTTGATGGGAGTTTTGATGAAGTCAACGATGTCCTCGATGGCTATGAGGAATAGCGTAGGGCTCATGACGGAGCCTTGCGGAAGTCCGTTCTGTTGTAAGTATTGATCAGAGTATGAGTTTCCCAATCTCACCCTGAAAGTTCTTTCATCTAAGAAGCTCTTGATGAAGTACAGTATATTGCCATCGATTTTCCACTGTTTCAGCTTCCTCAACACTCTATGGCGCCAAGTTGTATCGAAGGCCTTATTTATATCGAGAAAGACCGCGATTAGTTCTTGTTTGTTAGCAAAGCGTCCAGTGCTTCTGTGTGTAATTGAACTAAGATATCTGTAGTCGAGCGATGTTTTCTGAAACCACTTTGGAATCTGTTGATTAAGTAGCTTCTTTCGAGGTTGAACCATAATCTCCTGTTTATAATTCTTTCGATAACTTTGCACATTGTACATGTGAGAGAAATCGGGCGGTAACTTTTCGGTTCTATTTTAGAATGATTGGTTTTCAGGATGGGTATGATTATTGCTTCTCTCCATTTATTCACAAATGTTTTTCCTAGGAAGATTTTGTTGAATATTATAAGCACTGTGTTGAGTCCAGACTAAGGTAAGTGCTTGAGGAAGACTGCTGGAATTCGGTCAGGTCCAGGCGAGCTATTCTTGCAGGAGTCGAGGGCTTGCTGTAGTTCCTTCATTGTTATAGGTAAGTTGAGGTGATCAGTATCTTCGTCGTTGATACTTAGTAGTTCACTAGTTTCTGTCTCTCTTTTATAAACTAAGAAATTAGGGTCATAATTCGTATCAGATGATTGTGCCTGAAATTTTGAGCTAGGACTTCAACAATATCTTTTTTGTTTGTCGTTATAACTTGGTGTGGGGTTTTCAGTGCCGTTATACTCTGTTTTTTCCTTTTGCCATTGATAGCATTTATTTTGTTCCATACCTGCTTCATATTGGAATTTGTAGAAAGTTGTGATACGTAATCTTGCCATGAGCTTTTTTTGCTCTGTTTTATTATGCGTCGTGCCATAGCTCTCTGTTTCTTGTATTCGACTAGGTTTTCTGTTGTATTATTTCGTTTGACTTTATAGAAAGCATGTTTGCTTTGTTTGACAGCTTCTTCACATTTTCGATTCCACCATGGGACGGAGTAGTTTTCCTCTGATTCTTTACGTCTCCCAACGAACTTCTCTGCGGCGTCGATAATAAGGGTTGAAAAGTCTTTGGTGACAATATCAACATTATCGTTAAGTTGAAAGTCTTTTAGTTACATGTAAAGGCCATCCAGTCTGCCTGGTTTAGTTTCCAGCTCTCGGTCATATCACCTTTAGTTTTCCCTGTCTGATAAGTGATTTTTATTGGGAAATGGTTACTGCCGTACAAGTTGTCTAGTACTTCCCAATCAATAGAGGAGCTGATGTTAGTATCTGATAGGGTAAGATCGATGCTAGAGAAGGTTCCGTTAGATTCAATGAAATGTGTATGAGCCCCTGTATTGTGGATAACTAGGTCAGAGTTAGTTAAGATGTTTTCGAATATTTTGCCTTTTTTGTTTATATGTTGGGAGCCCCATATTGGATTATGGCTATTGAAATCCCCAAGTAGAATGAATGGTTTCGGCAGTTGGCTGATAAGTTGGTTGATTTCGGATTCATGTAGCTCGTACTTAGGTGGTATGTATAAGTTACATATTGTGACCTTGGTTGGTATATAGGCTGAGATTGCAATTGCTTCTCAGTTTGTTTGTAGACTGATTTGTTCACTGTGGTATGAATTCCTGATGAAGATGGCCACTCCACCGCTAGCTCTTCTTTGACTCGATCGGTTGAGGTTGAAGGCGTCGAACATTTTTAGTTTTGGTGTTTGATCATGTCTCAGATTGGTTTCTTGGAGGCATAGTAGGTCTGGTTGGTGTTCACTAAGAAGTTGTTGTATTCGTTCGAGGTGAAAGTGAAATCCTCGGCAGTTCCATTGGATTGCGGTAAAAGTGGTATTTTTTGGGTTCTTACTCATTTCTTTTTTTTTTTTTTCTTTTAGTCTGAATCTTCTACAATGTCCTGTGAACGTATGCTTATGTTACTGGAAGTTTCCATTTCTTCTTGGTTCAGTTGATTTGTAAGTCTTCTTAGCAATTTCGAGAACTTCATTTTAGCGGTTTTATTGGGCAGGTTTGGGTATATAACTTCCATAGTATGGATTATTGCGTGAGTGTCTTCGGAAATATTTTTAGAGTTAGATAGTGGGTCGTTATTTTTCAACGAGTCTTCCAGAAAATTTTTAAATTCTTCGAATTTGCAAGGGTACTGGTCTGGATCCTTCGCAAACACACCTTCAATTCCTTCCAAGTTGACACTTGTGTTCATCTGCCTTATCAATTTGCATTTTTTGTTTTTATTAGCCTTCAATGTTTTACTATCAGGAGTTGCAAACTCCTGTTGTGGTTCAAGTTGTTCCAATTCGGTTCTAATAGCAGTAGTGGATGGTGTTCTTAGAGGTTCTAAGATTTCTGCTGAGTTTGGTGAGGTTGGGGTGCAGGAGGAGGCCCGTCGTTTTGTAGGATTTTCCATTTCTTCTGTTGGTGTGCTTTCCTGTACTATGATCTCTTGGTCGTCCCTATTTTGGTTCTTTTGGATTTCGTTGTTGGGCTTTGTTTCATTGGGGTTGGTTGAAAAGTTTGTTCTGGGGCAGGCTGCGGCGATAAGGCCTTGTTCTTTGCAATTGAAACAAATTGGTGTATCAGAAGATAAAAATATTCTGTAGGTTGTTTGCTCGTGGGTGAGCAGGAATGAGGATGGAAAACTTTCTCCTTCAGTTTCTGAGGGACTGATGTACACTTGCCTTTTGAAGCTGAGGATGTGGGAAAATTCATCTCCTTCGATGCCAGCTCTCAAGTAACTTAAGCTAGAAACTACATTTAGTCCAAGGTCTTTGAGTTTTGCCTCTATGATAGAGTGAGGGATTGATGGGCACGCGTTCGATATGACTATTCGTTTAGCAGGAGTAATGAATCTTCGAATTTTGGTTTCTGTGCCATTTATGTTAACTGTAGAACGATTTGCAATAAGTTTATCCACTGTCTCGATATCATCTAGAAAAATACAGATTCTCGAATTTGAAAGCCGGGAGATGTATCTTATGGATTTGGCTCCTATAATATTCCCTATGGATCGGGCGTAGTCGGTGTTTCGTAGGTCTCCAATTGCATTTAATATGATGGTTTGTTCTTTTTTCGGAAAGGATAGTGTTGGTTTTGACATGATGGCATTTGCATATGATGTACTCTGTTCTCTTGGAAGTTCCGTTCGAGTAGAAGAATGATCGTGTATGATAGCTTTAGTGGTCGTCATTGTGTTCAACATATTGTATCAGGTAGGAATATGAAGAGTGAAAAACATATTTTTCCTCGAAAGGAATGATAGTTTTTCCAAGGTAAATTACGACTCAAGTGAATCGCAACTTTTCCTCGGAATTTCCAATGAATATATCTAAATACCGGAAAAAAAACTTTTCCTTCAGTATTAGAATGTAAGAAGTGAAAAAAAATATAATTCTTATCTACGCTCACCGGAGATAAGGGACTAACATCAATGAAGCACATGTGCATTCACCAACTGTTTAAATCGAACTCCTATGCAGTATTTGTTTCGTATGTTATTAGATATTTAATGCATTTCGATTCCGATAGAATACATATGTCAGAATTAAAAATTCTTTCATCTTAGACGATTCTTTCATTTCCCAAGTCCTTTAAATGTTATGAAATGTATTCATATCTTATAAAATCTGAGAAAACGGTCTATATCGATTGTAAATTTTATTAAGGAGTGTCTAATAGAGGTGAACGGACAATGGAACATGAACCAAAAGCTCCTGACTTCACGTCAGTGCTTTATTTATCTAGGTATTTCCCTCCTAAAAACTGAAAAATATCTATAAAAAATGTTAATTATTTTGAAATTGCTTCTGCGTTAGGAACATTAGAAACAGATATTTGTGAGAAGCAATACAAAGAGCAATGCTGTCTAATAAATAGTAACGAAACAACACAAATGATAATACAACTTTTTTGTAGCGTTTCAGAGCCTAAACCGGGCTCTTCATCAGACACTACGCAAAAGAAAGCGTTACAGAAACGTTGTTTTATCGTTGGTGTTCTTTCGTTAAATATCTAGTAATTCAAACGCAAAAACAATTTGAAAACAATTGAAGATTTTTATTTTATGAATATTTTTTGGGAGTTAGCGAGCGAAAAAACCAAAGAAAGGCAATTAAGGAAGTACCTAACGTTATTGAAGAACTGCGTTGTAGGACGTTTCGAAACGTGAATATTCTTTAGTTTATTATGCCATGAACCATAAACGTTTCTATTATTGTGCAGAATACACTTTGATTTTTATAACTTTCCTCAAATAATGTCTGTGAGTTTGAATCAAGTACGTAGATTTCAAAGATTCTATAAAGAACACCAAAAATTTTAAACAGATTGTTAAGTAATATTTCACCATTAAGATACATTCATTTCCTACGTTCTTCGTATAAGACATTACCATTTCCACTAATACACAGTTTCATTGAAGGAATAAAATTGATCGTAGAAAACTGCGGTTGAAAAAATTGGGATTAAACTATAAGAAAATTCACGAATTTTATGTCGGCCCACCTATAAGTTAATTTTCAGAATTCTTATCTTCAATTTTTGACGCTCTTGTTCCTCGGAACTGAGTGCATATCAATTTGCCCAAATGTCTGTAATGTCGAATCTTTGGTTGAAAATGGTCTCAAACGTTTTGGTTAGATTAACGGATCAAGAACCTGTAGTCAAATTCGATTCTGGCCGGCCGTCCGTCCGTTAACACGATAACTCAAAAACTTTTTTTTTACATTGCATTAAATTACAAATTCAACTTTTTTCAAGATGTAGTTCCATCATGAGAATCCATTGATATCCTTCTCAACTCTAACAAACTACTTGTTTGTTTGTGTTAGATCGATTCCGATCGAGCTAGTAGTCCGTGCTACAACCTAGAGAGGCTTATTGCACCTCGGTCGGTCTCCTAATAGCTGACAGGGTTCCATTGTTGATCCCCCTCAACTCGGGTTGCTTGCCTCCATAGGGTCCCTTAGTCGATCCCCTGCAGCTCAGGTTCACTTAACCGAGCTAAGTCCTGCACCACTGACATCTCATGGGTCTCATGTAACATCCCCACTGCTTTGTCGGTGTATTACCTACATCATAAAGGCCATTTTCCTAGCAAGTAGGATTAGACCCTTGACTAGGTACGACTCGTATCCCGCATGGTTTCTCTCACTCAGGGTCGTGTCGTCACCGCAATAGTGAAGTCTCCATTGTTTGTGGGATGGACAGTCAGATATGACATGTGAGGCAGTTTCGTCTACTTTCCACATTTCCTAAAAACAGTGTTTTCCCGGAGAACTCATGTTGTTCAGGTGCTCCCTCAGGGTATAGTGCCTGGGTAGCCCTGAGCCCTTAGTTTACTCCTGCTCAGTTGTAAGACTTCTTTATTTAGTGAGGGGTAGGGCTGCCCCATTATTAACTTACTATGCCGCTGGCCTGAAGTTTTGTTCCAGTGCCGAATGTGCTTTTCAAGGATCCATTTTTCAATGACGCCCTTCACAGCCGATTTGGTCACCCCTACTGCCAGTTCTGGCCCGAAGAGGGGGATAGCTGAGCCCTCTCTCTTGAGTGCGTATGCCGTTTCATTCCCTTCAACCCCTGTGTGCCCCGGCACCCACCTGAGCTCAACTCAGTATCTGGAAGTTTTGGTTTCCAGGTGCTGTCAGGATTCCAGCACAAACCTGGAGTTGATTCACTAGCTGGCTATTGCCTTGAGTGCTGCCTGAATGTCCGAGAGAATCCGTATATTCCTATTGGAATAGCCCATACGAATATTCGTCACGACACATGTCCTGATGGCTATCACTTCCGCCTGGAATATAGTGGCACATTGCCCAAGGGACATCGAAATGCTCTCTTCCGGTGCAAGCCCATACACTCCAGCTCCACACCATCTGCCCATCACCGAACCGTTCGTGAACCATGTTAGTTCACTGTGCGGTCTTTTTTCCGCCTCCGCAGGGGGCTTTAGCCCCAGCTTGAAGGAAGGATCAAATTTGTGAGTTACTGGATTCTAGTCGCTCACCATGTTCAGGATCGGTGAATAATGAGTCCTCCAATCCTAGCGAGTCCGTAAGACCGTTATCTCCAGACACCGTTTATCTACAGCCTGTAGGCCCTCAGCCTAGTCTCGGCCCTCAGCCTAGTCTCGGCCCTCACCAGAAGGTGAAAGGAAGGGAGTCCCACGAGAACCTCCATAGCCGCAGTTGGAGTACTCTTCATAGCTCCAGTAACATAAAGCAAGGCCAGTCTCTGAACTTTCTCCAGCTCGTTGACAGCCTTGCTCTGGTTCATTTTTGTCCACCACACAGCCATAGCATATATCAGGGAGGGCCTCACTATGGCAGTGTAAATCGACTTAGTGAGTCCCCGGCCCGAGAGCCCCAGGTTTTGCCAATTGCCCTGCGAGCAATCATGATGCTTTTCTTTCCCTTGGCAACTATTGCTGAGAGTTGTGGGTTCCAGGATAGCTTGGAATCCAGCATAACGCTCAGGTGGCGTTCTTCATCGGCCAGGATTAGTTGCACACATATGAGTTTGGGGGCTTCAATTCCCTCCAAATTCCTTTTGAGTGTTCTCGGTATAATTACTGTTTTTGAGGGGTTAACACTAAGGCTGACCCTCTCGCACCAGCTTTCCACCACTTTCGTAGACTGGAGAGTTAACTCCGAGATTACCCTCGGAAGTAACAAACTAATACTTTGGGAGATATGATTTTCAAAATTTCAATAATTAACCGTAATTTTATGATTTCATTGAATGATCTAATTATAATTTTCTGATGTTTGTGAATCCTAAATATGAGGTGAGTCATAGACCTACGTTTTGAATTTAATTTTTTATGATGCAGTTCTATCTACACGATCCATTGATATTTTATCCAATTTTAGGAAACCAATACTTTTGGGGATATGATTTGTCAAAGTTTGAACAAGAGCACCAAATCTCCTGTCCGCAGGTCTTTCCCACTTTTTCTTCCAACAAATGAATCAATTCGACTGCAATGCTCAAAAGAACATATGAATTCAATAAAAGATTCTAGGTCTTTACTTCGTACTCTAACGCCATTTTAACTCTGAATATTTCAGCAGGCTGTTTATGTATACAGTGCTTCCCAGCAACTCCGCACCAAGAGGGACTTTTCTTTTATATTAATATTTCCGAAATTTATTTTTTACAAAAAGTTGGTGCATCAAATATGATTAAAAATGATATAAAAGTCAGCCAACTGCGACTTCCGGTTTGAGCGGAAATCGGACAATCTCGGAAAATTCGTTCTTTTTGTATGAAAGCTCTTAGTAAATTTGTTTGAAATTACAATTCATATCAATGTGCAAATATTCAGATCAGAAAACCGTAAAAAATATATTTCCTTTTTTTGCTAATAACTCTCTTAAAAAGTGAATGATTACATCAGAACGGATTTTCTGACAGTATTAGTGTCAGCATGGAAAGTATAGAAAATTTTGTTTGACCTTAGTTTTTCGACATTTGATCGAATTTACACAAATATGTGATCATAGAAAATAATTAACTGGCGTTGAAATTGAACTAGCGATGGATATTCATGATAAATTCTATTTTAATCAACAATCTCACTATGAATTGGCAATTTGCAGTAATATTTGCATTCTTGGGATTCTCGGATGTGAATTGAATATGAAATTTAAATATTCTGAAGACGAAAATAAGAATAGGAGCAACTTCGCATCAGAATGAAACTACTTTTGAGGGCAAATTCGAACAGATGTCGAAAAACCACGTTTAAATGAATTTTACAAGTTACAATCATATTCATCCTGACACTCATCAAGTCACTGAAAAAAATCTGTTAGATAATTATTCCATTTTTGGCGCTCATGTTCCTCGGAACAGAGTGCTTATCAATTTGCCCAAATGTCTGTTATTTTCGAATTTTTGGCTGAAAATGATCTTAAACGATTTGGTTTGACTCACTGATCAAGAATCCATGGTCAAAATCGATTCTGTCCGGCCGGCCGTCCATCCGGCCGTTAACACGATAACTCTCGAACGGAATGAGCTTAACAGTTAAAATTTTCAGTGTATGTTTGAGGGATAAATATCTAGGATAAGTTCGTTCTTGGACAAAATTGGTCTAATAGTTTCGGAGTAACGAAAAAAAATATTTTTTTTTACAACTTTTGAATTAAAAATTTTTCAAGATGCAGTTTCATCATAAAAATCCATTGTTATCATTTTCAACTCTAAAAAGCTAATACTTTCGGAGATATGATGTTTCAAAGTTTCAATAATACATCGTAAGTTATATGTATTCACAGAATGTGAACACAGAATCTGTCTGTGATCCCTATTCATAAATATCATATTTTCTAGCTAGTAGAGATTGTCAATTCATAGTTGTTATTTTCTCTTGGAAAGCAAGTATTCGATTCTTGAATTTGGATACGGAGGCAATAGGAAAGAAGAACATAATGGAATCATCAAAAGAAATTACTGTTCGTTGACCACTGAGGTTGATATTACCTTTTACTTCCTTAAGTGGTGAGACATGTTCCTATAGACAGTATTTTCATATTTTATATGGGTCAAACAAATCGATTATGTTTTTTTTTACAAGTGACACGGAAAAATGGGTTGCTAGACACCTTAGAAAAATTCTCACCAAGCATAAGCTCTAAATTTTTATAGGAAGATCCTCCGCATCGCAGTTTTGTATTTTTTTCTCAGTCCAATAGAAAAAAATTCATACCTCATCATTTATCGATTGAAAAAAAAATGTTCCAAGAGAATTTCTTAGGAAATTTAATGCTCTACAAAAAAGGTATCCTATACTTTTTCCGTAAACCTCACCATTTGAAAGATATTAAGGATTTAATTTTGATTATTTTAAGACAAATTCCATTTTTGTTTATGAATTTTATAACTCAACAATAAATTACTTTCACAAAATGCGCAATATAAATTTTTGTTGGAAATTAACTGCTCTATAAAAATGGTTCCCTATGTTTTGGCGATGAAATTAACCGTTCAAAAGATATTCATCATCAAACTTTCATTGGGTTTCACAAAGCTCTGACAGCGCTTAATTGCCAAATTAGTGCGATTCTATGTCGATTCCCAGTTCATTTTTGACGCAACCATCGAATTAAATCCACAATTAAGCTAATCGGAGCTTCGTGAAACCCACCATAAAAATGCTGTAGAAATGAATGTATACAAATCAACGACAACCTAACGATAAAGGAAAAAGCAGGTGGAGCTAGTTCACAATTCAAACAGATGAAATAAAATACAAAACAAAAATTCTCTAGAGGAGAAATTTTCCCTAGGATCGTGATTTCTAATGAATAAAAATAAAATGATAATTTTGAAAATAAAACTCAAATAATACTTATATTAATGACAAGAAATGAAATTCGTATGAAATTTATAAATTAAATTGAAATTTTTCGAATCAAAAACTTTTAAAATCCGTACACATGAAAGTTTGACGATGAATATCTGTTGAACGGTTAATTGCATCGACAAAACATAAGAAACCATTTTTATAGAGCAGTTAATTTCCAACAAAAATTTGTATTGCGCATTTTGTAAAAGTCATTTATCGTCGAGTTATAAAATTCGTAAACAAAAGTGGAATTTGTCTTAAAATAATCAAAATTAAATCCTTAATATCTTTCAAATGGTGAGGTTTACGGAAAAAATATAAGATACCTTTTTTGTAGAGCATTCAATTTTCCAAAAAATTCTCTTGGAACATTTTTCTGTTCAATCGATAAATGGTGAGATATGAATTTTTTTCTATTGCACTGAGAAAAAAATACAAAACTGCGATGCGGAGGATCTTCCTATTAGAATTAAGAGCTTATGCTTGGTGAGAATTTGTTTAAGGTGTCTAGCAACCCATTTTTCCATGTCACTTGTAAAAAAAAAATTAATCGATTTCTTTGACCCACCCTAATATATATATATATTAATAGAAATGTTGTGTAGTGTTCATCTCCAGTATGTAAATATACTAAGCCTGGTTAATTGGGATTTTCTCAGGAGGAATTATAGTCAAACTTGTTAAAACTCTTTAATTGTTTACGTTAGCTTTCGCGACATTTTGCCGCTTCATCAGACATCTGAAAAAATATATTGATGTTCTAGAGTACTTCCAGTCTCAAGCTGATACAAAAATATGTATATGATCAAATACGTACAACAATGCGAGTGTTGACTGGCCGTTAAAATTAAGTTTTTTCCTGGTCCAAGGGACAACATGCAAATAAAAATCTTCAATTCAATTGATAGTATTGAATACAGCATCAAATAATTACGATAAATATTTCGCTCAAGTCTGTCACTTTTGTATAATTGACCTTAACCTTGTTTTGGTTGACAGACGAGTGATGATGCATTTTCATATTCCATAATTAATGGTCATCTGTATTTGAATACAACGGCCATCCAAACATCCCTGCCACACACCTATAAGGTTCGTTCCCACAGCGATATATATATATATATATATATAAGTTCGAAGGGGGATTAAGGAAATATTAAAGTGAAATTGAATTCTAAACTCCATTATGTGAAAGGCCGGCGTTGCTCCAGGAGTTTCATTCTTAAAATGGGTACAAACTTGGTATGTATTACCAGCAGATGATTTCATTCGGATTTATTCACTCTGAAGGAGGGTTTTGTCGACACGTTGATTGATTCTCATAAAATAGTGGTTTTGAATCTCAACCCTCAAGTATCATCCTTTACACTGAACTGAATTCAATGAAATTTTTGAAGGAGCATCTTTGGCACTACTCGGTTTCTGTGCATCTAAGTTTCACAATTTTGTCCGAAACACCCACCACAACTACTAAAGCAATCCAAATATTCTCCAATCCATTCGTGAATCGTGAAAATGTTCATCAATAGTATCTGACAATTAAATAGCAAGCGAAACAAGGAAAGCTTTTGCACGCATGTTCCATGGTCTATTCATCCTCATATAAAGTCCGTCGATCTGAAATTTGGCATTCGATTGTAAAATTGAGGCTCATAGGTATACTCGGAATTTCAGCGGATTCTGTTATACAGTACTTCCCAACAACTCCGCACAAATATATTAATCACAAAAAGTTGGTGCATCAAAAATTATAAAAAATGGTATAAAACTCGGCCAACTGAGACTTCAGGTTTGAGCAGAAATCGCCATTTTATAACAACAATGTCCATTATCTCGGATAATTCGAACTTTTTTAGGAAGCCCTTTAGAAAACTTGTTTGAAACTGTAAGCCGGAAAACCCTAAGAAAAAAATGTTTCTTTTTTCGCTCATAACTCATCATCACTAATAAAAAATTGAATGATTACCTAATGGGTTTTCTTTCGTTGACTACCCGACAATAGTGTCAGCATGCATGAGATTGTAACTAGTAAATTTTGTTTGAACTTGGTTTTTCGACATCTGTTCGAATTTTCCATCGAAAGTAGTATCATTCTGGTGCAAAGTTGCTCCTATTCTTATTTACGGCATTAAAATCTATCAATTTCACATTCAATTCACGTCCGAGAATACTATTTCAAACAACTTTACTTAGAGCGTTTCATGCGTTTCAAAATGTTGATTTCCGCTCAAACCCAAAGTCGCAGTTGGCTGACTTTTATAAACATTTTTTACATTTTTGCTACATCAACTTATTGTGAAAAATAAAATTCGGAAACATTAATATAAAAGAAAACTCTCTTTTGCGGGGTTATTATTTTTTATTATTATTATTGATAAGGGGGTTACGTTGCACCGCGACCTTGAGATCTATTGTGCCCCCCAACAGAGCTGTTCTCACCATTACGCCATCTACGGGGTTGCTAGGAAGCACTGTATAAAATTTTTGGAGATTTCTTTTATGATTTTTCTAGTAATAGGATCCTCACGAAATAGCAAAATTGGAAAAATTAGAACGACGGCTTTCTACAGGTAATAAAAAAGTTTTAAATGGATCGGATCTGTAGTTTTTGAGTTATTTTGAAAATACCAACAAAATTTCAGGTGGATATAACTCCACAACCGTTTTGCCGATTATACCCATTAACATAACTTATCTTAACTATGATAGTATCTCGAACAATTTGAATGATAAAGTTTAAAAAGGGTAATTACGCAAAAGGAGCAGAGAAAAATCATGTTGCTGGTACTGGCCAATACGTTTCTCTGCTAATTGTCTCTTTCAGGGCAAGGCAACCAAGAAAACATGTATAAGATACAAAGAAAATCGAAAACATTAATTAGTTTAGATCGATATTTCCCTTTGTTTTCCGATTTTACTGAAGTATTGTAGAAAATAAGCTAGATTTCATCATGAGTGAAATCAATGATTTGGCTATTTCATGGAAAAACATTATGAATTGAAAGAAAACACTTTTGTCTACTTCACACGAGCGGTTTTGACTGTTCAGTCAATGTCAAGTGGTACACAGGGGTTCAGGTTACAGATGTTTATTTGCTAGAGAATCATTGGTATTGAGTTTACAATTGAATATTCAATAGGAGTGAATAGTTGAGGGCTAATATGTTTTTGAGCATTTGGGCTTTCAGATTTTTTCGTAGTTTATTCATTTCTAGACATTTCAAAAGATTCATTTTTCTCCCTTAATCACAGATGTGTAAAATTTCTAGGATCTCTGAAGATGTGCAGTCACTGTAAATTCCTGATTTCTTATATTTATCCTGTTTTTGCTTCATGCTGAAAAGTGTTCTTATTGTTCATATTATTCGAAAAGGAGGGTTTGATGTACAGTTTGGAAAAATTAATTTTCGGTTGGTAGAGGTATGGTTAATGCGCCATGCAATATTTTGCCAAATCAAACATACTGTTCAAATAATTTGAACAATCTATTTCAACAGGTAGCAAAATAGGATAAAGATATAAATCAGGAGTAACCAGGATAAACTGTATCAATTGTTCAGCAGGGTACAATGGACGTAACTCTAGAGAACGTTTCAAAGAAGACATAACTTCAGAATAAATATCGGGTAATCATGAACATATAATCATAATACAAATAGCACCAAATCCTAAGAAATTTTACAAATTTGTGATAAGCCGAGAAAAATCAATATTTTGGAATACCTAGAAATAAATATAATATGGAAAAGCCCAAACTACCTAAAACTCAATAAACAATTTGACCTGAATAATACCACAATCTTACTGAATAAGCAAATGTCCATCTATTATTGGCGCTCTTGTTCATCGGAACAGAATGCTTATCTATTTGCCCAAAAGTCTGTAATTTTCGAATTAATGGCTGAAAATGGTCTCAAACGATTTGGTTCGACTCACTCATCAAGAATCCATGGTCAAAATCAATTCTGACCAGCCGTTAACATGATAACACTCGAACGGAAGGAGCTAGATAGTTCGAATATTCAGAGTAAGTTTGGGAGATAAATATCTCGGCTGAGTTCGTTATTGGGAAAAATCAGCCGGGTGGTTTCGGAGTAACATTCATTAAACATTTCTTTCTTGTTAAAACTTTGACAAATCATAACTCCGAAAGTATTGGTTTCTCATGGTTGGGAATTATATCAATGGATTCTTATTCATTTTGTTTTATTTCATGATGCAGTTCTATCATAAGAATCCATGTATATCATTCACAACTCTAAGGAACATTATTTTCAGAGATATGATTTATCAAAGTTCGAACAAGGGTGCCAAAGCTCCTGTCCACAAGGATTTCCCACTTTTTTTTATGATACTCTATCTAGCATAATTTTCTATAACCTGAGAGCGTCTGTATCACTTGACTTGTTATTTATTGTATATTGTTGTATGGGGTAACGTTGCACTGCGACCTTAAGGTCTATTGTGCCCCCCCTTCAGAGCTGTCGATGTCATTACCATCTAGAGCTCACCTTCCAGTACCAGAGTTCTGATGAAGTTCAGTTTCTGGGATGGCTTCAAGGAGGCTACGTCTTCGCTCCTGCAGATTTCTTGCCCAAAGCTCCTTGCGTTGGTTTGAGATGGGGAGGCATTCCGTTATCAGGTGATCGGGAGTTTCATCCTCCTCCCAACAGAATCTGTACTCGTCAGTTTCTGCTAGCCCTAAGCTCATCATATGCTTCCTGAGGCCGCAGTGCCCTGTGAGGAAGCCAGTGAGTAGGTGCAGCGTGTTCTTACTCAGGTCCAAGTATTTCTTGGATCCGACAGTATCAAAGTTCCGGAGGAATTTCATGAAGTGATACATTGCGGGGAGAGATATCCAGAAAATACCTCTCTCAGTTTCTTCCTTCGTCCGGAATTCACTTTCGTAGGTGTGTCTACCAACCCCACAATAAGGTTCCCGGCCAATAAAAGGGGTTTGTGTTCCTTTATTGGCAAGTGTGTTGGCCTCCTCATTTCCTATGATTTCCGCGTGACCAGGAACCCAGACCAAGGAGACCCTGTTGTTCTTGCCTACTTCATTGAGTTCTCTTCGGCACTCCCATATTAGCTTGGATTGGATAACATTGGAGCTCAGAGCCTTAATAGCAGCTTATAGTCTCTTTCTAGGTTAATTTCCGCGCATCTTTCTATTGCAAGTACTTCTGCCTGAAATATGCTCGGATAGGAGCCTAGCGATAGTTAGCATTTGGTGCCTGGCCCATATACTCCATTGCCAGCTCATGTAGTGGTTTTTGAACCGTCTGTGTACCATTTAATGGCATTTCTTTCAAGAACTTGGGTAGTGGATTTCCTATCCCAGTCTTTTTCCCTACCAAGTATCGTTGTAAAATTCCTTTCGATGCTTACTTTCTTGATCATTTCGTCGCTAGGAAGATTGGATGATGAAATGTAACTGGTAAGAGAGGACCAGGCTTTCTGGTTTTCAATACTCTCATTACCTGTTCCTTTCCTAGATATTCTGAGAATGGCGTCATAGGCCATTTTCTCTATCACTAGATGAAGTGGTGTGAGATTTGTTATAATCTCAAGTGGCCTGGTAGGACAGGTTCCCATAGCTTCAGTGATACACACACAGGCCAGCCTTTGTACTTTGTCGAGGGTTTTCCTCGTACTGTTCTGGCCTGTTTTTGAGTACCATATTACTGCCCCATACAGAATTATGGGTCTCACAATCATGACGTACATCTATCGCTGTATCTCAGGGTTGCAGCCCCACTTGACTTGTTAAAACCGGTCCTGTTGATGAAGTTTTTAGTGGAAATTTGGCCAAACTGTAGCTGTCATTGAAGGTTGTTATTATTATAACGACCATCAATAACCTTCGATTTTCAGATGAAAAGAAATTTCAGCAATCACTTCATAGATTTTAATGCCAAATTTCATGCTCACTTCAAGAAGCAATATCTGCAAGTGATGCCAAATCAACACAATATTTCGCTTCAATACCAAGGTGTTCGTAAGGGCGGGTAGGAGGGCAGCTACTCTTTTCTGGATTACGAAACCATTTACGATTTGCAGATTCGGAGAAAGATTCATATTGTTTAAATATAAAATTGTGTGAAAAAAGAAGTTATGAATTGGTTCAAGTCATGTGGACAGGAGCGTTGGCGCTCTTGTTCAAACTTCGACGAATCATCTCCGCAAGTATTGCTTTCTCAGAGTTGGTAGTGGTATCAATGGATTCTTGTGATAGAACTGCATCATGGAGGAAATTCAATTCAAATAATTGTTTATTTATCAAGATTGATGAGCAATCTTCAATGCTTCAAAAATTATCATTTAAAATCATAAGGAAATAATCATCGTAATGTCTAGAGCAAGGCTGGAGACAATCATAGCAGATTGTCCATTTATTCCTGATATTTGAGTAGGTAGAGGCTTACGAACAAATTATTTCAATAGTTCAAAATATATTAATAAAATACAATACTCTTTCCATAATTTAATAGTCCATCTATTAACACATTCATTTATTTTAACTCAAGAAAACATATTTGATACACAAATGTAGATCCATATTTCAGCATTTTTTTGCCAGCAGCATTATGAAAATACTGTATATAGGAACATGTTTTACTACTCAAGGAAGTAAAAGGTAATAATAACCTCAGTGGTCAACGAACAGTAATTTGTCTTGATGATTTCATTATGTTGTTCTTTGCTATTGCATTCGTAAACTACATCATTAAAATGATCCAATTGTAAATCTTCTGAAACATCATCCCGAATTTATACGTAAACTATTCAATATGCAACCAGTCAATATCATTTTCAGTTTCAAAACAGTCTTGTATATATTCACAAATTCAAGAATTGGATGGTTTTTTTCCAGCAGAAAATATTTTCAAACTACGAATTGATATGTCCCTAATAGCTAGATAAGATGACATTTATGAACAGTGAACATAGAGAGATATAATTCGCATTCTCTGAATACATAGAACTACGATGTATTATTAAAATTTAGAAAAATCATATCTCCGAAAGTGTTAGCTTGCTAGAGTTGAATATGATATCAGTGGATTTTTATGATGAAACTGCATCTTAAAAAAATTGAATTCTAAAGATTAATGTAAAAAAAAAATTTTTTTTCGTTACTCCGAAACCATCTGGTCGATTTTGCCCAATATCGAACTTAGGCGAGATATTTTTCCTTCAATACTACTAAGAAAATTTCTACTGTTCAGCTCATTCCGTTCGAGAGTTATCGTGTTAACGGATGGACGGACGGACAGTATCGATTTTGACCATATATTCTTGATGAGTGACTCGATCCAAATCGTTTAAGACCATTTTCAGCCAAAAACTCGAAAATTACAGACATTTGGGCAAATTGATAAGCACTCTGTTCCGAGGAACAATAGCGCCAAAAACGAAATGGTGGGTATAGGTATGTATTTATCTTGTACATGAAGAAACTAATCGAATCAAATGTAAATAGTGTTGGAATATTATATGGTCACAACTTGAACTTGATATAAGCGAGTGTTTATTTCAATATGTACCAATCAGAGATCTATGTATCAATCCTAAAATATTATTATAAGGAGTAGAGTCCATGAACACCCTATGAAAAGTCATTGGTGACGTGTTTAAAGAGAATTTGATTGTTAGAATATGACATAGATACAGGGTCATCCAAATAATTGGCCCAGTAGACGTTTCTCGGAAAATGGGATTCTGAAATTTGGCACCTCCTCCTCTTGATACGAGGTATTTTTGGCGCTCTAGTTCCTCGGAACTGAGTGCTTATCAATTTGCCCAAATGTCTGTAATTTTCGAATTTTTGTCTGAAGATGGTCTCAAACGATTTGGTTCGACTCACTGATCAAGAATCCGAGGTCGAAATCGATTCTGTCCGGCCAATCCGGCCGGCCGTAGGCACGATAACTCTCGAACTAAAGGAGTTAGAGGATTGAAATTCGCAAGGTGGGTTTGGAGCGTAAATATCTCGGTTGAGTTCGTTAATGTGCAAAATCCATCGAGCGGTTTCGGAGTTATGGCCGATTTTAGTGAAAACATTTTTTTATGAATATTTCCGAAACCGATTACTCGATCTATCTGAAATTTAGCATCAAATTGTAGAATCATGACCTTTATACGCATGTGAAGTTTTGACCAGGTTACCGCAAAGTGTCAAAAAAAATTTTGAAAATTTAAAGAAAAAAATTCTACAATAACATTCGAACGGAATGAGCTAGGTAGTTGAACTTTTTCAGAGTAGGTTAGGGAGATGAATATCTCGGTTAAGTTTGTTATTGGGCAAAATGGTTTCGGAGTACCGAAAAAAGAAAATTTTTTTTAAGTAACAAATTTTAAATTCAATTTTTATTTAAGATGCAGTTTCACCATAAAAATCCATTGATATCATTTTCAACTCCAACAAGCCAATATTTTCGGAGATATGATTTTTCTAAATTTCAATAATGAATCGTACTTCTATGTTTTCACAGAATGCTATAATTAATCTATCTAAGCTTTATTATATGATCTGCGTTCATACTCGTACATGTCATCCTGTTCTATAAGAGAGAGTCATATTCATTTCAGCTATTTTAATTTGATTTCTTCCATGGTGCATTTCTCATTCTCAGATTGCTCATTTAATCTTGATAAATAAACAAGTATTTGAATTGAATTTCCTTTAAGATGCAGTATGATATAACTGCAATACATTGATATAATTTTCAACTCTGAGAAACCAATACTTTCGGAGATATAATTTGTCTGTTTGAACTAGAGCGCCAGAAAGCTCCTTTCCACAGGGCTTGAACCCATTTTTTTCAAAATATTTTCAACAAAACGCACTTCCGCATGTGCCTACCAGAAGTGGCAATCAACTTTGGAATTTAAAATCGAAAGTCTTACCGTTTTCACTGATATCAGATTGTTTGCTTCATGTGCTACCTATTTTATCTGCGTTATATTTATATGGTTACCCTGGTTACGGAAATACATAACAACTTTTAAGATAAAATAGCCAATTACAGCAGACTGTCAAAAAAGTCATAACATCGTAATTATTCCTAATGGGCACACTGAATGTTTGCAGCTGATTTGGAACTGTCACAATAAATTTCTAACTTTGGGATATTTTAAAATGGAATATTTTGATATTTTAAAATTGCATATCCTTATTTCCTTTGAAGAGTATCTGTAGAGAATAAAATTTGGACCATTTCTTGACAAAGGTTCCAAATGGCACTAACCGTTTCCCAGAAAATAGTCTTATCTAAATTTACTTAATTCATTCTGTAAATGGAGGGCCTTATATTTGAACACGAAGAACCATTGCCACTTTAAAGAAAAAGTAAGCTAAATATATTTTGTTTTTCATTATGATTAAAATAACTGTTTTCAAATGGCAAAATGGAAAACGGTCATTTTCAATATTCCAACGACAATTTTAAATAGTTTGTGTCACATTACATGCATAACTCGAATTAGTCTGGTAGATTTAGATGAAGGTATGTTTTCTTGGAAACGATTCAGGGTGAACCCTAGAGAAAAAATGATCCGAATTTTTGGCTGAAAATGGTCTTGAACATTTTGGTTCAACTAATTGATTAAGACTCTGTGGTCAAAATCGATTCCGTCCGGCCATTCGTCCGGACGGCCGTTAATACAATAACTCTCAAGACGAATGAGTTAGACAGTTAAAATTTACAGAGTAGGTTCGGGAGCCTGTTGGCCTGTTGATTTCAGAGTAAAGAAAAAAAAATTATTACATTACAAATTTCAAATGAATATCTTTTGAAATGCAGTGTCATCATTGTCAGTTGTCATCATTGATAACATTTTCAACTCTAACTAGCTAATACTTTCAGAGATATGATTTTTCAAAATTTCACTATTACAGTCGCTATTACATCGTGTTTGTATGATTTCACAGATTGCTGTCAAAAACTAACGTCTAACTAAATATGAATGATAAGCGACATGTCATAGTTATTTCTGGTTCTATTCAAAATTGGTTACTCAAAAATACCTCCTGTTCCTGATATTATAATTTTTGGGTGATATAATAATGCTCTTGGATAAGCCATATTATGATGAAAATATATACTTTCGTAAATTAATCAAATTGGATTAAGATTATTTCCAGTAAAAATAAAACTGGAAGATTGGCTAAGTTTCAATTGATTTAATATAATTTTCAGAATAGATTTGAGGAGGAATATCTCGGAGAAGTTCGTTATTGGTTAGAATCAGTCTGGTGGTTCCAGATTAATCATTTTTGGCACTCTTGTTTTTTTTAGATGACACATTTTTTAATTTAATTTTTTTTATGATGCAGTTCTATCATAAGAATTCATTGATATCATTCCTAACTCTGAGAAACCAATACTTTCGGAGATCTGATTTGTCAAAGTTTGAAGAAGAGTGTTAAAGCTCCTGTCCACAAGGCTTTCCCATTTTTTCAACACATAAGTATGACTTAGGATAAAGTAAATCCTATCAAGAAAGTAATCTGATACCCATAATAAATATGGGTAGTTTCATTTAAAATTCCAAAGTTAATAGAGGTACTTCCGGTATATCCAGACGTACAATTTGAATGAAAATATTCTAGAAAGATAGCCGGTATCTAATATCGTCCGTGTTCCAAATTTCAGAAATGCTTTTTTTCTATAAGCCGAGAAATTTCTATTTATACAGGGTGTTTCTCGAATGATCGTTCAGGCTTTGAGTGCAGATGCAGGACATTTTGGTGTGTCTAAATAAGTGTTCGATATATGTCCCAGCTATATTACTGCAAGAAATACAGGATGTTTTGTGTATTTTATCAAAAATATTCAATCGGCATAACTCTTGAACGCCCGCATATCTTCCTGAAAATTTCACGCAATGAGTATATAGGCCAATGCCTAATATTCGCTAGTAATGATTTGTTGATAGTGCAGGTCCGAACAGAGAAAACTATTTTCTTTATTTCACAACTTCTAAAACACCATATACACCAAATGTTCAAGAAGTGAAATTTTTCTCTTAATCTACAATGAATACTCTTTCAAACAAGCCTTTTGGCAATAATGACGCACTTTGCATCGATATTTTATGAACCATTGAATATCTGGAATTATCTGGCCTATTGGCAATAATGGTAATCTGAAGTGGAAATCCTGAATTTGAGTATTGGATGAAATAAGATGAACCACATTCCAGAAGTCATGATACTGAGAAATTCAATTCATTCAATATGTATTAACGCATTATTCGAAGGCACACAGGTCCGTGTTTATTATGAATTGAAAATTCCAGATATTCAATGGTTCATAAAATACTGATGCGAAGTGTGCCATTATTGCCAAGAAAGTCATTCGAAAAAGTAGTTATTGAAGATGTGGAATAATGAAAATTATTTTTCCAGCCCGTGCCTGCGCTATCAACATGTCATTATGAGCAAATATTAGGCATAGGCCTATTGTCATTCCCTGAAATTTTCATGAAGATTTATGCAGGCGTTCAAGAATTATACCGATTGAAGGTTTTTGATGAAATACATAAAACATCTTGTATCACTTAAATGAATATAGTTAGGGCATATTTCGGACACTTACTTAGACACACCAAAATGTCCTGTATCTGCACTGAAAGCCTATATAATCATTCGTGAAACACTCTGTATATTTCGATATTGCCCTCCCCTAGAATAATATTTGCGGGTGCTTATGCTTCAAAATACTGTTTTCCACCACCTGACTCTGCTTCAATGTCACAACACAATGTTTATTTACCAGGCCAAAAATATACAAGAATTAAGGTCTATCAAAACAGCTCTATCTGAAACAAACATAACAACATTTATAATTGGAAACGATCCCCAACTGAAGGATTTTCTAGAGATTTTGTTCTTTTTTACTGAAGATTCTCGGAAAAAAATATCGTAAACATTCGCAGGATAGAATTCAATGAGAATACCACTGTTTTGATGAATCAGGCGCTAATAAGAACTGAAACAACGCACGTACTGTTTCTTTTTCGTTCTTCGATGTTTTTGTCGAGACAGATAATGATTTCGCCCTATCAGAATATTTCGTTCAACTGGACTAATTATCGGAATCCAGTTACCCTTTCAAAACAAGTTCTATCTCAGTTTAATTAACTCTCGCTATATTACCGTTATTTAGGATAAATATGCCGTCTCCCCCGGTTCGAGATTGATTGAATGTAAGGTATGATATTCAATTTTATCATTCAAGCATCCCTTGGAGTTCTCATATCAAGTGGACAATTGCTTCGTCCGACCGAAATTGGAATGACTGTTCATATGCCGCATCGGGTAAATTCAATAAAATCCATGAAACTACGTTTGAAGCAGTGGTGTATTATGGGTGCCGAGGGACGTTGCCCTGGCTTGATTTTGTGATTAGCAAGCAATTTTGCTTCTGCCAGCTGATCCCAAGTAACTATAAATATTCTTAGTCGCATCAGCATAAATAACGAACCTTCGATATATTATTTGATATTAGCCATTAAGGGAAGTACTTGAGTACATTTTTCAAATATTTGTTTCATTTTCATTTTCTGGTAGTTTGTAGTTCATCTTGGTCTGCAGCTGTCCAACTGAGGCCTTTTATTATAGAGAGCAGGTATACAAGGGTATGATGACTTTGAGTAGGGTGCACCACATCGAAAACCTAATGCATAGACGCTCTACTGCATCGAACTTTACTGCATCGACAAAGCAGCCCATCGAAACATCGCCCACTTACTAGTTAGTGTTCGTGCTTTCTCCTGATTGGCCGAACGTGAAATCCCCTTTATCGATCGTCTTCGTCGGTAGTTTCCCTAGATGAGATGTAATTTGTTTCAAAGAGTGTACCGATTTTGATGTTGTGTGTTGCCTAACACACAGCTGTAAGGGCTAATGAAAACTGAAGGTTGGAGTCCGGTATTCATGCAAACATACCTAATATAATTATATATTATATATCATATGAATATCCGGATTGAATTCAAGCTCAAAGGTTTTGATGTATTTGAAATTATGAAATTTGAAATTGAGTTCATTTGAAGCTTCAATTTCTACGTAATTTCAGTTCTAGAAATATGAATTATTAAATGCATATATATATATTATTGAATATTGAATATAAATTGAAAATTTCACTTATTGCGTAAAAAATTTCGTATCTGGACAGTGACCAATTTTCTTTATACTTGTTTCTGAGATGCATTTCGGCATAACAAATCGATCCCTGTTTGTTTCAATTCCAGGAACATCCGCGTTCCGGAGATATAAAATTGTGAAAATTGTAAATTTCACTTATTGCGTCGAAAGTTTTGTATCTGGACAGTGACCGATTTTCTCTATACTTGTTTTTGAGATGCATTTCGGCATAACAAATCGATCCCTGTTTGTTTTAATTTCAGGAACCTCCACGTTCCGAAGATATAAAATTGTGAAAATTTCACTTACTGAGTCGAAAGTTTATTATCCGGGAAACGTTCTAAGAACGGCTGATGTTAGCCAAAATAATGTGACCTTTTGTCTCTTATAAAGATTATAAGAGATGAATGCGGCAAGATACTTAAGTATCCATGGAGTTAGTCAAATTTTCAATTTTCACAATTTTATATATCCGGAACGTGGAGGTTCCTGGAATCAAAACAAACAGGGATCGATTTGTTATGCCAAAATGCATCTTTGAAACAAGTACCTATGAAGAAAATCGGTCACTGGCCAGATACTACATTTTCGACGCAATAAGTGAAATTTTCAATTTATATTCAATATTCAATAATATATATATATATATATATATATATAAATTTTAGGGAAAGTTTTCTTGGGTATTGTTGCACGTTGTGTTTGACTAGTAAAACAATATTTACTTTTTCATTTTATAATCCAACATATGTTTCGGCCTTGATTGGCCTTTTTCAAGGATGTATAATATAACAATCTAATACTAATTATATATTGGATTATAAAATGAAAAAGTAAATATTGTTTTACTAGTCAAACACAACGTGCAACAATACCCAAGAAAACTCAAGAACTAATAATATATATATATATATATATATATATATATATATATATATATATATATATATATATAAATATATATATATATATATATATATATATGTCAAACGTATAGTTCCGGTACTTTTTTTGAGCCCTATTGCCTTTTGCCGGAACTTTTGTCGAGTTCCGGTACTGGTCCGGAATAAATATATGTTATTCGTCGGGTTCCGGTACAGTACCGGAACAAATATCGTATTTATGTCAATTGCATGCTTCCGGTACCTCACCATATCAGTACTAAATTTCAATGTATTTTGGATAAATGCTACGTTATATCTGTATCATGCTAATTATCAAATATGAATAGATATCCTTGGCAACTGCATATAATTTGGGTAGATTATAATCCAATATTTTTCATTCCACAAATAGATTTCTTGTCAATATAAAGTACGGTACAATTAATATTTATTTTCGTGAGTAGACATTTATTCCTCCACATATCCGCATTATTTTCCGACGTTTAGAATATATTTGTATGGTTGTGAATACGATAATCTGTAAATAGAGATCTAATCGAGATGAACAATTAAATGGAGAATTTTAAGATAAACATCATTTCCCCCAGGGCTCCGACCGGTATTTATGTGATTAAATACAAAACTTTTTGATACCAATATATCACCATAAGTTTCAATCCTTTATTCAAAACCATTCAACAATTACTGTTCTACTTCATGTTCTGGTCGAAATTTGTTGAAATTCACTGAAATGAACTAAGCTTTTGCAAGCCCTTTCATTTCATTGTTCAGATTATTTTCAATTCAACAACGTAATGGATACAAACGAAAAATATGAATTTGCCGGTTTTTTTGGATCTAATGTCGATAACCCTGACTTTTCTTGATCTACCGTACTGGTAGAAGTTAGTTTCAAATACCTAGGAGGTTTTGCGCCTATTCATTCAGGTAAATTTCAAATCATTTCAAATAATATTTCGATTCAATTATACACACCACTGTTAATCTATCTCATGCGCATATAATTACTGGACTTTTTTGGTACCTGATATCGTTTACTAGGACTTCAGTCGAGTTCTGGTTCAGGCTGAAATTAGTTTAAAGTCAATGAGGTGAACTCTGGAGTTTTTGCGTGCCCGTTTATTTCACGATTCAAATAATAATTATCTGAACCATGAAAGGAACGGTCCTTTTCAACTGATTTTATTCAGTACCAGAACTCGTCAAAACAACCTCAAATGAAGTACCAGATATAAACCCTTGACATATATGTATATGGTATAGTCTAGTGAAACTCAAGTGAAGTATTGTGAATTATTTAAAATTCTCCACTTGAGTTTCACAAGGATATACATATTGTTATAGAAAATAATAATGAAATTTACTTGTATGATTTCAATTATAATATAACTGAGACTCAATACTCATTTGGAGGTTTTTTATACAAATCTAACACTTATTTCCCTGAATTATATTTAAAAAGACTCTTCCCAAATAAAGTGACGCTTTTATCTGAATTTATATAATTTCAAACTACCTACAAATGTTTCCATGGATCATTTAAAATTATATAACACACTCACTCTACCAAATTTACATCATATTCCAGTATATCAAAATGATAATTTCAAACCATATCAATATATGTCAAGCGTTTAGTTCCGGTACTTTATTTGGGACGTAATGTAGTTTTTCGCTACTTGATGTGGTTGAAATTGAAAATAATGCTGTTTGTTGCGATTTTTTATACATTTAGAGAAAACAGTCTGCATAGTAATTGTTGGCCTGTAACCTAATTAACATGAGTAAATCGATAAAAAAATTTTTTGATTATATTTTATTTTTTTTTAATACGAACGTGTACATAATTTATTGCGTTGCGGCTTACATACTTTGGATTTGAATTACACAGGGACATAATGCCATTTGGAAGATTTTGTTAACATAGAGCTATAGAGCAATAGAAATCATTTCTAAATCCGCTTCAAACTCAATTTCGCCCAAATTGAACATGCGTTTTGAATGGTTACTCCTCAATTATAAATTATTTATAATTCTTCACTTGTGTTTCGCTAGAATATACATATTGTAATAAAAATATATTAATAAAACTTACTTATATGATTTCAATTATTATATTACTGAGACTCAATACTCATTTGGGAGTTCTTAACATAAATCGAAAATTTATTTCCTTGAATTATATAAAAAAAAACTCTTCTCAAATAAAGTGACGCTTCTATCTAAACTCATATATCTTCAAACCACCTAGCAATATGTTTCCATGGATCTCCGAAAATTCCATAACACACATACTCTACAAAATTTACATCATTTTCCAGAATATAAAAATAATAATTTCAAACCATATCAATGTCAAGCGTTTGGTTCCGGTACTTTACTTGGTACCTAATGTAGTTTTCCGGTACTTTTGCCAAGTTCCGGTACTGAATAAATTCAGATTAAAAGGACTGAAGTAAAGTGCACGTTCATTCAGACTTTTCGAAATTTCATCACTGTGAAGTTTGAATCGCCTTAGGAAAGTTTAGTGCGGGAAGAATTAGAATCCATCATGATTATCCAACCAATATAAACAGGAATACAATATACCTAAAAACATATATTTTGGGTTGATAATAATCCAACATTGTTCATTGAACGAATAGATTTCTTGTCAATATAAATATGAATATCAATAATGAATATTCATTTTCTTGAGAAGACATTTTACTTTTTAACCCTTTCATTTCATTGCTCAGATCATTTTCAATGCAACAACGGAATGGTTACAAACGTAAAATATGTATTTGTTAGGCCGGTTTTTTTTGGACCTAATGTCGATAACCCTTACTTTAGTTGATCTACGGTACTGGTACATGTTAGTTGCAAATACCTAGGAGGTTTTGCGCCTATTCATTCAAGTAAATTTTCAATCATTTCAAAAAATAGCAGAAATATATTTAAGTATTATCCTAAAACACTATAACACACATACTCTACAAAATTTACATCATATTCCAGAATATCAAAATAATAATTTCAAACCATATCAATATATGTCAAGCGTTTAGTTCCGGTCCTTTATTTGGGACATAATGTAGTTTTCCGGTACATTTGCCGAGTATCGACACTGAATACAATCAGATGAAAAGGACCGGAGTAGAGTGCATGTTCATTCAGACTTTTCGAAATTACATCAATGTGAAGTTTTAATAGCCATAGGAAAGTTTATTGTAGGAAGAAGTAGAATCCATCATGATTATTCAAGCAATATAAACAGGAATACAGTATACCTAAAAACATAGGGCATCTACATATAATTTGGGTAGATAATAATACAACATTGTTCATTCAACAAATAGATTTCATGTCAATATGAAGTAGAGTACAATGAATATTAATTTTCGTGAGTAGATATTTTCCTCCGAAATCACATATCTGCATTATTTTCCGGCTTTTTGAATATTTGTTGTAAGGTTCTGAATACAATATTTCCGTGAATAAAGATCTAATCGAGATGAATTTTGGCAATTACATGGAGAATTTTAAGAGAAACATAACTTCCCCCCAGGGCTCCGACTGGTATTTACGTGATTAAATAAAAAAATTATTATAAGTTTCAACTCTATGCTTTTGCTAGCCTTTCATTTCATTGTTCAGATCATTTTCAATGCAATACCGGAATGGATACAAACGTGATATATGTATTTGTTAAGTCGGTGTTTTTGGACCTAATGTAGATAACCCTTACTTTTGTTGATATACGGTACGGTATGTTAGTTGCAAATACCCAGGAGATTTTGCGCCTATTCATTCGGGTGAATTTCTAGTCATTCCAAATAATATTTCAGATAAATTATACGAATCACTATCAATCTATCTCATGCGCGTATAATTACTGGACTTTTTGCGCGTATGTTCTGGGGAACATCGCGTTATAGTTTTGCCCAAATGTCTGTAACTTTCGAATTTTTTGAAAAAAATGGTCTCAAACGATTAAGTTCGACTCCCCAATGAAGAATTCGAGGTCAAATTTGATTCTGTCCGGCCGGCCGTCCGGCCGTTGCCATGATAGCTTGAAAACGAAAAGAACTAGCAACTTGAAATTTTCAGGGTAGGTGGCGCATCCCAATACGACGGACAAGTTCGTTAACGGGCATAATCGGCCCAGCGGTTTCCGAGTAATAATTTTGTTTTAAACCAATATGAATCCGATCAAATTGAAACTTGGTGAGTAGTTGTATAATATGAACCTAAGCACGTTTGTGAAATTATGTGCGAATCATATGGCTAGAAAATTTTAAAAAAATTATTAAAAAATATTTTTGTTGTCACGATAACTTGAGAACGGAATGAGATAGCGACTTGAAATTTACAGGTTAGGATGAACACCAGAACGCGACATTTCAGTTTGTTTATGAGCACAATCGGCCAAACGGTTTTAGAGTTATAGCCATCTGAAATTTTCTGAAATTTCGTGGTTTTTGTTCCTCATTAACTCGAAAAGTACCGAACCGATTGAATTCAAACATGGTTATTAGTTGTAGAATGCCAACGCGGAAATGTTTGCAAAATTTGGTGAGGACAGCATTTGTAGAAAATTTTTAATAAATCATTGAAAATAAAAAAAAAATTCTATTTATCAGTAACTAATCGTTAAAAATTGATGAAATTTTGCAAGAGCCTTCATAACCTAACTCTACCGCTAAATTTCAAGTTTTAATACGATCGGTTTAATATTGTTGGAGATTGGAGCATTCTTGTGTGAATTCAGTAGATGGGTGACCGTTGCCTTGATAACTTTCGAACGAAAGGAGATAGGGACTTGCAATTTTCAGGGTAGGTTGCGTATCCGAAAGGGAGAGTTGAGTTCGTTTTTGGGCATAATCGGTCTAACGGTTTCCGAGTTATACCCACCTGGAATATTATTTTCTTGATAACTGAAAAAATAAATATTCGATCGAATTGAAGCTTGGTAACTAGTAGTAGAAAATCAACATAAAGACGTGTTCAAAATTTTGCAAGAACCGTACCACTAGAAAATTAGAAAAAAAAGACGAAAAAAAAAATTTTAATAACCGTACCCCTAGAAAATTTCAAAAAAAATCACGAAAAAAAAATTGGTTCAAGCACTGACGTGAAGTCAGAAGCTTTTGCGCGTATGTTCTATTGTCCATTCTTCTGTATTGGACACCCTTAATCGAATTTACCATGGTAAATTATGTTGTCCATTCTCCCGTATTGGACACTTAATTCGAATTTACCATGGTAAATTCGAATTAAGAGTGTCCAATACCGGGACTTCAGTAGAGTTCTGGTACTGGCTGAAATTAGTTTAAAGTCAATGAGGTGATCTCTGGAGCTTTTGCGTGTCCGTTCATGATTCAAATAATAATTATTTGAACCATGAAATGAACGTTCCTTTTCATCTAATTTTATTCAGTACCAGAACCCGGTTATTTCATGGTTCAAATATTGATTATTTAAATATTCATTAAAGGATACCGTGGCAGGTTTATTCATTATTGAATGCTTTCTTTCCAGGTTTCCTCTCTCAAACTCTGAAAAATATCTATTAAATGACAAAATTTGACGAAGTAGTCTGATTTAGGCTTCGAAATTGATCGATTTATTGTTTCTGACAAATATCTTGTGTTTCTTACGCAGGAGCAATTCAAAAAATAACAAAATTTTTATTCAATAGATATTGTTCACAGTTTGGGAGTGAAAACCCAGAACGAAAACATTTTATAATGATTCTTTGAATCATGAAATGAACGGTCCTATTTAACTGATTTTATTCAGTACCGGAACTCGGCAAAAGTACCGGTAAACTACATTATGTCACAAATAAAGTACCGGAACTGAACACTTAACATATTATTCTAAATCAAACGAAGAATTGTATATTATGTACAATTCTTCACTTCAGTTTCACAAGATTATACATATTGTTTTAGAAAATATTAATAAAATTCACTTATATGATTTCAATTATTCTACAGGTTACAGGTCGTGTCATTGATAAACGAAAAAACTGGAACAGTGAATATAGGACACCAAGGTGGTTCTAGAGATATACCCAATTTATTGGCTCTGACTGCTTTGGTTACCGAGATACAGTGTGATTCATGAATTTTACTTATTACTTTTCGAGCTTATAACAATCGAACCACCCAGTACATTTTCTTTATATTTGGAGCACATCTTTCTTATTGGAAGCTTAAATAAATCAATTAATTATCACAAGGAAAATCCAGGTCCAGATTAACAAAAAAATATGGAACGATTGTATCCTTGAAACGATACCCTGTATATCGAGATTTTGAGAATCCGTTGGTATTCTACAACTATTTATCGAGTTGGATCGGATTTGTATGTTTAGAGTTATTGAGGAAATAACAACATAATTTCTGATGGATATAGCTCCGAAACCGTTTAGCCGATTAAGCTCGTTAACCAACTTAAGTGTCGCATTCCGATGCGCAGCCACCGGTGTGAAGATAGCAGCCTAAAGGTAGCAGCTGATTTCAAGAAATCGGCTGCCAGACCGTAGCACTCGAAACTTCGTTTATGCGTACACTTTGAATTTGAGTATTTCTCACTAGTTCTACAATTAAAAAAAATATTGCTACCTGCTTAGGGGCCTAAATTACATACTCTAACCAAAAAATATATCACGATGTACCTTCTGTCAAAAACTACCAAATTATCCTATAATATATAAAAGGAATCTTAACTACTATATAGTGAACTCGAAATTAAAGAAAAATATGAAGTAAAAGGTGTGTCAGGATAAAAATTTGATATGTGAATGTGCCTACTATATTTTTTGAGTAAAAATCTATTGCAAGGCACTTACAAGCGTCCCTTGTATGGAAAAATGTCCCTTTTTCTTATACTAACAATATATCCAATGTATCAGAATAATCGTGCTATCTCAAAGTTGAGAAAAATTATGAAGAAAATTCTGTTTGACACTGAAAATTTGATACGTTATTAATCATGATATACTCTTTCAGAAAAATCTACCGCGATGTAATTACAAGCCACTCTTGTATGGAAAACTACCCCTTGTCTCTACGACCAATATATATCGAATGTATCACAATAATCGTGTTATTTCAAAGTTGAAGAAAATTATGATTTTTTACCATGAAAATTTGATATGATGATACTCGTGATGTACTCCATAAGAAAAAGCTACCGTGATGGGCTTACAAGCCTTCCTTGTATGGAAAACTACCCCTTGTATCTACTTCCAATAGATTGAATGTACCAGAATAATCGTGTTATTTCAAAGTTTAAAAAAATTACGAAGAAAATGATGTTCCACTCTGAAAATTTGACGTTTTAATAATCATAATGTACTTTATCAGAAAAATCTACCGCGAAGGACTTACAAGCCTCCCTGGTATGAAAAACTACGTCTTGTCTCTACATTCAATAGATCGAATGTATCAGAATAATCGTGTTATTTTAAAGTTAAAGAAAATTATGAAGATAATGATGTTTCATCCTGAAAGATTTTTCTGATACAGTACATTATGATTATTAACATATTAAATTTTCAGAGTGAAACATCATTTTCTTGATCTTTGAAATAACACGATAATTCTGATACATTCGATCTATTGGAAGTAGAGACAAGGGGCATATAAGGAAGGCTTGTAAGTTCATCGCTGTAGATTTTTCTGATAAAACACATCATGATCATCAGCATATCAAATTTTCAGAGTGAAACATCATTTTCTTCATAATTTTCTTCAACTTTGAAATAACACGATTATTGTCATACATTCGATATACTGGTAGTAGAGATAAGGGGTAGTTTTCCCTAAAACGGAGGCGTTTGAGTACATCGGAGTAGATTTCTCTGAAAGCGTACATCATGGATATTCACATATCAAATTTTTATCGGAAACACCATTTTCTTCATATTCTTCTTTTACTTCGAATTCCCTATATAATAATAGTTCATATTCATTTATTATATGATAGGAAAATGTGGTAGTTTTTGACAGAGGGTACATCGTAATAATTTTTAGGGTAGATCCCTATTGAGGTAGCAACATTTTTGTATTGAAGAAATATTGGGAAATATTCATATTTCTTGAAAATGTAAGCATAAACGAAATTTCGGCTGCTACGGTCTGGCATTCGAAATCGGCTGCTAACTTTAGACTGCTATCTTCATACCGGTTGCGCAACCTACCCGAAAAAATGCTAATTGCTATCTCTTTCCGTTATTGTTATCGTGGCAACGGTCACCCATCCAGCTACTGAACTTGCCCAAGGCATCCCGACTTCCAATTGTTTTTCAATATCTCCATCAACCAAGATCCGATTGTATTTAAATTCAGAACTTGCCTGTAAAATTGTATTTTGTAGACCCTACCAAAATTTCAGTGATATCGGACGAGCAGTTTCTGAGATAGAGAATAGTTTTTAATAATTTTTTTAAAATTTTCTAATAATATGATTCTCACGAAATTTCACTCTTTGTGTCGGCATACGTCAACTAGTTACCAAGTTTCAATTCGATCGGATATCGATATCGTACTGATACTTTCTGAAACAGAGTTTTTAATGATATTTTTAAAATGTTCTAAATATACGATCCTCACGAAATTTCTCAAAAATTTGCTCATCAGCATTCGCAACTAATTAGTAAGTTTAAATTGGATCTGATCTGTATGCTTAGAGTTATTTAGGAAATAACAACGAGTTCAGATGGGTATAACTCCAAAACATGTCGATCGATTATGCCTATTAACGAACTCAAGTATCGCACTTGAATTGCTGATCTACTTTGAAAATTGCAAGTCGCCATCTCTTTCCATTCAAAAGTTATCATGGTAACGGTCACACATCCTGATACTGAACTCGCCCAATGCTGCTCGCTTTCCAGTATTGTTTCAATATCCCCATCATTATAGATCCGATCATGTTCAAATTATGAATTTGGCTGTAGAATTATGATTTGAAGGCTCTCAAAAAATGTAGGTTTACTGTTAGATATGGGTTGAAAAAAATTGCAGGTAAACGCCTAGTTCCGAGACCTCGAATATGTTCACTACGAGATATAAGGATTGAACGTGTTTGGACAAGTTTAATACTTTTCAGATATGTACTATTTTATAAGGCCTAGTTCCGGGACTTCTTATGTGGAAGATACGAAGTACATAAGGAAATATACGTTATAACAATAAATTGCTTACCACGTGTTGAATTTTCTTTCCCGCGCGAAACCAACGATTAAGTCTAGGACATATTTATGACGAGATACGGTAGCGTTTGTCATTTATTAGGATTTGCGATTTGGATATCAACCCCTATGCTCCTTCATCTTACCGCGAACTCTTTCATCTTACCGCGACCTCCTAGAGTTCGCTAAGAGAAGTACGTAATTATAGAACAGGGTCACTTCAGGAACCTATATACCCAAAAAGCGTGGAAGTGAAGTCAATCTTCTTCGACCGATCTGAATAAAATGTTGAACAACCCTCAAAAACAGACTGATCATCTTAATTTCACTATACTCATGAAATTTTGCATGCATATAAATGTCATTATTTTACACCCAGGTTTCAACTGGGTCAGGTATTTTCAAGAATAAATGGAAAATAATATAGAATTTTCATTCGAATTTTCTGTACTGCCTCAGATTGAAATTTTGCGTTCTCTAATAATCACTTTCCATGACCAAAATATCAAATTTGAAAAACAACAATTGTATTTGAAATTTTTTCGTCCCTAGTAAACCGATCCATAGGAAATTTTGCACACGCTTCTATTTCATTATTATCTCTCTGAACACCAAATTTCAACTCTAATCAATAGATGAAAAATTCTTAAAAAGCACTGACGTGAATTCAGGAACTTTTCCGCGCATGTACTATTGTCTATTCACGCCCCATACAAAGTGGATCGAACTGAACTTCAGTACTCGATTGTGTAATTATGGCTCCAAGGTATGTGCGGAATTTGAGCGGATTCTGACGGATACTTTCTGAAATATAAAATTTTTGAAAAAAAGATATTTTTTTTGTGATACGATATCACTAAATTTCATAAAAATTAGCACGTCGGCATTCTACGAGTAATTACCAAGTTTTTGCGCGTACGTTCTGGGGAACATCACGTTATCATTTTCTTCAAATGTCTGTAATTTTCAAATTTTTCGCCGAAAATGGTTTCAAACGATTGGGTTCGACTCCCTGATGAAGAATTCGAGGTCAAATTTGATTCTGTCCGTCCGGCCGGCCATCCGGCCGTTGCCAAGATAACTTGAGAACGGAAAGAGCTAGCGACTTGAAATTTTCACGGCAGGTGTCGCATCCCAATACGACGGACAAGTTCGTTAATGGGCATAATCGGCTCAATGGTTTCCGAGTAATAATTTTGTCTTCAACCAATATGAATCCGATCGAATTGAAACTTGGTGAGTAGTTTGAGAAATTTTGTGAGAATCGTATGGCAGGAAAATTATTAAAAAATTATTAAAAAATATTTTTCTTGTCACGATAACTTGAGAACGGAAAGACATAGCGGCTTGAAGTTTCCAGGTTAGGGTGTGCATCAGAACACGACATTTGACTCTGTTTATAAGCATAATTGGCCAAACGGTTTTAGAGTTATAGCCATCTGAAGTTTGGTTGTTTTTTCTCCTCATTTACTCAAAAATACTAAACCGATTGACTTGAAACGTGGTTGTTAGTTGTAGAATGCCAACGCGAAAATTCTTGCAAAATTTTGTTAGTATAGTATATGTAGAAAATTTTTAAGAAATCATTGAAAATTAAAAAAAAAATCTATATATCAGTAAGTCGAATTTACTATGGTGAATTCGAATTAAGTGTCCAATACAGGAGAATGGACAACATAATTCACTATGATAAATTCGATTAAGGGTGTCCAATACAGGATAATGGACAATAGAACATACGCGCAAAAGCTCCTGACTTCACGTCAGTGCTTGAACCAATTTTATTTAGTTTTATGAATCCGTGAGTCAATAACTAGGACACCATTGTAGGAAGTAGGAAAAAACTATATTTGGAGGATGTGTGATTGTTATAGGAAAGTTCACACCTAGATTCAATTCATTAGGAAACACCATGTAAGATACAAAATAAAAACTGATACCTGGGCCGAAGGTGGAAAAGTATTCAATGAAAAAAGCGTTTGATGAGAGTGATCTAGGTTGAAATTGATGTATAACTCAATGAGTCACCCTGTATATGGAAAACGTACAAAAAAATGTAGGTCTATTTGTAGTACCTAAACGGGAAATAAACGACATATTGTCATTCGAAATTAAGCAAATGAATTACATTCAGAATAAACAGAGTTTTAAATAATCTTTGAACCATTATTTCTATGTGTAATGTCCCGGAACTAGATACTATGGTGACATCTGAAATGAATCTTTAGAATTATAGGTATTCCAGATGAAATAATTTTGTAGGAATATTGTGACATTTCCAACTCGACGGCGTAATATATTGTAGGTACGTAACTATGCGAAATCACCGTCGAAAAAATTAAATCAACAATTATTTCCATGAGTAATGTCCCGGAACTAGATGTTCTGGCAACATCTGAAATGAATCTTCCGAATTATAAGTACTCACGAAAAAATAAGTTTGTAGGAATAGTTTGACATATCCAACTCGACGTAGCAATACCTATGAATATTGAATATATTGTACCTATGCGAAATCACTGACGAAAATATTAAATCAACAATTATTTCCATGGTAACATATTAAAGTAATCTTTCGCATTCGAAAGATTACTTACATACACATTACTTACATATAATTATATGTATTCGATATAATGTAAGTTTGTAGGAATATTTTGACGTATCCAGCTCGAAGGCTTAATGAATATATTTTATCTATGCGAAATCACTAGCGAAGATATTAAATCGACAATTATTTCCATGAGCAATGTCCCGGAAATAGATATTATGGTAACATCTTAAAGTAATCTTCCGAATTAAAAGTATTCGATATAAAATAAGTTTGTAGGAATATTTTGACATATCCAACTCGAAGGCGTAATATGAATATATTGTACCTATGCGAAATCACTGACGAAAATATTAAATCAACAATTATTTCCATGAGTAATGTCCCAGAACTAGATATTATGGTAACATCTGAAATGAATCTCCAGAATTATATATTGAAGATGTAATAAGTTTGTAGTAATATTTTGACATATCCAACTCGTCGTTGTAATATGAATATAATGTAAGTATGACGAAGGAATATGAAAATTCTCTAGGCGATAAAACCGACAAAATTATAAAAACTTCAATTATTTCTATGAGGATTGTACCGCAATTTGAGCAAAAATCGATTTCTGGAATAATACTGATTAATTATAATCATAATGAAAGGAAGTTTTGTGAGTCTCTTGACATAATAAGACACGTCGAAGTGATGCGAATCTATTGTGTGCGAGAAAGTCGATAAAAATATAAAATCTTCGATTATTTATATGGTGATTTTCCCGATTCTAGACGATATATTTATTTGCATCTGAAATAAAACTGATGAATTATTGCAGAATAATGTAGTATTCCATCTTTCGACATTTATGTCGGAGTAATATTTTTTCTGTTGTTTATTAGTTTTTGATGATCTTTTGACATAATTTGAGAATAACTTATTGGAATAATATGAATCAATTTTGTGCGAGGAATCCGACGATAATAATATACAATCTTCAATTATGTATTTCTATGAAAGTCTCTGAACAAGACGACATCTTAAATGAAACTGATGGATTATATTCTGAATCAAATGAGTTTTTAGAAATCTTTTGACATTTATGACTCGTGGGAGTAATATGATTCTATTTTGTGCGAGAAAACGCTCAAATATATCTCGCGGATATATCGATATCTGAAATGGAACTGAATTATATTCAGAATACACTAACTTTTCAGGAATCTTTTGATATCTACCATTAGAGTACCTAGTATGAATCTATTGTGTTCGGGAATACCAACAAAAGATATAAAATCTTCAATCGTTTATTGAGCAGGCTTTCGAAAATATCTAGGGGTTTTCAGAGATTTTTTGACATCAATGACTTCTTAGAGTACTATTGATCTAATGTATGCGGAAAAACTATGAAAAATATCAAATTTCCAATCATTTCTGTGAAAAAAGTCTCGGAACTATGCCATATATATCTTAAACAGAAACCACTAGACATATATTGAAAATTCAAAAAGAAACTAGATAGTATGGTAACACCTTAAATGAATCTTCCGAATTTTATGTATTCGACATGAAGATTTTGACATATACAACTCGAAGGAGTAATATGAATATATTGTACCTATGCGAAATCACTGACGAAATTATTAAATCAACAATTATTTCCATGAGTGATGTCCCAGAACTAAATATTATGGTAACATCTGAAATGAATCTCCAAAATTATATATTGAAGATGTAATAAGTTTGTAGAAATATTTTGACATATCCAGCTCGTCGTTGTAATATGAATATAATGTAACTATGACAACGGAATAGGAAAATTCTCTATGCGATAAAATCGACAAAATTATAAAAATTACAATTATTTCTATGAAGATTGTACCGCAATTAGAGCATAAATCGATTTCTGGAATAATACTGATTAATTATAATCATAATGAAGTTTTGTGAGTCTCTTGACATAATAAGACACGTCGAAGTGATGCGAATATATTGTGTGCGAGAAAGTCGATAAAAATATAAAATCTTCGATTATTTATATGGTGATTTTCCCGATTCTAGACGATATATTTAATTGCATCTGAAATGAAACTGATAAATTATTCCTGAATAATGAAGTATTCCATCTTTTGACATAATTTGAGAACAACTCATCAGAATAATATGAATCAATTTTGTGCGAGGAAACCGACGATAATAATATAATCTTCAATTATGTATTTCTATGAAAGTCTCTGAACAAGACGACATCTGAAATGAAACTGATGGATTATATTCTGAATCAATTAATTTTTTAGAAATCTTTTGACATCTATGACTCGTGGGAGTAATATGATTCTATTTTCTGCGAGAAAACGCTCAAATATATTTCTCGGATATATCGATATCTGAGATGGAACTGAATTATATTCAGAATACACTAAGTTTTCAGTAATCTTTTGATATCTACCATTAGAATACCTAGTATGAATCTATTGTGTTCGAGAAAACCGACAAAAGATATAAAATCTTCAATCGTTTATTGAGTAGGCTTTCGAAAATATCTAGGGGTTTTCAGAGATTTTTGACATCAATGACTTCTTAGAGTGCTATTGATCTAATGTATGCGGAAAAACTATGAAAAATATCAGATTTACAATCATTTCTTTGAAAAAAGTCTCGGAACTATGCCATATATATATAATAATCTAAAACAGAAACCACTAGACATATATTGAAAATTCAAAAAGAAACGGATTATATATTCAATATATGATCTATGTATGCAGAGAAATATACACCTTGCAAAAAGTACCGGAACTATACACTTGACATATATATATATATATATATATATATATATATATATATATATATATATATATATATATATATATATATATATATATATATATATATATATCTATATATATATATATATATATATATATATATATATATATATCCAACTACCTGCTGGGCGTCCATACATTATGAAATTACTATTCTCCGGGCGTCCGGCTACCCCGAAGCGTCCGTATATGGACGCTCTGTTGAAATTCAATGTTAAGATGCTCATGGGTCTTGGATCGACTCTAAGTGTCGTATGGCAAAATTTGTCGTGGACGCCTGGTTATCGATTGGACATGCGAGGCCTGTATACTGCTGTATACTTTTAGTACAACACCTGGCTCGATAGAGGCGCTGCGTACAGTTGGCGTATATTGGTTCCCGTATAGTTTTTTCCAGTCTCTCGATTTGTGGGCGTCCGCCCGATCTGACAACGTGGAGAATCGTCGCTGGTGCATTTAATTCTATTGAATATTAGGTTTGAATTCGTTCTGGAATCTCAAGGTTGCTGAATGGTGGGGTGACATCATGAACACCTGCATCTATGCTGATGGCTGTCGTTTGGGATTCTTTGGTTATTTTCTTCTAGAATATCGCATTGGATAATATCTGCGAAATTTTTGTTTAGGGATTTTGAGATATAAGAAGTGAAATATTATTTTCAACCGCATGGACTAATGCCCTCCTTTATTCTGCTTCATCTTCGTTGTGCTTTTATAAAAAAGGATTTTATTGAAAGATTCATTCAGAATGTGAAGTTCTCATACCTTAAACTTCACTATATCTCAAAAAAATTTTATTGTATTATGTTGTGCATGCAATAATATTAAAAAATTTCTCCTTGATAGCTCTCTTGGGGTTTGTCTCAATCGCTAAGTTCGCCTCGCTTATTGCAGTGCATGGAATGGTTAATAAGAAATATACTATCTACCACAAATTATAAATGATACTTAAAATGATAAAATGCAAACAATTCATCTGAGTGAAGGAAAGAAGTTTCTGAGACTATTTCGAATGAAAATCGCTGCGGGGATTATTATTTCCTCCTTGATCATAATGAACGTGGTTTCGAAACTATCTCTATTGAATAATTGGAAATATAGTTACGAAACCTCGAGCCGGACACTCAAAATGCGATTACATTTTTAGTGTTCGTGTATGAAATTGAGTAGAACGAGTGAATAATTCATGTTCCTTCACGTCTTTCTACTATATTCCGTTTTCTAAATGTCCACAACCCAGCTGGTTTTGCCTTTTTTCAACATCGTCAAGTTCCTTCATTCGCTCTCCTAAAATGAAGCGTTTCTCTATTTTGGAAGAGATTTTTATGAGGTTTTGCTGTATTGTTCTCATTACAAGATGAACAATTCTCTTGAGAGTATTACTCAATTTCATCTATATTGTCGTATAATACTTGTACCCACGTTTTACTATAATCTGTGTTTTCGAATACGAACCACTTATTACAAGCAAAAATGTTAATTTACAGAATAAACTTCACCAAGTTTGTATTTTTGCGCGTATGTTCTGGGGAACATCGCGTTATCATTTTGCCCAAATGTCTGTAACTTTCGAATTTTTTGACGAAATTGGTCTCAAACGATTGAGTTCGACTCCCCAATGAAGAATTTGGGGTCAAATTTGATTCTGTCCGGCCGGCCGTCCGTCCGTCCGGCCGTTGCCACGATAACTTGAGAACGAAATAAGCTAGGGACTTGAAATTTTCAGGGTGGGTGGCGCATCCCAATACGACGGACAAGTTCGTTAATGGGCATAATCGGCCCAGTGGTTTCCGAGTGATAATTTTGTTTTCAACCAATATAAATCCGATCAGATTGAAACTTGATGAGTAGTTGAAGAATATGAACCTAAGCACGTTTGAAAAATTTTGTGCGAATCGTATGGCTAGAAAATTATTAAAAAATATTTTTGTTGTCACGATAACTTGAGAACGGAAAGAGATAGCGGCTTCAAGATTTCAGGTTAGGATGTGCACCAGAACGCGACATTTCAGTTTGTTTATGAGCATAATCGGCCAGACGGTTTCAGAGACATAGCCATCTGAAATTTTCTGACATTTGGTGGTTTTTTGTTCCTCATTAACTCAAAAAATACCCAACCGATTGAATTCAAACATGGTTATTAGTTGTAGAATGCCAACGCAGAAATGGTTGCAAAATTTGGTGAGGATAGCATGCGTAGAAACTTTTTAATAAATCATTGAAAATAAAAAAAAAATTCTATATATCAGTAACTAATTGTTTGAAATCGCTGAAATTTTGCAAAAGCCTTCATAACCTACCCCTACTGCCAAGTTTCAAGTTATATTACGATCGGATAAATATTGTTGGATATTCGAGCATTCTTGAGTGAGTTCAGTAGATGTGTGACCGTTGCCTCGATAACTTTCGAACGAAAGGAGATAGGGACTTGCAATTTTCAGGGTAGGTTGCGTATCCGAAAGGGAGAGTTGAGTTCGTTTTTGGGCATAATCGGTCTAACGGTTTTTGAGTTATACCCATCTAGAATATTGTTTCCTTGATAACTCAAAAAATAAATATTCGATCGAATTGAAGCTTGGTAACTAGTAGTAGAAAATCAACATAAAGACGTGTTTAAAATTTTGTAATAACCGTACCCCTAGAAAATTTGAAAAATGACGAATAAAAAAATATTAAGAACCGTACCCCCCTAGAAAATTTAAAAAAAATCACAAAAAAAAAATTGGTTCAAGCACTGACGTGAAGTCAGAAGCTTTTGCGCGTATGTTCTATTGTCCATTCTTCTGTATTGGACACCCTTAATCGAATTTACCATGGTAAATTGTGTTGTCCATTCTCCTGTATTGGACACTCTTAATTCCAATTTACCATGGTAAATTCGAATTAATTAATTAATGTCACGTGATTTTCACGAAATTTTGCAAAAGTTTCTGCTTTGGTCTTTTGCATCGAACTACTGAGTTTCAATTTAATCAATTCAGTATTTTTCGAGTTTTTTGACATTTTTTTTGCCACTTTAGGGCCGTCCGGTCAGAACAAAACTTCACAGGCATATGAAGGTCATGATTCTACAAATTGATGCCAAATTTTAGAAAGATCGAGTAATCGGTTCCCGAAATATTCATAAAAAACGTTTTGACTGAAAACGGCCTTAACTCCGAAAGCGCTAGGTGGATTTCGCCCGTTAACGAACCTGTCTGAGATATTTACGCTACAAAACTACCCTGCAAATTTCAATGCTCTAAGTCGTTCCGTTCGAGAGTTATCGTGCTAACGGCCGGCCGGCCGGACCGGATGGACAGTATTGAATTTGACCTCGAATTCTACATCAGGGAGTCGAACCCAATCGTTTCAGACCATTTTCGAAAGAAAATTCGAAAAATACAGACATTGTGACGAAATGATAGCACGCTGTTCCTTGCGGAACACGCGCGCAAAAATAATCTAAATTCCGCAAAAAATTTTGTTTATGTTTGTGTCTATGTATTCATCTAACTAGCGAGTTGCAATTCAATCTGATTAGTATATTTCGAGTTATTGTGGAATAAAATTTCCTAATTTTCAAAATTTGTTTTTTCCAGCTTAGAGTTATCTGATCATGACGAAACTTCGCCTGCATATACTCGTAAGGGCAATAATTCTACAATTTGGTGCCAAATTTCAGATGGATTGAGTGATCAATTTCAGAAATATTAATAAAAATTATTTAACTAAAAATGGCCATAACTCCCAAACCGCTTTGTGGATTTCGTCCATTAACGATATTAGACGAGATATTTACGCTCCAAACCAACATTGCTAATTTCAACTCTCTAACTCATTTCGTTCTACAGTTATCGTACTAACGACCAGACGGACGCATGCACAGAATTGAACACTATTATTATTTTCTCGCTAAAAAAAGTCTCGAATTCAATCGAATTCATCCTTAGCAGTCTATAATAAGGGTTTCTCAAATATCACAATAGGTTTTACTTGACACGATACATTCTTATAATCAAATAATAAATATGTTTAATATAATATTAAAATCGATTATGTAGAAATCGGTTGAAGATACTAACCAATAATAGTTTATATCCTTAACATATATAACATGGTCAGACATGATATATAACGCAAATCGAGATAGTATCAAGGCAAATTGAACTCTAAGGTATAAATCGGATACCGATAATACAGAAAAACACAGATCTACATCAATACCCATGTTTTCTTTATAGATAAGAGAATAGCTGTTGACGACAAGACCGAAACAAGAATATTATATATCCGGTATTCGACTCAAAGTGACGTGAAATCTTTACTCTTTGGAGAGCATATTCACTTTTACAAATTCGGATTAAATTATGAGTGCTTCAAGCTAAGTGGATAGAGCGAGCCATCTAGTTAGACTGTACTGGAGAGCATTTACTGTCAATAATCAATGCCTTAACTGATATAAGGATACTATACCAAAGTTGATAGAAAAGACAACAGACTCTCCTTGGTCACACAAGCTCCTAGGAACTTCCAAGGGATCTGCTTGGGAAAGACCTAGGAGATTCAGTAAAATCATAATCGTGTCTATAGCAAGTGCGCCAGAGCAGATTGACCTCATATGAAAGCTTTTTTAGCGTTTTTAAATATTTCATATTTTCATAGTGAAGTCAACCTGCATTGGCGGGCTTGCTATAGACATAAGTATGATCCTCCGAAGTCTTCTCCAATGGGATTCCTATGAAGTTCATGGGCGCTTGTCCGACTGAGTAGATGCAGTTGTTTTCTGTGTTGACTTTGGTACTGTATCTTTATCGTAGCTTAGGCACTGTTTATTAACCTGACAGTGAATGGTCTCCATTACAGTCTGACTAGATCTACGGCTTGCTCTCATAATTTGATTCAAATTCGTCAACGTGAACAACTGCGCATAAGAGTACTGACTTCATGTTTATCCTTTTTCATATTTTTTCAATTTCCTTTCAAAATTTGGTTAATTTCAACAATGTGGTTTTATCGTAGATCAGAATTAAAAACATATAGCAGTTAGGGGACCCCATTAGGAACGCAAGTGCTTTCGTCTATTCTTCAAATACGTTTTTCCGAATCCACTGTTCACCGAATCTGGTAATTAATAGGATAAACAGGATGGTTTCACATAACACTGTCAATAAAGTTATGAGTTATATGACAATTCTGGCACCAGCCTACTACTTAGACAAAAAAATAAGGAGAAGTTCGAACTTGCGTAGCTAGACACGATATTTTTGTAGAGTATTATACAATGTTGGATTCGTATTTTTTTTTCCCCTATCTCTCCACGGGGAAAACCAATATGGCTTCCATAAGAAAAATGAAAGTAGACTATCGCGTCTCTGAAGCGATGGAAAATAGAAGATATCTGACGACACCATTAGGATCTCTATATTGGATAATGGCTACAAACCGTATTTCGTGAAGTTATCCCCAGGAATGAATGCGTTATAAAGAGAAAAGGGAAATCTCGATATTTAGTTTTTTGGGATATCTCGAGAACCATTTGAGATTTGAGCCACCTTGTATTTCTAACGGTTTTCGATATCCCTGTAGTCCCCATTTAGATAGTTCTAACCTTGTATGTAAATTCGTCTAAAAAAAGAGGAAACAGAAGACTCATATGTTGGCTTAGCGCCAGAATCCCATAATCACGTAAGAAAATTTACTTGCGTTCTAGAACAAACAACACCATAAACAGCCACCTCACTCTTCACCAAAAATGCGTAGTTTTAAAGTTGGCCACAAGGCCACCGTACGGACGTTTCAACGAAAAAGGTCAATATTTTGATGAAACGGACTAGACCGTTCACAGAGTTGCCATGAATTTGCTTTCTTATCGCCACAATATTGGCTAAGAATCAGACCCATGGCTACTAGTCGTGAACCACTCCCAACGTAATCTATACAACCCAAATACAGTCACCTCTCATCTGCTCAAGTGAAATACACTCATGGTTCAAAGTCCTTTCAAACAAACGTCACTCATAACTCCTATTCTTCACCAGCAGGGGTTGAGGAGATAACGCATCTTCAATCCACGCATGTGCGGACCCTCACAAAAGGTTACAATTGAGTTATAGAATCCTAAACCTCAAAATTCCATTCCCCTCAGACGACAACTTCATCAGTTGAATTACTTCTCGTCTGCTCATGCGCATAACGATAATGACCAAATGAAGCGCATGCATTCAAAAATAATCAGAGGACCATGTTATGGAAACTATTCCACAAAATAGTGGAATATTTCTTCATTTTCTTTAGTCCTACGACCCGCACGAAATTTCGAACAAATGCCCCTTCCAATATAACCCATACCACTTAAAAACTATCACTTCTTCTTTGTGCATGCGCAATGCTTTCGTGGCTAAAGGTCTTATCAAAATCACACCACCCACACCAAATTCCGCTCCTCCCAGGAGGAGTAGCATCCTCCACCTCAAAACCCCATACCCCAGTAGTTAAATCACTTCTCGTCTGCTCATGCGCATAACGATAATGCCCGAAAGAGGCGCATGCATTTTGAAACAACTCAAAGACCACGTTATGATCACTACTCTGTAAAATAGTTGAACATTCTTTCAATTTCTCAGTCATGCAATCCTCACGGAAGTTTGAACGAGTGCTTGCATCCTCACTCCCAACACAACCCATAAAACCCAAAAACGGTCACTTCTCCTCTGCACATGCGCAATCAACTCATGGCTAAAAGGCCTTTCAAAAACACACGCCTCACACAAAACTCAGATTCTCCAACACAGTGTTTAAGGAGTGACCGCAATCGTTCGAAATCATTGTCGTCAAAAAGTCCAAAAATACAGATATTGTGGTAAAAAGATACCACGCTGTTCCTCGCGGAACAAGCACGCAAAAAGCAGGATTGTTTCTCAAGAGCATAAGGTCATATATTGGGGTTAGATTTCAACTCGATCAGATTTGTAGCTTCGGAAATTTTGAAGAAATTAAATTACAAAGGGCAAAAAATCTTCGAAAACATGGAATTTTACCATTCATAAACTTATCCTCAATCCTTTATATCTCAATATTTAACACATTCTGCACCTCAATTATTTCGTGAGCTATCGTGTACACAGAAGGAGGAACATACAGAATGGAATTTTACCATGGGTACTACAAAAGTAACTACACTCTTGTCCACTATAAATTTTTTGTCGCCTGACAGCTATTCTCGTCGTGGGAGACCACCTCCTGCCCTAAATTGCGAATAAATGATTGGACTTTCTGTAGACTGAACCCACTAAACTCTAATTACCACTGATGCTCTGACAGACAGCTCAAGATATTTGAATCGGAAACTCAAAATTTGTGTTACTTCATTTCCTGGAGAGTTCAAATATTTGAATTTTTCTATGAGAAGTACCTACATCCTATGAGAGACTCCCGTACACTTTCTCACCTGCAACTTCGATTCGAAGAAATCGGCAAATGTGTTTTTAAGAGGAATGAACATTATTCCTTGAAACCTCTGCAATACATAAAAATTGAAGCCTATCAAACCAACCTTCCTCTGATAACAGATGCATTACGAAATCGATTTCAGGAATGTAATGAATATTAACATGGATGATCACGCTCGACTTTCCTTCAGTGATTCAGATTCAAATAATAATTTCGAATCAGAAACTCAGATTTCTTTTTGGCCTGAGATTTGAAAGTAGCTAATTGTTTCGCTAGTTATCCCATTTTATCTCCATTTAGTATTATTAATTAAATTTTAAATGGCTCCGAAAGTAATAAACGGATTTTCTCACTTAAGAAGTAAGCCCTTTCCATTCGATTTAAGCGTTTATCCTGAAAACATTGAGTCTCTCGGTCATTCCGTTCGAAACATATTGTGTATACTGATAAATTAAAGAGAGAGTTTAGCTTGACCCTCAAAAATAATGAACCTAGTGCTTTCGACTCATTACTTGAAAAAAATAGAGTACTCTAAAATACGTAGATTATTGCATTCAGCAATGATAAAACCCAACAAAAAAATGAATCAGAATCATGATAGTAGTTTGAGGGAGTATCCGCAAATCCAAACAAAAAATCAATAATTGAAATCTTTCCTCGGTGACTCTACACGTCTGGTAAAACCAAAACAACGTGAGTCACATTCCTGTCCTATTGCATTGGAACTATTCCTTTTACTCCTGGCAACGTCGCAGGACGCCCAGTGATCGAGCAACTGGGAAATGATATTCGAACGAGGACGCCGACAAATCGAGAGAATGAAAGTTTACGTGTATACTTTGGACGCTAGTGGAGCGGATAGTGAAATGACGCTGAGGGGTGTGAGACTGTAAACAATTCTCTGTATCTAAAAAGTGAAAAGATTAAATCGAATTCTATCAGTGAATACTTCAAAGTGGTTATATAAGACATAAGATAATGATAAAAAAAAATTGGAGGACGCCCACCGGATGCTTGATGAACGGGCGCCCGGAAATTGGAAGGATGTATATATATATATATATATATACAGGTAAACAATAACTCCACTGGTGGTATCAATATCAGTATTCTAAGGGTTTTGTGGATAAATTATTAAAGGGCCAAAATTCGTAAGACTCTTTTTATTCTTCAGTCAACGTTTCGATCCTATTTTTGGACCTTCTTCAGGACTCTGTAATCTTCGATATAATTAAAAACATTACATATAAATTTAGACAAAAACTCACCGAATAACTGAGGTTTCTTCATAAGTACAGTGTCATCAAGTGAGTAACAATTACAATCCAGTAAACGATTCATAGGCAAGAACTACATTAAGAAATATCTTCACCAAAAATATCCTCCTCATGTTTCAATGAAAAAACTTGCAACGATAAGTAAAGAACTCTTGAGGTTAGGTCACAGAATATGAAGTCAAACAACCGACATCGTACCACGCAGAAAACAACTATGACACACTATAATATTTTTGGTTAGACCACAGATCCATTAAAGGACCGACACACAAAAAACTCTTTCTTTTTCTTCCCCTTATTGATCTTACACACATCAACCTATACTAGTCACAACAAACAACTATTTCATTGTACAACATTTAAAAGTGTACTATTTGAATTATCTGATTTATCATACGAAATGAGATAGGAATATATATTGCTTATGTTCTCAACATCTTTCTTCGAGTTCATTACATCTTTGGTTCTTTTTATATGGTACATTTCTAAAAAGGCTCTTTTATGTGAGTTCTGTTCTAGTTCTAAAATACCTGCTGATTCGTAGTCCATGACATGAAAAGTCTGTCTACAATGCTCTGCCAGAGCACATTTCTTAATGGGGTTTTTTATATCACTTTTATGTTGTGATATTCTTTTTTTCAATTGTTGTGATGTCTGCCCCACATAATGTTTGTTACAGGACGAACAAGGGATTTTATATACCACCCCACTCATCTTCATGTAATCTATGGCATCTTTCACCTTCGAGAATAACTTCTTTATATTAAACTGATTCCTTACTGCAATCCTTACTTCTGTACCCTTCAACAAATTTATTAATTTTTGTGTAATGCCCTGAACTGACGGTAAGGACGTATACATGATATGTTCACGTGAAATAGGAATACCTTCATCCGGCCTATTTCTTTCTATCGACCTATCTGAACTACTTGTATTATAAATCAATCCATTTATTAGAGGTTTTGGGTAACTATTCTTCAGCATTAATTCATGTAGGATTTTCAGATTTTTTACTAGAAAAGTAGGATGAGAGATCCTTTTTATTCTTTCCTTCATGCCCAATATTAAGTTTATTTTTTGTTTCATTGGATGACTTGAAAAGTAATTTATATAACGTCCTGAGCTTATATTTTTCCGATACCAGTCTACTTTAAGTTTGTTTTCTCTTGTTCTCACAACTCTTGTATCTAAAAATGGAATAGAATTATTTGTCTCCTCTTCAATTGTAAACTTCAAATGTTCGTTGTAGTTATTGAATTTATCTAATATAAACTGAATTTTGTCTTGCGGTATTGTGCAAAAAATATCATCTACATATTTTTTAATAATGTGAACATCAAAAGGAATTTCACTCAAAATCCTATCTAGTGCAAGGTCCATAACCATTTTAGCCACTATAGGAATGAAGGATGAACCCATGGGAGAACCAAATATTTGACTGTATATTTTGTTGTCAAAAATAAAATAATTCGAATTGAATAAAAATCTAATTATAGTGATGAACTCTACCTTCGGAATTTCAGTGTGGGGAGTTATCTCCTCCCATTTTTGTTCTATTGCTTCTATTGCTAATTCAACGGAAATATTACTAAACAGTGAAACGACGTCTAAACTAATCAGTACATAGTGCTCAGGTAATTCCATATCATTGATCAAATTCGCGAACTCAAAACTGTCCTTCACAAAATATCTGTCATTTTCTCTGTCCACTAATCTAGTCAGAATTGAGGTAACAAACCCAGACAATCCAGAGGTGGGTGTATTTACACTAGATACTATAGGTCGTAATGCCAGGTCAGGTTTGTGGATCTTAGGTAATCCATAAAAACGAGCAGGTACACTATTATATGAATACAATCTTTTACCTTGTTCAGGGGTTATATATTTTTGGTTAACTAGACCCTTTATCAAGGCATTTGCCTTATTTTGAATCGTCAGAGTTGGATCTCTGGGTAAAACTTTATAGTCGTGATCATTATTTAAGATATCGTATGTTAATTGGGTATATTTAACTTTATCTATTGCTACTGTTACATTACCCTTGTCCGATTGTAAAATAAGAAGGTTGGGATGTTCCCTCAGGTAGCTTCTGCAATGATAATATTCTCTATGAAATATACTGTCAATACTAGGTGAACTTCTGATGAAATTGGTAATTACATTAGTTGTTAAAGATCTTGTGATGTTTTTTTGTTCTTCATTAACATCTCTCTTACATTGGATAATGAATTCAACATCTGCCAGAAGCCCCTGAAGGGACAATTCCTTCTTCGGGACATCCATACAAAACTTTGGGCCCAACGAAAGAAAGCTTGAGACTCTCTCAGGAATCTGAACTGAACTCACATTTTTGAACCAAGTGGTCTGATTACTAACTTTTCTTAGGACTTGAACTCTTAATTGGTTAATTTTCTTTAAGTTCCTACTCTTAATGTCATGAAACAATTTGTTATAACTAATAGTCTGTCTTCTGAAAAAATTATCTAACACATGACTTGGGAGACAACTCTCAAGTCTATTCTTTACGTCTAAACAGAAGTGAGTGTTTAGACGTAAAGAATAGACTTGAGAGTTGTCTCCCAAGTCATGTGTTAGATAATTTTTTCAGAAGACAGACTATTAGTTATAACAAATTGTTTCATGACATTAAGAGTAGGAACTTAAAGAAAATTAACCAATTAAGAGTTCAAGTCCTAAGAAAAGTTAGTAATCAGACCACTTGGTTCAAAAATGTGAGTTCAGTTCAGATTCCTGAGAGAGTCTCAAGCTTTCTTTCGTTGGGCCCAAAGTTTTGTATGGATGTCCCGAAGAAGGAATTGTCCCTTCAGGGGCTTCTGGCAGATGTTGAATTCATTATCCAATGTAAGAGAGATGTTAATGAAGAACAAAAAAACATCACAAGATCTTTAACAACTAATGTAATTACCAATTTCATCAGAAGTTCACCTAGTATTGACAGTATATTTCATAGAGAATATTATCATTGCAGAAGCTACCTGAGGGAACATCCCAACCTTCTTATTTTACAATCGGACAAGGGTAATGTAACAGTAGCAATAGATAAAGTTAAATATACCCAATTAACATACGATATCTTAAATAATGATCACGACTATAAAGTTTTACCCAGAGATCCAACTCTGACGATTCAAAATAAGGCAAATGCCTTGATAAAGGGTCTAGTTAACCAAAAATATATAACCCCTGAACAAGGTAAAAGATTGTATTCATATAATAGTGTACCTGCTCGTTTTTATGGATTACCTAAGATCCACAAACCTGACCTGGCATTACGACCTATAGTATCTAGTGTAAATACACCCACCTCTGGATTGTCTGGGTTTGTTACCTCAATTCTGACTAGATTAGTGGACAGAGAAAATGACAGATATTTTGTGAAGGACAGTTTTGAGTTCGCGAATTTGATCAATGATATGGAATTACCTGAGCACTATGTACTGATTAGTTTAGACGTCGTTTCACTGTTTAGTAATATTTCCGTTGAATTAGCAATAGAAGCAATAGAACAAAAATGGGAGGAGATAACTCCCCACACTGAAATTCCGAAGGTAGAGTTCATCACTATAATTAGATTTTTATTCAATTCGAATTATTTTATTTTTGACAACAAAATATACAGTCAAATATTTGGTTCTCCCATGGGTTCATCCTTCATTCCTATAGTGGCTAAAATGGTTATGGACCTTGCACTAGATAGGATTTTGAGTGAAATTCCTTTTGATGTTCACATTATTAAAAAATATGTAGATGATATTTTTTGCACAATACCGCAAGACAAAATTCAGTTTATATTAGATAAATTCAATAACTACAACGAACATTTGAAGTTTACAATTGAAGAGGAGACAAATAATTCTATTCCATTTTTAGATACAAGAGTTGTGAGAACAAGAGAAAACAAACTTAAAGTAGACTGGTATCGGAAAAATATAAGCTCAGGACGTTATATAAATTACTTTTCAAGTCATCCAATGAAACAAAAAATAAACTTAATATTGGGCATGAAGGAAAGAATAAAAAGGATCTCTCATCCTACTTTTCTAGTAAAAAATCTGAAAATCCTACATGAATTAATGCTGAAGAATAGTTACCCAAAACCTCTAATAAATGGATTGATTTATAATACAAGTAGTTCAGATAGGTCGATAGAAAGAAATAGGCCGGATGAAGGTATTCCTATTTCACGTGAACATATCATGTATACGTCCTTACCGTCAGTTCAGGGCATTACACAAAAATTAATAAATTTGTTGAAGGGTACAGAAGTAAGGATTGCAGTAAGGAATCAGTTTAATATAAAGAAGTTATTCTCGAAGGTGAAAGATGCCATAGATTACATGAAGATGAGTGGGGTGGTATATAAAATCCCTTGTTCGTCCTGTAACAAACATTATGTGGGGCAGACATCACAACAATTGAAAAAAAGAATATCACAACATAAAAGTGATATAAAAAAAAACCCCATTAAGAAATGTGCTCTGGCAGAGCATTGTAGACAGACTTTTCATGTCATGGACTACGAATCAGCAGGTATTTTAGAACTAGAACAGAACTCACATAAAAGAGCCTTTTTAGAAATGTACCATATAAAAAGAACCAAAGATGTAATGAACTCGAAGAAAGATGTTGAGAACATAAGCAATATATATTCCTATCTCATTTCGTATGATAAATCAGATAATTCAAATAGTACACTTTTAAATGTTGTACAATGAAATAGTTGTTTGTTGTGACTAGTATAGGTTGATGTGTGTAAGATCAATAAGGGGAAGAAAAAGAAAGAGTTTTTTGTGTGTCGGTCCTTTAATGGATCTGTGGTCTAACCAAAAATATTATAGTGTGTCATAGTTGTTTTCTGCGTGGTACGATGTCGGTTGTTTGACTTCATATTCTGTGACCTAACCTCAAGAGTTCTTTACTTATCGTTGCAAGTTTTTTCATTGAAACATGAGGAGGATATTTTTGGTGAAGATATTTCTTAATGTAGTTCTTGCCTATGAATCGTTTACTGGATTGTAATTGTTACTCACTTGATGACACTGTACTTATGAAGAAACCTCAGTTATTCGGTGAGTTTTTGTCTAAATTTATATGTAATGTTTTTAATTATATCGAAGATTACAGAGTCCTGAAGAAGGTCCAAAAATAGGATCGAAACGTTGACTGAAGAATAAAAAGAGTCTTACGAATTTTGGCCCTTTAATAATTTATCCACAAAACCCTTAGAATACTGATATATATATATATATATATATATATATATATATATATATATATATATATATATATATATATATATATATATATATATATATATTGTTGAGAAAATTCTTTTATCAAAATTTTCAAATAAAAAAGAATTAATTAATTAAATATTTTTTTCAATTTAGAAAAATATTCCGAATATATAATTAAATTTCAGGGAGGGTTCAAAATTAAAGAAAATTATCAAAATGAAATTGGAAATCTATTCAAATTAGTGATTACCAAAACAAATACAAATACTTAATTCTACAACTTAACTTACTTGTAACTATCTTTCTTTTATCTAAAATGTTTTTGTTGTGCACTTAATTTCTTTTATATTTCTTATTCTGTATCTTCTTTCTTGATTATATTCTTCTTCTGTTTCTTTTTCCGTAGTTATATCCTTATTCTTGATTCAGCAAATTCGAGTACTTCAGTGTTTTCAATTGATTTCTTGGAAATTGGTTAGTTGTTATGATACTTGAGATCGGAGAATTAAATTTGTACTTGAAATCAGATAATTGTTATCATAATTGAGGTCGGAGAATTGAATTTATACTTGAGATCGGAGAAATGAAATTATATTTGAAATCGATGTTGACTCTGTCGCTGCGAAAATCTGACTGAATGACAGGAGACGCGTCCACTCCCTTTTATACCCTCCGATTAATTTGAAAATTCGAGGTTTCTTTGAAATTTTGACAGTTTTAAAATAAAATGCATTTTTCTTGAAATTTTCCTTAATAGCACTGTTTCCTGAATTGTAATGACTGCAGAAAATTCGGCCAAAGTTTTCTCTTCCGTCTGGTACTACTTCCATGTTCCAACTTGCATTGGAAGTTCCTCAAAATCTTCTGAGTTTCCTGACAGCTATCAATTTTGCAATCTCTTCCACTTTAAATTTAAATATTTCCCTATCTAATTTGTTCTAGCATACCAAACTATTTATAATAATCAATGAGGTCAATTCACATACAAATTAACTTAACATAACATAATAAGAATAAATAATAATGACATTTTTACATGGTCTTCCAAAATATTGACTTCACATAAATTTTGATGATTCTATCTCATGGAGACTACTCCATAGTTCAATAAGAGTGTATCCTTTACAAATATACAATGTTTCAAAGATTAAATTTAATTCTTTCCATATGAATTTTATACTAATATGTTTGAATAGATGTCAAATTTCATTCTCAAATTTCAATCTTATTTTACTTCTGCTATATAATTAATTGTATGATTTGAATTCAAATCATATCTCACCATAACAACTTCCCCAAAATTAAAATATTTCTAATTTTGTTAAGGAAAATTGAACATATTTTAAATTTTTTGTTTTAATTTTGTTCGAATTGTAATATTAATTCTGATTAAATTTATATAAATCATTAATGTGGATAATTCCCCTGATTCTATCAGTGCCTATTTCTTTTAGTCTATAACTGTTTAAAATATTATCATTGTCAATCACATATGTTCCCTCAAATGGAGGTAATAATTTTGCACAAATATCCCTATTCTTGTTGGATACTCTGTGTGATCTTATCAGAACTAAATCTCCTTTTTCAAATTTAACATGTTTCCTTCTTTGCTTTCTCTCCATGTTTTTATAATATTTTTCTCTGTGGAATTTATTTTTGAAAGTCTTGAAATTATTCAATTCTATTTCTTTGTTATTGAACCACAACAGAGCTTCTTCCGTTAATTGATTTCTAATGAATTCTTTAAAATAAATAAATGAAGGAAAACATGATTCTTTGTTCTCTAAATATTTTATGAATGGTATTGGATGCTGCTTCTTTACTTTTCCATTAAAATTCATTCTACTCTCACCCAAATTAATTCCAGTTACCCCATTATTTTCTTTAGCCATTATTCTTTCCAGCTTTTCATTTTGTTGTTCTATTCTTTCCTTCTGCATTTCAACATTTTTGTATATTTCATTTTTATTTGATACCAATTGTTCATTAAAATCTTGCTTCATATTAGCCTCAATTAGATGTAATTCCTGGTGATATATCCTATTGTTATTTTCCATTTTCTTTTCTAATAATTCTTCTGTTTCTATTATTCCTTTTGTTAATGATTCATTTATTGTTATTATGTCCTCTTCTGTTCTTCTTTCCATTCTTGCTGAAATTTCTTTCATGTTATTTTCTAATTTGTCCGATAATCTATTCATTTGTTCTTTAGAATCCTCCTTCATTTCCCTCATTTCCTTGGTGTTATTTTCCAATTTTTCCAATAATTTATTCATTTCTTCTTTAGAATTCTCCTTCATTTCTTTGGATATTTTATTTATTTCTTCTTTAGAATTTTCCTTCATTTCTTTGGATAATTTATTCATTTCTTCTTTATAATTCTCCTTCATTTCTTTGGATAATTTATTCATTTCTTCTTTATAATTTTCCTTCATTTCTGTGGATAATTTATTCATTTCTTCTTTAGAATTTTCCTTCATTTCTGTCATTGCTCGTAAAATATCCCTTAAAGTAATTTCACCCTCATTATCTTGGCTAGCACTGCTTCTCACATTCTCATATTCATCTCCTCTTTCTCCAATCATTGATTTGCTTCGGGTTTCCATTTTATGATTGACAATGCTAATATCAAATTGGTAATGAAATGAAATTCAAATTATTGTGTAAAATAAAACTTAAAAAAAATTAAAATTATTTCAAACACTTGCTTAATATTTGAATTAAGTTGGAAATTATTATGAAATTTGAATATTTAAGCCCAAATTATTGTTATTTGAGCCCCACGATGGGCGCCAATTTGTTGAGAAAATTCTTTTATCAAAATTTTCAAATAAAAAAGAATTAATTAATTAAATATTTTTTTCAATTTAGAAAAATATTCCGAATATATAAATAAATTTCAGGGAGGGTTCAAAATTAAAGAAAATTATCAAAATGAAATTGGAAATCTATTCAAATTAGTGATTACCAAAACAAATACAAATACTTAATTCTACAACTTAACTTACTTGTAACTATCTTTCTTTTATCTAAAATGTTTTTGTTGTGCACTTAATTTCTTTTATATTTCTTATTCTGTATCTTCTTTCTTGATTATATTCTTCTTCTGTTTCTTTTTCCGTAGTTATATCCTTATTCTTGATTCAGCAAATTCGAGTACTTCAGTGTTTTCAATTGATTTCTTGGAAATTGGTTAGTTGTTATGATACTTGAGATCGGAGAATTAAATTTGTACTTGAAATCAGATAATTGTTATCATAATTGAGGTCGGAGAATTGAATTTATACTTGAGATCGGAGAAATGAAATTATATTTGAAATCGATGTTGACTCTGTCGCTGCGAAAATCTGACTGAATGACAGGAGACGCGTCCACTCCCTTTTATACCCTCCGATTAATTTGAAAATTCGAGGTTTCTTTGAAATTTTGACAGTTTTAAAATAAAATGCATTTTTCTTGAAATTTTCCTTAATAGCACTGTTTCCTGAATTGTAATGACTGCAGAAAATTCGGCCAAAGTTTTCTCTTCCGTCTGGTACTACTTCCATGTTCCAACTTGCATTGGAAGTTCCTCAAAATCTTCTGAGTTTCCTGACAGCTATCAATTTTGCAATCTCTTCCACTTTAAATTTAAATATTTCCCTATCTAATTTGTTCTAGCATACCAAACTATTTATAATAATCAATGAGGTCAATTCACATACAAATTAACTTAACATAACATAATAAGAATAAATAATAATGACATTTTTACATGGTCTTCCAAAATATTGACTTCACATAAATTTTGATGATTCTATCTCATGGAGACTACTCCATAGTTCAATAAGAGTGTATCCTTTACAAATATACAATGTTTCAAAGATTAAATTTAATTCTTTCCATATGAATTTTATACTAATATGTTTGAATAGATGTCAAATTTCATTCTCAAATTTCAATCTTATTTTACTTCTGCTATATAATTAATTGTATGATTTGAATTCAAATCATATCTCACCATAACAATATATATATATATATGTGGATGATATTGGGAAAGTTGTCGGTCATAAAGAAGTAGACTCTTTTTTTTTTCCTTTAACTCGAGCTTTCGAGACTGTATTGTCCCTTCATCAGGAGTCGCTAAAATTACAAGGTGTTATAATATTATTATAAGTTAGTCGATAAACACCATTTCAGTATATATATATATATATATATATATATGCATTTAATAATTCATATTTCTAGAACTGAAATTACGTAGACATTGAAGCTTCAAATGAACTCAATTTCATAATTTCAACACATCAAAACCTTTGAGCGTTGAATTCAATCCGGATATTCATATGATATATATATAATCATACCTTTGGTATGTTTGCATGAATACCGGACTCCAACCTTCAGTTTTCATTAGCACCTTACAGCTGTGTGTAAGGCAACACACAACATCAAAATCGGTACACTCTTTGAAACAAATTACATCTCATCTAGCGAAACTACCGACGAGGACGATCGATAAAGGGGATTTCACGTTCGGCCAATCAGGAGAAAGCACAGAACACTAACTAGCAAGTGGGCGGTTTTTCGATGGGTTGCTTCGTCGATGCAGTAAAGTTCGATGCAGTAGAGCGTCTGTGCAATGAGTCTTCCTTGTAGTAAGGCGCACCGATGACTTTGGGATCCTGGTTGCTTCGAATCGTTAGTCTATCGTTTATAGCACAGGAGTGAACAGAGAGAAAACAAATATTTATAATTTTCCTTACGAAATTTTCAAACGAGACTATCTCGAAACATAGCTTTCAAAGTCAGTGCTAAAATGTATCTGCTTGTACAATATTGTTCAAATTTGGACAAAATATTTTTCAATATTTTTTCTCATTAGCCACCTGGGAGTTTTTGATTGATTCAACAAATGCTTTTTTATGTATCCAAAATCTTTAGATTTTACGAACCATAAGGTATTGTGAAAAGGTCGCGTTTCCGTCATCATAAAAAAATCCTACTTGGCGAACTCCCTCTTGTATAAGATATTTCAAGAATCCGTTTCGTTTTCATGTCTCAGATCAACCGACTACCCAGAATCCTTGGCACTACAAGCCATGCCGGAATAATACGTTGGACGCTGACCGTTAACGGCTCTTCCAATCAACAATTTTTGGCGTTCTAGTTCCTCGGAACTGAGTGCTTATCAATTTGCCCAAATGTCTGTAATTTTCGAATATTTCGATGAAAATGGTCTTAAACGATTTGGTTCGACTCACTGATCAAGAATCCGTGGTCGAAATTCATTCTGTCCGGCCGGTCCGGCCAGCCGGCCGGCCGGCCGTAGGCACGATAACTCTCGAACGGAATGAGCTAGAGAGTTGAAATTTTCAGAGTAGGTTTGGGGGATGAATATCTCGGCTAAGTTCGTTACTGGGCAAAATCGGACAGATGGTTTCGGAGTAACGAAAAAAAAATTTTTTTTTTACGAAACAAATTCCAAATTAAATTTTTTTTAATAAGCAGTTTCATCATAAGAATCCATTCATATCATTTTCAACTCTAACAAGCTAATACTTTCGGAGATATTTTTAAAATTTCAATGTAAATCGTATTTCACAGATTGATTTAATTATTCTATGTATGAATTCTCATAATGTCAACTTGATAGAAGGGAATATTGTAACTTCAAAAATATTGGGGTTGAAATACTCGTATTTTAGCGATGCAACGGGGACCTCACCCGAAAATGTTTGAAAATATTACGTGAATATTGAAAGCATAATTCTGTAGTTCGAGAGAGGAGAATATTTGGTGAACGTAGATCAGGAAATTTTTGATCGATTACAAGGTAATTTTTTATTATTACTTATCTTCTTTCATACATGTTTTATGGAATACCTACTATTTGTAGGTACTTTGAACCTGTTTTGTACAATTGTCATACGAAACTTGTTTTTTTGGCGCTCTAGTTCCTCGGAACAGAGTGCTTATCAATTTGCCCAAGTGTCTGTAATTTTGGAATTTTTGGCTGAAAATGGTCTCAAACGATTTGGTTCGACTCACTGATCAAGAATACAACTGCGAAATCGATTCTGTCCGGCCGGCCGACCGGCCGTAGGCACGATAACTCTCGAACGAAAGGAGTTAGCGGATTGAAAATTGCAAGGTGGTTTTGGAGCGTAAATATCTCGGACAAGTTCGTTCGATCTATCTGAAATTTAGCATCAAATTGTAGAATCATGACCTCTATACGCATGTGAAGTTTTGTATTGACCAGATTACCGCAAAGTGTAAAAAAAAAAATTTGAAAATTTAAAAAAAGTTTTTCCTCAATAACTCTCGAACGGAATGAGCTAGGTGGTTGAAATTTTCAGAGTAGGTTAGGGAGATGAAAATCTCGGTTGAGTTCGTTATTGGGCAAAATTGGCCAGATTTAATTCGATTTCTTCCATGGTGCAGTTCTCATTCTCATGATTGCTCATTTAATCTTGATAAATAAACTATTATTTGAATTGAATTTCCTTTATGATGCAGCTCTATCATATGTATACATTGATATAATTCCCAACTCAGAGAAACCAACACTATCGGAGATATAATTTGTCTGTTTGAACTAGAGCGCCAGAAAGCTCCTGTCCACAGGGCTCAAACCAATTTTTTTTTGAAATAACTACCAAACATACCGTAATATACATAATTTCCAATTAAGAAATGAGGATCTAATCAATATATTAGTCTTTCAAGTTGAAATTCTCGAAGTTTACCTGTTTTTATCGTCGCTTAGTCAGTTACCTATCCTTAATTTTGTTTATCATTTTCTCACATGATCGGTTCTATTTTAAATTATATTTAATGATAATAATACTTGATTTACCCAGCAGGATAATTCCCAGTTACAGGCTGAAAATAAACAAAAATACAACTCAAGACATAAATGCAATCGCCACCTAATCAATTAGGATACAAAATCTTTATAATTCCTAAAATAAATTGAAATGGTACCGTTACGTTGACGCTTTTTTCACCATTTTCAGAGGTACTAAGAGCGATTTGCGTGATTTTCTTGATCTATTTAATAGTATACGCCCTTCCATCAAATTCACGTATGAATCAGAAGTAAATAATCGCTTACCATTTTTAGATCTCCTTATTGATATAGATAATGGCCACCTCAATTTCGAGTTTTTCCGAAAAGCAACAACTTCTTGCTCCATAATACCTTTCACATCTAACCACCCATACAGCCAAAAGTTTTCCACCTTTCGTCCCATGTTTCATAGATTTTTCCACATTCCCCTTAACAACACGAACTTTCAAAAGGAATTAGCGATTATACAACAGATTGCAGCCAGAAATGGTTACTCGAAACTCACAATTGTCTCCAAATTGTTCGGAATGCACACAGAAGACACTCAGATATCCTTCAATACGGTTAATACTTCGGTCAAATATTTAACAACAAAAAGGACATAATTCCGATTACCGAAAGGTCTGAAGTGTACAACTTTCTTGCTCACAACCACAGTGCAACGTCTGTTATACATATAGGCCAGAGCGTAAGGAGAGGAGAAATAAGGGTAAATGAACATATGAAACGAATAGAAAAGAAAGAGATGTAGTCAACACCCCTTCACAATTCTTGGAATCAAGACACAGTATCGACCCAAGAATCGCTGTAAGCGTTTTGAGAGGATTTTAAATTAAATCTTCTAGAAATCTTAGAGATCCCGGAAATACAATTGTGTCAACGAGCAGACTAAGTTTGAATGTTTGCCATTCCTCAACTCGATACAAGGTGCTCAATTTAATTGTATTTCATTGTTAATTTACTTGTGAACTGTTAGCTCATTTGTAATTTTAGCAAACACCCAAGTAAAAACATTACGACATCTATATTTTCATATGTGGATTTCATGTGTGTCTGCATCCTTTCCTTTTATTGAACATGTGATTATATTTCAATTTTAGCGATTATCGTATATATGTCATTAATGTATAGTTTTTCGATATTTATTCTTTATCCCATTTGCGATTTTATCATCGTTGTAGACGTTCCTGTATATTTTGGTAGGTTATATTTTGATTTTTAGATGTTTTAATTTGTTCGGCGCCTTTGTTTTTAGAATGCTTGATGATGGCAAGTTACCTTGCCGAAATACATTGTATACCGTGAGGGATTAAAAAGTTTCAACTAGAGAAGACCTTTATTTGAGTATTCTTAAAAATTAATCTGTTCGTACTTTATTAGCACTTTCACACAATTGGTATACATGTACCCTTTGTAGCATGTTGGTCCGAGGGGTCAACAGGCTGGAAGTAAGGGGATATCTGGCTACCATTCTTGGGACAAATATGTTAATTTGAGAGAGCATAAAGGGACAGTCTATCCTTCCAGTAAGAATTTTCTACACACTGTAGAGTTTGTCGTACTAGCAATGTTGAAATTCGCATTTCTCTCAGGATGACGGATAGATCAGCACCATGTTCAGGATACCTGACTGATTTCCTGAACTCGAAATACTTCAGGAATTTCCTGTGAATTCACCCCATCGATACAAGATGAGAAGCATATATTGGGAACCATATCAAGTTACATACTCTAATTTACTGACAACCAGCTAGTAAACACTCCAGAGAGCTGAAAGATCGTCGAACTCCTTGAAGCTTATGAAGACGAATCCCAGTGACTTACAAGCAGAGGCACAGAGTTGCTCAGCATGTAGAACAAAACTCAATTCACTGGAGAATGGAACCGCCAGATAACGAAAGTGGTTCCCGCCAGGATCAGGTGATCTTCAATATGATAGTTGAATGTGGACGGCTGTGTCTTCCTTATAAATATAATCTTGAATAACTTCGCTTGTGCAAAATAAGACCATTCCGCAAGCACCAACTCTGAAGGAACTCCAAACTTGACTGGAGTAGAAAGAGATCTGAAATTTACTTACTCTAGATTAAAGCTTCAAATCATCTACCTAGGCCAATGCTTTGCAATCAAGAGAGCAAATAAGATCGTTGATGAGAAATATAAATCTCAATGGTTCCAAATTGGATCCCTGTGGGACACCAGACTCAAGCTTGTTTTCATAAGATCCGAAGCCATTGTGTAATACGTAATTCATTGTGTATTCCAAATAAGATCGCATCAGTTTTACAGAAGATATATTGAAGCTAAACGAAGCAATCTTCTTCAAAAGCAAGCTGTGACCCACGGTATCGTCACGTGAGAATTCCGTGTAGATCACATCAACCTGTGTTCCATCATTAAGGGATTCAGCGAGAACTTGTGATATTATTGCCAGGTGAGTTAGTTAGCTGCCTCGAGGACAAATGTGGCAAACATGATTGAAAATACTTACATATAATACCTTTTCATACGCCTTGTCAAAATTTGTTAACACCGAGATAGCCTGTAGTTTTCTACAAGAGATTAATCACCTTTATTAAAGACAAGAATTTCCCGAGTTCTTTTCCATATACAGTGGACCCTCGGTAATCTTGCCCCCGTCTTATCCGGCGCCCCTTGTAATCCGACATGCCTATCCATGTTGAATGTATGTACATTTGTAGTTCATATATATATATAAGATCTTATTACATATTTTGATCTGTAATTTGTCGGATTACAAGGTAATTTTCTTTAAAGAATTCCGGACTATAGAGAGTCTATAGTACTAGTACTCTTTAATCCGACAAACTCGATAGTTCAACACTGCCTTGCAAAACGTTTGTCGGACTACCGGGGGTCCACTGTAGTAGGGAAGACAGAAGGACGAAGGCAAATGGAGATGATGAGATGGAGTGGCCTGGAAAGGGCTGAAGCGCAATTCCTCAAGAACAACGATGGGAGTTAATCATCGCCAACAGTTAATTTTTCAGGAAATTCATCCATTATAGATTTGGTCTCATCTTCCGTCACATGTGGAGTGATAACAGAAGATATATTGAAGCTAAACGAAGCAATCTTCTTCAAAAGCAAGCTGTGACCCACGGTATCGTCACGTGAGAATTCCGTGTAGATCACATCAACCTGTGTTCCATCATTAAGGGATTCAGCGAGAACTTGTGATATTATTGCCAGGTGAGTTAGTTAGCTGCCTCGAGGACAAATGTGGCAAACATGATTGAAAATACTTACATATAATACCTTTTCATACGCCTTGTCAAAATTTGTTAACACCGAGATAGCCTGTAGTTTTCTACAAGAGATTAATCACCTTTATTAAAGACAAGAATTTCCCGAGTTCTTTTCCATATACAGTGGACCCTCGGTAATCTTGCCCCCGTCTTATCCGGCGCCCCTTGTAATCCGACATGCCTATCCATGTTGAATGTATGTACATTTGTAGTTCATATATATATATAAGATCTTATTACATATTTTGATCTGTAATTTGTCGGATTACAAGGTAATTTTCTTTAAAGAATTCCGGACTATAGAGAGTCTATAGTACTAGTACTCTTTAATCCGACAAACTCGATAGTTCAACACTGCCTTGCAAAACGTTTGTCGGACTACCGGGGGTCCACTGTAGTAGGGAAGACAGAAGGACGAAGGCAAATGGAGATGATGAGATGGAGTGGCCTGGAAAGGGCTGAAGCGCAATTCCTCAAGAACAACGATGGGAGTTAATCATCGCCAACAGTTAATTTTTCAGGAAATTCATCCATTATAGATTTGGTCTCATCTTCCGTCACATGTGGAGTGATAATTGGTGGAAGCTGTTTTGAACCGTCGTAGTTATCAATTTCAGCTATAGTCCACAGAAAAGTGATTCTCAAACAAATCGACAACTACCCCGGTATCATTTTTAGGTCCATTACTGTCGACGACACCAGGTATTCTTGTGGCATATCTCTTCTGGTCTGAATATCATCATAATGAACTATAGCCACAAAAGATAAATTATATTTGATTTGCAATTAGCTATTGAATATTGGGACGCGTTTTAGAGAAACTTCTTCGGACTACATCATACTAAAATGTTAACAAATTTATGATCTCCATGTGATATAACAATCGATGATCTGGAATCTGGACATAGAGTTTCTCTGTTTCTTATTTTTTCATCTTCTTCTCACTACCTCTTTAAAACTAATTACACATTCGTATAGGTACCTACTCATATTTCTTGCATAATATTGAAATAATTAATTCCTACGGCTTAAATAAAGTCTCAGTTTAAACAGATTCAGTGAGGGAGAACAATTTATGTCTAATTTTTCATCAAGTAGGGTCATTTCATTCAAATTGTATACAATTTTTAAATCCGTGTTAAACCGATGTCTTCATAAAAATAAATAGTTAGAGTTAATTGTAATAATTTTATTGTGTTTGTGGATGTGATGGTAATCCCCGATTCTTGTTCCAAAATTACTACCTGTTTTTCCTATACAAAATTCATCACAACTACCATAATTCAACTAATAAACCCCGGATTAATCTTTTTTTGGCCACCAAAGGCGGTCTAACCTTTGCTTGTCTATATTTTTCACTTTTTTTCTTTGCATTTTCTTGAAATTTTTTTCTTTTCCATACATGTCTGAGAATTTTGGGATGTATTTTCTTAATTTTGGTACGTGAAGACAGATTATTATTTTTATTGGTTTTGGATTTATTATATCATGAATATATGTGATTGAATTTTTCCAGGCTATTGTTTGTACGGAATAAGATATTTGAGTAATCATTAAATGATACTGTGGGAGGTATACTCATTATTAAAAGGTTTTTTCTGGGTTTTCTCTCCCAAACTCTGAAAAATATCTATAAAATAAATTCTTGAATTTCACAATAACAATCAACAAAATAATTCTAAAGATTTTCATTAAGCGTCTGACGAAGGAGTCTGATATAGACTCCGAAACGTTACGATATAGTTGTTTCTTCGTTGATGTTGTTTCGTTGTTGTTTGTTAGGCAACATTGTTCAATTGATTGCTTCTGACAAATATCTTGTGTTTCTTACGCAGAAGCAAATCACAAAATAATTAATTTTTATTTTATAGATATTTTTCAGAGTTTGGGAGAGAAAACCCAAAAATCAATCTTTTAATAATAAGATATTTGCCTGTTGGTTTTGAGAAACCTTTTAATTTTCGTTCTGCTAAAATATTTCAAGATATAATCTACTATTTTATCCTTAATTTGTAGGAAAACTAAACTAATTGTGTTTCTAAATGTTTTTTTTTCAATATTTTCCTAATTAACTCTAAGTCATTATTTACCTACCGCCTTTCGTTTCATAATTTTTAATTTTTCACAGTAGTTTCACTGGGCCGCTATCGTCACTACCTATACGCAGGGACGTATTTTTAAGTAGGCTAAATAGGCTGCAGCCTAGAGCGGCAAATTTTCAGAGGCAGTATATATTAACCATAGAGGGGCGCGAATGGACCTTTTCCTATAGCCGGCATATTATCAAATTTGGACCTGCCTGTAAGACGGAGGTCTGATATCAATCTGACCATCATTCCAGATCATCAGTCCATCAGTCTACGCGTATATAATCAGTTTCCCGTCAATCTGCCATCAATGCATGATGCAGATTGACCTTGTAATCTCCGTCTATATCGTATACATCTTTCTGTTGGTAACTAGTTGTAGAATACCGACACAAAAACTAATGCAATATCCATGAGGTTCGTAGCTCGGTTCAGAAACTATCCATACGATATGGCTGAAGAGCCTTCAAAACCAAATTACACCATAATACCTTTATACCATAATCATAATTATATAATTGTATTATATGACCAAATTTGAACACGATCGGATATATTATATTGTTTTAGATACTGAAAATACCTTGAAAACCGTGCATCGTTGGGCAAGTAAAGTATCTGAATGAATAACCGTTATACCACAATAACATTCGAATGGAAATATGGTAGTTTTTAGGGTAGGTTGTGCTACCCAGTTATGCTCAAGAATAGTCATAGTAGGAAAAACAGTTTCCAACTTACACTTGGTAATAAGTTATAAAATGCTGAATTTCATGAGGTAGCACTAGAAAATTTGAAAACATTAATTGTATCTCAGAAACTATCCGTCTGATCTCAGTGCTCTCAAACCAAAATTTTACAGCCAAGTTCTAAATTTAAACACAATCGGATCTGTATTGGTGGAGATATTGACAACATATTGGAAGCCGAGTAGCCTGGGGTGAGTTAAGTGGCTGGATGGGTGACCGCTGCCACGATCACTTTCAAACGGAAAGAGATGGCAGCCTGAAATTTTGAGGGTAGGTTCCCAATCCGTATACAACAGTTGAGTTCATTAATGTGCATAATCGGCCAAACGGTTTCGAAGTTATACCCTGAAATTCTGAAATCTGAAATTTTGCTGTTTTTTCCACAATCACTCAGAAAATATAAATCCGATTCAATAAAAACATGGTAATTACTTGTAGAAGGCCAACGGAGAGGCCAAAATTTGTTGAAAAATCGTATCACTAAAAAAAATTAAAATGTTTTTCATCGAAAATTTCACAGAAATTCCGAACATAACTCCTCGTTGCCTTTTTACAATCTTGTACCGAATTCTTGATCGACTCTATATGAGGCGTGAACAGACAATGAAACATGCGCAAAGAACCTCCTGACTACACGTCGCCTTTTAAGAATTTTAAATTGTACAATTTAGAATTTTAATTGAAACTAATCCACAGAATACTTACAAACACAACTTGTCTCCGAACATTGTTCTGTTTCAAATCATTTCACAGGGAAAAAAGTGTGTTGACCCACTAGAGATTGGGGAAATCAATGGTACTCATAGAAACAGTAATTAAATCATGAAAGAATAACTAGTTCCCAATTTATCCCCTTTTATAAAATGTGCATTTTGATTTTCAGCATAGTTCCGAATTTCACAAACTATTGTCACACTGTTAAATTTTTGATACGGTTTTGAGTGTTTTCCATCGGCATTGGATCAATAATGTTTTAATTATGTAAATGATATGGGAGTATTACACAATCTCATCAAAAATACGTATCAGCTGAGATTAATCAAAATTCGATTTCAATTTGGTAATTAGTCAGAAAGGTATACAAGAGCATGATATGTGTATTATTCATGATTGAGAGATTAAACATATTACTAGATTTAATTTATCCGAATGAAAACCATTCTCGTATAATTCATTGGCTGAATGACAGACATATGATTATGATTATGCTCAGACTGATACTGCTAGTTCTTCGAGGAGACCCCTCATAAGTTCTTAAGAGCATGGGCGAGTTAGGTGAATCAGGTGCGTTCTGTATAATATCTATTACAGTTCCCTTGACACATCTTATGCCGTGTCCAGACGGGTGTAACATAACGCGTAATGTAATGCGTAATGTAAGGCGAATTCTCCGTGTGGACGGTAGACGAGCGATACGGCCGGCCTGCCGGACAGAAATGCTCGTAGTACCGTCCACACGGAGAATTCGCCTTACATTACGCGATACACTACACCCGTCTGGACCCGGCATAAGGCACAGCACTGTTGATGATTTTTAACCCAACACTAGGACTCCCTTCCTTAGAATTCCCTTCCTAGCCTCAGGATTGAACCATTTCTACAGCACTGAACTGGGGCCACTGCTATATTATCATGTCTATTTCTTTGAGAGTATGTATCGTATGTATTTTTATGAATATCTGGTTGAGGTATATATCTAAAAAGGTCTTGCATACTTCATATATTACCCAATAATATTTTCAATAGTAAATTGATTCCTGCCATGATATTCATACGCTCAGTAAATAAATTGTTTCTAGTATTAAGCATATAGTGCAATCGGTATGTAATTGCAGAAATTCCTAAAATAGCATTGATTATATTGACAATGAACAGGTGGCCAGAAAATGTTGTTGGTTAAAATTATGTTAAAGTATACAGAAATCCGTAATTTGAGATTACAGTTCATCGCTTCTACATATTTATGTGAAAATGTGATTCGAAAGGGCCTGAAGCTGTGATTGTACCACTCTATCACGAGCATATATACGTGTACCTACTCCCATATAGTATTGAGACTTCAGTTTCTAAATTTTGGTGAGATATATGAACAAATATTCCATGAGGTAGTCAAAATAGAAACATTTCATATTCATATTCGACTGTAATCAATCAATTCACTCTATTAATGAGTCTGATCAACTTACATAGTAAATGGCCGAAAGGGCGAAGGCTACTACAAAAATATACTTCATACTGATACGAACTGTAACAACTGCACTCAATAACGAATAGAGTAGGTTTATATAGAATAATCGAACATATGATATTGTGCAAAAGGTCACCAACTTAATGATAACGTTAATTTTGAATTTGTTTCTCAATGTAAAATTTTGAGTCACATAGCCGGGAAATCCCAGAGAGGTCAAGTATGGATCTGTGACGATTTCGAGATAAGTAGGTGTACCTACACATCAATATTTAGTTCTTATTCAGCCTATATTCTCATATATACTCATATGCAAAAAAAAACACAACAAGTTAATATTTTAGATTAATATATATTGTTTCTTTTTACTTTATGCAGAAGATCTCAAGTTTTTCAGAGCAATATATGGCTCGAGGACTGCCGTTTGGTCCAGGAAGACCTTGATAGGCTTATAATTTATTGCAGGGATGATATTTCCGATCTAGGAGTGATTTTCGATCTTAAACTTATATTTTATCAGCATTTCGAAAAGATCATGGGCGATGTCATGTTTGAATGGGTCCTTCGCTACTACAGGTCCTTCCAACATAATTGAAATCAATTATGTTGGAAGAAAAATATAATAACAGCAATGAGAAAATTCATATACTATATGCCTCAACCAAACTTTCTATTTCTCACAGTTCACCTTGATTTACTACGATTCAGTTAATAATGGCTATATGATTTAATCCTTCATAACAGGAATAATACCGTTTTACAGCAAGTATTGAAGTGATTATACTATAGTCGTACTTTTATATTACTGGTTTTGAAACTCTGTCTCACTACCGTAGTAAACTTAAATAACTGCGTTTGTTAATTGTAACTCCGTATTACTATCATAGTAATCTGGTATAACTGCACTTGTAACTTTGTTTTACAACCATAGTAATATTGTATAACTACATTTTACTGGTCTAGTGAACCTATTTTACCGCTCTCGTAATCTCATCTTACGACCTTCATCAGCTTAATTTGCAATTTTAGTTATTTTTTAACTGCCATATTACAAACTGAGCTCATCTGACAGAAAACAATGGCCAATTTAATACTGTGCCTGTACTTTAATAAATTTCTAATTTATTATTAAGACAAGCAATAAATTGGCCAAATTTTTGTGGTACGTTGGCTCAGTCAGTAACATGGCAGTTAAATGAATTAACTAAAGTGGGCAAGCTAACAAAGGCCATATTATGAAGAGAATAAATTACATAATATATCTGATAGTTTCTCTAATGATAAAATTGAGTGTTGAAAGTTCAAACCTACCTGCGAAAGATATCAACTCGAATTTTCAAATTGAGAATTAATCATATTGATTAATAAGCCCAGAAGGACAGACATCAAGGAAACACTCGGCATGCAGCAATTAGTTGACTTCATAGTGTTTTCAAATGAGCTAAATTGATACAACTATCTGTGGAACTTTATTTAATTATCTTTGTCGAATTATTCATAACTGAATCTCAATTATACCTACCTGCAAATTATACAATTTCTTTTATAAATTGTAATGGTCTATATTTCTATTTTTTGAAGCATTTTTTTATTCATTTCATATGGAGAAAATATTATATCCACTGTCTACTGCCAGAATTATATTGGGTGGATACACAAATAAAAAATAGTAGCATAATAAGACATTTTATTGTTAGTAATCACATTCTTTGGTTTGAATTAGTAGATATACATACACTGAGAGCAAATACTGGTCGAAATATTTCAAATATAAAGGGCTTTTCATCACAATACCATACTAAAAGACGAACAAATAGATTATTACAGATGAACAAACACTGAGATTATACTTACTCATATCACGAAAAAAAGATATTCAATTTGAATGAGAAATTAACTGCACAGTTTCTCAAATATTGGTAACAAAAATATATTTAAAAAAAAATGGGTTCGAGCCCTGTGGACAGGAGCTTTCTGGCGCTCTAGTTCAAACAGACAAATTATATCTCCGATAGTGTTGGTTTCTCAGAGTTGGGAATTATATCAATGTATTCTTATGATAGAACTGCATCATAAAGGAAATTCAATTCAAATAATAGTTTATTTATCAAGATTAAATGAGGAATCTGAGAATGAGAACTGACAACTCTCCATTAGGAACTTAAGAATTCTGCAAACTTCTGTTCCATGTGTGCAGGAAGATTGATTGTAGACACACAACACAAAAACGGTGATATTTCAATGTACAAACTAAACACTTTCAACTACACTATGATGATGCTTGTTGATTATTATCATGAATAAACTAGAATTCATATTTCAAAAGTTAGTTCAATCGCGTTAGCAGGTTGTCTCAAGTCGAATAGACAAACGATGAGTATTGAGTTTGAGTGGATGCTATGAATCGGGTGGCGCGCAACCCTGCATTCGGACATAATCGCTTATATTCGACTGTTTTAATGAATCAACATTAACTGCAGTAGTAAATGTATGGAACTGAAGTATCTCGCATAGAATCGCTAAATGTTTTATGGCTATTGGTTGCCAGTTAGCAAACTTTGGTTTACCGTGGCAATTCCGCATTTGAATGATATAATAAAACACTTTCATTGGTGTAATAAGAAAACCGTAGTAAGATCTGTTCAATAACTATAGCAACTCAATTTAATATGCCTATAATGCTATTTTAACCGAATAGTAAGAAATGTATCAACCCTAGTAAAAATGTTTTTGGTAAACCTATCTCATTGAATCATTTCTTTCAGTGAACTTACATGGCATTGTATTATTCGTTAATTTATAGTGGTTTAAATTTCGCATCGATATTATGGAATCCACTTTATAAATATTATTACCAGAATTGAGCGGGTTGACGTTATGGTGTTATTCAAATTGCTTAAGGCCACGTCCGGACAGGCAGGTGGCTTGCTTAGCGCCTAGAGCCTATAGAGGCTTGCATTCTGGTTACTTGCTAGGATACACGGTAGCCGCAGTGAAGGTGGTTTGCGTGATGGGTCGCTAGGATGCTTGGTGATTTGCTTGTCGGCACGTTGACGAGATGTCACAAAAATTGGTCTAAATTGTTAATTACTGAAAATTCATCTTTAAAATATACCATTTCACGGCCTCATCCTTCATGTTGGGTTCATGACATAAATAAGTCACGCTCAAATCATGGGCAATTTAATGTTCTGTATAAACAATTACTTAATTTTGACGAAACATTTTAAGAATATTTGCGTATGACCAGAGAAACATTTGATCTACTCCTCACTACAGCTCATTACAAACTAGAGACATTTTGTTGAATTATTTCAACGGAATTGCATCGATTACCTGGCAGAATAACACATTGTCTGAAAACATAATCCTACGCCATAATATACATTCACAGCATTAACGTATCATTATAAAAAAATTAAATCACGTTTTATTAGTACATAAAATCTGCTTCCACTTCGACTGCTACCTCGTCTCGTAGTTTCGTTTATGCCACTGCATTTTTATGGAGTTCGTTAGCTGGATTCCTCAGAGGTTGTCTTTTGAAAACTGATGCCATTAATATGTCATCCATTTTTGGCGCTCTAGTTCCTCGGAACTGAGTGCTTATCAATTTGCCCAAATGTCTGTAATTTTCGAATTTTTCGATGAAAATGGTCTTAAACGATTTGGTTCGACTCACTGATCAAGAATCCGTGGTCGAAATTCATTCTGTCCGGCCGTCCGGCCGGCCGGCCGGTCCGGCCGGTCCGTCCGTAGGCACGATAACTCTCGAACGGAATGAGCTAGACAGTTGAAATTTTCAGAGTATGTTTGAGGGATAAATATCTCGGCTGAGTTCGTTATTGGGCAAAATCGGACAGATGGTTTCGGAGTAACAAAAAAAAAATTTTTTTTTACAGAACAAATTCCAAATTGAATTTTTTTCAATAAGCAGTTTTACCATAAGAATCCATTCATATCATTTTTAACTCTAACAAACTAATACTTTCGGAGATATGATTTTTCAAAATTTCAATGATAGAATTATTCTGTGGCTATTCTATGAATTGTTATAATGTCAACTTTGACGTTGTCTCATTGTAATTCATTCCAGTAATGGTATCAATATGAGAATTAGAATATTATCATACTTTTGTTGGTTGATATTTTCATGCCGATGGTCAATCCATATGATGATGGGAATGGTAATGGTAAGTTAATAATATTGAGTTCAGAATATCTCCACTAAAAACAAAACTGGAATTGAGGAATGAATATCTCAGATGAGTTCGTTGTTTGGTAGAATTCTTCTATTGGTTTTGGATTGATAATTTTTGGCACTCTTGTTGAATTTAAATTCTTCTATGATGTTTGAATTCAATTTCTGCTAAGATGAAGTTCTAAATTTCAATAATGAATCGTACTTCTGTTTTCACAGAATGCTATAATTATTCTATCTAAGCTTTATTATATGATCTGTGTTCATACTCGTACATTTCATCCTGTTCTATAAGAGAGAGTCAAATTCATTTCAGCTATTTTAATTTGGTTTCTTCCATGGTGCAGTTCTCAGATTGCTCATTTAATCTTGATAAATAAACTATTATTTGAATTGAATTTCCTTTATGATGCAGTTCTATCATAAGAATACATTGATATAATTCTCAACTCTGAGAAACCAATACTTTCAGAGATATAATTTGTCTGTTTGAACTAGAGCGCCAGAAAGCTCCTGTCCACAGGGCTTGAACCAATTTTGACATCTAAAATGCCTCGTGCCTAGTGTCAAAAATCCAACACGTTTGTTTACATCGATAAATGCTAAGTGACAAGCTATGCGCTGAGCGTGCAGTGCGGCCGGTCGCGAAATTTCTAGTACGTACGTTTTTGCGCGTATGTTCTGGGGAACATCGCGTTATAGTTTTGCCCAAATGTCTGTAACTTTCGAATTTTTTGACGAAAATGGTCTCAAACGATTAAGTTCGACTCCCCAATGAAGAATTCGAGGTCAAATTTGATTCTGTCCGTCCGGCCGTCCGTTGCCACGATAACTTGAGAACGAAAAGAGCTAGCGACTTGAAATTTTCAGGGTAGGTGGCGCATCCCAATACGACGGAGAAGTTCGTTAATGGGCTTAATCAGCCCAGTGGTTTCCGAGTAATAATTTTGTTTTCAACCAATATAAATCCGATCGAATTTAAACTTGGTGGGTAGTTGTAGAATATGAACCTAAGCACGTTTGTGAAATTTTGCGCGAATCGTATGGCTAGAAAATTTTAAACAAATTATTAAAAAATATTTTTGTTGTCACGATAACTTGAGAAGGAATGGGATAGCGGCTTGAAATTATCAGGTTAGGATGTGCACTAGAACGCGACAATTCAGTTTGTTTATGAGCATAATCGGCCAAACGGTTTTAGAGTAATAGCCATCTGAAATTTTCTGAAATTTGGTGGTTTTTTGTTTCTCATTAACTTGAAAAATACTGAACCGATTGAATTCAAACATGGTTATTAGTTGTAGAATGCCAACGCGAAAATGCTTGCAAAATTTGGTGAGGATTGCATTTGTAGAAAATTTTTAATAAATCATTGAAAATTAAAAAAAAAATTCTATATATCAGTAACTATTCCTTTGAAAGTGCTGAAATTTTGCAAGAGCCTTCATAACCTAACTCTACTGCCAAGTTTCAAGTTTTAATACGATCGGTTAAATATTGTTGGAGATTCGAGCATTCTTGTGCGAGTTCAGTAGATGGGTGACCGTTGCCTCGATAACTTTCGAACGAAAGGAGATAGGGACTTGCAATTTTCAGTAGGTTGCGTATCCGAAAGGGAGAGTTGAGTTCGATTTTGGGCATAATCGGTCTAACGGTTTCCGAGTTATACCCACCTGGAATATTATTTCCTGGATAACTCGAAAAATAAATATTCGATCGAATTGAAGCTAGGTAACTAGTAGTAGAAAATCAACATAAAGACGTGTTTAAAATTTTGTAAGAACCGTACCCCTAGAAATTTTGAAAAAAATGACGAAAAAAAAAATTTTAAGAACCGTACCCCTAGAAAATTTCAAAAAAATCACGAAAAAAAAAATTGGTTCAAGCACTGACGTGAAGTCAGAAGCTTTTGAGCGTATGTTCAATAGAAGTATGGTCAATAGAACATACGCGCAAAAGCTTCTGACTTCACGACAGTGCTTGAACCAATTTTGTAAGTTACTCGCTAGGCGACTCGCTAGGCTCTAGGCGCTAAGCAAGCCGCTTGCCTGTGCGGACGTGACTTAACGGTTTTTTGGTTGCGCCTAGTATTTTTTGGACTATTCCGTTCAAAGTCCCCGACATGAGACTTTGAAATGGAGAACAAATAGTGCACAGGATGCTCCTATTTATAGAATGATTAGTACTTACAATAATAACTGCTGTGATGTAGATATTTTCGATGTATCATTGGCCAAGTTGAATGAAACACTACCTTAGGAATAGTTTCTTATGAGTAACTACTTTAAGTTTGTATATACAGGGTGTTCCTAAATTGAAAGTACAAACGAAAAGGGGAGATTCCTTAAGTGAGTTTAAGAAAAACAAGTCCCATAAACATGGGGTCGCAAACGTTTCGTTTTCGAGATACAGAGTGTTGAAGTTTGAATTTTTTTCAAGTTTTTTTCTCATAGTATCTACACTTCCCAAGATATTCAACTGAAATTTGGCATAGATATTACATTTGAGAGCTCTCACCACGTGACATGGCAATTTCGATAGAAGATCTACAGGGTGATATTTTTTCTGGAACACTGCCACCTGTTCTTCTGCAGAACTTTTTTTTGGTGAGAAACTGTTAATTTGAAAAAATGTAAAAAGAAGCTTTGTTCTTATACTAAACTTTTCGTTCTCTTGTAGTTTTGTCGTATCTACCAACGATTTCGAGAAAAAATTTTTTTAACGATTCTCTCGAAATTCTCGTAACTATGATAGGAAGGCCAGTTTGTAATCTGCGGTGAATGAATTCAGTGCCAGTTTTGACACATCAAATTATTGAACATTTGTTATTTTAAAAAGTGAAGGTGGTTGCATTTGTGGCTATTTAGTTTTTTGAATGTAGTTAGACTACTATTTTCATTACGATTTTTATGACTGTCACAACAATATTTGATCAGAAATTAGAACCTCTACACATTTCAATATCAAAACATGCCGAATTTCACGCATTCCGAAATGACTGATATGCATTTCATGTATGGTCTTGCAAATGGAAATGCAAGAGAAGCTAGGCGTCTTTACATGGAACGCTATCCCAATAGAGTGATACCAAATCATCGAATGTTCTCTGATATTCATAGGCGTCTTTCAGAAGCTGGATCTTTTTCCACGAAAATAATTAATGCTGGGAGACCACGCAGTGTGAGAACACCACAACTCGAAGAGGCAGTTATGAACGAAATAGAACAACATCCAAGAACCAGTACCATAAAAATTAGTGTACTTTTGAATGCAAGTCATCAAGTTGTTTGGCGGATCTTGCGGGATTCTCTGCTATATCCTTATCACATTCAGAGGGTGCAAGCTCTTCTGCCTCGAGATTTTCATCCTAGGGTTAGTTTTTGTCAGTGGTACCTCAGTAGACTATTGATGAATCCTTATTTTGATTGCCGAATTCTATTCACTGATGAAGCCTGCTTCTCAAGGACAATTATCAATGTTCATAATGAACACGTATGGGCTGAGCAGAATCCGCATGTATATGTAGAAACCCATTTTCAAGAGCAATTTTCACTAAATGTGTGGGGTGGTAATATTGGTGATGATTTGATTGGTCCTTTCTTCTTGCCAGGTCGACTAACAGGTCAATCATACAGACATTTTTTAGAAAACGATTTGCCCTTGTTATTGGAAGATATACCTCTTATGCTACGACGAGAAATGTGGTTCATGCATGACAGTGCTCCTGCTCATTTTTCAGTTTTGGCAAGGGAGTATTTGGACGAAAATTATGAAAACAGGTGGATTGAACGGGGGGTCCTCAGTCATAGCCCGCCAGATCCCCAGACTTAAATAGTTTAGATTTCTTTTTATGGGGCCACCTGAATACCTATAGTATACTCGACACCCGTGAACACCGTAGAAGAACTGAGAAATCGTATAATAGGCGCATTTGATACAGTTAGGAATACTCCGGGAGTGTTTGAAAGAGTTCGATCGTCTATGAGACGAAGAACAGAAGCTTGTATAAGAGTTGGGGGAGGACATTTTCAACATTTGCTGTAGTTCAGTCCTTTGCGGATACTTAGTTTTCTTGTTATGATTTTTTTTTAGTTTTACGTTTCTTGTTGTAATACATTTTTTGTGTTGATTATACGAGTTTATCGAATCTTTATGAATCATCGCTACAGATCAGGAAAATTTCCATAAAAACTGACACTGAATTCATTCACCACAGCTTACAAAGTGGCCTTCCCATCATAATTTGAATTTTCACGAGGATTTCGAGAGAATCGTTAAAAAAAATTTTCTCGAAATCGTTGGTAGATACGACAAAACTACAAGAGAACGAAAAGTTTAGTATAAGAACAAAGCTTCTTTTTACATTTTTTCAAATTAACAGTTGCTCACCAAAAAAAAGTTCTGCAGAAGAACAGGTGGCAGTGTTCCAGAAAAAATATCACCCTGTAGATCTTCTATCGAAATTGCCATGTCACGTGGTGAGAACTCTCAAATGTAATATCTATGCCAAATTTCAGTTGAATATCTTGTGAAGTGTAGATACTATGAGAAAAAAACTTGAAAAAAATTCAAACTTCAACACTCTGTATCTCGAAAACGAAACGTTTGCGACCCCATGTTTATGAGACTTGTTTTTCTTAAACTCACTTAAGGAATCTCCCCTTTTCGTTTGTACGTTCAATTTAGGAACAGCCTGTATATATTTGTTTCTGATATTTTGGATCATTCACATTTTTGATTTTTTGTTTGCTGTGGGCTAACGATATGTTTTTGTTTTAGTTTTAGTTACATAAACTAGGTGAATACTATGTTCTGGGCTAGTACCATTGTATTCCATACCAAATCGTCGAATAAATAAATAAATAAATTTTGTGAAATCTGAGGTCTCTTTATTTTTCGTTCAATTTTCAAAATTTCTTCAGCAGTCTGTAGATAATCAATAGATAGTAGATTAATATGTTATTAATTTCAACTTGCACATTCAGTCTTGTGTTAAATACTGGTTTATTAGGCATTATATAACGTTGTTAAACCTATAATTTTAAAACATCTTGTGGAATAATTTCGTGGTCAAATTCTACCAATATTTGATAATAAAATATTTCTTTCCAACATTTTGTTTTTTGGTTCATTTAAGTACACTAGGTCATTTTTAAGAGAGATATTAACAACGGTTTACGGAATTTTCAGATTTTTTTTTTGAGGAGTTGGCTCTGTTCATTGTGCCATAATGTCCGTTTGACAGCTAAGTTCCATGAGTCTAGCAATGAGAAAGCAACAATATATTGTTCAGTATCAATAGTATGCAATTATTGCAAAATTTACGTTTTTTCAGATTATTTAGGTTGAATTGGTTTGTATTGAAGTATGATCTTTAATTTGAATTTGATAATTTTGCATAAATAAATTTTGCAATAATTGCTTATTATTATAACTGAACAATATATTGGGAGCTAGTCTTACCCTCTGTTTACCTACCATATCATGCACCTGATCCTCTACTTTCAGCGAAACTGGATTAGTTGATCAGGCACTGCAGGAGTAAACACCTCCAAATGCTGATAGGCGCTGATACCAACTTTCACAGTGAGGTTTGGGGCAGCACCGACCCAGACTGTAGAGGGGAACACCAGCTGGAATTTATTGGCACCTATGGGCTTGTCATTCTGAATCAGGGCAAATAACCTGTTTTTGTAACTATTAGGAGAAGAGGTGTAATTGATATTACCGTGGCGTCTACCCTAGTGAGCAATGAGTTGCGATGGTATGTGGTGGGGGACCTTAGTTACTCTGAACATAGATATGTAGTTAAAGAGCTTATAGTCTCGACGAAGGAGGTGACTGCGTTACCGTGATCATTATAAAACGGATTAAATTTAACAAGGCTGTGAGGAAGTCTAAGAGAGAGGAATGGAGGAAACACTGTGAGGAGACTGTGAAGGATTCCGCAGCTGCAAGACTCCAAAAAATACTTTACAAAGAGCCAGCCAACCCACTTGGGTCCCTCAGGACACTTGGGGGTGGATTCACATCTGACAGCAGGGAAACATCGGAACTTATGCTCCAGACACACCTCCCAGACTCGCTGATAGCCTCCAAACCGAAAAAAAACCTAGAAAAAAAAGGGAAAACTGGTGACCAGTCCCTTAGAACCGAAGTGAGACACAAAGACGTACTTACCCATTACCCTCTCGTCCTTTACTTTAAAGGCACCTGCGAAACTGATTGGGATGTATGAGCGGCAAACCTGTGCCCACTGCACTACAACAAACATATGCTCACCGTGTGGGTAGATCGTGTGACTGGGCCTGAAACCATCTGGTAGATAGAGGAGACGATTGAGCACAAGGAAATGGCGTTTAACAATACCACTTATCATGCCATGCTTAAGGCGACGGAGAATCGTGGAGTAGACGAAACCTGTTGCAGGTGAATCAGCTCCACACTGCAGTGCTGACAGGCACAGGCTTCGTTGTGCGGGTAAACCCTGAGAGTTTCTGCGACTAGGGCAGCTCAGGGGTAAGTAATCTCTCCGCTGCTATGGCACCTTGTTTTGGACGAATTCTTGGCGGAACTGCGCATTCTACAGCCAGAGTTATGCAGATGACATCTGTGTATTAATCCGGGAAAAGATTACAAGGGTAGTTTCGGAGTTAACTCTCCAAGCCATGAAAGTGGAAAATAGCTGATGCGAGAGGGTGATCCTCAGCATTAACCCATCAAAAGCAGTTATTATACCGTTAACACTCAAAAGGAATTTGTAGGGAATTAAACTCCCTGAACTCTTGGGTGTGCAACTAATCCTGGCTGATGAGCTACGCTTACTGGGCCTTATCCTTGACACCAAGCTAAACTAAAACGCACAAGTCTCAGCAACAGTTGCCAAGTGAAATAAAACCGCCATGATTGATCGCAGGGCAGTTGACAAAAGATACTTGACCCCGGGAATCAAAAGGTGGATTAACATTGCTATAGTGAGGCCCTTCCTCAAATATGCTAGTGCTGTGTGGCAGACAAAAATGAACCAGAGCAGGGCCCTCACAGAGCTCGATAAAGTTCAGAGGAACGCCTTGCTTTGTATTACTGTAGCAGTGAAAAGTACTCCAACTGTGACTATGGAGGTCCACGCGGGATTCCCTCCTCTTCAACTTCTGGTGAAGGCCGAAGCGAGGCTGGTGATCCACTATGCACCACTATATTTCAGGCGGAAGTGGTAGCCATCACGACATGTGTCGTGGAGAATATTCGCATAGGGCATTAGCATGGGCTATTATGATAGGAACATACGAATTCTCTCTGACTTTTGCTGGAATGCTGACAGCATCTAGAAACCTTGGTAGTCAGAAACTGAGTTGAGCTCAGGTAGGTGCCGGGGCACACGGGGGTTGAACGGAATGAATGAGCTGACGCACTCGCTAGAGAAGTCACGGCTATCCCCCTCTTCGAACCAGAGGACTTAGCTCGGTCAATTAAACCTGAATTCCCTTCAGATCAGGCCGAATAAGAGACCATAAGGCAGCTAGCAACCCGAGCTCAAAGAGTGATCAACTATGAGACCCTGTCAGCTAATAGGAGACCGACCGAGGTGCAATAAACCTCTGTAGGCTGTAGCATGGGCTACTCGCTCATAAACTAAACAAGCAAACCTATTGATTCATGATTTTGATGAAACATTTTTATTTCAGTTTTCTTGTCCATACTTCCTAAATAAACATTTCTTGAATCTTTGAGATATTTTTTCCACATTGAAACATAAACGGTTCAGTAATAAGATGTGTGTGCGAAAAATGCATTGCATGTGTGCGTTGCAGAGTTCGGTCGATTTAGTTGTCGTACGATAAATTTGATTTATTACGGTGTTAATACAAATATTTATTTCTCCAAGGTGGTACCTTTTAGTGGTAAGAGTATCGAATTGATCTTACTCTTTCATTTATTTTTTTTTTTTTTCCTCACTTGCTTTTATATATAATTGAGGAGAGTTATCCCTTGAATTCTCTATAATTTGTAGCGGTCGGTTTTGGTACTCGCTTATCGCGCATCTGGCAGTATCTGAAAAACGTTTACAGATAGGAACTGTGAGTTGCTGCGTTTATGCAAACACATTCGAGCTTGTGTTATCGGAACATCAGAAGAGGTGTAAATGATCTGATTACAGAATTTGTTTGAATCTACCTTGAGCCTTTGTTAAACTTTCCTTTTGTTATTCGCCTGTCCATTCCGCTGCCTACCTGTGTCTTGTTTTGTGAAGTCTCTCATATAGGCCCGTGAGAGTGAAGTGCGTTTTCCCTGTCTTTATTAAATCCTGTTTTTTGCCATCTAAAATGCCAATCTGTTGTCAATGCACCAAGCCTCTTCAGGCTCAGGATAAGCACACTATTGCTTGTTGTGTGTGCCGCAAATCATATCATAATGATTGCGCAAACATGAAGCAGGACGAGGTAGATTTCCTCAAGGAGAACAAAAAGGCTTGGAAGTGCTGTGGCTGCTTGTCTAAAGTCAAGTTGCGAAGTTATACTAGCCACTCTCCTTCACGTGAAGAAGTTTCTTCAGAGGCTCCCATTACAATCGCCCACTTTCTAGTGTTGGGTACCTCTTACAAGAGGCGGCTCAGTTGTCCCGTACACGACGAAGAAATGTAAGAGCGGCTCACTTTCATAAAATGTACCACCTCAATTCGTACGTCCCGGTCCCACTGGCCAGTACGCCTCGAGGCTCGATAGCCGAAGCGATCGAGGACTCGAGGAGATCGCGAGGCGCGACAAGTGGATCCCAAAGAGGGGTGGAATTTACGGAAGTACTTAAGGGTTTCATCGTTTCATGATTCATGCTACACAGATGTCACAAATAATAAATGTTATGGAATTACGGTTGGTTTTATGGAGCGGCGTCTTTGTCGCCTTTTAGGGATTATGCAGGGTTTTATTGAGAGTTTCTTGTTTCTTTGATTTTCAACAGTAAAGCAATTTTATTTTCAATCATTGTATGAGAATATTCATTTTTCAGATAAGGAGCAAAATGCTCAGTTCTATTGCGATCGGCTCTTTATGTACTAGTACGATTTGTTTGTTGTACAGTAAAGGTGAAGTTTTTCTGCAAGTTATTTCTGTGTTGGTGTTTTATTTCGTAATACTCGTATTTAAGGACTTATAGTATAATATTATAAATTTTTAGTTAGTGAAGGTAAGCTCTACATTTGATTCGATATCTCGTGAATTTTTCTAATTGATTGTTATATTCTTCTCTAATTTAAATAGAATGGCGGATAATAAGAAAACCTCCAAGGCATGGCAATTTTTCACAGACTTGAAGAATGATAAAGCGAAATGCAATTTCTGTGGAAACGAGATGTCTTACAGAGGCGGCGGTGCTTACAATTTGATTCGTCATACCAAAAGCAAGCACCCGCATGTATTTTTAGCAATTAATGAATTTTCGAATCAACCTTCTACATCATCATGTTCAATGCCTTCCACATCCTCAAAAGTTCAATCCGAAGAATCTGAAGTATCACAAGTACCCTCCAATATTGATAGGATTTCAATCAAAAAATCATCTGGACCAACTTATGATACATCTATAACTCCACACCCTAAAATTACGCAATATTTTTCAAAACCCCTGCCTGCGAAGAAAACAGAACAATTAAATGAAATGTTAGTGAAAGTGTTTACGAAGAATTACTTGGCTTTTCATCTAGTGGAGTCACCTGAATTGAAAGATTTCATTCAACAATTGAATCCAGGGTATAATCTACCTACCCGTAAAACACTTTCAAATGCTCTTTTGACTAACTCGTATATCAAAATAAAAGAAAGGGTACAATCCGAGCTAAACGAAGCCACCCATGTCAGCATCACTACAGATGGATGGACATCGAAGCCGAATGACAATTATTTGGCCGTGACTGTCCATTTTTTTAAAGAAGCGGAACTCAAAGCCTACATGCTTGAATGTGTTCAATATTCAGATCGCCATACTGCCGAAAATTTGGCGCAGGAACTGAAGAAAGTTGTTGAAAATTGGGATCTTGTCAACAAGATTCAAGCAGCTACAAGCGATAATGCAAGTAATATTAAGGCTGCTATTAGAACGAACAATTGGCAACAAATTTCCTGTTTTGCACATTCCCTTAATTTAATAGTGCAAGTGGCCCTCCGTGAAATAAGAGACACCACATCAAAGGTTAAGCATATTGTGGAGCTCTTTAGAAGAAGTCCACTGGCTGCAGAAAGATTAAAAAAAATGCAGCGAAAACTGGAAGAGCCTGAACTCAAAGTAAAGCAGGATGTTCCCACTAGATGGAACTCTACATTCGACATGTTCGAAAGAATGTTAAAAATAAAAAATAGTGTGCTATCCACCATAGCTATTGATTATCCAGAAATGGAAAAAATCAATAATGAGGATGTGGAAGTTTTAATATCATCGACATCGATATTATCCATCTTCAAAGAGGCCACTGAGGAGATGAGTTCTGAGAAAAACGTTAGGATCTCGGAGGTATTTTTATTTAAAATTATAATTAGCTTGATAGAATTATAACCCTATGTATATTTCAGGTCATTCTTATTGCCAACCTTCTGAAGAAGAAATGTGAAGATTTCTTGTCTGAAGGAACACACCCAGATACAACTAAAAATATGGTTGAAGTTCTTCTGCGTGAAATAAATTCGCGTTTTTCCCATTACGAAGAAAATTCGATCTACGCGCAGAGTACCTTGCTAGATCCCAGATTCAAACAATTTGGCTTCACCAATAAACGAAATTTCATAAAAGCGGTTTCTGATGTGAAAGTTCTGGTCGGGGAAATGAAAAATCTCAGCATCTCCATGTGTTCTTCTCCGGTTCCGGAGTGTCCAATACCATCTAAGAGAAAACGAAGTATTTGGGATGACTTTGACAATAAGGTTGATGATATTTTGAAGAATACGGATCCCACCATAGATGCCAAAATAGAAGTAGACAAATATTTAGAGGAGTGTTTACAACCGAGATCACAAGATCCTGCAAAATGGTGGTATACCAAGCGAGAAGCATACCCTACTTTGTATGAAATATTTAAAAAAAGATTATGTATAATGCCTACGTCTGTTCCTTCAGAAAGATTATTTTCAAAAGCCGGTCAAATAATTGTTGAACGTAGGAACCGACTGAGCGGCAATAAAGTGTCGCAAATTTTATTTTTAAGTTCAAATTTATAATACATATTATATTTCTTATGTTTCGTTTTGATTAAAGATTTAATTTTATTTATATGTTATATATATACTAAATATATTTTCAAAATATCTTTAATGTTGTCATTTTTTCGGTATGTCTACATATCAATTCAAAATTTTCTCTTGCTTATAATTACATATTCAAATTGTGTTTGCTTGAGCATAAATAAATGAAAAAAATAGTAAGGCATAAGTGTTAAACTTAACCAATAATTTTGAATAATAATAATAATAATCTTAGTCAAAAAATATAACGCGAACTTCCCCTCGCTCGGTCCTTAAATTCTAAAATCCAACAATTAACTCGTATTCTAAATTTGTGCCATTCTTATTGCTTCAAGTCGGTCGACGTTACCCTCCTTTTGCATCAACATATTTGAACTTTGAAGTGCGACCGACCGTCAACGTCCCTCGCCTCATCTATCCGCCCTCAATCCTCATCTCATCTCCGTCAGTATTCTGTAGTGGTACATATTTTGTCCCGCCTCCCTATCTCGTCAGGCCTCATGAACGGTACCAGAGCGCCTCGCCTCATTTGAAGCGGTACACTGTACCGCTTCAATACAAAAATGAGGCGCCTCTTACAAACTCAGTTTTTAGACGTGTACTACCCAACACTACCACTTTCGAGAAATCATGAATAAAATTTCGGGCATAGCAGAGGATTTATCGATACTGAAACATTCTTATACAGAGCTTCAATCGGACATTGCAGCTATAAAGCTCTCACAGACCAATCTGGAATCTGAAATGAGGTCGTCTAGAGATCTCATTCTTCAACATAGCAATACGCTGTCAGAACATCGCTCTCTGATTGAATCCAATGAGATGAAAATTAAGTCTCTAGACAATTCGCATACTATTCTTGGTAATGAAGTCTCCTCTTTCGCGTCTGAATTGAATCGGATTAACCTCAAGAGTAATGATGAAAATACTTCAGAGATTGTGGAGCGTGTGAAACGATCCCACAATATTGTGATTAAGGGCTTGAAACCATCTGGAGATGCAAACCGAGATATGGCACAGTTAAGGAAATGCATTGATAATATTGAGAGAGGTGCATCTACCCAAATTGTGGATTGCGTACGACTTGGGCGGGATCCTGCTGCTTTATGGAAGATCTCCATTGGCAACCCAAATATAGTCAGCAAAATTCTACGTAATAAGAAAGTCCTTTTGGAGACTCCTGAACTTCGCCAAATTAAAATCACGGATGATATGACACCACTTCAATCGGAAAATCTCAAACAACTACGTAGTGAATTAAAAAGAAGAATGGATACTGGTGAAAAAGACTTAACGATTAAGTATATTAAAGGAGAACCGAAAATCGTAAATGCTGCTCCTAACGTTGATGCCTCAAAAAACTAGACCCAAACGACAACCCCCTGCTCACTGAGTTGTCATTTATGTACACAAATATTCAGTCTCTCAATTCTAAGTTCCGCGAGCTGGAAGCCTTTGTTCATGTCTACAAGCCCAAGTTCTTATTTATCGCTGAAACATGGTTACAGACTAGCATTCCTGACGAGATTTTTTCACTAACTGGTTATTCCATTTACCGAAATGATAGTTCTACTACAGTTGGCCATGGAGGTGTGTGCGTATATGTTGATGTGCGTATATGTTGATAGCGGTATTTCTGATATGTTTAGTATTTCCATTTCGAAACTTCCCACCCCTGGTATTGATAGTATATTCTTAAAGCTGGATAGTCGGAATTTTACATTCTCTGTGGGTTGTGTTTATAGGCCCAGAGCATGCGCATTCGACGTTGATGTTTTCAACCATATGGCTCTTTTATCTTCATCACCCTCTCCATTACTAATAGTGGGTGATTTTAATTGCCCTGATGTGAAATGGCCCTTGGCGCAACACTCTCTTCCTAGTGCGTCCTCTCTTTCAAATACCTTTGTACAAATGATGCAAGAGGCTAATCTTTTCCAGCTTGTAGATCAACCTACGCGATTTAGAGGCAGTCAAATACCTTCTCTGCTTGACCTTGTGTTAGTTAATGATAAACAGTTGCTCTCCGATATTGAGTATCTGCCTCCTTTGGGTGCCTCTGACCATGTATGCCTTTTATCGAGCCCACAATATACGGTGAATGTCATTCCTAATAGGAAGAAGAAAACGATTAACGTAGTAGATTTTATTGCGCTGAATGAAGCTCTTCTTGATGTCAGTTGGACCCTTGCTCTTGGCGATAAAAATGTCAATGAAATGTGGAATGAGTTTGAGCTTATTTTGGGGAATCTTATCACAACGCATACCAGATTGAAAACAGTCACGGAGTACCCAAGTAGACCTTGGTTGAATGACAGCATTCAGGAAATGTTTCGACATAAAAAATCACTATGGCAGCGCTATCTTCGTCATAGATCGGAGAGGAACTATGCAATTCATAGGTCCTATTCAAATTAAGTTAAAAAGATAGTGGCCTCTGCTAAGTGCACTTACATTGAAATGCTTGCTGGTTCAAAGAATCGTAAAAAATTCTTCAAATTCGTGCGATCCTCGATGAAGACGACTGTTTCAACTCCTGTTCTCAGGAACTCCTCCGGTCAGATGTGCGACAGCTCCGAGGCTACTGCCGAGCTATTCGCTGATGCGTTTTCTTCGGATTTTACACTGAAACCTGACGGTCCTGTTCCTCTTGTGAATTCCCCTAGACTGCTGAATTGTCACGTATTTCGCTAACTCATGATGTTGTGTTGGAACATCTGGTAAATCTGAAGGCTTCAACAGCCCCCGGTCCTGACGGTATTCAATCTATTGTTCTCAAAAAATGTGCTGCAGCTCTGGCTCACCCTTTATATGTAATATTTTCCGAATCACTATCCAGTGGTACCTTGCCCAACTCTTGGTTGATCGGATCCGTCACCCCGATTTATAAAAAGGGTAACAAGACTTCTGCCCTGAATTATAGACCTATCACTTTAACGTCTATAGTTGCTAAACTCCTTGAAATAATAATTTCGAGGGAAGTCCAGCAATTCGCTCTTGAAAACGGAATTATTCCTAAACATCAGCATGGCTTTATACCTGGCCGTTCAGTTATCACAAACTTGCTGAAGTGTCTGAATGACTGGACCCTCGCATTGGATACGGGTGGATGTGTTGATGTGGTTTACCTCGATTTTGCTCGGGCTTTTGATAAGGTTCCTTTGAAGCGTCGTCTGATAAAATTGGACCACTTCGGCATTAGAGGTTCTTTGTTGGACTGGATCAAGTTTTTCCTAACATCCCGTCAATTCTATGTTAGAGTCGGCGGTAAGGTGTCCTCTGCTCGTGAGGTGATTAGTGGTGTACCACAAGGGTCTGTCCTGGGTCCTCTACTATTTATAATTTACACGTCTGATCTACCCGGCACACTCAGCTCTCACTATTCGATGTATGCAGATGACACAAAAATATATAATGATCCTTTCTCAAATGGTATATATCGTGACCTTGCTGCCATTCATAAATGGTGTGATGACTGGCTGATCCCTGTCAACCCTGATAAATGTGTAGTTTTACATCTGGGCAAGAATAACGCAAGGCTCCAGTATAGCTTGGGAGATTATACTCTATCATCTTGTGAGAGTCATTGTGATTTGGGTGTTCACATCTGTAATGATCTTAACTGGTTAACACACGTCGATCATTTGTGTACTAAAGCGAAGAGGCTATGCTATTTGTTTGAGAAAGCTTTCGGAAGATGCAGTCTTGGAACCTGTCGGTCGTTACTTACCACTTATATTAGGCCTATTTTGGAATACGCGGGCCCAGTCTGGGATGCGCACCTGGCCGCTAATTCCAACGCATTGGAAAAAATTCAGCGTAGAGTGACTAGGATGCCGTTCGGATACCAGAGACCTGCATATGACGATAGACTTCAACTGATGAAAATAACTACATTTAGTTCCAGACGTCTGCGTGGAGATTTAATCATAACATATAGGGCACTACACGGTTTCTTTGGCACTGACTTATCCCATCTCTATACCAGAAATTTGCAAGGTAGACTACGTGGACACAATTTCAAATTATCAAGGGAATTGTTTCGATCATCACAACGCAAAAATTTTCTCTCAAACAGAGTCTTTTACAATTGGAATCGTTTGCCGCCGAATGTGGTCAATAGTGAAAGTGTCAACATCTTCAAGAATAGCCTGGACTTCTGGTGGGGTGTGCAGTAGTTTATTTGTTCACTCAGTGGCTAACTACGAACTCTGTAACTTTATACTTTACTAGTTTTATTCTGCTTGCTTTTTTTTTGTGTTTATATTGTATTTCTGAGTCGTAAAGGTTCTTCCTCGACTCTCCTATATATTAATAATAATAATAAATAATAATAATACTTTACGAAATGTTTATTTTCTAGGTGCACCGAATCAAGTATTTGACCAATAATGAAATTGAAATATTCTTGCAGTATTGGCGGCATTACTGCCTCCAATAGAAGAAGGGTGGAATGAAAAATTGTGAAATATGAATTGTAGAAATATAGAATAAACTAGTCTCATTTGATACTGGACCACATATTATTGGATGCTCAGTGCATTCTCACAAAATATTAATTTCAAACCCGTACGAAGTTGTTTCTTTAATACAAAATATTATCTTTCATCTATTTTGGTATTTCCTCCGCATTCATTGGGAAGGTACTGAAAAAAATCAATATCTATATACTATTTAAATATTGACATATCAAAAATGTTTTAACAAAAATAGGTGTAATTCAGGTGATTGAAATTAACGGTGGAAGTATCTGAAATATTCGGGAATTTCCTGATTTGATTGTCATAGACCAGGATTTAGAATATCACGAATACTATTTAACGTGATATCTCTACCAGCTCCCTATCAGCGGTGAATAAGAATTTCCCACGTAGCTCGCCATAGGCTTTGATCGCGGTCTTCGCAAATATGTCTTCTTGTGAAATCGCTGGGACCTCACTATAAGACATAAGTGCTAATGTCCCCAGTGTGGGATATTTGAAAATTCCACATGGGATATCGCAGAGGCCTCACTGAGTTCATCCCAGACCGTGGGTATTTGGACCACAAAAGAGAAATCGTCGACCTACCAGAGAGGTTACAAAAGTCCTCCTATGTTCCCGGCAAGAAGTCGCTGAGAAATCTCTCTTAGTTCTCTGTGTTGCCTGGATCCAAATATGTTTTTAGAATAATAATAACATCCCTCAAAGTTATTTCGTGGACAGCATTTTCACAATAACACATCTTGGTCGCCCTGTGTTGTATTCTGAGGAATGGTTCACGATGAATGAGTACACAGCATAAACGAATATCCAAGAATCAACATATTTCAGAGAGTTGAATATGCGAGGCACACGCAATATATGTCAACTCAAACAACGTTCACACTCGGAGGAAATCTCATTTGAAAGAAGCACGAAATCACCTCCAGCAATTTTACTCTAACTGAGGAGACATCTGAGAAAGTCACGAATGTAGACGTCAGCTGCTGATTATTATCATTCGTAGAAATCGCGAACCTCTGTAAACCTGTGAAGGGTAACAAACCGTGAAGTTGGAGAGGAATAACTAGTCGGATATTTGTCAATCAGTTCAGTGAAAAAATTGAGACTCAAGCATGTGTGCCTTTTCGAGATTTACCTTGTCCATCAACAAATATTGGGAACTGCAAAACATCCTGGGACTTTTTTGTCTGTAGTTGATCAAGAATGGACGGGTCCGCTCAAGTTTTATGAATTCTGAACCTAGTAATATTTCCCGATCTACTCTGTTATACAACTGTAATTGTTTGTTTGTATATTAATGAATAACGAAAAACTATGAGATTGATTCGATAATTTATTATTTACTCGGAAACTACTGGGTCTTTATAAATGATTGTAACATCATAGTTGGTTCTGAAACCATTTTGTCACTTCATATGCATGCTGACCACATTTGCAATTCCAGCCACAGAATTCATAATATACGCATAACCTCACTTTCTGCTTTTTTTACATTGGCAACGATAAATCATGATTTTCACTGGGAGATTGTTTTTTTTCCTGTCCCATTTTGGACCAAAAATTTTTATTATACAAAATGAATTGATTTAATAGTTGATATAGTTCGCATTAAGTTTGTAAAAAGTGAAGTACAATAATTGCTGAGCCTAACTTCTTCTCTGGGTTTACAACAGACCTTGTGATGACCAGAGTATGGTAATTTGATTGAAAGAATGATGAATGATAAATGATACTGGAATTTTCCTCTGTTTTAAGGAGTTGTATTTCAGAAAATATAAAGCTGATGAAATCGAGAGTGAATTATTCATTCATTATTCATTAGGATTCAGGTCGCATTTTCAAGAGAAATCATATCAGCTATCGAATACATATATTAATATATGTATATTCTACGATGAGAAACTGCTAACCACACACCCACTTATTTCGAATGTAATGGTCTCGATAAAACTGTGGGGATTATCAGATGTTAAAAATCTGTAGTTTTGAGAAAATCCAATAAGTGAAACCAAGCCTTATCACAAAAAAGTTAAGTCGAATTATCTGTCGATGTTAAGATTATTTATTTTGTGAGGGTACAAATTTCCGTTTTTTTTTGAGGGGTAGGTGGGCTTCAGAGGTTCACAAAAAGGTTATTTTCACTATTTTTTTTATATAAAATCATATATTTTATATAAACAATTCAGCATATCAAAGATACATATTTTAATAGTATTTTGTGAACTTTTTATTTGAAAATTCCGAAAACTCAGCTGTTGGTACCTCATCTCCCTTGACGTCTCAAAAAAAAAGAGCTCTTGTCGTAGACAGCATAACTCACTATTGGTTCATCTGAAATCAAAAAACCATAAATATTTAGTTAGCACATGGATAAATCTCGTTATTGGACGAAGGCAAAAAAATGAATAGAAATTTGAATTTTTGACAGACTTCTAACGAGAAAACACAATTTTTGGTCAAATTTTCGCCATGTACTGGCTCGAAAAAATTAGTGGTAATAAAAAAGAATAATCCTTCGTTCAATGACTAGATAATATTATTTCAACGATGTGTGCAAAATTTGAACAAAATCGCTTTATAACTTCGAGAAATCATGTCCAACGACATAAAAATTGAGTTTCGAGATAAACGCGTTCGAAGTTTTAAATTGAAATAACATGCAAAAAAATTTGGTTCAAGCACTGACGTGAAGTCAGCAGCTTTTGCGCGTATGTTCTATTGTCCATTCTCCTGTATTGGACACCCTTGATCGAATTTACCATGGTTAATTATGTTGACCATGGTAAATTCGAATTAAGTGTCCAAAACAGGAGAATGGACAACATAATTTACCATGGTAAATTCGATCAAGGGTGTCAAATACAGGAGAATGGACAATAGAACATACGCGCAACAGCTCCTGACTTCACGTCAGTGCTTGAAACAATTTTTTTTTTCGTAATTTTTTTGGTATTATCTAGGGGCACGGTTCTTACAAAAAATTTTTTTTCGTAATTGTTTTAAAATTTTTCTAGGGGTACGGTTCTTAAAAGAATTTAAATACTTATTTATGTTGATTTTCTAATAATAGTTACCAAACTTCAATTCGATCGAATCTTTATTTTTTGAGTTATCGATGAAATAATATACCAGGTGGGTATAACTCGGAAACCGTTAAACCGATTATGCCCAAAAACGAACTTAACTCTCCCATTCGAATACGCAACCTACCCTGAAAATTGCAAATCTCTATCTCATTTTTTTTCATCAAATTTTTTTTCGTAATTGTTTTAAAATTTTTCTAGGGGTACGGTTCTTAAAAGAATTTAAATACTTATTTATGTTGATTTTCTAATAATAGTTACCAAACTTCAATTCGATCGAATCTTTATTTTTTGAGTTATCGATGAAATAATATACCAGGTGGGTATAACTCGGAAACCGTTAAACCGATTATGCCCAAAAACGAACTTAACTCTCCCCCGAATACGCAACCTACCCTGAAAATTGCAAATCTCTATCTCATTTTGTTCGAAAGTATTCGAGGCAACGGTCACCCATCTACTGAACTCACACAAGGCTGCTCGAATCTCCAACAATATTTAACCGATCGTGTTAAAACTTAAAACTTGGCTGTAAAGTTGGGTTCTAAAGGATCTTGCGTAATTTCAGCAATTTCAGACGAATAGTTACTGATATATAGAATTTTTTTTTTAATTTTAAATGATTTCATAGAAATTTTCTACGAATACTATACTCACCAAATTTTGCAAGAATTTTCGCGTTGGCATTCTACAACTAATAACCACGTTTCAATTCAATCGGTTCAGTATTTTTCGAGTTAATGAGGAGAAAAAAACATCCAATTTTCAGAAGGCTATAACTCTAAAACCGTTGGTCCGATTATGCTTATAAACAAACTCAAATGTCGTGTTCTGATGCACTTCTTAACCTGAAAACTTCAAGCCGCTATCTCTTTCCGTTCTCAAGATATCGTGACAACAAAAATACTATTTAATAATTTTTTAATAATTTTCTAGCTATACGATTCGCACAAAATTTGACAAACGTGCTTAAGTTAATATTCTACAACTAATCACCAAGTTTCAATTCGATCGGATTCATATTGGTTGAAGATAAAATTATTACTCGGAAGCCATTGAGCCGATTATGCCCATTAACGAACTTGTCCGTCGTATTAGGATGCGCCACCTACCCTGAAAATTTTAAGTCGCTAGCTCTTTCCGTTCTCAAGTTATCGTGGAAAAGGCCGGATGGCAGGCGGGACAGAATCAAATTTGACCTCGAATTCTTCATTGGGGAGTCGAACCAAATCGTTTGAGACCATTTTCGTCAAAAAATTCGAAAGTTACAGACATTTGGGCAAAATGATAACGCGATGTTCCCCAGAACATACGCGCAAAAATTATATAGATATAGAAATTATATAGAATCATCGATTCCGGCACCATAAAGCAAAGTGACTGCTGCTGCGGCCATATCTAGGGTGTCCTTTTGCTCTTGCCTGTGACTGATTCTTGCTTCACGAGTCGCAGCATCAGCAACAATAGCTATGTAGCTGCTTCTGTAAGCCCGCGAAGCGCTGCATTGACGTAACGTGATGGGCGGAACTTCCAAAGGGTCTATCTCTGAGAATTCTACTCAGATCAATTTCAAATTTTAGGAGAATATCTTAAACGTATTGAACTATTTTTTATTCTTTTTTTTCCGCTCGAGAGGAAAAATCGTTTATAGGCGTGACCTGAGAGGGTCTGCTTCTCTCAGGAGTGTGAGACTCCAGGTGTTGAAGGTTACACACTAAAAAACCTCTCACACGTTTGTTGGAGTAGTTATTCTCTTTCCCTGCCCTTACAGCGTCTCTTAACAAAAGAGATGAGCTACAAGCGGCCTTCATAGTTGATGGGACCTGATGACTCGAAGTGATCCGAGCAACACCGCGTTCTTCATTCTGTGAGCTGAATCCTCGGCCCGAGATTTGCAGGCCGGAATAATCTTCAATTCGGTCACGTAGTTCGCTCTCATTCCGCCTAGGCATCCAATGATTATAATGACCATCCTGACCTTGTGCCTTGGATACAGGATCCCAAATTCAAACATTAAATCCTTGTATTTCTCCCTCTTCTGTTCTTCTTTCATCACCACATTATTTTCTGCGGGTGAGGAAAATTCGACGACAAACAATTCCTTGAGTTCTTTGTATATCTGGCTTTATAGCATGGATCTGCCGAGTTGTTGGAATTGCATAGTTCCAGTAGATGTGAGCCCTGGTCTTTTCAACAACTGCTTCAATCTCCAGAGGCACATACGCTGGCACACAGGCTGGTTCCTTGTCTATACCATAAACCTCTCTCAGATGGAAGTAGATAATTCGGAGTGCCGCATTGTGTCTTTCCACATACCCTGATGGAGCATGGACTCTGCAAGCAGACAGAATGTGCATAATAGTTTCTTGCTGGCTGTGGAATACTCTGCACGTTGTGGGGGTGTTCACTTTTATGATGTTCTTTTTATACCATCTGGTATTTATAACCCCATCTTGACAAGCTATAACAAATTCCTCCGTTTCCGACTTGAGTCCAGCGGACTTCAAAAAGGCGAAGGATAATTCTTCCGACAGGCCCTGATCTTTCGAACTCCTGAAGTATATGGAGTGCATGTGTTTACTCATGTGATCTTCGAGTAGTTTCTTCAGTTGTGCCTGCCTTATCTGTCTGCCAACTCTTCTTTGGTCTGTTGGCGAGATAGGTGTTCCTGATAGCTCATAATCGATTGATATGCCGGTTATTCAGAGCTTCTCCAAAGCTCTCTGACCAGCCCTAAATAGGAAAGCTCCCTGGTTCCTGATTTCATGCTGAGCCACCATTTTCAGAAGCGGGTCTTCGCTTCTCAATATCCTTATTGCCATTTCCAACGTTTGTTGATGGTGTTGGTATTCCAAACTTTGCAAACCTCTGCCTCCCTGCGTTCGTGGAACGTATATATACGTTCCACGTATCGACCAACTGCTCGATTCAAAGGATATATCCTTTGAATTGAGCAGTTGGGATGCAGGCTGCGATTCATGTTCATCACTTTACGAGTGGTTCTGTCTAGCTCGAGAATTTCATTCACTGTCCAGTTAACTATCTCGAATGAGTAGGTGCTTATTGGTACTGCCAAGCTGTTCGTAGCAGATACTTTATTTTTCCCGGACAGCTGTGATTTCCATATAACTCGGATCTTCTTTTTTGTATCTAGCCGTTAAGGCATCCTTAATTTGGGTTGTCTCCAGTGCACCTCGTAGTTTCATCCCAAGGAATTTCTTCCTCTTCGAGGTGTCGAATGCTTATTCCCCTTTCTAGGTCGATATCTTCTCCTGTTTCTACAGTTCTTCCTCTGCTCAGATGAAAAACAGCACATTTTTCCAAACCGAATGACATACCTATTGCTGAGGTGTATTCGCCAACGATATTCAGTAGTTGTTGTATTGCTGCTTTGGAAGAAGCGTACAGTTTTAAGTCATCCATGTATAGTAGATGTGAGTTCAGATGTTCTCTTCTGCCTAGTGGCCCGGCCTTGTACCCTATTCTGCTTGCCCTCAACTCAGTTGTTAATGGTAGAAGTGTTATGCAGAACAATAACGGGCTTAGCGAGTCTCCTTGAAATACGCATCGCCTGTATCTCACCCATCCAGTATAAACGGTCTGACCTTCGGATCGGACGGCGAACTTAGTTTTCCATGACACCATGATGTTTCCCATCGCATGGACGATGTTAGGGTGGATTTTGTGCATCTCTAGCAGCCGTATTATCAAGCTGTGCGCCGATGTGTCAAATGCTTTCGCGTAATCTAACCATGTTGTATGTAGGTCGAGCTTGTAGTGTTTCGCTCCTCTTTATTCGTGGATTTGCTTCCAGGATGGACTCCAGAATCCGATGTTGAAGAACACTTGTGAGTATTTTATACAACGTATTCAGACACGTGATTGGGTGGTAGTTCTTTGGCTGTCCTAGATCACCTGATTTTGGTATCAGTACAGTTCTGCCCTTTACCAACCATGAAGGAATTGGCTCACAGAGAATTACTATCTCACTGAATAATCTAGCTAGGTGTTGGTGGGTAGCTGGAAAGGTCTTCCACCAGTAGTTCTGAACGCCATCCAGTCCTGGTGCCGTGAAATCATGCTTGTTTTTCAAGGCATGTCTAATCTCTTCTCATGTAACTTCAGTCAGCTCTTCGGGTTGTTGCAGACTTTCGTCACATAATATCTCGAATCTCTAAAGTGCTATTTCATTTTTATTAATATTATTATTACAAAAGATACGAGCAGAGAGAATTCTATAAAGATCATTAACAAAACCTCTCCAGGCAATTGATTCCAGTGGTGAAACACTCTATTCGGTAGCAAATACTCTTGGCAGGTGCTTCTGAACATATATATATATATATATATATATATATATATATATATATATATTATTTTCTCTGCTTCTTTTGCGGAATCACCCGTTATTCTTATCCATTTAAATATACTTATCCGCATTATCTATTTTCTTTAATACATATCCTCGGGTTGAGGTCGCATCGCACAGGTAGCTTATGCTTCCTTCGTGCCGATGCCATAGTTTACCTCCGAATTGGAGGTCCTAGAGCTGAAGGCACAAATTGGTTGCTCGCTCCTGATGTGATGCCACCTGTTTTCAGTTATCTTTTCACCTTTTTTTGGTTTCTTGGTTGCCCTGTCCTGAAGAAGCCAACTAGCAGAAACACGTGTCGGCAGGTACCAGCAGAATTATTTTCTCTGCTTCTTTTGCGGAATCACCCGTTATTCTTATCCATTTAAATATACTTATCCGCATTATCTATTTTCTTTAATACATATCCTCGGGTTGAGGTCGCATCGCACAGGTAGCTTATGCTTCCTTCGTGCCGATGCCATAGTTTACCTCCGAATTGGAGGTCCTAGAGCTGAAGGCACAAATTGGTTGCTCGCTCCTGATGTGATGCCACCTGTTTTCAGTTATCTTTTCACCTTTTTTTGGTTTCTTGGTTGCCCTGTCCTGAAGAAGCCAACTAGCAGAAACACGTGTCGGCAGGTACCAGCAGAATTATTTTCTCTGCTTCTTTTGCGGAATCACCCGTTATTCTTATCCATTTAAATATACTTATCCGCATTATCTATTTTCTTTAATACATATCCTCGGGTTGAGGTCGCATCGCACAGGTAGCTTATGCTTCCTTCGTGCCGATGCCATAGTTTACCTCCGAATTGGAGGTCCTAGAGCTGAAGGCACAAATTGGTTGCTCGCTCCTGATGTGATGCCACCTGTTTTCAGTTATCTTTTCACCTTTTTTTGGTTTCTTGGTTGCCCTGTCCTGAAGAAGCCAACTAGCAGAAACACGTGTCGGCAGGTACCAGCAGAATTATTTTCTCTGCTTCTTTTGCGGAATCACCCGTTATTCTTATCCATTTAAATATACTTATCCGCATTATCTATTTTCTTTAATACATATCCTCGGGTTGAGGTCGCATCGCACAGGTAGCTTATGCTTCCTTCGTGCCGATGCCATAGTTTACCTCCGAATTGGAGGTCCTAGAGCTGAAGGCACAAATTGGTTGCTCGCTCCTGATGTGATGCCACCTGTTTTCAGTTATCTTTTCACCTTTTTTTGGTTTCTTGGTTGCCCTGTCCTGAAGAAGCCAACTAGCAGAAACACGTGTCGGCAGGTACCAGCAGAATTATTTTCTCTGCTTCTTTTGCGGAATCACCCGTTATTCTTATCCATTTAAATATACTTATCCGCATTATCTATTTTCTTTAATATATATATATATATATATATATATATATTCTTTTGAACTTGAGCATTACAATTTGTTTTGTATCTAACCTCTGCTAACACTTTTTTCATACACATGCTTTATTGTACCAATAAAAACATTAGTAAAAAAATATTGTATATACTCATATAACTATGTACTTCAAGTTGAAATACCTCAAAACTACAATTTGTGGGTTGGATTATTTCTGCTTAAATACGTCCAGTTATAATTTGCCAAATAACATCCAAGAAAATATTAATTTTCTATGTGACTATCTGAATGAGGGTTATGTTTTTCAACTGTATGTATGTTTGTCTATTACTATAGTCTGCTCTACAGCCTGAGCGGCTTGATGGATTTCAACTGTTGAGTTGTCGTTTGATTTCTGTGTTTTGAGGGGTACCTTAGGGTATGAAATTCTAGCTAAGGATGCTCATGAACAAGCTTTTTTTTACAGAAAACCGATATTGGGGGTAATTTTTTTAAGAACAAATAATTAAATTTATTTTTATTTCCTATAGGAATGTGTTCCTGAATCAGAAAAACAACTACTTTCTAGACAGTTGAAAGGGAGAACAGGAAAATTTCCTCCAGAATTGAGAAGTTTTGCTCTTACTCTCAATTTCTATTCATCATCTGCCTACAACTATATAAGAACGACTTTCGGAAAGCATACTCTACCACATCCACGTACTTTATTAAAATGGTGCAGTTCAGTGGATGGCTCACCAGGATATACGGCAGAGGCTATAAGAGCTGTCAAAATCAGGGTAGAGGTGGAAAAAAACCAGGGAAAATCATTGTTAGCTGGATTGGTCATGGACGAAATGTCAATTAAAGAACATGTTGAATGGACAGGCTCCAGGCATGTTGGATATGTGAATTTTGGGACCGGAATTCAAGATAGTGACAGCATTCCTAGGGCCAAAAATGCCTTAGTGTTCATGCTTGTCGCATTAAACGCTGCATGGAAAATTCCCATTGCGTATTTTTTAATAGATGCTTTAACTGCAGAGCAAAAAGCAAATTTGGTCAGAGGCTGCTTGATTCAAATGGAGGACACAGGAGTGATTATTACAAGTCTGACATTTGATGGAATAACATCAAATATGTCTATGTGTAGTATTTTAGGGGCAAACTTGAACTGGCCGGATATAAGGCCATATTTTCTTCATCCTATTAGAAAACATAAAATACACATCATTTTGGATGCCTGCCATATGGTTAAATTGTGTCGTAACACTCTTGGTGACTGGGGATTTTTCTACAATGGACGGAATGAAAAAATAAATTGGAATTATTTCTCAGAATTGGTCAAGATACAAAATGAGTCAGGACTTCATGCAGCGACTAAAATTAGGAATAGGCATCTTAACTATCAAAAAGAAAAGATGAAAGTAAAATTAGCAGTGGAAATGTTCAGTGCAAGTGTTGCTGATGCTCTAGAGTACTGTGATAAGGATTTAAATATTCCGCAATTCAATGGGAGCCAACCTCTTGTAAATTTTTGTAGAAAAATTAATGATATTTTCGATATCTTGAACAGTAGAAATTTTTTAAACAAAATGATCACCAAGAAGCCTCTTTGCATAGAGAATGAAGAGTTCATTAAAGCCACCATAGATAGTTCAATAAAATACTTGAGTAGTCTCAAAGATCAAAGTGGAAATCTAATTATTAAATCTAGGCGGAAAACAGGCTTCATCGGGTTGATAATATGCTTAATTAGCATTCAAAATTTATTTGAAGATTTGATAAAAACGAGAACTTTAAAATTCCTTTGCACTTACAAGATGAGTCAAGATCATATAGAGATGTTTTTTCTACTATGAGGTCTCGGGGGGGTTTCAATAATAACCCTACCGCTAGACAATTTGAAGGTGCATATAAAAGAGTCCTGATCCATTGTGAGTTAGTGTCACCAGAAAGTGCAAATTGCTTGGCACAAGACCAAACAAGTATATTGAATATGGTATCTACTCATGTCATGAATACAAATTCATTGGACTCATTGAATGTTCAGGATATTGGAGTTGATGATTTTGATAATTTGGTTCCTTTCAATAACATTTCAAATTGTGACTATTACACTGATATCATAGAGTATATTGCTGGTTTTGTGAGTAAACGAATGATAAAACACATTAATTGCAACACTTGTGCCAAATCACTCACTTCAACAAATACCGCATCAGCACTTCTCATAAGAAAAAATAGAGGTGGACTCTGTAAACCTTCATCTGATGTTGTTAAAATATGTATTGTGGCAGAAAGCATAATAAAATCAATAGGTAACTTTTCTCAGCCCAATATTATCCATAAAATGATAATGCTTTGCCTCAGAAAAGTGAACTTGGATACAGTCTTTTCAGTGCTTACTGAGCACTCGATGGAACAAGATCCGCTCTGCAGTCATAGCTTACAATTGGTTAAACTGATATTGAAGAGTTACCTTACTATTCGTCTCCACCATATCAATAACACATCCAATGAAGTTGAGTCAAGAATTAGAAATAGATTAACGAAATTAATTCATTTCAACCATCAATGAAGCTTTTGCGAAAGTAATATTCAGTACAGACTTTATTTTGATTTGATTTTTCTTTAATTTATTATAAACACTCCCAGGCTAATTGTACTCGCGCATATTCAGTGGAAGAGCGTGCTAACATTTTGCCCAAATGTCCTTAGTTTTCGAATTTTTTGCCGAAAATGGTCTAAAATGATTAGGTCTAACTCACTGATGAAGAATTCGAGGTCAAATTTGATTCTGATTCAATGTAGAAAATGTTTAAGAAATCATTGGAAAAAAAATCATACCTCAGAAACTTTCACTCCAATATCGCTGAAATTCTGCGAGATCCTTCAAAACCTAACTCTACAATCCATTTACAAATTTTAACACGATTGGATCTATATTGTTGGAGATCGGAGCAGCCGTGGGTGAGCTGAGTAACTAAATGGGTGACCGTTGCCACAATAACTTTCGAACGGAAAGAGATAGCGACTTGCCATTTTCAGTTTAGGTTGCACATCCAAATGGGGCAGTTAAGTTTCGTGTTGGGCATAATCGACCAAACGGTTTCGGAGTTATGCCCATCTGGAATCTTATTTTCTCGATAACTCAAAAAATACAGATCCGATCGAATTGTAACTTGTTAAATAGAAATTTTGTGAGGACAGTACCACTACAAAATTTTTTAAAAATTACATAAAAATATTATGTATTCCGACTTGGATCAGAACATCTGGCTATAGAATTCACAATAGACATGAACCGAGGTCCAAGTGAGTACTCAAGGAAAATTGAATTACTTCACGAAAAGTGAAACATAGAATAGGTAAACAGCCAAATACAAGAAACAATTATCACAGACATAGATATTACTGAAGAATATATAATCTACCTTAATGACTCGTTAATTGACATAATAAAAGACCATAAACCAATCTCACAGAAAAAATATTTCAGTCAATCATTACCACCCTTCATATTGAAGCTGATCAGATTGAAGAGACAGTTATACCGAGAGTATCATTGTAACAAGGACCCGAGTTTGAAAAGAAAATTTAACTTATTAAATAAGGATATATGATCATAAGATAATATGATCATAAAAAAAGTAAAAACTGGAAGAAGTTACAGAATGGGCGATCGGGAGTTTACGATCCTCTGTTATGCCGATGACGCGGTACTCTTCGCGGAAAATGAGGACGACCTTCAGAGAATCCTCCAACTCTACTTCAATATCGCGAATCAATTCAATATGGACATAGCCGCACTGAAAAAACTAAATGCATGACAACAGCTAAAGAACCTCTCCGATGTAAACTGGAAGTGAATCAGAAAATAATAGAACAGGTAATGTCGTTTAAATACCTAGGGTCGAATTATCCAGTTTTGGCAGTATTGAAGATGAGGTATCTCAACAAGTCATCAGGGCTAATAAAATTGCAGGCTGCCTTAACGACACAATATGGAGGAATAAACATCTAAATATAAAAACGAAAGCAAGAATTATAAGAGCACCATAAGACCGATCATGACCTACACGGCTGAAACCAGACCCGACACGTCGAAGACAAGGCGAATGCTGGAAACAGCGGAAATGAAGATACTCCGTAGAATTTCCGGAAAAACTCTGTATGACAGAGAAAGGAGTGATGACATTAGGAAGTTATGTGAAGTGGAGAACATCGGGGAATGGATAGGCAACAGAAAAGAAGAATGGAACGCGCACATAGAGAGAATGGGGCAAGACAGAATGGTGAAGGAGGCTAGGGATAGATCACCTCTAGGAAGGAGAAGTATCGGCCGACCAAGAAAGAGGTGGAGCGACAATTTGTGAGCCAAATAGAGACATCATCGATGGAGAACAGGCTTTAAGCCTACGTGGAAGAGAGAAGAAGAAGAAATAAGGATATTACACTGTAGTCCTTCAATTTAGATCTCATAAATACATGGATGCATGTAAAGAAATAGAAAACCAGAAAGGCCGAACATATTGGAGAGCAATTAAAAATCTCTCCAAATACACACATCACAATCTGACTGAGCCGATCCAGGTACAAGGAAAATCTTTGACTGATGATGGAGATATTACAAATGCTTTTGCTGAACACTATAGAGAGATATTCAAGGAATCTGCTAACGAAAACTTTGATAAAAAGCATAAAAAAAGTATAGATCAATGGTATCAGAATGATTATGGTATCAGAACGAGTATGGAAGGGGAAGAGGACATCGAACCAATCACAGAGGATGAATACTTCATGGCAATATACCATGGCTTAAACACATCACCAGATTATGATAATATCACCAGGAATATACTAAGAAAGCTTGATCCCGAAGTACAAAATCACATAATGAAGTTCTATAACTATTGCTTGAAATAATAATAATAATAATAATAATAATAATGACTTTATTCCAACTAAATTAAGTAATACAGAAGATATTACAAGACAAAGAGAAAAAAAAAGATAAATCACAGGGCGGAGTTCAGATTGTGATAGTCACTCTCTGCTCTACCACTCAAACCCTGGTGAAGTGACACATGTGAAATTATATACATCACGAGAAATTAACACATGAAGAAAAAAAAAAATAATAAAAGTGGAGTGAGAAAAAAAAAAGGTACAAAATAATATATATTCTTGAAGAGAAAAAAAAAAATACAAAAAAAAAACATATTTATTTCGAGTGCTACATTGGATCCAAAGGAAATAAAACAGAAACCTGTTACCGACGTGACTGGCATTGATCAAGAAAAATAGAATCCTTCACCTTCCTCTTGAATGAATCAACAGAAAGACTATATAGGCCGCTAGCGATATGTCCGTTATAATGCTTATAGATCGAGAAGCTGAATGACCGTTCAAAACTAGCAGTATGGTGTTTAGGTGGTGATATGAGTCCTCTCCTACGAATATTGAGGTTGTGAACATCGGATCTGAAGGTGATTTTTCTATATAGATATGCTGGTTTACGAGATATTATCAAACGGTGATAAAAAACCAAAGCAGTCAACGAAAACCTATTTCGCATATTCAACCACTTTAAATCAACCAACTTATGTGATACATGCTCAAATTTACGAATTCCAAATATAAATCTCATGCAAATACTCCCACTTTCCCAAAGAATGGAAAACAGGAATACTTATCAACATTCCAAAAGGTAATACAGACCACAGCAAAATAGAAAATTACCGTCCGATTACATTACTCCCAGTAATAGGCAAAAAATTTTAAAAAATTATAACTCAAACTGGAAGGTTCATTCCAGTGTACCAGTGTGGATTCAGAAGTAAAACGTCCACAATACACCGATTAACTATATTAACTACCAATATACAGAACAACAAAAAAAGAGATAAAAAATCGGCAGCATTATTCTTAGATGTTCAGAAGGCTTTCGATAGTGTCTGGCATGCCGGGATGATATTCAAACTAGCACAATTACGATGTCCCAATCAACGATAAATTTATAACTGGAAGAATTTCTTTCAAGTGCAAGTGCAAAATGACGTCTCAGATCCCTTTTCACCTCAGCAAGGCCTTCCTCAGGGGTCTCCACTTTCTCCAATCCTATTTAACCTGTACTGCCATGACATTCATAACCACAACAGAGACAAAGATGCAGAAGAAATAGACAAAAATGCCTACACACTTCAGTTTGCAGATGACACCACACTTGTCACCCCTGATACAACATTGGGAAAATGTATTCTACAGTTACAAAAACTAACTGATGTCACTGTAGCATGGATGAGAAGATGGAGAATGCAGCCCAATCCGGATAAGTCGAAGCTCATTATTTTCAACCACAAAATCAAGAACACCTCTTCAAATATCAAAATTGAGAAGAACACTATTAGGCCCACAAACACGTGCAAATATTTGGGTATACTTATTGACAATAAGTTGAGCTTCAAGTCACACACAAGAATGCAGAAACAAGCAGTCATCACACGAGCGGGTGACTTTTAGATCACTCACATATAGGAACATATGTATCAATACGAAGACTGCTACTGTGATATATAAAATGATATGCAGACCGATGAAAGAATATGGACATACAATTTCCACAAACGCAACAAAAACAACACTCAAGAATCTGGAAGTAGCTGAAGCAACATGTATGAGAAAAATAACGAAAATGAGACCCTAATAATCCCTTGCAAAATCCGCGTAATCGACTACTTTACGAAATAACTGGTGTTGAGTCAGTACGGAAGAGAATTGAGAGAGTGTGCCAGAAGTTCATTGGGAAGCAGACGAACAAATACATAATGGAACCATTAATTCTTCATTATGAAACACAGTATGCATCACGGGCCAAACTGCCAGCATTACCAATTTACGAACACTTATTATCTATAGAATAACTTTTTTATTGAGACTTTTGTCGATTAACCAAAATGTATTAGTGTGACTGGCAGGGAGACTTCGGTCGATAGCCAATTGATCTTAGTATCATTAAAGTTTTACTGCTACTATTATGTATTTCACAATAATTTGAGAACGGAAAGTGATAGCGACTTGCAACAGTTATACTCATCTTAAATTTTGTTGTTATTTCCTCAATAATTTGAAATATATAAATGCGATCCAATTAAAACTTGATAATTACTTGTAGAATGTCGCGAAATTTCGTGAATATCGTATCACTAGAAAAAATTGTTTTTCTTCAAAAATATTATATTTCATAATATCCGAATCAGCTGAAATTCCGCATATACGTTCGAGCCACTATTTTAAAATTGAGTACCGAATTTCAGCTTAATCGACTCCGTATGAGGCGTGAATGCGCGCCAAAGCTCCTTACTTCACGTCAGTCGTCATTACTTTATTCAATTCTTTTTCTTCATTTTTATATATATTTTTCTCCATGTAATATAAATCTAGTTAAATAATAAAAATAAATAGTAAATACCCTTATAAATCTTATATTTTTGAACGGATTTGATTTTTCAGGAGGTAGATATTCAAAAAATCTTATTTTAAATGTTTCAAATATTTTTATTAATTTTGTTATAATAAACACTTATTATACATTACTGTTTATTTTCTTTCCCTTTCTTAATTATCTTGATCAGAAGTACCTGGTCCCTCAAGGACACATATTAAAGAGGTATACTATATGCATTGCCACAATATGACTTAAACTACATAGGTAATCGAATTTACAATGGTAAATTCGATTAAGAGTGTCCAATGCAGGAGAATGAACTATAGAACATACGCGCAAAAGCTCCCGACTTCACGTCAGTGCTTGAACCAATTTTTTCGGATCTATCGCTTAATTTAATGATGCTTAATGAAATTTATGAAGGCATTTGGGATTTTGTTTTACAAACAACAGACATGTTGTTTTAAAGATCTAATGAAAGCATTTTTGTAGGCGATATTGGCCACACATTTTAGAAACACAGGAAATCCCAATTTAGTTCAATTGCCCTTGCACGATATCGAATATAAAATTAATTAATTGTCGATAATGTTGTTTAGTCCTGAAAACTTTGAAACAGAAATGTAAAAAAACATTTTCATTTAAATCCGAGACTCGTTTCTGAATATTCTGATACTTATAATACAAAAATTTGACTCAAAAAGTTCCTTAATGTAATTCACTCAGATTTTTCGATACGATAATCAATATTTCTCTTAAAAAGAATCGGGGTTTTCCAATAAATATCCCAATTTGTATATTTGCCCATGGTATAAAACACCATTATTTTTATACCATGATATATGCCTTGAATTATTCCATCCTTCATAACATCTCTCTTTCTAATGTATTCCGCAATGAACAGTGTGATAAAATTACGTGAGGGCCAGTCCATGTTATTCTATGTCTATGGCCTGAATCTGTTCATAACAACTCTGACGTGGGCTTTCGGAGAAGATTCTAGAATCTGAACATCGGGATATTACAGATATTCATTTTTACAGACCTCTACTGAGTAAATCCATTGACCATTGATTAATGTTCCATTGCGGTAATAGGGGTTTTCTTCTAAATCATAAGTCATAGCAGATTTATATATTGTAAGAATGACAATAATTCAATATTGGTTGTCAGTTTACAAATTTTATGATATAAATCGAAGACAGGAAGTGAGATGTGGCAAATAATAATCCGAAGCCGACTGCTATGTTCAATCACTTATAATGTAATGTGGTACGCGGGAGATTCCATTTTAACTGTGATTGTTTATGTCCTCTACTGTTTGCTTTTACTAGCATTACATTATAAATTCATTATTCGAAATTTCATGTCAATACAACAATGTCAGTAATTTTTCGAATTTTTGTCCAAATGCTTTCACGATTGAGTCAGACGCAGATGAATAATTCGTGTTCAAATTAAATTATGTCTGTCTATCCGTAAACGCGGCAACTTTTGAACGCATAGAGCTAGAGGATTGAAATTCTACGGATAGGTTTAGTGCCCAAATTTCCTTGTTTTGATTCTCGAAAATTCTGATGGGCAGGTTAAATTGGTTTGTGGTTGAACAACATCAACTTTTTTGCTTCTGTTTTTTCTTCCGATTTTGCTGGGACCTTATGAAATTTGAAATATTTTCACATTATATTGCACTCCTGTTGCAGCTCGTTTAAATAAACCGCATTCCAGTAAATTGATTTCGAAGATTTCTCTGCAGACCAGATTTAGTAGGGCAAAATATTTATATTAAGAGCACTGCGGATTTGGTGAAATATATTTTGTTTTTCCCTACGCAATGAGGTCTACCAGAAAAATTTCGATTATGCTTATTTCATTGAGTTGCAACAAGAGTACCATTTTATAGGAAAATATTCGAAAGATCAATATTTCCAGCAAACACGAAAAAAAAAACAGTTGAATGATTTCTTCCAACCCATATGAAATCCAACCCGCCCTATATGCTTTTTCGGGAATTCCGTTTAGTGGGAATGCCCTTTGGACAGGGGCTTGGGCGCTCTTTTTCAATTTGGCAAATAATATCTCTGAAGTTATTGGTCTCTGGGAATGAAATAAAGGAATTCTTAAGATAGACCTGCATTATGAAATAAATTAAATTCAAACAGACCGATTCTCCCCAATCAGGAACTTATCCGAGATATTCATTCCTCAAATCTAATCTGCAAATTATATTATGTCAATTGTAATTTAGACAATATTGCAGTTTTGTTTTTACTGGAGATATTCTGAACCCAATTTGATTATGTATTTTATCAAAGAATATATTTCCAACATCATATGGGTCATCCACGGGCATTATATTATCACCTTAACAGTATAATATCATATCATCCTCATAATTCTACGATAGCTGAGGTTATTTCATTTGTCATAGTGCATTCAATCATACTTTGTTTTATAGAAAAGGAGGTGTATTTTATATCAAGAATAACGAACCAGAAATATTTTTGACATTTAACTCTCATAGGAAAATAAGATGACATATAAGAACACAGATCATGTAATAATTCATGGATGGAATAATTAAGTATTGAGCATACTGTCAAAACATAGAAGTACGATTCATTATTGAAATTTCGAAGAATCATATCTCCGGAAGTATCAGTTTGTTAGAGTTGAAAATGATATCAATGGATTTTTATTGTGAAACTGCATCTTGAGAAAAATTGAATTTGAAGGATGTGAGTTTGTAATGTAAAAAAAACTTTTTTTTCGTTACTCCGATAACAACAATTCGATTTTGCCCAATAACAAACCTAACCCAGATATTTATCTCCCAAATCTACTCTGAAAATTTCAACTGCCTAGTTCATTCTGTTCGAGAGTTACTTTAGAAAAAAAAAATTTGTTTTTATAGTTTACGGCAACCCAATCAATACAAAACTTGCATGCATATAAAGGTCATTTTTCTACAATTTGATGATACATTTCAGACAGATCGAGCTATCGGTTTCGGAAATATCCATAAAAAATGGTGTTAATAAAAACTCCGAAACCGCTTGGTGGATTTCACCCGTTAACAAACTTGTCTGAGATATTTACGCTCCGAACCTACCCTGCAAATTTCAATCCTCGTACTCCTCTCTTTCGAGAGTTATCGTGTTAACGGATGGCCGGAATGCCGGACAGAATCGATTTCGACCATGGATTCTTCATCAGTGAGTCGAACCAAATCGTTTAAGACCATTTTCAGCCAATATTTGAAAATTACAGACATTTGGGGCACTCTGTTCCGAGGAACAAGAGCGTCAAGAAGCATCTTCAGATCAACCGTGTGGAAACCCCAAATGGAATGAATTCATCATCTTGGTTACTGTATATATTTATGGAAAATATCAAAATACATCAGATCCAAATTTGGAATTTCCATTCTTCTGCGTAAAAATACGAACCCTATATTCAACCCCCTTCGAAAGACAGGCAAAACCCCCAATGTTTCAAATAGGAAGTATGGGCTGGTTATACATCCTTTGAAAGGTCTCATCATTCTCCATTCAGAAATGTTATCACTTTCATGTTTATTCCAAATATCAAATTAGAAAAAAATAAAGTCGAGTGATTAGCGAAATTTGGTACAATATTAAAAACTAAAATGTAATACAAAATGTAGCCAAAAAATTATGATTGTTAATGTAGTCGATGTCCAAAGTGTACATCGCGAACGTCTTGGTAATATCCTAACCCCAAAAAAATGTCTTCCAACATTATTCAACATCTCAGTAGTGATCGACCTAATCGCAAGAGTTATTCGATCTCTTAGGTCATTCAAATCAATTGAGTTTTGCACACAATTCTCTTCACATATCCCCATAAAAATCAATCTCTTGGGTTAAGATCAGGGGATCGCGCTGGCCATTCGATCGTTCATCGCCTTCCTATCCACCAATTTATAAATATTGCGTCGGGGTACTTGCTTTTTAATGTGGTTGTGCTCCATCCTGTTGGAACCATATTGTATTCCGTGGAACTCGAGGATTTTCTTGATCAGGATATAAATTTGCCGAAGTTGGAACATCATTTTTAAGTAGTGCCAAATAATTATGGCCATTCAAATTGCCCTCAATGAAAAAGGGGCCTATGATATGGTTTAGAACATTTCCTGCCTATACAATTAGCTTTTTGGTGAAATTGCGTGTGTTCCTCTCTCACCCAGTGAGGATTTTCGGTAGACCTGTACCGGAAATTTTGACTATTTGCATTGCGATTCAAATAAAAAGTGCACTCATCAGAAAACAAAACGTCTAAAAATTGGATGATATTGTTTTCCAACGTGTCCATCGTTTGATCATAAAAACAAGTTCTCCTATAAAATAGTCTTCCAAGAGCTCTTGCTTAGGAATCATTTGATAGGGATGCATTTTATTTTGTTTTAATATATGTATTTAGAATCGATGCATGGCTGATATTGAATGTTGTGGGGGCATCTCTACTTGATTTATGTGGAATTTCTTCAAAGTTAAGCATCTCATCTAATTTCACATCCTCACACAGCAGCTGCTACTTTTTTAATCTGCCTTACATGCTCAAACTCTGCAGCTGCTTCTCTATTTTACTTATTACCCCTTGAGTTATAGGTGGCAAATTCAGAAATTTCTCATGAAATGAACGGCTAACTAACTAACATTGCCACAGAAAATGTTTTACGTAGTTTTCATGGTTCCATCTGGAAAACAAAATGTTATGTTTTTTCGAGTGGCAAATAATTTTGGTATAATTGTAATAAGATTTGGGAATATTATGATGAATTTCGGTAAGAATATGATTTTATATTATTTTATTTTGAGTTTTGCAATAAACATAAATGTGATAACATTTCTGGATAGAGAATGTCGTGACCTTTCACACGATGTATCAAAAGCCCATACCTCCTATTTCAAAAATTGAGGTTTGTACCTGTCTTTCGAAGGGGGTTGAATGTAGAGTTCGCATTTTTACGAAGAAGAATTTCAAATTTGAATTTGATGTGTTTTGGGATTTTCTATACATTACATATGTACAGTAACTAAGATAATTAATTTCATTTGCTTTTCCACACTGTAGGATTGAGAACGATTGACAACGTAAAACTATTTCAACTTGTTTTCTTGAAGAATACATGTTTTACGGGATATGAGGAACAAAGAATTCAGATTGAGAAACTATAAAGGGAATTGAAATTAGTTTAGTCTGCTTCAGTGAGCTTGTTCAAATTCATATCCAGATTAGTCACCCATCCTGCAAATGAACTTACTTAAGGCTTCTTGGCTACCAGAAGAAAAATACATTCTTCCATCATTTTCAACAATATAGGCAGATCATGAAAATTCACTTGAGGGACAGATCTGCTGGTCTTGTTAATTGGGTATTCATATATGTCATTCATTTTTGTCACTGATCTGAATTTCTTCGTCAATCCTTTTACTCCCCTACATTCATTCTGAAATCGCTTCAAATTACACTACGCCACAGGTATAAAACAAAAATTATTCATTCATTCTTATCACACACACATTTATGGCTATCAAATTTCAAAATATAGTCCTTTACTATGAACGATTCCTAAATTCTCTATATATCATTTTATTTCTGCATACTTCAATATGATGAGATCCATATAAATCTCATTTTGTTTGAATTATTGCTGATATATGCCATGCTCACAATATTCCATAAAGTAACAGCGTGATAAATTTTGCCATAAAAATATTACGGTATGTTGAGAACAAGTGGCGGCTCGGGGTTAACATAGAAGGGGTGAGAAATGTATGAATATTAGGATGAAAACTAAAACTCAATTTTATGCATTACCGCACTGGTACAGGGTCAGTACACTGCTTAATTTGCTCTCACTCGACCACTCGCATATTCAGGGTGAGTCTTTAAGTTGTACATTAAATTTAACCATAGATTCCTCACATCAAATTAAACACTTTTTGATTTTTCCAGATTCAGCACAAGAAAAAAGATACAGGCTGATGACATTTGAAAAAAAATCAGTTTTTCTTTTGTAGCTTTGACATGATTGATCAGAATTGAATAAATTTTGGTATGAGAACTTCATACCTAACCTAAGTTCTATAAATACGGCACATAATCTCCATTTAACAGTTTTTCCCAACTTTTCTGGTTTCTTCGTTATAGACTCGCGAATTCCTAAAACTATTAGAAATTAGCATAATTTATTTATTTATATATTTATTTATTTACATAGCTGGAACCCCAACAAGATAAACCCAATAACAGGGATTCACTACAAACTTAACCTACATAAAATTGAAAATTGAAATTGAAATTGAAAATTTTTTATTAGGTACCAAAATACACATACAATTAATATATTTTATCTTGCCACAGAAGAAATTCTTGTGTGTGGCTCAAAAAATAACAAAATTAATGACTCACAAACTAAGGATGTAACACACCGAAACAAAGCAAGTCTATTAATCTCTCTCAAGATTCTTTAATCCCCCCAAACGGCAACGGTCCAGAAAAGCAATACAGAGCGAGAATTACAATGATAATTTCCTCCTGATTAATGAGAAAATAAATTATTAATTTGATCATAGTTAAGTTTAATCCATTCAACAGTATGTTTTTTAAAAACACTAACACGTTCCAGGTTTCTAATACTGATATCGATTAAATTCACAAATATATGAATGTAATTCAAAAAGTATCTCTCCCCTAATCTAGAATTTGTTCTAAAAGAATAGGCACTATTGTTGATATAATTTCTTGTGAAATAACTATGAGGTAACGCATATGTGTAAATTTTTTTCGTATACCAATTTATTAAAAGTGTCTTAACATATATCTGTCTAATATTCAAAAAGGAACTAATCTGAAACAACTCTCCTGTAGGAAAATCGGATGGTTTTTTATATATGATTTAAATTATTTTCCTATGAAGAATATCAAGCGGCTTTAGATTAGTATCAAAAACTCCACCCCAACCGAGACAACCATACTGTAGGATAGAATTTACAAGTCCATAATAGATAATTTTCAAGGAATCTATATCTGTAATATTTGATAAATTTCTGAAGACATACACTAAATATCTTAGTTTTTTGCACAAGTTATCAATTTGGTAAGACCAACTTAAAAAGGAATCCATTATTATCCCAAGATATTTAGCCTGATTTTGTAAAAGTAAAATACCAGAGTTACACGTGCATGTAAAAACATTCGTAGAAGAAACATAGAAGTCACAACTGAAATGTGTAGTAATTGTATTATATGAAGGTAAACTTTTTTTACGTTTGGCGAAAGGGATTATTACCGTTTTTGCTTCATTAAGAAGTAGACCATTAATGTTCATCCATTTCTTAGCTAAGAAAAGACCAAATGACACTTTATTCCTGAGTATATCCCAATTTTTATCTTCAAAAACTAAAACAGTGTCATCAGCGTAGGCCGTAATTTTACCAATATTTTTAAGGCTAAGAAAGTCATTAATGTAGCACAAAAAAAGAAGCGGCCCAAGTACTGTACCTTGGGGCACTCCTCTTTTAACAGTCCGTTCTTCGCTAATAATATCCTTGATTTTGACTGCTTGTTCCCTATCTGTTAAATAACTTTTTAACAATTTTAAAGCATTACCCCTAATACCGAACTGTTTATCTAGCTTCTCTAATAAACGCAAATGTGGCACCAAATCGAACGCTTTCGTTAAATCTAACAGGGTAGCAATAGTTGGAGTGCAATCGTCAACTGCTTTATACAACTGACCCACTACCTTCATTATTGCATCACTAGTGGATTTGCCCTCGATAAAACCGAACTGATTTGGGCTTAACAAATTATTATCAACAAAATATTTAGTAATACGCCTTTTAACAATTTTTTCGCAAACTTTAGAAAGGCTAGAAGTTAAGGATATGGGACGATAATTATTTATGTCAGTATTTGGACCTCCTTTATAGATGGGTACAACATAGGCTCTCTTGAAAGCATTCGGATAAACACCATTTTCAATAATATTATTAAAAATAAAAGTTAAAGGGTCTAGAAAATGATTCGAAAATTTTTTCAGTATAATATTTGATATTTTACTTGGGCCAGTTGAAGAGGAGTTCCCAAGAGAAGAGATTATTTGAGAAAGTTCCTCTACATTAGTTCTACAGAGAAAAAAGGATTGATTGCAAGTTGATTTTATGTCAAAATCGCCTAATTTTAAATTTTTACTTGAAAAATTATTCGAAAGTTCGTCACCGATAGCTACAAAAAAGTTATTCATTTCGTTGGCAATTTCTTTAGTATCAGTAATAGTTTTGTTATTATTTATTATTTTATGTATGTCAAGTTTTCTATTCTTACAAATACTAGAGGATTCCATGGCCACTTTCCAGAGCGTTTTACTGTCATTTTTTCCTGCCATAATTTTTTCTCTAAAGTAATTTTGTTTGCTAATCTTAATTAGGTTATTCAATTTATTTTTATATGGCTTATAGTCTTTTAAGAGATTTGTAAGAGTTTGTTTGTACATATAATTTTTAACATAAATAGAATTAACAAGTGCTCGCGTTATCCATGGTTTCCTAATAATATATTTAGGTTTAATTGTGTTCGTAGATTTCACAATAGCATTTTCGACCTTTTGTGTAAAGTATTTAACCATATTGTTAACATCCAAGAGAGTATATAGGGGGTCCCAATCAATATTTTCCAGTTCAATTTTTAAATGATTCTCATCTAATTTTTCTATAAAACTACTCTTGTCTAAATTATCATTAGGTGAAGGTGAAATTTTCTCAAAGTGTAAATTACAAAAAAAAGGTAAATGATCCGTGATACTATAATCCAAGACGGCGGCTTCTATTTTTAAGTTACTTCTATTGTATATAAAACAATGATCAATGCAAGTACCGGTATTATTAAAATGTCCTCTCCTAGTGATGCAATTTATATAAGATCTAAAACCGTGTGTGTATAAAGTATTCAGATATTCATTTTTAATTTTTCTGTTGTTTGCAGAATTTAATATATTAATATTTGTATCGCCTAGGAATATCTCTACATCGGTTTTATTCATATTTTGGAGGTACTCATTTAAATTTTCAATAAAAATATTGGCATTTATATCATGTGACCTATATTGACAGGATACAGAGAAATTAATATTTTCGAATTTAAATTTAAGATTCATAGTATTTAATAGACCGCAAGTAGTATAACTTATGGCTTCGCAAAGATCTGACTTTATATAGCATACCACTCCGTCGCATTTATTTGGCGAAATATTACTACTAAAATACATATTATAGCCTTTTATGTTAAAAAGTTTAAAAATTTTTTGATTAATCTCATTCCAGCTTTCTGAACATACTATCAAATGGAATTCTTCCTTAAAGGAACCAATTAAAAATTGCAAAAGATCAAAGTTTTTACCCAGACTCCTCACATTGCAGTGCAACATTCTTAGACCAGTACCACCAAAAAAGATCGAGTTGCAAACATCCTCCGGTGTATCACACTCATAAGTTTTATAATCCAAACCTTCAACATCATCAATGAAGTTTGTATTCATTCCAAATCATATACTACTCTGAAAAAAAACAAAAAGAAACTACCCAATCCAAAAAAATACTCTTAAATTTCTCTATAATGTAATATGTTTGTTTTTCATGGTAGAGCCCAAAAATGTTCACTATAGTTTAAACAAGTCCTCTTCACATCTAATTCTAAGCTTTTTTGTACCATCCATCTTCCTTACAAAAATATCACCGTCAACAATCCATAGAAATTTGTAACCTAAACGCTTTTTAACTTCTTTAGCCTTAGCAAGCAAAGTTCTTCTATAAGCAGTTAGATCGTGGTTTATGTAAATTCTGTCAAATTTGCCATTACCATTGGTGTAATTCAGATCTTCCAATTTAATATATTTCTTTTCCTTAAGTTTTCTTAGCATATTCAATTTGTTTTCTCTGTTGTTAAATTTTACCAAAATAGGGGCATCAGGCTTAGAGGATACCCTGTAGGCCGAAAACTCATTAGGTTCTTCCATATTTAAGAGATTAGACATTTTCTGAACGATTTCAACACAATTTTCATTATTTATTCTTGGTATATTGCGAATAACGATATTATCTGATAATTTATCTTGCTCAAAACAGTCGATTTTATGTTCCAGGGAACTAATTTTCGACTTGCATGCCTCTAATTCTTCATCCTTTTTCGTGAGAAGTCGAACCAAGTTGAGATTATCCTCCTGAAGTTTTCCATTTTTATGCCCAGTTCATGTATTAGACGTACAACATCTTTCAAGGAAAGTTTTTCTTCATTATCACTAGAATCATCACTATTATGTTCATCTTTTTTGTCCCCTGGGGTTATAGATTTTCGTACTTTTGTACATTTAGAGCAGACAAAATCCATATCATTTTTCTCATATTCTTTGATAGTTGCATTTGACAGACTCGAACATCCACTGCAGTGCCATATCCTGCATCTGGTGCATATTACCAGATAGTCTTTTTTTGTAAGCTTTCTGTGACAACTTTTGCATTCTCCCATTTTATCAAAAAATAAACACCAGAAAACAAAACCGTAAACAAGATCAGAGTCAGTTCAAAGGCACGAAACCAAAACACGAAACTGCATTCTAAACAATCAAAAAACTGGTCCGATAAGCGATAAACAGGTGTTCATTTGCAGCACAAATTGAGAGTCCGTACAAAATGCAACTATGTTTTTAATTATTTACACGTAATTAGCAAAGATATTTAGATCACACCAACAGAATTTTGTTGATTACCGGTACACTGATTAGTATTTACTTTTTCGCAATTTTTGGAGCTTGATTTCCCATGAAAAAACTAGTTTTTATACGAGCATTTTGAAGTGTGTGATACGAATATGACACACATTCCGTATTGATTATAATAATTATTTCGATCAAAATCAACAATATCGTGAAACATGGTAATATAAACATGAAATGAAGATCTATACTAGCACCATATATAAAAAATTAATTACCTAATTTTAATATTTTGACAAATACTGCATCAGTCTCCGCTTGAATTCGGACAAGGACAAATTAAACAAATCAATTTCGCCAACATGCCAATTGTTAAAACGAGTTATTCTCAAATAAATGGAGTTATAATAAAGAGATGTTCTGGCCTGTGGTACAAAAAATAAGTGTCTTCGACGACCACTGAAAGAGCGTGCATTAAAATGAATATTCTCTATCAACGGGAAATCAAAACAATCATTCACAAAACGATACAAAAATATTTGATCAAACATTATTCTTCTATTTTCCAGACTCATCATTTTATACAATTGAAGTCTATATTCATAAGCGTAGTCTCGTCTACTACCATAACGGTAAAGCAAACTTTTGGTGAATTTTCTTTGTACTTTTTCCAATTTATCGATATATTTATGATAGAAGGGACTCCAAATCGGTGTAACATATTCCAAATTGCTTCGTACGTAGCTAAAATATAGAGTCTTGACTGTTTCTACATTTTTGAAAGCCTTAGAAATCCTCAAAACGAAACCTAGCATCCTAAAACTCTTAGAAACTACACTGTCTATGTGAAATTCAAATGACAGCTTCGAATCAAGAAACACTCCGAGGTCCCTCACACATCGCACCTCGTCCACAACTACTCCATCGATGTGTAGGGGAAACACCATAACGTTAGTATTTTTAGTAAATCTTATATGCTTACATTTCCCAATATTGAGTGTTAAATATCGTTTCGAGCAGAATACAGAAAACCTGTCAAGATCCTCTTGAAATCCAGTGACATCATCCAAACTTACAATTTGAGATCGTCAGCATAGATTTCGAAATCAACATATAAAAAATTGGTTCAAGCACTGACGTGAAGTCAGAAGCTTTTGCGCGTATGTTCTATTGTCCATTCTTCTGTATTGGACACCCTTAATCGAATTTACCATGGTAAATTCGATTAAGGGTGTCCAATACAGAAGAATGGACAATAGAACATACGCGCAAAAGCTTCTGACTTCACGTCAGTGCTTGAACCAATTTTTTTTTCGTGATTTTTTTGAAATTTTCTAGGGGTACGGTTCTTAAAATTTTTTTTCTCGTCGTTTTTTTCAAATTTTCTAGGGGTACGGTTCTCACAAAATTTTGAACACGTCTTTTTGTTGATTTTCTACTACTAATTACCAAACTTCAATTCGATCGAATATTTATTTTTTGAGTTATCAAGGAAACAATATTCCAGATGAGTATAACTCGGAAACCGTTAGACCGATTTTGCCCAAAATTGAACTCAACTCTCCCTTTCGGATACGCAACCTTCCCTGAAAATTGCAAGTCCCTATCTCCTTTCGTTCGAAAGTTATCGAGGCAACGTTCACCCATCTACTGAACTCACACAAGAATGCTCGAATCTCCAACATTATTTAACCGATCGTATTAAAACTTGAAAATTGTCAGTATAGTTAGGTAATGAAGGTTCTTGCAAAATTTCAGCAATTTAGAACGATTAGTTACTGATATATAGAACTTTTTTTTTTTATTTTCAAAGATTTATTTAAAATTTTCTACAAATGCTATCCTCACCAAATTTTGCAAACGTTTCCGCATTGGCATTCTACAACTAATAACCATGTTTGAATTCAATCGGTTTAGTATTTTTCGAGTAAATGAGGAACAAAAACCACAAAATTTCATAAAATTTCAGATGGCTATAACTCTGAAACCGTTTGGCCGATTAGGCTCATAATCAAACTGAAATGTCGCGTTGTGGTGTACATCCCAACCTGAAAACTTGAGGCCGCTATCTCTCTCAGTTCTCAAGTTATCGTGACAACAAAAATATTTTTTAATAATTTTTTAATAATTTTGTAGCCATACGATTCGCACAAAATTTCACAAACGTGCTTAGGTTCATATTCTACAACTACTCACCAAGTTTCAATTCGATCGGATTCATATTGGTTGAAAACAAAATTATTACTCGGAAACCACTGGGCCGATTATGCCCATTAACGAACTTGTCCGTCGTATTGGGATGCGCCACCCACCCTGAAAATTTCAAGTCGCTAGCTCTTTTCGTTCTCAAGTTATCGTGGCAACGGCCGGACGGCCGGACGGCCGGACGGCCGGACGGACAGAATCAAATTTGACATCGAATTCTTCATTGGGGAGTCGAACTTAATCGTTTGAGACCATTTTCGTCAAAAAATTCGAAAGTTACAGACATTTGGGCAAAACTATAACGCGATGTTCCCCAGAACATACGCGCAAAAAACAAGTTGACACATCATCGATATAAACATCAAAAAGAAATGGACCCAAATGCGATCCCTGTACCACTCCTGATGTGACCTCGTGAACTGTGGACAAGATTCCGTTCACAACAACATACTGACATCTATCCGACAAGTAAGATTCAATCCACCGCAATAGATTCCCTGAAACCCCAAAATCTGCCAATATGCCCAACAATGTTCCGAGATGAACCTTATCGAAGGCCTTGGCGAAGTCCGTATACACAGCATCCACCTGAGTACCTTGATCCAGTTTTTTTGAGATGAAATCAACATATGGGGCCAAGTTAGTAAGAACTGACCTTCCCTTAAAAAATCCATGCTGCTTCACACTGAGCTTCCTTCCTAGTGATCGAAAAAGGAAGTCTGCTATGATTGACTCAAATATTTTCCCAAAATGACTCAGAACAGAGACCGGTCGGTAATTGGACACAATATCTGTTTTACCACCTTTATGAACAGGAGTAATTTTAGCAATTTTCCATTTACTGGGAAAAATTCCGGTGAGAATAGACTGATTGAAAATCATCTGCAGCGGCAAGCCTAGAAAACTGGCACAAGATTTTATAAACACAGGATGAATTGAATCCGGTCCAGGTCCCTTGTTGAGTTCTAGCTCGCTAATCTTTTTCAATATAACCTCCCTCCGAATCAAATCAATATTGATGTTATCGAAATTATTCGTGTCTTTGTTATTTTTATAGATAATCGGTTTATTCAGATCATCAAAAACACCTGCGAAATATTCACCGAACGCATTAACAACATCTTGGTCGTTATCATATACCTTATCTTTATGAGTCATCGAGCTAGGAATGCGCCCGTATCCTCTACTCTCCGCAACATATGACCAGAAGTTCTTTGGATTTTTAGATATATTATTTTCGATGTGTGCTATATAATCAGAGTAATCTCTTTCAATCAGTTTCTTACATTGTTTACGAAGAACAGAAAAATAAACATAGTCATCCGATTTACGGAATTTTTTAAACTTTTTATGAGCTTTAATTTTTTCTTTTGTTAACTAAATTGATGCAGTGGAAAACCAACAGGGATAACCCTCCGGTCTCACAGATCTCCTCGGGACATACTTCTCTATCACATGATTGAGAATACTATAAAAAGTAGCAACATTAGTATTTACATTTTCACTGTTCATAATCTTCTTCCAATCAACGGTTGAAAGTTCATTGTTTATTTCTGAATAATTAGCATTAAAGAATTTGAACGTTGACATAAAGTTTTTCAGTTTAAGCTTATTTATGCTAAGGTTAACACTTATATCTAAGGCAGGATGATGTGGGTCTTCACTCACGAATGGAGATGAAGAATGCGATGTATGTATGTCAATATTCGGAGCCAAAATCAAGTCCAATATTCTCCCATTTTTATTGAGATTACCGTTAAACTGTACCAACGAGTTGTACGCTGTGAAGTTCCGGAAGAAGGTGTATGAGTCTCTCTGCACATCATCACAGACAAGCTCCCCATTCAAATCCGCATGCCAGGAAAAAAGTGGTAGGTTGAAGTCACCAATGAGGAGGAAAATGTCATCGGCATGATTCTCCATGAAGATGGTCACAGCGTCAAAGTAGCCCGCATAATCTTGAGAAGTTGTATCTGGGGGGATGTAACATACACCAATAAATAGGCTTCTATTTACATTTCCACCGAGCCTAATCTTGACCCAAACGTCCTCAACCATGGTCAAATGACAGATCTCCGCCACCTGTGCGCACTGCAGGGATTCAGCAACGCCAATGAATACGCCCCCTCCGTTTTTTTTACTACTGCCCGTATCACATCTGTCTTTTCGATACACTTTATAATTCCTACACATAAATTCCGAACTGCTAATAGTCGGTCTGAGCCACGATTCCGTAACACATATCACCTCCGCAGTGCTATTCCATGATGAATTAAGAAATTCTGTCGTTTTAGTTCTCAATCCTCGACAATTTTGGTAAGATAAAGTCAAATTAATTCCATTCCTGATAACGTAAAAAAACTATACTGAAAAATAACTACCAAAAGAAATCTCGCACTACTCCTTTGGCAACCTGTTCAGCTCAGCTTCAAAAACAATGCGAAAAATCCTCGAGGAATCAGTTCTCCTCACCAACAGCCTGCCATCCTGGACCCAACAATATTTGTAATTGTTGTCTCTACAAAACTGCCGAGTGGACTTGAATAGTTTTCTATAATAGGGGGATAGACTTTCATTAACGTATATGGTCTCCTCAACCCCATCAAAACCAATATCGCTCGTTTTGATTCTCTGTTTATCTCCCCTATATGCTCGCAAGAAGTCATCTCTGTAAGACCTATTCTTGAAGTCAATCACGATAGGTCTTGTCCTCGAATCAACTTTTGGCATATAGTGAATTCTATAGCAGCCCTCTATAAAATTTCCTACATTTGGAATACCAAGCTTTGAGGCGATTTTTTCCACAATAGTTAGTATATTTTCATTCTTTCTTTCCGGTATTCCGATGACATCTAGGTTTTTAGATTTGAGCTGTTGTTGTAAAATAATTAACTCTCGCCTTGTGTCCGTATTCTCATCCATAAGAGTCTTGAGCTCAGCATCGTGCTTATGCAGCTTCGAGTTGATGTCCTCAAAGATTGCCATCTTCAGCTCAACTATCTTGTTCCCATAAAAGTTCAATGAATCCATGAACTTCGCCTGCTGACTTGTGATAGCAGTCAAATCGGACATAATTTTATCTAGTTTGATATCAATATTATTGTTATGATTATTACGTGGCACCTCCTTATCACCTGTGCAGCAACTATCACACACCCATTTCATGCCTCCCCCGCGTCCGGACGTCTTCAACACATCCGAAGGAATCCCCAGGCAATTCAGATGTGCTTCATTATCGCACAAAAAACAACGAAGAGCCGGCTTACTTCTGCTCACCGGTGTGCCACATGACAAACAATTCGCTGGCATGTTGAATTCCGTGAATTCACAATCCAAACTCAAGAAAATGTTTAATTGTTATTTATGATTTATGTCCAAGTTCCTACACCGATCGCAAAAATATTTTCCACTACAAAACTGCCGATACTTAGTTACACCTTCTATAACTTTGGGAATTTATCCCGTTAATAAACACCGAACATCGATCGAAAACACAGGAGAGCCACGAAATCAACCTCAATCATATGTTTCACGATACATGGAAAGCAGATGAAGGTTATCTTGGGTCATTTTTGAAATACTCTACCCGTTTAGAAAATTAGATTATTTCTCATGGAAGCAGATGAAGGTTATCTTGGGTCATTTTTGAAATACTCTACCCGTTTAGAAAATTAGATTATTTCTCATCCTTTATCGTAAAACGTACCGTTTATGAGATAGTTTTCTTTGAATGTCATAAAATATGAAAAAAATTACAGAAATTTACCTGCTTTTATCGATCTGAACAATCACAGATGATCTGCTCGAATAAAGGCATAAGCTGAGAATTGATTTCAAAGTTGATACTCATAGAAATTCAATTCAATCTCGCTTGATTCCAAATTTGTTGGTTATAATTACCATCTTAAAACGGGGTAAGTTAATAACAACTTATTCAGATAGTTCGCAGGTTAGTTATCTCTTGGGAAATATATGAATAGGCTTACCATGATCTGTATTCATCTATGTATCCCCAATAGTGAATATGAAACTTATAAATTATCCGTTAAACATTAATTTTCATACTGCTTCGATTCCACACAATCATTCTAAGGATTTCTCTAATATATGGAACATAATTTCATCAACTTAATTTTCGACAGATATAACTCACGTCACTACATAGTTGAATCTTATCAGTTTCTAGTATATTAGTATGCATAAGGAAAATATCAAATATAAGTATCATTCCACCTATTCATCCCAATTATTCTTGACGAAAAATTCTTGATCTTCTTCTTCTGGTAGGGGAGCCCAAGCGGGGATTTTGGGATTTACTAAAGCGCGGCAGATTAATATATAGGGGGATACCTTGTACCTGGTTAAGTTTTTTCACCAAACATGAGCCATATATATATGGCCGCCCGTCAAGGATAAAGCATCAGATTAGTAAAAAATAGTTGATCATCGGAAATTCTCGAGCGCGTCAGATTAAGGTAGGGTGAGTTAGTTACATGCTAAAAAGTGTATGTTCCATTAATCTGACAATTTGAGAGTGACGTAAAGAAGGGTGAGGGTTTCAAAGTTGTAAAAAAAAACGACATCTTGACATTCTCGAGCGTGGTTAATTTTTTTTTATTTTGAAGGGAATAATGCAAGAATTACGAAAAATATATAATCTGACGATTTTCACAAGCCGAAGTAATAAAAATTAATTGATAAAGTTTAATGCGTGCAGCTATGCCATGCCTATATTCCCCTCCCCGTGTTTCTATTCTCCTCTCACTCTTTCTCTATCTATTGCTCTCTCACTCCGTCCCACTCCGGTTTCTGTTGCCATGACGCCATAACAGCTGGTCACGCAGACTCGTTCGCGGTATGATCTTGTTTACAACGTATTTCCAACGTATTAGGTTATTTTGCGATTTTAATAAAAGTTATGTGAATTATAGTTAATAAATAATCACTATGAGTGATTGAGTGATATTAATTGGAATTGTGTATTTTGTGGTGAATGTACTTCACAAAAAACAATTTAATTTTCATTAGAAACTTTACAAAAATGTATCATTACTTTGGAATATCGTCGGAGCTAACCGATTCTTCAAAAATCACGAAAAAATTAAAAATTAAATTTTGTATAATTAATATGTGTATAAATATTCTCCTCAAACCAACATAAGCTTTTTCATTTGCACGCTATTTCCTGAGCTTTTCAATTAATTAAGTTCAATGATTTAAAAAAATTAAAAAAAAAAAAATTTTATTGTCAGATTTAGCGAATCCCTCCAGACAATCGTCAGATTAGGAGACAGCAGGTCTAGGCCATATTGATGAACCACATATATCTTAATCTGACGCGCTTGAGTATTTCTAAATGGCAATTTTTTTTGCATATTCTAATAATGACCACGAGTTTGCGTTGCATCCCAATCGTCAGATTATTATACAAGAGCATCTTTTAAGGTTCACTTAACACCCCCTCAGAAAATCAGACGAGCTCGATAAAAATTTTTTTTTCATTTTCAACCCTTACGTATGATCACCTCCATCATGGAAACGGTCAGATTAACATAAGTACATGTTTTAAAATACGTAGGACACAGATGCTATCAATATCTGACGCGCTCCACGTAACGGTTTTTTTTACATTTTTGAACATTTATATCCGCTCACCCCACTGATGAACAGGTATATATTATATAACATTTTCTTCTTCTTATCATCTAAGCTTGACAACCCAATAGCTCTCTATGACGCTCGAGTAAATCCCGAATTAGCTACGTGAGCTCCCCTACTATTCTTCAATCTATTCTCCACAACGCGCTGCAAGCAGGCCCCCTGCAGACTACCGCTATGGAGACTTTGACTCAGCAGTAATGCTATGTATCCAAAATCCTGTATAAAATTTTCCAAATGAAAAAAGTCTCAAGTATACCTACCTCGGTGTCCCTGGGTCTACGAGAGTCCCAGATGAACCGGTCACCAAGGATATTAACACGTGCACAATACGGTCACAACACAACCTCCATTTAGCTTGTCAATCCTTCGAAAATAACACATAAATCACACTTAATATACTTTATATGAGACACTTGCTAATTCTTAATAACTATTCTTTTAAACTTGAGTTAATTTTGAGTTCCAAACCAGGACGCAGGGAAATGTAATCATCCCGCCGTGACAACCATTTTGGAACTCAAATTCCTTATCTTAATCTTGATCTACGGAATTATGTATATAGACAAATAAACACCGGTGTAATAATCTAAGGTTAGACCATAGAACAGTTTAGATTATTACATTTCTGTGGCTGCTTCTCTCATAGTATAATAAAATATTATTTTACCGTGTCTATACGAGGTCGTCATTTGTATTTGCAATTATTTGTGTTCTGTGACTTGCATAGAGAACAGATTGTTTTTCTGGATTCAATAGAGTAGAGGTTATAATAAATGTTGATATATTCGTTTTTATTATGCGAGTTCAATAATGTAAGGAATGTGAAATTAGGCGAAGAAGATATTGTGGATAATCTTATAGTGGATATCCAATGAAAATCAAGTACGAGTCAGTGTTTCAATATTCAGGTATAGATTGTTTCCAAAATGCAGCTTGAAGATTATTTAAATCCATTCCATAAGTTCAGTGAGTAAATAAGATTTCGCAGAGAATTTCAACCATCAGATGATAAAGCTTTCATTTAATAATGTGATATTGAATCCAGTAAGTGTTTCTATGTTCAACACTTGAAGACAGTTCAGGGCTGGCTTTGCACATTGTAAAATCTTTAAACGCTTTTAACTTTTTATCTGAGCCGAATCTGGAAAAATGGTAAATGAAAAACTTGTTCCATTTGATGAGAGGAATCCATGGCTAAAATTAATGTACAACTTGAATACTCACCCTGTATGTATACAGGGTGTCCCGTAAAGACCACGTCAAACGAAAACGGGAAGTAGATCAGAATGTGCTCTACCTGATGTGAAAAAATCGTTCTCATGAAAGTCTCACAGTTTTCGAGATATTTGATGTTTCATGAAAATGTTGAATTTTTTCACTTAAAATGCTTTCTCTCTTGCGGAAGCTATAATTGAATACTTTTCGAATCAGTTTTTTTTCCGTAAATATTGTTGAATGATTTCTTCAATTCATGCAATGAAAAATAGCACAAAATATTATACAGGGTTTCTGAAAAAAAAAATTAAAATTCATGTTCTGAAGGAAGTGTTTTTTTGTACTCAATTCTATCTGACGTGGTATAAATAAAAGACACTAGACCTTTTCTGCATATTACGTTGAAAAGTTGCCCATTTTGTGAGGATTCTGAAAAGGTTAAATACAGGGGATAACCTTCTTCACGAAAAAAGATATTTGAATGTTTATCGAAAATGGAGCATTTCTGTGAAAAACTGATTTTGTCACCTTTTCCACAAATCCTTTCATTTTGCAGATTCTGCTGTAACATATTGAATAATTCTCTTGAAAAATGTCAGTTAGTCCTTAAAGTACTTATAAAGTGAAATTATTCATTAATTGCAATGATATAATGTAATAACGCACAGGACCTTCAACATAAACAAATCTATTGTGAAGAAACTTTATAAAAATTTCAATAATAAAAATTCAGGAATCTTATTAGAGCAAATGCTCAAAATGACCACCCCCTTCTCTAATACATGCCCTGCATCTATTGAGAAATGACCTTTTCAAACCATACAAACTTCTCCCCGCTATTTTGGCTGCTGAACTACGAATGCGGCCCCTTAGTTGTGCTTCATCTCTTATGAGATTCGATAAATTTCATTTTTTCTTAAACCCCAGTAAAAAAAATCCAGAGGATTTAAGTCTGGTGAACGGGGAGGCCACAAAATTTCACCGCTCCTTCCGATCCACCGGTGAGGATATGTTTGGTTTAAATATTCCCTAACATGACGACTGTAGTGTGGTGGGCACCTGTCGTGTTAAAACCATAGATTACGTCGCATTTCCGGTGGTATATCTTCTAAGAGTAAGGGTACACTGTTCCTTAGAAAATTCAAATAGTTGGTGCCGTTTAATGATTGCGGCAATTCTGTCGGACCGAATATTTTTCCATCGTATATTCCAGTCCATAAATTCACCGTAAATCGATATTGGGATCTATCTTGCCTTATATTGTGCGGATTCTTGATGTTCCAACTATGAAGATTATGCAGATTGATATAACCGCTTTGAGTACAGGAAGACTCATCAGTCCAAAGGATATTATTGAAAAAATCTGGATTTTCTGTATGTTTCAGCAATATTTGTTGACAAAATTCTACTCGGGCTTGATAGTCTCTTGGTAGTAGTTATTGAACTCGCTGAATATGGTAGGGGTGATATTTGTGTTTCTTCAGGATTCTATGGGCACTTGATTTTGATATGCCTGTCATGAGCTCTATCATTCTGGTTGATTTTGAAGGATTATTTTCGACATCATTCAAAATGGTGTAATCTTCCACGATCGAAGGCCGGCCACTACTTTTACGACTCCCAGGAACTCTTTCTTCGACAATTGCATTATGGGTCCGGACAAAAACTTCGTAATTAGGATATCGGCGATTGGGGTACCGCTCTGAATAAAGCATCGATGCTTCTCTAGCATTAAGACGTACTTCTCCATAAATAAGGTGCATGTCGGCGTAGGTATTCTCTTGCAGTATACGAACCATTTTCTGTAGACATTTTACCCAGTAAACTGATACACATTAACTTCCACTAGATAAAAATGAACGTTTCCATAGATACCTTAAGTACCTTAAGTTTGAATCATTGAATCGCATCACATCATATCGATGTTCGAGAGTTCTTTAGGCAAAGAAAAAGAACTAAAAAAAAATGGGTTCAAGCCCTGTGGACAGGAGCTTTCTGGCGCTCTAGTTCAAACAGACAAATTATTTCTCCGAAAGTATTGGTTTCTCAGAGTTGGGAATTATATCAATGTATTCATATGATAGAACTGCATCATAAAGGAAATTCAATTCAAATAATAGTTTATTTATCAAGATCAAATAGCAATCATGAGAATGAGAACTGCACCACATTTTCAATTTTTTTTTGACACTTTGCGGTAATCTGGTCAATACAAAACTTCACCTGCGTATAAAAGTCATGATTCTACAATTTGATGCTAAATTTCAGATAGACCTAGTGATCGGTTTCGGAAATACTCATAAAAAATATTTTTACTAAAATCGGCCATAACTCCGAAACCCCTTGATGGATTTCGCCCATTAACGAACTTGTCCGAGATATTTGCGCTCCAAAACCACCTTGCAATTTTCAATCCGCTAGCTCCTTTCGTTCGAGAGTTATCGTGCCTACGGCCAGTCGGCCGGCCGGACAGAATCGATTTCGCACTCGGATTCTTGATCAGTGAGTCGAACCAAATCGTTTGAGACCATTTTCAGCCAAAAATTATAAAATTACAGACACTTGGGCAAATTGATAAGCACTCTGTTCCGAGGAACTAGAGCTACTGGTCGGCACCTTGACGTGGTGTGGGGGCTTAAGTAGCTGCGAGAATACCTGGAGCGATGTCGACCCAGGTCGACGGGGTCCAGGTTGAGCAGTGAAAACTAAGACTGACCCCCAAGCCACGGTGGAAGAAATCGTGCCAAGGGCTGAATGGCACCTGGGTCAAGTGTGTTACGAACGATTCCCTGAGGACACCGGGTCACCTCCTCTTGTAAAAAGACCTTCCCTCAGTATCGAAGCTCTGCTGAAGGGTGACTGAATATTTCTTCGTTACTCGTGGGAACTATATGAATAATAGCTCAACGAAAATACAAAAAACCCTACGGGTTGCAGTGCAACCTGACACCCAGGGACCGTCTTCGGACGGATCTCAGGGAAAAAACTTGGCGAGGACGGAGAATGAGGGTCCAGCAGCTCCTGCTGCAGGAGACTCGCAATCGAAATCCTTGCCCAAGTTACACACCAGACGGAATCGTTCTGGTGCGGAAAAAAGAAGGGCTCGGAAGGCTCGTGAAGGCTTAGCCGGTCATCAGGCCGGAGAGTCTTCGGACGGGAATTCCCCCCGTAAATAGGAGAGCAGCTCAAAAAGAGATGCTCCTGACAACAACACTCCGCCCTCATGTGAGCGGCCAGCGAAGAAGGCAAAAAACCTTCAGAGTGGGCTCTCCTATAATGAGGTAGTGAAAGTGCCCATGAAGCTAGTCCTGGTACATAAGGACTGGCCAGAAAAGGCGCTCTCCAAGGAGGAGTTCTATGCCGTAGAGCGGGCGGTTGCTGCTGCGATGGACAAGATCCAGTCGGGGCAGTACTTCCCGAGGCTCGAAGACATGGACCTCAACCCGCAAGGGGCGATCATCGCATCTTGTCAGGACAAAACAAGCAGGGACTGGTTACAAAACAACCTATCCAGGCTTGTTCTTCCAAAGGGCCTAAGTCTCAAGACAATTGGGATGGGGGACCTGGAAAGACCGACGAGAGTCAGCCTGATGGTGAAGGGTGCGCAATGCACTGCACCGACAGGTCTGATTCTCAGAAGGATAGAGATGTCCACTCCGGCCCTGAAAACAAGGAGCTGGAGGATTTACAACCGGTGTGACAGGCCCGACTCGGTGCAGGTCATACTGGGTGTTGACAGGGCATCTTTGGAGGTTCTAAAGGCCTCCAATTACACGGTCCAGGTTGCAACGAGGAAGGGCACCTTCAAGCTCATCCAAGCTGCAGGACCGGGAAAGAATGCAGTCTCCGCGGCTGTATCGGCCGCTCCAGGAATGGGGCCCGCTGCTGTGGCGGAGAGCATTCTAGTTCGGAAGGTAACACCTTCCAATGCGACTGAAAAGTCGCAAAGCGAGATGGAGGTGGTGCCTGCGGAGGCTCCCTCAGTCGGTGCGCCTCTCGCCCTTCCGCAGGTCTCAGGTGGGACATTCGGGAGGGGGGATGGTGCGGTGGCTGTGGGGCCCGGGCGGTGCCCCATTCCATCTAGCCCGCCGGCATTAACTCTGGAGATGCCATCATCTCCGGAGGGCGTGCTGGCAAGACGTGACAGTCGTTCGACTGAGAGCAGTGTTTAACTGTCCTCATGGCGGCCGATATTCATGTCACGCAGATAAACTTGCACCACTGTATAGCGGCAACCGATATTCTTCGGTTGCGGCTGTCGAAGGTGCAGACATTTATAGCTCTGATTCAGGAGCCCTGGGTCAGGGGGGGTGAAGTGAGGGGCCTCTCCTTTAGGGGAGGTGTGCTCTTCTGCGCGCCTAAGGACACCAGTCCAAGGGCGAGTATAATCACCTCCACTGATTTAGGTGCTCAATTATTAAACAACTTTTGTTTCAGAGACCTGGTAGCGGTCCAGATCAAAGACAGCAGGAGACCGCTAGATAACCTGGTGATATGTTCTGCATATCTCCCGTATGACTCACCAAGCCCACCACCAACGAGGGAAATGGAGGAGTTAATAGAATACTGTGAGCGGAAGAGCTGGCCTCTGCTCATAGGATGTGATGCGAATGCACATCACACTCTGTGGGGTAGTAGAGATATTAACTCAAGAGGTGAAGCGCTGGCAGAATTTTTATTCTCCACGAATTTGAACCTGCTTAACCAGGGTACGGAACCGACCTTCGTCACAACGACAAGAAGGGAGGTGCTAGATATCACATTGGGCAGCAGATCAATCGCCAATTCCATAAAGGACTGGCGAGTGGCGAAGGAGGTGGTCTCTATATCGGACCACCGACACATCTGCTTCTCTATATTCCGAAGCAAGAAAAAGGAGGATCCTGAGATCTACAGGAATCCGAAAAAAACGGATTGGACCAGATACCTGGCATACCTTTCTGACAATCTGGAACAGGGAAACCTAAAACCCAAGAACATGAGAGAATTGGACACGGCAGCAGCCATGCTTCAGGAGTCCATAATCTCAGCTTATCACAGCAGTTGTAGACCCCAAGTCCGAAGACTTAAAAGTCAGACGAAATGGTGGACGACTGAACTAAACGACACCAGACGCGAAACAAGGCGTCTTTTCAATAGGGCCATGAGATCAGGCCTAGCGAAGGACTGGGATGATTATAAATTATCCCTGAAAAAATACAAAGGACTGATTAGGCGGTCCAAGCGCGAATCCTGGAGAAGCTTCTGCAGTGGTATAGAGGAAGCACCAGAGGCCAATAGGCTTAGGAAGGTCCTCTCTGTGGGAGGCCCTCCAAGGATTGACTACTTGACTCTTCCTAGTGGGGAGAAGACCTCCTCAGAGGAAGATAGTCGAAGACTACTCCTGAAGGCACATTTTCCGGGATTTAGAGAGAATGACAACACACAGGGTGAAGACCACAGACGAGCTTCAAGTGAGGATTGGAAGTTGGCTTCACTTGTGGTAACACACTCTCGAATTCGCTGGGCTGTCAGAGAATTCGAGCCTTATAAAGCAGCGGGGGAAGATAGCATATTTCCGGCACTTTTGATTAAGGGCTTGGAGCTGCTGACACCCCCACTGCTTCATATACTCCGAGCGAGTCTAGCCCTAGGACACATACCAAAGTCCTGGAGAAAGGTGAGGGTTGTGTTCATACCCAAGCCTGGAAAGACGTCATATACTCAGACGAAAAACTTCCGACCAATAAGCCTCTCCTCCTTTTTAGTCAAAACGCTGGAGAGATTGGTTGAACGATATATCAGAGATGGAACCTTAGTGGCTAGCCCACTACATCCAACTCAGCATGCCTATCAGATGGGCAAATCAGTAGATTCTGCTCTTCATTCAGTGGTCAGCTGCATCGAGAGCGGACTACATTATCGAGAGTGCACTCTTGCTGTGTTTCTGGACATAGAGGGTGCATTCAATAATACTGCATTTGGAGCTATGCATAATGCACTAACCAAACATGGGGTTCCTTTTGCAGTCTGTCGATGGGCAGGATCCCTTTTAAGGGACCGCAGCATAGTGGCTCGTCTAGGCAGCTCAACCATTAGGGGAACACCAGGCAGGGGATGCCCACAGGGTGGTGTTCTATCACCTCTTCTGTGGAATCTGGTCCTGGATGGGCTCCTGGTTGAGCTGGCGGGGGCTGGCCTAAAGGTTGTAGCCTATGCAGATGATCTCGTAATACTAATCAGAGGAAAACATCCAAATGTCGTCGCTGATCTTATGCAGGATGCTCTGTGTAGGATTGAGCGATGGTGTTTGAATAACGATCTTACGGTTAATCCTGAAAAAACAGAGATGGTTCTCTTCGACAGGAAGAGGGGGCCCTGTCACATAAGACTACCAAGTCTATTTGGAGTAGGGCTCAATCTAACAGAGCAAGTTCGATATCTGGGTGTGATACTGGACCACAAACTACTGTGGAACAATCACATTGAGAAACAAACAAAAAAGGCCGAGATGATCTTTTGGTCTACTCGGAGAGTAGTGGGAAATGGATGGGGCTTTAAACCACACATTATTCACTGGTTGTATACTGTGGTGGTGAGGCCTATCCTAACCTACGCATCATTGGTGTGGTGGACTTCTTTGAAGAAGTCATATATCCGCAACAAATTGACAAGAACTCAGAGAAAAGCTTGTTTAAGCATCACAGGTGCTCTGAGATCTACTCCAACAACAGCTATGGAGTGCCTGCTGGGGCTACCTCCCCTGCATCTTGTAGTTGAGGAGGGGGCTATGAAGACAGCTTTAAGAATCTGGGAACAGGGACAGTGGCGTGACAGCGGAATGTTCAGGGGACACGCGTGGGCACTCAAGAAGGTGGAGGATGATGATGCATCTCTCCTCCGGAGGAGTGACCGTGCGGGCTCCTTATTCTGCTTTAACGAACCCTATAGGGTGATTGTTCCTGATAGAGACCAATGGGATACAAGGAGTGATCTCCTTAAACCAGAGGGGCCCACATGGTTCACAGATGGCTCTGTAACGACTACAGGGACAGGTGCAGGCATTGTGGGACCTCGAGTGAGCATGTCCATCCCTCTCGGGAAGAACTGCTCGATAATACAGGCAGAACTATACGCTGTTCTTGTCTGCGCGCTGGAAAACATCCGACTAGGATACTCTGGCAAGTACATATATATATATGTTGTGACAGTCAAGGAACGTTAAAATCCCTATCTGATGTGAAGATAAACTCCTACTTAGTAGGCGAATGCAGGAAGGCTCTGCGAAGGCTGGGCGCTGGTAACGTTGTAAAACTCATCTGGTGTCCGGCTCACTCGGAGATTTCAGGTAATGTTAAGGCAGATAAGCTGGCGAAGCAGGGGGCTCGGATACCATATATAGGTCCTGAGCCTTCACTTCCAGTATGTCGTACCTATGTTAAAACATTCTTCAAGAATCGTTTGGACAAGAATTTCTCCAGTCTATGGAACATGGGAGTAGGACTCAGGCAGTCAAGGCTTCTCATTAAGAAACCATCGTCAAAGTCTGAAGTAAAGAAACTTCTTTCACTCGAAAGAAGAGAACTGAGCCTGGTGACTGGATTACTAACTGGTCACCAGTTCAACAAACATCTGAATAGGATGGGATTGGCCGATAGCGCTCTGTGTCGCTGGTGCAGGGGCATGGAGGAAACAGCTGAACATATTCTGTTCGACTGTGACAACCTTAAAGAATTGAGGGTCGTACACCTGGGCAACCCAACACCTACGATTCCTATGGTGAGAGGGACTTCTCCTTTTAAGCTCGCGGCATTCCTGTCAGCGTGTTTTTTGGAATGAGTCTCACGAGTCTGTCAAGCGGAAGAACAATGGGCCAGAAGGCCTCAGTTCAGCCTGAGACGGCACCGCGGAAGAAGAAGAAGAAGAAGAACTAGAGCGCAAAAAAAAACAAGTTTCGTAAGACAATTGCCCAAAACAGGTTCAAAGTACCTACAAATAGTAGGTATTCCATAAAACATGTATGAAAGAAGATAAGTAATAATAAAAAATTACCTTGTAATCGATCAAAAATTTCCTGATCTACGTTCACCAAATTTTCTCCTCTCTCGAACTACAGAATTATGCTTTCAATATTTACGTAATATTTTCAAACATTTTCGGGTGAGGTCCCCATTGCATCGCTAAAATACGAGTATTTCAACCCCAATATTTTTGAAGTTACAATATTCCCTTCTGTCAAGTTGACATTATGATAATTCATACATAGAATAATTATATCAATCTGTGAAATACGATTTACATTGAAATTTTGAAATATCATATCTCCGAAAGTATTAGCTTGTTAGAGTTAAAATGATATGAATGGATTCTTATGATAATACTGCTCATTAAAAAAAATTTAATTTGTAATTTGTTTTGTAAAAAAATAATTTTTTTTTTGTTACTCCGAAACCATCTGTCCGATTTTGCCCAATAACAAACTTAGCCGAGATATTTATCTCCCAAACCTACTCTGAAATTTCAACTCTCTAGCTCATTCCGTTCGAGAGTTATCGTGCCTACGGCCGGCCGGCCGGACCGGCCGGACAGAATGAATTTCGACCACGGATTCTTGATCAGTGAGTCGAACCAAATCGTTTAAGACCTTTTTCATCGAAATATTCGAAAATTACAGACATTTGGGCAAATTGATAAGCACTCAGTTCCGAGGAACTAGAGCGCCAAAAAAACTCAGTCAGTGAATTGGCATCTTAATAACATTTTATTGATTTGTTGATTGATTATTTTCAGCAGGAAGTGCAAAATGGAAGTATTTATGGAAAAGGTGAAAAAATCAGTTTTTCACAGAAATGCTCCATTTTCGATAAACATTCGAATATCTTTTTTCGTTAAGAAGGTTATAACCTTTATTTTACCTTTTCGGAATCCTCACAAAATGGGCAACTTTTCACCTTAATATGCAGAAAAGGTCTAGTGTCTTTTTTTATACCACGTCAGATAGAATTGAGTACAAAAAAACACTTCCTTCAGAACATGAATTTAATTTTTTTTTCAGAATCCCTGTATAATATTATGTGCTATTTTTCATTGCATGAATTGAAGGAATCATTCAACAATATTTACGGAAAAAACTGATTCAAAATGTATTCAATTGTAGCTTCCGCAATAGAGAAAGCATTTTAAGTGTAAAAATTCAACATTTTCATGAAACATCAAATATCTCGAAAACTGTGGGACTTTCATATGAACGATTTTTTCACATCAGATAGAGCATATTCTGATCTACATTCTGTTTTCGTTTGACGTGGTCTTTACGGGACACCCTGTATATATATTATTATGCAATATGTATCTTGGCATTCCTCAATATAGGAGTAAATGCCCTTAGTCTTAATTCAAGGCCTTCCTAGAAGCGCCGCTCGACTCTGAGTACTTTTGTGCAGTCAGCATTTTCATTCCAGTTTCCCGGCTTTCTGATTTAATAGAATATAATTCCAATTCATTATTGTATTAACCAGCTCAGAATAAACTTGCTTCTGAATAAATATTTGTTTTTTTAAAAAGGTGATTCAAAAGAGTAAATTTATAAATGGCGACGAGGATGGGATTGTTGCTAGTATAACGAAAAAAAAATAAGTATACGTGAATTTCAATTCTTCGAGCAACATTCCAAAAACCCGAGTTTCGAAAAGTGCGACGATAAGTTCGAAGTAAAGTTCCGACCACGAGAAGCTCAAACGACTGCAGTAGAGATAAGCCACGAAGGTGTGTTGAATCCCCGAAAACAGAGTAAGGAGAACCATTCCCGACTTGATCTCAACTGCAACCCTTGAGAATCACCCTGAGGAGGTTTGGAGGTAGCAGCCCGGACACCAGGTTTAAAACGAGAAGTAAGTTGAGGCTATCCCTTACAATAATCCCAGTTTTTCCTATCCCTGGCCCAAAGGATATTTTCAATTTAATTTGCAACTCATTTTTTCATATCACCGATAGTGTAAACAAGCACATCGAAATCTTTCAAAATAGAGTCCTTATTGGAAAAATTCAATTCATTGAATATCAACGTAAATAATAAAAACTTCAATATGACTTCTAATGGAGAACATTCCAATCGCATGGTAATAGATTTAAGCACAGTTAAATATTTCGGTGAGTTATTACCAAGATTTAATGGTAACTCACAAGAACTACAAACCTTTTTAATGGAAACTGAAAATTTCATAGATCGATTTGGCACAACTGATAATGATTTAATAAATCAATATTGCTTTGCAACAGTAAAATCGAAATTAATTGATCAAGCGAGAACTATCGTGTATTCTGGACCATGTTGCAATTCATGGCCTGAATTAAAAAGATTATTGAACAGTAAATTCGGTTTTAAGATTAACTTTGATGTTCTACAAAGTGAATATCAATATATGAGGAGAAAAACGAAGGAATCACTTTCTGAATTTATTGAAAGAATCAAAGAAACTAAATTACAATATGATTACCAAATACAATTATTAGGATTATCGCCCCCAGAACTGAATGTTTATCGAAACCTTTCAGAGAAAATTGGCATAACCGTCTTATATAATAATGTTGACGAAAATTCTAGGAATTTACTTGATCTCCAACCAAAATCTTTCGATGACACTTGTAAAATGCTAGAAAACCGAGAAATAAAGAGACAACAGCTTTATTTACAACCACCAACAATACCGACACCTAGGACAACGTACTCCCAAAATTTAAATTCCCAACCTACTGTTAGAAGAATTTATACAGACCCACAATTTCCATCAACTAGTAGACAATTTCCTGCAAACAGACAATTCAATTCGAATAGTGGAGAATTTCCTTCACAACCGGTACATTTGAAATTTAATAATAAAATACCAGAAACTAAATTTGCGACAAGCAGTCAAGTATTCGGAAAACCGCAAGACGTATTTAAGCCCAATCCAAATCATCGTTTGGTTCAACCCAAACCTGAACCTATGTCGGTCCGAACAAGAATACACCCAGTAAAAAGACCAGCTAGCAGTCAAATCCGACAAGAACCACCCAATATTAGACAAAATTACAGAAGAAACGGACCTAATGACTTTATATTTGAAGAACTCACTAATACAGAACAAATTGAACAAGAATTAGGAGAGGAAGAAGAATTTTATTATGAATCCGAAAATATAGATGACTCTAAATTAATTGAGGAATTTGATGAAAATTTTCAGAGAATCTCCGAAGACAAAGACATGACCTAAACTTTACACAGGAACATCTAGCATCATTACCATATATAGTATTAGATTATCCACCCTGCAAATTATTGATAGACAGCGGAAGTTCCATGAGCATTATTGATCCATCTGTAGCATATAATTTACTATCAGAAAACATTTACGAAGAAAAAACCTATTTTAAAACTGCACTAGGTAAAGATTTCAGCACGAATAAAGTTTCATTTCCTTTAAATTCTTTTGGCTATAATACAACATACCCCTTTGTGATCTATAAATTTCATACACAATATGATGGTGTAATAGGATCCAACCTTTTAAGATATTTAAAATTAAATTTCAATTGGGAAAGTCATGAATTAGGAAATACCATCAGAACACATAAATTCTTTTTACAAGAAACCAGTCCTAATGAACCCCTACCCATTAAATTAGACCATTTGGACAAAAATTTTCGAAACCAACTTACAAAAATTATTCAAAGTCACAAACAAGCCTTTCATCTATCAAATCAACCTTTGAATGCCTCAAACAGAGTTAAACATAATATTAGGACCATAGATGAAAATCCCGTGTATATTAGACGATACAGATATCCTGAGGTACACAAACAAGAGGTAAAGAATCAAGTACAAGATTTATTAAGTAAAAACATTATAAGACCAAGTATTTCTCCCTGGTCATTCCCTATAGTAATCGTTCCCAAAAAAACGGACCAATCAGGTAACAAAAAATGGAGAATAGCTATTGACTATAGAAAACTGAACGACAAAACAATTGATGACAAATTTCCGATCCCCAATATTGACGAACTTTTGGATCAACTGAAAAAAGCAAAATATTTTAGCGCCCTTGATTTAGCAAGTGGTTTCCATCAAATAGAACTAGACGAGCAATCAATAGAAAAAACTGCTTTCGCAACCGACGAAGGACATTTCGAATTTTTAAGAATGCCCTTTGGATTGAAAAATGCCCCTTCAACATTCCAACGTTTCATGAATAGAGTCTTAAAACCGATCATTAATAAAATATGCATAGTATACATGGATGATATTCTCATTTTTTCAGAAACACCCGAAAAACATTTGGCAGACATTCAGACAGTTCTTCAACTCTTAGAAAAAGAAAATCTCAAAATTCAACTAGACAAGTCATACTTCTTTCAGACCGAAATTGTATTTTTAGGCTACAAAATATCTGAAAAAGGTATAGAACCGAATCCTGAAAAAATTGAAGTCGTAAAAAACTTTCCCATTCCTAAAACTATTAAAGAAATTAAATCTTATCTCGGAATGATAGGCTACTATAGAAAATTTATTCCTAATTTTTCAAAATTAACGAAACCCATGACTAAATACCTGAAAAAAGATGTTAAATTGAATATTAATGACAAAGAATATGTAGATGCATTTCATGCCAGCAGAAACATACTCATTAATTATCCGATTCTCCAACATCCGGACTTTAACAGACCATTCGTACTTACAACCGACGCATCACAATATGCTATAGGCGCAATTTTATCGCAAGGGACACCCCCAAACGATCTACCTATCGCTTATGCGAGCCGAACATTGAACGAAGCTGAAATAAAATATTCAACTATCGAAAAAGAACTTCTAGCCGTTGTATGGGCTACAAAATATTTTAGACCTTACTTATTTGGTCAGAAATTTACGATCTACACGGATCATAGACCCTTGACGTGGTTATTTTCTTTGAAAGATGCATCATCTCGACTAATGAGATGGCGAATCAAATTAGAAGAGTTTAATTTCGAAATAAAATACAGGAAAGGAGCGTACAATAACGCAGATGCAGTATCCCGCATAAAATTTGACGAATTAAATTTAAATGAAAATTCAGATGACGATCTAGACTCAATAATTCCCCAAATTACTCATGAAGATCTGGAAATATCTCAAAAGGAACTAGAAGATATTACGAAATCGTGTACGGAAGAACAAGCAAATCCATCTTCTTCCCAAACTATTCACAGTAATGTCGAAAACCCTATATTAGAGATACCATATTCAGAACGCTCTCTGAACACATCAATCCATCAAATAATTTTCCAAAAAGCTAATGTGTTTAAAGTAGAAAAATTAAAACTACATAAGAACAGTCGATTTAGACTCATAGTTTCTATAAAAGAACCAGACGACTTCACAAAATTTTTAAAGGAATACGTCAAACCAAATAATCATTACGGCATATATTTCAAAAATAAAGATTTGGAAATACCATTTTTGAATCTATCACAGAATCTCTTCAAAGCTAACGCTTTTTCATTCAAAATTTCAAATACATTTTTAGAAGATATCATCGAAACGGAAGACGACCAACAACAGAAAATTAAATTATTTCACGAGACCAAGACCAGACACCGAGGTTTCCAGGAAAACTTAGAAAGTATTAAAAGACGTTTTTATTGGCCGAACATGAATAAACATATTCAGTCCTATATTAACTCCTGCGAAATTTGCCAGAGTCAAAAATATGAACGACAACCTACTAAATTAATATTTAAACCGAATCCAACAGGTGACAAACCATTTTCCCACTTGTATATCGATACAATAGTCATGAATAGAACACCCTGTTTGACTATAATTGACTCCTTCTCAAGACATGGACAATGTTACATTCTAAATAGTAAAACTTCAACAGAAATTGCAAATCAATTAACTCAATATTTTTCAAACCACGGTATACCATAAAAAATAACCTTCGATAATGGAACAGAGTTCAAAAATCAAATTATTCAAGATTTAGGCGATACCCATAAAATTTCCCTTCATTATATCACAAATTACAACCCTACCTCCAATGCACTAGTGGAGAGATTCCACTCTACCCTTATTGAGCAAATTAGAGTAATTGATGACAAGAATATATCTTTGTCAGAAAAGATGAATAGAGCGCTTTTGAGTTATAATAACTCAATTCACTCGTCAACTTCCTACACACCCTTACAAGTTATAAAATCGGATCTAAATTACAATACGCCAGTCGAACAGTCTACTCATGAAAAAATTTCGCAATATATTAAAGAATATCGCGAAAACATGAAGGAAATCTCAGACCATCTAAATTCACAGAAGGAAAGACAAAAAGAGAAACTAGATAAACTCAATCAGACACGACAAGAAGACAAAAAACTCGACGAATCTAAACCATCTTATATTGCCATACCAAAAAAGGCAAAACTTGACCCAAAATTTAAGAAAACCAATATCAAAATTATAGATAATATATTGATAAGGAACCCTGACTCCCAAAAAGTGTATCATAAAAATAAAATTAAACAGAGAAAGTAATAATCTTTAATTTTCTCTTTTCAGAACACAAAAAAAAAATGACGAGAATCCTATTGCTATTTCTCAATCTAATCTTCGTCCCAGCTTTGCATTCATTAAAATTTAAGGAGATCAAACACAATATTCTTCCCTTTTTCGTAGAGAAAACATACATCAGTGTATCAAAGCATGTATTGATGTACCACTATAATTTAACCGATATTGATAAAATTTTACATGATCATTTTGTTTTAGTTGATCAATTAAATTCGGTCAGTTCCAACGTTATGGTTTCAAAATATGTTGGATCGATCAAAATCCAATTGAGACAAAATGAAATGCTTCTCAATAACTTATACACTACCCGACAAAAACGAGGTTTATTAAATATAGGCGGACATATAGCAAAAACACTATTCGGAACTCTTGATAGTGAGGATGAAACACTTTACTTGAAATATTTTGAATCTTTTAAGAATGAAATGCAATCGGTAAAAACCGAACAAAATCAAATGATCAGTATCCTGAGATCTATGACATCAAAGTATTCCAATGTCACTAGTCACATTATACAAAATTATAATAAGTATCGATTGACACAAAATGATATTAATCGACTTATTCTTATAGAATTTGAACAGTTAACAATAAATAGAATTCTAAATGAAGTCAATACAGCCATCAGCTTTGCAAGGCTTCATCTTTTGCATGAAAGTATTTTACCCTTAAATATATTCCATGATTTTGTTAATAACACCGATTTCATGAAACACCTCTATCATTTAAAAGACTTTTATTCCATTTGCTACACTTCTGTAAAGTCCAGAAATAATGAGGTGATCTTTATCATTGAAGTACCCTTAACATCCCCAAATTCCCTAGACACATATTATGTCCACTATATCCCGTACCAAAACGTTACCCTCACCCAACAGCCCAAATACTTATTGGCTAAAGAAGAACAAATCTTGTGGTCCATTGATCAAGAATGCCCAAAGGTAGAAGATTGGTGGATCTGCCCACAGAATTTGCTACGACCAGCACCCAGCTGCATGAAGGACTTAATTTCCCACAAGAAAGAAAATTGTGAAAGACAAAGTGCACAGTGTAGTGACGATCTACTGAAACTATCATCGAGAAAATTTTTATCAATCGGTAGTGTACAAATTGGGGAACTATGTAATGACCATACAGAGTATTACAAACTCAATGGAATTTTCCTGATTGAAACCTTTTGTAACATTACCAATAGCTTTAAGTATTTTTATAAGGAAGAAATATCCACAATTTTTCATAATGTTCCTCTCCCGAATATGAAACCTGAAATAATTGAAAACTTAACCATTTCCAATTTTTTACTTGATAATTTTACTGTTCAAGAAACAATCTTTAATTGGAAAATCCACCCTAACCATGTATCATCAATCTATTTTATACTAAGTCTCACCATTATAACCATATTTGCCTGTTTGTTGTATAAAATATTCATTTTAAAATTCACAAATATCGTGAAGAGTTATAAAAATAATTCAGCCTCTTCAGCCGAAGTTATTTCTTAAAAAAATGGGGAGGTATTATGCAATATGTATCTTGGCATTCCTCAATATAGGAGTAAATGCCCTTAGTCTTAATTCAAGGCCTTCCTAGAAGCGCCGCTCGACTCTGAGTACTTTTGTGCAGTCAGCATTTTCATTCCAGTTTCCCGGCTTTCTGATTTAATAGAATATAATTCCAATTCATTATTGTATTAACCAGCTCAGAATAAACTTGCTTCTGAATAAATATTTGTTTTTTTAAAAAGGTGATTCAAAAGAGTAAATTTATAAATATATATAGGGTGGTCCAGATCTTAACCAAGAAATTTTAACCACGTATTCTACATCAAAAATAAGCCCTAGTTTGTCATATAAACATAGGTCGAGAAATGCTTCCTCTCCGAGATACAGGGTGTGAAAATTATTAGAAAAAAAAAGCTTTTTTCTCCTTTGCTTCGAATATCTTCTTCAAATTCGTATTTGAGTGTGGCTATTAACGCTTATTTTTTCGTGATTACACATTTTTTACAAAGATAGTCTTATTATTACGAGTATTATTATTATGTACCATATCAAATTTTAGCGATTTGCTCATGCATGAGAGTGTTTAATTTTTTTACTCGGAAACGGTGCCTCGTACGTCAAAAAGTCAGGAGAATGAATGTGCTTCAAATTAAATAAGGATTTCAAGAATAAATTTTATTGTTGGAAAAATCAGTGGCGTATCATTTTTTTGTCTAAAAATATTCAGTCTCGATGCAGTACAGACACCAGTGGTGAAACAAAAAAAAATTATTTCATTCAAAAAGTGCCTCTTGATCCTCAAAACCTCTATCCCAAATTTCATAATAATATTTCAAGAAGTGTAAAGGTTATTAATAAAAAACATTTTTTTTCTATAATTTTAACACCCTGTATCTCAGAGAGAAAGCATTTCTCGACATATATTTAAATGACAAACTAGGGCTTATTTTTGACGTAGAATACGTGGTTAAAGTTTCTTGGTTACGATCTGGACCACCCTGTATATATATAACGGGTAATTACGCAAAAGGAGCAAATTAAAAATAATTCTTCTGAAGAAGCCAACTAGCAGAAACACGTATCGGCAGGTACCAGCAGAATTATTTTAATCTGCTCATTTTGCGGAATTACCCATAAACATTTCCACTTATATATATTACTCCGCATGACCCATCCCAGATAGCACACAACATTCTGAGAATGTGATATCTAGCTTCTGAACGTTCATACTTTAGAATATTCTAATAGAACGTTCCATGCATCGTCGTATAACATCTAGAATATTCAAGGAATGTCCTTCAGTAAACGTTCTGATCACATTTCAAAAATGATATCCATATCATATGATATGAAGAACATTACTAGAATATCCTTAGAGAATATTCATAGGAGTTGTAGTTTATTTCAGTATTTGGTAAGATCCTTGTGGAATATAATAAGAACCTCCTCAGAATGTTCTTTGATCATTGCGTCGCGTGGGATCATTTTGAGATTTATGGTTAATTTAATAGTGTAGTGTAACATTTGACTTTACTACTTCACCTCAGAGGCTTTTCGATGCTATAGAAATTTTTATATCTATTGTTCATAAGCTCGGTCAACACCTCCTACATCCTTTTAGGAGGTGTTGGCTCGGTATATTTTCACTAGTGAAAGTTAATCAGTAAAGTTCTGATTCAAATAGATGAAGAGCTTTTCAAGCCGAATATTTTTCCCTAATCTTCCAACCCTGACCGATTACTTCGGCTATCAGAACACGCTCCTGGCTCTTGTTACCAGCCCAGCCTACAGATATTTATTAATTTCACAATTCGCATCCTGGAATCATCATGTGACGTGACGTAACGTGAACCAATATGGCGGTTCTTTAATCTTTGATGGTTCTTTGTAATAAACAACAAATAGTTACGTGTTGAGTTCGTTGGTTATTTTATAGAGTTCATTGACTTATTCCGGAGCTTTTCTGCTGTTTAAACTATATTGAAATGGAGAATGAATATCTGAAAAGACTATTGTTGAACAACGGAGACTTTGCTGAACGGTAGGTTCGAAAAAAAGTACCTTCATCATGTGTTTACATTTGATTTTATTACAGATATACATATAATAAAGTTGGGATTAATTAACGGCTTAGATCCTTCAACATTGAATGTTTCTGATCTGGATAGTGGATAATTCAATTGATGGTGTTCCTCCAATCACATATATGGATATTGCAACATATTTGGATTATTATATACCACAACCTACAAGACATTCATGCATTTTTGCTAATAAAGAGTTCATATCTAATAGCACAATGCTGGGATAATTACTTTGAAAACAAACAGTTATTACTACCAAAAAATACAAATTCAATTATTCACCTCACAGTCGCATTATTGTGATTTCGTTATATGATTTCCAAATAGTTGTTTCGAAGTACGAATCCTATAAGATCTGGAAATATGGGAAAAGAACTGCTAAGAAATTTCATTCAGAAGTTATTATGCCAGGGCTGATAGCGATATATTTCACATCTGTAGAGGTTGCTGCAGATTATCGAGAAATGATCTTAATAATAATGATCATGAACCAACTGAAGAATCAATCAATTTTGAAGAAAAGTTTGATTTTCCTATTAAATATTACAACGTATTACAAAAATTGGAGAAATAGTAATTTGGACCTTGAGGAAATTAAAACAAAAGTGGTAAGTTTCAAGATTTTGATTTGTGTGATGTATCCAAATGTTACATTCAAATAGATTTTTGTTCTCTAGAAAATTCATTGATACTACCACATTACTGGTTATCAAATTTGTTCACATATAAAAATCCTCGAAATTATTGTATGAAATTCTCCTGGAAATTAATAATGTATACTCCTATCTAACATATAGGATTAGATAAGTCGACAGCATACATATTATTATTTATGTTACATTTCGGTTGTTGTTTTAGGTTTACGAGTTGTCAAAAATTGGGGGCCTAAACACAAAGTGATAACAAAAGGAAAGGTTGATGACAAATGCTCTTGCTATGAACTCTAGCTGGTTAGGATTTAAGAAGAAGGATAATTTTTCGGCATTGATTTTTTCCGAAATAGTGATAGGTAAGAATTTTCGAAGAATTTACTATGTTCTATAAGATAGATAAGATAAGAAATATATTTCTATGAAGAAGCAATGTTTGATAGAATAACTAGTCAAGATATTTTACCGAAATCGCTTTACTTGGAATTATTGCGATAACTAAAATACATTAATACATATTTGAATTATCTCTCATATTTTACAGAATCTGTGATGAACATTCATCGAAAGATTACAGAGTCTGATGCGGAATTGGTAATTAAGGACTGGTTGGTTAAGGCGAAACAGAAGGAGGAAAAGTTCCAGAAATTAGACCTCAAAACTATAATCTAGTGAAGGTAGGAATATTAGTTGTACTCAATATCATTCATACCATGAAGCAATATTTTTTGATTATTCTACTAGCTAAAATTTGGTTTGTTGCCTTGTATTTCATTCTGATCTGGGTTTACACTGAAAACTATTAAATTATTCAAGGTGCCTAGTAATATTTCATTTCTTCTCTTCCAGAATCTCTGATTTTGAAACCAAAAGGCTGGTTGGTAGCCAAAAATGATGGAGAAGATAATCTCGCTAATATTATTTTTTTTATAAACAAAATATTTTGTTATTATTCTTTTGAATTTATTTCAGGAAATGTCTTCCTAAAAATAAAACTGATGACTTGAATTATGTATTATTATAAAATGGATTAGTGTTGTTTGACCTCGAATAATATTATTATATTATTTGTGAAAAAACTAGGCTTATGCTCAGAATCAGCATTCTGATGATTTTTTATGGGATTACGAAAATTAAATAAGAATTTCATAACCATTCAATGTGATGAGTCTATGAAATCTCAAAGTTTAACTAAATTTACAAAACATTTTAATTTTAAATTGAATTATAACAAAAAAGCATTCAATACCGTTAATTTATCGTTGAACACAATTTTTTTTTAGTTTTTCAGTTGGAGTTCGGTATTATTAATTCCCGCAGGGAATGCGGCAGGAATTAATAATACCAATGAATTTATAAATTCAACCAAATATTCTCGGAATTAAAGTATATTCTGGGAATATTTCTAGAATGAGTGGGAATCTCCATAGAATATTTGGAGTAATATTAATAGGAGATTTTTTGAAATGTACCTGGAATATTCTCAAGAATATGCCTGAAATATTGTCAAGAACATTCCTAGAAGGTTCTAGAATATTCGGGAGAACATTCATAGAACCTGTATAGAACCAGAGTTCCTCTCTCACTTAATAGTGCATGGAATGTTCTAAGAATGTGTGGGGTCTGTTGTGAGGATATTCTATGAATATTTGAACATTCTGGCGGTATCTTCTAAGAACATCCATATAACGTGTGTGTGCTATCTGGGATATTTCTATGTTTCATATCCTCGGGTTCAGGTCGCATCGCACAGGTAGCTTATGCCTCCTTCGTGCCGATGTCATAGTTTACCTCCGAAATGGAGATCCTGGAGCTGAAGGCACAATTGGTTGCTCGCTTCTGGTGTGGTGTCACCTATTTTCACTTTGATTTACATCGTTTCCTTGGTTTCTTGGTTGCCCTGTCCTGAAGAAGCCAACTAGCAGAAACACGTGTCGGCAGGTACCAGCAGAATCATTTTTAATCTGCTCCTTTTGCGGAATTACCCGTTAAACCTTTCCACTTATATATATTTTTCCGCATGATCCATATTTCTATTATTATTATTATTATTATTATTATTATTATTATACTGATCCTCCTGGGTCTTCCACAAGGAGACCCCTCATAAGCTCTAAGAGCTTGCCCTGAGTTAGGAGAACCAGTTGTGTTCTGTGTAGGCTTTGTTACTGTGTCCTTACGCCACCTTAGGCACAGCACTGTTAATTTTTGACCCAACAGCGAATGGTGGCGATTACCGTGACCAGAAAATTTCTTTCCTAGCCTATGTTTCATATCCTCGGGTTGAGGTCCCATTGCACAGGTAGCTTATGCTTCCTCCGTGCCGATGCCATAGTTTACCTCCGAAATGGAGATCCTAGAGCTGAAGGAACAATTGGTTGCTCGCTCCTGGTGTGGTGTCACCTATTTTCACTTTGATTTCCATCGTTTCCTTGGTTTCTTGGTTGCCCTGTCCTGAAGAAGCCAACTAGCAGAAACACGTGTCGGCAGGTACCAGCAGAATTAATTTTAATCTTCTCCTTTTGCGGAATTACCCGTTAAACCTTTCCACTTATATATATTACTCCGCATGACCCATATTTCTATGTTTCATATCCTCGGGTTGAGGTCGCATCGCACAGGTAGCTTATGCTTCCTCCGTGCCGATGCCATAGTTTACCTCCGAAATGAAGATCCTAGAGCTGAAGGCACAGTTGGTTGCTCGCTCCTGGAGTGGTGTCACCTATTTTCACTTTGATTTCCATCGTTTCCTTGGTTTCTTGGTTGCCCTGTCCTGAAGAAGCCAACTAGCAGAAACACGTGTCGGCAGGTACCAGCATAATTATTTTATTATCTGGTGGAGCGCTAGTTAGAGTGAAAAAATATTCGGGGTATTATTTTCTCCAGCTGCGAAGAAATAAAAAAATGTAGTGCTTGCGGCTTTTACTTGATGCAAATGCATATTAACTCAATGAAGATTTATATATCTACTATTTACACTTATTTATTTAATATTGTCAAGCGTGACTTCATCTGACTACTTCATACTATATATATTTACAAAAATCCACTCTAAGATCTCTTTTTTAAAAAAACAACTTTATTTTTGAAGCAAGTTTATTCGATGCAGGCATAACAATATTCTTATCATTCTGGACACAGGGGATTTCTGTTTTTCTTCTTCCTTATTCTTCTTGAAGTACAATACTTTGGAACAGTAAAATGCTCCTTTTGCGAAATTACCCGTTGAACCTTCTCACTTGAATAAACTTCTCCTCATTATCGATATTTCTATAGTAAAATAAAATTTGCGAAAGGCACTAGCGTGAAGTAGGGAGTTTCTTTATGCAAGTCCCATTGTCTCTTCACGCCTCATACAAAGTCAATCGAGCCAAAATTCGGTACTCGATTGTAAAATGGTGACTCGATATTATGTGCGCAATTTCAGCTGATTCTGAAGCATAGTTTCTGAAAAATAAAATTTGAGAAGATAGCTGAAAAACTGATCGAGAAAATCCCGTAAGAATTTTTTTATTCACCTCTATTAGACACTATAAGTAGAATTCACCATCGATTACTCAGTTTTTGTAAGACATGAATATATTTCGTATCATTTGATAGACATGCGTAGTGGGAGAATCTTCTAAGAATACAGATTTTTTTAGTTTGACATATGTATTCTATCGGAATTGGAATTCTGTAAATATCTAATAATATATGGAAAAACTCACATACGTTTCAAGTAATATTCCTGAAAGATCAAACTAAATTCAGTACATACCATTCATCAGAGTCATTTTTTCGATAGAACTGAAAAAAAAACGAAAAATTGGTTCAAGCCCTGTGGACAGTAGCTTTTTGGTGCTCTTGTTCAAACAGACAAATTATATCTCCGAAAGTATTGGTTTCTCAGAGTTGGGAATTATATCAATGGAATCTTATGATAGAACTGCATCACGAAAGAAATTAAATTTTAAAAAAATTGGTTCAAGCCCTGTGGACAGGAGCTATTGGGCGCATGTTCATCTTCCTTGTGGCCCGTACTGACCAGTAAAGAAAAAAATACTGAGAGAGACCCAGGACACATTTTGTCTTATATCTCCAGAAATTGAAATCGTATAGAGCCAAAATTTTGCACAATGTTGCAAAATACTACAATTGACGTTAGTACAAGTTTTTGTTGCAATCTGATGAATAGTTCACGAATAAAAAATTTTTTTTTCGAATAAATTAAAAGAAATATTTTTTTAAAAGTTACCAACATTTCGATCATAACAGAATTTTGCCAAAAGTTGCGCGTTTATATCCTCGAACTGACTACCAAGTTTCGATTCAACATCTTCTTTAGTTCCTGAAATATCAGGGAAATAACCTCAAAATTTGAAATGTCTATAACTTCTAAACCGTCCGGCCGATTTTGCCCGTTAACGAACTTAACCGTCGCATTTTGATCAGAAACCTACCCTGAAAGTTTGAAGTCGATAGGACCTTCGGTGCTCCTGTTATCGTGCCTACGGCCGGCCGGCCTTCCGGACGGCACCCAAAAATCTGACACCGGATTCGTGATCAGGGAGTCCGAATTAGTCTATTAGCCAATTTTCAGCTCGAAATTCGAAAATTACAGACATTTGGACGAAATGATAGGACGATGTTCCCCTAGAACATGCGCCCAAAAAGTGTCGTTTAAAAAAAATGCTTCAAAAATTATCATTAAATTTATTTATCAAGATAAAATGAGCAATCTGCAATGATTCAACCTCGTCGAATGGGTTGTTGCAACTAACACTCGGTGCATAGTTTTCACAACTCGAAACACCTAAGGAAAGTAACATCGAATTGTCTAGAGCAAGGCTGGAGACAATCATAGCAGATTGTCCATTTATTCCTGAAATTTGAGTAGGTAGTGGATCACGAACAAATTATCTTAATAGTTCAAAATCTATATAAATAAAAGAGGATCTATGGTCTATGGATATTTCGTATCATAATAACTTTCAAACGACTGCACCAAATTAGATAATTCTTTTTTGTTTTATTCCTTATTGTCCAAACAACGATAAATTTGCGAAAAAATTGTACGGAAAAGAAAAAAAGCATTCCTTTTTCGTCCGAACCATAGAGTACTTTGACACTTATGTATTTTGGGTTGCCTGAAGAAATCGAAATAGGTTACCATTTTTTTACTGTTAGGTTAGGTTACTGCAATCTCTGTTATTTCCAACAAAATGTTTTTCTCGAAAGTGCTAATACTGCTTATACGTTTATTACTGTTTGATATATATCATTGTGTTGTGTGTTTGTGTTACTTATTGTTATTAATAAAAATGCCATCAGTGAGGCATTCAAATATTGATCGGCGGACGCTAACTCAAGAATTCTTAATCGTCGATTGGAGCTAAACAGAATAAGAGGTTCTCAAGCAAGATCTGCCCCAGCTTCCAAAGAATCCATGCTATCGATAGTATCGATCTCAGGTGAGATACAACGAATATAGTGGTATCCAATGAAATCATCAACTTTGAGCGTTTGATATTTAGATATGACCCCACAGTCCATTATGGTGGCAATAATATTGGTCTATTTTGGAACTATGAGCACTATGTGTCAATACTTCAATGCTCCGAAACACATCGTAGGTATGATGCTTTACAATACCCTCTAATATTCTGCCGGGGAGAGGATGGATATCATTTTATGTTCATGATAATAAACCCAGCCACTGGTAAGTTTTGATATAAATATTTATATTCCTTTGAGAAAGAGCATTACATACTTCGGAATATTGAAAAATTGAGTAATACATCCACCATACATTTTAATGTATGATACGAAAGCGTAGAGATAAAAACCTCAGCAAAAATAGTCTGTCTCCCCGCATAAGTGTAGTGACATTGGATTTATTTGAAGAATAAGCTGACATATTCATAATCATCTACTCCAATGAAATAAAACTTCTTTCTTTTTAATTTGAACTTGTAACGTTACAAACGCTCCACCATTGATTACCGTTTTAATCGCGAAAAACTGTCTACGGGTAGCTTCGATTCACACTCAAAAACGCCTTGCCTAGATTCTATGTATCGCCCAGCGCGTTGATAGAGTTTATGTTTCGCATGCGCACGATCCGCTGCAATCTCAAGCGGACATCTTTGTCTTCCTTTCGAGTACTGAAAGTCAAAGCGTTAACATCTCACCAGAGAGTTTAGCAAATTAAAGTACTACCGTAATCCATTATAATCGTGTGAGTTGGAAATTTATTTGTTTCTTACAAGACGTCTATTTAAAAGGCGGTAAGTACTACGCAGATTCGAACTGATATTTTCTGCTTTTGTGAATGCCAAGTTGTTATTTACGTTTTATTTCGTTTTCTACAGGTTACACAGGTTATCACGTTTCTTTGTATGATACTTAATTTCTAGTCTCATTCTTGCGATCGAATAACGTGCTCTTATTCCTGGATTCTAGATATTTTATCTCATATTTATTGCTCTGTAAATAATTTCAAGTTCGTCTAGAGCAGGGATGTCCAACAGGCGGCCCGCGGGCCGCATCCGGCCCGCGGTGCTATTAGTTGTGGCCCGCGTATAGTTTTACATTTACAAAAATCACATTTTAAAAAATATTGTATCTATGAAACAATGTTGTGACAAAATTTATATTTTATGCAATATCATTGTGTTTACATTGCAAAGTGCAGTTCCGCGTGCCGCAGACGTGTAAACAATCTTCCACCACAACGAATACGAGAACCGAACTGCCACTTGCAGTTGCAGTAGTACACTGCCCCGCCGCCAACTGTCGGTTGCGTCGTCATCGCGCCATTGTGCTGCCAACGCGTAGTCTGTCAGGTCGCTTTGTTAATTAATTCATTCTTTGTGTTGATTTCTTAAACTTATATGCATAATGAGTGAAAAATCAGTAAAACGTAAAATTGACAGTGAGAACAGAAGTTACAAAGAAAGCTGGGAGAGTGACTACTTGATTTCTAACAATATTGGAAAGTTACAGTGTTTAGTGTGCATGAATGTTATCTCTGTGCCTAAAGAATATAATGTAAGAAGACATTACACAACACTGCACGAAAAGAAATATGCTACGTACACAGATGAAAGTCGGGGTGCGCTAGTTGCAGATTTAAAGAAAAAGCTTAAACGACAAACTGGTATGTTTGGTAAAATATTACACTCTCAAAAGCATTCATTGCATGCATCTTATGCCGTGTCGCTTGAGCTGGCAAAAGCAAAAAAACCTTTCACTGATGGCAATTTAGTTAAGAAATGTGCCGTTGAAATGGCCAAAGCTTTTGATAATTCTAAAATGGCGGAGAATTTTGAATCAGTGCCACTTTCTCATCAAACAATACAAAGAAGGGTTGTTGCTATGGGTGAGCAAGTAGAAAATTCTATGCTTAGCCTAGTTAAGAAAAGTTCATATTTCTCACTTTGTCTGGATGAAAGTACTGATCAATCAGATGTTAGTCAGCTGTTGATTTTTGTGCGCACTACTTTTGATGATTTTACCAGTAAAGAGGAGCTATTTGATATTTGTCCTCTCCATGGGACTACAAAAGGAAAAGATATTTATGAGGCTCTGAAGAAAACAGTTGACAGAATTGGAGGCTTTAACAAATGTTCAGCCATAGCAACAGATGGGGCCCCGTCAATGACAGGTACAAAAAGTGGATTAGTGGGCCTGCTCCGAGAGAATGGTGTTACTTGTCCGACAATTCATTGTATTATACATCAGGGAGCTTTATGTGGAAAATCAATCAAGCAGGATCAAGTTTTTAAAACTGTCATTAAAATTATAAATATGATCAGAGGTGGAAATCGCTCCCTTTTACACAGGCAACTTAGGCAGTTTTTAATGGAAACAGAGGCTGAGTATGGAGACTTGCTAATGTATAACCACGTAAGGTGGTTGAGTGCAGGAAAGTGTATGGAACGATTCTTTACCATAAGAAAGGAGATTCCCGCATTCCTCAGTGAATACGTTTCATCTGACACAACTGAACTGGAAGAGAAGTTTCAGGATCCAGAATTCTTAAGGCAGTTAGCCTTTTTAACAGATCTGACCAATCACCTCAACAGTTTAAATTTGAGTCTTCAGGGAAGAAACCAGACGATTTCAGATTTGATCGGATTAATAAACGGATTCCGGAATAAGTTGAATGTGTTCAAACATGCTTTGGAAAAGAACAACCTGGCACACTTCCCTAACTGCCTACAATTAGCTGAAGAATTTAATAATGAGATAAATATCGACTTTTCATGCTGCAGCGAACAAATCCAACATGTTATTGATGAATTCAATGCACGATTTCAAGAGATTGAAAGTCTCAAAAGTAGTGTACTGCTTTACAATAATCCTCTTGTAGCTACAATTGAAGATCAACCACCTAAATTACAGCTTGAGTTATGTGATCTTCAAGCTGATATGTTCCTGATCACCAGACAAGAAAAAGGACCTGAATTTTTCAAACTGCTGTCTAAGGAGAAATTCCCAAACCTGCGAGATTTTGGACTGAAAATGACGTCAATGTTTGGAAGCACATATACATGTGAAAGTGCCTTTTCCTCCATGAAATTCATCAAAAACCACAACAGAAGCAACCTTACCGATCTTTCCTTACGTCATCTGATGAGACTGTCTACAACTGAACTGGCAGTAGACATTTCTTCATTGGTGGATGAAGCCGATCGGCCACAGTCTTCACATTAGTATGTGCTACGACACATCTTTTTGATAATGCAATGTTTGTCTTAATTCTTAAAATAAAAAAACAAAAAAAAACTCTATATCTAACTCTGTAAATTTAAAATATGTAGTTGTTGAGCAATAAAATTAATAATACTACTTATGTTTAATTTATTTTTGTACATCACATTATTTTGTGTTTCTTCATTAAGACTGTGATATGGCCCGCGACCACACTACAGGTTTTAGTTTTGGCCCTTGAGGACTTGCAAGTTGGACACCTCTGGTCTAGAGTTACTGGGAATGAGATCACGTGTTACATGCACTATCTTATGGGTCTGAATTTTTGCAGTCTTAGTTCCGGAGTCAACATTCGGAGACGACTTTCTTAGTTCCGGATTACGACTTTCTTGGTTCCGGATTGAACATTTGGATTACGACTTTCTTAGTTCCGGATTGAACAATTGGAGAGAACTTTCTTGGTACCGGAGCATAAACTGGTGGAATATCTAATACCTGAGCATATATCTAGTGGAATATCTAATAGGAACTACTTAGTCCTGGAATAACAGTTGAAGACAACTTCCTTACTACCGAAGTACCTTTGTTCCGGAGAGAACGTACATCTACATGTGACATTTTGGACGGCCCTACCTCACCTATCGAACCCAGACTGCAAAGATAAGTGCCTCATCGATCTCAGACTTACCATTGATCCTTGTATATATTACTGAAATATTTATTTGTAAAGTTGGAATATATAGATAGGGAATAAGAGGATTTGGGATACATTCAGGAGTAGTATACTTTTTACTTAGGCGTTCTATGAGGCATTTTACTTAGGTAAGGTGTTTCCTAGGCGGACGAACAAACTTGCTAGCATAAGTCACTGAGCTAGTAACGGGCAAGCTAGTAAGTTTGATTTCACTGGCGCACAACGTGTGGGGCACGAGTAACCTATTTTTTGAGTGATATTTTTTCCTGGGCGTGTTTCTGCGTTTTTCTGATGGTGAGGGTGACTTCGTCGTGGGTCTGAGATTCGAGTTCATTATTTTTTTTTATGTTTGAACTATCTTTCAACTTTTACCTTATTGCTTTTTCATCTCATTGTTATCTGAAAAATTGAATCATGAATCCCAACAACTTGAAGTCTCACGAGTTGAGTTATGAACTGACAATACGGATAGGCAAAGAGATACCAACAACTGTGGATGAGAAGCGTAAGCTTTTGAGGGGCTTGCTTGCTCAGGAAAAGGGCGATCGTAGTTTTATTGAATTAAGGGATGATTTCGAGTTAGAAACCAGTTTCACAGAGTTAAAAAGGTCAATTACTGAAATATCCACCTTGATTTCTAACTTATCTGTTACATCTTCAGAAAACGATTATAAACGGATCATAGACCGTTTAACTCACTGTTCAGCTAGGTTACACAGAATTTCTGTTGAAGAAGATTCTGATGAAAAACAGAAAAGATCTCTATTGTTCCAAATTATTACCTTAGAATCAGAGTTGGACGAACGTAAAATGCCTTCAGCAGCTCCTGTTACTTCAACACCTACCAAAGCTCCCACATTAAGCAATACCACCGTTTCTTCAAAAAAGGTTCCCATTTATAAGTGGGCTTTAAAAAAATTCTCCGGTAGAGAGCCTCTAATGCCATTTCTTGAGTTGATAGATACCCTTAAGGTTTCACGTGGTTGTACAGATGCTTACCTCTTCGAGTCAGCTTCGGATCTTTTTGAGTTTGACGCTTGGACATGGTGGCACAACCATTTTATTCGTAGTACCTTTAAGACATGGTCGGACCTGGTGGATGGTCTGAAGGACGCTTTTTTACCTTCAAATTATGACGAGAGGATAATGAGCGAAATAAAGTCTCGTAAACAGAAATTAGGCGAAAATGTTACCATTTTTATAACATCACTAGAAGCTAAATTTTACCGATTAAATGCAAAACCTTCAGAAGGAGAAATGGTAGGAATCATTAGAACCAACTTGCTTCCCGATTTTGTTAAAGCATTAGTGCTTCAGGATATAGATACAGTGGCAAAATTAACTTCATTATGTAAAAGGATTGAGGATATCTTACGACTGGGTGATCTCCAACAGAAATTTTCCAAAAGTTTATCAATTGCCGAGGTATCTCTGGTTCAATGTTGGAATTGTGGTGTCAACGGACACACATATAATGTATGTAGAAAGCCAAGGGTGATTTTCTGTTACGGTTGTGGTAAGCGAGGCATAGTTAAGTCAAAATGTTATTATTGTTCAAAAAACGTACAAGCTGGTCATCGGTCGGCAGAACGGGTGATTCAGCCAAGTACCTCAAAACCAACTGCCACTCAAAAGAACAAGAGACAATAAACAGTTTCTGTAAAGATGACTGGAACGACTGCTCGAGAACAATCGATAATTTTTATAACAACTCTCTCTCAAAACCACCCAGTTCAAACCTCTCCAGTAATACTCCAGTTACTAATTCCGCATGCCCACTACTGTTGCATAAACAGGGCGACAATAGACCCTATATCAATGTCGGTATCTCTGAAGAGAAAGTGTTAGCACTGCTCGATAGCGGAAGCTATGTCTCTATTCTTGGCTCTCCCTCTCTCTATCTCTTAAAGAAACTGAATTTACCTTTGAATTACGACGTGTCTATACACTTGACTACAGCAGATGGCCAGTTGCAGAGTACATTGGGATATGTTTGTCTACCTATTAAAGTTAACAACTCGACTATGTCTTTGAAGTTCCTTGTGGTCCCTACAATCTCCCATCGTATGATACTAGGAATGGACTTTATTAAAACGTTTAATATCGCTGTGGATTTTACTAACTTTTCTTTCAATTCCTCAGTAACTTCTACAGCTGCACTACATGCTATTAAACCCGCAGATAATCTATCAGATTTTCAAATGGAGAAACTGCAAGAAGTAGTAAATTTATTTAAGTCCATTGGGCCTAAAGATAAAATCGGTAGGACACATTTGTTAACACATTCCATCAAGACTGAAGGTCCTCCTATTAGGCAAAGACAATATCCTCTATCGCCCGCGATGCAGTCCGTTGTGAACAGTCAGATTGACGAGATGCTAAAACTTGATATCATTCGACCAGTCACTGAATGTTCTCCCTGGTTATCTCCTCTTTGGCTCGTCGGCAAGAAAGATGGAACGTTCAGGCTTTGTTTTGACGGTAGGAAATTAAATTCGGTAACTGTTCAAGATTCATATCCCATGCCATTAATAGACACGATCGTTAGTAAGGTGAACAATGCTTCATACATATCGTCTATTGATTTAAAATCCGCTTTCTTTCAAATTCCGCTCGATGAAGAGTCCAAACTTAAGACCACATTCTCAGTCCCGAGTAGAGGACTATTTTGTTTCAACGTTTTACCTTTTGGTTTAAATAATGCCGCCCAAGCTCTATGTAGACTCATGGACGTGGTCATTGGCCCTTCATTGGAACCCTTTGTATTTTACTACTTAGGTGACGTTATCATCGTGACACCTGATTTTGAGACCCATCTTAGAGTTTTGAGGGAATTGGTCAAGCGGCTTAGAGAGGCTAACCTGACTGTAAATTTTGATAAGTGCAAATTCTGTCGTCCTTCGTTGAAGTTCTTGGGTTTTCTCGTCGATGAACAAGGTCTGAGAACTGACCCTGAAAAGGTTGAATCTATTCTGAATTATCCTGTACCAGCCAACACTACCCAAATGAGACGTTTAATTGGTTTAGTAGGTTATTATCGCCGATTTTTAAAAGATTTTGCTACTGTATGCTCCCCCATTTCTGACCTGCTAAAAGGACGCCGGAAGGGTCAACCTATTGTTTGGACTAAGGAGGCTGATGAAGCTTTCAGCAGTATTAAAAAAATTCTAACATCCACTCCTGTTCTGGCTAGCCCAGATTTTGCTAAGCGATTTTACCTAGCTTGTGATGCTTCAGACGTAGGGGTTGGTGGGGTACTTTTTCAGGAAACGGACGGTTTAGAACATCCCATTGCCTTCTTTAGTAAAACCTTGAACAAATGTCAACGTAAATATACAACAACCGAAAAGGAATGCCTTGCAATTTTACTATCAATAGATCGATTTCGCCCATATATTGAAGGTACTGAATTCACTGTTATAACTGATCATTCTTCTCTACAGTGGCTGCATTCAATGAAGAACCCTTCTCCGCGACTGGCTAGATGGATAATCAGATTGTCATGCCATAAATTCAAGATCATACATCGTAGCGGTTCACTGAATACTGTTGCCGATTCATTATCACGCATTCCTGAGTCTGTAGAGACTTCTGTATTGGACCTTGGTGCATTGAAGCCTGACCGGTGGTATCGAGAAATGCTGGAAAACGTAACAAGTAATCCTCGTCTCTATCCTGATTTCCGTGTTAATGGTAACGTGTTGTATAAACATATATTTTGTAAGTCCAGATTATCTGATGATTCTCCTGAGTGGAAGATTGTTATTCCTACTGCTAATAGATTATAGTTATTGAAGAAATATCATGATGATCCTGTTGCAGCGCACTTTGGTGTTTGTAAGACATTATCCCGTTTATCTTATCTTTATTATTGGCAAAAGATGCGTGATTCAGTTAAGAACTATATCAGAAACTGTAAAATCTGTGCTTCGTGTAAGTCAGATAACCTTCCTCAAGCAGGTTTAACAGGTAAATACAGGAATATCAGTTTTCCATTTCAGTTGATTTCGGCAGACTTACTGGGACCATATCCCAGATCAACAGATCAAAGAATGGGAATCAATATGTACTAGTCGTTACGGATTGGTTCGCCAAATTCGTGCTTGTGCATCCCATGGCTCGAGCAACTGCCAAAGGTATCGTTAAGTTTATTGAAACTCAGGTCTTTCTAATTTTTGGTGTCCCTCAGATAATCGTAGTTGATAACGGAGCACAATTCATTTCAAAAGAGTTTAAGAATTTAGCTAGACAATATAATGTCCAAAAGATTTGGTACAACGCGAGGTATTTTCCGCAAATAAATCCTACAGAACGTGTGAATAGAACGATTACAACGGCTATAAGATCCTTCATACATGAAAACCATAAAACTTGGGATCAGAACATATACCATATAGCCCAAGCTATTAGACTAAGTAAACATGAAGTCACTGGATTTTCTCCCTCCTACCTATGTTTTATGAGAAATGTAACAACTGATGGCGCTTTTCATGGTAAAATTTCAGAGAATGCAAATAATCCAATTGAAGTCCGTAATAAAGTTTTAGATCCATCTTTGCAGAGAGAATTACCTGATCTCTATGAATCCGTACAACGGAAAATATTTCAGGCTTATAAGAGGAATTCTAGTCGATATAACTTAAGAAAACGTGATGTTCAGTTTCATGTTGGTGACAGGGTTTGGAAAAAAAACTTTGTACTTTCCGATGCGACTAAGAATTTCTCAGCTAAGCTAGCTCCTAAGTTTGTGCCTTGCATTGTTCATAGAGTCGTGTCTCCATTAGTTTATAATTTGAAAGACTTGAGTGGAAATGATCTTGGCGATTTCCACGTAAAACATATTAAATTGGGCGTTACACGAAGTGACGAAAGTGGAGATGATTCAGGATAGGGATGATGATTGTTTTTTTTGTATCTTGAGTTCCTAATACCTTTCCTCCTTCCTCTATCGCAAGGCAAGTGTCTGTCTAGTTGGTACAAATGTATATATATTTTTTTTTTCTTGTTTACCTGACAATTTCATGAGGGTTGAGATTCATTTTTGAAGTTCACAGCAGCTATGCAGTACCTTGATTGGAAATTTGAGCGTAGTCTGCAGTTTGCTTTGAAGCTTTCTCAAGCCTTCAATTTGGCAGCTATCTTATCTCTTATGTCTTATGACACTTACCGTTTATCGTGTCTTATGACAATTATCGTATCTTTACCTGCCTGATGGCAATTACCGTATCTTTCTGCCCATCAATTTTTTGAAGTTTAGAGCGGCTATGCAGTACCTTATTGGAAATTTGAGCGTAGCTCGTGACTTACTTTGAAGTTTTCTTAAATCTGTGAGTCTCGTAGAGATTCTTTTGGTCGTATCTTTGGATACAGTTGTGGTTTGTACCGACAGGCGGACACTTCTCTTTCCTTAACTTACCTATTCCTATTATCTATCCCTATTACCTATTCCTATTATCTATCCCTATTTCCGCTACCTTATAAAGAACCTAATTCGCGATTCCTAATCGCTGGCGCCCAAACTTATCTTTCCTTCCCTACACATTTCCGGGATTTTGAGCTGTTTCTCTAATTTAACTTTCATTATTTTCAAATATTATGTATCACTTCATAGGAGAGGCTGGGTTGGGAAGTGATCTCTTGATATTATTAGTTAGATCATCTACACATACACATTTAACATCTACTGTGAAATAAATTAGCTGTAAATCTTGAGCTTTGGAAATTGGAGAGACGCCTCAGAATATGATCGATAGTACCTAACCTGATATTTTTTTTTTCTTACAGTGCATCACACTCCTCGTCCTATAAAGGAAAATTTAATTTTGTAATTTTTTTGTCTGCATCGTGCCACTCGTCATTCTTCGATGCTCCAGGAAGAAATATCTTTACCTAATCCACCATTGATTTTTGCCAATTATTACCGATTTTGAGTACCTTAGTCTGGATGATCTCTGGTTTTGATTCGTGTAGACTATCTTGCCTGTCGATGAGTCGATACATACCTTTTCTTATATCTACACGTCTTGGATCCTGTCTTTATCTAATGACTACTTTAACTTTATAACAACTACTACCTAACGCTATTTCGGCACTTGGCATCAGCTTGTGTTCACACAGGATGTGCAAGTATCTCTTTCCTTGCCTGATTATTGACATTGTCAATTATTACCGATTTTGACTGCCTCGCTAGGTGATCTCGGGATTTGGCTCGTGTGGGTATTGTTTTACAATGACTATACGCATCATCTTCCGATTTCCACCTGCGAACTTACCGATTTAGTACTTTTTCTTTTTTTTTACCTTCTCGGAATTGACATCGTCTTGTGTTCGCTGAAACCGACACAGGATGATGGGAGTCTTTTAGTGGTTTTGGTCTCCAATCCATAAACCTCCATGCCCTGGCCGCTCAGTTCTCGTCTCGAACTGAGTGGTTCACTTTTTTTATTATTTGCGGAGGCTATGATGACTAGTTTCGGAGCTTCTATGCACTTGTTCTCTTTTTATTTGAGATGTTAATATTTTTTCTCAACCCCGATTCCTTCGAAGGTTTCGAGAAATAAATAACTCTTTTAGTCATTGACTTTAGTTAATGCTTGGGCATGTGCGACGTTTAGTCGGCCGACAGCGTATGCTCCGCAACGCTCTCGACCCTTTTCCGATGGAAATGGCCTTCAGCGTCTAAACGGCGCTTTTAACCTTTTCTCTTGTGTCGTACATCTATGTTACAGATCGGTGTTGTGAGGTTTTGTTGGAACGTCGGGTATACGAGGATTTTGCTTATCTGGATTGCGCTTAATCGCACTGCTCGACTTGGGTGACTAACAACTGTCAACCCACTGCTAGTTCCGCAAACTTTAAACTCGTTTCTTCTTGAGTTTTGATCTCTCTTTGTGCACCGTTTAAACTTCACCTGTATTTATGATTCAGTTATGCTGTGTGGCCTGTAAGTTTAACTTTTCTTTCAACAAATTGGCTTATCTTTCAATTTCGCATTTATCATTAAAAAAATTTTCTCTTCATCATTTTTCAAAATTACTTTAAAAAAATTTTGGCATTTTATTCCTTTAATAAAAAAAAATTTCTTCAAAATTTTTTTTCCCCGGTAAGTGGTGTGTGTAACGTTACAAACGCTCCACCATTGATTACCCTTTTAATCGCGAAAAACTGTCTACGGGTAGCTTCGATTCACACTCAAAAACGCCTTGCCTAGATTCTATGTATCGCCCAGCGCGTTGATAGAGTTTATGTTTCGCATGCGCACGATCCGCTGCAATCTCAAGCGGACATCTTTGTCTTCCTTTCGAGTACTGAAAGTCAAAGCGTTAACATCTCACCAGAGAGTTTAGCAAATTAAAGTACTACCGTAATCCATTATAATCGTGTGAGTTGGAAATTTATTTGTTTCTTACAAGACGTCTATTTAAAAGGCGGTAAGTACTACGCAGATTCGAACTGATATTTTCTGCTTTTGTGAATGCCAAGTTGTTATTTACGTTTTATTTCGTTTTCTACAGGTTACACAGGTTAACACGTTTCTTTGTATAATACTTAATTTCTAGTCTCATTCTTGCGATCGAATAACATGCTCTTATTCCTGGATTCTAGATATTTTATCTTATATTTATTGCTCTGTAAATAATTTCAAGTTCGTCTAGAGTTACTGGGAATGAGATCACGTGTTACATGCACTATCTTATGGGTCTGAATTTTTGCAGTCTTAGTTCCGGAGTCAACATTCGGAGACGACTTTCTTAGTTCCGGATTACGACTTTCTTGGTTCCGGATTGAACATTTGGAGATAACTTTCTTAGTTCCGGAGACAACTTTCTTAGTTCCGGAGTGAACATTTGGATTACGACTTTCTTAGTTCCGGATTGAACAATTGGAGAGAACTTTCTTGGTACCGGAGCATAAACTGGTGGAATATCTAATACCTGAGCATATATCTAGTGGAATATCTAATACCTGAGCATATATCTAGTGGAATATCTAATAGGAACAACTTAGTCCTGGAATAACAGTTGAAGACAACTTCCTTACTACCGAAGTACCTTTGTTCCGGAGAGAACGTACATCTACATGTGACATTTTGGACGGCCCTACCTCACCTATCGAACCCAGACTGCAAAGATAAGTGCCTCATCGATCTCAGACTTACCATTGATCCTTGTATATATTACTGAAATATTTATTTGTAAAGTTGGAATATATAGATAGGGAATAAGAGGTTTTATCTTTACCATCAGATCAACGATTTGGGATACATTCAGGAGTAGTATACTTTTTACTTAGGCGCTCTATGAGGCATTTTACTTAGGTAAGGTGTTTCCTAGGCGGACGAACAAACTTGCTAGCATAAGTCACTGAGCTAGTAACGGGCAAGCTAGTAAGTTTGATTTCAAACTGACAAAATATTTTGAAATCATATCTGAAACAGAAAACTAGAAGGAAACAGTAAATAATATTACCCCTACATAAGCTCTCTGACTGGGAATTGATTTTAATAGGGTATCTTCAGAGATGAAGGTCCTTAAATTTGTGTACCATTTATTGCTTTCTACTAAGTTTCCGTTGTATTATCAACCATGTTGTCAGAGTAAGGTTGTTTCTAAGATGTTATGTTTTGCTTCCTTATTAATCTTGATTATTCTCTTACAGGTCGAGAAACAAACAAGAAGGTCAGCTCAATTAATGTGTATGAATACGGTTTCATGATTCGTCTAAAAAGTATTCTCAGATATCCAAATGAATTATAATAACGATGCTATGTCTCCTTAAACAGCCAAAGTTGTGTAACGGAACAAGACTAGCTGTTAAAACTTGATAGAAGCCACTATCATCGTAGGAAAGTTCATAGGCGAGGATGTTCTTTTTCCAAGGATACCATTGAACCAAATAGACTTAATATATATTTTTTTCAATTTAATTAATAAATGTGCATGATTATAGTAAAAATAAAGACTTTTTGTATTTAAAGTTTTATTGTGTAACTATTTCTCACAAAAAATTAAAATTTGTGGTGTTCTTTTAATGAAACGGTGAGAACCTAAATTCTATGGAAAATGAACATGACCTATTAAATTATAATGTATGGTAATTATAAAAGCAATCTTTGGGATGTAATGATATTTCACACTTCGTGCATGTAAAATATGAGTTTTTATGACACACTGCACAACGTGTTTGTTAATTCTGGTAAGCAATCAAAAGTGGTCTGATCTATCATTTATCTTGAATATTCATGTAAATTCTTTGATTATTTTGATTGGTCCCATTTCCAGCAATCCTGTTGCAATGAATCTTGTAAATGATAGCTGATCAAGTTTGTTACCATTTATGCGATTCAACTACCAAGCATTTTGAACGGCCATGTCCACGCGGTGTGCAAACAAAAAGTGGGAAATACCATTTTGTACCCCTTATGGAAAAATTCCCATTATAATATTGAATAAGTTTAGGTTGGTCAATATAAATATTTTTTTTTTCATCTGTTTCACATCCATCATTTTCAGTTGGAAAGTGAATGATGCTGTCAGGTAGTTCTGCTATCATATCGAGATTCTCTGCATAATGTAGTAAATTATCCAGTGTTAGCGTCTTCTTCCAAAAGTTATAACTATATATTTACGTATTTTCAAGGATACAGTAAGCTATAATGCCACCGTTCCTTCAAACGAATGGCCTCCTTTATCACAAACTTGGGTTTCGATTTATATACTAGATGAATTCTTCTCTAATATTATGTATTCATGTATAGACATAGTTATTTTATTAGCAAACACGATGAAATATATACATATCGAAAAATACATACCTGGACATAATGAGGTTTTTTAACGATCAATATTTTTCAAATGTAAACGTAGCTTCAAAGTTGCTGAACACTAAAGCACATTGTAAGTTAAGTTTTATCTAGAGCTGAAAACTGCATTATTTTATGTGGTCAAATTGACACCATCTGTGTTTCTTTATTATAAGGCTGTACAGGAGACTTTAAGCTATGTGTTCCTTATACGGAAGGGTAGGTTCATTTGAGTTAATGCCATCTGACTTTCCTTTTGAATTTAAGCGTGTCCAGTTTCCAGTGCGACTTGCATTTGCAGTGACAATAAATATATTACATGGTCAATCGATACAAGTTTATGGAATAAAACTTGAATTGCCCTGTTTTTCACATTGCAGTTGTACGTTGCATGCTCGAGAGATGGTAAACCATCTGCTCTATTTGATTTTTCTCCAGAGAGGAAAACTAAAAATCTTATACATTATAGGGCATTGCAATAAAGTATAATTTAGATATTTGGGTGTTATTTTATTTTATAATATATTTCGTCTAATTTAATAAATATAATACTATCCTCTTTTCATTTCATAATTTAAAATTTAATATTTTCATACCACTAACACATTCTTTTCTGTATTATGAACCTTAACGCAAGAAAAAATGTTTGATATACAAATGTAGATCCATATTTCAGTATTTTTTTGCTAGCAACATTATGAAAATACTGTATATAGGAACATGTCTCACTACTTAAGGAAGTAAAAGGTAATATTATCCTCAGTGGTCAACGAACAGTAATTTCTTTTGATGATTCCATTATGTTCTTCTTTCCTATTGCCTCCATAAACTACATCATTAGAATGATCCAATTCTGAATCTTCTGAAACATAATACCCAATATTTATATATAAATTATTCAATATATAATCAGTCAATATTATTTTCGGTTTCAAAAAAGTGTTGTATATATTCACAAATTCAAGAATCGGATACTTATTTTCCAAGAGAAAGTATTTTCAACCTACCAATTGACAATTTCTAATAGCTAGAAAAGTTGACATTTATGAACAGTGAACACAGACAGATTCTGTGTTCACATTCTGTGAATACATAGAACTTACGATGTATTATTGAAACTTTGAAACTTCGTAGCTCGGAAAGTATTAGCTTGTTAGAGTTGAAAATGATAACAAAGGATTCTTATAATGCAACTGCATCTTAAATTGATGATAATGAATTTAAAAGTTGCAATGTAAAAAAAAATATTTTTTTTTGTTACTCCGAAACTATTAGACCGATTTTGCCTAATAACGAACTCAGCCGAGATATTTATCCCTCAAACCTACTCTTAAAATTTCAACTGTCTATCTCATTCAGTTCGAGAGTTATCGATATAACGGCCGGACGGACGGCCGGACAGAATAGATTTCGACCACGGATTCTTGATCAGTGAGTCAAACCAAATCATTCAAGACCATTTTCAGAAAAAAATTTGAAAATTACAGACTTTTGGACAAATTGATAAGCACTCTGTTCCGAGGATCAAGAGCGCCAAAAAGAACAATATTAGCTACGGATATGTATATTATTGTATATTGTATACATATATGTTATATGAAAAATAACAAAGAAATTTCCGATGGGTATACCACCATACCATTTGGTCAATTATTCCTATTAACAAACATAAAAGTTGTATTCGGATGTGCAAACTACCATGAAAATTGCAAGTCGCTATCTCTTTCCGTTCTAAAGTTATCGTGAGATACATAATATTTTTAAATATTTTGAAGTGAAAGGGGGTATCCAAGCACTGTTGCGTGAAACGTTCAACGCTCCTGGGGAGGGGGAGTAGAAAGAGACACAGCGAGAGTGATGTTTTGTATAAACAATTTTAAAAGCAGGAGCTTCAGCGAGCTCGTTCATATATATATATATTTAATTTCTTTTCGAAGTGAAACATCTGATGAGACTTCCAACAAGGTTGCGTTTATCTCTACCATGGAGGGGGTATGAAAGCACTGTTGCGTTATGCCCCTGATCGACGGAAGGGGAAAACCGAGGTTTAATGGCTCGTCGCGATGAAGATCACCAGTGTATGTATGCAATACCGCCGGTTCTGCAAAGCTCGACCGGCGAGCTTTACCGCGGAGACAAAAACCGCGGTTTTACTCGTCTGTCGATCAGGGGCATTAAACGTTCAACGCTCCTTGGGAGGGAGAACAGAAAGAGAGCAAGCGAGATTGAATGCGTGGCACTCAAGCGTATTCGCGTAGTATATGTGTTGCTGTTTTCATTTTTACATTACGAAGTTTCACTTCTTCCGGTCGGAGGCACTCCACTTACTATTTTCTCATTTACTTGTTCCTGAAGTGAAACTTCTAATGCGACTTCCAACAAGGTTGCGATAAACGTTTAACGCTACCATGGAGGGGGTATGAAAGCATTTTTACCTTGAACGTTCAACGCTCCTGTGGAGGGGAATCGAAAGAGACAGAGTGAGAGTGAATGCGTGGCACTCGAATACATGCGCAAAGTTTTCTACCCCTATTTATTTTCATTTCCACATTGCGAAGTTTCACTTCTTCCACCAGGAGGGGCTCCACGCACTATTTTTTCATTTACTCGTTTTTGAAGTGAAACTTCTAAGGCGACGTCCAACAAGGTTGCGTTAAACGTTTAACGCTACCATGGTGGGGGTATGAAAGCTCATTTGCGTTAAACGTTCAACGCTCCTGGGGAGGGGGGTTTCACTTCTTCCGAGCGGAGGGACTCCACGCACAATTTTTTTTTTAATTTTCTAATGATACGTTCCTCACCAAATCTCACACACGTCTTTGCGTTAGTATTCTACAACTAATTACCAAGCTTCAATTCTATCGGATCTTAATTTTTTGAGTTCGAGAAAACAATATTCCAGATGGCTATAACTCTGAAACTATTTAGCCGGTTATTCTGAACAATGAACTTAATTGTCCCATTCCGATGCTCAACCTATTCTGAAAACAGCAAGTTGCTATCTCTTCCCGTTCAAAAGTTATCGTGGCAGTGGTCATGCATCCAGCTACTGAACTCAACCAAGACTGCTCCTATCTCCAACAATATAGATCCAATCGCGTTCAAATTTTCAACGAATTAGAACGGATAGTTTCTGAGATATAAAATTCCTTACAAAATTGCGCGTTGGCATTGGGAAAATTACACTAAAAATTGCAAATTGCTATCTCTTCTCGTTATGGTGAGATTAATGTTATCATCTTATAATTGTTTTCAAATTTTCTAGGCATACGATCTTCATAAAATTTCATACACGTCTTTATGTCGGTATTTCACAACTAGTTATCAATCTTCAATTCGATCGGATCTCGTCTAATCATCATCCCAAAAAATTTCACTTCTCTAACTCTTTCCGTTCGCAAGTGATCGTGATAACGGCCGACCGGACAGAATCAAATTTGACCTCGGATTCTTCATCAGCGAGTCGAACCTAATCGTTCGAGACAATTTGCAACAAACAATTCGAGTAGTACAGGCATTTGGGAAAAATGATAGCACGCTGTTCCTCAGAACTTGCGCCCAAAAAAAGCGTCTTATATAAACTGAATATACTGAGACTCTTGGAATAATTATTTTTTGAAGAGGATCACAACTCCAGGTCTTAAGCAGTCTATAAACGAAACAGCGAAAATGTAGGAACATTCGATCATTCAATTTCATCGAATCCACCTCACGATTCTTCTGATAAATATGATTATACTCCCTTGAACCAAATTCACTTTTCGTAGTGATGTTTCCCTGTTGCTGTTTAGATTTTTGATATCGCAAATATTAGCTTTACAGGATATCTCACAACAACATAAGACGGCTAACCACAGAAGTCGAAGACAAAAAATACAACATCATATTATAAGTCAAGAAGTCGATCTAAATATTGAATGATCAACGTCATTCATTCATGTGGACAGCACGATTCACCATTAAATTTATATATTTCACTTGCTGACCTGGCGAACTTTGTACCGCGCTACCGCCTAACTTAATAAAAAAAATGCTCGGTATGAATGAAGTTGTATTATTATTTTCGATTAATTGCACATAATGTTGCTTACTTACAGAACAAAGTTTTCTGAAATACTTGCTATTTATAAGGTTTCAATTTAGAATTGACAGAAACACACACAGTTATGGTACAGTATCTTAATCAATTTAAAGCTTCCTGATAAACTATATTTTTGTTTTGTTTGTGGTTCATAAATAAACAAAGATGACGGTCGTCCGACGCGCGAACACGCGACGTATAATTGTCCATGCGCCATGTCCACACATCAAAGGTAAAACAAAATTGTTACATTATGAGAATCCATCCATGCAAGGTACCTATTTAGTTAATGCTTTGTTTGTGGCACAAATCACTTCAATCGCGTACAATTGTGCAGTGATATGAAGAACACCCTGTATAGTAATGGTTTATTTTCAATGAATTTAACACAATTGAAAGAAATTGTACGATTGGCGTGAAAAACAGCAAGTTGCAATTGACGTTAAAAGAAAAACACCCTGTGTGAAAATTTCGGACAAATACATTATGAGAATCCATCCAAGGTACCAATTTAGTTAATGCTTCGTTTGTGGCACCAATCACTTCAATCGTGTATGATTGTGCCGTGATATAAAGAACACCCTATATAGTAATGGTTTATTTTCAATGATGTATGCCTCGAAAGTATGATTTTTAACACAATTGAATGAAATTGTAGGATTGGCGCGAAAAACAGCAAGTTGCAATTGACGTTAAAAGATAAACACTCTGTATGAAAATTTCGGACAAATACGACGTCAAAAGAAAACACCCTGTAGGAAAATTTCAGACAAGTACATTATGAGAATCCATCCAAGGTACCTATTTAGTTAATGCTTTGTTTATATATACCAGTAGAGATATCATTTTTGGGGGCAAAATTCCTCGATTGTAATATGAAGGTTTTTTGCTTGGAAACTCACGACTCGTGATGTTGGAAAAAATAACATGAATGCTATGGATCTCTTGCATGTGACACGGAATACCATATGTTTATGTTTTTCTGAATCTACTTCAATACCAGATCATCATGTATGCCCTCATACACTTTCATAGCTTATAAAATTTGAATATTTAATTTGGAGCAAAAATATAACTAGATCCCGAAAGTTCGACATCTACAACACAATGATCAAAAGCCAATTAACATATGGATCTGAGACATGGAGACTGACAGAAAGAAATAAGCTGAAGAGATGGATGCGTTGAGGAGATCGGCTAGAATATCAAGAATGCAAAGAATATGAAATCGAGAAATATGTACGTAATCAAATGGGAGTAGAAGGCACAATCATGGATGATATAGAGAGAAAACAGCTGATCCGGTATGGACACGTTCAACGGATCGGGCAAACACGGCTGCCGAAACAAACGATGGAGGGGATACCAAATATGAGAAGACGAAGAGGAAGACCAAGAAAGAACTGGATGGAGGGAATACAAAAAGCAATGAGCGATCGAAAATTAAAAATAGGACAATGGGAAAATCGGAAACGATGGAATCTAGGCATCGGACAACGTCGTCGCACGTTTTAAACCGATATATGTATATTGTATATATACAGGGTGAGTCCTTAAGTTGTACATTAATCTTAACCATGGGTTCCTCTCATCAATTGGAACAACTTTTTCCTATACAATTTTTCCAGATTCGGCTCACATAAAATGTTATAAGCATTTGAAGATTTCACAATGTGCTAATACACTCCTGCATATAAATTATCTATGACATTATTGGTGGGCGAGAAAAAGGTATGGTAACGTGGTTTATAGCTTGATTCGGGGTTCGAATGCGTAGGGGCAGATCCACGAGTCTATAACTAGGGAACCAATGGAAGGGAGAAACTAACAATTGGATATTATGTTTTATAGTTATAGAAAACTTCACACCAAATTTCATTTTATTCGGGAAAAGTATGTGAAAGCTTGAAAATAGAACTGATTTCTTTCGAAATTTCAACAGCCTGTATTTTTTACCTGAGCCGAATATGGAAAAATTGTTTCAAGCACTGACGTGAAACGAATTCACCATGGTGAATTCTATTATCTGTTCTCCTGTATTGGACACTCTTAATCGAATTTACCACGGGCAAAAGCTTCTGACTTCACGTCAGTGCTTAAAACAATTTTTTCTTCAAATATTTTTTTTAAAATTTTCTAGTGCTACGATCCTTACGAAATTTTGCAAGAAATTTCACGCATTCTACAACTAATAACCATGTTTGTATTGGATCGGTTTTGTATATTTCGAGTAATTGAGGAAATCACAACCGAAATTCGGATGGGTAGATCTCCAAAACCGTTGGCAGATTATAATAATAATAAGCCATTTATTTCCAACAGGGTTAACCCCCAATTACAGGAAAACACATAAGAAGAGCTATTAAATAAATGAGACATATATCCAATTCCACATTAAATGTGGAGTTTACAGAAAATAAAAATGAAAGTAATGTACAATATTCGAAAATAAATCAAAACAAAATACAAAATACACCAGAGAGTCCAGCCTCACTCATGAGAGCGGCTAGAATAATAGGCCTCCACTATGGTGTGAGAAGTAGAATGATTAATATCACATCTACTGGCAATCGAATTGAATAACGAACATGCAAAATTTACCGGAGACTGTAGACTAGAGTTCGTTCTCCCCACACCGCAGTAGAACACCTCGTTTCCCCTAGAACCCAGACGGGGTACCAGAAACGATAAACGATGCAAAATATCTGAACAGTCCAACTCGTTATTAACTATTTTAAAAAGGAACAATAAGGCACATATGTTTACTCTATCAAACATGGACTCAGCACCGAACCTAGATAGACGCAGATTATGATCGTACCCTATGGGTGGATACGCTCCATATTGCCTCCACATGAGATATTTATAAAATTTTCTTTGTACAGACTCAATTCTTTTTTTGTGACTTTCATATATAGGTCTCCAAACAATATTACAATACTCTAATCTACTCCTTATCAAACTGTTAAAAAGAGATATCAATGTGCTTGAACCATCGAAGCATCTACTATTACGAATTATGAATCCAAAAGTTTTACCACAGGCAGAAATCAGCTGATCGATATGAGGTAAAAATGTACAGCCACCATCGCATAAAATTCCAAGATCTCTAATCTGTGTTACACGTGATAACACAGTGCCATGGATGTTATAATCAAAAGATATAATATTCTTTTTCTTCGTATATGACATAGCATAACATTTTGATATGTTCAAATCCAATTTATTATTCATGCACCACATTGACAGCCAATCGAGCGCTGCCTGAAGTCTAGCACAATCAACAGCGTCTACTATTTTAATAAGTAACTTCAAATCATCAGCAAACAACAGCAGTATCACATCCAATTCCACGTCATCAACCAAATCATTTATAAACAATAAAAACAATAGAGGTCCTAGATTGGATTCCTGACGTTCTTCGAACTCCAACAGCATCTCTTCAAAACATTCATCATTTATCCCATTTTCTTGCGGGATTGACGAAAGGGCCCGTACAGATGATCTCAGCTGCTCTATTTCCGCTTGTAAGGAAGTGAGAACCATTTTCAGTGATACAATATCATCACCGATACTCTCGCACCCAGAACAGCTCCGTGCAATAGATTTCTTTGAATTAATCATCCGAATTTCAGAGGTATTTAAACCAACACATGCACCTCCGAAATCATTCTTACAGATAATGCATGATAAGATCTGATTGTTGGCATATTGTTTATTACAACAATGACACGATATTTTATTAGTCATCTTAGTTGACGCCAGATCGATGTTATCGATACTAATAAGCAAGCAATATGGTACCAACCCTGTGTGAAAATACTCCAAAATCTCACCTGAGATTATGTACTCTGAACGTTCTAACGGCACAAATACACTCCAGATTCGGAAGTTACATACACCAGGATTCACCCGGTATTTTCCTCTTTATTCAGACCAGTAATTTGGTAAAAATTAGTTTGTTTATCGTTGATTTTTATGCGATATATTCAGAGCTCGATTGTGCACACCACATTCACTTCGCGTGTTGTCTTCGCGTGTTGTCTGTAATGAGTCCATTCCAGCACTTAGATTATGCTAATTAACGAACTCAAATGTCGTATACAGATGCGCAATCTACCCTGAAAACTGAAGTCGCTATTTCTTTCCGTTTTCAAGGAATCCTGAGATATATAATATTTTTTCGTAATTTCTTAAACACTTTCTAGTGGTACAGTCCTCACAAAATTTTACACATGTTCACATTTTTTGAGTTATCGTGGATATAATATTCCAGATGGGTATAAATCTGAAACCGTTGGTCCGATTATGCCCAACAATGAACTTAACACTCCCATTCGGATGCGTAACATACCCTGAAAATTGCAACTTCCTACCTCTTTTCGTTCGAAAGTTATCGAGGTACAGTCACCCATCCAGCTACTGAACTTACACAAGGCTGCTACCATCTCCACCAATATAGATCTGATCGTGTTCAAACTTTGAACTTGGCAGAAGAGTTAGGTTCTGAAGGTTCTCGCAAAATTTCAGTGATATCGAACAAATAGTTTCTGATAATAATTTTTCATGATTTTTTAAAAATGTTCTAGTGATACGATCCTCACGAAATTTTGCAGAAATTGTCGCGTGGCCATTCTACAACTAACAACTATGTTTGAATTGGATCGGTTTTGTATTTTTCGAGTTATTGAGGAAATAACAACCAAATTTCAGATTGGTATAACTCCAAAATCGTTTGGCCGATTTTGCATGTAAACAAACTCAAATGGCGCATTCAGATTCTCAACCTAATCTGAAAATTTCAAGTTGGTATATCTTTCCGTTCTTGGGTTTTCGTGGCATAAATAATATTTTTTTAGAACTCTTCTAGCGATTTGATTCTCACAAAATTTCGCAAAGTCATTAGTTTAGCATTCTACAACTACTCACCAAGTTTCAATTCGATCGGATATTGGTTGAAAACAAAATTATTACTCGGAAATCATTGGTCCGATTATGCCCATTAACGAACTTGTCCGTCGTAATGGGATGCGCGACCTAGCCCGAAAATTTCAAATCTCTTTCCGTTCTCAAGTTATCGTAGCAACGGACGGACGGCCGGCCGGACAGAATGAAGATTGACCTCGAATTATTGATTAGGAAGTCGAACCCGATCGTTTCAGACTATATTCGGCAAAAAATTGGAAAATTATAGACATTTGGGCGAAATGATAACACGATGTTCCCCAGAACATACGCACCGCAAAAATGGTAAATGAAAAAAATGTTTCATTTGATTATAACAATCTATGGTTGAAAATAATGTAGAACTCGAAGATGCACCCTGTATATTCTCAAACATAACATTTATGAAACTAAGGTAGGCTGAAGAAAATTGCGATATCATAGCGTCGGTAGAATGCCAAAACAAGGAATGTGCAAATTTTCCATTTTTCCCCTATGTAGGTACACAAACAGCGACGTTAGACTTGGAAGCATTCAATGCCACGAATTTTTTCAGAAATGCATAACCCCAGTGCCCCCAGTGTGGCCTGATCATCGTCTCGCGAGAGTGTGAAGTTAGTGAACTTGTGTGAATATTCAAATGCCTTCATCTAGAAACTATGAAGTTGGACCGGATTGGATTACGTGATTAAAAATATTGGACGATTGTCTCAAATTTAAATTCGCCTACCTACAATCTTGCCAAATGGGTGGTAAATAGATTTAGTAACCTCCAAGCTCCTCAGAAAATGGCAATAAAAATTTCAAAATCAATGATAAAGACCGCTTCATTTCGTGGGACGTAGTTTCATTATTTCCAAACACCCCGGTTAAAATCAAAATAGAAAATTTGAAAGACTGACTTTATAGTTTAGATATTCGTCAAATAGAAATTATGAGTACCTACTTGATGTAAACCTCACTTTGCCTAGAGCAGAATATCTTCCCTTTTAAGGGGTGAATATTACAAAAAAACATTCGGTACGGCCATGGGTAACCCCCTTTCTCCTTTTATAGCTTATTAGTACTTGAAATTAAATAATAGCTCAAATATTTTCCAAAATTTTGGGCTAGATACGTAGATGACATCTTTACAATTGTCGATTGTCAACAATTAAACAACTTCTAGGAAATACATTCGATAAAACTCCGTACATGTTAAAATCGGGTATATATGAAATTAAGGGCCGATTTATTCTACCTCTCCGTAAAGTATTCGTTAACTACGTGCTCGTCAAATTTACCGACACCCTTTAACGTAATAGAATCTATTCATATTTCACAGATGTTCCACATATTTGCAGATCACTTCGTGTAACAGAGAGATGAATACATAATTATAGAATGCTTTCCTTTCAGTAAGGCTACTTGAAAGTTTACAGATAGGTGAATATATCGGCCCTAAATGTTTAGATTGCAACAAGTGTTACTTCGGGCAAACAACCAGAAACATTCTCACACGGTATAAAGAGCACACGGGACACATTCGGAACAACAATATCGATATATCTGCCGTTGCAGATCACGTTTTAACAACTGGCCACTCAATTTAAGGAAATTCCGTCCAATTGTTGAAAAATTGCAATAAAGTGTACTTAGGAACACTTGAAGGTAACGAAATGTATAAGAGAAAGGATATTTTACTCAATAATGATCTAATCCCTACTTCTTAGTAGGGATTAGATCTCACTAAGTGGTTTATGACTAAGGGTATAATGTCAACCCGTACTGGAATGTAGAAATTGATTGCACGCTTTAGTAACGCTTCGTCTTTGGAGATGGAAACTTTATTTCCGAAACATATGTCAGACGACAAAAACTGTAGTGGACAAGAGTGTAGTTACTTTTGTAGTGTAGTGTAAATATTGGACAGACAATTGAAGTTCTTAGTTTCGATGCCGGATTCTCATACCACCCGGCACAATTAATTTCGATAAATCTCGATAAATCTGAAGAAACAGAAAACTTGAGAAAATATGAACAATTTCGCATCCGCGACTACACGGAAATAAATATTGCTCAGTTCAAATTGCACCTAAGTCAAATTGAACGGGAACTGAACTGTCTTAGTGCTAGAAAATATTTCAATGAATTCAGGGCATCCATCTGCTGGGCTTTCGAGAAGTCATTTCCAAAAATGTATAGAAAAATTCGCAAAATAGCTTCCACCGGGTATAACATGGAACTAAAATTTGGGTCAAGTATGCTGAAGAATTTGAACATAGAACGCAAACGTAACTTACAAAACCAAGAAGTGGATGACTTTTACAAATCCTTTAAAAAAATCATAATAAAAATATAGTTGAAACTAAAAAATTATTCTACAGCACGCAAATTGCAAACTCCAATAATGAAATAAAAAAATTATGAAAAATCATCAGAGACAGATTGAACAAGACAACGAAACAAAGTAAACCTATCAATATAGGAAATAATAATGAAATAATCACTGACAGTACACAAATAGCCAATCTCTTGGGAAACTATTTCTCCACTATTGTTAAATAAAAATGGGTTCAAGCCATGTGGACAGGAGTTTTCTGGCGGTCTAGTTCAAACAGACAATGTTATCTCCGAAAGTATTGGTTTCTCAGAGTTGGGAATTATATCAATGTATTCATATGATAGAACTGCATCCTAAAGGAAATTCAATTCAAATAATAGTTTATTTATCAAGATTAAATGAGCAATCATGAGAATCAGAACTGCACCATGGAAGAAATCAAATTAAATCTGGCCAATTTTGCCCAATAACGAACTTAACCGAGCTATTCATCTCCCTAAACTACTCTGAAAATTTCAACTACCTACCTCATTCCGTTCGAGAGTTATTGTGGAAATTTTTTTTTAAATTTTCAAAATTTTATTTTTACACTTTGCGGTAATCTGGTCAATACAAAACTTCACATGCGTATAAAGGTCATGATTCTACAATTTGATGCTAAATTTCAGATAGATCGAACGAACTTGTCCGAGATATTTACGCTCCAAAACCACCTTGCAATTTTCAATTCGCTAAGTCCTTTCGTTCGAGAGTTATCGTGCCTACGGCCGGTCGGCCGGCCGGACAGAATCGATTTCGCACTCGGATTCTTGATCAGTGAGTCGAATCAAATCGTTTGAGACCATTTTCAGCCAAAAATTACAAAATTACAGACACTTGGGCAAATTGATGAGCACTCTGTTCCGAGGAACTAGAGCGCCAAAAAAACAAGTTTCGTATGACAATTGCCCAAAACAGGTTTAAAGTACCTACAAATAGTAGGTATTCCATAAAACATGTATGAAAGAAGATGAGTAATAATATGAAAGAAGATGAGTAATAAATAAAAAATTACCTTGTAATCGATCAAAAATTTCCTGATCTACGTTCACCAAAATTTCTCCTCTCTCGAACTACAGAATTATGCTTTCAATATTTACGTAATATTTTCAAACATTTTCGGGTGAGGTCCCCGTTGCATCGCTGCAATATTTTTGAAGTTACAATATTCCCTTCTGTCAAGTTGGCATTATGACAATTCATACATAGAATAATTATATCAATGTGTGAAATACGATTTACATTGAAATTTTGAAGAATCATATCTCCGAAAGTATTAGCTTGTTAGAGTTAAAAATGATAAGAATGGATTCTTATGATAAAACTTCTTATTAAAAAAAAATTAATTTGGAATTCGTTCCGTAAAAAAAAATTTTTTTTTTGTTACTCCGAAACCATCTGTCCGATTTTGCCCAATAATGAACTTAGCCGAGATATTCATCTCCCAAACCTACTCTGAAAATTTCAACTCTCTAAGTAGTAATACTACACGGTTTCCCGACCAAACAATAGAAATCATGACGTCACATTTTGGGTGACCGCTTTGTAGGAATTAATGAAAAAATTCTCGGCGACGTAGAGATTCGAACCGGCACCCTTCAGATTATGAGCCCGACGGGTTACCCGACCCGGCCACCGAGGCTCGACGTTATGGAACCGTCTTTGGAACTATATATAGAGATCGAGCAGGTAGCGCCTTTTCAGAGGAACATTCTAGAACTAATTAGCATGTTTGCATAGACATTGTGGGTGGGGTCGAGTATTTTCATTGTGAAATGCCTGTTATCGGAATCATTCAATAACATATTCCTATATACTAGTTATGATTGAATGCAAATTGACCAATGAAATAACGTAATCAGCTATGATTATATAATTTTCAGAGTATATTTGAGAAATTAATATCGTGAATAAGTTCGACATTATTGGGTAAAATCAAAAACAATTTTAAAGGCATTAAGTATTTTTGGGCGCATGTTCTAGGGGAACATCGTCCTATCATTTCGTCCAAATGTCTGTAATTTTCGAATTTCGAGTTGAAAATTGGCTAATAGACTAATTCGGACTCCCTGATCACGAATCCGGTGTCAGATTTTTGGGTGCCGTCCGGCCGGCCGGCCGGCCTTCCGGCCGTAGGCACGATAACAGGAGCACCGAAGGTCCTATCGACTTCAAACTTTCAGGGTAGGTTTCTGATCAAAATGCGACGGTTAAGTTCGTTAACGGGCAAAATCGGCCGGACGGTTTAGAAGTTATAGACATTTCAAATTTAGAGGTTATTTCCCTGATATTTCAGGAACTAAAGAAGATGTTGAATCGAAACTTGGTAGTCAGTTCGAGGATATAAACGCGCAACTTTTGGCAAAATTCTGTTATGATCGAAATGTTGGTAATTTTTAAAAAAATATTTCTTTTAATTTTTTCGAAAAAAAAAATTTTTTTTCGTGAACTATTCATCAGATTGCAACAAAAACTTGTACTAACGTCAATTGTAGTATTTTGCAACATTGTGCAAAATTTTGGCTCTATACGATTTCAATTTCTGGAGATATAAGACAAAATGTGTCAAATTTCCTGGGTCTCTCTCAGTATTTTCATCGATTATTATATAATAATCAATAATATTAAGGTATTCAACATGATACTGCTTTTTTTTCTTTATTTTCTTTACTGGTCAGTACGGGCCACAAGGAAGATGAACATGCGCCCAATAGCTCCTGTCCACAGGGCTTGAACCAATTTTTATTGACATAACGTGAAATGTCTATTATCCACATCATTCAATACCTTATTCTTATAGTAGTACATACATTCTAAGATTACATAACTTTCAACAGAGGGATTAATTCTACAAAAGGAATTTATTAAATCTTCAATCGAATTTTGATTATTCTTCTGAGATAGATCTTTCATGATATCTAGGAACTTGTAATAGTAAAACGATATTTTTAAATTTTTCAACATCTGTAGGCGATGGGAAATTATAGCAGTATTTAATTGGATCAATTTATTCAAGTCGGCATCGCTGAAATACATGCAGTTTTCCCATTTGGCAACGCGGGTCATCACACCTTTGGATTTTTCAACTTCAACGCCCCAATCTCTTTGATCAGCATCATTTTCAATTAATGCAATAAACGATCTCCATTGCCAGTCGTCAAAAGATATTATACATTCATTAGATATGAGCATGACTGCAGGTTCAAAATTTCTTGCGGGACTTATACGACAATCAATAGAAGCAGACCCACATTCCATTTCCAGATGATTTTTATGTGTAAATTCCTATGAGGATTTCTAAGCTCGATTTTAGCAAAAATGGTTCTTTTCACATGAATATATGTAGATTTCTCAGCATCGCGAGATGATTGGAAAATTATTACTGCTCTCCACGCAATACTTTTTCAACCAAATAAACATCATGCTGCCATGTTTTTTGCAATTCTTCTTGATAGAAGGCACCACTTATTGGTCTACCGCTAAAGTAGGTAACTCACTGGGTTGGTAAGTTGGACTTTTGTGATTTTAAATAGTTTAGTAGTCCGTCGATACCCTTTTGTGAAAACGTGTCTAAATTTACGTACAATTCTTCTGAAATTTATGAGGTCACTTCGTAGTGTTGTTTTCATCAGCGTTGAATTGTGCTCCACTGATGATTCCTAATAAGGATGAAACCGCGGTATGTAGCTATTCAACTTTGATGAAATCATACACACTCTGTGGATTGCTCCAAAACTTTGGTCTCTACTAGTCCTTTCATCTACGATTACTAGTGGTTAGCTTTCCTAAAGCGTTATTCTCTTCTTGTGCATGTTCTAGGGGAACATCGTCCTATCATTTCGTCCAAATGTCTGTAATTTTCGAATTTCGAGATGAAAATTGGCTAATAGACTAATTCGGACTCCCTGATCACGAATCCGGTGTCAGATTGGGAGCTAGTTTGGAAGAATTAGCGTCGACATTAATTCTTGACAATTTTCAAAATTTAAAAAAAGAATTTGCAAGTTTTTGTGATGACGACTTTGAACTCCTAACAAGGAAGGGTATTTTTTGTTATGATTACATGACGGACTGGGACAAGTTGAATGAAACAACACTACCATCAATAGACAAATTTTATAATAAATTGAACGATGCGCACATTGACGTGAAAAGATATCGTCATGCTCAAAACGTTTGGCAAAAATTCGGTATAAAATCATTGGGTGAATACAGTGACCTATACATGAAAACAGATAGACTTTTGCTCGCTGACGTGATGGAAAATTTTAGGCAAACAGCATTAATGACATACAAACTTGACCCAGCATGGCATTATACTATGCCTGGGTACAGCTGGGACTGTATGTTAAATTATACTAAATGTAAACTGCAATTACTTAAAGATATCGATATGATCATGTTCGTGGAAAAGGGTATACGAGGGGGTATGAGCTGCTGCATGCACAGATTGTCTGAAGCCAATAATCCCCAGATGCCTAATTATGACGTCTCAAAGCCCGAGTCATATCTGCTTTATCTTGATGTTAATAATTTGTATGGCTGGGCAATGAGTCAATATTTACCATTTGGGGGTTTTGAATGGGTAGACATATCTGTAGATGTGAGCACCATTCCTGACGATTCTCCTGAAGGATATATTCTTCAAGTAGACCTGGAATATCCTCACCACCTACATGATCTGCATAAAGACCTCCCGCTGTGTCCGGAGCACAGCATCTCCCCGGGCTCAAAGTTTTCCAAATTACTCTGCACACTCTCTGATAAGAAAGACTATATAATTCATTATCGGAATTTGAAAACTGTTTTAGAATTAGGTTTGAAAGTAACACAGATTAAAAAAGTTTTGAAATTTAAGCAGTCTCCCTGGCTAAAACCATATATTGACCTTAACACGGAATTGCGAGCAAAAGCAACAACAACATTCGGAAAAAATCAATTTAAATTTGCAAATAATTCAATTTTTGGTAAAACGATGGAAAATATTATATTGCACAGAGTTGTACGCCTGGTATCCAAATATGAAACCAGGTACGGGGCAAAGCATTGGATTAGTTCGCCAAGATTCCATAGTCGCACAATTTTCGGTGAAGATTTGATGGCAATCGAACTTAATAAGAATGAGCTCTTATTTAACAAACCACTTTACATAGGTCAGGCATAGTATGCATTACCACTACTTTTTAGCAATCGACAAATGAGAGTATTGTTGAAACATATCTGGGGCGGTTTTAAGATCGAAACACCCAATAATTGTTAATATTTCCCCTTTTTTACCCAGATGAAGGAACCTCCTATATTTCCTTCTATCTGGGCTTTGATATACATTTTGAGACTGAAACAACTCACTACTACAAATACCATTGTAACTATTACATCTCTTAGTGCAAGAGACATAACTATTCTTGATCTGTCGCGAAACAATAACATTGTCTTGTCTTCGTTGGCAACTTAGTAGTCACTTCTGCCCTTTTCCTATAGAAGGGAGATTTTATATTGTATCAATAGTGCATTGTACATTCGTGCTTGTTATCGAAGTAACGGTAACAACAAAATACAGTTAATTGTTTATTAAAAGTGCGTTCGAATATTTCACCACTTCCTATCCTCGTAATTGTTACTTTATTACAAGTAACAACTTACGCAGTAATCAATGAGATTACTACTGGGTGCTTAATGTTAAGTATACCCCCTTCAAGCATCACCCTGATAAAACAATCAGGGTGTATAATTCTGGTCCTTCGAAAATAATTATATCCTGATAAAAGCATCAGGACTCACATATTGTCCTTCGAAACCATAACAGTCCTGATAAACTAATCAGGATACAACAAGAGTATTTTTAGCAATTCTTGAAAATTGTATGTACAGGATGTTTTACAAGATGTGGAATACAGAAAATAATTTTCTCAGTCTAGACCAGCGCTATCAACAAGTCATTATGAGTAAATATTAGGCATAGGCCTATACTCATTCCCTGAAATTGTCATCAAGATCCATGCAGGCTTTCAAGGATTATGCCGAATGAAAATTTTTGATGAAATACATCCTGTATCTCTTAAACGAATATAGTTAGGACACATTGCGAACACTGATTTAGACTCACCAAAATGTCCTGCACCTGTACTGAAAGCCTGCACAATCATTCGTGAAACACCCTGTATATATCGAATACCACACCTATAATGGACGATTACGTTGGAGGACTGATAGTTAATTTAACGACAAATTTGATAATGTCCATCCGTGGGACCGTTTGTACGCACTGTAACTTTAGAAATTACTTAGTTACTAACTGCATAGCTGGGCATGATGCACCCAGTAGGTCTCAAAATAAAATCCTTCAAATTTTAATTATATAATAGAATATTTTACGAAAAACGAATTGAACCAAGTTTGAAGCCGCTTTAACTTTATGCCGAATTTCCTCCATATCAACCGAAGAAGCATAGATAAGCTTATTTTAACAAATTTTTTTAAAGGGTTCTGTTAAAGTGCGTTACGCTGCCATAGCTGCCAAACCAGACTTTTTAGAAATTTCCTTTGAAAGCATTTAAAAAATCACTCATTTGTTGAATAATTTTATTTGGGAACACCCTGTATATTAGAAAATAATTTCCTGAGATACAGAATTGAAACTACAAAGGGCGTGCTTTCAAACGAAATTTCTAAAAGGTCGGGTTTGGCAGCTATGGAAGCGTAACGCACTATTGCAGGACCCTGTATACCTCGAGAACAACTCTCCATGTGCATCTTGGAATTTGTATACAAGGTGTTAAAAACAACTGTAAAAGAGCTCAAATACGTCTAGTTTGTTATATAAAACTTTTTCGAATTCACACCCCTAGCTGAGTTATACACCCTTGAAAGGATGAATTGATTTTTCAGTTTTCAATTTTAATGTACCGACCCAAAATATTCAGACACATTCATTTTAAAAAGTATTAATATACGATACGTGGTATTAGTACCACTAATTTTTACACCCGCTACTATATTTACTTGGGGTTGAAACAAACAAGCCCTTCTATAAATTATTCCATAACTTCTCAGACATTCGTGAAATTAGAAAAGTGAATATATTTTCCGAAAGAAAATGCAATTATGGAAATGTTTTGTCTCTCGTATTTAATTCGTAACTTCAGTAGTTTCGGAGGCAATTATTGAAATGTAAGATCAATTTTTCTACGGTTGATACCAGGACCCCGAGATATCTGTAACTTTTAACAACTTACCCCCTTAACGGGGGGTGCAAGTCGGAATATTAAACTCATGAAACTGGGGAAGTTTCCGAAGATCCAGAAACATTTAATCTGGTAGGTAAAGTAAAATTAGCGAACAAACAAGATAAAAATTATTAAAACTTTGTGTGGGTCTGTGTAGGAAACTAGGATAGAATCCTAGAAAGCTGAGATTTGGTACCTAGGCTAGAACAAGCATACAAACAACAACAAAAAATGAGAAATTTATAATTTTCTTCCTCTATTCCCTTATTAAGGGGAGTGCAGTTTTGTATATAATTTTTATTAAATTCAATTACATTTAATGTAAATCCGGATGCAAAGATTCACAAGAAGCTTTTACAGTTAAAAAGTTATCAGATCACATAAATATGGAAGCCTCTAGCTATACAAGCAGTTTTTCTAGAAGGTCGAAAAGTATGGCTAGGCTAATTCATAGAACTATTGCATGACACAACTTTCTAACAGTGAAAGCTTCTTGTGAGACTTGGCAACCATCAGTTTTACATAAAATATTTTTGGTGCTAAAAGTATATCTGTAAGATAGTAAGTTTTTGAAAATATAATTTTTTTGATGTACAATCATTTTCATTGAAATTCAATTGATACTTAAGGACTCAAAATAAGATAGCAGTTCACAAATGACTTATTAATTTTTTCACAGGAAGGATAATGAAAAAATATACTAATAGATGTATAAACATATTTCAACTGTATCCGCTTTGTATCCGCTTTGTATCCGCTTTGTGTGAGCTTTGTATCCGCTTTGAATCCGCTTTGTGTGAGCTTTGTATCCGCTTTGAATCCGCTTTGAATCCGCTTTGTATCAGCTTTGTATGAGCTTTGTATGAGCTTTGTATGAGCTTTGTATGAGCTTTGTATGAGCTGTGTATGCGCTTTGTATGAGCTTTGTATCCGCTTTGTATGCGCTTTGTATGAGCTTTGAATCCGCTTTGTATCAGTTTTGTATGAGCTTTGTATGAGCTTTGTATCCGCTTTGTATGAGCTTTGTATGCGCTTTGTATGAGCTTTGTATCCGCTTTGTATGCGCTTTGTATGAGCTTTGTATCCGCTTTGTATGAGCTTTGTATCCTCTCATCCGTTGTAAGTTTACTTTTGTAAGGCGAATTCTCCGTTTGGGCGGCAGACGAGCGTTACATGCAATGCTCGTAGACCGTCCACACGGACATTTCGCCTTACATTACGCGTTACATTACACTCGTCTGGACCCAGCATTAGAATGAGTTATCGGACAAGCTTGAGCCCAATTCAGAATCACGTTCCTCTTCATCTTAAAACATAATAATGTCACACCTGGAAATAAACTTGCCATCCCTAATATATTTTTGTGTGTAGTGCTAAGAATGCCTGCTTGATCTGAGATGTTGGTTTGACATGCGTTGTCAAATTTTGGCTATTCGAAGTTCGAAATTGCTTCAATTAATTCAGTTGCTTTATTTATAGGAATTAAGAAAGAATTTACAAAATATTTGATGTGAGAGACTGGTTGAATCAGGATAACTCACAATATTCTGTTATTGGAATTGGTCATGGTCGCCAATTTTCATTACAGAAATTAAGGTGTAGGTTTTCCCGACAATATTTTGACTCTTTTGAAAATAACTTCAATATTGTAAATCCACTTCCAAAATTATGTTGAATGTTTATTGATATAATTAATATTGATTCATGTCTCAAGTTGTACTGCCTTTATTTTCTAGTCATTTCCTGTGCCATAGTTGTTATATATTGTGATATATTTTAATTCGGAAAGATTTATGTTGAGATATTTATTTTCATATTGTTAAAAATTTAAAGAAAAATATTGAACCAAGTGAATGCACCAGAAAGTTTGCTTAGTAGGTATATAGTTATTTTTGTCATGACTACAATTAACAGTGCTGTGCCTAAGCTTCCTGAAGGATACAGCAACTGTTTTGGCGCGCCAAAATAGTTGCTGTATCCTTCAGGAAGCTTAGGCACAGCACTGTTAATTGTAGTCATGACAAAAATAACTATATACCTACTAAGCAAACTTTCTGGTGCATTCACTTGGTTCAATATTTTTCTTTGAATTTTTAACAATATGAAAATAAATATCTCAACATAAATCTTTCCGAATTAAAATATATCACAATATATAACAACTATGGCACAGGAAATGACTAGAAAATAAAGGCAGTACAACTTGAGACATGAATCAATATTAATTATATCAATAAACATTCAAAATAATTTTGGAAGTGGATTTACAATATTGAAGTTATTTTCAAAAGAGTCAAAATATTGTCGGGAAAACCTACACCTTAATTTCTGTAATGAAAATTGGCGACCATGACCAATTCCAATAACAGAATATTGTGAGTTATCCTGATTCAACCAGTCTCTCACATCAAATATTTTGTAAATTCTTTCTTAATTCCTATAAATAAAGCAACTGAATTAATTGAAGCAATTTCGAACTTCGAATATCCAAAATTTGACAACGCATGTCAAACCAACATCTCAGATCAAGCAGGCATTCTTAGCACTACACACAAAAATATATTAGGGATGGCAAGTTTATTTCCAGGTGTGACATTATTATGTTTTAAGATGAAGAGGAACGTGATTCTGAATTGGGCTCAAGCTTGTCCGATAACTCATTCTAATGCTGGGTCCAGACGAGTGTAATGTAACGCGTAATGTAAGGCGAATTGTCCGTGTGGACGGGTCTACGAGCATTGCATGTAACGCTCGTCTGCCGCCCAAACGGAGAATTCGCCTTACAAAAGTAAACTTACAACGGATGAGAGGATACAAAGCTCATACAAAGCGGATACAAAGCTCATACAAAGCGCATACAAAGCGGATACAAAGCTCATACAAAGCGCATACAAAGCTCATACAAAGCGGATACAAAGCTCATACAAAGCTCATACAAAGCTCATACAAAGCGGATTCAAAGCTCATACAAAGCGCATACAAAGCGGATACAAAGCTCATACAAAGCGCATACAAAGCTCATACAAAGCGGATACAAAGCTCATACAAAGCTCATACAAAGCTCATACAAAGCTGATACAAAGCGGATTCAAAGCGGATTCAAAGCGGATACAAAGCTCACACAAAGCGGATTCAAAGCGGATACAAAGCTCACACAAAGCGGATACAAAGCGGATACAAAGCGGATACAGTTGAAATATGTTTATACATCTATTAGTATATTTTTTCATTATCCTTCCTGTGAAAAAATTAATAAGTCATTTGTGAACTGATATCTTATTTTGAGTCCTTAAGTATCAATTGAATTTCAATGAAAATGATTGTACATCAAAAAATTATATTTTCAAAAACTTACTATCTTACTGATATACTTTTAGCACCAAAAATATTTTATGTAAAACTGATGGTTGCCAAGTCTCACAAGAAGCTTTCACTGTTAGAAAGTTGTGTCATGCAATAGTTCTATGAATTAGCCTAGCCATACTTTTCGACCTTCTAGAAAAACTGCTTGTATAGCTAGAGGCTTCCATATTTATGTGATCTGATAACTTTTTAACTGTAAAAGCTTCTTGTGAATCTTTGCATCCGGATTTACATCAAATGTAATTGAATTTAATAAAAATTATATACAAAACTGCACTCCCCTTAATAAGGGAATAGAGGGAGAAAATTATAAATTTCTCATTTTTTGTTGTTGTTTGTATGCTTGTCCTAGCCTAGGTACCAAATCTCAGCTTTCTAGGATTCTATCCTAGTTTCCTACACAGACCACACAAAGTTTTAATAATTTTTATCTTGTTTGTTCGCTAATTTTACTTTACCTACCAGATTAAATGTTTCTGGATCTTCGGAAACTTCCCCAGTTTCATGAGTTTAATATTCCGACTTGCACCCCCGTTAAGGGGGTAAGTTGTTAAAAGTTACAGATATCTCGGGGTCCTGGTATCAACCGTAGAAAAATTGATCTTACATTTCAATAATTGCCTCCGAAACTACTGAAGTTACGAATTAAATACGAGAGACAAAACATTTCCATAATTGCATTTTCTTTCGGAAAATATATTCACTTTTCTAATTTCACGAATGTCTGAGAAGTTATGGAATAATTTATAGAAGGGCTTGTTTGTTTCAACCCCAAGTAAATATAGTAGCGGGTTTAAAAATTAGTGGTACTAATACCACGTATCGTATATTAATACTTTTTAAAATGAATGTGTCTGAATATTTTGGGTCGGTACATTAAAATTGAAAACTGAAAAATCAATTCATCCTTTCAAGGGTTTATAACTCAGCTAGGGGTGTGAATTCGAAAAAGTTTTATATAACAAACTAGACGTATTTGAGCTCTTTTACAGTTGTTTTTAACACCTTGTATACAAATTCCAAGATGCACATGGAGAGTTGTTCTCGAGGTATACAGGGTCCTGCAATAGTGCGTTACGCTTCCATAGCTGCCAAACCCGACCTTTTAGAAATTTCGTTTGAAAGCACGCCCTTTGTAGTTTCAATTCTGTATCTCAGGAAATTATTTTCTAATATACAGGGTGTTCCCAAATAAAATTATTCAACAAATGAGTGATTTTTTAAATGCTTTCAAAGGAAATTTCTAAAAAGTCTGGTTTGGCAGCTATGGCAGCGTAACGCACTTTAACAGAACCCTTTAAAAAAAATTGTTAAAATAAGCTTATCTATGCTTCTTCGGTTGATATGGAGGAAATTCGGCATAAAGTTAAAGCGGCTTCAAACTTGGTTCAATTCGTTTTTCGTAAAATATTCTATTATATAATTAAAATTTGAAGGATTTTATTTTGAGACCTACTGGGTGCATCATGCCCAGCTATGCAGTTAGTAACTAAGTAATTTCTAAAGTTACAGTGCGTACAAACGGTCCCACGGATGGACATTATCAAATTTGTCGTTAAATTAACTATCAGTCCTCCAACGTAATCGTCCATTATAGGTGTGGTATTCGATATATACAGGGTGTTTCACGAATGATTGTGCAGGCTTTCAGTACAGGTGCAGGACATTTTGGTGAGTCTAAATCAGTGTTCGCAATTTGTCCTAACTATATTCGTTTAAGAGATACAGGATGTATTTCATCAAAAATTTTCATTCGGCATAATCCTTGAAAGCCTGCATGGATCTTGATGACAATTTCAGGGAATGAGTATAGGCCTATGCCTAATATTTACTCATAATGACTTGTTGATAGCGCTGGTCTAGACTGAGAAAATTATTTTCTGTATTCCACATCTTGTAAAACATCCTGTACATACAATTTTCAAGAATTTCTAAAAATACTCTTGTTGTATCCTGATTAGTTTGTCAGGACTGTTATGGTTTCGAAGGATAATATGTGAGTCCTGATGCTTTTATCAGGATATAATTATTTTCGAAGGACCAGAATTATACACCCTGATTGTTTTATCAGGGTGATGCTTGAAGGGGGTATACTTAACATTAAGCACCCAGTAGTAATCTCATTGATTACTGCGTAAGTTGTTACTTGTAATAAAGTAACAATTACGAGGATGGGAAGTGGTGAAATATTCGAACGCACTTTTAATAAACAATTAACTGTATTTTGTTGTTACCGTTACTTCGATAACAAGCACGAATGTACAATGCACTATTGATACAATATAAAATCTCCCTTCTATAGGAAAAGGGCAGAAGTGACTACTAAGTTGCCAACGAAGACAAGACAATGTTATTGTTTCGCGACAGATCAAGAATAGTTATGTCTCTTGCACTAAGAGATGTAATAGTTACAATGGTATTTGTAGTAGTGAGTTGTTTCAGTCTCAAAATGTATATCAAAGCCCAGATAGAAGGAAATATAGGAGGTTCCTTCATCTGGGTAAAAAGGGGAAATATTAACAATTATTGGGTGTTTCGATCTTAAAACCGCCCCAGATATGTTTCAACAATACTCTCATTTGTCGATTGCTAAAAAGTAGTGGTAATGCATACTATGCCTGACCTATGTAAAGTGGTTTGTTAAATAAGAGCTCATTCTTATTAAGTTCGATTGCCATCAAATCTTCACCGAAAATTGTGCGACTATGGAATCTTGGCGAACTAATCCAATGCTTTGCCCCGTACCTGGTTTCATATTTGGATACCAGGCGTACAACTCTGTGCAATATAATATTTTCCATCGTTTTACCAAAAATTGAATTATTTGCAAATTTAAATTGATTTTTTCCGAATGTTGTTGTTGCTTTTGCTCGCAATTCCGTGTTAAGGTCAATATAGGGTTTTAGCCAGGGAGACTGCTTAAATTTCAAAACTTTTTTAATCTGTGTTACTTTCAAACCTAATTCTAAAACAGTTTTCAAATTCCGATAATGAATTATATAGTCTTTCTTATCAGAGAGTGTGCAGAGTAATTTGGAAAACTTTGAGCCCGGGGGGATGCTGTGCTCCGGACACAGCGGGAGGTCTTTATGCAGATCATGTAGGTGGTGAGGATATTCCAGGTCTACTTGAAGAATATATCCTTCAGGAGAATCGTCAGGCATGATGCTCACATCTACAGATATGTCTACCCATTCAAAACCCCCAAATGGTAAATATTGACTCATTGCCCAGCCATACAAATTATTAACATCAAGATAAAGCAGATATGACTCGGGCTTTGAGACGTCATAATTAGGCATCTGGGGATTATTGGCTTCAGACAATCTGTGCATGCAGCAGCTCATACCCCCTCGTATACCCTTTTCCACGAACATGATCATATCGATATCTTTAAGTAATTGCAGTTTACATTTAGTATAATTTAACATACAGTCCCAGCTGTACCCAGGCATAGTATAATGCCATGCTGGGTCAAGTTTGTATGTCATTAATGCTGTTTGCCTAAAATTTTCCATCACGTCAGCGAGCAAAAGTCTATCTGTTTTCATGTATAGGTCACTGTATTCACCCAATGATTTTATACCGAATTTTTGCCAAACGTTTTGAGCATGACGATATCTTTTCACGTCAATGTGCGCATCGTTCAATTTATTATAAAATTTGTCTATTGATGGTAGTGTTGTTTCATTCAACTTGTCCCAGTCCGTCATGTAATCATAACAAAAAATACCCTTCCTTGTTAGGAGTTCAAAGTCGTCATCACAAAAACTTGCAAATTCTTTTTTTAAATTTTGAAAATTGTCAAGAATTAATGTCGACGCTAATTCTTCCAAACTAGCTCCCAATCTGACACCGGATTCGTGATCAAGGAGTCCGAATTAGTCTATTAGCCAATTTTCAGCTCGAAATTCGAAAATTACAGACATTTGGACGAAATGATAGGACGATGTTCCCCTAGAACATGCACCCAAAAACAGTGAACTATTGGCATGAAACCCCGTGACGTTAATACAAAGAACGACATAGATAAATTAGCCTTCAGTCACATAAAAATAGCACGACCTCATAAATTTCAGAAGAATTGTACCTAAATTTAGACACGTTTTCACAAAAGGGTATCGACGGACTACTAAACTATTTAAAATCACAAAAGTCCAACTTACCAACCCAGTGAGTTACCTACTTTAGCGGTAGACCAATAAGTGGTGCTTTCTATCAAGAAGAATTGCAAAAAACATGGCAGCATGATGTTTATTTGGTTGAAAAAGTATTGCGTGGAGAGCAGTAATAATTTTCCAATCATCTCGCGATGCTGAGAAATCTACATATATTCATGTGAAAAGAACCATTTTTGCTAAAATCGAGCTTAGAAATCCTCATAGGAATTTACACATAAAAATCATCTGGAAATGGAATGAGGGTCTGCTTCTATTGATTGTCGTATAAGTCCCGCAAGAAATTTTGATCCTGCAGTCATGCTCATATCTAATGAATGTATAATATCTTTTGACGACTGGCAATGGAGATCGTTTATTGCATTAATTGAAAATGATGCTGATCAAAGAGATTGGGGCGTTGAAGTTGAAAAATCCAAAGGTGTGATGACCCGCGTTGCCAAATGGGAAAACTGCATGTATTTCAGCGATGCCGACTTGAATAAATTGATCCAATTAAATACTGCTATAATTTCCCATCGCCTACAGATGTTGAAAAATTTAAAAATATCGTTTTACTATTACAAGTTCCTAGATATCATGAAAGATCTATCTCAGAAGAATAATCAAAATTCGATTGAAGATTTAATAAATTCCTTTTGTAGAATTAATCCCTCTGTTGAAAGTTATGTAATCTTAGAATGTATGTACTACTATAAGAATAAGGTATTGAATGATGTGGATAATAGACATTTCACGTTATGTCAATAAAAATTGGTTCAAGCCCTGTGGACAGGAGCTATTGGGCGCATGTTCATCTTCCTTGTGGCCCGTACTGACCAGTAAAGAAAATAAAGAAAAAAAAGCAGTATCATGTTGAATACCTTAATATTATTGATTATTATATAATAATCGATGAAAATACTGAGAGAGACCCAGGAAATTTGACACATTTTGTCTTATATCTCCAGAAATTGAAATCTTATAGAGCCAAAATTTTGCACAATGTTGCAAAATACTACAGTTGACGTTAGTACAAGTTTTTGTTGCAATCTGATGAATAGTTCACGAAAAAAAATTTTTTTTTTCGAAAAAATTAAAAGAAATATTTTTTTAAAAATTACCAACATTTCGATCATAACAGAATTTTGCCAAAAGTTGCGCGTTTATATCCTCGAACTGACTACCAAGTTTCGATTCAACATCTTCTTTAGTTCCTGAAATATCAGGGAAATAACCTCTAAATTTGAAATGTCTATAACTTCTAAACCGTCCGGCCGATTTTGCCCGTTAACGAACTTAACCGTCGCATTTTGATCAGAAACCTACCCTGAAAGTTTGAAGTCGATAGGACCTTCGGTGCTCCTGTTATCGTGCCTACGGCCGGAAGGCCGGCCGGCCGGCCGGACGGCACCCAAAAATCTGACACCGGATTCGTGATCAGGGAGTCCGAATTAGTCTATTAGCCAATTTTCAGCTCGAAATTCGAAAATTACAGACATTTGGACGAAATGATAGGACGATGTTCCCCTAGAACATGCGCCCAAAAATACTTAATGCCTTTAAAATTGTTTTTGATTTTACCCAATAATGTCGAACTTATTCACGATATTAATTTCTCAAATATACTCTGAAAATTATATAATCATAGCTGATTACGTTATTTCATTGGTCAATTTGCATTCAATCATAACTAGTGTATAGGAATATGTTATTGAATGATTCCGATAACAGGCATTTCACAATGAAAATACTCGACCCCACCCACAATGTCTATTCAAACATGCTAATTAGTTCTAGAATGTTCCTCTGAAAAGGCGCTACCTGCTCGATCTCTATATGTAGTTCCAAAGACGGTTCCATAACGTCGAGCCTCGGTGGCCGGGTCGGGTAACCCGTCGGGCTCATAATCTGAAGGGTGCCGGTTCGAATCTCTACGTCGCCGAGAATTTTTCATTAATTCCTACAAAGCGGTCACCCAAAATGTGACGTCATGATTTCTATTGTTTGGTCGGGAAACCGTGTAGTATTACTACTTCTCTAGCTCATTCCGTTTGAGAGTTATCGTGCCTACGGCCGGCCGGCCGGCCGGACCGGCCGAACCGGCCGGACAGAATGAATTTCGACAACGGATTCTTGATCAGTGAGTCGAACCAAATCGTTTAAGACCATTTTCATCGAAATATTCGAAAATTACAGACATTTGGGCAAATTGATAAGCACTCAGTTCCGAGGAACTAGAGCGCCAAAAACAGGAAAAATAATAAGTATTCATGAATTATACGACACTAATTCATGGAGTCTCAAATCTAACTGTCAGTTTTCGAACTAACTCGCATACGCGCAAAATGGTCAGTGCATTAAAATATGTGAGGAAATTCGCCGAAGCGATTTCCCGCAACAATGTTCATGATTTGCTGGGTGGGAAAGAATACGTACTTGGTTTCTTTTTCGATTTCTCCCGCGCCTTTGATGGTCTGAATTTTTATTTTAACTAAAATGCAGGTGCTCGACTAAGGGGAGAGATAATTGAATGGATTGAATCTCATCTTCGAGAGCGTACGATGGAGGTGAAAATAAGGGATGTCATTTCGGTGGAGTATGAAATCGATTTGGGAGTTATTCAGGGGAGTACTGCTGGTCCAAAGCTCTTTATAATTCATTCAGAGCAATATCTGTTGGACGAGTATTTCAGTACTTATTGGGCAAAATCGGACAGATGGTTTCGGAGTAACAAAAAAGATTTTTTTTTACATAACAAATTCCAAATTAAATTTTTTTCAATAAGCAGTTTTACCATAAGAATCCAATGATATTATTCTTAACTCTAAGAAGCTAATACTTTCAGAGATATTATTTTTCAAAATTTCAATAAAAAATCGTATTTCTACGTTTTCACAGTATTATATAATTATTCTATGTATGAATTGTCATAATGTCAACTTATTTTCCTGAGACATGACACTGTCTAATTCCTTGCTAATAGTTGGTTCGAGAAACGTCAAAATCGACTTAGACAGACAAGGGTAAAAAACCGTCAAATAAACCCCCATGTGGCGATTTTATGTCGAAAAGTGAAAATTAAGAATATATATCCCAGGTAAGTACCGACGTTTTATTCTAATACCGGAGATCGACAAGATCGTACGAGGAGCCCGATAGCCGTTTCATCTAGTCAGTCGGGTTTTCGGTTCGGAACGAGAGAAGGCAGGCTCAATTCCCGGAAAGGGAATTACACTTTTTGGCGCTCTAGTTCCTCGGAACTGAGTGCTTCTCAATTTGCCCAAATGTCTGTAATTTTTATTTAACATGCAGTTTCACCATTAGAATCCATCGATATCATTTTCAACTCCAACAAGCTAATACTTTCGGAGATATGATTTTTCTAAATTTCAATAATGAATCGTACGTACTTCTATGTTTTCAAAGAATGCTATAATTATTCTATCTAAGCTTTATTATATGATCTGTGTTCATACTCGTACATTTCATCCTGTTTTATAAGAAAGAGTCAAATTCATTTCAGCTATTTTAATTTGATTTCTTCCATGGTGCAGTTCTCATTCTCAGATTGCTCATTTAATCTTGATAAATGAACTATTATTTGAATTTAATTTCCTTTATGATGCAGTTCTTTCATAAGAATACATTGATTTAATTCCCAACTCTGAGAAACCAATACTTCCGGAGATATAATTTGTCTGTTTGAACTAGAGCGCCAGAAAGCTCCTGTCAACAGGGCTTGAACCCATTTTTCATTTTACTGCCTCTTGAAATAAGAAATGCCACTTGTTTAAGTGTTTTCAAAAGGAACCTGATCAGCATACTCAGGTTGGTGGTTTTTTATGATCCCTCAGAGTTCAAGAATTTTTTAAATGTCATATTATACTGAACTTGATTACTATAACGTGCATGTTATGTTTCTTTTAATGACATTCAGTTTTTGAACTGTATTGTGTGTGTACAATTTATTTATTTTATCTTCTGACGTGTCCATATAGTGTAAATTGTGAATGCTGGTTCAACAAAAGAAAAATTATTCATTTTCACATTCGCGGTTATGGCATTGCATCGATGGTTTGAAGTAGCTATCTAAGTTTTCGCTTCGTTTGTCCCCGGAATTATTTAATTCCTTTTCCATTTCTTGGACACCATTATTATTCCAATTTTTTACATAATACTTCAAATGAAGGTCCTTATTGATTTACTGAATAGTCTGAAGATAAGACTTTTCGAAAATGGATAAATTAAAATAAATATTTTTTTTTGAGCTTCCTGATCTTCCATTCAAACGCATCAATTTTTAATAATGAAAAATGGCGATACCGTTGTTAATAAATCAACAAGTCCAGAGCGTTCCTGCCTTAGGGTCCTTCATAATGGCTTCGTATAATAAATATACTTATGCATATATTTCACAAGTCAAATAGACCCCAGGAGGTTCATTGATCTGCCGAGAAAGCAAGAGCAGACGCGCTTCTGGCTTCTTGGCCTTCATCAGTACTCTGTAGCTTCTCAACAAATTCAACTAAACTGACCCGGGTTAAGCCTCTCAGAGCCGGCTTGGTCGATCATACCTAATCGCCCACGCCACCTATTAGACAAAACACGGAAATCAGCCTTTTCCCACCAGTGAATATTTGAAGCGTGAAATCATATGCCACCATTCGCTCGATATTTATCGAGAAACGAGTACCGCAGAGCTCAGACACAGTATCTTCCCAATGGCCATGAACGCTGTTTAGCGTTTTCAAAAATAATAATGAAAAATGGGTTCAAGCCCTGTGGACAGGAGCTTTCTGGCGCTCTAGTTCAAACAGACAAATTATATCTGGTATTGGTTTCTCAGAGTTGGGAATTATATCAATGTATTCATATGATAGAACTGCATCATAAAGGAAATTCAATTCAAATAATAGTTTATTTATCAAGATTAAATGAGCAATCATGAGAATGAGAACTGCACCACATTTTCAATTTTTTTTTTTGACACTTTGCGGTAATCTGGTCAATACAAAACTTCACATGCGTATAAAGGTCATGATTCTACAATTTGGTGCTAAATTTCAGATAGATCGAGTGATCGGTTTCGGAAATATTCATAAAAAATATTTTTACTAAAATCGGCCATAACTCAGAAACCCCTTGATGGTTTTTGCCCATTAACGAACCTGTCCGAGATATTTACGCTCCAAAACCACCTTGCAATTTTCAATTCGCTAAGTCTTTTCGTTCGAGAGTTATCGTGCCTACGGCCGGTCGGCCGGCCGGACAGAATCGATTTCGCACTCGGATTCTTGATCAGTGAGTCGAACCAAATCATTTGAGACCATTTTCAGCCAAAAATTCCAAAATTACAGACACTTGGGCAAATTGATAAGCACTCTGTTCCAAGGAACTAGAGCGCCAAAAAAACAAGTTTCGTATGACAATTGCCCAAAACAGGTTTAAAGTACCTACAAATAGTAGGTATTCCATAAAACATGTATAAAAGAAGATAAGTAATAATAAATTACCTTGTAATCGATCAAATATTTCCTGATCTACGTTCACCAAATTTTCTCCTCTCTCGAACTACAGAATTATGTTTTCAATATTTACGTAATATTTTCAAGAATTTAATAATAAACTTCTCAGGAATTTGGACAAAGTATTTTTTATATTTTCTCTAGTGTTCAATTTGCCAACGTTTCGGAGGCGAATTCCTCCTTCTTCAGGGCTAAAAAACAAAGAACATTCAACAAAACAATCACAAAGACAAAGTTTCCGATATTACCTCAAGAATACTATGTTGTTCGAGAAAATATTATACAGTCACAAAATTTCATGAATTGACCGATCTCAAACACATCTCCTTTATATAATCTCCCTAGCGTCGTCAGAAAATAAATTAGAACATAGATATACACCTGGAAACTTCAAATGTCAAATAACACAATCAACAAAACCACATAAACTGTCAGATCTTTTTCTTTATTCTTCTTCTTCTCCTTCTCAAACAAGTTCTTTTCAACGTCACCTCCTCTTTCCCTTTGTTATTTGTCACGTTATGTCCAACAATATATCATAAAAATAGCTCAGGTTATTGACATCTTCCCTGAAATTTACGGTGTTATTACTCCTGATGGAAACCATCTCACTGATATTCCTCTTATAGCCATTTCTCTCCACATCTAGTATCTCCACATCCCCGAAGCCGAAATTATGTCCCTCACCGAACACATGATAGGTTAGGGCAGTCTTTTCCTTGTTGTTTATGTTCCTTATATCATATTTGTGTTGTTTTATTCTTTCCTTTAAATATTGTCGAGTCTGTCCTATATAACTCCTATCACAATCCAAACATGGTATCTTATAAACCACAGATGACATTAGTTCTTTCTTTGTGGGTTCCTTCAATTTTGAGAAGAATCTATTGGTAGTGGAGACGTTGTAGAAGGCGCATGTGCAGTTTAACTCTCTGAGAATTTTTTGAATCTTGTAAGACAGACCATCGATGAAAGGAAGTCTGTGAAAAGATTTTGTACTATCTCCTGAGGTGGAACTCAATGTATTTTCTCCTCTCCTATTTTGTATTTTCTTGATAGATCTATTTATGAGGTATATTGGGTAATTATTTTGTGTAAGGATTTTCTTTACACTACTCAAATTTGTTCTATGATATTCTTCATCACTCAATTTCAACGCTCTACTAATCAAGTTGTTTATCACGTTTATCTTTTGTGTGGTGCTATGATTGCTAAAGAAATTCACAAGTCTGTTGGAATTGCTGGGCTTGTAGTACCAACATGTCTTGAGAGTGTTGTCTTCCTTTTTGATTAATATATCTAGGAATGGAATTGAGTTTTCCACTTGTACCTCCATAGTGAACTTAAGTTTGTCATCGTAAGAGTTAAATAGATCGAGAAGTTGTTGTTTTTTGTTGTTAGGTATAATAAGAAAGGCATCATCTACATACAGTTTGACCATTGGAATATGGAAGTTTATTATTGATAAGACCCAACTAAACAAGTCATCCATCACAAGGTTAGCGAATGAGGGACTAGATGGCGATCCCATAGCAGAGCCAAGGATTTGTCTGTAGAATTTTCCATTAAATACAAAATAACTGCACTCAAAACAAACATCCACCAAGTTTAAGAAACATTCTCTACTTAGGTTCGTAAAGTTCTTAATATAATTCCATTGTTTCTTTACCACAGTTATCACAAGCTCTTTGGATATATAGGTGAACAGTGAGACCACATCCAACGACACCAGAATGTAACCTTCCGGAACATGGACACCCTGTAGATCTCTTTTCAGGTCAAAAGAGTTTTTGGCATTATATGGTGAAGTCGACAACACCTGAGATAAAATTTGGTGGAGGAACTTTCCAATATTATAGGTTGGAGAATTAATATTGTCAGAAATAGGTCTCAAAGAGAGGCCTTCCTTATGGGTCTTTCTGAGGAAGTATAACCTAGGAGAAATACCATTATGTCGGATCAATTTTTTGTACTCCTCAGCTGTAATCATTGATTCCTGTTTAAACTTCTTTAATATCTTGTTTACATTATCTTGGTACAGTTTTGTGGGGTCTGCTGTTAACAGTACATAAACTTCAGAGTCACTTAACATTCTATGTGCCTCCTCTAAATATTCACCCCTATACATGACCACCGTAGTATTACCTTTGTCTGATGAACTTATAATTAATTCCGGGTGATCTCTCACAAAATTATTAGTGTCCTTCAGTTGTTTGACTGTCGGAGTTTGTTGTAATCTTCCACCAACAGGGTTATTCTTATAGTTATTAATGGTGTTTATACATCTGATCCTGTATTTATTCTTTATCTCATCAGTACAAGTATTTCTCCTAGGTTATACTTCCTCAGAAAGACCCATAAGGAAGGCCTCTCTTTGAGACCTATTTCTGACAATATTAATTCTCCAACCTATAATATTGGAAAGTTCCTCCACCAAATTTTATCTCAGGTGTTGTCGACTTCACCATATAATGCCAAAAACTCTTTTGACCTGAAAAGAGATCTACAGGGTGTCCATGTTCCGGAAGGTTACATTCTGGTGTCGTTGGATGTGGTCTCACTGTTCACCTATATATCCAAAGAGCTTGTGATAACTGTGGTAAAGAAACAATGGAATTATATTAAGAACTTTACGAACCTAAGTAGAGAATGTTTCTTAAACTTGGTGGATGTTTGTTTTGAGTGCAGTTATTTTGTATTTAATGGAAAATTCTACAGACAAATCCTTGGCTCTGCTATGGGATCGCCATCTAGTCCCTCATTCGCTAACCTTGTGATGGATGACTTGTTTAGTTGGGTCTTATCAATAATAAACTTCCATATTCCAATGGTCAAACTGTATGTAGATGATGCCTTTCTTATTATACCTAACAACAAAAAACAACAACTTCTCGATCTATTTAACTCTTACGATGACAAACTTAAGTTCACTATGGAGGTACAAGTGGAAAACTCAATTCCATTCCTAGATATATTAATCAAAAAGGAAGACAACACTCTCAAGACATGTTGGTACTACAAGCCCAGCAATTCCAACAGACTTGTGAATTTCTTTAGCAATCATAGCACCACACAAAAGATAAACGTGATAAACAACTTGATTAGTAGAGCGTTGAAATTGAGTGATGAAGAATATCATAGAACAAATTTGAGTAGTGTAAAGAAAATCCTTACACAAAATAATTACCCAATATACCTCATAAATAGATCTATCAAGAAAATACAAAATAGGAGAGGAGAAAATACATTGAGTTCCACCTCAGGAGATAGTACAAAATCTTTTCACAGACTTCCTTTCATCGATGGTCTGTCTTACAAGATTCAAAAAATTCTCAGAGAGTTAAACTGCACATGCGCCTTCTACAACGTCTCCACTACCAATAGATTCTTCTCAAAATTGAAGGAACCCACAAAGAAAGAACTAATGTCATCTGTGGTTTATAAGATACCATGTTTGGATTGTGATAGGAGTTATATAGGACAGACTCGACAATATTTAAAGGAAAGAATAAAACAACACAAATATGATATAAGGAACATAAACAACAAGGAAAAGACTGCCCTAACCTATCATGTGTTCGGTGAGGGACATAATTTCGGCTTCGGGGATGTGGAGATACTAGATGTGGAGAGAAATGGCTATAAGAGGAATATCAGTGAGATGGTTTCCATCAGGAGTAATAACACCGTAAATTTCAGGGAAGATGTCAATAACCTGAGCTATTTTTATGATATATTGTTGGACATAACGTGACAAATAACAAAGGGAAAGAGGAGGTGACGTTGAAAAGAACTTGTTTGAGAAGGAGAAGAAGAAGAATAAAGAAAAAGATCTGACAGTTTATGTGGTTTTGTTGATTGTGTTATTTGACATTTGAAGTTTCCAGGTGTATATCTATGTTCTAATTTATTTTCTGACGACGCTAGGGAGATTATATAAAGGAGATGTGTTTGAGATCGGTCAATTCATGAAATTTTGTGACTGTATAATATTTTCTCGAACAACATAGTATTCTTGAGGTAATATCGGAAACTTTGTCTTTGTGATTGTTTTGTTGAATGTTCTTTGTTTTTTAGCCCTGAAGAAGGAGGAATTCGCCTCCGAAACGTTGGCAAATTGAACACTAGAGAAAATATAAAAAATACTTTGTCCAAATTCCTGAGAAGTTTATTATTAAATTACAATCATGGACGAAAATATAACTGATCAAATACCTGGGGGTTTATTCAGTATCATTAAAGAAAGACACGGGAACACTGTATACGGACGTTGCAAAGATTTCGTAAATGGCCATAGAAAACTAGCCACATTGACGAACAGAAGAATATTTTTGTTGAGATGCAGACGAGAAAGAATTTTTCCTAACCACATCATTCATAACATAAACCAAATATACTCCTTGAAAGTCGAGGAGCACCCGTTCAGAAATGAAGTAGGGAAGATTTTGTGTAGATTCAGAAATTCCATATTGAATGTGGAAATAAAGATCACTATTTGGAATTTGAGGAAGACAAATCAGAAGTTGAGAGAGTCAGATATTTTCCTCGCAAGCTTGTTATCTCCTAACTTAATTAACTCCCTCAGAACCTTTGCTGGTAAGACTTTAGATAGAGTTCTACTGAAAACTAGGGATAACAATATTAAAAAATTAGATAACCTGTTGAGGACACAGAAACCCACTGTTAATTTGGTGAATTCTGACGATTATATAAAAAACTATACAGATGTAGTTCTGCCGGATAATGTAAAGTCGGTGTTGGCTCTTGGTCCCAAACATGGAATCCCCCCATTCAAATTCCCAACTTTGGAAGTCATTAAAGACATAGAGAGTTGCATATCTATCTCTCCTTGTACTGATGAGATAAAGAATAAATACAGGATCAGATGTATAAACACCATTAATAACTATAAGAATAACCCTGTTGGTGGAAGATTACAACAAACTCCGACAGTCAAACAACTGAAGGACACTAATAATTTTGTGAGAGATCACCCGGAATTAATTATAAGTTCATCAGACAAAGGTAATACTACGGTGGTCATGTATAGGGGTGAATATTTAGAGGAGGCACATAGAATGTTAAGTGACTCTGAAGTTTATGTACTGTTAACAGCAGACCCCACAAAACTGTACCAAGATAATGTAAACAAGATATTAAAGAAGTTTAAACAGGAATCAATGATTACAGCTGAGGAGTACAAAAAATTGATCCGACATAATGGTATTTCTCCTAGGTTATACTTCCTCAGAAAGACCCATAAGGAAGGCCTCTCTTTGAGACCTATTTCTGACAATATTAATTCTCCAACCTATAATATTGGAAAGTTCCTCCACCAAATTTTATCTCAGGTGTTGTCGACTTCACCATATAATGCCAAAAACTCTTTTGACCTGAAAAGAGATCTACAGGGTGTCCATGTTCCGGAAGGTTACATTCTGGTGTCGTTGGATGTGGTCTCACTGTTCACCTATATATCCAAAGAGCTTGTGATAACTGTGGTAAAGAAACAATGGAATTATATTAAGAACTTTACGAACCTAAGTAGAGAATGTTTCTTAAACTTGGTGGATGTTTGTTTTGAGTGCAGTTATTTTGTATTTAATGGAAAATTCTACAGACAAATCCTTGGCTCTGCTATGGGATCGCCATCTAGTCCCTCATTCGCTAACCTTGTGATGGATGACTTGTTTAGTTGGGTCTTATCAATAATAAACTTCCATATTCCAATGGTCAAACTGTATGTAGATGATGCCTTTCTTATTATACCTAACAACAAAAAACAACAACTTCTCGATCTATTTAACTCTTACGATGACAAACTTAAGTTCACTATGGAGGTACAAGTGGAAAACTCAATTCCATTCCTAGATATATTAATCAAAAAGGAAGACAACACTCTCAAGACATGTTGGTACTACAAGCCCAGCAATTCCAACAGACTTGTGAATTTCTTTAGCAATCATAGCACCACACAAAAGATAAACGTGATAAACAACTTGATTAGTAGAGCGTTGAAATTGAGTGATGAAGAATATCATAGAACAAATTTGAGTAGTGTAAAGAAAATCCTTACACAAAATAATTACCCAATATACCTCATAAATAGATCTATCAAGAAAATACAAAATAGGAGAGGAGAAAATACATTGAGTTCCACCTCAGGAGATAGTACAAAATCTTTTCACAGACTTCCTTTCATCGATGGTCTGTCTTACAAGATTCAAAAAATTCTCAGAGAGTTAAACTGCACATGCGCCTTCTACAACGTCTCCACTACCAATAGATTCTTCTCAAAATTGAAGGAACCCACAAAGAAAGAACTAATGTCATCTGTGGTTTATAAGATACCATGTTTGGATTGTGATAGGAGTTATATAGGACAGACTCGACAATATTTAAAGGAAAGAATAAAACAACACAAATATGATATAAGGAACATAAACAACAAGGAAAAGACTGCCCTAACCTATCATGTGTTCGGTGAGGGACATAATTTCGGCTTCGGGGATGTGGAGATACTAGATGTGGAGAGAAATGGCTATAAGAGGAATATCAGTGAGATGGTTTCCATCAGGAGTAATAACACCGTAAATTTCAGGGAAGATGTCAATAACCTGAGCTATTTTTATGATATATTGTTGGACATAACGTGACAAATAACAAAGGGAAAGAGGAGGTGACGTTGAAAAGAACTTGTTTGAGAAGGAGAAGAAGAAGAATAAAGAAAAAGATCTGACAGTTTATGTGGTTTTGTTGATTGTGTTATTTGACATTTGAAGTTTCCAGGTGTATATCTATGTTCTAATTTATTTTCTGACGACGCTAGGGAGATTATATAAAGGAGATGTGTTTGAGATCGGTCAATTCATGAAATTTTGTGACTGTATAATATTTTCTCGAACAACATAGTATTCTTGAGGTAATATCGGAAACTTTGTCTTTGTGATTGTTTTGTTGAATGTTCTTTGTTTTTTAGCCCTGAAGAAGGAGGAATTCGCCTCCGAAACGTTGGCAAATTGAACACTAGAGAAAATATAAAAAATACTTTGTCCAAATTCCTGAGAAGTTTATTATTAAATTACAATCATGGACGAAAATATAACTGATTTTCAAGAATTTTCGGGTGAGGTCCCCGTTGAATCGCTAAAATACGAGTATTTCAACCCCAATATTCTTGAAGTTACAATATTCTCTTCTGTCAAGTTGACTTTATGACAATTCATACATAGAATATACATAGAATAATTATATCAATCTGTGAAATACGATTTACATTGAAATTTTGAAAAATCATATCTCCGAAAGTATTAGCCTGTTGGAGCTAAAAATGATATGAATGGATTCTTATGATAAAACTGCTTATTAAAAAAAATTTAATTCGGAATTTGTTTCGTAAAAAAAAAAATTTTTTTTATTACTCCGAAACCTTCTGTCCGATTTTGCCCAGTAACGAACATAGCCGAGATATTCATCCCCCAAACCCACTCTGAAAATTTCAACTCTCTAGCTCATTCCGTTCGAGAGTTATCGTGCCTACGGCCGGCCGGCCGGCCGGACTGGCCGGACAGAATGAATTTCGAACACGGTTTCTTGATCAGTGAGTCTAACCAAATCGTTTAAGACCATTTTCATCGAAATATTCGAAAATTACAGACATTTGGGCAAATTGATAAGCACTCAGTTCCGAGGAACTAGAGCGCCAAAAATGGCGATACCGTTGTTAATAAATCAACAAGTCCAGAGCGTTCCTGCCAATAGGGTACTTCATAATGGCTTCGTATAATACATATACTTATGCATATATTTCACAAGTCAAAAAGACCCCAGGGGGTTCATTTATCTGCCGAGAAAGCAAGAGCAGACGCGTTTCTGGCTTCTTGGCCTTCATCAGTACTATGTAGCTTCTCAACAAATTCAACTAAACTGACCCGGGTTAAGCCTCTCAAAGCCGGCTTGGTCGACCATACCTAATCGCCCACGCCACCTATAGACAAAACACGGAAATCAGCCTTTCCCCATCAGTGAATATTTGAAGCGTGAAATCATATGCCACCATTCGCTCGATATTCATTTAGAAACGAGTCCCGCAGAGCTCAGACACAGTATCCTCCCAATGGCCATGAACGCTGCTTAGCTTTTTCAAAAATAATAATGAAAAATGGCGATACCGATGTTAATAAATCAACAAGTCCAGAGCTTTCCTGCCAATAGGGTCCTTCATAATGGCTTCGTATAATAAATATACTTATGCATATATTTCACAAGTCAAATAGAGCCCAGGGGGTTCATTGATCTGCCGAGAAAGCAAGAGCAACCGCGTTTCTGGCTTCTTGGCCTTCATCAGTACTCTGTAGCCTCTCAACAAATTCAACTAAACTGACCCAGGTTAAGCCTCTCAGAGCCGGCTTGGTCGATCATACCTAATCGCCCACGCCACCTATGAGACAAAACACGGAATGGTGGCATATGATTTCATGCTTCAAATATTCACTGGTGGGGAAAGGCTGATTTCTGTGTTTTGTCTCATAGGTGGCATAGACCATTAAGTCCACGCCCAAGCCGGCTCTGAGAGGCTTAACCCGGGTCAGTTTAGTTGAATTTGTTGAAAAGCTACAGAGCACTGATGAAGGCCAAGAAGCCAGAAACGCGTCTGCTCTTGCTTTCTCGGCAGATCAATGAACCCCCTGGGGTCTATTTGACTTGTGAAATAAATGCATAAGTATATTTAATATACGAAGCGATTATGAAGGACCCTATTGGCAGGAATGCTCTGGACTTGTTGATTTATTAACAACGGTATCGCCATTTTTCATTATTATTTTTGAAAACGCTAAACAGCGTTCATGGCCATTGGGAAGATACTGTGTCTGAGCTCTGCGGGACTCGTTTCTCGATAAATATCGAGCGAATGGTGGCATATGATTTCACACTTCAAATATTCACTGGTGGGGAAAGGCTGATTTCCGTGTTTTGTCTCATAGGTGGCGTGGGCGATTAGGTATGATTGACCAAGCCGGCTCTGAGAGGCTTAACCCGGGTCAGTTTAGTTGAATTTTTTGAGAAGCTTTAGAGTACTGATGAAGGCCAAGAAGCCAGAAACGCATCTGCTCTTGCTTTCTCGGCAGATCAATGAACCCCCTGGGGTATTGTGAAATATATGCATAATTATATTTATTATACGAAGCCATTATGAAGGACCCTATTGGCAGGAACGCTCTGGACTTGTTGATGCATCAATTTTTGTTGAATAATTTCCTAATGTTTCTAATGAGTTAATCAAAATAGTTTATGGAACTGGTAGAAATAAAAGCCTCTATTACACTGCAATATCAAAAATATTTTGTATCGCTTCTAGGATTGCTTTTGGTACTAGTTTTAAAAGGTAGGAATTTTGGTCAATTTGATAGGAGCTTTGGACGTTTTTGAATAAATATATTCAATCTGGCTGTAAATGTATACTCTGCTTTAGGTATTACATCGAAGTCTTCGAAATGTCCTTCGCAAACTGCGCTATACAAAGGTAGAAGAAAAATGTAGCATGTATTTCTAAATTTTTCAATTTTTTTGAAACACATTTTCATCTTGAAAGGTTTTTTTTTTCTGGGTTTCCTCTCCCAAACTCTGAAAAATATCTATAAAATAAAAATTAATTATTTTGTGATTTGCTCCTGCGTAAGAAACACAGGATATTTGTCAGAGGCAATCCATTGAACAACAACGAAACAACATCAACGAAGAAACAACTATATCGTAACGTTTCGGAGTCTATATCAGACTCCTTCTTTCACCTACATTAAGATCAGTGTAATGTACTTACTCACCCGAAGTAGAAAATAATCCTCAGGAAAATTCACTACACACTACTTTATGCGCAAACACTAGGTATTAAATTACATAAAAGACATCATTGGTATTCTTGTAAACAAAATTGGTTCGAGCCCTGTGGACAGGAGCTTTATTGGCGCTCTTGTTGAAACATTGACAAATCATATCTCCGAAAGTATTGGTGTCTCAGATTTGGGAATGAACAATGGATTCTTATTTTATTTATTCATTTATTATCATACACGGGTTATCCCCTTTTTATATATGAGATATAATACAAATATACACTTACAGTAAACATAAACCAAGAAATAAACAACTTCAGCAGTACAACAGCAACATTGGAATACTTATACAATCAACCTTTCTACACTGATTCTAAATGAACTTAAAGTTTATCCAGTAAATTCCAAAACTTTACCGTAATATTCATTAACTAATCTAAGAAAACGTGACAAAGCAGTATGATAGCCATCATTTGTGCGATGGTAAGGAACCCGGAACAACTGAGAGTCACGAATAGGCCTGTTCGGTACTCTAAAACCAATCAACTGGAGCAATGAAGGACAGTCTATATCTCCCGAAAGTATCTTATATAGAGTGATCAAGTCAGATCTTGTTCTACTACCTTACAAGGTGGCAACATTCAAACATTGCATAACCTCCACATAATCATATTCACCACGTTGTAGATTCATTTTGAATGCTACACACCTCAGAAATTTCCTTTGCACTTTTTCCACCCGATCGATTTGAGATCGAAAATATGGTGACCACACCGGTGAGGCATACTGAACAATCGAACACACTAACGAAAGGTACAATGATCTAAAAGCCGTAACGGACAATTTTTTGGTATTTCTAGTAACGAAACCCAACAGCTGAAAAGATTTACTGACAACTGAATTAACATGAGGTGTAAAATTTAACTGATGATCAAATATGACTCCCAACTCGCGAACTTCAAAAACCCGTTTCAGGCTGTTTTCAATTTGATACTTGAACAGAACAGGCCCACTCGACCTAGAAAACGAGATACAACAGCACTTCTCAACATTTAGCGTCATTCCATTATTTCGTGACCAACTTATCAACGCGTTCAAATTGGATTGAAGGCACTCACAGTCCGTGCTTGAGCCGACCGGCATATAAATTTGGAGGTCATCAGCGAACAAGAGGCATCTACAGTAGCAAAAGTTGAGGGCTACATCATTAATGAAAATATTGAAGAGGAGCGGTCCCAGATGTGACCCCTGCGGAACACCAGATGTAACATGAATATCCCTAGAAATGTGGTTTCGAATCTTCACCATCTGCCTTCTATTAGATAAATAACTAATTAACCAATTCGTTAACCCTGTTGGAAAGCCTGATTCATGTAATTTGCCAATCAACAAATCGTGGTTGACCCTGTCGAAGGCACTACTGAAATCAGTATAAATTGGATCAACCTGAAAACCCTTCTCCAGGGCCACGACGATGTTCTGCTGATATACCAATAGATTTTAAACTGCATCATAAAAGCAACTAAATTGAACCAAGAGCTCCAAAATATGTCTATTAAAAGAAATAACTTCAAAATTATGGGTTTCTCAGAGTTGGGGTTATTTTATTTCATCATAAAAAATCCATTGATTTCATTCCCAACTCTGATAAACCAATACCTACTTTCGGGGATATGATTCGTCAAAGTTTGAACAAGAGCGCCAAAGCGCCTGTCCACAGGGCTTTCCCACTTTTTGTACCATATTTTTTGATACCGTTTGTGGCTTTTTCCGATTTTTGTTGCATTCTCCACCTTAAAATGAAAGTTACCCGATGTACCAAATTCAAATTGCGGGTAACATTGAAGCATTCAAAGTTATTCATACGTTTCCCAAGTGGTTGAAAGTAAGAATTTTAACAAATATTTGATGTTTACGAATGAATATTCTAGAATGAAACTGGAGACGACCACATAAAAGGCAAGGAAAATTAATAACTCACCTGCTCAAAACCGCCTTTGTATATTCAATTTTGAATTATTAGGAACCAGCCAACCCGCTGAAAAACGCACTCAGAAATGCCGCGTAAAGCGTAACAGAATATTTGACAGATGAGTTTAATGTGGCAAACTTCATATTGGTATGTTGCGTTTAGTATCTTGGAGTTGCGTCCAACTCATACGTAAAAGTTGGACGCAAGTCCAAGATGACATATGTGAACACAGATCATACGATAATTCATTGATGAAATAATCAGAGCATTTTGTGAAAACATAGAAGTACGATGTATTATTGAAATTTTGAAAAATCATATCTTTGAAACTGTCAGCTTGTTAGAGTTGAAAATTATATCAATGGATTTTTATGGTAAAACTGCATATTGAAAAAAATTAAATTAAACATTTGTAATGTAAATTTTTTTTTTGTTACACCGATACCACCTGACCGATTTCGCCCAATAACGAACTTAACCGAGATATTTATCCCCTAAACCTACTCTGAAAATTTCAACTTTCGAGCTCATTCCAATCGAGAGTTGTCGTGTTAAGGGCCGGACAGAATGTATTTTGACCACAAATTCTTGATCAGTGAGTCGAACCAAATCGTTTAAGACCATTTTCAGTAAAAAATTTGAAAATTACAGATATTTAGGCAAATTGATAAGCACTCTGTTCCGAGGCACAAGAGCGCCAAAAACGGCAATTGGCAATTGGCGGACTATCTTCAGCTTACTTCTCTAGACCATGTTGCCATTTAATAACCTTCCAGGCCAGCAGGGCTTAACAAACTATTCCAAAAGAGGCGCCGGTGCTCTTATGCAAGATTATTCGAGACTGCAACCCTTGATACAATGACATGTATAACTGTTCGATGCAATAACATGTTCTAACGATAAATTATTGATCCATTGGGGATAAGAACAAAGAGCAGTTGATCCAATAACATAGATGTATCAGATAAGGAGGATGCATTGGAAGAACTTTCATACCATATTAGAGCAAAATGAAAGTGCGTAGATGCTACTAAATTTGCTGAAATTTTTGAATCAGAATTTTAGTATCTTTTGAGGATCATTACATTGACTGTCATAAAATCAACAATTGACTGAATACTATATATTTGATTGACATTTTATTCCAGTAGGTACAGTTGATATTGAACTACATAGAAAAATTGTATTTATTCAGCGATTTATATGCCGAATCTAGGTTTTTTTGGCGCTCTTGTTCCTCGTAACAGAATGCTTATCAATTTGCAAATGACTGTAATTTTCGAACTTTTTGCTGAAAATAATCTCGCTTAATTTCGTCATTGGGCAAAATCGGCCGGATGGTTTCGGAGTAACAAAAAAAATATTGTTTACATTACAAATTTCGAATTCAATTTTTTTTAAGATGCAGTTTCATCATAAGAATCCATTGACATCATTTTCAACTCTAATAAGCTAATACTTTCGGAGATCGTACTTCTATGTTTTCACAGAGTGCGAATTAAATCTGTCTGTGTTCTATCTGTGTTCACTGTTCATACATGTAATCTTATCTACCTATAACAGACATATCAAATGTATTTCTGTTCTAACGAACCAAGTATGATTGAATGCAATATGACCAATTATAGGATATTATAATTACGTCTACCCTATATGACTTTGGATAATCCATATGATGCTGGAAATATATAATTTGGTAAGTTTATCGAATTGGGTTCAAAATATTTTCATTGAAAACACAACTGAAATATTGTCTAAGTTTCAATTGATTTGATATCATTTTCAGAGTAGATCTGAATAACAAATATCTCGGATACGTTTCTATTATGATGCAGTTCTATTATAAGAATCCATTGATATCATTCCCAACTCTGAGAAACCAATAATTTCAGAGATGAACAAGAGCGCCAAGGCTCCTGTCCACAGGGTTTTCCCACTTTTTTTTTTTGTTATTGCGTTATAGGTGGATTCTGAAGATTTTGAAAACTTCTTAGTTATTGAGGGTGCATAACTGAAAAACCTTTGTATATTTGCATTTCGTCCAAATGTCCATAATTTCCCAAGTTGGGGCCCAGAATGTTCGCTAAGAATCAGACTAGACATGACCAATTAGTGGTCAAATTAAACTGTGTCCATCCATTTGAATATCTATTAACATGGTAATTCCGAACAATATAACTTTGAGAGATGAAATTTCCATGGTAGAGTTGAAACACAAATGCGTAGTTAAGTTCGTGAGTGGGCAATAGCCATTCATTGGATCTAAAAATTTACACACCCAAAAAATTAGGGAAACGGACAAAATCATAAGGAAGTTTGTAGTTCATTTGTTTGTCAACCCTTCGGCCCATTTTAGCAATTTTTCTCTTAATTGTATCTTGATTTCTCGAGAATATCCATGTCAGTTACTCTATATTATGTTATATACAGGGGTGAACAAAAAGAATAAGAAGTAAGCTTTCATTCGAAAAACCCTGTGGAGACAAGAATGTTTACGAACACTCAGATGTTTAATCCCTTCTGAACATTTCCTGTTTATTTATTGCTATATCGTTATTTTGTGAGAAATTACAGCACTTTGAATACGACGCTAAGAGCTTTGCGATGCGATTCAAAACATTAATTTGTGGCTCAGCAACAGTAAATTCAAATGCAATGACAATAATTGACAGTTAATTAAATTTTCAGTTCTGCTAAATATCTCGTGTGTCCTCCTCATGCTCTTATGACCACAGTCAACCATACCCACGCTCAGAAAAATATTTTCGATAATCTGTTGAGGAAGATAATCCCAAATCTCGATTAGTGTTGCTGCCAATGGCGCCCAATTTTCCACTGCTGGGGCTCTGTTCCTTAACCCTCTACCTAGTATGTCCCAAACATGCTTGATTGGATTAAGGTCTGGAGAACATGCTGGCCAATCCATTGCATTTATGCCACGGGACACGTGAGGGCGTGCATTATCTGCAGAATGTCTTCAATGTATTCATGTGCATGCAACGCCATTACTTAACTTCCACCCAAAGAGACAGTGGGACTGAAGTTGAATTCCTCGCTGTGTTCTCCTCTTCAACGATATAGTCTCTCTCTTCCATCAGATGAATTGACGCAAAATCAACTTTCATCTGTAAACAGAGCGTTTGCCTGATCGCCATTATTCCAGTTGCCGTGTATAATAATAGTAGTCAAGTAGTCTGACGAAGTTCATTCTGGTCAGTCGGTGGAGTCGATGAAGCATTGGAGCTTACTACATTCTGCGGGCTTTTAATGCCGCCTATTTCAGTCTTCTTCTGGGATGGATAAACCGTACGGTACCAGTTGTACGGAATACACGTTGTTGTAATTTCTCACAAAATTAAGGTATCATAATGAATAAAAACTCGTGATGTTCAGAAAAGATGAGGCAACATCTAAGTGTTTGTAAACATTCTCGTCTATCAATGATTCACTCCACAGGGTATTCTGAATAAAAGCTTAATTTTCATTCTTTTGTTCCTCCTGTATTTAACAAAAACCGAAAAAAATGAGGAATATTCGCTAGGGCTCAAGCTATAATAAAAAAAATGCTAAAATCGGCCAAAGGTTTCAAGAGTAAATGAACTTCAAACTTGAAGATTTTGTCCATTCCCCTAATTTTCCCGGTGTGTATATGTTTGTTAATTTGAAATTTTCAGTCTTCAATATTTCGGAGAATGTAGGTATGTTCAGTCAAGTTGAATTCAAGTATTCACGTATAGAATAACGAATCGAACGGTTATGCAAAATTTCGAGAAAAATTCTCTACATTCAGCTCAAAGTTTGCATATACATACAAGGGACGAATTAAATGAAACATCCGAAAATTCAGTTATAAAGCTTTCTCATCGAAAGAGAAATGAAGGTATTTCTAGAAACGGCAAAAATCCGTGGTTTCAAATGTCGCATCCAAACAAATAAAATACGTTCCTCCGGTTGAATTACTAAATATTGTGATGATTTTCGAGAAAGCTGCAATATAAACAATTATTCAAGAAAACTAGTTGAAGCACTGACGTGAAGTCAGGAGCTTTTGCACGCATATTCCATTGTCTATTTACGCCTCATACGAATTACAACGAGCATAGTTTCTGGAATAAAAAATATTTTTTAGATCGCTGAAGGTCACGTGCTCACCGTCTCGTCGGGGTCACCAATTGTGGGTTTCTTTGCGTGTGATGGTGTGAGGACCCACAACCTCTTGGCCGTCCAGCGTTTTGTTCCGGCTCTCACTGATGAACTTATCAATACAGCTTATTCAATGAGAGCCTGCCATAGATGCTTTTGACTTCAGCATGAAGGTGCCGAAGTAATGTCTCCACTGCAGCGCTTCGTTTTCATGGCGTCACGCAAATTGTGACAGGTGTTCGTCAAGATGCGGTGACACCCACTGGCGAGAGAAGCGAAGTCAATATCTCTTTCCGTTCTCAAGTTATCGTGAGATACATAATATTATTTCATAATTTCTTAAAAATTTTCTAGTTCTATGATTCTCAGAAAATTTTACAAACATCTTTATGTTCGTGTTCCACAACTAGTTATCAAGCTTCAATTCGATCAGATCTGTATTTCTTGAGTTATCGAGAAAATAATATTCCAGTGGGTATAACCATTGGGTTGATTATGCCCAACAACGAACTTTACTGTCCCATTCGGATTATCATAACTGAAAATAATGTTCTTCTTGAAACTACATAAGTATTCAAGAAAACGAACTATTCGTTCCTACCAATTTGATAAATTAGTAATATAATAATAATAATAAACTGCTTTTATTCAAAATCGCTTAAATGAAAAATATTAATAGACGTCGTTAGTTTGATAGATACTCTAGTATAGATTGAAAATTTGCAGACTTGCACCGAAGGCTGACCCTTTTTAATTGTTCAAAGGATCTAGGTGTATATTTTAATGCATAGGTATATTGAACAATTTTCGGAACATGAGCTTGTGAAATTTCATTTTCCTGATAACTATATATTTCAGTACTGTACTGCGTTACAAATCCGTATTGATCATTAAATCAACGAGTACTTTACAAATTTTTATTATGTAGTATATATATATTCTTTTGAACTTCGAGCACTCCCCCCAAACGAATACTCATAAGTGAACACCTGTAACGGACGGACACGGACACTACAATAATCATAGCGATGCCTAAAAACCTCCAAGAAACGGACGCGGAATTCTGAAGATCAGCCAAAAATTAATACCAACAATCTACATATTCATAGAAAATTGTAGTATTACAAAAATCAACTCCAGTGAGATTTTACTGTATATGATACTAGAGCTTAGGAAAAAAACCTCAGCAAAAAAACATTATTAGTCTTGTGATTTATAAAAATTGAAAATGTTAACAAAATATGCTGAAATATGTATTAATTATTGAAGTGCATCTTTTTCTTTACTTTCGATTCTTCCTTCAACAAGCAGAGAGGTTTCTCCAAGTTACCCGAAACTCAATCTGGAAAAGACAAAAGGAAAGAACGAACAAATTAAAAATGGAATATTTTATGTTTTATTTAATAGATTTGAAATTCTCTTCCTATTCGGAAAAAGATTCAGAAATATTATGAATAGCCCTAAACCATCCTGGAATCTATATATGCGACAATTATTAACTAAATGATCTATGCTACTCTGCATTCACAACTAAGGGCTCTCAACTGAGTTCCATCTGAAGAACGACCATGGTGGGTTTTTAAACTATTCAGAATAGACCATATTTTCCTTGGAAGGTCAAACCTCGGAAATATATTTGAAGGATCAGAAATGAAATCTTTGTTGAATAAATCGCAGGAAATCCATTCAGACCACCAAACTTCCTTGTCACTTTTATTCAAATTGAGGAAACACTTGGGCCATAAAGGGTTACTTGACTCCAATCCGGGAATCTTATTGCCTGATATATAGGAGAGAATAGAAAATGAATTCGGAAAAGAATGAAATTTATTCCAAGAATTTGAAACGGCAGTCTGCTTGCGAATGTGGGGCGGGGCAATGTTCGAAAGAACTGGCAACCAATGAATAGGCGTAGATCTTATAGTTCCAGATATGATCCTCATAGATGAGTTCACCTGTGCATCAATCTTTCGAGAATGAGCACTATTAAATCCGACGGGGCAACAATATTCAGCGGCAGAAAAAAACAATTATTGAAAGGTTTTTTTCTGGGTTTTCTCTCCCAAACTCTGAAAAATATCTATAAAATAAAAATTAATTCTTTTGTGATTTGCTTCTGCCTAAGAAACACAGGATATTTGTCAGAAGCAATCAATTGAACAATGTTACCTAACAAACAACAACGAAACAACATCAACGAAGAAACAACTATATCGTAACGTTTCGGAGTCTATATCAGACTCCTTCGTCAATGTGACAATTCTTGAATTTCACAAAATAACTATCAACAAAATAATTCTAACGATTTTCATTAAGCGTCTGACGAAGGAGTCTGATATAGACTCCGAAACTTTACGATATAGTTGTTTCTTCGTTGATGTTGTTTCGTTGTTGTTTGTTAGGCAACATTGTTCAATTGATTACGTCTGACAAATATCCTGTGTACGCAGAAGCAAATCACAAAAGAATTAATTTTTATTTTATAGATATTTTGCAGAGTTTGGGAGAGAAAACCCAGAAAAAACCTTTCAATAATGAGTATACCCCCCACAGTATCCTTTAATGATTACTTAGAAAAAACCAAGGCTAAGACTGCCGTTCGAAGAGTAGCTACATCAGCACCCCATGAAGTAACAGCTAATTTCTGCAGAATATTATTTCTTGTTATCAACTTCAGACAAAAGTCATCCAAATGGGCTTTGAAATTCAAAGAGGAATCTAGTTTCACTCCTAGGTATTTAGGATTAATATTATGTCTCAAGAAAGAATCAGTTACTCTCAGTGTTCTTATTTATGATGATTGTTCAAATGGAAGTAAGAAACCTCAGTCTTATTTGGATTCGGACAGAAACGCCACTGAAATATGCAATTTTTCTAGGATTTCTAAATCTGCACATAGATTATTTTCTATACTATAGAAATTAGAATGACGAAATGCATGGCCAATGTCATTGGCGTATATGAATTTCTCAGAGGAAGTAGCAGGAATATCACCCAGATATAAATTGAACAGAAGAGGTGCTGAAACTGAAACTTGTAGTGTTGCCAAATAATAGCCAATTAGGGCACATATCTGCTCGACTGTATTGATACTGTTCAATCGAGTGAATAGTTCTCCATTATTTTGTCGCTGAGTAATGGACTAACCGAAAATAGAAGAAATTCTGTTTTTGTAGAAGACCCTCTACCCGTTTCATGAAACATTTTCAAATAATCCATCCAGCATACGCTCGTAAAAACTATACCCTTTTTTATATCAACCGCAGTTACTGAAGACTGAATTGCAATTCAATAGAAAAGAAACAGAAAAGGGACATTAGACCAACACCTCGAAAACGCTCAATATCCATTGTTCTTCATCTGGACGAACAAAGAATAATTGATCAACTGAATTTCCCGAGTGGCACCATTTTTTCAGTTGGGTAACCCTCACCCACAAACGCCTCAATACTCTTATGTTAGTCTGTTTCATCGTTTTTCTTTCGCGGACATTTTCCAATGAATATCCTATAAGTATCTTGCCAAGTTTCTCCAAGATCATAGAAATGGCATTTTGCAGACAAATAATGGAGTTTTTTCTGGAGAATGAAATATTTGGATACTATCAGCATGGGTACTTGAAAGGAAAGTCTATTAAAACTGCAATACATAATTTTATAACTAAAATCATTGAAGCTTTTGAAAACAAGTAGCTTGCCCTGGGTATGTTCCTAGACCTATCTAAAGCATATGACTGTATGGATACGGAAAAATTGATAAAAAAGTTGGAACTTTATGGAATTCGAGGACCAGCATTGAAATGGGCTAAATCATATTTGTATCGCAGAAAACAACTAGTAGAAATAGAATCGAATGAGGAAACCATAAGATCAACCATACAAGATATAATTCTAGGTATACCGCAGGGTAGCATAGCCGGTCCATTATTCTTTATAATATACCTTAATGATTATGGACTAATATTTGAAGCAGATAAAAGTAAAGTGACCACTGTGAACTATGTCGATGACACTAATAAGCTCATAATTGAAAAATACCTCCAGGAGCTAAAACAACTATGTGAAATAACATTGAGGAAATCAAAAGAATGGTTTGAGCAAAACAATCTGATAATAAATACAGAAAAAACACAATTAATACTCTTCACACCGACCAACTCAAAGATGGAAGAAATTGATCATATTATATTGAATCAAGATGAATATGATCTTGCTGAATGCACAAAGTTCTTGGGAGTTTATATAGATAAAAATCTTAATTGGAAAAGACATATAAACTATCTAGGCGAAAGAATAACGACATCTATTTATGGTTTTCGTACTATAGCCAAATACATCAGTAAAACTTACTTGAAAACAGTGTACCACGCAACTATAGAATCAAAACTGAGGTTTGGCATCGTATTTTATGGGGCAGGAAATATGAATTCACTTTTTATTGCACAAAAGAAGGCGGTCAGAATAATGAATAATTTGAATTATGACCAATCCTGCAGAAACGAATTCAAGAAGACGGGAATTTTAACTATCTATGCCATATATATACAAGAGTGTGCCCTCTTTATTAGAGACAATAAAAAATTATTTGAAAAATACGAGAACCGGAAATATTTTTACGAGACAAGAAATGTGGACTATCTCTATCCCAGGTTGAATTTAACAACATCTCAGAGACAGGTTGAATTTAGATGCCTTAAGATATATAACTCACTACCAATCAATATCAAAACTATAAAAGATGAAAAATGTTTCAAGAGGAAATTATATAAATTTCTATTAGAACTGGAGCCTTACAGTCTGGAGGATTTTCTCAGTTGATTGTGATTGCACCTATTAGATTTACCTATATTTGTATTTGTTTTTGACACTATTTCACTTCATCTCCACATAACTTGTTATTTTGGATAGGATTTGAAATAAAGAACCATTATTATTATTATTATTATTATAATATCTATCGTTTTTGTTTATGGCGCGATGCTCCAGATGATCAGAGTGCCTATCGATTCATCGAAATGTCTGTAATTTTCGAATGTTTGGCAGAGAATGGTCTAAACGATTTGTTTAGACTCACTGACGCAGAATCTGAGGTAAACATTTGTTCTGTCCGGTCGGCCGGTCGTCAGCACGATTACGCTTGAACGCAATGGGTTATAGAGTTGAAATTCTCAGAGTAGGTTTGGAGACCAAATGGGCCGACTAAGTTCGTTAATGGGCAAAATACACCGAGTAGTTAGTTGTAAAATACCGATATGAAAACTCTGGCTACATTTTTCGATGATCGCAAGACTGAAAAATTAAAAAGAAAATTTAAAAAAATATTCCATATCTCAGAAACTATCTATTAGATATCGCTGAAATTCTGCGATATCCTTCAGAACCTTATTTTACAATAAGGATCTAGATTTGAATCAAGATCTATATTGGTGAAGATATCGTGGAAATATCGAAATATTTCAACGAACTGGTCCATAATTTTACACTTGACAAAAGTTGTCAACAGATTTTGATTTTTGACGTGCCTGGAGAAAATTTTAAGAATCATGACGTGTTTGCGTCGATCGCGAAATATGCCGATTCTGAACGGGAAACTTGGCAAAAAGTGTGAGGAATATAAACCGTCAAATAATTTGTAACATGATGATTTCATGAAATTAGAAAATTGTGAAAACATATCGTAAATAAGTAATGGAATGTCACGGGGTATTTGTAAATAATTTTTTTTCATACAAAAATGTTTATTAAAAACCAGGAGAGTAGCATCGTATTGTGATTAGCAAGGATATTTATTAATTTGTCGTTTTGTGAGAAACAAAGTTTCTTTTTTTCGACTCACTGATCAAGAAGGACAACCTTCTTATAGACAAGAGCATTTGTCAAGATATGAGACACTACAAGCTTGACCTACATACATCATGGTTGGATTAAGCTAAAGCATTTGAAACATCAGAGCACAGCTTGATATTACAGCTGATGGAGATGCTCAGAATCTACCCTTACGTCGTCCATGTCATGGAAAACATCATGGTGTTATGGAAAACTAAATTAGGCGTTCGATCCAAAGGTCAGACTACTTTTACCAGATGGGTGAGATGCTGGCGAGTATTTCAAGGAGACTCGCTAAGCCCGTTATTGTCCTGCATGAGACTTCTACCATTAACAACTGGGTTGAGTTCAAGCAGAATAGGGTACAAAGCCGTGCCACCAGGCAGAAGAGAACTGGTTTCCCATTTCTGTACGCTTTTTCCAAGGCAGCACTACAGCAACTGCTGAATATCGTTAGCGAATAGACCTGAGCAATAGGAATGTCATTAGGCTTGGACAAATGTCCTGTTTTTCATCTCATCAAAAGAACAACTGAAGAAACAGGAGAAGATATTGAACTAGAAGGTAGAAGGAGGAATCAGCACTCGACACCTCGAAGAGGAAGAAACATACAAATTCCTTGGGATGATACTACGAGTTGCACTGGAGAATATCCAAATTAAGTATGCATTAACATCCAGCTACAAGAAACTCCAACTCATGGAAATCACAGCTGTCTGGTGAAAACAAGGTTTCTGCTACGAACAGCTTGACAGTCCCGATAGTCACCTACTCTTTCAGGATAGTTAACTGGACAGTGAATGAAATTCACGAGATAGACGGAACCACTCGTAAAGTGATGAACATGAATCGTAGCCTGTATCACAACTGCTCAATTCAAAGAATATTTCATCAACAAACGTTAGAAATGGCAAAAAGGATATTGTGAAGCGAAGACCCGCTTCTGAAAATAGTGGCTCATCATGAAATTAGGAACCAAGGAGCTTTCCTATTTAAGGCTGGTTAGAGAGCTTTGCAGGCAATCAGAATAACTGGCATATCCATCATTCAGGAATACCTATCACCCAACATATCGATGAAGAGTTGGCAGAGAGATAAAACAGGCACAACTGAAGACACTACTCGTAGATCACATGAGTAAACACCTGCACTCCATATATTTCAAGAATATGAAAGATCAGGGCCTGTCGGAAGAATTATCCTTCGCCTTTTTGGAGTCCGCTGGGCTCTAGTCAGAAACCAAGGGATTTGTTATGGCTTCTCAAGATGGGGTTATAAATACCAGATGGTATAAAGAGAACATCATGAAAGTGGACACCCCCACAACGTGCAGAGTATGCCATAGCCAGCAGGAAGCTGTTATGCACATTCTGTCTGCTTGAAGAGTCCAGGCTCCATCAGGATATGTGTAAAGACACAATTCGGCATTCTGAATTCTCTACAAACATCTGATAGAGGTTGATGGTATAGACAAAAAACCAGTGCTACCATAGGTGCCTCTGCAAATTGAAGGAATTGTTGAAAATGACTCGCATCTACTGAAACTATGCGATTCCAGCAACTCGGCACATCCACGCCATAAAGCCAGCTATACTGTGACGACCTTTTCTCCGGAGCGGTGAAACTTACTATCCAAACCTTACTCGGGCGCCAGTTGCAATAGGTTTTGCAAGGTTGCAACTCCTTGACAGAATCGATCACTGAAAATAATATTCCCTGGGTAACCTTTAAACAGTTGGAGAAGGGCTCTGTTTGATCTAAGATATTAGCGATGCAATGTTATATATTCTTTCACTGAAAAAGGACTCTGACACTGTGTAATAATATTCAATAAAACGCAAAAGGATTATGTACAACTTTATTTACAATATATTCACACAAATTCCAAATCAGTAAAATCAGTTATATACAGTGTCAGAGCAGAGAGGTAAGAGGAGAAAAGCAACACAGCAAAAGTAACTTGTCAGATGAAAACCTATTCAGATTCACCAGTGTCCAAAAGTAGAACTCGCACCCTGTATATCGGTCGGAATGAAAATCAATATAAGAAAACGATATACAGCGTAGTGTCCAAGAATGGAATCAAACGGCAGACCGCTATATGTCTGACCAGAAATGTAGTTACTCAATAATGGACACCGGTGTGGCTGACTTCGGAAATATGATCCACCCTGTATACCACTATGAATGGAATGTGTCAGTTAAATATGACACCAATGAACTGTGATACACAAAGCGGTCACGGCAAATGTAAATCAAAATGTCAAGAATCGGTAATTAAACAAGTACCACCCTGTATATCGATGTCAATTAAGTTTCGGTATCAATTGACCGAGTTCAAATATGATATACAAAGTAGTCACGGCAAAAGAAATTCAACGATAGGTAATATGAAGAATAAATAATAAAACAAGGACCACCCTGTATATCGACGTCAATTAAGTTTCGGTATAAATTAACCGAGTCAAAATATGATACACAGAGTAGTTACGGCAGTTGCAATTCAGAATAAGTAATGCGAAAAATAAAATGAAACAAGGACTACCCTGTATATCGATGTCAATTGAAGGTTTCGGTATAGATTGACCGAGTCAAAATGAGATATACAGAGTAGTTACGGCAGTTGCAATTCAAAATAAGCAATGTGAAGAATCAAAATAAAACAAGGACCACCCTGTATATCCACGTCAATTGAATGTCTCGGTATAAATTGACCGAGTTAAAATAGGTAATACAGAGTAGTTACGGCAAATGTAATTCAGAATAAGTAAAATCAAGAATCAACAGTAAAACAAGGACCACCCTGTATATCAATGTCAATTAAATGTTTCGGTATAAATTGACCGAGTCGAAATATGATATACAGAATAGTTCCTGAAAATGCAATCTCAAATAAGCAATGTCAGTAATTAACGGTTAGATAAGGCCCACCCTGTATATCAAATTAAATCAAAAAAAGTTTCATCCAAATCAGATGTACGGAAATATGCTATACAAAGCGGGACCTGGAAATGCAAAGAACAACTCACTAATAGGTGATAGTAAGAATTGACTAAGAATGAAATAGCAAACGATGAATTTGATTAATTTCTATGCAAGCAAATGAATAAGAATTATTAACATAACGGTTGAAACGGATAGATCAAGCTAGCAGATAGGTGAGAGCACACTAAGCGTTTTTCAGGCGAATAGGGAATAATCAAATTATGATAGGTCGAACATACGAAATCGGCTAGTGTTCTCGGTCGGAAAATACGTTGTAGGCAACAACAGTGGTATTTTCTTTCGGGAGTGGGAATGGTGAAACTCAGGCACCGGGTCAAGGAACACCGGGTCAGCAACTGACCTAATGCTCGCCTCAACCAAATGATCTGAGGGGTTCTCGGTTGTGTCTTTTATTTCGTCTCGAAGGCCTACAAAGCGAGGATACCTCAACGGAGAAGGCAATCAAGAACGAAATGTGAGCGACACCCCCGGTGGTAACTACACAACGATTATTGTGTAGCAGGGAAAGGAATAAATTCAGATCGGAACACAGATCGCCGAATAAACGAATCTTCAAACCTACCACAGCGTACTCACCAGGTATTTTCACTTGCACAAACTGAATTTAATTTACCCAAAAATGAAATAAAAATAAAAAGAGAAATTCTACGGAAAAATATAAACTAAAAATGGATTTCTACGGAGTGATAATAAATTATATCTCGGAGAGTTAAAATTTCGGAATTTTTACAATACGAGCGGAATTCTAAGCGGAAAAATGAATGATAACTAATGAAACTCGGAATCTCGGAAAATGAATCTATAATCAATCAATTAATGCGGAATGAATTCGGAATAACTATGAATGCCCTAATTGCTGCGCACAGCGAATTTATAGGTTCGGTAGGTGAGTACGTCATGTGCCGTGATTTTGGGGAGATTTTCCAGAGGGGGGAGCCCAAGGGGCCTGCGGATTGGTCAGACTCTATTTCCCTATCGGCACTATTTTTCCAGCGCTGGCCTGGAATAATGTCGGCGCAATCCCTGCCGTCGTCCCGGGTCCGATTCGAGCGCTAGAAAAACACATCAACACGCGAAAAAAAACTGTAACGTTACAGATAACCAGCGATCGCGGTCGACATACGTGTTTTTCTACATAGGACTAAATTTGAGTTTGACTTTAAATAATTCGAATTATATTTCTCATTGCGCTGAATGGAAAATTAATAAACGAAATTATTAGGACTTCGGTGGACTCTTTGTCGAATAAATTGAAATACATTCGATTTATTCGACTTGTTGACGACTATTGGCTTTAAATATGAATATGAAAAATGTAATTTTGGGAAATTTGCTAGTAACGAAAAATCACTTCGTTACAATACTCATGCTGGACAATGAACTCAAGGAATATTTTGGCGTCAAATTATCATCTCCCTCACAAAAATAATGTGGTTACGAAAGAAGAACAGGGCAGGGAAAAATACATCAAATTAATGGTCAAACTGGGAATACTGTATCAAAGGTATAAGTATAAGATGATCGTACTAATCATAGGATGCCTAGGCGGAATGAGAGCGAACTACTTGGCAGAGTTGCGGATGATTCTGGCCTGTAGATGCCTGGCCGAGGAATTGGCACACAGAATGCAGAAAGCAGTGTTGCTCGGATCACTTCGAGTCATCAGGTCCCATCAAATGTGAAGGCCGCTTTCAGCTCATCTAATTTGTTAAGAGACGCTGTAGAGGCACGACGAAGAACTACTCCAAGGAACGTGCGAGAAGTTTTTTAGTGAGTAACCAATCAACAACTGGAGAGTCACACTCATGAGAGGAGCGGACTCTCTCAAGGTGGGCTCATAAAAGTTTTCCCTTCAGAGCGTAAAAAAAAACTGATAGAAATAATAAATTGCCTTCATTTAGATTGTAAATAACGTGCGTTCAAAAAAATTCGTGTCAAGTAGGCTATGGAATTATGAACTTCTATATTCTGCGTCTGAATCAGACGGATAATATAGAAGTTCATAATTCCATAGCCTACTTGACCACGAATTTTTTTTAACGCACGTTATTTCAATATTATAATACAAAAATTGGTACAAGCCGTGTGGCCAGAAGCTTTCTGGTGCTCTTGGTCAAACAGACAAATTATATCTTCGAAACCAACAAAAAGTATGATATCATATTATAATTCTCATAATTCTACGATTGCGAAAATGAATAAGACAATGTCATGTCTCAGGAAGATAAGTTGACATTATGACAATTCATACATAGAATCATTATATCATTCTGTGAAAACGTAGAAATACGATTTATTATTGAAATTTTGAAAAATCATATCTCCTTAAGTATTAGCTTGTTGGAGACAAAAATGATATCAATGAATTTTTATGGTAAAACTTCTTATTGAGAAAAATATTTTATTTGGGATTTGTCATGTAAAAAAAATTTTGTTACTCCGAAACCATTTGTCTGAGTTTGCCAATAACGAACTTAGCCGAAATATTAATCTCCCAAACCTACTCTGAAAATTTCAACTGTCTAGCTCATTCCGTTCGAGAGTTATATCCCGACAGAATGCATTTCGACCACTGATTCTTCATCAGTGAGTCGAACCAAATCGTTTAAGACCATTTTCAACGAAACATTCGAAAATTACATACATTAGGGCAAATTGATAACCACTCTTTTTTTTATAAATTTTTTTAATGCTTGTGGCTTTTACTTGATGCAAATCCATATTAACTCAATGAAAAATTATATACGATTTACACTTATTTATAATAATATATAATAAGTGTAAATCGTATATAATTTTTCATTGTGATAACCACTCTGTTCCGAGGAACAAGAGCGCCAAAAATGAGGCAAAGTCTAGCAAGATGCTGCAATTGTTCTATCTATGAATTATTGTGATCTATGTGCATACATGTAATTTTATTTTCCTATAAGAGACATGTCAATTTTATTTCCGGTTCGACACTCATGATGTGAATTACCCCTCCTGTTCTATAAAAAATTTTATGATTTAAGGCAAAATTAGCAATGGAATAACCTCAGCTATCGTAGAATTATGAGGATTATATGATATCATACTTTTCTGCTGATAATATGATGCCCGTGGATAATCCATATGATGATGGAAATATATACTTTGGTAAGTTAATCAAATTGGGTTCCGAATATATCCGGTATAAAGAAAACTTGAATATTGGCTAAGTTTCAATCGATATAATATAATTACATATAATGAGTAGATTTGAGGAATGAATATCTCGAATAAGTGAGTTATTGGGTAGAATCGGTTTGGTGGTTTCGGATTAATAAATTTTGGCACTCTTGTCTTTTTAAATGAATCCTTTGTTAATATAATTTCTATCATGATCCATTGATATCATTCTCAACTATAAACTATAAACTAATACTTTCGGAGATATGATTTGTCAAAGTTTAAACCAGAGTGCCAAAGCTACTATCCACAGACCATTTCCACATTTTATTAATATATTCGACCACCAAATCCTGTCCTAAGCCAGGTTGAAAAAGGGTGAAGGGAAGGAGTAACAACCTCGAAAAAAACCATAGTTCATATGACCCGGATGATAACACCCTGTAAGGGTGCCAAGCTAGGGAACTGCAAACCTGCTGCCTTGTAGGATTGATGTTGGCTCATCAAAGGCCGAAGGAAAATAAACTTGAATAAAAATGTATATTCCTTCAAGTGAGGGGTTTTGGCAATGGGTTAGCCCCTCATTACAAGCAAAAATAAATGCTAAAAAACCCAATAAACAGACTTGGACCGAGGGGTAAACCGCTAGGAATTTTGGTGTACAAGAATGTAGAGTTTCGTGAAATTCCTATTGAATTCCAAGGAATTCCTATTGAATTCCTGGAATTCCTATTGAATTTCGTGGAATTCCATGGAATTCAATAGGAATTCCTATTGAATCCTTTAGAATTACTATTGAATTATAAAGAATTCCTTTTGATGTTAGGAGGCGACACCTATAGGACACTCATGTAAACAGCTCCAAATAGTTAGTTTTAACCGGATATTAGCAGTTAGAAGTGGAAACTTTTTCCTCTGCTTTCCGCAACCAAAAATTATATACTTGGCAATAAACAGACAAGTTTACGTATATTGAATACGATGAGTATTGTTATAATATTCTTCCATTCTTGAAGTTTTGAATATTTCCTCTCTGATAAAGATCCAGTAAAGAGCTTTCAATAGGTATTCTCGTGAATTTTTCATTCTCTTTGCGTCTGTCTTTATGTTGGATAGTAAAATTAATAATTCTCTCATTTGTAGGCTTTAATATATTCTAATGCATCCATGCAGATCACAATTGCTATATATACTATTATACTGATTATCCTAGGTCTTCCTAAGAAGAATGCTCAAGAGCTTGAGCGACTTATGAGAATCAGTTGTGTTTTGTGTGGGCTTCATTACTGTGTCCTTGCGTCACCTTAGGCACAGCGCTGTTCATTTTGGACCCAACAGTGAATGGTGGCGATTGCCGGGGATTGAACTCGGGACCTCCTGCCCCTGTGACAATAGTTCTAACCACTGAGCCAATCAGGCTCACATAGAGACGAAAATACTTCGTCCGAGAGCTATTTACGAAGCTTTATGAAATATCTTAAAGAAAGTGTTTTAACTTCAATATGAGTTTTGGGTTTAGTAAGAGAACAATTACTGCGCTTTGCGTAGAAGTTAATTGTTGTATTATGATTTCTTGGAGTATTTTTCCGTTCAGTTTTGAAAAATTTTAAAGTACTGACATGAGGTCAGTCTGCTTTGGCGCGCTTGTTCATGTTGACCGATTCGAGTAGAATGTTGACCAGTGCGCTGAAGCATACTGCATTCACGTCAGTGATTTTTTGATTTTTTCTCATTTGATACCCGTTGCCTAATTATATACCAAATATCAAGATATCAAACAAGCATTGCCAGAGAAAGAAGGAAAATAACATGGAATTTACTATTAGAATTTTTTTTGCGTTTGAAGATCTCATCCTATGACATTCTAAATGTATTACAAGGGCATCTATCATTTCACACCTACTCATACATTTGAATGACATTTAATGTGGATTCTCTAAAATAGAAAAAATATTTTTTCGAAATTTCAATCGAAATTATTCGAAACTTCATTCGAAATTATTCGAGATTTCATTCGATCCTTTCGAAATGAAATTATTATTATTATTATTATTATTAATGTGTCAAATGTTCATCAGTCAGTCTAAGGTAATGGGTTTTTGTGCAATTCCTTTTGTTTTCCTTAGGTCCCAAAATAATTCCAATGGAATTCCAATAGATTTGCAATAGAATTCCAATTGAATTACAATAGAATAAGTATTGAATTCCTACTGAATTACGCCTGAACTGGAATTCTGGTGTACAAAGTTTTGTCAGCGGTTTCCCCCTCGACTCGGACTTCTGGGAACTCGAAAATATAAACGGATACGATCTCAGCGCGGTAATAATGGCACGATTATAGGAACCTGGAATGTACAAGGAAATAACAGAAAGTTAGAAGATGAGTTAGAAGTGTTAGAACATATGAAGGTCGATATAAGTATAGGCTAATTTCCGCTGAAGAAATTAGAAATATCCAAAACGAGTTCCAGTTCCGTTTAGAATATTGTCAGATAGTTAAAGGACAACATTTTGAACATTTATTGAAGAAATTGTTCTCAGATAGGTCAGTTCATCCGTTGATATATACTCTTTGAGAACAGTAATAAAAAAAATAGTATTGCCATTAACGAAAAAATATCGCCCAAATTTGGGACACGGTGTATAACATTTTCTTAAATCAAAAAGGGCGCAATTTAAAATATGAATCGACCTGTCCAAGCATAATATCAACAAAAAAACTGTCTTTGATTTACTGAATGTATTCCTTGCTAGAGACCCGCTCTGTATGTTACCATTCTTTAAGAACCCAGATTTGTCCGCCATAATTCGAACATATTGAATATCTAAAATTCTACACGATTATACTCCCGGTCATATGATCCCTTGATTTGGTGAATTCGCCGACCCTCTCTTGCGTGGTTAACTGAAGTAATATGAAAGGAACACCTGATTGATGTTCCATGCTGAATCGACGCGTTCTACTGAAACTGAATATCAATTGATCACTCCAGTGAAATTGAAGTCCTTATATTCGATTGAAATGCCAACCGTAAATAAAACTCCTTGTTATTACAAGGATTGTTGTAGATTAATTTCATCCATGGATTCCTCTCATCAATGAAACACCTTTTTCATTCAGCATTTTTCCAGATTCGGCTCAGGTGAAAATTACAAGCGTTTAAAGAATTTACAAAGAGCTAATTCAAACCTAAACTGTCTTCAACTGCTGAATACAGAAACAATTACTGTATCAATATCGCATGAATATATGAAAGCTGCATCATCTTATGCTCCAAATTGAATCAAATTATTTGAGAAAACTTATTTACTCACTGAAGTATTATGAAATGGATTTAAACAATGTTTATGCTGCATTTTTGAAAAAAAACTTCCTGATTATTGGAAGATTAATACAGATCATGGAAAGCCTATTCATCTATTTCTCAAAAGATAACTACCCTGCGAATCAAGTTGTTTGAATAAATTATTATTAACTTATCCCGTTTCAAGATGGTAATCGTGTATAACCAACCAATTTGGAAACAAACGAGATTGCATTGAATTTCTATAAGTGTCAACTTTGAAATAGATACTCAGTCTATGCCTTTAATCGAGATGATTATCTGCGATTATAGTCCAGGTTTGGATTGATAAAAGCAGGTAAATTTTTGTAATTTTTTTCATATTTTATGACTTTCAATGAAGAATATCTCGAAAACGGTACTTTTTTGGAGAAATAATTAAGAATATTTTCATTTTCTAAAAGTATAGAGTATTTCAAGAATGACTCTAGATAATCTTCATCTGCTTTCATTATGCTGATTTCTCATAGTTTTCGTAATTCACGAGTCTATAACAAAGAAACCAGTAAAGGAAGGGAAAAGCTGTTAATTGTAGATAATGTGTCATAGTTATAGCAAACTTCTTACCAAAATTCTTTCAATTCTAATTAACCATGTCAAAGCTACTAGAAATAAAATTGGTTCAAGCACTGACGTGAAGTCAGAAGCTTTTGCGCGTATATTCTATTGTCCATACTTCTGTATTGGACACCCTTAATTGAATTTACCATGGTAAATTATGTTGTCCATTCTCCTGTATTGGACACTCTCAATTCGAATTTACCATGGTAAATTCGAATTAAGTGTCCAATACAGGAGAATGGACAACATAATTTACCAGGTTAATTCGATTAAGGGTGTCCAATACAGAAGTATGGACAATAGAACATACGCGCAAAAGCTTCTGACTTCACGTCAGTGCTTGAACCAATTTTTTTTTCGTGACTTTTTAAAAATTTTCTAGGGGTACGGTTCTTGAAATTTTTTTTTTCGTCATTTTTTTCAAATTTTCTAGGGATACGATTCTTACAAAATTTTGAACACGTCTTTAGGTTGATTTTCTACTACTAGTTACCAAGCACCAATTCGATCGAATATTTATTTTTTGAGTTATCAAGGAAATAATATTCCAGGTGGGTATAACTCGGAAACCGTTAGACCGATTATGCCCAAAAACGAACTCAACACTCTCTTTGGGATACGCAACCTACCCTGAAAATTGCAAGTCCCTATCTTCTTTCGTTCGAAAGTTATCGAGGCAACGGTCACCCATCTACTGAACTCGCACAAGAATGCTCGAATCTCCAACAATATTTAACCGATCGTATTAAAACTTGAAACTTGGCAGTAGAGTTAGGTTATGAAGGCTCTTGCAAAATTTCAGCAATTTCAAACGAATAGTTACTGATATATAGAATTTTTTTTTTTATTTTCAATGATTTATTAAAAATTTTCTACAAATGCTATCCTCACCAAATTTTGCAAACATTTCCGCGTTGGCATTCTACAACTAATAACCATGTTTGAATTCAATCGGTTCAGTACTTTTTGAGTTAATGAGGAACAAAAACCACGAAATTTCAGAAAATTTCAGATGGCTATAACTCTGAAACCGTTTGGCCGATTATGCTCATAAACAAACTGAAATGTCGCGTTCTGGTGTTCATCCTAACCTGAAAATTTCAAGCCGCTATCTCATTCCGTTCTCAAGTTATCGTGACAACAAAAATATTTTTTAATAATTTTTTAAAAATTTTCTAGCCATAAGATTCGCACAAAATTCCACAAACGTGCTTAAGATCATATTCTACAACTACCCACCAAGTTTCAATTCGATGGGATTCATATTGGTTGAAAACAAAATTATTACTCGGAAACCACTGGGCTGATTATGCCCATTAACGAACTTGTCCGTCGTATTGAGATGCGCCACCTACCCTGAAAATTTCAAGTTGCTAGCTCTTCTCGTTCTCAAGTTATCGTGGCAACGGCCGGACGGCCGGACGGACAGAATCAAATTTGACCTCGAATTCTTCATTGGGGAGTCGAACTTAATCGTTTGAGACCATTTTCGTCAAAAAATTCGAAAATTACAGACATTTGGGCAAAACTATAACGCGATGTTCCCCAGAACATACGCGCAAAAAACTGATTTTTCTTTCAAATTTCAACAGCTTTTTTCTTGTGATGAATCTGGAAAAATGGAAAATGAAAAAAGTGTTTTATTTGATGAGAGGACTCTATGGATAAAAATTAATGTACAACTTAAAGAATCATCCTGAATTATATTATAATAATTAAGAATCATGATATGTGTGGTCATTTCCAAGTTGTTTGGTTTCATACAAAATCAAGAATGTATACAAAACGTAGAAGATATAGGTACAGAAAACCATGTTATACTGAACATTGAACTAATTTGCTGAAATTTGGTTGAAACAACCTTAAGTGAAATATAACGTTTATATTCGAAAAAACACCTCTCTGGACGTAATCTGACCGGCGCCCATGGAAACATATCATATTACCAAAGTTCCTTCAGTGGGGATTCTCGCAATCTGAGCGATTATCATTTTCGTTTGAACCTCATCACCATCAACCAGTCCTAGCATAGGGCATTTCAGACGAACATCTCTTTCTCCCTAATGATCCTATTTATCCTCATGATCCGTACGCCTTTTTCTTGTAAACCTTTTTCATCCATCCAAGGGATTGTTTTTTATTTTACGAGAAAAGTCTGAGAAAATTGTGCAACAGTAATAATCGAGCAAATTTAACATAATTTCTATCTGATTATGTCTGTGATACCAATGCACATGCCGATTTAGAGAGATCCCAAACACAGACTCCCGAAGGGTGGAAGAGTTTCTATGTTGAACACGGTGCATTAAGAATTAGATTTCGAAATATTTAGTCAATTGGAAAGGAATCAAATCAAAAAATTGGTTCAAGTACTGACGTGAAGTCAGGAGCTTTTGCGCGTATGTTCTATTATCCATTCTCCTGTATTCGACACTCTTAAACGAAGTTACCAAGGTAAATTATATTGTCCATTCTCCTGTATCTACCGAATTAAACACGTCTTTATGTCGATATTCTACAACTAGACACTAAGCTTCAGTTTGATCCAGTCTATATTTTTTGAGTTATCGAGGAAATAATATTCCAGGTGGGATAAATCCGGAACCGTTGGACCGATTATGCCTGTAATCGAACTTTACACTCCCATTCGAATACGCAACATTCCCTGAAAATTGCAAGTCCCTATATCTTTTCATTCGAAAGTTATTGAGGCAACGGTCACCCATCCATCTACTAAACTCACACAAGGCTGCTTGAATCTCCAACAATATATATCCGATCGTGTTCGAACTTAAGACTTGGCAGTAGAGTTAGGTTTTGAAGGCTCTCGCTAAAATTTTAGCGGTGTCGGACGAATAGTTACTGATATACATAATTTTTTTAAATAATTTTTTGAAAATTTTCTAGTAATACGATCCTCACCAAATTTCGTGAGAATTTTCGCGTAGGCGTAAAACAGAGCATGAAACAACTAATAACCATGTTTGAATTCAATCGGTTTTGTATTTTTCGAGTTATTGACCAAATTTCAGATGGTTGTAACTTCAAAAACGTTTGTTCGATTATGCCTATAAACAAACTAAAATGTTGCATTCACATGCACAGCATAACCTGAAAATTTCAAGTCGTTATCTTTTTCCGTTCTCAGGTTATCGTGAGAAAAAATATTTTTTAATGATTTTTTTTTTATTTTCTAGTAATGCGATTCCCACTAAATTTTACAAACATGCTTAGGTTCATATTCCAAAGGAATTCACCAAGTTTCATTGAGATCAGAACTTACCCCAGCATAGACTTCACATTTTAACGCCAGGTTCAAAAAATATCGCCGCTGTAGCATTTCAAAGCATAATCAGAAAATAATATATCGAAATTACTTTTGAAAAGAATTTCATCAAACTTGATACAAAAGTTGCGTATTGCCTCAAACAATTTCATCTGAATCGATTCACTCTGGAAGGTTGATATGAAACAACTTCCTGTTATTTTCAGAAACACACGGCTAAACTCGAATGACATAAAGAATAACATTCACCTCATCATTTCAAACGTCAATTTGAATGATTTCTACAAACGTAAATTTGAATGATTTCTACTAATTGTTGCTTCTTTAATAGCGAATGAAAATAGTTCAATATGATATACCTACCTAGCCGAACAAAACTTTAAAGAGTAATCAGAGAGAGGTTAAATATATTAAATGTACAGTGAGTGTCAAAAATATGGAAAAATGGATTTATTTTCTCCACTTTCAGGAATAGTGAAAACTAGTTTGGTTGGTCAAATTGTTTTATTTTTGAAGGAACTTTTTCCCATAATTCTTATTGTTCTACAATTGAACCTAACCAAGCAGTGATGTAATTGATATATTTTTTAATTGCAAGCACTTATTATGATATTCTGAATTCAGTCATGTACGCCATTTGGGTCAATAATTCCCGAAATATTGGTTTTAGGGATTGCAATCTGGCGTGATTTTCAATCCGGCTGGATTTATTGGATTTCCACAGATGCGACCGGATCCGGACTAGACTATTCTCTCTTTTCTGTCAACAATGAAGAAGTGAGAAAATGCAATGTAATTTTACTTCATAAGGTAGTTGATTGAAAAGCATATAAGCAAAATAAACTTTATAACTAATATAATGATGAACAAATAAAATTTAAATAACAAAACGAGTTTTTCAATCCTATATTTTCTAGATTTCACATCAAAAAAATATTAAGTCAATAACAAAACGAATTGCTCAGTCTTACACTTCTAGTTTTCTGAGTAACAAAATATCAAATGAATAAAGAACTATGAAATTGAAATCATGGTTTTGTGAATCTGTCTCTTGCATTGCACAATAAACACAATAAATAATTTTTTCGTCCGCCTATATGAAAAGTGATATTGTACGTAAAAATTTTCGGTTGTAAAATCGACTATTTTTGTAGGCAAGTACTTTGCGGACGAAAAAGTACTTTTTCGTCTGCTGTGGTCACTATGAATACGGCATCATGTGGTTCAATATAGATGCATAGAATACATAGTGATATATTTTCGGTCAAAATGCGGTCCAAATACTGTCAAATTAGAAGGATATTGTTCTACTTAAGTTTTTGCCGATAGATACCGTAGAAATTTTATGGACAAAGTTATCGACATGAAAAATTAAATTCGAATATTCGTTCATTCCAGAATCCTGTAAACATTCGTACCTTTTGCTGAAATTCAGTATTTTGTTGGTTTAGATTGATTGCCCTAGTTATTAGTGTTCTTTTTGTTTTGTTCTTGTTTTGTGTTGTTCTTAGCTAGTATTTCTAGAGATTTTTCTCTAAACAAAAATGGTTCCTTATTGCGTTATTTGTAGATATGAAAAAGTTCCAGATCATGCAACTCTTGTAGTGCATTTTCCCAATGGCTTGCAGTTCAAGCTAGTTCCTATTGCAGGATGCACGCTGAAGGCCGAGAGCAGGTGGAACTACTCTCACTATACTGAGCCGTTCACGGCCTTTTTGATACCCCCTCAAGCAGTAGGGACAAGAAGCCATTCACACCTAGTTTTTTTTCATCAGGAGAAATCCTGTATGGACGAACCACTTTAAGTGGAACAGTGTGGGACTCCGTTCTTCTCCTGAAGACGGTGACCCACTTAAACTCCTGTGATCGGGTTCCGGGCATATACAATATACATATGCCAATAAACCAGTTATCTCCCTTCTCTGGGATATTCTCACACGATCTAAGTCATTATTAAATGGTTTCTAAACTAAACACCCCCACCCCCGAAATGTGATTTTTTTCTTAAAAATGGGTTCAAGCCCTGTGGACAGGAGCTTTCTGGCGCTCTAGTTCAAACAGACAAATTATATCTCCAAAAGTATTGGTTTCTCTGAGTTGGGAATTATATCAATGTATACATATGATAGAGCTGCATCATAAAGGAAATTCAATTCAAATAATAGTTTATTTATCAAGATTAAATGAGCAATCATGAGAATGAGAACTGCACCATGGAAGAAATCGAATTAAATCTGGCCAATTTTGCCCAATAACGAAATTAACCGAGATATTCATCTCCCTAACCTACTCTGAAAATTTCAACTACCTAGCTCATTCCGTTCGAGAGTTATTGTGGAAAAACTTTTTTTAAATTTTCAAAATTTTTTTTTTACACTTTGCGGTAATCTGGTCAATACAAAACTTCACATGCGTATAAAGGTCATGATTCTACAATTTGATGCGAAATTTCAGATAGATCGAACGAACTTGTCCGAGATATTTACGCTCCAAAACCACCTTGCAATTTTCAATCCGCTAACTCCTTTCGTTCGAGAGTTATCGTGCCTACGGCCGGTGGGCCGGCCGGACAGAATCGATTTCGCACTCGGATTCTTGATCAGTGAGTCAAACCAAATTGTTTGAGACCATTTTCAGACAAAAATTCCAAAATTACAGACACTTGGGCAAATTGATAAGCACTCTGTTCCGGGGAACTAGAGCGCCAAAAAAACAAGTTTCGTATGACAATTGCCCAAAACAAGTTTAAAGTACCTACAAATAGTAGGTATTCCATAAAACATGTATGAAAGAAGATGAGTAATAATATGAAAGAAGATGAGTAATAAATAAAAAATTACCTTGTAATCGATCAAAAATTTCCTGATCTACGTTCACCAAATTTTCTCCTCTCTCGAACTAAAGAATTATGCTTTCAATATTTACGTAATATTTTCAAACATTTTCGGGTGAGGTCCCCGTTGCATCGCCAAAATACGAGTATTTCATCCCCAATATTTTTGGAGTTACAATATTCCCTTCTGTCAAGTTGACATTATGACAATTCATACATAGAATAATTATATCAATGTGTGAAATACGATTTGCATTGAAATTTTGAAGAATCATATCTCCGAAAGTATTAGCTTGTTAGAGTTGAATATGATATGAATGGATTCTTATGATAAAACTTCGTATTAAAAAAAAAATTAATTTGGAATTTGTTTCGTAAAAAAAAAATTTTTTTTTTGTTACTCCAAAACCATCTGTCCGATTTTGCCCAATAACGAACTCAGCCGAGATATTCATCCCCCAAACCTACTCTGAAAATACAACTCTCTAGCTCATTCCGTTCGAGAGTTATCGTGCCTACGGCCGGACGGCCGGCCAGACCGGCCGGACAGAATGAATTTCGACCACGAATTCTTGATCAGTGAGTCGAACCAAATCGTTTAAGACCATTTTCATCGAAATATTCGAAAATTACAGACATTTGGGCAAATTGATAAGCACTCAGTTCCGAGGAACTAGAGCGCCAAAGATTACCTTGTAATCGATCAAAAATTTCCTGATCTACGTTCACCAAATTTTCTCCTCTCTAGAACTACAGAATTATGCTTTCAATATTTACGTAATATTTTCAAACATTTTCGGGTGAGGTCCCCGTTGCATCGCTAAAATACGAGTATTTCAACCCCAATATTTTTGAAGTTACAATATTCCCTTCAGTCAAGTTGACATTATGACAATTCATACATAGAATAATTATATCAATGTGTGAAATACGATTTACATTGAAATTTTGAAGAATCATATCTCCGAAAGTATTAGCTTGTTAGAGTTAAAAATGATATGAATGGATTCTTATGATAAAACTTCCTATTAAAAAAAATTTAATTTGGAATTTGTTTCGTAAAAAAAGAATTTTTTTTTTGTTACTCCGAAACCATCTGTCCGATTTTGCCCAAAAACGAACTTAGCCGAGATATTTATCCCCCAAACCTACTCTGAAAATTTCAACTCTCTAGCTCATTCCGTTCGAGAGTTATCGTGCCTACGGCCGGACGGCCGGCCGGACCGGCCGGACAGAATGAATTTCGACCACGGATTCTTGATCAGTGAGTCGAACCAAATCGTTTAAGACCATTTTCATCGAAATATTCGAAAATTACAGACATTTGGGCAAATTGATAAGCACTCAGTTCCGAGGAACTAGAGCGCCAAAAACACAATAATACACTCTACAGAATTAATTCCTGGCTATGCCCTTGGTATTTGTCTATTTCTCACAAACCATTTCACGTCCATTGCTCTTCCTATTAATACTCGTATATCTTCTGTCGACTGTATCTTCCTGATATGTATTTTGGCTGTGAAGCCCCACTCAGCTGAACCATAAGTGAGTGACGGTCTTGCTATAGTTTCAATCAATGTCAGTTTCATGTTCTCATTCATGCGGCTCTTTCTTCCTATTAGCGGATAAATTATGCTCATCGACGCCTTTTTTTTGTTGACTGCGAATTTTATGTGGATCTTTCATGTTAGTCTCTTATCTAGTATCACTCCTAGATATTTTGCCTCATTTTGCCATTTTACTTCTGCGCCATCTATTATAAGGTTTCTATCCACTTTCATTTGTTTTTTCTGTAGGAGGATGGCTTGCCACTTTCGTTCGTTCATCTGGATTGTCTATTTTATACGTCACTCGTTTAATTCTTCGGTTGCTTCCTGTAGTCTTCGTTGTATGACATCTGCTCTCCGATGTCTGAAAGCAATTCCAGTGTCATCTGCGTAGAGGGCTACCATCGTGCGTGCATCTTTTAGCAAATCGTGGATATAGATATTCAATAGAAGTGGATCCTTGAGGCTCTTCTCCTTCTAAGTATCTAATAGAGGAAGATTTATCCTCTAAATTGACATAGAAATTCCTATCTCTCCAAAAGTTTCTGATATTCTCGCACATTTTGCTCGAGTACCCTACAGTCTTCATTTTATAGGCCAATCCTTTGTGCCATACTTCATCGCTCCTATGCTGCTGGGGTGCTTAGTACCTACAGCGCTTGCTCCGTGGTGTGGCGTTAATTAGAAACTGCTACGGACGAGATTCGCGCAGCCTTAGGTCGCGTCCGCACATACAAGCGGCTTGCTTAGCGCCTAGAGCCTATCGAGTCACCTAGCTACCTAACTTACAAAAACGAACGTACTAGAAATTTTGCGACCGGCCGCACTGCACTCTTAGCGCATAGCTAGTCACTTAGCGTGTATCGATGTAAACAAACGTGTTGGTTTTTGCGCGTATGTTCTGGGGAACATCGCGTTATAGTTTTGCCCAAATGTCTGTAACTTTCGAATTTTTTGACGAAAATGGTCTCAAACGATTAAGTTCGACTCCCCAATGAAGAATTCGAGGTCAAATTTGATTCTGTCCGTCCGGCCGTTGCCACGATAACTTGAGAACGAAAAGAGCTAGCGACTTGAAATTTTCAAGATAGGTGGCGCATCCCAATACGACGGACAAGTTCGTTAATGGGCATAATCGGCCTAGTGGTTTCCGAGTAATAATTCTGTTTTCAACCAATATAAATCCGATCGATCGATTGAAACTTGGTGAGTAGTTGTAGAATATGACCCTAAGCACGTTTGTGAAATTTTGTGCGAATCGTATGGCAAGAAAATGTTAAAAAAATTATTAAAAAATATTTTTGTTGTCAAGATAACTTGAGAACGGAATGAGATAGCGGCTTGAAATTTTCAGGTTAGGATGTGCACCAGAACTCGACATTCCAGTTTGTTCATGAGCATAATCGGCCAAACGGTTTCAGAGTTATAGCCATCTGAAATTTTCTGAAATTTGGTGGTTTTTTGTTCCTCATTAACTCGAAAAATGCTGAACTGATTGAATTCAAACATGGTTATTAGTTGTAGAATGCCAACGCAAAAATGTTTGCAAAATTTGGTGAGGATAGCATTTGTAGAAAATTTTTAATAAATCAGTGAAAATAAAAAAAAAATTCTATATATCAGTAACTAATCGTTTGAAATTGCTGAAATTTTCCAAGAGCCTTCATAACCTAACATTACTGCCAAGTTTCAAGTTTTAATACGATCGGTTAAATACTGTTGGAGATTCGAGCATTCTTGTGCGAGTTCAGTAGATGGGTGACCGTTGCCTCGATAACTTTCGAACGAAAGGAGAGAGGTACTTGCAATTTTCAGGGTAGGTTGCGTATCCGAAAGGGAGTGTTGAGTTCGTTTTTGGGCATAATCGGTCCAACAGTTTCCGAGTTATACCCACCTGGAATATTATTTCCTTGATAACTCAGAAAATAAATATTCGATTGAATTGAAGCTTGGTAACTAGTAGTAGAAAATCAACGTAAAGACGTGTTTAAAATTTTGTAAGAACTGTACTCCTAGAAAATTTAAAAAAATGACGAAAAGAAAAAATTTTAAGAACCGTACCCCTAGAAAATTTAAAAAAAATCACGAAAAAAAAAATTGGTTCAAGCACTGACGTGAAGTCAGAAGCTTTTTCGCGTATGTTCTTTTGTCCATTCTTCTGTATTGGACACCCTTAATCGAATTTACCATGGTAAATTATGTTGTCCATATATTCTCCTGTATTGGACACTTAATTCGAATTTACCATGGTAAATTCGAATTAAGAGTGTCCAATACAGGAGAATGGGCAACATAATTTACCATGGTAAATTCGATTATGGGTGTCCAATACAGAAGAATGGACAATAGAACATACGCGCAAAAGCTTCTGACTTCACGTCAGTGCTTGAACCAATTTTTTTAACACTATGCGCGAGGCATTTTAGATGTCAAAAATGGATTACATATTAATTGCATCAGTTTTCAAAAGAGAACCTCTGAGTAATCCAGCTAACAAACCCCATAAAAATGCAGTGGCATTAACGTAACTACGGGAAGAGGTATCAGTCGAAGTAGAAAAAGATTTTATGTATTAAAAAGTGATTTACTTTTTGGTGCTCTAGTTCCTCGGAACTGAGTGCTTATCAATTTGCCCAAATGTCTGTAATTTTCGAATTTTTCGATGAAAATGGTCTTAAACGATTTGGTTCGACTCACTGATCAAGAATCCGTGGTCGAAATTCATTCTGTCCGGCCGTCCAGCCGGCCGTAGGCACGATAACTCTCGAACGGAATGAGCTAGACAGTTGAAGTTTTCAGAGTAGGTTTGGGAGATAAATATTTCGGCTACGTTCGTTATTGGGCAAAATCGGACAGATGGTTTCGGAGTAACAAAACAAGGCGAATTCCAAATTAAATTTTTTTCAATAAGCTGTTTTACCATAAGAATCCAATGATATCATTTTTAAATCTAACAAGCTAATACTTTCGGAGATATGATTTTTCAAAATTTCAATAATAAATCGTATTTCAACGTTGTCACAGAATGATATTATTCTATATATGACTTGTCATAATGTCAAATGATGGTCCTGAGACATGACATTATCTAATCAATCGAAGAATTGTGAGCGAAGTGAGAAAAATCTCAGTTGTTTGCTCCGAAATTAGGTTTTCTCAGAAAATTCTTACATTTCGGAACGGAACATGAAGTAAGATATCTGAGAGTAGTGAGTCTGCTTTTCATCCATGTACATAGATATAACTCTTGAACGGAATGAGGTAGGTAGTTGAAATTTTCAGATTAGTTTAGGGAGATGAATATCTCGGATAAGTTCGTTATTGGGCAAAATTGGCCAGATTTAATTTGATTCCTTCCATGGTGCAGTTCTCATTCTCATGATTGCTCATTTAATCTTGATAAATAAACTATTTTTTAAATTGAATTTCCTTTATGATGCAGTTCTATCATATGAATACATTGATATAATTCCCAACTATGAGAAACCAATACTTTTGTCTGTTTGAACTAGAGCGCCAGAAAGCTCCTGTCCACAGGACTTGAACCCATTTTTTTATAATGATACGTTAATGCTGTGAATGTATATTATGGCGTAGGATTATGTTTTCAGACAATGTGTTATTCTGCCAGGTAATCGATCCAATTCCGTTGAAATAATTTAACAAAATGTCTCTAGTTTGTAATGAGCTATAGTGAGGAGTAGATCAAATGTTTCTCTGGTCATACGCAAATATTCTTAAAATGTTTCGTCAAAATTAAGTAATTGTTTATACAGAACATTAAATTGCCCATGATTAGAGCGTGACTTATTTATGTCATGAACCCAACATGATGGAAGAGGCCGTGAAATGGTATATTTTAAAGATGAATTTCCAGTAATTAAAAATTTTAGACCAATTTTTGTGACATCTCGTCAACGTGCCGACAAGCAAATCACCAAGCCACCTAGAAACCCACCACGCAAACCACCTTCAGTGCGGCCACCGTGTATCCTAGCAAGTAACCAAAATGCAAGCCTCTAGGCTCTAGGCGCTTAGCAAGCCACCTGCATGTCCGGACGTGGCCTAAGGGTTGCATCGGCTGGAGCAGCGCAACTTATCGCGCATTGTACTTAACGCGCCTTCATCTGGGTGCGGAACGTTTTGAAACTGCTGATTTTGCAATCTTGTGTTATATCTCGATATAATATATAATATTACATATGATTACATTCACAGTAGGAAAACATATCTGAATATTTCAGATTATATTCTTATATCTTAAAGGAGAACCATTCTTTTTTATTGTGTGAATCTTCTGTTGTTTGCAAATATACGATTCTTCACTTAATTCAGTATCGACATTTCGATTTTAACACTTCACTCTAGTTCAACGAGTATTTTGATCTGAGATGAATCCATGGCTCACTTGAAACAAATCGACCGAAGAACCTACAGGTTATAATCATAATAATGTTTCTTTATTTCTAAATTAACCTCATATATTCATGTACATACAAAGCCAAAAGAGAAATGACTTCAAAAATTTAGCAAACTAATCATCTACATTGTACGATTCCAGATATAAGAGCAATTTTTTACTTTTGTTTAGTACAAATTCCAGTTTTATAGTGATTCAAGAGTAGCTTATGAAATATTCTTATACACATATACGATGGATTCTTCTCAACCAAACTAAGTCGATGTTTATGATAGTGTATGTTAGTCGATCTGGTTTCAAATCTGGTGTTCCAATCTTCATTCATTCGAAATTTGCTCATATTTCTTTGTAAGAACATCAAGCACGCGTACAGATACAGACCATATTCAGTGAAAATACTTTTCGTTCTGAAAATTCCTCTGCCCTCTTCAAAATCCAAGCCACATATGATTCTTATTACCTTTTTCTGAACAGTAAAAATATTCCCCACAGTTATGCCCATTCCCAAAAATATCAGGTCATATAGCAGATTCAAAATTGGCATGGTATTGCGTTCTTAATGTATGTTCGTTTAGGTATTTTGGAGTATTTCTAATTGTATAGAAAACCTTATTAGGTTTACAAGTAACAAATTCTTTAATAATAATGAAAAATGGCGATACCGTTGTTAAAAAATCAACAAGTCAAGAGCGTTCCTGCTAATCGGGTCCTTCCTGAATGGCTTCGTATAATAAATATACTTATGCATATAATTCACAAATCAAATAGACCCCAGGGGGTTCATTGATCTGCCGAGAAAGCAAGAGCAGACGCGTTTCTGGCTTCTTGGCCTTCATCAGTACCATGTAGCTTTCCCAACAAATTCAACTAAACTGACCCGGGTTAAGCCTCTCAGAGCCGGCTTGGTCGATCATGATCGACCAAGCCGGCTCTGAGAGGCTTAACCCGGGTCAGTTTAGTTGACGCTCTTGACTTGTTAACAAATTCTTTATGTTGTTTCCAGTCAAAAAAGTTGTCCAGCATAATGCCTAATAACTTGTATGATTATTTATTTCCAAGTATTGTTTTTCCAGTATGATGTATTCTGGTTTGTTTTTCCTACTTCAATTTGAATTAAAAATCACCATTTTAGTTTTCTCCTTATTGGGAATGAGCCTGTTTTATTTGAACCAGTTTTTTTTGCTTTTGTGTAGTTATTTGTTGCTTCAATTAAAAGATTTTTTCCATCTTCCTTCTGTTATGTAGCACAAATCATTCATGAAAATTAGAAACAAAATTAGTCCTGCAATATTTCCTTGAGGCACTCCTGTGAATTTATACAATATGTCCAATTTCTTAATGACTCCTTCCCTGGTTGTTGGTATTGAACACTACATTTTATTGAAAGGTTTTTTTCTGAGTTTTCTCTGCCAAACTCTTGTGTTTCTTACGCAGAAGCAAATCACAAAATAATTAATTTTTATTTTATGGATATTTTTCAGAGTTTGGGTCACGAGTGGAGATCCCGATTTCCTGTGGCTTGGGAATAAATTTCCTACTCTGAAGGTAGTGTCCAACATCTACGGTTGCGTAAAACACTAACAGTGCTGCGTAAAGACACAACAGATTCTCCTAATTTGCGGAATCTCCTCGGAGCCTTTGAGGGGTTTCCTTGATGAAGACGTAGAAGATTCAGTATTACCATAATATATTCATAATCAGGTCATTTGCCAGTGTGTGTGAATTAGACTGACTTCACTATGAAAAATATCAAAAGTTAAAATAGCACTAAGATGAGCTCATTCTGCTTTGGCGTCATCGCTAATGACATGATTATGATTTTACGATTATACTCACTCTCCCAGATCTTCCTCAAGGACTTCCCTCTGAAGCTCCTAAGAGATTATGTGAGTAAGGAGAATCAGTTGTGTTTCGCGTACACTTTGTTTCTGTGTACAGACGACACCTTAGGCATATCATCTCTGTTAATTTATGACCCAACAGTGAACGAGGGGCCACTACAGTCTGACCAAATAATTTTCCTTCTAGCCACGAGATTGAATTCGGGACCTCCAAGTCCAACTCATAAGTGTTCATAATTGAGACAGGATAATATCCTCAACTCTTGTTCAGTAGTTTACAGATACATTATGGTAGTATAGTATAGTTATAGACTAGGTTATACCTATTGTGGTTGTTCAGTCGATTAGTTTTGAGCAATACACTTATTATTCAAGATACTCTTATGTTGTAATAATGTGAAGTGTTAAAATCAAAATGTTGGTACTGAATGAAGTGAAGAATCGTAGATTTGGAAACAATGGAAAATACATACAATATAAAAACGTATTAATTTTCATTCACGTCAAAATAAAAAATGAATAATGCAAAAGGGAAAGTTTGAAGTGGAGAGAACGCAAAAAAATCCCAGAGGGCTAAAAAAATAAATATCTCCCGACTTATTCACCCGAAACCCATAATAATGGACTCCATAAACAAGTATTAGCACGACATCTTAATACCAAGAAGTCATGATCGTCAAATAAAGTGTCTCAATGTGAAATTTGATTTATCCTAAATTGAGAAATATGATTTAAGTGCTGTCTCGTTCCAACATTCTTGTTGGGCGGATTCGCAAAATACATTCTGAATTTCTATGACGAAGATGATACTCGGTGTGTGATGTGCATATTTGATGGCGTTTTGCCGTTCTGCGGCCCGTCGAGACACGATTTCTGAAATCATATCGGGCATGCTTTATTGCTGAATTTATTTCATTACTTTGCGTCTCGAGTGAAACTAATTATATTTTAGTCTGTTCGAGTTTACAGAAATACGATGGGAGAATTTTCATACTGCTATTCGAGTTGTCTTCTGTGCTTTAATGAAATATTCTGCGGTTAGCCCGATTTCTCGTTAAATCTCAAGGAATTAGTAAAATGAAATGCTTAAAGTTTGGCACAAAACTTATTTTTTTTCTGATAACAATCTACTGAATCTTATTATTTGTATCTTTTATGTTCTTCTTACATAACCTTCGAACCACTGAGAGTAGATATTGTGGATGAAATGTTCATATCAGATTTAAGTGCATAAATAAACATTTGCAATTTCATATGATTCTGTTGACCATTTTTTGGCGCTCTTGTTCCTCGGAACAGAGTGCTTATCAATTTGCCCAAATGTCTATAATTTTCGAATCTTTGACTGCAAATGGTCTCAAACGTTTTGGTTCGACTCACTGATCAAAAACCGTGGTCAAAATCGATTTTGTCGGGCCGTCCGTATTTAACACGATAACTCTCGAACGGAATGAGCTAGACAGTTGAAATTTTCAGAGTGGATTTGGGAGATAAATATTTTGGTCTAGTTCTTTACAGGACAGGTGGTTTTGAATTAACGAAAAAAAATTTTTTTTTTTAAATTTCAAGTTAAATTTTTCTTGATATGTATTTTTTTAATTTCATCATAGGAATCCATTGATATCATTTTAAACTCTAACAAACTAATACTTTTGGAGATATGATCTCTAAAAATTTCAATAATTTTGGGATTTCTTAGAATGCTCTAATTATAATATGCTGATGTACGTAAATCCAACATATAAGAGTCAAAGACCTACGTTCTAATTTAGTTTTTTATGATGCGGTTCTATCATAAGGATCCATTGATATAATTCCCAACTTTGAGGCGAGCAACACTTTCGGGATATGATTTGTTAAAGTTTGAATAATTACTCGCTACTAGTTTGAAAGAGCGCCAAAGCTTCTTTCGAAAGGGCTTTCCCACATTTTTTTCAATTAAATCACAGTTTAACAAACCTGATGATATCAATCAATGATATTGAAACTACTGAGGTGCAGTAATGCTGGCTGCAATAATAAAAATTGGTTCAAGCACTGACGTGAAGTCAGGAGCTTTTACGCGTATGTTCTATTGTCCTTTCTCCTGTATTGGATACTTTTAATCGAATTTACCATGGTGAATTCTATTGTCTATTCTCCTGTATTGGACAGCCTTAATCGAATTCACCATGTTAAATTCGATTAAGAGTGTCCAATACAGGAGAACAGACAATAGAATTCACCTTGGTAAATTCGATTAAGAGTATTCAATACAGGAGAATGGACGATAGAACATACGCGCAAAAGCTCCTGACTTCACGTCAGTGCTTGAACCAATTTTTTTCGTGAAGTCAGGAGCTTTTGCGCGTATGTTCTATTGTCCATTCTCCTGTATTGAACACTCTTAATCGAAATCACCATGGTGAATTATATTGTCTGTTCTCCTGTATTGGACACTCTTAATCGCATTTACCATGGTGAATTCGATTAAGGCTGTCCAATACAGGAGAATAGACAATAGAATTCACCATGGTAAATTTGATTAAAAGTGTCTAATACGGGAGAATGAACAATAGAACATACGCGCAAAAGCTCCTGACTTCACGTCAGTGCTTGAACCATTTTTTTTCGTGAAGTCAGGATAGAAAGCAATGATGAAAAGATTAACAATATATTGTCTACCTTCAATTCTTCTTTAGGAGAAGAATACATAATTATTCTTGAAAAATATTACTGGAATTAATTTCATATTTAAATAATCAAAGTAAAGAAAATTATAAGTTTAGTTACTAGCATATTGAATGAAATTCAATTGAATTCCAGTAATATTCAATTACTTATTTTTAACCAATAAATGTCCATTGATAGATCTTAAGGTGATGAGCTGAAACATAAAGATATATTCTCATTAGTGATAGAAGAACTGGCCTAAAATTCCTCTCTACCCATCACGAGATTTAATATCCACAAATGAGCCTCTCACCTTACAAGATCAGAAAGTGTGGTTAATTTAAAGTTAAGTTTTGAAGCCTTCAGCAAAATTTCAGCGATATCATATTAAAAATAATACATAACCTTTCAAAAGTCCCCTCTCACAAATATACTTCTCTGAAGGCACATCTCTTGAAGAAGAATCCCCTTCTTTATTTCTCAAAGGTATTCACTCTTGTTCATAGAAATCCCTTCAATATTTAGTTGCCTCCTCCTAAGGAGGATCTCTTTCAAAACCAGGTCTGACCGCTAATGTAGGGCTATCATCTCCCATAGATTTGTGATGAAATAACACGATTTTCCCAAGAACATACGCGCATGAATGTCATCATGACTTTGAAGGTTCTCGCAAAAATACGACCATAGACAACATCTGATACGACGATTCGCATCCAACTACCAAACTCAAAAAAGGCAGCTCAATTCTCCAACAATATGGATCCGATCGTGTTCAAACTTGAGACTCTGCAGTAGAGTTAGGTTCTGAAGACTCTTCCATGCCGGACGAATAATTTATGATATATAGAATTTTTTCAATTATTTTCAATAATTTTTTTGAAATTTTCTAGTTATACCATCCTCACGAAATTCTGCAAGAATTTTTGCGTTGGCATTCTACAACTAATAACCATGTTTGAATTCAATCGGTTTTGTATTTTTCGAGTTAATGAGGAACAAAAAACAACCAAATTTCAGATGGCTATAACTCTAAAACCGTTTGGCTGATTATGCTTATCAACGAACTCAAATGTCGCATTCAGATGCACAACCTAACCTGAAAATTTCAAGCCGCTATCTCCTTTCGTTCTCAGGTTATCGTGTTATATGTAATATTTTTTAATAATTTTTTTTTAATTTTCTAGTGACACGATTCTCACAAAATTTCACAAACGTGCTGAGGTTTGTATTCTACAACTATTCACCAAGTTTAAATTTGATCCGATTTATTTTGGTTGAAAACTAAATTATTACTCGGAAACCATTGGGCCGATTATACCCATTAACGAACTTGTCTGTCGTATTCGGATGCGCCACCTACCCCGAAAATTTCAAGTCGCTAACTCTTTCCGTTCTCAAGTTATCGTGGCAAGGCCGGACGGCCACACGGCCGGACGGCACCACAGAATTAAATTTCACATTTGGGCAAAATGATAACGCAATGTTCCCCAGAATATACGCGCAAAAATTGGATTTATAGATATATTTCGCCATAATCGAATCGATGATTAACAAGTTGGAAAAACACTGTGGTCTGAAGCTTAAGGGAGCTGGTTCAAATATATTGCCAGAGCAGCCACCCATTCAGCTACTGAACTTGCCAGAGGCTGCCTAGCTCCAGGAAAATAGATAAAAATTCCCAATATTTCTAAGAATATAATTCCTCCCGAGTTTGAATCTAGAACAAGGCTGTATAAAATAGATTTGAAGACTCTTGCGAAATGTCAGCAATATCTGACGTATAGTTTCTGAGATACATAATCCTTTTTGCGCGTATGTTCTGGGGACCATCGCGTTATCATTTTGCCCAAATGTCTGTAACTTTCGAATTTTTTGACGAAAATGGCCTCAAACGATTCAGTTCGACTCCCCAATGAAGAATTCGAGGTCAAATTTGATTCTGTCCAGCCGGCCGTCCGGCCGTTGCCACGATAACTTGAGAACGAAAAGAGCTAGCGACTTGAAATTTTCAGGGTAGGTGGCGCATCCCAATACGACGAACAAGTTCGTTAATGGGCATAATCAGCCCAGTGGTTTCCGTGTAAAATTTTGTTTTCAACCAATATGAATCCGATTGCATTGAAACTTGGTGAGTAGTTGTAGAATATGAACCTAAGCACGTTTGTGAAATTTTGTAAGAGCGTATGGCTAGAAACTAATTAAAAAATATTTTTGTTGTCACGATAACTTGAGAACGGAAGGAGATAGCGGCTTGAAGTTTTCAGGTTAGGATGTGCATCAGAACACGACATTTCAGTTTTTTTATGAGCATAATCAGAAAAACGGTTTTAGAGTTATAGCCATCTGAAATTTGGTTGTTTTTTGTTCCTCATTAACTCGCAAAATACTAAACCGATTGAATTCAAACATGGTTATTAGTTGTAGAATGCCAACGCTAAAATACTTGCAAAATTTCTTGAGGATAGTATTTGTAGAAAATTTTTAAAAAATCATGAAAATTAAAAAAAAAATTCTATATATCAGTAACTATTCGTTTGAAATTGCTGAAATTTTGCGAGAATCTTTATAACCTAAGTCTGCCAAGTTTCAAGTTTGAACACGATCGGTTAAATATTGTTGGAGATTCGAGCAGTGTGAGTTCAGTAGATGGGTAACCGTTGCCTCGATAACTTTCGAACGAAAGGAGATAGGGACTTGTAATTTTCAGGGTAGGTTACGTATCCGAATGGGAGAGTTGAGTTCGTTTTTGGTCATAATCGGTCTAACAGTTTCCGAGTTATATCCACCTGGAATATTATTTCCTTGATAACTCTAAAAATAAATATTCGATCGAATTGAAGCTTAGTAACTAGTAGTAGAGAATCAACATAAAGATGTGTTCCAAATTTTTGTAAGAACCGTACCCCTAGAAAATTTGTTAAAAATAAAAAAAAAATATTTGAAGAACCGTACCCCTAGAAATATTCAAAAAAATCACGAAAAAAAAAATTGGTTCAAGCACTGACGTGAAGTCAGAAGCTTTTTCGCGTATGTTCTATTGTCCATTCTTCTGTATTGGACACTCTTAATCGAATTTACCATGGTATATTATGTTGTGCATTCTCCTGTATTGGACACTTAATTCGAATTTACCATGGTAAATTCGAATTAAGAGTGTTTACTGTAGGGTAGCAAATAAATAGTGCTTTGTATGTGGCGGAGTAAAAACAGAAATCAGTTCAATTATACAATTGTGCCAGGACTTAAAAAAACACTTGTATAGCAGTGGATTATTTCCAATAGTTTATTCCGAGAATTGTTCGTTTGGCAAAAATTCATCGAATCGTATGGTTGTGAAATGAGGAACCATATTTTATTAAATGCCAATTCTGGTATTTCATAAAAAATGCCTTGTAGAATAGTGATTTTGTTAATGTCTAATAATAGGTATACGAAAATACTCAAGTTTCACGTAGTTTTATGAAAATATCGATTTAATCCCGTCCAAAACTCTTTTCTCAAAGTTAACATTTAAATCGAATTGGAAAAAAAAAATTCAATATCAATAATGTCGGCTGCGGGAGTTGATTCCGGTACCTACTACATTACCTACGTTCTATGATCACGGAGCTCTACCCCTGAGCTATTGAGCTAGTATAGGATTATGATGAAAGGCGGAAATTGAATCAATGAACTTTCAGATTTATAATTTCAGAAAAATTTCATCATATTACTAATTATTTGATCAAGTTTAAATCGCTTAAATCTTGGTTGTAAAATAACGTACATATCTAATTCTTACTAGATATTCACAAAAAATGTTATTTTTAACGACTCGTCGAATTTGACTTCAGCCTATTCTGGCACATCTAAAATCATCCAATATTGAGAAAAGCACAGAGGTGAAGTCATGAGGTTTTGCGCGCATGTTCCAAGGTCTATTCATGCCTCATGAGGATTAGATCGAGCTGAAATTCGATACTCGATTGTAAATGGTGACTCGAAGCTACATACGGAATTTCAGGTGATCCTAATGTATAGTTTCTGAAAAAAATTATATTTAACCTTATACCGACAAAAAATACTACTACTATAATGTCTTATTGGCCTCTATTGAATACTCTTAATCAAATGAATGAATACATTTCGTATCATTTTAATGACAAACTAGAGTAATGACATATTATTTATTCTATGGAAATTGACGAAATTGATTCATGACTTTAATAATTTTATATGAAGATCAACTTAATTTCAGTAGATATATTATTCATCAAAGTTATCTATTATTCCAATAGAGATGAACAAAAAATTTGAAGGAAAATTCCGACCACGGGGACCGATCCCGTAACTTCTTTACTTACATATCCAACGAATCTCGTCCTTGTATTCAACTCAGGAAATAGGGATCTTGGCTGCAGGACTGCTACTAGGGTGAATAATACACTTCTTTCAAACTGTCGACGTTTCGATCCTATTTGGGATCTTCTTCAGGACTGTAAAAGTATTTATTGAGAATTTTTGGACAAATGAACAATCTGGTTACAACAATACAAAAACCAGTACACAAAATCATTAGAAACAAAAGAAAAGGGTCTTACAGACTTAGGTATATTCCACCTTTATATACAATCATCAACAATAGTAAAACACAAGAAATGACTAGGATTCAGGTCGAATTTGGTTGTTTTCTTTTTTATTGTATATTATATTATGGTTATTATTATTTATTATTATTTTTTTTTTATTTTTTTTTTTATTTTTTTTTTTTGTATTTCATTTATGAACTAAATCATACTTTTTCCTCCAGGGTACAAATCAATATCTACACTCACCAATTAAGTCATATGTATTACGATGTGATTAAAGTTGTTGAAATTCATTAGAACTATGTTGAGGTATTCTATTTCATAAACAATATTATTATTGCGTGTTGGTTTTTGTCGCGAAACGTATGCGGTTGTTCTCTTTGCTTGGCTGATATGTCACTGAACGGTGGTGTTCTGTATTTGAGTATAAATATGCTATCAATGGAATTTCAAACATGTTCCGAAGATATTCTCACTGACACAAATTCATTATGTTCATTTGATTGCTTTTACGAGCATTTTGATTTGTACCCTGGAGGAAAAAGTATGATTTAGTTCATAAATGAAATAAAAAAAAAAAATAAAAAAAAAAATAAAAAAAAAAAAAATAAAAAAAAAAATAAAAAAAAAATAATAATAAATAATATTAACCATAATATTATATACAATAAAAAAGAAAACAACCAAATTCGACCTGAATCCTAGTCATTTCTTGTGTTTTACTATTGTTGATGATTGTATATAAAGGTGGAATATACCTAAGTCTGTAAGACCCTTTTCTTTTGTTTCTAATGATTTTGTGTACTGGTTTTTGTATTGTTGTAACCAGATTGTTCATTTGTCCAAAAATTCTCAATAAATACTTTTACAGTCCTGAAGAAGATCCCAAATAGGATCGAAACGTCGACAGTTTGAAAGAAGTGTATTATTCACCCTAGTAGCAGTCCTGCAGCCAAGATCCCTATTTCCTGAGTTCTTTACTTACCTTCAATATATTTTCACAAATCTTCTAATTTCGGGATACGCAATCCACGAAATTCCGCGAAATTTAGTGCGTTGGCATTCAACAAGGTGATTACCGAGTTTTCATTGGATGGGATTTTTATATTTTGAGATATATAGAAAATAATAACAAAATTGTAGATGGGTATAACTCCAAAACCGTTTGGCCGATATTTTTTCATGAATTTTTTAAAAACTTTTTGATGATACGATCTTCACCACATACGTCTTAACGTCAGTATTCTACAACTAGTTACCAAGTTTCAATTCGATCGGATATATATTTTTAAAGTAACCGAGCTGATAAAATTACAGATGGCTTTTGCTCCGAACCTGTTGGGCCGATTATTCCCAACAACAAACTTGGCTCTTCTATTCAGATGTGCAACCTACCCTGAAAATTGCAAGTCGCTATCTCTTTTCTTTCGAAAGTTATCGTGGCAAAGGTCACCCATCTAGTTACTCAAGTAACACAAGGCTGCTCGGATCTCCAACAATATAGATCCGATCTTGTTCAAATTTGGGACTTGACTGTAAAATTACGTTTTAAATGCTCTCGCGGTGATTTCGGACGGAAGGTTTCTGATACACGAAATTTTTTTCAATTATTTTTTTTATTTTCTAGTAATCTACTATATAAAAATGAGTCGGGTTTTCCTTCCTGACGCTATAGCTCCAGATCGCACGAACCGATTTCCACGGTTTTGCATTCGTTGGAAAGTTCTCGGGCTCCGTGAGGTTTATAGAAAAGGAAATTCTGTACAAATTTCAACAGAAAAGCGGGAAAATCATTTTTCCGTGGAACGCCTGCAGATGAATTGAATGCTTGCCTGAAGCGTAATAACGTACAAACATTATCGCTAACCACTAATATGAGAGTTCAACTTCAAAATGATCAAAGTGGTGCACAATTTTCCAAACAATAAACCATATTACTATACAGAGTGTTCTTTTTCTAAGGGCACAATTGAAGTGATTTGTGCCACAAACAAAGCATTAACTAAATAGGTACCTCGGATGGATTCTCATAATGTATTTGTCTGGAATTTTCATACAGGGTGTTTTTCTTTTAACGTCGTATTTGTCCGAAATTTTAATACAGGGTGTTTTTCTTTTAACGTTAATTGCAACTTGCTGTTTATCGCGCAAATCGTACAATTTCATTCAATTGTTTTAAAAATAATACTTTCGAGGCATATACATAATTGAAAATAAACCATTACTATACAGGGTGTTATTTATATCACAGCACAATTGTACGCGATTGAATTGATTTGTAACACAAGGAGAGCATTAGCTAAATTGGATGGATTCTCATAATGTATTTGTCCGAAATTTTCATACAGGGTGTTTTTCTTTTAATGTCAATTGCAACTTGCTGTTTTTCACGCCAATTAATTGAACAATTTCATTCAATTGTGTTAAAAAATATACTTTCGAGGTACATACATAATTGAAAATAAACCATTACTATACAGGGTGTTCTTTATATCACGGCACAATTGTACACAATTGAAGTGATTTGTGCCCCAAACAAAGCATTAACTAAATAGGTACCTTGGATGGATTCTCATAATGTAATAATTTTGTTTTTCCTTTGATGTTTGGACATGGCGCATGGACAATTATACGTCGCGTGTTCGCGCGTTGGAAGGCCATCATCTTTGTTTATTGACGCAAAACAAAACAAAAAATACAGTTTATCAGAAAGCTTTAAATTGATTAAGAGACTGTATCATAACTGTGTGTGTCTGCCAATATCAACTTGAAACCTTATAAATAGCCAGTATTTCAGAAAAAACTATGTTTCGTAAGTAAGTAACATCATGTGCAATTAATCGAAAATAATAATAAAACTTCATTCATACCGAGCCTTTTTTTTATGAAATTAGGCGGTATGGAGTTCGCCGGGCCAGCTAGTAGGATCCTCATAAAATTTGACAAAAAGGTGTGAGTCAGCAATCTACAATTAACTACCACGTTTGAATTGGATGGGTTTCGTATTTATTTGAGTTATTGAGGAAATAGCAATATTTCAGTTAGGTACAACTCCAAAACCATTAGACTGATTATGCCCATTAATGAACTTGCTGTCGCAGTTGCCTCTTGACTTCAAAAGTTATCGTGGCAACCACCGGCCAGACAGATGGACAGACAGAACCACATTTGACCTCTGTGATTCGAACCTAATCGTTTGAGAAAAATTGGCAAAAAAATTCGAACATTACAGTCATTTGGTCAAAATGTTAGCACGCTGTTCCCCAGAACATACGCGCAAAATATTGGATTTCTATATTTTAAACGCCACAATTATAGTTTGAATAGATTTTGAAAAATGTCCTTTGAGTATCAAAAATAAACAGTTCAACCTAAAGAAAAGAAAAGCAAAGAAATCCTATTCACCAACCGTATACCAGGCCACAAATATTGGAATACATAATACGAAAAAAATAGACAAGTGTCTCGTACGGCTATCAGACTCCAAAGAACATAAATGTTTCATGGGTAAAATCCATCAGATGATTTTGATAGCTGAACGAAGATAAATCGTCTTCTTGAATCGAGCATAAACTGCCTGCCAGTATTATTGTTATGCTACAATACGGAAGATCACGTCAGGGCAATACAAGAAATTTCGAAAGAATTTGAAAAGTCATGTTTGAAACACGATGCGAAATATTTGTCCTGGAATAAATGAACAAAAATTGTTTAAAATCTGTTAAATCATTTGAAGATTTATTCTTCTTTTGTCCCATATTTATATTCAACCGCAAGTGTCAATCGTGGTTACGTTTCCTAGCCAAGTTTGAAAACTTTTTGAAAGGTCAATCATCAGTGAATCGAGAGAAGTAGTTATTAATGAAGGATAATGCTAAGCCGATTTCTGCAAAATCAGCCCAAGAAAAAATTACGTGATTCAGAAACTATTGAGTTATGAATGAGGCATACAAAAATAGTTGTTTGTAGAGTTATTCGATGTGATGGTGGTATTATTTTCTTCCCTAGAAATATAGCTTTATTTATATTTTACTATGGAAAATGGAACAAACCAATTTGGTTTCCTTGAAATTGGAAAGAATACAATGATAATTCTTATTGTTTTCAATTATTCAATTAACTTATTTCAATTTCAGGGTTGTCGTAATAGTAGTACAGGATCCGAAGAAGGGCTATTTTTATTCAGTCTCATAGATATACGAATAAATCCCACATGTCGTGCGATTGGCTCAGTGGTCGAGTAATTGACTTGGGAGCGGAAGCCCCAAGTTCAATTCCGAGGCTAGGAAAGAAATTTTCTAGTCACGGTAATCGCCACCATTCGCTGTTGGGTCAAAAATTAACAGTGCTGTGCCTAAGGTGGCGTAAGGACACAGTAACAAAGCCTACACAGAACACAACTGGTTCTCCTAACTCAGGGCAAGCTCTTAGAGCTTATGAGGGGTCTCCTTGTGGAAGACCCAGAAGGATCAGTATAATAATAATAATAATAATAATAATAATGTATGTACATAGGTATTTTTAATAAAAAAAAAATTTGTATCACTACTTTGTAAAATATTTATTTTAGTTTCCTTGTATAGCAGGGTAAAAAAAATTAACTACTCATCACTAATGCACAATATATTCGTATCTTGGTATCATAAATTTAATCGCAGAAGAAATACCTATCACATCAGTAATGTACAACTTGAGTAGTAAATAATATATAAAGTAAAATTGAGAAAAGCACTTATGTGAGGTCAGGAGCATTTGGTCGCATGTTCAATTGTCTATTATAACGCCTCATACGAAGTGAATCGAACTAAAATTCGGTACTCTATTGTAAAATGGCGATTCGTAGTTATGTGTATATAATCATGTAATAATGCCCCCTATTAATTAAATACCTTTATAATTAGAACGCATAAGAATTTAAATATGACTGTGTTAAGAATTGCTGATGTAGCTATTACTGAACGCCACGTGCGACGCTTCTCATAGTTTATAAACTATAAATAGCCTCCTACTCAATTAGTCGAGGAGAATCATATTGAGTACGAGTCAGTAAGAATGTAATTGTATCACTTCATCCATCAATTTCTTCCGCTGTAAATAAAATCTGTTTCAATTTTAAAAACAGTGTTTTCTCCCCAAAACTCATAAATGGCGACGAGCGATGTGATTATACGCCGGTTTTCGTGAATAGATTGTGAAAAATCGTAAAAAACAAACTTTCTGAAAAACTGTCAATTTCAATTGTTAAGGTGTAAAGTGAACTAATGCGAGGATATTGTGGTAGAAAACAAGAAGCCCTGATCACTGGAGTAGCGACCGTGACGACTTCAACCCTTCAACCCTTCAACAGCGTAGAACATTGGTGAGTGAGAGCAATTCCCTTACTCCTCTTTAATTTTTTCCCCAGTTTCCTAATCTGGTCCAAAATTAGTCAACCTTTTATCCAAGTTTTGTGTGTAAAACTTGTACAAATAGTTTTTCCTAGGTTTCTTTCAAAAAACCGACTAAGATAGTTTTTCCCAGGTTTTTCTATTTTATAAAAACCGAATTAAAAAAGTTTTCCCTGTGTTTCTTATAATAAAAAACCGTGAATTTCTAAACTATAATTGATAATAATCGAAAATAATCAATATTACGTCAATTAAGCATTTTTCTGGTCATAAAACTAAAAAATCAAATCTCAAAATGGCTATGGAAAGAATAGATTTGTCAATAGCGGAGAAATTTGGCACTCTCCTACCGAAATTTTCGGGTATTGAAAATGAATTACATACATTCATTAAAAGCTCGGAGCAATATTTAATGATGATTTTAAATGAACCGCAGATAGTTAAAGATTATTGGTTTGCTGTCGTAAAATCGAAATTAATAGATAGAGCTTTAGCAGAAGTTTCAACTTCGGATGTTCCAAATAATTGGGAACTTTTAAAACAATTTCTCTATGTAAAGTTTGGAGATCAAATTAATTTAGATGTTTTGATACATCAATTACAGTTTCTAAGTAAAAAACCAAATGAGGATTTATTGAATTTTATAGATACTATCATTTCAATAAAAATCAGGATAAATTATAGAATTGATGCCGATATGATGCCTGATCCTGAAAAGCAATTATTCAAGACAAATGTACTGAGAATATGTAAAACGGTACTTATTTCGAATTCACCTATTGAATTACGAACATACCTTATTACCAATAATAATTTCACATTTGACCAAACTATAAATGCAGTAAAAGATTATATTTCTAATATGGCACAATACGATTTACTCGACAGGAGCCGTCGAAATAAAAATACTCAATCTCATCAGAATGTGAGAAATTTTCCTCAAAATAATTTTTTTTCTAATAACAGAAACAATTATCAGAATCCAAGAAATAATATTAATAATTTTAATCAAAATCCTTTTAATAATTATAATAATCGAAGCTTTCCGTCACAACCCATACATTTCCAACGAAGTAATGTTAGTACAAATTATCCAACTAATCGACAAGTATTCGGTATCCCTAATACAAATTATATAAATACCCCTAAACAAAATACAAATGTTTTCAAACCTAATCCTAATCAAAGAATACAAACCCCTCCAGAAAAAATGTCGATACAGACAAGAAACTACCCCCAAAAACGTGGCAATTATTCCACCCAATTTCAAATAAACCCCCAAAAGAAATTTTATACTAATAACCAGAATCCCGAAAGAAATCTCGATATGAATAATCAAAGCCCTCATTATACATTTGAAGAGCTAACTCATTTAGAATCTCCTTCTACTTCAAAACAAGAAGTCAGTAATTTTAACAATTCTACGAAAATAAATTTTCGAGGAAACGCCTCAACAGAAGCGTTGACATAAATTCGACATTAGATAATTTTAATCAACTTCCTTATATTGAATTCCAAAATCCCAAATGTAAACTTTTAATAAATAGTGGATGTTCTGTGTGTCTGTCCAAAATTTGCTTACAATAATTTCCCTCAAAATATTTTCAAGGAACAAACGACATTAACTTCATGTCATAAAAAACAAACTACTAATGAAAAAGTTCTAATACCATTATTTTCAGAATTTCACTTAAATGATTTGCATCCGTTTGTTGTGTATAAATTTCATAAAAATTATGATGGACTCATAGGAGCCGACTTCATGAATAAATATGGCCTAAGCCTAGATTTTAAAAATCAAATTTTGAGAAATGAATATTGTCAAATACCTTTTAGCTATCAACAAGTTTGTCAAAAACAGACAAAAAATCCAATTGACCTTTCTCATTTACAACCAGAGATAAGCACCCAATTAACTAAAGGCTCGACTAATAATGCAGATGCTCTTAGTAGAATTATTTTAGAATCAACCGATGAATTAACTTATGAAAATTTCATTGAAGTAAATGAAAACAATGATATCAGAGATGCCTCTAATATAACTGAGAAAGTAGAAAATTTATTTAAAGTTACAAAAAAATATGCTTTAGCACATTGTGTTTCCAGAGATTTCCATATGAATAAAGGTATAGCCTTAAATTTTAAACAAAAATTCGGTCGAGTAGACGAATTAATCGCGCAAAAGAAATTAATAGGCGAAGTAGCAACATTACGTATAAATGAAAGAAATATTTATTATTTAATTACGAAAGAATATTATTATGACAAACCGGAATATAAAGATGTTTTCCAGTCACTGTTAAATTTGAAAGAATTATGTATTTTTAATAATGAAAAATATTTAGCGTTACCACGCATTGCTTGTGGTTTAGACCAATTGGAATGGTCTATTGTATTTAAAATGATAAAATATATTTTCCTGAATTCTAATATAAAAGTTGTCATACATTCTATGACCAACCGTCGTCAAGAATGCTTAGAAAACAAAAATATTGAATTTAACGGAATAGAAGATGATGTAATTTCTATGATGAACCAAATAACCGATGAAGAGTTAGATGAATGTTTAGATCTCTTGAATGTTAAGGATCAACGTGAAAATAGTGATTCAGAAGTTTTAAAAGGTGATTTATTTGAACAGGACGCAAGTGATTTAACTATTTATAGTAATGTAGAAAATCCTATTTTAGAACTTCCTTATACAGAAAGAAGTTTGAATTCGTAAAATTTTCAAATAATTTTCAAAATTACTCCGAATTATAAGGTGACAAATAAAAATTTTTGGAGAAAAACTTAGATTTAGAGTTGAAATAAATTCAATAGACAAAGATCTATTCAAATTTATTAAAGAATATATCCGACCAAAATGTTCGTATACTTTATATTTTATATCTCAAGAACTAGAAAAACCCCTTATACGAATATTACAAAACAAGTTTGATTATAAATCATTTGACTTAAAAATTTCGAAAATATGGTTAGAAGACGTAGAAGACGAAGAAGAACGTTTACTTAGAATACAGCAATATCATGAAACAAAAACTGTTCATCGTGGATTAAGAGAAAATTTAATTAGTCTCAAATCGAAATATTACTGGCCAAATATGAATAAAGATGTTCAAAATTATATTAACTCGTGCGAGATATGTCAAAAAAGTAAATATGAGAGAACTCCTATACAGTTGCAATTTAAACCTAACCCTATAGGATCGAAACCATTTACACATATTTATTGCGATACAATAAGATTCGGTCAAACAAATTGTTTAAGTTTAATCGATTCATTTTCAAGACTAGGACAATGTTATCCTTTACTCCAAAAGACAGAATTAGAAATCGTAGATAAACTAATAATTTATTTCAGTCATTATGGAATACCTAACAAGATAACATGTGACAATGGAATAGAATTTAAAAATAGTGTTGTCCAAGATTTCTGTAAAATTCATAAAATCGAAATTCATTATATTACAAATTACAATCCAAATTCAAATGCCCTAGTAGAAAGATTTCATTCCACATTAATTGAACAATTAAGAACAATTGACAATAAAAATTCAACTTTTCAAAATAAGCTTTCTCGAGCTTTATTGAGTTATAATAATTCCAATCATTCCAGTTTGGAGATGACTCCAACGCAAATTATTAAAGCCGACCTAAATTATTCCTTACCGATTAAGCGAACTCATAATGAACAAGTCCAGGATTATGTAGAAAATTATGTAGAAAACTTAAGGGATATATCGAAACACTTAGAAAAAGGCAAAGAAAAGAATTTAAAACGTTTAGAAAAAACTAATGAAAAACGGTCAGCTAAAGAAAAATATACTCTAAATGAAAATCCCGTTTATATTGAAGGACGTGTTATAAGTAAATTAGATCCAGCCTACAAAAGAATACAGGCTAGAGAAATTGATACTCATAGGATACAAGATGACAAAAATAAACACATTTATCATAAGAAAATAATGAAACAGAGAAAGAAAGTATTTAAGTAATATTTTATTTTATTGCAGATCCACTATGGAAACCCTAGTTATAATCATATTATTGAAAATAATCACTACAACCGTTGCTATAGAAATTATACCTTTACAAAATAATGTATTGCCTATTTTATTGGGAAAAGCTTATGTGACCAATAGAAACTTACAATTTATTTATCATATAGACCTAAATAAAATGGAAGAATTAATTATCCGATATCAAAGAGACATTGAGAATTTGAAAGATCAACAATTAGGTTTTGCACAAACGGCAAACCATAGATATTTGCAGCATTCGAATTCAATTAATATTAACACACTCGAAGAACTTCTTAACGAGAAAATTAGAATTAAAAGAGGATTCATAAATTTAGGTGGCAAAATTTCAAAGATATTATTCGGAACCTTAGATTCTGACGATGAGGAATTATATAGAAGTTATTTTAATAGCATCGAGAAGAATGAGAATACACTTATGAGGAATCAAAAACAAATTGCTACTATAGTAAATGATTTGAAAAATAAATATATTGATAAATTCCAAAAGATGAATGAAAATCTTGAATTATTAAAAACTGTTCCAGAGTTAAGAGCTGTAAAACAAATGCATCTTATGACCTTTGAACTCAAAGATATCAAATTTATATTGGATGAAATTCAAACTGCAGTAAGCTTTGCAAGATTGCACCTGCTACATGAATCTATTTTACCATATACCAAATTTGCAGAATTGATCAAAAATGTTACTATAATACCAGTACACCATCTGAAAGATTATTATCAATTATGTCATACAAAAGTAGTCTTTCGAAATAAAACTTTATTATTCTTAATATCGATTCCCACTATTTATGAACGGAGTTATGATCTGTACAAGTTTTATTACCTATCCCAAAATAATTTAACCCTTCCTCAAACCTATCCTTATATGCTCTCCCAAGAAGAAATTCTAAAATGGTCGAGAAACCAATGTCATCCAATAGAAGAAGACTTTTTATGTGATCAAGATTCCCTCAACAAACCTCCACAATGTTTGGAAAATATCCTTAGGAATCATACAGAAAATTGCGCAAGAACCAAATCTATTCCTGCATCAGATTTAAAATTATTAGAAGATGGAAGCATTCTATCATTAGAGAATGAGAAAATCCAAGAGAAATGTCCTCAACAAATAAAACATTATTTTATTCCCCCAGCTGCAATTCTTTGATCCAAATGTGTAATTAGTAATACTCAAAAAGACATTTTTCCCGTAACTACTGTCAACGAAGAAAAATACATTATTCTACCCAGGATGACCACATCCATAAAGAACCATTCTAACGATGAAGATTTCAAGAAAGAAGATGAAATTCCAGACATCGACTTAGAAGAACTGGATCAGTGGAAACATCACCCTTCGAAATTCAGCTTTTTATTATTTCTATTGATAACCATTATAATCATTGCTTGTATTTTGAAATATTTTAGAAAATACTTAAATTTTACTAAAGTCACACCTTCAGGTGATGCCTTTCTCCAAGAAGGGGAGGAATCATGTAATAATGCCCCCTATTAATTAAATACCTTTATGATTAGAACGCATAAGAATATAAATATGACTGTGTTAAGAATTGCTGATGTAGCTATTACTGAAAACGCCACGTGCGACGCTTCTCATTGTTTATAAACTATAAATAGCCTCCTACTCAATTAGTCGAGGAGAATCATATTGAGTACGAGTCAGTAAGAATGTAATTGTATCACTTCATCCATCAATTTCTTCCGCTGTAAATAAAATATGTTTCAATTTTTAAAAACAGGGTTTTTTTCCCAAAACTCATAAATATATTCAACTGATCCTCACGCATAATTTTTGAAACATAAAATATTTTCAACATGATAAAAATTTGAATTTAAACATAAATCGACAAGATTACTGTTAATAATATTTTATTCACCTCAAGAGGTAATATCGACTTTGAATGTCTCGTTCTGGTAATGAAAATATCACACAATCCAAGGTCCTATAATAATATATTTTATCATGTTTTTTTTATCGATGCATTTTCAATGTAAGTGATTTCTGGCGAAATAGTTTATTTTTATGAGTTCTAGCACCTGTTCGCTACATTTTTGTCGTATGACTTTTCGGGGACGATGCCCTCATCGCTATATTATAGTGCACATAACTCAAAACAACATACATGAAGTCTGAATTATCAATAATTGTTTCATTCATACACATTTGTGTATGTACCATGCATCACATTGTTTCATATGGAAATTTTGTAATAACTGTTACTGCTCAATCGAAACATTCTATACATTCAGTAATAGGCTTTAGTTCTCAGCTTTAAACCTCGCAAAACCAATCCAGTACAACAGTATTATTCATCATATTGTTCATCGATTTGAAGGGAGGAACCTTTATAATAGCAACAACCCTGAAGATAGATCATCACAAGTTATATAAGTTGTTCTTTACCGTCACTCTTTCACAGAAAACAGAATCTACTATATCAACAGAGCCCCAATTCTCAACTATCCTCCTACAAACTACAAAGTTCTTAACATTGAATGTAATGGCAGATGCTTCAAGATAAGTGTGGGTGCTGGCTGGCCTCAAGTTTTCAAATAAGATGGAAATCTAACCGAAGACCGATGGTTATTGTGAGTGAATTCCAGGAACTGTTAGTCAATTGGATGTACGAATGATGAAGGGAGTTAATTATATAGCTCGATTCATATAATTTCATCCTCCCTTAACTTTCGACTCAACCAATTTGAAAATTTAGAATGTGGCACGCGAAAAGGGCATAACATTTTGTACTCAAAAGGAACTGATAGTCGTAGTCACCAAGATTGCAGATGCACTTCTTGAATGTTTTCGAACTTAAAATGATGGCTTGTTATAAATTATTTTCCAGGCGTTAATGAAAATTTTATCTTCCTGGAATATTCCATCATAATTATTAATACGCAAAATTGAATATCAAATTCAAAGATGATAGGGAGTCCACGATTATCATTTGGTGAAATATTATTAAATATTAGAAAAAACATGGCTTCAATTTCAGAACACCTATATTAATATTTTGACATATACGTAGTTCGAGATAATGGCAAAATATCGAAATATAACAACGGCTGCACTGTACTGGTCCACTTTTATATACCCGAACAGCAAAGTTGTCGACGGTTTTGGCGCTCTTGTTCCTCAAGAGTCCGTGATTGAAATTGATTCTGTCCGGCCAGCCATCCGTTAACACGATAACTCTCGAAGGAAAGGAGCTAAAAGATTGAAATTTGCAGGGTAAGTTTGGAGCTTCAATATCTCTGACGCGTTTGTTAAATGGCGAAAGTCTACCAAGCGGTTTTGGTTTTATGGCCGTTTTTAGTAAAAATATTTTTTATGAATATTTCCGAAACCGATCACTCGATCTATCTGAAATTTAGCATCAAATTGTAGAATAATGACCTTTATAGGAATGCGAAGGTTTTTATTGATCGGGTTGCCGTAAAGTGTCAAAATAAAAATTCAATTTTTTTTTATTTTGTTCTACAAAACTCTCGAACAGATTGAGCTAGGCAGTTGAAATTTTCAGAGTAGGTTTGGGAGATAAATATCTCGTTTATGTTAGTTATTGGGCAAAATCAGCCAGATGGTTTCGGAGAAAAAAAAAATATTTTTTTATACAATACAAATTTCAAATTTGTTTTAAGATGCAGTTTCATCATAAAAATCGATCGATATTATTTCAACTCTAACTACTTTCGAAGATATGAGTTTTCAAAATTTCAATAATGAATCGTTTCTATGTTTCCACAAAATGCTATAATTATTCTATCTAAGAATTATTATATGATCTGTGTTCATACTTGTACATGTCATCTTGTTTTTCTATGAGAGAGAGTCGAACTCATTCCAGCTATCATAGTTTTTTGAGGGGGAGGCTCACTATCTGAGCAAGTGTTTTTAAGACGAAAATCGATGTTGAGAACTGTATTAGGATTAAAATTTAGGGAATCAATGTAGGGGACATTTCAGGGAACAAAATATTTTAACACTGTGTGGTCTATATATATATATATATATACATATATAAGGTATTAATTTTCATGAAACTTCATCCACATTAATTTGAAAGATATAAAAATGTTAGTCAAACCAGACGAAAAGAACCATTTTTTTATCCTTATCATTCCTTAGCGATGACCGAGTGTTCTCCTCTGTATTTTGGGATAAAATTATTGAATGCTCTCCCTTATGAATTAAGAACGTTGGTCAATGTAAGGATTTTCAAGAAGACTTTGCATAAATTTATTGTTGAAGTTGAACCCTATACATTGTCAGAATTTTTTTAATTGTGTAGAAGGTATATAGAGATGATTTGACGAATTTCAATTTCATTGTGCTGTACAATAATTCCTGAATTAAATATATATTATATTATTTTCTATTCTATTCTATTCTAAAAGGATTTTAAAATGATATTATACTTTTTTGTGATATTTTAATGCCAGTGGATAATCCATGTGATGATGGAAATATATACCTTAGTATGGTTGTCAGAATGGGTTCATAATAGCTCCAGTAAAAAAATAACTCAATTATTGGCTAAGTTTCAATTGATATATTGATTTGAGGATTGAATATCTCGGGTAAGCTAGTGGTTTTTGGAGCTCTTGTTTCGGAGATATGATTTGTCAAAGATTGAACAAGAGCGCCAGAGTACATGCCACAGGGCTTTCCCCCTTATTTTATATTTCAGGTGAAGTCTAATGAATTTCATGATGATACAATAAGAAATGTCAAGTCTGTATGTGGTCATGTAATTTTCAAAAATGAAGTGCAATTTGTTTAAGAGATTATTTTAAATCGATATCTAATATCTTTATGATATAAAACAGCAAACATTGAAAAAGCGCAATTAATTTTTTTAACATGTTTAACAAAAAATGGGTTCAAGCCCTGTGGAAAGGACCATTCTGGCGCTCTAGTTCAAACAGACAAATTATATCTCCGAAAGTATTGGTTTCTCAGATTTGGGAATTATATCAATCTATTCATATGATAGAACTGCACCATAAAGGAAATTCAATTCAAATAATAGTTTATTTATCAAGATTAAATTATTATTAAATGAGCAATCTTGAGATTGAGAACTGCACCATGGAAGAAATCAAATTAAATCTGGCCAATTTTGCCCAATAACGAACTTAACCGAGATATTCATCTCCCTAAACTACTCTGGAAATTTCAACTACCTACCTCATTCCGTTCGAGAGTTATATCTATGTCTATGGATGAAAAGCAGTCTCACTACTCTCAGATCTCTTACTTCATGTTCCGTTCCGAAATGTAAGAATTTTCTGAGAAAACCTAATTTCGGAGCAAACAACTTTGATTTTTCTCACTTCGCTCACAATTCTTCGCTTGATTAGATAATGTCATGTCTCAGGAAAATAATTTGACATTATGACAATTCAAACATAGAATAATATCATTCTGTGACAACGTTGAAATACGATTTATTATTGAAATTTTGATTAATCATATCTCCGAAAGTATTAGCTTGTTAGAGTTAAAAATGATATCATTCGATTCTTATGGTAAAACAGCTTCTTGAAAAGATTTAATTTGGAATTTGCCTTGTAAAAAAAATTTTTTTTTGTTACTCCGAAACCATCTGTCATATTTTGCCCAATAACGAATTTAGCCGAGATATTTATCTCCCAAACCTACTCTGAAAATTTCAACTTTCTAGCTCTTTCCGTTCGAGAGTTATCGTGCCTACGGCCGGCCAGACGGCCGGACAGAATGAATTTCGACCACAGATTCTTGATCAGTGAGTCGAACCAAATCGTTTAAGACCATTTTCATCGAAAAATTCGAAAATTACAGACATTTGGGCAAATTGATAAGCACTCAGTTCCGAGGAACTAGAGCGCCAAAAAATAGGTTTCGGCATGCAAAGTATTCCGCAAAATAGTAGTAATTTTTTTATTTTTTTCATGTCGCGTGATCTTCACGAAATTTTGCAAAAGTGTTTGCATTGGTCTTTTGCATCTAACTACTGAGTTTCAATTTAATCAGATCAGTATTTTTCGAGTTATCCTGAAAACAAAATTTTTAAATTTTTGAAATTTTTTTTAGTCACTTTAGGGCCGTCCGATCAAAACAAAACTTCGCAGGCCTATAAAGGCCATGATACTACAATTTGATGCCAAATTTCAGAAAGATCGAGTGATCGGTTCCGGAAATATTCATAAAAAACGTTTTGACTAAAAACGGCCTTAACTCCGAAACCGCTCGGTGGTTTTCGCCCGTTAACGAACTTGTCAGTGATATTTACGCTACAAAACTACCCTGCAAATTTCAACGCTCTAGGTAATTCCGTTCGAGAGTTATCGTGCTAACGGCCGGCCGGCCGGCCCGCTTGACCGGACAGACAGAATTGAATTCGACCTCGAATTCTTCATCAGGGAGTTGAACGTAATCGTTTGAGACCATTTTCGAAAAAAAATTCGAAAAATACAGACATTGTGACGAAATGATAGCACGCTGATCCTTGCGGAACACGCGCGCAAGAACAATAAGAATAACAACCCAATCTATTGAATGTGATCACTTATGTTCGTTGCCTTTCAGAAAAAATCCAGGAGAATCTGGAGAATTGGTTTTAAGTTGAATATAAGAACCGTTTTCGAGACACAAAATGATATAAGTTCTTCATTTACTAAGGCTAAACTGATTTATGAAAGAGTATACATTCATTATCTTGGTTACTGTACATATTTATTTAAAATCCCGAAAAACTTCAAATTCAGATTCTAAATTGTCATTCTTTTTCGTAAAAATGCGACCCTACCTTCAACCCCCTTCGAATAGATATGGGCTTGTGACACATCGTTTGGAAAGTTTCGTAATTCTCTATTCAGAAATGTTATCACTTTCATGTTAGAATGTTAGAACAAATAAAATCAAGTAATTAGCAAAATTAGGTACAATATCAGAAACTAAAATGTAGGAAAAAAAAATGGGTTCAAGCCCTCTGGACAGGAGCTTTCTGGCGCTCTAGTTCAAACAGACAAATTATATCTCCGAAAGTGTTGGTTTCTCAAAGTTGGGAATTATATCAATGTATTCTTACGATAGAACTGCATCATAAAGGAAATTTAATTCAAATAAATGTTTATTTATCAAGATTAAATGAGCAATCTGAGAATGAGAACTGCACCTTGGAAGAAATCGAATTAAATCAGGCCAATTTTGCCCAATAACGAACTTATCCGAGATATTCATCTCCCTAACCTACTCTGAAAATTTCAACTACCTAGCTCATTCCGTTCGAGAGTTATTGTAGAAAAACTTTTTTTAAATTTTCAAAATTTTTTTTTTACACTTTGCGGTAATCTGGTCAATATAAACTTCACATACGTATAAAGGTCATGATTCTACAATTTGATGCTAAATTTCAGATAGATCGAGTGATCGGTTTCGGAAATATTCATAAAAAATATTTTTACTAAAATCAGCAATAACCGCTTGATGGATTTCGCCCATTAACGAGCTCGTCCGAGATATTTACGCTCAAAACCCACCTTGCAAATTTCAATCCACTAACTCCTCTCGTTCGAGAGTTATCGTGACTACGGTCGGCCGGACAGAATCGATTTCGACCTCGGATTCTTGATCAGTGAGTCGAACCAAATCGTTTAAGACCATTTTCATCGAAAAATTCGAAAATTACAGACATTTGGGCAAATTGATAAGCACTCAGTTCCGAGGAACTAGAGCGCCAACAAGTTGCGTTGACAATTGCCCAAAACAGGTTTAAAGTACCTACAAATAGTAGATATTCCATAAAACATGTATGAAAGAAGAGTAATAATGAAAAATTACCTTGTAATCGATCAAAAATTTCCTGATCTACGTTCACAAAATTTTCTCCTCTCTCGAACTACAGAATTATGCTTTCAATATTTACGTAATATTTTCAAACATTTTTGGGTGAGGTCCCCCGTTGCATCGCTAAAATACTTCATGTTCCGTTCCGAAATGTAAGACTTTTCTGAGAAAAACTAATTTCGGAGCAAACAACTGAGACTTTTCTCGCTTCGCTCACATTTCGGAATACACTTTATTCTCATAATTCTTCGATTGATTAGATAATGTCATGTCTCAGGAAAATAAGTTGACATTATGACAATTCATACATAGAATAATTATATCATTCTGTGAAATACGATTTATTATTGAAATTTTGAAAAATCATATCTCCGAAAGTATTAGCTTGTTAGAGTTGAAAATGATATCATTGGATTTTTACGGTAAAACTGCTTATTGAAAAAAATTTAATTTTAAATTTGTTTTGTAAAAAAAATATTTTTTTTTGTTATTCCGAAACCATCTGTCCGATTTTGCCCAATAACGAACTTAGCCGAGATATTTATCTCCCAAACCTACTCTGAAAATTTCAACTGTCTAGCTCATTCCGTTCTAGAGTTATCGTGCCTACGGCCGGCCGGCCGGACCGGCCGGATGGCCGGACAGAATGAATTTCGACCACGGATTCTTGATCAGTGAGTCAAACCAAATCGTTTAAGACCATTTCCATCGAAAAATTCGAAAATTACGGACATTTGGGCAAATTGATGAGCACTCAGTTCTGAGGAACTAGAGCGCCAAAAAACGTTTTCAGTTGAGATTGGAAAATAGTTATTTAGACGCATTTATATCGATTGGTCAAAGAGAATCTAATATGGTACCTATATTGGACCTATTTCGATTAATTGAAACAGGTAGGCATTGAGATAACAGGTTTTATTTGTGAAATTCATTTGAAATCAATATGTGAATACTAGCTCGAAATGCATAATACATAATGAAGACCAAGAAGTTTGAAACAAGTCAACTCTTGCACTCAGCAAATAAATGAAGCTTCGTTAACCCGAGTTATTAACTCTATGTATAAGAATAGAATTTATGAACCAATTACACGAGAACCTATTCACAGAATGCTCAGATCTTGTTGATTTATTATCAACGGTATCAGCCATTTTTCAATATTACTTAGTACTTATATACCTACTAGTATGAACCTACTTCTGGTCCGGAGGGTGGAAAGTTACACTTCACATCAAGAGCTTTTTCAAATGTAATACGTTTTCAATAATGCAATGTTATAATTTAAATTAATAAAAATTTATTGAATTATTGGAGACTTTCTTTCGTATAGAAGAATTTTGTTCAACTCATCTTCCACATTTTATCAAATAAAAGGGAGGGGTGATTAAATTAATGCAAATTGAAAACAAACAATATTAAATGTTGGGAAAAAGTGAACGACAGGTTGAATGGAAAAATAATACATATCTTGGAAGTACGGTGTCGTTTCCCCCTACAGAATGTTAAATATTATTCCGTACAAACTCTTTGCTTGCTATCCATTTTGTTGACATTTTCACTATAGATAATGCTCAAATTGAATAAAGGGGAGTTCGCAATGGGCAAAAATAATCATTTGAACTTCACGGGGTTATCTTTCTGATATTCTTACTTTTTTTTTTAATTGAGTTAGATAGAGCTATTTATGAGCTTTGCTCTCTATATTGTCCAAAAATTTAATGCTTGTGGCTTTTACTTGATGCAAATCCATATTAACTCAATGAAAAATTATATACGATTTACACTTATTTATTCAATATATTCAGTATGATGTAGTCTGATGAAGTCGCTGTGTCGACGAAACGCGTCACAATATTGAATAAATAAGTGTAAATCGTATATAATTTTTCATTGAGTTAATATGGATTTGCATCAAGTAAAAGCCACAAGCATTAAATTTTTGGACAATATAGAGAGCAAAGCTCATAAATAGCTCTATCTAACTCAATTAAAAAAAAAAGTAAGAATATCAGAAAGATAACCCCGTGAAGTTCAAATGATTATTTTTGCCCATTGCGAACTCCCCTTTATTCAATTTGAGCATTATCTATAGTGAAAATGTCAACAAAATGGATAGCAAGCAAAGAGTTTGTACGGAATAATATTTAACATTCTGTAGGGGGAAACGACACCGTACTTCCAAGATATGTATTATTTTTCCATTCAACCTGTCGTTCACTTTTTCCCAACATTTAATATTGTTTGTTTTCAATTTGCATTAATTTAATCACCCCTCCCTTTTATTTGATAAAATGTGGAAGATGAGTTGAACAAAATTCTTCTATACGAAAGAAAGTCTCCAATAATTCAATAAATTTTTATTAATTTAAATTATAACATTGCATTATTGAAAACGTATTACATTTGAAAAAGCTCTTGATGTGAAGTGTAACTTTCCACCCTCCGGACCAGAAGTAGGTTCATACTAGTAGGTATATAAGTACTAAGTAATATTGAAAAATGGCTGATACCGTTGATAATAAATCAACAAGATCTGAGCATTCTGTGAATAGGTTCTCGTGTAATTGGTTCATAAATTCTATTCTTATACATAGAGTTAATAACTCGGGTTAACGAAGCTTCATTTATTTGCTGAGTGCAAGAGTTGACTTGTTTCAAACTTCTTGGTCTTCATTATGTATTATGCATTTCGAGCTAGTATTCACATATTGATTTCAAATGAATTTCACAAATAAAACCTGTTATCTCAATGCCTACCTGTTTCAATTAATCGAAATGGGTCCAATATAGGTACCATATTAGATTCTCTTTGACCAATCGATATAAATGCGTCTAAATAACTATTTTCCAATCTCAACTGAAAACGTTTTTTGGCGCTCTAGTTCCTCAGAACTGAGTGCTTATCAATTTGCCCAAATGTCTGTAATTTTCGAATTTTTCGATGGAAATGGTCTTAAACGATTTGGTTTGACTCACTGATCAAGAATCCGTGGTCGAAATTCATTCTGTCCGGCCATCCGGCCGGTCCGGCCGGCCGGCCGTAGGCACGATAACTCTAGAACGGAATGAGCTAGACAGTTGAAATTTTCAGAGTAGGTTTGGGAGATAAATATCTCGGCTAAGTTCGTTATTGGGCAAAATCGGACAGATGGTTTCGGAATAACAAAAAAAAATATTTTTTTTACCAAACAAATTTAAAATTAAATTTTTTTCAATAAGCAGTTTTACCGTAAAAATCCAATGATATCATTTTCAACTCTAACAAGCTAATACTTTCGGAGATATGATTTTTCAAAATTTCAATAATAAATCGTATTTCACAGAATGATATAATTATTCTATGTATGAATTGTCATAATGTCAACTTATTTTCCTGAGACATGACATTATCTAATCAATCGAAGAATTATGAGAATAAAGTGTATTCCGAAATGTGAGCGAAGCGAGAAAAGTCTCAGTTGTTTGCTCCGAAATTAGTTTTTCTCAGAAAAGTCTTACATTTCGGAACGGAACATGAAGTATTTTAGCGATGCAACGGGGGACCTCACCCAAAAATGTTTGAAAATATTACGTAAATATTGAAAGCATAATTCTGTAGTTCGAGAGAGGAGAAAATTTTGTGAACGTAGATCAGGAAATTTTTGATCGATTACAAGGTAATTTTTCATTATTAATCTTCTTTCATACATGTTTTATGGAATATCTACTATTTGTAGGTACTTTAAACCTGTTTTGGGCAATTGTCATACGCAACTTGTTGGCGCTCTAGTTCCTCGGAACTGAGTGCTTATCAATTTGCCCAAATGTCTGTAATTTTCGAATTTTTCGATGAAAATGGTCTTAAACGATTTGGTTCGACTCACTGATCAAGAATCCGAGGTCGAAATCGATTCTGTCCGGCCGACCGTAGTCACGATAACTCTCGAACGAGAGGAGTTAGTGGATTGAAATTTGCAAGGTGGGTTTTGAGCGTAAATATCTCGGACGAGCTCGTTAATGGGCGAAATCCATCAAGCGGTTATTGCTGATTTTAGTAAAAATATTTTTTATGAATATTTCCGAAACCGATCACTCGATCTATCTGAAATTTAGCATCAAATTGTAGAATCATGACCTTTATACGTATGTGAAGTTTATATTGACCAGATTACCGCAAAGTGTAAAAAAAAAATTTTGAAAATTTAAAAAAAGTTTTTCTACAATAACTCTCGAACGGAATGAGCTAGGTAGTTGAAATTTTCAGAGTAGGTTAGGGAGATGAATATTTCGGATAAGTTCGTTATTGGGCATAATTGGCCTGATTTAATTCGATTTCTTCCAAGGTGCAGTTCTCATTCTCAGATTGCTCATTTAATCTTGATAAATAAACATTTATTTGAATTAAATTTCCTTTATGATGCAGTTCTATCGTAAGAATACATTGATATAATTCCCAACTTTGAGAAACCAACACTTTCGGAGATATAATTTGTCTGTTTGAACTAGAGCGCCAGAAAGCTCCTGTCCAGAGGGCTTGAACCCATTTTTTTTCCTACATTTTAGTTTCTGATATTGTACCTAATTTTGCTAATTACTTGATTTTATTTGTTCTAACATTCTAACATGAAAGTGATAACATTTCTGAATAGAGAATTACGAAACTTTCCAAACGATGTGTCACAAGCCCATATCTATTCGAAGGGGGTTGAAGGTAGGGTCGCATTTTTACGAAAAAGAATGACAATTTAGAATCTGAATTTGAAGTTTTTCGGGATTTTGAATAAATATGTACAGTAACCAAGATAATGAATGTATACTCTTTCATAAATCAGTTTAGCCTTAGTTAATGAAGAACTTATATCATTTTGTGTCTCGAAAACGGTTCTTATATTCAACTTAAAACTAGTGACCGACCGAAATTTCGGTTTCGGTTTCGGTTTCGGCCAGTTTCGGCCAAGAATTCTAGTTTCGGCCTTAGTTTCGGTTTCGGCCCAAAATGGCCGAAACTTTCGGCCGGGCCGAAACTTGAATGTTCGTGAATTATCCTGGTCGTTTGGCCAGGAGTTATAAGTAGGTATACATAATTGTCGTACGAGTTATTGTGGTCTATCTTTGTTATGACTGAGAATTCATGAGAATTCACTTTAATGATTATTAATTAGACTACATAGGGTGATTCCAAATAAGACGTGAAACTTGGAGTATGACTCATTAGCTGTTGTTTAATCCATATTTATTAATAACCGAAAATCAACGGTTTTTGGAGTTCGATTGATTTTTAAAAGATTCCTGAACTTATAGTACATATTTCGTCAATTTTTTCTACGTTGATCAAATTTGGCGATAATTTTGGTTTATTTTCATCAGAAAAGAATATGATATGTACGAAAAAAGCAAAACTATGCTGTATAAGAGGTTGATAAAGAATTAGTATGATTTGAAAAGTGGTAGAGGTATATGAATAAATGAAAAATCAATTACTAATATCAATTTGTCTGCAACTTTTGAATTTCACAATTTTTTATGCCAAAATTATTTTAAAAACTTGCCAAATTCCTTCTTCATTCTCTAAAAGATTTCGTTAGATTGCTTAACTAGTTTCGTTTCAGCAGATTTTTATAAGCAACCTTTTGAATGTCCGGCATTTAAAATAGTGAATGTGTATCAAAAGAGAGCGTGAGTAAATTTCAGGCGGAAAATAACAACTGAAGACATCAGAAAGACGGCACGTACTAGCCAATGGAATGGTGGAACATAATTTATGAATACATTTTCTAATGTAATTTCGAGCTTAGTTGCAACAAAAAAATATTGAATTCGTTATTTTCCTCTATTTGCGTTTAATACCCCCTTTCAAATCATACTAATTCTTTTTCAACAGAACCAGTACTCAAATATCTCGGGAACCGTTGATTTTTGGTCCTCAATAAAAATGGCTCAAACCACAGCAAATGATCCATACTAACACCTCCTCTAAGGTTCACGTCTGATTTGGAATCACCCTGTATACTTGGACTGATTATTTTGATAACCTGGTAATACCAAAATAATAAATAAAGATCTCAAAAAAAATGTCTTTATAATTTATTTGACACTCCTTAAGTATTTTTATGTATATGCGACTAAAATTGTAAAAAATACAGTAGATAAAAGTATGAAATATAAAGTTTCGGTTTCGGTTTCGGTTTCGGCCGAAACTGAGACCCTGGCCGAAAGTTCGGTTTCGGTTTCGGTTTCGGCTGAAATACCAGTTTCGGTCGGACACTACTTAAAACCAATTCTCCAGATTCTCCTGGATTTTTTCTGAAAGGCAACGAACATAAGTGATCACATTCAATAGATTGGGTTGTTATTCTTATTGTTCTTGCGCGCGTGTTCCGCAAGGATCAGCGTGCTATCATTTCGTCACAATGTCTGTATTTTTCGAATTTTTTTTCGAAAATGGTCTCAAACGATTACGTTCAACTCCCTGATGAAGAATTCGAGGTCAAATTCAATTCTGTCCGTCCGGTCAAGCGGGACTTTTTTTTTTAATTGAGTTAGATAGAGCTATTTATGAGCTTTGATGTCTCTATATTGTCCAAAAATTTAATGCTTGTGGCTTTTACTTGATGCAAATCCATATTAACTCAATGAAAAATTATATACGATTTACACTTATTTATTCAATATATTCAGTATGATGTAGTCTGATGAAGTCGCTGTGTCGACGAAACGCGTCACAATATTGAATAAATAAGTGTAAATCGTATATAATTTTTCATTGAGTTATATTGTCCAAATTCCTTTCAATTTTTTCATATGGTCCATATAATAAAATACCGAATAAGTATGATTAGTTACCACTAAAAAAAAGGTATTTTTTAGTTTAAATTCCAATCCAAGATATTTCAAAATGAAGGTATCATATTTTCTGAGGATATACATCCAACTACAGATTAGCACTGCGACAGGTTATGGGGCATTTTTGTATGGTGAAGGATTGAAAAGCGGTGTAACTTCATATCAAGGAAAAGAACCTAGTGGATCCTTACATATATTACATGAAGGAAACAATGGAAAAGAAATTAGCAGTGCGCAATATTGCGAATTGTGCAATTTTAAAATTAAAAATAAAGTTGGTGTGCAACAAAACCATAACCTCAATTGTTGAGAATAGTAAAGGAATAATTGGGGACAGACTAATTCCGATATCCAGTCTGAACGCAATTAAAAATAGGAATTAAAGAGAGTTCGAAGAATGGAGTCAAACAAGCAATGACGTGAAGTCAGGAGCTTTGGCGCGTAACTCGTGACTTCACGTCAGTGCTTGAGCAAATCTTTTCTTTCGTAATTTTTTTTTAAATTTCTTGGGTGCGGTTCTCACAAAATTCTACAAATGTCTTCGAGTCAATATTTCAATATACCAAGCTTCAATTCGATCGAGTCTATTTTTTTTTGAGTTATCGAGGAAATAATGTTCCAGATGGGTATAACTCTGAAACGGTTTGACCGATTATGCTCAAAAATGAACTTAACCCTTCGATTATCGAGACAACCAACGGTGACCCATCCCGCTACTGAACTTACACAAGGCTGCTCGGATCTCCAAAAATATAGATCTGATCATGTTCAAACTTGGAACTTGGTAGTAGAGTTAGATTCTGAAGGCTCTCACAATTTCAGTAATGTCGGACGAATATTTTCTGATATATATAATTTTAATAATGATTTTTCAAAAATGTTATAGTAATACGATCCTGACAAATTTTTGCAGGAATATTCGCGTTGGTATGCTACAGTTAATATGTTTGAATTGGATCGGTTTTGAAGTTTTTGAGTTATTGAGGAAATAACAACCAAATTCCAGATTGGTATAACTCCAAAACCGTTTGGTCGATTATGCCTATAAATACCTCAAATGCTGCCTTCAAATGCACAATCTAACCTGAAAATTCCAAGTTGCTATCTCTTTCCGTTTTCAGGTAATCTAGATATAAATAATATTTTTAATAATTTTTTTCAAATTTCTGCTAATACGATTGTCACAAAATTTAATGAACTTCCTTAGGTTTGTATCCTACAACTACTCATGAAGTTTCAATTCGATCGGATCAGAATTGGTTGAAAACAAATTATTACTCGAAAACCATCGGTCCTATCATACCCATTAACGAGCTTTTCGTTCGTATTGGGATACGCCACCTACCCTCAAACTGTTAAGTCGCTATCTGTTTACGTTTTCAAATCATCGTGGCAACTGGCTCTATAGGTCATCGCTGCAGATAATAAATATAATATTTCATAAATACTCAAGCAAAGGTGATACGATTTACAAGAAATTCCCCAAAGATTTCCACGTTAGCATTCTACAATTAATTAGAAAGTTTCAATGCTATCGGATCTGTATTTATCGAGTAATTGGAAAAAACAACGAACTTTCAGATGGGAATAACTCCGAAACCGTTAAGCCGATTATTCCTATTAACGATCTCATCCATGGCATTCTGATGCGCAACCTATCCTGAAAATTACAAGACTATATGTTTTCGTTCGAAAGTTATCGTGGCAACGGCCGGCTGGCGTTTGGCAAATTGATAGCACGCTGTTTCCTAGAACATGCGCGCAAAAATGCATATGAGCCCGAAATGATAAGGAATCTGACCAGAAAGATTCAATATTCCTGTTACCACTCTGAACAGAAAAGTTCAAAGACCAAGACTTTGTTAATGTGGTCGATTCTATGTGATTAATTTTTGTCAATGATTTTTGAGTAACCTCAAAGAGTATCATGATAAATTCGTACGAAAATGATAATTTTTTAAGTTACTCCATAGAGGGATAACTTGAAATATAATCTTTAAAATTTTTTCTCAGAAACTAGGATATCCTGGAATTTTACCAACTATCAGGATTTATTCTTTAGAGTAAGAGGATAGATTTTCTCTCAACAGACACTTTGAAATCAATTAAAAAACTCCCGGACATAACGAAATATCCAAAATTTTGATCAAGTTACCCCGTTTTTCGGTACTTACCAATATAATCAGACTCTGCATAGATTTGTCCTTCAAATATATTTTTTCACTTGAATGGCTCACAAACCGTTCATTATCGCGCGCTTGTTCCCCTTAACGATTGTGAACACTATTCACTTTCTGGTCACAAATGAACAGTGCTGTGTCTAAGCTGGTGTTAGTATAGACTAGTATAGTAACACAGTTGAAAAAGAAAACAACTGACTCTCCCTAGCCGCAGGAGCTTCTGAGGGATCTCCTTGGGGAAGAATTAGGAGGGCCAGAATAATCGTAATCATGTCTATAGTACGTGCGCCAAAGAAGATTGACCCCACTTCAATGCTTTTTTAGCCGTTTTCTTTCATAGTGAAGTCAATCTGCATTTGCGCGCGTGCTATTGACATGATTATGATTATACTGACCCAATTAAGTCTTCCCCAAGGAGTTCCCTCAGAAGCTCCTAGGAGCTAGTGCGAACAAGGAGTCAGTTGGGTTCTTTTTCAACTTTGTTACTCTATCCTCACGCCAGCTTAGACACAGCACTGTTAATTATTGACCCGACAGTGAATGGTGTCCACTACCCTGTGGTTAGATCTACGTCTCGGTCTATCCCCTGAGCTTGAAACACTCATCATTCAATTCAAATTAGCCAACGTGAGCACACGCGCCAAAGAGTACTGACTTCACGTCAGCGCATTCTTGTATTTTTCCAAGTTTTTTGACAAATCTGGCTATTAATACAGTCTGGCTATCAGTTTAAACGCAGGTGACCGCTAGACGTAAACCACACCCAACATAAGCCATACAATCCTAAAAGAGCCACTTGTTCTCTGCGCATGCGCAATTTACTCGTGGCTGAAAGTAATATCAAAATAGTATACCTCACACAAAACTCTAATTCTTGAACAACATTGGCTCAGGAGATATCGCAGCTTCAATTCACGCATAGTGGACTCTCCCAAAGATATGGAGGAATAGCATCCTGCACCTCAATACCTCAAATCCTTTCAGACAAAACCTCAAGCAGTTAAATCACTTCTCATCTGCTCATGCGCATAATGACAAATGCCCGAAAGAGTTAACATGAAATTCAAATGTGGCCCCAGGGCCACGGTTCGGGCACTCCAACTCGGAAACAACGCTATTTCCCCCAAACTGATTCGTCCGAGCACGCGCGCCAAAGAGTACAGACTACAAGTCAGTGCATTTTTATATTTTTTCAAGTTTTTTTTGACAAATCTGGCTATTGATACAGTCTGGCTATCAGTTCTAACGCAGGTGGATATGAAGAAAAAATTGTGGTTATGGAACCCCCGTTAGGAAATCAATTGCTTACGCCTATTCTTCGAAACCATATGTAATTCGAAAAACGCGATTTCCTTGAAACTGACTTTCCGTGCATAAAAGTGCCACGAATTTTCCTTTTAAAACCTCACAATATCAGCTCAGCACCACACCCATGACCGATAGTTCTAAACCACTCCCAACATAACCCATACAACCCAAAAACAGTCCACTTGTGCTGAAAGTCACATCTTGAATCCACGCATTCGCGGACCTTCACCGGGGTATAATATGGAGGGATTCTATGAAAACTCCAGCAGTTGAATCAGTTCTCATATGCGCATGCGCATAACGAAAAATACCGGAAGGTCAGAATGAACTTCAGCATAATAGATTTCGGACTTTCGAGCAAAATATTCTGCAAAGTAGTAGTAATTCTTTGAATTTTTTCAAGTCATGTGGTCCTCCCCAAATTTCGCAAAAGTGTCTGCTTCGGTCTTCGGATCTAAATACTGAGTATGAATTCAATCAGGTCAATATTTTTCGAGTAATTGTAGTAACAAAATTTCAAAATTTTAAACTTTCGTTTTGCCACTTTATAGCCATCCGATCAATACAAAACTCCGCATCCATATAAAGGTCATGATTCCAAAAATTGATGAAAAATGATTTTACTAAAAATGTATAAAGCCCTGTGGACAGGAGCTTTGGCGCTCTTGTTCAAACTTTGACAATTCATTCCGAAATTATTGGTTTCTCAGAGTTGGGAATGATATCAATGGATTCTTATAATAGAACTGCATCATAAACGAAACTGAATTAAAATTAAATAACGAACTTATCTGAGATATTCGTTCCGCAAATCTCCTCTGAAAATTATATTATATCAATTGTAACTCAGCCAGCATTCCGGTTTTGTTTTCACTGAAGATATTCTGAATATATTTTCATCGTCATATGGATTATCCAAGGGCATATAGGGTAAGAGTAATTATAATCCTATAATTGTTCATTTTGCATTCAATCATACTTTGTCAACGGATTCTTATGATGAAACTGCATATTAAAAAAATGGATTTGTAGTTTGTAATAGTAAAACAATATTTTTTTCAATACTCCGAAACCATCAGGCTGATTTGGCCCAATGACAAACTAAGCCGAGATATTTATCTCCCAAACCTACTCTGAAAATCTCAATTGTCTAGCTCTTTCCGTTCGAGAGTTATCGTGTTAACGGACGGACGGACGGACGGACGAAATCGATTTCGACCACGGATTCTTGATCAGTGAGTCGAACCCAATCGTTTGAGACCAATTTCAGCCAAAAGTTCGAAAATTACAGACATTTGGGCAAACTGATAAGCACTCTAGTAGCAGTAACAAGAGCGCCAATAATGTTTATCCTCCACAACTACCCTGCGAATTGCAATCCACTACTCATTTCATTCGAGGATTATCGTGCTAACGGCCGGATGGACAGACTTGAACTTGACCCTGGATTATTCATCAGTAAGTCGAACTCAATCGTTTGATACCATTTTCGGCAAAAAAATCCGAAAAAAGAGACATTGTGGCAAAATGATAGCACGCTGTTCCTTGCGGAACACGCGCACAAAAATGCCCGAAAGAGGCACCTACCTCGGACACTACGCTGTTTCCTCGAAACTGGCTTGCACACTGACAACATTGACATGAAGTAGTAATATAGCCTTCCAGTTAAGCCCCTAAGCTCAACGTTCAGACAAAGGTTGAAAACCAACATAAAATTCCACACATCGTTCACGCACTGCCACTGTTCACAATTGCCACGTAAGTTACTCGTCTATTTTTCAATCAGTTGCCCTCTTACATAATATCGCAATAATCAGATAAAATAAGTCTAATGTTTGCCAGAAGTTATTTTCCACGTAGGAAAAACTGAAATGATTTGACCAGTTTGGAAGTTCAAAATTATTAAACTTTTTCTTAGGCTATAGTGGTCTGTTCTCAGTGAAATTTTGCACACCACAAGAGGTCATCATTGATCACCGAAGTGCCAAAATTGAACTAATTCGACATTTGGTTTCGGAGTATAAAGCAAAATATTCCTCACATAGTTAAACATCTTTTGGATGGATTACACTCATGATTTCCCCACGAAATTTTGCACAAGCGTTTGCGTCGGTGCTTTGCATATAACTACCAAGTCTCAATTCAATCAGATGAATATTTTAATGAATTATTGTGAAAACAAAATTTTCAAAATTTTTATTTTTTTTCCTAGTTGATAGCCATTCGATCAATACAAGATTTCGCATTGCATATAAAAATCATGATTCTACAATTTGATGTTAATTTTCAGATAGATCGAGGGATCGGAAATATTCTTAAAAATTGTTTTCACTGAAAATAGCCATAACTCTGAAACCGCTTGGTGGATTTTGACCGTTAACGAACCTGTTCGAGATATTTTTGCTTGAAAACTACCCTGCAAATTTTAATCCTCCTACTCCTTTCGTTCGAGAGTTATCGTGCTCATGGCCGGCCGTTCGGACCAGATGGACAGAATTTGATTTGACTTCAGATAATTTATAAGTGATTCGAACCCAATCGTTCGAGACCATTTTCGGCGAAAAAATCAATTACTGCAGACATTGTGGCAAAATGATAGCACGCTGTTCCTTGCTGAACACTTGCGCAAAAATAATTATTTCTCTTGAATAATTCATTTAATTCTTTTAAAGTATAATAATATGATATACTGCATTGTCCGATTCAGAGAACGATGTACCGAAAGACATTGAAGAAGTGGCTAAATATGCGTTCTCTACAGTTATTCCTAAGTAGTCGAAGAGCAAGTATGATTTAGTTTATTGTGTGAACCCAAATGGATTACTCATTCGAAGGAAAAGGTTTCACTAGCATATTTTTAGAAGAAATGGAATTGAAGAATACAACATTGTGGAGCTTATATTCGATGTTAAGAATACGAAATTGGTTCAAGCACGGACGTGAAGTCAGGAGCTTTTGCGCGTATATTCTAATGTCACTGTATTTTACACTTTACTACGAAATTGGCATCGATATATATCGTTTTCTCACCTTTTATAATATATGAATACATTTCATATCATTTTAATGACAGACGTCAGTAGGGGATCGTCCATGATCACATAGTTTTTGATTCCGTCATATTTATTCTATTGGAATAGAAATACGAAAACACTTACGCCTCAAGTAGCTCAAGGATATGATATTCACGAAATTCCGCGAAAATTACTGGATCGACATTCTACAAGTATTCGCCGAGTTTTAATTGGATCAGATTCGTATATTTTGAGTAATAGAGGAAATAACACTAAAATTTCACTTGAGTATAACTCCAAAACCATTGGGTCTTTTATGCCAATTACGCCGAAAATTGTCGCTATCTCTCTACGTTCTCAAGTTATCGTGAGAATTTGCTAGTGGTACGGTCCTCACAAAATTTCAGATACGACTTTATGTCTTTCAGCATTAGGTAAACTAAAAACGAATGACAATAAATGAGAAAAAATCGTAACTTTGTTTTCGAAAACACCCCCTATTTCTACTAAATATTTTCTAGCTCTTGTGATCAAATGCGCTACAGCTTTTTTAATAATCTCTGGACGATTTCGAATCTCTTCACATGCAAATTGAACACGGTTAATCAGTTGCTCCCTATCCTCGATGTCTTCTGAGTAAACTTTATTTTTCAAGTATCCCCAGAGGAAATAATTCAAGCATGTAAAATCTGCGGATCTTGCAGGCCAGTCAAGAGTTTCCTCCTATAATGAATTAGAATGAGAATATTAATCTATAATCAGCTCCTGAGAGCGAATAGCTCACAGTTTATATAGTTTACCTGTCTTAGTTGTAACTCAATTTTAATGAAATTAATTTTCAAAATTATAATTTTGTTTCAATGAAATCTTTGATTCTGCTACCAGTTGTTTCGTGTATTCAAAACTAAGAGTTTTTGGAGATAAATAATTGGAAAATGAAAATTTCATTTGAACCATGTTTTTGAAAATATCAGTATTTTTTTGAAAAACTGTTTTGGGTAATCTGAAGATGAGACTCTAAATTTGTGTATTAGGTGAAATAAGATTCACCACATTCCTGAAGTCATGATACTGAGAAATGCAATTCATTAAATTTTTGTTTTTTTTTTAATTTGAGATTTAATTAATGTGTTTATTTTCGTAGCTTCACTGGGCTATCTTAGTCTAGAATTTGTTTTGCTTTTGTTCATCAGTTCGCATATGTGATGTATGACATGTTATATTGGGTGAAATAACTACTTCTGTGACATGTCCTGTATATTCTCTCGATATGAAAGAAATAGGCTTAAAAAAATAATTGTATATAAACTTTGTGGATTTGGGGAATAAACTTTATTATTATCATTATTATTATTAAGTATGTATTCACGCATTATTCGGAGGTACAAAGGTCCGTGTTTATTATGAATTGAAAATTCCAGATATTCAATGGTTCATAAAATATTGTTGTGAAGTGTGCCATTACTACCAATATGTTTGTTCGAAAGAGTATTAATTTTAGATTCTGAGAAAAATTTTACTTTTTCAAAAGTTTTTGTACAGGTTGTTTTACAAGATGTGGAATAAAGAAAATAATTTTCTCAGTCTGGACCTGCGCTATCAACAAGTCATTATAAGAGAATATTAGGCATAGGCCCTTACTCATTCTCTGCAATTTTCAAGAAGATCCATACAGGCATTCAATAGTTATGCCGATTGAAATCCAAGCAGGCGTTAGAATTATACCGATTGAAGGTTTCTGATAAAATACATAAAACATCCTGTATCTCTTAAACGATTACAGTTGGGACATATTTCGAACACTGGGACACATTTAGACTCACCAAAATGTCATGCATCTACGCTGAAAGCATGTACAATCATTAGTGAAACACCCTGTATATGTTCTGAGTTATCGAGGAAATAATATTCCAGATTATGTTTTCATTTATTATATATTATTGATTGAATTTTCTCTTTCCCTGCAATTCCACCCACTAATATATTGACAAAAAAGTAGACTTACCTGACATTGTATATTCATCTTCTCGTTCTGCTTGCGCTAATTTTTGATGGGTTCAAAAAATGAACTAATATCATGCCATCATCAGAAATTACCGAGTATTTAAATCAACTGAGTGAGTGGCCATGAAATGGAAACAATGTGGGTTGTATAATAGAATTGAGTGAGAGATTGTATGTAATTTGTAATATAATCGAGATTATTATCTTGTCTAACTTCTTGATCCCAACACCTCATACCTATATCGATATTAATCTCAGTTATTTCAGAATTTTATGGTCCACCGTAATATTCGATGAAGTAAGAATCCTTGCCACCATGACAACTATTAATGTAACATTGAAATCAGTTAAGGCGTTCGGGCGATAGATGGCATGTGGACACAGTAAAAATCTGAACCAGAATCTAACTAAAGCTTTTGCGGCATCCTCTCCGAAGATCCTAGCAGTTTTAAGATGATAATATGTACCTAATTGTGAATCTTCTAGTATATTGACTCTTCATAGATACAAGAGCTGCTAGAGACACATATAGTAAATCTGGAATGAGAAAACCTTCAAATTTTATATCATAATAAAACACGAAATGATTTGAAGTGTTCTATATTTGATTTATCGAATATTCTTCCACTTATTTAGTCGTGCATAGAAATACTCAATTCAACAATTTGGTCAAACAGCCAGTTCTTTTTTCACTTATTTCATAACAAGTCTTAGGTCACACAAAATATGTCTGAAGATGAGTAGGTATTTACAGAACAAAGTTGAAAAGTAAGTCCTTATCACACTGTTATACCGGGAGTCAATACAATGGTCCGAGTAAAAACACATTTTATTTCACAATTCACTTCCTTTTTGTATATCGAAGATATCCTGAAAGTAAATTAATATCATTAAATACAATATCTTCCAGTTCCAATTGTATAATAATTATAATAGAAAGAATGATTTATTCGTGTATGTGATCGAAAAATAAAGCTACTATTCAACTCTGTTTCTTATTCTGACGGAAAAATTGTTTTCAATGATTATTTTTACTTGTAAGCATAAATCAACAAAATCATACTGGCCAATTTCCCAAACGGTTCATGTTGATTTCAGTGAAGCGTTCCTAACAACTGGTATGCGGCATTATTTTATGTTGATTGCTTGACATTTATAATATTTTGATGAATATACAGAGTTCATTCATAAAGTAAATTTGTAAATTGAAGAGGAGTTTCACTAGTGCACCATTATGAAATTGATTCATAAATAAATTCACAAAAAATATGATCGATGGTTAAAACTTCGATATTCTGCTCATAAATTCAATTATTTTGTTTCACATTTTCTCGCCTTGATTCAAATAAGTTTACTTTCTTCGTGTACACTCGCGTCGTTAGCACATAGATTTTCATTGTGCATCTTGGTTAATTCATGGAACGTTACGCACAAACGAGAGACCAGACACTTCTTAGCATGTCAAGCCTGATCATACAGCAAAAAAAAAATAAAATTTGTAGCTCCAAATGTCTACTTCACAGAGCTGGCCATAATGTTCTTATCATGTACGGTACCAGATTAATCCCATGGAGACCACAAAAAAAAACAAAAAACAATTCTTTTCTTAAAATAGGTGAATATGCTGCAAAAGTTTGTTTTCAGAATTCCACCATGAAACTTGTTCAGGGTATTCAATGCCCTTCAAATCAACCCACTAAAAAGCCAATGATTTGCCGCGGAATTATTGTCAAACAAAGCAAAATGATTTTCACTATGATAATCAGTAGCTCGGAAAATAATGATCGTACTAGAAGTAGTAATATAAGACACTTTTTGTAGCTTCTGATGAAACGATTTTTTTCGAAGCGATAATTTTGGCTGAAAAAATGTTAAAAATTAGGCTATTTGAGGATATTTGGATAACTGTCTATAATTTTGGAAATAATGAATGAACGAAGGATGTCAAATGTAATTTTTCGATCTCAAAGTGCCACGAAAAAAAATTATAATTTCTAAGCACTGCTTAATTTTTTTTTGGTTTTCTCCAAAAATTACCGCAATGGGCAATATTTCGATTCTTCTCGATTACCTATCTGTTACGGTTAAAGTTAGAAGAGTGGGTAACTCTAGGTTTATCCAGGTACTATAAAGATTACACTTTAAGTTTCATGAGAAAAGCCTGAAATATTACTAAAATAATTTTTGACATAGTAATTTTTATTAGTGTACGAAATTTGTCACACGAAAAATTTGAACGCAAACAAATATAATGTAAGATTTCAAAAACATTCTTAGTTAAACAACTTGGAAAAGCTCTGTCATCAGGGGCTTTGGCACACTGTTCAAATTTATATCTAGATCGGTCACCCATCTAGGTACTGAACTCGCCTAAATCTGCTAAGTTCCAGAAAAAAAAGAATTTTCGCAATATCTCCAATGGTCTCAAACGATTAGTTTCGACCCAAATACATACATTAACTGCTCGAAAATAAACAGTGCTCTGTCTGCGGGGGCGTAATGACCCATTCAAATACATACATTTACTGTTGGGTGGAAAGTAAACAGTGCATCGTTTGTGGTGGCGTAGGGACAAAAATCAGACAATTGTGTCATGACATATAAAACACCCGGTATAGCAGTGGTTTATTTTCAATAGTGTATCCTTCGAGTAATTTATATGGAACTAATCAGTTCAATCGTATGGTTGTGCCACGAGAAAAAATGAGTTTGCAATTTAGGAAAACATTCTGTATAGTACTAATTTTAATATCTAATAATATAAGAAAATACGCACGTTTCACGTTATTTTGAGAAATAATCAACCTAAATTCGTTCGATAACTGTTTTCGCGGAGTTACTATTTTAAAAGAAATGAGAATAACCTTGACTGGAACTGTCTTTTCGACTGGAGCAATTTGGGTAAAGATCTTAGAAAGTCATGAATACATCAACAACATCTTCACAAATAAGCTGAGAATATAAGATAGCCAGGCTCCTAGAAGGTATCTTTTTCCCAAGGTAAACAAATCAGATGTTCCACTCAGACCAATCGTCAGTAGGATCAAGTTGGCTTTCATGGACTATAAAGAGTTTTCTCTTCAAAGGTTTTTGCAGAAAAAGTAAGGTTGTTCTATCACCTGAGTATGTGGTGCTTTCTTTAGACGTACATTCACAGTTCGAAAGGTTCTCCAGCGATAGGCGTTTCAAGCTTTTCATTGATAATGGTAAAGATAGAGTCTTTCTTGGGAAATTACTTTTTGACTTTATGAGACCACAGCGATGTGGAGGGAGACGTAACAGAGTGGAAAGCAGTCAAACCTTCGGATCATTTCCATTTCTATACCAACAATACAATAATACTCTCATATCACGCATCAACCTGAATATTTCGATAACTGTTTCTTCGAAGTTATCATTTCCATAGAAATGAAAATAATCTTGATCGCAACTGGTACTATCTTTTCGACTGCCTATCAACTCTACTGATACTTTAGATGAAACTCCCACATGTTTGCTACATATAATGGTTATGTTTTTTTTACTGGGTGAGGTACAAGTCTGTGAAATTATTCTTCAACTGGGTATGGTACTGTTCTGTCTGGATACTCTATCTTCTTTTCAACATGAACTGTGCTTGGACGCTCAATAGATACTTTGACTAGGTATGGGACGTGTTCAGTTACTGAGTACAGTTGTGGCAGCCAAACATTCACGGGGTATGGTTTATCAACGAAAATTTTGTCAGGCACATGTAGAATTTCTTCAACAGAATAGGGTTGAGGTACTGGGACTTCTATATTAACTGGGATTTTCACTGAGTAACTGAGGAGTAAATATATTCATAAACTCCTTCTATTAATTGAAAAACAACTTCATGTTATTCCTCCATTTGTCTGGGTTTGATTATTCTACTGGAATACAGCCAAAGTAAATCCCTATACTTTAAAATATGCCCATTTGTACCCTAATTAACTCGTCCCGACCCACGATGGGCATTAAATAACGATTTAAGTCATGTTTTAAACAAAATGACAGATTGTCACAGGCGATAGGTGTCATAGATATGTATAATGTCTTAAGATCATAGAGGAACATGAAACACATGAAAGACATATATGTGAATGACAATACTAATATGATCTATGGATAGCACAAAATATAATTCATGAAATAATTTACAGCCACGTCAAAAATCAAAATGTTGTGGAGTGTAATCCAGTCGACCAGAACATATCGTGTTGAAATATTTCAATATCTCGGCAATATCTTCACCAATATAGATCCGATTGAGTTCAAATCTAGAACTTTAAGTTATTTCTAACTCTAAAATGATGTTTTGAAGGGTCTCGCAGAATTTCAACGATATGTCGGATAGTTTCTTAGATACAAAATTTTTTTTAAATATATTTTTTTTTCAATTTTCCAGTCATTCGATCCTCTTCGTGTCAGATTTTTTTAAGTTTGAAGTTGAAAAAATGGGTTCAAGCCCTGTGGACAGGAGCTTTTGGGCGCATGTTCCTTGTGGCCCGTACTGACCAGTAAAGAAAAAAAGCAGTATCATGTTGAATACCTTAATATTATTCTGGAACACAAATTTTCGGTAATTTTGCAGTTTACCGCCCCCTCGTAAATTTCGACTTTTTCATGTTTTTCGAAGAAAATATGCATTGTACAGTGTTTTTTGATCATTTTCAATAATGGCAAAACAGTTATTTTGGATCAATCTAACGGGATGGGGAGTGAATAGGGGTGCTGGGTGGGGTAATAAATTTATTAGGATTGCTTTGATTTTCTTAATTTTGTGATATTATAATAAGATTATTGTTATAATTTATGATGAAAATTGAAATTTGGAGAAAATTCAAAACAAAATTAATCGTTTTGAATATAATATCTCACCCAGCACTCCTGTTCTCTCCCCCTTTCCGTTTAGGTTTCATAATTTGCCACTATTAAAAATTATCAAAATATTACTTATGATACAAATTTTTTTTTTTTTTCGAAGAAAATTTGAATATACAGATGAATGGAAAATATCTGTAACCACAATAGCACATTTGGATAGTTTTTGCTTTTAGAAAAACTTTTCAATTTACCTTATGCCAATGGATGTTCTGGCGAGTACAAATTTGCCGCAGCTTTCCAGAAGACGTGCCTCTTATGACCGTAGCAAGGCATCATGCGTCTGAAGAGAACATCAGCCAAATATCCTGAAATTGCTTCACGCCTGAATCCAGCCGAAGGAACATGTCTACGAACTTCAACCCATAGTCTTTCAATGGTTTGGGTGTAGGCACCAGTTTGTGGATCGACGAAATTTTCAGAATGATTCACCGTGAGATGTAGGTATCCTTCGTTTTGCAAAGAACTGTACCCCCGCCATGAATCAGTCATAACCGTTGTGCCAGGGAGTACAAAACGTTTTATGATGCCGATCAAAGCTTCGGAAGTGCGATTCTGTACAGGAACGAGAAACGCCTTACATCCTCCTTGAACTCCTCGTTCAATTCCACCGATCACCCATTGCTCAGTTAACACACGTCCTCGATTGTATTTCATATGGCCCAGCATTGCTTCGTCTATTTCAACGATTTTCCCAAGCCCCCCTATCGGTTGGGAATTCCGCATGAGATAGTCTTCTTCAACTTCACGGCAAAAGGAAAACCAATCAACAACTGTATGTTCACTGATCTTTAGCTCAAACATGGTGTCTTCAGTTTTCGCACCTCGGCTTGAGAGGAACATATCGACCAGGAAACACATTTGCCTCAAACTAAGATGCGAACCTTCCAAAAATGTTCCTTTGAAGACACTACGAGAAGTATCGCACTTAACAGATCCCCGTTTAGGCACATGAATCACTTTACGGCACCTGAACTGTTTTCTCTCAAAGTTCGCAGATACTCTTGATCCACAAGTTTCACATACTGAATGGCAAGCCAAAACTCCATGTTCAATAAGAAAGTGGCGAGCTATTTCATCATCCGAAATTTTGCAGATAAACTCAATGTTTGTAAAGGCACATTCTCTGCAAACGTTGTAACAGCAGATTTGTACATTTGGGTTGCTGTCTCCGTCGGCCATTATGCTCCAACTATTGATCACACATGAAAAAATAAAGCAATAAAGCACTTTTAGTGTGTTACACTCATGAAATTCCCACTTACTTATTCTTTAGCAGGAAAACTGACTTTATGAAATTTGATTGAATTCAACTGTGTTTTTTTTATTTGGCTCGTTTCCTAGGTTTTAATTTCATATACTACTTCATAAATTTAAATTTCTTAAAAATATATCAACATGACAATTATAATTTTGATATTTCTAAGCTGTTCCTAGATATTTTACAATTCTAATTTTCAATTTTCATTTTGAATTTTCTCGAAAAATACTCATTTGCCAGTGCTAAAATTGAAACTGTGGTATATCAACATCATGCAGATACTATATACAGAATATTTTGAAAATCGGTGAGGGGGCGTTAAACTGCAAATTAACCAAATTTTCCATTACAATAATCTTCATCTAGCTTCTATTTAGTATCAATTCCTGTAGAACGTGATCATAATAAGTGTTTTCCATATAATAAAATGTGTTTGAACTTGGTATGTAGGAAATCTGACATCAATCATTGGAATTAATTGATTTGACAAACAGCCGTCAAATGAGGTAAATAGATTTTTGTGACGATTTTCTGTGACCATAAAAAAAATTAAGCATTTCATTATTGCATTTCTTGAAATAGGTACCTTTTCAAGTCGATCAACATCGTCCTTCTTTCGACGTCTAAACTATGACTTGATTCTTTATGTTTATGTCTTTGAATTTGTTTTCGGTGGAATTCAAAGAGTTCATAGAATAATCGATGAAAATACTGAGAGAGACCCAGGAAATTTGACACATTTTGTCTTATATCTCCAGAAATTGAAATCGTATAGAGCCAAAATTTTGCACAATGTTGCAAAATATTACAATTGACGTTAATACAAGTTTTTGTTGCAATCTGATGAATAGTTCACGAAAAAAAAATTTTTTTTTCGAAAAAATTAAAAGAAATATTTTTTTAAAAATTACCAACATTTTGATCATAACAGAATTTTGCCAAAAGTTGCGCGTTTATATGCTCGAACTGACTACCAAGTTTCGATTCAACATCTTCTTTAGTTCCTGAAATATCAGGTCATAACCTCAAAATTTTAAATGTCTATAACTCCTAAACCGTCCGGCCGATTTTGCCCGTTAACGAACTTAACCGTCGCATTTTGATCAGAAACCTACCCTGAAAGTTTGAAGTCGATAGGACCTTCGGTGCTCCTGTTATCGTGCCTACGGCCGGAAGGCCGGCCGGCCGGCCGGCCGGCCGGACGGCACCCTAAAATCTGACACCGGATTCGTGATCAGGGAGTCCGAATTAGTCTATTAGCCAATTTTCAGCTCGAAATTCGAAAATTACAGACATTTGGACGAAATGATAGGACGATGTTCCCCTAGAACATACGCCCAAAAAATGAAGTCTAATGTTGGGTTCCACGAAGCTTCGATTAGCTTAATCGTGGATTTAATTCGATGGTTGTATGAAAAATAAACTGAAAATTGACATAGAATCGCACTAATTCGGCAATTAAGAGCTGTCAAAGCTTTGTGAAACCCAGTGTAAATATTTTGAATTAACAATGAAACTCATTGGTTAATTATGCAAGTACCAAGTATTAGATATTATTGGATTTTTTTTCTGAGCTCATATAGTTGGACGAAATGTTCAATGTACACCTTTAACTGAAGATGAAAAATGTCAAAAATTTGTATACTCCTTATTTGGAATCTCTCTGATTGATTCAAGATTTATTGAAAAAAAAATTCACTCAAAATCCAGAAATTACTCTCCTTCCGGGACATTCCTTATATACGTAAAGGGCAGACTCAATGAACTTCTTCCATAATTTAGTACCTCCAACAAAAATAACCTATCCCTACTACAAACAATGCGGGATATCCTCCAAATATTTCATATCCGATTACGAAAAAATTCATTGAAAATAGAATTAAGCTTCAAATAATGAATTTATCGCACTTGACTGATTACGGTACACGGAGTTCTATTTGTTCCACACAACCAGGCATAAATTCCGGATCACGCTGAAAAATGCAAATGAGCGATTCTAGTGGCGGGATCATAGGACCATGTAATTAATTGGAGCAAAAGCCCCCTCTGTGCTCGAACAATTGACATAGCCGACTCGAGCTTCATGCTCTCGAATAGTTCATATGTTTGGAGGAAAAATTATTGCGTATGTTTAATTTGATATGTCACGTATAAACTGTGTTAGGAGGCTTCATGCAAAATTCTTGATTTGATTCCAATGCCACGCAGGTCTCTATTTTATGAATCATGTATGGAGAGAGAGAAGCAGATTTCATTTAGAAGATTAATTTTTTCAGGTATCATCTGTTGCCGCATAGAATTTTATCGCAAAACAATAATTCAATAATGGCTCTGATGTTGTGAATTATACTTGGCTGTTTTCAAATTTGAAATATTGCAATCTGGAGCAGTATTTGAAAAATTTGAAATAATGAAATCGATTTCATCAAAATTTTTGAGGATAATGGACATCCAAGGTAATTCATAAATGCATCTGTCCTGAAATTCTAATCAAACAACAATTATTGAGGTGCAACAGAATAACCAGCAATAACAACAACCCATTCAATGGAATGTAATCCCTTATGTTCGTGGCCATTCTGAAAAAAATCGGGAGAATCGGTTCTAATTTGAAAATAAGAACCGTTTTCAAGATACAGAATGGTCTTTGGTCTTCACTAACTAAGGAAAAACTGATTAATGAGAAATAAAAATCCAAAAACTGTGTATAGAATATTCCTTGTATTTGTGGTAAATCATATGGAGAAACATCGATACCACTAGAAGTAAGAAAGTTGGACTATAGAGATATACAAAATTCAAAGAAAGCAGAATATGTAACTACAATCCAAGGAGATCAACTCTGGAGACTCTGAAGATAGAGTCTGATGACATAAAAAGGAAACTTATGGAGTCGACTGGTATTTTGTTGAACACAGAACGCAATTTTGAAAATTACTCAATTCGAATTGACCATATTTGGTTGAGTTTGTGAAAGAAGGAGACTTAAAGTTCTGAATATTTTCGCTTTTTGTCTGATGAAGGAGTCTGATCTAGCCTCCGAAACGTTACAGAATAGTTGCTTTATCGTTGATGTTATTTCATTACTATTTATTAGGCAACATTGTTCTATGTATTGCTTCTGATAAATATCTTGTGTTTCTAGCGCAGAAGCCGTTTTCAAAAAATTTTTTGTTTTGTTTTATAGATATGTTTCAGAGTTTGGGAGAGAGAACCCAAAGGGAACTATATATTAATGAATTCCCCTCCCAAACTATCCTTTAAAGTTTACCTGATTCTACAGTTGATAATGAAGACCGGTTGCATATCTGGTTAAAATTGTGGATGATTAATTAATCAAAATTTATATAATATATTTATTTATTTATCGTATGGCGATCTACAAATTTATTCTTAAATATAGGTAGAGTGTTGTACATATATACGTATAAAAAACTATATATATATATATACAGAGTGAGTCTTTGACCACTGCATTAATTTTAAACAAAGATTCCTCTCATCAAATGAAACACTTTTTTCATTTAACATTTTTCCAAATTCGGCTCAGGTAAAAAGATACAGGCTGTTGAAATTTTGAAAAAAAAATCAGTTTTTATTTTGTAGCTTTGACATCCTTTTTTCGAATAAAATGAATGTTGGCGTAAAGTTTCCTATAACTATGATACATATTTCCCAAATATTAGTTATTTTCTACTTCTACTGGTTTTCTAGTTATGGACTCGTGTATTCATAAAACTAATCGAAATTAGCATAAAGAAAGCATATAAAGTTTTTCTTGAGTCATTACAAGAATATTCCATCATTTTAGAACATTATATTATTCTTCATCATTTCTCCTTAAAGGCACCGTTTTCGAGATATTCTTCATTGAATGTTTTAAAATGGAAAACTCCAGAAAGTTCACTACTTTTATGGATCCGTCCCTGAGCATTGGAATCCCGAATCAAGCTGTAAATCACGTTACCATGCCTTATTCTCGTCTGCCAACAATGTCATAGATAATTTATATGCGGGAGTGTATTAGCACATTGTGAAATCTTTAAACGCTTGACACTTTTTACCTGAGCCGAATCTGGAAAAATGGTAAATGAAAAAAGTGATTCATTTGATCAGAGGAATCTTTGGTTAAAATTAATGCAGTGGTCAAAGACTCACCCTGTATATAGTAGAGGGGTTTCGTGAGATTTCAGTCAGGTAAATTAAGAAAGACTCTTTTTTGCGCGTATGTTCTGGGGAACATACGCGTTATAGTTTTGCCCAAATGTGAAATTTAATTCTGTGGTGCCGTCCGGCCGGCCGTCCGGCCGTCCGTTGCCACGATAACTTGAGAACGGAAAGAGCTAGCGACTTGAAATTTTCAGGGTAGGTGGCGCATCCCAATACGACGGACAAGTTCGTTAATGGGTATAATCGGCCCAATGGTTTCCGAGTAATAATTTTGTTTTCAACCAAAATAAATCCGATCGAATTTTAAACTTGGTGAATAGTTGTAGAATATAGACCTAAGCACGTTTATGAAATTTTGTGAGAATCGTATCGCTAGAAAATTATTAAAAAATTATTAAAAAATATTTTTGTTGTCACGATAACCTGAGAACGGAAAGAGATAGCGGCTTAAAAATTTCAGGTTAGGTTGTGCATCTGAATGCGACATTTGAGTTTGTTTATGAGCATAATCGTCCAAACGGTTTTAGAGTTATAGCCATCTGAAATTTTCTGAAATTTGGATGTTTTTTGTTCCTCATTAACTCGAAGAATACAAAACCGATTGGATTCAAACATGGTGAATAGTTGTAGAATATAGACCTAAGCACGTTTCTGAAATTTTGTGAGCATCGAATCGCTAGAAAATTATTAAGAAATTATTAAAAAATATTTTTGTTGTCACGATAAACTGAGAACGGAAAGAGATAGCGGCTTGAAAATTTCAGGTTAGGTTGTGCATCTGAATGCGACATTTGAGTATGCTTATGAGCATAATCGTCCAAACGGTTTTAGAGTTATAGCCATCTGAAATTTTCTGAAATTTGGATGTTTTTTGTTCCTCGTTAACTCGAAGAATACAAAACCGATTGGATTCAAACATGGTTATTAGTTGTAGAATGCCAACGCGAAAATTTTTGCAGAATTTCGTGAGGATGGTATAACTAGAAAATTCAAAAAAAAATAATTAAAAATAATTGAAAAAAATTCTATATATCATAAACTATTCGTCCGGCATGGCTGAAATTTTGGGAGAGCCTGCAGAACCTAACTCTACTGCAGAATTCCAAGTTTGAACACGATCGGATCTATATTGTTGGAGAACCGAGCAGCCTTTTGTGAGTTCGGTAGGTGGATGCGAATTGTCGTATGATATGTTGTCTATGGTCGTATTTTTGCGAGAACCTCCAAAAATAAAATATGAATGTCATGATGACATATTATTATACATATATATTCATGGTAAAATCGTGTTATTTCATCACAAATCTATAGGAGATTAGATGATAGCCCTACATTAGTGGTCAGACCTGGTTTTGAAAGAGATCCTCCTTAGGAGGAGGCAACTAAATATTGAAGGGATTTCTATGAACAAGAGTGAATATCTTTGAGGAATAGAGAGGCGATTCTTCTTCAAGAGATCCATGTGCCTTCAGAGGAGTATATTTGCGAGAGGGGACCTTTGAATTTTGCAGAAGGCTTCTGATCTTGTAAGGTGAGAGGCTCATTTGTGGATATTAAATCTCGTGATGGGTAGAAAGGAATTCTAGGCCAGTTTTTCTATCACTAATGAGAATATATCTTTATGTAATAACGGGTGATTTTCTGAGAGCTTTTGGATTTGATTTGAAAAAAATTGGTTCAAGCACTGACGTGAAGTCAGAAGCTTTTGCGCGTATGTTCTATTGTCCATTCTTCTGTATTGGACACTTAATCGAATTTACCATGGTAAATTCGATTAAGGGTGTCCAATACAGAAGAATGGACAATATTTATTAAATATTTAAAACTGTAATTAGTTCTTTGAAATACCATTTTATGAAGAAATTCTTGTAAGTTGACAAAATATCTTTATTTGAACAATAAAAAATGCATCATTTTATTAAAATTATGGTTTGACTATCCAATCGCTTCTTTCCTTTATAATATTTTTACTGTAAGTCAGTATAGCTTAACTTTCAAAGTAACGTCCTACAATATTAATTTAAATGATATTATAAATAAAAAAACAATATACTTCAACAAGGTTTCATGAATTATAGACTTTACAGAATAAAATAGGTAGGTATACTTCTAATTATTAACATTTTCGTTGAGACGAATTTATTTTTCCATTGGTGGAGAAGTCAGGCTAGATGTCTGCATACAGAAGCTTTTTATATTTGTGAATTATTTCTCTATATCACATAATAAAACGTGTTCTGCCTTGAAAACTGCTTCACCTTCCTTGAGTAGTCGACTTCTATTATCGATATATCCCAATATATCGGCAAGGGAAACCTCCAAATTTTGCCATTTCTTTTGTAAGGATGGATACCAAATATTATACTCAATAATCATTGGACGGATACTTTTAAAATAACTCAATTTAAAAAACAAACAGAATAAAATAGGTAGGTGTACTTCTAATTATTAACATTTTCGTTGAGACAAATGAATTTTTCCATTGGTGGAGAAGTCAGGCTAGATGTCTGCATACAGAAGCTTTTTATATTTGTGAATTATTTCTCTATATCACATAATAAAACGTGTTCTGCCTTGAAAACTGCTTCACCTTCCTTGAGTGGTCGACTTCTATTATCGATATATCCCAATATATCGGCAAGGGAAACCTCAAAATTTTGCCATTTCTTTTGTAAGGATGGATACCAAATATTATACTCAATAATCATTGGACGGATACTTTTAAAATAACTCAATTTAAAAAACAAAGTAGTTATTCACAATACTTAAAAGCTGAGATTTCATTTCAAACAGAAGCTGTTAACGTTTGTTGTTTACCTTTACTACGGCAGTAGTTCTGTGGTCGTGCGCGATCGTTGTGGGTGGGACCGTAGTGGAACGCGCCTCTAATAATGTATAATTAGTGTTCTGTGGTTCAAATCATAGAAACAAAATATGTTTTCACTGCATCTTGTTCACATAAATATCTAATATAATCAAAGAAGGTTTTGAGGAACCAGTTGTTTCTGGAATTCTTAAATTCCTGTATCAGATTATTAAAATATTGTGTCATAACTTTATAAAAGTGAATAAGATAAAATTATAGTTAGTGTTAAGTGTATTTCATTGCAAGTAAGTAATAGATTGTAAATTGTAAACCAAATCTCTTAGGGCCGGTTTCTCAATTGCGAGTTAACCCGAGGTTGCGGGTAACCCGAGTGTTACGCATTCATGAATATCGCTAAATACATGCGTCAACTCGCAACCTCGAGTTAACTCGCAATTGAGAAACAGTCACTTAAGACTACAACTGCTTGCTTATTGATGAGGCTAATTTTGAATCTCTTTTAAGAAAACTAAGGAAATAGATTCAATATTACCTATAGCTAATGAAGCTATCCTAATAACACAGGAATCCTAATAAAGAATCCTTATGAATTCGTAGAGAAATTCCGCTCGTGTAAGGCCGGCTTAAGGTTGACATTAATATATCGATTAAATTCTGTTGAAAATGAAACAGAGTGGTTATCAAAATCAATCGGTTATGTATAACAAGAGATTGGTCTTAACCAATCTGTTCCGGTTATTCGCTTAAATTCCTTCCTTCATGAAATTCATTGATTTTCACTTGTTAAAAACCATAGACATAGAATAACAATAGAATAATAATAGAATGTTATTTTATGTCTATGTTAAAAACTGACCGATTCATTTACGATTGATCGATTATTTCAATTGAAAAAAAAACGCACCACTACAATCGTACATACAGAATATTCTACAGCTTAAATTCTCTGATCGACATTAATGGGTTAGATCACAGAATATACCCTAAGGTATATTCTGTGGGTTTGATGTTAGATGTATGATGTCAGAAATGCGATAAAAACATTGATCGATATTTGAATACACACTCACAAGAGCAAATTTAGGTAATAAATAACTAGCCTACATTAGAAACTACTATTCAATTATTCTTTAACGAACAGCATCGAATACAAACTAATCTACAAGAAAAGGTATTTAATAAAATATAGTACATATTTGTAAAAATTTTTTCCAAAATAAGTCTTGATTCATCTTAATATGTGCATTTCGAATAAATGTTCAAGTAACTTTAATATCAACAAATTTTAACTACTGTGAAATATTCCAATTTTTTTCAGAGATTAAAATTTGATAGAAGATGCCTAAGCTGAAAAGGAAATCTGCATCACAAAGGTCAAGACAAAAGAATAATGAAATCTATCAAAAACGTATTAATGATGTCGAATTTCGAAGTCTGGAAAACGTCGTACGTGGAGAAAATCAAAAGGCTAAACGTCAAATTGACGAGCTCCGAAACGAAGAAAATCTAGAACGAAAACAAAGACATAAGATTGAACGTCAGAATGTTGAGGTACGAAGCAAGGAAAACGTCGTACGTAGGGAAAATCAAAGGACTAAACGTCAAATTGACGAGCTCCGAAACGAAGAAAATCTAGAACGGAAAAAAAAACATAAGACTGAACGTCAGATTGTCGAGCTTCGAAACGAAGAAAATCTAGAACGAAAACAAAGACATAAGACTGAACGTCTGAATGTTGAGGTACGAAGTAAAGAAAACTTCGTACGTAGAGAAAATCAAAGAACTAAACGTCAAATTGACGAGTTTCGAAATGCAGAAAATCTAGAAAGAAAACGAAGACATAAGACTGAACGTCAAAACGATGAGGTTCGTATGAAAGAAAATCTCAAAAGAAAAAATCAGCTTAAGACTGAACGTAGTGGTAATGATGAATTTCTATTAAATGAGAATGAACGTAAGAAACGTAAAATAGATGAAATTCGTTCCAGTAATAGTTTTCGAGAATTGGAAAATCAAAAAAATTATAATAATAGAAAGTTCAAAGGAGAAACGGCTGAACTTGAAAGAGCAAAGAAAAAAGAAATTGTAAAACAATTACGAAGAAATCCCGAATTTCGTGAACTAGAAAGAGTTAAAGATCAGGAAGCACATCAAATAGCAAGATTAAGTCAAATAGATATTATTTCAAATACAAATTTAACAGACTGGGAAAAAATTTCAAGACAATTTAATGCAGAAGTTAAACTCGGACCAACAGAGGTATGTGTATGTTGTGGAGGTTTATGGTTTGTTAGTTCTATTAGACACTTAAAACCAAAAACTTTGCAATCTGATAAAATCTCTAATGAGTTCATGAGTCAAGTTTATTACTTACGCAAATTAGACAAATTCAAAAACTTAGAATCTTTTTGTAGTACTTGTTATAGGTACGTCAAAAAATTGCAAATTCCTAAACTTTGTCTGCATAACGGTCTGGATTTCCCAGAAATTCCAGAAGTTTTGAAAAAGTTAACTGTATTAGAAGAAAGATTATGTGCCATTCGTTTGCCTTTTATGCAGATCAGAAGTTTAGGCTTTGAACGTCAATGTAGTTTGCGAGGTAATGTAGTTAATGTACCAGTTTCAATAGATTCAACTGTTTCAGTTTTGCCACGTACATTTGACAATACATTAACAATACAAGTAAAATTGAAACGTAAACTGTCATATAAACATCATTATATTATTGAAACCATTCGGCCGAATAGGGTAAGACAAGCTTGCGAGTATCTGGTTACTACACCGTTATATATTAGCGAAGGAATTACGTTACGGCAAAATAAAGGACATTTGTCTGAAACAGAAGAATTTGTTGTTGATAGAAATGATTTATCTTCTCCTCTTCCAGATAATAATTTTCCACCTAATACAGATTGTAACGATCAAAATAAATTCAACTCTTTAGAAGATTTAGATGAAAATGCGGATTCTGAACCGTTAAATCCAGGCGGTCAAGAAACTCTTATTCAAGATGAAAATGAAGTTGAAAATTTGGCTTTAGCGCCAGCAGAAGGGCAACGGCCAATAGGTCTTCTTTTAGATACTAAGGCGGAAGAAATGTCTTTTCCAACGATTTATTGCGGTCGTCCTAGAAACCCAACAGTTTATTTAACATATAATAATATATTAAAGTCAGAAATGAGACGCTTCGATCGAAGAGCAGCCGTAGTATGTCATCTATTGTATACTTACAAAAAACAAGAAATAACGAAAATTTCGAACGCTATTTCTGTCTGTTTACGTAAACGAAAGCAAGGAACAGGTAATTATTGCGCGGCCCAAATGCTTGATAAAAATTTCATAAACAGCTTAGTTTTACATAACGACGGATATCGAATATTACAAGGTGTCCGAAGCTCGCCTGCGTTCTGGGAAAAAGAAAAGAAAAAATTATTAGCTATGATTCGTCAACTTGGTATTCCAACGTTCTTCTTTACCTTGTCGGCCGCTGAGTCTAAATGGGGAGAACTTTTAAAAATGTTATTTAAAATAATTGATGATAGAATGGTCACCGAAGATGAAGCATTGAATGCGGATTATTCCGAAAAAGCACGTTTAATAAGAACAGATCCCATTACATGTGCAAGATATTTCGATTACAGAACACGATGCCTCTTTAAAACTTGGAAAACAAAATCAGGACCATTCCAAAATTATAATGTTATAGATTTTTATCAACGCGTTGAATTCCAACAGCGGGGTTCGCCCCATATTCATGGACTATTGTGGTTGGAAAATGCGCCACAATTCCACGAAGAACATGAGAATCACTCAAACTTAATCGATTTTATTGATAAATTTATTACATGCGATGGTAAAAGTGAATTAGTTTCACACTTAATTTATCTTCAAACTCATCACCATACCGCAACATGTCATATTGATAAACGGCGAAATAAAAAAAATTGGTTCAAGCACTGACGTGAAGTCAGAAGCTTTTGCGCGTATGTTCTATTGTCCATTCTCCTGTATTGGACACTCTTCTTAATCGAATTTACCATGATGAATTCTATTGTCTATTCTCCTGTATTGGACACTCTCTTCTTAATCGAATTCACCATGATGAATTCTATTGTCCATTCTCCTGTATTGGAGACTCTTCTTAATCGAATTTGCCATGATGAATTCTATTGTCCATTCTGGACAATAGAATTCATCATGGCAAATTCGATTAAGAAGAGTCTCCAATACAGGAGAATGGACAATAGAATTCATCATGGTGAATTCGATTGAGAAGAGTGTCCAATACAGGAGAATAGACAATAGAATTCATCATGGTAAATTCGATTAAGAAGAGTGTCCAATACAGGAGAATGGACAATAGAACATACGCGCAAAAGCTTCTGACTTCACGTCAGTGCTTGAACCAATTTTCTTTACTCGAGCTTTCGAGACGTATATTTGTCTCTTCGTCAGACAAATATATATATGGAGTATCTTTTTCTTTTGCTGCTCATCTCTGGTCACCCTGAGGGTTCCATTAAGGTTTTGGTCAGGGGATGAATTGGCAGACAAACTTGTCAAGCTGGCTGCAAGACACACAGCTGTTGGACCAGAACCACTGTAGGGCCCCCAATAGCACACGTTTTTCCCAAATGGTCCAATTCATGTTCCATATTTGTCGTCAAAGTAAATTGATCAGAAACATTTCACAAAATCATCAGTGGGTGGCACACAAACTAATGAGTTTAGGTTCAGGTTAAGTTTACAATAAATATTTGGTAAAGGTTGACGTTATGTTGTGAAATCGATTTTAAATGTAAACTTTTGAACATTGGCGAAGAAACATACTGAAACAGGATATGTCTGTAGCTGGCCACCTGTAGACCTTGTGACAAAAAACATCAAAAAGGCTGTACAGCCTGAAAGCAGTACATGGCAAATTTATTCATTGGAGATTCTGAAGGAATTTGGTAGTGTTATAACCTAAGATTCATTGAAACACACTATTCATAGTGACAATATTTCAGATACTTATGACCTGTCAAAATTGGATGAAGAGATATTAGAAGACTATAGTGTTGCGTTCCGAATGTGCCCTGATTTATTGAACGATTTTGTTAGAATTCAGAAAAAACTATTCGTGTTTACGTTTAATTTCATTCTTAACTCAACCGCCATTTGTACGTAATAATAGGTGTTTAAATATGAAATGCTAAGATGAACTATTTTTTTTTCATATGAGATCGTAAAAAAGTGCACAACACTCATATTAAATCAAGGTTTATTTTATACAATTGTTCGGTTTGAAATTACTTCCACTCTTTCATAACACACTTGGTCATTTATCTGGGAGGGGGAAGATATAAGAGTATTCTTGATACTGAAGAAATAGTATTGTGTAGGTTAATTTAAAAACAATAATTTGTCAAAAAGTTCTCAACAATCCTTTGTTTGGCGCTCTTGTTCCTCGGAGCAGAGTGCTTATCAACTTGCCCAAATGTAATATTCGAATCTTTTCATGAAAATGATCTTAAACGATTTGGTTCGACTAACTGATCAAGAATCCGTGGTCAAAATCGATTCTGTCCAGCCGGCCTTAGACACGATAACTCTCGAAAATAATGAGCTAGACAGTTGAAATTTTCAGAGTAGGTTTGGGAGATAAATATGTCGATTAAGTTCGTTATGAACGGACAAAAAAAAATTTACATTATAAATTTCAAATAATTTTTTTTTTTTAATTAAATTTCACCATAAGAATCCATTGATAACATTTTGAACTCTATAATAAATCATATTTCTATGTTTCCACAGAATGCTGCTACAATTATTCTATCTATGAATTATTATAAGATCTGTTTTCATACACGTCATCCTATTGTCTTATAAGAGGAATGACAAATTCATTTCAGCTATCGTAGAATTATGAGGATTATAATAGGATATTATACTTTCTGGATGATATTTCAACGCCTGTGGATAATCCATATGATTATGGAAATATATACTTTGGTAAGTAAATTAAATTGGGTTCAGAATATTTCCAGTAAAAGCACAACTGGAAGTTTCAATTGATATAACATAATTTTCAGAGTAGATTCGGATTAATAATTTAAGGCAGTCTTGTTTTTTTTTTAGATGGCACTTTCTTTAATTAATTTCATGATGCAGTATCATAAGAATACATTGATATCATTCCCAATTCTGAGAAATCAATATTTTGGGAGATATTGGGATACGTTTTGTCAAAGTTTCAACAAGAGCCCCAAGGCTCCTGCCACAGGACTTTCTCACTTTTTTTTTGCAAATAAAACTGACAAAATACCCATTAAAAACAGAACGCTTATATATAATCTTATTTATTTACTAATTTTGACATATTGTCACTGTCAGTTTTTTTTGCAAAAAAAAGTACAGATAAAAACTTCATTAGAGGGAAAATTTTTGCTCTGAATTTAACCTAGACAATCCCATTTCTTCAGTAACAACAAGAGCGCCAAAAATATGGCAGAGTTTAGTACTCCAACGGTGCATGCCCTCGGGCTGTTCCAGGAATGTCTATTGGTGTTTAAGACATATTCGGTCAAGATGGTCCCAGAACATAATTGGAAGACTCTTACTCACTGCGACGGGGATGCCCCTGGAATATTCCACGAACATGTCCCTGGAAGGTCCCAATGGGGCATTCCCAGAATGTGCAATTTGCTCATAACGGCTTTACCAGGAATGTTCCCGGGATAACCTGGGATGTTTTACGCCATTTCCGGAACTTATCTTTGGTTGCACATGGACATTCCAGGAACATTTTGCCAATACACTCGTGCGTGTAAGGGAGGGGGTCCAACAATAGGAGCTAAGCAAAAGGAAAGCTTGCTGGAAGCACCTCAGGACAACTAATATTCAGAAAAACTGCTTTCACGGAAAATGCCATAACTCCGAAACCACTCAGGGGATTTCACATATTGACAAACTCAACTGAGATATTTATACCTCAATCCTACCCTACAAATTTCCATTTTCTTACTCGTTTTGTTCAAAGGTTAACGTGCTTACGGTCGGTCGGCCGGACGGACAGAATTAGATTTGACAACGGATGATTCATCAGTGAGTCAGACCAAATCGTTTGGGATCATTTACGGCTAAAATTTCCAAAAATATAGACATCTTGGCATAATGATAATAGCACTTTGCTCCTGGCCGAACAAGCGCGCGATATATAGGTTGTTTCATAATATATGCGCAGGACTTCAGGATGTGGTAGCTCATCCAAAAATATTAAAAAAAGTTTGTATTAACTGACCCTCTAAATTGCACCAATTTTGAGGATATTGAAATTGAAAAAAAATTTGTTTCATACTCATATTAAGCTAAGTTTTGTGCGGAAAAGTTCGTTGTTTAAGTCATAGTTGGTGAAGGTTTTGAAGGGGCAGTGGGTGTTTTTCTCCCCAACTTCCACGCAACTGGAAAAAGTACGGTATTGAGACGCGCATTTGTACCATCGATGTTCTCTACACAAAAAAGGTAATGTTGGTCATAAGCTCTAAAGTCGACCATTTTCGAGACAAATCAACGTTCATGTTGAAAAACATGGCCATTTTTGTGAAAAAAAAATGTTTTCTTATATACTTAATTGAACAAAATTTATTTAAACGTAAGAACAAGTAACAACGCCAAATGTTAACTCCATAAATGCAAAATTTAAAAAAGCAATAACATATCGTAGAGTAAAAAAATGTTGGAAATGTCCACCGATAGCTTCAATGCACGCGCAATTCTTCGTCTCAATTTCAACACCCTGTATCTCGAAAGTGGTGCACTTTAGAAGGTCATTTAATAGAAACTTTTTTTCATAGTTTTGGACGAGCTGTCACATCTTGAAGTCCTGCGTATATATTATGGAACACCCTGTATTTCACTCATCCACAACCATCGGACTATTCATGTATATATAAATTTATTTTTCAATCTTTCGGCTTCGACTTCTGTGGTCATTAGCCACAGTCTGATCCTCTTAAAAAAGGTACATACATATATGTACAACTTTGTACATATGAGAACACTTACAGAACAAGACCTATTCATCCCTTACTTCCACAAATTTGATCCTAGAATCATACACAATATCTTAATATCTAATGGCCGATTTTCAGATCTGAGAGTTCTCTGTCATTTGCTCTATCTATATTGACGATTTTTCTATTCAAATGTATTGTTGATTATGAAAATCAACGGTATTATTAGAACAAAGAGTCGGCAGAAAATATCTGCGCTTTCTATACCGATTCTGAAAGACTTCCAGTTCTGAACATACCCTCAGAAAAGATTCGATGCATCTACCTTTCTGTTCAAATGTCATGATGTTCCTGAATGGTCGGTAGGATGAACATAATGATATTTGCCTACGCAATCATCATTGCTAGTTTCAATGTTACCGTTTGATAATTTTCAGTGAAATCAAACTTATAGCACCCTCATACGAGCACCCATAGATGTAAAAGGTTGTTTTAATCGGACAATCCTGAAAAATTGCCGCATTCTCTTCAAGCGACAATCAGAAACAGTTACAGAGTTGAAAAATCTCGCCTCGTATAAAAATAAATCATTCTTGACGTCGAAAACCAACATACTTAATCCTTCATAAATCTCAGTGTTAGGACCCGAGCAGTAGACGCCAATTTATTACGTCACAGCGAACTTCAATCCTACGGGCAAACATAGCAGTTGGAGAACAGGGATGAAAGATATGGCGCCAGATTTGGTCCGCGTGCCACTGTCGTCCGCTTTAACACTACTCGCGACCACTATCGGCGCGCCACTGCCGCTGGCACTGCCACTCACGCCCGGTACGCTGGACAGATCCGGACCGATGCAGGATGGTATTTGGGGGGCAGTGTAGTTATCCAGGCCCTGACATCTCAACCGGTGCTCCCCGAGGCATGCACTATAGGCTATGGCGTGGGGAATGTAGCTCTGGTCAAAGGTACCTGTGAACAATATGGTGGCTAAGGGCCCCAAAGCGTAGACAGGCACGTCTTCTCCACCGTGGGTTCCCCATTGGCGTGGTACTGCAGAGCCGTGGACCTGGTTCTTATCTTCTGTTGCTGTGGTTGTATTCATTGGGACTATCCTTGGTATGGCAAAACCAGGTCCGTTGCCGTATAATATGGTTGTATAGGGTTGGCCGTCCACATCCGAAACTTTACTGTCTGGACCTGAAAAAAAATAGATAATTAGACACTTGCGTTTTGCCTTCACAGAACATAAAACCAAGATTGAACGTTTCGTGTACTCTCGTTTCCAAAGGAGTTATTTAATTGCTTCGGTAGCACCCATATATTGTCAATTAGAGATAAATCCCTGGTAAGTTGAAAAATATTGTCTGGAGTTTTTGCGCACGTATTTATTTATTATCATACACGGGTTATCCCTTTTCTATATATGAAATATAATACAAATGTACATTTACAATAAACATAAACCAAGAAATAAACAACTTCAGCTGTACAACAGCAACAGTGGAATACTTATAATATCAACCTTTCCACACTGATTCTAAATTAACGTAAAGTTTGTCCAGTAAATTGCAAACCTTTACTATAATATCCAATACCCAATCTACGAAAACGTGACAAAGCAGTATGATAACCATAATTTGTGCGATGGTAAGGAACCCGGAAAAACTGAGAGCCACGAAGAGGCCTGATCGGTACTCTAAAACCAATAACAGGAGCAATGAAGGACAGTCTATATCTCCCGAAAATATCTTATATAGAGTGATCAAGTCAGATCTTGTTCTACTACCTTCCAAGGTGGCAACATTCAAACTTTGCATAACCTCCACATAATCATATTCACCACGTTGTAGATTCATTTTGAGTGCTACACACCTCAGATTCCTTTGCACTCTTTCCACCCGATCGATTTGAGACAGGTTTGAGACCGATTTGAGACCGGTGACCACACAGGTAAGGCGTACTGAACAACTGAACACACTAACGAAAGGTACAATGATCTAAAAGCCGTAAAGGACATTTTTTTGGTATTTCTAGTAACGAAACACAACAGCTGAAAACATTTACTGACAACTGAATTAAAATGAGGTGTAAAATTTAACTGATGATCAAATATGACTCCCAAATCGCAAACTTCGAAAACTCGTTTCAGGCTGTTTTCAATTTGATAGCTGAACAGAACAGGATCACTCCACCTAGAAAACGAGATACAGCAACACTTCTCAACATTGAGCGTCATTCCATTATTTCGTGTACAATTGATCAACGCGTTCAAATCGGATTGAATACACTCACAGTCCCTGCTGGAGCAGATCGGCATATAAATTCTGAGGTCATCAGCGAACAGAAGGCTTTTACAGTAGCAAAAGTGGAGGGCTACATCATTAATGAAAATATTGAAGAGGAGCGGTCCCAGATGTGACCCATGTGGAACACCATATGTAACATGAATATCCCTGGAAATGTGGTTTCGAATATTCACCTTCACCATCTGCATCAACCTGAAAACCCTTCTCCAGGGTCACGACGATGTCCTGCTGATATACCAATAGATTTGATGTTGTTGATCTACCGGTGGCAAATCTATCTTGATTTTCAATTAGCAAACTTCCGCAATGCCACGAAATGTAGCGCACAAGTAGTGATTCGAAAAGTTTTGGAATGGCTGAAAGCTTACTAATTGGTAATTAGTTCCTTATATCGTCTTTTTAAAATGGGGGTGACATAACTATTCTTCCATTGGCAAGGAAATATTCCAAGCTTCAATGATAAATTAAAGATTGAACAGAGTCGTATAGTTAATGAATAAACACATCTTCCAAGAAAATAAGTACGGATCCCATCTGGCCCACAACTCAAGTTATCCCCCAACTTACTCAACCCCTCAAACACTTCTTCAATACTGAATATTATGAATGGAATATCAACCGCCGACGCCGCTACCGTGTTCTCGACATCATTCACATGCAATCCCCCTCCAACATAAACCCTTGAAAAATATTCTATTGTCTATTCACTACTATTGGACACTTTTAATCGAATTTACCATCGATGTATAACATTTTCTCAGCCTTTAGAAGATATGAATACATTCCGTATCATTTTAACCTTACCCTACCCCATACTTTGAAATTTATCCGCCATTTTCAGTTATGAATGCCTGTTGACCGTGACAGTCTCAGTAACTTTCAGAGTCGTTTCCTAACGCATTTCTGTATTTTTTTGTCGTTCCATGTAGAAGTACGAGTGAGATATCAACGTTAGTTTTTAATAGCGGTAGGTATCTCATTCCGGAAGTAGTAACGGGTCTTTCAATGGGAATGCCCCATTTTCAAATTGACATTACTCACGCACGGCACCCGTTTTTGCGCGTATCTTCTGGGAAACATCGCCTTATCATTTTGCCGAAATGTCTGTAATTTTCGAATTCTTCGCTGAAAATTGTCTCAACCGATTGGGCTCGACTCGATCAAGAATTTGAGGTCAAATTTGATTATGTCCGGCCGGCCGGCCGTTGCCACGAGAACATATGAACGGAAAGAGATGGCGACTTGAAATTCGCAGGGTAGGTGGCGCATCCCAATACGACGGAAAAGCTCGTTAATGGGCGTAATCAGCCCAATGGTTTCCGAGTAATAATTTTGTCCACAACCAATACTAATCGGATCGAATTGAAACTTGGGTAGTGGTTGTAGCATATAAACTTAAGGACGTTTGTGAAATATTGTGAGAATCGTATCGCTAGAAAATTTTAAAATAATTGTGAAAAATGTTATTCACGTCAAGATAACCTAAGCCCGGAAAGAGGCAGGAACTTGAAATTTTCAGGTTTGGTTGATAATCTGAATGCATCATTTGGGTCTGTCTATCACCATAATCGACAAAACTGTTTTGGAGTTATACTCATCTGAAATTTGGTTTTTAATTCCTCAATAACTCGAAAAATACACAAGAGATCCAATTCTAACATGGCTATTAGTTTTAAAATGGCAACGCAAATATTCTTGAGAAATTTCGTGGGGATCGTATCACTAGAAAATATTTACAAAATCATAGAAAATTATTGAAAAACATTCTATTTATCAAAAGCTATTAGTCCGACATCGCTGAAATTTTGCGAGAACCTTCAGAACCTAAGTCTACTACCAAGTTTCAATTTTGGACATTATCGGATCTGTACTGTTGGGGATCCCAGCAGGCTTGTGTGAGTTCAGTAGCTGGATGGGTGATCGTTGCCTCGACAACTCTTGAACGAAAGGAGATAGGGACTTGCAATATTGAGGATAGGTTGCAAATCTGAATGGGAGTGTTAAGTTCGCTGTTGGCCATAATCGGCTTAACGGTTTCGAAGTTATACCCATCAGGAATATTATTTCGTCGATAACTTGAAAAATATAGAGTCGATTGTATTGAAGCTTGGTAACTAGTTGTAGAATATCGACATAAAGACGTGTGTAAAATTTTGTTAGGTCCATACCACTAGAAAATTTTAAAAAAATTACGAAAAAATATTATGTATCTCATGATTCCTTGAGAACGCAAAGAAATAGCAACTTGCTGTTTTCAGGGTAGATTGCGCATCTAAATACGACATTTAAGTGCGTTAACTAGCATAATCGGCCAAATGGTGTTGGAGTTATATCAATCTGAAATTTGGTTGTTATTTCCTCAATAACTGAAAAAATTACAAATCTGATCCAATTCAAATATGGTTTTTAGTTGTAGAATGCCAACGCGAAAATTCTTGAAAAATTTCGTGAGGATCGTAGCATTAGAAATTTTTTTAAAAATCATCGAAAAAAAAAATTGGTTCAAGCACTGACGTGAAGTCAGAAGCTTTTGCGCGTATGTTCTCTCGTCCATTCTCCTGTCTTGGACTGTATTCACCATGGTAAATTCGATTAAGAGTGTCCAATACAGGAGAATGGACAAGAGAACATACGCGCAGAAGCTTCTAACTTAACGTCAGTGCTTGTTCATTTGTGACAGTGGTAGGTTCATTTGTCAATATCTACCATGTAATCGTCGAAAGGTCCACGTTTCATAAAAGTTTACAAATAATGCAAATTTATTATGAAAAATCGCGGTCTCTTAGTCTAACTTTAAGTGCTTCAACTTCAATTTTTGATCGTAATAATCTTTCGGATAAAGGAAGAATTGAACGTTTAGTGAAGTAGTTCGAAACAAATTTTACACTTCATGAAGTTATAGTTCCAGTGAGACAAAGAAATGCAAGAAGTGAAGAGAATATTGCTGCCGTACGTGAAAGTGTTCGTGAAGACCAAAATTAATCGAATTCTCGTAGTTCACGAGAACTATGCATCTTCCAGACTTTGTTTCTGATTTTGTACGGCCTCAATTGGTTCATCTTGATTTGCAGAACATGTGGTTTCTACAGGAAGATGCCACTTGTCACACTGCCAATGACACAATGATCTTATTGAAACTAAAATTCGATGATTCGATTATTTTAAGAAATGGACCGCCAAATTATTTGCCTTGATCCTGCGATTTAACTCCATTGGAGTTCTTTCTTTGGAGTCACATTGAGTCATTGGATTACAGCAATAATCCAGCAAATTTACACGATTTAAAGATCCATATTGAGCGAGTAATTGCTAACATATGAACTGATTTGAGTGAGAGAGTCATGGAAAATTGTATTCAACGACTTCATTCCTGCCAGCGTTCAAAATTTGATTGATGTTTTGTTTTATAACTAATGGTATCCATTGTACTATATAACTCGCTATATAATGAAATGAAAATTTCAATAAGTTTCAAATAAATAATGTGTTTTATTCACAAAAAAATGACAGACCCGTTACATGCGTCAGAAAAATGTTCGTAGCAATTTATTCAATTTTGGGCTTTCAACGTGACTTCTTTCAATTTTTATATAATGAAAATGTTGCAAAGGACAGGACCATTGCAAATGCATCCGAAATATCCAAAATTTGAAGATTGGTCATTGATCATACCACTCTATATTCTCATATGGCGAGGAGGAGAAAAAAGTAGTGTTGCTAGTCTCCTCTATGCGCTATTCTCCAAATGATGATCTTGACTCGAGAAAACCTGAAATGATTGCCGATTACAATAGCGTTACTTTCGTTTAACTAACTGGTTGTTAGTGTCTTTAATGCCAAACAGAACCAAATAGTTAGCTAACCTCGGCAATCGAAAGTTAACCTTTAATAACCAAGGGGGATGTGGATCGTTGATAAGAAATGCGAGAATTTATTTCTACAAATGTTGAATATGTGTTCACTCAGCGCATACATTCTGTATGCATAGTTATTAAAATAACAAACCAATGGATCGTAGCTGAAATTACTCGCAAAATATCTAATTCAACCACTTACCCGCGGAAATATAACTACCCTAAGATACCAAAAGACCTAAAGAAATCATATGACTTTTTAATTGCGATTATCAGAATATCCTGAAGAAAATTACACAAATCTATGTCTAAATAAAGAAGATGAGTAAGAAATCTGTGGTTAAATTAATGTAAGTCTTAAGGACTCACCCTGTATATATGATTCATGATTTGTTGAATTTTTCTCCGCCTCAAATAGCAGAATAACTACTAATATAGCGGAAAAATTTCTGAGAAAAAAAATCATGAATAAAATTCTACTACGTATACAACGCCATTTCTGATACATGGCAGAAACAAAACACTGACAGAAATCAACATGGCAGTGTGCTGCTTCTGTTTGATGAAATGCACATTGAGGAAGGTTATGTCGTTGCGTCTGCGTACATCGACAATCAATCCAATCGGTAATTTTGGAAAGTATATTTCATTTTTCAGGAGAATTGCTTCGTATTCTATGAACATCTATTTTCGTTGGAGATTTTCAAACTTGATACTTCGAAGGTGTTCACCTTGCGAGGTTGTCACATTTGTGATAATGCGTGCATCGATAATTGCTTCATTATGTAATTTATAATTGTGTGATTAAGTTTTCCGTGTTATTTAGTATTCTTAGTGCTAGCAGATCTATTTTTTACAACGAAGCCGTAATGTGATTTAACTTCGGAATATTGTGAATCGATCCACTGCAGATCAACAATAAATCGCACGAGAAATGCACCGCGTAGTATATCTTGAATTCTAACAGTTTAACTAAAATATATCCACCAACGCTACTCGAAGCAAATGCCTTGCTTCCAGGTGCATTACGTTCATTTCGTGAACAAAACATTTAATTATTCTGGGATTGCGGCGGTACGAAGTTTATTTAGAGGGGACATTTTGCGATTGCAATTTTGTGAGTATATGGTCAAGATCATCTCCTTAAGCGGGGGGAAAGCACATCATTTTAAAGGTTTTGCTATTCTTTTTACAAATATGCTATAAATTTTGCGGTCCTTCAGGTGTAAAACACTCATTGGAATTGTTGGGAGAGGGGGATTAATTGGTCGAGTTTGTCAACATCTTATTGGTTAAAATTAGTTCAGAACATCGACCACTTAATGCAATTTACCCATCCCTTCCAAAGAGTTTTGCAAACCAAATGCCAAACAGAAATTTCCAAGCATAATTATAAATAAACCTGCGAAAAATTTAAAATGATGTGTCACTTGACTCCCATTGCCATTCAAATTCTTCAGGGTTTTGCCTCCCTACTTAACGTGATAATCGTACACCCACGAATTTGCAATCATAAAATATCCCTGCCCAAATACGTTTTTCGGGAAGTAGTTTCGCAAAAATCCGACCTATGTGAGCCACCTGGTATAGATCTGGAAATGAGCGAATTACATATAGCAATCAATCTATCACATAAAGTAGAATCTTGTAAATAAGGGAGGGAATGTTAAAGCATTGTTAAGAATACTCAATTATTTCAGAAGTGTTTTCCAATAACTCGATGTCCTTTTCCAAAAAGTTGTACCTTCAATACAGGAAAAAATCATAATTTCTATAAGAATGGAATATTTCTTCAAGTAGATTCTCCGATTTAATCTTGAAGCGAGTATTTCTCCTTTCCACATGAATTCATGGGTGGAGTGGAGCGAAGCAACAATTGAATCGGAATAAACAAGTTATTCCATGTTTCGAAGTTCTGGGAAACTTATTACTTTTTACATTGAAAAAAAAACATTAATGATTCGAATCGACTGAAACTTTATATTTCAAACTTTTTATATCCAAAACAGTATAACAGGCAGTTCTGGAGACATAATCAATAAGGAATGATGAAATCGAAAGCTGTGAATTTCAATAATTCTTGTTGATACAATAAAGGAAATATAGATTAATTCGATGATTTTCAGATGTATATTCTTTTGATTGTCCTCTGATGTTCACGTCAGGGAACTGCGGTGAGGAAGGTTATCGGTTATATTTTAAAAGGACCGCTGCATTGAATTAAGGGTATTGTCTAGAATTACTGTTTATATCGTAACATATTTCACATGACAATACCATTAATCTCATACTCCCAATTTCTAATGGTGTATATACTAGTCTGGTAATCAGCCAGTTCTCTAGTTGCTTATTTTGCCGAAAAAATTAATTTTGGAATATCTGCCTTCTATCATGTCACTGTTGGGTAGGTATAGAATTAACATTACTGTCACAATTTTGGGGAGAGTACAAAGCAGGAGGGCCAAATAGTACCACAACTTAGTAGTTCCCAAAGAGAATTTTTAATGCTTCTCTTAGAGATATAAATATCTCTTGCCCATGTTGTGGATAGGATTCGAGAGATAATCTGTTATTTCATAGTGTCGATAGTATCAGATTTACGAGAAATGTATAAAAAATTATTGTTAGAACGACAAATTTTGAAGTTGTACAAAAAAGGAGTATATCCGTTGGAACAATGTCGAATATGCGAGGGAAAGGTTTTTAGTCGACAGTTAACAGCCCTTGGGCCGGTTTCTGAGGACAATTGAATGTTGCTTATCTTCAGTTTATCCTCTGAGTTCCATGGAATTGGATAGATAAACTCTTTCTACATGTAATTGTCCCCAGAAACTGGTCGTTATTACTTGATTGAAAACTAATAAAGGGTTCTAACATTCCGTCTATAAATGTCACGTTTCTGAGAAATTCCAACTGACATATTGCAGAAATATTTATGTTCAAATTCTCAACTCAATTTAATCATCTTGCACTGCAGTCAAATTATATGTAGTACCCGAATCTATTTATAATTTCCGACAGAATATATTGACATGTACAGAAATGAGTGCCTGCTACAACTGCAGCATACATTTCTATAACAAGTTACCACCAAAAATAAAAATGATTAATTTCCCTTCTTCATTTGAGACAGAGGTATTTGATCTTCTGCTAAACATGGAACCCTACTCACTCAGTGAGTTTAATATTTCAAAATAATTCTGTTTTTGCGCGTATGTTCTGGGGAACATCGCGTTATAGTTTTGCCCAAATGTCTGTTACTTTCGAATTTTTTGACGAAAATGGTCTCAAACGATTTAGTTCGACTCCCCAATGAAGAATTCGAGGTCAAATTTGATTCTGACCGGCCGGCCGTCCGGCCGCTGACACGATAACTTGAGAACGAGAAGAGCTAGCGACTTGAAATTTTCAGGGTGGGTGGCATCCCAATACGACGGACAAGTTCGTTAATGGGCATAATCGGCCTAGTGGTTTCTGAGTAATAATTTTGTTTTCAACCAATATGAATCCGATCGAATTTAAAATTGGTGAGTAGTTGTAGAATGTGAACCTAAGCACGTTTGTGGAATTTTGTGCGAATCGTATGGCTAAAAAAAAAAAAAATTATAAAAAAATATTTTTGTTGTCACGATAACTTGAGAACGGAAAGAGATAGCGGCTTGAAGTTATAAGGTTATGAAGTGCACCAGAACGCGACATTTCAGTTTGTTTATGAGCATAATCAGCAAAACGGTTTTAGAGTTATAGCCATCTGAAATTTGGTTGTTTTTTGTTTCTCATTAACTCGAAAAATACTAAACCGATTGAATTCAAACATGGTAATCAGTTGTAGAATGCCAACGCAAAAATTCTTGCAAAATTTCGTGAGGATAGTATTTGTGAAAAATTTTAAAAAAATCATGGAAAATTGAAAAAAAAATTCTATATATCAGTAACTATTCGTTGGAAATTGCTGAAATTTTATAAGAGCCTTCATAACCTAACTTTACTGCCAAGTTTCAAGTTTTAACACGAACGGTTGAATATTGTTGGAGATTCGAGCATTCTTGTGTGAGTTCAGTAGATGGGTGTCCGTTGCCTCGATAACTTTCGAACGAAAGGAGATAGGGACTAGCAATTTTCAGGGTAGGTTGCGTATCCAAAAGGGAGAGTTGAGTTCGTTTTTGGGCATAACCGGTTAAACGGTTTCCGAGTTATACCTGGAATATTATTTCCTTGATAACTCAAAAAATAAATATTCGATCGAATTGAAGCTTGGTAACTAGTAGTAGAAAATCATCATAAAGACGTGTTTGAAATTTTGTAAGAACCGTATCCCTAGAAATTTTGAAAAAAAGGACGAAAAAAGAATTTTAAGAACCGCACTCCTAGAAAATTTCAAAAAATCACGAAAAAAAAATTAGTTCAAGCACTGACGTGAAGTCAGAAGCTTTAGCGCGTATGTTCTATTGTCCATTCTTCTGTATTGGACACCCTTAATCGAATTTACCATGGTAAATTATGTTGTCCATTCTCCTGCATTGGACACTTAATTCGAATTTACCATGGTAAATTCGGGAAATGAATTTAAAATCTTCTATAAGAAATTGTATAGCAAGGAAGAAGTGACTAGATAGGTACATATTTGTAAGGAGAACTGAAGAGATATTAGTTTTGCGATCAAATTATAAGTAATGTTTCTTGCACTAAGAGATGTAGTAGTAGTAGTTGTAATATTTGTAGTAGTGAATTATTTCAGTGTAAAATGTATATCGAATACCAGATAAAAGGAAAATAGGAGGTTTCTTCATCTGGGTAGAAAAAGGGGTTAATATTATGATTGATTGTGGTTTCGAACTTAAAACCGCCCCTGATATGTTACAACAATACTCTAATTTGTTGTTTACGAAAAAGAGTGGAAATGCATACTAAATTTTCGGTGCCAGCACCAATCAGTGAACTTCTAGGGTTTTTAATCTTGGGAATTCGCAATCTCGAATATTTCCCACTATCTGGACCAACTTTACTTGCTTTCTGCATATAATCTATCAGCAGAAGCTGATAAATAACTTTCAGATTAGGGTTTTCCATAGCATCTAGACAAAAAGAATACCAGCACTGGGCAATGTGTTAGAAACCTGATAACTTCCTTACCACTTCAGTTGTTGAATGCATTTTAGTATTCTTTTACAGAAAATAGGCAATAAATCGCTCTACAATGGTCGAAACTCAACAAGAAATTCTACTCGCAGTTATCTTTTGGTAAAATTATTATTTTCAAGGGCGAGGCCACACATGGTAAACGTAAATCCAGTTAACTCAAAGAACGAATATTCACGTTTAACAAGAAACTGAACTCTAGGAGGGTTAGATCCACATGGCATGAAAAAATCCCGGTGGTCTTTCGTTGAGAATAAACCAAATATAAGTTTCTTGCAATGCAACGTTCTGATACGTAACAAAAGCAGAAAAAGGAACTAAAATGAATAACTAATATTCCGGTAACCTATAGAGAAACGGTCTGCCAATAGCTACCGATCCGGTTGATTTTATTTGTGTCCATATCTGTTCTATTTTGGAGAATATTGTGAATGATCAATTAGTTCTATCAAAATTTTTACACAGTTCAGATCAAAATTTTATGTGAACTAAGTTTCTTGACATGCAACGTTCTGAAACGTAACAAAGGCAGAAAAAGGAACTAAAATGAATAATTAATATTCCGGTAACCTATAGAGAAACGGTCTGTCAATAGCCACCGATCCGGTTAATTTTATTTGTGTCCATATCTGTTCTATTTTGGAGAATATTGTGAATGATCAATTAGTTCTATCAAAATTTTTACACAGTTCAGATCAAAATTTTATGTGAACTGACTGTTATTAAGATTTCACATGAACTTGTAGTTGTGGTTTAAATTCATATGAATCATATGTCAACAGGCCCAGTTTGGCACCAGCAAATCATATTCCTTATTTCTATCCACGATTCCAAACCCTTGTCGTATACTTACTTATCCACAAATGAGCTTATGCGTCTGTTGAAATATTGATCCTTAATTAAATGAAAAAGTATTCTCTATGCCCTTGTTATTTGTACAAATCAGAATATAAGAAAAAAATCTCTACTGCGGGACATATCAGGATATCAGTATATAACCAAACCTTAAAATTGAATTAGGACAAATATGGCTTGTACGAAATTTTTTCGAAATATTTCATCATAAAATATTCAAGACTATTTGACTTATGAGCAGAATGAAAGGAATACCTGTCATCTGAAGCATTCTAGCAGTCATAGGATAGATGGTTACTGGAATAAACTATTCCTATGGGTGAAGTTATCTAAATATTATGGTGGAGATTGTCGAATATGAGATATATACTAACTGACAAAGAAACTGCAACACCCAGAAGGAGCTATTTAAATTTTGATTTTTTTTGGTAAATCCTAGATAGTAAAGCAAGGAGTAAATGTTTGAAATTTGGAGAAAAAAATCGTGAACGTTTCTTTGTGTGAACATTTTTTGTTACTTACATATTGTAGTCGTTCTTTGCGATTTTTTTAAATTTTAAAACAAACCAGCTGTTCGAGGAGATCCAAAGTGGATGTTTAGTTGTTGTTAAAATGCATAGAGCACGTGTACGTGGAATTTATCGCCAGATAAGTGAATTTGGAAGAGGTCGAATCATTGGTCTACTGGAGGCGGGGTTGTCATTTCGAGAAATCGCTAACCGTACGAACAGGAATCCAGCTACTCTTATGAGATGTTGTCAAGCGTGGTTTGATAATGCCCAAAATCGAAGAAGAGTAGGCACCGGACCCGAAGGGGAACAAATGAAGTTCAAGATCGACGTCCAAGACTTATGGCTATTAGAGACCGATTTGCGACCACTCGATCTTTGGCTGATGAGTGGTTAGGAGAACAAGGACATCCTGTAACTGTCCGAACGGTTTACCGCCGGATAACTTCTTTTGTACTACAGAATTATCTACCCCATATTGTGTTACTTCTGACGGTTGAGCATCGCCGGCAACGATTACAGAGGTGCATTGAACGTCAAGATTGGAATGTGGAATGGCATAAGGTCGTATTTTCTGATGAATCTCGATTCTCCTTCGGTGCACATGATGACCGAAGAAGAGTTAGACGACGTCGGGAAGAAAGACGTGAACCTCAGTTTGATATTGAGCGTCATGTACACCGGACAATAGGCATTATGGTATGGGTTGCAATTGCACATGTAAGTAGGTCACCTTTAGTCATTATTCGAGGTAACATGACAGCGCTGCGTTACCTTCAAGAAATAGTGGAGCCATATGTTGTCCCTTACCTTAACCGGCTCGAAAATCCAATATTTCATCAAGTTAATGCTCGACCTCATGTTGTCAGAGTTAGTTCAAACTTTTTGGAACCGACCCATGTGAATCTTTTGCCATGGCCGCCCATCCCCCGATCTTTCGCCCATAGAGCATGTTTGAGACATCATGGGTAGATACCCTTCGTTTTTTTTCTTCAAATTTCAATCATTTACTCCTTGCTATACTATCTATGTTTTACAAAAAAAAAAACATTTAAATTTAAACAGGTCCTTCTATATGAGCATCGTAGATATTGAAGAATATAATATAATAATAGACAAGCGTTTCAAATTACTACACTTTTTGCAGGTGTAACCAGTTCAAGAATGTTTATTTGAATTTGATTCATTACGATAGTAAGATGATTTTCCACCAATTGTAAAACTCTTTGTTTACTATCCACAAATACACAAATCCTGCCATTTGAGAGACGAGAAATCTATTTTATATTTTTTGCCCCAATTAAATTTGCAATTGATTTAACGTAGTCTGTATTTCGTAAGTTGTCATTGGCATTCATTATGATACCTTGATCTTTCTTTGGAAATGAAGTTGGCATTCGGGTTTGAGCGGCAGTTGAATAAGACATTTGTTTAGGTAGTGGATAAGGGTTGTTCATTTCGAGAAATTAGGTTGTTTGTATAATGTCAGTAATATGAAGAATTAGCATATCTGAATTATTTCCACCTGTTGATAAATTTTATCTCCTGATTGAAACACTGTTTATCGCATCAATCCACACGTGTTTAAAATACCACGGTTCGTCACCACGGAACTAAAACTGAAAGTTGCTTTACTCAAAAAGCACTGTGATAAATGGGATAAGTTAGATACAACATATAATTTCAATTTGAGGGGGGGTCCCGTGCGCACGTTTTCAGAAAAATCAATTATTCATACAACAAACGTTGTATCTACCAGTATAATTTGTCGGTCTGGATAACAATGTATGCCCCCTTATGATTTAATATCAACTATAATGAGCATATACCACATACTAGATAACTTATTCGTGAAATTTATTACGGAGATCTCAAAAAATATCAAGTGAAACTGGAAAAATATTCAGAACTTAAGCGATGCACGAATTCGTTCTATATACCCTTTAGTGAATTTAAACACTTTAAACGACAAGCTGCTAATTAATAACAGCTATTGTGTGCCGTTTCGAGCTCTGAGCTGTGTATTAAATACATGAAACACTATTAATCCTTGAGGGTTTTCTACGGCAATGCTATGAGATTGAATTTTCATCATGCAGCTTACTGCCAATTCCAATGTCACTTCAATCTTTTCGATGAAGGAGTACATGGCTGAAATAATTTAATTCTGGGAATCATATTTGTGCCAGTGAAAGTTTTGCAGTTGCCATAATTCTAATAACTTGCTGCCTGAGAGGCAGAAACATAGTCTATAAGTTTCGTTAATCAAATATGTCCAAATAGCCTCCGAACAAATGGAAGTTGTTCGTTCTTCCAACCGACAGAGAATAACAATTTTGTGAAGGCAAGTATATAATAAAAGAAAATGTGTCCACAATGTTTTCGCTTTAAGAATTCATAGGAGCGGAAACAAAGGTGAAAGCTTTTACGTTAGTTTGACGTAACGCTTCAAATCAGGATTGTAGTTATTGCGTTTGTACGGTTCTCTAGAAAATATTCTCAGTATGTGCCATATTATATTTCATATGCTCTACACATATGAGATTCTTATTTTTATTTCGATAATCCCGCTTGTATGCATTAAGTTTTATTATGTGGGGAAGTATTTTTGGTTATTCCTCAACAGCATACGAAGCAATGTTTTGTTTGAAAAATTCGTGTGTAAGGATTTGGGGATTGGGATGGAGATATTACGGGTTCTTTACTATTTTATCATGATAATCTGTAGGAACTATTTCTGAATAAATCATCTTGAATTACAGACTACCTCAGTTCCGTCTGACGCTGAGCATATAGTGTGTCCCAGTGAAATAACTGGTGATTCACAGGATAGGTTTTGAAAAATATTATAGGCGATACCGAGGCCACATACAACACAACCTGCTCATTAAACTTTTTTGATCAAGTTTTTATTCGAAAAATTAGAAAAGGTCTACATAGAGATCAATATATTTTACAAAATAACAACTCTTATTGTGACTATCTGTGAAATATTTTATTGTAAATTATATATTTTTTTTTCTATTCTTATTTCAACTTGTTAACTGTTCTTTTAACTTCTTATAGTAACGCATCTGGTATCATAAATATCTACCCTTGCAGATTTTTATATTTTAGGTTTAAATGTGTTTTTTTCAAAATTGACTTTTTACTCTCGGTTGAGCAGAGCCTTATGTAGGTACTATTGCGCCTGTGGCAATATATTAGGCAGCACCCTCCCATTTGCGTATATTCATTTTCATCCATTGTATTAAGTTTAGTATTTTAATTTTTTCCTAATTTTAGTCACGTATTTTCATAATAGTAGTAAATGAATACACAATATTATAGATATTTACTTATTTTATTCAAAACATTGATACATAAATGTCGAAATGTGTAAAAATAAAAAATAAATTTGGAAAAAGAAAACAAAATATTCATATTTATGTAGTAAATATGCATATTAAAGAATTTTTTTTAACCAAAAATGTTTTAATACTGCGAACTTAACATACAAATACTATTCTTTAACCCTTTGAAACACGAACTTCTATTTTCGATTTTCAGTTTGAATCCAACCTGAGCCAAGAATTAAAAAATACGTGGTTTCTATCTGAGAGCTCTATGCTTCAAAGATTTAAGCCTAGGGTTATGCGAACGTTGGAGGGGTAATAGCAACATTGTATGTTTTATTTTTTTCAGACGAAAATTTTTTGATACAAAAATTATAATTACTGATGCATAAATAACCCATGAGATTAGTTTTCTATTTTATTTAAGTTGGTCTATGTGGAAAGTTTTTCATTTATAACAACTATTTGAATAGTTGTGAACAACTCAAATAAAAAAGAAACTGAAATCATGGTTTGATTTTGGATTGAGAATACAATTTCTATGCAATATGTTTTTTTTGGCCAATGAATTCATCCAAAGAAACTCTTCTATCACCTCCTCTCACTTTGGTAAAACTCTAATCTTAATACTTCAATACAATAATTACTGAGTTCGATAAATGCATCAATTTGCTCTTTTTATTCTGCGACGTCCTTTAATTTGCTCTCTGCACTCTAATAACTATTTTGTATTCTTTTATTGCGGATCGAGTAAAAACGAGAATATCTATTTAATCTTTAATCCGTTTAATCCTGTACCGCTCTTCTCTACTCCACACCGAGACACATTTATCGAACTTAGCAATATAATATAGTATTCAATTTACTTATTTGGAATCTGATTTCAATATTAAATATAATATGTAAGCTAAGTGAGGAAGACTGAAAAGAAAAATATAAAAAAGCACTAACGTGAAGTCAGTACTCTATGGCGCGCGTGTTCACGTTGGCTAATTCTAATTAAATTATGAGCGTTTCGAGCTCAGTGGACAGAGTGAGCTGGAGATCTACCCAGAGGGTAATGGACACCATTCACTGTCAGGTCAAAAACTAACAGTGCTGTATCTAAGCTGGCATAAGGATAGGTTAACCAAGTTGACAAAGAACACAACTGACTCTCCATAGTCGCACAAGCTCCAAGGAGCTTCTGAGGGATCTCCTTGGGGAAGACTTGGTAGGGTCAGCATAATCCTAATCATGTTTATACCACTTGCGCTAAAGCTGATTGAACCCACGTCAATGCTTTTTTTCCTTCATTCTAAAGGCAATCTGCATTTGGCGCGTGCTATTAACATGATTATGATTATACTGACCCTACCAAGTCTTCCCCAAGGAGACCCCTAAGAAGGTCCTTGGAGCTTATGCGACTACGGAGAGTAAGTTGTGTTCTTTGTCAACTTTGTTACTCTATCCTTGTGCCAGCTTAGATACAACACTGTCAGTTTTCGACCCGACAGTGAATGGTGTCCATTACCCTCTGGGTAGATCTCCGGCTCGCTCTATCCAATGAGCCTGAAACACTCATCAATCAATTCAAATTAGCCAACGTGAACACGCTCGCCAAAGAGTAATGACTTCACGTAAATGCATTTTTATATTTTTTGTAAGGTCCTCCAACAAATCTGGCTATCAAAACAGCTATTAGTTTTACCTTAGGTCGAAATAAAAAAATACGGTAGGCAAAGAAAACACACTAAAATGTAATATAGTTATATTCTTTCGGCTATCGATTTCGGCATTTTTGCCATCATCAGGCCAGCTGAATTTTTTAGATTTAACAATAAGCCTAGATGAGCTTAATACATTCACTTTTGACATCTATAGAAAGCCCACACAAACAGATGTTATTATTCCCTTCAGATCATACCACTCAACCCCTATTAAAAATTCAGCATTTAGATTCCTATTTCAGAGGCTTCTCAACGTCCCATTGTCTATCACTAATTATGACAAAGAAATGAATACAATATATAAAATTGCAGAAGCTAATGAATATCCAAAAGCATATGTTGACAATATACTGATATCCATAAAAAAGAAGATCCTCCTCAATAAGCTATACCCCCATTGTTCAATAAAACAGAATTTTATTTCCATCCCATATATTGAAGAACTTAATGATAGAATGAACTCTACCTTGAAAAGGCATAATTATCAGATAGTCAATAGGAAACAACGAACTTTAGAGAACATACTGTTAAACAATAAGGGTAAATGTGATGAAACATGTCGTAGTGGTATTTACAAGATTACTTGTGGTGAATGCCCCTCCTTTTATATAGGGATGACCACTCGTTCAACCAAAATAAGATATAACGAACATGTAAAGAACAGACCAAAATCAGCTCTAGGCGAACATTTGATAGAAAATAAACATAAGACAACAATAGAAAATTTATCACTAATACATAGAGAGAACAACTATAAAAAACTAATACTGCTAGAACAATATGAAATACTCAAGAATAGAAATAATAATCTACTTTTAAACAATATATCAGAATTTAATGAAAGGCATATGTTTGGGTATTTGTAGGATCGTTTTGAGTTGCTCTGATTTTGTGTATGTTAGAATATGTTAATCCATATAGATATCCCTGTATTGTTTTGTTCCGTTTGACAGTTGACACTTACGACAGATTTGACCGACCTTTATCTGTGATCCCCTGTCTGTCACTTGATGTTCCCACCTGCTTGTCAGTTGAAATTTTGTTGGTTAAGAGCGATAACCTCTGTAATTATTTTATTATATTACCTGACCTTACAATAATTGTGAAAAACTTTTTAAATAATGTTTCTTATTGACGTTGTTGTTTCTTGATAAGACGGTAAGTGTTTCGATCTGAGAGAGATTATACTCAGATTTGACATCATATTTTTGTTGCACTGTTTTTTCAATGTATGCTTGATTGTATTTCAGCTGGCCTGATGATGGCAAAAATGCCGAAATCGATAGCCGAAAGAATATAACTATATTACATTTTAGTGTGTTTTCTTTGCCTACAATAATGATGACACTAATGGAAAAGTTCACCAATACCGTTGAAAAAAATACGGTTATGTGATCCCTGTTAGGAACGCAATTGCCTATTCTCCATATCCAAACGTAATTCAACATAGTTCTTCCACATATAGTTATTTATAAATTAGCCCCAAGGCCACGATACAGACACTTGAACTCGGAAACAACGCTAATTCCTTGAAACTGACTTGTCTGTGAACATAATTGCCATGATAATTCTCTCAAGACCTCAAAATAACGGTTCTGCACCAAATACATGACCGCTAGACGCAAACCACGCCTAATATAAGTCATACAACCCAAAAAGAGCCAATTTTCCTCTGCGCATGCGCAGTGTTCTCGTGGCTGAGAGTCCTCTCAAAATCACACACCTCCCAGAAAACTCTGATTCTTCAACACCATTGGTTCAGGAGGTATCGCTCCTTCAATCCACGCATGCGTGGACACTTCCAAGGGGATTCTGTGAAGTAATAGCATCCTGCATCTCAAAACCCCAATTCTCTCAGACGAAAACTCCAGCAGTTGTTTCACTTATCGTCTGCTAATGCGTATAACGAAAAATGCCCGTAAGGGGTAACATGAATTTCAAAGTTAGCCCCAGAGCCATGGTACGGATACTTCAACTCGGAAACAACGCTACTTCCCCAAAACGGACTTGTCCGTGCACTGAATTGCCATGAATATTCAATTAAAACCTCACAATACCGCCTCAGTACCAGACCCATGACCGACGGTCCTAAGCCACTCCCAACATAACCCGTACAACCCAAAAACAGCCACTTCTCCTCCGCAGATGCGCAATCTACTCGCGGCTGATAATCCTCCCAAAATCACACACTGATCTGATTGTCCAACACTAGTGGTTCAGGAGATATAGCATCTTGAATCCACGCATGCGCGGACCCTCACCAGAGAATTCTATGGAGGAATACCATCCTCCACTCCAAAACACCAATCCTCTATGACGAGAACTCCAGCTGTTAATTCACTTATCGTCTGCTCATGCGCATAACGAAAAATGACCGTAAGGGGTAACATTAATTTCAACACTAGCCCCAGAGCCACGGTACGGACACTTCAACTCGGAAACAACGCTACTTCCCCCAAACTGAAATGTGCGTGCACTGAATTGCCATGAATATTTTTTTAAAACCTCACAATATCGGCTCAGGACCAGACCCATGACCGATAGTCCTAAACCACTCCCAACATAACCCATACAACCCAAAAACAGTCACTTCTCTTCTGCAGAGGAGAAGTGACTGTTTTTGGGTTGTATGGGTTATGTTGGGAGTGGTTTAGGACCATCGGTCATGGTCTCCTCTGCAGAGGAAGAGTGACCCGTTGGGAGTGGTTTAGGACTATCGGTCATGGGCCTGGGTCATGCAAATGACCCAGGCATGCGCATGCGCATGTGCAATCTACTCGCGGCTAAAAGTCCTGCCAAAACACACACCTTACAAAAAACTCCGATTCTCCAACACTAGTGTTTCAGGAGATATCGCATCTTGAGTCCACGCATGCGCGGACCCTCAACATGGAGGAATAGTATCCTCCACCCCAAAACCTCAAACCTCTCAGACGAAAACTTCAGCAGTTAAATCACTCCTCATCTGCGCATGCGCATAACGAAAAATTCTGGGAAGAGGCGGTATGAACTCTAAGAAAATAGGTTTCGGAATTTCAAGCAAAATATTCCGCAAAATAGAAGAAATTTTTTAAATTTTACATGTCACGTGATTCTCACGAAATTTTGCAAAAGTATTTGCTTTGGTATTTTGCAACTAACTACTGACTTTCAATTCAATCAGATCAGTATTTTTCGAGTTATCGTGGAAACGAAATTTTAAAATTTTTGAATTTTTTTTTGCCACTTTAGGGTACTTCCTTCAATACAAAACTTTTTATGCATATAAATGTCATCATTCTATAATTTGATGCTAAATTTCAGATAGATCGAGTGATCGGTTCCGGAAATATTCATAGAAAAAGTTTTAAGTAAAAAAGGCCTTAACTCCGAAACCGCTCAGTGGATTTCGCCAGTTAACGATCTTAACGATGTATTCACGCTCCAAACCTACCCTGAAAATTTCAATCCTCTAACTCCTTCCGTTTGAGAGTTATCGTGCTAACGGCTGGCCGGACAGAATCGAATTTGACCTCGGATTATTGATCAGTGAGTCGAACCCAATCGTTTTAGAGCATTTCAAAAAAAAGTCGAAAAATACAGACATTGTGGCAAAATGATAGCACGCTGTTCCCTGCTGAACACGGGCGCATAAATTACGTCAATTCACCTCACTCTGCGCTGTGTCCTGGTCTTTCGAATTATTTTGCTTGGCGCTTCTATTTTTTTAATTTTTCGGCGCCCATGCCGTAGTTGCGCCCGTTGTCAGTGCCACCTTTGCCACGCCCTAGATACAGCTCCGCGGTTGAGTATATATGTCTATAAGCTACCGAGTAATAAACGTGTATTATACCATTGAAGGTTTCTTTGGCTCGAAAATTTCTACCTGGAAGATCGTCTTATTTACTACATATATTGCTGTAGGTTATCGGTCACTACTTCGGCATACACATATATCATAAGTTATCGCAATCATGGGACCAAAATCGTTGAATTTATTCCTTTATTTGAATTTTATTAACACATCGACGTTTCGCCCCACATACGGGGCATTATCAAGACAGTATTGAAATAAGGAAAAAGGACGAGTCACAAAAATCCTGAAAATAAAACAGGATTAACGACAAATGAAAAAACACCAGTCGAAATTCTAAAATTATTATACCTTGCATTCAGGGTGGCGATGAAAAAAAATGAAAATAGAAATACATATGTGAACACAATGAAGGCATGTACCAGAATGAAACATTCATATTGTAATTAACAGGTATTAAACGACATCTGTGACGAAACTCAACAACAACCAAAGCGTATCAGTGAAAATCAGAAAAGAGGTACCTCAAGTGGTAACAGGGATCTGTGAAGAAAATTCTATCAAAACGACAGGATGGGAGTCTATGTCTATTCCACATTAGCAACGCTTTTGTATTCACTAGAAATTGAGGTGAAATCGGTTTTAAAATTTACGTTATTAACAATACGGGAAATGTAATGAGAAGGTACAGGTGCTTCCAAAAATTTGTTTCTTTGTCTAGTTTCTCTACTGTGTTAAAATCAAAATTGTGCGATGTCTCTACTGAGTGTTTACAGATTCCGGAATACGCGTGGTTTGATGACGACCTTTTATCCGGAGTAGTGTAACTTACTTTCCAAAACTTACTCGGGCGCCAGTTGCAATGGGTTTTGCAAGGTTGCAACTCCTTGATAGAATCGATCACTAAAATATTATTACATGGGTAACCTTTAAACAGCTGGAGAAGAGTTCGGTTTGATCTAAGGTGTTAGCGATGCAATAGTATACTTTCTTTCTCTGAAAAGACTCTGACACTGCACAATAATAATCAATAAAACTCACACAGCTTATGTACAACTTTATTTACAATATTCACACAATTTCCAAATAAGGATAACAGTTATATACAGTGTCAGAGTAGAGAGGTATCAGGAGAAAATCAAAACAGTAAAAATCTATCAGCAGATGAAAACAAATTCAGAGTCACCAGAGTCCAGAAGTAGAACGTTCACCCTGTATATCAGTCGGAATGAAAAGCAATGTAAAAGAACGTGATATACAAAGTAGTGTCCCAGAATGAAATTAAACAGTAGGCTGTAGTATGCCTAACCAGAAATGTAGGGTCCAGCCTGTATATCAATGTGACAGAAGTGTATCGGAATTATCAAAATACTATATACAAAGCAGTGTCTATGAAAGTGACTCAATAATGGACACCGGTGTGACTGACTACGGAAATATGATCCACCCTGTATATCACTATCAATGAAATATGTCGGTATAAGGTGACAGTACTAAAATGTGATATATAAAGCGGTATCTGTGAATGCAAGTCAAGAATAATCAGTAAAATAAGGACCACCCTGTATATCAATGTGCCTGAAATGTATCGGTTTGAGTTGACCGAATTAAAATATGATATACAAAGCAGTATCGGTGAAAGCAATTCAATAATGGGTAATGTCAAGAATAAACAGTAAAATAAGGACCACCCCGTATATCAATATAAATGAAGTGTTTCGGTATAAGTTGACCGTACTAAATATTATATACAAAGCAGTAGCAGTGAATGCAAATCAAGAATATATGTTGTCAAGAATAAACGGTGAAATAAGATCCACCCTGTATATCAATGAGACTGAAATGTATCGGTATGAGTTAGCCGTACTAAAATATGATATACAAAGTAGTTCCTGTAAATGTAATTCAATAATAATATAGTGTCAAGAATTAACAGTTAAATAAGGTCCACCTTGTGTATCAATGTAAATGAAAAGTTTCGGTAAAAGTCAAATGCACAGAAATATGATATACAAAGCAGTACCTGATAAATGTGAATGCAACTCACTAATAGGCGACAGTAAGAAATGACTCGAAATGAAATAGCAAATGATTAATCTACTGATTTTTCATGCAAGCAAATGAATAGAACTTAACAATAGACTCGGACGGTGAGAATACTACAGATACGTACAGTAAACTTTCCTTATATACTACACCTACAGAAAACATTGGAATATGAAGAGTTTCCGCTATAAGTACCAATATATTTTGTATATATTATACAGCGAACATTCTAGACATACACGATTTTTTAAGGACTTTGCGATCATTGCGATCATTCTTCAAGAAAATATCAACAAAACCTTCGAAATATTGGAAAGCTGAGTTTGATGAACATTTGCCGTTTAGAAAGAGCAAATAGGAATCAAAATTGTATTCTAGCGTGGTGGAAACTGCATGAAATAGTTCCTATTCTCTCCAAGATGGCCGATGATTCATTATTTGCTACATCCTTGCCTACTGAAAGATTATTTTCCACAGCAGGTATGATCATGGCAAAAATACGTACATCATTGAAAGATGATGTGATGCAAGCGTGATTATGTTTGAATTCTTGGTCATCGAGTAATTTGAAAGACGAAATTAACAGTTTTTAAAATTAAAACAATTATGTGCATGTACAAATATTTTTGTATGAGATCGTAATAAATATATCTTTACAAAATTATTCATTGTTATCTACCATTTCATTTGTATAAAATAATATTTATTATCGTTATACAGGATTTAGCGAGACGAGACGATTCAACTGATAACGAGACGACACCGAGACTTAATTTCTTGGGAATGGGCGAGACTGAGACAAGAATTATTTATATTCCGACCTACTCTCGTCTGGTGTGAAGCCCTACAAAGAACTGAAATTAGTTTGGTATTTCACTCGAACAATTAGAGAATTTTTCCTTTTCCCTCGTCATACTCCACTTTGAGCTATGGACTACTTTCAATCAGTTTTAAAGAATTATCAAAAAAAAAATCTGTATCTAAAACTTATCCCTCAGATATTGCCGAAATTTTGCTATCTAATATAATCTAATAGAACAGCGTGAATAGACAATATAATCATTTTGCCCAAATGTCTGTAAAGTTAGAATTTTTGCCGAAAATGGTCTCATAAGACTAGGTTCCTCTTACTGATGAACAATTCGTGGTTAAATTGGATTCTGTCCGGCCAGCTGTTGCCAAGATAACATTCAAGTGGAAAGAGGTAGCAACTTGAAATTTTCAGGGTGAATGGCGTATCCAAATGCGACGTACAAATTCGTTGATGGGCATAATCGGCCCAACAGTTTCCAAGTACTAATTTTGTTCTCAACCTATACAGATCCGATCGAATTGAAACTTGGTAACTAGTTGTGGAGTACTGACATAAAGACCTATGTGACATAATGTGGGGATCGTATCACTAGAAAATTAAAAAAAAATTATTATAAAATATTATTCACGATAACTTCAGAACGGAAAGAGATAGCAACTTGAAGTTTTCAGAGTGGTTTGCTCATACGAATTCGAAATTTGAGTTCGGCCTAATTGGCCACATGGTTATGTAGCCATTCTGATCTGAAATTTTCATGTCAAACTGGAATATTGTTTTCTCGTAAACTCAAAAAATACAGATCCGATCGGATTGAAACTTGGTGACTAGTAGTTGAATACACACGCGAGGACGCATGTGAAATTTTATGAGAATCCTATCACAAATGTTGAAAAATATGATGTATCTCATCTCAACTTGAGAACAGAAAGCGATAGCGACTCGCAATTTTCAGAGTAGGTTGCCTATCCGAGTACGACAGTTAATTTCAACAATGGGCATAATCGGCCAAATGGTTTTGGAGTTATACCCATCGGAAATTTTGTTTTTGAAATAAGTCAAAAGATACAGATCCGATCGGATTGAAACAACGCAACTAGTTGTGGAATGCTACCACGCCAATTTTTGCAGAATGTTGTGAAGATCGTACGACTAGGAAAAAATTATTTTTCAAAAATTTTATAGTTCAGATACTGTCTGTTATATTCCGCTGAAATACCATACAATCTTTCAATCTGCCATTTCACATATAAAGTGCCATTCTTTCTATAAAAAAATATACAGATCCGATCCGATTAAAACTAGGTTATTACTTGTAGAAAGCCGACTCGCTCTTTTCCACGAAATTTCGTGAATATCATACAAAACATAATATATATAATAAAAAAATAAATGTTTTCTTCAGAAAGTTTATATTTCAGGAATTTCGAGCCTCAATATTACAATCGAGTACCGAATTTCAGCTTGATCCACTTCGTATGACTCGTGAATAGACAATAGAACAGGTGCCCAAAAGCTCTTGACTTCACGTCTGGCATCTATATATACCTTTTTCTCATTTTGTATGATGTATGAATATATCATACCATTTTAATGACAGACTGTAGCAACGAGAGAATCTTCTATGATCACAGGATTTTTAATTCTGTCGTATGTATTCTATTGCAATTGAAATACGAAAAAACTTCTGCCTCAAGTAACTCCACGCGACGATATGAACAAAATTCCTCGAAAATTAGTGGGTTGTCATTCTTAAAGTAATCCCCGAGGTTTAAATGGATTAGATTTCTATATTTTTAATTATAGAGGAAATAAGGACAAAATTCAGATTAGTATAACTCCAAAGCCATTTGGCAGATTATAGATACCAATTGAAAAACTTAAATGTCGCATTCGGATGTTCAACCCACCCTGAAAATTACAAGTCGTTAACTCTTTCCGCTCTCAAATTATCGTGAGATACCGAGTTGGATACATAACATTTTTTCAGAATTTTTTATGATTTTTTTGTGATACTCACACAGTTTCGCATACATCTTTATGTCGATATTCTAGAACTAGTTATCAAGATTCAATTCGATCGGGTCTGTATTTTTGAGTTATCGACAGATTAATATTCCCGATGGATATAACTCCGACACCGTTGGGCCGATTATACTAAACAACGAACTTAACTCTCCCGATTCATAACCTACCCTAGAAATTGTCCCTATCTGTTTTCGTTCGAAAGTTATTGAGGCAACGGTCACCCATCCTGCTATTGAACTGACCCAAGGCTACTCGGATCTTCAACAATATAGATCCGATCGTGTTCAAACTAGGAGCTTGGCTGTAAAGTTAGGTTTTGAACATTTAAAAATTCAGCAATGTCGGACGAATAGTTTTTGATATGAAGATTTTTAATGATTTTTTTTTTTTGATTTTGTAGTATACGATGCTCATGACATTTCGCAAGAATTTTCACGTCCGCATTCTAAAACTAATAAACATGTTTGAATTGGATCGAATTCGTATTTTTCAAGTTATCGAGGAAATAAGAACAATATTTTACATGGGTATAACTCCAAAACTGTTGGGCCGATTATTCCTATTAACAATCCCAAATGTCGCATTTGGATGCACAACCTACACTAAAATTTTCGCTCTCCCTTTCCGTTCTCAGGTTATCGTAACATAAACAATATTTTTTGATATATTTTTTTTAATTTTTTAGTGATACGATTCTCACAAAATTTCACAAACGGCTCTGTGCAGTATTCTACAACTAGCTACCAAGTTTCAATTCGATCGGATCTGTATTGGTTGATGACAAAATTATTACTCTTAAATTATTAAACCCTTGACCTGACCTTGGCAACCCTAATGCGTGCGGAAAAGTACTACTTTGCACACACTCCTATTCAAAAACGAATGCGAAATTCGAAAACGAGGGACGAAGGAGCGAGTTTTCGAACGCATGAGTGTTGGAATTGCCTTCTGCAACGAGTATTAGACGATATTTCAGTAAAGTTTTGGCGTATACTGTTGAAATTTAATGAAAAATTCGGATTATACATCCTAGTGAATTTTGTATTGTATCTTGGCACTTGGTTTGACTGTTAAAAGCTGGGAGAATACGGAATTTGAATTTAAATCGTACGTATGACATGGTGATCAGATTTAAAGAAGTTTCCTAATAGCACGAATGATTCAAAATTAGGAAATCTCTAGTAGTACTTTATTTTTTAATGAAAATAAAACTTTTCCTCTCAAAAATTGTTTCACAATATCCAGATTATATTGTATTGACAATTGACGTATGTTGAAATTTGATAGGATCGAATGTCAGTGCTGCCTACCACAAAACGAAAAATATAACTATAAACAATGCGGGAATGAGTTGATTGCAGCACTGTTTTGAGTGCTGTAATGAACTCATTAAGATACTGAAATAGAGAAAAGTAATTTATAATTATTTTTTTGAAATTTTTGAGAAGTGCCGTAGCTAATTTTCATCTCTAAAAAAAAATAAATGGATATTGAAATGTTGCAGTATCCCACTCGGTATCCCATTCCTGTTGTTCAAAATTTCATGGAGTCGCCCTTTAGTGTTTTCGAAGAATAGGCTTTTAGGTACGATACACAGGCGGATTCTTTATCCAACATTCGTAAACGGCAAAGATTCAGGCTTGAATTCGGCGTACGATGGCGAGGTTTTTATTCCGGAAAATATTAAACCAATAACATTCTAGACTCCACCAGCATGAAAGAAGTTCAAAGCTACCCGTAACGACCGCTTTTAATGCGTACGATGAAATATTTCACATTTTCCATTATAGCCATTTTGCGCAGAAATCTCTCTCGAGAAGAGAAAATTCCGAAACCAGCAATAAACCCTGGAATTCGTAGGCCTAGATCACGATAAGTCGATTCTTTGAGGGTCCATGAAAACGTTAATGAGGCACGGAGGTAAAAAGAAAGGGGGATAACGAAGGATCTCCCTCTCAGTTTCATGTCAGCCATATCGATTTAGAGCATGTTTGGATTAACAATGGAAGTCATGATTAGATTCAGGAGGATAACAGGAAATGAACAAGAATTTAATCCCGGGATAAGCATCCCTTTGAAAGTATGCGTTCATGAGTGGATCAATGTTACTGGCGTTGTTCCGAGAGATTTTGTGATTATTATTTTTGGAATACTGAAATTTTAATATCCTACAACCAATATTGTGTTCTAATTCTCCGAAATATGCAGTTTATATTTACACATGAAAAAAAATCAAATATAGAAATCTATTCATCCCACGTACTTCGTAGAAGACGTGGTTCATAATGACGCGAGATCTCCTATGAGATATATCGCATGCAAAATATTTCGTCGATATATTATTATCCGATTGAAGGTTACGACTGCTCGTGACAAAATGACATGCGATGAATCTTCTACCTACTTCAGTCACATATACAAGGTTATTCATTTGCCACAAATTGAAAGATTTTGTGGAGAGGCCATATGGAATAAATTAATTATCTTGGTTACTGTACATATTTATAAAAATCCCGAAACACGTCAAATTTATATTTTAAATTGTCATTCTTCTCCGTTAAAAATGCGAACCCTACCTTCACCGCCCTTCGAAAAACAGTTTTTCAAATCGGAATTATGGGCTTGTAAAAATCGTTTGGAAGGTCTCATCATTTTCTATTCGGATATTTATGGTTATAGTAAAAATCGAATTGGAAAATAACAAAATCAAGCGAAATATGGTACAATATCAAAAACTAAAATCTAATAAAAAGTGTTGCAAAAAAATTATGAATGTTAATGAACTAAATGTTCAAATTCTTCAACGCGAACGCCTTGGTAACATCCATACATCAAATAAAAATGTCTTCCAACATTATTCAACATCTCGGGGGTGAATAATCGCAAGCTTTATTCGACCTTTTAGATCATTCAAATCAAGGGGTTCAGTTTTTTACACAATGCTCTTCACATATCCCCAAAATAAGAAATCTAATGGGTTAAGAGCTGGAGATCGCGCTGGCCATTCGATCGTTCCTCGCCTTCCTATCCACCGATTTGGAAATATTGCGTCGAGGCACTGCCGGACATTGCGTTGGTAATATAGTGGTGCTACATCCTGTTGGAAACATTACATATGCCATCAAGGGCGTAGCCAGGGGAGGGGTTTTGGGGGTTCAACCCCCCCCCGAAATGTTATTTTTCTCTTAAAAAAAAATATTTGCTGCAGAAAGTGACCCTTACACTCCCAACCCCCCCCCCTCCGAAATTAGTTCCTATTTCAAAACCCCCCCCGAAATTAATTCCTGGCTACGCCCTTGTATGCCGTGGAACTTGAGGATTTCCTTGATTGGGATATAAATTTGCCAAAGTTGGAACGACATCATTTTGATATAGTGGTAAATAATTATCGCCATTCAAATTGCACTCAATTATAACGGAGCCTATGGTTTGGAACATTTCCTGTCCAAACATTAACCTTCTGGAGGAATTGCGTGTTCCTCTCTCATCCAGTGAGGATTTTCGGTAGACCAGTAGCGGCAATTTTGACGATTAGCATGGCCGTTGAGAGAAAATTGGACTCAGAAAACAGAACGCCTACTGATTGGATAATATTGTTATCCAACATGTGAATCATTTGTTCACGAAAATAAGTTCTCCTATCAAAACTGTCTTCCTATAGAGCTCCTGGATAAGTATCATTTTACAGGGATGTATTTTATTTTGATTTAACATGTTTAGAATCAATTTATCGACGACATTGAATATCGTGGAGGCATGTCTACAAGATTTATGTGGATTTTCACATTGTCAAGCCTCACATCTTATATCACGTCCTCATACAGTGTATTAGCAGCTGCTTTTTTAATCTGCTATTTTACTTAATGTCCATTGGGTTATAGGTGGCAAATTCGGAAATTTCTCATGAAACAAACGACTTACTTCTTTTTGTGTTCGGTTGCTATCTCCGTAACCAATAATTTGTTAACTGTTATTTTGTGCATTTCCTTTAATAAAACCATTATTCAAAATTGATGTTAATGAATTTTAAACACGAATTTGACAGTTTATAAACTAAAACTTATCAGCAAAAAACAATTTGCGAAGGCGTTCTAAAGAAACTAACATTGACGTACGTGTTACGCGTAGTTTTCATGGTACCATCTGGAAAACACAATGCCATTATTTTATTTTATTTCTATCACATCTTGAAGGCAGTTTTGGAAGTTAAGAATCATGGTAATAAATTGGGAATATTCGAGGGAATAGTATAATGAATTTTGGTAATCACATGATTTAATTTTTTGCTATTATGAGTTTTGCAATGAACATGAATGCGATATCATTTCTGAATAGAGAATGATGCGACCTTTAAACGATGTATCATCACCGAGGGCTGTACCTCGGCTATCTTTCGAAGTGGGTTGAGGGTAGGGTTCGCATTTTTACGAAGAAGAATGACAATCTAAAAGTTGAATCTGACATGTTTCGGGATTATAGATAAATAAATGCAGTAACCAAGATTTTGAATTTATTCCATTTGGCTTTTCCACACTGTATAGTTAAGGAATTAAAAACGGTTATGGACTAAATCGGTCTTTCCTAATATGACTTAAACCTAATTCTACAGTTTCTCTATTTTAGCGATTATCTCCAATTCTTGAGATAAATCGAAATCTGTCATTGAAAATTAACTTGAAAAGGTGAAGTTTTGTGGAAATGGGGTTTGATGGACTTACACCAAGATTTGCTTCCTGAAGTCCTTCCTTCCATCCTTCTGGGTTGTAGTGGATTCTTCTTCCGTTAGGTTAATATTGTGGTTCTCGTGATATCGCACAAATATTTAACACGAACACGTTCCTAACAGTCCGTATTAACAAGTTGAAACTAATTTCAATTTTTGGTTATTCCATCTACTCCGCAATATCCTGTTTGTTGCGTAAATTATGGAACACGACACGAAAAGTACGTTTATCGCCTATTTACTGTAAAAGACTTCAGAACAAATGCTCAAATGCCTGCAGCAACTGAAGAGTTAAGAAACTTAACACACTTATCACTTTCTCAAGACATTGCCCGGTGCTGTTCAGAATCATCTAACTATTTTGAAATGGTATTGGATTCACTTCACAATAGTAGTAGTAATATAGATTTTACAATTCTGCCAAACACCTAATTATTAAGGATTTGAATTTTAAGGAAGTAAAAGAAGTATTTTCTTTTACTTTTATTTTATTTTCTCGGTTGTGGTGATTTTGGACCTAGCGGAGTAAATTATGTGACCTCTATCTACATGATCTTTGGAGAGAACTGTAGATGATTCAGCTTTGTGTACAGGGTGATTCACTTATCTTGCTCACCCCAATTTTCTCAGAAAACGGCCGAATAGTTTTCCATTCTGTAAACGGTGTTTTGTACAAGTCAATGCTGACTTGAGATGCGCGTAAAAGTCGGCGTAGAAAATAAAGATGGCTGGCGTCGCGGCACCGTCAATTCTATTTTCCCCAGGAACATACCATTTTTATTATGCCATTCGAAAGATGATTCAATTCAAAATTTTATTTCCAGATACTATTTTTTCCCATTTTAAACCGTTAACGATCTACAGGGTGTTTCATGTTAATTCTATTCCATTTTTTTCTGTATTGTAACAATATGACTTGATTTGGAGACATAGATATGATTTTGTTTCTTAAACTCAAAAAGGCTTCGTAACAAACTATAACTCTTTCATTATATTCAGTATATAATACATTTTAATAACAATAATCAATTGTTAGTCGATCACCGGAACTAACGCCCATGGATTACATTCTTTGGGGCGCCCTGAAAAATATAGTATACAAAACTGATTCTAGTAATTTACATACAAATAACAAACGCATGCGCCGATATAAACCCTAATATTCTGGAAAAAGTAACTTATAATGAAATAAGCACAATATATAATTTATGTATGGATCATAATGGTAGGCATATAGAACATATGATTTAAAATTATTAGTTTGTCATTTAAACATTTTTCATTGTTATTAAAACGTTATAGTTTGTTACGAAGTTCTTTTGAATTTAAGGAACAAAATCATATTTATGTCTCCAAATCAAGGCATATTGTTACAATACAGAATGAATCTTGGAATAGAATTAACATAAAACACCCTGTAAATCGCTGTAGAACGGTTTAAAATGGGAAAAAATGGTATCTGGATATAAAATTTAGAATTGAATAATCTTTCGAATGGCATAATAAAAAGGGTATGTTCCTGGGAAAAAAAAAATTAATGGCGCCGCGACGCCACCCATCTTCATTTTTTACGCCGACTTTTACGCGCATCTCAAGTCAACATTGACTTTTACAAAACGCCTTTTACAGAATGAAAATATATTCGGCCGTTTCCGAGAAAATTGGGGTGACCAAGAAAAGTGATTCACCCTGTACTGTTAGTTGGTGTTCATATTTTCTGTTAGTTTGTGTTAGTTTAACCTATGCATGACTCTTTCTGGAGGCACTAACAATCAAGTGTGTGCCAAAACGACCCGTTTTACTGAACTCTTTGACACTTTTGGTACGGAACGGCACTCACTGTCATATTTTTTTCACTGGCTGGTGGCCCCACGAATACGACGTTTTTGGGTGTTACAAATTTTATGAAAGGGGGGGGGGGGCTGAGTATAGGGAAATATTAAGATGCCAGTAAAATCTTATCTCTATCTGTGTTCTGAAGAATAAGCGTGAAGAATATTTCATAACTATAATTAGCACCTTGCACTAGCCAGGACTCAAAACCTAGAATTTATATAATGGCAAAGATGCAGTCCCCTTAATTTAAGCCACAGCAGCTGCTGATATCATGAAACCCTAATCCTCGCATTAATTGAGATTAATTTTGCGAGCTCTCTGTTTCTGTACAATTCAAACCATCGTGATAAGAATTTGTAGATTTAGGATCGAGAATTCATTTTCCAGTTCTCGTGCATTACATTAGAATGGCACTTAGGTGACACCTGGTGTTCAACCAACCAAGATCTCCGCTGCGGTTACTCGAAACTATAGAACCCTGCATATATTCTTTTCTCCTCTGGGGTAATTTGCAAGTACTCCGTTTGGAATCTCATTCTATCGACCATAGGTAAGCAAAAACGCCCAAGTTAATACACAGTGCGCAATATCGGAACGATGCAAAGAGAACAACGCTCAATGGAAATCCACCCTTCATCTTTCAATGATGGACGGATTAGCAGAGTATTCCAAAAAGTGTGTCTTCATCAAAGTTGAATAGCAACATACCGGTGTCGTCCTTATTTGGACTCATCAGTGAAGCATAATTCAACGATGATGAAAAAACACCACGATGAAACACAACCACTCATCAAACAGAAGTGGTACCTGACGTTCAACCAACACGAAATTTCGAAGGCATCGTATCGCTAGAAAATTAAATAATGAAATAGTCTGTATCTGGATGGGTGACCATTACCACCATAACTTTCAAACGGAAATATGTAGACATTTTCAGGGTACGTTGCACATCCAACTGCGATAGTTGAGCTCGTTAATACACATAATCGGCCAAACGGTTCTGTAGTTATTCCTATCTGAAATTTTATCGTTATTTCCGCCATTACTCAAAAAATACAAATCGGATCCAATTTTAAATTGCTAATTGGTGGTACAATGCCACCACATGACTTTTTGCGAAATTTCGTGAGGATGATGTCACTTATTTTTCAAATCATTAAAAAAATTCTGTGTCTGAAATTTTGCGAAAGCCTTCAAAGCTTAATTCTGCAGCCAAGTTCTAAATTTGAACACGATCGAATATATATTGATAGAGATATGGAAAACATATCAGAAGCCGAGCAGCGTTGGTAAGGTTCTGTATCTGGATGGCTGAACATTACCACGATAATTTTTGAATGGAAAGATATAGTAATTTTCCAATTTAGGTTGCGCATCAGAATGCGACTGTTCGCTAATAGATATAAAAGGCGAGGAGTGAATAAAACCATTATAAAATGTATGTATGAGCTGTTGTCAACGAGGATAGCCGAGGCACAGGTGGGCAGACCTTTTCTGTCAAAGCCACTCGTGGAACACCTCAAGGGGGAGTAACGTCTCCCCTTCTGTGAAGGTTAGTAGTGGACGAGCTTCTCCGCAGGCTAACGGAGCTCGGCTTCGGGTGTATAGGCTATGCTGATGACATAGTCCTAATGGTCAGAGGTGAATTCGAGGGCACCTTGTTGTAACTTACTACAGGAGGGCTTTAGAGTTATCGAGCAGTGGTGCTTGTCAGTGGGGCTCAGCATAAACCCGAACAAGACCACATTGATTCTGTTTACTCGGAGAAGGAAACTTCCAGCTGTGAGATCCCTCGTTATGAACGGAGATATTATAGAATGGAAGTCTGAAGTTAAATATCTGGGATAACACTAGATAGTAAACTTCTGTGGAATCGGCATTTTGACATCACTGCCAGTAAAGCAACAAAGGCTTTGATGGCGTGCAGTAATCTAGGCGGTAAGAATTGGGGCTGCAACCCCAAGATACTGCGATGGATGTACGTCATGATTGTGAGACTCATAATTACGTTTGGGACAGTAGTTTGGTCCTCAAAACCAAGCCAGAATTGTACGAGGAAAATCCTCGACAAAGTACAAAGGCACTATCTATAAAATAAAAATTACTTATTCTGCGATTTGCTTCTGCATAAGAAACACAAGATATTTTTCAGAAGCAATCAATTGAACAATATTGCCCAACAAACAACAACGAAACAACATCAATGAAGAAACAACTAAATCGTAACGTTTTGGAGTCTATATCAGACTCCTACTTCAGACAACAGAATAATTCTAAAGATTTTCGTTAAGCGTCTGACGAAGGAGTCTGATATAGACTCCGAAACGTTACGATATAGTTGTTTCTTCGTTGATGTTGTTTCGTTGTTGTTTGTTAGGCAGCATTGTTCAATTGATTGCTTCTGCCAAATATCATGTGTTTCTTACGCAGAAGCAAACCGCAGTAGAATTAATTTTTATTTTATAGCTATTTTTCAGGGTTTGAGAGAGAAAACCCAGAAGGAAACCTGTTAATAATGAGTATGCCTCCCACAGTATCCTTTAATGATTACTGGGTGTGTATCACTGGAGCTATGGGAACCTGTCCTACCAGGGAACTTGAGCAGGAACCATATTGTGGGGTTGGTAGACACACCTACAAAAGTGAATTCCGGACGAAAGTGAAACTGAGAGAGGTACTTTCTGGAGATCTCTCCCCGGAATGCATCACTCCAAGAAATTCCTCCGGAACTTTGATACTGTCAGATCCAAGAAATACTTGGACATCAGTAAGAACAAGCTGCACCTCCTCATTGGCTCCCTCACAGGGTACTGCGGCCTCAGGAAGCATATGATGAAATTAGAGCTAGCAGAAACTGACGAGTGCAGATTCTGTTGGGAGGAGGATGAAACTCCTGATCGCCATCTCAAACCAACGCAAGGAATGCTTTGGGCAAGAAATCTGCAGGAGCGAAGACCTAGCCTCCTTGAAGCCATCCCACATACTGGAGTACATCAGAACTTTGGAACTGGAAGGCGAGCTGTAGATGTTAATGGCATCGACAGCTCTGAAGGGGGGTACAATAGACCTTGAAGTGGCAGTGCAACATTACCCCCTACAACAATATACAATATAAAATAATAGATATCCTCCTGAGTCCCGACATAATATTAAAGATGATATAAAGGTGATATTTGGGATTTCGGTTCATTTAACACTGAAAACGTCACAAAATTTTTTTGAAAAATTTTATTCAAGGGGAAGTACAAAAAAAGTAATGTCCAATGAGATGGACATCAGGACGATATCATTATAGATTATTATGCAAATGAAAATTTCTGAAGCAATTATTGCTACCTGTCAAGCACAAAAATAGGGTACATTTCTCACAATAAAATTTAGTTTTCATTTGCAACCTGGATTTTTACATCTGACTGCGTTCTTGAGTTCACTCGCCACAATTGGTAGATGTAGATTTTTCCCTTTTGAAGCAGATGGGGAGGAAACTTGCGAAACAGACATGTGGAAACTGTTTCTGGTTATTATTGATGGTAATTTATTTTCAGTGGTACCCTCCAGGTTCGCAATTTCAAATAGATAGTCTGCATAAGAAATCTTGAAATCGAAAAATTTCGAAATTTCTGCAGATCTCTCACCTAATTTTTTTCTATCGATTCTGTATAGCATCCACGAGTTAGCTATTGCCAAGTCCATTAAATGAAGAATAGTCTTCACTGTCCACTTTTTTGTTCTGGTGCTGATACGATAATAACTAATCATTCTGTCAATCAGATCGATTCCCCCCATGCAGGAATTGTATTTGCTGACTATGTTCGGTCTTGGGATGTTTATGTATTAGGTGTCTTTTTTGGACCATCGCTTACACTCGTCTTGAGGTTCTATTTGTAAAGCCGTAGAAGCAATCAGAACACTTTTCATATCGTACCAATGTACCATTCGACATTTTTCCGTCTGCCCTAACTGACATTTCTGAAGAACCTCGCCCAAGTCTTGCCATTGTCTTTTCAGGTGTTAAATGCACACTCCTGGGAATTCTAGATTTCATTATTGTACCGGTGACTGTCATCTTTTTTTCTAACATGTATTCCAGAAGCGGTATTGTGGTGAAGTGTCTGTCAATGAAAATATGCGTTCCTTCTTTCAAGGTTTCAGTTAATCTGATAACAGATGAAGGGCCGATTCCTAGATTTTTAGATTTCTCATGTAAAAAAGTGTTTTTTCCTTGATAAATTTCAAAGTCGAGAATAAGCCCGTCAGGGGTCGCACAAACAAAATTTTTCAGTCCCTCAGGATTAGGCTTACCTCTAATAAATTGCTTCATTCTGCAAGCTCCAGTGGGAATCATTTGTTCATCGATGGCAACTTCTGAGTATCTCGGTAACATCAAACACCCCTTCCGAATACGATCAATTAGAGGTCGAATCTTGTACAAGCGGCCGAGCGTTTTTTGTTGAGGTGTGACATTGTTATCGATCACTACTTTCAGATTATTCCTAATCAAGAAATATCGATCCCTGGTCATTGCAGTAGCTATTGCACTAACTTTATTTGTTTTTGCCCAGTACATTCTTACTTGGGGATATTTCAAACATGACATCAAAATTGTAATAGCTATAAACTTTTTAATTTCTGGTAATATCAGATTCATTGATTTTCCCTTCTCTTCCAAAAATTTCGCATTCGTGCAATTACAAATATTCTGGAGAATCTCATCATCCAGATACATTTTTAAATAGTCCTGAACTTTCCAATCTCTGCGAGATTCGATGTTGTCAACAGGTTCTTCAAACACGAAGTTTGGTGGAATAAAGTTTTTCAATATTTTCCAATTCATGCGGTTTCTGTTATAAACCCGTTCAGTAGTTATCCTTTCTCTAATCACACTTAGCGGCTCGTCATCAGAATCTTCTTCAGACAAAATGTCCTCAGGAGCGTCCTCAATTTCCTGGATATCGAAATCAACTTCATCATTAGAAAAATCATCTAATTCTAAGTCTGAACAGTCGGCATCCAGAAGTTGTTCGATTTTTTCATCGTCTACTCCAAATCTCAGTCGTTTTTTCGTCCCGAAAATCGCTGAAAGAGAAAGTATCGTTATGTGGAAAAAGTTTGAGTATGACCTACTGTCCAACTGGATGGACAGGTACAAAAATAGTCATTTTTTGTTGAATAACACTTGTAGTAAAAAAGAAATGATTTGATTACATTCTTAGAATACTAATGCAGTGACACAAACAAACATCACGCATGAAATAGGAAAAAATCAATACTTACAGTCAATAGTTGTAGGACGAAAGGCGGCCATCATAAACAAAATTTTCATAAACAAATAACAGCACACTGTGGCATAACAGCAAAACAGCTGGGCATGCAACGCGTTCGTTCATTCATCCAATACGTTGGACCGAAGGATTCACTACAATATTAATAATACGCTTGAATCTGGATGTCCAACATATTGGACATCGGGACTCCGGAGGATATAATTGACAAAGCGGTGTTGGAGCTAGACCTATCTGGAATTTTGTTTTTATTTCCTCAATTACTCAATTTCAAATAGCTAGTTTTTTGGAAAATGCTACCGCACGAATTTTTGTAAAATTTCATGAGGATCAGGTCAAAATTTTTTCATAAGTCAGTGAAAATATTCTCTATCTCAAAAGCTATCTGTGCGATTTGCTAAAATTATGCAAGAGTCTACAAAGCTTAATTTCACAGCCAAGGTCTTGATAACACCACAAGCCGATCTCCCTTGGGGGAGTTCAGTACCTGGATGGGTGACCGTTGCCACGATAACTTTCAAACGAACAAAAGTTGCAACTGGCAATTTTCAGAGCAGGCAGCGTATCTGAATGAGAGATATATATATTCTTTTGAAAGAATATATATATATATATATATATATATATCCGAATGAGATAGTTAATTTCGTTGAAGGGCATAATCAGCTAATCGGTTTCAGAGTTATATCCATTTGAAATTGTGTCCTCAATAATTCTAAAAATATGGATCCGATCTAATTTAAACTTGATAAATGCTAGTAGAATGCTAAGGCGCTAATTATCGCGAAATTTCGTGAGGAACATATGACTAGAAAAAAAATTAAAATTCTCAAAAATGTTGTATTCCGTTCATTTTGAAAGATTACTGGTCGCTTTTTCGTAAAGCGTTATCACCATTTTTTGGTTCCGGTTATTTTCCCCTTTCGTAGTACCTGGACGTTTTCACTCCCCCCGGTGGACAGCATGAGAATCCGAACAGAATACTTTGCCAAACTCCATAGCGGGAAAAAAATATACGCTGGGATATATAGTTTCAAGTGACCGCAGTCAAGTCACTTGGTTGGTTAAACGCTAGGTGTCACTTATGTTTACTTGCAACTCAGAAGTGGTTGCTGGATTCCCATAAAGACCCTCTTCCTCGTATTTTTCATCATCGTTGATTTATGCGTAGCACTGATGAATCGTAACAATGACGAAACTGGTCTGCCGTTCTTCAACTCTGATGGTAACACACTCAGTGGTTTACTTTTAACCTTAACACCGATCTATGTTCGTCCTTTCATTTTGAATGATTAGTGGGTGACAATTCTACAAAGCGTTCAGGAAAACAAATTCAACTTTAAGTATTTGTTCGCCGGCCCGGTAGTCTAGCGGTAGAAATACTAGCTAGGGTGCCGGAGTCGCGGGTTCGAATCCCGCTCAGGGCATGGATGTAGAATGGATGTAGAATGGATGGTCTCAAACGATTGGGTTCGACTCCCTGATGAAGAATTCGAGGTCAAATTCAATTCTGTCCGTCCGGTCCGGCCGTTAGCACGATAACTCTCGAATGGAACGACATAGAGCGTTGAAATTTGCAGGGTAGTTTCGTAGCGTAAATATCTCGGACAAGTTCGTTAACGGGCGAAATCAACCGAGCGGTTTCGGAGTTAAGGCCGTTTTTAATAAAAACGTTTTTTATGAATATTTCCGGAACCGATCACTCGATCTTTTTGAAATTTGGCATCAGATTGTAGAATCATGACCTTTATATGCCTGCGAAGTTTTGTGTTGAACGGACAGCCCTAAAGTGGCAAAAAAAAATTTTGAAAATTTGAAAATTTTGTTTTCACGATAACTCGAAAAATACTGATCTGATTAAATTGAAACTCAGTAGTTAGATGCAAAAGACCAAAGCAAACACTTTTGCAAAATTTCGTGAAGATCACGTGACATAAAAAAATTAAAAAATTACTACTATTTTGCGGAATACTTTGCTTTTAATGCCGAAACATATGTTTTTGAGGTTCATGCTGCCCTTTCCGGGCATTTTCCGTATTGCGCATGCGCAGATGAGAAGTCCTTTAACTGCTGTAGTTTTCGTCAGAGAGGATTGGGGTTTTGGGGTGGCGGATGCTATTCCTCCATAGAATTCAGATCCCTGATGAGGGTCTGCGCATGCGTAGATTAAAGATGCGATATCTTCCGAACCACTAGTGTTGGAGAATCGGAGTTTTTTGTAAGGTGTGTTATTTTGAGAGGTCTTTTAGCCGCCAGTAGATTGCGCATGCGCAGAAGAGAAGTGACTGTTTTTGGGTTGGATGGGTTATGTTGGGAGTGCTGAGTCGATATTATGAGGTTTTAAAAGAATATTCATAGCAATTCAGTGCAAGGACAAGTCAGTTTGGGGGATGTAGCGTTGTTTCCGAGTTAAAGTGTCCGTACCGTGGCCCTGGGGCTAATTTTGAAATTGATGTTACCCCTTACAGGTATTTTTCGTTTTGCGCATGAGCAGACCATCAGTAATTTAACTGGTGGTGTTTTCGTCAGAGAGGATTAGGGTTTTGGGGTGGCGGATGCTATTCCTCTATAGAATCCCCAGTTGAGGGTTTGCGCATGCGTGGATTAAAGATGTGATATCTCCTGAACCACTAGTGTTGGAGAATCGGAGTTTTTTGTAAGGTGTGTTATTTTGAGAGGACTTTTAGCCGCGAGTAGATTGCGCATGCGCAGAAGAGAAGTGACTGTTTTTGGGTTGGATGGGTTATGTTGGGAGTGCTGAGACGATATTATGAGATTTTAAAAGAATATTCATAGCAATTCAGTGCAAGGACAAGTCAGTTTGGGGGCTGTAACGTTGTTTCAGAGTGGCCCTGGGGCTAATTTCGAAATGGATGTAACCCCTTACGGGCATTTTTCGTTATGCGCATGAGCAGACCATCATGGATTTAACTGGTGGTGCTTTCGTCAGCGAGGATTGGGGTTTTGGGGTGGCGGATGCTTTTCCGCTATAGAATCCCCTGGTGAGGGTCTGCGCATGCGTGGATTCAAGAAGCAATATCTCCTGAACCACTAGTGTTGGAGAATCGGAGTTTTTTGTGAGGTGTGTAATTTTGGGAGGACTTGCAGCCACGAGTATACTGCGCTTGCGCAGACGAGAAGTGAATGGTTTTGGGTTGTTTCGGTTATGTTGGGAGTAATGAGCCGATATTGTGAGGTTTCAAAAGAATATTCATGTCAATTCAGTGCACGGACACAAGTCAGTTTGGGGGAAATAGCGTTGTTTCCGATTTGAAATGTCTGTATGGTGGCCCTGAGGCGAATTTATAAATAACTATATTCGGTAGATCTATATTTAAATGCGTTCGGATTTGGAGAAGATGCAATTTCGTCCCTAACGGAGGACCCACAACCGAATTTTTTTCTGATCTACGGTAAAACTAACAGCCAAACTGTATTGATAGCTATATTTGTTAAAGGAACTTGAAAAAAAAAAAAGCACTGACGTGAAGTCAGTACTCTTTGGCGCGCGTGTTCACGGTGGCTAATTTGAATTGAATGATTTAAAAATTAACAGTGCTGTATCTAAGCTGCCATCAGGATGGAGTAACAAAGTTGGAAAAGAACACAAGTGACTCTCCTTAGTCGCACAAGCTCCTAGAAGATTTGGGAGGGTCAGTATAATCCTAATCATGTTTATAGCACGCGCGCAAAAGCAGATTGACTTAACAATGAAAGAAAAAGTGTAAAAAGTCAATCTGCTTTGGCGCGCGTGCTATAAACATGATTAGGATTATACTGACCCTCCCAAATCTTCTAGGAGCTTGTGCGACTAAGGAGAGTCACTTGTGTTCTTTTCCAACTTTGTTACTCTATCCTGATGGCAGCTTAGATACAGCACTGTTAATTTTTAAATCATTCAATTCAAATTAGCCACCGTGAACACGCGCGCCAAAGAGTACTGACTTCACGTCAGTGCTTTTTTTTTTTTTTAAGTATTTGTTCGACCTGTTTTGATACGTACGATATGCCATATTTATCTCCCTAATGAGAAACATATTTCATAAAACTACACATTATGTTTATTCACACTATTTATGCGGACTTATGTTAATAGTGTAAATAAACATACAATGACTAATTCCATGTGGTATATGGTATATCTACATCGAATATAACATTTATTATTCATAGAATGGAACACTTTTGTTTACTATCAACCTGCCACAATCGGTATATATTCATTCTACCCCCAATTTATATAATCTGCGCCATATCAAAATACATTACGATGAATTACAACTTGCTTAGTTCATCCAACTTCATAAATAAAAAAAAATTAATCGGTGACAAACTTTATCAATTTTCTCCCACAAATTATGACGCACCGCATTTCTCTTCGAAAAAACGGCTGCAACGTTGAATTGGCTCATCTCTTCGGATGTCTGCAGTTTCGGAACATTCCGCCATATTTAATTAGTCCCAGAGTGAGACGAGAAAATGATTTATTACACTAACCAAGTTGCGGTGACGTTTTCACGAACATTTAGCACCAGTTTCATATTCATTCGATTCTTCGCATTTTTGTTACATCGAGGATTGTTTGAGGGGGTTGTGGAGTTTGATTTTCGTTGTTCTTCATTATTAGGAGTCATTAATTTGAGAATATCATCACTCAACTGCAGGAAGTAGCGAATGACCTTATGGTCAGATAATTTATGTAAAATAAGGATACTTCGAAATTGTCCAAGAAATATGTACATGAAACTCCCATTAGGTAAATAAATAACCTTATAAAAACAAGCAATGATGAAGTGACAAATTCAATAATACTCATTAAACACGAAGTTCGCTTTTTGTCATCTTCTGATTGACTTTTTCTAGAAGACAATTGCCATTCGCGATTTTTCAACTATTTCTAGGTAATTTTTGGGAGCCGAATTAGCCCAGTTATATTAGGGGTTTCACCTCGGAATGAAAGATAAAAAGCTGTTAATTGGAATATACCTTTGTTTTGTCGTTCTAGATGTTGTCTCATAAGTCAAATATGCTATCGTGTCCGCGTCTTGATCTATTGAAGGTCATAGGTTACAAAAATCGGTTTTTCACGAATATCTCGCTTCCTGTTGCTTAAATTATATTTGCACCTGTTATGATAGTTGTAAATAATAAAATTCTGTACAATTTTCTTTGGTTGGTTTTTTTTGCTACGATCAACCGGTTTTGGGGTAGAGCGCAAAGAGTGCACAGCTAAAACATTATAATTATTGAAGAATGCCCATTATTTAAGTACTAATAATTATTAAATATCAAAATTTAATTAAAAAAATTAACTTAATTGTTTATATTCAACTATTTAAGCATAGTATATTATGAATTCTGGACTATATATGTATTTCAATTATATTTTTAATTGAAAAGACAGCAACGGAATATATTTTGCTCATATCATTATTTATCATGAAATAGGGCATATTATACATTCATTAAAATGTGAGTTCAACTATTGGAAGAATTTTTGTTTATTTCAATTATGAAGAATTTGTGAATAGCAGCCAGTTTTTTTCTTCTTGCCGTCGCTCGAAAATGCTAAATACATTGTCAGCTTCCTCATTATCGGCCATATCCAAACCTTCAGAATTTCAAGATTATGTGGGCTTCCTTCATCGGGATTACTTGGATATAGTGAAGCATTGAGGCAAGCTTGTCCAATGTCCATTGCACTGGCCACAAGCCAAAGAACAAAGTAGCCCAGATAATCTGCATCCACAGCGGGAACCTCAATCATTTTTGCAATTGCAAAATATTATGTTTAGTAGTTTGGCTGGTGCTGGAGGCAATACTCTTCTTATGGATTTAATTTTCAAGCATCCAGCCCCATTCATGAGGAACTATATCCTTCCCTAACCACGTTGGAATCTGGTAATTAACACGATTTATATGTTGATGAGCTGCATCACTTGTTGGTGGAAGTTTTGACAATTGTACGGGTTTATTTAGTTTCGTTAATTTTATGAATTGCATGTAACGGAAATGTTCAATGTTTTCCTTAGATTTTTATATAATTCCAACAAGATGCACACTTCATTTTCAAATATTTTTTGTACGGGGCATTCTTCTTGTTGGAATACTTCCACCAGTTTATCCAAATTGGGAACTATCTCCAAAATTCTAGTAAGAGTTTTTTTGCTTTTTTAAATATCGCAGAAGTCGTGTCACAGCCGCTAAATGCATTTATATAAGTATTGGAAAATTTACATGTTTTAAAGAAAATATATATATATGATATGGTTAAAGTTAAAATATAACTAAAATGTATAATCTAGAATTAATAATATACTATATAGTTAAATATAAATAATGGAGTTACATATTTTAATAAAAAAATTAATAATCATTAGTTCGTGAATAATGGGCATTGTTTAATAATTATAATTATTTAGTACATAATTTACTTTATCTTCTCCTATTAAAGTATATATTCATTATTCAATTGCTTTCGTTCAATTAATAGTATCTGTAAATATCTGTAAATATCTGTAAATAATAACTCACTACTATAAATCACTACTATTCATGGAATTATTTACCTGTCGAATATCAAGGTGGTTATGTGCTTCTGTTACCTGTATAAATTTGACGTTTTCAAATCAAGTTTATACTCAATTACCGTGAATATTTTGCTGAAGATTAGTTCAGATAGTGGAGATGAATTATTATGTACACCTCCAGAAAAAAGAGAAGCAGCTAATGTAACCTCACATAATTTATGGCCCGAAAAATTCCAACACAAGTATAAAGTATACAAACATTTTCAAGATTGGTGTAGTAGTAAAAACATTAAGTCATCGTTTATAGAGAACGTTCTTTTCATATATTATAGTGAAATTAGCTCTAAATATAAATCATCGTCTCTATGGACTTTTTACTCCATGCTAAGAAGCACACCCAACATAAATAATGGAATCAATATAGAGAATTATTTAAAATAACTTGCGTTAAACGTCAAACAGAGAAACATGTAGCTAAAAAGGCAGAAACTTTCACGCCAGAACAACTAAATAATTCCATAAATAAAGCTCCTGAAGAGAAATATCTGGCGCCAAAGGTAGTAGATCTCATATGGGCCAAAATACTTTTTGATGCCTAAAAACTGGTCCCTTCGAAAGAAAAATTAATATTAGATATTAGTGCAAAATTGCGCAAAAAGTATACTTATATCGAAATACAACATTATTTTCTGACGCAGAAAACAAAATTTGACCGAAAAAATAAGTTATTTATCTCAAAATTGCAGTAACAACGGTGTAATTTTTGGTAACGCAGTCGTTCTTAGTACAAAATATTGCTGTCCTAGAGCACTGTGTCAAGATGTACTTAGCTATTTTTATTATTTAAAATAACGTGCGTTAAACGTCAACCAGAGAAACATGTAGCTAAAAAGGCAGAAACTTTTACGCCAGAACAACTAAATAATCCCATGAATAAAGCTCCTGAAGAGAAATATCTGGCTCCAAAGGTAGTAGATCTCATAATAATTCAATCGCTTTAATCATCTTGTTAATATCATAATTTATTTTAGGTTGCTTTAATGATGGGTATTGTGGGTGCTTGTCGTGTAGCAGAAATGGAAATTACAGATCTAGAAGACCATGACTCTATTTTATGGTCAGTATACCAAATACAAAAACAAAAATTGCCAGAAATTTCTCTGTTATGGGATATTTTTATATTATAGTTAAAAAATATTTAAGTCTTCGTTCAACTGATATATCGCAAACGATATTATCACTTAAATTTCAGAATGGAAAATATCACTCACAAAGAATTGGTATAAATAAATTCGGAGCAATGGGGAAAGACATTGCTACATTTTTGAAATTACCAGACTGTAATTTATATACAGGTCATAGTTTTCGTCGCTCTTCGTGAACTATATTAGTAGATGCTGGGGGGATATAACGGCAATGAAACGCCATGCTGGTTGGCGATCAACTACTGTAGCTGACGGGTATGTTGATGATTCCGAAAATAAATAAAACAGATACTGCAAGTAGAATATACAGTTCAATAACACCTCAACCAGTTAGTACATCAACACATTATATGCAAGAAACACAAAAAAAACAATGAATTGCATCATTCAGTCCCACATATTCAGTTTACTGTTTGTTCAAACTTTACAGTTAATTTTATTAATAAACAAAATGAGTAAATAGAAATGAAATTTTCAAGACATTGTAATGGGTAACTATTGATATTTTTCAATAAAGTTCTTTCTGTTCTTGTATCTCAGTATTTATTGTTATATTCGTAGATAAAGTATAGTATTCAACTTGCGGTAATGGTCATAACTCACTTGATTAATTCGCGGCTACGACTCGCGCTGCAAACTTCATCTGCGTGAGTTATGACTTACATTACCGCTCGTTAAATAATATACTACTATACAACGTACTGATAACCGTAACTCACGCTTGACCTTGCATTAGGCCATATATGACTATATGCTGCGCATTATTTGCACTCTACCCCAAAACCGGTTTATCGCATGAAAAAAAAGTTGAAACAAAAATTGTACACAATTTTATACTCTACAAATCTCCCACTAACTGAAAATCTCCCTTAAGCAATTGGTAGCAAGATATTCGCGAAAATCCAATTGTTCTGACATTTGACCATCAATATCTCAAGACGCGGACACGATACGATAGCATGTGTGACTTTTGGGACAACATTTAGAACGACAAAGCAAAGGTTTATCCCAATTTACAGCTTATTATCTTTCATTCCAAGGTTGATCCCTTTTTTTGGTGCTCTTGTTCCTCGGAACAGAGTGCATGCCAATTTGGCCAAATATCTGAATTTTCGAATTTTTGGCTGAAGAGGGTCTTAAACGATTTGGTTTGACTCACTGATCAAGAATCCATGGTCAAAATCGAATCTGTCTGGCCGTTAACACGATAACTCTCGAATATAATGAGCTAGATAGTTAAAATTTTCAGAGTAGGTTTAGGAGATAAAAATCTCGGTTAAGTTCGTTAGTGGGCAAAATAAATGGGGGGGTTTCGGTGCAACAAAAAAAAAATTTTTTATTATTTTATTTTAAGATGCAGTTTCATCATAATAATTCCCTGATGTCATGATCAACTCTAACAAACTAATACTTCCAAAGATATGATTTTTCAAAATTTCAATAATTATTGTCAATTCTATATGATTTCATATTATAGTTTCCTGATGTATATAAATCCAACATGAGATAAGTCATAGACCTACGTTTTGAATTTAATTACGAAAATTCTTGAGAATTGGCGCACAGAAGCCATATTGAAAAAGTGGGAAAGCCCTATCGACAGAATGGAGCTATTGTTTAAACTTTGACAAATCATAACTCCGAAAGTATTGGTTTGTCCGAGGTAGGAATAGTATCAAGGAATTCTTATTTAATTTATTTCATTTTATGATGCAGTTCGAATATGAGATTCCATTCATATCATTCCCAACACGGAGAAACCAATATTTTCGGAGATATAATTTGCCAAAGCTCCTGTCCACAGGGCTTTTCCACTTTTTTACCTAATATGACAGGGCTCAATACAAAATAGTGATCAGATATTGTTTATCTGAGGTAGGACTCTGTAACTTGCATTCCAAAGCGAAAACGGATCAGCAGCACCGAATATGTATTCGGAAACGAAGTGAAACCCTCTGAGATACAAAGCCAGTCGAAACCATAACGCCTGATCATGCCTGATGCTTTCGCTTTGCTCCCTGTTCTTTACTATACAGGGTGAGTCTTCAAGTTGAACATAAATTTTAACCATAGGTTCCTCTTATCAAATTGAACAACTCTTATATTCATCATTTTTCCAGATTCGGCTCGGGTAAAAGTTATAAGCGTTTAAAAATGTTATAATGTGCAAAGCCAGTCCTGAACTGTTTTCAAGTGTTGAACACAGAAACACTTAAAATGCAATATCGCATAATTATATGAAAGCTTCGTAATTAAATGCCTGAAATTCAGCGAAATTGTCTGAGAAATCTTATTTACTCACTGAAGTCTTTTAAAATGGTTTTAGTTGTAAACTCATATCTGGTAACTGGGTAGGAGATATGAGGTTAATGGACCAACTGGACTCAAACCTCTTGGCAAAGCCCTCCGATATAATTCCAACCATATTCGATTTCAAAATGCCTTTTGCAACTGTCAGAAGATACTCTCTGAGTGCGTTGGACCTCGTTAAATGATTGGATAAAAAGTCATCCATTTCGTATTCGGAAGGATCAAAAGTAGATAAGTATGCAGGTATTGGGGTATACGTTCTGATAATAAGGATCTGTGAGCCCTCTGTCTTACAGGCAAAGACATTAGCTGTCTATATTTGTGCTCAAGAGGGCGCACATCTATATTATAGCAGAGAGCTAGGCCACCTTGACAGACCTGGATTCATCCATCAAAGATTCACTACTGTCCTGGGTATGCCGGAATACCATCTCTTCTATGTTTGCCAGGGCACTGTGGTAGAGAAGGAAATGAGATGGCCGATGAACTTGTGAAAACGGCCTGCAGGGTAATACCTGCTCGACCAGAACCCTTCTGAGGGTTTGGAAGAAACCACTACGGAGTAGTGATACTAAAATGGAGCTAGATAACATAATAGCTCTTTGGAGACATACTCCAGGACTTGCACAGGCAAAGAGAGTCATGGATTTCCCATAATCCTATATCAGGAAGCTCCTGTAGCTGCCTCGTACTGACCTTCGAGTAATGGTGGAACTGCTGACAGGATACTGACAGCACTGATACCAATTCTGTCACATGGGCAAATTACCAGACGAAACATGTAGGCTATATTTTTTGGAAAAGGAAACTGCTGAACACATGGTTTATCCAGAGCAGGCAAGCATAAGAATTTTACATATGGGTGAGCCAGCTCTAAAACCTCACGACTTGAGAACCAAGGGTTATCAGGTATGTTAACACCATCGAGAATGTCCTTAGTATTGAATAACTAGGTTAGTAGAAACCTCACAACCCCGTTCTAATAATGAGTTGCGCTGATGAAGCTGGTACGTATGTGACCTATATGAAACTTCTTTGGGGGGGAAATTGAGCAAGACTTGGATATCCTGGATAATGAGTGAATATGTGACGTAGCTGTTTAATCCATGAATATTTCGCTGGGTATCTTTTAGTTCTTGCAATGGATGTGAAGGTGTTGAAGAGTCTCAGTTCAGTAATCTAAAGTGACCTAGACATTTTGGTAAGCAGACATCTATGCCGTCCGGTAGAAACCCAGGTCGACATTCCGTTACAACTCCATTTCTGCGTGATCGATAAAACTGCGGTCTGAAAAAACACAAAAATTCGGATGACCGATTCAATTCAACTTTATTCGAGTTGATTCAAAGGCGCTGCCTTCTGCTATCGCTAACTGTGAGCTTCCGAGTATTCATACGAAGGGCGCTTTAATTTGGAAACCACGAATGTGTATGAGACAGCCGGCAAAGTTATAAATTATTGAGCCCGTTCAACCTCATTTTCTTCCAGTTCGTATGTCGCACTCAAACAAATGTGTCTCACTGAGCCACGAAGTTCATTCGATCCATCTCTATCATGTCAAGTGGCAGAAGGCTTGTTTTTGCTGCCCCGTCTCAAATTAAAATTAGACAATTTTGTATATCGGCTTTTTGCTAGATTGATAAATTGAGAGTTCGTCGTTTTTACTTGAGGCAACGCGACAGTTCGTTCCAGAGTTCAAATGATGTTTTCTAGTATTTTCGTTAGAATTTCATCAGTAAGACCACCAGCACGACGCCTAACAAATTGCGCAATATTTCACTGTTGCGGTGGCTTTTCTTGTATTCTCAGTTTCTTCAATCCTTCGGGGTTTACACTGACATTTCATTCACTTAGGAGTGAGCTGATTTATTCCGCTGATAAATGATTAATATGTAGTATATTATTCATTCAATTCATTTAATCAGTGAGAAAAGTTGATTGAGAGCCAATCAGTGAAATACACACCGAGGACTGAAACAACAATAATAAACACATATAGTTGACAAAAATAAAGAAATATCCATAGGAATCTGAAACATTTATCAGAAATCAATGACGTGAAGTCAGGATCTTTTTTGCGCATGTTCCATTTTCTATTCACACTTCATACAAAGTCGATCGGACTGAAATTCGCTACTCAATTGTAGAATGGTGGCTCGAATGTATGTGCGGAATTTCAGCGGATTGTGACGAATGGTTTCTGATATATTACATTTTTTAATAGTTTTGTTTTCCATTAATACGATATACTAGTGATACAATATTTCTCGAAAATGTGCGCGTCGGTATTATAAAACTAATTACTAATGCTTGAATTGGCTTGGATTTGTATTTTTTGGGTGTTTGAGGAAATAGCAATAAAATTAAGAAGGGTATAACTCAAAACTGTTTGACCGATAATGTGTATTAACGATCTTAAATATCGCATTCAGATGCACCATCTACTCTAAAAATTGCAAGTCGTTACCTTATTCCATTCTCAAGTTATCGTGAGTTAGATAATATTTTTTCATAATTTTTTAAAATTTATCCAGTAACACGATTCTGACGAAATTCCACAAACGTCTCTGCTTCAGTATTCTACAACTAGATACCACGTTTCAATTCGATCAGATATGAATTTTTTGAGTTATCGAGAAAAAAATATTCCCGATAGGAATAACCGTTTGGAAACCGTTTGGCCGATTTATGCCGATTATTCCTTTCCGTACAAAAGTTATCGTGGAAACGCGCACCCATCCCAATCCATTCAGAAATTGGCATGTAAATTTAGGTTTTGAAGGCTCTCGCTAAATTTCAGTGATCTCAGACAAATAGTTCCTGAGATGTAGAATATTTTACAATTAATTTTTTTTATTTTCTAGTGATACGCTCCTTACTTAATTTCGCAAAAATTTGCGCGTCGGAATTCAACAACTAATTAAGAGGTTTGAATATATCGAATTCATAGTTTTTGAGTTAGAGAGGAAATAACAATAAAATTTCAGATTGGTATAACTCCAAATCCGTTTGGCCTATTATGCCTATTAGCAAACTTAAATGTCGCATTCGATTACGCAACCAACGCTGAAAGTAGTTCACTATTTCTTTCTGTTCTCAAGTTATCGTGAGACATAATTTATATTATAAACGAAATTTTCTCAACTAGTTACCAAGGTTCAATACGACCAGATGTGTATTTTTCAAAATGAAATTAGTATTCGGAAACCGCTGGGTTAATTATGCCAATTAACGAACTTCTCCGCCGCATTTGGACGCTACACCTACCTTGAAAATTTCAAGTGGTCATCTCTTTCCGTTCGAAAATTATCGTGGCAACGGCCGGCAGAATCGATTTTGACCTCGTATTCTTCATATGTGAGTCAAATTTAATCGTTTCTCTTAGACCATTTTCGGCCATAAATCGAGAAGACACTTGGGTTAAATGATAGCACGCTGTTCCCCTGAACATGTAACATGTCTAAGTAAAATCTAGCTGTATTATATGACAATTGATGTGAATCCTTTATAAAAATAAATTAATTATATGAATTGAATTATGCGTGCTTCAAGCTCAGTGGATAGAGCGAACGAGCGAACCAGAATGATCTAGCCAGATGGTAGTTGCCACCATTTGACCCTGTTGGGTGAAATATTAACAGTGCTATGCCTACGCTGGCGTAAGGATATGGAAACAAATCCTAAACAGAACACAAATGACTCCCCTATGTCGCACAAGCTCATGGGAGCTTCTGAGGGTAGACCTAAGAGGGTCGGTATTTTCATAATAATGTCATTAGCAAGCAAGCAATGTACAGTGATTTCACTGTGGAATTTGAAAGAAAGCTAAAAAGGCACTGTCGTGAGGTCAATCTGCTTTGGCGCGCTTGCTAAGTATACGATTAAGATTACACTGACCCTTCTAGGTTTCTAGCTAAGCACCAATCCCACATGACTATTCCGCGGAATTCATTTACTTCCTAGCACAATTAATACCATAAACAGCCCGGTTATTCATGTGCATGCGCAGTTCCGCCGGTACTTCTAGTGCTGTCTACGATGCTTCCTGCACCCAAAACCCTGAAAAAACCGCCAGGTCAACGAAAAATGACCGAAAGAGGCAGAGTAAATTTCAAAATTGACCCTAGGGCCACAGTACAGACACTCCAAATCAGGAGCAACGCCATTTTCTTAACATTGACTTACATTTCGCATCGAATTGCCATGAATTCCTTTTTAAAACTCCAGAATGACCGCTCAGCAACATCAGCCTCATGGCCACTAGAAGTAAACCACTCCAAACTAAAGGCTGGTCCAAACACTACGTGTTGTATACAGGGTTTCAGGGTAAGTCGTACTAAATATTGAAAGACGTTATTATTCAGGTCAATTCTGATGAATTTGGTCCTACAATGTGTTATCCAAAATTTTACCGTTATTGTGATATTGAATTTTGAAGAATTTTTTTTCAAATCCCTAATTTTTTGGCTTTTTTATCGATTTTTTTTTGGATTAGAGCTCCTAGGGTCCGTTTTTTCATGTACCTAGTTAGAGGGGATGATAATTTAAATGATCAACAAAAACTGAACCTACTGCTAACAGCTCATAAAGACTGTTTGACAAAGGTTAGATTTGAAGAATTTTCAATGAATGTTTTTAAATTTAAAAAAATGCATGGAAGTTATTCTGCAGATTCTTTCAAAAACTTCTTCGTCTCTTCAGCTGTTCAGAAAGGTATAACACTTGCTATTAAATAGGCAAAACATCGACCAAATTACAGTTAAGGTAGTAGATGGTACATCTTTAGTTTGAGGTAAAATTAGCTAATACTACGTAAATAAAACAAAAAAAAAACAGAACAATATTTTCATAACTCTAGTTCGATATGGCCACCGTGATTTCTCGCACAAATTCTCATTCGTTTCCTAAAATTACATTTTACGACCGAAGTTTGCGGGCTCCGAGGCGGGCTCCACCTCATTTCCTTAGCTGGATCAATAATTCTCTGTCTCACAATATCGACATTTGCAATCGGCGTCATTTGGTCGTACGCTAGGCTTTTCATACGACCCCACATATAAAAATCCATCGGCGTTAAATTGGGGCTCCTCGCCGGCCATGCTATGGGTCCGCCTCTTCCAATCCGTTTATGTGGGCACTTCTCGTCAGCCATGCTCGAAAGCTTCTTCTGTATTCCGCTGGGCAGCCATCATGCTGAAAGAACATGTCTCGTCTCACAGTAGTAGGCAAGTCTTCCAACAAAGAGGGTAACTGCTCCCTCTAAAAGTTTTCATATGTCGTTATATCACATTAGGATGTCAGCGTATTCCTCGTTGGTAAATGTTGCCATGTTGAGAATACAAATCCAAGCCCGGTCACAAGCCTCGTCACACTGTTAGAAGATGCAACAGTCCAAAAATCCAAGCCAAGTAGCGTTTTCACAGAAAATTGCCGAAGAGCACGGATAATACATCTACCTTAGAAGAAACATAGATAAATTGAAAATAGTAATCATCGAAATGAATACCATCTTCGATGAATAGGCGCATAGAACTTTCTTCAGGCAAATTTCTGCTGTGAAATGTGATTTTAAGAAATTATTAAACAAGCACTGACGTGAAGTCAGAAGCTTTTGCGCGTATGTTCTATTGTCCATTCTCCTGTATTGGACACTCTAAATCCAATTTACCATGGTAAATTGGATTAAGAGAGTGCCCAATTCAGGAGAACGGACAATAGATTTCACCATGGTAAATTCGATTGAGAGTGTCCAATACAGGAGAATGGACAATAGAACGTACGCGCAAAAGTTCCTAACTTCACGTCAATGCTTGAACCAATTTTTTATTCGTAATTTTTTTGAAATTTTCTTGGATTACGGTTCTTACAAAAAATTTTTTTTCGTAATTTTTGTAACATTTTTTAGGGGTACTGTTCTTACAAAATTTCAAACACGTCTTTATATCGATATTCTTCAACTAGTTACCAAGCTTCAATTCGATCAAGTTCATATTTTTCGAGTTATCGAGGAAATAATATTCCAGGTGGGTATAACTTCGGAACCGTTGGACCGATTATGCCCGTAAACGAACTTGACTCTCCCATTCGGATACGCAACATACCCCGAAAGTCCCTACCTCCTTTCCCTCGAAAGTTATCGAGGCAACGGTCACCCATCCATCTACAGAACTCAGGCAAGGCTGCTCGAGTCTCCAACAATATACATCTAATCGCAAAATTTCAGCGATATTGGATGTCTAGTTTTTGATATATAGAATTTTTGGCGCTCTAGTTCCTCGGAACTGAGTGCTTATCAATTTGCCCAAATGTCTATAATTTTCGAATTTTTCGATGAAAATGGTCTTAAACGATTTGGTTCGACTCACTGATCATGAATCCGTGGTCGAAATTCACTATGTCCGGCCATCCGGCCGGTCCGGCCGGCCGGCCGTAGGCACGATAACTCTCGAACGGAATGAGCTAGAGAGTTGAAATTTTCGGAGTAGGTTTGGGGGATAAATATCTCGGCTAAGTTATTGGGCAAAATCGGACAGATGGTTTCGGAGTAAAAAAAAAAATTTTCTTTACAAAACTATTTCCAAATTATATTTTTTTTAATAAGCAGTTTTATCATAAGAATCCACTAATATCATTTTTAACTCTAACAAGCTAATACTTTCGGAGATATGATTTTTCAAAATTTCAATAATAAATCGTATTTCAACGTTGTCACAGAATGATATAATTCTATGTATGAATTGTCCTAATGTCAACTTATGTTCCTGTGACATTACATTATCTAATCAATCGAAGAATTGTGAGCGAAGTGAGAAAAATCTCAGTTGTTTGCTCCGAAATTAGTTTTTCTCAGAAAAGTCGTACATTTCGGAACGGAACATGAAGTTAGTAAGAGATCTGAGAGTAGTGAGACTGCTTTTCATCCATAGACATAGATATAACTCTCGAACGGAATGAGGTAGGTAGTTGAAATTTTCAGAGTAGATTAGGGAGATGAATATCTCGGTTAAGTTCGTTATGGGGCAAAATTGGCCAGATTTAATTTGATTTCTTCCATGGTGCAGTTCTCATCCTCATGATTGCTCATTTAATCTTGATAAATAAACTATTATTTGAATTGAATTTCTTTTATGATGCGGTTATATCATATGAATCCATTGATATAATTCCCAACTCTGAGAAACCAATACTTTCGGAGATATAATTTGTCTGTTTGAACTAGAGCGCCAGAAAGCTCCTGTCCACAGGGCTTGAATCCTTTTTTTTTCAATAATTTTCAATGATTTCTTTAAAAATTTCTAGTGATACGATCCTCACGAAATTTTGCAGGAACTTTCGTGTTGGCATTCTTTATCTAATAATCATGTTTGAATTGGATCGCTCCTATAATTTTTGAGTTATAGGGGAAATAACAACCAAATTTCAGATGGGTATAACTCCAGAACCGTTTGGACGATTACGCTTATAAACAAACTCAAATGTCGCATTCAGATGTACAACCTAAGCTGGAAATTTCAAATCGCTTTCTCTTTCCGTTCTCAGGCTATTGCGTATTAAAAAATAATTTTTAAAAATTTTCTAGCCATATAATGTTCACTAAATTCCACAAACGTGCTAAGGTTTATATTCTACAACTATTCACAAAGTTTCAATTCGATCGGATTGATATTGGTTGAAAACAAAATTATTACTCGGAAACCATTGGGTCGATTATGCCCATTAACGAACTTGTCCGTCGTATTGGGATACGCCACCTACCCTGAAAATTTCAAGTCGCTAGCTCTTTCGGTTCTCAAGTTATCGTGGAAAGGGCCGGCCGGACTGCCGGCCGGGCAGAATCAAATTTGACCTCAAATTCTCTATCGGGGATTCGAACCAAACCCTTTGAGATCATTTTCGTCAGAAAATTCGAAAGTTACAGACATTTGGGCAAAATGACAACGCGATGTTACCCAGAACATACGCGCAAAAAGTATGATAATTTTTTTAAGAAATGGCGGCAGCCATGTCGAGCAAGAGTTCTGTTTTTTTGCGCGTATGTTCTGGGGAACATCGCGTTATAGTTTTGCCCAAATGTCTGTAACTTTCGAATTTTTTGACGAAAATGGTCTCGAACGATTAAGTTCGACTCCGCAATGAAGAATTCGATGTCAAATTTGATTCTGTCCGTCCGGCCGTCCGGCCGTCCGGCCGTTGCCACGATAACTTGAGAACGAAAAGAGCTAGCGACTTGAAATTTTCAGGGTGGGTGGCGCATCCCAATACGACGGACAAGTTCGTTAATGGGCATAATCGGCCCAGTGGTTTCCGAGTAATAATTTTGTTTTCAACCAATATGAATCCGATCGAATTGAAACTTGGTGAGTAGTTGTAGAATATGAACCTAAGCACGTTTGTGAAATTTTGTGCGAATCGTATGGCTACAAAATTATTAAAAAATTATTAAAAAATATTTTTGTTGTCACGATAACTTGAGAACTGAGAGAGATAGCGGCCTCAAGTTTTCAGGTTGGGATGTACACCACAACGCGACATTTCAGTTTGATTATGAGCCTAATCGGCCAAACGGTTTCAGAGTTATAGCCATCTGAAATTTTATGAAATTTTGTGGTTTTTGTTCCTCATTTACTCGGAAAATACTAAACCGATTGAATTCAAACATGGTTATTAGTTGTAGAATGCCAATGCGGAAACGTTTGCAAAATTTGGTGAGGATAGCATTTGTAGAAAATTTTAAATAAATCTTTGAAAATAAAAAAAAAAAGTTCTATATATCAGTAACTAATCGTTCGAAATTGCTGAAATTTTGCAAGAACCTTCATAACCTAACTATACTGACAATTTTCAAGTTTTAATACGATCGGTTAAATAATGTTGGAGATTCGAGCATTCTTGTGTGAGTTCAGTAGATGGGTGAACGTTGCCTCGATAACTTTCGAACGAAAGGAGATAGGGACTTGCAATTTTCAGGGAAGGTTGCGTATGCGAAAGGGAGAGTTGAGTTCAATTTTGGGCAAAATCGGTCTAACGGTTTCCGAGTTATACCCATCTGGAATATTGTTTCCTTGATAACTCAAAAAATAAATATTCGATCGAATTGAAGTTTGGTAATTAGTAGTAGAAAATCAACATAAAGACGTGTTTAAAATTTTGTGAGAACCGTACCCCTAGAAAATTTGAAAAAAACGACGAGAAAAAAAATTTTAAGAACCGTACCCCTAGAAAATTTCAAAAAAATTACGAAAAAAAAATTGGTTCAAGCACTGACGTGAAGTCAGAAGCTTTGGCGCGTATGTTCTATTGTCCATTCTTCTGTATTGGACACCCTTAATCGAATTTACCATGGTAAATTCGATTAAGGGTGTCCAATACAGAAGAATGGACAATAGAACATACGCGCCAAAGCTTCTGACTTCACGTCAGTGCTTGAACCAATTTTTTTTTTTGTTTTATGTACGTATTATTTGCTTCTTTTACCTCGAACTAAAGATGTACCCTCTGCTATCTTAACTGCAATTTGGTCAATGTTTTGCCTATTTAATAGCAAGTGTTATACCTTTTTGAACTGCTGAAGAAATTTTTAAAAGAATTCGCAGAATAACTTCCGTACATTTTTTTTAAGAAAAGCGCTTCAAAGTTAAAAACTTTCAGTGAAAATTCTTCAATTCTAACCTTTGTCAAGCAGTCTTTTTAAGCTGTTAGTAGTAGGTGCAGTTTTTGTTGATCATTTTCATTAATTGACATCCCCTCTAACTAGATTCATCAAAAGCGGACCCTAGGAGCTCTAATCCTAGAAAAAATAGATACAAACGCCAAAAAATTAGGGATTTAAAAAAAATCTTCAAAATTCTATATCTCGATAACGGTGAAATTTCGGAGAATATATAATAGGATCAAATTCATCAGAAATGACCTGAATCATAACGTCCTTCAATATTCAGTACGACTAACCCTGTAACCCTGTATACGAGTATTGTATATTGTTATAGGGGGTAACGTTGCACTGCGACCTTAGGGTCTATTGTGCCCCCTCTCCCCTTCAGAGCTGTCGATGTCATTACCATCTACAGCTCGCCTTCCAGTTCCAGAGTTCTGATGAACTCCAGTATCTGGGATGGATTCAAGGAGGTTAGGTCTTCGCTCCTGCAGATTTCTTGCCCAAAGCATTCCTTGCGTTGGTTTGAGATGGCGAGTTTCATCCTCCTCCCAACAGAATCTGCACTCGTCAGTTTCTGCTAGCCCTAATCTCATCATATGCTTCCTGAGCCGCAGTGCCCTGTGAGGCAGCCAGTGAGGAGGTGCAGCTTGTTCGTACTGAGGTCCAAGTATTTCTTGGATCTGACATTATAAAAGTTCTGGAGGAATTTCTTGGAGTGATGCATTCCGGGAAGAGATCTCCAGAAAGTACCACTCTCAGTTTCTTCTTTCGTCCGAAATTCACTTTTGTAGGTGTGTCTACCAACCCCATAATAAGGTTCCGGGCCAATGAAGGGGGTTTGTGCTCCTTTCTTGGCAAGTGTGTTGGCGTCCTCATTTCTTATGATTCCCGCGTTACCAGGAACCCAGACCAAGGAGACCCTATTGTTCTTGCCTACTTCATTGAGTTTTCTTCGGCACACCCATAATAGCTTGGATTCGGTAACATGGGAGCTCAGATATTCAATAGCAGCTTGACTGTCAGAGTGGATTGCTATACCACATCTCTGATAGTTTCTTTCTAGGTTCATTTCCACGCATCTTTCTATTGCAAGTAAACGCTACATTATGCACAACCTTCTGTCTGCGCAGTCTGAAATTACTTGAGAAGTAAGTTATTTCCAATATCATTAGATTTCAATTCAGATAGAATTCATTTGTCAGAATTCAAAATTCTGTGATCATAGAAGATTATCATTATTCAAGTCTGTCATTAAAATGGAACGAAATGTAGTCATATCTTATAAAAACTGTGAAAACGGTCGATAGCGAAGGTAAATTCGAATAAGAGAGTCCAGAGGTGAATAAAACATTATTAGCAGTAACACTACAAAAGTAACTACACTTTTGATCACTACAGTTTTTGTCGTCTGACAGAATATTAACAGTAAGTTTGTCGGTTTCTACGTTCTTCAAAACGTAAGCTGTGGAAATTTCAGAACTGACTTCACTACATGATTCCAACATTTAGAAACTAGAATCTGTATCACAAATGAAGAATCTTGTTGCAAATAAGATTATTGGAAGTGAAGTAGAATTATTAAATCTAAATGAAATTCAATATTAATTCAACATCAATTTGCACTAAATATTTTAAAACCAAATTGCAAAAGTGTATTTCCTCAAAAGTCACACTGGTCCAGGATTTTAAACTGTTATCCACTGAAGAATTCAGCAAATACACACCCTGTAATCTGAAGACTCCAGAACTTGCGGAGCATCACTGCTCCCTGGAATAACGAACGTCAATATCTAATTACTGTGCAATTTGAGTTCGTAACTTTTCATCTATTTTACCAACAAAGCTATTCTCCCGAGAAAAACTCCCCTCGTTAATTAGGATGTACTATCAGATACCCAGGGATGCAAAAGAGCGTGCAAACTCACTTTCAGTCACATTTCACTCCCCATTTTTTCTTCTTATGTCAGTCCAGCGGCAGTGAAATGTCCGAGCTTGACGTAATTGGGACCATTATGAATAGGATGAGAGGGATAGTTATTTATTTTACTAAGCAGAAAAACTCGAGATATAATACCATGACTATTCTTCATTTGGAAACGAACCCAGAAATAAAATCTGATATTCTGCCGAATGAAACGTGCTATAATTTTGCATAAATATTTTTAATTTTTTGCCGAAAATGGTCTCAACCCATTAGGTTAGATACACTGATGAGAAATGCGGAATCGAGCTTCAACTATAATTGTTTTCTATGTTAATGAGTCAAATTGGAAATCCCAATACGGAAGAGTGTCCAAATGCAACAATGCTGTGAAATCCGTACTAAAACACTTCAATACATTCGATAAAGTGATCTGAAAATGTTCAGATAAGGTACGACCTATTGAGGTTATTCTTAAATCCTCTTATGATGCAAAATTTGACTTGAAAAATGAACATATATGTGATGTTTCTAGCATTTGAATATTTGGTCAAACCAAGTCTCAGCTTAACTATTTTCAACTTGTCAGGGATAAATTAAAAAATCTCGTTGATAATGAATATAGTGGTAAAACAATTGAATTTGTTTATAATAAGCCTAGGGTTATGGATAACCAAGATGAAAAATATGTGTGGTGTTCCCTAATATAACAATCCAGATATAATCAACCTTATTCCTTAAAGTCAAAATCGGTATCAAATTCAGGAGTGTATTGATTGTTACAGTCAAAAGCTCATATTAATTAGTGAAACTAGGACAACAGCAGAAAAAGAAACTGAAACTCAACTCGAACAATATAACTATGACAAAACCGACTAACTTACGGAGTATCACAGGGTACAGTGCTCGGGTCTCTTTTATTCAATTTATACTTCAACAGCCTCTACGAACAACAAAGGAGAAATTATTGGTTTTGCAGATGACAATAAAGTTCTCTTTCAAGATGACACATGGAAAACCTAAAAAACCGTAAGTAACCGTGGAATGTAGGGATCTGATGAAGTGGTTTTGAATGAACAAACTAACATTCAATGTCGGGAAAACGAAATATCTTACCTTCGCCTCGAACAAGAAGGGCATGCCGAATTTGGGAGATTTGAAAATTGATGAACGACTATGTATTACGAAAAGACATTCAGTCAAGAACCATGGTATCGTCATTGACGAAAATATAAAATATAGGATGATCATACATATTACCTTTCAAGGCCGGACAGAATCAATTTTGACCAGGGATTCTTGATAAGGTTAATACCATTTTCATCGAAATTCGAATATTACAGACATTTGGGCAAATTGATGGGCAATCTGTTCCGAAGGACAAGGGTGCCAAAAAGCAGCCTAATTTTCAATCGAAAATTCTCACGTCAAGATAGCAATGAATAGGCATCTACGCATATAATTTAGAGAAGATCCTACAACTTTCTGATAATATTGTAAATGTCTTATTAAATATTGCGTATTTGGGGACATAAAAAGGTAAGTTTTCACCAAATTTCATGAAAAAAAAATCTGTAAAAGATGAAAAACCCAAAAACTTGGATATTTGAAGTTTTCCCGGAAATTTTGAAAATATTTGAAAAAAGTGTGAATACAACAGTTGTAGATCTTTTTATTACCTACAACTTTGCACAATAATTTTTTGGCGCTCTTGTTCCTCGGAACAGAGTGCTTATCAATTTGCCCAAATGTCTGTAATTTTCGAATTTTAGGCTGAAAATGGTATCAAACGATTTGGTTCGACTCACTGATCACGATAAGTCTCGAACGAAAGGAGTTACAGGATACACATTTGCAGGGTAGGTTTGGAGCGTAAATATCTCGGCCGAGCCCGTTAACGGGCGAAATCCATCAAACGGTTTCAGAATTATGGCCATTTTTAGTAGAAATATTCTTTATATTTCTGAAACCGATCACTCGATCTATCTGAAATTAAGCACCAAATTGTAGAATCATGCCCTTTAGACGCATGTAGAGTTTTGTATTCATCGGGTTACCGTGAAGTGTAAAAAAATTTTTTGAAAATTTTCAAATTTTGTTTCTACAATAACTCTCGAAAGGAATGAGCTAGGCAGTTGAAATTTTCAGAGTAGGTTAGTAAGTTTGCTAGTTGCAAAATAGGCCAGATAGTTTCGGAGTAACGAAAAAAACCTTTTTTGTAACTCACAAATTTCAAAATCATTGTTTTTAAGATGCAGATTCACCATTAAAATCCATTTATATCATTTTCAACTCTAACAAGCTAATACTTTCGGAGATATGATTTTTCGAAATTTCAATAATGCATCGCACTTCTATGTTTTCACAGTATGCTATAATTATCCTATATATGATTTATTATATGATTTGTTTTCATACTCGTTCATGTCATCCTGTTCTATAAGAGAGAGTCAAATTCATTTCAGCTATTTTAATTTGATTTCTTCCATGGTGCAGTTCTCATTCTCAGATTGCTCATTTGATCTTGATAAATAAACAATTATTTGAATTGAATTTCCTTTATGATGCAGCTCTATCATAAGAATATATTGATTTAATTCTCAACTCTGAGGAACCAATACTTTTGGAGATATAAGTTGTCTGTTTGAACAAGAGCGCCAGGAAGCTCCTGTCCACAGGGCTTGAACCATTTTTTTTAATAGGACTTGTAGTTTTCCCGAAAATCGAGATATCCTGATTTTAACCCTTAAAAACTTACCCTCTTCCACTTCCTGACCTCAAATCGCGGAAAATTATTTTTTCTTTCATTTTTGTTACGTTCTCTTCCTTTACAGGAGGGTTTCATCCTACTATTATTTTCTTTTGTTTCAAACATTATCGACCCTGGTCTATATATGAACATTATTCCAACTTCCACCCGTAGTAATATTCTGATTCGTAATCAGCTTTTTATGCTCCTCTCAAAATGACGGGTGGAGTTAATATTGAATAAAATCTCCTTGTTCCACAAGCAGCTCTCTCATAAGTTTAACTCCAAATCCTTCAGGGAATGAAATATAAAACTCGTGCAATGGCACAATCTCGTATCGAGCATCATTTGTCATGTTTTCTCGTGGATGAATAAAACATCTGAGTGAACCCTTCAGAATATGCCCAAGAGTAAACATTCATTGCGTCTCCCTCTCGTATTGAAGCAACACGGCGCTGCTAATCGCCTACTGAACGAGAAATCCCCCGTTTGGCACTGGGTCCCATCGGACAATCGCCGGTAAACACCCTCCACGCTTTTCCGAGAGGATTTCTCCCGTGGATTTCTGAAAAAGTAGCATTCACCATGAAAAACTGAATTACGCGAACTGAAATACGGCTTTGTTGAACTTTCCGGGCATAAGTTTACTCCCATTTTATGACCGGAATTTGGTGCTTTGTAAAATCTATCTCTTTCAATTTTCTAACATTCTCAAGTTTTTAGTATTGTGTTGTATTCGACGACGAAATGGTAATTCATTTTTATGATCGAATTGATCTGACTTTTATATGATATTAGTCTCGAGGAATTGAGGATGAGAATAATGTATTCAACAGAAAGCAAAGCATTCTAGAACTAATCTGCTAACTTTCGCTCAGATATCTGGGCCAAAGTGGAAAATTAACTCTGGCAGCATATAAATTCCTAATTTTTTTATTTCAACAATTCAATATTTGTCCACAATTAAATTCAAATGAACATAATATAATATACTTCATAACTGAATAATATTTCTTATTATTTTGGAGTAATTGTACAAAAACGCATTTCGGGAATGCGACCTAAGATAACCTATAGAAATTGACACCCAGAAAATATTATGCAATAGAATATATTTAACGATTTGTCTTACTTACTGGTCTTCGATTATCTGATCTAATATCCAATAATTATAAGCATCATTTGAGAAAAAAATGAAATTTAAGAAAGTCAAGTCTACATATTATGTCCATTACATAAGCATCACTTAAATGAGCGAAAGTTTGATTGTATGAAGGAATTCGTTTATTTTCGTTTTTTACCAGGCCGAACATGACGTCCACATGGCGGTCCAAAAGGGTGCGTTTATTTGAAAGAGTCAATTTGTGAACAGCGATTTCAATATCGTCTCTGGATATGCCGGGACATTCTAGCAATTTTGATGTCGTTCTCGAGATGACAGTTCAATTGCCAAAGTTATATCTGTTACTAATGTTCATCAATTCATTTACTTTTGCGTTTATATCCTTTTTTGCACGCTGTTCTATGAATAGAGTGCCTATCAATTCGTCTAATTTCCTGCAATTTTCGAATATTTGACCGAGAAAGGTCTTAAACGATTAGCTTCGACACACTGATTAAGAATCCGAAGTCAGAATTGATTCTCTTCGGCCGGCTGCCAGCACGATTACGCTCGAACGCAATGCGGTAAAGAGTTGAAAATTTCAGGGTAGCTTTGTAGTCCCATTGTTAATGGGCAAAATCCACCGAGTGGTTTCAGAATTATAGCCATTTGAAATTTTATTTTCGCCATAACTCGAAAACTACCGATCTGATCGAATCCAAGCAATACTGACGCGAAGACTTATGCAAAATTTTATCAGGATCGCATGTCTGCGAAATTAAAAAAAAATATTCAAAAAAATTCTGTATCTCAGAAACTATCCGTCAGATATCGTTGAAATTCTACGAGAGCCATCAAGACCTTATTATAAAGTGAAGTTATAGAATTGAGCTCGATCTATATTGGTGAAGATATTGCTGAAATTTCAAAATATCCTTAATATCAGGGTCAACTGGTCCACTGTCTTTAAATTCAACCAAACAAATTATCAACAGTTGTTTGATTTTTGAAAGAATATATAAGTAATCATGACGTGTCTGCATAGATGTTCTGTGATGTCCTATTTCATAGCGTTCTAAGTTCGAGTTCATGTCATTATCTGTCTCTCTGAAATGACAGAAACAGGTTATCAGACACAACAGTTAAAAAATGGGTTCAAGCCCTGTGGACAGGAGCTTTGGCGCGCTGTCCAAATTTATACCCAGAGCTGTCACCCATCCAGATACCGAACTCGCCTAAAGCTGATTAGCTCCAGAAAAAATGCAGAATACTTTGTATGAGAATTTAACAAGATGAGAAAGTGATAGTATTTCTCATGAGAAAGACTTTTTTGCATAGCTAACTATTTTCCACTCATTGTTTGTAAATTGCGAGACTGGTTCCAGAATCAATATGTTCATTGTTTGATACTTGGTGATTAATATTTAAAGACATATACTTAATTTATGTTTATTAAATGTCTCTGTCATTCTTACATACCGTAATAATCTGATACAACAATGCTATGCGATATAGGTACAATAAGTATATGTCCATTGAGGTTAGACCATAGAATTATTATTATATTATTATGTTGAACACCTTCCCCTCAAAGGTTTAAACGCCCAGGAGTTTTAAAATTGTTCCACAACGGATTATATTGCTGTTTTATTTCTAGTCATTATCTCGGGTTCACTTAGAACATTACTAAAATTTGTCTTGTTCGAACTATTTCTACTCTTGTTTTCCTTACAATAATTTGGTGATAATTGGTTTGGGTCTAATTCAGTTTCTAATGTATATTCATTACTACGGGGTCTGGTATATGACAATTTTATCAGTTGAGTATTACGTCATAATAATTGACCATTTACTTGCTTTTTCACCCGATAAGAACTAGGTTCTTTTGCCTTTCCCCAGACAATAACCTTTTCCCAGAGTGTATCACTTGATGTTTTTATTACAACTTGATCCTCTTTCTTAAACTAAATATTTTTTTGAATTTTAGGTTGTAGCTTATTATTGGTGAAAGATCTCCGAGGTGTATACTTTGTAAGATTTGTACTAGTGATTCTACTAATCAGAGCCGTGTTATTGTAATTCATTACAAGGTCTCTAAAATCTAAATTTCCCTCAATAAGTCCTGGGATTGTGATAAACCATAAGGTAATACCAAATATCTATAAATACCAAATGGTGCCACACAGAAGAATTTGTAAGATGACCTGTATAACTTCAAATCCTTAGATGAGTTAGATTTACGAACTAAAATCTGTGTTTATATTTCATTATATTTTCCTCTAGGAATTATGCTAATGTTCACACCTGTATCTAATTCAACATTGAAATTATTACGTTCATCATTGAATAAGTTCATCCCATGCTTTCCTACGCCTAATAATATATATAATAATATCTGGTTCATCAGAACTACCTTCATCTTTCTCGCCATTCTTAACATTTTTAACATTACAAGATATAGTAATATGATTTAACATACCGCACTTCCTACACTTTTTACGAAGTGCGGGGCATTCACGTGCACCATGTGTCGACTGAGATCGCCTTCATTTGAATTTTCCTTTGTTTATTATACTTTCGTTTGTTTATTATACTTCCCTGCAGCTTTAATGTCCTCAATTCGCTCTGGAACTGCAAGTTCCGTTGCTTGCTCTGCTCGCTGGTTCTGCAAAATTCAATTGCTTTCTCCACTGTCAATTTTGGAACTCTCAGTAATGCCTCTCTGGTTACAGGATGATCTTATTATAACTATTTTGTCTTTCAGTGCTTTATCTTCTGCAGTTTGATTTGAGTCGGTTTCATTATAATTACATGTTCGTACTAGATACTTGCATTCAGTAAGGAAATGTTCACATTGTTCATTTTCTTTTTGCACCTTTTTCAAGTAATTATACCTTTCAAAGCACTCATTAACTCTTGGGTTGACATATTTCTCAATAGACTTCATAGTATATTCATCTTTGTTCAGTTCTATCTCTGGGATCACGAATGTGGACATAATTCTTGCAGCTTCTGTACCAATAATGTTTCTGAGTATGGACAACTTTATTGGATCCTCAACTTCGTGCTGTTTGATCGCTATTAAATAATAATCTATGAAGTGTGAAGGATGTTTTCAAAATTTTCCATTCCGTGACAGCATATTGTCCCTATAAATCGAAATTTGGGGGTCGGCCCCGTGTATCCAGCCATGTTAGGTTATATAGGAATATTTGAATCTTGAAATCGATATTTATTTCATACCAAGTTATGTTATATTTCATGTTCTATATCTACAAAAAATCTACAAAACTGATTTGTTTATCATGGCACATGTCAGACATGATGACATTAACTTGAACATATAGAATATAGACATACGATCACAGAACAGTAATAATAAAGATCTATGCAAACACGTTATGATTACATACTTCTATAGCTTGTATCCTTTTTTTGACGTTTGTCAAAAATCAATCAAACTGTTGATTATTTGTTTGGTCGAATATAAAAACAGTGGACCAATACACTGAGATCGTAGGAATATTTCGATATTTCCGTGATATCTTCACCAATATAGATCCGATCGAATTCAAATTCAGAACTTTACTGAGAAATAAGGTTTCGAAGGCTCTCGCAGAATTTCAACGATATCTGACTGATAGTTCCTGAGATCCAGAATTTTTTTTAATATTTTTTTTTTAATTTTCCAGTAGCGTGATCGTCACATAATTTTGCATATGTTTTAGTGTCAGTATTTTTCACCTAACTGCCGCATTTTAATTCGATCAGATCTGTATTCTTCGAGTTATTGGCAAAACAAAATTTCAGATGGCTATAACTCTGAAACCACACGGTGAATGTTACTCATTAACGAACTTAGCCTGCGCATTTGAACTCCAAACCTACTCTGAAAATTTCAACTCTCTAGCTTATTGCGTTCGAGCGTAATCGTGATTACGGCAGAACGGATGCCATTTTTCGCATTTGACATTTGGGCAAATTGATAAGCATTCTGTTCACAGAACAGCGCGCCAAAAATTATGAGAAATAAATAACAAAACTTTTTAATAGGATTAGGAACCAGTTCCGCAAGTTACACACAAAGATTGGAAAATGGTTAGATATCCAAAAACATCTTTCCTATGCGGAAGAAGAAATGAGTATTGCAAAGTGAAAATATGCGAAGGAAACCTCGACGATTTGACAAATGCAAGTATTTGCTCAGAAGGAGCTTATTTAAGTAGTTTTTTTACTGGAATTGATATCCTTTCAAGGGTTTCATAAAGCTTTGAGAGCTCGTAATTGCCAAATCAGCGTAATTCCGATTCCCAGTTCATTTTGTGATAGGGCGAGTTTTGTGAGATTTTCGGTATGATTATAGATATTTTTCAGAGTTTGGGGGAGAAATCCCAGAAGGGAACCATTAAATAATGAATATACCTCCCAAAGTATCCTTTAATAATGTAACACAGTGATTCCGATCACTTTGAGAAGGAAACTTCCAGCTATGAGATCACTCTTTTTGTACGGACATTTTATAGAATGGTATATCTAGGAGTAACACTACATAGTAAACTTTTGTAGACTAAGTGCTTGCTGAAATCACTGCTAATAAAGCAAGAAAGGCTTTAATGGAGTGCAGAAATCTAGCTGGTAAGACTTATGGACTGCGATGAGTGTACGTCATGATTGTGAGACCCATAATCACGTATGGGGCAGTAGTCTGGTTTACAATAATAAGTCAGAATAGTACGAGGAAAAATACAAATGCTGGCTTGAGTATGTCAGGCGGAGCTATGTGAACCTGTCCTACCAGGGCAATTAAGATTATTACAAATCTCACAATTCAAATTGTGTAAGTTAATATGGGAGTTCCAAAGAAATTTTAATCAAGTAGGCAAGAAAAACGGGGTCTCCTTGGTCTGGGTTCCTGGTCACTCGGGAATGAAAGGAAAAGAGGAGCCAACACATTGGAGTTCATCAGAACTCTAGAAATGGAAGAAAATCTGTAGATGGTGATGACTATTGGGGTTGAGGGGCACAATAGGACTTGAGGTCATAGTGCAACAATATATAGATAGATACATATATAGTTTATTCAATTCAAAGTACAGAAATCTGTACAGGAAAAAATGTCAACAATAATTACATTAAATAAAAGAAATTCTTTCATTTTACAAAATTCAAAATACTCTTGTGCGTTATAAGGCTGTCATTTTACTATGAAATAATTTATTATCCTATCTAGTAATCAATGCAATGCATTCATTAGCTTCATGCACATATTATGCATAGCATTATTCTGTGTCACAGTCAACGTCAATATTGACTTTGTCATGTAATGCATGGACTCGAATGGGTCCTAATGCTGCCACAAACGCAGCACTGTTTGTTTTTGACCCAACAGTTAAATTATGTAATTGAATAGACACCATACGCCACACAGCACTGTTCATTTTCGAATCATCAGTGGATGAATGTTTTTGAATGGGAACCTATGCCACCGCAAACACAGCAACGTTCATTTTCGAATCAACATTGAATGTATATGTATGCGAGTTGAAACTACTCGTTTGATACTATTCTCGGCCAAAAAGTGTACCAGTTTTGGATGCTTGTTTTCACTGTAGGATTTAAGTTCTTCGATATATTATTAATTTCCTGGAGCTAAGCAGCTTTGGGCGAGTTCATTACCTGGATGGGTGACTACAAATTTGGACAGCGCGAAAGCTCTTGTTAGCAGGGCTTTCCCCCTTTTTGATAAATGTTTCAATTTTCTAAGCAAACACTAAGCGCAATGACATTGAAAAAGTAAAAAACGTCTGAAATGTAACGTTAAAAAATTACCTACTCAGCTTACTTGCGACAGAAAGGAAGAACTAATGCCAGAAAAAGGAAATCATAAGACAAAATGACACAGATATAAACAAAGAGAGATTAATAAGGCTAAGGATAGAGCATATTATCGAAGACAAATAACTGAAAAGAAAGCTAAGATGACTGAGGGAGAAGAGCAAACCAGAAAAATTTGGCACAGAAGCATCAAAAAAATTCAGAGAATAGAAGAAGACGCAATTAAATACATATAGTAAACGATACCCCGGCAGATTCCGATGATGATTAGCTTCAACATCAGTAAAATGAACAATAGGAGGACAGAGCCAAATAATATCACAAAATAAAACGAAGGACAAAAGGGAAAAGAGAACTGGAGAAAGTTCAGGTACTTATCACTCTTGACAGTAAAGTTGACTCAATGATAAACAAGCACTGACCATTTACCTCTATTGGCACTCTGAATCGAATTTACCACCGATTTATACCGTTTTCTCAGGTTTTATAAGATATGAATACATTTTGGGCCATGAGTAATGAGAGAAAACTATAATTTCAAATAATTTTCAATTCTGGCATATGTCTATCGGATTTTAAATTAATTAAATATCTAATAATATACGAAAAAAAATACTGCATAAATCCTCCTGTCGTATTTATTCAATTGAGTATTAGATTTGAATTCCTTTTGAAATATCGGAACTCAACCAAGTCTGGTCGGATCTCCATCAATCGAGAGCCGATGGTGTTCAAACTTGCTGCTTCGTTGCATAGTTAGGTTTTGAAGGATCTCGCAAAATTTCTGCGATGTCGGACAAATAAATACTGATATAAAGAATTGTTTTTGGCGCTCTTGTTCCTCGGAACAGAGTGCTTATCAATTTGCCCAAATATCTGTAATTTTAGAATTTTTGGCTGAAAATGGTCCTAAACGATTTGGTTCGATACACTGATCAATAATACGTGGTCGAAATCGATTATGTCCGGCCGTCTGGCGGTCCGGTCGTCCGGCTGGCCGTTAACACGATAACTGTCGAAAGGAATGATCTAGACGGTTGAAATTTACAGAATAGGTTTGGGAGATAAATATCTCGGCCAAGTGCATTACAAATTTCAACAAGATTTTTTCAAGATGCAGTTTCACCATAGGAATCCATTGATGTCATTTTCAACTCTAACAAGCTAATACTTTCGGAGATATGATTTTTCAAAATTTCAATAATAAATCGTACTTCTGTGTTTTCACAGAATGCGATAATTATTCGATAATTATAATCTATGAATTATTATAATATAAAGTGTGTTGATGCATATCAACTCACCTTAAAAACAAAATTACAATAGAAGTAATCAATTGTATGCTCTGCCAACGTAGATATTGTTCATACGCAAGTTTGTTGATCATAAAGTAATAGCTGCTTAGTATATTTTTCATAAAAAATTCTTAAAAGGCAGTGACGTGAAATCAGGAGTTCTTGCGCGCATGTTCCATGTTGTATTCACGCCTCATACGAAGTCAACTAAGCTATATTTCGGTCTCGATTGTAAAATGGTGGCTTGAAGGTATGTGCTGAATTTCAGCGGATTCTGTCGAAAAGTTTCTGAAAGATGAAATTTTTTCTGAAAAGTATTTTTTTGTAGTGGTACGAAATTCACGAAATTTTCCTAAACTTAACGAGTCGGCATTACAGAAGTAATAACCAAGTGTAAATTGGATCGGATTTGTTTATTTGGAGTTATTGAAGAAAAACAACAGAATTTAAGATGAGTATAACTGCGGAATAACTCTGAACTTAACTGTCCCATTCGGATGCGCCACCTACCCTGCAAAGTCCTGCCATACAAAATTATGTTCAATGATTCTTTTAAAATTTTCTAGTGATACGATCCTCACAAAATCTCTCGTGTGTGTTTGTGTTGGTACTATAAAACTAGTTACCAAGTTTCAATTCGAACGGATATGTATTTCTTGTAGTTATCGAGAAAACAATATTCCAGATGGGTAGAACTCCGAAACCGTTAAGCCGATTATGCCCAACAACGAACTCACCTGTCCCGATCGCATGCGCTACCTACCATAAAAATTGCAAGTCGCCATATCTTTCCGTTCGGAAGTTATCGTGAGATAATAGTTATTTAATCAACTAGTTTCTTAATGACAGCAATTAATGGTCGGGATATTTTAACGTTAATATTTTGAGACCGTTAATCGCTAGATTAATAAACGAGTTGATTACAAGATTGTTCCGTTGACCTAATTATGAATTGAGAATAAATACTTGATTGAAATAATTATTTATTTTGCATAATAGATACATTTATCATAATATAAATTTCTATGTTCATTTCGATATATTTATATTTATGCTCCCGATAAAACAATTCGAGAAATGTATAGAGAGAATATTAGACATGTGACACTCTGAATAGTTCATATTGATATCATGAGGTATCGTCAGGTAGACGGAATATATTATTTTCCGTCGACCTCTTAATAAAAGTTCAGTTTAACGTATACGAAATTGATCAATATGAACTATGCAGAGTGTCACAAGTCTAATATTACCTCTATAATTTTCTCGAATTGTTCTATCGGGAGCATAAATATAAATCGATATCGATATAAATATCGAAATGAACATAGAAATTTATATTATTATAAGTGTATCTATTATGCAAAATAAATAATTATTTTAATCAAGTATATATTCTCAATTCATAATAAGGTCGATGGAAAAATCTTGTAATCAACTCGTTTATTATTCTAGCGATTAATGGTCTTAAACTATTAACGTTAAAATATCTCGAACATGAATCCCTGTTATAAATAAACTAAATGATTGAATAATCAATTTTTTGGAATTTTCTTGTTATACGATCCTCGCGAAATTTCACACAAATGTCTTCGCGTTGATATTCTACAATCAGTCAGCACCTTTCAATTCGATCGGATTATTTCCTTTGAAAACAAAATTATTACTAGGAAACCGTTTGCCCTATTATGTCCATTAACGAACTTTACCGTCGCATTGACATGCGCAACCTATCCTGAAAGTTCAAAGTCGCTATCTCTTTCAGTTATGTCGTAAGTTTTCGTGGCAACGGCTGGCCGGACAGAATCAAATTTGACCTCAAGTTCTTCGTCAGTGAGTCCAATCTAATCGTTTGAGACAATTGTTGCCAAAAAACTGATAGCATGCTGTTCCCCAGAACATGTGCGCTTAAGCAATTTAGAATTGCCTATGGTGATTTTGACCTAGTTATGTTGTTTCACTTCAAATCGTCGAGTAAGTAACGTGACACCAAAACTCATAGAGCGTCCGCACACGGGACGCGATCCCAATCTCCTGGGTTCCTATCCTACGCTCGGTTTCTTTGGGAACCATGCTCGGACGATTACTACATTTCTCTACCATAGCGTCTCCATTAGTGGTCTGTGGTATCCAGTCTCCACGATTGACGCGACCTGCATGGAAGAATAATGATCGAGTTGTCGCTAAAGTCATAGAGGCTTAGCTTCCATTCCCATTGTAGATACACTGAAATTAGAATTGTTGTAACTTTCCGTGCATTGTAAGCCTCTTGAAATAGATGCATAGAATACATGGTGAAGACACTCTTTGGCATATTCTCGGCCGAATAGCGGTCCAATTACTGTTAAAATACAAGGATTTTGTTTTACTTCAGTTTTCTCCGATAGATGCCGGCGGTAGAAATTTTATGGACAAAATTCGACATGTCAAATTAAATTCGAATATTTGTTTATTCTAGTTTCTTATGGAAAGTCGTACCAGTTTGTCGTACCGTTTGCTGAAATTTAGTATTTTGTTCAAGATTCTTGTTTTCCGCGCCGAAATTAAGCCATATGTTTGCTGTGTGAACTCTGAACGAGTATCCAGAACCATTTTAATCAAATACTATTCGCATTTCGAAAATCCTTCGTTTTTAGGCGAATATAGTTTTTTTAACAATTGTTTATTCTTACCGGAACAGGGGCTGAATTCTAGTATCAAGATAGGTATTAATTATAATATTAATAAGTTTGAAAGATCGCTGATATCGTTGTTAATAAATCAACATTTGAGAACGCTAAGACTTGTTGATTTATTATAATCTTGCCGATTGATGAACATAAACTGTTTTAGCAGTTGAAACATTAAGGTATAACTCCATTTATTAATAATTAAATTCAATACATAATTCAGTTATACAGGGTGTTTCATCATAAAGTGGACAAACGAATATAGCGTGTAGATGACATCGGGAGAATCATTTTTGCCTTATGACATACACCCCGTTTTCGAAGCATAAGCGAGATACAGGGTGTTCAAGGTAATTTTTGACCAATATTCTATCCAGTGTGGTCAGTTATGTGTAACATTTGAAATAATGGTTTTTGGTCACATCTCAGTATTTTTTTATGCTGAATTCTGAAATGATATAAGATTCTGAAAAAAGTATTTAAAAATGGCGGAAAACCTGCAAAGTTCGAAATTTTTTTACGCGGTTGCCAATTTGAGTTTCACTCTATGAATTATCTCAAGTTTTTAAGAAATTCTGTGATAAAATTTTTTCAAAATTCGAACACAACTTTTTTTTTACATGTCTACAGCAAAAATAAAATTTCATCCGAAATTGATGAACTTTTCCACGCTTATACTATTCTTGAACCTTAACGAAAATATGAAAACAGAACCGAAAAATATCGATGGGTTTGTTTTTTATAGCCATTCAAAGTTTCCACTCGGATATCTAACTTATTCGTTTTTTGAAAACTGGTTTGGCTATGACGCAAAAAGTTTGAAATTGAACTGCCGAAGCATTCCAGATGGAAATTAAAATTTCTCAAAAAAAAATGTTTTTGCTCAAATTTCAATAAAACTCTGGCCGGGATCGAACTAGTGACCTTGCGATAGGAATTACTCTTAGCTCTTCATAGAAATTGAAATTATTCGGAACATATTAATTATCGTTACCTAGCAACGGTAATTCAAAGCATTTGATAGATTATTCGAATTCACTGAATATTATTTCGCAAGTTACTTGAAAACCATTTTAATTTGAGCAGAAATGAAATATTCAATCTTGGAGAAAAATGATATGGTTCAGGCTTATTATGAAGCGAATTCCTCAGTGAATACGCCCGCAGATTTCCAAGCCGATCAGTACCAAACTTTAAAACATTTATGGCAACAGTACGTAAATTACGTGAAGATGGCACTCTTAACCGAAAGAAAAAAGAAACAATACGAAGTCACGATGAACGTGTCCTGGATTTGGTTGAGAGTAATCCCAAAATATCAACTAAAATGATATCTAATCACCCCAGTGTGAACCAAAGTAAATCGACTGTATGGAGAGTTCTAAAGAGGAATCACTACCACCCATATCATTTTCAAATATGTCAAAAATTAGAAGAAGGTGATTGCAGTAAAAGGAAAGAATTCTGTGAATTCATTTTAAGAAGAACGCGTGCTAATAGAGATTTTCCACGTCTCATTTTATTCAGCGATGAAGCGACCTTTCATAGAGATGGATTTCTTAACAGAAAAAATAATGTGGTATGGCAAATCAATAATCCACATTCTTCGGTTTCGATGAATAGTCAAAAAAGATTTTCAGTCAATGTTTGGGCGGGAATGAAGGACAGATTCATCATCGGACCTTTCATTCTCCCAGAAACATTGACTGGAAATGGTTACTATCAATTTTTACGAGAGACTCTACCAGATCTCATGGAAAATATTCCTTTGAATCAATTTCGAGGTATTTGGTACCAACACGATGGTTGTCCTGCACACACAGTCAGGAGTGTACGCGAGTTTCTAGACTCCCAATACCCACGGCGATGGATTGGTCGGTTTGGACCTGTTGCATGGCCTCCACGTTCTCCAGATCTAACTCCACTGGAATTTTATTTCTGGAGTCATACGAAAAGTCTGGTCTACGACAAGCGAGCTCCAGTAGAATCGAAAGAAGAATTGATTCAACGAATTGAATCAGCTGCCCAGGAAATTAGTCATAATCAAGGAATGATAGGTTCAGTGGTGAACAGTGTGGTGAAAAGAGCGAGACTGTGTGTTCAAATGAATGGGAATATTTTTGAAACTGAATTATAATCCATAATTTCGTCAGAGTTGTTCAATTAATTGTTAAATTTGTCTACTATTGTGTTATATCCTTGCGTTAGAGAAATATAAAATTAAATATTCAAGAAAATTTTGCTATAAGGCAATATTCTCTCACTTTCTTGATTTTCTTGATTCGCTGAACCAAATAATTATTTCCAACATTGATTTTTTAATTTCTGCTCGAATTGAAATGTTTTATAAGAAACTAACGAAATATTATTCAGTTGAAATCGAACATACTGTCAAATTCTGTGAATTACTGTTGCTAGGTAACGATAATTAATATGTTCTGAATAATTTCAATTTCTATCTAGAGCTAAGAGTAATTCCTATCGCAAGGTCACTAGTTCGATTCCAGCCAGAGTTTTATTGAAATATGAACAATAAAATTTTTTTTTGAGAAATTTTAATTTCTATCTGGAATGCTTCGGCAGTTCAATTTGAAACTTTTTGCCCTCATAGCCAAACCAGTTTTCAAAAAACGAATAAGTTAGATATCCGAGTGGAAACTTTGAATGGCTATAAAAAACAAACCCCTCGATATTTTTCGGTTCTGTTTTCATATTTTCGTTAAGGTTGAAGAATAATATAAGCGTGGAAAAGTTCATCAATTTCGTATGAAATTTTATTTTTGCATGTAAAAAAAAAGTTGTGTTCGAATTTTGAAAAAATTTTTTCACAGAATTTCTTAAAAACTTGAGATAATTCATACAGTGAAACTCAAATTGGCAACCGCGTAAAAAAATCTCGAACTTTGCCGGTTTTCCGCCATTTTTAAATACTATTTTCAGAATCTTATATCATTTCAGAATTGAGCATAAAAAAATACTGAGATGTGACCAAAAACCATTATTTCAAATGTTACACATAACTGACCACACTCGATAGAATATTGCTCAAAAATTACCTTGAACACCCTGTATCTCGCTTATGCTTCGAAAACGGGGTATATGTCATTAGGCAAAAATGATTCTTCCGATGTCATCTACACGCTGTATTCGTTCGTCCAGTTTATGATGAAACACCCTGTATATTGAGAAGGAATTAAATGATATGTTATGAAAACAAGAGAACAAAGTTCATAGCAACAGCACAGTGTGATTTCATCAAAGTTGAATAGCTTTCCTACAGCGTCATTCTTTTTGACGCTATTTTTCTAAAATATTATTTGTTTCAAGGATATTGTTACACAACAAGAATAGCAACTGGCTTGTGGTAGAGGTAGGGTATTGAAAATTAGAACATTTGTTTGTTCAAAACATTTTTCTACCGAAAATATATTGAATAAAATATTGAAACGTAGTACACTACCCTCTATTTGGTTAGTTCATCAATTTAATGAATAATTTTTCGATATTTCATCAGTATACATAGTCTGAATAATAGCAATCGAATCAAATATATTTTGCAATCATCCAATTGCTGAGAACATAAAAAGTAGTCAAGGGGTATTGGTTGACTATAAAAATGCTGTATACATGAGAATGTCTTGATGAAGTTTCAAATTATACATCGAAAATAATAAGTAAAATGCTCAATTTAAATGAGCCTTACATGATAAAGGTAATTAATATATATATTTGAATAATAATATGAGATCGAAAGATATTATGTAGAGGTATTACAGAAAATACTGTATTATTCAATGTATTTTAAAATAAATAAATTAAATGCTCGTTTTCTAATGACATTGGAGGTGATCTTTTGTGATGGTCAAATAATGATTTCACAGATTTCTTAATTTATAGTTCCATTCAAAATGTTCCAATGAAACTCCTTTCCTGATAAATCCCATATTTGACCTCATTATGTCTTGGGAAGATGAAATTTCTGTTACAAACATATGTTTACATATGATGTCCGAACAGAGGTCTGATTAATCAAAAAATTGGTTCAAGCCCTGTGGACAGGAGCTTTAGCGCTCTTGTTCAAACTTTGAAATCATATATCCGCAATTATTGGTCTCTGGGAATGATATAAATGGATTCTTGCCATAGAACTGCATCACGAAAGAAATGAAATTCAAACAGACCGATTCTCCCCAATAACGAACTTATCCGACATATTCATTCCTCAAATCTACTCTGAAAATTATATTATATCAATTAAAACGTAGACAATATTGCAGTTTTGCTTTTACTGGAGATATTCTGAACCCAATTTGATTATGTATCTTACCAAAGGATATATTTCCATCATCATATTATCCACGGGCATTATATGATCACCTTAAAAGTATAATATCGTATCATACACATAATTCTAAGATAGCTGGGGTTATTTAATTGGTCATTTTACATTCAATCATAATTTATTTTCTAGAACAGAAGGTGTATTTTATATCAAGAATAACGAACCTGAAATAATTTTGACATTTATCTCTCATAGGAAAATCAGATGACATGTAAGAACACAGATCATATAATAATTCATTCAGCATTCTGTGAAAACATAGAAGTACGATTCACTATTGAAATTTCGAAGAATCATATCTGCGAAAGTATTAGCTTCTTAGAGTTGAAAATGATATCAATTAATTTTTATGGTGAAGTTGTATCTTGGAAAAAATAGAATTTGAAATTTGTATTGTAAAAAAAAATTGTTTTTCCCTTCTCCTAAGCCATAAGGCCGATTTCGTCCAATAACGAACTCAACCAAGATATTTATCTCCCAAACCTACTCTGAAAATTTCAATTGCCTAGCTCATTCTGTTCGAGTGTTATTGTAGAAACAAATTTTCAAATGTTTTTTGACACTTTACGGCAACTCGATCAATATAAAACTTCGCATGCATATAGAGGTCATTATTCTACAGTTTGATGCAAAATTTCAAATAGATCGAGTGATCGGTTTCAGATATTCATAAGAAATGTTTTCATTAAAAACGGCCATATCTCCGAAACCGCTTTATGTATTTCGCCCGTTCGAGATATTTACGATCCAAACCTATCCTGCGAATTTCAATCCTCTAACTCCTTTCGTTCGAGAGTTATAGTGTTCACGGCCGGACGGACGGCTGGACAGAATCGATTTCGACCATGGATTCTTGATCAGTGAATCGAACGAATTCGTTTAAGACCATTTTCAGCCAAAAATTCGAAAATTACAGACATTTGGGCAAATTGATAAGAGGAACAAGAGCGCCAAAAAGTGAATTGATTTTTCAATAAACTGCTTAATTTCATTCTTTTAATTTGGATTTATGAACTAGCAAAGGTCGAAAGTGAACTTTGTCTGTTGCCAGTTTTCATTTACTCGCTTGTCATCTTCAAAATCGACTGTAGCGGCACCATCGATTACAAAGTAAAGAAGTACATGAAGTAGGTGTTTTCACTATTGTAGGTCGGTTTTTCGACCGAAAATTTAAACAGGAATTAACAGGGATAGTCGACACATTGTTATTCCATACATGTTGCTCTTGAACCTAAGTACGAAACGTTTTGGAGATTGGTAGCAAGCTCGTTCAGTTAATTGATGTTCAATAACTTTCACTGATATTTAACGATATACTTGTATTGTGGATATTTTATAGCGTTGAAATTAAAATAATATCAATACTTAATCAACTTCAAACGAATACATCGTTTATAAGTGAATCAAATCAATGTCTATGTATTGTGGATATTTTATAGCGATGAAATTAAAATAATATCAATACTTAATCAACTTCAAACAAATACATCGTTTATAAGTGAATCAAATCAATGTCTATGTATTGTGGATATTTTATAGCGTTGAAATTGAAATAATATCAATTCTAAATCAACTTCAAAGAATACATCGTTTATAAGTGATTCATTCCATCCAAGGATAACATCAGTGAGTTATATGGTTTCCATAAAATCTTGATCAAGGGAAATCTAACTCTAACATTCCGTAATATCGATTTTTCCTCACATATTTGTTTTCGCTTGCAGTGATAAGATTATCATAAAATTTTGCATGAACTCGGGAGTCGCTACTCTTCGTATAAATACTAAAGTTTGAACTCGCTTGAATCTGAAGTTTGTAAATAATTGTCCCTACGTACGTATGATTATACAGTGTGTCGCAAGGAAGACGAAAGCATCGCTCATGGAGAGGAATATCCTTTGTTAAAATCGGGACCTTATAAAGGTTCCAAAGCCTTCGCGCTTACGGTCACTAGATTACTACGCAGTTTACATTGTCAACACTAAACACGGCCATTTTGAATTTGGATGATTATAGTTATAAACGATTGTAAAACTCTTATATATGGTTATTAAATATTTGATAAAAGTTTGGTTTCTCAGAGTTGATGACATCAATAGATTCCAATGATAGAACTACATCAAAAAAGAAATTAAATTAAAAAAGTGTCATCTAAAAAGTACAGAGTATTATTAATCTGAAACCACCAGACCGACTCTACCCGAACAACAACGAACTTATCTGATACATTCATTCCTCAAATCTACTCTGAGAATTATATTATATCAATTGAAACTTAACCAATATTCCCGTTTTGTTTTTACTGGAGATATTCTGAACCCAATTTATTTAACTTACAAAAGTATATATTTCCATCATGATATTATGAATTATCCAAGGGCATTATATTATCACCCAAAATTATAATATCCTATAATCCTCATAATTTTCTACGACAGCTGAGGTTATTTCATTGGTCATTTTGCTTCCAGTCATACTTTGTTTTCTAGAACAGGTGGTATTTTATATCATGAGCAACGAATTTTGAATAGAACCAGAAATAAATATCACATGTCTCTTTAATATGACATGCATGAACAAATCATGAAATTCATAGATACAAATACGGACGTTAATTTTCGATTACAGCAATCTGTGAAATCATAGAGTTACGATTTATTATTGAAATTTTGAAAAATCATATCTTCGGAAGTATAAGATTGTTAGAGTATAATGATATCAGTGGATTCTTATGTTGAAACTGCATCTTGAAAAAAATATTTAATTTGAAACCATCCGACCGTTTTGCCCAATAACGAACGTAACCGAGATATATATCTCCCAAACCTGCTCTAAATATTTCAACTGCCTAACTCCTTCCCTTCCAGAGTGATTGTGTTATCGGCCGGACAGAATCGATTTTGACTGCGGATTCTTGATCAGTGCCTCGAACCAAATCATTTAAGACCAGTTTCATCCAAAAATTTGAAAATTACAGCCTTTTGGGGAGATTGATAAGCACTCTGTTCCGAGGAACAAGAGCACCAATAAGAATAATCTGACGAGGATGCATGAGCATCCTGATATACTGACATAATAAGTCAAGGTATTTCAATACTCTATTCATATATTCAATTAGTTTGTTAAAAAAAACTTATATCATCATTTCACCTCCTCAAGCTATGGTTGCAGAAAATAGGATTGTTGGATCTGTTCGGTAAAACGAAGGAATCGATATACAAAAACCACCGTATCTGTTCGAGACATTTCGATCGGTTTTGAGAACCGTTGTAATTCCGTATTTATTATTACGAACAAATGCATGCATACAAGGGAAATTATATATACAGTGTATAGGGTGCGTGGAAAATTGAGGAAGGTATACAGGCTGATATACTCAAAAAAAATGTAAAAATTTTTTTTTCGATTTTTGGCTTTGTTTCCCAGATATCAGACTTCAAAGTTTCTGCATGTCTTCAATTTTCTACTTTAATACATGATATAAAAAAAAACAAAAATAATTAAATCAAATGTTCGAAAATACCGCCATTAGCATTGATAGATTCTTGCCAACGCAAAATGAGGGAATCGTATACTAATTGATTGTTTTGCCTATTTTGAGTGGATTCGACTACATTAATAATTCGTTTCATTAATTTTTAATAGGTTTCTTTCTGGGTTTTCTCTCCCAAACTCTGAAAAATATCTATAAAATAAATATAAATTATTTTGTGATTTGCTTCTGACAAATAACTGTTTCTTACGCAGAAGCAAATCACAAAATAATTAATTTTTATTTTATAGATATTTTTCAGAATTTGGAAGAGAAAACCCAGAAAGAAACCTTTTAATAATGAGTATACCTCCCACAGTATCCTTTAATGATTACTCATTAATTTTTCTTGATTAATAATTCCCACTGCGTAAGAAAGTTATTTTAAATGCCCCCAATACAAAAAAATCCAAAGGATTCAAGCCAGGTGATCTCGCAGGCTACAGCACCATGCCACGCCGACCAATTCATCTCCTATTAAAAGTCGGCATTCAAACGAATGTCGGAGACGGATATGGCGGCTTGGTCAGGTGCTATGGCCTGTGAGATCACCTGACTTGAATCCATTGGATTATTTTGTATGGGGGCATCTAAAACAACTTTCTTACGCAGTGGAAATTATTTGTCATGAACAATATTAATGCAGTCGAATCAACTCCAAACAGGCGAAACATTAATACGATTCCCTGATTTCGCGTTGCCAAGATTATATGATAATAATGGTGGTATTTTTGAACATTTGATTTAATTATTTTTGTATTTTTGCGCGCATGTTCCGCAAGGAACAGCGTGCTATCATTTCGTCACAATGTCTGTATTTTTCGAATTTTTTTGCGAAAATGGTCTCAAACGATTGGGTTCGACTCCCTGATGAAGAATTCGAGCTCAAATTCAATTCTGTCCGTCCGGCCCGGCCGGCCGGCCGTTAGCACGATCACTAAATGATCCGATTGAGTTGAAGCTTGGTAGTTATATGCGAAGTACCTACGGAAATACTTATGCCTAATTTCGTGGGGGTAGCATGAGTAGAAAAAATTTAAAAATTTTTAAATATTAGCCGAATAATTTGCTGGAAATTCCGAAACCAAATATCGGAATGAGTTCAGTTTTGGCACTTCGGTGACCAATAATGACCTCTTGGGGTGTGCAAAATTTCACTGCGGACAGACCACTAGGAACCTCAAAAAAAAATTTATAATTTTGAACTTACAAACTGGACGAATTATATTTCATTTCGAATTCCTACATGGAATCTACAACATCTGGTGATTTCGTTCCGACGTATTTTTTGCGCGTTTTTCTGAATAAATCAATATGTAAGAGGGCAACTGATTAAAATATGGACTACTTACTAGCATGGCAATTGAATTGATGCGTAAACGATGTGTGGAATTTTAAATTGGTTTTACAAAATCGTCTGAACGGTGACCGACTGGGGGTGTAACTGCCTCTTTTGGGCATTTTTGCGTGCGTGTTCCGCAAGGAACAGCGTGTTATCATTTCGTCACAATGTCTGTATTTTTCGAATTTTTTTTCGAAAATGGTCTCAAACGATTGGGTTCGACTCCCTGATGAAGAATTCGAGGTCAAATTCAATTCTGTCCGTCCGGACCGGCCGGCCGGCCATTAGCACGATAACTCTCGAACGGAACGACTTAGAGCATGAAATTTGCAGGGTAGTTTTGTAGCGCAAATATCTCGGACAAGTTCGTTAACGGGCAAAATCCACCGAGCGGTTTCGGAGTTAAGGCCGTTTTTAGTCAAAACGTTTTTTATGAATATTTCCGGAACCGATCACTCGATCTTTCTGGAATTTGGCATCAAATTTTAGAATCATAACCTTTATATGCCTGCGAAGTTTTGTTATGACCGGACGGCTCTAAAAGGGCAAAAAAAATTTTAAAAATTTAAAAATTTTGTTTTCACGATAACTCGAAAAATACTGATCTGATTAAATTGAAACTCAGTAGTTAGATGCAAAAGACCAATGCAAACACTTTTGCAAAATTTCGTGAAGATCACGTGACATGAAAAAAAAAAAAATTACTACTACTTTGCGGAATACTTTGCTTAAAATGCCGAAACCTAATTTTTTGAGGTTCATGCTGCCTTTTCCGGGCATTTTTCGTTGTGCGCATGCGCATGCGTCATTTAACTGCTGTAGTTTTCGTCAGAGAGGATTGGGGTTTTGGGGTGGCGGATGCTATACCTCCATAGAATCCAGATCCCTGATGAGGGTTTGCGCATGCGTAGATTAAAGATGCGATATCTCCCGAACCACTAGTGTTGGAGAATCGGAGTTTTTTGTAAGGTGTGTTATTTTGAGAGGACTTTTAGCCGCGAGTAGATTGCGCATGCGCAGAAGAGAAGTGACTGTTTTTTTAATTGGATGGGTTATGTTGGGAGTGCTGAGTCGATATTGTGAGGTTTTAAAAGAATATTCATAGCAATTCATTTCAAGGACAAGTCAGTTTGGGGGATGTAGCGTTGTTTCCGAGTTAAAGTGTTCGTACCGTGGCCCTGGGGCTAATTTTGAAATTGATGTTACCCCTTACAGGCATTTTTTATTATGCGCATGAGCAGACCATCAGTTATTTAACTGGTGGTTTTTTCTTCAGAGAGGATTGGGGTTTTGGGGTGGCGGATGCTATTCCTCCATAGAATCCCCTGTGAGGGTCTGCGCATGCGTGGATTAAAGATGTGATATTTCCTGAACCACTAGTGTTGGAGAATCGGAGTTTTTTGTAAGGTTTGTGATTTCGAGAGAACTTTTAGCCGCAAGTAGATTGCGCATGCGCAGAAGAGAAGTGACTGTTTTTGGGTTGTATGGGTTATGTTGGGAGTGCTGAGCCGATATTGTGAGGTTTCAAAAGAATATTCATGGCAATTCAGTGCAAGGACAAGTCAGTTTGGTGGGTGTAGCGTTGTTTCCGAGTTAAAGTGTCCGTACCGTGGCCCAGGGGCTAATTTCGAAATTGATGTTACCCCTTACGGGCATTTTTCGTTATGCGCATGAGCAGACCACCAGTGATTTAACTGCTGGTGCTTTCTTCAGAGAGGATTGGGATTTTGGGGTGGCGGATGCTATTCCTCTATAGAATCCCCTGGTGAGGTTCTGCGCATGCGAGGATTCAAGAAGCGATATCTCCTGAACCACTAGTGTTGGAGAATTGGAGTATTTAGTGAGGTGTGTAATTTTGGGAGGACTTGCAGCCACGAGTATATTGCGCATGCGCAGACGAGAAGTGAATGGTTTTGGGTTGTTTGGGTTATGTTGGGAGTAATGAGCCGATATTGTGAGGTTTTAAAAGAATATTCATGTCAATTCAGTGCACGGACACATGTCAGTTTAGGGGAAATAGAGTTGTTTCTGAGTTGAAATGTCTGTATGGTAGCCCTGAGGCGAATTTATAAATAACTATATTCGGTAGATCTATATTAAAATAAGTTCGGATTTGGAGAAGAGGCAATTGCTTTCCTAACGGAGGTCCCACAACCGCAATTTTTTTTGATCTACGGTAAAGCTAACAGCCAAACTGTATTGATAGCTATATTTGTTAAAGGAACTTGGAACAAAAAGCACTGACGTGAAGTCAGTACTCTTTGGCGCGCGTGTTCACGGTGGCTAATTTGAATTGAATGATGAGTACTTCAAGCTCAGTGGATAGCGCGAGCCGAAATCTACCCAAAGCCCAAATGATAGTGACACCATTCACTGTGGGTTCAAAAATTAACAGTGCTGTATCTAAGCTGCCATCAGGAAAGAGTAACAAAGTTGGAAAAGAACACAACTGACCCTCCTTAGTCGCACAAGCTCCTAGAAGAAATGGGAGGGTCAGTATAATCCTAATCATGTTTATAGCACGCGCACAAAAGCAGAGTGACTTAACAATGAAAGAAAAAGTGTAAAAAGTCAATCTGCTTTGGCGCGCGTGCTATAAACATGATTAGAATTATACTCACCCTCCCAAATCTTCTAGGAGCTTGTGCGATTAAGGAGGGTCAGTTGTGTTCTTTTCCAACTTTGTTACTCTTTCCTGATGGCAGCTTAGATACAGCACTGTTAATTTTTGAACCGACAGTGAATGGTGTCCACTATCCTTTGGGTAGATCTTATCTTCGGCTCACTCTATCCACTGAGCTTGAAGTACTCATCATTCAATTCAAATTAGCCACCGTGAACACGCGCGCCAAAGAGTACTGACTTCACGTCAGTGCTTTTTTTTATATTATGTATTAAAGTTGAAAATTGACGGCATATATGCAGAAACTCTGAAGTCTGATATCATCGAAACAAAGCTGAAAATCCAAAAATTTTATTTTACATTTTTGCGCGTATGTTTTGGGGAAATGTCTGTAATTTTCGATATTTTGGCCGAAAATGGTCTCAAACGATTTAGTTCGACTACCTGAGAAAGAATTCGAAGCCAAATTTGATTCTGTCCGGCCGGCCGTCCGTTGCCACGATAACTTGAGAACGGAATGAGATAGCGACTTGAGATTTTCAGGGTAGGTGAGGTATCCCAATACGACGGACAAGCTCGTTAATGGGCATAATCAGCTCAATGGTTTCCGAGTAATAATTTTATTTTCAACCAATATAAATCCGACCGAATTGAAACTTGGTGAATACAATAGAATATGAACTCAAGCCCGATTGTGAAATTTTGTAAGAATCACATCACTAGAAAATTTGAAAAAAATTATTAAAAAATATTTTTTATGCCACGATAACCTGAGAACAGAAAGAGATAGCGACTTGAAATTTTCAGGTTAGATTGAAGACTTCAACGCAACATTCGAATTTCTTCATAAATATAATCGGTCAAACCGTTTTGGAGTTATAACCATCTGAAATTCGGTTGTTATTTCCTCAATAACTCGAAAAAATCGAGACCGATTGAATTCAAACATGGTTATTAGCTGTATAATATCAACGCAAAAATTCTTACAAAATTTTGTGAGGATCGTATTACCAGAAAATTAAAAAAAAAATCATTGAAAATTATTGAAAAAAATTCTATATATCAGTAACTATTCGTCCGACATCGCTAAAAAGAGCCTTTAAAACCTAACTCTACTGCCAAGTTCCAAGTTTGAACACGATCGAATAAATATTGTTTGATATTCAAGCAGCCTTGTGCGAGTTTAGTAGATGGATGGGTGACAGATTCCTCGATAACTTTCGAACGAAAGGAGATAGCGACTTGCAATTTTCAGGGTATGTTGCGTACCCGAATGGGAGTGTTGAGTTTGATTATGGGCATAATCGGTTCAACGGTTTCAGAGTTATAACCACCTGGAATATTATTTCCTCGATAACTCAAAAAATATAGACTCGATCGAATTGAAGCTTGGTATCTAGTTGTAGAATATCAATATAAAGACATGTTTAAAATTTTATAAGAACCGTACCCCTAGAAAAATTTAATGAAATTATGAAAAAAAATTGGTTCAAGCACTGACGTGAAGTCAGGAGCTTTTGCGCGTATGTTCTATTATCCATTCTCCTCTATTGGACACTCCTAATTGAATTTACCATGCTAAATTATATTGTCCGAATGGACAATTATATTATCGTAATTATATTGTCCAAATGGACAATAACGAAGACGGAAGGTCACTAAAATATATCAAAGGAATTAAGGCCTGCAACTGATAGTCAAAGATCTTTAGGATACATGACATTCTCTTGAATCTATCGGACACTTGATGAACACATCAAGCTTTAATTTGTTCCTTTCTCAAATAAGGGGTCAAAACATGAAACCTAAAGGAAGACGCTTTACTCTATATGAAAAAATCCTGCATCTGACAAACTCTTCAGCAAAATTTCTGCGGATCCATCCAGAAGATAGTATAACTTTGCCAAAGTAATTTAAATCTGTCAACTTCAGTACAGATATAAATTGTAGCGTTATATACTCTTATATTATAAACATTTGTTCATAGCCTTCATAATTTGTGGGTTATTTAAATGAACATCATTTATTTTTGTCACTGTGATATCTTCACTATATTTTATTGTACTGAGTGTTGACGAGAAATTCTTGTTAATGGATTAAATCCAGGAAGAATATTTGGGCAGTTTCCATTTTCTGCAACAACCAATCTCACAGATAATGGAAACTGATTAATTAATCTTCCAATATTCCGCAAATCATATCATTCTAATAGAGCATTCAATTATTCAATCCAACTAAAAGGTTTGAGATAACTCCTATTTCCAAATAAAAATTCATAGTAAATATAATATTCACCTAAAAAGTTTTTAACATATCGACAACAGTAGGTTCTTTTGGTTACGTTTATTTAATTTTATGTATTATTAAAATTCATTATTTGAAATCATGTGACCATTCAGCTGTTGACATGTACATAAGATATATTGATTGATTCATTCCACTTCGTGTACTCATGTGTGTACACGTATGTCATATCGCTCCGATTTTATTCTTGCATATCGAGTCAGTGTGATATTAGCGAAAAGTCGAAAGTTGATGTACCAAAATATGTGAGGCAGAAGTTGGAATGTGCAAGCTGTAATTATTCTGCTTCCAAATTAAAATTAGTATGCTGCGATGCTTGCAGCAAATATCACTGTGGCGGTTGCTCCGGATTAAACGGCGACGAAGTCAAGATCATGTCAAACAGCAGAAGAACGTTGTAGTTTCTATGTCAAAAATGTTTGGATTTCAATGCTGTAAGATTGATGAAGAAGAACATGGAAGATAAGGAAAAATTAGTCAAATTATTGGAACAAAATTTGGATGATTGTAAACAGAAATTAAGTCAATATCAATCAAGAAGATTCGAGGTTGAAACAATGAGCCGTATTCATAAAACTGAAGGATATCCTTATAAGTATAAGATGAAAGTATAAGGTTTTCAGTTGAAGAAAAAGGTAAGAGTAAAAGCATTTCCTTTTTTTCGTATTCATAATGATTACCTGGTTTACCATGGTTTTTTTATTTATTGTTTTTCTTTCTTATCAGTGTTATTTAAGCCTAGTACTTTGATCAAAGAAGATGTATTCCTCAAGCAGCGACAGTGAAGAAAAAGATAATGCTACAACCGAATTGCATTTCATAGCAGAGGAAATTGCAAATGCCCCTGTGATTTTGGAAAATCCCAAATACCTAAATGAAAACTAGAAAGGACGATATTAGAAATGTTATCAGGATGTACAATGTGACATTTGGTAAAGCACTGGAAGCGAAAAGCTTTTTGAAGAAAATAAACGATATGAAAGGAAGATTCTCAGAAAAAACTAACTTGAAAAAAACTGGAAATAAAGCACTGTTGGAATGGGAGAAAAAGTTATTGGAGGCTATGGAAGGGGACAGTTATCCTACAATTAGAAGAATTGGAGGCACAAAGCACATTGGTGTTGATGATGGATATCCTCAGCATAGAGTGAGTGAAGCTTCTACTATGCCAGAAAAGACTGAATCAAGCATCCTACCACAATCTAGCGTCAAGAGTGTCAAATCTCTTCTGCCAACAAGAAAAAAATCACGAACAGAAGAGTACGAAACAAAGGAAACAAAAGGACTCACAATCAAAGAGCTTCAACGGCTATTTCTTCTAGAGCAGCATCGAACAACTTAAGTTCAAAGAGAGTACTATGAAAAAAGAAGGAGAGGAATCAACAGCAAATATTGTTAATGAGGGGGAGGGGGAAACTTTATCCAGTAATTTGATTGCGCAACTATGCTGTCAATTACGGTACTGTACGAGATACTGTAGCTTGACTTACATCCAGTTTTTGACGAATGCCTTTCTTATACCCGGGATCACCGAGATAGGGTAAACATATCTTCATCTAAAGGACAGATGACTCTGCTTGTAGTTTTTAATTTCTCTCAGTTCCACAATATCTACCATCAATACAACTGGTCAACTGATGGATATCGACATCAATGTTAACCTTTCGATATAATCAAAATGAAGGTATTAAACTTAAATAAATTGATTTTATTAGATGCAGTTGCTTGAAAAACTATATAAACATGTAAACCACGAGTGAGTCTGCTACTGACCACACTCAAAATTATTGAAGGATATGCTTTTCATTTAAAGTAAAAGGAAATGTTTATAAATAACCAAATACTTTTTTGTGAAGGATATGCTCCTACTCTATAAGTATAAGGTTTCACTCGAAATATTATGAATGCGAACTCAAGGATTCCCTTCATTTTCTGCAAGTATAAGCATAACCTTTTTCTTATGAATACGGCTCATTTTATGCAGATGTGGCGGTAAGGGATAAGGTAATGGATATCAAACAGAAAGTAAACATACCGGGAATCATAATCACGCCAAGTAACAGTAAACAATCGTGTACAAAACAAAGCTAGATAGATATGGAGAATACTTTTAACCCAACAAAAATAGAAATCGGAATAAATATGGTAAAAAATTTGAAGAATGGCACAATTATTGTAAAATGTGATAACATTAAATCGAAGGACATATTGCTCAGGGAACTTCAGGCAATATGAGGGAAAACTATGAAATAAGGGAAGCAAAATTGAGGAAACCTTCTATTCTGATAGCGAACATTGATAGTATGGTGAAAATGGAAGAAGACATGAATGGAATAAGAAATCAAAATCACTTTATGAATGAAAACAACGAACTAGAAATAAAATTAATTTATCTTTTAATAAATGTCCTGTTTATGAAAACCTATACATCCCAAGATGCATGAAATGTTTTGGATTCTATCATCATAAGGAAGTATGTACAAAGGAGGTTTTGTGTACGATTTGTGCGGAAAATCACGAAACGAAGGTGTGTAGGGGTGGTCCGAAAAAGTGCGCTAACTGTGTCTCAGCGAATGAAAAATTTGCAGCAGGTTATGATATCGATCATGAATGCCTGGATAGACAGTGCCCTGTTGATCTCAGAAATTTACAGGCAATTAGGGATATAACAGATTACAAGCAGTGAGTAGATTTTGAGCTTTGTATATTTTTGCTTTTGTGTTACTTTTACATCTATAGATGGACCAATATCTTAGGGATTCTGAGTCTGATATTGTAGAAACCTTCGTTTGTGAAAATGTCGAGCAGTATCGACAGATTGCCGCCAATAATTATAATGATAATAACTTCAAAATTTTTCACAACAATATAAGAAGCTTGTCTAAGAATCAGGATAATTTAGGGATTGTATTGCATCAACTGGGGAATGATTTCGATTGTGTTGTTTTGACGGAAACGCATAGAATTTTTGATTTGAGTATATGTGGTATTGAGGGTTATAATATGATTTATAATGGAAGTAAATATAATAAAAATTATGGAGTTGTTGCATTTAAAAACTAAAAGTATCAAAATGAATCAAATATAGTAAAAATTGATGAAACATATGCTGTAGAAATATCAATTAAATTGCATGACAGGTTGCTTCAGATAACTGGAATATATAAATCACCTGATATTACTAGTGCTGCTTTCATACCTAACTTTGATACTTATCTGAGAGCACAATGCCGTAATGCAGATTGTCATGTGGTTTTAGGTGATTTGAATATAAATATTTTAGACAGTAATGATATCAGTGATATGTATATGAATGTGCTTACTGTAGAAAATTTCAAGTCCCTTATTAATAAACCGACAAATGTACAAGGAGGTAGTTCTAGCTTTCTAGCAGTGATCATATATATGGGTAAAAAATGTTGCCAATTATATTAATATTATAGTGAAAACAACTATTACTGATCATTTTTCGACGGTGCTTTTCATGGATGTTAAAACGAATGTGGACAAGAACAAGGAGGAAAACCTCAGGTATAAAATTGATTATGAGTTGTTGAGAGATTGGTTGAGACATTTTGATTGGGCACCCTTTTATACAAAACAACACCGAAGCTTCAGCAGAAAAGTTGAAGGAAATTATACAGTCTCATGTCGAATATAGTCGAAAACTGTAGGACTTTTGACATCTATAGAAGAGAGGAACAAACTGTATAAGAACTGGGAAATAAATAAAGACGAAGCAACGAACATTTTCAAGAATTACAGGAATCAATTGATAAGACGAGTGAAGAGTGAATACTTCAAACAACAAATAGCTTTGAAGCACTTTACTTCACTTCAGGCAGCTTTTCATTAACACCGACCAATCACGAAGAAATAAAAACTATAGTTAATAATCTGAAGGTCAAGAAAAGCGTGGGGATGGATGGAATATCAACCGAGGTTATGAATGTGGCGATTGAGGACTATACAGGGCCAATAACAGATGTTTGTAACAAAATTCTTCGGACCAGAATTTTTCCAGAGATGTTGAAGACGACTATTGTGATACCACTTCATAAAGGGGGGGACAGGGCAATCTGTTCAAACTACAGATCCATTTCGTTGATATTTGTGGTTGCCAAGATAATAGAACATGTAATAAAAAATGGGTTCAAGCCCTGTGGACAGGAGCTTTTGGGCGCATGTTCCTTGTGGCCCGTACTGACCAGTAAAGAAAAAAAGCAGTATCATGTTGAATACCTTAATATTATTCTGGAACACAAATTTTCCATTACAATAATCTTCATCTAGCTTCTATTTAGTATCAATTCCTGTAGAACGTGATCATAATAAGTGTTTTCCATATAATAAAATGTGTTTGAACTTGGTATGTAGGAAATCTGACATCAATCATTGGAATTACTTGATTTGACAAACAGCCGTCAAATGAGGTAAATAGATTTTTGTGACGATTTTCTGTGACCATAAAGAAAATTAAGCATTTCATTATTGCATTTCTTGAAATAGGTACCTTTTCAAGTCGATCAACATCGTCCTTCTTTCGACGTCTAAAGTATGACTTGATTCTTTATGTTTATGTCATTGAATTTGTTTTCGGTGGAATTCAAAGAGTTCATAGAATAATCGATGAAAATACTGAGAGAGACCCAGGAAATTTGACACATTTTGTCTTATATCTCCAGAAATTGAAATCGTATAGAGCCAAAATTTTGCACAATGTTGCAAAATACTACAATTGACGTTAGTACAAGTTTTTGTTGCAATCTGATGAATAGTTCACGAAAAAAAAATTTTTTTTTCGAAAAAATTAAAAGAAATATTTTTTTAAAAATTACCAACATTTTGATCATAACAGAATTTTGCCAAAAGTTGCGCGTTTATATCCTCGAACTGACTACCAAGTTTCGATTCAACATCTTCTTTAGTTCCTGAAATATCAGGGAAATAACCTCAAAATTTTAAATGTCTATAACTCCTAAACCGTCCGGCCGATTTTGCCCGTTAACGAACTTAACCGTCGCATTTTGATCAGAAACCTACCCTGAAAGTTTGAAGTCGATAGGACCTTCGGTGCTCCTGTTATCGTGCTTACGGCCGGCCGGCCGGCCGGCCGGCCGGACGGCACCCTAAAATCTGACACCGGATTCGTGATCAGGGAGTCCGAATTAGTCTATTAGCCAATTTTCAGCTCGAAATTCGAAAATTACAGACATTTGGACGAAATGATAGGACGATGTTCCCCTAGAACATACGCCCAAAAATCAGGCTTACATCTTACCTGGAGGGAAGTGGACTATTATGTAGTAGTCAATATGGATTTAGAGAGGGCAGATCGACGCAGGGAGCTCTAGCTGATCAGATAGGTCGTGTTCATAAGGCACTTGATAACAACTAAACATAACTTTGCATACTCCTGGATTTGGCGAAAGCTTTTGATTCGGTTGAACATGAAATTTTGTTGAGTCGTCTTGCCTCTTTGGGTATTACTGGATCGGAGTTAAATTTATTCAGGAGCTCTCTAACCGACAGAAAACAAGTAGTCAGATTGGGAAGAGTTCACAGCAGCATGGAATATATCAGATATGGGGTTCCTCAGGATACTATACTAGGCCCCATTCTCTTTGTAGTATACCTAAAAGGATTGTTAAAACTGAACATCAGAGGCCAGATAACTAGTTATGCAGACGATATGGCAATACTATATACTGCAAAAAATTGGACAGAGTTGAAAATTTTGGTTGGGAGAGATTTTCTTAAAATGAAACATTGGACGGAGGACCATAAATTAACAATAAACTTCAATAAAACTATCTACATACCATTTGCTTGCAATCGTCGATCGTTCCCAATTTTCGGACCTCTTCTAATTCAGGATGGCAGTGAATCGATGGACTTGCAATGTGTATATAAGTATAAATATCTGGGTGTTGTGTTGGATTCATGGCTGAGGTGGGATGCACACGCTGATTTTTCGATAAGAAAGCTGAGGGGCCAGATTTCAGTTTTTAAGTATTCGGCTGGAATTTTGGATCCAAAACATATGATAATAATACATCATTCACTTGCAGAGTCACAACTGAGATACGGTATTGTGACCTGGGGAACAGCACATAAAGGCGTCATCGGCCGAGTGATTGTTCAACAAAAATGGTTAATCAAAGTTATCTCTAAGAAAGAGATCACCTTTCCAACAGAGCAGTCTACCGGTAAGCGGGTATAATGGACATAAATCAATTATATTGTTACACAGTCTTACTTTATACCAGGTTGAATCTAACATCTGAGCATCTTATAGCGTTATATAACGTTAATACCAGATACAGGAGATTTGCTTTTGCGGTGCCAAAAGCAAATAAAACTTTAGCACAACGCTGCCACAGTTATTTAGGTCCGAGAATTTTCAATGAGCTTCCACTTGAAGTGAAAACTATTACTAATTTAAATACTATTAAACTATATATGAAAAAATGGATAAAATCAGATGGAACAGCTGCCATCGTTAGGCTTGTCGATCAAAAGAATCACTACTTTTACCCTCGTCCACTGTAGAAAATCTTGTACAGTTGCATTCTGATAGTACGTAGTTTATGGTTTGTGAATATTTTGTATCTGTTGTTTACTGTTGCATTTTTCTGTAAGAGAAATTTAGGAAAAATTTCCAGTTTAATGAAAAACCATCAAAAGTTTTCTTTGATACTCACCACAGGTGTTACCTTTGTGAGTTTTCTTTATATTTCTTTAATGTTAAATGAGGTCGAAAAAACATGTATCAGTTTTCCACCGATTGTATTGAATGTATATTCGAGAGAAATATATTATTATTATTGAATATGATTTGCATGTAAACAATGTTTCTGTCATCGACGATATATCCAATTGTCATTTATTTGAGATTTGATAATGTTCATGTAGAAAATTGTTTTCTTACATTTCACCGTTGATTTTGTCCTTCTATATGAATAATACTCATTGAAAATTTTGTGATTCAAATATTCTTCTATAGTTATAGAGATAATTTTCATGTAGAAAATATTTTCCACCTTATATTGAACATATATATAATGAAAATAGCTGGCCCGGCGAACATCGTACCGACTAACTTAATAAGAAAAAATGATCGGTATGATTGAAATTTCATTATTATTTTCGAATAATTGCACATGATACTGCTTACTTACAAAACAGAGTTTTCCTGAAATACTGACTATTTATAAGTGTCCAATTTGATATTGACAGACACACATAGTTATGATACAGTCTCTTAATCAATTTAAAGCTTTCTGATAAACTTTATTTTTGGTTTTGTTTTGCGGTTCCTAAATAAACAAAGATGACGGTTTTGCGACGCGCAAACACGCGACGTATATTATTGTCCATGCGCCATGTCCACAAATCAAAGGAAAAACAAAATCCTTACATTATGAGAATCCATCCAAGGTACCTATGTAGATAATGCTTTGTTTGTGGCACAAATCACTTCAATTGTGTAAAATTGTGCCGTGATATGAAGAACACCCTGTATAGTAATGGTTTATTTTCAATGATGTATGCCTCGATAGTATATTTTTAACGCAATTGAAATAAATTGTGCGATAGGCGTGAAAAACAGCAATTTGCAATTGACAACACCCTGTGTGAAAATTTTGGACAAATACATTATGAGAATCCATCCAAGGTACCTATTTAGTTAATGCTTTGTTTGTGGCACAAATCACTTCAATCGCGTACAACTGTGCCGTGATATAAAGAACACCCTGTATAGTAATGGTTTATATTCAATGATGTATGCCTCGAATGTATAATTTTTAACAAAATTGAAGGAACTTGTACGATTGGCGCGAAAATTTGCAAGTTGCAATTGACGTTAAAAGAAAAACACCCCGTATGAAAATTTCGGAAAAATATGACGTTAAAAGAAAAACACCCTGTAGGAAAATTTCAGATAAATACATCATGAGAATCCATCGAAGGTACCTATTTAGATCATGCTTTGTTTGTGGTCAGAAAAAGAACACTCTGTATAGTAATGGTTTATTTTCAATGATGTATGCCAAGAAAGTATATTTTTTAACAAAATTGAATTAAATTGTACGAATATGGCGTGAAAAAGAGCAAGTTGCAATTGACGTTCAAAGAAAAACACCCTGTAAAAATTTTGTATATTTATTCAATTTCAAACCTTTCCTGGACTTCCACAAATAATTTAAGACCAAAATTAGCCAAATCGGTCCAGCTGTTCTCAAGTTTTAGAGAGACTAACGAACAGCAATTCATTTATATATATATATATAGAAGATTAATTTTTGTTATGCATATTTCACATTTGATTTTATCCTAAATGAATGTTTGAAATCCTCTGATCATTTCCTTTCTGCTTCATATTTTAAGGTATAAATCAAAGATAATGTTGTTGAAAAACGTTTTTACACATGCTATTTAGTTTTTTTTTATTAATGTCTTGGTAGATTTTATTTTTCATTCCAAATATAATTTTTTATAGATAAGACATCAGTTCATATAGAATGTTACCTTTAAAGATTCAATGAATCAATATATAATTTTCTTTGATGCAATTTTTGTTTCATTTCGATAACAGAAAATTAATCCAAAAAACATTGTTGAAGAATAAGTTATTAAAAGGTTCCTTTCTGGGTTATTTTTAGCGATGTCGTGGAAAAATTTTCTGACGATATAATGAAATATGCCATATTTATATTAATATAGGACATCCATTCGAATTACGGGCGCTAACGAGTTTCAAAAGACTGCCACCATGTACCGCTAGTATTCCGAGATTCCCATCTATATCATATCTTGTCTATGGCACCCCTGTAGTCACTATATTTTCGCTATTCGAAAGATGCGGATTCGAAATTTTGTACTGTCATACACACTGATGAGCCACAATTCTTACGGATCTGAAATTTTATCTTCAAATCGTCGCAAGGAGGATCAGTTCCAAGAGAACATTCCAATTTTAATTATTTTCAGTATCAACAAAAATGAAAATATTGTATATGATTTACTATAATTTATATACTATTGGGATAAGTTTCGTCAACATAGCGACTTCATCAGCCTTCATCATACTAGCATCTCCCTCAGGATACAGTGAAAACGATCAGGAATTTATTACATAGAAACAGAGATGATATAGTGATTCAGTCGGAATTACTCTAACTTTTAGAAACGTGTTTGAATCAAATTGATTTTAGTTTCAACCATAGAATGTATTTCAGTGATGAAGGAATTATAAGATATATCCTATTTTTTCTAAATTCGTTCATTGGTTTATATATGTAGAGATGCAGGGGAACAACAGACCAGCAATTGAAAATATTTATAATCGAAAAATGATGGTGGAATTATTTTTCACATCCAACACGGAAAAACAATAGATATTATGATTTTTCATTATTTAGAAAGCATCCCATTCGGATACAATTATTCGGCGATACAAATAATTTCATTTAATTCGAACATAATGTCGCGGCATTTCATGTGTTACACCAGTTAATTCATATACCTTTATCCGAAAAAAATAATTGTGAAGAATTTGAAATTATGGAAAAAATAGGGATAAACAATGGACAAAGTTAACAAGGAAAATGTTGAAGAAAAAACAATCTATGAACAATAAGTAAAGTATTTTCACGAATTAAAAAAAAAAAAAAATATTTCATCATAATCTTAACAATTTGTGGCAAACCGAATCTCCAAATTACAAAGTTTGTAAATAATGAATCAAAGGCCAAAAGAAGGTGGAATCTAGTGTGTAATAGTTAAATGAGTTGTGATAAACTATGCATAGAAGAAACAGGTAGGTAGTAACTTTGGCATAAGAATTGAGGAACATCATCACAGCTACCGAAACAACAACATTCATTCTAATTATGATTTCTCCTATTTTAATGTATGATTGTCATGGGCAACCGAACACAAAGTATTCAGAGGCAATAGGAGTAATGTTTTCAATTATAAGGTATGTGTACTATATAGCACAGAATAGTTAAATTATTTTATGTCTATACTGTTATTCCACAGAGAAGAATTCATAATTCAAATCGGAGCACGATCGAGCTTCAGATTTATTTATTAACTAGTTACGCTAAATTATAATGTTAACTAAGAAAATATCACTTTGACACCTTCACATGTGGCAGAAACGGCTGAAGTAGCAAATTTGAGTCTGCTATCTGGCAAGAGCCAACATTTATATGAGAAAGCCTACGCAGAATTCATCTCTTGGTGCGAGAAGAAGAACGTTCCAAACTATTCAGAAACGGTTTTGTTGGCATACTTTACGAGTATTTCAGAAAAGGGGCTTCTAGCAAGTTTATGGCCAAAGTTTTCAATGCTGAAAGCAAAATTAAATGTTAAAAACAATGTTGATATTAGCAGATACCACAAATTATTGATGTTCATAAAAAAACAAAACGTGGGATATATGCCAAAAAAATCGAAAGTTCTCGAGAAAGAACATGTTAAAGAGTTCACAGCGAACGCTCCTTATAGTATTTGCTTAATGTCGAAGGAATATAAAATATTCAATGAAATAAATGTTCCAACTTGTCATTGTCACGTAAAAAATTGGTTCAAGCACTGACGTGACGTCAGGAGCTTTTGCGCGTATGTTCTATTGTCCATTCTCCTGTATTGGACACTTTTAATCGAATTTACCATGGTGAATTCGATTAAGAGTGTCTAATACAGGAGAACAGACAATATAATTCACCATGGTAAATTCGATTAAGAGTGTTCAATACAGGAGAATGGACAATAGAACATACGCGCAAAAGCTCCTGACTTCACGTCAGTGCTTGAACAAATTTTTTTTCGTGAAGTCAGGATAGAAAGCAACGATGAAAAAATTAACACATTATTGTCTACCTTCAATTCTTCTTTAGGAGAAGAATATACATAATTATTGTTGAAAATATTACTGGAATTAATGTCATATTTAAATAGTCAAAGTAAAGAAAATTATAAGTTTAGTTACTAACATATTGAATGAAATTCAATTGAATTCCAGTAATATTCAATTACTTATTCTTAACCAATAAATGTCCATTGATAGATCTAAAGGTGATGAGGTGAAACATAAAGATATATTCTCATTAGTGATAGAAAAACTGGCCTAAAATTCCTCTCTACCCATCACGAGATTTAATATCCACAAATGAGCCTCTCACCTTACAAGATCAGAAGCCTTCAGCCAAATTCAAAAGTCCCCTCTCGCAAATATACTCCTCTGAAGGCACATGGATCTCTTGAAGAAGAATCACCTTCTCTATTTCTCAAGGATACTCACTCTTGTTCATAGAAATCCCTTCAATATTTAGTTGCCTCCTCCTAAGGAGGATCTCTTTCAAAACCAGGTCTGACCGCTACAGGACCATAATGTAGGGCTATCATCTCCCATAGATTTGTGATGAAATAACACGATTTTTCCATAACATACGCGCAAAAATATGTCATCATGACATTCATATTTATTATTTGAAGGTTCTCGCAAAAACACGACCATAGACAACATATCATACGACGATTCGCATCCAGCTCCCGAACTCACAAAAGGGTGCTCGGTTCTCCAACAACATAGATCCGATCGTGTTCAAACTTCGAACTCTGCAGTAGAGTTAGGTCCTGCAGGCTCTTCCAAAATTTCAGCCATGCCGGAGGAATAGTTTATTATACCTTCTGTATAAAAAGTACCCGGAATTGTTAAAAAAACACATAAATTTAAATATAATCATCAATATTTATTTTGTCTCCTTCAAAATAGTCCCCATTGCTTACAATACAACTATGATATCGGCGAACCCACTTTTCCATGCACCGCTCATACGCCGCCAAAGGTATGGCCTTCAATTCTCGTTGCGAATTTGTTTTGATGGCGTTTGGTAGGCGCCATTCGGTCGATTGTTGAGCTGTTAACGTGTCATACTCATAGACCCATATCTCATCGCCAGTTATGATTCGTTTCATGAAATTTGGATCACTAGCAGCTCGAGAAACCATGTCTTCACAGACCTGCTTTCGATGTTTTTTTTGCAAAAAATTCAGCTCTTTTGGAACGAGTTTTGCGGCGACGCGTTTCATACACAAAACATTAGTCAAAATGTTATGAACGGTCATTTTATCAATGCTCAACTCTCGAGCCAACTCTCTAACACTTAAATGACGATTTTCGAGCACTAATTTCCTGATTTGGATGATGTTATCGTCGGTTGTTGACGTTGAAGGCCGTCCAGAACGGGGCAAATCTTCGACCACTTCACGACCGTCTTTGAATGATTTGTACCAATCGTATGCTTGTGTTTTTGACATACAATTATCACCAAAGGCTTTTTTTAACATTTTCAATGAATCGGCACAAGAAAATTCGTTTGCAAGACAAAATTTGAGGCAAACTCTTTGATCAACTATTTTTTCCATTGTAAAATTCGCAGAGCACTTTTGAGGTCGACTGATACTGACAGCTGTTGTAAACACACTAGTTGACAGATCGCGCTCAAATTTGCCTTGGTAATAAAGGAAGGTCCTACCAACTTAAAAAAAAAAAGAAATTACCGATTCCTTTTTGGCGGTTCATTTAAATAACATTTTCCGGGTACTTTTTATACAGAGAGTATATGGAATTTTTTTCAATTATTTTTAATTATTTTTTTTTTAATTTTCTAGTTATACCATCCTCACGAAATTCTGCAAGAATTTTCGCGTTGGCATTCTTTAACTAATAACCATGTTTGAATTCAATCGGTTTTGTATTCTTCGAGTTAATGAGGAACAAAAAACAACCAAATTTCAGAAAATTTCAGATGGCTATAACTCTAAAACCGTTTGGACGATTATACTCATAAGCAAACACAAATGTCACATTCGGATGCACAACCTAACCTGAAATTTTCAGTCCGCTATCTCTTTCCGTTCTCAGGTTATCGTGACAACAAAAATATTTTTTAATAATTTTTTAATAATTTTCTAGCGATACAATTCTCACAAAATTTCACAAACGTGCTTAGGTCTATATTTTTCAACTATTCACCAAGTTTGAATTCGATCGGATTCATTTTGGTTGAAAACAAAATTATTACTCGGAAACCATTAGGCCGATTATACCCATTAACGAACTTGTCCGTCGTATTGGGATGCGCCACCTACCCTGAAAATTTCAAGTCGCTAGCTCTTTCCGTTCTCAAGTTATCGTGGCAACGGACGGCCGGACGGCACCACAGAATTAAATTTCACATTTGGGCAAAACTATAACGCGATGTTCCCCAGAACATACGCGCAAAAACTATAATTATTTTATTTGCAGGTCGCTTTGATATTCGAGGTAGCGGGTGCATTGAGAAAAGATGAATAGTATAGGTGGTTGCAGAAAACTGATTTACAAGATAAGGGGCCGAAATTTTTGGTTAGTGTGAATGCATCAAAAACCTACTCGATGAGGTTATTCACTGTGTTTGATAATGATCAGCATACTCTCTTGAATTTGATCAAGAGATATATCCTTGTGACCAGCTCACATTCATTTTTTATAGAAACTATAAATGCTCAGTACCGCCAGTAGGAGTGAATGCATTTTACAGATTACCATCAATCATTGCAAAATTCGTCAAATTGGAGCAACCAATCTGTACACAGGTCACTGTTTTCGGCGTTCTTCTACGTCAATTCTGTCTGACAGCGGAGTAGATTTTTCAGCGATTAAACGACTTGGTGGTTGGAAATCAACTTCTGTCGCAGAAGGGTATATTGAAAACTCCATAAAATAAAGTAGAAGCTGCAGAAAAAAATGTATGCAATAATAATCGTTCTAGCGTTATTGAAACTTCAAGTTCCACACATTCCTTATCAGGAATTGTAGGTAATTATATCAATACGAACTATTCAGAGTGTCACATGTCTAATATTCCCTCCATGAATTTCTCGAATTGTTCTGTCGGGAGCATAAATATAAATATATCGAAATGAACATAGAAATTTATATTATGATAAATGAATATATTATGCAAAATAAATAATTATTTTAATCAAGTATTTATTCTCAATTCATAATAAGGTCAACGGAAACATCTTGTAATCAACTCGTTTATTAATCTAGCGATTAATGGTGTCAAACTATTAACGTGCTCACTCCGATCGCGTGTTAAAATATCTCGACAATTAATCGCTGTCATTAATAAACCAGTTGATTAAATAACTATCTACATTGATAGTTATCTATCAATGTACACAAAGTACTAGCAGTGTGAGATTATGTGATTAGGTTCAAATAAGTCGTATCCACCAAACGTGTCATAATATTTGATTAATAAGTTTAAATCGTATGTAAATCTTCATTTCAATCAATATGATATAATGTGAAATCCATTAAATTTTCAGTATCCAATTCAACCGGAATTGTTTTGGAATTCTTCAGAATTCCACTCGAATTCTTCAGAATTCCCCTGAAGTCACTATTCTGAATTCGATTAGAATCTTGAGGAAAACAAATGGATTTGCACAAAAAATCATTTCGATTTAGCGCATTTGTTGACATTCAACTCGAATCGGTCAAAATGAGCAAACTCGCTGAAGCAGACACCTCATATCAGTAGTTTTAATTTTTTTTTAAACTGAACGGAAAAATAGTCAAAGAATTCATAAGGCAACAAAATTAACCGAGGGGGAAACCGCTATCACCACTGTTACAACAGAATTCCAATTCTTTTGGAATTCCATCAGAATTTTTCGAAATTCCTTTGGAATTCTCCGGAATTCTATTGGAATTATTCAGAATTCCTTTGGAATCATACGGAATTATATTACAATTGTTCGTAATTACATTTAAATTCTTCTGAATTTCATTGGAATTCTTCTCTGAAGGGTTCCAATGGAATTTGAGGGAATTCCACTGTAATTCCATTAAAACTCTTCAGAATTCCATCGGAACTATTCAGAATTCAATTGAAGTCACTGGAATTCTATTGGAATTCCATTGAAATACACGAAATTCCATTGGAATTCTTTTGGAGCTCTACTAGAATTCTCAGGAAAACAAATTAAATGCACATAACCCAGAACTTTTGACTTCAAGAATTGACATTGAATGTTTCTTAAGTTTTGCGTGTAGGTTGAAATGATATCCTTGTAATACCTTCAGAATTTCGTAGGAATGGGATATTCAAATACAGAAAAAAATATTCAATAGAAAATTCCCTCATATTCTCCTTCTATCTTTGGCAATAGGTACTTATTTGATGTCTTGATATTCGGTATTTCTACGCAACGGGTATTAAATGAGAAAAAACAAAAATGTACTGACGTGAAGTAGGTCTACCTTAGCGCACTTATTCACATTCAAGTCAAATTGGTCAACATGCACAAGCGCGCCGAAAAAGACCAACCTCAGGTCAGTGCTTATCAATTTCTTGAAAACTGAACGGAAAAATACTCGAAGAATTATAAAGCAACAATTAACTTCTACGGAAAGCGCAATAATTTTATGTTAAAAAACTCCGCTTTAGGATATTTGATAAGACTTCGGGGATAGATTTCGGTCAGGGCTTATTTGTCTCTATGTGTTGCGTTGTGTGAGTAGCCCAGAATAGCCTAGAAGATTTGACTAATTGCAGCATGATTGGCTTAGTGGTTAGAGTTGAGTCGAAAATTAACAGTGTTGTGTTGAATTCTATGAACCTCCATTGAGTTTCCATGGAATTCTACTTGAACTCAAGAATTCCTAGCAGTTTACCCCTCGTATTTCCTGAATTTATTTTTCCGTTTCACATATATTATGAGTTCCATGGAAACTAAAAATCTGACCCTTTTTTGATCAAATACTGTCATAAAGTTTCAAAAATCTGAAAAAAATATAAACTGTAATTTTCTCATGAAACTGTGTAACTAGAGATAGAATTCAATTAAAAACAACTTTATCCAGCTCTTTTTTTTTTCGATATCTCTAATGCAATGCGAAATAAGGTCCACTTTGCGAAGTCGTGATACGGTTTTAAGGATCATTCAGTATTGGCCCATAAAAAGTGTGGCAGTCTGTGTGACACAATATAGATTATAAATGGGTAAATCAGTTTGATTCACTCGAAAGCCCACATAATACATCGTTAGGAGTTTAGGCTTTCTAAGAGCATTATTGGCGCCTTTTACCTCCAAATCCTCAAAACTACCACCCTTGAGCCTAAATCTTCTGCACTTTCTATCACTTCCGTTGCCAAGACAACTTACGAACTGAAAGGTTTATTTGTCCATCCGAATGCGACGTTAAAATTCGTTAATGGCACAATCCACCAAACGGTTTCGGAACAAAAAACATCTGAAATTTATATTTCCTCAATAAGTCAAAAAATACAGATACAATCGATTTGAAACTTGATAGTTGTATAATGCCGACACTGATATATTTGCATAATATCGTAAGGATCAGTAGAAACAAAAATCTAAAACTTTTTTAAAATTTTATAGGTATTCCAGAAAATATCTGTCAGATTCCACCGAAATTCCACACTAAACTTCAAGCCATATTTTATTTTCCTAATATTTCCAAAATAAACATCCAATTGAACAGAAATCATGTACAAGGTTAAAAAATTGGTTCAAGCCCTGTGGACAGGAGCTTTTTGGCGCTCTTGTTCAAACCGACAAATTATATCTCCGAAAGTATTGGTTTCTCAGAGTTGGGAATTATATTCCTATTATAGGAATGCATCTTGAAAGAAATTAAATTAAAAAAAGCGTTTAAAAAAAATGCTTCAAAATTTATCTTATAAAAAAAGAGCAATCTACAATGCTTCAAAAATTGTCAATAAATTTATTTATCAAGATTAAATGAGCAATCTGTAATGATTCAACATCGTGGAATGGGTTGTTGCAACTTACACTCGGTGCATAGTATTCACAACTCGAAATACCTAAGGAAAGTATCATCGAAATGTCTAGAGCAAGGCTGGAGATAATCATAGCAGATTGTCAATTTATTCCTGATATTTGAATAGGTAGTGGATTACGAACAATTTATTTCAATAGTTTAAAATATATTAATAACATACTATCGCCTCTTCATAATTTAAAATTTAACAGTTCATACCACTAACACATCCTTTTCTGTATTATGAACCTTAAATTCACAAAAAATGATTGATACACAAATGGAGATATTTGAGTATTTTTTGGCTAGCAATATTTCAGTATTTTTTTGCTAGCAACATCATGAAAATACTGTATAGAGGAACCATGTCTCAATACTTAAGGAAGTAAAAGGTAATATTAACCTCAGTGGCCAACGAACAGTAATTTCTTTTGATGATTCCATTATGTTCTTCTTTCCTATTGCCTCCATAAACTACATCAAAACAGTCTTGTATATAATCACAAATTCAATAATTGAATACCTACTTGCTTTCCAAGAGAAAATAACAACTATGAATTGACAATCTCTAATAGCTAGAAAAGATGACAGTTATTAATAGTGATCACAGACAGATTCTGTGTTCACATTCTGTGAATACATAGAACTTACGATGTATTATTGAAACTTTGAAACATCATATCTCCGAAAGTATTAGCTTGTTAGAGTTGAAAATGATAACAATGTATTCTTATGATGAAATTGCATCTTAAAAAAAAATTAAATTAAAAAGTTGTAATGTAGAAAAAAATTTTTTTTGTTTCTCCGAAACTGTTGAACCGATTCTGCCCAATAATGAACTTAGCTGAGATATTAATTCCTCAAACCTACTCTGAAAATTACAACTGTCTAGCTCATTCCGTTCGAGCTATCGTGTTAACGGCCGGACGGCCGGACAGAATCGATTTTAACCACGGATTCTTGATCAAGACCATTTTCAGCCAAAAGTTCGAAAATTACAGACATTTGGGCAAATTGATAAGCACTGTTCCGAGGAACAAGAGTGCCAAAAAAGAAGGAGTGGTATTTGGTGAGGGTGTGTGAGGTGTGAATAGATAAAAGAACATTCGCGTGAAAGCTCCTAATCCCTCGTCTATGCTTTTCAAGAATTTTGGGTTTTGCTCTTTTCCGCCGAAGCTTGGTAAAAGAGCATCAACTTATATCTTGCATTGTTTTCATTTTTGAAAGTTTTTGACAGTTGCTGCGCCATGAACAGCGTGTTATCGTTTTGCCGAGATGTCTGTATTTTTCGAATGCTGGCTAAAAATGGCCTGGACTCCCTGATTAATATTCCGAGGTCAATTTCAATTCTATTCGTCCCTCCGGCCGTTCAGCCGTACACACGATAACTCGCGAAAGAAATGAGTTAGAGAGTTGAAATTTGGGGAGTAGGTTTGGAGCATAAATATCTCAATTGGGTTTGGTAATGGACGAAATCTACCTAGTGGTTTCAGAGTTATGGCTATATCTGAATATTTCCTAAATTACTCTTTCGAAATGTCTGAAATTTAGCACCACATTGTAGAATTACGACCACTTATGCATGCAAAGCTCTGCAATGATAGGATGGCTACGTACACAAAAAAATTCTAAAATTTGAAAATTTTGTTTTTCCAATGACTCGAAAAATACTGATCTGATCGAATTGGAACTTAGTAGTTAGATACAAAATACCGACATCAACACGTATGCATCCCAATATGAAATTTCAAATACCTGCCTACCGGTCAAATTAGGAATGCTTGTTGATAAGGATATGTTGTTGATAAGGATTCACGATGCATTTTCGTTCATTTGCGATCCAATAACTGTAACTGCAGAAGCGATTCAAAAAGTGGATGAACGGCGAGGTGAACGGTGAATGGAATTTTATTCACCTTTCAATGTTTTAATGTGAAATCATCTTTTGCGAGTTCTGCATACGCACAAATTAGCTTTGCAGAAAATCCACATTCCATACTATGTTCCTTGTAGGTAAGGTACAAGAGAATCGGAGTTTTGTGTGAGGTTTGTGATTTTGGGTCTCGTGCTGAGACGATATTATGAGGTTTTCTAAGAAAATTCATGGCAATTCTGCACGCGTGCAAGACAATTTCACGCTTCCCTTTTCGGTATTTTTTGGTTCTTTTGGTAACGAAAGAACTGCGCATGCGCATAAGTAAGCTGGCTGTTTCTGGTGTCGCTTGTGCTAGGATGCAAGTGAATTGCGTTGAATGTCCAAGGGGGTCAGGTGATATATATATATGAATATTTTGTGCCCTTTATGAATTTATAAATAACTAGATTTCGAAGATCTATATTAAATTATATTGGGATTCGAAAAATAGGCATAAGATACTTCGTAATCAAGTTCGTAAATGCGCCTACAGAAGAGTATATTTGCGAGAGGAGACGTTTGAAAGGTTATGTATTATTTTCCATTTGTCCGATCTTCTACTCTTGTCTTTTCATTTTTCAGGTTGACTTTCGGGTTCCTTGGAGAAGCCTCTCCGTTTTTTGACGAAGAAATCCATATTGAAGAAATAAATGCCTACCAATATTTTTAAATGTCAGCAAATTTTGTAAACAATAGTTAAAAATCACAACACAAAAATAAACTGAAAATTTAAAATTAAAAAAATGGTAGAAGGGCGACATATACCGCTTTATTCACAAAACATTTTTAAGTGTTTAAATCTCCGTTAAGTCCTAACGGAGAACCTCAGTTAAGGTGAACTGTGCTGTTAAACTGTCTTAACTGAGAATTTCGTGTTCAGAAACCATAGTAAACCGTTAAAACGATGTTAATTCAGTTTAACGGAGGTTGAAATCTACCTGGACTTCATACCTCAGTTAGTAGACTGCTTTAGAAGATTGAAGTAGCTGTTTTGAATAGGTAGGTGAACTTTTTGCTGAAATATCAATCAGTAAATGAATTTCTACAGTACAGGCATGTTCATAGTTTAAAAATTAACTTTTTTCCATGAAATTCAAAACTGTTCATTGTAGTGGATAAGAGGGATTCAATCATCACGTGGAAAATGGTAGTCATATAATGATTTTTTTTTACACTAAACGAAAACGCATTGAACTATAATCAAGCCTTACCTCATTTCAAATGGACGAGAAATATACAGTTTTTGTGAGATGCGTCCCAATTTCGGATTTATAGATCCAAGGATTTGGCCCCCCAAAATCGTTTTATGTCAATATGTCAGAACATTGTTGCATATTACATAGCACATTTTATACGTGGGGTTTCCGAAATATGATAAATCTGACAGTGTTACCTTTTTTGGCTTGGTGCCCCCTTAAGACACTTTCCCTTGGGCCCCCTTATCATTGGAGCCGGAAATTATACGTGGGGTTTCCGAAATATGATAAATCTGACAGTGTTACCTTTTTTGGCTTGGCGCCCCCTTAAGACACTTTCCCTTGGGCCCCCTTATCATTGGAGCCGGAAAGCTTTGTTAGTGTATTTTTATTCCTCCAAATTTATTATTTTGTAGGAGAGCCCGGGCTGTTTGTATTTTTTTTTACAAGAAAGAGAAAAAGTGTACATCAGTTCACCTAGCAGTAGGTCACGTGGTCAAATCACGTCAGGATCACCAATTTGAGGTGCTACGTTTACGGGTAATATTCAAATACTTGGCAGAAAACCAAAACATAGGAGACCTGTTTTGGATACAAAAAGTACTTGGCCAAATCTTTACTGACCAACCTTCTCAGGTGATCCTCTCTTTATACAACCTGCCCAATGTGTTCAAGGATCTGCGCCTGCAAAGGTTTCTATCTGAAGAGGGGAAGTTATTCTGCCTTTTTCCGATACCGGGAATTTTTCTGTCACTAGAGAAAGTTGATAGGATACCGGGAATTAGAAAGCAGAGGGTCGAGTCCATGAATTCATTGTTACAAATGTGCAAATATTTCTGGGTCATGCGATGACAAAACCGGCTCAACCCAGGTACTATGTCAAATCGCTCATTTCATCACAGGAATTTTATAGTCTAGACAATACCTGACTTCCACAGAGAATTGGATATGAAACTCATAATTCTTGTTCATTGATACCACGTAAAAATTCCGTAAAATATCAATTCCTGGAATCACGCGAAATTTTACGAGGGTCGTATCACCAGGAGCGATATAAAATTATTCAATATCTCGAAAACTTTTCGGCAGAATTTGCTGGAATTACTTATTTACCCAATGGGCAACGATAAAACGAGTTGTCCGGAAAATCGGTCATGGTATTTGAACAAACGATTTATACGTTGTTATGAATTTGATGTAATATTGATTTTATTTTGGCAACTGAATATGTTCAATAGATGACATTACTCGGACAGATTCAATATGCTGAATTAAGAATCTATAGATTCACATTGAGAATTGATGTTCTTCAAACATTCATTAGATTCGCGAAACTATACAGGGTGACTTAAATCTCGAGGCGAAAAATTAAGGGACGTATACTGAGTGATATTCTTGATGAAACGTAAAAGATTCTTTTTCTTGCCGATGAGGCATCCTTTCCGAGTTATTCAATCTCCGTTAAGTCCTAACTGAGGTCCTCAGTTAAGGATAAATAAGAATCGAAGCCTCAGTTAACGTTTGTAACGGTGGTGAAACAGGCCTGTTTCACATTAATTTTCACGTTAACTGAGGTTGCGATTCCTATTTATCCTTAACTGAGGACCTCAGTTAGACTTAACGGAGATTGAATGCTTTGTGAATACGGCGGTGTGTCTGTGTTTGGCCAATTTAATTCCATGAATTACAGCAAGCCTACAAATAAATAAGTTAGTTGACTGTCACCTGGTGACAGAACAAAATTTGTGTGTCAATTTAAAAGTTGCTTTGCTGGTTTAGTTTCTTTGTTAAACATGCTATTTCCTTACGAATAATATGCAGATATCCTTTTTGTGTACATATTTTGTGATGCAAAAGCAATGAAAGCTTGACGGAAGTACAACAGGAGTTTCCCTAATAGACGACAATCATATCTCCGGTTGTTTTCCGACGCTTATCAAAGGCTAAGAGACTTTGGAATTGGCAATTCCCATACTGGTGCTGGTGGTGCTATACGAAATAATTATTATGAGGCTATGGGTGATGAGGAAGCAATTAATTGTGTGCACGATAATCCCGAGATTAGTACTAGTCGCATTGCTGACTCTCTTAAGTTTTGCTTGGAAAACCTTGAAAACCGAAGCTTTATATCCATTTCATAAACAATATGTAGGTACCTAATTTGCACCCAGGAGATCACATGCAGAGACTCGCCTTTTGTCAATGGCTTCTTCAGCGGCATGAAAAAAAATGGAATAAATAACTGCCATGATGATCAGGTATGGTCTCTAAAAGATCATTACCCTTTTAAAAGAAGAGGTTTACCACAAAGATTCTCTATTAATGAATGGGGCGGACAATTACAATCCAAGTCCTTCCTAATCGTGTGAATGTCGATGCGTACTTGCAATTTTCAGAAAAGCAAATATGCTAGAAGATTTTGCTATAGATTTGGTCAATCGGATGTGGTATTTGCAGAATGGAGCACCACCACATATTGGACGAAATGTTGTGGCCAGGTTAAACCAAACTTTTAATAGGAGATGGATTGGTTGGCGTGATCAGGTGCTATGGTCTTCGAGATCACCTAACTTGAATCCTTTGGATTATTTAGCATGGGAGAATTTGAAACAACTAGTTTTCGCAGTGGAAACTAATAATCAAGAACAATTAATAGAACGAATTATTAATGTAGTCGCAGCCACTCAAAATAGGCTAAACATGCAATCAGTATACGATTCTCTTATTTTGCATTGCCAAGCCTGTATCGATGCTATAATGGTGGTATTTTTGCATATTCAGAAAAAAATAGAAGAATCGGTTCTAAGTTATAAGAACAATCTCCAAAACACAAAATGATCTTAGGTCTTTATTAACGAAAATAAAGCCCATAAATGAAAAACAAAAATAAAAAAACTGTGTATATAATATCCCTTGTATTTGTGATAATCATACACAGGAGAAACATCCAGACCACTAAAAGTAGGAAAGTCAGAGCATAAGAATAACTTGAGAAATAGAGACATACAGAAATAAAAAATAGCAGAACATGTATGTACAATCCAAGGAGATCACATGATAGATTGGAGTAATACAAAGATTCTAATGACAGGAAATTAAGGAAACTTAAGGAGTCAACTTGTATTTCATTGAACAGAGAATGCAATTTTGCAAATTGCTCAATTGGTATTGACCATATTTGGCTAAATTTATTGAAAAAGGAGTTAGAACTTGGAAATTTCTATGCAAAGTAAAACTATGTTAGCTATGATTTTTAAATACTGTCAATGTGACAATTCTTGAATTTCACAATAATTATCAACAAAATAATTCTAAAGATTTGCATTAAGCGTCTGACGAAGGAGTCTGATATAGACTCCGAAACGTTACGATATAGTTGTTTCTTCGTTGATGTTGTTTCGTTATTGTTTGTTAGGCAACATTCTTCAATTGACTGCTTCTAACAAACATCCTGTGTTTCTTACGCAGAAGCAAATCACAAAATAATTATTTCCTATTTTATAGATATTTTTCAGAGTTTGGGAGTCAAAACCCAGAAAAAAAACTTTTAATAATGAGTATACCTCCCACAGTATCCTTTAATGATTACTTATATTTAATACAGTTGCGAATTGATGACATGCAGAATCTTTGAGGTCTAATAACTCGAAAACAAAGCCATATCCAAAAATTTGATTTTACATTTTTATCAAGAATATCAGCCTGTATACGTTCCTTAATTGTTCACCTCAAGTTTCAAATCCCCCTGTATTTTCAAATGGATATTTTGAATGACTTCTAGATTATACCTCTCTGAAATTTTATTTTATTGACATAACGGATCTTCAGTATTCATGAATTTCAGTGGTCTGTGGTGTAACGCATCAGAGAAATATGTAAATTATTCAGAGATCGAGGTCACTCGAGCTCCCGACCTCACTTGAGGGCTTTGAATTTTCAAATTAAATTAAAATCTAAATTTTGAAATTTAATTGGATTAAATTTGTATGAAAGTTCATATGAATACGGATCTTCAAGCAATGCTCAATGCATGCTTCTTCAGATAATTTATATCCCAATTGTACGACTGCCGTCTAGTTGAATAAAATTGAGATTATACTCATTAAAAGTAGCTTGAAGTACTTGGATAAAGAAATGTGAGAAGCGGAAATATCAAAGCTCTATTCATCGTCACAAATTTATTCCTAGATGAAACAGATTTCATTCAATTATTCCAACGCAGAAAGCCGAGGATGGCATATGCATGCTTTCTACGAAAAACCAAAAAGAGGGGAGAACGTGACATGAAAATGAATTACAAAGAGAGGAGCAAAATAGCTGCAAACGAGTCTGTCATTTTAGATTACATACGCGTTGAACAATCCGATTTGAAGGCAACGATTTCACCATGTCAAGATAACGAATGTATTCGAGAGAGACATTCCGAAAGATAACTTAGGAGATTTCTTTCTAGAGAGGTAGATATGAATATTCTAACAAAAAGATTGATTGCAAAATCGATAATAAATTCGTTTGAGTTATTATCCACGATTCAAGAAAATCTGTAAGGTAGGCTCAGTATCATAAATGAAGAGCCCCCTATGGAAGTGTTATCACGTAAATCTTCGGGCTTATTTTTTCATTCATTGGTATATTAAAAATTGGTCCAGGCCCTGTGGACAGGAGCTTTCTGGCGCTCTTGTTCAAACAGACAAGTTATATCTCCGAAAGTATTGGTTTCTCAGAGTTGGGAATTATATCAATTTATTCTTATGATAGAACTGCATCATAAAGGAAATTCAATTCAAAAAATAGTTTATTTATCAAGATTAAATGAGTAATCTGAGAATGAGAACTGCACCAGGGAAGAATTCAAATTAAAATAGCTTTAATGAATTTGACTCTCTCTTATAGAACAGGATGTCATGTACGCGTATGAACACAGATCATATAATAAAGCTTAGAAAGAATAATTATAGCATTCTGTGAAAACATAGAAGTACGATTGATTATTGAAATTTCGAAAAGTCATATCTCCGAAAGTATTAGCTTGCTGGAGTTATAAATGATATCAATGAATTTTTATGGTGAAACTGCATCTTAAATGAAATTTGAATTTGAAATTTGTCACTTTTCGTTACTCCAAAACCATCTGGCCTATTTTGCCCAATTACGACCTTATCCGAGATATTCATCTCCTTAACCTACTCTGCAAATTTCATCTGCCTAGCTCTTTCAGTTCGAGAGTTATTGTAGAAAAAAAAATTGAAATTTTCAAATTTTTTTTTACACTTTGCGGTAACCTGGTCAATACAAAACTTCACATGCGTATGAAGGTCATGATTCTACTATCTGATGCTAAATTTCAGATTGATCGAGTGATCTGTTTCGGAAATATTCATAAAAAATATTTTCACTAAAATCGGCCATTACTCCGAAGCCGTTTGATTGATTTCGCCCATCAACGGCCGAGATATTTACCCTCCACATTTACCCCCCATTTACTCCTTTCGTTCGAGAGTTATCGTGCCTAAGGCCGGCTTTCCGGACCGGCCGGACAGAATCGATTTCGACCTCAGATTCTTGATCAGTGAGTCGAACCAAATCGTTTGAGACCATTTTCAGCCAAAAATTCTAAAATTACTGACATTTGGGCTAATTGATAAGCACTCTGTTCCGAGGAACTAGAGCGCCAAAAAAGAAATTTGAAAAATAAATTCTAGAATATTGAAACAGTTTTTAATTACAAAAAAAAACAAGTTTCGTATGAAAATTGCCCAAAACAGGTTTAAAGTACCTACAAATAGTAGATATACCATAAAACATGTATGAAAGAAGAGAAGTAACAATGAAAAATTACCCTGTAATCGATCAAAAATTTCCTGATCTACGTTCACCAAATTTTCTCCTCTCTCGAACTACAGAATTATGCTTTCAATATTGACGTAATATTTTCAAACATTGTTGGGTGAGGTCCCCGTTGCATCGCCAAAATACGAGTATCTCAACACCAACAGAATATTTTTGAAGTTATAATAATCCCTTCCGTCAGTCCCGTCATTAATGGCGATTTTCATTGAAACGCTCGGATCACACGGTGCCATATTTGACACATATTTTCGGTTCAATTGGACAGATGCATGACAGATGAGATCGATTTCGAGTGCTCCGAGCGTGTCACTGGAAATCACCATAAGTGAGAGAACTGAGCATGATGAAAAGCAGTCTCACTTCTCTCAGATCTCTTACTTCATGTTCCGTTCCGAAATGTAAGACTCATCTGAAAAAAAACAAACAACTGAGATTTTTCTCACTTTGCCCACATTTCGGAATACACTTTATTCTCATAGTTCTTCGATTGCTGAAATGCATTAGAAAATGTCATGTCTCAGGAAAATAAGTTGACATCATAACAATCCATAGATAGAATAATTATATCATTCTGTGAAAACATAGAAATACGATTTATTTTTGAAATTTTGAAAAATCATATCTCCGAAATTATCAGCTTGTTAGAGTTAAAAATGATATCATTGGATTCTTATGGTAAAACTACTTATTGAAAAAAATTTAATTTGGAATTTGTTATGTAAAAAAAATGTTTTTTTTGTTACTCCGATATCATCTGTCTGATTCTGCCGAATAACGAACTTAGCTGAGATATCTATCTCCCAAACCTACTCTGAAAATTTCAACTGTCTAGCTCATTCCGTTCGAGAGTTATCGTGCCTACGGCCGACCAGACCAACCGGACAGAATGAATTTCGACCACGGATTCTTTAAGACCATTTTCATCGAAAAATTCGAAAATTACAGACATTTGGGCAAATTGATAAGCACTCTGTTCCGAGGAACAAGAGCGCTGAAAAGTGAAGCATATATCTACGGGAGAGGATAGCCCTATATTCGGCTCTTCGAACATCTGAAGTTCTGAATAATAATCGCTCGGATTCGTCAAAGCTGGTTTAAAAATTGGTTCAAGCAGTAACGTGGAGTAAGGAGCTTTTGCTCGCATTTTCTATTGTCCATTCACCTCTGTTGGACACTATTAATCGAGATAGACCATTTTCTCAGCTTTTATAAGATATTAATACATTTCGTACCATTGTAAGGACTTAAGTAATGAGAGAATCATCTAAGATCAGAGAATTTTTGATTCTGACATATGTGTTCTATCATAATTGAAATTCATTAAATATTTGATAATATAGGAAAAAATATACTGCATAAATCTGCTTGCCGTATTTATTCGACTGAGTATTAGATTCAAATTCCTTTAAGAATATCGGATCCCCAAAAATAAATATCCGATCATGTTCAAACTTGCTACTTGGATTTAAAGTTAGGTTTTGAAGGTTCTCGAAAATATCGGACTTAATACTTTCTGATATATAGAATATTTTTCAATATATTTGTTTTTGGCGCTCTAGTTCCTCGGAACTGAGTGCTTATCAATTTGCCCAAATTTCTGTAATTTTCGAATATTTCGATGAAAATGGTCTTAAACGATTTGGTTCGACTCACTGATTAAGAATCCGTGGTCGAAATTCATTCTGTCCGGCCGTCCGTAGGCACGATAACTCTCGAACGGAATGAGCTAGAGAGTTGAAATTTTCAGAGTGGGTTTGGGGGATAAATATCTCGCCTAGGTTCGTTATTGGGCAAAATCGGACAAATGGTTTCGGAGTAACAAAAAAAAATTTTTTTTTTTACAAAACAAATTCCAAATTAATTTTTTTTTAATAAGCAGTTTTATCATAAGAATCCATTCATATCATTTTTAACTCTAACAAGCCAATACTTTCGGAGATATGATTTTTCAAAATTTCAATGTAAATCGTATTTTTACGTTTTCACAGAATGATAGAATTATTATGTGGGTATTCTATGACTTGTTATAATGTCAACTTATTCTCTTGAGACATGACGTTGTTTCATTCGAGCTATCGTATAAATATGAGAATGATAATATAATATCATACTTTTTGTTGGTTGATATTTTCATGCCGATGGTCAATCCATATGATGATGGGAATGGTAATGGTAAGTTAATAATATTGAGGAGTTCAGAATATCTCCACTAAAAACAAAACTGGAATATTGTAGATTTGAGGAAAGATATAATATTATCGTTCATCATATAATTGAGGAATGAATATCTCGGATGAGTTCGTTGTTGGGTAGAATTCGTCTATTGGTTTTGGATTGATAATTTTTGGCACTCTTGTTGAATTTAAATTCTTCTATGATGTTTGAATTCAATTTCTGCTAAGATGAAGTTCTAAATTTCAATAATGAATCATACTTCTATGTTTTCACTGAATGCTATAATTATTCTATCTAAGCTTTATTATATGATCTGTGTACTCGTACATTTCATCCTGTTTTATATGAGAGAGTCAAATTCATTTCAGCTATTTTAATTTGGTTTCTTCCATGGTGCAGTTCTCATTCTCAGATTGCTCATTTAATCTAGATAAATGAATAATTTTATTATTTGAATTGAATTTCCTTTATGATGCAGTTATATCATAAGAATAAATTGATATAATTCTCAACTCTGAGAAACCAATACTTTCGGAGATATAATTTGTCTGTTTGAACTAGAGCGCCAGAAAGCTCCTGTCCACAGGGCTTGAACCAATTTTTAATTTTCTAGTTATACGATTTTCACGAAATTTTACAAATATTCTTGCGTCAGCATTCTAGAACTAATTATCGTGTTTTAATTCAATCGGCATCGTAAATTTTGAGTTATGGAGGAAATACAACATCCAAGTTTCAGATTGATATAACTCAAAAGCTGTTTTGCCGATTATGCCTTTTAACGAAATGAAATGTCGCATTAGGATGCCTTCTCTAAAAGTCACTATGTCTTTCCGTTCTCGAGTAATATATGAGATAAATATTTTTATTTATTAATTTTAATAAAATTACAAAAACCTTTTTAATGAGTATTCTACAACTACTTACCAAGTTTCAATTCTATCGGATCTGTTTTGGTTGAAAACAGAATTATTACTCGTAAACCGTTTGGCTGATTATTCCAATTAACGCCATCTGCCCTGAAAATTTCATGTCACTATCTTTTTTCGTTCTCAAGTTATCGTGGGGCCGGCCGGGCAGAATCAAATTTGATCTCTAATTCTTCATGAGTGAGTTGAACCTAATTGTTTGAGAAAATGTCCCGCAGAAATTTCGGAAATTACAGACATTTGAGCAAAATGATAAAGCGATGGTCCCCAGAACATACACGCAAAAAATGCTTAAAAAGCACTGACCTGAGGTCAGGAGCGTTTGCACCATTGTAAATCTACGCCTCATACGAATTCGTACGAGCGGAGACTCGATACTCGATCGTAAGATTAGACTCGGATCTTCAAAAATATAGATCTCATCGTGTTCAAATTTGCAACTTGGCCGTAAAGGTAGTTTAGAATGGTCTCACAAAATTTCGGCGACATGAGAGATACAGTTTCTCAGATAAACGATTTCAATTATTTTATTGAAATTTTCTATTAATACGACTGGCCGTCTGTTGCCACGATAACTTGGGAACGGAAAGAGATAGCGACCTGAAATTTTCAGGTTAGGTTATGCATGTGAATGTGACATTTGAGTTTGTTTATAGGCATAATCGGCCAAATGGCGTTGGAGTTATACCCATCTAAAATTTGGTTCTGATTTCCTCACTCGAAATATACAAAACCGATCCAATGCGAACATGGTTGTCAGTTGTAGTATGCCAACTCAAAAATTCCTGTGAAATTTCGTGAGGATGCTATCACTTGAAATTTTTTACAAAATCCTTGAAAAAAATTCTATATATCAGAAATTGTTCGCCCGAAATCGTTGAAATTTTGCGAGAGCCTTCAGAACCTAACTTTATTGCCAAGTTCCAAGTTTGAACACGATCGGATCTATATTGTTGCAAATCCGAGCCGCCTTGTAGGAGTTCAGGTGCTGGATGTGTGACCGTTGCCCCGATAACTTTCGAACCAAAGGATATATAATATACGGCAGTAGGGAAAGTTGAGTCCGATTTTGGGAATAATCGGTTCCGGAGTTATACCTACATGGAATATTATTTCCTCGATTACACCAAAAATATAGACTCGATCGAAACGAAGCTTAGTAACTTGTTTTAGAATATAGACATGAAGACGTGTGTAAAATCTTGTGAGAACCGTACCCCTATAAAATTTTTAAAAAATACGGAAACAATTTGGTATGTAATACAGAAGAATGGACAATAGAACATGCGTGCAAAAGCTTCTGACTTCACGTCAGTGTTTGAATTATTTTTTTTCCGTAATTCTACACACGTCTTCATGTCAATATTCTACAACTACAGCAATATTAAAATTTTTCATGTTTACACACCTTTTGAATTCTTCTTCTGCCGAATGGCATGAATACAAGACATCTCCTGATATCTTCTTTCGGAGTATTTATTGTATTGGTTCTCGTATTATAAGGTGAACTGTCGCTAATTGCTAATAACATACAAATATGGAACATGCACAGTAATATCTATAAGTGGGAAGGTTTAACGGGTACCAGCAGAATGATTTTTTTCTGCTCGTTTTGCGGAATTACCCGTTAAACCTTCCCACTTATTGCTAATAACATTAATCGATTTTAAACATCAACAAAAATATTCTCTCGTGATCCGATTTGTTAATCTCATTGCCCAATGTTCCCCTACAGAGGAAAGCGTCATTCAGGGCAGATACGTACAGGTTTCATGGTTATTACCAATAATTTTAGTACACCGATTGACAAACGAAGGAGCTCTGGCAAACCCTTTTGTTGTGAACTATTAAAAAGAAAAATCTCACCAGTGCTACCTTGGGAACTCATACCCTCTTTGATGCTGAAAACATCGCGATGTTGAGTGACGTTCATTCTTTTCCTTCTGTGCTCACTGGTTTATGGTTTTCTCCAACTACACTAAACCGAGTGATTTCATGTCCCAATGGGGTCATATAGGTAGTCTGCCTTGGAATCCCTGACCCCAACCTGCGGCAGAATGAACTTCACTGAACATCGCTCAAGGTTTTCACATCACAGAGGGTTGGAGTTAGTGAGGATTTTCCTAGATAGCGCTGGTGAGATCATTCTCTCTTGTAGTTCGCAACAATAAGGCTTAAGTTTCTTAGAGCTCTTTCGTTTGTCATGCAGTGTGCTAAGTTAGGCTGATGATTATAGTAATAACCATGAAACCGGTACGTATCTGCACTGAATGACGCTTTGCTCTTTACGGCAAACACTGGGCGATGAGGAGATCAGCCCGGACCATGAGGGAATATTTATTTTGTTGGTAGTTGTAATCGATGAGTATTTACGTGTCTTTTATTGCTTCACATACTGATGTAATGAAGGATGTTCAAATCCGCCGTCTAGGACAAGACAACACCCCTGCATCCTTGATCAGCAAACTTACAGGATAATTGGACTCTCGTATTGGAAGTGGAAAAGGATAACTGAAGCTCTATGAAGTAAAATACTTTCGAACTATAATTGAGATGAATTTAAAACCGCCAGTAAACACAAGCGTCCAAAAAAAACTGGTACACTGTTTGGCCGAGAATAGTATCAAACGATTAGTTTCAACACACATACATACATTCACTGTCCGTTCAGTTGTATCCGTAGTAAAGGTGGCTTTAATGACAATCCATCTGTGATACAGTTTGAAAGTATATATACGAAAGGATTTTACTTCATACAGCTTCAGTTATGCACTTCCACGTCAATTCAACCAAATGTCTGCAATTTTCGAATTTTTGGTCGAGTCTTATCTTAGGGCCGGTTCCTGACGCATTTAAATGGAGTTTATCTTAAGTAATAGATAAACTGAAGTTTATCTCTAATTCTATTGAATTGGACAGATAAACGGAAGATAAACCGTATGTTATATTCGTCAGAAACAAGCCCTTAAACGGTTATTTTCGACTCCCTGATCAGGAATCCGAGGTCAGTATTGATTCTGCCATGCCGGCCGTCAGCACGACTGCGCTCGAACACAATGAGTTAGAGTTGAAATTTTCAGGGTAGGTTTGCAGTACAAATGCGCCGACTAAGTTCGTTAATGCGCAAAATCCACCTAGTGGTTTAAGAGTTATGGCCATTTGACATTTTGTTTTCACAATAACCCGAAAAAATAGCAATCTGATCGAATAAAAGCTCAGTTGAAAAATACGTCACGTAATTCAAAACCTTATTTTACAGAAGATTTCTAGATTTGAACTCGGTCGGATCTATATTGGTGAAGATATTACCGAAATATTCCAACGATTGGGGTGTACTGGTCCACTATTTTTAAATTCGACCAGACAAGTTGTCAACAGTTTTTGATTTTTGACGTGGCTCTAAATTATTTCATATTATATTTTCTCTATTTCAGTATCGTAATGAGTCCATTCAAGCACTGAAAACAGTGCTGGAATGAACTCATTCCCGCATTGTTTCTAGTTATATTTTTGTTTTGTGGTAGTCAGCAGTGACATTCGATCCTATAGAATTTCAACACACGTCAATTGACAATACAATATAATCTGGATATAGTGAAAAAATTGTTGAGGAAAAGCTTTATTTTCATTAAAGAATATGGTACTAGAGATTTCCTTCTTGCTAATTTTGAATCATTCATGCTATTAGGAAACTGTTTTAAATCTGATCTCCATGCCCTACGTTTCAAATTCAAATTCCGTAATCTGTCAACTTTCCAAACAGTCACACCAACTACCAAGATACAATACAAAAGTCACTAGGATGTATAATCCGAATTTTTCATTAAATTTCAACAGTATTTTACAAAACTTCCCTGAAATAGAGAAAATATCGTCTAATGCTCGTTGCAGAAGGCAATACCAACACTCATGCGTTCGAACACTCGCTCCTTCGTCACCCGTTTTCGAATTTCGCATTCGTGTTTTAATAGGAGCCCATTCTGCAACTTTATACTTTTCTACTCAACATAGATCGTATATCTGTCTTTCATGAATTTCAGGTTCCTCTATGATCTTTACCTATAACATGTTTCTGACAATCTTTCAAGTTAATCTGGGAAGATCCAAATTAATTCTGTTTAAAAAATGATTTAAATCGAAATTAAATGCCCATCGCAGGTCAAGACGAACTGAATATGCTACAAATGGACCTATTTAAAAAAATAGGGATTTACTATGACTGTATTCCAGTAAAATAAATCAACCCAGAAATATGAAAGAAAAAAAGTAGGTTGTGATAAGGTTTTGCAGTTAAGAGAAGGGGATTATAAATATAATGATTGAAGCGATAATAAATGTGAGTTCATTTTTTACAATGAAAAGGCACAAAAAAGGTCAAAAATTCTCACAATTCCAATTAACATTTAATGTTTGACTACCATGGTTTCGGGGTCAATAATTACACCCCATCTTCAGGTCACTTGGCTACAAGAGAATATCAAAATTACAAAACATAAACTGCGATAACATTGTACAAATAATACTCACAATACAAGTTACAATGCCAATATCAAACCAAAATTGCTTAAAAAATAACAGCAACCTCAATCAAGTACATGAGAGAAGGTTCAAATCACAAATTATTTATCTTAAAGGGAAATCAAATATCAAATATAGTGTCTGTCAAATTTTCAAAACTACGTCCAATTAATCAAATATGAATGAACAGAAATATCACATGACAATAAAAGAAGAAAAAAAAAAAAAAAAAAAAAAAAAAAACTTCTCACACATTCAGAATTACAACGCTATCTAGGAACATAATATGAAAACGAACAATTCAATAAAATATATCTACCAACTAACAATATGCTAATACTAGAAACGGGAACGTGGTATTGAATGTCCCAAACAGGTGTCGCTAACATGTATCAAATTATTGAAGTAAAAATAGGGAGATAATTCAAGTTAATTTGAGAGTTAAGAGTCAATGTTTTTTCATTTTTGAAAGATTTATGAATTTCCAGAAGCTCCAACTTAATAATTTGGAGCTTCTGGAAATTCATAAATCTTTCAAAAATGAAAAAACATGACTCTTAACTCTCAAATTAACTTGAATTATCTCCCTATTTTTACTTCAATAATTTGATACATGTTAGCGACACCTGTTTGGGACATTCAATACCACGTTCCCGTTTCTAGTATTAGCATATTGTTAGTTGGTAGATATATTTTATTGAATTGTTCGTTTTCATATTATGTTCCTAGATAGCGTTGTAATTCTGAATGTGTGAGAAGTTTTTTTCTTCTTTTATTGTCATGTGATATTTCTGTTCATTCATATTTGATTAATTGGACGTAGTTTTGAAAATTTGACAGACACTATATTTGATATTTGATTTCCCTTTAAGATAAATAATTTGTGATTTGAACCTTCTCTCATGTACTTGATTGAGGTTGCTGTTATTTTTTAAGCAATTTTGGTTTGATATTGGCATTGTAACTTGTATTGTGAGTATTATTTGTACAATGTTATCGCAGTTTGTGTTTTGTAATTTTGATATTCTCTTGTAGCCAAGTGACCTGAAGATGGGGTGTAATTATTGACCCCGAAACCATGGTAGTCAAACATTAAATGTTAATTGGAATTGTGAGAATTTTTGACCTTTTTTGTGCCTTTTCATTGTAAGATTATAAATATGTTTACTTTTCCGCAGTAACAAATAAACTTACTTATTAAGGAAAATTAGTATAGTGACCTAGTAGAGAAAATATTTATCACTTCGTGTCAGACTCAATATCTGTTGTTGGAAGATTTTCAAGCACCCAACCAACTAAAAATAATGCTAATAGTAAAAATTATATTGGGTTCAAATAGAAAGGAGTATTTTGAATATTGAAGGAATTTGGACATTCGTCCAATTTTTAAATCAGGGAATAAACAGGAATAAGAGAACTACCATGCTATACCTTCCAGGCTTCCCTTCCGAAGCAACAGGATAGTTTGATAGCTCATCAGTTGAAATATTATTCTAAAGAGCGCTTTATAAATAAACAATAGATTTTCTCTGAATAAGTGTTACCAACACAAAAGGGCCTAGCAGCCGCAAGATACCCTCCCTCTTAAATGAAAATCTGCAATCGTCTCTATATTTCATTTTATTGTTACTTGGCACAACGATATGGAGTGATTTTTGATGGGCCAACTTGCTTGGATCTGGATTGCGTTTGAACATTAACTCCATAGAGTATTATTTACTAAATTGCGTTCGAATACCGAAAAGTTGTGTATATTTTACTCTAGGTCTGTCGTTCGAAAATATCAGAATATTCGACTCCGAGTTTACTCTCGTAACTCTACAAAATAGCTGGGTTTATTTTAGTATACTCAATATTGACATAACTCATGTCCCAAAGGATGGAAAATCTCTCATCGTTATCTCACTATTTTATGAACAGTATATTTTATATTCTGTGAGTAAGTACTCAAGTTGAGGTAACTTCATAGTTTTAATACTGCCCACAATAATATTTATTATTAGAGTTGAATATATTCTCTCTACGATGATTTTGTTGTTTATGCTTGAGGAAATTTCAAATAATAGGTTCTTTCTTAATACCACCAACGTATTCCAATATTGGCACCCTCTGTCACCCGAAGTCCAAATGGAAACTAAAACTGTTCGAATATTACATGATGAGTAGTCAATTCCAGAGTAATTTCATCAAACCTTCAGAATCTCTACTCAGTGTAGATAATATTCGAATGCAACCCAGGTAGTTAGATCTATTTCCTTGCGTGAACTATGATGTACGAGCGCAAACACTTATGGATGACAAAAATAACTCTTCTTCCTCCGTCTAAGTGTAAGAATTGTGGCATAGAGATCAATAGCAAAATTGCTTTACTTAAGTAACATATAACCAGATATGTTTTGGGTAGAATCACTACAAAATGTTCAAGCGATGACTACAATGTGGGTATGAATATTAATTATTATCATTCAAAGTTTCAAAAAAAAAAATATGTTTTTAATGGAGATGACTTGATTTATGCATAAATGTTGGCAGTTTCAAAACAATGAGTATTTAATTCGAAGAAAGAATCGATGTTCTAGATTTCGATCAGATAAATTTCTCAATTCAAAGTACAGAGATGTGTGCAGGAAAAAATGTCCACAATAGTAGGTCACATTAAAGAAAACATGTTCATTCAGCTTCACAAAATTCAAAATATTCTTGTACCTCCATTATAAGGCTCACATTATACTATGAAATAATTAGTTCCGCTATGTAGTAATCTTTCGGTATTTATGAAACGAAATAATCTCGGCAATGCATTTATTAGCTTTATGCACATATACATTGCATAATTCTGTGCCACAGTCGACGCTCATTATTGGAACAAATAGTGGATGAATGTATTGGAATGGGATCTTATGCCACCGCAAACACATCACTGTTCACTTTCGAATGGTAAATATATTGAGTTGAAACTAATATTTTGATACTATTCTAGGTCAATAGGTGTACCAGTTTTTTTTGGACGCTTATTTTTACTTTCGGATTTAAATTATTGGAAATAATGGTAATATTATTTTTCTTCCTCCAGCTGAGTAGCCTTGGGCGAGTTCAGTACATTGATGGGTAACCGCTCTGGCTATAAATTTGCACGCGAAAGCTTTTGTCCACAGGGCTTTCCCACTTTTTTTAAATTTCTTTTCGGGATTGAAAAATATTATTGAAAATCAATTTACTTTCCGCCGTATTCACAAAGCATTCAATCTCCGTTAAGTCCTAACTGAGTCCAAACTCAGTTAACTTGAAAATTAACGTGAAACAGGCCTGGTCCTTTTATACCATGGGCAAATACACAAATTGGAAATTGGGGTATATTGGAAAATCCCGATTTTTTTAAGAGGAATATTGATTATTTTGAATGAGTATCGAAAAAGCTGAATCAATTACAGTAAGGAAATTTATGAGAAATATTTTCAGATTATAAGTATCAGAATATTCAGAAATGAGTCTCGGATTTAAATGAAAATATTTTGCCTTTAACTATTCTGTCTACAAATCACCAAAACACATACACAATAAATGAAACCAAATAATAAAGTATACAAGAAATGTCAAAGGATAAAGGAAACCAATGTTTCTTATTCTGTGATTTTGCAAATCGCCAAATTATATGAATATATTCTTATACTATCGTTTGCCTTTAACTATTCTATCTTTTTTCAATGCTGATATCAATGGTCTGTTTCTCACAACCAGTTCATGTTATTTTATGTCTATGGACATTGGACAGTAACGAAACCCTTCAGAATTATGTTTTGTTGATATAGCTATTCTGAAATTTGAGAATTTTCAGAGTTTGGGATAGAACACCCAGAAAGAATCCATTTAATAATATATAATTATGTTTGAAATATATTGGTATTGTCCAAAATATTGGATCTGTATAATTTGCTTCAGATAGGCATATGGAGAATATGCAGGTAGTGACTAGAATAAAGCTCATATATTATATAAATTTTACTCGGAAAATAGATCCATAATCTTAGGAATTGATTTATTCAACTATATAGATTATCATTTTGAATTGAATCTCTACTTAGACCCCTTTTCTCTACTTATCTGTGGTTGAGATTTGTGATGGCAGTCAGCAATAATAGCGTCATTGATATTTCACAACGTACTATTGTGATTCACTGAAAATACAGTACTCATTGAAAGTGTGGAATAATTAATTTATTTTCTCCCTTTCACAAATAGAAAATTTAATTGATAGGTCAAATAAATTTATTTTGTGAGGAACCTTTTCCCGTAATTTATTAGTTAGTATTGTATGTTATCTCTTCTTTATTATTTTACTGGATTTTGAATGATTCAGTTAATGTAATACCTAATGAAGCTCCATAAATTCAAACCAAACTTTGTGATATAAAACATCAAACCGGGTTAAAATATTCCGTTCCAAAATGCTTTATGATGAGATTATTCAACTTCATACGCAGCATTCAGAACAATTTTGAAATATGAGACTGACAACGAAACTATGTTAAATATCCCGAGAGACAAAAAGCCACTTACAAACAGAAGGATGAATGCGAGGGTGGAAGTTCACCACGAAGCTGGCAGATCTCACCTGCTTCGGCTAAATTCTAACAACGTGTCGCATGAAAATGGTGGTTGCGGTCATCAAGCACTTCACGCCTCGTATGAATTCCATAAACAAATCATGTGCTTTCAATCGTACCTATTGTCCAGTATTTAGATATCCCAAATATGTCATTTGTTTTATTCGTGAATTTACCTTTTGAAGTTCAATTTCGGAGACAGTAAAACATATTTCGGCAAAAGTAAAACCAATTTCGGGAAAAGTAAGTCCAATATCGGACAAAATATTCAGATTTATTCAGTACAATTTTGTGTCCATCAGACCCATTTTCGTTGTGTTCGCAATGAATACCTTCTTTCTTATGATTTCAACACTCGTACGTTAAAGGATTTATGAATGACTAAACTCCAAGAAAAATATTTATCGACTAATTGTACCTACTGGGTTGGATTTGGGTGTTTGGGTCTGGTGGTTTATATATCAGTTTATATATATTTCTCAGTCGGTGTTTTGGAAGTTCGGTGTGTTTTTTAGCGGCTTGAACTTTGTACCTCCGTTTCGTAGTGCAACATATACATGTACATGCTGGAAAGAATTATAGTTCTGAGAGTGCCTATTATAAGGAGGTCAGTGAATATTTCTCGACAAATTTGGGTAGCTCTTTCTTCATTGTTTAACATTGTTTATACAGGGTGTTTCGAAAAAAAGTGACCCTTCTCTAGGATATATAGAACACTGAAAAATATTTGGAGTTAGCTCAGGAAAAAAAATCGTAACGCCATCCGTATTCCAGATAAAGGACGTTGAAGAAAAAAATATACGCGTGGTAAAACTCGAAACTGTGTACCATTTTTCGAGTATTTTGATTTTAAAATAATGAAGTAATAACCCGGTAATAACCGATGCTGGTATGAAGTAATGATAAATGTATCAGTTAAACAAAAAGTCGAAAGAAAATTTAAGAAAAAGCTGATAAGATTAAATACAGTTGAATTGGAGTAGTTGTTCAAAATGTCCTCCGTTTTCATCATCGGTTATTACTTCATAATTTTCAAATCAAAATATTCCGAAAACGCTACACAGTATCGAGTTTTACCAAGAGTACCTTTTTGGTGTAAAATTAGATTATGTTTAAGTTCACTTAAAATTTCGCTTAATAAATCTAATATTAAAAAAGTTATGTTCAATACTACTTGGTACGAAATGTGTAACTAGCGCCCTCTATGGGAGTCAGACATAAAAACAAATTCATATATACATATTCGTATAAAATTTCATTACAATGTCGCCAGTAGTTTCGGCAAAATCGTAAGAGATGTGTATTACCTTCTTTTTCAACGCCCTTTATCTTGAACACATACGGCGTTACGAACATTTTTTACAAAACAAACCCCAATTATTTTTCAGTTTTCTATCTATCCTAGAGAAAGGATTACCTTTTTTTGAAACATCCTGTATATATATTTGCTGAACTAAGAGCTTTACATTCCTTTATCTAACAATAAAGCATGTGTTTGAAAAAAGTGTTAGCAGCTGTCAGTGTAACCTCAGCAAAAAAACCCTATCTCTCCGTTAGTATTGTGATTTATGGAAATTGACAAAAGTTAACAGAATAATATGCTGCTGAATTATTAAATATTGAAGGGAATCATTTTCTTTATTAACACTTCTTCCTTCAACAGAGAGGTTTCTCCAAGGTACCCAAAACTCAATCTGGAAAAGGAAAAGACAACAGGAGAAAACGAACAAATTAAATATTAAATTATTGAAAGGATTTTTTTTCTGGGTTTTCTCTCCCAGCTCTGAAAAATATCTATATGTTCTTGAATTTCACAAAAATAACTATCAACAAAATAATTCTAAAGATTTTTGTTAAGCGTGTGACGAAGGAGTCTGATATAGACTCCGAAACGTTACGATATAGTTGTTTCTTCGTTGATGTTGTTTCGTTATTGTTTGTTAGGCAACATTGTTCAATTGATTGCTTCTGACATATATCTTGTGTTTCTTACGCAGAAGCAAATCACAAAATAATTAATTTTTATTTTAAAGATATTTTTCAGAGTTTGGGAGAGAAAACCAAAAAAAACCTTTCAATAATGAGTATACCTCCCACAGTATCCTTTAATGATTACTTAAAACAAAGGTATGAGCCTATTTCAATCATCCTTTTTAGAAGTGACATTTCTTGAATTTCAAAACATAACTATCAACAAAATAATTCTAAAGATTTTCATTAAGCGTCTGACGAAGGAGTCTGATATAGACCCCGAAACGTTACGATATAGTTGTTTCTTCGTTGATGTTGTTTCGTTGTTGTTTGTTAGGCAACATTGTTCAATTGATTGCTTCTGACAAATATCTTGTGTTTCTTAGGCAGAAGCAAATCACAAAATAATTAATTTTTATTTTATAGATATTTTTCAGAGTTTGGGAGAGAAAACCCAGAAAAAACCTTTCAATAATGAGTATACCTCCCATAGTATCCTTTAGGCTGGTTTTCCTGTCACGCTGACGGTCGGCGCTGATGTGTCAATATGTATGTAGCTATAGGTAGCGTTTTCGAGTCACGCGGTGCTGACGGCCGTCAGCGCTGAGCTATATACGCGCACGTACGCGCCAGCGCGTCGGCGCCGCTGACTAGCTGGCGCCGACAAGCCTCCACATTCAGTGAGCCAGAGACAATAGCATCCTTCTATTTCTCAATGTGATCAGCGTAATGCTAAAAGGATACGAGCTGACCGATCAGCGCTGACAGTCAGCGCCGACCGTCAGCGTGACAGGAAAACCAGACTTAATGATTACTTAAAAATTGAATATTCCATGTTTTATCAAATAGATTAAAAATTCGCTACCCAATCTAAAAATGATTCAGAAATTTTATGAATAGCCCTAAAACCCTCCTGAAATCTATATAAGGGACAATGATTAACTAAATGATCTATTATTTCCTCTGCTTCCCCGCATTTACAACTAGGGCTCTCAACTGAGATCCATCTGAAAAGCATGCTGCTGCAACGACCATGACCGTTCATAAACGATTCAGAATAGACCATATTTTGCTTGGAAGATCAAAACCCTGACCTCTATTAGAATGATCACAAATTATACCTCTGTCGAATAAGTCACAAGAAATTCATTGCTAAACTTCACTGCTAAACTTTCTTCTCACTTTTATTCAAATTGAGAAAACAGTTGGACCAAAAAGGTTTACGTGACTTCAATCTGGGAATCTTATTGCCTGGAATACAGGAAAATCGGAAATTAATTCGGAAAAGAATGGAATTTATACCAAGAATTTGAAACAGAAGTCTGCCTGCGAATGTGGGGTGGGACAATGTTTGAAAGAACTGACAACCGATGAATAGGTGTAGATCAAATAGTTCCAGTGATGATCCTCATGGATGAATTCAGCTGTGCATATATTTTTGAGTATGAACACTATTACACTAGACGGGGCAATAATATTATGTGGCAGACAAAACCAACGATGAAGTACCAGCTAATTTCTGCAGAATATTATTTCTTGTTTTCAACTTCAGAAGCAAGTCATCCAAAAGGGCTCTGAAATTCAGAGAGGAAACTAGTTTCACTCCTAGATATTTAGGATAAAAATTATGTCTCAAGAAAGAATCACAGAAAGATACACTCAATGTTTTAAGAGTTTTGAAGAATCCAAAAATAATTTGCAAGTTCTGTATTAGGAAGAAACAATTCTTATGATGACATTGTTCCGAAAAAAATCACCCAATTTTTTTTTTAATAGGAAAGAGATGGCGGATGTGTTTTAGCTAAAAAGCTTGTTTTGTTCTCGTTGATTTTTGGCGCTCTAGTTCCTCGGAACTGAGTGCTTATCAATTTGCCCAAATGTCTGTAATTTTCGAATTTTTCGATGAAAATGGTCTTGAACGATATGGTTCGACCCACTGATCAAGAATCCGTGGTCGAAATTCATTCTATCCGGCGGGTCCGGCCGGCCGGCTGGTCCGGCCGGTCGTAGGCACCATAACTCTCGAACGGAATGAGCTAGACAGTTGAAATTTTCAGAGTAGGTTTGAGAGATAAATATCTCGGCTAAGTTCGTTATTGGGCAAAATTCAACCGATGGTTTCGGAGTAACAAAAAAATATTTTTTTTTACAGAACAAATTCCAAATTAAATTTTTTTCAATAAGCAGTTTTACTATAAGAATCCAATGATATTATTTTTAACTCTATCAAGCTAATACTTTCGGAGATATGATTTTTCAAAATTTCAATAATAAATTGTATTTCTACGTTTTCACAGAATTATATAATTATTCTATGTATGAATTGTAATAATGTCAACTTATTTTCCTGAGACATGACATTGTCTAATTCCTTGCTTATAGTTGGTTCGAGAAACGTCAAAATCGACATAGAGAGACAAGGGTAAAAAACCGTCTAATAAACCCCCATGTGGCGATTTTATGTCGAAAAGTGAAAATTAAGAATATATATCCCAGGTAAGTACCGACGTTTCATTCTAATACCAGAGATCGACCAGATCGTACGAGGAGCCCGATAGCCGGTTGGTCTAGCCCGTCGGGTTTTCGGTTTCGGAAAGAGAGAAGGCAGACTCAAATCCCTGAAAGGGAATTACACTTTTTGGCGCTCTAGTTCCTCGGAACTGAGTGCTTATCAATTTGCCCAAATGCCTGTTATTTTTTTTTAAGATGCAGTTTCACCATTAAAATCCATCGATATCATTTTCAACTCCAACAAGCTAATACTTTCGGAGATATGATTTTTCTAAATTTCAATAATGAATCGTACGTACTTCTATGTTTTCACAGAATGCTATAATTATTCTATCTAAGCTTTATTATATGATCTGTGTTCATACTCGTACATTTCATCCTGTTCTATAAGAAAGAGTCAAATTCATTTCAGCAATTTTAATTTGATTTCTACCGTGGTTCAGTTCTCATTCTTAGATTGCTCATTTAATATTGATAAATATACTATTATTTGAATTTAATTTCCTTTATGATGCAGTTCTTTCATAGGAATACATTGATTTAATTCCCAACTCTGAGAAACCAATACCTTCGGAGATAAAATTTGTCTGTTTGAAAAGGAGCGCCCGAAAGCTCCTGTCCACAGGGCTTGAACCCATTTCTGTTAAGCAATTTGATATTGAATATATCAGAAGGGTAACTCAAACAGAAAGCCAATACATTCAAACACACCAGATCTGTAAGTAATATAGGGAGCATCCAGAAGAAAATGTAAACTATTTAGAGAACTAACGTATATTGTTCAAAATGACCACTACCAACCTCCATAAAATGATATACCGCCGTATTCACAAAGCAGTCAATCTCCGTTAAGTCCTAACTGAGGTCCTCAGTTAAGGATAAATAAGAATCGCAACCTCAGTTTAAGTGAAAATTAACGTGAAACAGGCCTGTTTCAGCACCGTTACATACGTTAACTGAGGTTGTGATTCTTATTTATCCTTAAGTGAGGACCTCAGTTAGGACTTAAAGGAGATTGAATGCTTTGTGAATACGGCGGATAGTCTCCTCTCAAATCCTACTCTAACATTTCTAAATTGTCTGATGTCAGTAATCGGCATTCTGTAATGATTCTTCGTCGCAGTTCTGCAAGATTTTGAGGTGGAGTTGCATAGACTTTGGACTTCAAATATCCCCACAAAAAATTGTGATGGCCATAGATCAGGTGATCTTGCTGGCCACCTATAACGTTCTTCCAAAAATTGTTGGACACGGATATCGTAATATGGCTGTGCACCATCCTGTTTAAATATTGAAATCATTGGATAAATAATGAAGTCTAAAAAATTCAAATAAGTTGTTTCGTCAAGATTTCCATCGATAAAAATTGGTCCAACCATATGGTTCGCTAATATTCCTACCCAAACATTTAATTTTTGGAGAATTTGTGTATGTGTCTCGATGAATAAATGAGGATTACTATCACTCCAGTACCTACAATTATGTTTGTTAACTTCCCTATTCAACATAAAGGTACACTTGTCAGAAAAGATTGCATTGTAGAGTTCGACGGTCAGGATCATCTTCATTCAACTGTTGCACCAGCCTTATCTTGTAAGGGTAAAAGTTATGAGTTTTCACAATCCGATGATGGCTAGATTTCAGAAGATTAGATGCTCGTGGTGAAATTCTTATAGATTGCCGATTATCCAGCTGTAAATGTCCCATTTCTGCTACTTCCATAGCTTCATTTCAGACTGGAGCTTAACTTTGTATTTCTTATTCTGAATGGGACCAGCAGTTTCCAATTCATTCATCAAATGCTTAACATAATGGAAACTTATATGTCTTTCTGGATGATTGTTATTGAAATACCTTACAGTTAATCTAGTATTTTCTTCTTACGATAGTATAATTTAGGAATTTCTATTCTTTCTTCCATATAAAAGACCATTTTCGCCCACGTAAGTAAGTTTCAAACCGAATTATGATTCGGAAACGTCAGACTGAAACACAGTTAGGAAAGAATCTTCAAAAATATAGTATTTATTGTAATGAATTTCATGTGTCTCACATATATTCCGATCAGAAACGATAAGTAAATCGAATGATTTTGAATTAAAAACAATTAAAAACTCAAATTATTCTACCATCAAATTAAAAAATTCCAAAATTTCAACTGTGATGCTTAGAGAACAGAAAAAACTTCTTAACTAAACCACATCCAACATCTCTTCCCTATTTAAAAAATTGGTTCAAGCACTGACGTGAAGTCAGAAGCTTTTGCGCGTATGTTCTATTGTCCATTCTTTTGTATTGGACACCCTTAATCGAATTTACCATGGTAAATTCGATTAAGGGTGTCCAATACAAAAGAATGGACAATAGAACATACGCGCAAAAGCTTCTGACTTCACGTCAGTGCTTGAACCAATTTTTTTTTTGTGATTTTTTTGAAATTTTCTAGGGGTACGGTTCTTAAAATTTTTTTTCTCGTCATTTTTTTCAAATTTTCTAGGGGTACGGTTCTCACAAAATTTTAAACACGTCTTTATGTTGATTTTCTACTACTAGTTACCAAACTTCAATTCGATCGAATATTTATTTTTTGAGTTATCAAGGTAATAATATTCCAGATGGGTATAACTCGGAAACCGTTAGACCGATTATGCCCAAAATTGAACTCAACTCTCCCTTTCGGATACGCAACCTTCCCTGAAAATTGCAAGTCCCTATCTCCTTTCGTTCAAAAGTTATCGAGGCAACGGTCACCCATCTACTGAACTCACACAAGAATGCTCGAATCTCCAACAATATTTAACCGATCGTATTAAAACTTGAAAATTGGCAGTATAGTTAGGTTATGAAGGTTCTTGCAAAATTTCAGCAATTTCGAACGATTAGTTACTGATATATAGAACTTTTTTTTTTTATTTTCAAAGATTTATTTAAAATTTTCTACAAACGCTATCCTCACCAAATTTTGCGAACGTTTCCGCATTGACATTCTACAACTAATAACCATGTTTGAATTCAATCGGTTCAGTATTTTTCGAGTTAATGAGGAACAAAAACCACAAAATTTCATAAAATTTCAGATGGCTATAACTCTAAAACCGTTTGGCCGATTAGGCTCATAATCAAACTGAAATGTCGCGTTGTGGTGTACATCCTAACCTGAAAACTTGAGGCCGCTATCTCTCTCAGTTCTCAAGTTATCGTGACAACAAAAATATTTTTTAATAATTTTTTAATAATTTTGTAGCCATACGATTCGCACAAAATTCCACAAACGTGCTTAGGTTCATATTCTACAACTACTCACCAAGTTTCAATTCGATCGGATTCATATTGGTTGAAAACAAAATTATTACTCGGAAACCACTGGGCCGATTATGCCCATTAACGAACTTGTCCGTCGTATTGGGATGCGCCACCCACCCTGAAAATTTCAAGTCGCTAGCTCTTTTCGTTCTCAAGTTATCGTGGCAACGGCCGGACGGCCGGACGGCCGGACGGCCGGACGGACAGAATCAAATTTGACATCGAATTCTTCATTGGGGAGTCGAACTTAATCGTTTGAGACCATTTTCGTCAAAAAATTCGAAAGTTACAGACATTTGGGCAAAACTATAACGCGATGTTCCCCAGAACATACGCGCAAAAATGTTGGGAGTTGGTATTTTTCGAACAATGCCGTCATAGGAATTCTTTCTTCCCAAAACAGAATTTCAAAATTATTTTTGGATTCTTCGAAACTCTTAGGTTCTTGAGTTCGGTTCAACTGTCTGTTCAACATCACATTTTGATGGTGAGTTCGATTTTTACATTATTTCCTGAATAATGAACCGATTTTGAAAATTTTAACTGGGTTGTGTACAGAACATAAATAACTTTTAAACTTACCAACACTCGACATCTCTTTTCCATCAAAAAAATGTTGAGGGTTGATGCCACCTTCATGGGGGTGATTTTTTTTCAGAACAAACTCATGATGGAAAGTCGTCCCCCTCAAAACAGAAGTTGACCAGTTGAATATAAAAAATCACGTATTGTTTCCCAAAAAATTGAGACTCGTTTATCTCTCGGTCTCGTCTCGTTATCAGATGTCTCGTCTCGTCTAGCTTAATTTTGAATAACGATAATAAATATTTTAGTAGATAAACGAAATATATGCAATGAATGATTTCGTAAAGTTATATTTGATATTATTCTCTCAAACAAAAATATTTGTACTTAAACCTATCTTTTGATTTCAAACACTTAAAATTTAATCTTTTAAATTACTCGATGGCCAAGATTTCAAACATAATCACCCTTGCATCACATCATCTTTCAATGATGTACGTGTTTTTGCCATGATCATACCTGCTGCGGAAAATAATCTTCCAGCAGGAACGGATGTAATCATCAATAAATCATCGGCCATCTAGGAAGTAGGAACTTTTTCATGCACTTTCCACCACTCTAAAATACAATTTTGATTCCTATTTGCTCTTTCTAACAGCAAGTGTTCTTCAAACTCATCTATCCAATGATTGGAAGGTTTTGTTGATGTTTTAAAGAGGCTATCGATGTCGATACATTTTTTAATAGAATTGGACAAACTGGTATCGTTTTCAATGAATACCTTCCTAGTGGTTAGATCATTGAGGTTGTTCTTGGCGTATTCCTGATAAAACTTTTCGAAATATTGAATAGCTTCATTTTTCATTTCTTTACCAGTTTTATTATATGTACTTCCACAGATGTATACAATAATTGTTCACTACAAGAAGCACAATGAAGAACAATAAATTTCTCCACATGTTCAAATAGAGACGAAATTTTAAGAGCATTGGGATATAGGGGCAATAAAAGTTTTCCGTTAAGTACTGAATTCATAATGGGGTTTCCATGGTTGTGAATTCTATTTCTCTTGAAAAATAATGTGAATTATCACAAGGTCCTGTATTTCTAAGACTATCGATGTATAATATAGACAAAATATAGTGATAGTGGAAACTCTTCATATTCAATTGTTTACTGTGGGTGTTGAAAAAGGTCGAGTCTATATAAGAAAAGTTGTATCTGTAGCAAATAAGACGATCTCCCGGGTAAAAATTCGAACCGAAGAAACCGAGAAGAAACCCTTTCAATAATATATAAGTTTATTACGCAGTACTTTATAGATACATATACTCAAACGATAGTAAAAAAATCGATCATGAGAAAAACATTTTTGTAGGAATTTTTATATTTTCACCCTTGTAAATAATAGACTTAAGATTAGTTTTAATGTTGCAGATGATGTTGAACGACATTCTAACAGATATTTAGACGTTTTTCTGGATTATATCCCTGCCTGAAGAGATCCTAAAACATTCCAATGATTTCACATATTGAGTCTGGAGGCGCCTCGAAGGCACTTAGTCGTCTAGACTACTTTTCTCTGAAGAGGAAGTGTTCTATGTTAGCTGTCACCTAAACCTTAGAAGGGTCTTCTTGGGTGTGCGGTTCTTGGAAATCAGTGATGCTCATGATATTGTTCCCACGAAAACCCGTTGGTTTCAGTGAATTAGCGCAAGGTGGAGGATCTGCGAATCAGCGTTGAGTACTACCATTGTGGTACAGCCCTTAGCTCAGAGAGAGAGAGAGAGAGAGGTAGGGAGGTACCAAGGGTTAATCGTGGAGATACGAAAAGAGGTTCGAGGGGTGCTGCGGAGCACGAAAGACGTTGTTAAGGAAGTTGGCTCCCACTTGAACGAAAGAATAATTAGAGGTTCGAGTGTTGGGAAAGCTCATTAGATGGTAGAGACTTAAAACGTACAATTATTAAAGAGTATCGAGACTGTTAGGAATCTCAGTAATCGACGGGTTTTAACGTGACGGCGAAGTTTACGTTTGTAGATATTGTGTAAATAAATCTGTACATATTAGCATACAGTGTTGTATTTATTTCAAAGTGTGAAAGTAGAATCATTATCCCTAGAAAATGGTACAAAATACTACATTTTAAAACTTAAAATATAAAAATCTGCAAGGATAGATATTTATGATGAGAGATACATTACTGTAAGAAGTTATAAGAGCAGTTAACATGGTGAAATAAAAATGGAAAAAATTCTTTTAATTTACAATGAAGTATTTCACAGATAGTCACAAGAGTTGATATTCTATATAATATATTGATCTCTATGATGACATTTTCTAATTTTTCGAACAAAAAATTGGTTCAAGCCCTGTGGATAGGAGCTTTTTGGTGCTCTTGTTTAAACAGACAAATTATATCTCCGAAAGTATTGGTTTCTTAGGATTGGGAATTATATCAATGGATTCCTATGATAGAACTGCATCATAAAAGAAATTAAAATTAAAAAAGTATTGTTTTAAAAAAAATGCTTCAAAAATTATTAAAAAAAAACAGCATCTACAATGCTTCAATGCTTCGAAGATTATCATTAAATTTATTTATCAAGATTAAATGAGCAATATGCAATGATTCAACCTCGTGGAATGGGTTGTTGCAACTTACACTCGGCGCATAGTTTCACAACTCAAAATACCTAAGGAAAGTATCATCGAAATGTCTTGAGCAAGACTGGAGACAATCATAGCAGATTGTCCATTTATTCCTGATATTTGAGTAGGTAGAGGCTTACGAACAAATTATTTCAATGGTTCAAAATATATTAATAAAATACTATCCTCTTTTCATAATTTAAAATTCAATAGTTCATTCCACTAACACATTTTTTTCTGGATTATGGACGTTAACTCAAGAAAAAATGTTTGATACACAAATGTAAATCCATATTTCAGTATTTTTTTGCTGGCAACATAATGAAAATACTGTATATAGGAACACGTCTCACTACTTAAGGAAGTAAAAGGTAATATTAACCTCAGTGGTCAACGAACAGTAATTTCTTTTGTTGATTCCATTTTGTTCTTCTTTCCTATTGCCTTCATAAACAAAATCATTAAAATGATCCAATTCTGAATGTTCTGAAACATCATCGCCAATATTTATACATAAATTATTCAATATGTGATCATTCAATATTATTTTCGGTGTCAAAACAGTCTTGTATATATTCAAAAATTCAAGAATCAGATACTTGTTTTCCAACAGAAAATATTTTCAAACTATGAATTGACAATCTCTAATAGCTAGAAAAGATGACATTTATGAACAGTGAACACAGACAGATTCTGTGAATACATAGAACTTACGATGTATTATTTAAATTTTGAAACACAATATCTTCGAAAGTGTTAGATTGTTAGAGCTAAAAATAATATAATGTATTCTTATGATGAAACTGCATCTTAAAAAAAATTGAATTCAAAAGTTGTAATGTAAAAAAAAATAATTTTTTTTCGTTACTCCGAAACTATTCTACTGATTGTAACGAAATTATCCGATATATTCATCCCTCAAACCTACTTTAGAAATTTCAACTGTCTAGCTCATTTCGTTCGAGAGTTATCGTGTTAACGGTGGCTGGACGGCCGGACAGAATCGATTTCGACCACGGATTCTTGATCAGTGAGTCAAACCAAATCGTTCAAGACCATTTTCAGCCAAAAATTCGAAAATTATAGACATTTGGGCAAATTGATAATCACTCTGTTCCGAGAGACAAGAGCGCCAAAAATTTAACGAGACCAAGAACGAGACTCTTAGGTTGCGCTGTATGTGGTCTCGGTATCGCCTCTAATGTTTTTCAAAACGTCTCGTCTCGTCTCACTTTTCCGAGTCTAATCGTCTAATCTCACGAGACGAGAAAAATCTCGCACTCGTGTGAAGCCTTAAACGCAACCGTTGGGATACCTGTATTTTGTTCTGTATTTATTGTCATATAATATATTTCTTGTTCGTATAGGCGAATCAAAACGTGAAACGTTCAAATGTCTATGTTCCTTCATTTGATGTTGTTCTGAGATCATTTATGTACCAAGCAAGGAAATACCAAATCTAAGTCGGAAATATCATAATTTCCACGAGTGTTACAATATTAGGCACAAATGTGAAATACCCCTTTAAATTGACAACTTTTCAGCCTACGACGAAGATCACCATCACCCTTTTTGGGGTGATCCCTCTATTGAATTCCGGAACAATAAAAAGCCCATGCCGACTTCTGAACAACCCACAACCTGTGCGTCGAGTGGTTCAGATGGAAATCTGACACTCTGTTGCCTTTGAGTTAAATTAATCCTTGTGTCTGCTACAGTTATTCGACAATGAAAGCTATTTCCATAATTTTGAGGGGTTCGCGATAAGAAAAGTGTTTTTGGTTTATCTCTTCTGTGATCTGAATGAAGAACGATCTCAGGAGCTGTAATTCATCGGATTAAATGAGGGTTGTCTGAGTTATGTAATGAATAACGTTTTAACTTTGTGATATAGTACAATTATTTTAATGTTTATCTGCTCGTTATCGTTAATTCACCAATTTTGGTGAAGACCATCAGATAGTCACGAAACGTTTATCGTTTTCTACTTGGGGTTTTCCTTCAAGACCTGCTCAAATTCGGTAAGATCTTTGGAAGCATTCTTTCTACCCTTATTTAAAATTCAAATTCTCCCTAATTTTCCTACAAAATGCTGCATTATCTCTCCCGAAAAAAAAGTGGGAAAGCCCTGTGGACAGGAGCATTGGGAGCGTTGGCGCTCTTTTTAAAATTTTGACAAATGATATCTCCGAAAGTATTGGTTTCTCAGAGTTGAGAAAGATATAAATGGATTCTTATGATATAACTGTATCATGGAATTAGATATTTATTTATTTGTTTAAAATAAACGGGTTAATTTTTTTTTCATACAATAAAATGACATAAAGAAAAAATACAATTAAGAATGTGCGTGAACGAATAAAGAATCAAATCTCAAGAAAAAAAAATACGAATCATACCTAAGAATAATCAACGAAACAATAATACATATGAAATGAATATCAGTTTAGTTAACCAATCATAGCAGTACATACCTCCCTCCTGATAGCTGAATGAAATGAATCTATTCCAGCAGAAGAAGCAATGTTTACATTACTGCAAATTCTAGGAATAGGAGATTTCTCTACATAAGTCCTATAATTAGGTATGTGTATAAGCATTCTGCCTCGGATTTCTCTAGGTGGAACATGAAATTTGAAGAGTTCTAAAAGATCAGGATACCGCACTGAACCAGTGATGAGTTTAAAGAAGAATATGACATCTGCACGCCTGCGCCTAAGGAATAAAGAAGGCAAGTTTGCCCTAGTTCTCATGGTTTATGCTGAAAAATATTCACGTTCAATACCCAGTCTGTGGGACATATACAGTAGGAATCTATTCTACACCCTCTCAATCGTATCCGAATCAGAATATGTGTACGGGGCTCACACTACTGAACCAAAATCTAACGTCGGCCTGATTAATGACATGAAAAGATAAGTATCAATAATACGGAAGTCTTGGGAGTGTCTCAAGATAAAACCAAGTAATTTGATACTCTTATTTTCGATGTGATCTATATGAGGTATAAAACTCATACTATGATCATAGAACACTCCATACTATGATCATAGAACACTCCCAAACCCTTAACCCGATCAACTTTTTTAAGGCAAAGATTATTAATGGAGGAAGTGCAGCCCAACCTGGAACTGTGTCTTAAAATAGTGAGATGCTTGCACTTGTCAACATTAAGGTAGAGCCTATTGGATAAGCATCAAGCATATAATTCATTTAGATCACTCTGAATATTAAAAGCATTCTCGAGTGTATCAACCCTCAGGAATATCTTCATGTCATAAGCAAATATTAGAAACCTGGAATGCTTTAAGCAGCTAGACACAACATTTATAAAAACTATAACAATAGTGGACCCAAGTAGCTTCCCTGGGGAACCCCCGATGTAACCTGAATCTCGCGAGAAGTGGCATCTCTAATCTTGACAATCTGGGTTCTACCTGTAAAATGAGTTATGAACTATTTCAGCAGAGAGCCCCACAATCCAAATCGAGCAAGTATATATCAAAGAATCGTGTGATTAACTGAGTCGAAAGCAGGGGCGGTTGGTGAGGGGGGGCAGCGCGCCGTCCCTAGAAAAATGACGTACATACATAAATTATTATTATTATTATTAACCCTTAACTGGCGTGGTCAGAAATTTTAACGCTCCGTGCGTAGCAGAGTCTCTGGGACTCCGGAGTTTTTGAAAGATTTTTTCTGTTCTAAATGGTGAATTGGTTCCTATTTCGCTGCTAAAATATTTAAAGACATACAATGGAATATGATTTAATACATAAATAAACATATCATCTTATAAACAACCCAGTAAATAAAATGAAAAAAAAAAACTCAAAAAGAACTCTAGGGAAATTAACATTAGGATTTTTCTCTTGATTCATTGGACAAAAGTGAAATGTTTTTTTCATGTAGAATATGTTACGTAGATACTGTAGTATAGAAAAGCTGAGAATTTGAGGTCCTATTAATAAAGACCAAAATACTGACAATAGTCCAAATCTCATTGAAAAATAAATTGGAAATTACCACTCATTTAGCGTTTCAATGCACTGAACACAATTTTTTTCGCAACATTGCAGAGCAATCGATGTTTTACATTTCACACATCAATATGCAGTTTTTCTCTTCAATTTTGGATCACATTTAGAACAATATTTCGTCTGATTCCTGGGCAAAACGTCTACAACTTGTGCTGGTGCCTGATGTGCAATATTCAAAATTTTGAATAGTCCTAATTTCAATTCTCTTGATTTATTGGTTTTCTGGGATCATTCAACGGAGGAGTTGTTTGGCCACAACTTCAAAAAGTCTAATCGTTCAAGTCGTTTTGTGTCGGAACAAGACTGGTGGATGAATTGAAAAATTACACTAAGCGCGTCACGGAGTCCGATGGACTCTAAGCTGCTCAGAATAAGTTCTTCTAGTGAGAATTCAACGAATTCCACTGAGCTATCGATGAGTTATCCCGCCACAGGAAGGTACTCAGACTTGCGTATCACTCAACCAATAAAAACGAAAATTACACGATTATTTAAACAGGCACTAGTCCGAGGGACTCCGCAACGCCGGTTAAGGGTTAACAAACAAAAAGCGTAGGGGTTCTCACCCATAAACTCAAATTCACAAAATAACATGGAATTCATAAACTAATAGATCAAATAATAAAGAAAAACGCAAAGCAAAATCACAGTCACTCAATAAGTCAACTCTGGTCTCGAATGAATGAACTGGTCGAGTCGGTTCTTGAAAGCGTTCACCGAATTTACACCAATAACACCTTGAGGTAGCCCATTCCATCTGTCGAAAACTCGGTTGGAAAGAAACATTTGACTCTGTGTGGTCCTGAAATTATCTTTCGCCAGTTTGTAGTCATGGCCGCGGAGTTGTGTGCTGCTTCTCATTTAGAGGTGATCGAGATTCACACCAAAGAACCCATGCAGAGCCCGATAAGTCACAATAAGATCACCTCTATCTCGTCGATCCACAATGGTTTGCTGATTCAGTAGTCTCAAACGAGCGTGATAGTCAGGTCTTGTTCTCCCAAAGGGAATCTTTGTATTCCAACGCTGTACGGACTCGAGGAGAAGTTGATCACTCCTGAGAGAAGGGCACCACACTGGTCCAGCATATTCCATTAAAAGACGCACATAGTTGCAGTAGAGTACCCGACACGTAGCCAAGCTACAGCCCCCAAATGATCTCCGAATCATGTAGGTCATCTGTCTCGCCCTAGCTGTGACAGCCGCCACGTGGTGTGTCCAGCTCAAATCATGGAACACTGTGTTGCCCAGATCATTATAGTGGTCAACGGGAGTCAAGCGGTGACCTTCGCCTACATATTGGGACTTAGGATTGTTTCTGCCTAGGTGCAAAACTTGCCATTTACTGGTATTGAGTGGCAACAACCATTTTCGACACCAATCCTCCAAAGCCCACAAATCTTCCTGCAGGGTCCACGCATTTGATGCTTTGTTATATATTTTCGTGTCATCAGCAAAAAGTGTGCATGGAGATTTCAACAGACGAGGCAGATCAGACGTATACAACAAAAAGAGAATGTGACCCAGGACTGATCCCTGCGGGACGCCACTGAGGACGACATTATCCGCAGAAGAATGAATGTCTGCTACTCTCACTCGGAACGTTATATTAGAGAGGAGAGCCCTGATCCACGGAAGCAATTCTCCTCCTATGCCCAGATGTTGTAACTTAGATACAAGACGACGATGTGGGACCCAGTCAAATGCCTTGAAGAAGTCCAAATACAGGACACTCACAGGAATGCTCCGATCCAAAGAGCGAGTCCAATCGTTCAGGCAGCCCAGCAGATTAGTCATTGTAGAGTGGAACAGACCCATGTTGTTCACGAGGAATGATATCATGAGTTAGCGCAAAGTGAAGAAGCTGCTCGCAGACAATTCATTCCAAGACCTTGGACACGGAGGAAGTAAGGTTTATGGGTCGATAATTATTGGGTGAGAGCTTGTCTCTCTTTTTAAATATAGGTGTTACCGAAGCTCTTAACCAATCCATTGGGAGAGCAGTAGTGTCTAACGACATCTTGAAAATGAGAGACAAGGGGAGAGCAATGCCAGAGGCACGCTTTTTTAAGGTGAAAGGAGCAAGGCCATCAGGACCAGGAGAGGACACCTTCTTGAGATTCAAAAGAATATATATATATATATATATATTAGATGTTGGAGAACCAACTGCTCATCGACAGCCACATTCCCAAGTTCTGTATTCGCACCAGGAACACAAACAGTGAGTAATGGTCCATCCGGTTTGGAACAGTAGACGCCAGCAAAAAATTAAGCTAAGGAATCTGCAGATTCCCGAACATCTTTAGAAATATCCACTGCGTAATTCCTGACCAACAGGACAGACACTCTCGAGTTCATTGTTGCCCTCAAGTATTTAAAAAGCTTCTTCTTGTTGTAGCTAGAGGCAAGTTGAGACTCGTAGGAGGTTTTCGCCTTGTCAATCGCAGATGAAACGAAGTTGGAGTAGGACCTATGGTTACGGTAATCTACATCAGATCTGCTGCGGAGATATCTTTGGCACAAAGATTTTTTGCATCTGATCATCTTCAGAATATCCTGACTTATACAAGGCTTGACTGGGTTGAACTTGATAGTCTTCATCCAAGTGAATTTTGAGACCGTCGACTTCATAATATCAACAAAGTTATACCAGATAATGTCGACATCCTCATATCGATCGAACAATTCCGCCCAGCATATCCCATGAAGCTCGGTATTCACTGCGTCATAATTTATTATTGGGACTTTGCGGCGCTCTCGAGACAAACTATTAGAAATACTTATCTGAAGCTTTCCAGCTGGGACAACATGGTCGGAATTTTTCAACGGTGACAGGTAATCTACCTCAGAAAATAGGTTGGAATCGGAGGTTATCATCCAGTCCAGCAAATATGGATTTTGACCATTTCTAAATCTGGTAGGCTTCAGAATGAGCTGCTGTAGTCCTGTATCAGCAAAAAGATTTGCGTAAGAGTATGATGGTGAGGTACATGGGGGACCATGTATAAGTGGCCACTGAATGTCCGGGCAATTGAAATCTACAGCAACGAAAAGGTTATTCTCTGTAGAAGAACTCGCCAAAAAAAATCAGACAGGGCCTTGGACGATAAACACAGCCTAGGTTGATTGAAAAACCCTTACTCGAGATTTCCACAAACAGATTATCAATCCCAGATCAGTCCTTGTGCACAACTTTAATGGTAAAGTTGTCAGAAATGCAGTCGCTTAAGTAGATACAAACTCCACGGTAACCAATTGCTTCCTCACTGTCATCGCGATAAAGTGTATAAGTTGAAATAGTGTAAATGCTGTAATTGATAGAAGGTTTGAGCCAAGTTTCCGATAGTATGATAATACAAGGGCGATGATACTAAACAAATGACAGCAGTTCAGAGAATTTAGATCCGAGCGACTGTATGTTTGTATACATGACCGGCCATGACACAATACTATTTAGTTTTTGCGCGTATGTTCTGGGGAACATCGCGTTATCATTTTGCCCAAATGTCTGTAACTTTCGAATTTTTTGACCTAAATGGTCTCAAACGATTTAATTCGACTCCCCAATGAAGAATTCGAGGTCAAATTTGATTCTGTCCGGCCGGCCGTCCAGCCGTTGCCACGATAACTTGAGAACGAAAAGAGCTAGAGACTTGAAATTTTCAGTGTGGTTGGCGCATCCCAATACGACGGACAAGTTCGTTAATGGGCATAATCGGCCCAGTGGTTTCCGAGTAATAATTTTGTTTGCAACCAATATAAATCCGATCGAATTAAAACTTGGTGAGTAGTTGTAGAATATGAACCTAAGCACGTTTGTAAAATTTTGAGCAAATCGTATGGCTAGAAAATCATTAAAAATTATTAAAAAATATTTTTTTTGTCACGATAACTTGAGAACGGAAAGAGATAGTGGCTTGAAGTTTTCAGGTTAGGATGCGCACCAGAACGCGACATTTCAGTTCGTTTATGAGCATAATCGGCCAAACGGTTTTAGAGTTATAGCCATCTGAAATTTGGTTGTTTTTTGTTCCTCATTAACTCGAAAAATAGTAAACCGATTGAATTCAAACATGGTTATTAGTTGTAGAATGCCAACGCGAAAATAATTGCCAAGTTTCAAGGTTTAACACGATCGGTTAAATATTGTTGGAGATTCGAGCAACCTTGTGTGAGTTCAGTAGATTGGTGACCATTGCCTCGATAACTTTCGAACAAAAAGAGGTAGGGACTTGCAATTTTCAGGGTAGGTTGCGTAGTTGAAGGGGAGAGTTGAGTTCGTTTTTGGGCATAATCGTTCTAACGATTTCCGAGTTATACCCACCTGGAATATTATTTCCTTGATAACCATGATTATCCATTCTCCTGTATTGGACACTCTTAATTCGAATTTAGCATGGTAAATTCGAATTAAGAGTGTCCAATCCAGATTCCAATTCCAATCCATAATTTACCATGGTAAATACGATTAAGGGTGTCCAATACAGAAGAATGGACAATAGAACATACGCGCAAAAACTTCTGTCTTCACGTCAGTGCTTGAACCAATTTTTTTTTCGTGATTTTTTTGACATTTTCTAGGGGTACGGTTCTTAAATTTTTTTTTTCTCGTGGTAATCGCGGAGGCATCCGCCGCGGTGGTCACTATTTTGGGACTGCCCTTCACATATTTTATTGTGAGATTTCCCTCCCCACCAGATTGTCTCATCTTTAGCTATCTCCGTAAAGAGTACCACTCACTAATCTGCAACCTCGTCCTATAATCCTGAATGAATATGTTCCTAAATCGTAGTTCTCCGCGAAGAGAAAGTCTGTTCCTCAGGATCTGAGCCACAACATCAGGATTAGAAAATCTTCAGCCAACGAGGTCTTGAAGTATTTCTAGCTCGAAGTCATGTCACTTCGACCAAGCTGGAGCTAGAAGGTTTATGGATGTAATCAATAATTCCCTTAGCAAGCACCATATACTGGGATGAGTCTCCACTCTCTGGTGCATCGACCAAAATGATGTTGTATGATCTCTTAAAACGCTCCAGAGCCTCAGAATAATCAGAACATGGTCCATGAGTTGGGGTTGATCCACGCTCAAGGGCAGTCACCCTCTCCCTCATCATAGTGCCAACATCCTCAAACCATCGCTCCAGCGAACTCTGATGCTCAGATAGGATCCTTGAATGGTCACTCAGCGTAGAGGTGCAAACATCTAGTTGGGAAAATAAGTCGTCCTTTCGCTTTTCCACACGATCCACACTAGCAATTAAGTTTTGCATTTGATTCATAAGCAAGTTGTCCAAGTGTTCCAAAGTAATAGATTGATTCCTTGATGAATCAGAGTTAGTATCTGAGATAAAAGGCGATGGAGAAATAGACGAACCGTTGGTACGGCTTCGCAAGGAACGCTCACCAAGGAGCAGGCAGTGCAATCCCATCTGCAATTTTGACTGCTCTTCAACAGGGATAACTCCCTATCCGACAAATTAGCGCAGGATGCGTGAAAACATTTACTGCATTTTGAGCAGGATATGGATGACTGACTACTCAGAACGGTCTTAACAAAGAAAGGACATGACGGCGGCATACTGAAAAAAATCTAGCTCAAGCAACGGTTTTAGGATGGAGAAAAAGACAAACTTCACTTCCTTTGGGCTATAAGGAACCCTTCAGAAACAGACCAGGAAGACCACGAAAAAAGAGAAACAAGGAAGGGATAAGAAGTTCAGGATCAGACGAAATTACGACGGCTGCGAACGCTCTACCACAATGCAAAAGGATAAATCGACTGTCCTCACGTCAGCAGGAGGAAAACTGAACAAATCAGATGTACAGTCTATATTCGGTAACGACTTTGACCGCGGAACATGTTTCCTCGACAGTACGAAACAGGTTACCTGGAAAGTACTACACAGGATCATGAATTACACCCGCTATGCCTACCATTGGTGATTCTGACATTAACTCCGTGAAATATTCAAAATAAACAAAGAAAATATCACTTTTTCGCGGTGGAAAATCCCAACAATCAAATTGAAAATCTCTCACCCTATAAAATGATAACTGACAACACTCAGAACAAAAATAACCAACCAACTCGACAGATATAAATCAAAACTTGAAGAGCATGGTTTACAACGTATCCACGAGATGTTGATCCGAATTTCATAAACAATCAATTTGTATATTTCATATTCGTGCTATTGTCTTCAAACTGGATATAAGATTCAATACTTAATACATTTTTACCTAGCTTAATACATTTTTACCTACCTTAATACATTTTTACCATCTAAATTTCACGGAAATAATTCTGAAGATTTTCGTTAAGTGTCTGACGAAGGAGTCGGATATAGAATCCGAAACGTTACGATATAGTTGTGTGTTCGTTGATGTTGTTTCGTTGTTGTTTGTTAGGCAACATTGTTCGATTGGTTGCTTCTGACAAATATCTTGTGTTTTTTAGGCAGAAGCAAATCACAATATAATTAATTTTTATTTCATAGATATTTTTTGGGAGACAAAACCCAGAAAGAGTTCTTTTAATAGTGAGTATACCTCCCACAGTATCTTTTAATGATAATTTTACTCTATGTCTGTCGTTCAAAAATGTCAGAGTATTCGATTCCGAGTTAACTCTCGTAACTCTATAAAATAGCTGAGTTTTTTCTACTTCATTCAAACTTGACATAACTTATGGCCCATGGGATAAAAAATCTCTAGTCTTTGTCTCATTATTTTATGCAGAGTCAGTGGCGGAATATCATGTGACATCTTAATAATTATACTGGAAGATAGCCCGTGTAATTAGCACAGATGAGTATTGTATCCATGATCAATGATCATATCTAAAAAATTCGGATCAGAAATTGTCATTATTACCTTTTTGGATCCAGCATACATCTTTATGTTATTGAGTTAACCATTTCAAATGATCCGATGAATATCATCTTTGGATGAGTGATGGATCCATGATAATCTCCAAAAAACATACCTGCTGGATCAAAAATCTCAGATTGTCATTATTACATATTTTGATCCAGTATAGGTACATCTATAGACCATTGCGTTATCCATTTTACATGTACCTCTATCTTAGACAGAGGTTACACGGTCAATCTCGCATCAGTTCAGTCCGTAATCTTGATAACGATAAGACTTGTGCGGATTGACGAAGCACATTAATATGCATTAATAACCAGATTGACGGTGTGACCTCCATGTACGGGTAAGAATTGAGGCAATAGCAAAATTTCTTTACTTGAGTAACATATAACCATGCATGTTTTAGGTGGGATCAACACAAATTGTTCAAGCGATCACAATTAATATGGGTTTTGATATTAATTATCATTCAAAGTTTCAAAAAAGGGAAAATTTGTTTTTAATGGAGATGACTTGTTTTATTCATAAACGATTGCAGTTTCAGAACAATGAGTATTTAATTTGAAAAAGAATCGATATTAAAGTTAAAATTGGTTCAAGCACTGACGTGAAGTCAGGAGCTTTTGCGCGTATGTTCTATTGTCCATTCTCCTGTATTGGACACTTTTAATCGAATTTACCAAGGTGAATTCTATTGTCTATTCTCCTGTATTGGACAGCCTTAATCGAATTCACCATGGTAAATTCGATTAAGTGTGTCTAATACAGGAGAACAGACAATAGAATTCACCATGGTAAATTTGATTAAGAGTGTTCAATACAGGAGAATGGACAATAGAACATACGCGCAAAAGCTCCTGACTTCACGTCAGTGCTTGAACCAATTTTTTTTTCTTGAAGTCAGGATAGAAAGCATTGATGAAAAAATTAACACATTAATGTCTACCTTCAATTCTTCTTTAGGAGAAGAATACATAATTATTCTTGAAAAATATTACTGGAATTAATGTCATATTTAAATAATCAAAGTAAAGAAAATTATAAGTTTAGTTACTAACATATTGAATGAAGTTCAATTGAATTCCAGTAATATCCAATTACTTATACTTAACCAATAAATGTCCATTGATTGATCTAGAGGTGATGAGGTTAAACATAAAGTTAGTGATAGAAAAACTGGCCTTAAATTCCTCTCTACCCATCACGAGATTTAATATCCACAAATGAGCCTCTCACCTTACAAGATCAGAAGCCTTCAGCAAAATTAAAAAGTCCCCTCTCGCAAATATACTCCTCTGAAGGCGCATGGATCTCTTGAAGAAGAATCGCCTTCTTTATTTCTCAAAGATATTCACTCTTGTTCATAGAAATCCCTTCAATATTTTGTTGCCTCCTCCTAAGGAGGATCTCTTTCAAAACCAGGTCTGACCGCTACAGGACTCTATGTAGGGCTATCATCTCCCATAGATTTGTGATGAAATAGCACGATTTTCCCATAACATACGCGCAAAAATATGTCATCATGACATTCATATTTATTATTTGAAGGTTCTCGCAAAAATACGGCCACAGACAACATATCATACGACTATTCGCATTCAGCTACCGAACTCACAAAAGGCTGCTCGGTTCTCCAACAATATGGATCTGATCGTGTTTAAACTTGGAACTCTGCAGTAGAGTTAAGTTCTGAAGGCTCTTCCAAAATTTCAGCCATGCCGGATGAATAGTTTATGATATATGGAATTTTTTTCAATTATTTTTAATTATTTTTTTTTAATTTTCTAGTTATACCATCTTCACGAAATTCAGCAAGAATTTTCGCGTTGGCATTTTACAACTAATAACCATGTTTGAATTCAATCGGTTTTGTATTCTTCGAGTTAATGAGGAACAAAAAACAACCTAATTTCAGAAAATTTCAGATGGCTATAACTCTAAAACCGTTTGGACGATTATGCTCATAAACAAACTCAAATGTGGCATTCAGATGCACAACCTAACCTGCAATTTTCAAGACGCTATCTCTTTCCGTTCTCAGGTTATCGTGACAACAAAAATATTTTTTAATGATTTTTTAATAATTTTCTTGCGATACGATTCTCACAAAGTTTCACAAACGTGCTTAGGTCTATATTCTACAACTACTCACCAAGTTTAAATACGATCGGATTTGTTATGGTTGAAAACAAAATTATAACTCGGAAACCATAGGGCCGATTATACTCATTAACGAACTTGTCCGTCGTATGGGGATGCGCCACCTACCCTGAAAATTTCAAGTTGCTAGCTCTTTCCGTTCTCAAGTTATCGTGGCAACGGATGGCCGGACGGCCGGCACCACAGAATTAAATTTCACATTTGGGCAAAACTATAACGCGATGTTCCCCAGAACATACGCGCAAAAATGTCTCTCAATATTTATTATTTCAGCTTATTTGAAGTTCTAGATTTAAACCCGATCGGATCTATATTACTGGAAATAATGGGAAGATACTATATTTTTTTCTGAAGCTAAGCAGCTTTAGTCGAGTTCAGTACCTGGTTGGATGACAGCTCTGGCTATAAATTTGAACAGCGCGCCAAAGCTCCTGTCCACAGGGCTTTCCCCCTTTTTGGCGCTCTCGGAACAAAGTGCTTATCAATATGCCCAAATGTCTGCAATTTTCGAATTTTTGGCTGAAAATGGTGTTGAACGATTTGGTTTGACTCACCGATCAAGAATACGTGGTCGAAATCGATTCAGTCCGGCCATCCGGCCGGCCGTTAACACGATAACTCACGAAGGAATGAGCTAGTCAGTTGAAATTTTCACAGAAGGTTTGAGGGATAAATACCTCGGTTAAGGTAGGTCTAATAGTTTCGGAGTAATGAAGAAAAATATTTTTTTTACATTACAACTTTTGAATTCAATTTTTTTTAAGATGCACTTTCATCATTAGAATCCGGTGTTATCATTTTCAACTCTAACGAGCTAATACTTTCGGAGCTATGCTTTTTCAAAATTTCAATAATACATCGTAAGTTCTATGTATTCACAGAATGTGAACACAGAATCTGTCTGTGTTCACTGTTCATAAATGTCATATTTTCTAGCTATTAAAGATTGTCAATTCATGGTTCGAAAATATTTTCTCTTGGAAAATAATTATCCGATTATTGAATTTGTGAATATATACAAGACTGTTTTGAAACCGAAAATAATATTGATTGATTACATATTGATTAATTTATGTATAAATATTGGGGATGATGTTTCAGAAGATTTAGAATTGGATCATTTGAATGATGTAGTTTATGAAGGCAATAGGAAAGAAGAACATAATGGAATCATCAAAAGAAATTACTGTTCATTGACCACTGAGGTTAATATTACCTTTTACTTCCTTAAGTAGTGGGACATGTTCCTATATACAGTATTTTCATAATGTTGCTAGCAAAAAAATAATGAAATATGGATCTACATTTGTGTATCAAACATTTTTTCTTGAGTTAAGGTTCATAATACAGAAAAGAATGTGTTAGTGGTATGAATAATCAAATTTTAAATTATGTAAAGGGATAGTATTTAGTATTTTATTAATATACTTTGAACTATTGAAATAATTTGTTCGTAATCCTCTACCTAGTCAAATAACAGGAATAAATGGACAATCTGCTATGATTGTCTCCAGCCTTGCGCTAGACATTTCGATGATACTTTCCTTAAGTATTTCGAGTTGTGAAAACTCTGCTACGAGTGTAAGTTGCAACGACCCATTCCACGAGGTTGAATATATCATTGCAGATTGCTCATTTAATCTTGATAAATGAATTTAATGACAATTTTTGAAGCATTAAAGCATTGTAGATTGCTTTTTTTTTAAGATAAATTTTGAAGCATTTTTTATTAAACGACACTTTTTTTAAATTCAATTTCTTTCATGATGCAGTTCATAGAAATCCATTGTTATAATTCTCTGAGAAACCAATACTTTCGGAGATTTACTGCCGTATTCACAAAGCATTCATTCTCCGTTAAGTCCTAACTGAGGTCCTCAGTTCAGGTTAAATAAGAATCGCAACCTCACTTAACTTGAAAATTAGCGTGAAACAGCCTGGTTTCACCATCGTTACATACGTTAACTGAGGTTGCGATTCTTATTTATCCTTAACTGAGGACCTCAGTTAGGACTTAACACAGATTGAATGCTTTGTGAATACGGCGGTTAATATGTCTGTTTGAACAAGAGTGCGAAAAAGCCCCTGTCCGCAGGGCTTGAACCAATTTTTAATATATCAGTATTGTCAGTTGACAAGATCTGAATGTTTGAATCTTCTCAATTACTATATAGCACCTGATTGGTCAAATAACCTAAGTGTGAAATATTCAGTTATAATATCACAAGAGCATAGACAATATTCGATTATTTACCGATTCACGATTCACCGATTCACTCGAGCTACGCTCTCGTGATGTTTCGCGAAATACGTCTAGTGAAGAGGTGAATAATCGAAACGTATTGTCTTTGCTCGAGTTGGTATTCGTTACGATTATATAAAGAGTAATATTTTAATTCTTTTATTGATTAATATTAATATTGAAAGTACAATTATTATAATACATATTTGATGTATTGTTATTTTCGGAATTTGTAGTGTTGGTACTATTGCTGACACTGGATGTGGAAGGATTAGGTATGTTTCTCATTTTCTCAATTATTTGTCTATGGTGTTCTGCAGTGAGTTTCAAATACGGTTTCAGAGATTCCGATGACGAGTGGCCTGTTATTTTGGTAATTTCTTGCAAGTTTGCCTCTGAGTGTGACAAGATACTCACAGCAGAGGAGCGATTCGAATGATTCGTAATTTTCCTTTTTTTCGTATCTAGTCCGATACTTTCAGCTGCTGTACGTGTCCATTTACTCAAATGATTTAAACCTACAGGGCAATTTTTATACCATTTTCCTGTTTTCTGCCAATCAATATTAGGTGTTAAAAAAAGACGATTGGTTGTGATATTTGGAGTCCTTTTGCTCAATAATTTATCCAAGAGACGTACTGGACACTGATTCGTGGACTCTTTATTCGTTACCAACCATTTAGAATTTGTGGTACGTTGTTCACCACCTTGTGCTGTTTTTGAAAATACTGGATTGTATTCGATTCGTCCCGTATTTTGACCGTAATTGTCGAACTCCTTTTTGAAATAGTCAGTTAAGCAAAAGGCTGCTTCATTACCACGCCATGCCAATTCCACAGCACAAATTTGATAAAATTTTTTTTGCAAACCATCTGGTGTATTTTCATCGAAACTTGAAATAATTTTGAGTATTTCATTCTTATTAAGAGCGGCTGAGCTCTCTTTTTTCCTGTCGGGGATTGCTTGTAATTTTTTCCTCTTGGCTGTACGGGCCTTTCTCGCATTTTCGAAAATTGTATCTTTAAATGGATTTATTTCTCTGTTGAAGTCTTCATGAAACTTTTTCTGTAAGAGTTTAGCAGAAATATTCCAAATGGTTTTAACTGTACTTTCTTTATGTTATTTTCCATCTGCACGTTTCATATTGAATGCCCAATCTTTCAAAATATTCGCTACTTCATCATTTGAAATATCAGCACGAAGTTTGTAATTTCGATGTTCACAAAACACCGTGAACTGTTTCCAAACATAATTATGTGTCTTCGTGGTATTTTCTGGTGTTAAATTAACAATTTCTTGGTCAATTTCACCACTTGAACTCAAACCAAAACGATGCATCTTCAAAAATGCACTGACATTTCATTGACATTTATCGTCACTATGGAAATTATTCCAATATGGCTGGAGGCGAATCACCAAAACGATTATATACCGTCGTCAAGCGGTATATTCAGTTATCTATACGACGTTACTAAGGGAAATTCAGGAATTCTATTGGTTCATTATAATATGAGTTATATAATCACTGCTAGTTTAGAGCAGATGTAGAGTTGAATTGTTCAGTACCATGGAAACAATTCTGAACCCTATTGCACAGCCAGTGCAGCTGCTGCTGCTTCAATATTGTCAGGAGTTACTAGGTTATTCACCGAACACTTATTTCGAAAACATATATTCAGGGAATTTCTCTGAAGTCTCTTTTACCAGACAAAATCGATTATCGGTCAGGACCAACATCCTGGATGAATAGTTAGGAAGTTTGAGAACCTCATTTCAAGTCAAGAAAAAATATTTATGAGGAGAAAGCTCTCCGATCGTTCATACTATTCCACGAATAATGGTAGGTATTCTGGAATTGGACTCGTTTAATATTTCCACTATACCATATATGGAAATATATTAGGTATATTATTTTGAACTGAGAACATTACATTTTGTGCATCTAACAATAAAGCATATGCATGAGAATAAACTTTATTAAAATACCATTAATTAAAATTAATTAAAATAACATTGATTCAGAAGCTGTTGCGTGCACGTTCTATTGTATACTCCGGAACCCACGAAATACGGAATGACCTTCAAGCTGACTTTTGAGCCTTAATAAATGAAAAAATGCATTGGGATCAACTGCATTAAAATTTTAAAATGAAAATTATTATATTAACTTACTCAGTGGGAATTCGAACCCGAATTTCCAGGCGAACATGCCAACATCTCGGCCATCGAGGTGTTGTAACCATTCTGAGATTTCCAAGATTTGAAATTTCAGAAGAAGTAGAATCTAGTTCGAAATTTGACTTTCATAATAATTTCGAAAATAAAAAGCCAATTGAGCTGAAATTCGGTACTCGACTGTAAAATAACGACTGCAATTTTTATGAGGATTCTTCACGGAATATGACAGATTCTAAAATATAAAATTCTCAAACAAAAGAATTTTCTTTCTCATGATACGATGCTTGCGAAATTCTGCAAACATTTGCACGTCGGCATTCTACAACTAATAATCAAGTTTTTTTCCATTCGACCCAATATCTATTTTTTGATCTATTGGGGAAATAATAGTTCAGATAGCTATAACTCCGAAACCGTTCGGCCGATTATGCTCATTAACAAAAATGACCGTCGGATTTGGATGCGCAACATTTCAAGTCATTATCTCTTTCAGTTGCAATGTTGTCTTGGCAACCGATGGCCATACAGACAGAATGGATTTTGACCTCAATTTTTCGTGAACCATATCGTTTGAGACCATTTTCGGCACAAAATCAAAAAAGTACAGACATTCGGGCAAAATATTGGCACGTTGTACCTTAGAACATGCGCGCAAAAAGTTTAAGCACAGATTAGTGTAACGGGGATCTACAGTTAATAATTTTGTTAAAATTTTCTAGGAGTACAGCTCTCATAAAATTTTGCACACGTCCTTATGTCGATGTTCTACAACTAATTACCAAGCTTCAATTCGATCGAGTCTAGAATTTTCGAGTTATCGAGTAAATAATAATCCAGGTGGGTATAACTCCGAAACCGTTGGACTGATTATATCCAAAAACGAACTTAGCTCTCCCACTCGGATTCGTAAGTCGCCCTGAAAATTACAAGTCCCAATTTCCGTCTGAAAATTATCGAGGCCTAACATCCAGCTACTGATATCACACAAGGCTGCTCGCATCTCCAATCATATGGATTCGATCATGTTCAACCTTGAAACTTGGCAGTAGAGTTAGGTTCTGAAGGGTCTAGCAAAATTTCAGCGATGTAAAACGAATAGTTTCTGATATATTGTATTTTTTTCAATGATTTTTTTTTAATTTTCCAGTTATGTGATCCTCACCAATTTTCTCAAGAATTTTCGAGTAGGCATTCTAAAACTAATAACCATGTTCGAATTGGATCGGTTTTGGATTTTTCGAAATATTGAGGAAATAAAAACCAAATTTCAGATGGGTTTAACTCTTAAAACCATTTAGCCGATTATGACTATAAACAAACTCAAATGTCGCAATCGGATGCACAACCTTACCTGAAAATTTCAAGTTGCTATCTCTTTCCGTTCCTCCTTGACATACAAAATATATTTGAAATTTTCTAGAGATTACGATTCTCACAAAATTTCACGAAGTTCCTTAGGTTTATATTCTACAACTACTTGACAAGTTTCAATTCGATCGGATTTGTATAGGTTGAAAACAAAATTATCACTCGGAAACGATTGGAGCGATTATGCCCATTAACGAACTTGTTCGTCGTATTGGGACACGCTACCTACCCCGAAAATTTCATGTCACAATCTCTTTCCGTTCTCAAGTTATCTTGGCAACGGCCGGACGGCTGGCCGGACGGACATAATCAAATTTGACCTAGAATTCTACATCAGGGAGTCGAAACCAATCGTTTGAGGCGATTTCCAGCGAAAAATTCGAAAATTGCATTCATTTGGGCAAAATGATAAAGCGATGTTCTCCAGAACATACGCGCAAAAATGATTATCACACTCCAGTTGTCAAATGAAAACATTTACCTACGTGTTGTTGCTTTCTTTCTTCGATCTATTATAAATTTGATGAGATCGGTCAAACATACGGCCTCTTTTCAGTGACCCAGATTAGGGTCTGATGTTTGAATAGAAAAGTAATTTTGGCTGCTGAATGGATAATTTCACCATCAATTAACTTAATTGAAGTGGATGACAGTTAATTATTCCTTAACAAATTACGATCATAATCTCTAAAAAGCACGAATTTCTCAGCTCTTTCCATCCCGGTTCTGTGTATAATTATTTGTACACAAATTATTTACGCCGCCTCCGTATACCGACAGCTCAAACCGTGGTTTCTGATATGAGGTTTAGGGTCAAAATTCCACATCACGTTGTGCAACTGATCAATAAGAGGGTCACTCATATTTGTGGACTTCAGTTTCAAATCACCCCTGAAATAAATCCTACTAACAAATTGAACAACTTGAATTAGAGCACATTGAATCCACCATTTTGAAAAAGTAATCCAAGTTGTAGACTGACTGTAGAGCATCCTGAATGCGGGAGATTCAACACCTTATTTTCATAAACTTACACTTGATCTGGAGTTGCTTCAATTCACTGTTGGATTCAGAAAATATTTCATAGCAATTTTTATACACAAGACGAATCTTTGAGTTGTACATCTATTTTAACCATAGATTTCATCAAATAACGCACTTTTCTTATTTACCATTTTTCCAGATTTTACTCAGGTAAAAAGTTACAAGCCTTTAAGGATTGCACGATGTCCTAATACACTCCTGGCCTTCTTCAACCTATTACCATTTCTGTATATCAGCTTTATAGAATAATCAAATAGCTGTATGATCTGATGCTTGGAAATTTTTTCAACAAACTTTTCAACTCACTTAAATCTTATGATTCCGTTCTTAGTGCAGAATTCATAAAAAAAATGGTTCACTATTCTCGACTATCAGAGCTCTGAACTTCCATTTGAATTTCATTGAATATCCATTTTTTTCCACCATAAGGTTATTCATAATTTCGTCGTTGCTTATTCTCACATTGAAAATTCCTTGAATATTCTAATTATTCCCATGAAAGTTGATATCATTTATATAATTTATGTTTATGAACACATAATTGCTCCAAAGATAGTAATGGAAGTATATGGATAGTCTCAATGAACGTTGTTGGATGTATTCCGTTGAAGTAGAATCAAAGAAATCACAGCGTTTTGAGCATAACTCATCTATGGCTGATGGTGAACGAAAAAAATGTAAAGTCAGAAAATCCCCTGGCTTGCAACTTGATTCTAAGGTGCGAAGTCTTACAACATTCAATGATCAATATCTCGAAAAAAGGGGCCCTCTAGCAGAAATTCAAAATTTCTAATGTTTTCTAAAACCATTGAGTATGCTTGGAAAGACTCATGACAAAATTTATCTGCTTCCTTTATGCTAGTTTCATTTAGTTTTATTAATTTGGGAGTCTATAACAAGAATACCATTGAAAATATGATAATTGGAGAAAATATATCATAGCTACAGAAAACTTCACATCAAACATTCAGAAATACAAACATTTGGGCTAAATCCAACGTTAAATTAAATTGACAACCAAAGGGCCCACCATATGTTGTCCTGCGCCGCAACTATTAGCATATCTACCGATAAAACTGGTATCTCTCCATAGTCAAATGTTATCGAAAACAGCATCAATCTCAAGTAAGAAGAAAGTGTACTTTTTTCAAGCAGACATAAAACATAAACGAGCAACATAATACAAATTTAAGTGCAAAAATAAATGGAATAGTGGCAAACAAAGTAGAACGTTCAGCGGAAAATCAATCCTCCGCTAGTATTGGTTTCTCAGAGTTAGAACTGATATCAATGGATTCCTATGATAAAACTGCATCATAAGAGAAACTAAGTTCAAGAAGTGCCATTTAAAAAAAAACAAGTGTGCTAAAAATTATTGATCCGAAACCACCAGACTGATTCTACCCAATAACGGAATTATCCGAGATATCCTCAAATCTACTCTGAAAATTATATTATATCAATTGAAACTTTGCCAATATTCCAGTTTAGATATTATATTCTGATATTCTGAACCCAATTTGATTATCTTGGTATATAAATAATTCTGCGTTAGCTGAGGTTATTTCATTGATCATTTTGCATTCAATCATACTTTGTTTTCTAGAACAGGGGGTATTTTATTATATCATGGTTAACGAAATTTGAATCGAACCACAACTAAATATGACATGCCTCTTATCGGTAGATAAGATGACATGTATGAACAGTGAACACAGATCATGAAATTCATAGATACAAATACGGACGTTAATGTTCGATTACAGCATTCTGTGAAATCATAGAATTACGATTTAAAATAGAAAAATTATATCTCCGAAGGTATAAGCTCGAAAGAGTTGAAAATGATACCAATGGATTCTCATAATGAAACTGCATCTTAAAAAAAATGTTAAAAAAAGAGTTTCAAATTCGTAAAGTAGAAACAATATTTTTTTCGTTACCCCGAAACCATCAGGCCGATTTGGACCAATAACGAACTCAGCCGAGATATTTATCTCCCAGACCTACTCTGAAAATTTCAACTATATAGCTCATTCCGTTCGAGAGTTATCGTGGTAACGGCCGGACGAGCCGGAAAGGATCGATTTTGATCACGGATTCTTGATCAGTGAGTCGAACCAAATCGTTTAAGACCATTCTCATCAAAAACATCACAGACATTTGTGCAAATTGATAAGCTCTCTGTTCCGAGTGCAAAAAAAAAGAACATATTACGATAGAAGTATCATATGACGGTAGAAATGATGAAATTACCAGTTCTTCAAAGAAATGGGAATGCTAACTTATGCAATTGTGTTATAACGGGGTAGAATTATTATAAGTTTTATCAGCTATGACAATTTTCGGTCTATCCGAGGCAAATATATGAGTTCCGTTGGTGGAATGAATGAATATTTCACTCCGAATAGAGCAAATACGAGTTTAAACTTTCCCAGCTAAGTGTTGTACTTACATCTTATACCCCAGAGGTGTGAGAACTTCTCTCATTTCAGTGTATATGAAAAAGCTTACGTTTGTAATTGTATATCGATTGGAGATAATGGTTATTACAGAAATGTTCCAGAATTCCTTGCGAATGTTTTGTCAAATCGCAGACACCAATTGAACATTATTATCAACGCCCATGTTAGCTTTGAAAATGAATAGTAGTTCTTGTGCGTATGTTCTGGGGAACATCGCGTTATCATTGTGCCAAATGTCTTAATTTTCGTATTTTTTGCCGAAAATGGTCTCAAACGATCGGGTCGACTCCCTGATGAAGAATTCAAGGTCATAATTTGATTATGTTCAGGGTAGGGGCGCGTCCCAATACGACAGACGACCTCGTTAATGGGCATAATCGGCATAATGGTTTTCGAGTGATAATTTTGTTTTCAACCAATTCGAATGTGATCGAATTGAAACTAGGTGAGTAGTTGTAGTATACAAACCTAAGAACGTTTGTGACATTTTGTGGGAATCGTACCACCAAAGATTTTCAAAAAATTATTAAAATATATTATTTATGTCACTGTATCCTGGGAACTGAAAGAGATAGCGACTTGAAAATTTCAGGTTGCGCATCTGAATGCAACATTTGAATTTGTTTATAGGCATGATCGGCTAAACGATTTTGTACACCCATCTAAAATTGGGTTGTTAATTCCTCAATAACTCGAAAAATACAAAACCGATCCAATTCAAACATGGTTATTAGTTGGAGAGTGCAAACACAAAAATTCTCGCGAAATTTCGAGAAAATTTTTAAAAATTATTGAAAAATATTCTATATATCAGAAACTATTCGTCCGACATAGCTGACGCTGATGCAAAAGCCTTCAGAAGCTAACTCTACTGCTAAGTTCCAAGTTTGAACACGATCTGATCCATATTGTTGGAGATCCGAGCAACCGTAGCTGCATGGGTGACCGTTGCCCCGATAACATTCGAACGAATAGAGATAGGGACTTGCAATTTTTAGGGTAGGTTGCGCATCCGAATGGGAGAGTTAAGTTCGTTTTTGGGCATAATCGAACCAACGGTTTCGGAGTTATACCTACCTGGAATATTATTCCCTCGAAAATTCAAAAATATAGACCCGATCGAATTGAACCTTGGTAACTACTTGTAGGATATCGATATAAAGACGTGTGTAAAATTCTGTGTGAACTGTACCCCTAGAAAATTTAAAAGAAATTACGAAAAAAAAATTGCTCTAGTACTCACGTGAAGTCAGAAGCTTTTGCTTGCAAGTTCTATTGTCCATTCCCCTGTATTGGACACTCTTCATCGAATTTACCATGGAGAATGGACAACAGAAAATGCGCGCAAAAGCTCCTGACTACACGTCAGTGCTTGATCCAATTTTTTTAGGATTTTGCCCAGATTACATATCGGATTTTGATTGGAAATTTTTCAGAATTTATCCATGGAACTTTTTAGTGAACTGTTGCATGTTTTCAGCAGAGCATTACTTCTTGAATTCTTCATTCGAAAGTATCAACGAAACCTTTCAAATTGAGAAATATATTCACAATAGTAGCTTATGTCTGATTGTCCAGATTGTACTGGTAAAATGTATACTTCATATCATTTTCAAGATAGTTCCTAGTAAATATTAATCTTATTAATGATATAGATTGGACAGTTCATTTACGTGTGTCACTGGCTGCCATTCATCTTCCATTCTATTTCTTGTTAGCCCTAGACCAGTTTATATTTCAGCATGAACTTTTGTTGATTTATATATTGTTTATGTTCAATGAGTTCAGTATATTATGTTTCCTGGTTTTTGGGCTGAGCTCTCACCATGAGTTGCATATTAGCATACTTCGTTCAATTTATTAGTCCAAAAGTGTAGGCAAGAATCATTATACCCCCAGACAACGATAAATATAACTACAAATATGTCACCTAAAAATAACCGCCAATTGAATGCTTCAGTTTTTGCGCGCGTGTTCCGCAAGGAACAGCGTGCTATCATTTCGTCACAATGTCTGAATTTTTCGAATTTTTTTTCGAAAATGGTCTCAAACGATTGGGTTCGACTCCCTGATGAAGAATTCGAGGTCAAATTCAATTCTGTCCGTCCGGTCCGGCTGGCCGGCCGGCCGGCCGGTCCGGCCGTTAGCACGATAACTCTCGAACGGAACGACTAAGAGCGTTGAAATTTGCAGGGTAGTTTCGTAGCGTAAATATCTCGGACAAGTTCGTTAACGGGCGAAATCGACCGAGCGGTTTCGGAGTTAAGGCCGTTTTTAGTAAAAACGTTTTTTATGAATATTTCCGGAACCGATCACTCGATCTTTTTGAAATTTGGCATCAGATTGTAGAATCATGACCTTTACATGCCTGCGAAGTTTTGTGTTGAACGGACGGCCCTAAAGTGGCAAAAAAAAATTTTGAAAATTTGAAAATTTTGTTTTCACGATAACTCGAAAAATACTGATCTGATTAAATTGAAACTCAGTAGTTAGGCGCAAAAGACCAAAGCAAACACTTTTGCAAAATTTCGTGAAGATCACGTGACATGAAAAAAATGACTACTATTTTGCGGAATACTTTGCTTTTAATGCCGAAACATATGTTTTTGAGGTTCATGCTGCCCTTTCCGGGCATTTTCCGTATTGCGCATGCGCAGATGAGAAGTCCTTTAACTGCTGTAGTTTTCGTCAGAGAGGATTGGGGTTTGGGGGTGGCGGATGCTATTTCCCATATAATTCAGATCCCTGATGAGGGTCTGCGCATGCGTAGATTAAAGATGCGATATCTTCCGAATCACTAGTGTTGGAGAATCGGAGTTTTTTGTAAGGTGTGTTATTTTGAGAGGACTTTTAGCCGCCAGTAGATTGCGCATGCGCAGAGGAGAAGTGACTGTTTTTGGGTTGGATGGGTTATGTTGGGAGTGCTGAGTCGATATTATGAGGTTTTAAAAGAATATTCATAGCAATTCAGTGCAAGGACAAGTCAGTTTGGGGGATGTAGCGTTGTTTCCGAGTTAAAGTGTCCGTACCGTGGCCCTGGGGCTAATTTTGAAATTGATGTTACCCCTTACAGGCATTTTTCGTTATGCGCATGAGCAGACCATCAGTGATTTAACTGGTGGTGTTTTCGTCAGAGAGGATTAGGGTTTTGGGGTGGCGAATGCTATTCCTCTATAGAATCCCCGGTTGAGAGTCTGCGCATGCGTGGATTAAAGATGTGATATCTCCTGAACCACTAGTGTTGGAGAATCGGAGTTTTTTGTAAGATGTGTTATTTTGAGAGGACTTTTAGCCGCGAGTAGATTGCGCATGCGCAGAAGAGAAGTGACTGTTTTTGGGTTGGATGGGTTATGTTGGGAGTGCTGAGTCGATATTATGAGGTTTTAAAAGAATATTCATAGCAATTCAGTGCAAGGACAAGTCAGTTTGGGGGATGTAGCGTTGTTTCCGAGTTAAGGTGTCCGTACCGTGGCCCTGGGGCTAATTTTGAAATTGATGTTACCGCTTACAGGCATTTTTCGTTATGCGCATGAGCAGACCATCAGTGATTTAACTGGTGGTGTTTTCGTCAGAGAGGTTTAGGGTTTTGGGGTGGCTGATGCTATTCCTCCATAGAATCCCCTGTTGAGGGTCTGCGCATGCGTGGATTCAAGAAGCGATATCTCCTGAACCACTAGTGTTGGAGATTCGGAGTTTTTTGTAAGGTGTGTTATTTTGAGAGGACTTTTAGCCGTGAGTAGATTGCGCATGCGCAGAAGAGAAGTGACTGTTTTTGGGTTGGATGGGTTATGTTGGGAGTGCTGAGTCTATATTATGAGGTTTTAAAAGAATATTCATAGCAATTCAGTGCAAGGACAAGTCAGTTTGGGGGATGTAGCGTTGTTTCCGAGTTAAAGTGTCCGTACCGTGGCCCTGGGGCTAATTTTGAAATTGATGATACCCCTTACAGCTATTTTTCGTTATGCGCATGAGCAGACCATCAGTGATTTAACTGGTGGTGTTTTCGTCAGAGAGGATTAGGGTTTTGGGGTGGCGGATGCTATTCCTCTATAGAATCCCCTGTTGAGGGTCTGCGCATGCGTGGATTAAAGATGTGATATCTCCTGAACCACTAGTGTTGGAGAATCGGAGTTTTTTGTAAGGTGTGTTATTTTGAGAGGACTTTTAGCCGCGAGTAGATTGCGCATGCGCAGAAGAGAAGTGACTGTTTTTGGATTGGATGGGTTATGTTGGGAGTGCTGAGTCGATATTATGAGGTTTTGAAAGAATATTCATAGCAATTCAGTGCAAGGACAAGTCAGTTTGGGGGATACAGCGTTGTTTCAGAGTTAAAGTGTCCGTACCGTGGCCCTGGGGCTAATTTCGAAATTGATGTAACCCCTTACGGGCATTTTTCGTTATGCGCATGAGCAGACCATCAGTGATTTAACTGGTGGTGTTTTCGTCAGAGAGGATTAGGGTTTTGGGGTGGCGGATGCTTTTCCGCTATAGAATCTCCTGGTGAGGGTCTGCGCATGCGTGGATTCAAGAAGCGATATCTCCTGAACCACTAGTGTTGGAGAATCGGAGTTTTTTGTGAGGTGTGTAATTTTGGGAGGACTTGCAGCCACGAGTATATTGCGCTTGCGCAGACGAGAAGTGAATGGTTTTGAGTTGTTTGGGTTATGTTGGGAGTAATGCGCCGATATTGTGAGGTTTTAAAAGAATATTCATGTCAATTCAGTGCACGGACACAAGTCAGTTTGGGGGAAATAGCGTTGTTTCCGATTTGAAATGTCTGTATGGTGGCCCTGAGGTGAATTTATAAATAACTATATTCGGTAGATCTATATTAAAATACGTTCGGATTTGGAGAAGATGCAATTGCGTCCCTAACGGAGGACCCACAACCGCATTTTTTCCGATCTACGGTAAAGCTAACAGCCAAACTGTATTGATAGCTATATTTGTTAAAGGAACTTGAAAAAAAAAAAGCACTGACGTGAAGTCAGTACTCTTTGGCGCGCGTGTTCACGGTGGCTAATTTGAATTGAATGATGAGTACTTCAAGCTCAGTGGATAGAGCGAGCCGAAGATCTACCCAAAGGATAGTGGACACCATTCACTGTTGGTTCAAAAATTAACAGTGCTGTATCTAAGCTGCCATCAGGATAGAGTAACAAAGTTGGAAAAGAACACAAGTGACTCTTCTTAGTCGCACAAGCTCCTAGAAGATTTGGGAGGGTCAGTATAATCCTAATCATGTTTATAGCACGCGCGCAAAAGCAGATTGACTTAACAATGAAAGAAAAAGTGTAAAAAGTCAATCTGCTTTGGCGCGCGTGCTATAAACATGATTAGGATTATACTGACCCTCCCAAATCTTCTAGGAGCTTGCGCGACTAAAGAGTCACTTGTGTTCAATTCCAACTTTGTTACTCTATCCTGATGGCAGCTTAGATACAGCACTGTTAATTTTTGAACCAACAGTGAATGGTGTCCACTATCCTTTGGGTAGATCTTCGGCTCGCTCTATCCACTGAGCTTGAAGTACTCATCATTCAATTCAAATTAGCCACCGTGAACACGCGCACCAAAGAGTACTGACAAGAAACCGCAAGAACTTACGCAATATGAGCTGTTATTGCGTGCGTGGTCTGGGGAACATTGCATTATCATTTTGCCCAAATTTATGTAGTTTAGTTTAGTTTTTTGCCGAAAATGGTTTCAGACGTTTGGGCTTGACCCCCTGAAGAATTCTAGGTCAAATATGATAATGTCCGGCCAGCCAGCATTTCCAGGATAACAACAGAACGTAAAGATATTCTTCTTCTTCTTCTTTCTTCTTTTAGAAGAAAGAAACGCAGATTCCTGCATAGGTGTTCATCCTTATCTATTCCTATAATATGTTTCTATTAAACGCAGCATTCTGTAATGTTTGGAAGTCCTCTATCCCCGTCCATTGACGGATATTTCTAAGCCGTGATAACTTTCTTCTGCCTATTCCTCTTCTTCCTCCCTCAATTTTACCCTGGAGAATGAGCCGTTGAAGGTGGTAGCGTTCTCCATGCAGTATGTGTCCGAGGTAACCGATTTATCTTTTCTTGATATTTTTCAAAAGTTCTCGATCTGCTAGTCCTGCTCTTCGGAGAATGTCCTCATTTTTAACATGAGCGACCCACGGCACTTTCAACATTCGGCGCAGGATCCACATCTCGAAGGCTTCTATTTTGATGACTGTTGCTTTCAACGTCCATGCCTCAAACTCGTCTAGGAAAACGTACCAAATATAACACTTTATCATTCTATATCTCAGGTTAAAGTCCAAGTTCTTGTCTATAAGGAACCTTCGTAGTCTTAGAAAGGTTGCTGTAGCTTGCTCGATCCTGCACCTTATCTCCTGATCCGGATCCCATTTTCCATTAATTATGCATCCCAAGTATTTACATTGTGTGACCCGTTCGGTATTCTCTTCATTAATATGAATTCAAGTGTGTGGAACATCGTTTCTACCAAAGAAATAGCAACTTGAAATTTTCAGCATGGTAGGTGGCACGTCCCAATATGACGGCCAAGTTCGGTAATGGACATAATCGACCAAACGGTTTCCAAGTAATTATTATGTTTTCAACCAATACAGATTTGATCAAATTGAAACTTCGTAACCAGTTGAAGAATGCCGACATGAAGACGTATGTGAAATTTTGTGAGGATCATATTATTAAATGGTTTCTTTCTGGGTTTTCTCTCCCAAACTCTGAAAAATACCTATAAAATAAAAAAATTATCATTTTGTGATCTGCTTCTGCGTAAAAAACACTGATTTGTCAGGAGCAATCAATCGAACAATGTTGCCTAACAAACAATAACGAAATCTATATCGTAACGTTTCAGAGTCTATATCAAACTCCTTCGTCGACACTCAACGGAGTCTGATTTCGACTCCGAAACGTTACGATATATATTTCGTTATTGTATGTTAGGCAACATTGTTCGATTGATTGCTTCTGACAAATCTGGGTTTTTTTCGCAGAAGCAAATCATAGTATAATATTTTTTTTATTTTAAAGATAATGAGAGAATAAAGATTGGGACAGAAAACCCAGAAAGAAACCATTTAATAATGAATATACCTCCCACAGTATCCTTTAATAATTACTAAAAACAAAGGATCGTATTATCGGAAGATCTAAAAATTTTTATTTATCTCACGATAACTCTAGAATGGAACCAGATAGCAACTGGCAATTTTTAGGGTACGTTGCGCATCCGAATGCGATATTTGAGTTTGCTAATGGGCATAATCGGTCAAACAGTTTTATACCTATCTGACATTTGGATGTTAGTTCCTCAATAACTTGAAAAGTACTGATCCTATCCAATTAAACATGGTTATTAGTTGTAAAAAACCGACGCGCAAATTTTTGAGAAATTTCATGAGAATCATATCACAACAACATTTAGAAAAAATTATTGAAATCATTAAAAAAAACTATATCTTATAAACTATCCGTCTGATATCGTTGGGACTCTGCGAGATCCTTCATAACCTAATTTTAAAGCCGAGTTCCAAGTTTGAATACGATAGGATTCATATTGTGATGTGTGTATCACCAACCTTGTGTGAGTAAAGTAGCTGGATGGATGACCTTTGACACGATGACTTTCGAATGGAAAAAAATGGCGACTTGTAATTGTCAGGGTTGGTTGCCCATCCGAATTGGACAGTTATGTTTGTTGTTGCGCATAAGCCTCCCAACGGCTTAGGAGTTATACTCATCTGGAATATTATATTCTCGATACCTCAAAAACTACAAATCTGATCGTATTGAAACTTGGTAACCAGTTATTGAATACCAAAATAAAAAAATTGGTTCAAGCACTGACGTGAAGTCAGTAGCTTTTGCGCGTATGTTCTATTGACCATTCTTCTGTATTGGACACCCTTAATCGAATTTACCATGGTTAATTATGTCGTATTGGACACTTAATTCAAATTTACCATGGTAAATTTGAATTAAGAGTGTCCAATACAGGAGAATGGACAACATAATTTACCATGGTAAATTCGATTAAGAGTGTTCAATACAGGAGAATGGACAATAGAACATACGCGCAAAAGCTTCTGACTTCACGTCAGTGCTTGAACCAATTTTTTATTTTTCTAGCGATACGGTTCACACAAAATTCTACACACGTCTTCAAGTCGATATTCTACAACTAATTGGCAAGCTTCAATTCGATCGAGTCTATATTTTTCAAGTTATCGAGGAAATAATATTCCAGGTGGGTATAACTCGGAAACCGTTAGACCGATTATGCCCAAAAACGAAATCAATTCTCCCTTTCGGATACGCAACCTACCCTGAAAATTGCAAGTCCCTATCTCCTTTCGTTCGAAAGTTATCGAGGTAACGGTCACCCATCTACTGAACTCGCACAAGAATGCTCGAATCTCCAACAATATTTAACCGATCGTATTAAAACTTGAAACTTGGCAGTAGAGTTAGGTTATGAAGGCTCTTGCAAAATTTCATCAATTTCAAACGAATAGTTACTGATATATAGAATTTTTTTTTTATTTTTAATAATTTATTAAAAATTTTCTACAAATGCTATCCTCACCAAATTTTGCAAACATTTTCGCGTTGGCATTCTACAACTAATAACCATGTTTGAATTCCATCCGTTCAGTATTTTTCGAGTTAATGAGGAACAAAAAACCACCAAATTTCAGAAAATTTCAGATGGCTATAACTCTAAAACCGTTTGGCCGATTATGCTCATAAACAAACTGGAATGTCGCGTTCCGGTGCACATCCTAACCTGAAAATTTCAAGCCGCTATCTCATTCCGTTCTCAAGTTATCGTGACAACAAAAATATTTTTTAATAATTTTTTTTAAATTTTCTAGCCATACGATTCGCACAAAATTTCACAAACGTGCTAAGGTTCATATTCTACAACTACCCACCAAGTTTCAATTTGATCGGATTCATATTGGTTGAAAACAAAATTATTACTCGGAAACCACTGGGCCGATTATGCCCATTACCGAACTTGTCCGTCGTATTGGGATGCGGCACCTACCCTGAAAATTTCAAGTCGCTAGCTCTTTTCTTTCTCAAGTTATCGTGGCAACGGACGGCCGGACGGCCGTACGGCCGGCCGGACAGAATCAAATTTGACCTCGAATTCTTCATTGGGGAGTCGAACTTAATCGTTTGAGACCATTTTTTTCAAAAAATTCGAAAGTTACAGACATTTGGGCAACTATAACGCGATGTTCCCCAGAACATACGCGCAAAAAGTACGTAAAGTATTGTGAGGATCATATAACTAGAAAATAAAAAAAAACATGAGATTTTTTTTTATATCACAATAACTTGAGAACGGAAAGAAATAGCGGCTTCCAATGTTCAGGGTTGGTTGCGCATCCGAATGCAACATTTGATTTCGTTGATATGCATAATCGGTCGAATGGTTTTGGAGTTATCCGCATGTGAAATTTTGTTGTTATTTCCTATATTACTCAAAATGTACTAATCCGATCCAATTAAAACTCGGTAATTTGAAGAATGTCAACGCATTTTTTTTTTCGCGGAATTTCCTGAATATCGTATATCCTCGAGTAAGTTGAGGCGTAGGATTGTCGTATTTCAATTCCAATAGGGTACATATGTCAGAAGTGAAATTTCTGTGATCATTGAGGTTTCTTTCTTTACTGCCCGTCATTGAAATTGTATGAAATGTATTTATATATTATAAAAGTTGAGATAACGGTCTATATCGATTCTAAATTCGATTTAGAGTGTCCAATAGAGGTGAGTAGACAATAGAATATGCGCGTAAATGCTGCTGACTTCACTTAAGTGCTTGAATAAATTTTACACAGATCAAAAATATTCATTCATGAAATCTATATCCTACCACTCAAACATCCTGTACCTACTTCGAGACCTACTTTCATCACAAGGAATGGAAATCAGGGGTTGAATGAGCAATTCATTTCCCAATGATGGAACTTCTGAAGCAGGGAGATTCATATTTATGGCCGTCAAAAAGGCTTCAGCGAAGAAAATGAACCAGATTTAAAAATTCATTTGTATGAATCTATTCAGTTCAATCGATTGGATTAAAGCTCTCTTCAAGGACTGGATTCGTTCATTCTGCTCGATTACGGTCAGATAGAACAAGAGTGTTTCAATTCATCACTGTTGATTCCGCGTAATATACAGGGTGGTTTCTGACCAATGACCAATCGAGCAGGGGCTAATAGATAACATTATGAGGAGTTATATGTGCACTCCAGCATCTCTTATGCCTAATAGTTTCTGAGATACAGGGTGTTTTCTCAAAATCATATAGTTTTCAAACCCCAATAAGTTCAAAACTGTTGAGTAGATTTTGATAATATTTTGCAAGCCGATTACCTTTGAGACACTCTGAAAAGCAAAAATGGAAACAAAGACAGGACCGTACTAGAACATAAATGTTGTACGTCCGGGTCCTAAAACATCACTGTGTAATTGAAAACAATTTTTTTTGTTGTTGTCAGTTTTGTGAAGAGAAAAAGAAATGCCATGGAAATCAATAATCTATTCTAGTGGCACAAATTTTTCCTACGGAGTGAAGCCATGTGAAAAACAGAATATCTCGATTTTTTCATTGAAAAACAAAATAATCCCTATAATTTACGAATTATTCGACTGATTTCAATGGAAACAATGATTAGGAATAAAGTTCGAAAAAATTAGTTCAATGTAAAAGATAGGACAGTATCTGAGCCATTGTGTTGATGATCAGATATTATAAACATTACTCTGTAAATGATTAAATTTTTTCTCATTGAGATACATATTCATGTAGGGGAGAAAAATTATGTCAAGAACAATGTATTCACTTATCCAAAACTTTTTCGTGATGATGAAAACGTTTCGGATAATTCATTAGTTGATTTTTGAATAAATTAATACGTCTAATTCTAATCAAACAATCTGTATGTGAATTAAATATACAAAAACATAAAAGAAATGATAATTACTAATGAAATTTTAATAAGAGCTGCTTGAAATGGCCTAAACCGACGGCTATGCATTTTTCAGCCCCCTTCGATAGATTTAAAACTGATTTTCATAAGATTTGAGGTTTATTCCGAATATGAGCATCACCCATCCTCTATCAATTTCCTGAAATAATTGAACTCTAGATTTACCTTTCAAACCTTTCAAAATAGTCCATTGGAGTAAGATCAGGATCAGGTATTAATTTATTAAAAAATCTAGTAATGAATTTTACGATACGATATCGTCATATGGAACAAAAATATTGCTCATTAAATACATTGTTTTTGACAGCATTTTTTCTCCCCTTCCCGAATAAGTATGTTAATCAGGAAAATGTGAATCATATACAGAGTGATGAAATTAATATCCGAACATCAACACGAAGGCTGAGATATGGTCCTGTCTTACATTGAAATTATTTTTGGTGCTCTTGTTCATCGGAACAGAGTGCTTATCAATTTGCCCAAATGTCTGAAATTTTCGAATTTTTGGCTGAAAATGGTCTCAAACGATTTGGTTCGACAACTGATCAAGAATCTGTGGTCGAAATCGATTCTGTCCGGCCGTCCGGTCGTTAACACGATAACTCTCGAAAGGAATGAGCTAGACAATTGAAATTTTCAGAGTAGATTAAGGACATAAATATCTCGGGCAAGTTTGTTATTGGACAAAATCAGCCGGATGGTTTCGGAGTAACAAAAAAAAATTTTTACGTTATAAATTTCGAATTCAATTTTTTTCAGATGCAGTTTAATCAAGATGTTTTCACAGAATGCAAATTCTATCTGTCTGTGTTCTATCTATTTGCGGTATCAGTTTGAAAGGTATAATAACGTCATTAATGTCAAACGAAACTAACAGTGTACCCATTTCTGGAATTTGTTTGATGTAAGCATGTAGACAATTTAAAATTTGGATTCGCTAAGTTCACAGGCAGAGTTTTTTGGTTAGTGAGTCGAAAATGAATGATGCAAGGAAGTTAAGCATATTTTACGAGTCATTCTCTAATTACGGAAGTTTTAGAACAGGATTTCCAACTATAATCTACATGTAGTTATTCCTTAGTAACCCTATTTGAGATTTCCTACATAAGTATTCTGGTTTGAGTTCTCTCTGGACTGATTACATTAGATTTGTTCCATAAATAAAACTGGCTATTTCATTTACTCAAATTTTCCGAATGACTCCTGATAGTTATGAAAGGCAAAATTAGACCGTCATATAACCATAAGATGCAAAGGGATTTTAATTTCTTTCATGATGCATTTCTATCGTAAGAATCCATTTATATTATTCCCAGAGACGAATTATTTCGGAGATATGATTTGTCAATATTTGAACAAGAGCGCCAAAGCTCCTATCCACAGGGCTTGAACCAATTTTTAATTTGGTATTATATATAAACGTTCAGGAAGCACTATACTCGTAGGTGCAAAATTACCAGTACATAATGTTTGTGTTTAAGATACTTTCATCAACTTACCACGTTATTTCTTCTTTTGCATTCCCTTACAAAAATAAGTATTTATTAGATATTAAACAGGAAAACGTTAACAATTTCATTTATTTCCCTGCTTATGTCGACTTTTACGCAGTTGAAGATTTTATAGTAATTGTAAAGTAACTAAATTATCTCGAATGCTTGAAAGTAATGCAAAATTATTTTATGAGCGGACGCCATTCGTGATGACTGAGAGTGGGAGTGTTTTAAACACACAGAAAATCAAACATCCAGAACAGCATTTGACTCAAACATAATGAACAAATTGGAATATATTTTCGTACAAAGTATTATTACTGAAAAAACTCATTTTCGTTTTGTTCAATTTTGTTTTGTAGAACATTCGAAATGAGTGGGTACGCTTGAAATATATCATTTGCATTGAGAAGTTCGTTGTGTGTATCGAAAAAAAAATTTTCTAAGAACCGTACCCCTAGAAAATTTCAAAAAAATTACGAAAAAAAATTGGATCAAGCACTGACGTGGAGTCAGGATCTTTTGCGCATATGTTCTATTGTCCATTATCCTGTATTGGACACCCTTAATTGAATTTACCATGGTAAATTATGTTCTCCTCTATTGGACACTCTTAATTAAGAGTGTCCAATACAGGAGAGTGGACAATAGATCATACACGCAAAAGCTCCTCACTTCACGTCAGTGCTTGATCCAATTTTTTTTTCGTAATTTTTTTGAAATTTTCTAGGGGTACGGTTCTTACAAAATTTTTTTTTTTTATTTTCTAGGGGTAAAGTTCTTAAAAAATTTCAACCACGTCTTTATGTTGATTTCCTACTAATAGTTACCATGCTTCAATTCGATCGAATCTTAATTTTTTGAGTTATCGAGGAAATAATATTCCAGGTGGGTATAATTCGGAAACCATTGAACCGATTATGCCCAAAAACGAACTCAACTCTCCCATTCGGATACGCAACCTACCCTGAAAATTGCAAGTCCCTATTTCCTTTTGTTCGAAAGTTATAGAGGCAACGGTCACCCATCTACTGAACTCACACAAGGCTCCTCGAGTCTCCAACAATATTTAACCGATCGTGTAAAAACTTAAAACTTCGCAGTAGAGTTGGGTTCTAAAGGCTCTTGCAAAATTTCACCAATTGCAGACGAATTGTTACTGATATATAGTATTTTTTTTTAATTTTCAATGATTTCTTAAAAATTTTCTACAAATACTATCCTCCCAAATTTTGTAAGAATTTTTGCGTTGGTATTCTTCAACTAATAATCATGTTTCAATTCAATCAGTTCAGTATTCTTCGAGTTAATGAGGAGAAAAAAACAACCAAATTTCAGATGGCTATTAATCTAAAACCGTTTGTCTGATTATGCTTATAATCAAACACAAATGTCGCGTTCTGATGCACATCCTAACCTGAAAACTTCAAGCCGCCATCTCTTTCCGTTCTCAAGTTATCGTGACAACAAAACTATTTTTCAATAATTTTTAAATCATTTTCTAGCCATACGATTCGCACAAAGTTTCACGAACGTGCTTAGGTTCATATTCTACAACTACTCACTAAGTTTCAATTCGATCGGATTTATATTGGTTGAAAACAAAATAATTAGGTACTCGGAAACCATTAACGAACTTGTCCGTCATATTGGGATGCACCACCTACCTTGAAAATTTCAAGTTGCCAGCTCTTTGCGTTCTTAAGTTATCGTGGCAACGGCCGGACGGCCTGATGGCCGGCCGGACAGAATCAAATTTGACCTCGAATTCTTCATTGGGGAGTCGAACTAAATCGTTTGAGACCATTTTCGTCAAAAAATTCGAAAGTTACAGACATTTGGGCAAAATGGTAACGCGATGTTCCCCAGAAAATACGCGCAAAAATGTCTGTAAATGCAGAAGTATATATAAATAGAATGCCTTCATGCAAACAATAATGACACACGATATGTATATTTGTATGCTTTCAGGACTTCTCTTTGCAACTTAAGATCAATTGACTTTATAGATATCACAATATCTTAAGTTTTTATTTCAGAACGTTCATATAAAAAAATTGGTTCAAGCACTGACGTGAAGTCAGGAGCTTTTGCGCGTATGTTCTTTTGTCCATTCTCCTGTATTGGACACTTAAATGGACAATATAATTCACCATGGTAAATTTGATTAAGAGTGTATAATACAGGAGAATGGACAAGAGAACATACGCCATTTCGAATTATCGAGGAAATAATATTCCAGGTGAGTATAACTCCGAAACCGATGGACCAATTGTACCCAAAAACCAACTCATCTCTCCCATTAGGATGCGCAACCTACCCTGAAAATTGCAAGTCCCTATCTCTTCTCGTTCGAAAGTTATCAAGCCAACGGTCACCCATCCAGCTACTGAACTCACACAAGGCTGCTCGGAACTCCAACAATATAGATCCGATCGTGTTCAAACATGGAACTTGGCAGGTAGAGTTAGGTTTTGCAGGCTCTCGCAAAAATTCAGCGATGTCGGGGGAATAATTTCTGATATATAGAATGTTTTCAATGTTTTTCGAGTTATACCATCCTCATGAAATTTTGCAGGAATTTTTGCGGTGGTATTGTACAACTGGCAACCATGTTTGAATTGGATCAGTTTTATATTTTTCGAATTATTGAGGAAATAACAACCAAATTTCAGATGGGTATAACTCCAACACCGTTAGGCCGATTAAACCTACAAACAAACTCAAATATCCCATTCAGATGCTCAACCTTTCCCGACAATTTCAAGTCGCTATCTCTTTCCGTTGTCAGGTTATGGTGACATAAATAATCTTTTTTGATAATTTTTTTAAAATTTTCTAGTTATATGATTCACAAAAAAATTTACAAGCGTGCTTAGTTTTGCATTCTGAAACTACTCACCAAGTTTCAATTTGATCGGACTTGTATTGGTTGAAAACAAAATTATTACTCGGAAACCGTTGGCCGATTATGCCCATTAGCGAACTTGATCGTCGTATTAGGAAGCACCACCTATCCTGAAAATTTCAAGTCACCATCTTTTTCCGTTCTAAAGTTATCGTGGCAACGGACGGCTGGTCGGACAGAATTAAATTTGACCTCGAATTATTCATCAGGGAGTCAAACCCAATCGTTTGAGACCATTTCCGGCAAAAAATTCGAAAATTACAGACATTTGGGCAAAATGATAGCACGATGTTCCTCAGAACACACGCGCAAAAATATTATAAAGTTTTTATAAAACAGTTTTTTAAATGGTGCCAGAATGTTTATGAAATAGTCTTGTAATGCTTATGAAGAGCTTTATAAAATGTTGGGAATGAAAAAATTATTTTATAAAATGCACTTCAGAGGCTAAGAATGTTTTGTAAGATTTTGGTTGAAAACGTGTCCACAGTTATTATAAAATATAGAATTGATGGTTGGGTATCCACACGAAATTCTGCAAAAATTTGCGCATCCGCATTCCACAACTAATTACCGTTTGGCCGATTATGCCCATTGACGTACTCAGCCGTCGCATTCGGATGCGCAACCTATAATTGGACATTTCAAGTTAATATCTCTTTCCGTTCGAAAGTTATAGTGGCAACGGTCATCCGGCTGGCTAGCTGGACATATATGTCCAGCTAGCTATATTTTAAAATCAATGTTACTATACTATTTTCAAGTTTGTTTTTCTTTATCGGAAGAAAGGTGAACTGATAGGTATAAGAATAGTAGAGGGTCTATGTCTGTTCTGGATCAAAGTTGACCTATGACCTCCCTTAATGGTGTCTGGGGGTCTGATGCGGTAGTGGATGACGTCATTGGTGGTGGCGGATGACGTCATGATCTGTATGAAAAAGTTTCTGGACTGACGCGGGATATGAACCCGGGAAGTTTGAGTGAGAGTAGTCTCTTCTACCCACTACGCTACAGGGGCCGTAAGAATTTGGGGTGTTTGGTGTTATAAAGCGGACACATCAGAGTGACGCATGATTGAAATTATTGTTTGAGAAGGAATATGTGTTTTGCATAGAAGGAATATATGTGTGAAACTCACTTTTATAGGTGGCCATGTTTTACTTTTATGCCTTCTCGATTATCAGTCGATTCAATTGAGATCGTGTTCAGGAAATCTGTACTGTGAAAAGCGCCATCTAGAGTGGAGAAGCATCGTGAACTTGTATGTGGATGTAATGACAGGAAATTTTACTTTGATAGCGACATCTAGAGTTGAGAAGCAGCGTGAATTTTGGTGTGGAATGATAGGAAATCTTTACTTTGATTTCTACAGTTGGATGTTAATTTTTGGTAGAACCCATTGGAATGGTCGATTGCGAGGTATAAAAAAAAAGCACTGACGTGTAGTCAGTACTCTTTGGCGCGCGTGTTCACGGTGGCTAATTTGAATTGAATGATGAGTACTTCAAGCTCAGTAGATAGAGCGAGCCGAAGATCTACCCAAAGGATAGTGGACACCATTCACTGTCGGTTCAAAAATTAACAGTGCTGTATCTAAGCTGCCATCAGGATAGATTAACAAAGTTGGAAAAGAACACAAGTGACTCTCCTTAGTCGCACAAGCTCCTAGAAGATTTGGGAGGGTCAGTATAATCCTAATCATGTTAATCGCACGCGCGCCAAAGCAGATTGACTTTTTACACTTTTTCTTTCATTGTTAAGTCAATTTGCTTTTGCGCGCGTGCGATTAACATGATTATATTGAACTATACTGACCCTCCCAAATCTTCTAGGAGCTTGTGCGACTAAGGAGAGTCACTTGTTTTCTTTTCCAACTTTGTTAATCTATCCTGATGGCAGCTTAGATACAGCACTGTTAATTTTTGAACCGACAGTGAATGGTGTCCACTATCCTTTGGGTAGATCTTCGGCTCGCTCTATCTACTGAGCTTGAAGTACTCATCATTCAATTCAAATTAGCCACCGTGAACACACGCGCCAAAGAGTACTGACTACACGTCAGTGCTTTTTTTTTTTTTCAAGTTCCTTTAACAAATATAGCTATCAATACAGTTTGGCTGTTAGCTTTACCGTAGATCGAAAAAAAAATGCGGTTGTGGGACCTCCGTTTGGAACGCAATTGCCTCTTCTCCAAATCCGAACGTATTTTAATATAGATCTACCGAATATAGTTATTTATAAATTCGCCTCAGGGCCACCATACAGACATTTCAACTCGGAAACAACGCTATTTCCCCCAAACTGACTTGTGTCCGTGCACTGAATTGACATGAATATTCTTTTAAAACCTCACAATATCGGCTCATTGCTTCCAACATAACCCAAACAACCCAAAACCATTCACTTCTCATCTGCGCAAGCGCAATATACTCGTGCCTGCAAGTCCTCCCAAAATTACACACCTCACAAAAAACTCCGATTCTCCAACACTAGTGGTTCAGGAGATATCGCTTCTTGAATCCACGCATGCGCAGACCCTCACCAGGGGATTCTATAGAGGAATAGCATCCACCACCCCAAAATCCCAATCCTGTCTGACGAAAGCACCAGCAGTTAAATCACTGATGGTCTGCTCATGCGCATAACGAAAAATGCCCGTAAGGGTGTAACATCAATTTCGAAATTAGCCCCAGGGCCACGATACGGACACTTTAACTCGGAAACAACGCTACATCTCCCAATATGACTTGTCCTTGCACTGAATTGCCATGAATATTCTTTTAAAACCTCACAATATCGAGTCAGCACTCCCAACATAACCCATACAACCCAAAAACAGTCACTTCTCTTCTGCGCATGCGCAATCTACTTGCGGCTGAAAGTCCTCCCAAAATCACACACCATACAGAAAACTCCGATTCTCCAACACTAGTGGTTCAGGAGATATCGCCTCTTGAATCCACGCATGCGCAGACCCTCACCAGGGGATTCTGTAGAGGAATAGCAGCCGCCACCCCAAAACCCCAATCCTCTCTGACGAAAACTTCAGCAGTTGAATCACTGATGGTCTGCTCATGCTCATAACCAAAAATGCCCGTGAGGGGTAACATCAATTTCAAAATTGGCTCCAGGGCCACGGTATGCACACTTCAACTCGGAAACAACGGTATATCCCCCAAACTGACTAGTGTCCGATCACTGAATTGCTATGAATATTCTTTTAAATCCTCACAAAATCGACTCAGCACTCCCAACATAACCCATCCAACCCAAAAACAGTCACTTCTCTTCTGCGCATGCTTAATCTACTCGCGGCTAAAAGTCCTTTCAAAATAACACACCTTACAAAAAACTCCGATTCTCCAACACTAGTGGTTCGGAAGATATCGCATCTTTAATCTACGCATGCGCAGACCCTCATCAGGGATCTGGATTCTATGGAGGAATAGCATCCGCCACCCCAAAACCCCAATCCTCTCTGACGAAAACTACAGCAGTTAAATGACTTCTCATCTGCGCTTGCGCACAACGAAAAATGTCCGGAAAGGGCAGCATGAAAATCAAAAAAATAGGTTTCGGCATTTTAAGCAAAGTATTTCGCAAAATAGTAGTGATTTTTTTATTTTTTTCATGTCACGTGATCTTCACGAAATTTTGCAAAAGTGTTTGCATTGGTCTTTTGCATCTAACTACTGAGTTTCCATTTAATCAGATCGGTATTTTTCGAGTTATCCTGAAAACAAATTTTAAAATTTTTGTAATTTTTTTTTGCTACTTTAGGGCCGTCCGATCAAAACAAAACTTCGCAGGCATATAAAGGTCATGATTCTACAATTTGCTGCCAAATTTCAAAAAGATCGAGTGATTGGTCCCGGAAATATTCATTAAAAACGTTTTGACTAAAAACGGTCTTAATCCGAAACGATATTTACGCTACAAAACTATCCTGCAAATTTCAAGGCTCTAAGTCGTTCCGTTCGAGAGTTATCGTGCTAACGGCCGGACCGGCCGGCCGGACCGGACTGACAGAATTGAATTTGACCTCGAATTCTTCATCAGGAAGTCGAACCTAATCGTTTGAGACCATTTTCGAAAAAAAATTCGAAAAATACAGACATTGTGACGAAATGATAGCACGCTGTTCCTTGCGGAACACGCGCGCAAAAAGACGGGGTATACGTTGGGATTTGAACCTGCAGACTATGTATTTATAAGACGACTGATTGATTAAATTGAGATATCTTATTCAAGTCAGCTATGCAGTTTCTACAAATTTCTTGATGAGTAGAATGGATCGAGGGATTTGAATATACAGAGAGTATTCATTGACCCTTATTTCGAATATTCTTGTTTGAAGAACTAGAAACGATCAATTCCTCTCAGATAAATTCATATTCAGAAATAATGTTCTTCTTTCAATCCACGTTATAGAAATTAGATGAAACCAGAATCGAACGTCATATGGTACATTTCAGGCTTGTAGACCCCCCACACATGTAACTAACGGACTCTTTTACATAAACAAAAGCAACTACAATTTTAGGTATATGACCCTTTGCATTGTGCATCTCAGGGAACCTTTTTCAGGCAATTAATATGAGGCGATTGGAATTATTCTATCCGTCATATGAAGTTTGATGCATGAGGTACTAGATCCTTTTTTCGAATTATTATTGAGGGCATTTATCGTTTATATGAGAGGGAATACCATGGATTATTTATGAATATTTCGGTTTACGCAGACTTTGTGGGGATGATTGTGTGGTTTTGTGATTTTCAGCAGACCCATTGTGAAGCACTGACGTGAAGTCAGGAGCTTTTGCGCGCATTGTCCATTCTCCTGTATTAGAATTGGATTGTTAATTGGGACTCGTATCGCTCTCAGGGACTTTCAGGTTATCCTAATAGTAAAATGAAATTGTCATATGTAGTTTGATCATAAGGTACTAGATCTTTTTTTCAGATTATTCGCAGGTACTAGATCCTTTTTTCGAATTATTATTGAGGGCATTTATCGTTTATATGAGAGGGAATACCATGGATTATTTATGAATCTTTCGGTTTACGCAGACTTTGTGGGGATGATTGTGTGGTTTTGTGATTTTCAGCAGACCCATTGTGAAGCACTGACGTGAAGTCAGGAGCATTTGCGCGCATTGCCCATTCTCCTGTATTGGAATTGTATTGTTAATTGGGACTCGTATCGCTCTCAGGGACTTTCAGGTTATCCTAATAGTAAAATGAAATTGTCATATGAAGTTTGATCATAAGGTACTAGATCCTTTTTTCGAATTATTCGCAGGTACTAGATCCTTTTTTTCGGATTATTATTGGGTAGGCATTTATCGTTCATTTGAAAGGGAATACTTGGATTATTTGTGAATCTTTTGGTTTACGCAGACTTTGGGGGATGATTGTGTGGTTTTGAAAATTTGTTGCCATAACGAGTAAAATCGATGGAAAGCGTGTTTGTCAGCAAGCTGGGTTACGGATTTGAAACATCCTAATGAACCGGAGTGAAATAGCCGAAAGTTTTTATTCAAATTCTTTATATTCAAGGGCAACAGTTATTAACGAATAAGCTTTTCCCAAAGGAGACTGCACGGGTTCAGACTCAATTTCAATGTGTAAAATCCTATGAGGATTTTTAAGCTCGATTTTAGCAAAAATGGTTCTTTTCACATGAATATATGTAGATTTCTCAGCATCTCTAGATGATTGGAAAATTATTACTGCTCTTCACAGCAATCGCACCCTTGTCTCCACGCAATACCTTTTCAACCAAATAAACATCAGGCTGCTTTGTTATTTGCAATTCTTCTTGATAGAAACACCACTTATTGACATACCGGTAAAGTAGGCAACTCGCTGGGTAGGTAAGTTGGACTTTTGTAATTTTAAATAGTTCAGTAGTCCACTGATACCCTTTTGTGAAAACGTGTCTAAATTTGCGAACAATAGCACCCTTCTGCAATTTATAAGGTCATGCTATTTTTATGTGACTGTAGGCTAATTTATATATGTCGTTCTTTGTATTAACGTCACGGGGTTTCATGCCAATAGTTCAATGTTTTTTATTATTATACCAATTTCACTACATCTTGAAGGATCAATCGATATGTTCCACTGAATTTTTTGTAAAGCACCTCTTTCAACGTTCTTATGGCCCTCTCCACTGTTGAAGCCTTCTTGTCACTATACGTATTATATGGTGCTTTTTAACAACTGGTTCATGAAATTGTCGGTTGAAAAAATTCAATTCATCGATCAGATTGCAGGTTGCTAGGTGCCATGCTTGAGGATATCGAGAAAAGACAACCAGTTTTCCTTTTCAATGCTTGAGCACATATGAATTTAGAAAAGCAATAAATTACAACGAGAACTAACATTACTTGGGGGCAAGCTTATCAAGCTATCATGAATGCATTGTGGGGTTGCATACTTTTGATTTGGCAGTGAGCTAACATAACAACAAATATATTGGGTGATTGTATACGAATAAATTCCATTTTTTATGTATTATGGATACTTTAACAGAGCATATGAGACATATTTTCGGTCATTTCAACGTGAGCGCAATTGTTTCAGAAAAAAACTTTGGGTACTCGACATTGATACGGTTTTATTTTCAGTCTTTCGTCCTTACAGTTTTCTAACACTTCATTTCATAATGTCATTGTATATAGAAGTCTTCTATGTACGATGATAATGTTAATAATTTCTGTAACAGAAGGTATGCTGCATTACCGGTAGATGTCATGTTATAAGATCCGTTTAATTCATCTTGCATTCAAACTATCGAAATTAATATAAACACGTTTTTTTCAATTTTTTTCATATTGCTTATCTCTTGATTCGAGTTCTTCAGAAAATGAACTAAGAATTTCGTTCTTTTTTGATCGTAGCCATCGCAGAGTTGAGAATAAAAGTTTTGACGAGCAGTGAAGTTGAAAAGCAGCATTTTTTCAAATTTCTAAGTATTTAGTAGCTGAATTAATTTTACTGTTGGGGCATTAAGCAATTAAATTTGGATAGCCTAGTCGGATTTTATTCCAATCTTTTCGAAGCTGCAATTAAGTGAAAAATCCTCGACTACGAGGGTAAGTTACACTGTGTTCAGTTCAAATTCAATTTAAAAATAGCATATCATTTTTTCTCATTTCATTCTCAGATTTTTTTATGGTGATTTCCACATCTAGACGTAGTGTTTTTTTCCGAGTTCTACACGGGAATTTTGGGCTGAATGGTGCATGCCTCCTGGGACACATTGGTTTAATGGTTAATAGCTGAATCCATAGGAAAACCCCCACATCATATATTTTCATTTATGGTAAAATCCTGTGCAATTCACTTGGGAGAGGAGTTCATCCAGACTTTTAAGATAAGTTCCTTATCGTATTTGGTTCCCGCATACTCATTCAAATTAGTATTTAAATTGGACATCATTTTTTAAAATCACCTGTTGCTAATTTCTATTTGATCTCACATTTTTGTATTTTTCAATTTTCATTGTACCCCAAAATTATTAGTTTCAAGTATCAATTGTAATAGTTGAATTTTCGCTAATTCAACCTTTTATATTTAAATTTTCACAAATCATCCCATTAAAATTCAAAATTAAGATTTTATATTCAATTTCATATTATTGCTCATTTTCTCTAATTCATCAATTTAATAATCGAGTTGACTGGTCTGGATTTTCTACATTCATAGAAAGAAATAAATAGTGACCATTGTTCAAAGTGCACGGTATTTTTGTATTACATTGGTTTTTGGATTGTTCATTTCCTGTATTTTTAAGGTTCAGATAAACTTGTAGATATTACTGTTGAATATTTGAATTTTGTGAAATTTTGCAGATAAATGTTGGATTGTTTAGATTAAGTGTAATTTCAATTCTGGTTGACATTGGCATATTTAACCCATTCCTGATGTTGTCTCTATGCTCAGTAATATTAATTATATTGAATGCTTGAATTTTTTTTATTGTATTGTATGACCACAGGATTGAACAATAAAGAAAGAACAACCGTAGCAATTGGCGCCCAACAACCAACCAACCAACCAGCAATTCAGCAATTGTAAGGGACAGTGTTCACTATATCCATTGAACCAGGTCACAATCTTCTTGAAGGAGTATCTATCTCTGCCAGGGGAACACCATTATTTTGAGCTCTGAGGTTTTCGGTTTGAGGTGAGACACTTTCCTTTTCTCTGTTTGGACCATTCACTTTTACTTGTGACTTTTACACTGGATAGACATTAGACACGTTTTTTCTAAGTATGGCTGGCATGTTTTTGAAAATCGAACCTGATCGGTTAATTAAGGAGGAACTCGAATATCAAATTTCCTTAAGGGGTTTGAAACCTGAAGGTTCAGTATCGGAACTGATCAAAAAATTACGCGGTTTGTTGAAATTGGAGTCAGAGGGTCAATCATTCAAAGAATGTTATAAGTTTGATGTAAAGACTGAATTAGATATATGTTCTACCAAAATTGGTGAAATTAAAATTTATCTCAAAGAACCTTTTTCATCTTCTATGCAACGAAAAATTAGAACAAAACTAAGTCATTTGATGGGTAGATTGGAAAGAATCAAACCATCCGATGATGAAACGACTTCATGTGAATTGAGATCTAAGTTACTTACTGCGGGTTTGGGGTTAATTTCTGTATATGGGGGTAGATCATCCGCTAATCCTGGAACTACAAAGTCGGTACCTGCTGAGGTAGAATTTGAGCAAAGTTTACTGAATGAAAAAGCTGTGAGTTCAACATCTACAAATAATTTATTTTCCAATGTATCTGGTAATGTTTCTGGTGCAGTACAGACTGCTAACTTGGCAACAGCAACGAACATGCTGCAAAATTTTAATATATCTGATCCTAAAATTCATTTGAAGAGTTTTGGAATTAAGTATTCGGGTAGGAATGATTCTCTAAGTTTGAATGCTTTTTTCGAGAGGTTGAATGATATGTTGGAGACAAGAGGATATTCTGATGAATTCATGTTCAGAATCGCGTCGGAACTTCTCGATGGTGAGGCACTGGTTTATTATAGAGCCGTCAAAAACATCGCCCATGATTGGAAAGGACTTATTGCTCTTTTTCGCGAAGAATTTTTCAGAGACGGAGACAGAAAAATCTTTGAACAAATTAAAGGAAGAAGTCAAGGGGAAACAGAAACTATGGCTATTTATGTCGCCTATATGCAAAACTTGTTCAATAGATTGTCTTTCTCGGTCGATGAAAAAATTAAATTAGAATTAATAAAGGATAGAATTAGACCAGAATATCGGTTAGGGTTCGGATTGATAGATGATATTGATTCTCTCGAAATGTTGATAAAATTGGGTCGTAAACTTGAAGATAATAAGCGTTATGTGAGTAATTTTATTCCACCATCATTGAATAAAAATGCCATTGAAGTTGATTTGGAATATAAACGTGAATCAACGAAAAGTAAATTGAGTAATTTGGAGACGGAAAAACGAGTTAGTTTTCGTGATTCTAACCTAGTGCTTTTAAGTCAGGAAGTGATCAATTTGCTGATAATAATAGGTTCAGAAATAGAAGCAGGTCTAATTCGCGGAATAGAAATAGGTCTAGTTCCCGAGGTAGCACTAGATCTAGAGACTCTTCAGAAAAGAAATATTATTGTTCAGAAGTCAGTTTGAATGAACGTGGACAATACTCGGATAGAAAATATTCAAGGAATTCGTATGAAAGTCAAAATAAATCATATCCTTATCATAGAAAAAGATAGAAAAACATGCGATTTTACAGATTATTCAAGGTCAATATACAGATGAAGATACACCAGGACGATACCATTACAGATGTATCAAGAATATATCTAGACTTGTACAATTCAGTTGAGTAAACACAGGGTGCAGAAATGTATTTGTGATAGATGACTCGGGTACTTCCATTCCAAAGAAGATCTTGCTATTCACGCGTTAGTTTTTATGAATTGTCCAAAGACCCAATATGGAATATTGAGAAGAGATTGACATAAATACGACAATACTTCCGATTATGCTTGGGGGATAATCCTTATGAAATTACTAGGGTTAACAAAAATGGTATTAGGGATGATGAAAGTTGAAAATAATGATATTCCGATTATGCAGGGCTCAGATCCAAACTGTACGCAGTGAAAAACTCAACAACGAATGATGAAATTAACATACAGAAGTGTTTCAACACCAACGCTAGTGGACGACATTCACTGTCTGGACAAAAATTAACAGTGCTGTGCCTAAGCTTCCAGAAGGATACAGCAACTATTTTGGGGTGCAAAGAGGACAACAAACCTATTTACAGGTCATCTTGTTTTTCCAACTTTTAACGAAATTTTCATTGTGATGCGTCATCAGTATGGGTTTGTTGACGTCATCGATGTTTATGTGTCAAATGCTATCATACCATGTCGTGTGATACCTCATGTTAAAGGTATTCCAGTCCTCTTTGCACCCCAAAATAGTTGCTGTATCCTTCTGGAAGCTTAGGCACAGCACTGTTAATTTTTGTCCAGACAGTGAATGTCGTCCACTAGCGTTGGTGTTGAAACACTTCTGTATGTTAATTTCATCATTCGTTGTTGAGTTTTTCACTGCGTACAGTTTGGATCTGAGCCCTGCATAATCGGAATATCATTATTTTCAACTTTCATCATCCCTAATACCATTTTTGTTAACCCTAGTAATTTCATAAGGATTATCCCCCAAGCATAATTGGAAGTATTGTCGTATTTATGTCAATCTCTTCTCAATATTCCATATTGGGTCTTTGGACAATTCATAAAAACTAACGCGTGAATAGCAAGATCTTCTTTGGAATGGAAGTACCCGAGTCATCTATCACAAATACATTTCTGCACCCTGTGTTTACTCAACTAAATTGTACAAGTCTAGATATATTCTTGATACATCTGTAATGGTATCGTCCTGGTGTATCTTCATCTGTATATTGACCTTGAATAATCTGTAAAATCGCATGTTTTTCTATCTTTTTCTATGATAAGGATATGATTTATTTTGACTTTCATACGAATTCCTTGAATATTTTCTATCCGAGTATTGTCCACGTTCATTCAAACTGACTTCTGAACAATAATTTTTCTTTTCTGAAGAGTCTCTAGATCTAGTGCTACCTCGGGAACTAGACCTATTTCTATTCCGCGAATTAGACCTGCTTCTATTTCTGAACCTATTATTACCAGCAAATTGATCACTTCCTGACTTAAAAGCACTTGGTTGAGAATCACGAAAACTAACTCGTTTTTCCGTCTCCAAATTACTCAATTTACTTTTCGTTGATTCACGTTTATATTCCAAATCAACTTCAATGGCATTTTTATTCAATGATGGTGGAATAAAATTACTCACATAACGCTTATTATCTTCAAGTTTACGACCCAATTTTATCAACATTTCGAGAGAATCAATATCATCTATCAATCCGAACCCTAACCGATATTCTGGTCTAATTCTATCCTTTATTAATTCAAATTTAATTTTTTCATCGACCGAGAAAGACAATCTATTGAACAAGTTTTGCATATAGGCGACATAAATAGCCATAGTGTCTGTTTCCCCTTGACTTCTTCCTTTAATTTGTTCAAAGATTTTTCTGTCTCCGTCTCTGAAAAATTCTTCGCGAAAAAGAGCAATAAGTCCTTTCCAATCATGGGCGATGTTTTTGACGGCTCTATAATAAACCAGATCCTCACCATCGAAAAGTTCCGACGCGATTCTGAACATGAATTCATCAGAATATCCTCTTGTCTCCAACATATCATTCAACCTATCGAAAAAAGCATTCAAACTTAGAGAATCATTCCTACCCGAATACTTAATTCCAAAACTCTTGATTGAGACAGAAAAATCTTTGAACAAATTAAAGGAAGAAGTCAAGGGGAAACAGAAACTATGGCTATTTATGTCGCCTATATGCAAAACTTGTTCAATAGATTGTCTTTCTCGGTCGATGAAAAAATTAAATTAGAATTAATAAAGGATAGAATTAGACCAGAATATCGGTTAGGGTTCGGATTGATAGATGATATTGATTCTCTCGAAATGTTGATAAAATTGGGTCGTAAACTTGAAGATAATAAGCGTTATGTGAGTAATTTTATTCCACCATCATTGAATAAAAATGCCATTGAAGTTGATTTGGAATATAAACGTGAATCAACGAAAAGTAAATTGAGTAATTTGGAGACGGAAAAACGAGTTAGTTTTCGTGATTCTAACCTAGTGCTTTTAAGTCAGGAAGTGATCAATTTGCTGATAATAATAGGTTCAGAAATAGAAGCAGGTCTAATTCGCGGAATAGAAATAGGTCTAGTTCCCGAGGTAGCACTAGATCTAGAGACTCTTCAGAAAAGAAATATTATTGTTCAGAAGTCAGTTTGAATGAACGTGGACAATACTCGGATAGAAAATATTCAAGGAATTCGTATGAAAGTCAAAATAAATCATATCCTTATCATAGAAAAAGATAGAAAAACATGCGATTTTACAGATTATTCAAGGTCAATATACAGATGAAGATACACCAGGACGATACCATTACAGATGTATCAAGAATATATCTAGACTTGTACAATTCAGTTGAGTAAACACAGGGTGCAGAAATGTATTTGTGATAGATGACTCGGGTACTTCCATTCCAAAGAAGATCTTGCTATTCACGCGTTAGTTTTTATGAATTGTCCAAAGACCCAATATGGAATATTGAGAAGAGATTGACATAAATACGACAATACTTCCGATTATGCTTGGGGGATAATCCTTATGAAATTACTAGGGTTAACAAAAATGGTATTAGGGATGATGAAAGTTGAAAATAATGATATTCCGATTATGCAGGGCTCAGATCCAAACTGTACGCAGTGAAAAACTCAACAACGAATGATGAAATTAACATACAGAAGTGTTTCAACACCAACGCTAGTGGACGACATTCACTGTCTGGACAAAAATTAACAGTGCTGTGCCTAAGCTTCCAGAAGGATA